>CM031240.1:519385132-521951382 GCA_018340775.1 Taxus wallichiana var. yunnanensis
ATTTTATCTTACATACTTGTAAGGAAATGTGTTGCTTAGATTAGATTTGTTTAACTTGTGCTTGTCAATTTTTACTTGTACATTTAATTATCACTTCATCATCATATCACATATAACCATCACATCTATACATCATATATCAATAAATGTTAATCTTGCATCACACGTGTATACTAAAGCTAATCATCAAATACCATATCACCAATGGGGTAAGAGGGGTTGCACATGATCAAAAATCTATCCCCCCCACACCAATATCAAAAATAAAAACATGTTTTACTCAAAGTATCTCATCAACATACAATATGATATCAGCTAAGGCTATCTCATAATCTAACATGTGATATAAACATAAAGAAATAAATTAAGCATGATATCTCATAAACAACATGTGATACATCAGTAATCCATATATCATCATACATCATCAAAAATATAAATGTCCATGTACAAAACAATGTGTCTCAAAAGTACATCTGATATAATGAGCCATCATGGGCATCTATACAAAAAGTGCCTTCATCATGAGGCATAATAAAAAACACTATATAACATACATCTGTACAATAAAAATGACTTCATCACGAGGCATGATAAAAACTATACATATGCATCTGTAGAAAAGTATGCCTTCATATCAAGGTGATACACCAAAAAATACATCGGTACATCACTAATAGAATCAACCATGACTCTCACCCTCATCGGGGCTACCTAGTTTAGGTACACCGGGTGGGGGGGTTTGAGGTGTCAAACGCGTAGAAGGTGCTACACCATACTAGACTGAGCTGTGCTACTCTGAAGACAGCTGTCTTGAATCAACCTCTACGAATCGCAATTATCGTGATGGTCTATGGGATCTAGAGCATGAGCTACTACTTGTTATATGATTATACTCGGGAGCTCTCTACTGGTGGAACGGCTACGTAGTACTACATCTTGTAATAAGTGGCCTCACCTACTACAGTAGCATTGTGCCTAATCATTAGATACACTCCTGAAGACATGCCTACCTGTTGTAGCGTATCATGCTCCACCCTCACACTAGCTAACTCTATCCATAAGTGAGCTCTATCTAGTATAGCCTGATCCTACTATTCCTGTAGTTGTAATCTATCTACTATAACCCGAGCCCGCTCATCTTATAACTATAAACTATCTACTATCACCTGGCCTTTATTTATCATGGCTTGTAATCTCTTTGTCCTGGCCTAATATCACTCTATCACAAGATGATCCCTATATGCGAGGGCCTAATCTCTCTCTGTAATGACCTGATCCCTCTCAACTACCATATGGAGCTGTAAAGCTATCACCTAATGTAACTACTATTGTAAGGAAACCACCTAATCACCATCCCGTATATCTAGTATATTATGTACATCATGTATATCCTTTATATCTGGAACATCCTCCTCTATGTCCTCATCACCCCAACCATCTCCTCCATCTCCTAGTGGACTATGTCATGGACTCGTGTGAGGGGGCGATGGAGGTGCATGTAGTGGTGCCTGTACTAGATCCTGCACTAAAATCCATGGTGCCAACACCTTTGGCTACACCACTACCTACTGATGTACTAAGATATGTTGTTGTACTAGCACATGTTACACTAGTACCCTCATATATGGTCCTTCCTATGCCTATGCTTGTGCATGTGCCTATGCCTATAGATCTAGGCCCTGTCCCCCTATGCTACTTCATCCAAAATATCATGTGGTATAATCAATCTACATGATAACACCATCGCATACCATGCTGCATAATTTGGGGTAGTCCATGGATCTACTATCTGTGCCCGTTGTACCCAAGGCTATGGAGCTACCTATGAAAATATCATACAAGCTCAACAAAAATTGATATAGGGTCCCATGTGGAAGACCTCTCTATATCTGTGTGCATACCACATCTCATTACTAGGAATCCCGACCAAACTAACACTGGACCCTGTCCCCTTGTACCACTTTAGAACGTGGCTCCTACTCCCAATAATGAAATGGTCTCACTGCAGCTGTCCTCAACTTGATTGCATCCTGAGGCCACTGGTATAACCTGTATGGCCGCCATGTGATCATATGGGGTTGTAACTCGTCAAACTCTCACCTATAATAGTATGTGTCCCCCTTTGGCTGTGAATATCATCTCTGTTTGGAACCCAACCCATGAGGGAAGGCTCTCTAATAATGTGTGCTCTCAAAGCTCATATAGGGTGACATATTGCAATATGATCACATAATGAGATATGTAATAAAGTGGCAGGACCCAATGTCCTTTATCCATGATAGGTTATCAATTGCAAATCAAAATATAAGTGAGTCAGTATACATTGACCCCAATAATACACACTACCTTGAAGTGGGCTGTGAATCACTCAAATGAGACCTAAAGGGAATTGTGCACACAGTCTTGTCAGGCAACAAAATACCACTGAAAAGAGCTAGTAAATATACAGGGACCCATCCTAGCCGTAGATTGACCATACACCTCCTAAAGAAAACTATCATACCACGGTGGGGTATACATGTCACTCCAAATTTCATAGATGTATAACGCTCATTGTGTTTTGGGTGGCCATTATATGTAGCCAAATGACCCTAAATCAGAACTCGTAGGATCTACCAAACATCCTCTAGTGTAACACTCATCTCACCAATAGGCAGTTGGAAAGTATGACTCCTACTCCATCATCTCCCGATTAATACTATGAGCAGGATGTGATCAAAGGTAATATGTGGCATACGCGCTATGTAGGATAAACTTGTCACCTCTAGGGTCATCTCCAAGAAAACTCGGTCCCGAAGTCCTAAGGCCACCTTGTAGGTATAAAGTCATGCATGTTGCTCTTGTGTCACTATTACACCCAAGTTTTCTGTGAAGCCAATCAATTCAATTATTATGATCTTTGTCTTCTATTCTACCATGTAATTTCTTCTAAAAATCTAGTTTATCACATTATTCTTTTATTCCATCATTAAATTCTTCTATAATTCACCTATTTCTTCCATCTAGGGTTTGTTAAAACCTTATTTTTTGTCTAAAAGCAATTTAAAATTGTCTTTTATGTGTGGGTGCCCCCGCATGTACCACCATCTTTTTCTTAGCATGGGTTCCGAGTGCTCACGCGCCGAGGAAAAATCAAACCCAAAAAAACCATTAAGCAAACTACATAAGGCATAGGCACATAAGCACCCTCAGTAGCATGTACATAGGTTAATTTATCTAGGCATAGGTGCCTAGGTGCCCTTGCATTTGTTCCAACAATGTGCAAAAACACATTTTATTTAGGCATAGGTGCCAGGCACCTTGCATTCCCTCTACCGGTTGTGCATAGGTGATTTTCTATGTGCATAGACGCCTAAACGCCCTGTCAGTAAACAAAATTTAAACATGCTAAAAATGCTTAGATGCATAAGTACATAGGTACCCATGCAACAAAGAACATAGGTGCCCCCTAGTTTTTCCCTAATTTAGCCTAAAAACATGTATTTTAGCTAAAAATTCAATACTTTGAATAACCAGGGTAAAAAGAATAGTTGTGTGTACTGTGGTCCATCCACTGGAAGCCTCATGTAGTCCCTCACATGGTCCACATAGTGCCTCCGATTCACTATCCTTGCCATTTCCTCTTGTAGGTCAGAGCTCAAATCAGTGGTAAAATGGTAAGTGAATGTGGTAAATAACTTGCCACGATGGCTTATATACCCATTTTTACCTTTTGTGGTGTGTTTCTCACTCCTAAAGTGCCCCGAAACTACCATATTTCTTCTAAAATTCCTCTAACACTTACCATAGTGATTATTTTTAATAAATAATTATTTACGACACATTTTTGCTATGCTGGGGCATATTTTTTCCTCCCAGTGGCCTTTTCTACTACCTAGGGCATTTTTACCTTACGATCAATTTTAATGGGGCCTCATGACTTTTTTATTTCTTCTATAATATTTTCTTCTACAAAAAAATAAAAATTAAACAATTATAATTTTCCAAAAAGATGGATAAAATCATCAAAAATCCAAAAAATTCTAAAAATTTAAAATTTTCACAAAAAAATGGTAAATGACATATATGTAGCTAAAGCTTGTGTCAATTACATTATCCTCAAACGTTGAAATATGTCTTACAAAATAATATTTCTATGGTTATTGCTTGTTCTAGTCTCAAATGACTTGCAGATCATTGTGATCTACCTCCATTAACAAAAGCTCGGCTGCATGCTATGTTGGTACTCCCATGCAATAGTGAGTTTCAGAGACTGTGTCGTAGCACATGAAATATTTTCCATGGGACTACTTGTGTCCTCCATTATTCCCCTCACATATATCCTTTTTGGGGCACCATTTTTAACCCTTGTCATTACAACACAAACATTTGGGAACTGTAGCTTGATAACAAAAACATTGGTGCAACTGTCTTAAACATTGTTTGTTTGAGTGTGTGTGATTGTATTGGTTTCTCTGTTAGGTTAGCTGGTTTACTTTCTCATATTGCATTACATTGTGTATGTTGCATTTGAGTTAGATATTGTTTTACTTTCTCGTATTGTATTACATTATGTATGTTGCATGGAGTTACGTAGCAATGGAAAAATGTTAGTAATTTAGCTTTTCATGTTATCTTACATTTTTGTTCATTTCAATAAAGGCCAATGATGTAGACCTAGGGGAAAAATGATATAAACATGTTGCTTATTGAAAGGTTGGATGCAAAGATTAGGCTTTTCCTATATTCTCCATTAATCATTTCTTATCACTACTAATTTTTCTCCTAAATCACCTGGGGCAATAAACAACCATGTTTATCCCTATCCTTATTCCTTCTCAATACCTAAGGGTTTTGCACCCGTTTTATCCTATTTTCTTCTCTCCATTTCAATCATATTTTTGATCGTCGATTGACTTCTTCTATCACCCCATCAACAATCGAGGGGGAATCCTTCATCTCACTAAGTTTTCTTCAAAAATTTACCTATTTATGCTTGTCTACTATATTTGAAGTGAAGTCACAAACTTTACCTCAAATAGGGGCAAATGTAGACACCTAAATTCTGCTTTTGTAATCTCATTGCCAAACACACACAAATCACTCTCATTCTTGCCAATTCCATTATAATTAGTGATTTTTGCTAATTAACTAACATTTCTTACCACTTTAACTAATTAACCATGCTTTTTGATTGCTTATCCCTTTCACATTCATGTTACCACTTTACGGAAAATCGTAAGTCAAAATCCTCTTCGAAACAAGTAATTAGCGATTATAAGCTAATTAAGCCTATTTCCCCCTTGATTTGGTTAATATGCCTTAATATTAGATTAAACCCCTTTAATGACCGCTCAAAATCACCCCACTTTCCTCGAAAATGTCTCAACAAGCTTCAAAATCTTATCTTAGCCTCCTAGTTGACTCCTAAGCATTTGATTAAGGATTCATACCTCTTAATCACTTGTTAATTAACTAATCATGATTAGAAATTCTAATCTAATTTTGGGATTTTAGTCCCACACGCACCAAAATATTAGTTTTCCTTAAAGTGAAAACTATAAAAACAACTCACCTCATTCCTTTATACTTTACACCATGCTTTGATTTGCATCTCATATAATAAATATGATTTATAGCCAAGCTCAATCCTTGCCTAAAGCCTTCAATGGGGTTAGTAGATGGATATCCAAAATGACCAAGTAGTCATTTGGAGAGGCCATTTCACCTTGTTTGGAGTAGTAACCATACCAATTTGATTGCCCTCTTAGGTCTATTTAGGCCCATGTTAGGTAATTGAACATATTAGTAGGCATGTTTAGTTAGATTTTGAATTATATTCATGTTAGTTAAACATTCCTTTAAGATTTTATCTTAATGTTACATTCCTAGACTTATAACCTTGACTAAAGGTGGCAATGGTTTTAACCTTCCTTAGTCATGCAATTTGCATTATAAAGTTTAGGGTGCTTTGAAGTTAAAGAAGAAATCCAATGTTTATTAGATAGAAGGTTCATTCATGTTGTCAATTACCCATAATGGGTCTCTAATATTGTCCCTATAATGAAACTTAATAGGAAAGTTCATTTTTGTACTGATTTTTTGTGATCTTAATAAAGCTTCCATTGAAAATAGTTTCCCCTAACACTTATTGACTATATTGTTGATTCCATCACTGATCATGACATACTTTCCTTTATGGATGTGTTTAATAGATATAATCAAATAAAAATTAACCCTTCTGACCAAGAGAAGACTTCATTCACAACCCCATAGGGAACCTTTTGTTATACTATCATGCCATTTATCCTTAAAACATTATTGTTACATACCAAAGTGCACTTTGACTCACATATTGCACGATTATATTTATAAGATCATTAAAGATTATGTTGATGACATCATTTCCAAATAAAAACATTGTTCCCACCATGTTTAGGACCTTCATACACTCTTTACATGGTTATAACAATATAATTTTCACCTTAATACCAAAAAATGTATCTTTGGTGTGACTATTAGTAAGCTATTAGGATACATCATCTCTCAACAAGGTATTGATATTGATCCACATAAAATATGAGCCATTGTGAACATGCCTCCTCCTTGTAATCTTCGTCAATTATTCTCACTACAAGGTAAAATTTAGGCCATCCACTGATTCATCACACAACTAGCTAACAAAACCCAACCCTTTACACAACTCATGAAAAATATACTACATTTGCATGGGATGAAAATTTTCACAAATTTTTGACAATATCAAGGCTTATTTACTTAATTTTCTGTCTTGACCCCTCTCATTTTTATCAACAACTACTCTTGTATATCTTAGCTAATTTTCATGCCTTATGAGCCTTTCTTGCTCAACATGATGTGAATCAATGCGAGCATGCCATATATTATATTAGTCACACATTACTCTCTTATAAGTTCAATTAAAATTAAATTGAAATATTGTTTCTTGCTCTTATATTTGTCAGTGACAAGTTACGACATTACATGATCAATACTAAGATCCATGTTATTAATAAAGTTAATCCTTTACTTGTTTTCTTAGAATCACTTATCCGACTATTTAACATGATAGATTGTTTTTTTACTGAATTTTATTTTAAATTTTTTCCAAAAAATTCATTAAAGGACAAGTAATTGTTGATCAATTAATCAAGGCTCCTATCAATGATCCTTTCCCCATTTGTGACAATTTTCATGACGAATTCACTTCTTATATTATTGATGTTGATATTTGGACCATGTATTATAATGGCTCTAGATGTGCCACTAGAGTTAGAGATGGAATTATTGTTATCACACCACATGGTGAACCTATGCCCTTTGCTTACCGACACATCTTCTCTTACATGCACAATATTACTAAGTATGAAGCCCTAATTTTAGGCTTATGTGTCATTTGCACCCTTCTAATACATCATTTTAAAATTTTTGGCACCTCCTAGATTATTGTTAATCAATTCAATGCTACATATAAGATCAAATAAGAGAAACTCATACCCTATCATACATTTGTTACCAACATCCCTCGCAACATTCTATTCCTACACCATTATGGTTATTCTCCATAGGGACAATCATTGCATTGATGTCATGGATAGTATCACCTCCCTTATTCCTATTGACATTCTTGATGAACATGCTACATTTATCATTAATCATTTATGTCGCCCCTCTATTGAATCTCATACCATAAAGGCCATACAAGTTCTTATCATCACCCATAGTGTTGACAATCCGAAATGGTATACTAATATATATAATTTCCTCTACCGACAAGCCTTACTTGGTAATATATCCTTGCAAGAGGTATGCCAATCTGTGCCATGATGCCACATGATATATCATTGTTTATGGTTTTTTATTTAAATGTTCTCTAGATGGTAATCTCCTTCATTTCCTAGGATTGAATGATATCCCACTTGCTTTATCTCAGATACATGAAAATATATGTGGTGGACAATTTAGTAGAAAATTTATGGCCCAAAAACTACTACGACATGGGTACTATTGGCCTACCATATAAAAACATTTCTTAGAATATGTTAAATGATGTAATAAATTCCAACGCCATAGTAATATCCACTATGCACCAACATATGACTTAAAATATATTGCATCTCCATGGCCTTTTTTTGCTGTGGGGATTTGACTTAATTGGTAAGGTAAACCCTGAATTGGCCAAAGGACACAAATTTATAAGCACTGCTATGAAATACTTTACTAAATGGGTCGAGGTTGCACCTTTACACACACTACTTTGGTGAATATATTTTCATATTTCTCTATACACATCATAACCTGATTCGGGGTTCCCTCCACGATTTTGACTAAAAATAGTTCATCTTTCACAAATGATAATGTAAAAAAATGTGCTGAATATAAGATCAAACACACATTTTACGCTGCCCCTTATTATCATTAAGGTAATGGCAAACAATCATTAAAGTTTTGCTTAAAATTTTGTGAGATGTAGAAATGATTGGCATAATTAAATGTTATGTGCCCTTTGGGCCTAATGTACAAGTATGTATACCCCCATAAATGCCACAAAATTCTCTCTGTCATATGGTATTGAAGTCGTTATTCCTTTAGAACTCAAAATATTATCTTTGTGTGTTTCTCTTTAAAAATCTCCAAGAAAATGAATATCAAGAGTGATGTCTACATGAACTAGAAATTCTTGACTCATAGTAGTGTACAAGATTTATAATACCTTCACATTTACCAAGAACACATCAAATGTTCCTATCATTAATATTGACGATCTAGTGGTCAAAGAGATTCAAAATAACATTAATGCGAACCTTCCCTAAAAGGAAAATTTACACCTAATTGGTTTGGTCCATATTTATTGACTTAAAAGCTTATTCATGATGTCTATCACCTTGCAACCCTTCTAGGAAACCTTGTCAAAAATCTAATGAATGTCATGCACCCTAAGCATTACTAAGCCTACCCACATTCTTTGTCACACACTTGGGTGAATATTATCCAACAATTTCACCCAATGATGCACTCTTCATTCTAGGTTCAAACACGTCTATTGAGGGAAAAATTCCCTCTCTTAGTCATTGTATTTAATATTCTAATAATTCAAATTTTTGTAAAAATCCAAAATACTAGCTTAGATATTGATTGGATGTATACTTGTTTCCTTATATTATTATATGTTGCACATTGTTTATCATGTTACTTCGATTCATAGTATTATCTATCCTCTTTCCATACACATGTATACATTCACATGGTACTTTGGGGTGAAAACAAGTTATCTTACAATGCATGATGCTTGAAACTATTCTCTACCAGTCCCATTGAGGCTCTTGGGGCATCTACCTTTCCTACTTATCTATAGTCAAGTTCTATCATTGCAATATCTACTAATTTCATTCCTATTTTAAGATGTATACATTATGGTATACTATAACTATTTCTAACATGCTAATGGGTGTTTTTGTGTAGCATTTGTCTTACAAGACTACTTCCATTCATGGTTATCTAATTTTCTTATATCTTGTCTCCTTTTCTTGTGTCTTGTTTCACATTGTTTGTGGGATTTTCCCTATGCTTGATTGTGTGTTTTCTTCTATATCCTTGAAAGGTTTGAGTTTCTCATGACATATTAAGTGGTTTCCTATCTATTTAACCAACTACTCATTGTGTCTTTTGGTATATTACTACATATTTGGACTAGTTTCTATTATATCATGCCATGTTTGTTTGTGACCGACACTTTATACTAGATTTTTCCCTCTTGTTTTGCATGTGACACGGTTGTTACCATGCACATAATTTATTCCCCATGTAGGAGTTATATTTTTGAAGTGCACGTTAGATTCATATTTCCTCATTTGGGACATACTCGCATTAGTTCATCTTACGCACCCTAAATGAGTGGGGAAAATCATCGGATGATTATTTCACCCTCTTAGTACTTAAAATACACAACATAGGTTATTACACAACAAAATCAAAATAAACAATACCTAAACATTAGTTGAAGTAGACTTGAGCCGAAACAAAACATGGACATAAATGCATAATACAAACATGAATGGTGGGTGCTAGTGTCTCACTTGGGTGGTTCTATCCTAGGAGAAGAAACACGTAAAATACAAGATCAACATGTTCTCAATGAAATTATTTTCCAAATTATAGAAATAAATACTTAGTTACAGGTTACTATTAGGTACAATAGGAACAAAAGCAGTGGAAAGTTACATACTTTAACCAAAGGAACTAATTACTTGGTTTTCCTGGTATTAGATAAGGAATGGAATGTAGGGAATATGATGGGTACTTATATTCATGGAACAATATGTCATACGTGATTAGTTTTTATGAGGTTTATGACCATCTACAATGAAACTTATCCATGGGGAAACATCAACGGTTGGAGGGTAAATCCTATGGCTCTCCCAATACTCTTCCCTTGTGACATGATGCCTAAATCCTCAATATGGTGACAAGATACCTAAATCCTTAGTTTGGTGACATGAAACCTAAATCCTCGTACTCATCCAACCATAACCAAGGAAAAAAATACACAAGTAACAATTATTTCTCTTCTCTCACAACATTTAGGTGTATTCTATCCTTGATTCACTTATTTTTCAATCTACATTTCTATTTTCAAAATTACTAATTTGAAGTTCAATTTAATTTATCATGAGCATTTCCTACACTTATTTTATTTTGCAAGTCTAACCTTACTATGACAAAAGGCAACACACAAATGGAAAAATGAGCAATCTCAAGCACAAGATTCTCAAGAAAAGGCAATATTCAAGGAAAAATGTAGGCATCATTTCTACTATGCACACAAGGTCACCCCTAGGGTTATTATCCCCTCTCAAATATTAAGATACACATGTTACAATATTCATTCAACATGTTATCAATTACAATCTCCATCCATCAAACTATAGAGTGATGGACGGAGTGAGCAATTTCAAAAATGGGAATGAGTGGGAAAAGGTGAAATAACCTATTGTAGGGATTCATGGGGAGAATATGCAATATGGTAGGAAGGTAGCACAATTCACAACGGAAAGGGACAAGGTGGATCTAGATACGAGACCATCTATCATGTGGGCACGACGAGTGGTCAAAAATGTAGCCAAATAAGTATCTACTATCAATCTTAGCCCTATTTGCAATGAAAATGGTGTTTTCTTGGAAATACGGAACAAGTAGCCAACCGGGTGAAGTCTTCAATGTGCAATACCATTTTAGCCAAGATACCGGGTAGCAGGCTGAATATTGAGGAGTTTAGGAAATGAGATAATAGGAAGTGGATGCCCAAAGGTTTGATTCAAAATAACAACATATGATAATGCTTTATTTGTGATTAATCTGTCATTGGAAGAGGAGTTTTTACAAATCCTTTTGGATGACCATGGTTTATGGGTCGGGTGGTGGTTTTGGTGCAAAAATGGCGGTCTAGATTCAATATTTTGGAAAGCTGTCATTAAAGAATACCTGTTTGGTTAAGGTTTCTAGGTTTACCTTTGGAATATTGGGATTTGGACATTTTGCAAGGGATCTCCAAAGCCATTGGGGCTTTGGTCATCATAGATCTAGTTACTTGTGCTAAAACTAGACTTTTATTTACACGGTTCTGTGTTAATGTGGTCCCCTAAACCTCTTTACCTAGAAGCATTGAGATCAAGGCACCTTGGGGAGTTCATACCCAAAATATTGACTATGAGTTTACATCATTTATGTGCTTTTTTGCTACAAGGAAGGCCAAAATATTTAGTCTTGTCCTAAATTGAAAGAGGAGGTTACCCAAAAATTTCAAATTAAGAAGAACAAAGGCATCAATAAGGAAGATCTGAAAGGTAAGGGATTTATGCAACCAAATGGAAGTGGACCCTCAAAGGTAAATCCTTCATGGAAATAGATAAATAAACTATTGGAGATTAAAAATCAGATTTGAGAAGGCCCAAAATAAATTCTAGAAGAAGAAGCGGTTGAAGTAGGTCGAGGACGTCAACAATAGGTAGTGGATAAATACCCAAAAAATATGAAGAAGTGGTGGTTTTTAAATATTGCTATGAATGCAAGTTTTTTTTGCCCAAAGACCAGTGGAATCACTTCTTATAAGTAATAGTTCAAAATCCTAGACATTAATCTGGAGGAAATTCCTATAGTTGAGGAGGATCTCCAATGTGATCTTGAAAATTCTGGGAATGACCTAAATGAAACACCAGTTGAAGACACTATAGATAAAGAAGTGGTAAAAGAATGTCACTTTGAGGTATGTTCAGCACATGTCTCTCGAGATGGCTAGCATACCATCTCTAAAATCAAAACTGACATTGAGAACTAGATCAAAGGTGGATTTTGGAGCCAATAAATAATCTCCAGGAAGACCATATGAAAAGGAAAATAGGGAGAGAGCTACAAAGAAGGATATTATGGAGGGGCATCAAAAACCATTATTGGTAGGTCTAAAATCCTCCCACTCTAAATGATTTGATTATCTTGGAATATAAGGGCTAAAACCAACCCTATAAGCATAATATTTTGTTTGAATTCAAAATGAAGGAAAAACTAGATGTAATAATGCTACAAGAGACTAAGATGAATCAAGAAAAGATGAAAGACTTTCAAGATTTCTTTTGGAAATAATATGGATTCCACTGTCAATCCTCTACAGGGGATTCTTGGGGTATTTTGTACATGTGGAATAAGAATATTTTTGAATGCTTCCCCTTCATTAATATTCAACATCATATAGCCATTTGTTTCACTGAAATTAGCTCCAGAAAATAGTTTATTCTCTCTAATATATATGCTCCTAATACTACAAATGGTAGAATGATGGGAAGATCGACTATCTTTGTAGGATGTTTAGTGATTTAAAATATATTATAGGAGGTTATTTTAATACACCTATCATCCCCTCATAAAATAAAGGAGTAGTTAATGTTCTTACTGAGAGTATAGAGGACCTTGTAAATTTCCTAGGGTGGAATGATTTGATGGATCTCGAACCTCGGTGGTACAAAATTCACTGGTCCAACAAGAGAGAAGGGTAAAATATAATTCAAATCAGACTGGAATGTTTTCTTATGAATATCCAATGGATTTAGGAGCAACAATATACCCTCTCCTCTCTAGCATACATTGGTTCATACCACAATCCCATGAATCTTAAATTGAGTGTTAGGAGCAGCCCATTAGAAGACTTTTAGGTTTGAAAAAATGTAGACAACTCATCTAGAGAATAGAAGAATGGTGGAGCTTATAATTCAAAGGTAATAATATGTTTAAGGTGGCTGCCAAACTTAAAAAATATTAAGGGAAATCTTAAAATTTGGAACAAGGAAGTTTTTGGCAATATTTTTCTCTAAAAAATTAGAATTGCTGAAAAACAGGGAGGATGGAGCATGAAGGAAAAATTAAAGGAAAACGATCTACTTTCTAAATACCACAATATATTGCGTAGAGAAGAGATATATTGGAAGTAGAAATCTACAATTACTTGGCTTAAAGAAGGTGACTGTAACACTAAATTATTCCATATCTCCACCACCATTAAAGATAACAAAGGAATAATTCAAGAAATAAATAAAGCTAATGGTTAAGTGGATATGGAGGATAAGGATATCTCTACTACTATTGTCTTCTTCTTTAAGAACTTATTTGTTGAAGATCTACTTTCAGATGAGATTTCTAGGGATGAGATTCTTAAAATTTTTGAACTAGTTATTATCCAAGTTGAGAATAGTGAATTCATAGTCATTCCTTCTAAGGAAGAGATAAATCTATTCTAGATGCTATGGAAGGTGGAAAAAGCCCAGGGATGGATGGATTCTTGGATTTCTTTTTAAAAATGTATTGGGATCTTGTTTAAAAAGAAGTGGTTTTAATAGTTTAAGAATTTTTTTCGATATGCTTTTCCGATCAAAAAAATCAACCACATCTTTATTTCTCTCATACCAAAAAAGATAGGAGATAAAGATATTGGGGACTTAAAACTTATTAGTTTATGCAATACTATGTATAAGTTCATCTCCAAAATTTTGGATTTCAGATTAAGGGAGACTCTAAGTAACTTTATTTCCCCAAATCAAGGAGCCTTTATGCTTGACAGAAAAATCTTGGACAACATAATCACTATTCATGAGACAATACACTCTATGGAGCTCTCAAGAAGGGAGGCTATGATTGTTAAGTTGGACATGAAAAAATCCTACAATAAGAAATCCTGGGATTTCTTGTACTCCCTTTTATTTCGAATGGGCTACCATCCCCACTTCATCAAAATGATCCAAGCTTGCACTAAATACCCGATATTTTCTGTTATAATTAATGGAAAGCCTAATGGTTTCTTCAAATCAGAAAGGGGTTGAGGTAAGGAGATCCCTATCACCTTTCCTATATATAATAGTTTCGAAACCTTGATTAGGTTATGTTATAGGGATCAAAGTGATGGTATTATGGAAGGTATTAAAATGGCACATGGAGTTGAGAATCAATATATGCAGCAGTTTGTGGATGATATGGTTCTTATTGGTCAAGTGACTATTTAGGAGGCCTGGGCCTGTAAAAGCATCACTAAACAATATGAAAAAGTTACAGGGTAGAGGATAAAATTTAGAAAGAGTTCCTATTTCTTCATTACTGTGGGGGAGGAGTAACAAAACATGATTTCCAACATTCAAGTGCAACATAAAGGCCCTCCTAGATACATACATTGGAATGCATCTTTATGGGAAAAATTTATATGAAGGAGAATGAAACAAATTAATTAAAATATTTCATAAAATATGGTCTCTTGGAAAGGCTAATTGATTTCACAAGATAGAAAAACTCAGTTTCTTCAAATTTGCTTATAGGGTATTGTTGTGTTCATTATATTTGTCTTTACCTTACTAGTTAGAGTCAAGAAATCTATTAAAGGCATATAGAAATGGTTTTTGTTAGGTTGTGGAGCCTATTTTGATGTGTGAAAGTGTTGAAGACTATACACTAAGAGTCTTTGTACACTTTTCATGTATCCTCACCAACGTTCGGGGCGCAACCCCGATTTTTTTTTTCGGCATAATTTTTTTGGAAAAATGCACCCGACATATCGGGAAATGTGCTCTTCTCATATGGGTGAGATTTTTGACCCATAGGTTTATGGGACGAGTTTTGCCCATGGTTTTGTAAAATTGCTTAAGAAGTTGTCTATTTATATGATCTTATGCATATGATAGAAGTACAAGTAAATGTATTGTAGATGTGTTTTGAATTCGGTTGTGAATTCTATAGGGTTTGTTGAGCATAGCTCCAAGCGGATCTGGGTATTCTATTGAGAGAGCGGTGGCTTGTAATAAAATTTGAGCAAGTGATTTTGGTGGACGTAGCCTAAATTGGGTGAACCACGTTAAATCTTGTCTCTTTGTGTTGTGTTATTTTATTCGTAATTTTATTTGAGATCGTAATAATTTTTACATACTAGTTTTCTCTTTGTTGCGATTACGTGAGGGATTATTCTCGCATATTTTATCTCTTATTTCCTAACAATTGGTATCAGAGCTTGGTTTGGTTTGCTAAAGTGTTGAATCACAGGGAAAGTTTTTAGCTTGAGTGGGAGCTATGGCAGATGATGGAAGATCTAGGGTTGATAAATTCAATGGGCAGAATTTCAGTCTTTGGAAGATGCAGATGGAATATTACCTTTATCAGAAGGATCTTTATACTCCACTGTTTGAGAAGGTGAACAAACCCTCGAGTATGACAGATGTGGAATGGGATTTGTTGGATCGAAGGAACTTGGAATGATCATTTGTGTTTTTCATCTTCGGTATTATTTAATGTTTCAAAGGAAAAGACTACAAAATATCTAATGGATGCATTAGGGAAGTTGTATGAAAAACCCTCTACCTCTAATAAGATATTTTTAATGAAAAAGTTGTTTAATATGAAGATGTCTAAGAATAGTTTAGTAGTAGATCATTTAAATGATTTCAATACGGTTGTGAATATGCTAGCTTCGGTTAAAATATAATTTGATGAAAAATTTAGGGCTTTATTAATTTTGTGCTCTTTACCTGAGAGTTGGAATAGCTTGGTAATGGCGGTAAGTAACTCGGTTCTAGCTAACTCGAAGTTGAAGTTTGAGGATGTTGTAGAGGTGATTCTAAGCGAGGAAATGTGAAGAAAAATCTCTGGGGAATCTTCTACTTTAGGGAATGCTTTGACAAAGTGGAAACTAGAGGGAGACAAAAGAATAGAGGAAACCATGGAAAATCGAAAGATCGGGCAAGGTCAAAATCCAAGAACAAGATTGTATGCTGGAATTGTGGAAAGCCTGGGCATGCAAAGAAGGACTATTGGGAGCTTCGGGATAAGAAGAAACAATAGGAAGAAAACAAGGAGGCAAATGTGGCAATGGGTAATGTATGTCAGGATGCTTTGATTATTTCTTTGCACAATATTACTGAATCTTGGGTTTTAGATTCAGGGGCTTCTTTCCATGCTTCTCCACATAGGCATTATTTTGTTGATTATGTTCAAGGAGATTTTGGGCATGTTTTTCTTGGTGATGATGAGCCTTGCAGCATAGTTGGAAAAGGTTCTGTTTAGGTTAAGATGCAGAATGGGAATACTTGGCTATTAAAGGATGTTAGACATGTGCCTACATTAAGATGAAATTTGATATCGGCAGGGCAGTTGGGAAGTGATGGTTTTACTGTGATATTTACAATGACTCTTGGAAGGTTACCAAGGGTGCTCTTATGGTGGCAAGAGGTAAGAAGGTTGGAACCTTGTATTTAACCACTTATAGCACTAATGTTTGTAATCTTGTGGCTTCAGAAGTAGATACAACATTGTGGCACTATAGGCTTGGTCATATGAGCCATAAGGGAATGGATATCATAAAGAAGAATTTGCTCGAGATATACGAAATAGGTTTGGAGTTTTGTGAGGACTGTATATATGGGAAACAAAAGCGAGTAAGGTTTCTCAAGGTTGGACCTACAAAGAAAGAGAGTAAGTTAGAGATGGTGCATTCTGATGTGTGGGGGCCAGCTCAGGTATCATCTCTTAGGGGTTCAAGTTATTATGTTACTTTTATTGATGATGCAACAAGGAAAGTTTGGGTTTATTGTATTAGAAACAAATATGATGTATTTGACACTTTTGTTAAATGGAAAGCCTTGGTAGAGAATGAAACATGTATTAAGCTAAAATGTCTCAGTCAGATAATGGAGGGGAGTATTGCAGCAATGAATTTGATGATTACTATTCTAAGAATGGAATCCGTAGGCAAAAGATGGTTCCAAGAACTCTACAGCAGAATGGGGTATCAGAAAGGATGAACAGAATAATAATGGAACGTGCTAGGAGCATGAGGTTACATGCAAGACTACCTCTTTCTTTTTGGGCAGAAGTGGTGAGCACAACTGTATACTTGATAAACAAAGGACCCTCAAGTGCCTTAGATGGAGGCATACCTGAGGAGGCTTGGTATGGTAAGAAAGTTGATTATTCATTTCTTAGAGTCTTTGGATGTGAGGTGTTTGTTCACATAGACAAGAATGATAGGACTAATCTAGAGGCTAAATCATAAAAATGTACTTTCATTGGTTATGGTGGTGATGAATTTGGATATAAATGTTGGAGTATTAAGGACAAGAAAATCATTCGATCTAGGGATGTGGTCTTTAATGAGAAAGTCATGTATAAGCAGTAGTTGCAGAGAAAACAGGGAAGAATCCAAGAAATAATATGTAGCGGTAGAGGATCTTCCGGATGGGAAAGTGACACATGAATTAGTTCAGGAACCTCCTCAACAAGAACCCCAAACTCCTATATTGAGGAGGTATTCTAGGGTAAGAAGAGAACCTAAATGTTTTTCTCCTTCTCTTTATTATTTATTACTCATTGATAGTGGAGAGCCATAGAGCTTTGATGAAGCAATGTAGGTAGATGCCAAGAAGAAGTGGGAGCAAGCCATGGATGAGGAGCATCAGGCTCTCATGGAGAACCAGACATGGGATTTGGTAAAGCTACCCAAAGGAAAAAGAGAATTACATAACAAGTGGGTGTTCAAAGTCAAAGAGGAAGGAGGCAAGAAAAGATATAAGGCCCGGTTGGTGGTCAAGGGGTTTGCAGAAAAAAGGTATAGATTTTGATGAGATTTTTTCTCTGTAGTAAAAATGACTTCTATTAGAACTATTTTAGGAATAGTTTTAGCAGAGACTTGCACTTAGAACAGCTTGATGTAAAGACTACATTTCTCCATGGTGATTTGGAGGAGGAACTATATATGCAGCAACCAGAGGGCTATGAGGTCAAAGGTAAAGAGGAGATGGTGTGCAAACCGAAGAATAGCTTGTATGGCTTGAAAAAGCTCCATGTCAATGGTATAAGAAGTTTGATAGCTTCATGATGGAGCAAGGTTATATCAGATATTATTCTAACCATTGTGTGTATATAAAGAAATTTGTGGATGGAAGTTATATTATCATGTGTTTGTATGTTGATGACATGTTGGTTGCGCAGTAAAACATGCAGAAATAAAAGTACTCAAGAAGAATCTAAGTGAATCCTTTACTATGAAGGATTTGGGTGTAACCAAAAAAATCCATGGCATGAGGATATCTCCGGATAGGAAGGAACAGAAGCTGAATTTATCTCAGGAAGAGTACATTAAGAAGGTCTTGGAGTGGTTTAATATGCAAGATGCTAAACTGGTTGGGACTCCTTTGGCAGGCCATTTCAAGTTATCAAAGGAGTAGTGTCCCAAGACAGAGCAGGAGAGGAACTAAATGTCCAAGGTACCTTACTCATCAGTAGTTGGTAGTTTGATGTATGCTATGGTGTGCACTAGGCCTGATATTGCCCATGCAGTGGGAGCTGTGAGTAGATTTATGAGTGATCCAGGTAAAGAGCATTGGCAAGTAGTAAAGTGGATCCTTTGGTATTTGGGAGGGACCATGGAGACAGATTTTGTGCTACTGATGGATCAGACACCACTTTACGTGGTTATGTAGATTCAGACATGGTTGGAGATGTAGATAGCAGGAGGAGCACGAAAGGTTATATTTACACTATAGGTGGGACAATAGTGAGCTGGATTTTATGACTACATAAGCTGGTGGCTTTGTCAACCACGGAGGTGAGTATGTTGCTGCCACAGAGGCAAGCAAAGAGATGATTTGGTTACAACAATTTCTTGAGGAGTTGGGGCATAAGCAAGAGGAATGTAAGCTGCATAGTGATAGTTAGAGTGCTATACACCTAGCTAAGAACTCTGCTTTCCACTCTAGGACAAAGCATATATAGTTAAGGTACCATTTCATCAGGACAACTTTGGAGGAAGAGAAGTTGAAGTTGGAGAAGATTCATACTAGTCAGAATCCTGCAGACATGATGACCAAGGTGGTCACAAGGGAAAAACTAAAGTTGTGTTCAGCTTTGGTTGGTCTTCACAGAAACTAGTGAAGGGTTGAGAAGCTTGCTCAGAGGAAAACTAGTCTCCAAGTGGGAGATTGTTAGGTTGTGGAGCTTGTTTTCATGTGTGAAAGTGTTGAAGACTGTACACTAAGAGTACTGTACACTTTTCATGTATCCTCGCCGGGGTTCGTGGTCATTTGGGCCCCGAGCGGGGGTCCGGGGTCAGAGCCTCCGAATTTTTTTTTCGGCATAAATTTTTTTGGCCTCGAAAAATGCACCGACATATCGGGAAATGTGCTCTTCTCATATGGGTGAGATTTTTGACCCATAGGTTTATGGGACGGGTTTTTCCCATGGTTTTGATACCCACGGTTTTGTAAAACTACTTAAGCAGTTGTCTATTTATATGGTCTTATGCATATGATAGATGTACAAGTAAATGTATTGCAGATGTGTTTTGAATTCGGCTGTGAATTCTGTAGAGTTTGTTGAGCATAGCTGCAAATAGATCTAGGTATTCTATTGTGAGAGCGGTGGCTTGTAATAAAATCGAGCAAGTGATTCTTGGTGGACATAGCCCAAATTGGGTGAACCACGTTAAATACTTGTCTCTTTGTGTTGTGTTATTTTATTCTCGCAATTTTATTTGAGATCTGTAATAATTTTTGCATACTAGTTTTCTCTTTTGTTGCGATTCTCGTGAGGGATTATTCCGCATATTTTATCTCTTATTTCCTAACAGTTTTTATGGACTGGATCAGAGGAAAAGAATAAAATCCCTTTAGTTTCTTGGGATAAAGTCACTCAACATAAGGACATGGGTGGTCTTGGATTAAAAAACATACAACTTATGAATTAAGAACTAATAGCTAAGTTTGGCTAGAGATTTCATGGAGAGGAGGGCACTGGTCAAAATCTTGAAAGCTAAATATTTATAGCCCTATGGTGGAACTCTAGCACTCTTCTTTGATCTGGAGCTTCCTAGAGGTTATATATTCTAGAATAATCTTTGCCAAACTAGAAATTTGTTAATAAAAGGAAGTAAATAGAATCTTGGTGATGGAACTAAGATTAAATTTTGGGAGGACCCATGGATCAAGGATAACACCGTAAAAATGATAGAGCCATGGAGTGATCTTTAACCATTATTTAACTAACAATGAGGAGAATTGGTTTATAACTATTGAAATGAAGAGAGGAAGTGGATCCCCATTCTCCCTCCCCCACTAGCTTGGGGATATACAACCCTTTCGAGAACTAAATAATATCCTTAAATATTACCATATACCCCATTATAGAGCTCACGAAGAGCTGATTTGGAGGAAAATGGACCACGGGAGTATGGAGTTATATTTGGTTATCTGTTAAATTTTGAGCACATTGAACCCAAAAATCCCTAGAGGAAGGTCTGGAATAAGAATCTTATTCCCAAAATCAATATCTTCTTCTCGGGAAGTTGTTAAAGGTAATATCCTAACTATGGATAGGCTAAGAAAAAGGGGAATGATCATCACTAATAGATGTGGCCTTTGCAAATGTAATGAAGAGTCAATTCAACATCTCTTCCTGGAATGATCCTTTTCCTTTCAAGTCTTATTTACTATCCTTAGAATTTTTAAGTTACACATGGTCCTTTCTTGGGGATATGGCTCTTCTCCTTAATAAATGTAGCTTCAATTTTTAGCATGATCTGGTTAAGGAAATATGGAAACTTTCCCTCCCTCACATATTATGGGGGCTATGGTTGGAATGAAATAATAGGATTTTCAAGAACAAAGTTTCCAGTTTGGAGAAGGTTATTGAAAAGGTGAGACAATCTCTTAAAGATAATGCTCATATTTTAAAGCCCAAACAGTCTAAAAAGTTCCTAGATTGGGAAAAAAACATTCTCAGTAACATGGACATCATTCCTAATAGTCATGTGAAGGAGAGGGTCACCCACAAGTGTTAAATGGTCAAAGCCCCCGACGGCTACTTCAAGATTAATTTTTATGGCTCGGCTAAATAGAAGGACAACATTTTTGGAGGAGGAGGTATGATTCATGATCACCTAGGAAGATGCATTGGTGCCTATGTGGGTCCCATTAGTAATCATACCAATAATTATTATTGAAGCAAAGGCTATGCTCTGGGGCATCATGATGTGCAAAGATATGAGTTTAAAATCCATCATTATAGAAGGTGACTCCTTGTGTGTTATTAATTCTCTAAAGGATTAGAGTAAGTGTGGGTGGAAACTCATCAATATTATCAAGGAAGCTCATAGAATTTTAGAATCATTTGATAAAGTGGTCATCCACCACACTTATAAAGCTCATAATAAACCTGCGGATGCAATTTCTAATCAAAGCAATGAAATTTCAGAACTAATTACATGGCCAGGGACACGTATTCCTTGGGAAAATATTTAAAATTTGATTAACGATGACACATATTCCTTGGGAAAATATTAAAAATTTGATTAATGATGACACATATTAGGAGGTTGTGTAATGATGGAGACCAAGAATCACACACTTGGGATTTTGAAAATACTTTTTTCCTTTTGGAAAAGGTTATGATTCATTTGATTTGGCATTTACTCAAGTTTTTGGAGATTGGTGACTACATCTGGATGGTGTTCAAAGAAAGAAAAATTGAGAAAACAATGGAAGTCGTAAGGTTTGAATTGAGCCTACTACCTTCCTTCACTTGAAAAACAACTTTGTCTTGTGGAAACTGTTGCATAAAGGGGGCTTCACTAGGTATATTTAGTGCCTTAAAGGTAATGACCCTGCACTTTCTGTTGATTTTGGAAATGCTTGGATTGATGGGGGTTTTATTTTTAGAGGAGTTAAAATTAGGGTCTCTGAGGATGCCATAATAGAGATAACGGGTCTTAAAATGGATGTGCTGAAAATATATAAGGATAAAACCCACAAAAAGCAGAAATTGCCACTTTTTTGAGGTCAACGAGCATATTGTGGCTTACAATGATGATATATCCCATACTTTCTTCCCTGATCATTGGGCCAATGTCTTATTAGTGGTCATGAAATACTTAACTTTGGAAGGAAAATTTTAGAATATTTTCTCTCATCATCTCTATATTTTAAACTTCTTTCATAGAAACCAAACCATGAGTTTGGATTTCTTCCTCTACAGGTCCCTACTTTCCACCATTGAGGACTTCAAAAATAATAAAATTGATGTCCCTCTCCATCAAGGCTTGATTATTTTTTTAGTCCAAAGAAGCCAACCCATTATACCTGCACAACATGGGAACAATAGTGATCCCGAGTCGACCCTAAAAACCTAACGCCATACCTCAAGCGTATGAAGAAAAGGAAAGTGAAAGAAACTTCTAAGGGGATGGCGGATGTTTTGTGTAACTTGAAAAGAGGGGTTTAGGATTTGGGTGAGAGTTTTGGTAATAGGGAAAAATATTTCATGGACTGGGAGGCTAGATTGTTGTGTGTTGAGTCGACTGCCGATACTATTCTCATTGTTAATAAGAATATCATACAGGAACTGAAGCAGTGTCAACACAAAATAGAGGTATAGATCAATATAATTGGGGGTATTCAAGTAGATCTTGTCATGCAGGAATAAAGGGTCTATATCCTTCAGGATCAAATAGCCATGGAGGATAAAAAGACCAATATGAAGCTCATGCTTAGTAGTTCCGATAGTGATGAATTTGAGACTAACAAGGGATCTGATATGGAGGCCATAAACACCTAGATTAAAGACAAGGAGGAGGAAATAATAATGAATCCCACGAGTGTAAACACCTAGGCTATAAAAAAGGAGGAGAAAAGACCTAAGTGAGTGATCATTAAAGTTGTAGGTAGGAAGGATGGTAGGTCGAGCACTAGATCCCATGGCAAGGCTATGGAGAACTAATGGCTGGCCTTTGGTTTCCCTTTTTCCTTTGTCATGTTGGTTGCTTTTTTAAGGTTTTTAGTCAAAAATGTATTGTTTAATATGCAGACTTAAGGCAGTATGGCTCTATTTTTGGTGGTCTATTGTCAAGTCTTTTTGACTTAGCCTCCATGGATTTTTGTTGGTTTTTCTATTTAAAATTGGCTTCTTAATGTTCAAGGTTTTTTTATCCCCTTAAAACCAAACTCTTTTTACCTTATCCAAAAAAATCCATCCATCATGCTATCAACTACAACCTCCTTGGCGCTCCATAAGGTACGCTATTCTTATCTACTTTATGCTATGAATATTCATTCACTTGCATAAAGTGGGGGAAAATATAGACATCATATTAAACAATTTTTATCTACATCATGCCTCTAAATATGACATTATATGCATGATTCCTACACAAGAAAACTAGACATTAGCAACACTTATTTTACTTTTCCATTGCTTTATCATTTTTATACTTATATCATTTGCTTTTCGGAATGACTAATTTATTTTTGGATATTGGAAAACATGTGACCAAAATCTCTATTTTATGTTATATCCTTTGAGTATCCTAGAAAATACCACCCATTAGGGACATGATAACCTGTGTTCTATTTTCCCCTTTATATGCTTATGTCTTTTCCCTAATTTTCTTAAATTTAAAATGTTACATCACTTGTTATCTTTTCTAAATTACTACCTATCACTTTGGGTTGGCATTTTTAGTTGTTAATGATTAAATTCAAAGGTGAATCATATATATACATGAATTACTCACTATTATTAGGGGCTATTAAATTTGGATATTACTTCCTATCTACTAATTGGGAAAAGAGCAACATCCAAGGACTACATTTAGGTTGTATCATTCACTACATAGGAAGGGATATTTATGAATTCTATCTCACATTCATTCTCGGGGAAAATTAGTTGTAGTTAACTATCTTGGTGCGATTGGCACAAGGGAAAACTAGCTTCAAGGGAAAAAATTCTATCACACACACAATAACTACATTTTTCTAAAATATAGTGCAACACTTGGTGATAATCACATTGGGGTGACTGTTGAGGTCATTCCAAATCAAGCATATGCTTTATTTGTTTCATATAATGATTACTTGTGCCTCGTGTAGATAATTAGGGTTTATTTTTCAAGTTCACATGTGACATTGAAACCCAAAATTGAAGTGGATGCGATAAGGAGAGAAAGGAAGAAGACATTATTAGACCACGAAAATATCGAGATCCATAGATTTTATTGGGACACTAACACCTAGTCCAGACACTAGTGTCCAGGCAGCCCTATCCTCCTTTGGGAGGTTATGTATAAAAAATTTCAAATCCCTATTATCTAGATGAATATTACATGGTTCAGATCCAACTTGTTCAACCTAGTTCCCGTCTAGGATCACCCAAATATAAGCCAATCTTATCTCACTATTTCTTACTTTTGCTTGTCTTTTGCATGATAGATCCTTCTTATTATTTTTTATATTTTTGATCTTAGTCCTCGATAATATTTAATTCTATTAAGTCAGATTGAATTCAAGATACACATAAATGGTTATATGATGCATGATCCTTGACATCGATCTTTACCGATTGCTCTATGCCAACTTGTAGTATCCACTTTACATTTTCTCATATACAATTGTTATTGTTCACATCTTTAGTATTTTACTTTCTCTTACCTCATTTACTCAATACATATATCATGTCATACTATATATTTATCTAATATGGCAATGGGTGTTTCATGTGTAGTATTTGTTTTACAGGTCACTTCCAAACCAAACATTCTATTTCTTGTCTCTTGTTTTTACATTCTTGATCTATGTTAGATTGACAAAATGTTTAAGTATGAAATATGTGTGAAGGTCAAAGGATGTGTGTAAGGGTGCACACATGAACCATGAAATAAGAATTTACAAGAGATAAATTAATGCATGAAGGGATGTGTTGAGGTATGAAGAATCACATGTGAAGGGTTATGTGCAAGAACAACATAGTCAAGAGATAGTTAAATTTCCAAGGTAGGATAAATATAGACAAAAGTAGAAGTTGGTGTGATAATCAAGGCAAGCCATAAATAGACAAAAGCATGGATAAATAATATGCATAACTAAGAATAGGAATGGGTTATGCGTGAAAAAAGTATATCTATTTATAGAACATACAACATGATTAAAGAAGAAGCTATTTATAGCGCACAAGATAGAAATAGAGCTTACAAAAATTAAGAAAACCACTTGTGGAGATCCATAAGTTGAAGTCTATTTAGGAAAACTTTAGTTGGAAAATCCTCCAAGTTATGTATAGAAGTAGTCTATTTTTAGAGTCAAACGGTGAAGGAAATTTCCCACCCTATATATACATGTAAGCATCCATGTAAGAAGGGGCCGATTGTGTGTGAGTCCTAATCAATTTTTTCCTTTCACATGAGTCTGTTTAACAAGGGACTGTGTTATTAATCATTATAAAACATTATTATTATAATGGAAATACAAATCTCTTTTGGTTATGGTTAATTATCTTGTGCATGTTATAGTAAGTTCATGTTCTTCATAATCTATATTTGTATGTTATAATAACCATGAGTGTAGAAATCACATCTTGATAGCCAAAATGAGAAGGGACTGGAAGAGTTGTGTGCACTTCGGGTGAGAACTTTGACTTCTGTCTAAGTGATGTAGCAATGTGCATGACTATGTTGTGTTGAACCTAGACTATAGTGTGACATTTTGGTTCTGTTTTAGGGACCTTATTTCACTTTGACTCTCAAGATGTGGTGTACACATGGAATTTCAACTATCCTCGGAGAATATTGAACATTGGCTAAATGATTGTGAAGAAGAGTTTTCCCAAAGATACAACAACTGTGTTAATTTTAATGTATGCAAATTGCTTGAGGAAAACCTATATGATCTAATGTATGATACATTATTTAGCTTCTTTACAAGGTATTTACATGATTGGTTGACAACGTACGCGAGGAAAAAAATGAGTCAATTTGGGAATAGAAAAGTATGGAACCGAGAAAAGTATCAAGCACTTGCTGATTTGGATAATTCATGGACATGTGCGGTTGATCGTTGGTGGAAAGGCATGTTGAACAATTTAAATTTGGACTATGTGATCTCTACATATTCATGCCCAAATGAAGATGAGTTCAAGTTTCTTCTCAAGCCTACATGCACTTTTACTTGCCATCAAAATATTGATGATCGAACTAGGATTTGAGAGCCTATTGGTGGATAAATAAATACCTTTCATGTGGAAGGACAAGGAAAGGGGTTAGAAAAGGTGTTGAGCTAGATGGAAGAAGAGAGAGAAGAAATACTACTCAAATATAGTGATGTGTGAGAAAGGTTGGTTAAGGAGGTGTTGCAACAGAGAGGAGTAGGGTTGGGGTGACAATTGAGAACCTTGAGGAGAGCAAGGGGCTACAAGAATATGTTAGTCCGATATTGGGAAATCACAAAATGACCCCTTTGGAATCTAGAGAAAGTGAGTATAGTAAATATTTGGGGGCCATTGGCATGCATCTGGATCACCCTAGAACCTTATCCTTTACATGGTATTCGGGATTTGAAATTTCATATAGATGATTATCATAGTGATGGTGAACAATGTGAGGGAAATCAAGGATCACCATCATTGGGAAGGAGACATTGGTAGGAGTGTGTTAGTATCCTCTAAAGAAGCACAAAATATAAAATTTTCACATATGACAATGACTAGTTATTTTCAATAGGATTTGATATCTGGTTGTTGTCATGTAAATGTGAAATAGGAAAATTTACAATTATCAAGAAGGACAATGATACCCATGTGTCAATTTTTTTCAAATTTTACCTTTCCAAGACACCCCAAGTCCACCCGTCATTAGAATTTTTCTTACCCAACTAGTCCAATAATGCCACAGTGGATGTAAACTCAATCCCCTAGGTGAATAAGGAAATTCAAGTCAATCTCCCTTGGTGATTTTAGGAGTTCTTAAATTCCAATTTTGGGAAGTTTTGGGAAGGGATAACATTGGCCTTCCTAGAACTTGTGCAACCCCTTGGAGCAGAAGGAAGGATAAAAATCAAACATGGAGATGAATTGAAGGTATAATAACATAATGGAATTGATTTTGGAATATTCAGGGAAGATTTGGAAGTTTTGGGGAAGATCCATCAAAAACGGGTTCTCAGGCCTAAGCAGTGCATAGGGCCAAAAGAGCTACTAAAATTTAGGAAGTGATTACAAGATCTCTAATTGGAGTTAGGAGATAAAAAAAAAATATTCAGAAAGGTAATTAAAATATATACAATATTATGTAATCATATGTTTCACAAAACTTTGGCACAATAAGTTTATATTTGGTTTTTCCATGCTTAACTATGGAGATAGAAAAAAATCCACTTTTCAAGGCAATAAATGGATGAATAAAGAGCTGATACCCACACCATTGGATTCATAAGGCCATTTTAATTCAAATTAATATAATATTTTCCAAAAACTCCATCGGGAGATCAAGTTATCGTTGTTTCAAGTTGCCCTCAAGGTGAGCTTCCCATAGTTAGTCAAATTTTAATGAGGACACATGTCGATTTAGGAGCCTAACACATTTTAATATCCCTTTCATTAATTAAGAAAATGGACATGAGAGACAATAAAATTCACCTAGCCCTATTTTTCCTCTAGTCACACATAGAACCCTTTGGATCGCTAGTTCAGCCCCTAGGTGCTTGCCAGAGCCTATCCTCTCAGTCGTTCAGATCGTGATAAGTGGTGCAACCTGACATGATGTGAAAACTAATGACCCTTTTTCCCTTTGGAAAAAGGACATGAGTGGACATGAAAATTAACCTAGCCCCTTGTGGCCCCTAAGTCATCAATATGACCTTCTACAGTGCAAGATTTAAGCCCCCAAGAGCTAGTTGGAGCCAAATGCACAATCGTCGGATGTCTTGCCAAGTGTCAAATCTAGGTGTGATGTGTAAATTAATGTCCCTTTCATCCCTTTAGCTAAAGGGACATAGGGGATATGAAAATTTTCCCAGCCCCAAGTATGCCTCTTGTTCTCCATGCATCCAAATTCCAGCCCCATAGGTGCTTCTCTCAAGCTTTCTAGCCCAAATGCTCAACCATTGGATGTTTGACAAGTGTCGTGAGGAGGTACAATATGAAAATTTATGTCACTTTCATCCCTTTAGATAAAGGGACATTAGGGACACAAAAATGCACCCAACCTCAGCTTCAAAATTTGAAAAAATTCTAACTCCTTGTTCGTTTCTCCATTATTGCCCGTGAAACTCACTGCAAAAGAAAGTTGTAGAGAACTCCCAATCCACCATTTCTACACTTTAAACCAGCTTCATCAAATCCTAAACCATGAAAAAATATAAATATCAGAGGAAGAAAAACTTGTAAGATCGAATAATGGAAGAAAGAAATGAAGAACTCCATTCAAAAACCCCATAGCCATGAATTGAAGAAATCGACATATCTTGCAAACCAACGCATGGATTACACGATCAAGATGATATTTTTACAAACTTCACAATTTTTAGAGGCCATAAAACCGCCATAAAAATATCCCATACACAACAAGGTAGGTTTTTTTGCAGTGAAGAACTCTTCTTCTTGGCACAACGAAGATAAAAATCAAATTTCCCACCAAACTGACAATCGGTTTGAAGAGAAAATCACGGTGGAACGAGGAAGAAAAACCCACATAAAAATATAATTTTCATCATGATTCAAGGATGAAATGGAAACCTGCATTTTCAAGCTCCATTAATGGCTTTTGTGTCTATAGCTAGTTGGGTTAAAAATTTTAAATTTTAAAATCTCATGAACCAGTGATTGGGTAAGCTTGAAATTTCAGAGGGGTGATATTGGGTAAAAAAACCATATCAAAAAACATTTTTCTTCCATTGTGAACCGATCACTAGAAGTGTACTTAATAAAAATAGCATACATTCTACATGGGAGACTGCTATTTCAGGTAAGCCATCATCTGAAGAAGTTGTGAAGGATAAAATGAACACAAAGGAGTTATCAGACAAAATAATCGAAAAGGTCGTCTCGGCCCATAGTTGACATTTACTAAAAATAGTAAGTGGTTCCATCAACCCCTGTTATAAATAACCATTTAGTCTAGAAGGTGAGAATAACACAAGGAGAAGAAAGAATTCATGTTACCATATCCAATTGAGGTTGTGAAGAGCTGAATTTTCATATAAAAATAGTAAGTTGTCTCGTAGGCACTTACTAAAAATAGTAATTCATGTGAGAGGACATATTTCACAAAGGAGCATAATGAGAGTTGAAAATTCAAATTGTTAGCATACCATTTGGGGATTGGAGTTTGGAGAAAATTTTCACACTTACTAAAAATAGTAAGTTGTTCCATTAAAGAATAGAAAGTGTGAAGATCCATTCATAGATTCACCAAGTTTATAAAATGGGAATTGTCATCGGAAAAATGTATCATTCCATAGGACATATGCTCGTCTCCTCAATGTGGATCGATAATGTTTTGTAAAGGGTTATCATGAGAGGAGTTTCATCCCGGGCTTCTTTGAAGTGGATCTCCATGAGCAATGTCCATGGTCACCATTGGGATAACTCAAAAGTGTTTCTACAACACTTAGTTCGGATGTCGTAGGTAATCAAAAAGGTATTTTATTGGTAGCAACAACATATTTGACACACAGTGAATCATTCAAAATAAGGAATTAAAAGGAGTAGGTATATTCTTATCACGGGATATAGAATAATAATTCAAAGATCAGTCAGGTAAGTCTTAAATAGTTTTTCAGGAGGAAAAGGATTTAGAGATTCATAGTTTCATCTCTTTAGAGCTTTCTAATGATCAGGATCAATAGATTTCACTAGGAACAACGTCCTTCTTTTCCTTCTCTCTCTTCTCCCCCCACTTTCTCTCTCCTCCACGTTCTAATTCTTTGTTGAGGTTACAATTTTTCATAATGCCTTAATTAATTAAAAATGACTCTATTTTCAATGTAATAAGTCACCCTTAAGTTATAAAAGGGGACTTAATGTTTTCCTAAGAATGTGAAAAGTTTCAAGGCATATGAAGGGTCAATGGGGGATAGGCGAAGAGACTTCCAAAATTCTATAAATTGTAATGAGATCCTCATTCAAAGGGGTTCTAATTCTAAAATTCTTCTAGTTGGTTGTATTCTTGTAAGTTCATGAGAGAGATTTTCTTACTTGTGAGTGAAAAGAGTTAGCCATTTTTCTCTCTAATTTCTTCATTCCTTCACTATGTACAACTTTTGTTTAAGCATCAATACAAGAAGAAAAAGTTTCTATCCTTTTTTGACTGAGGGATTTATTGATACTTTGTGCTCATAAATTCTAATCGGTCTTGTTGTTATTTAAAATTTGTTTCTTCTTAATTTTAATGCATGTGATGAAAATTCTAACTGATGTGTGTAAGAATTTGATTTTCTACTTGCAACATTAGTTCCCCTACCTCATATTCTCACTCCCTTCCCAATCTCTTGAGAAATTCCTCTCTAGCAAGAGATTGATAACTTTTCCATAGGGTTAGTGGAGTGCCCCTATTGGATCCCTTATCGCAAGGCCAACTAGGATAAAACTCACCTTACTTGTGCATGCATATACAGAAGCTACACTATTTAAGTAGAGGGAATTATATTCCCAGAGTTGGCAAGAAACCCATAAATTTGTCCCCGAAAAATTTCTCACCAAATTTTTTTGGCATTCACTATGGGGTAGATTTAGCTAGCATTTGCACCCAAAATATGACCACAAGGTTTGAAAATCCAAAAAAATCAAATATCCAAAAAAAAATAAAAATCAGATTTCAATAGAAAAAATCATTTCTTAAGGTGACTCCATCAAGGAATGAACCCTGTCACATTCATTTCTGCATCACGATGAAGAAATTTATAGATTGGAGTGAAGTACCAATGAGTGAAAATGAAGAATAAAGAAGAAGAAGATGATTTCCAAGAATTATAAATTTTTGATCAACCATCATTTTGGAACATCTCTTGCAAAGCCAAGAAAATGTGAAGGAAAGAAGGTTCACACTATCTCTATAAAATCTAGAAAGAGAATTTCTAGAATAGAGAAAATCATCGTATGTGAAGACCCAACTATCAAGTCATGGTGGTTATAATTCAAGAAGAGTGCAACCAAAGGAAAAAGGATGGGAATTCTCTTGCCGATAATAAAGAATCTAAGATATGGATGAAGAAGGTTCAAAAGAGATACGAAAGGATGTATGAAGGAAAAGATGGTGTAGAATCCATCGAAGGTAACTTTTTCAACTTCATGTAGCTGACTAAGAAACTCATGACATTGTATTTCATCTCCCTTCCTCTAGATGACTTCCTTGTGTAATGAAGACATTCTAAGAAGGGAATATGTGTAGAAGATTCTAGACGCAACAAAAGGAAATCCCGACCCCGAAGCCTACCATGAAGTTTGGAGATATGCTTTAGCTTTGCAAAGGAGATATGAACATCTTGAAGCACTCCAAGAGGAGGAAGAAGAAGATATTTTTCCTATGGAGGAAGACCCGAAGATCATTCATACCACAGGGTGTTCATCCCGAAATGTTTTTGAATGTTTCTAAAGAAGATCTTATCTTGGAGCCTTCCGATGAGAATCAAACCAGTCTTATAGAATATTTTGAAGGACAAGGTGGTGTAATCCATGGAAGAAATTTTGCAACCTCATGTAGCTCACTACAAAATTGAGAACATTATCTTTTTTTCCACTCTATAGATGAATTCCTTGCATATGGCGATGAAGAAATGAACATATTGAAAAGAGAATATGTGGAAAGGATTCAGAGCATAATAGAAGGAAATTTTGATCATGAAGACCTATCAAGAAATTTAGAGGTACGCTCTAGCTTTACAAAGAAGGTATGAATACCTCAAATCACTTCATGTTGTCAAAATGAAGAAGCTCAAGAGGATCCTGATGATTATCCATGCTAAGAGGTGTTTCGTCCTTGAGACATTCTTGGATGCTCCTAAAGAAGATCCTATCCTTGAACCTTCCAACAAGTACCAAAGAAACATCACAAAGATGATGATGAAAGAGACATGGAGGTGGAACCACCATTCATCAACTCTTTTTGGCTTGAGAAATAGTCCCTTCGGGAAGTAATATATTCAATAGAGGATTCTTGTTGCCTAATGGATGATTCAATGCTTTCGAAGACTCCACCAATGATGAAGAAGATTTGAAGTAAGCATGAATAATCCCCTTTCAAATTTGATTTTCAATTAATGATGAAATGGACATGTGCAAAGAAGTGAAAAAACCACCCAACATCATGGAATGAAAATGATGAATTTAAGATGTTCATGGAGGATTTTCCCTACTATTTTGATCCTTCAAGTGATGTAGAGATAATGGATGAAAAAATGAAAAGAGTCAAAGAACCAGATTATCTTCCTAATTCATTCATGGATGATCTGATGGAAGAATCTCATTTCCTTTCCAAAGCCAAGGAGAATGAAAAATTTGAACACAATCTCTTCTTTCCCAAGGAGCAAAATGATCATCATGGTGAGTATGAAGTATTTCATTGTCCATCTGAGAAAGAGGATTCAATAATGGATGATCAAGATAATGTTGAAAGTTCTTCCCACATTGCTACTTTAACATGGTCTCATCAAGAGGATGATATAGATTTTGATCTCGAAGGAGTGCCCTTCCCATATATTATGGACGTCTTCTCCTTGTCAAAAGGCCTCGTGAATCAAGTGTTCCTGTACTTGTAAGAAAGTGAATCTTGGGAAACAAAAACATGGAAGAGGTGAATGAGGATGTTTCAAATGAATCATGGTGCGAGATGGATCATATTTTCAACCATCTCTTGGAGGCACAACATAAATATTCTTAAAATGAGGATAAAAATGAGCTTATGGAAATTTTAGAAGAACTAACTATACATGATATCTTGGAGGCTATGGAAGAAAATGAAAATCCTCAACTCAGTCTGGAACTCTTAACCCAGGCTATGGAGATGCAAGAAAATTATGAATCAATTTTTTCTTCCTGTTTTGGTACACCAATTTTTGATGTTGAGATGGAGTAGTTGGATAAGATTGATGACTTCCCTAATACTTTGGTTGACAAGAATGAACATGAAAACATGTCTTTTTCTTCCACATTGTGTGAATAAGTTCATGAGTGTAAAAGAAGAAAGGTTTTGAAATATCCTTTGGGAATCTCCAATTATGAAAAAAAACCTCTTCCATGGAAGAAGATATATATGGAAAATGTGAGATGAACATTGAAGAGATTTCATTCAAGATCAAAATAAAACGTTACGATAACATTAAGGAATCTGTTTGAAATCAACTTATTCCCACCATTTTGGAATGGTCCATTAACCAAACAAGAGTTCATATGGAAAAATACAATGAAGGGTAAGAATGCTTATATGAAGAAACCAAGGGTTGTAATTTTAAAAATGATATCAAAATGGACTCGAACAACATATTGGAAATTTTTTTCTAGACAACAAAGAAGAGTATGCATGATTCTTGCCAAATGATCCAAAATCAAGTATACTCACCATCCTCAAGATCCGATATCATCTTGAACATATTACCATGTTGTAAAACATATCTTAAGGATGATGAAGACCTCTAATTCAATGATTTAACCTCCATATCCAAAAGTACTTATTCTAGAGAATTAAAAGCAAGATGTTTAGGAAGTTCTTGAGAGAAAAAATCATTTTATTCTCACTCCTTCCCGAGTGTTTTGCTGATATAAGAGATGATTTTAGATGCCATTCAAATAAATGAATGTTTCATGATGAGGAGAAATTTCCACTTTGAAGACATGGAGGATGGTGTATCATGATCGTAGATATAAAGAGGAATCCTCAAGAGGCAAGAGTCTCAGGAAGGTGACCAAGTTCTCAATGGATACAAGAAAATTATTAGTGCAATGTGAATATGAAGATGGAGTCTTGGTACATATTATTGTTCTCAAACCATGAAAAACCATCACAAAAGAATTTTTTGATAAAATAACAATCTTTATGATTCAAAGGTCAAACTTCAGTCCATTATTTCATGATGGCATGTACTTTTCTCAACCCGTTGTCAAGTATGTATATATTCTTTCCCACCTATATAGTTGTCCCTCCCCTATATATAATTTCCCTTTCCTTTGGTGTGTTTCCATTTATTTTTGTTGTATTTCCCTTTGTTGTGTGTATGTGTGTTTCTTTTTGTCATTTTTGGTGTGTGTGTGTTCTTCTTGGTTAGCTCTCTCTTGTAAGTTATACGACTCCGTAGGGCCAAATGGATAAGGCATTGGTCAATATAGTTGAGATTATGGATTCCTCATGTCATGTATTCATTGTGCTCATTCCATACCATGTCCCCAAGCTAGAGCCAGTTGTTGTCATGCAAATGTGCAACAAGAAAATTTATAATTTTCAAGCATGACAATGATACCCATGTGTCAAAATTTTCAAATTTTACCTTTCCAAGACACCCCAGGTCTACCCGTCCTTAGCACTGGCCTTACCCAATTAGTCCAATGACCCCAAGTGGATGTCAAATCATTCCCCTAGGTGAATTAGGAAATTCAAGTCAATCCCCTAGGTGATTTTAGGAGTTCTTGAAGAATGCCAATTTTGGGCAGTTTTGGGAGGGGCTACCATTGGCCTTTAAGACTAGTGCAACCCCTAGAGTGGAAAGGAGGAGAAAAATCCAACATGGAGATGAATTGAAGTTCTAATAACATCATGGAATTAATTTTGGAAGATTCAGGGAATATTTGGAAGTTTTGAGGAAGATTCATCAAAAACAGGTTCTCGGGCATAGGCGGTGCATGCAGGGCTAAAAAGATATTAAACTTTGGGAAGTGATTTTGGGATATCTAGATGGAGTTAGGAGCTAAAAAAACATCTTCATAAATTTAATTCAAATATCTACAATATTGTGAAACCATATTTTTCAAAACACTTTGGCGCAATAGGTTTATATATGGTTTTTCCATGCTTAGCTAGGAACCGAATAAAAATCAACTTTTTCAAGGCTTAAATAGAGGAATAAAGAGCTAACCCCTCCATTGGATTCAAAATGCCATTTTAAGTCAAATTAATATAATTTTTTTCCAAAAAATCAATCGGGATCTCAAGTTATCATTGTTTCAAGTTGCCCTCAAGGTGAGCTTCCCACAATTAGTCAAATTTTGATGAGGACACATGTCATCTCCAGGAGCCTGGTGCATTTTGATGTCCCTTTCATCCCTTAAGAAAAGGGACATGAGGGATAGTAAAATTCACCCAACCCTATTTTTTCCTTTGGTCACACATAGAACCCTGGATTTCAATTCAGCCCCAGTGTTTGCGAGCCTATCCCTTAGTCACTCAAATTGTGACAAGTGGTGTAACTTGGATGCGATGTGAAAACTAATGACCCTTTTGTCCCTTTGGAAAAGGTACATGAGGGAAATGAAAATGTTCCTATCCCCTTGTGGCCTCCAGGTCATCAATACGACCTTATATAGTGCAAGATTCAAGCCCTCAGGAGCTAGTTGGAGTCAAATGCACAAATGTCGGCTCTGCGCCAAGTGTTACTCAAGAAAGATGTGAAAATTGATCTACCTTTCATCCCTTTAGATAAAGATACATTGGGGATAGGAAAATTTGCCCTAGCCCCTGGTATGCCTCTGGGTTCTCTATGCATTCAAATTCCGGCCTTTGGTGCTTCTCTCAAGCTTTCTAGCCCAAATGCTCAACCATTGGATGTTTGAAAAGTGTCGCAAGGAGGTGTGATGTGAAATTGATGTCCCTTTCATCCCTTTAGCTAAATGGAAATCAGGGACACAAAAATGTTCCTAACCCCAACTTCAAAATTTGAAAAAAATCCTAACTCCTTGCTACTTCTTGTTGCTTCTCCATTGTTTCCGTGAAACTCACTGTTGGAAGAAAGTTGCAGAGAACTCCCAATCCACCATTTATGAACTTTGAACCAGATTCATCAACTTCTCCACCATGAAAACACAACAATCTCAATGGAAGAAAAACTTGTAAGATCGAAGAATGGAAGAAATAAATGAAGAACTTCATTTGAAAACCCCTGTAGCCGTGAATTGAAGAAATCGACATATCTTGCAAACCAGTGCACGGATCGAGATGAGATTTTTTACAACCTTCACCATTTTTAGAGGCCATAAAATTCCTCATAAAAAATCTCCCATCCATAAATATTTTGTTTCATAGCAAATAACTCTTCTTCTTGGCACAACGAAGATAAAAAATGAATTTCTCACCAAATTGACAATCGGTTTGAAGAGAAAAATCACCCGATGGAACGAGGAAGAAAAACCCACATCAAAAATATAATTTTCATCATGATATGAGGCTGAAATAGAAACCTACAATTTTAAAGCTCCATTAATGGCTGCCTTGTTTCCATAGTTCTTTGCCAGGTGAAAATTTTTAAATTTTAAATCTCATGAACTAGTGATCGGGTAAGCCTAAAATTTTAGAGGGTGATATCGGGAAAAACCCATATCAAAAATCTTCATTCCACGTGATGAACCGATCACCGAAGAAGTGTACTTACTAAAAATAGTAGGCCTTCTACATGGGAGACTACTATTTCAGGAGTAAGCAATCATCTAAAGAAGTTGTGAAGGAGCGATGAATACATAAGAGGTATCACAGGTGAAAATCATCAAAAAGGTAGTCTCACCCACAATTGAAACTTACTAAAAATAGTAAGTGGATCCATCAAACCCTGCTATAAATAGCCATTTTGTCCGAAGAAGGCAAGAAGAACACATGGAGTAGAAAAAATCAAGTTGCCATATCCGATTGAGGTTCGAAGGAGTTGAATTTTCATACTTACTAAACATAATAAGTTGTCTCATGAGCACTTACTAAAAATAGTAAGTCATTCAGAGGAAAAATTTCACAAAGGGAGCATTCTGAGAGTTGAACATTCAAATTGGTAGCTATAGTTGGAGTTCGGAGAAGAATTTTCACACTTACTAAAAATAGTAAGTTGCTCCATTCAAGAATAACAAGTGTTGAAGAACCATTCATAATTTCATAAGTATTTTCATTGGTCACCTAACATCCTGTACAAACAAATGTATCATTCCGTAGGACATATCTTGTGAGAATGTTGAGAATCACAAGAGGGAGTTTCCATCCTTGGCTTCTTTGAAGTGGATCTCCATAAGCAATGTCCTCGTGAGTCACCAATGGGATAACTCAAAAGTGTTTCTAAACACTCAGTTCGTGGTGTTCGTAGGTCATCAAAAGGTAGTTTCTCATCAATAGAATTTTTTTGTAGCCCGAGTGAATCATTCACAATAAGGAATTCAAGGGAGTGGGTATCTTCTTATTGACACGGGACAAAGAATAATTTGGCATCAAGTGCAAGTATTAAGGAGTTTTTTAAGGGGAAAAATATTTAGAGATTTAGAGTTTCATCTCCTTGGAGCTTTCCAATGATCAAAATCAACATACTTCATCAGGGAACACCATCCTTCTTTTCTCTTCTTTCTCTTCCCCCACTTTCTCTCTCCTCCTATTCTAATTCTTCGTTGGGGTTGCACTTTTTCATAATGCCTTAATTAATTAAAAATGACTTTATTTTCAATGTAATAAGTCACCCTTAAGTTATAAAAGGGGACTTAATGTTTTCCTAAGAATGTGAAAAGTTTCAAGGCATATGAAGGGTCAATGGGGATAGGAAAAGAGAATTCCAAAATTGTATAAATTGTAATGCGATCCTTATTTAAAGGGGTTCTAATTTTGAAATTCTTCTAGTGGTATTATTTTTGTAAGTTCATGAGAGAGATTTTTCTTATTTGTAAGTGAAAAGAGTTAGCCATTTTTATCTCTAATTTCTTCATTCCTTCACTATGTATAACTTTTGTTTAAGCATCAATACAAGAAGAAGGATTTTCTATCCTTTTTTGACTCGAGGATTTATTAATACTTTGTGCTCATGAATTATAACCGGTCTTGTTGCTATTTATAGAGTTGTTTCTTATTAATTTAAGGCATGTGATGAAAATTCTAATTGACGTGTGTAAGACTCGATTTTCTATTTGTAAAATTAGTTCCGTACCTCATATTCTCACTCCCTTTCCCGCTCTCTTGACAAAGTGCTTTCTAGCAAGAGATTTCTAAATTTTTGTAGGATTAGTGGAGTTCCCCTATTAGATCCCCACCACAAGATTAACATGGATAAAAATAACCTTACTCAAGCATGTAGCTACACCATTTAAGTAGAAGGACTTAGATTCCCTTAGCGTTGGCAAGAAACTAAAAAATTTGTCCCCCAAAAAAATTTCTTTCCAACACTGGTCAACATAATTTCTTTTGGATTAGTATTATAGGCACAACATCAAGAAAAATATTTGCACACTACTCTCTAGAAGAAATAACATAGGTGTAATACCAACATAGAGTGTTAGTGCATAGTCTAACTCTTCCATAGGCCCTGATTAAGAGTTCCAACAACGGGGTATGGTCCTCCCTTGTGTGGAGGTAATCCTCATAGGGGTATAGGGTCAGGATCTGATCCTCCCTCAAGTGGGAGTAATCTAGGAAAAATAAATATAACACCATAGAAATATCATATTTTCTATGAAATTTCACTCCACATTCACGAATACAAAGTAGAGGATGAAGTTGAACATGTGCACAAATGTGAGCTCCTATAGAGAGCTAAGGGTATCACCACATCGAGATAGGAAGACCAGTTATTTTGGGACTACATTACAAGGTTACATGCATAGTTGGTACCAAAATTTTGATCCACACCGAGATATTAGTGGATTACGACACCCTATGCACCACCTTCCTGGTAGAGTTCCATATCCCCAATTTTGAATAAAAAAGCATCAACGTCTTTGAAAGATATTAAATAAAGACTACTTGAAAGTATATGAGAATATGATGTACATTTCAAGACTCTATTATGAAATATATGGTATGATATCCATCAAATTTAACATACACAATGGTTTGTAGGTGGGTTGTTGACACCATTCGAAAGGGTACTATCGTATAATATGTTTACAAAATTTCCTTATGGATCTAGAGGAAACAATGCATGCTGAAGTAGTTAGAAGTCTGATTATTGGGGTGAGTCCATTCCTTAAAGCAAAAATTATAGCTATGGCCATGCAATTGGAAAAGTTATTTGTTAGCTCGACATATGAAACTCAAAAATGTATTTGGTGTATGGATTGTGAAGTAGAGGGACATGAAAATAATAGTTGTCTACAAAAATGTGTTGACTCTACTAAGCAACTTGTTAGATATGCCACAAGGACCATGAGGTCAAAGAATTTCCACTTCTTTGGCATACTGTTGGAAGCACAATGGATTGAGGGGGTGAATTGGTCATTACAATTTCAATTTCAATTTTAGATCACTCACATAAACTATAAATAAATTATCCATTCATTAGTGTGTGCACAACTACATATATCATTCGTTTAATTAACCATGAACAAGAGAAACAACACAATAACATAAGATGTAAGTGGGAAATCCTCAAGGGAAGAAAAATTGCTGATATTACACACAACTAAGACTTAAGTGAATATTACACATCATAAGATATTTCTTTAATGAGGCACCAAACCCACAAGGATCACCAACCCATAAACCCTTGTTGATATTACTCACAATAAGATATTTGCATGAATATTAATCATCACACAATATTTCTATGAATATATCCATGAAGATATGCTACTACAACTCAGCTTTTTGTATGATTAATGTTCTCTATTCTAAATACATAATTTAGAACACACATTTCATAACAACCATTCTTATAATAGATAACCATATGCAGCTGTAATGACTCAGTGAGCAACCGATCTATTCATTTCATGACTCGGTGAACTACTGATCTATTCATGTGTAACATTGAGTTTTTGAGTATTCTCCTGAATACTTCGTATACTTGGTTCTCTTACCCTACTCTAGGTATTGAGTGATCTATCTAAGGAACCTAACTGAATATTTTTACCAATATTCATCGGCATCATGATCCTTAGACTAGGTGACATAGGACAACGCAATCAAGCTTGCGATACTTTGGCCAAAGATTTCTAACATATTGTTGTATTACTTATTCCTTGATGGCATACTCATCAATCCAAAATACATCCTTCACCCCACTCCATTGTTATCTAGAATGTCTTATACTGACTTCTGTCAGTCCCCTTGCCCAAGGTTTAACTCTAGTTAGGTTAACAACATAGGTCATGATATGAAGAGGCTCACAAAGACTTAGGATAAATTGGCATACTGGGTCAACCTAGGTTATCCCCGTGTGCCAAGGTACCCTGAGTCCTAGAGGGCTACTTCATATCCTAACTATGTTACTATCCAAACCTAGAAGGAAAACTTGTTCAAGTTCAAAGGTGTGTAGATCCTGATGATCAATGCAAAAGGGTGTTGCCACATGTTAACTATACTATTGTATCCTCGAGAAGATCCTAATCTTCTCAAAGGTACAACCCTATAGTTGACATGTGCCAACATCCTAGAATAGCCTCATTAGGATGTACATACCTCCAAGAGTTTACTTATGTTAAGTTAAATTGGGTTAATAGATGACATGTTTTGGCAGACCCATCTAACCCGAGTCCAACACTCTTTAAGTCCTTTTTAAAAGTCATATTTAATTAATCCTAAGAACTTAATTAACTTAAGGTTGCTTCCAGATTGGTTAGTTTTGGCATAATATCCCGTTATCCAAAAATAGGACAACAACAACACAAGTTCCTTTCTTATAAAATGATTTAACCACTTAAGGAGTTGTAACAACCTACTAGGCTGAAACTTATCAAGACTTATTACAATTAAGTCTTAATGTTTTGCAATCATATCTTCCTCTTTTAAGTATATCTTTGTTAGAGAGGAAGAGTCTTCCTCCTATAGTAAAATGCTAGGGTATAACACACCCCATTTATGTCCTTTATAATCTCAACAATTTTCATTATAGTTTTACTTCACATCACATGATATAATGAAATACTTAGATAAGAATGTTGCATTCTGCCACTTATTTAACTGCAACTTACTTAGGGAATTCATCTAAGTTCCTTTTACATTTTTTTTATCAAAATTCACATCCAATCATATAGATAATAAGTAGAATATCCTCAAGACAAGATACCATCCTATAGACAAAGGTACAAGAGAATTTATACAACCAATGCTAGAAAATTCTCAACTTTCAATTCATAGTCAAACTTATACATTTACAAAATCTATGCATCTTAGACACACGGCATAACAACAACCTTTCCTCAAAAGAATATAACTTTTCTTTTCCAGTACAATCTATGCCAATCAGATTTCTTTAAAAGAATCAGATTTAAAACAACCAATGCATCATATAAGTTTGTGCCTTCTTTTATCACTTACGTTGTCCATCTGCAAAAATTACTAGCATGAGTCAGTTCAATGAACTGAGCATGATAAGCACTAAACCTTAAAATGAAATGCACTCAACTAATTGTTTCCATAAAACAACCCTGCTTTAAGGATCAATTAGTATATCATACAATAGGCGTAAGTAATTACAATCAGTAAAGAAGAGCAATAACATCTGAAATCACTTCCAAAAGAGGGAAGAGTGGAATATGTTAAATATTATCAATCCTAACATTTTAACATAATATTTATTCCATTGATTCCTTTAAAAACAATAGATCATACTATCACATTGTATTCCAAACCTCATCACAATAGAATAGGATACTTAGTTATTTATCTTAAGATAAAAAGGTTTCTTACATCATGATCTAAATTAAGATGATTCATCTAACATTAATTAAGATGTTCATCGCAATAGGATAATATAAGAATACCCAATAAGGAGAGAGAGAATATCACCCAGTCCCTAGTTTGTATTCCCTTTTCAACAAACTAATCATCATTCACCTTCTTTTCTATTTCAATGCAAGATAAGTAAAAGAAGGCTAACCAACAATGTTCAACTTTATCCTAAGAACATTCCATCGTAAGTCCTTATAGTTGAATTCATTCCAACTGATTTTAAAAGAAGCAAAGCAGCAGTGTACCTACTACAACAATCATCTATTTTACTATCATTAATAATAGTTCCTTTTTCAATCCAATAACAATTTTACAAATGAATAAAAGGTTCCAAGGAAGAGATCCAAACACTTTTAAAGCAAAAAGGAGAAACTTATAACCTATTTTAAAAACAAGATCTCCCAATCAAACAAGTGATCCCTTTCATTTCATTCATTAAAATAGTGAAGGCTATACACAACCATAATACACAAAGAGTTCTAATAATTCCATATAAACTCTATATTAATTCAATGAACCCAATCAAGAATTGAAACCCGAGTAAGAACTCGTACTCAGAATTTACCCAAGAGTTTAGCCAAGATAGAATTAATTGCTTACTTCTCAACTTAACACTCCTAAAGTAAAAGATTGAATTCCTAACAGGATTAGAAACTACAAAATGATTTCAAGTCAAACCTTTCATGGTTACCCAACAATTAGGCAAAACTATCATTTCCAGTTTCATCCCAAGTACATGCAACTAATCCTTTAACATGCAATTGAGAATGATAACTACTAAACAATCTAAAGTCAACATTCAATGTTTACCAAACAATTAGTAGACTATCATTTCTAGTTTCCTTCAAACACATAACTACGAGAATGATAACTACTACAATCAGTCAACATTGTTTACCAAACAATTATCTCATTTATCATTTCAGTTTCCTCAAACACAGCAATTATCCAAACATGCAACTATTCATTTTTCATTCAAAAGTTCATTAGGCTAAATTCAAATGAAGATCTTGCAATATTTTCAACCAATTCCTTTATGCTCCAAGTCTCAAATTACAACCTGAGCATCTTGTTCAGCACGTGTTCTCATCAATTCAAAACATTCAACCGAATGCATCCAGTTCGGGTAGTTAAATCCCTTAATGATTAACAATTATACAAAGAAAACCAGATAGTTTTTCTTGCTGGGCCGACACCATGCCTAATCATCATTACAATCAATATGAAACAAGTTCTTTGAATAGCCTTTCAATATATTACCCATTGAACTAATAGAAACTTCCGCATCATAGAACAAGAATGAAGTAGTGAGTAAACTTTAAAAACTTCCTTAGTTAAAGAAAAGTTTACATAATCATCTTTCAACCCTTAGTTAACAACAAGGATGAATTGAAAGATTACAAACAGAGAGTCCAGTCTATACTCCATAGATATCAAACCATTTTCATTAAGAACTCCCTTTAAAACTTATAGGGTCACATAAAACATTTACTCCAACCAAATACGGGTTCACTACAGGCCCAAGTTTTCTTGTTTATAACACACAACAAACAGAGTTTTACCAAGTTGGAAACAAGAACAACCCATCTGCAACACATCCCGATTCTTACAACTAAGAAATGAGTCACAAAATCATAGAATCTTGAAACCCAATCAACAAAGCTCATAAGACAACAAGTATCAACTAAACTCTAGTTGCAGATGAGGTTCCTTAAACAAAAACATGGGTCTATCCAGATTTAACATTCATTTCAATAGAAACAGAGGAACCCATGATTCTCCAAGAAAACTCAGTGAGAAACAATAGTATATGTTTTAAACAAGAAAACCAATACCAATGATTACCAGATCACATTATGCCAAGCAACTTACAGAGTTCCCTTTTTGCATAGATTTTCATGTGCTAACACTAACATAACAAAAAATTCAATCAAGATTATTCTTTGTAAAGGATTTCAAGCCAAGAAGAGCAAGATTTAATAAACCCAATAACAAATAACCAGGCAACATGCAATGTACTAAACTAATAGAGCAGAGTTGTTTCAATGAAATCATTTAGAAGAGAGCAAAAGATTTTAACAGTTAGAGCCTATCATGCCTGATAGTGTCGCTATAAAATCGAAGAAGACCTCGAGCTAAACTCATTTCTTCTCCTCTTCTCCATGAAAGATCAAACAACTAGATGCTTCTTCCACAATGCCTCTTATAAATTCCATGAAACGAAAATAGATTGGAAACCTCAAAAATAGTCATGAAGCATAGTTTAATCTACTGGTTTGAAAAACTAGAGTTCATGCAGAGTGAAAATCGGAGACCATGCAAAATGAAACAACCCTTGCAAAATCCATTGGCATGCCTACCAAAGTGGTTCGGGCTGAAAACCAAACACAATTAATTTCATTAATCCCAAATCTCCCGCTCAATCCTATTTGCCACCACCCGCCAAGTCTGGCTATTGCCAAGTCACATTTAACAAGCATTTCAAATTTTAGTGACACTGCCACCTAGGCCTCACCAACCTAATTAGTCCCCTACCAAAGTTGGCAGTACCACCAGTCCTTTCATCCTTATCAACATCTTAAATGCCTTAGGAACCATCACCCAACACTTGTGACCCCTTAGTTTCCCTTTCATGCCAATAACTTAGGATAGATTAATGGCTTAGGTTAGATCTTAGGTAATTAAAGTTTATACCTTAGGATATAACACTAACCACTAACCCCTAACATAGGTCCTTAGCAATTAGGTTAGATAATTCCACATAGGTAAGTAACCAAAAATGCCATAGTTTAAAGCACTAGGTTAGATCATCATATAGCCTTGTAGTATTAGGTTCTAGTTTTAATACTTAGCAACCCTTCCAACTCCTTAGTACCAAGTTTAGGTTAGAATCAAAATTACATCAAGTAATCATAGCTTAGGTAGGAGATACTTTCACCTAGCTTAGGATTCTGGTTTTCTCTAATGCCATGAATAGGTTGAAATCCCAATTACGCTAGTAATGACCTGCCAGGGCTGATTTCCAAAGATCCAATGAAACTTTCCACTGAATGGAAATATTTTCACACAAAAAGAGAATTAAAGAGCTTACGTCTACTAAGTTCAGTCCATATGCTCTTAATTCATGGAATGCCAATTCATCAGTTGTTCATTCTGAACAGATTTAAAACATTCCTTGGATCACTAAAATTGATCCAAGGATGAGTCATATAAATAGATAAGTTTACAATTTTCCTTAAATCAGAATGCACTCATCTATGAGAAGTGAAAAATGAATCTAGGAAACATTCAGTTCAATCAAAAGATCTTAAGAGCAGAAAAGACTTAACCATATCAAGCATGATTTCCCATAATCAAGAGAACATATCCTCATAAGGAAAATCACATATCAACACTTGAATGCAAAGGAGGAAAATAACAATAGTCAAGGGTGTTACATGCTCCCCTCCTAAAAAGAATCATCATCCCGATGATTATCTCTTTTAATAATTTATATCAAGGATAGTCAATTCATTCATTTCTCTTATCCTAGTCAATTATTTCAAAACCTTATAGTTCCAGAAATCAGTATTAAATAACTTTTATTCAAATCAAGTAAATATCTTGCCCAAAACTGGCTTACTTAATGTCATAAAGGATAAATTCATAAAAATTTATCAGTCAACAGATTCAATTCTATTCAAATAGATATGGAAAAGTAGTTTTCATATCTTCTAGATTTTCCCAAGTTGCACTCTCCTTGTTAAACTGGTCCCACTGGACCTTACATTGACTTATTTCTCTATTTCTTAAATGCAATTGGTGAGTTTCCAGCACTTGAATGGGCTTAACCATGATTATTCTGGGTCTTGGACCTGCAAGGAATTCCAATTTAACACATGTGATAAATCTGAAATGTATTTCTTAAGCAAAGAAATATGGAAAACATCATGCATTCGTGATGCAGAGTAGGTGGTAGTGCTAATCGATAAGCTACAAGACTTATTACTTCAACTATTTCAAAAGGTCCCACATAATGAGGGGATAACTTGGTAGCCTTCCAAAAGTTATAGAACTCTTTTTTGGTTTAACATGAAGAAAAACCTTCTCACCAAGCTCAAATTTCCTATCAACCCACTTTAAATCAGCATAACTCTTTTGCCTATCTGCTGCTTCTTTCAAGCATTCACGAATCATTTTAACTTTTGTTCCATTTCCATTAGGATTTTAGGTCCTATTACTTCTCTATCCTCAATGCTATCCCAACTAACAGGGGTTCTGCATTTCCTTCCATAAAGTGCCTCAAAAGGTGCCATCTTAAGAGAAGCATGATATGTATTATTGTATGCAAATTCAACTAATGGAAGGTACTCCTCCCACTTATACTGCTTGATCCATATAGTACATCCGTAACATATCCTCCAAAACCTGATTTACTCTTTTGGTCTATCCATCCATTTCCGGATGGTACGCAGAACTGAAATTTAGTTTAGTGCCAAGAGCTGCGTTAAGCATTTGCCAAAACCTTGACGTCATTCTAGGGTCTCTATCAGATATGATTAATTCAGGTACTCCATGTAATCTGAAAATTTTGTGTACAAATATTTTAGCCAAAATAGGAGAATCATCCTTTAGATTTCAGCAATAAAATGAGCTACTTTCATTAGTTTTTCAACTACTACCAAAATAACATCATGTTTATTTCTTGACATAGGAAATCCTTGTACAAAATCCATGCTTATTACCTACCATTTGTATTGCGGTATGCTATGAGGATACAATAAACCAGCTGGATGCATATGTTCCACTTTTACCCGTTGACATTCTAGACAATGAGTCACAAAATCTATAACATCCTTTTTCATTCCCTTCTAGAAGTATTGTTGTTTTATGTCAGCAAGCATTTTTGTAATGCCAGAGGTGTCAGAGAAAGGTGAATTGTGAAACTCGGTCAACAATTTCTTTCTCAAATTATTAGGTAAGGGTACGTATACTCTATGTTTTCATATCGTAAGATTCCCTCATTATCAAAGTGAAAACCTTTATACCTTTCATCTTTTGGATCTACAACAAGCGTTATTTTTACTTGCTGAAAGTAAGAATCAGATTCCATAGCACTTTTTACTTCATCCTTAAACTGAGTTCTTAGTGTTATAAGAGCATAAATGTGCTTCCTATGACTTAGAGCATCAGCCACTCTATTCTCTTTTCCTTTAATGTAACTTATGTCAAAATCATACTGAGACAAAAAATCTAACCACCTTCATTGTCTTGCATTCAGATTTGGCTGAGTGAAAATGTACTTTAGTCTAAGATGATCAGTTTTCAACTCAAATGGTTTACCAAGCTAGATAATGCCTCCAAACTTGAAGTGCATGAACTATGGCAAGCAAGCTCTAAATCATGTGGAGCATAATTCAACTCATGTAACTTAAGTTTTCTACTTTCATAAGCTATGACATGATCATTTTGTAACAAAATACCTCCAAGACCTTCCCAGATGCATCCGTTACAACCGTGAAGTCTCCATTAGGATCAGGTATAACTAAAATAGGTGTTGAAGTCAACTAACTTTTCAAATTTTTAAAAGGTAGATTCACATTTATCATCCCAAACAAATTTCTTATCCTTCTTCTGTAATGAAGTTATTGGTGCAACCACCTTAGAAAAATCCTTAACAAATTTTCTATAATAACCTGCAAGGCCCATGAAGCTTCTAACTTCATGTACATTCTTTGGTGCAGGCCACTTGATTATAGCTACAATTTTAGAAGGATCTACAACAATCCCATCTTTACTTATAACATGACCCAAATAGTGAACTTTAGTGTCATAGAAAGAACATTTGGATAGCTTACCATATAACCATCTCTTTCTCAGAATTTCCAAAACTATTTTCAAGTGTTCATGATGCTCCTCAATAATTTTAGAATATATGAGAATGTCATCCAAGAATACAAGCACAAACTTGTCCAAGTATTCTTGAAAGATATTATTCATTAAGTTCATAAAAGCTGCAGGTGCATTCGTTAATCCAAAGGGTAAAACCATGAATTCATAATGTCCATACCTTGTCCTAAAATCCATTTTATGAATGTCCTCTTCCTTAATTGTAATTGATGATATCCAGACCGAAGGTCTATCTTAGAATATACTGATGCCCCACGCATCTGATCAAATAGATCATCAATTCTAGGAAGTGGGTATCTATTCTTGATTGTTGCTTTGTTTAACATCCTGTAATCAATGCACAATCTGAGTGTTCCATCTTTCTTTTTCACAAAGATCACTGGTGCTCCCCAAGGTGAAACACTTGGTCTAATCAAACCCTTAGACAAGAGTTCTTGTAACTGAGCCTTAAGCTCTACTAACTCTATGGTAGTCATTCGATAAGGTGCTTTAGAAATAGGTTCAAGTACCTGGTTTGATTTCAATCGTGAAGTCAAACTCCCTTTTGGGTGGTAATCCTGGTAATTCTTCCGAAACACATCACCGTAGTTTCGTAATAGTGGATAACGTTCCATGAAATCATATTTTTTCTCCGCAGATTCAGAAATTTTTACTGCATATAAGGTACAACCCTTATTTTTGGCCTTTTTAAGTTACATAGCTGACAATTTCCTAACAGAAATTTCTCATTTTACACCTTGAATCTCTTGTTGTTTTCTGCAGATCATCCAAACAACTAATATGTTTTTCAAAATAGTCCACTTTTGCTTTATGCTCTTAGCTAACCAATTAACACCTATGACTATATCATAAGATCCCAAAGGTGCTACATAGAGATCAACTTCAAGTGGAAAAGCTAGGTAAGTCAAGGACTGCCCCAAAAAGACACATACTAACTGTATGAACAAAATTATTACCATAATGTACAATCCATGATTTATCCATTTTTCTAGCTTTTCTTTTAAGTTTTGAAGCAAATTTTACTAGAAATAAAACATTCAAGTAGCTCGTATCAAAAATAATAGTTACAGGTATGCCAAATAACTTACCAGAACTTCAATAGGTGTAACTTGCTTTTCAACTTGCTTGTCAGCTACTACAACATGTATCTTGTGTTGCTTGATTATGATCATCCTTCTTCAAAGGACATTGATTCACGTAATGATCTTTTCCATAGTTATAACAGCCTCCTACCGGTCCCTTTTTGGGCTCAGAATTATTTCCAGCCTTAAAGTTATCATTTTGACCTCCATAGGGTTTTCACCCGTTATTATTATTCTGGAAAAATTGTTTCATGTATTACCAGTAGTCTTATTCATTGTTGTCTTCTTATTCATATCGGTTGGAAACTTACTTTTGTTACCAAAATTTTTCCATGGTCCTTTCTTAGGTGTAAGAGAAGCTGAAGAAGAGTTTGGAACTTTCTTCCGTACCTCTTCCTTGTGAGCAGAAATAGCCTTTAATTTTTTTCTACCTTATGGATTTTTCAACAACCCCTTCCATAGTGGTTGGGATGTGAACATCAACCTCTCCCCCAATAATGGGATTCAATCCCATGATGAATTTTGTATCCTGAACTTCTCATCAGTTTGATACTGAGGTACATACTTGAGAAGTTTCATAAACCATTCCCAATACTCAGTTATAATTAACTTCCCTTGAGCTAAGTTCTGAAATTCAGTCATTTTCTGATCATAATAAAGTTGTGGTAGCCATCGTTGCCTAAAATAACCTTTAAATTGATCCCAGGTGATGTTAGTTTCATCAATGTTTAGCTCAGCCTTCCGGTTGTCCCACCATGAAGATGCTTCATGGGAAAGTTGATATGCTCCCCAAATAGCTTTGGTCTCTTCTGAGAAGTTCCTTATTGCAAAGTACTTCTCCATCTCACTGAGCCAATTCTCAGCTCCATCACCTAATGTGGTGCCATCAAACTTAGGTGGACTTATCCTTTTTATATCATTAGTGAGTTCAACAGCCAACCTAGCCTTTTTGTTTTTCTAGCTAGTCAGGCACATTAACATTGTTATTATCAACACCCATATTGGGGTTGTCCTCAAGAGGTGGCTGATTGTTATTACCAGCTTCTTCTTCCTCCTCATTACCCATCACTTGTTTCTCGAAGCACAGTCAATCGATCTCTTGTGTCCAACAGGGCAGCAAGGATCTCATCAAGTTTTTGGGTTGTTGCTGCTCCTTCCTTAGGTGGAGCATTGTTTCACAACATTTCCCCTTGTCCTAACCATTTTCTGTTACAAGAAAATCTAAGTTTTTATCAGATTATGGACACAATAGGTCCAAGAGCTACAACCTTCAGCTTTGATACCAAGATGTAACAATCCCATTTTAAGACTTTAGAAACAAGGAATTTTTTTGTATGATTAATGTTCTCTATTCTAAATACATAATTTAGAACACACATTTCATAACAACCATTCTTATAATAGATAACCATATGCAGCTATAATGACTCGGTGAGCAACCGATCTATTCATTTCATGACTCGGTGAACTACCAATCTATTCATGTGTAACATTGAGTTTTTGAGTATTCTCCGAATACTTCATATACTTGGTTCTCTTACCCTACTGGGTATTGAGTGATCTGTCTAAGGAACCTAACTAAATATTTTCTACCAATATTCATCGGCATCACGATCCTTAGCCTAGGTGACATAGGACAACACAATCAGCAGCTTGTGATACTTTGGCCAAATATTTCTAACATATTGTTCATATTACTTATTCCTTGATGGCATACTCATCAATCTAGAATACATCCTTCACCCCACTCCATTGTTATCTAGAGAATGTCTTATACTATGACTGACTTCGGTCCCCCTTGCCCAAGGTTTAACTCTAGTTTAGGTTAACAACATAGGTCATGATATGAAGAGGCTCACAAAGACTTAGGATAAATTGGCATACTGGGTCAACCTAGGTTATCCCCATGTGCCAAGGTACCCTGAGTCCTAGAGGGCTACTTCATATCCTAACTATGTTACTATCCAAACCTAGAAGGAAAACTTGTTCAAGTTCAAAGGTGTGTAGATCCTGACGATCAATGCGAAGGGTGTTGCCACATGTTAATGTATTGTTGTATCCTCGAGAAGATCCTAATCTTCTCAAAGGTACAACCCTATAGTTGACATGTGCCAACATCCTAGAACAACCTCATTAGGATGTACATACCTCCAAGAGTTTACTTATGTTAAGTTAAATTGGGTTAATAGACGACATGTTTTGGCAGCCCATCTAACCCTGAGTCCAACACTCTTTAAGTCCTTTTTAAAAGTCAGATTTAATTAATCCTAAGAACTTAATTAACTTAAGGTTGCTTCCAGATTGGTTAGTTTTGGCATAACATCCCGTTATCCAAAAATAGGACAACAACAACACAAGTTCCTTTCTTATAAAATGATTCAACCACTTAAGGAATTGTAACAACCTACTAGGCTGAAACTTATCAGACTTATTACAATTAAGTCTTAATGTTTTGCAATCATATCTTCCTCTTTTAAGTATATCTTTGTTAGAGAGGAAGATTCTTCCTCCTATAGTAAAATGCTAGGGTATAACACACCCCATTTATGTCCTTTATAATCTCAACAATTTTCATTATAGTTTTACTTCACATCACATGATATAATGAAATACTTAGATAAGAATGTTGCATTCTACCACTTATTTAACTATAGCTTACTTAGGGAATTCATCTAAGTTCCTTTTACAATTTTTTTATCAAAATTCACATCCAATCATATAGATAATAAGTAGAATATCCTCAAGACAAGATACCATCCTACAGAACAGTACAAGAGAATTTATACAACCAATGCCAAAAAATTCTCAACTTTCAATTCATAGTCAAACTTATACATTTACAAAATCTATGCATCTTAGACACATGGCATAACAACAACCTTTCCTCAAAAGAATATAACTTTTTTTTCAAGTACAATCTATGCCAATCAGATTTCTTTAAAAGAATCAGATTTAAAACAACCAATGCATCATATAAGTTTGTGCCTTCTTTTATCACTTACGTTGTCCATCTGCAAAAATTACTAGCATGAGTTAGTTTAATGAACTGAGCATGATAAGCACTAAACCTTAAAATGAAATGCACTCAACTAATTGTTTCCATAAAACAACCCTGCTTTAAGGATCAATTAGTATATCATACAGTAGGCGTAAGTAATTACAATCAGTAAAGAAGAGCAATAACATCCTGAAATCACTTCAAGAGGGAAGAGTGGAATATGTTAAATATTATCAATCCTAACATTTTAACATGATATTTATTCCATTGATTCCCTTTAACAACAACAGATCATACTATCACATTGTATTCCAAACCTCATCACAATAGAATAGGATACTTAGTTATTTATCTTAAGATAAAAAGGTTTCTTACATCATGATCTAAATTAAGATGATTCATCTAACATTAATTAAGATGTTCATCGCAAAAGGATAATATAAGAATACCCAATAAGGAGAGAGAGAATATCACCCCAGTCCCAGTTTGTATTCCCTTTTCAACAAACTAATCATCATTCACCTTCTTTTCTATTTCAAGTGCAAGATAAGTAAAAGAAGGCTAACCAACAATGTTCAACTTTATCCTAAGAACATTCAATCATAAGTCCTTACAACTGAATTCATTCCAACTGATTATAAAAGAAGCAAAGCAGTAGTGTACCTACTACAACAATCATCTATTTTACTTTCATTAATAATAGTTCCTTTTTCAATCCAATAACAATTTTACAAATGAATAAAAGGTTCCAAGGAAGAGATCCAAACACTTTTAAAGAAAAAAGGAGAAACTTATAAACCTTGTTTTAAAAACAAGATCTCCCAATCAAACAAGTGATCCCTTTCATTTAATTCATTAAAATAGTGAAGGCTATACACAACCATAATACACAAAGAGTCATAATAATTCCTTATAAACTCTATATTAATTCAATGAACCCAATCAAGAATTGAAACCCGAGTAAGAACTCGTACTCAGAATTTACCCAAGAGTTCAGCCAAGATAGAATTAATTGCTTACTTCTCAACTTAACACTCCTAAAGTAAAAGATTGAATTCCTAACAGGAATAGAAACTACAAAATGATTTCAAGTCAAACCTTTCATGGTTACCAACAATTAGGCAAAACTATCATTTCTAGTTTCCTCCAAGTACATGTAACTAATCCTTTAACATGCAACTAAGAATGATAACTACTAAACAATCTACAATCAACATTCAATGTTTACTAAACAATTAGTAGACTATCATTTCCAGTTTCCTTCAAGTACATGCAACTAATCCTTTAAAGCATCTGAGAATGATAACTACTAAACAATCTATAGTCAACATTAAATGTTTACCAAACAATTAGTAGACTATCATTTCCAGTTTCCTTCAAACACATGCAATTATCCAAACATGCAACTATCTCATTTTGGGTTCAGAGTTTACCGAAGTTCATTCAAAACAGGCTAAATTCAAATGAAGATCTTGCAATATTTTCAACCAATTCCTTTGTGCTCCAGTCTCAAATTACAACCCGAGCATCTTGTTCAACACGTGTTCTCATCAATTCAAAACATTCAACCGAATGCATCCTAGTTGGGTAGTTAAATCCCTTAATGATTAACAATTTATACAAAGAAAACTAGATAGTTTCTTAGCTAGGCCGACACCATGCCTAATCATCATTACAATCAATATGAAACAAGTTCTTTGAATAGCCTTTCAATATATTACCCACATTGAACTAATAGAAACTTCCGCATCATAGAACAAGAATGGAGTAGTGAGTAAACTTTAAAAACTTCCTTAGTTAAAGAAAAGTTTACATAATCATCTTTCAACCCTTAGTTAACAACAAGGATGAATTGAAAGATTACAAACAGAGAGTCAATCTATACTCCATAGATATCAAACCATTTTCATTAAGAACTCCCTTTAAAACTTATAGGGTCACATAAAACATTTACTCCAACCAAATATGGGTTCACTACAGGCCCAAGTTTTCTTGTTTATAACACACATAACAAACAAGAGTTTTACCAAGTTGGAAAACAAGAACAAACCATCTGCAACACATCCCGATTCTTACAACTAAGAAACGAGTCACAAAATCATAGAATCTCAAAACCCAATCAACAGAGCTCATAAGACAACAAGTATCAACTAAACTCCAGTTGCAGATGAGGTTCCTTAAACAAAAACATGGGTCTATCCAGATTTAACATTCATTTTCAATAGAAAAAGAGGAACCCATGATTCTCTAAGAAAACTCAGTGAGAAACAGTAGTATATGTTTTAAACAAGAAAACCAATACCAATGATTACCAGATCACATTATGCCAAGCAACTTATAGAGTTCCCTTTTGCATAGATTTTCATGTGCTAACACTAACATAATGAATAGTCCAATCAAGATTATTCTTTGTAATGGATTTCAAGCCAAGAAGAGAAAGATTTAATAAACCCAATAACAAATAACTAGGAAACATGCAATGTACTAAACTAACAGAGCAGAGTTGTTTTAATGAAATCATTTAGAAGAGAGCAAAATATTTTAATAGTTAGAGCCTATCATGCCTGATAGTGTCACTGTAAAATCGAAGAAGACCTCAAGCCAAACTCATTTCTTCTCCTCTTCTCCATGAAAGATCAAACAACCAGATGCTTCTTCCACAATGCCTCTTATAAATTCCATGAAATGAAAATAGATTGGAAACCTCAAAAATAGTCATGAAGTGTAGTTTAATCTGCTGGTTTGAAAAACTAGAGTTCATGTAGAGTGAAAATTGGAGACCATGCACAATGAAACAACCCTTGTGAAATCCACTGGCATGCCTACCAAAGTGGTTTGGGCTCGAAAACCAAATGCAATTAATTTCATTAATCCCAAATCTCCCACTCAATCCTATTTGCCACCGCCCGCCAAGTCTAGCTATTGCCAAGTCACATTTAACAAGCATTTCAAATTTTAGTGACTACTGCCACCTAGGCCTCCGCCAACCTAATTAGCCCTGCCAAAGTTGGTAGTACCACCAGTCCTTTCATCCTTATCAACATCTTAAATGCCTTAGGAACCATCACCCAACACTTACGACCCCTTAGTTTCCCTTTCATGCCAATAACTTAGGATAGATTAATGGCTTAGGTTAGATCTTAGGTAACTTAAAGTTTATACCTTAGGATATAACACTAACCACTAACCCCTAACATAGGTCCTTAGAAATTAGGTTAGATAATTCCACATAGGTAAGTAACCAAAAATGCCATAGTTTAAAGCACTAGGTTAGATCATCATATAGCCTTGTAGTATTAGGTTCAGTTTTAATACTTAGCAACCCTTCCAACTCCTTAGTACCGAGTTTAGGTTAGAATCAGAATTACATCAAGTAATCATAGCTTAGGTAGGAGATACTTTCACCTAGCTTAGGATTCTAGTTTCTCCAATGCCATGAATAGGTTGAAATCCCAATTATGCCAGTAATGACCTGCCAGGGCCGATTTCCAAAGATCCAATGAAACTTTCCACTGAATGGAAATATTTTCACACAAAAAGAGAATTAAAGAACTTACGTCTACTAAGTTCAGTCCATATGCTCTTAGTTCATGGAATGCCAATTCATCAGTTGTTCATTCTAAATAGATTTAAAACATTCCTTGGATCACTGAAATTGATCCAAGGATGAGTCATATAAACAGATAAGTTTACAATTTTCCTTAAATCAGAATGCACTCATCTATGAGAAGTGAAAAATGAATTCAGGAAACATTCCAGTTCAATCAAAAGATCTAATCAAGAGAACATATCCTCATTAGGAAAAGAGCAAAAAAGACTTTAACCATATCAAGCATGATTTCCCATAATCAAGAGAACATATCCTCATAAGGAAAATCACATATCAATGCATGTTAGAGCTCATAAAACAATCATATGTTCAAACCACATCAACTTTATCCTTCACTAAAACAAGCTTCTCAAAAACCAAATTTACAAACTCAACTATTTTGCACCATTTTTTATTCCTTCAAGACATGTACATGTCTTAACTAGATGAAAAATTCACCCCTCTTCACTTTCCATGTGTTACCAAACATCAAATCAATCATCTCATGCTCCAACCAACACATTCTTTCAGCAAAATAGTTATGTCATGAAAAGTAAGAAACCTTCTTGCTCAAACAATGACCTGGAAACCAAATCAAATCAAATCATCATGTGAAAAAAATATAAAATTGGAAATATCTATTAATTAAATTTCTAGAAAATATTTTAACTCCTTCCAACTCCAAGTAGACGGCTTTCAACCAAGCTCATCTCTGCGAACTACTTGAAATTGCCCAAAAGCGCCCTTGACGAGTCAACATAAATGAAGCGACTCAACTACATTAACATTACCTAAAAAAATCATGGAAATAAATAAAAACTCACATAATCACCATAATGATCATTTAGTTTTCAACTCCTTTGGACAACCTTGTCCCAAACTAAAATGTTTCATAAACCGACTGTTTGGGTGGGGATCACTCATCACCATAAGCTCTACCATACCTTTTTAGAAACCTAGAGGAGTCCTATACATGTTAAAATAATCATCCATGCACTAGAAATAAATTATGTCCACTTAGTATCATTTTCTCTCCTACCACTTTTGAGCTAGGGTTTCAAACACATAAGAAGTTGTTTACCTTCTTAACATTCGTTCATAAAAACTGACGATGAAATGATCTAATTATTTTTGTGAAACCTTTTAGACTAAATTTAGAAACATTCCTGAAATGCAAAATTTCCCATGTAAAACACAAAAATTAGGGTGAGCATCAGAAGGTGCAATTTGAGCTGGAAATGACCTTCATCTTGATATTGTTTCACCAAAAAAACCATATCTTGAAAATTTCACATCATGAAAACCTAAAATTTTTTCCCACGACACCATTAAACACCCTACTTAGTCTCCAATCATCATCATAACACAAAAACCCTCCATATCTCTAGACAATGATACTTGCATAGCTACCCCTTATGGTTTTGCATTGTCTAAGCTAGGTTCTACTAAAACAACATGATAACTCAGCATAAGTTCTCTCCAATAGGACCTAAAATATATGGTACATCATGAGTCAACTGTCTACATGCATCCATGAGCTCATATAGCTCCACAACTTAACCTCATTCCTTCTAACAACCATACCTGGTCTAAATGAATACCTGAATCTTGGTTGTTCACCTATATACATAACCTGAAACCCATGTGAGTTCCTAAAAACTCTCTAATCATACTCTCCATGCTTTCAAAATTCTCCTCAAGTCACTAAGAATATCAAACCTCTATGCACTATCACCTATACTAGCCAAGTTACCTGATTAATCTTACAAGAACAAGAAATTATCACTAAAACACCTGATATCAACATGAACACCTCTGAATATTCATGTCATCATCATCCTCAACATTCTCTAACCCTACTTTATCATCCAATTTTTCATTAATGGGGTTTTACATCAATGAAAACACCTAAACCACAACATGCCAACAATCTCCCCTTTGTCATTGATGGAAAACCACCTGAAATTCTCCCCTTTTTACATTAATGAAAAATCATACATGTACCTATATTAACTTCACCTTTCTTAGCTTCATTTGATCACCATTTGGTTGGAAACATCAACCAAATGTCTCATTCTAGGTCACAAATAAGTTATCTTTCTCAAAAACTAGTTTTTAGCCATTTTCAAGCATGGAAATCTATGCTCCCCACAGGAAGAGAACATAAAACATATAAACATGATGATAACCATGAAGGAAACATCATCACATATATATTATATATATAAAACCATCATCCACCTTCTAGTCACGCAAAACTTGTCATTACATACCTTAAGCGTGCTTTTACCATCAAGAGACCGTGAAACAGGACCTAAACTTGAAACATACACCATGTAAATCATGTCAAATATGATTTACATGTGCTAAAAATTCTTCATTACCTTCATTCTTAGGATTACTCAACCTGATAAGACATATTTTTTTCCTAATCACATACTTCTTGTCAACATCTCGGCTTAAGAACAAATATATCTAAACAGACTCTGCAATACCATGTAATGAATACTTGACAAGCACAAGAAGCATTCATACCTCATGAAGAAATCTCACACTACTCCCTTTGGACTCATTGCATCATTATCTCTTGGAGAACGCAAAATTTTTCCTATACACCTTGCTTGTAAGCCTTGAAAATAAATCAACCATTTATACCCAGTCATAAACCATCTTTTTGAGTCTATTACAATCACAATTGGATGAGATAATGTATGATTGAACCAAACATGCTTCCCCTTGAAGAAAATAAGGAAAAACATACCTTTCATGGCTTGAAATCATCTAGAGAACCTTTTATGAGTGGAAATATATGCTTCCCCTATCATGAAGAGTTCCTTACAACCTTAAGTATCATTTTATTCTTCTTTGTAGCAACACAACAAACCCAATGAGGTATATGAGCAATCCTTTTGACCCAAGAAAGAAAAATGGGTCTAGACAAGTACTCCACCACTATCAAATGAATTTATTAACCTTTAAAATAAATAAAAAACACCATGAAGTCTTTAAGAATGAATTCCTTTATTCTCAACCATCACCTACATGTTTGTAGGTCCTCATTCATTCTCTAAGCAATACGGTGGCATAAAAATACATAGATTTTACCTTCAATATTCTTGAAAATCCATTTATCATTCACACATATTGAACATGACTGAGATTGTATAACCAATTCATGAGTTATCTAGACAACCATTTTAATCCTGTAGAGACATCTATTTTGCCTCTCATACATACCCCTTTTTGTAGCAATTTATCTTTCACAAGAGTCAACAAATGTGTCAAACCAATATTAAAAACATCATATAATTTTCCTTAAATAACTTCAAGGTCCATAGACACTTTCACATATGTAAATACATATTCTTTGAGGCTCAAACCCAACCCTATACAGTAGAGACACATATCAAACCCTGAGACCACAATGCTATTAGTCTCACATCCTTATTTACTAAGATTACCACATTTGGATGAGATGGACCTTGTATACCACATTCCTTGGTTAGAATAACACTCTTAGATCTTGGATAAACTTTCACTCACCTCAAGAAAATCATAGAGACCATTCAAGACAAGAGGACCACCTACACGTCTATAATCAATCATTCAACTTTAACCACTATATTTGATGATTCAATGAGTCAATAAAATTTGTAACTTAGCCTTACTTACCTTTAAAAATACATGTAACCTTTCCATAACCTTGATCATGTATTGAAAAATTTACAAAAACATCATTACCACAATTCAAGCCATTTTCATCTCTTCAAAAGCTGTATATCTTGGTTACTATCCCGATTTGGGATGAAATCACATCTAACATTTGATAAAACTTATATGTTATAGATACCCATTTGGTAATAATAACACCTCCATAATCCCTTAATTATGCTCTTGAAGACATACTACCTAGTTTGTAATACCATTATTTACAAATTAGGACTCTTGCACTCTCACTGTCAAGTTTAGTAAGCTGTCATGACGTTAGGTTGTGGAGCTTGTTTTCATGTGTGAAAGTGTTGAAGACTGTACAATAAGAGTACTGTACACTTTTCATGTATCCTTGCCGGGGTTTGGGGTTGGGCCGGGCCCAGCGAGCGGGGTTTAGGGGGTAGCCCCTGGTAGCAAGGGTTCTGTGGGGCGCAACCCCAAATTTTTTGGGCCTTAAAACGTGCCCAATATATCGGGAAACGTGATTTTCTCATATGGGTGGGTTTTTGACCCATAGGTTTATGGGATGGTTTTTTCCCATGGTTTTGATACAAGGGTTTTGTAAAACCTGCTTAGCGATTGTCTATTTATATGGTTTTATGCATATGATAGATGTATGAAAAACATTTCAGATGTGCTTGGAATTTGGCTGTGAATTCTATAGAGTTTGTTGAGCATAGCTCCAAATGAATCTAGGTATTATATTAAGAGAGCGTGGCTTGTAATAAAATTTGAGCAAGTGATTCTTGGTGGATAGAGCCCAAATTAGGTGAACCACGTTAAATACTATCCCTTTGTGTTGTGTTATTTTATTCTACAATTTTATTTGAGATCTGTAATAATTTCTACATATTAGTTTCTACTGTTGCGATTCTGTGAGGGATTATTCCACATATTTTATCCCTTATTTCCTAACAATTGGTATCAGAGCTTGGTTTGGTTTGTTGAAGTGTTGAATTACAAGGAAAGTTTTATCTTGAGTGGGAGCTATGGTAGATGATGGAAGATATAGGGTTGATAAATACAACAGGCATAATTTTAGTATTTGGAAGATGCAAATGGAAGATTACCTTTATCAGAAGGATATTTATACTCCACTTTGTCTAGGAAGGTGAACAAACCCTTGAGCATGAAAGATGTGGAATGGGATTTTTGGATAGGAAAGCACTTGGGATAATCCGATTGTGTCTTGCATCTTCGGTATTATTTAATGTTTCAAAGGAAAAGACTAAAAAAGAACTGATGGATGCATTAGGGAAGTTGTATGAAAATCCTATACCTCTAATAAGATATTTTTAATGAAAAATTTGTTTAATATGAAGATTTCTGAGAATGGTTCAGTAGGAGATCATCTAAATTATTTTAATATGGTTGTAAATATGCTAGCTTTGGTTACAATAGAATTTGATGAAGAATTTAGGGCTTTATTAGTTCTATGTTCTTTACCTGAGAGTTGGAATAGCTTGGTAATGGCAGTAAGCAACTCAGTTCTAGCTAACTCAAAGTTGAAGTTTGAGGATGTTGTAGGGGTGATTCTAAGTGAGGAAATGTGAAGAAAAATCTCTGGTGAATCTTCTACTTAGGGAATGCTTTGATAGTGGAAACTAGAGGGAGATAGAAGAATAGAGGAAGCTGTGGAAAATCAAAGGATCGGGCAAGGTCAAAATCCAAAAGCAAGATAGTATGCTAGCACTTGTGGAAAGTCTGGGCAAGCAAAGAAGGATTGTTGGGAGCTTTGGGACAAGAAGAAACAACAGAAGAAAACAAGGAGGCAAATGTTGCAATGGGTAATGTATGTCAGGATGCTTTGATTCTTTCTTTGCACAATATTACTACGAATCTTGGGTTTTAGATTCGGGGGCTTCTTTCCATGCTTCTCCACATAGGCATTATTTTGTTGATTATGTTCAAGGAGATTTTGGGCATGTTTTTCTTGGTGATGATGAGCCTTGTAGCATAGTTGGAAAAGGTTATGTTCAGGTTAAGATGTAGAATGGGAATACTTGGTTATTGAAGGATGTCAGACATGTGCCTACATTAAGACAAAATTTGATATCGGCGGGGTAGTTGGGAAGTGATGGTTGTACTGTGATATTTACAGCTGACTCTTGGAAGGTTACCAAGGGTGCTCTTGTGGTGGCAAGAGGTAAGAAGGTTGGAACCTTATATTTAATCACTTATAGCACTAATGTTTGTAATCTTGTGGCTTCAGAAGTGGATACAACATTTTGGCACTATAGGCTCGGTCATATGAGTCATAAGGGCATGGAGATCATAAAGAAGGATTTACCTAGATATAAAGAAATAGGTTTGGAGTTCTGTGAGGACTACATATATGGGAAACATAAGCGAGTAAGGTTTCTCAAGGTTGGACCTACAAAGAAAGAGAGTAAGTTAGAGATGGTGCATTCTGATGTGTGGGGGCTAGCTCAGGTATCATCTCTTAGGGGTTCAAGTTATTATGTTACTTTTATTGATGATGCAATAAGGAAAGTTTGGGTTTATTGTATTAGAAACAAATCTGATGTATTTGACACTTTTGTTAAATGGAAAGCCTTGGTAGAGAATGAAACAGGTCTTAAGCTAAAATGTATCAAGTCAGATAATGGAGGGGAGTATTGCAGCAATGAATTTGATGATTACTATTATAAGAATGGAATCCATAGGAAAAATATGGTTCCAGGAACTCCGTAGTAGAATGGGGTGTCAGAAAGGATGAACAAAACAATAATGGAACGTTTTAGGAGCATGAGGTTACATGCAGGACTACCTCTTTCTTTTTGGGTAGAAGTGGTGAGCACAGTTGTGTACTTGATAAACAAAGGACCCTCAAGTGCCTTGGATGGAGGCATACCTGAGGAGGCTTGGTATGGTAAGAAATTTGATTATTCATTTCTTAGAGTCTTTGGATGTGAGGTGTTTGTTCATATAGACAAGGATGATAGGACCAAGCTAGAGGTTAAATCAGAAAAATGTACTTTCATTGGTTATGGTGGTGATGACTTTGGATATAAATTTTGGAGTATTAAGGACAAGAAAATCATTCGATCTAGGGATGTGGTCTTTAATGAGAAAGTCATGTATAAATAGTAGTTGCAGGAAAATAAGGAAGAATCCAAGAAAGAATATGCAGCAGATAGAGGATCTTTCGGATGGAAAAGTGACACATGAATTAGTTCAAGAACCTCCTCAACAAGAACCCAAAACTCCTATATTGAGGAGGTATTCTAGGGTAAGAAGATAACCTGAATGTTTTTCTCCTTCTCTTTATTATTTATTACTCACTGATAGTGGAGAGCCAGAGAGCTTTGATGAAACAATGTAGGTAGATGCTAGGAAGAAGTGGTAGAAGCCATGGATGAGGAGCATCATGCTCTCATGGAGAACCAGACATGGGATTTGGTGAAGCTACCTGAAGGAAAAATAGCATTACAGAACAAGTGGGTGTTCAGAGTCAAAGAGGAAGAAGGAGGAAAGAAAAGATACAAGGCCCAGTTGGTGGTTAAGGGGTTTGCACAGAAAAAAGGTATAGATTTTGATGAGATTTTTTCTCCTGTAGTAAAAATGACTTCTATTAGAACTGTTCTAGGAATAGTTGCAGCAAAAGACTTGCACTTAGAACAACTTGATGTAAAGACTACATTTCTCCATGGTAATTTGGAGGAGGAACTATATATGCATGGTAAAGAGAGGTCTATGAGGTAAAAGGTAAAGAGGAGATGGTGTGCAACCGAAGAAGATTTTTATGGCTTCAAACAAGCTCCAAGTCAATGGTATAAGAAATTTGATAGCTTCATGATGGAGAAAGGTTATATTAGATGTCATTCGACAGATGCATGTATACAAAAAAATTTGAGGATGACAGTTATATTATCCTGTGTCTATATGTGGATGACATGTTGGTTGTAGGTAAAAGCATGCAGGAAATAAAAGTACTTAAGAAACAACTAAGTGAATCCTTTGTTATGAAGGATTTGGGGGAAGCCAAAAAAATCCTTAGTATGAGGATATCTCAGGATAGGAAGGAACGAAAGCTGAATTTATCTCAGGAAGAGTACATTAAGAAAGTCTTGGAGAGGTTTAATATGCAGGATGCGAAACCAGTTGGGAATCCTTTGGCAAGCCATTTCAAGTTATCAAAGGAGCAGTGTCCCAAGATAGATCAGGAGAGAAACCAAATGTCTAGGGTACCTTACTCATAAGCAGTTGGTAGTTTGATGTATTCCATGGTGTGTACTAGGCCTAATATTACCCATGCAGTGGGAGTAGTGAGTAGATTTATGAGTGATCCAGGTAGAGATCACTGGCAGGAAGTAAAGTGGATCCTTCGATATTTGAGAGGGACCATGGGGACATTTTGTGCTACAGTGGATTAGACACCACTTTGTGTGGTTATGTAGATTCAAATATGGCTAGAGATGTAGACAACAGGAGGAGCACGACAGGTTATGTTTACACTGTAGGTGGGACAATAGTGAGCTAGATTTCATGACTACAGAAGCTAGTGGCTTTGTCAACCATAGAGGTTGAGTATGTTGTTGCCACAGAGGCAAGCAAAGAAATGATTTGGTTACAACAATTGCTTGAGGAGTTGGGGCATAAGTAGGAGGAAGGAAATCTACATAGTGATAGTCAGAGTGCTATACACCTAGCTAAGAACTCTACTTTCCACTCTAGGACAAAGCATATACAAGTTAAGGTACCATTTCATCAGGACAACTTTGGAGGAAGAGAAGTTAAAGCTGGAGAAGATCCATACTAGTCAGAATCCTACAAACATGATGACTAAGGTGGTCACAAGGGAAAAACTGAAGTTTTATTCAGCTTTGGTTGGTCTTCACGGAAACTAGTGAAGGGTTAAGAAGCTTTCTCAGAGGAAAACTAGTCTCCAAGTGGGAGATTGTTAGGTTGTGGAGCCTATTTTCATGTGTGAAAGTGTTGAAGACTGTACACTAAGAGTAATGTACACTTTTCATGTTTCCTTGTCGGGGTTCGGGGCTAGTGGGACCTAAGTAGGGGTCCGGGGTAGTAGCCCTCGGTAGTAGGGGTTCGGGGCGCAACCCCGAATTTTTTTGGGCCTTAAAACGTGCCCGATATATCGGGAAATGTGATTTTCTCATATGGGTGGGATTTTAACCCATAGGTTTATGGGATGGTTTTTTCCCATGGTTTTGATACCCATGATTTTGTAAAACTACTTAAGTAGTCTATTTATATGGTTTTATGTATATGATAGATGTATGAAAAACATTACGAGATGTGCTTTGAATTCAGATGTGAATTTTGTAGAGTTTTTTAGCATAGCTCCAAATGAATCTGGGTATTGTATTGAGAGAGCGGTGGCTTGTAATAAAATCGAGCAAGTGATTCTTGGTGGACGTAGCCCAAATTGGGTGAACCATGTTAAATCTTTGTCTCTTTGTGTTGTGTTATTTTATTCGCAATTTTATTTGAGATCCGTAATAATTTATGCATATTAGTTTCTCTCATTGCGATTCGTGAGGGATTATTCTACATATTTTATCCCTTATTTCCTAACACATGAATTTCAAGAACCTCGAACATTCCATGGCATTAAACTTTTGAATCAAAAAGTATACCCTATTTATATGATATTTTTTCCAAATTTTATCTCTATATTCCACCATTATCACTTTCAACAACTTTTCCTTCATATTGTTCCTTGTAGAGTACCCAGATCTAGTTAAGACATAGGTACTTCTAGAATGCACATATTTTGGTTTTAAGAACTTAAAATTAGCCATCAATGCTGCATAAACATCCTCCTAATTTCTTGAGACTAATGTTTTTGAAGAGGGTCCATAAAATACCATTTGCATGCTTGAAAACATCTTATTTTTAGCCATATCAACTCTCAAGAACACCGACACATTTATTTTCGACATAATAATATGCTCATGTCATCATATTTGATGAATCATTTATTTTCAAACCCTTGTTCATAAAGCAATAAATAACTTGACATCATGATGATCACTGAACACTTCACAAGAAAAAATGACCTAGACCATTTGGACTTAACACACCCTAGATGAAAATGAATGACCATGTAGACTTGGAGAGACTACTCACACTTTGAATTACTTTTTGAGACATCTTCATATCTTCAAACACATTATAGACTCTTGGGAACACTTGATTCATGTACTTATAGCTCATGAAACACCATCCATGACTCAAAATTGACTTCTTGGGATACCACATACCTTTAAACTCACTAAGTCATCTTAAATTGACTCCACAATGTGATAGTATAAACAAAAACTTGTGAACACAGACATACCATACTTTGAGAAACTAGGACTATGACCTAGTATACTTTAACTTGATTAACTATATAGAACCACAATAACATTCTTAATAACTAGAAATGACATACCTTGATATCATGGAGGAGATAAATACATACTTAGACAAATCCCCCTCAGTCCAATGCTTCATATGGATAGATATACCTCTAAGAAGCATAGTAGAGGCATATGACATCATGAAGGATCTATAAGAAAGATCTAATAAGGTCCAAAACCTTCTTAAAAACTTGAGAATCTCCTTCATCACCTTATTTCAGATAAGATCTTTGAATCATGCCATGATTTCCATCAATACCCACTCTTGATGAAACACCATTGTCTCTTTTAGGTTCCCAAGTCCTTCCCTGACTGTTATCATGCATCTTAGGCCTTTGAAAGATTTTTTTCCATTAACCATAGAAACACTATCTAGCCACATGACTAACCTTATTACAACTGAAACACACCCGTGGATTCTTTATTTTTTAGTTCTCAACTTTTCTAGGTGAATCACTCAAACGAAATCTAACAACACATCCTTTTTCTTTGGAATTGTAAAATACCACTCTTAGCATATTCAATTTTATTTTCCCTCCATGGATGATCATATTTATTATACTTTCTATAATCTTTTTTCCTATGACCAAAGCCATTATAAGGAAAGCAATACTCATTAAAATATATTTCATACCTTGAGGCATTATGTTGCGTAATTGACTTTGACTTCACATTTTCCTTGACGAGTGTCTCCTTCTTTTCTTCCTTGATGCTTGGTTCACCTAATTCCTTTCTTGAAACTAGGTCCTCTTGCTTCATTTACTTGCATTTGGAATCCTCTTTGAAACCCAAACCAAATCTCTCACCTTTTGATCTTTGTTTTCCAAGAAGATATTTTAAATCCTTGGTGCTTCTCTCAAATTTATGAAGGAATTTTTTCTTCTTATAAGATTATAACACCTATACTCTTATAAAATCTAAATATTTTTCCAATTTGGAGCACATACTCTCTTTATATTGTACACTTGAACCCAAAAAATTTACCTTTTCTTCTAACAATCTGATTGAATCCTTTAGTTTTTTTTGTTTAATACCTATGCTACTTTTCTAGACCATGAACCTTATTTTCATAATCCTTGACCCGAGAACTAAAATTCTTATTCTTCTTTTCAACATGCCTTAAATCCTTTTGGATTATAACTAGGTCATCCTTATCATCCTCTTCATCTTCATCAGAGTAACTATAATAACCTTATATGAAATCACCTAATAATGAAGATTCATCTCTAGTAGATCTCATGTCATCTTTAGTGATAAACAATACCTCATTTCCAATATCTTCATAATTAGATTAAGACTTATAATATAAAACACCACTAATAGCCTCAGATAAGTCATCATATCCCTTTGAATAAAAGCTTCTTTTGTCCTTATTCTTGTCATTAATATTTCTAAAAATATTCTTTCTTTTACTATATTTGTGATACTTCTTATCATGATATTCATCATTCTCATGATTATCATGATCTTCCTTCTTGTGCTTATGAGGAAAATTGATAACAAAATATCCTATTTTACCACATTTGAAACATTTATAAGGATTACTAAATTTGTATCTTCCAGAGCTAGCCTTCAATATTCTTACAAACATTGAAAAGAGTTCTTCATCTTCAAAATCAGTATCATCAACAACTTCCTTTGTATTATTTTCCTTTGGCATATTCATTTCAGATTTGAAAGCAACTTATATTTTGGCTAGTTTTTAATCACCAATACTCATTTCATATGTAGTTAGAGTACCATGTAAATCACCCATCTTCAAAGTAGTCAAATCATTTTCCTCTTTAATAGTAGATACTTTGGATTCAAACCTGGAAGTTAGAGATCTCAAAACCTTTTAAAAAAAAACTTCTTCCTTTAAATATTCTCCTAAGCCTTTCATGGAGTTAACAACCTTGTCAACTCTAAGTACATATGCAGTAATAAACTCATCATCATTCATCTTAAGAAACTCGAATTGTTAACAATTCTTACCTTTGAGTCACCTTCATAGAAACCTTGTAATTTCCTCCATGCTTATTTTGATGACTTACAATACATTTACCTTTCCCAACTCAGATTCTCCAAGACCACATATGATAGCACTAAAATCCCTTGAATTGTCATCACACGCCTTCTTTTCTACATCACTAGTAGGTGGAGTAGAAGCAGCAGTGTAACCATATTCCACATATTTCCAAACATCAAATCCTAGATACATGATATAAGTCTTCATCCTTAAACTCCATAAAGCACCCAAAAACTTCACTTTTATAAGTTCTTTTAATTCAAATTCAAAAGATACCAGTTTCCCTCCTTTATCTTGACCATAAAAATTTAAAAAATCTTATAAGAACCATCAAAATAGTCACAAATGACCCATGTAGGCTATCCACGCCTAAAGCCATCCAACTTGCACTAAATATCCTCAAAGCCTCATCACTATGATGATGAGAATACCCTCATGCAAAAATATTTTTATTAAAGCTCTAAAATTCACCACACATATGTAATATTACATTTAAACATCATCTATAGTTGCAATTTTACTTTAACTAATCAAATTATTTCATTTAATGGGCCCATTGGCTCATTTCCTTCATAAAACAATTGTTTCCAATAACTTGATTCTACCTTTGGGCATCAAAACCCCTCAAGATGAAATAAAATATGGAATGTGACCACTCAATGGAAATTAAATAACCTTTAGAAATATTATATTCACATGTTAGAGTTCATGAAACAATTATATGTTCAAACCACATCAACTTTACCCTTCATGAACATAAGTTGCCCAAAAACCAGTTTTGCAAAATCAACTAGTTTGCACCCTTTATGATTATTTCAAGACCTCCAAATTTATTCAGTAAATGAAACCTATTCAATTTCCATGTGGTATGAAGCCTCAACTCAATCATCTCATGCTCCAACTAACACATTCTTTCAACAAAAATAGTTCTGTCCTGAAAAGTAAGAAACCTTATTGCTCACAAAATGACCTAGAAACCACATCAAATCAACTCATAATGAGACAAAAATTATACCATTTTAAATATCTCTAAATTAAATTTCCATAAAATATTTTAAATCCTTCCAACTCCAAGTGGAAGGCCTTTAACCAAGCTCATCTCTACAAACTACTTGAAAGCGCCCTTGATCACCAATATAAATGAAGCATACTTGACCATTAAAATGCATCACCATGACCTAAAAACATCATGTAAATCAATAAAAAATCCTGTACTCACCATAATGATCATTTCGTTTGTAATGTATTTGGATAACCTTGTCCCAAACTGAACTTCTTCAAAGAATGACCTATTTAAGAGGGGTCCACTCATCACCATAAGCTATACCATACATTTCTAGAAACTTGGAGGATTCCTCTACATGTTACACTAATTGTAAATCCATTATATATAAATTATGGCCACTTAGAAGAATTTTCTCTCTTACGGATTATGAGCTAAGGTTTTAAAAAGATAAGAAGTTGTTTACCTTCTTAACATTTGTTCATAAAAAACTGACAATGAAATGACCTCATTATTTTTGTGAAACATTATACACACAATGTAGAAACATCCCTAAAATCCAAAAAGTATCATGAAAATCACATAATTTAGGGTGAGCGTCGACGGTGCAATTCGAGCTAGAAATGACCTTCATCTTGACCATGTTTCACCAAAAACATCATATCTTGAAACATCCACATCATGGAAACCTGAAAATTTTCCCAAAATACCGTAAAAACCCTAATCACATCTCCAATCATCAACATGACATAAAAATCACTCCATCTCTCTAGATATTGAGACTTACAAAGCTACCCCTTAGGGTTTTGTAGTGTATAAGATAGGGTCTACTGAAACAACATGACAATTCATCATAATATCTCTCTAAAAGGCCCTAACATACCTATTACATCATTAATCAAATTCCTACATGCATCCACAATCTCATATAGCTCTACAAATCAGCCTCATGCCTTCTAAAACCATACCGATCCAAATGAGCACCGGATTCTTGATCATTCACCTATATATGCACCTTAAAACCCATACAAGTGCCTAAATACTCTCTAATATTGTTCTCCATGTTGCCAATATTCTCCTAAAGTCACCAAGAAGCTCAAACCTCCACGCACTATCATCGAGACTAGCTAGGTCACTTGATTAGGCTTGCAAGAATAAAAATTCTCACCGAAACACTGATATCACCATGAACACCTCGAATATTTATGTCATCATAATCCTCAGCATGCTCTGAAATTACTCCATAATCCACTTTTTATTAATTGGGTTTTACATTAATGACAACACCTAAACCACAACATGCCAACATGTACAACACAAAATAATGTGTCACTCTATTGTAATATTTATGATGTGTATATATATGATACAAATCATTATCATTTCATTAATAAAATCCTTGAAAATTTATAAATGGGGTTACACCAAGCTAGCACATAGGGTAGTTCACAAGTGCATGAAGGAAAAATAATGAGGCTAGAGAAAATGGAAATGGAGGATATAGGGGAGGATATCAAGGTAGAGGACATGGTGGTAGCAGAGGAAGTTTTGTTCAAGGTAATTTTTACACTTGTGGATAACATTATCATTATCAATGTAAGTTACCCAAGAACATGTCTTATGAATACTATGGAAAATATCACAAGGTAGAATACTTTCCAGATTTATATGCACACATGTGTAAGAACAAAAAGGAATGAGGTGTGGTAATGATGAAGGTTACGCAAGGTCAATGGAATTGAAAGGAATTAGTAGTTGTGAAGAAGGAAACTTTATTGGTTACCACATGTGTAGAAGCTTCACGTGCGTGATAGGAGAGATGGAATAAAACCAATATTCTAATGAGAATATATTATGCAACCTAATAAGTATCCTAATGAAATTCAAAAAAGGAGGTATTTCATGAAACCATGGGTTTAACCAGAGGTTTACAGGGGGTGCTACAATGCTTAAAAGAGAAATCATGAGATAGGGAGTGTGCGAGACATATAGAAGTAATAGATAAGGAAGTTGATGAACTCGGGGAAGTGTGTTAGATTATGAGATAAGAGAACATCATACCCTTGTTAGGCAAGTGGTTATGCAAGAAAGTTCCACACATGGAAAGGGATATGGAAAGATAGATATTACATGAAAATATGCCACTACAACACCTTAAATATGATAAGGAAATCACCTTGGATGTAGTTATTAATGGTTGGATGGTGAGAAAAATCCTTATTGACATTGACACAAAGATATAAACTCTTACCATGTATGCATGGAATTTGATGGGGAGGCCACCACTATGACCTTATTTTAGTGTGTTGTATATGGAAAATAATACCAATGAAATTCCCTTTGGATTTTAAAGGGTGAAAATATCACTATACGAGGGAAAAATCCAAGGGTGATTTTTAGTTTCTAGAGTTGGAAGAGGTAGATAAATTCCCTACATTACTTGGTCATCCATGGTGTTATGTAAACAACACATAATTGTGATTTAATAAGAACTATATTAGTTTTGAGAATGAAGATGATTGTATATTGATTCCTATGGATGGTAAAAAGTATTGTGCCATACAATGAGCTTATTAGTGAGGAAGATGTAAATCAGATCTATGCGTAGACTATGCACAATTCAGAGTGTGTTGAACCAACAAATGAGGGAGTGATGAAATGGGGAGATGCACATTCGATCCGTGACACTATAATCATTGCTTGTGATAATTGGACCCATATAGCATATGAAATGGTTCGTCACGAGTGTTGGGGAACATAATAAGGGTGATCAGACCATGAGCAGTTAGGTAGTTTGTAAAAACTACACTACTAAGATATACATGAGAAGAAAATCCAAAATTGTGTTTTCACACATTAGAAGAGTAGTTACATGATGAAGGAAATAGAAGGAATATAGTGGTATACTCATTGAGAGGAATGGTAGTGAGATGGTGGGCCATGCATATGTATAATCCACTGAGGTGGTGAGAGTTAAGAATTACCTTCTTGACATAATTTATTAGAAACAACCTCCCTTCAAAGATACCAAGATATTAGGGAAAATCTTATCCCAAGACTTAGATAAAATATTGTGAGAAGAATTAGTTGTAAGGACTAGATGCGCTACCACCATCTTTATAGGTCCATAATTTTTATTCAATGTTACACATGTGTGTGTATGGTATATACATGATGAACTCAAGAAGGAGACTACCAATTGGTAAGACTTGACATCATGTATGGTGCACACTTTCAATTACTTTTCATCTAACCCTCCAGTGTATAAGGCCTTGCAATTGATGAAGCACATCACACTATTCAATAGCTCAAATGTGGAAGAGCTTTTAGATTTATTATATGATGGTATCATCCACGGAGGGGCATACAAATGAATGGACATGTTTGAAAACTGATGAAGATCTCCTAGAGCACACTTGGAAGGAGAAGGAAAAAGGAAAGTTGGTATATCTGATTAATGATGAAGAGGTCAAATATTTTAACATAAAACACATAAAGGGTGAGTGTGAGGTCTTATATATGGAAGATGAGTAGGAACACCCGTACCATTTACCACTTAATATGAGAAAGGTGAATATTGGGGTAGATAACTTACCCAAGGAGGTAATCATTAGTGACTAATTATTTGAGGAAGAAGTTACAAATATAGTTGAATTGTTATGCGAATTCTAGGATATATTTCCTAGGGGATACCAAAATTTGAAGGGTTTCCATCCATCACTAGGGGAGATGAAGATAAATCTCAAAGAAGGTGCGTGATTTGTGCATAAAAGACCCTATAAAATGAATCCAAATTCATGCATCTAAGTAAATAATGAGATTGACAACATGAAAAAGGAAGGTATCACTAAGACGATTGAAGAATCAAAATGGATTAGTGTCATGGTCATAATTATAAATAAATATGGAAGGATAAGGATATGTGTGGATTACAAAGTATTAAATTCCTCTTGTGTAATTTATCCATTTCCTACACTGTTTATTGAGGAGATTCTCAAGGGTGTAGCTAGGCACAAGATATATTCATTTAAAGATGGTATACCCAGATATCATCAAGTTTGTATTGTACATGAGGATCATGCCAAGACTACATTTTCCATAGAATGGGGTTTCTTCTCTTACATAATCATGCCTTTTTGTCTAAATAATGAGCCAACAATATTTTTGCACATTGTTGTACAAGATTTTAAGACTTCATCCATAACTTCCTTCGCTTATATATGGATGATTAGATTGTGTATGGATTGGTTAAGGATCATTATGACTATTTTTACGTAATGTTTGAATGTTCTAAATAGCTCAGTATATCTCTAAACATTAAAATGTGCATTTTTGCTACACCATTTGGCACATTATTGGGGGATATCATATGCAAAGAAGGTATTCTAGTTGATTAGATGAAGATAATTGTTATGGTTGGAAGACCCAAATAAAAAAATTGAAGTGTGAGGATTTCTTGGGCATACATGATATTAAAGGAATATCATCAAGGGATATGCCAAGATAGTTATGCCACTAGAATAATTATTGAAGGCAAGGGGAAAATTTAATTGGAAGGATGGGAAACAAAAGGATTTTGAAGCATTAAAAGATAGATTAACTACTATGCCTATCCTTCATTTCTTTTTATGGATTTTTCCATTCCATGTTCATGTGGATGCATTAGGAACTACAATTAGAGCTATGTTATCCCATCCTAAAGAGAGAAATGTTGATATTCCCATTTATTTTGTAAGCAGAAAGTTAACAATGATGAAACAAAATTATACAATTACTGAGCATGAGGCTTTATCTATGGTATGTGCACTTCATAAATTTAGGTAGTATCTTCTTGCATTCCCTTTCATATTTTATACTAATCATATGGTTATCAAGTATTTAGTCAATTAAATATTACTTCATGGTCTTCATATGTAAATGGATTCTCTTGTTCCAGGAGTTAAAATTTTCAGTAATAGTGAAACCTAATAAGATCAATCTGGGACTTGATCACCTATCACACATCAATTCCGTGAGGATGTGTATAGTATTTAAGATAAAATGTTAGATGATCAATTATTTAGATTACAAAGTGTGTGCCAAAAGATATACAAGATACAACACCAACAGATATAGAGGGTATAACAATGTTTTTATGCACCAATATTATGCCACAGGGATGAATAATATAGAGAAGAAGCAAGCTGACTAGCTATACGCACTACTCCTTATCACCTGGTTGGAGGAGAAATTTATAAGATGGGTCATAATGACATACTATGGAGATTCATTTTAGAACATGAGTGTCAAACAATTATGGAAGAAGCACACAATTACATTATTGGAGGACACTATGCTTTGGAGAATCCTCCACGTAGAAGATACTCCTCACATGAATATGGTGGGAAACACTTTACAAAAATATAAAGGAGTTTGTCAAGGCTTGTGACCATTTACAAAGGATTGGAAAGCTAAGACAAAGGGATAAAATTCCTTTACACCCCATAACATCTACATAACCTTTCGAAAGTGGGCCATATATTTTATGGACACATTGCATTAGTTGCATGATGCAATGGTGCATAGTACATTATTACTTGTATTAATTAATTTACGTGATGGGTAGAAACTATGCCCACTAAGGATTATAAATTCATTACAGTTGTAAGCTTTCTATGGGATAATATCATAAATAAGTATGTCTCCATGTTGAGCCTTACAAGTGATCGGGGTACTCATTTTATTAATGAGACAGTAAGGATAGTGTTAGGAGAGTTCATGGTGGATCATCACAAGACAACTCTGTATCACCCACAATAAAATGACACAATAGAAACCTTAAACAAGATATTGATATAAATATTAACCAAGATATGTGATGTTAGAAGGAAGGAATGAGATAATAAAGTATTTGTTGTACTTTTGGCATACAAAACCACCTACAAGAGGTTGAGAAAATCCACACCTTTTTAGCTGGTGTTTGGTGTGGAAATGATATTACATACTGAGTTCATGTTATCATCCCTACATATTACACATGTAAGAGGACTAGCGAGATGAAAAAGTAGTAGGAGAACACATTGATAAGTTAATTCAATTAGATGAATGACACATACTTTCTCATTCAAGCTAGAAGACGAGAGAAGGCGCAAAAAGGCTTAGCATGACGTAAACATAAGGAAAAATCCTTTTGTATTTGGGGGATTGGTGTTTATATATGATTCTAAGTTTACATGCCACCCAGAAATTTGAAAGTGCATAGGCTAGGACCATTCAAAGTAATCAATATTGTTACATCAGGTACATGTCACCTATAGACACTTGATGGCATGATGTTACCTAGTTATTTTAAAGGGAGTAGCCTAAAGCACTACTATATATAAGCTTATTTTAAACTATGTTTATAATAAGGTAGTTTTTCCATTTAGAGTAGGTTTCCCTTTCATTTTTGTCTTTTTATTTTTTTAATATTTTTTTCATGTGCAACAACTGATGTATTTGTTAAAGCATGATGCATAGAGGACCTCACATACTTTTAGTGAGGGGTAGTAGGAAAAATATATGATAGACCCCTGGTGATGATGAATGGAAGGATGGTACTAGATTTTCTTACTCAATGGTGCACAAGAAATATTGGTGATGAGATAACATGAAGAAATTGATGTAGCAAGCATGATAACGTAAGGTAGACGGTGTAGGAAGAAAACTACTTAGTATGGGGTGCATAAGAAGGAAAGTTTCCGTGTGAGAAGGGTCATGTGTAAGAGGTTCTACAACTAAGAGTAGTTACGCATCAGAAAGTTACACATGTCGCGTATGAAAGGAAAACTTGGAAGGTTGATATTTGGCGAGAAAAGATTAGGAAATGGAAAAAATAATGAGCAAAAAAAAACCTACTACCATATACCACATTAAATGCTTGAAAAATTATAAACCTATAAATATGTGTGAGTAATATTTGTAATCTACCTTACCAATTGAAGATATTGAACCAATGCAAAATTATGATTCGAGTGTGACTTGTACGATTGAAGTAGTGATGAGCTAGGGTAACCGATTAAACTAATATCCAATAGACGTGTGATCTTTGCACTTAGTAGAGTTGTAATACAAGTAGTAATGTAGAAGCGTAAGATGAAATTAGGGTGTTGCGTTGGAAAGTGTGAATGAATTAAAGATAGGGTAACAAGGTTATAAGCACAATTATAGAGTTAGGGCATAAGGGGGTCGAAGAGAAACCAAGAAAAGTATGATTGATATTTGGGATCTAGGAAAATACCAGGGGATATTGCGAAGGATCGAGGTTTTTAGAAAATAAGATTTTAGATTTACAACAAGCATTTTAAAAGAATGCTATTTTCATTGTTTTAAGATTGTGATTTGTAAAATCTCAGTCTAAGTTGAAATTATGGCACCAAGTGAAGAAAAAACTAAGGAAAAGAAGGTAGTGGAGGATTCCCTAGATGATTGGTTTTTAGAGATGCAATATCCCCAGGAAGTCATTATTGGGAAGGTCCTGGGCATCACAGATATATAGGTACAAGATCATTGAGTACAACCACCGCCTCATAGGCCATGAAAGTGATGTAAGGAAAACACCTTGGTAGAAACATGTCAACACATTGTAGAAGGGAAAATTATTCTAAATGATCAAGTGCATAATGTTTTATGGGAAAAAATGTATTTGGAAAATGTGCACTCTTATCATCCATTCAACTAGGGTATAGAAGCAATGAGTAAGGGACATACCAAGACCAGTACAAAATGTATAAAATTTGAAAGGGGTATAGGGACCACTAAGATCACATACCCAAAGTGAAGTATCCCTTACACTAGGACAACCTAAGGTTTCCAAGGCCCTAGGTCAAAGAAGAGGAAGGAACCCTATTGAGATATTGACACTATGGGGGTAATGAAAGATAAAATAAACATGTAAATTATATACTAACTGAAGTCAAACATGTAGCATAAATTAAAGAACTAAAATAAAATATGCTAACCTAGCATGTGTATAAAATACTAATCTAACATAAAGTGATAAACAAATATAGGAGACTACTCTATACAAAATGACAAGTCAGGTTAGAGAACGTACCTGTAGGGGGTAGTTCATTGATGCATATATCTCCCAAAGGACCATACACCAAGAGAGAATATATTTTGGAAGGGGAAAAAATCTAGTCCTAGATCACTATAGGTGACCCATGAGTGCAAGAAAACCAATCCAATAAGAAGAAGATCTAATCCAAGAGTCAATATGCAAGAAATCCAAGAGTTGAGCAAGAAGATGCAAGTTTATGCAAAATATTAGAGATAATGACGAGTTCCTTTTATGAATTTTGTGATGTATCTTATGGTGTGAAAATGTGCATTTGGGCATTTATACCGATGCCATCATTTGCATGGAAAACGTATTGGCCATGGATTTGAAATAACACCAACACAATCACTTACGGGTGATGGTGTTGGATAGGGAGGGAAATGCAAAGAGGTGTGTGCAATGTGTCATGAGAAACAAAGGTAATGCAAGAAAAAAGAAATGTGGTCATGAGCAAGTAAGGTGTTGGAAGAATGTGGAGGAAAATAAGAAGGTAAGAGAAAAAGAAGAACATGAATATGACCAAAATCTATTCTCTCTCCATGTATCATCCCTAACCAAATGCGTACATGAATAACCATAAACCTATCTTAAAATGATCCCCTTAAGGCACCAGTTCCTAGAAATAAATGCATTAGTGACCTCTAACTTGAAAAGATAAATTTTTAGTTATAGGTATGAAAATAGAAAGTGTAAAAAAATTAGGTGTATCCATATACCCTAGTTGATGATTACTTGCATGTTGTGATAACGAAAATTGGGGTAGTCAAGTGGAAAGAATGATACATAACACTTAAATTGAAAGTGGATGTTGAAAGTAAATAAAGGACTAGCTGAAATGGAATATACCCACTAATGCGTACTGATAGTGTTAGTCATCCCGCCACGCACAAGTGTAATCCACATTGCTAAAACCCTAGAGAAGTAAAGCGACATAAAAACTAAAGGATCATTAGTAAAATAAGGCATAAATCACCTTGATAGGGCCCCATGGGATCGATGTTGTGATGTTGGAAATAGGAGATATAAGGTCTAAAAATGTGATTTTTGTCCAAAGAGTGGAATTAGGCCTATAATATATCAAAATAAAAGGAGAATATCATGATCCCAACGTAATTGATGATGGATTTTTGTAGATCAGCAACTAAAATGATGGGTATTTAAATATCGAGGACAATTGCGACAAAATTGAAATAGAAATGTGAAGTTTATATAGGATTTTTGATTTTATTTACTTATTACTATTTTGGAATTAAGAGAATGAGCTCTAGAATTCCAAATTTGGAGATTAACAGGATGATATGTCATGAGTACAAGGAGGAGGAAGAGACTAACAAGAAGGAGCACATGGCGGCGCTCAACCACTAGTAAGTCGTTGCATTACATTTTGTTAGGTAGTTTAGGAAAAATTGGTATTTTTAGAGATATTAAGGTATTAGGGTGTCATTTTGAGTCAAACTTACATCATTAGAAATGGTATGCAAACATGCAAGTGGTTTTGGGAGGGATTTGATTCTTACTTTGTTGTTTTTTTAGATTTTTTACATTTAAAATTTAAAAATTTGTGGTCTGTATAGAACCGGATGCCATCACCACCGAGAAATAATAGGGTCGATGGTGTCGGAGATATTTTCAAAATTTTGACATGGGTTTATGGTGTAAGCTAGAGGGCCAATAACATACGAAATATTTAGAAAACATGTGATTTTTTATGATTTTAGATATTATGTTGATTTTTGATGAATCTAATGCCTAGATTTTGTTGATTTGTGAATGCAAGAAGATTGGAGGATCTGCCTATGGTGAGTGGTTGATATAACATGGCTTAATGATTTGATTGCAGATTTGACAGATGCAGAGGTAGCACAGTTACATAGATAGGGATTCAAGGGCATCATGCAAATGCCAAACATACCATTGAGCCTAGATTTACCATAGATGTTTTTTTTGACTCGCATGGGAGCCTCAGGCCAACACCTTTTGGTGGTGGGAAGGAGATATACACTGGATATGAATGTGACCATTCAAGATGTGCATGATATATTGGGATTGTTGATTAAGGGGGATCACATGTATTACGATCTTACCCCATATATTTCGAGAGAGAGGAGGTCCTTGGTCATATGGGCCACATGCATCGAGTCATATGATTTGGGGATGCTCAACATTTGATGCAACACATTTTTGCACAAAATATGGCTATTTGGAAAGTGGTTATGGGTGTTACCGTGGAATTTATATTGTGTCACAAGGAAGATGGAACCATCCCATTATATTTGGTGGCCATATGAAGAGATGTAGTTAAACATGATACTTTATTCAATTAGGGGACCACTATATGGGTGTATCTAGTACATGATTTATATAGGGTCTGATGAAGTGCAAAGAGGACAATAGGTCTTTTGATATTATTGACAATGTGGATATATGAGAGATTTCCCATATATAGGCCCATAAGGATGCCATTAGTCATAGAGATGATGCCTTGAGACTAATTTAGTTGGTACATGGGCCAACAAAGTGAGAGCACTTCCACCGTATCATCCACTACAATAGGTACATCAAGATGAGGTCATATGGGATCCCTACATAGGGAATGTTGATCATTAGCCTAGTTGGCTTAGAGAAGAGGACGGGATGTAGTTGATGAGGTTACAAGACATTATTTGCATTCGGTAGATACCCATCCGATGGACAGGGTACCCATATTTTTTGGGAAGCTAGAGCCTGCTATGGTAGCACCACTACTAGCCCACATATGGTGATATGCATGATAGGATACAAGTACAAAAAATAGAGTACCAACATTGTGGAACTAAAGAGTATGGTCTGCAGGTAGTCAAGTTGGAGGTAGAGATGGAGAAGTGGGGTAGTTCAAGACCCACTAGAGATTATTTCCTTGGAGAGATTGGATGAAGGATCTAATGGAAGACCCACCGACCCAAACCTACGGGTGGGAGATATAGGCACAACTGGTCCTAGCACTAGAGGGAGAGAGGAGAGATATCTAGGACCATGGATGAGAGAGCATAAGATGTGGTGACAAAGAGGAGGTTATCTGATGCCATTCGGAATGGAGATGGATTTACAAATATGGGACATTTGTGGGACTCACGTAGGGGAGATATGATTTTGGTGCCCCAAGATAGATGGGCACAATAGGTTGGCTGGAGATATCATTGATTTGATGAGGTTGAGGTAGTACTAGGAGGCTATAGAGAGAATGAAACTATTGTTGAGAAAGTCAAGAAGCTAGGCAGGAATGTGAAGATTTTATTTAGGAATGTAGATGGTTATATTTGATAATTATATCATGAGACTGATATTAATTAATGATTATGTGGTTTTTTACAGGGTGGACAACTGAGGAGTATCACTTCTTGATAGAGAGTACACATCATGAGATCCTATATCTATTATTAGATATTTAGAGTACCTCCATCATGGTGGACCCCACTATGCCATCAACCGGTGATTCACTAAGGGATCGTTGGTTAGTTGGAGAGGCTATCGGACACCGTAGAGATGGAGAGATATGCAGGCATTAACAGAAAATGACAACATAGATGTGATGTTGTTGAGCTTATTGTGGGAATAGGGTGCCTTATTTCAAAATCAATAAGCTCACCTTTCATATGCTAAGAGTAGTGCAAAGAGGATCACGAGACTAGAGGCTGATTTGGTGAGAGCATAGGAGAGGCCTCCCGAGCCCAATCTAGGACAAAGTCTCTAGCTTGCATATCCCAATCATCAAGTGCGAAAAATTCAGCACAAAGAATCTATAGACCCCGTTAAGGGGGTGAGGATGCTTGAGTCATCTAGATATTGATGATGTAATTTGAGGGACCATGATTGTATTTTTTTATGTATAAAATCAATTTGAGATACATATATATGATGATTATTTTGATGATGATGGTTTTGTTGATGTTGATGCTTTGCTTATCACTTTCCATTTTTTCTCATGCATGTATGTGGTAATACTATTGATATTTAGGAAGAATGATAATGATATTTAGGACAAAAATTTAGTAGGAAGGAAGATAAATCCAAGCTATGTCAAATACGTAAGTGAGGATGCACAAGACCATAACAATTTAGTAGGAAAGGAAAGGATGAATTGAAGCCAAAATAGGTGGAATCAAGACCATGAAATTTTGATGGTAGGAGATGTCAGAGAAAAATAGAGGTGATGATAAAACCAAGAGGATCGAGATCCCAAGAGATGCTTAACCACAAGGGGTGAATGATTGTAGATTATTAGTGATGATATCATCTACGTGGTTCAAAATGTGACTTCCTATATGAGTCATCATGTCCTCAATAGTGTGTTATGTAATAGCTACCTATAGATGGAATTCATAAAACATGCAAAAAAAAAGTGTCATCTATTTGGTCCTCTAGCCAAGTGAGTATGTCACATAAAATATCATTATGAGTGGTGTGGGGATCAAGGTGAGGTGGAGGCCCATATGTAGGATGTGGTATAGATGGTCTAGGGAAGGTGGGAGGATCTAAGAGGAGTCATCTCTACCCTTTTTCCATGTGAAGAAGACTTGAGAAGCGGGTGCCTACTACGCATGAGCCAACAATCTGCATCTATATGTGAGCAACATCCATAGTATGAACAATACAATGGGGTTGAGGAAGAAGGTTATGTACACTTTCAAGATTGATCTCTCCTAACCTCAACTTTAAGATTTTTCATGTGTCATTTGTAAGATCTAAATCAGATACATAATGTGGTGGAGCTTCATGGCATGTATAATATGGATCTACACTATAGGGTCAAGGATCCATGAGGGTAAGAGGTAAGGGAGGATGTGAGTGACTGATATGGGTCAACATGGATGATGTTAGTAGATCTTTCACTTCGTCATCCATGAGATCATAAAATTCATTAGCAAATCATGGTATACACTCCCCTTCATCTATATGAGGAGGTATACCTTATGCCCTAATGGTGGAATTGTAAGGAGAGGGAGAGGCCGAAAGAGCAGTATGAGGCTTAGGCACTGGTATGTGAGGAAGAGGCTCAGAGGAATGTGAAGAGTCTTCTTATACAAGAATAAAATTCACATCACAAGTGATCATTCTTTGGAGGGTGCTTTGGTAACACAAGATTTATCTTTCCTAAATTTGGGAATAACTAGCCAAATGGGGATCATCTAAGGCATAACCGTCATCATAGTTATGAGTAGTGATGTCTATTGTGTAAGATTCAATTCTGGTTTTGAGTTATTAATTTTGTTTTGGTGAAGGTTGAGGTGTATGTGAAATGGTAATGGGGATAGACAAATGCTTCTTGAAAGGTCACACGTTAGGAGGTAGTTGATATATAACAAGATCGGGTAGATCATAGGTATTAATGCTAACAATAATCTCATCAAGATTTTCACCATCGAATCCAAGAGATTGGGAGGCATGTGCCCGACCAATTTTGGATGACCCGCATTACCATGAAGAGATTAGACATGATAGTTAAAGAATTGGTATTCATGGAATGGAATAGGAGATAGTTCTTAAAGGGTTTGGAATTTATACATACCCTTTTGTTATAGTGTGTCATAATTCCAAGGAATAAGATCAACCTAAATTTTATAGATATCCCCTTAATGTGCATACTTGACACATTAGTATGCACAAGAGGAAATCATACGCATAAGATGGGTCCAAGTTCAACCTAAGAGGATATTATAAGATAGAGGGAAGTTAAAGACCAAGAATTTCACACATACAGTCTTAGGAGGAATGGTGATAGGTAGCTAAATGCAGCCCATGGGAGGCATCTGTTGATGATCATAACCATAAAAAATTAGTACGTGCGGTTTTGAGGTTATCTATCGAGTAACCAAGGGATTTGATGAAGCCTGAAGTGGCCACAAAAGTGTTGTAACCTTTGTGAATGAGGGCATTCTTGATTGTGTTTTAACCAATTTATACAAATATTAAAAAGTTAAGGATCTTCTACTAGAAGCAAGATCTCGTTGGGAATATTTTAAGCCACGAGGAAATGTATATGGGTTTGAGTTTCATTAGTATGATATGTACAAATGGAAAGTTCCTCACATTGATGGTGAATGATTTCCTTTGAGCCATGAAATGTAGGATATTTCCCCAAAGTATGAGGGAAAGGGATGTTCATATAAAAAAAATAGTCATAAAATGATCACGATAGTGAGGTGATGTGCACATAAGTTCTAGGAAGGGGAATGTACCAATAATTTAAGACAGTTCTTCCAAGTGGTCCCACTCATCAAAGTTAGACGAGCAAGTAAGATGAGAGTGTTGAGGATCTTTAGAAATAGGTTCAGAAGGAGGGGAGTGATTAAAGACACTTCAAAAATTGATTTTTGTTTATGCTTGACGCCATTAGCTTAATTGAAGGCATCTGTGATGAAAGGAACGATAACCAGATCGTACCAAGCCAAGAACACAGATGTTAATCAAACACCATGATCAATAAGATGAAAGTAATTCACCAGAATAGCTTTACATAAAACCTTTGCAAACAAATGAGTAGCAATATCATATATTATTATGGAACTCAATGCAATACATTGAGAATGGGCCTTGCTTAAATAGGCAAGGAATAACAATCTAAGAACCAATCAAGGTCGTAGATCAAGCCATAAATCAAGGAAATAACTAGTCATCAAATAACTAGTCAAGACCATAGATTTAGGAGAGAACTAGACATTAAGGATCTAGTCAATACCATAGATCAAGGAAAGAACTATACCTAACAACTAGATAATATCTCCTAATATCTAAATAAGATAAAATAAATATCCACACACATAAGTGGGTGAGGATAAATACAATAAAGGTAAATAAAGTACCTAGGTGAACATGAGCTAAGGTAAATACCTACTCTAACACCCCCTCAAGTGAAGCTAGGGGCCAAAATAGAAGTGGCATGTCCACAATATGAGTCCCAATAACTAGGCAAAAAGGGACACCTCAAGGTACCCAAAACCAAGAATAAAGAAAGTAAAGAGAGAAAAGACCCGCTCCAAGGAATCCCAAGAAGCTCGGCTCAAAAAAATCATACAATGCTGAAGAATTTTGGTGTGCACTGTGGTCTGAATCCACTGCTTGATCACAAAACTCAAAAATAAATGACACTGGGTTTCACCAGAATAGCTCCATACAAGGAGACTATCAACAGAGTGATATCGAAAGTGCAAAAAAACACCAAACATAATATAATCAACTACTGAAAATAGGTGTGCCATGATCCAAGAACAATAACCAAAGCAACAAGGCAAGGACACAAAATCTAGAATGTCACAATCCAAGAAAAGCCAAGGTAATAAGGCAAGGACACGAAACCCAAAGAAGCAGGATCAACACCACACCCTCCCATACTACTGAATGGGTGGAGTGACGCTACAAATCTATATGAGTTGTCAAAACAACTACTCGAACACTAACAAACTAACACTGGGCTCCACTAGAATAGATCCCCCATAAGAGATACTATCAACATGCCAAAAGTGTCAAAAATACAGATACAAAATCTCTCAACAAACAAGAGAGATATACTACACCTTAAAAATTTTCTCAAAACAAGAAGCATCACAATGCAGAAGGTATAGAAAGTGGAGCAAGAGGCCAAATGGTGGAGGAGCCATGCCTGTAGATTCCTCTCAATGAATTCCTATGTCACCGCCACGAGTGATCAGATATCCACCCCAAATCAACATGGATGGATGAAGAATATGCCTACATATGACTTGGTGCAAAATGCAAAATGGGTGCATGCAAAAGAACATCATAATGTGTGTCAAGTTGATCATGTATGACAGCTAAAATCTCAGGTTTCTCAATCCTAAGTGAAGGTGTAGAACTCATGTGTTGCTCATGATCCTCAGAAAGAGTTGAGTGAACAAAAAAGGATCTCTATCAATGTGTGATCCCAATGAAGTATCTTGCTAAAAACCAATGTCATGACGAGAATTCCACTTAACATGTGGAATAGAGGAAACAATACCCTATGAATGTCTATCAATGACTCCACTAGTGAGACCCATAGAACGGAGCATGCGAGAACTGAATGCAGTAGTATGCTTCTCAAAAATCCATGCAGCTGAGCAGAAATAGGATACACAACATGTGGTATTGTAATAGGCACAGATGTGGAAGAGCATGCAGTAACAAGCTTCATAGGTGTATGAGCATCAAGAGCAGGAATAGACTCAAAGACTAACAGATCAATGTCAGTGGGTTCAGGAGCAATAACTACAAGTGGACTAGGAGCATGGTTGTGGTTGTCCACAATATGATGGTGATGTTGTAGGCTAGCAAGTTTTTTCTGCAGGGAGTGTATTATTGTATCCTTATCATGAATGAGTGATTGTAGAAGAGAATTTCGTTCCTTGAGCAATCTATTTTCTTCCACAAATTTTACAATATCCTCTTGAAGTCCACATACTTCGAGAGAAAAGCATATCATTCTCGAATCCATAATAGCTACAAATTGTAACTCCCAAAAATTTAGGATGTCGGGCTCACCGAAATTACATCCACAATTGATTACAACTCTCCTCCATATTTGGCATTTTATGATTATAGTTCAAGTCTCAAAATAAATAACTCCAATGGAAATAGCATGAAAAATCAAGCACTTTTAATAAATGGCACTCAAAACCGAGTTACCGATAAAAAGATACAAGCTTTTTAATATTTTGCTTTGTTATTTTTTTCTTGCATTATGGTTAGACATAGGATCAGAGAAAACTTTGAGTTCTTCATTGGCTTGATTGATAGAATTATGGTGTTTCTTTTTATTTTAAGTGTCATGAGCCTTAACCACTTCAATAAAACACTCCCTAGTAATGACATCATGGTCAAATTTAGGGCCTAAGAAGAATGTGATGGCATCTATGCGAAGGGCATGGAAATTTTCATGAGAGTGGCCTTAGTTAACTTTCCACCAATAGAACATGTTTTGATCATGCCATTAAGGGATAGGTCGAGAAGTGGTCAAGGATATGACTAAATGGTTTAGGCATGTGTCATCTCAACTCATCCTTGGTCAATGGATGATAATAAGTAGGTTGGTTTTACTATTATTATCTTTTTTATCAATATTAAAGATATTCCTATTTTAAGAAGCCATAAGAGGAAGAGTATCTGAGACTCTGTCATCTATGGTGTTCTTGTTCTTTGATTTTTGGAGGATTTTTATTTGTTTATTTATTTGAGTCTTAGGAGGAGCCTTCTCAAATTCCCTCATGAGGTAATCTTGTATTTTATCTTGTTCAAAATATTCATCTAAGGAAGTAGGAGAAAAATACCTAACCTTGTATTAAAGGTGAGGTTCTAGAGCTCAAAGGAAGAGTTGGAATAAGCTATCATTTGAAATATTATGTTTTAATTTAGTAGATAGGGTCTTCCAATGTTTGATAAATACTTGAGTTGATTCATTCTCATGTTGTTGATAGTTAATGAAAGTATTGATGTTATTTTTAGGAAAATCATGATATTAAAATTCATTGAATAGGGTTATTACAAGATATTATAGCTCCACAATGGAGTTAGGGGTTAAAGTGTGATACCATTCCAAACATCTGTATTAAGAGTCTTAGCTAAAATTTTAGTGGAAGCATAAGAGTTAACTTTAATCCACTCTTTATAAATATTGCTAAAGGATTTAATGTGTAAAGTGGTATTGGTTTATCCATCATATGAAATAGAAGGAGCAATGCCTTCAATATCCATGATAGAAATGTAGGGCACTAGAGGTTCTTGTTGGATTTCCTACAAGATTTTTTTAAATGGGAGGTTTGGGAAATAGGTTCCCCATTATATGTATTAGGTAAGGGAGGGGGAATTGCACCCCCAAAGCTCGGTTTGGGATGATTAACCATTTAAACCATGTTGGTTTGTATTTGGAGGAGTTGGGTCGTAGTGGTGGTTTTTTGTTAACTCATTTTGTCAATAAGCTAGAGGATCAAATTATTAGTGTTAGAGCTAGAGGATTTTTCAAATTCACCTTCTATAGTACCCTTCCCACTATCCATCCTATTGTCAAGTTGCTCATATACAAATTCAAGAAGATGTTTATGAATTATTGACTTAGGTTCCCCTTGTATTAAAGAAACTTATCAAGGAATTTATAGATATCATGTGGGAAATTTGAGGTGACGTCAACAGAATCCTCTTCCTCTTCATCACCTAAGATGTTACTATTGCAGGTGTTATACTTTTTCCAATTAGCTCCTATCACACAACAATATGAATAGAAAAGAAACCTGGATTATAGATGATTTATTTATGGAATTGACTATTCATCAAAGTTAGAGATATCCAAACCAATATAATCCATGATGGAGTGATGATTTGACCCATAAGAAACTCAAAAAAATAGGCTACCTACACAATAGGCCCTATAAAAAGGATTTCAAGGGGGCCAAAGGTGTCTATGATGGATTTTGGACATAATAGATAGGATTGGCCTTGCACAAAATTGACATAGGGGATAAACGCATCCGTGATGAAGTTTAGATAGAAAAACAAGATTGACCCTGCACATAATTGACATAGGGGTCAAAGGAATATATGATGAAGTTTGGACGTAACAAACAACACTACATAAAATTGACACAGGGGGCTGATTGCATATGTATTGCATTGATTTTTAGGATTTTTCTAAATTTTAAGGGCTGAGATAAGACAAAAATTAAAATGGGGATTTTAATGAGTTTTTCTCGATTAAAAGGTATAAACTAAGGTTCATGTTAGGTTCACCAAGAATGTATGGAGGGAAAATATGTGTGCAGACAATGCACACCCTTATCATATGTTCAACTAGGTGTCAAGGTAATGAGTAACACACCAAGATTGACACATAAAGGATAAAATTCAAAGGGGGTATAAGTACCTCTATTATTTCATACCCAAAGGGAAGCATCTCTTACACTAGGACAACCTAAGGTTTCCAAGGCCTAGGTCAAAGAAGAGGAAGGGACCATATTGAGGTATCGATATTATGGGGGTAATGAAAGATAAAATAAACATGTAAAGTCTATGCTAACCAAAGTAAAACATGTAACATGAAGTAAATAACTGAAATAAAATATGCTAATCTATCATGTGCATAAAATACTAAGATAATATAAAGTGAAAAACAAAGATAGGAGACTACTCTATACAAAATGACAAGTTTGATTAGAGTACTTACTTGTTAGTGGCGGTCACTTTGATGTATCATTATCCCAAAGGACCACACACCAAAAGAGAATAGATTTTGGGTGGAGAAGGGGAAATAATCTAGTACTATCTCACTATAGGTGACCCAAGAGTGCAAGCAAACAAATATAATTAAGATGAAGATCCAATCAGTTAGAACTCATTTTGAGCCCATGTCTATAGTTGAAATGAATCTTCCAAAGTATTTCCCATAACCTTGAACTCTTCATGACATAAGTTCCATGACCCCATAAATGTTTTCTTCAAACTACATTTTTTGAGTCAGAACAAAATTTTGTCAAGAAAAAGTTACGTGATTTTTCATACATTAAGTATTTTAATAAGTTTGCATAATCTATAAGATAGTAATGGTTCAAAATGGTTCTCAATAGATGAGTAAGAAGATTAATTAATTCACTATGACAAATGAATGGTCGAATAAAGCTTCCTTCGCAAAAACTACATCTCATTCATATATGTAAAAATGCAATTTCATTCCCATCGCTCGATAACATGGTGTCCTTTGGGAATATTTGCATTGGAAGAACCATCAAGTGTATTTAAATTTTGTTCAAGAATGAAAATGCAAATATATCTCGAATCCCGATATGAGAATATACTATGGAATCTTCTAAGGAAATAATGGGGCCACTTTACAAACACGTACTTCTATAAAGCTTATCACATATACCGAAATAAAAACTACATCCAAATCCCCATAGAATAAAAATGACACACATCATCATGAAAATATAGGATGGAAGCGGGCATCTCATGAATATTTATAGTTTCACACTTTATGAAAAAGTGTAAACTTTATTGAGCCCCGAAGATTGACAAAAGACATGTTTCATTCTATTAATGCAACTCGATATCGGTACCCCATCGAATTTATAGTTTTACACTTTTTAGTTAAATACATGAATTGAGAATATGTCCCAAGCTTTTCTCCTTGCCAAAAGGGACACGTAGACAATTATCATTCAAATGAGAAAAGGTAGAGATCAACAACTGAGATTGAATACACTACGTTTATGGCTTCTTCCATTAATGTTTCTCACATGAAAGGATTATAGTTTTGAAATTTTGTTACGTATTTCACATTTCTACTTTCTTGCAACAAAATAAAGCACTTTGGAGCCCTAAAATCACAAATTTGGATTACGAGATTGAAGCGGTGGATCGCAAAGAGCGGTGTTTGGGAATATTGAAATAATCAACATGCATACGTGACTATTATTTTAAAGAAATATGCAAGTCTCCCGAGAAAACTTAAAGATTGTTTAAGTTTCTCATTTGTTCATAAGAGTTTTTAAGAGATACCCACAATTCATATTTCTCCTCCCGCACATGGTTCTTCCCTTCATCCATATAGTACCTAGATAGACAATTGTATTTTTACCAAGAAATATGAAGATAAAACAACGAAAAACCCCATTACTTCACATATTACAAGTAATTTTGATGAGGTGACATAAACCAACCTAGGGAATGTTCACTTAGAGGATTTCATGCAAAGATTGTGTGTCCCCCAACAAAATTGATCACATGACATAAATCGATGCTAGTGGTATTGCCTTAGATCTCACTTTCCAACCCTCAATACATTTCCCAAAATTGGTACAGATTTGTGTTGTGTTGTCTCTCGAAAATCACTTTTTGTTTTCCAAGTTAAATTTGAAATTTCAAGCTCTTGCTCTCCTAGAGTATTTAAGCCAAGTTAAAAGTTTGAAGAAATAGAAAAATCCATACCCTAGTGCTGTTTAAATCTCTTTTTTTGCTCGTTTTGAGAAATTCTCCATCTCCTAGTCTGTGCACATAATATCCTCTTTACAATCTCCTTTTTTTGATTGAAATTATTTGATTGTTCTATGGAATGGGTCGTCAAATCATTTTTTTGCCTCCATGCCTCTGGCTTGTGAAGGAAATTCAAAAATTGGACTCAAAATGATGAAGTTCTCTTCCTATGTGTATTTTTCCTACAGTCGGGAATGATGGGCATTTTCTCCCCAGTCAAATTTTAGCCCCATCATCCATGGGTACATGGACATACCTAATTAGAAGTGGGTCGGTGGAGAAATTTGTGTTTTTAGCCTCTTTGTAAAAAATTCAAAAAGTTAAAAAGTGACCCGTAGCCCCAATTAGGCTATAAAGGTAAAATTCAAATTTTGAGCCCACAAAGAAAAGTCAAAGTTGAAGCCCACAAGGAAAAAGTCAAAGTTGAAGCCCATAGGGAAAAATTCAAAGTTGAAGCCCATAAGGAAAAATTCAAAGGTGAAGCTCGCTGTTGAAAATTCAAAGTAGATGAGCGAGCCATCGAGGCACTTTTGGAAATTTAACAAAATTCCCAAAAGTGAAGTAAAAGTTCTAGAATGCTCCACGGCTCCGTCAAGGTCTCAGGCCCACCATTGAAAAGTCAAAGTAGAGGAGTGGAACGACATAGAACTTTGAGTTTTTGAGACTTTTCCAAAAAGGTTAAAATGTTGAGAAAACGGTCGCAACCCCATTTCCAATGAAAATGTGCCACGTGCCTAAGTTGAAAATTCAAAGTGGGAGAGCGGAACAATAGAGAACTTTTAGTTTTTGAGCCTTTTTCTAAAAATGTTAATGTATTGAGAAAAGGGCTATGGCCCCATTTCCAATCAGAGGATGCCACGTGTAAAGATTTCAATCGAGTAAGCGGGTCGACAGAGGAATTTGAGTTTTGAGCCTTTTTCGAAAAAGGGTAAAATGTTGAAAAAAGGGACGTGACCCCATTTCTAATAAAAACGTACCACGTGCCTAAGTTAAAATGTTGAAGCGGGGGTGTGGGCCAATTTGTTCCAAATTTCCAAATCTCTAAAAAATTGCAAAATGCAAAGGGATTTCCCCCATACCTACTCTAATCTCTTCCTACCACGTGGACAACCTGATTTCAAAGTTATAAGAGAAAATCAAATGGTCTGTATTCAAACTAGAAAATCAAATGCAACATTCGCGTTCATAAGATATTATTTTTAACTCACCATGAGCATTTTCTTCACAATAAAGGAATTTGAAGAGGCGTAAATGATTTGTAAATTTGTAACCATTTTGGCATGAGATATAATGGCTCCTTGGAGTCATTCTAGGGGCTGGCAATTGATTTCAAAAAGACTAGAGTGCTCTGTACCTAGAAAAGATAGAAAATGCCATACTTCTTCTATTTTCCCTTCTCCTTAGATTTTCCTCTATTCTTAGAGCTCTGTACAAACTCTGCTTTAGCTTCAATAATAAAAGAAGGAATTTTTGCCTCTTTGATTGAGGGATTGATTGGTACCTTGCGACTAATGAATTTCATTCGGTCTTATATCTTCTCCTGCGGATTTATTTTTCTTCTAAATATAAATTCATGTAAACGAAATTTCTAATTAATGTGTGTGGGCATCTGATATTCTACCCACAACATTAGTTTTCTCCTACCTCCATTTCCACTCCCCTTCCCCTTCCCAAGACAAAGTTTCTTCTCTAGTGATACATTGCTAGCTTTTTGCCACAGTGGTCAATGGAGTTCCCCTGTTGAATTTCTAGTCGAAAGGCTATTCTAGAGGAAAACGACCTTAGGGTCATAAAATAAAATAAAAAATATTCTAGAGGAAATTTTCGGAGTTTGAATAATCACACAGAACTACATGGATGTAAATCATGGCTATTCCTGGGAAATCCTCCTATTAAGATACCGATTTACTCTTTCACATCCAAGAAGACATTACTTTTGATATGAGAGAAGTTATTTGGCATAATAGACAAAGTGTCAATCAATACTTCATTGCTATAAGCATTCTAGACCTCAAAGGGGAATGTGCTATCTAATTTGAAAGCGAGATAAATTCCATTACCCCAGCAGAAGAACATACAATTTCAAGATGGATGATAGAAGATACACTCATAAAATGAGGTAAGGAGGAAAAATTGATCCCACATTTTTAGAGGTTGAAAGAGAGGCAAGAGATGAAGAGGAGATAAGGGCTCAACTTGAAGAAATAGAAATACTCCAAATTGAAGTAGAAGAAAGAGCAGCAGTAGAAGCAGCCTTAGTAAGACCGGAGGCTAGAAACAAGAATAGAATGGGTGATCATGAGCATGAAGTATGCAAGCCTAACGTACCATGGGGAGGAAATACTGGTCCACTTGCTCTTCCACAACCACTTCATGAGCTCCCAAGAGGCTCAAGAAAGAAATTCCCAAAATTCAAAGGGGTGGTTCTCAGCTCCCTGAAGAACATGTGGCAGCATTCATCACAGCTTGTGGAGTGTTGGGAGTTGAAAATGAAGATGTTTCAATTAGGATCTTTGTGGAGTCACTCCAAGAAAAAGCTACTTTGAATGGTTCTACATGCTACCCCCAAGATCTGTCACATGCTAGGAAGATATAAGAAGTGCATTTGAACATAGGTTCAAGAGCACAGAAGATTGTCAGGACCTATTGGTCCAATTGGTTCAGATGAAGAAGGAGACCTCTAAATCAATGAGAGATTTTGTAGCAAGGTATGATAGGTTGACAAGAAGGATCCTAGAAGATGTGGTACCCCCTAAAAATAACTTGAAAAGGTTCTTCATCAGTGCTTTGCCATCAGAAGTTGGTTTCTTCCTTAGAAGATCCCAACCAAGAACATTGAGGGAAGTTCAAGAATTTGCAATTGAGACTAATGATGATCTAATTATTTATGGGAAATTGAGGGATCAAATGGTAAGAAAAAAGGCCAAAGTTTAAATTTAGTCACCACTGATCCAATGTTCCAAAAACTGGTAAATGGCCTAGTTGCTTTGAAGAAGTAGCTATCACAAATCATAATGAGGAATGCTCCAAGGAGACCAAATCCTCCTAATAGACCAAGAATTTATTCACCTCCTTGCAGGATTTACCTTTAAGCACCACCAATCAATGCCATCTGTGACAATAGGGAATTAGAAGAAGGAGAAGACATTGATGAAACTGAAGAAGAAAGCATGGATGATTATGAAAACTATCTTGAAATTGAAGAGGTTGGCATGCACAATGGCCTGATTGAATATGTTGATGATGAGGAGGAAGGTGATGAAGAAGCTCCAAGTTTTTCATGTGTTATTTTCACTCGTGCACAATCCAAGAATGGTGTTTTAGCCTCAATGAGTTGCAACTGAGAGTAGGAAGAACAAAGAAGATAGCTCTTCAAAGCCTCCACTAAACAATATCATCAGTAGGGGATCACCATTACCACCTTCCATGGAATTAGCTAGAGAGAAATCAGATTCACTAGTTTTCAAGGATCACACTTCTGCTATGCCAAGTAAGTTATCTGATTCTTCTCCCAACTCAAAAGTTGTTAAGAGAAATTCTCTTCTAAATGCTAGTTCTGCAAGAACATCTAAATTTCAATCAAAGGCTACACCCCCATCTCCTTCCAAGCCAATTTCTATATTTGAAAATGAGAACCCAACACCAAAAGTAATGATACATCTTCCATTTAAGTTCTCATCCACTGCTAGAACCTCTTCCTCATCTACCATAACTTCATTTGACTTTGTAGAGCATGTTAGCAAAACCAAAGTCCAGCTCTCTGAAATTGAATACCTACAAACACATCTTGCCTAATTTGATAGATTCATCAAGGCAATTTGGGGTGGTAACCCTTCATCCCCAATCTCTAATTCTAAAGGCTTACTTCCCAAACCATCCACACCATCTTCTCAAAACATGCCAGCCCTCAGTGCCTCCACCACCAATAAAGTTGAGCCTTTTTACCTTTCACTTCTCATAAAAGGTTTTAAGATGAACAATTTCATTATAGATTCGGGAGCCTCAGATAATGTGATGCCAAAAAAAGTTACAAATTATCTTGGCCTCACTTTGACTGGGTAAATGACACATGCTACTTAATGGAATCCAAACAAGTTCCATTGGTAGGAAGGATTAAGGATGCTCAGGTTGCACTAGTTGATTACCCTAACAAGAAGATACTCTTGACCATTTTGGTGGCACACATCCCAACATATTTTGGTATCGTTGTTGAGTAGAAGTTTTTGTAGATATCTAGGTGGAGAAATAAAAATGGATTGGTCATCTGCAACTATCCGAGTGAAAGGAAAAATGAAGAAGTTATTGCCAGTCAGAAAAATGAAGTTCATAGTAAGGAAGTATGATGATCCAAGAGCTAATATCCTTTTTCAAGATTGTGGGCTTGGAAATTACCTCCTTACATCACAGAAGGAAGAGGACTTTCCACTTCTCATGGAGGAAGAAGAAGACCGAATTTGGACAATGGAGTTTGATGGCAGTCATTCCAGAGTAGGTTTAGGAGCTGGTGTAGTATTATACTCTCCCTCCAATGAGGTATATCCTTTTTCCTACAAGCTGTAATTTGACAATACAAATAATACAACAGAGTATGAAGCATTACTCTTAGGCATGAATGCAACAGAGGACATGGGAATCAAGAAGTTGAGATGCAAAGGTGATGTAAAGGTTGTGGTAAAGCAGGTCCGCCAGCAATATTAGGTGAAAAACCCTAGACTCAGGAACTATAGAAATAGAGTGTGGGACTGCATTGAATCCTTTGATGCATTCTCCATTGAAGCTATCCCTAGGGAGCAGAATGAAAAGGCTGATTCTCTAGCAGTGTTAGATTTTTAGTGACACCTCATCCTTATTTTGGAAAGGATAAAGTGACCATTGAGATGGTGTTCAGACCCAGTGTACTAGACAATGCGAATCACTAGTAGGTCTTCAATGATGACAATCAGATCCTAGCCTTCTTATAACAAAGGATAACTTCAATAATATTTTGTTTGAAGGAAGTGAAAAACCACACCATGAATCAGTCCCTAAAGAAGAGAAGGAAGGAATTGAGGGAATTGATGAAGAGGAGTAATCAAAGCGAAAGGAAACAAAATCCCCAAAGGCCTAGTTTCTTTGGAAGACCTCTTTGACAAGCATGACATGTTCATCCAAGGAAAGAAAAACAATCTTCTCAAAGTGTCCATCGATTTTGATCAAGAAAACATTGTCACTTCGAGAGAATCCAAGGATGGTTAACATTGGTAAATGCTTCTCACCGTAAGAGAAGATAATTTTTGCTCCTCTTCTAAAAAAGTACTTAGATGTCCATACTAAAATATTTTCAGCCTAAGGAAATGCATCACTCTATTCCTTTGAAGCAAGGAGCTAATCCCTTCAGGAAAAAACAAATTCCTTATAATCCAAAGATTGCCGATGTTATCAAAGAAGAGGTGAAAAAGATGCTCAATGCTAGAATCATCTTACCCATCCACCATTCAACATGGGTGGCTAAAATTCTTCCGAGTAAAGAAGAAGAATGGGGAAATAAGGATTTGTGTAGACTTTCGAAATTTGAATCAGGCATCTCTCAAGGACAACTACCCTCTTCCAATCATGGATCATATTTTGCAAGCAGTCACTAGATCTGAAATGATCTCTTTGCTTGATGGATTCTCAGGGTACCACCAAATCAAGGTGGTAGAATATGATTGCAACAAAACAACCTTCACAACACCTTGGGGAACTTTACTTACAATGAGAATGCTTTTTGGCTTGATTAATGATGGAGCCACTTTCCAGAGAGAATGGTAGTGGCCTTCAAATATTTTAAATATTTCATTGTCATTTACCTTGATGACCTCATGGTTTTTTCAAAGAGGAGGGAAGTTCATATCTGTCATTTGGAGCAGTCCTTGTAAGGTGTAGGAAACATGGCATTTCTCTAAATCCAAAGAAGTGCATTTTTGGAGTCACAGAAGGTAAGTTGTTGGGACACATTGTGAACAAACATGGAGCACACATTGATCCTGAGAGGATCAAAGCTATCCAAGCACTATCCTTACCAACTAGCAAGAAGGGAGTTCATTCATTCTTTGGAAAGGTAAACTTCCTTCATCATTTTGTGCCTAAGTTTTCTGAATTGACTAAGCATATAACTTCCATGATGAAGCCTCAAGCAAGTTTCAAGTGGAATAAGGAAGGAAAAAAAAACATTGAGGAGATCAAGAAAGAAATTTCCAAAGCTCCAACTCTTGTATCGCTAGATTTCAACAAGGAGTTCATCATGTATAGCTATACATCAGGGCATACACTCTTTATTATCTTTGTTCGGAAAAACAATGAAGGTTTGGAAGCACCTATCGCTTTCAAGAGCTTTCCTTTAAAGAATCATGAGAAAAAGTACAACCAATTGGAAAAACATGCCTACGTAGTGGTCAAAGTTGTTAAAAGTTTTAGATTCTACATTCTCAATTCCCATACGGTGGTGATGGTCCTGGGAAGTGCAATCAAGTCCATTTTGACTCAACACGATATTGGGGCTAAGAAAGGAAGTTGGATTGCAAAGACCCAAGAGTATGACTTGGAGATTAGACCCTCTAATATGGTAAGAGGAAATGGTTTGTGCAAGTTGATTTCTGAAGATGAAACTATAAAGGATTAACAGGGAGAAAAATATGGTGTTTGCTCAACCTGTTCAGGAGACAGTCCATAGGTGCTCTTTGTTACCACTACTTATAAGTGATATGCTGACATTGCTTACTACCTCACTTATAGAGAATTCCCTCCTCATCTTGACTATAAACAAAGAAGGACACTCAAGCTAAAGACAAACCAAGTTTTTGGTTTGGAATCATGCACTTTACAAGAGAGGCCTAGATGGTTGTTTCCTCAGGTGTGTAGATAAGGAGAAACAAGAAAAGTTTCTCAGGGCATATCATGATCAAGCTTGTGGTGGAAATTTCTCAGCAATGGTCACCACACATAAGATCCTCAGAGGGAGATATTATTGGCCCTCCATCTTTGCAAACACTCAAGATTGGGTTTCCAAATGTAAAGCATGCCAAAAATTTGTTGGAAAGCCACAACTAGCTGCATTGCCACTCAGGCTTGTGGTGATTGAAGAACCATTTCAACAATGGGGGCTAGATTTTATTGGTGTTTTGAATCCTCATTCTAGTGCAGGGCATACTTATGTACTCACTACAACTGATTACTTCAATAAATGGGTGGAATCCATCCCTACCAAACAAGCCACTCTGAAACAGTCTACAACTTCATCAAGGAGAATATCATTGTTCATTTTGGAATACCACAGAAAATTGTTGTAGACAATGTAACCTATTTATCTTCCAAGGAGCTCATAGAGTTTTGTTATGGATTTGGAATATCACTATCTCACTCTTTTGACTACTATGCACATTGGGAAATGGGAAAGGCTGAGTCAAGAAATAAGAACATTGTGACTATTGTTCGTAAGTGGTAGATGAGAATCAAAGGAAATGGCACAAGAAGTTATATAATGTATTATGGGCCAATAGGATCACTCTTAAGAAGGAAATAGGTATGTCACATTTCCAAATTTTATATGGAGTTGAGGCAGAGATTCCCCACAAAATTGAGATGCGGCTCTCAAGTCGCTGCAAGAAATAGAAGATGGTCAATACTAAGACTCCATTGACAAGAGGATCCTCTTCTGGAGAAGCTGGAAGAAAGCAGATTCAAAGTGGTGGATAGAATTAAGGAGCATCAATTGAAATTGAATAAGATCATTGACAAGAAGAACAAACCAAGGAATTTCAAAGTTAGAGATCTTGTCTTGTTATGGGACAAGAGAAGAGAACCAAAGGAAGCCATGGAAAGTTTGATTCATTGTGGTTGGGCCCATTCCAAATTCATGGAGCTTATGGCGAGAATGTTTTTCTCCTCTCATAATTTGATGGAATGCCATTGGAATTTCCTTGAAGTGGGAAATACTTGAAACTATATCATAAGTGAAAGCAGTTGTCCCCACCTTGTATCATATGCGATTTCATAGGTCTGTTTATCCCTTTTCTATTGTGTGGTTTTGTTTTATTTTTGTTTGGTTTTTTTATGTGTGATTTGGCTTGTGTGTTTCCTCCTTCCATTATTTCTCAGAATTGTACATGACTCTGCAAGGCCCAATGGATAAGGCACTGGTCAATGTTATACGGTTTTAAAAATTGAGATTCTGGATCCTCATACCATGTCTTCGTCATGCTCAATCCATGCCATGTCCCCAAGCTAGAGCCAGTTGTTGTCTCTTGAAAATCACTTTTTGTTTTCCAAGTTAAATTTGAAATTTTGAGCTCTCACCCTCCTAAAGTATTTAAGCCAAGTTGAAAGTTCAAAGAAATAGCAAAATCCATGCCCTAGTGCTATTTAAATCTCTGTTTTTGCTCATTTTGAGAAATTCTCCATCTCTCGGTCTGTACATGTAATATCCTCTTTACAATCTCCTTTTTGATTGTTTCTATGACATGGGTTGTCAAATCATTTTTTTCCTCCATGCCTTCGGCTCAAAAGGAAATTCAAAAATTGGACTCAAAATGATGAAGTTCTCTTCCTCTATGTATTTTTCCCACAGTCGGGAATGATGGGCATTTTCTTCCCCATCAAATTTTAGCCCCATCATCCATGGATATGTGGACATACCTAATTGGAAGCAGGTCGGTGGAGAATTTGTTTTTGAGCCTCTTTGTAAAAAAGGTGAAAAGTTAAAAAGTGACCCATGGCCCTAATCAGGCTATAAAGGTAAAAGTCAAATTTTGAGCCCACGAGAGAAAAGTCAAAGTTGAAGCCCGCATGGAAAAAGTCAAAGTTGAAGTCCACCTAGGAAAAGTCAACATTAAATCCCATTGTTGAAAAGTCAAAGTGGACAAGCGGGCCATCGGGGCACTTTTGGAAATTTAACCAAATTCCCAAAAGTGAAGTAAAAGTTCTAGAATGCTCCATGGCTCTGTCAAGGTCTCGGGCTGTCATTGGAAAGTCAAAGTGGAGGAGCGGAATGATGGAGAACTTTGAGTTTTGAGCCTTTTCGAAAAGTTTAAAATGTTGAGAAAAGGGTTGTGACCCCATTTCCAATCAGAGGATGCCACGTGTTAAGAGTTTAATCAAAGCAATGGGTTAGTGGAGGAATTTGAGTTTTTGAGCATTTTTCTGAAAAAGGGTAAAATGTTGAAAAAAGGGTCGTGACACAATATCTAATGAAAATGTGCCACGTGCCTAAGTTAAAAAGTTGAAGTGGGGGTGTGGGCCAATTTGTTCGAAATTGCCAAATCTCTAAAAAATCACAAAATGCAAAGGGATTTCCCCCATACCCGCTCCAATTTCTTCCTACCACATGGACGACCTAATTTCAAAGTTATAAGAGAATCAAATAGTCGTATTGAAACCGGAAAATTAAATGTAACGTTCATGTTGCAAGATATGGTTTTTAACTTTCCATGAGTGTTTTCTTTGTAATAAAGGAATTTTAAGAGGCGTAAATTATTTGTAAAGTTATAACCATTTTGGCATGAGATATAATGGCTCCTTGGAGTCATACCTGAGGGTTTGCAATTGATTTCAAAAATACCGAGTGCTTTGTACACGGAAAAGATAGAAAGCGCCATACTTCTTCTATTTTTCCTTCTCCTTAGATTTTCCTCTATTCTTAGAGCTCTGTACAAACTCTGCTTTAGCTTCAATAATAAAAGAAGGAATTTTTACCTCTTTGATTAAGGGATTGATTGGTACCTGGCGACTAATGAATTTCATTCGGTCTTATAGCTTCTCCTGCGGATTTGTTTTTCTTCTAACAATAAATGCATGTAAATGAAATTTCTAATTAATGTGTGTGGGCATCGATATTCTACCCACAACATTAGTTTTCTCCTACCTCCATTTCCACTCCCCTTCCCCTTTCTAAAGCAACATTTCTTCTCTAGTGAGAAATTTCTAGCTTTACAACAGGTCGATGGAGTTCCCCTATTGAATCTCTAGTTAAAAGGCTATTCTAGAGGAAAATGACCTTAGGGTCATAAAATAAAATAAAAAAGATTCTAGAGGAAATTTTTCTGGAGATTGAATAATCACACAAACTACATGGATGTAAATCATGGCTATTATGGGAAATCCTCCTGTTAAGAGACCTGATTTACTCTTTCACATCCAAGAAGACATTACTTGTGATATGAGAGAAGTTATTTGGCATAATAGACAAAGTATCAATCAATACTTCATTGCTAGAAGGATTTTGGACCTCAAAGAGGAACGTACTATCAAATTGGAAAGGCAAAGACAAATTCCAGCACCCTAGAGAAGAACATAAACTTTCAAGTTGGATGATAGAAGATGCACTCGACAATTGAGGCAAGGAGGACAAATTGACCCCACATTTGAAGAGATTGAAAGAGAGGTAAGAGCTGAAGAGGAAATAAGGGCTCAACTTGAAGAAATATAAATACTCCAAATTGAAGCAGAAGAAAGAGTAGAAATAGAAGAAACCTTAGCAAGACCAGAGACTAGAAACAAGAATAGAATGGGTGATCATGAGCATGAAGTATGCAAGCCTAACGTACCATGGGGAATAAATACTAGTCCACTTGCTCTTTCACAACCACTTCATGAGCTCCCAAGAGGCTCAAGAAAGAAATTCCCAAAATTCAAAGGGGATGGTTCTCAGCTCCCTGAAGAACATGTAGCAGCATTCATCACATCTTGTGGAGTGTTGGGAGTTAAAAATGAAGATGTTTTAGTTAGGATCTTTGTGGATTCACTCCAAGAAAAATCTGTTGAATGGTTCTACATGTTGCCCCCAAGATTTGTCACATGCTAGGAAGATATAAGAAGTGCATTTGAACATAGGTTCAAGAGCACAAAATATTGTCAGGATCTACTGGTCCAATTGGTTTAGATGAAGAAGGAGACCTCCAAATCAATGAGAGATTTTGTAGCAAGGTATGATAGGTTGATAATAAGGATCCCAGAAGATGTGGTACCCCCTAAAAACAACTTGAAAAGGTTCTTCATTAGTGCTTTTCCATCAGAAGTTGGTTTCTTCCTTAGAAGAGCCCAACCAAGAACATTGAGGGAAGTTAAATAATTTTCAATTGAGACTGATGATGATCTAATTCTTTCTAGAAAAGTGAAGGGACCAAATGGGAAGCAAAAAGGTCAGAGTTCAAATTTAGTCACCACTGATCCAATGTTCCAAAAAATGGTAAATGGCCTAGTTGCTTTAAAGAAGTAGCTATCACAAATCATACTAAGGAATGCTCTAAGGAGATCAAATCTTCGTGATAGACCAAGAATTTATTCACCTCCTCATAGGATTTCCCTTAAAGCACCACCATACCAATGCCATCTCAGTAATAATAGGGAATCAAAAGGAGCATACATTGAGGAAACTAAAGAAGAAAGCATGGATGGATACAAAAACTATCTTGAAATTGAAGAGGTTGGCATGAAAAATGGCTTGATTGAATACGTTGATGATGAGGAGGAAGGTGATGAAGAAGCTTCAAGTTTTTCATGTGTTATTTTCACTCGTGCACAATCTAAGAATGGTGTTTTAGCCTCATCAATCAGAATGGCGAGAGTAGGAATAACAAAGAAGATAGCTCTTCAAAGCCTCCACTAAACAAGATCATCAATAGGGGATCACCATTACCACCTTCCATGGAATCATCTAGAGAGAAATTAGATTCACTAGTTGTCAAGGATCACTCTGCTATGCCAAGTAACTTATCTTATTCTTCTCCCAACTCAAAATTTGTTATGAAAATTTCTCTTCTAAATGTTGGTTCTGTAAGAACATATAAATTTCAATCAAAGGCTACACCCCCATCTCCTTCCAAACCAATTTATACATTTGAAAAGGATAACCCAACACCAAAAGTAATGACGTATCTACCATTTAAGTCCTCATCCACTGCTAGAACCTCTTCCTCATCTACCATAACTTCATTTGACTTTGTAGATCATGCTATCAAAACCAAAGTCCAGCTCTCTGAAATTGAATACCTACAATCACATCCCGCCCAATTTGTGATTCACCAAGGAAGCCCGGGGTGGTAATCCTTCATCCCCAAACTCTAATTATAAAGGTTTACTTCCTACTCCATCCACACCATCTTCTCAAAACATACTAGCCCTCAAGTACATCCACCACCACAGAGTTGAGCCTTTTTACCTATCACTTCTCATCAAAGGTTTCCAGCTGAAAAATTACATTATAGATTCTGGAGCCTCATATAATGTGATGCTAGCAAAATTTGCAAATTCTCTTGGCCTCACTTTGACCTGGGTAAATGGCACATGCTACTCAATGGAATCCAAACAAGTTCCATTAGTAGGAAGGATTAAGGATGCTCAGGTTGCACTAGCTGATTACCCTAACAAGAAGATACTCCTGACCATTTTGGTGGTAGACATCCCAACATCTTTTGGTATGCTATTGAGTAGAAGTTTTTACAGAGATCTAGGTGGAGAAATAAAAATGGATTGGTCATCTACAACTATCCTAGTGAAAGGAGAAATGAAGAAGTTACTTGTGTTGGTCGTCAAATAGGACTTTTAAGAAGAGCAACAGTCAGGGGACAAGAAGTCCCTCCTCTTTAATGGGAGAGGTTCCCTTATTCAGAAACGAACTTATTTACAAATATACAAAACATGATTTTATGGTTGAACTTGGATATTACGAAAGTGTTTTCCACAAGGATCATCAGTTACAAAAGGACTGAGGAAAGGGAATACGAGGATGAGCAGAAGAGCAACATGCAGAATTATAGATAGCAGAATAATCCTTTATGTATACGAAGTTGCAGTGAATTTAAAACAAGATCGTTTGCATTGGATGAACAAGATGAGATTACCAGACACAAAGTTCTGTAAATAACCTTCTTCAGATTCATTAATCAAGGACACAAAGTTCCTTCTTGGTTATACAAGATCACTATACTCGCAATATTTGAAAATATGCAATCAGTGAGACTAACGAACTAGAAACAAATGATCTTCACGAAATTAAATGAAAACACAGAGATAACAGAGATTAGATAGACAATGAATGGAAAGCCCTTTTGTATTGATTTCTTTATGATCTATTTACACTTTCAGAAAATATGCCAAGTTCTTCCTCTTTTCGAATGGCGTAGAAAATACCATTATATAGCTTACAAGTCAGTTACTCTTTGTAACCGTTTCTTTTAACTAAAGAATAGTTAAGGACTGCCAAATCGCAGTACCTCAACCTATTACAAAGAAAACGGAAAAAGAAAGGGAAGAAGAGAAAAGAATGGGGAAGAAGACAGGTGGCGATCACTGAGAGGGACCCACTGACTTCAGAATCCGCTGTCTGAATCTCTTCAATGCCTCAGCTATGTCTCTGCCACGGGGAACTGACGTGTTGGCTGCAGACTGAGTCCAAAATCCTAGACACTTCTCCATCTCTTTATCAAACTCGACATGAGTATGATAATCTTTATTTGCTTCTTCAATGGCAGATTGAAGAGAGCAGATCTCCTTCATTTTTTCTTTGGAGATGGAGCTTTCCTTGAATAAATTGTCTTTTACAAAAGCTCTGAACTGAGCTTTGATCTCTTGTAAGGAAAGGGGCACACGAAGTTTCATCTTGAAGATGACAGTGTATATCTTTGAAAGCCGAGACAACCAATGTCTTGAAGGCTTCGCCCTTCTGCCAAACTGTTCAATAGTTTGCTGGCCCTTTTCTACCCTCCCAATGACTCTTGTGACTGTTTCCTGGAGGTTGTGAATTTCACCTTCAGGGGTAGACTCTCCCATTGGGATTCTCGAGAGCTCCAAGTCAGATGCCTGCAAGTCCTGCTCTGATTTATCCGTTGTAGGCTTGGCAATCTCCAGGAATTGCTGACCTTGAGCATCAGACACTATTCTGGAGGTGACTTTGGCTTTCTTGGCACGAGAAGGAGTGGTGCCCAACAAGGCTGCGACAGCATCAAAATTTGATCCCGAGCTTTGAGAGGAGAATTTTCTCTTCCTTTTGTCGACCAAAGGTTGCACCCACGCGAAAGAGGAAGAGGAATCAGCAGGAGGGGCAAGGGGACCAAGAGACAGGGAGCTCATGACGCTCAAGGTCTGTGCAGCTGTTGACTCGAGTTGAGATGTGAGCGGGGCACTGGAGGCAATTGTGGTAGAAGGATCTACAGCACCTGGAAGCTCAGTGCTCTGGACTTCTTTATCTTTATCAGCTGGGTCTTCAGGAGCATTTGCAGGGGTTGGCATTTCGCTTTCTTCACTTTCACTAAGAACAATGATGTTCTCTGGCCCTATAGGCAAATTTGCCTATTTTTCCTGGAGATCTTCTTCCACAGGTTCTTTCTTTACTTCTTTGAGTTTCTTCTTATATACCTGGGTGGATGAGGAAGGAGTAGATTCTGCAGGTCCCTGAGTTGATGAGGCAGGAGGGGTCTTCACTGGTGTCTCAGACCTTGGAATAGATGCTTCTCTTCTTGGTGTTGAAGCGTCCTTAGAAGAGGATTCTCCTGAATGCCTCCTGAACTCTCGAACTCTCCTGTCAAACCAGACCCTAGTCCTGACTAAAACTGGAGCAAGGATCTCAGCCAGGTCGTCCCTCTCTTTCCTGTTCCAATCCACGTCCTCTAAAGGAGTGTGCTTAACCACATTTTCATACTCATACGAGTATAGATCAGAGTTGTCATCCTTTAGCCCTTCAGGAACTTGATATAGGCCGAGTTCTTCAATTAATTGCAAGGAGAATCTGCCATAGTGCCTCCTTCTAGCCTCAAAATCATCAGCACAATCAGCCCAATAGTCTTCTGTATCAGCTCTGTGATAATAGACTATTTTGATGTTCTGCCCAATGAACCTCTTCAAGTCGAAGCAAGTCCTTGGCTTGAAGAAGTGAACCGTGATGGGAACCAGGGCTCTTTCTACATTCTGTGCATCTAGGGCTGTTTTGCAGGTATAATTTCCCAAAGAGATGGGAAAGTGTAAACCAGTGATCCTCTTATCCCTGCAGGTTCTGTGTAATTTGTCCAATTGCCTGCATATTTCTATCAAGGCCATCCTATCATTACAGAACATGGGCAGTCTTAGAGGGGTGCCCTCATAGCCGGCAAGCCTGATATAAGAGAATTTCTGAACTGGATGAAGTAAGCACCGTAGTGCGATATCAGAGTCATAGCTTCATCAGAGAATCTCCTGGCAGTATCGCCTTCGAGCAGCCTAACCACGTACATGGTGAAAGCGTCGTTGACCCTTCTGAAGTTACGATTGCTGGTCTCCAGGGTGAACTGCGGGCAGTATGCATATATTGGATCATCTTTGTGTTCATCTATGTAAGAGAAACCAAACCACTGCCTTGATGCTGCCAGAGTGTACATCAGGTACGAAGTCATATAGAACTTCTTTGTTTGCTGCACGTTGGACAGCTGCTCTGCCAAATTCATGCTAATGATCTCCGCCCAGTTGATATTCTGTGTTCCCTCGCATACCATGTTGATGAGCGGGCACATCCAGAAATGGAACTCATTGGTGGAGGGCAAGCCCATAACCCGAGCCAACAGAGTTATGAAATCAGACAACTCTTCATTAAAATCTACCCGCAAGAGGGTTTTGGTCAGACGAGAAGCTCCTTTCTTAGGGTTCTTCAGCCAGGACTTGGCAACCCGTGCTTTGTATTTGTCGCTGTCCTGATTGAACAGGGCCTGTGCTTGATCCCGGGAAATGACTATGGCATTATCCGTCTCTGGGATCCTCAGAGCAGTGCTAATGGCGGCAGCATCTAGTTTGGCAATGAGTTCCCCGTGTATATTGGTCAATTCGCTCGAGGCGGGGTCGAAGTGAGCTCCGCATGAAAGCACGGTATCAGCACACTGTACCGAGATCGGGAAACCGCCAGCAAAGGCCAAACCGCTGTCGTGAATCATTGCTGCCATTGGAGTAGGGTTTGTATCTGCCACCCTCACCCAAAAATCACCGAAGTCGAGATGTCGAGCTTCACTGTCTCCAATGTTGAGAACGGCAGACTCTAGTGGTGAAACTTGCTCCTGTCCCTGGAATTTGATCTTCATACTGATAGTAGTTGAGAGAGAATTGCAATCTAGACTTGGGAAGGAATTGCAGTAGGGAACGGGTATGTGCGCAAGAAATTAGATTGCAGGGGTTCGAGCAAGGAAGCAGTGTGAAAAATGTAAAAGGGGGTCTGCTCGTTATATAGCCGTTTTGGAGAGAGAAAGGAAATCAATGCGCATTAAATTCATATCTACCAATTTGAAAAGCAACATATTCGGGTAGAGCGGGAAAAACTAAGTATGAATGGCATTTGGTTCGCTTGGGACATGTGAGACGCGAATGCGCGAAACACGCGGCTCAGCCGATTCGAGCGAAGCAGGGAGAATACGCACAAATGCGTTTTGGGACATTTGGGACGAAAACGCGTGAAGTACGCGGTTCGGGCATTTCGGCGAAAATGGGACAGAGCGCACTTTTGAAATTGGGACATTTGGGACAAGAACGCGCGAAGTACGCGGTTCGGGTGTTTCGGGCGAAATTGGAATGACTTGCACTTTTTGACTTGGGACATTTGGGTCAAAAAGTTCCGAAGTACGCGACTTGGTCAATCCGGGCGAAAACGTGACAGAAGGTCCGGAAGTGTTTGGGACATTTGGAACAGAAATGCGCGAAGTACGCGGCTCAGGCGTTTCGGGTGAAAATGCAACAAAGGGGCCCGTTTGAAACTGGGACATGCGGGACAAAAATACGCGAAGTACGCGAGAAACACACAAAATGACCCAGGAATGCAGATCTGTTACAATTTCTTGACTTTTAACATTTTCAAAGACGACAGAGAAGACATTCAAAACTCAAAATTTTGAAAATTCACTTTAAGTGCGGGGAAATTTTGAGTGGACAACATACTTTTCAATGGAAAAATGAAGTTCATAGTAAGGAAGTATGATGATCCAAGAGATGATATCATTTTTCAATATTGTGGGCTTGAAAATTACCTCATCACATCATAGAAGGAAGAGGATTTGCCACTTCTCATGGAGGAAGAAGAATACCGAATCTGGATAATCGAGTTTGATTGTAGTCATTCTAGAGCAGGTTCAGGAGTTGGTGTAGTATTATACTCTCCCTCCAATGAGGTATATCATTTTTCCTACAAGCTGCAATTTGACAATACAAATAATACAATAGAGTATGAAGCATTACTCTTAGGCATGAATGTAACAGAGGACATGGGAATCAAGAAGTTGAGATGTAAAGGTGATGTAAAGGTTGTGGTAAAGCAAGTCTCGCCAACAATATCAGGTGAAAAACCCTAGACTCAAGCACTATAGAAATAGAGTGTGTGACTGCATTGAATCCTTTAATGCATTCTCCATTGAAGCTATCCCTAGGGAGAAGAATGAAAATGTTGATTCTCTAGTAGTGTCAGCTTCCTTAGTGATACCTCATCCTTATTTTGGCAAGGATAAAGTGACCATTGAGATGGTGTTCAGACCCAGTGTACCAGACAATGAAAATCACTAGTAGGTCTTCAATGATGACAATCAAATCCTAGCCTTCTTAGAACAAAGGGATAACTTCAATAATCTGTTCTTTGAAGGAAGTGAAAACCCACACCATGAATCAATCCCCAAAGAAGAGAAGGAAGGAATTGAGGGAATTGATGAAGAGGGCATAATCAAACCGAAAGGAAACAAAATCCCCAAAGGCTTAGTTTATTTGAAATACTTCTTTGACAAGCATGACGGAGTTCATCCAAGAGAAAGAAAATCAATCTTCTCGATGTCCATTTGATTTTGATCAAGAAAACATTGAAACTTTATAGAATCCAAGGATGGTTAACATTGGTAAATGCTTCTCACTAGAAGAGAAGATAAATTTTGTTGCTTTGCTAAAAAATTACTCAGATGTCCTGGCCTATTCCTATGATGAACTCGAATCTTTTCAGCCAAAAGAAATGCATCACTCCATTCCTTTGAAGCAAGGAGCTAAGCCCTTCAGGAAAAAACAAAGTCCCTACGATCCAAAGATTTTGATGTTATCAAAGAAGAGGTGATAAAGATGCTCAATGCTAGAATCATCTTCCCCATCCACCATTGAACATGGGTGGCTAACATTGTTCCAGTAAGGAAGAAGAATGGGGAAATAAGGATTTGTGTAGACTTTCAAAAATCTTAATCAAGCATGTCTCAAGGACAACTACCCTCTTCCAATCATGGATCATATTTTGCAAGCAGTCATTGGATCAAAAATTCTCTACGCTTGATGGATTCTTAGGGTACCACCAAATCAAGGTGGCAGAATATGATTGCAACAAAACAAACTTCACAACACCTTGGGGCACTTTTTCTTATAGCATAATGCCTTTTGGCTTAATTAATGTTGGAGCCACTTTTCAGAGAGTAATGGACTTGGCCTTCAAATATTTCAAATATTGCATTGTCATTTACCTTGATGACCTCACAATGTTTTCAAAGAGGATGGAAGATCATATCTGTCATTTGGAGCAAGTCATTCCAAGGTGTAGGAAATATGGCATTTCTCTAAATCCAAAGAAGTGCATTTTTGGAGTCACGAGAAGGTAAGTTGCTAGCAAACATTGTAAAAAACATGGATCACACATTGATCCCGAGAGGATCGAGCAATCCAGGCACTAGCCTTACACACCAGCAAGAAGGAGTTCATTCATTCTTTAGAAAGGTAAAATTCCTTTGTCATTTTGTGCATGAGTTTTCGAATCGATTAAGCATATAACTTCCATGATGAATCCTCAAGCAAGTTTCAAGTGGAATAAGGAAGGAAAAACACCATTTGAGGATATCAAGAAAGCCATTACCAAATCTCCAACTCTTGCATCTCAAGATTTCAACAAGGAGTTCATCATGTATTGCTATGCATCAAAACATACACTCTCTATTGTCCTTGTTTAGAAAAATGATGAAGGTTTGGAAGCACCCATTGCTTTCATGAGCTTTCCTTTGAATAATCATGAGAAAAATTATAGCCAATTGGACAAACATGCTTGCACACGGTGGTCAAAGTTGTTAAAAGTTTCAGATTCTACATTCTCAATTCCCAGATAATGGTGATGGTCCCAAGAAGTGTAATCAAGTCCATTTTGACTCAACAAGATCCTGGGGCTAAGAGAGGAAATTGGATTGAAAAGACCCAAGAGTATGACTTGGAGATTAGACCCTCTAATATGGTAAGAGGAAATGTTTTGTGCAAGCTTATTGCTGAAGATGAAGCTCTCAAGGCTCGGCAGGGAGAAAAATATGGTGTTTTCTCAACTTGTTTAAGAGATAGTCCACAAGCGCTCTTTGTCACCACTACTGATGAGTGGTATAATGACATTTCTTACTACCTCACTTATGGAGAAATACCTCCTCATATTGACTACAAAAAAATAAGGAAACTCAAGCTAAAGGCAACCGGGTTTTGATCTAGAATCATGCACTTTACAAGAGAGTCCTAGATTGTTGTTTCCTCAGGTGTGTGTAGATAAGGAGCAACAAGAAAAGTTTCTCAAGGCATATCATGATCAATCTTGTGGTGGAAATTTCTCAGCAATGGTCACCGCACATAATATCCTTAGAGGGAGATATTATTGGCCCTCCATCTTTGTAGACACTTAAAATTGGGTTTCCAAATGCAAAGCATGCCAATAATTTGTTGGAAAGCCACAACTAGTTGCATTGCCACTTAGGCCTGTGGTGATTTAAGAACCATTTCAGAAATGGGGGATATATTTTATTGATGTTCTGAATCCTCATTCTAGAGAAAGGCATACTTATGTACTCACTATGGCAACTGATTACTTCACTAAATGGGTGGAAGCCATCCTGACCAAACAAGCCACCTACTACGAAACGATCTGCAACTTCATCAAGGAGAATATCATTGTTCATTTTGGAATAGCACAAATTTTTTTGTAGATAATGCAACCTATTTCTCTTCCAAGGAGCTCATATATTTTTGTCATGGCTTTGGAATCTCACTATATCACTCTTTTAACTACTACCCATAGGGAAATGGGCAAGTTGAGTCAAGAAACAAGAACATTGTGACCATTGTTCGCAAGCTGGTAGATGAGAATCAAAGGAACTGGCACAAGAAGTTATATGATGCATTATGGGCTGATAGGATCACTCCTAAGAAGGCAATAGGTATGTCACCTTTCCAAATGTTGTATGGAGTTGAGGTAGAGATTCCCCTCACAATTGAGATGCTAGCTCTCAATTTTCTGCAAGAAATAGAAGATGGTCAATACAAAGACTCCATTGACAAGAGGATCCTCTTCCTGGAGAAGCTGGAAGAAATAAGATGCCAAGTGGTGGATAGAATTAAGGAGCATCAGTTGAAAGTGAAGAATATTTTTGACAAGAAGACCAAAGAAAGGAATTTCAAAGTTGGAGATTTTGTCCTGCTATGGGACAAGAGAAGAGAACCAAAGGGAAGCCATGGAAATTTTGATTCATTATGGTTGGGCCCATTCCAAATTCATGGAGCTTGTGGTGAGAATGTTTTTCTCCTCTCATACTTGGATGGAACACCATTGGAATTTCCTCAAAGTGGGAAATACTTGAAACTATATCATCAGTGAAAGTGGGTTGTCCCCGCCTTGTATCATAGGTGATTTTATAGGTGTGTTTTTCCCTTTTTTGTTATGTGGTTTTGTTTTAGTTTTGTTTGGTTTTTTTGTGTGTGGTTTGGATTGTGTGTTTCCTCCTTCTTCCATTCTTTCTTAGAATTGTACATGACTCTGCAAGGCCCAATGGATAAGGTATTGGTCAATGTTATATGGTTTTAAAAATTGAGATTCTAGATCCTCATACCATGTCTTTGTCATGCTCAGTCCATGCCATGTCCCCAAGCTAGAGCCAGTTGTTGTCTCCTGAAAATCACTTTTTGTTTTCCAAGTTAAATTTGAAATTTCAAGCTCTCGCCCTCCTAAAGTATTTAAGCCAAGTTTAAAGTTCGAAGAAATAGCAAAATGCGTGCCCTAGTGCTATTTAAATCTCTTTTTTGCACGTTTTGAGAAATCCTCCATCTCCCGGTCTGTGCATGTAGTATCCTCTTTACAATATCTTTTTGATCGAAATTGTTTGATTGTTTTATGGCATGGGTTGTAAAATCATTTTTTCACCTCCATGCCTCTAGCTCGTGAAGGAAATTCAAAAATTGGACTCAAAATGATGAAGTTATCTTCCTCTGTGTATTTTTCCCACAGTCGGGAATGATGGGCATTTTCTTCCCCATCAAATTTTAGCCCCATCATCCATGGGTACATGGACATACCTAATTAGAAGCGGGTCGGCGAGAGAAATTTGTGTTTTTGAGCCTCTTTGTAAAAAAGGTGAAAAGTTAAAAAGTGACTTGCAGCCCCGATCAGGCTATAAAGGTAAAAGTCAAATTTTGAGCCCACAGAGAAAAGTCAAAGTTGAAGCCCACAAGGAAAAGTCAAAGTTGAAGCTGTAGGGAAAAATTCAAAGTTGAAGCCCACAGGGAAAAATTCAAAGGTGAAGCCCATTGTTGAAAAGTCAAAGTGGATGAGTGGGCCATCGGGGCACTTTTGGAAATTTAACCAAATTCCCAAAAGTGAAGTAAAAGTTCTAGAATGCTCCGTGGTGTTGGGGTTAGCACACTAATTGTACAAACAATATATCAGATCTAAGCATACATGTAAATAAAAGTAGATATTCTACTAGAATAATTATACAAAATAAGAGACATAAATCAACACCAGATTTAACATGGTTCACCTAGTGTGGGCTACGTCCACCAAGAAACAAGCCAATCTATTATCCAAAGCTTTGACAAGATATACAATGAAGATTTACAATCTTCTACACTTCTCAGATGTTTAGTACTTTCTTCCTTCAAGCTTTTTGATTCTTCACCAAGAATTCTCTCACATAATTATCTTGTAATTATGATACATCCATTACTTCTAAACCCTAGCTTTTATCCTTATATAGTCGTTTATAAACTTAGGGCACTTAGCCATGCAATTACATCCAATAAATCTACTTTAATGCTAAAAATAGATTTAATTCCCGAGAGTTAATTAAAACTTTCTCACACAGTAACCGACGTTAGTTAACCCTAATCTAGTGCGGATCACTTTTCCCCGACTTGTCACGACCAACACCGGGTAGCCATGACCGACGCGCCGGTTACTGTATTATCCAGCAAGTTCCAATTACATGCTAAAATGAAGTAATTAAGCTTCACAACTCAAAAATATCCCACTTGGAGTTTAATTACTACACCATACATGTACAACATCATTCTTGGATCCTTCCTTGGCTTTGTTTCTTCCTCTTCAAGTTTGAACAAAAGTGGAGTGTAGCTCCAACTTCTCCTTTTCTAATGGCTTCGTTAACATATCCGCAGGGTTCTTGCTCATATGAATCTTTTCTAGATTCAACTGTCCATCCTCCAATACCTGCCGTATGAAGTGATATCTCAACCTGAATGTATTTTTTCTCGAATGAAATGTTGAGTTCTTTGCTAAATGAATTACACTTTGACTATCACTAAACAAGTTTATAATTACCTTGCTCTTTTCCCAACTCTTCCATAAACCTACTCATCCATATCATCTCCTTTCTAGCCTTTGTAGCTACAACATACTCGCCTCTGTAGTAGAAAAAGCCATAACCTTTTGCAATCTCGAAATCTAGCTAATTGTCATTCCACCTACAGTGAAAATATATCATTAGTAATCCTCTTACCATCCATATCTCTAGCCATATCCGATTCAACATAGCCATGTAATGAAATATCCAAACATCCACAGCATAACTACATGCTAGATGTCCCTTTCAAATACCTGAGTATCCATTGGACTTCTTTCCAATGCTCTTTACCTAGATTAGCCATATATCTACTCACAACTCCCACTTCTGTGTAATGTCTGGTCTTGTACAAACCATATCATACATGAGACTTCCAACTACTGAAGTATATGGTACTCATGTCATGTATTTGACCTCCTCTTGTGATGAAGGACACTGATCTTTACTCAATTTGAAGTGTCCAACCATAGGTGTGCTAACAGGTTTTGCATTCTGCATGTTGAACCTTTCTAACACCTTGTAGATATAATCCTCTTGAGACAAATAAAATTTCTTGTTTTCCCTATCTATATGTATTTGCATGCTAAGGATTCTTTTTGTAGCTCTAAAATCATTCATTAAAAATGTGTGAGCTAGCTTTCTCTTAAGCTCACCAATGTCCTGCATACTAGATCTTGCAATAATCATATCATCCACATACAATAACAAAATAATATAGCTCCCACTCTCAAGCTTCTTGAAATAAACACAATGGTCAGATTCACATCTCAAGTAACCATGCTCATGCATAAAACTATCAAACCTCATGTACCATTTCCTTGGAGCTTGCTTGAGCCCATATAGGCTCTTTTTCAACTGCACACTAATTTCTCCTTACCCTTGACTTCATACCCAAGCGGTTATTGCATATAAATCTCTTCATCCAAATCACCATGAAGGAAATTCGTCTTCACATATAGTTTCTCTAAATGCAAATCTTCTACTGCAACTAAACTCAATACAATATGAATAGAAGTCATCTTAACAACAGGAGAAAATATTTCACCAAAGTCAATACTTGCCTTTTGTGCAAATCCCTTTACTACAAGCCTTGCCTTGTACCTTTTCTATCCACCCTCTTCTTCCTTAATTTTGTAAACCCACTTGTTCTGCAATGTTCTCTTTCCTGCTGGAAATTTAACCAAATCCCAAGTCTGGTTTATGTTCCAAAGAGTTCATCTCCTCATCCATGCCATGCTCCCACTGAATGTGAGTTTTATCCTGCATTACTTCTTCAAAGCTTTCTGGTTCACCACTATTAGTCAATAATAGATAAAATAGAGAAGGTGAAAATATTTTTGGAAGTTTACTTACCCTTTGTGACCTTCTCACAGGAGTTTGGGGTACCAGAGGCTCAATCTAGACCTCCTGGACATTAGTATCAACTTCTGACAGTGACCGACGCTGGTCACCTATAACCGACATCGGTTCGGCTAACCAACGTCGGTTCTGATCCTCTATAACCATCGGCGGTTCATCTAACTGATGTTGGTCAAGGCCTAACCGACCACGGTTACTGTGTATTTCTGAAGGTGTTTCTTTAAAACCCGAGAGTTCATTTTCATCAATAAACTTCTCAATTTTCTCATCCTTGGGTACCAAAATTTGATCCTTGTACATTCTCTTTTCATTCCATTCAACATCACGACTCCTAACAATTTTAGAATTCTCTAAATCCCAAAAATGAAAACCGAAATCACCAGATCCATAACCAATGAAAGTGCACCTCTTAGATTTTGCATCCAAATTTTTCTATTTTCTCTATCAACATGCACAAAAGCTTCTAAACCAAAAACTTTAAGAAAAGAAGGATCTACCTCTTTTTTGGTCAATGCTTCCTTTGGTATTCCTCCATCTAGTGAACTTGAAGGGACACAATTAATCAAATAAACTGTTGTATCAACTGCTTCTATCTAAAACTGCAAGGGCAATCCATAATATATCCTCATACTTCTAGCATGTTCCATGATTGTCCTGTTCATTCTCTCTGCAACACCATTCTCCTGTGGTGTTCTTGGAACCATTATTTCTCTATGTATCCCATTCACTAAACAATAATAATTGAAATCCTTGCTATAGTATTCACCACCATTGTCAGATCTAAGGCACTTTAACTTAGAATTTGATTCATTCTCAACAAGGGCTTTCCATCTTTTAAAAGTTTCAAAAACATTAGATTTGTGTTTAATACAATAAACCCATACCTTTCTTGTAGCATCATCAATGAAAGTAACATAATACTGGGATCCACCATGAGAAGCTACCTGAGCTGGTCCCCACACATTTGAGTGTACAAGCTCCAATTTTTGCTCCTTAGTTTCCCCAACTTTGAGAAATCTCACTCTCTTTTGCTTTCCAAAGATACAATGCTCACAAAAATCAAGATCTAAATCTTTCAAATCTAATAACTTACCCTTAGCCTTCAAGATCTGCATTCCTTTTGACTTAGATGACCCAACCAATTATGCCACATGCATGTGTCTGAATCTGAAGTAGATAATGCATAAAAGGAATCAGTAATACAGGTAGATAAATATAGTGTTCCTACCTTCTTACCTCTTGCCACAACAAAAGAACCCTTGGTGACTTTCTAAGAGTCTCCTGTAAAAGTAACCATGTAACCATATTCACCTAGTTTCCCTGTAGAAATAAGATTCCTCTTGAGGCTTGGCACATGCCTCACATCTTTCAATACCCATGTATTCCATTCTGTAATTTTAGATGAACTTCCCCTTTACCAGTAATATTGTAAGGTTCATCATCACCCAAATAGACATGCCTAAAATTTCCCTAGACATAATTTTTGAAATAACCCTTATTAGGGGTTGCATGGAAAGAAGCTTCGAATCTAAAACCCATGATTCAATTCTATTATCTAAAGAAAGAATAAGAGCATCTTGCATTACCTCTGATGTAGCAAGATTTGCCTCTTTACCTTTTTTGGTTGTTGGTTCTCTTTATTCTTTGACCAACAATATTTCTTTGCATGTCCTTTCTTTCCACATTTCCAACAAGTAATTCCCTTACTTTTGGATTTAGATCTGCTATCCCTTGACTTTGATTTCCCATTACTCTTACTCTTGGATCTCTCCTTCTTCCTGCCCCTGCTTTCTACATTCAAAGCATTTCCAGATGATGTTTCCTCTGTACTTTTCCTATAAATTTCTTCATTCAAGATTATACTAACCACATCATCAAACTTCAAAATATTATTAGCAGATGATGTATTACTAACAACCATTACCAAGTTGTCCCAACTATCAGGAAAAGAACATAAGAATAAAAGTGCTTTTACTTCATCATCAAATGGTATTGAAACCGATTTTAACTAATTTATAATAGATCGGAAATCATTCAAATGACTAGAGGCAAATTCACCTTCATGCATCTTAGAACTAAAAAGTTTCTTCATCAAATAAAATTTATTTGAAGCACTAGGTTTTTCATATAAATTAGCAAGATATTTCATTAAGTCTATCGTAGAAGCCGCTTCTGTAATATTGGAAGCCACGGATGCTGCCAGGCTCAATCTTATAGATCGCAAATCCTTTCTGTCAAGAATCTTCCATTCTTCATCAGTCATCTTCGTAGGTCTATACTTCTCATCCAACGGTAAGTACAAATCTCTCTTATACAGATAATCCTCAATCTGCATCTTCCATAATTGATAATTTCGGTCGTCAAAATTCTCTAGCTTGTATTTATTATCTTCTACCATTTTTGTAGCTCCCCTCTCAATCAAAAAACCCTCCACGAGTAAATCTGTCAACACACAAAACCCTCACACAAAGCTCTGATACCAGTTGTTGGGGTTAGCACACCAGTTGTACAAATAATATATCAGATCTAAGCATACATGAAAATAAAAGTAGATATTCTACCAGAATAATTATACAAAACAAGAGACATAAATCAACACCAGATTTAACGTGGTTCACCTAGTGTGGGCTACGTCCACCAAGAAACAAGACAATCTATTATCCAAATCTTTGACAAGATATACAATGAATATTTACAATCTTCTACACTTCTCAGATGTTCAATACTTTCTTCCTTCAAGATTTTTGATTCTTCACCAAGAATTCTCTCTCACATAATTATCTTGTAATTATGATACATCCATTACTTCTAAACCCTAGCTTTTATCCTTATATAGTCATTTATAAACTTAGGGCACTTAGCCATGCAATTACATCCAATAAATCTACTTTAATGCTATCTTGAGAGTTAATTAAAACTTTCTCGCACAGGTAACCGATGTCGGTTAACCCTGATCCGGTGTGGATCACTTTTCCTGACCTATCATGACCGACACCGGTTAGCCCTGACCAACACCGGTTAGCCATGACCGACATCGGTTACTGTATTTTCCAGCAAGTTCCAATTGCATGCTAAAATGAAGTAATTAAGCTTCACAACTCAACACATGGCTCCACCAAGGTCTCGGACTTGCCGTTGAAAATTCAAAGTGGAGGAGTGGAGCGACATAAAACTTTGATTTTTGAGCCTTTTTTAAAAGGTTAAAATGTTAATAAAAGGGTCGTGATACCATTTCCAATAAAAATGTGCCACGTGCCTAAGTTGAAAAGTCAGAGTGGGAGAGTGGAACAACGAAGAACTTTGAGTTTTGAGCCTTTTTCCAAAAGGGTTAAAATATTGAGAAAAGGGTTGCGACCCCATTTCCAATCAAAGGATGCCATGTGTCAAGAGTTCAATCGAAGCAGCGAGTTGGTGGAGAAATTTGAGTTTTTGAGCCTTTTTTCCGAAAAAGGGTAAAATGTTGAGAAAAGGGTTGCGACCCCATTTCCAATGAAAACGTGCCACGTGCCTAAGTTAAAAAGTTGAAGCGGGGGTGTGGGCCAATTTGTTCCAAATTTCCAAATCTCTAAAAAATCACAAAATGCAAAGGGATTTCCCCTGTACCCACTCTAATCTCTTCCTACCACATGGACGGCCTAATTTCAAAGTTATAGGAGAAAATCAAACGGTCGATATTCAAATTGTCAAATCAAATGTGACGTTCGCATTACAAGATCTAGTTTTTAACCCGCCATGAGCATTTTCTTTGCAATGAAGGAATTTGAAGAGGTGTAAATGATTTGTAAAGTTATAACCATTTTGGCATGAGATGTAATGGCTCCTCGAGTCATTCTAAGGGTTGGCAATTGATTTCAAAAAGACCAAAGTTCTCTATACTTGGAAAAGATAGAAAATTCCATACTTCTTCTATTTTCCCTTCTCCTTAGATTTTCCTCTATTCTCAGAGCTCTGTACAAACTCGCTTTATCTTGATAATAAAAGAAGGAATTTTCACCTCTTTGATTAAAGGGATTGATTGGTACCTTGCAACCAATGAATTTCATTTGGTCTTGTAGCTTCTCCTGCGGATTTGTTTTTCTTCTAACTATAAATGCATGTAAACAAAATTTATAATTAATGTGTGTGGGCATCTGATATTCTACCCACAACATTAGTTTTCTCCTACCTCCATTTCCACTCCCCTTCCCCTTTCCAAGACAAATTTTCTTCTCTAGTGAGACATTGCTAGCTTTGCCATAGGGTCAGTGGATTTCCCTGTTGGATCTCTAGTCAAAAGGCCACCATTGAAATCCACATTTTATGGATGCACCTATGGAAGTTGCACCGTTGAAGTAGAGGGACTTATATTCCCATAATGTTGGCTTGAAACCCACCAATTTTTCCACAAGACAAAATTTCTCGCCAACATGTTGAAAACTACAATCTAGAAAGTAAGTACTAGATGGAAGTTGAGCTAGATTTATCTCATTGTCACCTAATACATTTAGAATACTATTGGGATTACCTAAATTTTAGACGATAGTGAAAGTTAGCATGCAATCAACACAAGGCTTGTGGGACACCAAACATGTAAAGTATACTAGAAGTATGAATAGTCGAGTTATTAATAAAAAGCAGAGGTTCTTCTACTAGGGTCCCAAAAAAGTTATTTCATTTACACTCTGTGGAAGAGGTTGAAGAACTCATCTCTCTCCTAAGAAGATTTACATGATTTATATTTTTTATGACTTCCAAGAGTGGATGAGGAGTTATATGTAGCTCTTTATTTTTAGTAGTAAGAAGAGTTTTTGGGAAAAGTATATAAGCACATCTATCCATGATCAACTTATAAAGATAGTTGTAAAAATTAAATAGGGCATTACAATCGGTGAAAATTTTACATGACATCTTACCTTGTTAATAATATTACATGCCACAACAAATTCCTAAGAATCCCAAGGATGAAATATTTTACTACCCATAAGGTGTATGATGTATACCCTCAATTGAACTTGGAGAAGCACAAGGGAAATTTTAGAAAGATAAATGATGCTTTCTTTGCACCCATTATATGCCTTTTCAAACTAGAATGGGAACAATTTAGAATATCTACAACTACCAAAAAGGAAATCAATGATTATGGGTGCTAATTTATCCAATTTATATTCTTTACTTACATAAGAGTAAGTAGTTTCCAAGGGCACCCTTACATGTTTCCTAAATACTTAGATGATAAATGGGAAATTTTGGAGCTCTCAAGGTAGTTGGTATAAGTGCACAAGCTAATAGCTGGTAAACACAAGACCAATATCAAGTTCCCAATCACAATAGGGAGATACACATGCACAAAAGTCATAAAGGTAAGACTTATAGATGAAGAGATGAACACAATAGATATGGAAAAGTTTTAGCTAAGGCCTAGCCGTGATATTAGATGGGTGATGAGCTCAGTCCTAGGAAATTAATATGAGTATGAATAACATTATGAGGATTTCTAAATGAATATTACAGATGAAGAGGAAGTTAGACTAAGAGACTTCTTTAGAATGACTCTACAATAGGTGATTGACTACAAAATTGCACCTATCCCTCAATACTTTGTAGAGGACCAATAATTAGTGAGCCAATATTACATTGAGATGAATTTGGCAAGGAAACCAATTGAGCCACTTGATTGGAATCAAAAGGAAACAACAAGACTACATACCAGAACTACACATGTAATGAGGAGGACATTGACATGGTTAACAAGAAAAGGTTTAGATTTTTCATTACAAAACACCAAGGTACTGCAAGAGTACAGGGATACATGAATTCTTCAAGAGGATCTTCCTCCTTTGAAGGAAGGAGAAAGCCAAATAGATCCCTTAGAGGGGAAAACACCTCATCTTCCTTCCAAGAAGCCAACCACTAGAATAATATAAAAGTGGATTGCTGCTACAAGTAAAACAAGTACCTCCATGTCCCTCTTAACCCAAAAGGTTGAGGAGATACTGATGAAAACCATGAATGATGCCCCCATCACTCAGTTGTCCCACTGTAGGCTAAGGTAGTAGGTGCTTCAAAACCTAGAACTCTTGTGGTAACTTTACTAGGATCTTCTAGTAAAGGTAAGAGAATAAGGGTACCTTTACTTGATATTGACCCACAACTTTGACTGCAAAGTGGTGGAGAGAAAGATGAATATGGGCTCAATTATTTTGAAAGAGATAAAAATTATAGGATTGTATACCCTTTGGGAAGAGTTAATAAAACCTCAAAGGCCAGGATATCTAAGCTAGAGGAGGACATGGTAAATAAATTGAGGAACAAGAGGTGATTGATTCAGTCCCACTAGATGAGGTGGAGAAATCTCTTATTGTAAGATTGATTCATGAAGTAGAAAATGTTAGGAAATTAATATTGTGAACATTATATGGTTTAATAATATTTACGTGGTGATAAATATTATTATGTGTGTAAGTTAGGTTGTTGTAAAACAACCTACATAATTAGCTTAATTATTAAATGAGTTGTTAAAACAACTCATGTATTGTTAATAAGTAGTTAGTGGAGCTATGTTAGGCTTCCTAGATTCTAGGGATGTAAAATCCTACATATATGGAGAGTTGTATGTTGTGTAATAATCCGAATGAATTGAATGCAATATCATTATTCCGTGAATAATATTATGTAATTCTAGTCTCAAGATTTCATTTGGTATCAGAGATCATTTATGTGATGGATAATTAAAGAAAAACAAAAATCATTTCACCGTCTCATGTCACATCTTCAAGTGTTGGAACTCTTCCATTTACACAATGCTTTTCTACTGAGATCTATGATGGATGCAAGATAACTATTATATTTGTATGATCCTCGATTAGAAACCAGATCATGTGGCTCTATGTTGATCATTTTTTTGTGAGATATGATAGGTGAAAATCAAGGCGTATAGATTAGTTTACTGGACCCGAGGATTCAACATATCATATTTATTCTTCTTGCACATTAAAATTGGTGCCTAAGAAAGTAATATGCATATCCTTTATCAAATAAGAGAAACAACCCATAAAGACTACAAAGAAGCATTCAAATTTCTATTTTTAATTACATTCTCATTGCATCGATGTTGTATTGGATCAAGATATCTACATTTAGTGAATTGTTACATTCATATTTACTCCAAAAATATTTATTGGTGCTTTATCTTGTAATGCGGGCGGTGTGACATCTATTGTTGTTGAGTATGTGAAGATTGATGCTAGTGGTATTCAAGGTGCTAGTAATTTGTGAAGGTGCACGATAATAAAATAAATTCTTGAGCATATTTTTTCTCCTTGTGCCCTCTTGTAAGTACCCACATCTTCATCTTATTTGTCATAAGTATGCTTTATGGATCTATGGTCTTCAACATGTCCTATACACCTATAACAATGCCTATCATGCAAAACTAATTACCAGTGATCTGATCAAGTCCCTACACTATCATAACACCACATATCGCCACCATTAAATCCTCCTAATAGAGGAAACCGTATCAGGCCATAAGAGAAATCAAACCACTAAAAAACATATTATCTTGTACAAGTGTTAGCAGTCCTTCCACGTGCCTGTAACATCCTTCAAGGAATATTAACATCATGATTTCCTTTAATTCCAAAAAACTGTGATATGATTGAAAAGAACTCAGCCTTGAAATTTTTAATCTCAATCACTTCTCCCTCCACATCAATCTCACATTAGCATTGAATCTTTTGCTACCTCGGCATTGGACCGACCATACATGCATGGAATAGTTTGTCAACACTATGATAGAGTCATTTTCTCATAGTCATGTGGGTTTATTCATGGTTCACCATGATGCATTAAGATTTGAAGTGACATTTTCCTCTTGTGTATTTGAAAAATGAGAAGTGGAAAGGTGTTAATCAAAAAATTAGTCTTTTCTTTAAGTTTTGGTCTTTGTTTTTTAATAATGTCTTATTAAAAAAATATCTTGAGCATCATAAAGTCATGTCATCATTTTAAATTCAGTAAGTATTGTTGGTCATTATATGTAGTTGTCATCCTTATTGTATTGTAAAGGGTCAATGTAGAGGTCAATTACAAAGAGAGTTATTTTTTTAAAAGTCAAGTGTTATTCAACTGTCAAAATTATTTTTATTTCTTTAAAGTATATTTCATATTTTCAATGTCAGTAGTGATTCGTCAAAAATTATAAATTATTTTTCCTTACAAACACATTTTCAAAGTGTTACCTAACGTCCAGAAAAATAAATAATTTCACATTGTCGGGAGGAATAATAAACAATGTGAACATCATTGAGCATCCAAGTCAAATCTATTTAAGGTAGCAACATGTTCTTTGGAGGAAAGAGGCACAAGAGGTTGGAGTTCAATCAAATACCTCTCATCGGTCACCAACGATGGGGCTGCACCAATCTTTGAAAAAGTGTGTTTGTGAGTTTTCTTTCAGTATTTGATTTCCAGTGTGCTTATTTTTCAAAGTTCTAGTTTTAGTTGTGTGCAGTATGATTTTAGAGTTCTTGATTTGCGTGAATAAGTGGAAAGTTCACATTGGGGGAACATGGTCTCAATGTTCCATTTCCTTTTCTTCATTTTTCATATTTGTATTCAAGTGAGTAGTAATTTCCTACATAATTCCCTGATGTGAAAATATAGTGGAAAAGATGAAAGCACAAGGAAAAGCAACATCATGATATTTGGGTTGTTGGTTGTCCTATAAAACCATTTGTATGTTTTGGGTTGTTGGTTGTCCTGTAAAACCATCCTTGGAGGTTTTTGACTATCCTAAAAAACCATACTTGTTGAGGTTGTTGGTTGTCTGAAAAACTATCCTTGTTGTTTTGTGGTTGTCTAGTAAAGCCACCCTCGAAGGTTATTGTCTCTCATGAAAAACCATCTAGATCATGAGCATGCATGGGTGACAAGCTGTAGAAGAAGTTTGATTGTTTTTCTCCCATGTTTACACTAAGGGGGAATGTTAGGAAATTAGTATTGTGAACATTATATGGTTTAATAATATTTACTTGGTGGTAAATATTATTATGTGTGTAAGTTAGTTGTTGTAAAACAACATACATACTTAGATTAATTATTAAATGAGTATTTAAAATAAATTTTGTATTGTTAATAAGTAGTTAGTAGAGTCATGTTATGCTTCCTAGATTCTAGGGATGTAAAATCATACATATATAGAGACTTGTATGCTATGTAATCATCCATAATGAATTGAATGCATGATCATTATTCCGTGAATAATATTGTGTAATTCTGGTCTCAAGATTTTAGAAAAATCACAAGTTAATTTATTGATTTAGTCCCATTATATGAGGTACAAGAAGCTTCTATTACAACACCAACTCAAGAAGGAAAAAATCCACAAATTGAGATAGTTGATGTGGATGAAGAAAAATAAACATAAGCACATGTATTTGTTTACTTATAAAGTTTGGAAACTAAGAAAGAAGTTGATGATACTCCCTTGGATAGTTAGCTAATATAGACCACAAAAATACATGGTGAGGAAGTAAGTTCATAACCTCAAAGTTTGCAACAAATTGAGGTCACAATACCCAAAACTAAAACATTGCCATGTGATTCAAAGGCTAAAAAGGTATGATTTAATGAGATGGTTTTTTAAAAAATGCGCAGCCTGAAAAAGAGGAAAATATTGTAATACAAGAAAATCTAGATACTCTTCTTGACCCCATAGAAGAAGAACTGGAAAAGTTCAACAAATTTATTCTAATTCATGAGGTAACTACAAGTAAATAATACAAATAGGCTGGTGATTAAGTTCAATAATAAACTCCTACAAAGTGGTGCTAACTAAGGAATCTATAGTTGATGAACAAGAGAAGGGGAATGAAGAAACATGTGTATCATAGATTAAACTAGAGGGAGTAGTGGTGGGGATCAAAGTCCCACATATATAGTTTCCAATTTTAGGGGTACCTCATACTACTTCCAAAGAGATGGTGGTTTATTCAAGCATACCACAATAGGCATGATAGGATCCAAAGGGGAAAATGCCCCTCTAATAGGATGGTTGGGAGAAATTCTCCCAAGGGAAGAAAAAGAAGCAATCCAAATAGAAACTTTTAATATTGAAATTTTTCTCTTTTCTATAGCCTCAAGAGCCCCTGAGAAATCCAAGATACTCTCAAAAAACCATGTAGATCCTCAAAGGCACAAGACATTAGCAATTTCCATCCCCAAAGGAGATATACTTTGAATTTTGAGGCTACAATGAGTGAATATCAAGTTACACATGTTCAATTAGGGAATCCAACCATAGAGAGTTTGAAAAATGAGGCTATAATGGCCATAAGGGGCCTTATCTGGAAGATTTAAAAGGAAAAAATACCAAAAAGAAATCAAGAGTGAAGGTTGATGTTCTATCAAGTGACATGTAAAAATGGCTACAACCTCCTGCTTTGAAGGATGGGAAATTTCCCTTTGCCATAACCCTAGAGGATTTGGCGGAAGCTGATGAGTCTAGAGAAATAATCAATGCCACAACAAAGTGGAAATAATAATTGACCAAAAATGGCAACAAATCCATAAAAAAACACTTTAGAGTGTTACAAGAAACTCTCAGAGCAACTGGATGAAGCAAAAGGAAAAATAGAAAAATTTAATGATGAGCTTCATTATTGGGAAGGACTTCCACCTAAACTTGAGGTAATGAATCATATGGATGATCGGTTTGTAGAAGATGAATTTATTGTTCCCACTAACCAAAGAGGGGAGCAACATACTTTTGAAGGAACCATTTAATTAAGAATAAAAACTCTAAATAAAAGCATTAATGAGCTCACCACAGTGAGAGATCAAATAGGGGAGTGCATTGATGACCTAGATTCTAGAATTTGGAAAATAGTTCCAATTCCAGGCTAGATTATATATGGAAACATGAATATGGGTGACTTAATAAAATGTTTCTTCAAAATTTCAAAGGAGGTTTAGAGACTAGTCATTCATGTTTCAATTACTCTACCATTCAGAGGTATGTTCATTTGGAAGGAGTAACAACTAAATTGACTAAGAAAGTAAAGACGAACAAAAGTGTTACAAATAAATTTTAAAATATCTTAAAGGAACATGGACTTATATTTTAATTTCATGTTGGACACGATGATGCGATCCTTATTAGTATGTTCACAAGATTTGATGTATATAATGATAAGTTTAATGAATCAAATATAGATGATTAAATTGAGGTGGAAGAAATATAATAAATTTGATAGAAATTTTTAACATATGTATATACCATGTATAAAATGGAGATTCTATATGGGCCCTTGCCTTTGTAATTTATATTGAGAATTTTGTATACATTTACAAAAAGTTTTCTAACTTGCATATTGTCAGTTAATGACTATAAATTCCTCTCTATAAGTAGGAATATGAGCTAACAATTTTTTTCTTGAACTCAAATTCCTTACGGTCTCATGCTCTATACACATATTGTATATCTCCTACTCAATTACGAGACATACCCTTATCCCTAAGCTCCTTGATGCTTTCCCTTGGGCTTTCCAAAATATTGGTCAATTCCAATTTCTTCTTATAAGATGGAGCCCATTTAAGAAGCTTGATCCATCCTATCAAATACATCTTAGTACCCCAACGAGCACCAATTTTAGAAGATGTAGACGACTTGGGCACATTAGTTGGATTTACTAGAATATGACTGGGTACATTAATAGGAACTACTGGTGCCCTTATGAATATCTTTAGAGGAGTTAAAGGCCATGTATAATTAAATGGAGAAGAAGGCATTGCAAAAACTTTCTCAGGAGAAGCTTTCACTAAGGCCTTTTCAAGGACAAAAATCATTTTCTCCAACTTAGCTAATTTGTGAGAAAGTGGGGATATATCCTCTTGAGGCTCTGAATCATATACTACATGAGCATCGACTGGTATTTATTTCTCTTCCATTTCCTCAATGAATAATTTGGAGATATACAAATTTTTTTCTTATTGATAGTTGGCCCGTAGTGTATACAAAAATTCCTCAACTACTTAGGAACTATGTAGTCTTCTAGGTGAAACAAATGGTGAAATAAGATCTAGAAAACAAAAAATAAGGGAGCCATTTTTATGAGCTTTGTCATCAAAGACATTTGATCTATGTGGGGAGTTATTGGTCTTATAGGCTCCTCTTGATCTTCAATCGAGAACAAAATACGATGAATGCTTCGCTCTGACCAAAGAGATTAAAGATTAAATTCAATTTTAAGGATAGCTCTTTAAAATTACCTCCCAGCTCGAGTATGTAATTTATCAAATAGGAGATGTCACCTCTTCTTTCCTAAGAAATCCCACTTATAATCCTACAAAGAACTTGCAAATTCACATAAGAAAAGTGAGAATATATAAGGGCTGATTCCAGGGAAATCTATGTGAAGTATCATGGGGATTAAATACATGATAAATTTTAATGTCTAACACGAATTAGAAAAGGGGATATCAAAATAATATCTATAAAAAGGGTGCTCTTTCAGTTAAATCAAATAACTTACATGAGGAGAACATAAAATTTAAAATATTACCCATAATCATTCTTTTCTCAAAGCATATTTTCAAAAAAATGTAAAAATAAAATCAATTAGAGTGACGTTAGGGGATAAATGGTTATGAATAGAAACATGAGTGATTGTGATAGGGTGAAAAAGATACAAAGGTGTCTAAAAACACAAGCTAACTAATTTCCACAAGTCTACATCTACAAAATAAAATTAAAAATTGATTCCAAAGTAACCTTGAAATATAATATTTCTGATTCGACATGGTGCCTTCCCACTCGATTGGAGCTTGGGATCCTTTGCTTTATGAAGGAAAGAAATATTCTCTTTCTTATTTTGGGGAAATTAAAATATGAATCCATGAATTTTTAGTATAAATATGAGGTCTTGTCCTCATATCAAGAGGGGGTTAGTTTTCTATTTGAGAAGTTGAAAGAAATTAATGTAACTATGTATGTTTCCATTTGTTTATATGAAATACATTTAAAATTTGAGTTTTCAAGTTTTTGTGTCAAGGTGGTTACATTGTACAACCATTTGTGAGAATTGAGGGAATTTAATTCATGTCGCCTTGTCAATAAATTGAAAGTTTTAATGAAATATTCCTACTTATGATTATAGTTTTTGTTACGGATCTTGTCTGTTGAAATTTGATTAATGAGTTACAATTTTTACTATAATTTAATATTTATTACTTTTTTATGTAGTACACTAGATCCAATTTCTAGTAAGTTGCATCTTTTTGTCATTAAATCAGTACTTCTTTGTAGCATTTACTTTGTAATATCTAAGGTGGTTATAAAACCTTTTTGTAACCTATTGGTTAAATGATTTTTGTCACCCTTTGAGTGTATCTTTGGCATATGATAGTAGGAGCAATAAATACTTGATTATAATTATTATATAAAGCTTTTATGTTAAGTATTTTAAAGATTTCCTTGAAAATATTTGCAACAACCGAGTATCGATGAATAAAAATATTTTTATTAAAAATTTGTTACTACTTAATCACATGTACTTTAATTTCTAGGATAATATGTAGTCATGGTAGTTGTTGATGCTTTGTTATAAAAAATCAACCATCATTTACTCCCCTCTTTTATAAAACAAATCTATTCTACTTTCCGCACACCATCACACTTTGAGCTAAAGTTCCATTTACCACCCAGTTATTCGGTTTCTAAGTATCATTAACTAAATTTCATCCTATTCATGTTCCCATCAAAAGTGATGCAAGAACAACTAAAATTTATTGTCTCTAGTAACCTATGTCTAATGCACTAAGTATATGTGATATTATTGTGAGAACTCTTGTGAATAAATGTCATATAAATGGCCATACTTAGCTCATATTGACCCACCATTTGAAAAATATAGAGGAATTAAGTGTAAATTATCCTCTCTCTTTTTTTTCAGGTTACTCAATGGGTCCTCTCACCCTAGTTTAAGTTAGAACCAAAAGCAATAAGATCAAGCCATCCGATTTGTACATTCCTCTCAATCATCCCAAGAGATTGGTTCTAAAGAGGATTTCAGACACCTCCCCAGCTAAAAATGACATGTATCACATATTCTGTCATCCTATAATCCTTCCTAATCTTTGAAAATTTCTACCCACCCTAGGTGGGTGTGAAATTGGGAACCAACAAGCTTCGACACCGTTCTTAGGGACCCTTTACTTCATACAAGTTTAAAGATACTTATATTTAAAGAAAATTTCTAATATTTTGCAAATAGATACAATTCTACTAGTATTATCCATAATTTTGCAATTATAAGCAAGATTTACATAAAACTTGTGTTTTCCGAGTGTCTTTGGAAGTTAGTTATTATCAAGACTATTGTGAATACCACAAAGATTTCTTGAGTATTTTTTCTTCCCAAGTTGTGAAGAAGTTTTTATAACATTTTGAGTTAATCTATATCTTTAGAGTGCAAGGATCTAGTAGTGGATCCACCTTGTTGGTACCCAAATCAGTCCCACCTTGTAAGTCAAGCAACATCAATGAGCTAAGTAGGATGCTTAGAGAAAGACAAACTAGGATTTGAGTCATTTTGTAGCCAAGGATGGATCTGGAAGTCTCTTTGTCACTTTGACTTGGGAAATGTTGGATAACACCTCACTAAGGGTATGACCTACCTTGCTACTTTAGGTTTTTCCTACAACCAGGGTGAGAGGACCCATTTTGTAACCTATATTTGTGAAATAAATGGATGGAATGAAAATATTTAGACTCTCTTTCTTAAGGAAATGGTAAAACAACCTTAAGAAGACATGGTCAATGTAGACATTATCTAACTCTCATGAGTTTTCACACTAGAAAATGTAGATGTCTTAAAAAGAAGGCTCAAGTTCTATATACACAATGGTATTTCTAGCTTGTTTCCGCATATTTTGGATAAAGGATGGACAAATTTGAAAAATCTCCTTATCATTTGTAGATAAAAAGTAAAAGCATGGGTAATTCGAGTGGATCGGATAGTTATTGGTTGTGGTTTTGATGTATGGATGGGAAGTTAAGCAAGATAAAGTTGATTATACAAAATACTTAAATGAACTTAAGAAATGTTGTAAACCATTATTCTTGATGCAAAATATAGATCACAAAATCCAAATCATTTCTTCAACTAGAAAGTTTGTATTCATGGAGACCTAAGAACACAAGATTTCACACAAACTTTGAGAATCTAAACATAAAATATCATGATAAATTCTCAATAAAATATTGATAATTTCTGATCAAATATGTTCCAGATATCCCCAAGAACTAACAAAGATCTTAAATCAGACAGATACAACTTGAATTTAAAATTGTTTACCAAAACATGAATGAGGTTTGGGAATGGATGAATAAAAGATCAAGTATCTCAAATTAGTTTGGCTTAAGACAATACAAATTAGTTTTCTCCTTATATATCTAAAAGTTAGAAAAATTTAACTCCCCTATGCGAAATTATTCTCATTACATTTATACAATTTCAATCACTCATTCATTTTCTCTTTTCCCCCAAAAGCATGAATCTTCAAAGAATATTCTATTTTATGTTTCAAGTGGAAATAATCACGAGTCATTCATGTTTTTCACTCTCCTAGAATGACTAGGATGCCATGTCATTTCTTTGATATTTTTTAATTGCTTATCCCTTCAGGAGGGTAAAGAGACCCCCTTTTGATGATTTTAGAGCACCTCGGTGTAACTTGATTTGATGTGTAATCCCTTTTACCTTTTGAGAATCCGTCTTGGGAAACACACACTCATTTTCATGTTTTTTTGGGCTGATTGTTCTCGCATGGATCATGTCATATCAAGCCAACCGTTATATTTTGCATAATGCCAACTTACTTCAAACTTATTTCTCCCATGTGAATATCTCATATAGATTTTGGAGGTCATCTCACCATGATTATAATTTACTCATGTTGCCTGCCTTTGGTTCTTTATAAATGCATGTTTTTCCTTCTCAAACTTACATCCTTTTGAGTGTGAAAACATCTAGTGTTCTTCTCTTATTGGTGACATGGTGGGAGTAGCAGTGACATCTAGTTTGAAGGAAATATCTTCAGAATATTTGAACCAAATCTTTGACCTATCAAGCCCTGATGAGGCATTTGTAAGGATGTTATTTGACATTAAAAACCTAGAAGATTACAAGGGGTCATTGACTACCAAAACCATTCACGTAGCATTGATTAGAAGGATAATTAGGATAAGTCTTGTATTTTCTACCTTCCAGATGATGTATTTCCATCTCTTTAGACTAGAACATCAAAAGACTCTTGATATGTTGAAGAAATTTTGGCTTTGTGTGTAGGCCTTTGTGCAAGGTGTAACTAACTATTCATGTCCCTTCATTTGTGATGAAGGATTCACTGTGAAGGATATCCCTTAGAGTCTTATGCACTTGATGGAGATTTATTAGGTATTGTGCCTACTCTTTTTTGTAGGATGAATGAACTAGAGCAACATGTTTCAATCTTGGAGAAGAAACCATCAAGGACCATACCTTCTAGCCTCCTGAAGCATCACCCATCTTTGTGAAGAAATGTAGGGGGTGAGTCTAGTTCCAGGAATCCTACTCCATCTACTATAGGATCAATTATTATTTCACTTCATCTCAAGTTGTACCAATCCATCTTCTATTTTCAAAGCAATAGGGAAAAAGGACTTTCTAAAGGAGGTCTGGACATGACTGAATGGGTTTCTCTCTATGAGAGGAGATCACAATTTCTTAGTTTTTGGATGGTCCTATGACAACTATTGATGAAATCATGTCTTTGGGTATGTCTCACACCCTAGTAGGAGACATTGTGTTTGTTCAAATGGTATTGGGAACAGAGGAATTTGTTCCTAGAAATAATAGGCTGGTGAAGAAACTTCCTCTTTATAGAGAGGATTTTGTAGTGGAAGATGATTAGGTTTCTCTTTTCTTATTTCTTTTTTATATAGTTTCCAAAATGTATGCAACTCTTTTCATGGGTTGGGGCCCCTATAGAACCCCAATTTTGCTTTTTCCACAATACAAAAGATGTCAAACAGTTACATTAGTTTACATGCTTCATAATAGATTTGAAATTCTTATCAAAGAAATATAAAGATCTAATGTATTGCATCAAATTAAATTCATGTTTGAAAACAAAAATTCAAAATAATATTCAGTTTTCATGAAACAAGAGTAATAATTAAAATAAGATGAAAAATTTGTTCAAAGAAGACAAGCCTAAGCTTGCTCATCGATCTTCACATCTGTATCTTCATCTTCATCATCTTTCTCCTCCTTTGGTTTCCTTTCCACATATGCATCATATATTTGAAATAAATTCCTTACATCCTCTTTAGTTGGACTTGTGGTGTTGAAAAATCAAGGTCTCCTGTATGTTAATGCATCTCCACATTGATCCATCCTTTTCTTGTATTCCCATGGCTTTGCTTTCAACTCTGTAATTCTATTTCTACAACCATTAGTGTCTCAATGACCTCATAAGAAAAATTTTCAACTTGGATTTTTTTCTCAAAAGAATTGATTAGGAAGTCCATTTCTAGGTCACCATAACTCTTTTTGAATTTATCAAACACCATACCTTCCAATTTCATATCCATGGTGGCAATGCCTTTCAACCCATTTCCTTTCTATCTCCATCTTTTCTCTAACTTCATTTAAAAATTCAACCCTAATTTTAGCCAGATATTCAATTGCATATTGGGTTCCCATTTTTCTAGTGGCACAATTCCTTCCTTTTCAACTAGATCTTCATCAAGTTGAGTGATACGGTTCAACTTGGGAATAATTCCTTCATAGTAGAAAATCTCATTGTCACATTGTTCAATTAACTCATCAATTTCATTGAGCTTGGTCTTAAGTTCTCCATATTTCATTTTGGATTTCTCAAGGCTCTTCTTCCCTTTTCAAATAAATTTTTTACCCAATCATCAACAACTTTAACATTCTTGGTAGTCTTTTCAATATGTCCAATAACTTCAAGAGTAATAGTAGAGATATCTTCTTGTATTTCACTAGATTGGCCCACTAGCTATTGTAAACATGAATTCAAATACCTTACTTGTTATTTCAAATTTTTTTTATATCTTTTCCTCATCCACTTTATGCAACAAGCCTTGGACTACTTCTAAAACCTCTTGTTTCAATGTTTCTCTTGAGGGTTTTCCCAAAGGGATAATATGGACACTATAATCACTGATGTTATATCATTTCTTGATTTACCTTCATGTGGGGTTGCTAATTCTAGTGTTCTAGATCCATATGGATCTACATGAGTCTTAGTAATAACCCCTGTCCCTTTTGGAGTCTTTTGGGGCTTTGGGAAAGCTAAGGTTGTAATATCTATAACTTTCTATAGTGTAATCTCCTCTTCTTCTTTTGAATCAACCCCTCCCAACCAACGAGTTGTGAGAGAAGTCCCCACTTTTACTTCTTGTGATTCCTATTGGGGTTTTCATAAAGAAAACAACCAATTGCTTAGATGTTTCTTGACACTGATGGAGCTTCTGTTGTTCCTTATCCACTCCCAATGTTGACTCTTTGGGTTCATCCTTTCTTAGAACTTCCTCCAACTGCTTCTTTCCTTGATCTTAGACTTGGGATTGATTGATTTCCTTTTGAGTCACATGATCAGTTGGAGCATGTTCTTTATTTGTTCCCTTAGCTAAAGTAGCCATAGATCTATGGTTTCCTTAGGAACCTCTTAGATTGGTGTTGTCATTTTGGGAAATTCATCTCTTTTTGCATATCTTCCTCCTTTATAACATGTTGTTGTTAAGTGAAAACATCTTCATGAGAAGGTATGCTAGTTACCATTTTCTCTAAATCAATTCTTACTTTCATGGCTCAGCAGGTTGAATTTGAGTAATTAATCCTTCACCTTTATCAATGGTCTACACACTTTGACTATCATCAATTTTCACCTCTATAGTGGCTTCCTTTGTAATTTCCACCACTCTTTCTTCAGTAGAATCTTCTTTTGAGGTGATTCATTACCCTTGATGACCTTTGTTTCCTCTTGAGGATATATTTTTTGGTGCCAAATTATCTATAATTTCTTCACTAGAAATCCTCTAAGTTTCTGATTGACCTACATCTAAAATAGTTTGGCCTTCAATAAAAATTTGGAATTAGGGTTTTTGGCTCAATAACTGGAAAATGGGTGAGTTCCTTTACTTCTTCATCTAATTGGAGAACACCTGCACTTTCTACCACATGTGTTTTCAACTGATACATCAAATGGTTCAAGTATAGGAATCTCTTCACTTATGTATATGTCCATTATTTCAATTGGGTTATTTTCTTGTTCATGTGGTTTGTCAAAAAGAGGTACATTCACACTTCCAAATGGTGTTACATCAGGTTTATTCAAACCTCTGTTCAATCATAGAAACTTCCTAGTATATTGGGTGGGAGATTACTTTGGGTTACTTGTTCTTAGATAACTTCAGCTACTACTCCTTTGGAAATAAAACTAGAGATGGGGGTACTGGTTGCACAATTGGATTAACTTGGGGTGTCTCTTGATCAAGTGGTGGTGTTACTTGGTGAGCCAAGGAAGCAACTACTCTTTTTGTTCTTTTGTAAGAGAAGGATAATCACCTCATGATCTCTATGCTTGTGCTTCCTTGATGCATGGCCACCAACATCTCTTTCCAAGGGTTGTTCAAATACAAGTTTAACCTTTTTCTTGGCTCTTTCAAAATGCCTAACATCTGGTGGCTCTCTTTCTTTTGCACCTTGTACCAAAGATGCTAAGGGTCCACACCTGATATAGATCCTCTCATTGTCTTAGTTGAGATGGATGCCCTTGTTAATATTGTTGTGGGGTTCCTATTTTGGTTACACAATTCCCTTAGCCTGTATGGGCATTATAAAAGTAATAGGAGCATTTTGCATGGACTTAAAGAGAAGCATTTCCTTTATCTTTTGCTTCAAAGTAGACATGGAAGTCCCAGTCTCACTAGTAGTAGTAGTCCATTCATCAAAAATACATGTGGTAGGTCTCTTTGAAGGTAAATTGAGGGGCCTTTCCTCCCAAAGGATCTATCTTATCAGCCCCTTCCTTCAAAAAGGAAGATCTTCCTTCAAAATTTCCAAGTCCCTGAATTTATTAAGTACCTTTGTGTTTTGAATGGATAGATCTATACTCTTTCCTTTTAGCCAAGTCAAGGTCCTCCTCATCACATTAGAAATCCTATTATACTGATCATATGACTCTCCCTCATCCCATTTTATGGGAGCCATTGGATGTCCTTCTATCTTTTTAGTAAATATAGTATTGACTCATTGTTTGTTGGTCATCCAAATTCCTTGAGGCACCACAAATTTTAAAATCAATGATTTTTCTGAGAGTCATCCTTGAGAAATATCTGAGTCTAACTTCCTCCTCATCTCTACAATTCATCCAATAATCCTCAAAGTGAGGTTCATGCTCAAAATAATTTCCCAAAGTTGTGTTGACCACCCATCTAATATCATAGTTAGATCTTTCCTCAAATTTCTCCATGTCAAATATTTCCATCTCCTCCTCCATCAATATCTTTTATAATGGAGGGGAAAGAGTATCTTCCAATTTTAATAGGAAATTTGATGTTTTTTTGTGTCTCCTAGCAATCAACTTGTGAACTGGTGTTAGTTGTCTTGAAATTTCACACAAATCCATCTTATCATCTAAATATCTTGGCAATTTACATGGTTTCCCCTCAAACCCACTAGCTCTAATGTAGGTAAACAATCTATACTAGATGAAAAAAAACCATAATCATTATTGCATTCTTGGCTTCTTTTGATATTTTGTATTGTTCCCACTCAGGTTTGAATAAGCATATGACAGGTGCAAAAGAATGCATCATTCACCAATCTCACATTTCCTTTCCAATTACTCAACTGTAATTAGGATAAATCTCATGCACTTTTTTTTGTTTGAAAGGGGCATGTGGTACAAGGCTAGGAAAATGTCTATGGCCTATAATATTGTAAATCAAATATGTCATCATATAAAACTCAAGCTCCCTAGTACCACCCATTTTGATTTTTTGCAGTTAGTGCTAAAAGATGTTCATGAATTGAATCAACTATAAGGGTTTCCCAAAAAATGCTCCCTTTTCTTTCTAAAATAACCCAAATATATGGGCACATCCATTCCTTGAATTCATTTGTTGTTTCAGGCCAACCATCCTCTTAGCAACACAATTAAATCTTCCACTTCCTCCACAAATTGTGCCCTAACCAATTTTTTGGGGAGTCTAGTGGTTACCTTCTTATCTACTAGTAGCCACTTAGTGTTTATAACCTTGGCATAATCTTTATTTTTGGATTCAAAGTCCTTAAGGATTGATTCAATATTTAAGGTTACCGATGTTTTGATTACTGGTAATCTCATCATTAACCTGAAAGCTCTGGGTGTTAAAGTCAACACTGCCTCACCACTTCCATCCAAAACTTCCCTCTTCTCTGGATTATAATTCATAGCAAAAATCCTTACCAATTGGGACAATGTACTGAAGGAGGTATAACACTAGCTAGGAAATGTTACTAGCCTCGATTTCCTCCATGAATTCATTTTTGTCTGGGCTATTGAGTCTTTGCAAAAAAATCATTCAAATTGACATCCATCAAGTATGTGTTTATAATTTTATCTAAGTCACTAGTAATATCGGATGTGACTTGAAAACCCAAATTTAATGAATTCATTTTTTATGCCCTAAATTTTCCCTTTAACCTCTTTGCAAATTATGGAACAAACAATGAAAAATATGAATGTAGTATAATCCTTACCAGTTTTCCATGCAAATGTCTGTGTAATTTTCCCTTGCTTCTTAGACTCTCAATCCTCTAGCTCCAAATTGAGCACTTCTTGGTTGATTTCACTTTCATTCCTTTGTGAATTTCAAAAGCTAGGGCATCCAAATCCTCACATGTGATAGTAAAAATCTCGAAGTGTTTGAATACTTCAAACAATTTTTCTTTGATTCATGTAAAAACACATTAATGGTGGAAAGTCATAAATGTGTCACATCCTATCCATCCATCCTACCTTTCTTATTTGAATGTGGACCATCCACATGGATGAATGTGATGCTTCATGGGCTAAGGAGTTTTTTTCACTTTTCACTATATTTTAAATGCATACAAGTTCACACATTTGACCCGAGCACCCACCCTTGAATTTTGTTAAGATCATGACATGTGTTTAAATCTTAGAGGGAATGGAGTCACGAGAGGATTTTTTTTCATTTTCTATTTTCCCAATTAGGAAAAAAATTACCAAGTCGACTCAAACCCCACTTCTTTAAACCCTTGCTGAGAATACGCCACATGTCCTTAACGGGCTTCAAATATTTTATTGCATTTTACACTTCATCAACTCATCATCAAAAACACATCATTGGCCGAATCTCCACTCAATCATATTTTGACACATATACCTCTTTGGGAGTGGGGTGATTATTATTTCTTTAATATTTTGACTTAAATATTTGTGGGAATATTCATTAGGCCTCGGGCTAATTTTGCATCTTGTAGTTATTACGTAGATAGTAAAATTTTACAAATTGTGCCCGCTATAGTGCAACCAATGGAGGCATACCACATATCTTCAGGTGGTGGAGAAAATATGAAATTTGTAATGAAAGGTCCAAAGGATAATATATAAGGAATATTTTATGATTAAACTTGATCCATGATCAATTTTTCAAAAGGATTTTAGGGAAAACATGACTATTACATTCCTGACTAAAAAAAGGATTCACACCCTAAACACAAGATTTTTATTTACATCCAACATGATCACATCTTCAAGCATACATTTTGAAACATGGGGAAAACTAGTTAAGAAGCATTTTTTGAAAAGGCATACACATTTGGATAAGAGGGTGAGATCAAATCAAGCACCAACATCGCTTTGACTCGGGGATGGGCACCCCTTGTGGGTGCCACAAGAACCAAATAAAACAAACAATAAACAAACCAAGTTCCTAAATCCATTGGGCTATGAATTCATCTAAAAACATGCACAAGGTCTAAACAAGGCCACCATACTTCACAAAAACATACAGAGATACCAAGGCAATTGGTCACTATAGACCAGGAAAATAAAAGGGAAACAAAAACAAAAAAACAAAACAAAAAAAAGACTATACACTATACAAAATTTTGTACCTTGATTGTGATCAATCAAGGAAGTGCTTTAGATGCCTACCATTAATAGGAAACTCTAGTAAATATCCATCAAATCTTTGAGGAAGAAAGTATGTTCACTAATCCTTATATCGATAGAGTAGGGCCCATCCAAAATGCATCAAACTTTCCATGATTTCCTTTATCCTCGTGCCTTTATCCCATAATAATAACAAGATCTCCAACATTGAAAGTTCTAGGAGTCACCTTTTTATCAAAAAAAATTTCTTAATTTTTCTCTAAATTTAAGGTTCCTTTGATGGGATTCCCTTCTTTCTTCATCCAATTCCATTATTTGATTAATCCTATTTTCATAGGGCTTATTTCTTCATCCTCAAGTTGTTGTATGAACTGATAAGAAGAAAATTGCATATGTAGGGGTAAAAGATCTTGAACTCCATAAACTAATTCAAAGGGAATTTTCCTAGTAGCTCTTTTAGTAAGTAATTTATCTTCCACAAAGAAAATTTCAGCTACTCTCCCCATTTTATTTTATTTATCTCCAATGTCCTCCTAATTATCTTGAGAAAATTCTTATTACTTGACTCAACTTGACCATTCCCTGAGGATTGTAATTGGATGCATATGTCAAAATAATTCCATATTCTTGGCACATAGCTACAATGGCTTAGCTCTAAAACTCATAGCATTATCAAAACTATTTTTCATAGTACTCCAAACCTATAGATTATATGATTCATAATGAAGTCCATGACTATTTGGTGAGTTTCCTTTTTGGTGGGAATAGCTTCAACCCATTTGGTGAAATAATTTATGGCTACTAGTATCCATTTGTGCCTTGCACTTGAGGGGTATGAGATCTCTCCAATGAAGTCCATCCCCCATTGTTTAAAAGGAGATTCTATTGATATTGGTTGTAAAGGTAAAGCACCTAAAGCTTTCATCCTTCCTTGAAAACCTTTGACAACTTTCACACTTCTTGACCAACAAGGTTACATCTTTAAAAAGTGTAGGCCACCAGTAACCTACCCTCAAGATCTTGTGGGTAGTCACTCTTCCAGCAAAGTGACCTCCACATACTCCCCCATGGAATTTTGTAATAAGTTTGGGAGCTTCTTCCTCTGTGATACATCTCAAAAGGACCCCCTCAGGATTCTTTCCAAGCCAACCCATAATCAATTATGATATATTTTTGGGAGGCCAATTTGAGTGTCCTTCTTTGATTTTTGTCAAATGACTAGGACACTCCAAATTCTTGAGGTAAAATATTATGTCTTTATACCATGTGGAGTTGATCATTTTTCTTGAACATCCATGGTTCCTTCCTCAATTTCATTAATTTCCATTACCTACAAGGTTACTCTTTGCCATCGATTTGCAAGGCCCAAACCTCTAACCAACTTGGTGGTTTGTATATCCATATCATACTCTTGTAGCTTATTCACCCAATGACATATTTTTGCTAGAAACTTCCATCTCTGATAAAATGTCCTTAACCATAGTATGGGGAACATAGGCTACAATCTTGGAACTCAGAATATAAGGCCTAAAAATTTTAGTTGCTCTTACCAAAGCAAAATCCTACTTTTCCATGATGGTATATTTTAATTCAACACCTTGTAAGGCTTTATTGAAAAAGGAAATAGGTCTTTCATTACCCTTCATCATCCTTTTGCAATAACACTGATGTAATGGTGTTCTTAGATGCAAAAGAGAATATCTGAAAAACCTTTTTATAATCAAGGGTTTCCAATATTGGGGCATTCTTCAATGCTTCTTTTATTCCATTGAAATCTTGGATGGCTTCCTTCTTCCCATTTGATGATTTGGTCCTTTTTAGCATGTTTGTTATAGGAATAGTTATCTCAAAAAAATTGAAATAAACCTCCTGATAAAATTGATTTGACCAAAAAAGGATTGAATCCTTTTTTAGTTTTAGGGATAAGAACTTTACTAATTGCTTCCACTCTCTTAGGATCAATCATGACCCCTTCCTTAGACACTATATGTCCCAATAACTTTTTTTGAACACCAAAATGACACTTTTTAGGATTTAATGAAATATCATACTCTCTGCATCTAATCAACATTTTTCCACATGGCCAAGGTGGTCATTTATTTTCCTAGAGAATATAGTTACATCATCTTGATATACTATAATAAATTCATTAATGTAACCTACAAAGGCAACATCCATAGCTCTTTGGAAGGTAGACCCCTGCATTCATCAAGCAAATGGCATTCTCACATATACATAGGTACCCCATGGAGTGGTAAAAGTAGTTTTAATTCTTTCGATTGCTTCACAACCACCTGATTGTACCCGAGAATCCATCTAATGTAGAGAGAAATTCAGATCTAGTGACCAATTGTAGCATATTATCCATGTTAGGAAATGGATAATTATCTTTGATGGAGGCCTTGTTCAAATTTCTAAAATCCACACACAACCTTATATCTCCATTTTTCTTTCTAATAGGCACAAGATTTTCCACCCATGAAGAATATCTTATGGGCTGTATTATCCCTCCATCCCTCAACTTTGTTAATTCTTCTTGCATCTTAAGGGAGAGAAGTGGATTGATAGGCCTCTATTTTTTCCTAAATGGTTTAGCATTAGGTTCCAAAGGTATTTCATGTTGAAATAAATCTTCCTATATGATTTTAATTCTGAGTAAGACCATGCCAAATATCTTGATATTTTTTCAACAATTCAACATAAGACTACTTTTTTCTTCCTTACTTAAATTTCTCCCTATCCAAATTTTCTAGGATTTTCTTTAGTTCCCAAATTGAATTCTTCAACATCCCTTGAAGTAGATATGTGTCTATGAACCACCCTATCAACATTATCAAAATTATATTCTAAGAAACAACCCCCTAGGAATGGTGTTGGTTTTAACTGAATGATATCCTTACAAACATGGTTTCTTTACCATCACAAATAGAAACCATAGGTTCCTAGTCCATACACTAATTTGTGAATTCTCCTTCATTTAGTAAAAACCTCTAAACCTAGGCATCATCATCAAAACATCATAATGTACCTCACATAAGCACAGATGGTCTAGAAAATACTTTCAATATCATAATTACAATAAGGAGATGTAAGCATTAAACCTAGATCTAATCCTACCAATCTTTCTTTGCAACATTTTGATTTTTTCATGATATAAAATGTTAAAGGAGTCAAACATCTCAATAAAATCCCATACTACATGCTTATATTATTTCATCCTTTGATTTTTTGTAGCATACAATTTTCTAACTTGTTTGACCACTAATTTCTAAATCTCCTTTAACAATTATATCTTTTATACCATACCTCCAAGAAATCCTCAAACCCAAGAGTAATGCCTCATACTCTGCAATATTGTTTGTGCATTCAAATTTAATTTGAAGGAAAAATTAAAAGTCTCTTGGCTTGGAGATATAAGTACAACCCTAGCCCCATTTCCCATATTGGAGCAAGCTCCATCAAACATCAAGGTCCAAGGGACACAAAATTGTTCAAAACAACTTACTCTCATTGATAAATGCTCCTCAAAATATGCATAACCAACAAAATTGTTAACATCCACATCAAAAACAACACTTCATAGGAAACATTGTTGGGATCTTCAATCAAATGCAACATCTTCTTCTCCCCATACAACTTGAAAGATTTCCTTCCATTGGTATAGTGGCATGACATGTCCATTTGCACACTTCCTCCCACACTAGCGGTCCCACTTCCTTGACAATAACATACCCCATTTAGTAGGGAAAGTCCACAATAACCACATTCATGGTTAAAAACTTACTAGGGTAAGCTATCTAATTGCACCACCAAACCTTTGACATATCCAATTACTGGTACTTCTCTTGAATCCATAGAAATAACTTTCCAAATGTTTTGTTACTTTGATATCTATCTCATTCATAACTTCAAGGGCATCACATTACATGAAGCTCCTGAATCAAACATGTAATTATGAACAAGTCTGTCTTTAATAATCAAAGTAGTGTAAAAGGGATCAACATCAAGTTGAGATTCAAAAAGGGAGGTGCCTAAATATACTTAGGGGATTCCCCCAAATTTTCCAATTCTTATGGCACTTCCAATTTTATAATTATAGGGGGAAGATCAACACTATTAACATATTTTCCTGGGGCCACTACCTCCTCCTTGAACCCCAAGTACTCGAATGCTCTTTTTCTTTGCTCAGGGATTCTGAGAAAATCAACAATGGGTATAATAACCTTGATCTAAATCAAAATTTGAGCCATATCATAGGGGTATACTTGGGTAATGTTGTATTGAGAGGTATGGTAACTTCCCTTTCTTGTAGTATGAGGTACTTCATGGCTTGGGCAAGGGTTACTAGATTTATTGGAATTAGATGGGATTTTGTTTGGAACATATTTCTTGGGGAGATCCTTTGGGATATTAGTGAGGATAGGATTATTTGGTTTGGGAAGTGGCCCTCTTCCCCTTTAACAACTTTGTTTCTTAGATTATATTCCTTTTCTTGGGAAACCATTGAATTCATCAAAAGCTTCATGTATTCCTTAGAAGGAATTCCTCCATCATATTTTGGATCATTAATGCCCTTAAGTACTCAAAATCATGATTGGGAACTCAAAATCTTGAACCATATCAACATCCAAATTAGTAGTGGAAGGGAAAAAATTACCCATTGTTTACTGCAATCCCAAAATCCTTCCACATTCCTTGTACTTAGAAACTCAGTAGAAGTGGCTCCTTATTGTGAATTATTATTGCACTCCATCATAAAAACATCCCCATAGGTAGCATTTTCATTAACCTCTTCACTTTCTTCAGTAGGGTCACATGGGAGATGTGGGAGGAAACACTTATCACACCAGTCAATCACATGATCTTCTTCAACCAAGGACACTCTAAAATTTAATGGACTAGGTACCAATTTATTTTCTCTTGGTTGTTTTTCTTATTTCTTGATCCCATGGGCCCCTTCCCTCTATCATATGATCTATGATCATTTCTAGGATGATTACCAAATCTATTTTGACTTTGAGGTTGATTATTGGCCTAAGAATTCTGTCCTATTCTCTTTTCTTCCCTAGTAAGCTTGTAAGAAATTTCTTTCACTACTCCCACTAGAGTCTTAACCACTTCTTCTAGATCTACTCCTTTTTGCCTGGGGTCTTTCAAGGATTGACCAACTTGACACCCTCCCTTTTAGGAGGCTTTCCTGCTACCTTAATATTGTTCTCAATTTGTACTTCCATGGAGAAAGCTTGTCTCAAAGTCCTAGGGTTTTTTCCCTCAAATAATATGCAACTTTCTTATCAAAGGCATCAGAATATTTTATCAGATAGGATTCATCACTTGGTCTTAAAATTATAGGCAATCTAGTTAGGGTTTTGTTAAATTGGTATTAAAATCTTGGATAGGTTCATTGGGATTCTTCTTGATATTTTCAAAATTATGAGAGGAGAAACCTAGGATCAGTCTTGTCCCCATATTGTAATCTAAATGCATTTTCATTTCATCCATGAATTAATAGAATTATTTGGTAAGGATTTATACCAATCATGGGCATCCTCTTCTAAGGTATGAATGAACAATTTCACATACACATCCTCATGCTCAATCTCAAAATCTTCCATAATATTAGTAAATAGCTTGAGGTGTTGGTCACCACTGATGGCATTATTTCCTTGAAACTTAGGAAACCTATTTCTCATCTCTTGTGGAACTAGGTTAGATAACCCACCATACCCCTGAAATCTATAGGTCAAAAACATTTACAACAAAGGGAGGTCTAGGTGGAGGATGAGCCATATTATTTTGAGGAGGTGTCCTAATAGGAGGATTAAAATGGTATGGGACAGAGGTATTTGAGGTAATGGGGTATGATCTTCAAAATATTGATCCTTCAATGATTTAGTTTCATAAAACACTCTATTATTTCTAAGTAATAGAGAGGAGATGAGGGATACCTATATCAGTTGAAAATGAAGGATCCTCTCGAGCTGGAGTGTACAAATTTGTGCAAGGACTACTTGATCTAGAACTGTCTATGAGGAACTAGAGTAATCTTCTACCAAAGGTTGATCACTCTCAACAACATGCACCACTTTCTCTTCTGACCTTTGATCACCCAAAGCTCTCCAGACTTGTTTCTTAGTTGGATTTGTCCTTCCTAACTCTAGGAACAAATTTCTAGCAAGATTTTTCTTGAAGAAAGACCTTCTTCCTTCCAACTTTGTAAATTTTACTGACAGATCACAATATTTGAAATTCAAGGTATTGGTATTTACCATATTTTTTGAATAACGTGGATTCACCACTAAGGTCTTACACCTTAGATGTGTAAATCATTATAAATAACTTTCAACTGAAACTTAATGATCAATTTTCAACAAATCTTGGCAAATCTCACTATCCTTTATCAATATTTACCCCTAGAAAAGTCAAATTTAATGGAAAGCTTGTTTGACTAGGAAAATACCAAGCAAATGACTTTTGATTAAGCTCATTTTTATAAATCTTGATAAAGGATCAAGTCTAGATCATGTATTTGCATCTAAACACACTTCATACATTACCAGAGGTTGATATTTCTTTGTATTTACAAAAAATACTCCCGGAAATGATGCATACCATGAGGGTGTTGGTACCCAAATCAGTCCGACCTTGTAAGTCAAGAAACATCAATGAGTTAAGTAGGATTCTTAGATAAACACATACCATGATTTGATTTGTCATTTTGTAGGCGAGATGATGGATTTGGTAAATCTCTTTGTCACTTTGACTTGGGAAATGTTGGATAACACCTCACTAAGGGTATGACCTACCCTACTACTTTAGGTTTTCCTACAACCAGGGTGAGAGGACCCATTTTGTAACTTGTATTTGTGAAAGAAATGGATGGAATAACAATATTTGGACTCTATTTCTTAAGGAAATGGTAAAACAACCCTAAGAAGACATGGTCAATGTAGACATTATCTAACTCTCATGAGTTGTCACACTAGAAAATGTAGATATCTTCTAAAGGAGGCTCAGGTTACTAAAGACACAATGGTATTTCCATATTTATTTTGCATATATTTTGGATAAAGGATGGAAAAATTAACAAATCTCCTTAGCATTTATGCATAAACAAGTGCAAGCATGGGTAATTCGAGTGGATCAGATGGTTATTGGTTATGGTTTTGATGTATGGATGGGAAATTAAGCTAGGATAAATTTGATTATACAAAATACTTAAATGAACCTTAAAAATGTTGTAAACCATTGTTCTTGATGCAAAATACAGATCACATAATCCAAAGCATTTCTTCAACTAGAAATTTTGTATTCATGGAGGCCCAAGAACATAGGATTTCACACAAACTTTGAGAACCTAAACATAAAATCTCATGATAAATTATCAATAAAATACTAATAATTTTTGATCAAATACATTCTAGATACCCTCAATAACTAACAAAGATATCTTAAATCAGACAAATACAACTTGAATTTAAAATTCTTTTTACCACAACATGAAGGAAAGATCCATCAATAATGTAGTTGTAGTTTGCCAAATTTTCACTATTTAAGCTAAGGATTTGTGTAATTAAAGAAATAACAGTATAAGATTATAATAGAAATGTAGATAATTGATTCAAAGTAACACATCTTGAAACAAAAAACATTTCTCATGAGAATACACACAAATTTATTCAAGAAACTCCAATACTTTGACAAGGGGACACAACACCTATGACCTCAATTTCTACCAATGACTATATAGTGAAATCATCTTGGTAAGAAGGTTTGGGAATGGATGAACAAAAGCTTAGGTATCTCAAATCAGTTCAGCTTAAGATAGTATAAATTGGTTTTCTCCTTATCTCTCTAAAAATTAGAAAAATTTAACCCCCTTATGCGAGAGTATTCTCATTGCATTTATACAATTTTTTGATCACTCATTCATTTTCTCTTTCCCCCCAAAATCATTAATCTTCAAATAATATTCTATTTTATGTTTGCCAAGTGGAAGAATCATGAGTCATTCATGTTTTTCACTCTCCCAGAATGACTAGGATGCCATGTCATTTCTTTGATATTTGTTTAATCATTTATCCCTTCAAGAGGGTAAAGAGACCCCTTTTTGATGATTTCCAAGCACCTCTAGGTGACTTGATTTGATGTGTAATCCCTTTTACCTTTTGAGAATCCATCTTGGAAACACACACTCATTTTCATGTTTTTCTAGGTTGATTGTTCTCCACATGGATCATGTCATATCAAGCTAACCGTTATCTTTTTCATAATGCTAACTTACTTCAAACTTATTTCTCATGTTGGATATCACATATAAATTTTGGAGGTCATCTCACCATGATTATACTTTACTTAGCTTTGCCTGCCTCTAGTTCTTTATAAATGCATGTTTTTCCCTTCTCAAACTTACATCCTTTTGAGTGTGAAATTTTTTGGTGAGCTTCTCTTATTGGTGACATGGTGGGAGTAGTAGTGGCATCTAGTTTGAAGGAAATATCTTTAGAATATTTGAACCAAATCTTTGATCTATTAGGCCCTAATGAGGCATTTGTAAGGATGTTATTTGACATTTCCAACCCAGAAGATTACAAGGGCCATTGACCACCCAAACCATTCATGTAGCATTGATTAGAAGGATTATCAGGATAATTCTTGTCTTTTTTTCCTTCCAGATGATGTATTTCATATCTCTAAGACTAGAACATCAAAATACTCCTTGATATGTTGAAGAAATTTTGGCTTGTGAGAAGGCCTTCTATGCAAGGTGTAACTAACTATTCATGTCCCTTCATTTGTAGATGAATGATGGATTTTTGTGAAAAGAGATCCCCTTATGGTCTTACACTTGATGGAGAATATTTCATTAGGTACCATGCCTACTCTCTTTTATAGGATGAATGAACTGGAACAACATGTTTCAATCTTGGAGAAGAAACCATCAGGACCATACCTTCTCAACCTCCTGAAGCATCACCAATATTTGTGAAGAAATTTAGGGGTGAATCTAGTTCCAAGCCTCCTACTCCATCTTCTCTAGGATCAATTATTAATTGCACTTCCATCTTAGTTGCTTAATCCATCCTCTACTTTCAAAGCAATAGGGAAGAAGGCCTTTCCTAAAGGTGGTCTAGACATGCTGAATGGGTTTCCTCCTATGAGAGGAGATCACAATTTCTTAGTTTTTGGATGGTCCTATGAAAAATTATTGATGAACTCATGTCTTTGGGTATGTCTCTGCACCCAGTAGGAGACATTGTGTTTGTTCAAATGACATTGGGAATAGAGGAATTTTTTCTAGAAAGAATAGGTTGGTGAAGAAACTTCCTCTTTGCAGAGAGGATTTTGTAGTGGAAGATGATTAGGTTTCTCTTTTCTTGTTTCTTTTTTATATAGTTTCCAAAATGTATGCAACTTTTTCATGGGTGGGGCCCCTATAGAACCCCAATTTTTTTTTTTCCACAATACAAAAGATGTCAAATAGTTACATTAGTTTACATGCTTCATAATAGATTTGAAATTATTATCAAATAAATATAAATGATCTAATGTATTGCATCAAATTACATTCATGTTTGAAAACAAAATTCAAAATAATATTCATTTTCATGAAACAAGAGTAATAATTAAAATAAGATGAAAAAGTTGTTCAAAGAAGAAAAGCCTAAGCTTTCTCATCAGTCTTCACATCTGTATCTTCATCTTCATCATATTTCTCCTCCTTTGGTTACCTTTCCACATATGCATCATATATTTGAAATAATTTCCTTACATCCTCTTCAGTTGGACCTGTGTGGTGTTGAAAAATCAGGGTCTTCCTATTCAATGCATCTCCACATTGATCCATCATTTTTGTATTCCCATGGATTTTCTTTCAAATCTATAATTCTACTTTCTATAACCATTAGTGTCTCGATGACCTCATAAGAAAAGTTTTCAACTCAGATATTTTTCTCAAAAGAATTGATTAGGAAGTCCATTTCTAGGTCACCATAACTCTTTTTGAATTTATCAAACACCATACCTTCTAATTTCATATCTATGGTGTCAATTCTTTGTCAACCCATTTCCTTTCTGTCTCCATCTTTTCTCTAACTTCATTTAAAACTTCAACCCTAATTTTAGCAGATCTTAGATTGCATACTGAGTTCCCATTTTTTCTAGTGGCACAATTCCTTCCTTTTCAACTAGATCTTCATCAAGTTGAGTGATATGATTCAACTTGGGAAGAATTCCTTCATAGTAGAAAAGCTCATTGTCACATTGTTCAATTAACTCATCAATTTCACTGAGCTTGGTCTTAAGTTCTCCATATTTCATTATGGATTTCTCAAAGCTCTTCTTCCCTTTTTCAAATAAATTTTCTACCCAATCATCAACAACTTTAACCTTCTTGGTAGCCTTTTCAATATGTCCAATAACTTCAGGAGTAACAGTAGAGATATCTTCTTGGATTTCACTAGATTGCCCACTAGCTATTGTAAACATGAATTCAAATACCTTACCTTTTATTTCAAACCTTTTTGATATCTTGTCCTCATCCACTTTATGTAACAAGCCTTGGACTACTTTTGAAACCTCTTGTTTCAATGTTTCTCTTGAGGGTTTTCCCAAAGGGATAAGTTGGACACTATAATCACTTGATGTTATATCATTTCTTGATTTACCTTCATGTGGGGTTGTCACTTCTAGTGTTCTAGATCCATATGGATCTACATGAGTCTTAGTAATAACCTATCCCTTTTTGGAGTCTTTTGGGGCTTTGGGAAAGCCAAGGTTGTAATATCTATAACTTTATCAGGTATAATCTCCTCTTCTTCTTTTGAGATCAACCCTCCCAACCAACCAGTTGTGAGAGTAGTCCCCACTTTTACCTCTTATGATGCTTGTTGGGGTTTTCAGAGAAAACAACCAATTTATTAGATGTTTCTTACATCCGATGGAGCTTCCTGTTGTGCCTTGTCCACTCCCAATGTTGACTCTTTGGGTTCATCCTTTCTTGGCACTTCCTCCACTATGCTTCTTTCCTTGATCTTGGACTTGGGATTGATTGATTTTATTTTTGAGTCACATCATCAGTTGGAGCATGTTATTTATTTGTTCCCTCATCTGAGGTAGCCATAACTCCTATGGTTTCCTTAGGAACCTCTTGGAATGGTGTTGTCATTTTGGGAAATTCATCTCTTTTTGCAATATCTTCCTCTTTTAGAGGTTGATGTCTAGTGGAAACATCTTCATGAGTGGGTATGCTAGTTACCTTTTTTTCTTTCAATTCTTCCTTTCATGGCTCAACATGCTGACCTCTAGTAATTAATCCTTCACCTTTATCAATGGTCGCACACACTTTGACTGTCATCAATTTTTACCTCTATAGTGGATTCTTTTTCACTTTCCATCACTCTTTCTTTAGTAGAATCTACCTTTTGAGGTGATTCATTACCCTTGATGACTTTTGTTTCCTCTTGAGGATATTCTTTTTTGGTGCCACAGTATCTATAATTTCTTCACTAGAAATCCTCTGAGTTTTTGATTGACCTACTTCTGAAATAGTTTGGCCTTCGATAGAAACTTTTGGCATTGTGTTTTTGGCTCAACAACTAGCAAATGGGTGAGTTCCTTTACTTCTTCATTTGACTGGAGAACACCTACACTTTCTACCATATGTGTTTCAATTGATACATCAAATGGTTCAAGTATAGGAATCTCTTCACTTATGTCTATGTCCATTATTTCAATTGGGATCTTTGTTTGTTCATGTGGTTGGTAAAAAAGAGGTACATTCACACTTCCAAATGGTGTTACATCAGGTTTCTTCAAACCCTATTCAATCATAGAACTATTAGTATATTGGGTGGGAGATTACTTTAGGTTACCTATTCTTGGATAACTTCAGCTACTACTCTAGAAATAAAACTGGAGATGGGGGTGTTGGTTACACAATTGGATTAACTTGGGGTGTCTCTTGATCAAGTGGTGGTGGTGTTACTTGGTAAGATAAGAGGAAAACTACTCTTTTTGTTCTTCTATAAGAACGGAGGATCAATCACCTCAGGCTCTCTATGCTTGTGCTTCCTTGATGTATGGCCACCAACATCTCTTTCCAAGGGTTGTTAAAATACAAGTTTAACCTTCTTCCTGGCTCTTTCAAAATGCCTAACATTTGATGGCTCTCTTTCTTTTACACCTTGTACCAAAGATGCAGGGTCCACACCTGATATAGATCCTCTCATTGTCTTATTTGAGCTAGATTCCCTGTATTAATATTGTTGTGGGGTTCCCTTATTTTGGTTACACCAATTCCCTTAGCTTGTATGGGCATTGAAAAAGTAATAGGAGCATTTTTCATGGACTTTAAAAGCATTTCCTCTATCTTCTACTTTAAATCAAACATGAAGTCCTAATTTCACTAGTAGTAGTAGTCCATTCATCAAAATACTTGTGGTAGGTCTATTTGAAGGAAATTGAGGGGCCTTTCCTCCCAAAGGATCTATCTTATCAGCCCCTTCCTTCAAAAGGGGAAGATCTTCCTTCAAAATTTCCAAGTCCATGAATTTATTAAGTACCTTTATGTTTTGAATGGATATATCTATACTCTTTCCTTTTAGCCAAGTCAAGGTCCTCCTCATCACATTAGCAATCATGTTATACTAATCATCTGACTCTCCCTCATCCCATTTTATGGGAGCCATTGGTTGTCCTTATATATTTTGGTCAATATAGTATTGAATCATCGTATTTTGTTGTCATCCAAAATTCCTTGAGGCACCACACAATTTTAAAATCAATGATTTTTTTAAGAGTCATCCTTGAGAAATATCTAAGTCTAACTTCCTCCTCATCTCTAAAATTCATCCAATAATCCTCAAAGTGAGGTTCATGCTCAAAATAATTTCCCAAAGTAGTGTTGACCACCCATCTAATATCATAGTTAGATCTTGCCTCAAATTTCTCCATGTCAAATATTTCCATCTCTTCCTCCATCAATCTAGCTTTTATAATGGAGGGAAAGAGTATATTCCAATTTTAATAGGAAATTTGATGTTTGTTTTGTGTCTCCCAAGTAATCAACTTGTGAACTGGTGTTAGTTGTCTTGAAATTTCACACAAAGCCATCTTATCATCTAAATATCTTGGCAATTTGCATGGCTTCCCCTCAAACCCACTGGCTCTAATGTAGGTGAACAATCTATACTAGATGAAAAAGAAACCATATTCCATTATTGCATTCCTAGGTCTTCTTGATATTTATGTATTGTTCCCACTAGGTTTGAATAAGCATATACGGTGCAAAGAATGCATCATTCACCAATCTCACATTTCCTTTCCAATTACTCAACTGTAATTGGGGATAAATCTCATGACAATTTATTTTTTTGAAAGGGGAATGTGGTATAAGGCCAAGAAAATATCTATGGCCTACAATATTGTAAATCAAATATGTCATCATATAAAACTCAAGCTCCCTAGTACCACCCATTTTGATTTTTGTAGTCAGTGCTAAAATATGTTCATGAATTGAATCAGCTATAAGGGTTGCCCAAAAAATGATCCCTTTTTTTTCTAAAATAACCCAAATATATGGGCACATCCATTCCTTTAATTCATTGTTTGTTTCAGGCTAGCCATCCTACTTAGCAACACAATTAAATCTTCCACTTATGCCACAAACTATGCCCTAACCATTTTTTGGGGAGTCTAGTGGTTACCTTCTTATCTGCTAGTAACCACTTAGTATTTATAACCTTGGTATAATATTTCTTTTTGGATTTGAAGTCCTTAAGGGATGATTCAATGTTTAAGGTTACCGGTGTTTTGATTACTGATAATCTCATCATTATCTTGAAAGCTTTGGGTGTTAGATTCAACACTTCCATGTCACTTCCATCCACAACTTCCCTCTTCTTTGGATTATAATTCATATCAAAAATATTTACCAACTAGGGAAAATGTACTAAAGGAGGTATATTACTAGCTAGGAAATGTTACTATCCTTGATTGCTTCCATGAATTCATTTTTGTCTGGGCTATTGAGTCTTTGCAAAAAATCATTCAAATCAACATTCATCAAGTTTGTGTCTATAATTTTATCTAAGTCATTGGTAATACCGGATGTGACTTGAAAACCCAACGGAAATAAATTCATTTTTCTATGCCCTAAATTTTCCCTTTAACCTCTTTGCAAATTATAGAACAAACAATGAAAATATGAATGCAATACAATCCTTATTGGTTTTCCATGTAAATTTTTGTGTAATTTTCCCTTAATTCTTAAACTCTTAATCCTCTATCTCCAAATTGATGCTTCTCGGTTGATTTCACTTTATTCCTTTGTGAATTTCAAAATATAGGGCATTTAAATCCTCGCATGCGATAGTAAAAATATCAAATTATTTGAATACTTCAAACCATTTTTATTTAATTCATGTAAAAATGCATTAATGATGATAATCATAAATGCGTGACATCCTAGCCATCATCCTTCCTTTCTTATTTGAATGTGGACCATCCATATGGATGAATGTGATGCTTTGTAGGATTAGGAAGTATTTTTCACTTTTGCACTATCTTTTAAACTCATACAAGTTCACACACATTTGACTCGAATACCCACCCTTGACTTTTGTTAAGATCATGACATGTGTTTAAATCTTAGAGGGAACGGAGTCACAGGACCTTTTTTTTCATCTATCTATTTTCCCAATTAGGCACAAAATTACCAAGTTGACCTGAATCCCGCTTCTTTGACCCTTGCTAAGAATACGCCACGTGTCCTTGATGGGATTTGAAGATTTAATTACATTTTACACTTCATCAAATCATCATCAAAAATTCATTGTTGGTACGAATCTTTGCTCCAATCATATTTAGACACATATACCTCTTCGAGAACGGGGTAAATTATTATTTCTTGCATCTTTTGACTCGAATATTCATGGGAATATTCGTCGGGCCTCTAGGATAATTTTTCATCTTGTAGTTATTACGTAGATAGTAAAAAAAATTCTAATTATTCCCACTATATAGCAAAACCAATGGAAGTGCTCCATGTATCTTCACATGGTGAAGAAAAATATGAAATTTGCAATGAAATTCCAGAGGACGATACACATGGAAAATTTTTAAGATTAAAAGCTGTTCCATGATCGATTTTTCACAGGGATTTTCAGAGGAAACATGACTATTACATTCCTTGACCAAAAAAGAGGATTCACACCCTAAACACAAGATTTTTATTTGTATCCGACGCGATCACATATTTAAGCATACATTTTGAAACATGGGAAAAATAGCCAGAGAAATTTTTTTGAAGACATACACTAGATTATAGGGTGAAATCAAATCAAGCACCAACACACCTTTCAAATAAAATATGGGTTAGACCAGTGTAAATTTTTCATCCTATCCACCTTTCTGGTTAACTCTCCCCTTTGCAAAACTAGAAGGATAAAGATCATTTTTTATATCTGACCCTACTAGAATGTTACTCCCATAATTGGAAAGTGCACATTCCTCCTTTAGTGGAAGATTACTCTAGTACATTTGATAGTTTTGATATAGATTGTCCTCAAGCATATTTTCATTCTTTATTTCAAAAGGGTTCAATTCCTACAAATAACAAGTTTATTTATCATCTTCCACATTTATTTACCCCGAGAAAATAAATTTTTCCATGAAACTAAATCCCCTAAATAATTTTAATATGTGGACCACACCCCTTTGACTTAAAGACCTCCGTTTACCCACCATTTTAATATTTTATTTGAAAATCCACCACAAAATAATATGGATCACCCTCCTCCCATATCTCGTTTTGTATTCACTACATATAGACCAATAAATTTCAATGATATGGTGGGCTATCCTAATGAATTTCCAAATGATATCAGAAATAGATTGCCTTGGTTTTAAGGGAACAATGTTATTAGTGGAGACCAACATCTCAATTTTTTCCAAAATATCATGGATGATTATGAGGTTGAGTTTGAAGATGTTTATGTTAAATTGTTTATACATACATTAGAGGAAGATGCTAGAGATTGGTATAATTAAGTTACCTATAAGTTCAATTGACTCTTTCACTTTGAAATGAAAAATGCTTCAGAGACTACAATATGGTGATAAAACTGATCCTAGGTTTCTTCTATAAGAATTTGAAAACATTAAGAAAAATCCTAATGAATGTGTACATGATTTCAACACTAGGTTCAATAAGACTTTAACTAGATTACCAAATAGCATAAGACCTAATTATGAGTATTTTTAATTAAATAATTTGAAACTTTTAAAATAAATAAGTTATTATTTGAGAGACAAGCCCCTTGGAATCTGAGGCAAAATTTCTCTATGGAAATCTAGATAGAGAATAATATCAAAGAAGTTGGGAAGCCTCCCAAGAGAGAAGGTGTCAAGTTGGTCAATCTAGAAAAACCTCAAGCAAGTAAATTTGTTGATTTAGAAGAGGTAGTTAAAACCTTGGCTGGGGAAGTCAAGGAGATTTCATACAAACTTGCTAGAGTAGAGAAAGGGTTGGCCCCAAATCCTCAAGTTCAACATCAAGCCCCTAGACATAATAGATTTGGGAATCATCCCAAAGGATATTAATAGGTTGAGGACAAAGGGAAGGGAGCCATGGGTTCAAGAAACAAAAAAATCCTTCAAGGACAATAAGAGAGTCCCGATCCATTGATGGTAAGAGTTTCTGTGGTGAAGGAGGAGCACACTATTGATTGGTTTGATAATTTTTGTTGCCTCACCCTCCTTGTGATCAACCTTATAAAAATGATGAAACTAATTTTGGTGATGTATGTATGATGATATTTTGTTGGGCCCCTATTTTATCTTCCAAATCTTAAGGGCGCGTAGGCACGCATGGTCGGGGAAGTGCGCAAGTGTAGGCATGCAAGGCAGAGTTCAAAAGGCTTCTTAAAGAACCTAGGATGTGCATGCTGCATGAAGAACAATTTGGGACTTAGCCATTTTTGGCCTTTAGGAAAGAACACATGAAGAACGTGTTCCCTTTAGATAAGGTTCCAGCCTGGTGATAGGGTGTCCTGGAGGGAATATACCTTGCAATAGAAAGATCCAAAAAGTTAATCATGACATGGAGAGGCATGCACTTGGGGTGACCCACACCTTGACACTTGGGGCCAGATTTGAGGCTGCAAAGGATTTTGTTAGAGCTTAAAGGCCTATTTATACGTGCGCCCTTGAAAAAGAAGAAGAGAAAAAAGTGAGGTAGCGGAGCTCTGTAGAATTACTACGAGAACTATGGGATGAAAATGGGTACAAAATTCTAGTAAGGATGTAATGGGGAATGAAATTTTTGTCTTGTGAGAATACATGTATGGATCCACACATGGCGCATCTTTGTAATCTTTTATAAGTAAATGCTATGAATGAATGTGATAAGGTTTCCATGACAAATGTATCAAGACTCTTTCTCTGTATTATCTGCATATTATTATTGCACTTCTGTTCTTATATAATCGTGAATCTTTCTTAAATGGTTAAGTATAGTAGTATATGTACAACTCTTAGTTCTATTATTTATGTTATGCGCTTTGGTTCTATTATGACTGAAGGGGTGTAGAATCCGTCCTGAGCTCTATAACCCTTCATGTCTATTAAATCACTAAGTCAAAATCATGAGCTATGCCTTCCACTAGACTCACATAAAAGAGAGACTCAACTTCCTCTCGCATGCCTCAGTTGAGCACCTAGCACCCGCTGGGTGATAGGCCAACGTGTATGAGGTTCCCTTATTCTTAGTGGGTGCAAAAGTGACTATATCTTGGTTCCATTGTTGGGACCTCTTTTTGAAGTTGTAGGGAAGCATGGAATATATCATGATCTCTATAAAAAGTGATGGTGGAGTTCTTAACACTTGAAGGTGTTGAAAATTGGTCTAAGAGCATGGAGGATGAATTCACTCAGAGATTTGGTATCGAGATCTGGGTTTGATATGCGAAGATGGGTGGAAGACACTCTTTATCATGAGTTGTATAAAACCTTCTTCTACTATTTCCCAGTAGAGTTATTTGAATGGCTCTCGGCTTATACATCTAGATCGGGGTGGTGTTATAGATCATACCCTTGGACCCAAGAAACATATTATAACTGCAAGATTTTGATCTAAAGTGGACCCATGCCATAGATCATTAGTGGAAGGAGTCTTGACTAGCTACTCTGGAATATGCCATTTCCACATATTCATGTCTAGAAGTTGTTGAGTTTGAGTTCTTACGAGAGCCCGGGGATCATTTCTACATGTTATTCCCCTTGTGATCAAAATATTGATGGTAACCATGGGTTTAGAGGCATTCCCTATGGCCGACTAAACCACCCTGAGCGCTAGGTGAGGAAGCTAAGTTGGGGAAGGTAGGAGAGGTGGCTCAAGTATAATGAAGCACGTGAAAAGGAGATCGATAGACAACATGGGATTACAAGTGGGTTATGGAGCTAGACATGGTGGAAAGGAGTTGAGGTTCACACAGAGGATGTCGAACCCGAACAGTCTGTGGTACCCCATCTTGGTAAGTGCGGAAGATAAAACCTTGTGGCTTCTGATGAGAGTCCGTCACATAGAGAGAGAGAAGAGTCATTGCACGCATCTCGACCCCATCTAGTGATAGGACCTTGGCGCTTGGTTTGTTTGAATGAGGGAAGAGTACAATTGATCCATTTGATATCATTGGAAGAAACTGATCAGCATCTAGAACATACAACTTCTCATTTGGGACTTCTATGGCTTCACACACTATTCCGGTATTTGGTGGAATGTTTGGACAAGGCATGTATACAGCTGGTTTTGGAAGCGCATTAGGAGGTGGTGGAGGAACTACAATTGGGAGTGGTACTAGTTCAAAAGCTGCCGGTGCACAATCTAGTGGGACAATGGGAGTGCTCGGCATGAAAACACAGCCCTTGTACCTAACACAGGAGGATATGGGGGTGGAAGTGGTGGAGCTAGTGGCTTAGGATCCAGTGGGTCTGGTGGAGGAGGAAACACCGGAGGAAACCAAGGGGCTGGATTGGGAGGGTAAGGGCCTCGAACTGACCTCCTCAAGTATTTTTGAGATGTCTCTACACTTTCCAGTTATGGTGGAATAGAAGATGCCACGAGCATGTGCATAAGTGTGAGCTATTATGGTGCACGAAGGGAATCACAACCCTAGATCGAAAGGCCAGTCAAATTATGATGACCTTGCAAGGATGTGCACATAGTTTGTATAGAAAGTATGACCCTCATTAGACTGTTGTGGATTATACCATGTTGAGAAATTCATTCTTTGTGGAATTCCACATACCTGAGTTTGAACAGAAGAGCATTAGCTCTCTCAAAGAAATCTAGCAAGGAATGACAGAGAGTGTGTGGGAATATGATGCATGCTTTAAAACTCTTTTGTCTAAGTTGTCTTATGATATCCACCCTTCACAACATGCTCAATGGTTTTTCAAAGGGTTGATCACACCCTTTAGGAGGGCCTTATCTCATAAAATGTTCACGGACCCGCGAAGAATTGGAAGTTACTTTACGTGCTGAAGTAGTTGGTAGTGTTGACACTAGTGTTAGCCCGTTTACGGAGGATCGATTCACGCCATGGCTACGCAATTGGAGAAATTATCTGCCCAACACGGTTTCAGAGATTTGTGGAGGGATGTGGTGCATGGATTGTAACGTATAAGGACACACAAAGGATAATGGTGGGATATGTACTCAAAAGGTGGTAGGTGTCATCGCAAGAAACTACGAAATATGTCATGAAGACCATGATGCAAGTAGCTGTCCCCTGTTGCAACGAGTGATCCATAAAAACATATCTTGTTATTGTAAAATATGTACCTCAACCACACATGACACCAAGGATTGAAGATTAATTGACTAGATTCATGAGGCAATTGATCTTGGTGTGTGCGAGACTGGCATTTCTAGTAGTTCCAAAGGAGATGAACATCAATATGAGGAGCGCAGAGATGGAGATGTGCATGGAAGAGGGTTTCATGGAGGATTTCGTGGTCATGGTAACCATGGAGGAAGAAGTGATTTCTGCATGGGACATGTTTTAATTATGGAGCCATAGACCATTATAAGTGTGAATGTCCAGATCTTCTACAATGCTCCTGGTGTGGAAAAAAACATAAGTATGAAGAATGCCCAGAGTTGTATGAACATATGAGTCAACAGCACCGAGAAGGATAAGGGCACTACCATGGTGAGTATTAAGAAGGCTGACATGCAATGGCTTCCATGAGTAATATGAGAATCAGAACTAGAGTCTACTATGGTAACAATGAGTGTGGAATCATGTGCGCGCAAAGGAAGCACCTAGGCAAAGATATTTGGTTTCAAGAGAAGAAGTAGTACATGGGAAGTATCCAAACCTAGCTCACTAGAAAGAAGTTTACAAGGGAGATCCAATGCTTAAAAGATTAGACTATAAAAGATAAGAAAAGGAGACCAAGAAAAGCACTAAGGGATGACTTGGATGAGGTTAAGGAGGTGTGTAAACCTGCGAGGAAGGAGAATATTATTCCCCTACTAGGGGCATGGTTAAGAGAAATGGTGTCATGCACCGGGGAAGAACATGAAAGGTAGATCCTACATGTAAACCTCCCACCTCACGGCCTTGATTATGACAAAGATATTACCACGAACGTAGTAGTGGATGGATGGTTACTTAGCAACATCCTCATTGAAGCAAAGCTGAGGTTAATGTTCTCACTTTGGATGCTTGGCATCAAATGGGAAGACCTGCATTACAGCCATCTTTGAATGTGTTGTAGATGGAAAATAAAACAAAGGCAATGCCCATAGGTGTCTTGTGGATGCAACCATTACAATTCAAGGGACTAGGTTCTTTGGGGATTTTGAAGTCTTGGCGCTTTGTGAGGAAGATAATTTCCCATCTCTACTTGAGGACTGTGGTGTTATAAGAATAATGTAGATCTCCGGTTTAACAAGGGGTACATAAGCTTTGAAAACAAGGAAGAGTGGGTAGTTATACCACTAGTTGATGGGAAGTCCACCCCCTATACTAAACCCCTTGGGGAGGAAGTCTTGGATAGAATATATGTGTGCTCCATAAGAGATCTAGAGACCATCCACCCTACAGAAGGAGTCATCCAATTTGATGATGCTCAATCTGTCAATGATACTACCAGTATAGCATGCGATAATTGGGTGCATGGGACTTATGAATTGATTGGGAGACATCTGAAAGGATCAGTAACCAAGGTAACAACAGCGTGTATAGTTCGGCACCTGGGAGGGAAGACAATAACAAAGTATTCTGGGGATGCATACCCTGAGGTCTTTTTGAGAGAGATGGAAGCTCGCTGGAGGGAGGATGAGTGATGAAGTATGCTATGTTATGTTTTGATAGGCATAGCAGCAAGGTGGTGGGCTGTGCATAGTGAAAACTTGTTGGAATGGCACGAAGTTTAAATTGTGCTCACTATCTGATTCTCGAAAAATAACGTACCCACCACTATTAAGGATTACAATGGCAATGGACCTGCCTCTTCCCACATCCAGGCATGTGAGAGGGTCTAGGGAGAAGGCGTGGAAGCTTTACCACCCTCTCTTTGGTTGCATAAGATGTATTTGACACTACAAGGTTGTGCGCACATGGTATATCCATTCAAAAACACACCGCTAAATGGGAAGTTGGTAGGAATTAACGGCTGACTTAGTCCACACATTCGAGTACCGAAGTACCAAGCAACCAGTTGATGAGGTGTTGCAAACTATCAAGCAACTCACTCTGGGGGATTGCACCATGGTAGAAGATATGTTAGTAAACTTACTCAGCGGACCTAGCTTAGAAGTGCGGTTCAAAGAGGAGGAACCAGAAGGCATACAATTCGAAAGCGCGCGTGTGCTGAAAATTAGAAAGGAAAGATGGTATACCTTGTTAATAGGGAGGAGATAGAAAGCCTGAATGTCGACCATTTGGTTGGGGCACACGAATTAGTTGATATTGCGGATGCATGTGCGTGCGCATATCATGAACCACTCAATACCAAGAAAGTTAACATCAGCTCGGAAGGGGAGCCCATGGATGCTATCATTGGGGACTATTGGTCAGACAAGGAAGTATCAAAGATCATCAATATCTTATGTGAATTTGAGGATTTATTCCCACATGGATAGCATGAGTTAAAAGGCATCCACCATTCATTGGGGGAAATGAGGATAAGGTTGAAATATGGTGCGCACCCGGTCAGGAAGAGGCCTTACAGGATGAATCCCAACATGCACGTAAGGGTTAAAGAAGAACTAGACAAGATGATAACATCCGGTATCATTGAGGCTATGGAGGAATTAGAGTGGATAAGTCCAATGGTGATCAGCATAAAGAAGGATGGGAAAATTAGGATATGTGTGGATTAAAATTAATTAAATGTTTTTTGTATCATAGATCCTTTTCCCACCCCCTTTACTAAAGATATTTTGGAAGGAGTTGTTGGGCGTGAGGTCTATTCCTTTATGGATGGAATCTCGAGATATCACCAAGTAAGGATTGCCAAGGAAGACCAAGATAAGACAACTTTAACCACCGAGTGGGGAAGCTTTGCATTACAGTCATGCCCTTTGGGTTGAAGAATGTGCCCTTGTATTTTTGTGCATAGTGGTACAAGAATTTAAGGACTTCATCCACAAGTTCCTTCAGGTATATTTGGATGATTGGACAGTGTATGGATTAGTAAGGGACCATTGTGACAACTTAAGGTTGATGTTTGAAAGATGTCGGCAATTGAGGATCTCCCTCAACATCAAGAAATGTATCTTTGTAACTCATTTTGGGAAATTTTTGGGGCATATCATATGTAAAGAGGGCTTACTGGTGGATCCCGCGAAGGTTGTAATTATTGTGGGGTTAGGGGAGCCTACCAGCCAAAGTGTTGTGTGCAGATTTCTTAGACACACTGGGTACTATAGAAATTTCATTAAGGGATATGCCAAGATCACCGTGCCTTTGGAAATATTGCTCAGACACAAGAGTGCCTTTCAGTGGGGAGAGGCACAGCAGAGGGATTTTGACACTCTAAAAGAAAGGCTTATCACCGCACCTATTCTATGATTCCCATCATGGGATAAACCTTTCCATGTCCATGTGGATGCCTCTGGTATAGAAATGGGAGCCATTCTTGCTCAACCAGGAGAGGGGATTGTTGATCATCCTTTGTGTTTTGCAAGTAGAAAGTTGACACCAGCAGAACAAAATTATACAACGACCGAGTGTGAGGCATTGTCAATGATCTACGCACTCCACAAATTTAGGCAATATCTGCTGGAAACTCCTTTCATATTCTACACTAACCATATGGCCTTGAAGTATTTGGTAAACAAAGTAGTGTTGCAAGGGCACATATGTTGTTGGGTTCTTCTATTTCAAGAATTTGAATTCAAAGTGGTGGTAAAACTGGGAAAGAACAATTGTGGGCCAGATCATTTATCAAGGATTTATTTGGGAGAGGACTCACAAAGTATCGAGGAAACCATGCCGGATGCACAACTATTCAGGTTGTGACACACGACCTCAAAACTAGAAGACATTGCTATCTTTCTCAAGGAAGGTGTGGCGCCTAAAGAGATGAATGCTCTAGAAAGGAAAAGGTTAGGCATATGCGTAACACCCTTCATGTTGATCAATGGGGATTTGTATAAAATGGGCCACGATGAGGTTTTGCACCAGTGTGTACTAGAACATGAACGCATAGCTATAATAGAAGAGGCCCATGGTGGGATTTCTAGAGGAAACTATGCAAGGAATGCAACTACACTCAAGATCCTAATCATTTGGACTATGGTGGGAGATGATTCACCAGATTGTATTGAGTTTTACAAGGCCTATGACCACTTTGCCGCGCCTTGGAAAACCTAGAAAAAGGAAGAAATGCCCTTGCGCCCCATCGATAGCGTGGAACCTTTTGAAAAGTGGGAAATAGATTTTTTCGGACCAATCTCACCCGGTGCGCAAAGGACTAAAGCATGGTATATCATTACTGTCTTCGATTATCCGACAAGGTGTGCAAAGGCTGCACCCACAAGGATTACACCATAGCCATGGCTACTAGATTTTTGTGGGAGAACATTATCAGCAGGTATGGGTGCCCATTAATTTTAACAAGTGATAGGGGCACTCACTTCTTAAATGAAATGATTAGGATTCTATTGGTATAATTCATGGTAGCCCATCACAAGACTACCCCTTATCACCCTGAGGAAAATGAGACTATAGAGGCATTCAACAAAATCCTTAGTCACACATTGACAAAGATATGTGACGTGGGTAGGAAGGATTGGGATGACAAGGTGTCAGCAATCCTTTGGGCATACAGAACAATGTATAAAAGGTTGAACAAGGCCATACCATTTTAACTAGTGTTTGGCGCAAAGGTTGTTTTTCCGATTGAATTTATGCTACCATCGCTGCGTATAGCACGTGCAGGAGGGTTGGACAATGAACAAACACTGGAAGAAAGAATTGATGAATTAATAAATTTAGATGAAAGGTGCTCACTAGCAAGATGGAGCCAAACAACTAAAAAGATAAACAAAAGGCATGACATGACTACCACATTAAAAACAAACAGTTTTAGGTTGGCGGATGGTATTGCTATATGATTCTAAATTTCTACAAAATCCACGGAAAGTTGAAGGTGCATTGGTTGGGTCCTTATGTAATTTCATACATCCTTGATTTGGGCACGTGCGGCTTCTGGCACTGGATGGAACAAAATTACCTGGACACTTCAATGGGAGTAAGTTGAAGCCCTACTATAAATAATGCTTCTTGGTGTTTGTAAATAAGGTAGTTACGCGATTAGTTTAGAGTTTCCTTTTATGATTTTCCTTTCTTGTTTTTCCCTTTTGTGTTGTTGTCTTGTTTTGCACCTTGGGTGCTAGAAACCTTATTACTTTTTAAACTTATGATTGTGCAGAGGACCACGCATCGATTTAGTGTGGGATGAGGTGATTAAGAGAGGTATGAAATTATTCTGCAGGAAGATTGAGTTGGTAGACCGTTCGAACTAGCCCTGTTGAAAATATGCATTAGGAAGGTAGATGGATGACAAAATAGAGTTTCATTGGAAATCTACTTACAAAGGAGAAAAAGCACAAAAACACAAGTTAGGTGAAAGCAAGAATCATGAGGATGGAGGAGGTGCCTTTGGCACTAGTAACATGTGTGCAAAAGTATTCTATCAAGATGGATTGTTTGCACACCAGAAGGGTGCAAAATGTTTTACGCAAGGATTGGGCATGGGTGAAAAACATTTTGTACAAGGATTAGGCGTGCGAGGAAAAGTGCCAAAGTCGGGTTTGTTTGAAAATGCTACATCTTTATATTTTCGTACGGTGGTAGGTAGCCTAGCCTTTAATGTGTAAAAGTGGGAAAAGCTATAAATACAAGGATGGGAAGTTCATTATTTTACTTTACGAAAACAAGGAGAACAATTTTCTTTCAAGAGCTAGGGTTCAAGAGCTAACTCGTGCGAAGGATAATCTTAGAAACTCACAAAAATCAGTCTGGTTGATCTACAAACCAGAGCAGAAATGATTCACAGGTGTGAGGAATGTTGGGAAAGAGCATCGTGATCAAAGGAGGAAAGTTATAAATTATGGTTTGTACCCTAGGGCATGGGGTGCGCTAAGAAAAATCTTAGATAACTCGAAGACAACCAAGGAATGAAAGAAAAGGGTAAAATGATAGCCATAAAACCGGTTGATAAGCCCGTAGTATAATCCAAAAAGGGAAAGGGGAAGGGAAAGGGAAAGGGAAAGAAGAAAGAAGATGAAATCCCCTTGGATACCAATGAGGAATGGTACTCAGAGATGCAATACCTAGATGGGGTTTTATTAGGGCAAGAGTAGGAGTCCCACATCAGACAGATGACCATAATTGATTACAATCACCGGTCAAGTATAATTGCGAAGGAAATGGCGTTAGAGCTGGTGTGCCCCACAAACAAATGAATACCTAACGGGATGTTGATTTACAATGAAGTAGTCAAGGTGAAAATGGAGAAGGTAACACTTCTCCAGCCTTATGAGTTTCCCTAATTTAGGAAGCCCGAGCATCTATACCAATGGTTAATGACGTGCATACACAAAGATTTATTTTGCTTTGTAGGGCACAAAATGTGCATAACCCCAAAGTTAACCTCACACTTTATAGGCACGAGGTGTAAAGGGGACGTGATCCTAGATGACCTCCAAGATGAGGAGGAAATTAAGGAAACCATCGCATCCCAGGATTATAAGAAGGGATCAAGGTACTACAACGTCACAAATATCAGTGATTTGGTGATGAAAATGGCCATGCACCTTGTTTCCAAGCTAAATGGACAAGAGAGGTGGACCCAGGTGAGAAATCCATGGTTGAATGTTTGCAGAAAGGTCATGGAAGGCACCATGTACAATATCTCCTAGTATATAGTAGACGAGATCATAAGCGGCAGCAGAGGACAGAGAAAAGATGTTATTTGGGAACATTTTTTTAACCAGTGTGTTCTTAGAAATCGGGGTTCAGATGCATCTAATAAGTTCATATGGGAGTACCCCGATGAAGACCATTCACCCGCTGATAGGTTCGCGACTTCATTTTTCTTCCTGGGTATGGACACAATGTTGAAAGCTTCAAAATCCTCAATGAGGTCCCATACCCTATTCTTGTAGCTCCTCAGCAAGTCATTCTTTGTAGCATGTTGTCCCCTAACTTGGTTGATGATTAGCTCACTATCTCTAAACACCTGCAAGTTCTTTATGCCCATTTTCCAGGCCCAATGAATTCCATGAATCAATGCTTCGTATTCAGCCGTGTTGTTTGAAGCAGAAAGCTGAAACGAAAAGCTGAAAAATATTTGATGTCTTGTGGTGAAATCAACATTGCACCACCTCCAAAGATCTTGTGCGCTTCTCGAACCATCAAAAAATAATTTCCAAACTTTGTTTTCATCCTTTTGTTCAGGCTGAATGATGTCGGGAATGGGTGAATTTTCTTCGTGTATACAATACACACCCAATTCAGATTCTTCAATTTCCTTGTATGGGTCAAATTCATGACTCTTGTTTTCCCATTCATCCAAAGTTAAATAAGGAATTCCCTCAACCTTAGTACCTATTTCTAGATCACTTGAACACTCCTCCTGATCAAAAGCTGAGCAATTTGCATTGATAGGATTTGGTACATGAGGCTCAATATGGAAATTGGCAATTGGTTCTAACCTGATTGTTGTTTTGGCTCCATACCTTGTCCTTAAAATCATGTGTGACCAATCTGCAGATGAATATCCACGATTTTTACAGTGAAGTCTCTTGATAGACAAAACGCAAAGAGTGGTGGAAGGTCAATCACAAACACATCTTGCAGAACTGTAACATTAGGACAGGAATGTAGTGTTAGGCTTAACCCCTTGATGACTCCAACAGTTCCTACTACCATTCCATCTAGTTTATCTACTACTCCTTTCAAAGCCTTGGCTCATATTTCAAACCCATTTGATTTGCTATTTTATTTGGCATCTTTGAACTACTTTCTCCCGAATCTATCATGCGATTTGTGTACCAAGTGGTTTCCAACAACCAATGACACATAGAATGGTGGAGGCTTCAAATTCTTGCTTGTCGGCACCCATCTGTTGCATCGCATTAGTGAGAACTTTCTCATGTCCCCCGGTTTGATACATTTGTGGCGAGACCAATTAGCTATGCAGCTTGTAATAAATCTCGTTGCCACTCGGGATCGTAAGTGATTCCCACATGGAAATGTTCACATGTGTCTTCTTCATTTGATCGATGATGTTGAAAGGGGATGAATTGTCCTTTTATTGTCCCTTACTTGGCGCAACCTTTTCGGAGCTTGACAGGTGCATGTGTTTCTACAACAGGTACCTTAGGTTTATTTTACACATTTAGAGCTGTGTTTGGTCTATTGACCCCTTGTTGTGTAGGAGTGGACTGAGAAACAACTAGATTACATGGTTGTCCCTCTCCTATATTTCTCTTCTTTGACCATGTGTTGGCAGCCACGCCTTGAAAAGGCTGTTGGTTAACTCCACAGAAGTCTTCCGTTTGCCAATTGGCCAATGTGGTTTCTGTTGGAGGTCCTTCTTGTTGCATTTCTTGCTGTTGATTCTCCTCCTGGCTTGGTTCTTGAGGAACACCAATGGTTTGCACCATCAAGGCCTGATTTAGTGCACCATTGAAACATGCTGACTGATTGTGAGGTAGATTGCAAGGGTAACACCAGTCATACTCCTATGCCATGTTATTTTGTGTCGGGACCAAAGCTCTTGAGGATTTCGTTGCATTTGGATCATACGGTCGAAATGGCCTGGCAGCTTGAGGTTGTCCTTGGTTTTGGTTTTGATTTGCAGCCTGAGGTGGTGGTCTATTTTTTTGGTATGGGGGCCTAGCTTGGTACTGTGCTTGAGGCTGATATGGTCTAGCACTTTGAGCTTGTTGTCTTTTGATAGTCACTAGCTCATTTCCAAGGTTCTGCAGTTGTTTCATGACCTCCTGCAATTCCTTTGAAGTATTTGAAGAAGTCGACGCCTCATTATTGCTTTGATTTCTAGGAGTTGGAATGGGATTCAACTCTGGTGCTTGGTGGTTGTAGGATTTCCCATATCCGGATAGAGAGGCATTGGTGGCCTTGGTGCAAGCTTTCCAGCTTGGATCAAATAGTTCTCTACTCTGATAGCTGTGTCGTAGGCCCCTGGCAGCGTTGTCCCTCCCATTGATTGGATCATCATGGCTATGTCTGAATTTATAGCCTTTAAGAAATAAAGGAATGCTCCTTCGGTGGTTGGTCTAATGGCTATTGGAATCTGTCCCATGTCCGTTGGAATCTGAAGTTGAAATCTATCATTTGTTTGTTAGGAGCCCTTTTGATTGTTGTCAATTGTTCCAATAAGGACAAATTGTCTGCCCTCTCCCCGAACTGGTTGCAAAGAGCTGAACAAAGTTGGTTCCAATTCGTAATAGACCCTGCTGCAAGGCTCCTAAACCATTGTAAGGCCTTGCCTTTGAAAGATGAAGCCAACAGCTTGACCACAACATCCATTTCATTTATTTCGTGGATTGCACATGCATTAGCAATATCCTGGATGTGATCAATAGGAGTAGTATGATTTTCTCCTGTGAAATAGGGTATATTCTTTAGTGCTGCAACTGGAATTTGATTCTGAGCATTTAGGGCAAGTGGACTACTACCCGTGAAATTGACAAAGGGATTCGGTGGTAGATGTGCCATTATGATTGGCCTAAGAACCCTAGTCGATGCGAGAAAAGGTCTACCAGGTGGAGGTGTAGACAAAGTCCTGTTAGGTGGAGATGGTGATCTTTGTGGTCTTCTTCCTCTCTCCTCTCGCTTGGTGATAGTTCAAGTGGAAAAATAGCCCTCTTCTTGAGTATTAGACCTGGTTCAAATTCTTCTCATGTGCCCAGGCAACTTGTCTTGCGCTACAGTGCAGCTTCCCGAATCTGAGCTCCCAGTCAAAATTTATGGCCATCTAAATATCTGTGCCAGGGTTTGCTTCCTGTCAGTGCTCAAAATGTTGCGCCTCCTGAAGGTGCGCCTTGGTGCATCCATGTGTGTGTCGACATCCTCTTACATGTGCCAAGGGCGCATCCTTTACCCTGTCGACACTCATTGTCATGCACCATTTCCGTGCACCAAGGGCGCATCCTTTACCCTATCGACACTCATTGTCATGCGCCATTTCCGTGCGCCAAGGGCGCATCCTTTACCCTGTCGACACTCATTGTCATGCACCATTTCCATGTGCCAAGGGCGCATCCTTTACCCTGTCGACACTCATTGTCATGTGCCATTTCCGTGCACCAAGGGCACATCCTTTACCCTGTCGGCACTCATTGTCATGCGCCATTTCCGTGCGCCAAGGGCGCATCCTTTACCCTGTCGACACTGATTTTCATGTGCCATTTCCGTGTGCCAAGGGCGCATCCTTTACCCTGTTGACACTCATTTTCATGCGCCATTTCCATGCGCCAGGGTTAAATGTTAGGGATTTGAGTTTCTTTGATTTCTATATTCTTCTGCTTGTCTATATCTACCTGGGGGAAAGATATATACAACAAACACACAAGCAACTATCGACAAGAAAGTGTGTAATGTGTGAACAAAGTCTCGAGTGGAAATCAAGGCTAGGCTCTTAGGTAGAAATGACAGGGTTAGATTCTTGGAGGACCTGTTGGAGAAGAGGAAGGAAGAAGTGGTGAAGCTAACGAAGGATCTCGGCCTCAAGAAATTAATCGAGTGCTCAACTATAGAGGAGCTTCGGAAGGAAAATATCGGGTACATGAAGTTTCCAAGAAGGTGGAGTTCATCTCCCAATTGGTTATCATAAAGCACCTAGACCTTAACCCTCCTGCGTAAAAGTATAGATCCTCCCTGGAGTGCCTAGAGGACTTGACTCGAATCCTCACCATCAAGAGATAGCCCTTGGTATTAGATTTGGTAGAAGAGGTAGTGGTGTGCTTGGAGAAAGAAGACAAGTTGAAGGTCGTCGCACTCGTGGCCGAATACAACAAGGTTCTCTCCAACGTAAGAAAAACTACACAAATCGCAAGGGTGCTTTACGACCACTGTGTAGATCAAGAAAAAGTGACAAGCATACTACTTACCAACAACGAAGCTGAGTTGAAGGAATTTAAAGAAAAGAATAAGGGAAATAGAGCCAAGTGGGAAAGGATCATAGCTGAGGTAGAAAAGAAATCCAAAGCCATTGAGAACCGGTGAGTCTCAATCAAAACCCAGCTAAAAGAGCTCTACAAGGTCATCACAAGGAAGATGGATGCCCTGGAAGATCACACTAAAGAACTGGAGACTATGGTGGAAACCATTACCACACAAGGGGAGGGGCTAATTTATGATGAGGTGAGCACCCTGGTTGGTGAAATTTGCACTAAAGCACAGAAGGAAGTCAGCACTTGGAGTACACTAGAGGATGACCTCCAGCAAAAATTTCCCCTACTCCTTCTTTAGGAAATTTTCCCCTATTCTTTCTCTTCCCTTTCTTTATTCTTTCCCCCCTTTTTTTTCCAAGGCAAGGAATTGCATTTTTTTTTCTTGCATTCTTTGAGAAGGTTCCCAATGGTAGGGAATAGGTGAAGTTTGGGGTAATGTTGGGCCCCTATTTTAGCTTCCAAATCTTAAGGGCATGTAGGCACAGATGGCCAAGGGAAGTACACAAGTGTAGGCGTGCAAGGTAGAGTTCAAAAGGCTTCTTGAAGAACCTAGGATGTGCGTGCCTCACGAAGAACAATTCAAGACTTAGCCATTTTTGTCCTTTGGGATAGAACACATGAAGAATGTGTTCCATTTGGATAAGGTTCCAGCCTGGTGACAGGGTGTCTTGGAGGGAATATACCTTGTGATAGAAAGATCCAAAAAGTTGATCATGACATAGAGAGGAATGCGCCCAGGGCGACCCACGCCTTAACACTTGGGGCCATATCCGAGGCTATAGACGAGTTTGTTAGAGATCGAGGCCTATTTATACACGTGCCCTTGGCAAAGAAGAAGAGAAAAAGTGAGGTAGTGGAGATCTGCAGAACTATCTGCGAGAACTATGGCATGAAAATGGGTACAAAATTCCAAAGTAAGGATGTAATGGGGAAATGGGAATGAAATTTTTGTCTTGTGAGAATACATGTATGGATCCACATATGGCACATGACTACGGTCTACCTTTTGTAATCTTTTATAAGTAAACACTATGAATGAATGTGATAAGGTTACCATGACAAATGTATCAAGACTCTTTCTCTGTATTATCTACATATTACTATTGCACTTCTGTTCTTAGATAATCATGAATCTTGCTTAAATGGTTAAGTATAGTAGTAGATGTACAACTCTTAGTTCTATTATTTCTATTGCACACTTTGGTTCTATTATGACTGAAGGGGTGTAGAAGCCATCCTGAGCTCTATAGCCCTTCATGTTTGTTAAATCACTAAGTCAGAATCATGAGCTATGCCTTCCACTAGACTCACATAAAAGAGAGACTTGACTTCCTCTCACATGCCTCGGGTGAGCGCCCAGCACCCCTGGGTGATAGGCCGGTGTGCATGAGGTTCCCTTGTTCTTAGTGGGTGCAAAAGTGACTACATATTTCCAAAATATTCAATGCAAGGGGCCACTTCTACCTACCTCTTATGTGCTAAAATAGTGGAATACTTTTGGGATTACACTAATTGGGTATTCTGCATCCCTTATGTAGTTAATTTTGATGTTGATATGGCTCAATCATTTGAGCTCCCAAATAATGACTTTGAATATCTAAGAGCATTAATGATTAAAAAGTATGATGATGAAATTCCTTCAAAAGAGGATATGAAGTTATTAATAAATGTCATTGTTTCCTAAGAAAATGAATATAATTTGTGGAACCGACAAGTCAAGGGACCTATTTCAGCTCCCAAGATAAATATTCCTCTTTAGAATAATATCCTTGAAGATACTCCTAAGAGAAGCATGCTAGACAAAGGAAGATAAAGGACCTATCATTACCCCAAGACCAAACACTTCTGTCTCAGCCCAAGCAATAAGGGAAAATATCCCATCCGAAAAAGTAGTCACTCTTTCCCTTAATACAAACTTTCTCAAATATGTTGCATGTGATATTGTGGAATTACTTAGAATTCCTAAGCATAGGAGGAGGGCATTTGAATATTTGGGGTTGAAGGAGGATGTGGTTGTCAAAGAAAGGAGTGCAAGTAATATGGTGACTCCTCCTACTATTGTTGAAGTTGAAATAAAAGAAGACCAAGAAAAAATAAAATAAACCCCGGAAGTGTATTTGGGTACTTCCTTGGTAGAGTCACAATTGGATGTGGATCCTTTCTTTACCACTCTTATTGTTAATGAATGACTTCTCCATAATTACATGTTTGATTTAGGGGCCTCATGTAACATCATGCCATTATAAGTCATGAATGAATTAGACATCAAGATAACTACTTTTAGGAAGTGTTTTTCTATATATTATAGAGAGGAGGTACCTATTGTTGTATATGCCAAAGGTTTGGTAGTACAACTTGTTCCTTATCCTGGTAAATATTTAACTATAAATGTAGTTATAGTTGACTTCCCGTTAAATGGGGTATGTTGCTATCAAGAAAATGGGTTATCGGTGTAGGATGTAGTGTTCAAATGGATACATATTTTTCTTCCATACCCTTGGAAGGAAAGTTAGTCAACTTTCAAAGAGAAGCCAAAATGTTGCACCTTATTGAAGACCCTTTAAATGGTTCTTATGAAGTATTATTTATGGATGAAGCTGCTAAAAGTTCCAAAGAAAAGCTAAACTAACAAGACTAACACCGCATAGTCTAATTAACAAATGCTTATTTAAATCTAACAATACTTACATCAAATATAAAATCTTAATGGAATTCTTGAAACAACTAACATAAATATAATTCAAAACCTAGCTAAAATATGCCTACTTAGTATGATTTTCTACCTACAAAATACCTAATTAGATATAGGAGGGAAATCAAACTGCATTGGTTGCTACTTCAAGAAAGGTGAAATTGTCTCTCCAAAAATGACTACAAGATCATATTGAATACCCATCTACTAACCCCATTGAAGATTGGAGGAAAATATTGGAGCTTGGTTCTTAGTCTTATTTATCATATGACATGCAAATCAAAGCATGGTGTAAAGTTTAAGGGTGGATACTTTGTCCTTTTTATAGTTTTTCCTTTGAGGAAAACTATCATATTAGTGCATGTGGGACTAAAATTACAAATTAGATTAAGAAATTCTAATCATAATTAAGTATTTTTTAATCACGTTAGTGAATTAATAAGTGATTAAGATGTGAGGAGCCTTAATCAACCACTTGGGGGGTCAATTAGGAGGCTTTTGACGAGCTTTTGAAGCTTGCTGAGATGTTGTGTGGGGAATTTGGGTGATTATGAATGGTTGGAAGAGGTTTTGAGCCAATAATAGGGTATATTGACCAAAACAAGGGTAAACTAGGCTTAATTAGCTAATAATCGCTAATTTTTGTTTAGAAGAGGATTTTGACTTACGATGTGTCATAAAGTGGAATCCACGAATGTGAAAGGGATAGGTAATCATAAAAGTGTTGTTAATTAACCAACATGGTAAGAAACATTAGTTAATTAGTGGAAATCACTTCTTATAACGGAAATGGTAAGAATGAGATTGATTTGTGTGCTTTTAACAATAAGATTACAAAAGTAGAATTTAGGTGTCTACATTTGCCCCTGTTTGAGGTGAAGTAAGTAACTCCATTTCAAATATAGTAGAAAAGCATAAATAAGTAATTTCTTAAAGAAAAATTAGTATAATGAAGGATGCCCCCTTGAGTGTTGATGGGGTGATAGAATAATTCAATCGATGATCAAAAATATGATCGAAACGAATAGAAGAAATAGGATAGGAATAAACATGATTATTTACCACCCCAAGTGTTTTGGAAGAAAATTTAATAGTAATAAGATATGATAGTGGTGAATAGTAATAGCTATGTGCATCCAACCTTCAATAAGTAACTTTGTTTCATCATTTTCCCGTATGATCTAAATCATTAGCCTTTATTGAAATGATCAAAAGTGTAAGATAACATGACAAGCTAAATTACTAACATTTGTTTATTGCTAAAAATGCATAAATCCATGCAGCATACATAATGCAATGCGATACAAGAAAGTAAAATGATGATTAACTCTATGAAAAACACATAATTTAATGCGATATGAGAAAGTAAACCAACTAACCTAACAGAGAAACTAGTACAATCACACATAATCAAATAAATAACATTCAAAACAGTTCCACCAATGTTTTTGTTATCAAGATTCGGTTCCCGAATGTTTGTGTTATAACGAAAAGGGTTAAAAATTGCACCTAAGAAAGGATACATGTGATGGGAATAACGAAAGACACAACTATTCCCATGGAAAACATTCATGCACTATGACATAGTCTCTGGCAACTCATTGTTTCATGGGAGTAGTGACATATTAAACAAGCTAGCTTTGTTAATGGAGGTAGATCACAATGATCCACAAGTTGTTTGAGACAAGAGCAATAAAAAACTTAAGAAATATACTTTTGTAGGAAAAAAATTCTATGTTTGAGGACAAAGTGCATTTGATATAGGCTTTAGCTAAGTGCATGTCATTTTTGAATTTTTACAATTTTTAGATTTCTAATGATTTTACCAATTTTCTTTTGGATTTTTGAGCTTTATTTGGATGTTTTGATTTTTCGACTAATATATTTGAATGTTTTGGGAGTTTTGAAATATATTTGAATGTTTTGATTTTCTATAAGTTTTCTGAAGCTATGTATAGATTTGATGAAATGTGGATGTCCTCAATGATAAATGGGATGTACTGAGGAAAAATGCCATGCACGTGTGCAAGAAAGGGAAGATACAAATTTTCCCCAAACGCTAGATGGGAATGTAAAAGGAAAACTCTTCATGCACAAAAGTTGGATCAAGGCCAATATGGATAGGTTCAACTGACGAGGAATGTAAAACCATGAAGTGCTAGGAAAGAGCAAGGATGCCCCGAGAATAAGATGGCAAGAAGCACATGATAGAAATAAGTAGAAAATTGTTTGTGAAAGGGGAAAAAGGTTCCCAAAAACATGGAAAAAGGGAATCTTATACACATGGATGTTCTCAAAAAAGTATAAGAACAATGAATTTGAATTAATGTAGCTTAGAAGCCTCACGAAGATGAAGTGATTAGCAAAGGAACAAATCATGAGACAAGATACGAACTAAAGTAAGAGTCCGAAAGCCCGACCTAAAATTAAGCGATGGATTTGGTTTTTCACCCTAATCCTAATCATGGTGTCGCTTCATTTTTCCAAGCTTTGATGTGGGAAAATGAAAGAAGTTTCCTGGGTGCCTCCACTAAGGGTGTTAATGGTGTTGTTTAGGGGAGGGACAATACCATCGTGATTGATGGTATTTTTGATATGGATGGGGTCAAGGAAGGTGACGTTGTTAGATCTAGGACTGCTCTATGGCCAGAATGATTACACTAAAATAAAGATGACTGCATGGCTCACATCCTTCTCAGAGTTGGGAATCAACCTGAAAATAGTCCCCTCGCAATCCCTAAATTTGACAGCTCTTCTTAGCTAAACGACATGGATATCCAACGCATTTACTCAGATATGTCAAAAACTCTCGGAGACCATTATGATTCGCTCCAAGTTCTCATCCGCACTATGAGGGTAACTCCTTGTGCATTCAAATAAATTGACTAGCTTGATGTATGGATTTAAAATTTATTCTTGCTCAAAAATTGTGCATTAAGATGGAGCAGTTCGGGCTGGGGTATGCTGGAAAATCCCTTGTAGACACCTCTATGCTCCTCTCATATGGGATAATCCGTGATTTTTTTATTAATATGACTGACATTCTTTTGGGAGGAGCTAAAGAATGAAGCTCTACCCCCTTCAAGGAGGCACTCTTTAAAAATGTCTCCTCCTCGAAACCGCTAGGAGATCATCCTACCCCCACTTACATTGTTGATAAATCCTCTGCAGTCCCATTACTGGACTTATAAGATGTACAATATTTATATATGTTACAAGAAATTAAAAACATAGACCTTGATATGCAGATTTAATGGCGTATGGCCATCGTCTAACACAGTTATACATTGGATTCATACTTCATGGACAAAAAATTGTAAAATTTTCTTTTGTGCACGAGGTTTCTTCATAGTTCTTTTCAATGACCTTAAGGATTATCAGAAAGCTATTGAGGAGGGCCCTTGGTTATGGGGTTCGGCGGGACTCTTCACTACCCCATGGTTTCCAAACTTTGACCCAAATACCCTCTCCATCACAAGGGTTCCAGTTTGGGTACGCCTACCCAATATTCCCCTTCACTTTTACTTTGTAGTGGAATAAATTGAAAACCTTCTAGGGAGATTCATCAAAACAAACAGACAAAGGATGAGGATCGGTCTGCTTACTTATGCCAGGATTTGTGTGGAAGTGGATCTTAGCAAGGGTTTACCGGATCGGATGACCCTCAAGATGGGAGATACAAGCTATTCTCAAGTTATTGATTATGAAAATACAGCTTTCCGGTGTAGAAATTATAGGGCACTAGGCCACCTCCATCGCTTTCCTAAGAAGAAGACCTAGGCTCCTTGGAAAAGGGATCCTCTCCCAAATATTGGATCCCTCTAGATCTAGATGAAGAAGATGATGCTAACACTGAAACTCATATAGCTGCTAACACAACTCCTTTTATTTTATCCCTTGTTCCAACTACTACAACTTTTATCCCTCCGTTTCAGCTTTAGCTCCTTCTAATTCAGCCCCTCCCAAAAAGGGTGGGCAACCAATGGCTATTACTCCTACTTTGGAAGGTCCTTCTTAGGAACTTAAAATACCCCATGAATATGATTAATTCGACTCAGATAAGGAGGAAGCCTATCCTCTTGAGTGATATTCACCCTTGGAATTGACTAAGTATAATCCACTTATAATAGCGATGCTTCCATAGGAGCAATGACAATTAGTGCAGTCAAAGAAAGGAAAGAAGGGTAGGCACTGACCCTATCTCTTTCCTTCTCTCATTATTGTCTTGCTTCTCTTTTTCCTTTTTGGTCTCGTAGCCTTTTCAAAGCTGCATCTCCTTCTTCTCCTTTTCTTCCTGTTGCTTCTTCGAGTGGCTTCGTTTTGTAGGTTTCTTCTTCTTCTTCTTTGAGGTTGCATTTTTCTCCTCTTGTCTTTTTATGTTTCTCCTTCACTTTTCTTCTTCTTGGTTTTGGGACATCTTATTCCTTTGTTCACTTTGCCTTTGGGATTCTTCACTTTTATGCTTCATTGTTATATCTTGTCGTTGGGGTCTTTGTAATAGGTTGTGGGTCCTATCAAAACCCCCACTTTACCCCTTTTCCAAAAAAAAAAAAAAGTTTGAACAAGTTCTGAAAAAGACACTTGGTAACATACTAATCCTATTTTATCATCGAGATTCGGTGTGTGCATATGGAAATTTATTACCTCTTGGATGGAAGATTTGATAGACAACAAGTGAAGAAACCATAGGCAATGTATAGGAGTGATTTATTGTTTAGAGTTGATTTTTGTGAATAGATTTTGGAAGGAGAGCCTTACATTGCTTCACTACCAGCCACTCGTTCATAGTTAGATGGAGATATATTTGATTCTAATAACAACATTTCTCTTGCAACAGTGTGTACATAGCCTTGGTAGAGATTATTGGAAATACCAAGAGAGAGTTATATATCAATTTTCTTTTGCTTATAGCTTTTGATTTCTAAAAACTTATTTTAGCTCTTTTGTTTGTTAAGAGCCCCGATAGAAGGAGGTACAAGTTCTTGTGATAATGAAATTGGCTAGTGTTAACAAGTATGTCCAAAATTTCTTCACAAGTTTTTGAGATGTTAATTGTGATAGGATCTCTAAGAGGTGAGTCGTTCTTTAATTTACCAAGGTGATAAAATACCAAGGTCAAATGGATACCATAGAGATAAATGTCACAAAATGCATGTGAATAGCCCAACCAAAATATCATCAAAGGGATGAAAATGGTGGGTGACTTGCAAATGAAGATGAAAAGAAAGTAAAGAACATCCATGTGTATGCAATACCTAATTGTAATGTTTGTTTGTTTACCTTTGATTTTTTTTTGAAATGGTTTTTCATCCATTTGTATTTTTGAATTTTTTAGATTTTTTAGATTTTCAATAATTGGGACCAATCAATATCAATCTACGAAATAAGTTCCAACAACAATGTTCACGATTTCCTTGATAAGGGAGATTAAGCATGTTTGCTTATCAAGATTCATATTATCTTTGATTTCGATGATCATATTTAGCTCATACTCAACAAATGACTACGATTTATCTTGGAACATGGATTTTTTGTACAAGAGCTTAAGGTCCATATCCATAGGTTTTTGCACTTTTCACCATATTTAATGGTTTTATTGATGTGAATTTTTGAATCGTGGTTGATCCTAAACTTTAATATTGTTTAAGTTGTTGGGATATTTGGAGCTCTTAGAAGTTTTGAGATTAGTATGATGAAGAAATCATTTAGGCTTCCTATAAGCTACTATGTGACTTGTCTGATCTCGTGAAGTGGGAGAAAAATTGGATGGATAGAATTAATGTGAGAAATGATGGTGGTATTTCCACAATCATTGATAGAAGAACAATATTATGGACATAAAGGATATAGTCTAAGAATTGAATAGGATGGACTGTCGGGAGGTTTCGCATAAACTAAAGATAAAGGACTACTAGAATGTGGATCTAAGAGGGATTTTAGGATGTGCCCCAAAAGAATATGATGAATATGGGATACCAAGATGTAATTCATATAAAAAATAAGATGAGATACCAAGAGGTGTCCCGTATATAGAGGATAATAAAATATTAAGATGTGGCCCAAGAATAAAAGATAATGTCCTATTAGGATTTGTCCCACAAATAGATGAAGATGGGATACCGGGAGGTGAGCCACATATAGATGATGTAGGGAAACTTGGATGTGTTTTACATATAGAAGTAGATGATGGGCTACAAGGTAGCAAACCAAAGTTATATTGTGATGAAAGAATCTGGATAGATAAAGAAAGAGTGGGTAATGAGAAGATAGGTCATGGATCAATGCCAGACCCAAGCATTTCATCACACAATGAAGAATGTGAAGATGAAAGAATAAGAGGAGGATCAAGTTTGATGATCCTAGGATCTTCCTCTATGGTCTGAAAAATGGAATCAACCTCTTCCCCACAATATGTGAATGTATCAAGGTCTAAATATAATTCTTGATTGTGATCCTCTAGGGAATGTCATCATGTGACCCCATGATTTCTATGATCGCTTCTTCATTCTAAAATGAATCAATCGGTATGGGTAGTTGTTCTTCGACCATGGGAGGTTGACTAGAAGAAACGGGTCCAACTAGTGTGGAATATTGAGAAGATGATGACTCAAAAGATGAAGTATATTTGGATCTAGATGTCTTGCGAGTAGAAGAAGATGTAGATTTGGAACTGATTGGAATAGGTTTTCCTATAAGATAACATATTGTGGGTAGAGAAATAGGATCAATAATCTAGATAGGGTATTGCAACATAGGATTTGACTTAGATGATTGTGACATAGGAGTCAAATTAGGTGATTGCGACATGAGTGCTGACTTAGAAGATTGTGACATGGGATTCAACTTAGGTGATTGTGACATGAGTTCCAACTTAGAATATTACGACATGGGAGTCAACTTAGGAGATTGTGACATAGGTGTTAACATAGATGATTATGACATGTGTGTCGACTTAGATGATTGTGACATGGGATTTGACTTAGAAGAATACAATGCAAGTGTCTTCTTAGAATATTTTGGATTCTCTTTGATCTTCAAGTGAGGAAGAGGTTGTAGAGGAAAAAAATAGAGATCCTGCAAAGAAAGGGAAGACCAAGGCTCAAGAACCTAATTAGATGTTGGATTAGTGAGAATTGGGGCCACATGGATCTTTACAAGAATATTATGTTTAGGTAATTAATAAAGGGAGTCCTACGAAGAGAGAGAGAGAGAGAACTGTGACTCAAGAGTCGAATGAGGTGAATAGCTTTGATAAATAATTTTATAAGACCGAGGTGAACCCAAAGAATTAGAAGAGAGAGGGGAGCTCGAATAATAATTTAGATCAGAAGTGTCCAAACCATACCATTGACTATGAGATGAAGGTGGGGAACGAGATTCCTAAACAGTTTCTCTAACATGAAGAATCAAACGAGGCTTAGCCGTGATGGGCATCCTTTGATGGGAATGCCAAAAATTTGATTCCTTAGTGTCGTACGTATAAGGAACCTTGTGATAGTTGGTCATTGTTGGCATTTGTGGGATACAAATTTCTAGACCGAGATAGTGTGATTGAACTCCTTCATGGTGATAACTAACTATACATTTTGTAAATATGGGCCATAGAAAAAACCAAGAGGTGTAAATGACGTCAAATCATCACCAAGAATGCCAAATAACAAATGGTCATAAATCTAAAGGATCAATATGAACCCAAGGACACCAAAGAATAAAGAATGAAAAACTAATAAGGTAACATACGACAAGAAGTATTTAGGACAAGAAAATGAAGTATAATACTCAAATCCAATCACAAAAGATAGTTTATTCTCTTTTGTTTTCCAAGATAGGTAGATAACAAATAGTGACAACACAATATCACTACTTAAGTCAAGTTTAAAATAAACAATACCTAAATACTAAAAGAGTTTTGACGCGATCCTCCAACAAGGTATACTAAAAATAGTTTTTAACCACCAAAAAAGTCTAAGATTTTGAAAATGAAAGTTACCAAAGTGAGCAAAGCATAACAACACTATTTGGACACATTAATCAAGATTTATAAGAAAGCAAGATTTTAGTGTCAAAATGATGTTATCACGATGTGAACAATGTAACCTCAACACTCAAAAAATCTCAAGGAAAGGTTGGGATGTAAAAACTATGCCTAAGTATATCAAGGAATTATTATGCATACGATCAATATAATAATACAATGTAGAGATTTAGGTTGAGTTTCAAAATGGAAACAAGACGTAAACATCACAATTGTATAGCTATAATATGGGAAATGTAACAACTCAAAAGAATTTAGTGATAAGAACACCTAACTAAAATGATAATAAGTTCCAGTGTTTGTTGAGATAAGATGGCCTACTAGATTATGAGTATGTTGCAACCTAGTCATGCAAGTAGACTACAAAATTGGTGGACATAAATAGCGGCATCGACGTATGTTGTTCTTATTTTTTCCCAAATGGGAAACAAGAAAAAAAGGTTGTAAACCAAGTAGTGATGAAAAAAATTAAGTGTAACTTTGGCATAGTTTTGCCTTGTCTTAGGTCAAGTGAAAAGCTGGGACAAAGTAACATGTTGTAGATTTCATGATGAATAACACACAATTTCAACTTGAATGGACTCTCACCTTGTTCCAATAACAAATTTTCAACTCCAAACAAGTTTCACTTTTTGAGAGCTCTATAGAACATGATGTCAAAAAAATTGGCACTAAGCCACAAGTTTCCCATTGGTTCTCTCTCTAGGTGTCACAAGTTACTTTTACGAGCTCGTCTTCCTAAGGAGTTACCTTGGAGTATCCTAGCTGTACTTTACCCCCTTTAATACAATGAACAATAAATTCATTCAATTTTATTTTGATTGGGGTTGCAATGTAAATAAATTTGACTCTAATCAAACCAAGGTGTACTAATCAATTAGGTAATTGGAGTACTTTCTTGTTTTTTTCAAAAGTTCACTCTTGCATGAACTACTTTGGGGTTCCTTTAGAGCATTCCTCTTGTTGTCCTCAGGCTTATGCCAAAGTAATTTCTCCTAGTTTTAAGTGGATGAGCTGTATCTATTAACTAAAACATGTAATTCATTGTCTTGAATGATGTTTTGGTGTATTTTATTATCTTTTGGATCAAGTAATTTGGTTTAGACCATCGTTGGAAACCTACAACACATGTGAATGTTAGAGTTTAAGTCCTCTCTTTGGCAAGAATTAGGTCCTTCAAAAAAGTATCTAGTATTTCAAAAATATCTACAATATCATAGAAAGAGAATTAAATTTTGCTTTTGATTCTCAAGATCATCCAAGGATGTGAGAGAAGAGCATACATAACAAGTAATCCAACTAGATAGCAATGAAAATCTTATAAATAAAATAACCACCATAAAACTTTGTAAATCTAGATTTATTCTCAATTGATCCAAGTGCTTCTTAATGAAATACTAAAGTTGTTTTTGGTTCCCAAGATGACACTAGCTACAAGGGAAGAGCATACACAAACTTTATCCTTGGTTATTTATTAAAATTAAAAAGCTCTTAAAATAAAAGATCATATACATGCCAAAATAAATTTTTATTCCCTTAAGCATTATAATGAATGATGATTTTTCTTACTTACTCTAAATTAGAAAAAATTGGTTTAGAGGTTCTTTTTATTCTCAAGATCACACAAATTGCAAAAAGACGAACATACACAACCCTATTCCAAACCCATACAAAACATGAAAACAAAATCACCCATCAAACCCTAATCCAACTTTAACAAAAATAACTTATCAAAACCTAAGCCAGTATTGTTAGAAATCATGCTATAAATTAAAAAATTGACACCAATAACAACTAAATATCCCTAGAAAATGATAGAAACACTAAAATCTAGAAGTTGAAATTTTGAAATTTGAGAAAAATCTACGAGTGTGTCAACACACATCTTTATGCAGGAGCATGTTCTATAGAGCATGAGTGCATCCATTGAAGAAAAAAATGCATATAGTCATGTAAATGAATTCCTTTTTCAAATTCGCATAGTCGGTATGCACATGAGTGACCAAAGAGGCATGGGTGCACACTTTGAAGCACATGCGCAAGTTACACACAGAGGTCAAAAATCTAGTGATGCACATGCATGACCAGTAAGGCACATGCACATCTAAAGAAGTGTAGGTGCATCCAGTAGAGCACAGTGCAGGCCTTGGAGCGTGTGCACACTCCTTTGAGTGTACGCATTGAGACCTTCTGTAGGTAGTCAAAATATAGATTTTGACAAGGAAATTTTGAAAAAGATAAAATCTTTGGCTTTTTGAGGAAATTTCTGACACTTCACCTCCTTATATCCTGTAAATAACATGAAATTACAACTTCTACTACTAATCTAGTTGAAGCAACTATCTAGCTTGAAAATTAATTTACAAAACTTTAAAAATTACTCTAAAAACTTGAAAGTAATTTAAAAATCTTGAAAAGCTAATCTAAAAAGCTTTGAAAGTAATCTAGAAAACTTGAAACTAATCTATAAATATTGAAATTAAAAACTTTAAAGCTAAGTTAAAAATATTAAGAATGAATGGAATGGGGTAATGTCCCACAGTAGCATTAGCATAATTTAGCATAGGCATATTTATTCCATTTTATTGCATTGTCTTTTATTTAATAATGTGCAAGATGTGCACTCTAGTCTAGTGACTTGCATTGATATTGTTATGTTGGATAACATTCAATATTGGTATTAGTAGTAATTACATGTGCATGTGAGATGGGTCTTATCATGTCGTAGTTGGTGCATGATAGGATGTCATGTCTATCCATATGAGATTGTCTAATATTTATAAATATTATAGCTCTTGCATTGTTATGTAATCTGATTTCATGATCAATAATATTTGTGAGGCTTCAGTCCCTCTTTGGTCATTGCAATCTTATTCTATTCTATCATTTGGTATCAGAGCTATACCATTATTATCATTTGGTATCAAATTTATACCATTATTATCATTTGGTATCAGAGCAGGTTCTATCCAAGCAAGGTTGAAGAGGAGCACTATTGGAGAGGATCCATTGGAGAAGAAGATCTGCATCAACGGAGAGCCATTGAAGCATCTCGCAACCTCCATTCCTTCCAAGCATCCCTTAATTAAAATTTGACCTATCCACTTATTTGGAAGGTAATTTTTTTTTTGATTAGTCATTGGCATAGCCAATTGATCCAACATATTGGCGGAATATTTCAGATTTGGAGATCTTAAAAAAATCTTGAAAAAAAAAAAAGATTTGTGAAAAAAAAGAGATCTTAAAAAAAGAGAAAGATATTGAAAAAAAATTGCAGATCTAAAAAAAGAGTGAAAAAAAAAGATCTAATAAAAAAAAAAAAATCAGATCTAAAAGTGGAGGTGTGAAGAATTCGGGAGCAAAGGTTGAAGCAGTCCCGTCAACAAAATTTCAGCAGATAGCTCTTAGAAATAAGGACGTAAATTTTTCATAAAATGTCAGATTGATGTGATTTTTTTTTTTTCTAGAAAGATAAGAAGGAGATGCATAACTTTTAGTTTACATCATCTTCAGATTTGGTCTCTACATGTGACTAAAATTCTGTACAAGCTGGATCATTTTTTCTGAAAAAAAAATCAGATCTAGCTAGTAAATTGGTAAGATCTCAAAAACTAAGATTCCGATTCTTCTGAAATTTTGTGGGTTTCAAGAAATATATTGTATGATGCTGCTGTAAAATTTTTAGAAAAACTTATATCACATTTTGTGAGAAAAGGTGAAAACAATATTCAAATTGTTTGTTTGGATCTTAGGAACAAATAGGTCAGCGGTTCAATTCCCACTCTCTCCATATTTTTATTAAATTATTTTTTTGGAAAAATTAGAGAAATTACTAAATTTTGGGAGATTTCCAAATTTAGAAGCTCACCAAACACATTTAGAGTCACCGCTAAATTTAGCAAAAAAACACCTATTGGGGGTAAAAATATATTTTGGCCTAAATTGTGTATTTTGTGATTCTAGACCCTTTTTTTGTAAAGAGGGGGACACAAAAATTCATTTTGATGTAATTTTGGAGCATTTTATTCTAATCGTGGTGCATAAAGTGACAAAAAAAAGGTGCAAATTTTTTATTTTATGTTTGGTCCTATCACACGAGATCTTTGATCTCATAACGGTGTCGGTATATACGGTGCCTGCGGGAAGCGCTTACGTGTGATCTTTGTCACGACTACTCTGCACTTAACGCCTAACACAGCTACCTAAACATTGTCTGGGCATTGACCCTATAAAATTGACGAGGAGTAATAAGGACACAATACACACACATTTGAGTCCTCCCATCCGTTTGTGCTTGCACAAACCCCTCTCCATACTGTCTACGTACCACGTACTAAATTATTTTACGTGCGTTAACACCTCTTTCCGGGCGATGGGTATATTGAAAGGGTGATCTTCTTCCACATACCGACGGGTATATCGGAAGGGAGCATATATAGAAAGGTTTGGTATATCGGCTTGACGGTATATTGAGAGGGAGACCATAAACTTGGAGTGATAAGAGCCTTACCCTTTGTCAAAAATTCAGAGTTTTAGAAATTTAGATTGTAAAAATGGGTGCACAAGCACCAAAATTATTCTTGCCAAATTCAAAACTACTAAGAGGAGATAACTATGCTACATGGAAACCGAAGATCAACATGATACTTGAGTTTGAAGACAAATGGACGAGTTATAGATGGAACAACAACAAGATCACTTGATGATAGAAGACAACAAGTTCAATTTGGGGGGCCAATCAAAAGGCCAAGTTTATCATCTTGTTTGGCATAACGGATGATGTGCAACCCCACATTAGAGATGCCACATCAGCTAAGGATGCATGGGATAAGTTGAGCATATTCTATGAGGCAAAGAACAAGAATGCCATCCTCAACCTACTATCACAACTGCATACTCTCAAGTTCAAACACAATGAGAAGGTTGAAGTTTTTTTGAGACGAGTTGCTACTTTGAGGGCATCTCTATTGCCATTGGGAAAAGAGATAAGTGATGAAGACCTCATACCAATTGTGTTGTGAGTACTTCCTCCTTCCTATAGAATCTTTATGACAACTATCAATATGAGTGAACACACAGTCACCTTTGAGAAGTTGGTCAATCTACTCTAACAAGAAGAGGCAATGAACAACAAAGATCATGAAGATGAGCAAGCACTATCTTCGAATCATAAAGGAAAGGAGAAATTTCAGTCCAATCACAAGAAGTCCCAACAAAATCAAAGTCAACAAAGGTACCAAAGTCAACGAGACAACACCAAGAAGTGTCCCATTTGCAATAGAGGGGGACATGACATCAAAGATTGTTGGTACAATTCCTACAAAAAGGGTTCATCAAGCAATTTAAAACCCAATAACCAACAGGGTAACAATAATTCAAATCAAGGGAAGTCTAAAAACAACAACAATCAAGGGCAGAAAAATGGTAATTGGCAAAGAAAACCCAAACAACAAGGATACATTGCTAAACATGAGGATGATTCAGATGAAGGAAACCACATGTATTCTGCTCAATTTGATGAAGAAACCAAGTCCACACAAGATATCTGGTATGTTGACTCGGGTGCAACTCGACACATGACTGGACGCAAGGATTGGTTCTACACACTACGTGACTCACCTAACAAGAACCATGTGTCCTTAGGTGATGACTCATCATACAATGTCAAGGGGATTGGAAACATTTCACTACCTCTTGGAAAGCATGATTGTAAAATCACAGATGTATTGTATGTACTGGATTGACCAAGAATTTGCTATTAGTTAGTCAACTCCTTGATCACAACTTGAAGTTAGATTTTGTGATAATAATGGAGAAAAAGTGTGCTTGATAAGAGATAACTCGGGAGGTTTCAAGATTGTAGCAAGAGCCTCAATGTGGGACACATGTTCCAACTTGATTTTGTCCACAAGGTGATCAAGCTCTAGTGGCCAAAGACACACAATCTACAAAACTATGGCATTGCAGAGATATGGTCACATCAGTTTTGGCTATCTCCAAACACTTTAAAAGGGCAACATGGTGAAAGGATTGCCTACACTCAAGCATAACATTGACAAGTGTCACAATTACCTAGCTAGAAAGCAACACAGAGTACCCTTCCAGAAGAACACATATAGAGCCAAGGAAAGCTTGATTTGGTGCACACCGATCTTTGCGGGCCCATGCAACCAAGTCATTTTGGATGTCAATACTCCATGCTTTGTGTTGATGACTACTCAAGAAAGATGTGGATATATTGTCTAAAAAACAAAAGTCAAGCCTTTGAGACATTTCAGAAGTTCAAAGCACTTGTTGAGAATGAATTTGGTCACAAGATCAAAACTCTCCACTCAGATCGAGGGGGGGAATTCACAAGCAATGAGTTCAAGACTTACTTGGAAGCTCATGGGATTCGTCAACAAATTCCTCCTACTCACACACCACAGCAGAATGGTATAGTTGAGAAAAGGAATTGTACTATCATGGAAATGGTGCTATGTATGATTGATGACTCAAGTTTAACAAAGACATTTTGGGCAGAAGCTGCAAGAACTGCAGTCTATTTTTTGAACAGAGTGCCCATAGTAGCTCTTGAAGGAGTGACACCTCAAGAAGCATGGTCAAATCGGAAACCATCAATTACACACCTAAGAGTATTTGGGTGTAAAGCTAGCATGCACATACCCAAGAAGAATAGGAACAAGTTGGATATGAAAGTTGAGAAACTAATATTCATTGGATAAAGTGAAGAAGCACTTGGAGTGCAGTTATGGGATTCAAAAGAAAATAAAGTATACATAAGTAGGGATGTTGAGTTCTTTGAGAAGAAACAAGCATATTATAGCTAAGAAGTTACTTTAATGGTATACTAAATTAATAAGAGATGCAAATTCGGATGAAGCACCTAGCACACCATCCAATCCTGGACCTAGAACTCGCAGTCAAGCTCGTGAAGAGGTCAATTATGCCTTAATGAGTAGAGTTGTTGAAACAGTTGAGCCATCTACAGTTCAGGAAGCCCTACAATCAAAAGCTTGGAAAGATGCCATGGATTTAGAGTATCAGTCAGTGATGAAGAACAACACATGGCAACTTGTCGACCTTCCACCAGGGAAGAAACCCATTGGATGTAGATGGATATTCAAGACTAAGTACAAATCAGATGGGACTATTGACAAGTATAAAGCAAGGCTTGTAGCAAAGGGGTATGCACAACAAGAAGGCATTGATTATGAGGAGAAATTTTCTCCCACAGCCAAGATCAAGACAATCAGGATGATCTTTGCTCTAGTTGCACAATTTGGTTGGAAAGTCCACCAAATGGATGTGAAAAGTGTCTTTCTTAATGGAGATTTGCAAGAAGAAGTCTATATGACTCAGCCAGAGGGTTATGTAATACCAAGAAAAGAAATGATGGTATGCAAGACTCATAAAATCTCTATATGGCCTAAAACAGGCACCCAGGCATGGTACATCAAAATTGATGAGCATCTCATAAGTCATGGATTCGAAAGGAATCCTTATGACCCCAATCTCTACCTCAAAAAGCAAGGGGGGGAGATTGTCATTGTGGTTGTTTATGTCAACGATCTAGTCATTATAGGTAGTTATGTGAAGATGATCGATGCAACAAAGAAGGATTTTAATCGATTGTTTGACATGACAGATCTCGGGCTCATGCACTATTGTCTTGGGTTGGAAGTATGGAAAAAAGAGAATCATATCTTTGTGTCACGGTTGAAATACACCAAGACAATGCTCAAGAAATTCAAGATGATGGAATGCACTCCTATTTCTACACCTATGGAAGCAAGACTTGAGTTATCTCGTTCCGATCCATCACCACCAGGTGAATGCGACTCTCTATCGAAGTCTCATTTCCACGACATATAGTAGACCATATATCAACTTTGCGGTCGAGATATTTATCACGCTTCATGCAAGAACTGAAAATATTTCATTGGAAAGTAGCAAAGAGAATATTGAGATATCTAAAAGTGCAGTTGACCTTGGTCAGAGTCTGAGAAGAATGACAACTTCTTCTTGACATGATATTCAGATTCAGATCATGCAAGAAACATGGATGATAGGAAGTCAACATTAGGCTTCGTCTTCTTTATGGGATCTGGATTGATATCATGGGGAATCAAGAAACAAAACTTTGTTTCTTGCTCTTCTCTGACAGAAGAGTATCAGTGTAAGTGAAAGTTTGTTTGTGAAGCAATATGGCTATGCCGAATACTAGAAGGAATTGGTCTACCACAATAGAAATCTACTCTAGTATATGTTGATAATGAAGGAGTTAGAAGCTTTTTGCAATCCGGTATTTCATGAGAGAACCAGCAGATTGAAGTATAGGTTCATTTCATACATCAGCATGTCTTGAAGCACAACATACTGGCTCCGGTTTTGTCATACAAGTGAGCAGAAGGCATATGTTTTCACTAAGTCACTTGTACGTGAAAAATTCACCTTTATTGGAGAGAGTTCCTCTCCACTTCATTGGAAACTATGTAAAATTAAGGGGGGGAATGTTAGCATAATTTAGCATAGGCATATTTATTGTATTTTATTGCATTGTCTTTTATTTAATAATGTGAAACATGTGCACTCTAGTCTAGTGACTTGCATTCAATATTGTTATGTTAGATAACATTCAATATTGGTATTAGTAATAGTTACATGTGCATGTGAGATGGGTCTTATCATCTCGTAGTTGGTGCCTGATAGGGTGTCATGTCTATCCATATGAGGCTGTCTAATATCTATAAATATTATAGCTCTTGCATTGTTATGTAATCTGATTTCATGATCAATAATATTTGTGAGGCTTTCGTCCCTCTTTGGTCATTGCAATCTTATTCTATTCTATCATTTGGTATCAGATCTATACCATTATTATCATTTGGTATTAGATTTATACCATTATTATCATTTTGATACCAAATGATAATAATGGTATAGCTCGATACCAAATGATAGAATAGAATAAGATGCGCAATGACGAAAGAGGGACGAAGCCTCACAAATATTATTGATCATTAAATTAGATTACATAACAATGCAATAGCTGTAATATTTATAGATATTAGATGACCTCATATGGATAGACATGACACCCTATCGAGCACCAACTACGAGATGATAAGACCCATCTCACATGCACATGTAATTACTACTAATACCAATATTGAATGTTATCCAACATAACAATATTGAATGCAATTCACTAGACTAGAGTGCACATGTTACACATTATTAAATAAAAGACAATGAAATAAAATGCAATAAATATGCATATGCTAAATTATGCTAACATTCCCCCCCCCTTAATTTTGCATAGTTTCCAATGAAGTGGAGAGGAAATATCTAAACAGTGTGAATTTGTCACGTGCAAGTGACTTAGTGAAAACATCTACCTTATGTTCAACTGTAGGACAGAACTGGAGCTGTATGTTGTGCTTCAAGACATGCTCGCATATGAAATGAACCTGTACTTCAATATGTTTGGTTCTCTCATGAAATAATGGATTGTGAACAAGCTTCAGAACTCCTTCATTATCAACATATACTAGAGTAGATTTCTATTGTGGTAGACCAATTCCTTCCAGTATTCGGTGTAGCCATATTGCTTCACAAACAACTTCACCTGCAGCTCGATACTGCTTGCGTCAGAGAAGAGTGAGAAACAAAGTTTTGTTTCTTACTTCCCCATGATATCAGTCTAGATCCCATAAAGAAGATGAAGCCTGATGTTGACTTCCTATAATCCATGTTTCCTACATGATCTCGAATTTGAATATCTGTCAAGAAGAAGTTGCTGTTCTTCTTGTACTCTGACCAAGGTCAAGCTGTACTACTTTAGATATCTCAATATTCTATTTGCTTCTTTCCAATGACATATTTTAGTTCTTGCATGAAGCGTGATAAATAGCTAATCTGCAAAGCTGATATCGGTCTAGTATATGTCGGTAAATGAGACTCACGATCAACTTCCGATAGAGAGTTGCATTGGCGGTGGTGATGGATCGGAAGGAGATAAGCTGAAGTCTCACTTTCATAGGTGTAGCAATAGGAGTACAGTCCATCATCCTAAATTTCTCGAGTGTTTTCTTGGTGTATTTCAACTGTGACACAAAGATATGATTCTCTTTTTGCCATAATTCCAACCCAAGACAATAGTGGATGAGCCGAGATCTGTCATGTCAAACGATCGATTAAAATCCTTCTTTGTTGCATCGATCATCTTCACGAACTTCTTGTAATGACTAGATCATCGACATAAACAACCACAATGAAAATATCCCCCTTTCTTTTTGATGTAGAGATTGGGGTCATAAGGATTCCTTTCGAATCCATGACTTATGAGATGCTCATCAATTTTGATGTACCATGCCCGGGGTGCCTATTTTAGGCCATATAGAGATTTTATGAGTTAGCATACCATCATCTTTTTCCTGGTATTACATAACCCTCTGGTTGAGTCATATAGACTTCTTCTTCCAAATCTCCATTAAGAAAGACACTTTTCACATCCATTTGGTGGACTTTCCAACCAAATTGTGCAGCTAGAGCAAAGATCATCCTGATTGTCTTGATCTTGGTTATGGGAGCAAATGTCTCCTCATAATCAATGCCTTCTTGTTGTGCATACCCCTTTGCTACAAGCCTTGCTTTATACTTGTCAATAGTCCCATCTGATTTGTACTTAGTCTTAAATATCCATCTGCATCCAATGGGTTTCTTCCCTGGTGGAATGTCGATAAGTTTCCATGTGTTGTTCTTCATCACTGACTGATACTCTGAATCCATGGCATCTTTCCAAGATTTTGATTGTAGGGCTTCCTAAACTGTAGATGGCTCAACTGTTTCAACAAATCTTCTCATTAGGGCATAATTGACCTCTTCACGAGCTTGACTGCGAGTTCTAGGTCCAGGATTGGATGATGTGCTAGGTGCTTCATCCAAATTTACATCTCTTATTAATTGAGTATACCATTTAGGTAACTTCTTAGTTGTTCCATTGGCTTGTGGTGGATCCAAGTTTTCACCATCATCCAATTCATCACTGTCATCTTCAGTGGGAACATCAAATTCTATCTTCACAAGAGGTGTATTATGCATGTTTGTTGAGTTGTTGAGTGGAGCATCTGCTTGTTTCTTCTCAAAGAATTCAACATCCCTAATTATGTATACTTTCTTTGCTTTCAGATCCCATAATCTATACCCAAGTGCTTCTTCACTATATCCAATGAATATCAGTTTCTCAACTTTCATATCCAACTTGTTCCTATTCTTCTTGGGTATGTGCATGCTAGCTTTACACCCAAATACTCTTAGGTGTGCAATTGATGGTTTCCAATTTGACCATGCTTCTTGAGGTGTCACTTCTTCAAGAGCTATTGTGGGCACTCTGTTCAAAAAATAGACTGCAGTTCTTGCAGCTTCTACCCAAAATGTCTTTGTTAAACCTGAGTCATCAATCATACATCACACCATTTCCATGATAGTACGATTCCTTCTCTCAACTATACCATTCTGTTGTGGTGTGTGAGTAGGAGGAATTTGTCAACGAATCCCATGAGCTTCCAAGTAAGTCTTGAACTCATTGCTTGTGAATTCACCCCCTTGATCTAAGTGGAGATTTTTGATCTTGTGACCAACTTCATTCTCAAAAAATGCTTTGAACTTCTGAAATGTCTCAAAGGCTTGCCTCTTGTTTCTTAGACAATATATCCACATCTTTCTTCAGTATTCATCACCACAAAGCATGAAGTATTGACATCCAAAATGACTTGGTTGCATGGGCCCACAAAGATCGGTGTGCACCAAATCAATATTTCCCTTAGCTCTATATGTGTTCTTCGGAAGGGTACTCTGTGTTGCTTTCTAGCTAGGCAATTGTGACACTTGTCGGTGTTGTTCTTGAGTGTAGGCAATCATTTCACCATGTTTCCCTTTGAATTGTTTGGAGATAGCCAAAACCGATGTGACCATATCTACGATGCCATAGTTCTGCAGATTGTGTGTCTTTGGCCACTAGAGCTTGATCATCCTTGTGGAAAAAATCAAGTTGGAACATGCGTCCCACATTGGAGGCTCTTGCTACAATGTTGGAAACTCTTGACTTATCTCTTATCAAGCACACTTTTTCTCCATTATTCTTGTCAAAATCCAACTTCAAGTTGTGATCAAGGAGTTGACTAACTAATAGCAAATTCTTGGTCAACCAGTACATACAATACATCATCGTGATTTTGCAGTCATGCTTTCCAAGAGGTAGTGAAATGTTTCCAATCCCTTGACATTGTATGATGAGTCATCACCTAATGACACATGGTTCTTGTTAGGTGAGTCACGTAGTGTGTAGAACCAATCCTTGCGCGTCTAGTCATGTGTCGATTTGCACCCAAGTCAACATACCGGATATCTTGTGTGGACTTGGTTTCTTCATCAAATTGAATAGAATACATGTGGTGTCGTTCATCCGAATCATCCTCATGTTCGAAATGTACCCTTGTTGTTTGGGTTTTCTTTTCCAATTACCATTTTTCTGCCCTTGATTGTTGTTGTTGTTGGACTTCCCTTTATTTGAATTGTTGTTACCCTGTTGGTTATTGGGTTTTGAATTGCTTGATGAACCCTTTTTGTAGGAATTGTACCAACAATATTTTATTTCATGTCCCCTCATTGCAAATGGGACACTTCTTGGTGTTGTCTCCTTGACTTTGGTCCCTTTGTTGACTTTGATTTTTTGGGACTTCTTGTGATTGGACTGAAATTTCCCATTTCCTTTATGATTGGAAGATAGTGCTTTCTCATCTTCATGATCTTTGTTGTTCATTTCCTCTTCTTGTTAGAGTAGATTGACCAACTTCTCAAAGGTGACTGTGTGTTCACTCATATTGATAGTTATCACAAAGATTCTGTAGGAAGGAGGAAGTGCTCGTAACCTAATTGGTACGACGTCTTCGTCACTTATCTCTTTTCCCAATGGCAATAGAGATGCCCTCAAAGTAGCAACTCATCTCAAAAAAACTTCAACCTTCTCATTGTGCTTGAACTTGAGAGTATGCAGTTGTGATAGTAGGTTGAGGATGACATTCTTGTTCTTTGCCTCATAAATTGTGCTCAACTTATCCCATGCATCATTGTATCGATGTGGCATCTCTAATGTGGGGTTACACATTATGCATTACGCTAAACAAGATGATCAACTTGGCCTTTTGATTGCCCTGTCAAATTGAACTTCTTGTCTTCCATCATCAAGTGATCTTGTTATTTTTCCATCTACAACCTGTCCATAGGTCTTCAAACTCAAGTAACATCTTGATCTTGGTTTCCATGCAAAGCATAGTTGTCTCCTCTAAGCGATTGTGAATACGGCAAGAAGAAATTTTGTGCTTGTCCACGTGCACCGACGGGTATATCGGAAGGGAGCATATATAGAAAGGTTTGGTATATCGTCGATGGTATATTGAGAGGGAGACCATAAACTGGAGTGATAAGAGCCTTACCCTTTGTCATAAATTGAGTTTCAGAAATTTAGGTTGTAATGAATTTCAGAAATTTTTATAGATTGCACTTCACCTCCTTATATCCTATAAAGAACATGAAATTACAACTTCTACTACTAATCTAGTTGAAACAACTATCTAGCTTGAAAATTAATCATGCAAAACTTTGAAAATTACTCTAAAAACTTCAAAGTAATTTAAAAATCTTGAAAATCTAATCTAAAAAGCTTTGAAACTAATCTATAAATATTGAAATTAAAAACTTTAAAGCTAAGTTAAAAATATTAAGAATGAATGCAATGGGGTAATGTCCCACCAGGTGTGCCAAATGAAGACTACTAAAAGTTCCAAAGCAAAGATAAACTAACAAGACTAACACCACATAGTCTAATTAACAATTTTTATTTGAATCTAACAATAATTACATCAAAGATAAAATTTTAATGGAATTCTTGAAACAACTAACATGAATATAATTCAAAACCTAGCTAAAGCATGCCTACTTAGTATGATTTGCTACCTACAAAAGACCTAATTAGATCTAGGAGGGCAATCAAATTGGGTTTGTTGCTACTTCAAGAGAGGTGAAATGGTCTCTCCAACAATGACTATAAGGTCATATTGGATACCCATCTACTAACCCCATTGAATATTGGAGGCAAAGATTGGAGCTTGGCTCTTAGTCATATTTCTTATATGATATGCAAATCAAAGCATGGTGTAAAGTTTAAGGATATATACTTAGTCTTTTTTATATTTTTTTCCTTTACGGAAAACTAGCATCTTGGTGCATGCAGGACTAAAATTACAAATTATATTAATACTTTTTAATCATTATTAATGCTTTCCTAATCAAAATTAGTGAATTAATAAGTGATTAAGATGCGAGGAGCCTTAATCATCCACTTAGGGTCAATTAGGAGGCTAGGACGAGATTTTGAAGCTTATTGAGATGTTGTGCAAGGAAATGGGGTGATTTTGAATGGTTGAAAGAGGGTTTTAAGCCAATAATAGGGCATATTGACCAAAACAAGGGTAAAATAGGCTTAATTAGCTAATAATCATTAATTTTTGTTTAGAAGAGGATTTTGACTTACGATGTGTCATAAAGTGGTATCTTGAATGTGAAAAGGCTTAGGTAATAAAAAATGTTTTTAGCTAACCAAAATGGTAAGAAATGTTAGTTAATTATCCTAAATCACTAATTATAATGGAAATGGTAAGAATGAGTGTGATTTGTGTGATTTTGGTAATAAGATTGCAAAAGCGGAATTTAGGTGTCTACAGTGGATGCAAACTTAGGTAACTTTATAGGTTGTGCTGATTTTGAAGATAAATATATGGATATAAATGTACACCTTGAAGATATCAATGTCCCATGGACCATGACCTTTAACGAAGCATATTCTAGTATTTGAAATGGAGTGGAGTAGTTTTGAATTATCAAACCATGGTTCTTTCAATTTCTCTTTCAAATTGAAATTTGAGTGTACCAACAATATAGATGAATATGAAGCATTGCTCCTTGGTTTAATATTTACATGAAAGCATGGTATTAAAGATATCATTGTCAAAGGATATTATGAGTTAGTTGTAAAACAAGATAGAAAAATATATGCAACAAAAAACTAGAGGTTAAAATAATATAAACATGCGGTCTAGGATCTCATTGAATTATTTGATTCTTTCAATCTCCTATACCATGAGAGAACTTAGAATGTAGTATCTAATAAGTTATTTTTCCTAGCTTCTTAGTATGAAAAATAAATAGTGTATCCATATTGTAATTATGAATTCGAAGTGTTGGTTAGACCCTCAGTCCCTGATAACATTCGGCATTGGCGGTTTTTGAAGACAATGATCATATCCAAAGGTTATTAGATTACAGAGGTGAGATCAGAAATAAAATATTTGACATTGAACCTATGGTGGTGATATCTAAAGGAAAGGAAACCCTCTTTGGGAAGGATGTAATTTAGTTGAAAAAAACACTATCCCTAGAGGACTTATTAGCCTTGGATCAAATTTTGATAGCGAAGGACAAAGTTATGAGAAATCCTATCCATATAACTAGAGACGTTATGGAATACAATTTTAGAAATTATCATAACCCATGAAAGGTTTGGTTATAAAAATCATGAATGAAGAAGAAATAAAAGCTTATACCAAACTACTGAGAAAGTATCAGGATTATCTTGCATGGTCTTATTCTGAGCTAAAGGCTTATAGGGAATATTTTTTTCAACATGAGATATCATTGGAGCCTCATACCAATCCCTTTAGGAAAAATAAAATTCCTATCAATCCCATCCTTGCAACTAATATGCAAGAGGAGTTAACAAAGTTGAGAGATGGTGGGATAATCCAACCCACTAGGTACTCCTCATGGGTGGAAAACTTGGTACCAGTTAGAAAAAAGAATGGGGATATTAGGCTTTGTGTGGATTTTAGGAATTTAAAAAAGCATCACTCAAAGATAATTACCCATTACCCAACATGGAAAATATGCTACAAAAGGTAACATGATCTGAGTTATTATCTACATTAGATGGATTCTCAAGTTATAACCAGGTAGTGGTGAAACAATTAGAACAATTCAAAACTACTTTCACCACCCCTTGGGGAACATATGTATATGTTAGGATGCCTTTTGGATTAATGAATGCTGGAGAAAATTTTCAAAGAGCCATGGATGTGGCCTTTTCTGGTTTTATTAATGATTTCATTGTAGTTTATCAAGATGATATAACTATTTTCTCGGAAAAAGGGTGATCATTTGGAGCACCTTGAAAAGATATTGATCAGATGTAGAGAATATGAGATTTAATTAAATCCAAATAAGTGTCATTTTGGGGTATAAAAGGTAAATTTGTTAAGACATATAGTGTCACATGAGCGAGTTATGATAAAATCGAAAGGACGGAAGTAATTTATAAATTCCTCGTCCCCATGTCTAAAAATGCATCCGGTCCTTTAGAAAAATAAATTTTGTAAGAAGGTTTATCTATAAATTTTCTAAGATCCCTCTCCCCACCATGATCATGTTAAATAAAGATTAATTCATAAAGTGGGGAGAAGGGTTTATTCAAGAATTTGAAGGAATATAGGGGTACTTAAAATTGCCCCCATATTAACTAGCCTTGATTATAAAAAAGAGTTTCAAATGTTTTCTTTTTCCTCATAAAATAAAATTTCTTTTGTATTATTGTTGAAGGATGAAGAGGGTCATGATAAACCCATTGCATTTTTGGTAAATCCTTATAGGGTCTGAGTTGAAATATTCTATTATGGAGAAACAAACTTTTCCTTGGTAAAAACTACTAAATTTTTAGACCTTATATTTTGAGTTCCAAAATCATAGCCTATGTACCTCATACAATGGTGAAAGATATCCTATCTCAAATGGAGATGTCAAGCAAGAGGTGTAGGTGGGTGAACAAGATTCAAGAGTATGATATGGAGATTCATACCAAAAATATAGTTAGAGGATTGGGTTTGGCTAGGTTGATGGTAGAAAGTAATTTATATATAGTTGAGATACACAATGTTGATGAGGATGAGCCACACCCCCATGAAAAGGTGAGTACCCTATCTTAGTACAAATACATAGTATACTACTTAAGGATCTTGAATTTTCCTGCTCACCTAGAAAAAAATCAAAGGAGGACACTCAAGTTGGTGTCCCAAAAATATATTCGACTAATCATGGATTGGATTGGAAGATTCGGAGGGAGTCTTGTTGAGATGTGTTATAGAGGATGAGGCTCTAGGATAATTGTTGAGTTTCATGGAGGGTTGTGTGGTGGACATTTTGTTGGAAGAGTTACTGCCCATAAAATATTAAGAATAAGTTATTTGTGGCCTTCCCTTTTCAAATATGTATCCCTTCTGGTTTAAAAATGTGAAAGTTTTCAACATTTCTTAGGAAGGATGAAAGCTTCTAGATCTCTTCCCCTACAACCTATTTCAATGGATGATTCATTCAAACAATGGGGATTAGATTTTATAGGTGAGATATCAAATTCCTCAAGTACTGGCTATAAGTAGATATTGGTGGCCACTTATTATTTCACCAAATGGGTTGAAGCTATCCCTACCAAGAAGGAAAATTATCAAGTGGTTATGGAATTCATCCTCAATCACATAATTTATAGATTTGGGGTCCCCACCAATTCAATTACTAATAATGCCATGAATTTCAGAGAAAACCCATTGGTAACAATATTCCATGAGTATGGAATAACCTTGGCTTATGCATCAAACTACAATCCCGAAGAGATGGGAAATAAAACTCAAACAACAAGAACATGCTCAAAATCCTCAGGATAACATTAGAAATAAATAAACGGGCTCGGGGTTAGTGGCTCAAGTTCACACTATGGGAAGATAGATTTACCACCAAGATTTTTACTTGGAAAGATTCCTTTTGAATTATTCTATGGGGTTCATGCTCTTTTCCCCTACACTTAAAACTATCTCGCTTATTAGTTAAATACAACAATTGGAGGATGGGGAAGGAGTAAATCCTTATAAAGCTAGAATCAGCTAGATTATGGAGTTAGATGAAATAAGAAGGGAATCCCATCAAAGTTATATTGAGTTCAAGGAGAAGCTCAAGAAAATATTTAATAAAAATGTTATCCCAAGAACTTTTCATATAAGAGACATGGTTCTGTTAGAGGATAACATGCATGAAGACAAGGGAAAACATGGAAAATTTAATGCCCCATGGAAGAGACCTTACTCCATCGACATTAGGATTAGAAAGCACACTTTCTTCCTAAGATAATTGGATGGAAACTTGTAAGATTTTCCTTTCAATGGTAGGCATATCAAAAATTTCTTAGACTAAATCAAACATTCACGTATGTTCTTTGTACAATGTACAATTTTTTGTTTTCTTTTGTTATTTCATTTTTGTGCTATGTTCTACAATGATCAGGTTTTGTTTGTTATTATTATACCCATGACATGTTATGTATCCATCTAAAATGTTATGAGTGCTTTTCCTCATGACTCCATACCCAATAGATTAGACACAGTACGTATTTTGTGAAATTTCATTTGTGGTTCTTATGGCACCGATAATGGGTGCCCATACACAAGATGGATCCAATGGTGGTACTCATTTTGAGCCTATGTCTATAACTGAATTGAATCTTCCAAAGTCTTTCCCGTACCCTTGAACTTTTATTTACATAAGTTCCATGACCTCAGAATTTTTTTCTTCAAACTAAGTTTTTTGAGTCATAAAGAACTTGTGTCAAGAAAAAAATTGTAGTATTGTTCATACATTAAGTATTTTAAGAATTTTATGTGATCTATAAGATAATAATGGTTCAAATTGGTTCTAAATACATGAGTCATAATATTAGTGAATTCATTGTGACGTATGAATGATCAAACAAAGCTTCCTTAGAAAAATTTACATTTCATTGATATATGTAAAAATTCAATTTCATTCTCGTCACTTGATAATATGGTGTCCTCTGGGAAGCTTCACATTGGTGGAACCATCAAGTATATTTAAATTTTGTGCAAGAATGCAAAATGTAAATATATCACGATTCCGATATGAGAATATATTATGGAATCTTCTAAGGAAAGAGTGAGGCCACTTTGTAAAATTACACTTTTATAAAGTGTGTCCCATATACAAAATGCAAACTACATTTGTTATGCCCCTAACATATACCATTCATATGTCTAAGTAGGGACTAATATATGACTTATATAAAATTTATACTTATATTCATTAGTTAGTTAGTCATTAGATATAAAATACTAATAATGAAGGGGTATGACCTTTCACAACCATACATATATGAATAGTTCATCCAAATAGGGTAAAGAGTATGAGTTAGTGTATTATTTTAAAACTTAGGAGGTTTCCCTCTTGAAGTGGACTAATAATATATTATATATTCTCGCATATTTGCATTTATATTCAAGTAATTCCATTACATTTGATATCATAGCATCGATTTTAGAAACGAATGGTTTTTTCTCTATATCTCAAGCACATGGTTGAAAAATTTTCAAATATTTTTTACCACATCTCGAGATATATATTATAAATCTTGATAAAAATTTCAAAAAAAAATCATTGTTTTGTGATAGTTATTACATATATATGATTTTTCATAAAATTGATCTACATGCCACATTTTTGAAAATTTCCAAATTTATTTACATTTTTAAAAATCTCTTCAAATTTCCATATAGGTCCATTCTTTACATTTTCACATTTGAGGTCATCTACATTGAGAAATTCATTGGTTAAATTTGGTTCAACAAGGCAAATTTAATTGTTTAAGGGAAATCCTTGTTATGGCAGGTCCACAAACTAGAGGATGGGAAAAAAATTCATACACACCATGGAATACTCCTTATAAAGATAAAATACAATCTAATTTTGAACTAGGAGGTACTTCCACCATGAGGAATTGTAAGTTGATTTCACCAAAATAAATCAACGATTAGATGAGCTTGAGAAAATACTCGAGACACATTTTCATTTTCAAAATAATTCAATCAATCCTCCACATGTATCTAATAGCCAAGGTAAAAATCATATGGTTTTTGGAGAACCATGTATTGTTGTAACTGAAGATGACATGGAATATACCATGATGGGGAATGCTCAATACGAATATTACTTGACAAGTTCAAACATTCAAAAGGTTAAACCCAATACGGATGAAGAATGGAAAACAATGGGGTGGGATTGATCTATTGAATACAATATATTTAACTTGGAATATTTTGAGAAGGGTTTAGTAAACACGGATATGGAAATTAAATTTGATCCTAGGTTAGATGTCAAAGAATTTTTTAGTATGGAAGAATTAAAAAATATACAACCAAAATTTAGGAAAGTTAAGAAACACTATGTGAGATTTTTTTTGGGCCAATGTAATGACAAATTTATAGGGAAAATGCCTACAAATGGAATATTTAATCACACCCTATCTAAGATGATTGAGATATATCATGCACATGTTGGATGTAAAAACCTTAGATATAGTGGCTATGAAGGTCATTCTACTAGAAGGTCTATTACATCCTTAAATAAAATGTGTAACCTTAATAATTATGTTGAGCCACAATTACGCATTTATTGAGAGCAAATGGATAAGGCATATTCTTCAAGTAAAATGCAAGATATATATTTAAATTTGAAAGTACCACTAGAGTTACTTACCCAAACTCAACTTAAGAGGTTAAAATGAAGGTGATCATAGTTGATCTCATCTAGGAATAATGTCGGACATACAAGAAGGTACAATGGACTGAAAAAGTTGAATACACTTTTTCCATTGCTAACAAAACATCAAGGAAGATGTTTCTTTTAAGGGGAGGAGTATGTTATGCTTCTAACATATACCATTCATATGTCTAAGTAGGGGATAACATATTACTTATATAACATTTATAATTATATTCATTAGTTAGTCATTAGGTATAAACTAATAATTATGAAGGGGTATGACCTTTCACAAGTATACCTAGATATATGGGAGAGTAATTCCTCCCCATATGGTGAAGAGTATGAGTTAGTGTCTTAGTGTAAGACTTAGGAGGTTGTCCCCTTGAAGTGGCTTAATAATATATTATACATTTTGGCATATGTGCATTTATATTCAAGTAATTCCATTACAACATCCAAATCCTGCACTGAAAAGGACATGTGTCTTCATGACGATGTAGGAAGGGAAGCAGGTATCTCATGAATATTTGTACTTTATAGTTTCACACTTCATGTGAAAGTGCAAACTACATTTGAGCCCCTAAATCTCGACAAAGGAAAAATGTCATCTTATTAATGTAGCTCGATATCGAGTGCCCCATCTAAATTTACAATTTTGCACTTTTAGTTAGATACATGAATGTAAAATATGTCCCAATATCCATTCCCCGCTAAAAGGGACACGTGGATGGTTCTCATTCAAATAAGAAAAGGCAGGGATCAAAAACTAAGATGAAATACAATGCATTTATAACTTCCACCATTAATGTTTATCATATCAAAGGATTATAGGTTCAAAATTTTGCTATGTATTTCACATTTCTACTTTCTGTTGACAAAATAGAGCACTCTAGAGATCTAAAATAATGAATTTGGATTGTGAGATTGAAGCAGTGGATTGCAAAGAGCAGTGTCTGGGAAACTTTAAAAAATCAGTGTGCATACGTGATTTGTATTTTGAAAAAATACACAAACACGGGTAAGTATCCTAGAAAAATTACATATTGTTTGAGTTTCTCATTTTTTCATAAGGGATTTTAAGAAACACCCATAGTTTGCATTTCTCCTCTTGTACCTGGTTCTTCCCTTCATCCCCATAGTACTTGGATATCCAATTGTCTTTATTTACTAAGAAATATGAAGATAAAAATAATTGGAACTACGAGTTACTTCACATATTACAAGTAATTTGGATGAGGTGATAGACACTAACCTAGGGAATGTTGACCTAGAGGATTTCTTACAAAGATTGTGTTCCCTTCGTATAAGTGATCATTTGGAAGAAATTGATGCTAGTGGTATTTCCTTCGATGTCACTTTTGCACCCTCAATACATTTCCCAGAATTGGTATGGAATTGTGTTGAAAACTTCAATCCAAAACCAAGGAAGTATTGAATGGAAATGATGTTAGAATTCTCTCATGATCACTGGGACATTTAGAATAATTTTGGGATTGCCCAAAGTTGAGAGCAGAATTAAAATTCACATACGATCAACATAGGGCTTGTGGAACACCAAACATGAATAATATAAAAGAAGTATGAATAGTTAGTTATTAATATAAAAGCAGAGGTTCTTCTACCAAGGTCCCAAAAAAATTATTTTGTTCACACTTTGTGGAAGAGGTTGAAGACCTCATCACTCTATTAAGTATAATTGTAGGATTAAAAGGTTCTTATGACTTCCAAGAGTGGATGATGAGTTATATCTAGCTCGGTTTTTCTATTCTTGAGAAGATTTGTTGGGAAAAGTTTATAAGCACATCTATCCATGATCAACTTATAAATATGGTTATAAAAATTAAAGAGGGCACTACAATCAAGTGTAAATTTTACATGATGTCTTACCTTGTTTATAATATTACATGCCATAAGGAACTCCCAGGAATCCCAAGGATGAAGTATTTTACTACCTATAAGGTGTATGATGTATACCCTTAGTTGAACTTGGAGAAGTACAAGGAAAATTTTAGAAAAATAAATGATGATTTCTTTACACCCATTATATGCATTTTCAAACTAGAATGGGAAAAATTTAGAATATCTACATCTTCCAAAAATGAAATTAGTGATTATGGTTACTACTTTATCTAATTCAGATTCTTACTTACATAAGAGTAAGTGGTTTCTAGGGGCACCCTTACATGCTGCCTCGATACTTAGAGAAAAATGGGAACTTTTGGAACTTATAAGGAAGTTAGAAGAAGTACACAAGCTAATAGTTGGTAAAAACAAGACCAATATCAAGTTCCCAATCTCAATAGGGAGATACACATGCACAACAATCATAAAGGCCAAAATTCTAGATGAAGAGATGAACAGACTAGAGATGGAAAAGTTTTAGCCAAGGCCTAACTATGATATCATATGGGTGATGAGCTTAGTCTTAGAAGTTCATATGAGCATGAATCACATTATGAGGATTTTTGGATGAATTGTAAAGATGAAGAGGAAGTTATACTAAGAGAATTCTTTGGAATAAGTGTGCAAGATAATAGCTGGTAAACACAAGAATGATATAAAGTTCCAAATTTCAATAGGGAGATACACATGCACAATAGTCATAAAGGCCAGACTTCTAGATGAATATAAAATAGATGGAAAAGTTTCATCTAATGCCTAACTATGGTATCATATGGATGATGAGCTCAGTCCTAATAAATTTCATATGAGCATGAATCACATTATGATGATTTGTGGATGAATTGCAGAGATGGAGAGGAAGTTAGAATAATGACTCTGATAGGTGATTAAATGCAAAATTACGGTTATACCTCAAGAATTCTCAGATGACCAATAATTAGTGAGCCAATATTACATTTATATGAATTTGGCATGGAAACCAAATGAGCCAATTGATTAGAATCAAAAGGAAATAACAAGACTACGTGCAGGAATTACTCTTGCAGTGAGGACATTGACATAGTTAATGAAAAAAGGTTTATATTTATCATTATAGAACACCAAGGTGTTGCAAGATTATAAGGCTACATGAATTATTCAGGAGGATCTTCCTCATTTTAAGGAAGGAGAAATCCAAATTGATCCTTTAGGGGGGGAAATCACCTTATCTTCCTTCTACGAAACCAACCATTGGAATAATACAAGAGTGGACTACTGCTACAAGTAAAACATAAACCTCCATGTTCCTCTTAAACCAAAAGACTGAGGAAATACTAATGAAAACTATGAAATATTCCCCCGTCACTTAGGATATCCCACTTCACGCTAAGGTAACAGGTTCTTAAAAACCTAGAACTTTGGCAGTAACTTTACCGGGATCTTCTAGCAAAGGAAAGAGGAGGGGATCTTTACTTGATACTAACCTATAACTTAGAGTGCAAAGTGTTGAAGATATAGAGGAATTTGGAATCAAGTATTTTAAAAGAACTAAAAATTATAGGGTTTTATACCCTTTGGAAAGAGATAATAAAACCTCATAGGCCAAGGATATCTTAGCTAGAGGAGGACATGGAAAATAAACTAAGGAACCAGAGGTTATTGATACAATCCCATTAGATGAGGTGCAAAAAAATCTTATTGCAAGATTAGATCATGAAGTAGAAAAATCAAAAGTTGAATAGATTGATTCGGTCCCACTATATGAGGTATAAGAGGCTCTATTATAACACCAACTCAAGAAGGAAAAAATCCATAAATTGAGATAATTGATGTGGATGAAGAAAAAAACACACGCTCATGTCTTTGATAACTTATTACAAAGTTTGGAAATAATAAATCAGTTGATGATACCCCCTTGGATAGTTAGATAATAAATACCACACAAATACATGGTGAGGAAATAATTACATCAACTCGAGTGTATAAACAATTTAGGTCACAGTACCCATAATTGAAACATTGCCACTTGAGTAAAAGGCTACAAAGTTATAATTTAAGGAGATGGTTGTTTTAAAAAATGTGTAGCCTCAAGAAGAGGCAAATATTACAATACAATAAAATTCAGATACTCTTGTTGACCCCATGGAAGAAGCAACTTTGGAATTTTTTTTTAAAAAGCTATTATAATTAATGAGGTAACTACAAGCAAGAAAAATGAATAGTTTAGAGATAAAGTTCAAGAACCAACTCCTACAATGGTGCTAACTAAGGAACCTGCAGTTGATGAACAAGAGAAGAGGTGTGTAGGAACAATTACATCACACATTAAAATAGAGGGAGTAGTGGTGGTTATCGAAGTCCCACAAAAATAGTTTCGCTTAGAGGTACCTAATGTTTCTTTCAAGAAAATTTTTGTTTACTTAAGCATACCACAACAAGCACCACAAGCTCAAAAGGAGTAATACCCTGATAGGATGGTTGGGATAAATGCTCCCAAGGGAAGAAAAGGAATTTATCTAAATGAAAGCTGTTAATATTGAAAAAAAAATATTTTCTACACCCTCCATATCCCCTAAGAAAGCCAATATATTATCCAAAACCCATGTAGATCCTCAAGGGCACATGACCTTAGAAATTGCCACCCAAAAACGAGATATATGGAAATATGAGGCTATAATGAGTGACTATCAAGTTAAACATGTTTAATTAGGGAAGCTAACCACATAGACTTTGAAAAATGAGGCTGATGGTCATAAGGGTCCTCATCCTAAAGATTGACAAGGAAAATGAGACCAAAAAGAAATTAAGAGAGAAGGTTGATGTTTTATCAACCTATGTGAAAAAAATGGCTACAACCTCTTATTGAATGATAGGAAATTTCCATTGTCATAACCCCAAAGGAGTTGACAAAGCAAGCGATGAGTCTAGATAAATAATAAATTTCATAACAAAGCTGGAAAGAAGAGTTGATTAAAAAGGGCACCAAATCCATAAAAACACTTTAGATTGTTACAAGAAACTCTCGAGCAAATGAATGAAGTAACAGACAAATAGAAAAATGTAATGATGAGCTTCAGTATTCGGAAGTACTTCTACCTAAAATTGAGGTAGTGACTCAAATGGATGATTAGTTGGTAGAAGATGAAGGTATTGTTCCTGCTAACCAAATAGGGGAGCAACATACTTATGAAGGAGCCACTTGATTAAGAATAAAAACTCTAAATCAAATCATTAATGAGATCACGACAATGAGATACCAACTAGGGAATACATTGATGAATTAGATTCTAGAATTGGGAAAATAGTGCTAATTCCATGCTTAACTACGTATGGAAACATGGATGTGGGTTAATTAACTAAAATATTTCATTAACAAATCAAAAGAGGATCAAAGACTAGTCATTCACATTTTAATTACTTTACCATTCATAGGTATGTGCATTTGGAAGGAGTAACAACTAAATTGACTAAGAAAGTAAAGAACAAAAGTGTTGTAAATAAATTTTACAAATTCTTAAAGGAACAAGGACTTATATTTGAATTTTATGATGGACCTGACGATGAGTTCCTTGTTAGCATGTTCACAAGATTTGATGTATATAATGAGAAGTTAAATGAATCAAACAGAGATCTATCAATTGAGGTGGAATCAATGTAATAAATTTGTAACATATGCATATACCATGTATAAAATGGGGATTCTATAGGGGCCCTTGCCCTTGGAATCTATATTGAAAAAATTGTATACATTTGCAAAAATTTTGGTAACTAGCATATTACCAGTTAATGACTACAAATTCCTCTATATAAGTAGGAATATGAGCTAACAACTTCCTTTTCCTAAAATCAAATTATTTATGGTCTTGTTATCCATACACATATTTTATATCTCCTACTAAATCATGAGACATACCCTTATCCATAAGCTCCTTGATGTTTACCCTTGGGATTTCCAAAATCACGATTAATTCCAATTTCATCTTATAAGATGAATCCCATTCAAGAAGGTTGAGCCCTCTGTTAGATACATCTTAGTACCCCAACAAGCACCAATTTTAGAATATGTAGATGACTTGGGCACATTAGTCTGATTTACAAGAATAGGTTTGGGTGCATTAACGGGAACTATTAGTTCTCTTTTGCATTTCTTTAGTGGAGGTGAAGGCACTACAAAATTAAATGGAGAAGAACACATTGTATAAAATTTCTTAGGAGAAGATTTCACTAGGGCATTTTCAAGTATAGAAAGCCTTTGCTCCAACTCAACTAATTTTATAGAAAGTAAGGATATATCCTCATGAGGCTCTGAATCAAATACTACAGGAGCATAAACTTTGATTTATTTCTCTGCCAATTCCTCAGTGAATAATTTGGGGGATATATGAATGTTTTTCTTATTGATAGTTATCTTATAGTGCATCCAAAACCTCTTTAACTACTCAAGAACTATGTAGTCTTCTGGGTGAAACAAATGGTGAAATTATATCTGGAACACAAAAATAAGGGAGTCATTTTTATGAGCTTTCTCATCAAATCCAACCGAACCATGTGGGGATTTAGTGGTCCTACAGTGCTCCTCTTGATATTCAATCAAGAACAACATCCCAATGAATGCTTCACTTAGACCATAGATATTAAAGATTGAATTCAATTTTTTAAGGATAGCTCTTTAAAATTACCTTCCGGCTCTATTCCCACCATTTCTCAAATAGGAGATGTCACCTCTTCTTTCACAAGGAATTCCACTTATAATCCTACAAAGAACTTATAAATTCACGGGAGAAAAGTGAGAATATATAAGTGAATCCCAGTGAAATCTATACGAAGTATCATGTCAGATTAAATACATGATTAATTTTAATGCTCAACAAGAATTGGAAAAGGGGATATCAAAATATTATCTATAAAAGGGTGTTATTTAAATCTAATTAAATAAATTTCATCAGGAAAAATAAAATTCAAAAGATTACCCATAATCATTCCTTTCTCAAAGTGTATTTTCAAAGAACGCAAAAATCAAATCAATTTAAGGAGTGACGTTAAGAGAAAAACGGTTATGAATAGACACATGAGTGATTGTGATAGGGTGAACAAGATAGAAAGGAATATGAAAACACAATCTAACTACTTATCACACGTCCACATCTGTAAAAGAAAAGTAAAAACTGATTCCAAAGTTAATAACCAAAAATATGATCTTTACAGTTTGACATGGTGCCTTCGCACTCTGATGAGAGCTTGGGATCATTTATTACAAAGGAAAAGAATATTCTCTTGATTATTTTGGGGGAAATGGAAATATGAACCCATGAAGTTTTTGTATAAATATGAGAGCATGTCCTCATATCAAGAGGGGGTTAGTTTTCTATTTGAGAAGTTGAAATAAATTAATGTAACTCTACATGTTTCCATTTATTTATATGGAATACATATTAAAATTTGAGTTTTCAAGTTTTTTTTTGTCTAGGTGGTTACATTGTACAATCATTGGCAAGAATTGAGAGAATTTAATTCATGTCTCCTTGTCAAGAAAATGAAAGTTTGAATGAAATATGCTTGCTTATGATTCTAGTTTTGTGTTCTAGATATTGTATGTTGAAATTTGATTAATGAGTTATAATTATTTATTGTAGTTTTATGTTTATTGGTTTTGTATCTAGTATAATAGATCATATTTATGATAAGTTATATCTTTTGGTCATTAAATTAGAATTGCTTTGTAGCATTTACTTTGTAATATCTGAGGTGGTTATAAAACCCCTTTTGCAACCCTCTTTGAAAAATGATTTTATCATCCTTTCAGTGTATCTTTTGTGTATGAGAATAGGAGCAATAAATACTTAATTATATTTATTGCATAAATCTTGTATGTTAAGTATTTAAAGATTGTCTTGAAAATATTTGCAACAATTGAGTATCAATGAATGCAAATATATTTATTGAAATTTTTTTCACTTAATCACATGTTCTTTACTTTCCAAGATAACATGTTGTCATGGTAGTTGTTGATGCTTTGTTGTAGAAAATAAACCATCATTTACTCCCCTCATTTATAAAACAAATTTATTCTACTTTCCCCACACCATCACACTTCTATCTAAAGTTCCATTTACCACCCAGTTGTTATGTTTCCAAGTAACATTAAATACACTTCTTCCTATTTAGATTCCCATAAAAAGTGATGTAAGAACAACTAAAATTTGTTATCTCTAGTAACTTGTGTCTGATGCACTAAGTATATATGATATTCTTGTGATAAATCTTGTGAGTGAATTTTATATTCATGGCCATACTTAGCTCAGATTGACCCACCATTTGAAAAATCAAGAGGAATTAAGTGCAAATTATCCTCTCTCCATTCAAGTTACCCAATGGGTCCTCTCACCCTGGTTTAAGGAAGAACCAAAAGTAACAAAATCAGGCCAACCCCTTTATATGTGACTTATAATCATCCCAAGAGCTTAGTTTCAAATATAATGTCAGATATCTCTGAGGTGTAAAATAAACATATCACACGCTTTTCATCCTCTAAGCCTTCTTAATCTCTTAAATCACTTACCAACCCCAAGGGTGTAAAATTGGGAAACAACCCAATCCAAGAGTTGAGTGAGCAGATGCAAGTTGGTGCAAAAGAGAAGAGATAATGGTGAGTTCCTTTATTAATTTTTTGATGTCTCTTCTAATGTGAAAATGTGTGTTTGGGTATTCATACCAACGTCATCACCCATGGGTGAAGGCATCACCGAGGATTTGAAATATAATTTAATTAACCATGGGAGATGGCATCAGCTATGGAGGGAATTACAAAGAGGTGTGTGCAATGTGTAATGATAAATAAAGGTAATTCCAGAAAAATGAAAATTTTTCATGAGAAAGTAAAATTCTGGAAGAATGTGGAAGAAAGTAAGAAGGTAAGAGAAAACGAAGAACATAAATAGGACCAAAATCTATTCTCTCTCCATGTATCATCCCTAACCCAATGGTTAAGTGAATAACTATACCCATATCCTAAAACAAGCCCCTTAAGTCACATGTTCCTAGAAATAGATGCATTAACGACATCTAACCTGAAAAGTTAAATTATTAGTAACATGTCTAAAAATAGAAAGCTTAAAAAATTAGGTGTATACATGCAAGACCTTAGAAAGTGATGGAGTGTTATAACTATATGACTTTCCATTTTTGGAAAGCCTACACAACTATTTCAATGGTTTATGTCACACGTACACAAATATTATTATTTATTTTGTAGGAAGGAGGATGTGCATCACTGTGCAACTAATTAAAAAGGTGACAGGGTTGTTGCAAGACAAGGGAGATCATGTTTTATATGCGCTATGAGGTAGCGGTTAAATAAACAAACACCAAGTTGCACTATCAAATGGGAAGTTGCACCTTGATGTCATAAAAATTGTTAACCCTAGCATCATAAAGGTTGCATTCTTGGTGAGTTATAATCTTGGAGACTTGGAGAGGAAGACAGAGGTACACAACAAGACCTATGACAATGCAATAAGTTTTACAAATTCTTAAAGAAACAAGGACTTATATTTGAATTTTGAGATGGACCTAATGATGAGTTCGTTATTAACATGTTCACAAGATTTAATGTATATAATGAGAATTTTAATAAATAAAATAGAGATGCATCAATTGAGGTGGAATCAACATTAAAAACTGTAAGAAATTTGTAACATATGTATATACCATGTACAAAATGGGCATTCTATAGTGGCCCCTACCTTTGGAATTTATATTTACAATTTTGTATTCATTTACAAAATGTTTTGTAACTAGAATATTATTAGTTAATGACTGTAAATTCCTATCTATAAGCAGGTGAATACGAGCTAAAAAGTTTTTTCCTAATCTAAAATCCCTTATGGTCTTTCCTATGGGTTGGATGGGATGGAATTTAATCCCATTGTAATTTTGGTGGATGGAAAGGAAGCATGTTTAGTGTATATCTACCTATGAACAAATTTAAAAGATGGAAAGGTGGTTGAGGCGTGTTACACATTGATCACAACACCATATTTTCATAGGGTAGATGAGAGGGAGAAGAAGCATAAGCCCAATCAATCTAAAAACAATAACAAGAAGAATAAGAATATTAAGGAGATGATACCAAGGGGAAAATGGATCACAACAGAAGGAAGAGGAGGTGAAATAAACATGGATAAACTTTAGCACACAACCCTCTTAGAACACCTCCAACAATCCTAATTGAAAGTGTGTGTAAAACTAGTCGGGGAGAAAAGCATGATGAAGAATCTCAAAGGATAGAAGAGTACTCAGAGGGAGAAATTATCCTTCATGTCATATATATTGTAGAGGAGGAAGAACTTGAGTTTTTGTGTAAAAATATCAACATGAACAAATATTGGGCAATATGAGCAAGAGCATGAAGAAAATGAATAAGAGCAAGAGGAACATGAACATGAAATATAACAAAGCATGGGAGAGGACACCAATCCCACACACTATGATATTGTGCATGAGTCAACTGTGTGAGAAACACACACTGAGACTAAGACATAAATACTCAACAAGAACAATACCAAGAAGATGCTCACCTCCTTGAACTCACATGACGTATATAAATGAAACATTAAAATTCATCGGGGTGGGTTTCAAAACTCTATGCATGTCGAGGAATTATACTATTGGGACATACCGAGATAAATTAGAAGCCCATGTTCAGACATGTAAAATTATATCCTTTGTAATACAAAATCACATAGAGGATCCGAAGTTTGAATTAAGAAAAGAGGCCATCATTGAGATGCAAGGGAGAAAGGACCTATCAAAAACTCTTCCAATTTTGGTTTCCACACAACTATCAAATGCACGGGTAAGGAATGTCTTAATAAAGATGGAAAATGAAATTACACTTGAGAAACATAGATAAAGGATCCACACCTTTGCATGTTACGTGGGATAATTTTGAGGATGCGAGTAATAAAAATAAGAAGTTGGCTTCAAAGTCAAATAAGGTGAAAAAGAGATTGGCTGATGTAAATAATATGGTAGGAAAGCGATAACCCACATTGTGGAGTCATGTCCTAAAGTAATCCTGAAGGCCAATTTTGATAAAAACAAGTGAATTGATAATTTGGAAGAATTTATTAACCTATTACTAATGAGGATGAATATATGACATGAATAAATGATAGATGAATTGGTAAAAGAGAACCAAGAAAATATTGATAGAAGAATAAAGGAGTATGAAGATCTTGTTGCCAAGGTGAAGAAATCTTCACAGAAGGTCGAGAAAATATTCATCAAATTTAAGGATACCTCAATTATAGATGCACACCTCACAAAAGAATAGACACAAAGGAGTTTCCTTAGGGCCTAATTGTATCAAGAGATAAATTTACTCACGAAATTTTTGAGGAGGTGGAGGAAATGAATAAAACCATAAAAATTAAACATGACAAACTAAAGGCAAGTCTAGGAGAGTTGTAGACTATGGTAATGAAGGGGGTAAATGTCTGGAAGAGATGGCTTGAATGGGAAATTGTTTTGATATAATTATAAGAGAAGGAGAGTGGAGTTACCCTAGAGGGAATACAAAAATATTGGAATCATTATCGGGAAGATCGAGATAGCACACTCGCGAGTGGAAATTACTAGAAGAAATCATCAAGCAAAAAATTATTGAAACTCCTACAGATAACATGAGCCTATTTTTGGTCGTGAAATAGGTAGATATTATTTATTTATACAATCTTCATTTAATATTCTTTGGGGTATTGTCTACATTATTTTAGACAAGAATCTTTATAATTTTATGCATTTATCCATGTATTTCCAAGGACAGGACAACAAACCTAGTGTGGGGTAGTGTTGGACCGAGAAAATATCTATGTATGAGACATGTGTGAAAGGGTGTGTGTAGGAACTATGAAATAATAATTTACGAAGTATGAAATAGTGTGTGAAGGTATGCTTGAAATTACAAAGAAGCACGTGTGAAGGGTTACGCATGAGAACAACATAGTGGGAGATATTCATATTTCTAAGGCGAGTTAAATATAGACAAAAGCAGAAGTTAGTGTGATCATCAAGGCAAGATAGAAATTAAAAAAGTGTGGTTAAAGAACATGAAAAATTAAGAATAGACATGGGTTATGCATGGAAAATATTAGACCTATTTACAGCATATGCAATAGGATTAAATCATAAGCTATTTATAGCTCAAATGACAGAAATAGAGCTTCCATAAATAAAGTAAACCACTTGTGGGGATCCATGGGTTAGAGTTTATTAAGTATGCAAGCTATGTATAGGAGTAGTCTATTTTTAGAGTCAAACAATGAAGGACAAGTTCCCACCTATATATATATATATATATATATATATATATATATATATATATATAAGCATCCATGTAAGAAGGGGGAAGACCATGTGTGAGTCTGATCGAGTCTTTCCTTGAGCATGTGTGACGCCCCAAAATTTCACTCATAAAGAAATTAATTTAGAGGTTAAAAATTGTGGAATATTTTTTTAGAAAGAATTAACTAGAGAAAAGCTTCATATTTATGTTTTTAGTTAGGAACTAAATGTCGTTATGCAACGCCACTAGGTTTTCCACACTTGGGAGTTATGCATTATGTTTTGAGAAATAGACGTTTAAATTGGAAAATCTAATAACCATGTGAATACACTAGCTCACATAGTAGGCTAACAATGGTCACTAGGAATCTCAACATGGGAAACATCATCATCGAAGGTGACTCAATGAATATTATCAACATTCTCACTAAATCCTTAAATCCTAGTTGGACCATCAAGGATTTCATTAATGAATCTCATAACTTATGCAATGGTCTTAACATCATTTTCAAGCATGTGTACAGGGAAGGGAACAAATCTACGGATTTTCTTGCAAATATTGGAGTTTGTAGAAATGATTACAAAGAGTGGCATGATATCAATGACACTCCTACTGAAGTTAGAAACATCATTTCAAATGAAATGAATTCACTCATTAGTACACCTTAGCTGATGGGGAAAACACATGTGCAATCCCAAAGCTAGATCTCAATGGCATTTCGGGCATGCCCGAATTTATTCTTCCATGTTCTCGAAAATTGATCACACTAAAATTTTTAGGGAGAAAGAAGCGGATTTTATTTCTTCTTCACATAGGCATACATGCTATCAAAGGGTTGTTGGGAAGTCTACTATTCACATCTTTCAGTTCAATTTTGTGAATTCTCAGAGGGTTTTCAGAATGGGTGGTTCCCCTTGCCGTGTGGAACCTAAATTTGATCCCCAATGGCAGGAACAAATTGAGCTTTGGGAGACCATTAATATGGAGGGATTCACTGATTTCATCCAACACATAAAAGGGCATGACTAGTATATATCCATTCAGTTCATGGTGAATTGGAAAGACCGTAATGTCTCCTTTGGAGATAAGAGCTTCCAAATCACTGAGGAATTCATCTCTTTTATTACCGGTCTTAGCATGGAAGGGAATAAATTTTTCAAGAAAAAAATGGATAAGGAAAGGTTTTTTTATGACGGAGAAATGCTCGACATAAAAAGGAGGGCATTCTAGTTTCTTCTATCCTATAGCCATATGATGAGGTGACATGGATGATGGTACACTATGTCACTTTAGAAGGGATATTCTCCACCATTTTGCAAGTATCATCTAGTCTGCTCAACCACTTTAGGCGTAAGGTGAAGGTAAGCCTCTCCTACTACATTCTGAATTCAATGGAAAAATCCATTCTTGAAGTTCAAGGCCATAAGAGGACTATCCCTCTCCATCAGGGTGTCATATATCTCATTAGTCAGTACATGTCTAGTGTTGTTGGCAATGACCCATGCCCTGCTGTGGTTTCTCCCCTCCCTAAGCAAACCCATATCCGTTCTAAAAATCCAATGTACAGAGACTCTATCTTAGAGCCACCCCCAAAAAGGGTTCTCCATAGCATTGGAAATGTAAGGAAGTTGTGGGCTCTAGCATGAAGGGTGAATAAATTATGGTAGATGATATCCCCCTCTATTTTCCCGATATTGATGTTGGCACTAGTTTGGAAAATAAATTTAACATGCAAGCTAATGTGGTTAAAACCCTTGAAGAAAATGTAGATTTCTTACTTAAGTATACTATTAAAGAGAAAGCCTCAGACCCCAACACAGCCTCAAAGATGAAATTTCTGCTTTGGAAACCAATTTTAAGATTCTTGAGGAAAAATACAACAATTTCTTGGCTATGCACAGTGCTATAATGGACCTTATACAAGTACACATCCGGAAAATCTGCAACTCCAGTGGCATCCCAGATATGGCTTGGAAGAATGGAAAGATTATAAGAAAGTTCAAAGTTTCAAACGGGATCCCACCATCACCATTTCCCTGAAACTCTACCAAGATTTCAGGGTGGTTGTCAAAGTTTTTATCAAGTTTGTTGGTTAATGTTGTTGGTTCCTTATTCTTGGTGCAACAATTTTTGTGTTGTTGTTTAATTTAGCTGCTATTTTGTTGTCGATTTGTTGTTTCTAGGATCTTTGTAGGCAGTTGGCCCCTACCTTTTCTTTTTACTTATTTTTCCTCTTTTGGTTGGGGTGTGGACCCCACAGATTAAAAAAACCACATTGTTTTACTTTTCTTATCTTGGTTGTTGAGCCTTTTTGCTGTAAACTTGGGTAAGGTCCCTCTAAAACCTTTTACCAATAATAAAAAACAATGGTCACTAGGAAAATCCCACGACAACACTAAATATGAGTCGTATAAACATAGAGGATGCCCCTCTCTATATATCTATAGGGGCTCTCTCTATATCTAGAGGGGGAATTTATTAAATTTTCACATGTAGAAAATTAATGTAGGATTATTTAAGACATTTGACCCCCTTACAAAGGTCCACTAATAAATGATACATTAGCTATTTTGAAAAAAATTACTATTTATTCTCGGCATGGTCAATCGTATGATTGACCCATTATTCTATTAAATTGAGGAGTTTTAAAGGGTTTACTTAGTTCAAGGAAAACTATTTATCCTTCCTAGGTTTCCACACTAAGATGTTATACTAGTTGATAGGGTGACTCAAATTTAAGTTTAAACACTAGGGTTGACATATAATTTAAGTCTTAGTTTAACCATTATTTCCCATATATGATTTCAAGTGTAGATCACCCAATTACTATGGTGAAATAATAATATTTGTTTATTGCATCTTATAACTTCAGTTTATAAGAATAATTAAAATACTATTAATCAAAGATACATGTATACTTTTAAGTGGGTCATTTAGCTTAAACTAAATTAAGTTTTCAAAATAAATATCAATATTATATGATAAGTAATATATGGGGCCTAAAAATCCCATCGGGTTTACCCTAGTGGTGAATAATATGGGTTATATGTGGGAGGTATAAGGGTCCAGTCCACCAAGCTAAAAACCTCTATAGCTTGTCATTACTTGGATAGGAAGTGCCGGGCGGGTCAAGCTGCTTGGTGGTGGAGGTGGTCTCCCAATGTGGTGCCAAAACACCTTAGTGTTAAATGAAACATTAATTAGGGGCATACATGAATCCTATGTTCAATGAAATGAGGAATTTCTTTGGAATTACAACATGAGAGTTATCCATAACCAATTTTCCTTGTTAATGTGGTCGGGTTGGATTAAAATCTATAGTGAGATGGATACTCTTTGCCAAATCAAGGATGGGTAAAATTGAATTTTCATGGGGTTTTGAAAGAAAATCTAGGCCGTCTTTGAAGTGGATGCTTAATTCAAGATTTGCAAGGTTAAGCGATTTTTGTGATGACCCTAGATGGTGGCCATGTAACTAATAATGTTGTTGAAGGCTTTACTCTTCTCTTTCAGCTCAAAGAAATTCTTGATAAATACTAGAGTAAGATCTAGATAGAAGGCTCTCAAGTCCCACTCAATTGGGGCACGGAAGTTAAATCAGATTATTCAAGAATCCTTACATTGGTTATCTAGATAAGAGGAAATATGTATCTCTCATAATTTAAGGGTTGGGAACAATGCCATTGATCTTCTTGCCAATTTTGGGGTCGAGAATGATTGAAAAGGAAGGGGTTCATTTAAAGGTATGGTGGGAGAAATTCCTATTGATTTTCCAAAGAGCCTTGATTAATGATTTAAATCATTAATCCACACTTTGACGTTCCTTCAAGATTTCTTCTGAGCATGTTATCCCTCTCATGTATGGATTGGATATTAAAGTGTGGGGGATTATGAATTTTTGTGGCATAGGTGGAATTATCTCAATCTCCCCTATATCTAGCAGGGTTATTTCAACATTTGGAAACTCACTTTTGTGCCAAAGGGTGTGTTTATATGTTGTTTTTAATGGATGCTAATAGATAGAAGCATTCATTCGAGTAGGATATTTATCAACCATTCTTTCACCAGTCACAAATCTTGTTGGGATGACCTTAGATTCTTTTGAAGAATGAATGGAAAGTAGGATTCAGTAACAATTCTATGCAAAAATGAATATCTAGAGCGTGGTCGGTTGTTAGATATTTGGACGGGGTTGAGGAGGAGGATATTCGGTCTCATTTGTATGGACTCATGTTTGACCCCTAAAAATTTTAGAGCGGTCAGCGGTGTCGACATCTGTGTCAAATTCTTGAGGAAATTCCTCCTACACATAAATCATGTGGAGTTAGATTTGGTTGGTGATAGGAGGAGTACGGAAGCAACGTTTCACTCACATGAAATTGTCAAATCTCTATAGGCACTAATGCTCGGGCATAAAGAAATTGTGGATCACCTAGGTTTTAATCTTCCCCTTGAATTTGTCATTGATTTCCCATGTGTTGACTCTTCTAGTGAGTTAGGATAGGCTATCTGTTGATTCTTATGTGGTTTTCCTTGGTCAAAGCAACGGTGAATTTTTGGAGATGAAAACATTCCATAATGATCTAAATGTTTTTAGGTATATGTATCTATCAAATTGTATACATCTTGGTTGTTTTGTGGGAATATGTTGTCTAAATGGGAAATCTCTCATTTTCATACTCTGTCACCTTTGCATCATAATATGTATTCACTCTAACCACCGAGATGAGTTATGATATCTTTAACAACTTTATTATAATTTTTCAGGGCTAGGGCCCTTTCCCTAGGTAATATAAGTAAAAAATGGATGGGGCCTAAGAAAATATTTGGTCCAAAGTTATAACTACCTTAACAAAACCCAAATATAATAAAAAGGAAACTATCATGTCATTTGGTCAATTAGTCAAAAGTAGGTAGGAGGGTGAAATGTGAGCCCTATGATTGGATCTTTCCCCTCCCTTAGATCTAGGGCACCTAGAAATTATAACCCATCTAACAAACTCTTGCTCTATCTCACTCATTTTCATTTTACCTCTCATTGCCTCTTTTTTTTTCTTGTATTTTCTTTTGTGCATGTTTATAGAAATTTTTAAACATGGAGGAAGAAGGATCCCAACTTATACATTCATAGAGGAGTGTATATATATATATATAATAGAAGTTTATTATTATTATTATTATTATTTCTATTTATATATTTTTATATCGCAGATTTTTTAAAAATCTGCAATATAAAATATATAAGCGAGAAAAAATAATAATAATAAACTTCTATTGTATATATATAAGGTTAAGGTAGGGTTTTGGGGGTGGGTCAATCGTGGCTGACCATGCCTCTATTTCTATAGAAAATGGGTTGGCGGCTATGGCCGACCCACCCCCAATCTTATTATATTGGGGTGGGTCAGCTATGGTTGGCCAACCCACACTTAAACAAAGGAAACCATGGGGACACGGCTATGCAGTCGTGCCCCCAATATCTATATATAGGTTTTAGTATTTATATTATTTCTATAAATAATATAACATCTTTATATTATTATATACAAGAATCGTAAACTTGAATATTTTATAAATATATTTTTACTAATATATATATATTTATTTATTTAATATAGATATAAAGGTTTCTAAGACATTTTATTAATATGGGTGTAAAAATTTAGTTTCTATTTTTTTGTATGACTTAGACAACACATCATGTAAAGACATAGTTCTAAAATGGATTCATTAACAAAAAAACTCATTTAGCTCAAGTTATTAAGATTTCGGTTCACAAAATTATTGTAAGAATGTGTATATAATATATGATAATACTTGATTTAACAAAAATAGAAATATTATTAAACCCTAGATATTGCGAGAGTCACAATGAAATGATACAACAATGAATTTAAAATCTAACCTATAATAAGAAAATAAAAATTAAAACCATAGGTTCAAGAGATATGATAGAATACTTAGCTGATTTTGTAATAAATCTCGAGGTGCTTGCTGAGTTAGAAAACTGATGAAATAGAAGGAAATATTGTCACAATGAATCTAGAAAATTATAGAAATTCAGATGTACGGGAGATTCGTGGTGCCTAGGCTGGGTCAGTGTGCCTAGGTACCAAAGTCTTCTCTAGTGCCTTTGACTATGAAGATACTCATAAACTAAATTTTACCGTGTTGTAAATTGTTACCTAATCTTTTTGTTAATTTTTTTCCTCTTGGAAAAAATGGACAATGGTGGTAAATTACACCTTGGGACCAGAAATTCCTTCCTAAAGCAATTCATGAAATTGGTTCATCAAATGAGGCTGCAATTTTTTGAATTTCTCTTTACCTATGAGTTCTAAAGCAATCAAGTTTGCAAAATGAGTATTTATTTGCAGCATCATATGGTTCAAGGTTACCCAGTGTGGACATAGCCTCAAGCGAGGCACACGTTTACTCAAAATGAGTGAAAAATGGAAAAAATCGTGTAACTAGCTTTGAAGGCAAAATATTCAATTATCAATGGCTCATTAATCCTAGAAATTACAAATAAATCTAAAAAATGAGGAAACTACGAAAAATTATTTAGACTAGGCCACCGAGTTAAAAAAACTCACCTATCAGCTCGCCAAGTTGGTAGGTGAGCTGATTGAGTGGTTCTGATGGAACATGAGATCGATTTGTTTTAATAGTTCTTGTGAGCTCATTAAAGGCTTGGTGAGTTCATCCGAAAGAGCTCAATTGAGAAATGAGAAAGGCTTGGTCGAGATTTGGAGTCGAGTCAAGCTCATCATTTAATGTATCAAGGAGTTCACAATGAGCTCAACATATATCTTGAAATTGAGATGGTTGTGGTTAGGAGAAGCTCATTAAGTTGGGTATTAATAGATGAGTTTGGATTAACCAAGCTAATGCTCTCTGAATAATAGTAGCGACTCATATGTGAGTTTGGGAAGAAGCATGTGGGTGAACATTTTAGGCCTTGCTTATGAAAGGGCACAACAACTCAAAGGTGATAAATGTTAGAAATAAAATGAGAAGAGCTCGAGACTCTAAGCTAAGACTAATGGTGAGCGGTGTAAAATGATAAGTGAACTCCTTATTTAGTGAGTCAAAAAGAGCCAAGAGGAGAGAGGCTCATTCGAGCTTGATGTGGGAAAGATAAGATGCGGCATTTTTGCATGGTGAGGTAGCGAGTTCAAGTTTGTGGGGATCCTAAGGTTTTATTGTAAGATATTGTGAAGTGTCGAGATGGAGCCAAGCACATGGTTGGAGGGCCTGATTAGGTAAAATAGCTCGTAGGCATTGTATTATTTGCTAAGGCATGTCGACATCAAACACGAGAGAGGGATGACTCGACTCAACCATGGATGAGCTTGAACAATGAAGAGGCTTGAAGGTTGGGAATTGGCATGGCCATAAGGGATAGTTGAATGGCTCAATTATCAAGGATGGGCTGAGCTCATGGTTGACGTGAAGCGATCTCATGAAAACATGGACAAAGTTGCAATGGGAGCTTGGATGTATCCGAGTCATGGATTTGAGAGGTGAGTCTTCTTGATGAAGGATAGCTCGATCATAAATCAGAATGGGGTTGAGCTCGTGGAAATGTCTTATTCATATTTTTGTAGCTAGAATGCTTTGGGGTTTTAGGCTCATGGAGTTTGAAGACTTCCAAGCAAGTTGGATGCAAGATGGTCGGTAGCTACGAAATCCAAAGTGTGTGGTGATTTTTGGCTTTTCGTAATTGAAGTGGATCAAATTCAAGATATTAGGATTTTTTGATTGAGAACTCACCCCACACAAGTTGGAAACAAAAAAATAGGAAGTTTAAGAAGCCCAAACTCGAAATTTGGAGTTTGGAGATTATTCATTCGAGTTTCAGGAGTTCGTGATATCGGGGCATGGGACTCTTTTGTTTTAGAGTTGTGTCAAGCCAATAATGGGAGGTGAGTCATGTCATTCAAGATCTTCTTTATAAATCACACGTGTCAACCAGAGGTCGAGGTCAAATGCGATAACCATTAAAGGTTTTCGAGGAATGTCAAGAGCTCAAAGTAATTGGTGTTTAATGATGTGTATAGGGAAATAGTAGGAGTTCGGAAGAGCCTATTAAGGTGGGCTTGTTACATTAAGGTTGGGATAATTTGTGATTAGTTTTTTTGATGGGCCTAACATGGTGAGTTATATAAGGAGATATGATGCTAGGTAATGAACACTTGGAACTCTACCATGTAAGGTAGGCAATAAACATGGACCTAGTGAGCCATTTTTGACACCACTTGAGTTAGGAAAAGAAATAACTCACTTTATCAATTTTAGAGTTCACCAAGCTATCAAAGCATTGAATGTACTAATTTGGTGTGGGGGATTTTTGTTTAAAATTCAAGCTATACTAAAATTAACATAACTTCCTCCATGATTGTCAGTTTTCCACAAAATTATAGTCAATGGAATCGGGAGAACAAGAGATACATAATGAAATTATCATAAAATGAATTTTCAGAAGTTTTTTTGTCCCAAAATTTTAATATTTACTCATTCAGTGAATAGTATCAGGAAGGTGGAGTTGTAATTAATGAGGCAAGCATGGTTGACCTGTTCTACTACAATCTTGCCTAGATTTTGAGATTTCTTCCTTCTTTCTCTCCCACAACTCTGTAATGTTATAAAATGTAAAGGGTAATGTGTTATTCAAGAGTGGGACATTTTTCCAAGCTTTCCCTCTCTTCACAAGATGAGCTCTTATGAATTTTCAAGATTTCAAGCCTTTCTTCTCAAAATTATAATGCAAGCTTCTATCTCTCCCTACTATAATGTTGACTTTGTGCAAATGCTTGGAATAATAAAAATTATGTTTTGTGGCTAACTATTTGTCCTTGCATTATTTTTTCTACTTCCATTTTCCTTTCTTTGTGTCTACAGTGTATTATATGACCTTGGTGCCTTTTACAAGTTTTGGAGGTCATTGTGCTTATCAAGGAATGAAGTACTATATGTAAATTTAGTATGTGATGTATCTTCGTCCTCCTCATGATCATCTCTCTTCATTGGAAAGCTAGGATTTTTTCTAGCAAACCCCTTTCTTGGTGCATCACCACTTCTAATTTAGGTTTTATTTCTTACAAATCTCTCTCTCTCTAATCGCCTTGAAACATTAGTATATGTCTAGTTAGTTGTTTTTATTGCATTAGGAGTAGTGTACGCTTATTATAGGAAGAGGAGGTTGGCCTTCTCCAAATTTTCACCTCAATCCCGCAAGTCCCATAGCTTGAGAGGTGATCCCATGTTACCCAATCAAATCAAATGTGGTATTCATCACTTGGTCATTCAGGGGGTGTGGTGATTTGGTGATAAAAATATTCATTTTTGATTGTTTGTATGTCATTAGAAGATCACCGAGTTTTCATGTAACCTATAAAACAAAATACCTCCTATAAAACCCTAAAATAAATCAAATCCTAAAAAGAGAAATATGTAAATGGGGAGTCAAAATGACCCCGACGGTCACCCAAGAGAGTGAACTTACAGATGAGCATTGCACTATATCTCACACTCCATATAGTGATGTGTGCATGTGTGTAGAATCATGCCCTAGGAAGATCTTGTGCAAGATGCACTGAATAATGAGAAATAAATAGATGTAACAATATAAATAGATGTGTGTATAGAATAATGAACTTCCCCTCCTATGCATGTATGTAGAATAAGTAGTCACTTATCCCTTAATTGAAGCTAGATGGATGATTTGATGCTCTTGAAATGCATTTGGATGAAACCTTAGGGTGACCTGATTCATATGGATATACGAAACACCACTTCATCGAACAATCGATTACTAGAACAAAAATCAACTAGAAAGAAGAAGCGAGACAGGTTAAGTTACTGAGAATAGACCAAAAGTTACGTAGTCATCGCGTTGGTTCTATAACTATTAGTTTAAAATTGATGGTCTTGTCACAAATGGAATTGAAAAAATATATCCATGACAATGATCATGGATTTGAAGTGTTTGGACTGTGCCTCTTCCCTGTACGACCCTTCTCATTCTCTAGTGCACAGGAGGACATGAGAAGAATTTATAAATACAAAAAGAACAAGTGGATTTGGATAATCGATTCATGCGAGAAGTGATCAAGAAAAATTTGGTCTTTGGAATTGTATTGTAGAAGCAAGGTGAAAGTGCAGATCAAACAAGTAAAAATGGTGGAAGTAACATTTTTTTCTTCCTTCAACTTCTCGTAATCTATAATAAATTTAATTGGAAAATATATATAATTGGGAAGAAAGAGAAATTTCCCTTCCCGAATAGTTTTCCCTCAAAGCTGGGGTTTTCTAGGATAAAAATATTGTGTTTACATTGGATTATTCATTATATTTTTGCAAGTAGTTCTAAGCACTAAGATTCATTCACTAGATTTCAGTATTATGTCATTTTCAAATAATTGGAAGTAGGAACAACATTTTTTGGTTTTGTAAATTTACAAAGTAGAGGTTTACATATCATTTCCGTATTATAGTTGACAATTATATCTAAGGGATTGTGGTATTCATTATTTTTTTATTTGTATGACAATGTGACAAGATCCAAAGGTGAAGAAATGGAAAAAAAAAATTAGAGATCAAATGGAATAAGAGAACTTGGTCCGTATAATTGAGATACTATAATACACTATGGATAGGGTGTTTCAACACCAAAGAGAACTCTCAGATATGCAAAAGATGATAGTAGATAAGAAATATTTCATAGACTTGGTGGTTTGAGCTTTGGCCAAAAAAATTTGCATAGGAAAGAGCCATGATGAGGAAGAAGATGTGGAAGAGCGTGAAGAAGAAAATACAATTGAAAGAGAGAAGGTAAAATATGATCACACTCCTTTTAAAGTTGAAACTAAAGTTGAGATAAAAATATTTGAAGGAAAAGTAGATGCATAATTTTTAGATAAATGGTTAAAGAAACTAGAATTTTACTTTAGTGTGTATAATATCACTAAGGGATTACCTTTGCACATCTCAAAATGGAAGGACATGCTCTGGTTTGGTGGGAAACCCATGTAGCCACTTTTGAAAAGAAAAAGTGGCCTATTGTAAGTTCTTGGGAGGGTTTTAAATAATTTCTTAGAGAAAATTTATATCCTATTGGCCATAAGACTGACCAAATTATTAAATGGGATTATTTTAGAAAAAATCATGGACAAAGTGTGCAAGATTACACTATGGAGTTTAGGAGACAATCCATGTTTCTCAATATGGACTTGGAGGATTAGGATATTCTTACTAAGTATTTGGGATGACTTCACACTCACCTTTAAACAAAGGTCATATCCATGAATTTCAAGGATATCAATGAAGCATGTGTTCAAGAATATCATATTAATAATGATAAGAAGAAAGGAGAAAGAGTAAAGGATAAAATAATTAACAAATCATCCAAAGAAAGAGCAAGGAAAAACAAGTAACAAGGGTAAATGGAAAGGAACAAGTAAAAATACCACTACCACTTTGAATACTTGTAAAGATCCTAATAATTTTTATAAGAATTGTGATATCAATGGTCATACTGACGCTACATGTTAGAAGTTACATCCAAAATTGCATCCAAATAACCGAACCAAGGATTCCAAGATAAATACATGACAACTATAAAGACAGATGGGGAGGTAGAAATAGAATATGATTCTGATGTATATGAGAGGATAGGATGCATGGCCATCAGCATGGATGATAAAGAACAAGAGGAAGAGATGAGTAAGCTATTTCAGATCAAAATCTAAATCAAGAGAACTAAAGTAAATGCTTTGGTTGATATTGATTCTCAATATAATTTGATTTCTAATGTGGTTGTAAAGAAGATTGGTCTTGAAACTTACAAGCATCCACATCCTTATCCTTTAGGATAAGAGAAGAAGGTGTAGCAACTTAGGTAACAAGAATATTTAAATTCAATTTTGGGATAAATTCTCGGTATATAGATGTATTGATGGCCAATGTAATTCCACTCGATGCTTTTGATGTTGTTTTCTAGAGTCCTTACTTATATATAAAGGATGAGATATTCATGAGAAGGAAAACTGATATAGATGGGTTAAGGATGGAGTTAGTTACAACGTCCAAACACACCGACATAAGTCAAAACTTGTTATAGTAAGTGCTAACCAAGAAAAGAGAATAATTGGATAAATCATAATCAAAAGGATAAGCAAGATGGGATAGAAATGTCAAATATTTATAACAAAAGGATGAAGGATTTGGATTGAATAATTTATTATTTTCAATCATTATTCTAAACTCGGTGGTTACCATTAAAGTGAGAGGTAGAGCATGAGATTAATCTCATTCACAGAGTCCCCTCTACCAAATATTAGGTTGTATCAGCAATCCTTGTTAGAGAGTAAAGAAGTAAAGAAACAACTCCATGAACTATTATACCAAGGGTAATATGTCCAAACACCTCGCCATGTGGTTTGCCTATTGTGATAGTGCTAAAGAAATATGGTTCTTGGAGAATGTGCATCGATTATTGTGCTTTAAACAAGATTGCCATAAAGAACAAATATCCACTCCCCAAAATATATGATCTCTTGGACCAGCTTCAAGCATGCAAAGTTCTTCACAAAGTTGGATCTCAAATCAGGTTATGTCCATGTTAGGATGAAGGAGGAGGATATATCAAAGACTACCTTCAAAACAAAATAGGGTTTGTATGAGTGGTTAGTACTTCCCTTTGGTTTATGTAATACACCCACTACATTTATGAGGTTGATGAATTATGTATTGTGGTAATTCATAGATTCATGTGTCATTGTTTATCTAGATGATATTCTAATTTTTAGTGCCACATGGGAGGAACATCTAACACATTTGTAACAAGTCTTACAAGTTCTTAAGGAGAAACAATTACTATGCAACATAAAAAAGTGTGAATTTTCCAAATAATCACTTATTTATCTTGGACATGTGGTTGGAGGAGGAGAGCTATGAGTGGATCTAAAGAAGGTGGAAGCTATCACCAACTAGCCAACACTAAGAGGGGCCACAGAGACTAGGATATTTTTGGGAGCAGTAAAGTACATGAGGAAGTTGATTCTAGGATAATTTGCTATTACAGTATCTCTCCACATGACATCCATAAAGAGTATGTGTTTTGACTAGGGTAAGGAACAAGATTAGGATTTTGAGTTATTAAAATACAAAATTAGTCATGATCCAGTACTCATTCTTCCTAATTTACAACAGCCCTTTAAAGTAGAGACAAATTCTAGTGATTATGCTATGGGAGAAATGTTGATACAGGGAGGTAATCCAATATGTTATCATTTAGAAAATTTCACTTCAGCAGTTAGAGGATATTCAAGTAAATGATAAAGATATGTATTCATTAGTTCAAGAAAAAAGAAATGGAAATATTATTTTTTGGGTAAAGAAACTATTGTGCACATTGACCACAAACCTCTCTAGTATTTGTAAGCACAATCTAAATTGCGGTAGAGGCAAGGCACTATAAATGGATGTGATTCCTTTAGCAATTCCATCGATAATAAAGTACAAGAAAGGAAACATGAATTTGGTCCCATACATGTTTTCTAGGATTCTGCATAGGATAAAATCTCCATCTTGGCCACCATCTCTCATATTTATCCCTCCACAAAGGAAGATTACGAAGAGGCATATGCTCAAGACAAATATTTTGGGGTGACTTATCAATGATTGTAGTCCCAAGGGTATTCAAAGATGGGTATTGAAGATTATTATCTCAAATATGGGTTTCTCTATTGATTGGGGAAGCTTTGTGTGACAAAATAAGAAAGGATTTTATTGATGAGAGAAGCACATGCATCAAAAGTAGCAGGACATTTTGGTGTTGGCAAGACCATGTCCCACTTACAAAGGTATGTATATTGTCCCAATATGCAAGAAGAAGTATCTAAATTCATAAGAGGATGTAGAATTTGTTGTACAAAGAATCCTAAAATCAAGAAGGAAGGTTTATATATGCCTTTACCGGTCCCTACTCATCCATGGGAGGATATTTCTATGGATTTTGTAGGAGGAATATGTAACTCTAAACATGGCCATGGTTATCTATATTTTTTGTATATAGATTGATAAAATGTGTGTTCTTATGGCATGTAAAAACACAATAAAATTAGGTGAGGTAGTTGAACTTTTCTTTGCTAATGTGTGGGTCTATTTTGGTTTACCGAAGTCTATTGTTTCGATAAAGATTTTAGATTCTTGAGGAAGTTTTTGAATAATTTACAAGACAAGATGAAAAAAATTTATAGAGAAGCACGACCTTCCATCCCCATACATATGGATAAATGAAGGTGGTAAACAATACTTTGGTATAATTGATTATAATATACAATTGTAAATATCCACAGACTTGGGACGAGTCCTTAGCCTACATTAAACATTCCTACAACAGGTATTACACACATCTACTATGCGAGTCACCTTTTGAAGCATGCATGGAGTATCTACCTACTAATCCATTAGATATTGTAGTTGGAAAACATGAAGAAAGAGAGGTCCATGATTCAAAAGTGAGTAGATGAGTGACATTTGTTGAGAGAGGATTTGAAAAATCCATCTCAAGGTGAAAAAAAATTTAGAGAAATATCAAGCCAAGTGTAAGGCTAGACACAATCAACATCGTAGAGAGCACAAAATTCATGTTGGAGACAATTTTTGGCTTTACTTGAGAAAGGAGAGACTCTAAGGTCAAGCAAGGAAACTCAAGCCACTATGGTACAGACCCTTCACCATACTTGAAGCGGGTTGGAGAAAATGATTTTAAACTTGATTTTCCATACTTCACGTGGATCTACTCAATAGAAAATTGTGATAACTTGCACCTATATGATTCATCCATGCCTGATGAGGAAGAAGAATGAAATTTTTTACCTTTTATAGAAGATTGCATCTTAGATTCACGAGGCGAGTTGGAGGAGGATGTAATACTATAGCAGAAGGTTGGAGAGATAAGGAGAGGTCCACATGTTGGACTCAAGGGAAGACACCAAGGTAGGACCAGTGATACTCAAAGGAGAAAGTGAGGAGATATTTCCTCATCTACTCCCCATTAATATTTTTGGGACCAAAATCCTATTAAGCGGGGAGTTGTAATCCATATGGATATAAAGAAACACCACTTCATCATAGCAACTAGTACTAGAAGAAAAATCAATTAGAAAGAAGATAATAATGTTAAGTTCTAGAACCACCACTCTTTGAAAAGTATTTATTGTGTAACCTCCCCTCTGCGTGGACCGACAATTGTATAATCTCCAATCTACAAACACCATAGGTCCTATCACTAAAGGAAACAAAAATATATATCCATGAATGATCACAAATTTGAAGCATAGGATTGTTTCTTTTCCTTGTATGACCCTTCTCATTCTTTAGTGCATGGGAGGACATGAGAAGAAGCTAAAAATATGAGAAGAATAAGTGGATTCAGATCATCTATTCATGGGAGAAGTGAGAAAGAAAACTTTGGTGTTATAATTTAATTGTAGAAGCAAGGTGAAAGTGTAGAGCAAACAAGTACAGAGGGTGGAAGTAAGATTATTGTCTTCCTTTAAATTCTTGTAATTTGTAATTAGTTTAATTGGCCAATATATATAAGTGGGAAGAAAGAGAAATTTCCCTTCCCTACTAGTTTTCCCTCAAACTAGGGGTTTCTAGGATAAAACTCTTTTGTTTGCATTGAATTATTCATTCTATTTGTTACAACTAGTTACAAGCACTAAGATTCATTCACTAGTTTTCAGTATTATGTCATTTTCAAATAATTTGAAGTAGGAACAAAATTTTTGGTCTCATAAATTTCCAAAGTAGAGGTTTACAAATCAACGATAATAATATATGCTTAGATATTGATCCTTTATTATGGTCATATATATTTTTATTTATATGATTCCCTTGATTGAATTTCATAATTAACATCTAAAAGGTTGACCACCAAGAAAACAAGAGGCCCAAAAGGTGAGATTTAAATACAAAAAGGTCGAGGCACCAAGAGGGAAGAAGGGCACACAGGCGTTGGTGTTCTAGCTAGATGCTAGTGTCCATAGCCAAGAGAGATGAAGCAAAGTGAAAGTCAAACTAGGTAGTGAGTTCGTAATATCATAAAGAAATTAAGAAGGCAAAGAAACAAGCCAAAGATAGATGTTAATTACTAGTTTTCTCACTAATAGTGGTATGTGATTAGGACCTAGAAATGTACCCAAGTATGTGATTTAGTGTCTACATTTTCCCCACTTTATGTTGTTAAGTGAATAATTGATAAAATAATGTAGATAAGAGATGTGTACCTAATAATCATGTAGATCGTGGGTGAAAAGTGTGCCAAGGAGACAAGAAAATAATGTGGAGTGATAAAATGAAGTGTGGAAGCTAAGGAAAAAGAAGTAAACCTAGGGGTGAAGCGTATGTGTTCTGTCACATTGTACCTATTGTCATCATCACTTAATGTGTTTAATGATGTGATTTGTTGATTTCCATAAAGACCGACCTCTAAAAGAGAAGATTAAAAGAGTATTAAAATATGTGTATATGAAAAATTTGATCCAAGTATGTAAAAGTGTGTAGAAATATGAAAAGATAGTAAGAGAAACATGTGCACCTGATCCATAACGAGTTAAAAGGATAAAAAGATCCTTAAAATGCTATAGAAGAATGATTTTTTTGGGCAATATCACGCCAAAAATGAGTTTTTAGGGTGATCTTATGCAAGGGAAATTTTTTTGGGTGATCTCATGCCACGGTAGAAGAAGTGTTGGGGATAAAGGTTTAGTGTTATTCTCTAACCTTGAATGCTTCCCAAACTTTATACACCACTACAGATGGTGTGATCTTTCTTTGTTCCATTCCAATCCAATTCAATCCAACACAAATAGAAAAGGAGATAGAATGCATTTTGATTGCTGGAGGATTGTGCCTATTCTATGAAAACCTCTATGTAAACCTCTATAAGTTGTGCTAATCTCATAAAATCACTATAACTCGCCCTAGTCATAAGTGCTCGGGAAAGGTTAGAAGTGCCCAGGTGCTCATGTATGTATTTGGGCACGGCATTTGTGTTGTGTTGAGGACCCAAGTCGATTCTAATCCCTTTTTGTGACTAAAGGATGTGTTGTTCATGTATTGTGTAGGTTTGAATTGTGACTATGTACTACTAAATGGGGTATCCGATTCACCCAATTACATGCCCCCTCATTTGGGGTACATGCGATGTCATTTGGAGTATGCGGCCCAAAAGAGAGGACTGGATGTTGATATGATATTGATGCCCCGCAAATTAAGGAAAAGGACATAACACAATAATCTCTCGTTATCTATTCATCTGGGATTCATTACAAATATATAGAGAATATTACTCCTATAGATAAGGAGTTTATTTAAATACAAATCCCCGAATATCTAATTCTAGTGTTATTGTTACTCACGTAACAACACAATCCTAAATAATATCATTTAATAAAAACCTAACAACTTATGTATTATATTACATTATTTATACGTGAAGTAAATATAATATGAATTCCTAAAATTACCCCCTTAGTGTGAACATGGGAGATAAACAATCACATTTCTTTCGCGAGTGTGCCATCTATGCATGCTCATGATATGGATGGTTTTTAGACAACCAACAACTGCGCAGGATGGTTTTATAGGACAACCAACAACACAAAACATACAAATTGTTTTACAAGACAACCAACAACCCAAACATCATGATGTTATTTTTCCTTTTACTTTCATCTATCGATTATATTTTTCCTTCGAGGGAATTATGTAGGAAGTCTTGCTCACGATTACAAATATGAATAGGTATATTATTCAAACAAAAAAAATTGAAAACTAGAAATAGGAACACACTGCAAAATAGGTACTCTGTAAATAAATATCACCAAAAACTGAAACTCTAAAATCACATTAATGAGAAAGAAAAATACACACCATAAAATGCCACCATAGCTTCATGCAGCTCCATCTTTGGTGACTGGCGAGAGGTCATTGATTGACCTCCAACCTCTTGTTCCTTCATTCTCTAGTGACATGATAATAACTCATCCAGATTTGGATATGAAGCTCAATTATTCCCACATTGTTTATTATTTCCCCCACCATGTGAAATCATTTATTTTCTAGACATCAGGTAACACTTTGAAAATGTGTCCATAAGGCAATTTTTATTTTTAGAATTTTACAAGACACCATTGACACACTCTCAAATTTTGGTGATCTAGAAAATTACGAGACCCAAAGACAAATACATGACTCATAATTACTAAATTTATGGACTAAAAACATATGTTGGAAAAACTAATAACACTAAACTATTTATTTTGACACTTTTAAAAAAAAAACTTTCGAACACAAATGAATATACATCAATATTAAAATACTTAACAAAAGACCTTTCAAAATAGACCGACTCAAACTATTAGAGGAAGATTTAAGGACTATAATAAAAATATTTACTTGAAGGACATGTATAGACTTAAAACATTGCTTTATTCTTAACACCTAAAATAATATGAATCTAAAACCTTAAATACTGAAACATTAAAATAATTAAACCAAAATAAAATACGCCAACCTAGAAGACTTACAAAAGATTAATAGAAGATGAAAATGAGGGAATAATAGTTGTGGAAGACAATTAGAAGTAATATGCTACATTAAAGATATGACATAGGTGATTTTCAACGATGTGTTATTGACTCACAACATCATTGATATATAGGATTCACCTTGAGGATATAGATTTGGCTGCATAACAAGATCTCCGAGTTCATAAGAGAGTATATCTACGACCAAGGTGAATGGATGCATAGCTGAGAGTAACAACCCAATAAATGAACCAAGATCGAACACTTCCACACACCATGATGACTATAAATATGATTTAGAATAATAGCACCTCCTTCTGACGTCTTCACCTAGAATATCTCCTTTGGAATAATTTAGCTGTGTGCTTCTGATAGTTGTTAGAGATGATTGGTATAAAACATTTAAAATGGCCACATTTAAATCTATCCCTTATCATAATATACCACTTCTAGGTATGACACGTCTATACACCTGTATCTATTGAATTAGATACTCGGTGAATGGTATATATGGCACATGGGATGGATAAAATATTATATGTCAATTCAATCTCCACTCAAGCTACTGACCCTTCTCAAATATTTGTACTATAACCACCCAAGGATGCATGATAGAGAATATATTGGTTCTTAGAAATGACCACGCTTAGAAAAAAATAACATAGTTGATCTATACTTGAAATGCCTATGGATACATAAAATAATATAGATGCATGTGAGAATAGTGAAATAAAGCTTCAAGGATAAAATTTTAATGTATCTATCTTCTTTAAATTGCCCCTAATCACACTATTCTAATCTACAATAGATTTTAGTGGAAAATTTTCATAATTGGGTTAGTAAAATATCTAAATATACCCCAAGATTTATTTCATTTCTCCATGTAACCTCAGACATGTGATTTCTATGATACCAAATAAAGAGGAAGGATCAGATTCAAGAAAAGTATAGAACACAATAATCTCTCAATTGTCTATTCATACAAGAGTCGTTACAAATATATAGAGAATATTACTCCTATGAATAAGGAGTTTGTTTAACTACCAATCCCCCTGAATATCTAATTCTAGTGTGATTGTTACTCACATAACAACACAATCCTAAATAATAACATTTTATAACAACCCAACAACTTACATATTATATTACATTATTTATATGTGAAGCACTAATAATATGAATTCCTAACATGTTCTTGGTGAAAACCAAGGCACATGTAAACAAATTGGATTGAAACATGTGCTAGTACATATCGAGAAAAATATGCATATAGAAAATAATGTGTAAGCTAACAAGAAATAATATACTACATATTGCAAAAAGAAGGTTTCAAACATGGGACATCAATCACAATGTCACAAGACAATTAGGGCTGAAGCGTTCAAAAACATACAAGCAATGAACAAATGAGACATATGGCATATCCCACAAACAATGGTAGAAAATAGTTCATGTAAATAAAATGGTGCACATGAAGCACCCGTTAACATGTTAGAAAGATAGAAAGTATGTCAATATCATGTATGACCCAATATAGTAATGTGCTAGTAAGGATATGAAATAGTATAAATCAAAACAATAACACCGTAGTGTGTACTTAAATAGATTCCCCAAGAGCCATTGTGCATTGGTAAGAGGTATAGTACCAAGTATTCATGCTACGTGTAACAATCAATGTAAAGTCTACATTCACAACTAGAAGGTAAGTGAATGCGCATGTGTTTATAGAAAATATAATGACATATAAAATATTCATTTAACATAGCAAACAAAGTGTAACATGCGAGTATAATAAAACAAGAGCTGTGTGCAACCAAGATATACGGTATGTTGTGAATGAGTGAGATAGAACAGTATGAAATGTGAATGTGATAAGAGAAATATGCCCCAGAGGAGATGTGTATGTGTGAGATGAGGTTCATTTATAAATGACCCTCAATGGCCAATAATGAACCATAAATCAAGAGTGCATCATCGGGAAATGGTTTGAAATGCGCGCTAGATAGATAGTTCAATGAAGCTTATAACATAAAGAGTGTGAATGATGTGAGGTTCATTTAGATTTAGACCCTCAACATTTGAGTATGAACTGTGGAACTAGAGTGTGTCATATGGTAGCATGTCATGTGATAATGTGATGTTAGAAAGATGTGTCGTGAATGCACTGAGTGTAGAAGTATATAGTGTGTGAGGTTCATGTATATTATATGACCTCAATAGTTAAGTGTGAACTAGAGCACAAGAGTGTTTCATAGGGTAATGATGATATAAAGTATGTGTATCAATATGTGTAAGATGTGTGTTTGAAAGACTAGATGCGAAGCGCATAGTGGAAGAGTAGAAAGGTGAGACACTTGTCAATGCTAAAATGGGGGTTAGTAAGTATTATACCCCCAAGTGTATGATGACGAGTATGATATCTAATCAAAGTGAAGTGTATGGGTCCTCCACCTAATGCTTGCAGAGATAAAGGTGTGTGACCATGATTTGATATCACCGATGTAGAAGAGACCCGATGTATCGGTGAATGTGATGAGAACCTATGCAAAGGGGACAATGGAGGTGATGTACGCCTATGCGAAGGATACTTTGGAGATTATGTGTACCTATATAACAAAGATTGCGGAGGTGATGAATTCCTATGTGAAGGAACTCGAGGAGGTGATGTGCACCTATGTGAAGGATTTGTTCATGTAATGGACATAGGATGGTGTGATGGACTAGTGGATGATGAGATAGAGTAGGTCATGTGAAATAAGAGAGCTAGGAGTAGATTATACCTTAGGTTTGAGAGGTGTAAGGTATGTAGATTCCCTAGTGAGTGTAATGGCAACCTCAAGAGGAGGATGTAGACAAAGTGTGCATGGTATAACACCCTTGATAGTAATGAATTCATTATTATGGATAAACTTTAGACATAAGTGATTCATAGAAATTAAAAATTAAGTAGCATGGAGCTATGGAATACCTAAGAGCATGTTACACCCTTTGATTGAAGTTTTTATAAGAAATGGCACAAGCATGGTAAGAGGACCAATGGTAACTAGAAGCTTGACATATCCATAAGATTTAGGAACTGGATACGAAATATGTAAGAGTGGATATTTGATAGCAACCTAAAGTGAAATAAAGCATACACCCATATGCGTCGATGGATATATCATTGTATTATTGATAGCATGGGGTCCAATAGATGCCTAAATATGTAATGTGTTAGAATAAAATGTGACATGATAGTCATGATAAAATAATGCAATGAATGGAGGAGATACATCAGCATGAACAACTAGAAAATAAAGGACCCTCAATGAAGGAGGAGGCATCATGCGATATGTATGATTGGTGAAGAATCATATGTGAGTAAAGTATGATCATCTAAACATGCTACATGAAATGCTTAGAGATGCTTTGAGGATCACCATGGCCATTGAAGGTGGGAAACTTGGGATCAAATAATATTGGAGCAATTGCATAAGTGGAAATGGTGGGTGCGAAAGGATTATGTAGTAGCAAAGTGGAGTCAAGAGATGGAGATGCATGAGAATTACCCTACTACGGTTGACATATTTGAACTTAAATATCATGATAGAGGGAGGCTAGGTCTTGAGTGCGGTGGAAGATACTTGTCATGTGTGAGAAATAAGAGGTGGAGTGAAATGGTTGGTTGGAGTAGGAATTGATATGAAAACAATAGAAGTGGGTGAAATATTAGAAACAAGGAGTTGAGTAGTAATAGGCGTGTAGGTAGAACATTAAGCTCCACAATATTGGTGGCCTCCTCATGAGAAATGAATAAAAGTAGGTCTATATATTAAGGATGTTCGAGAAAGATGATCATTGAGGTCTTAGAGATGGGATTTGGTAAATGGTCCATAAGATTGAGACATGAGAAAAGAGGAGAAAATACCTAGAAGCAAGGTAGGTTTGAGTGATGTCTTTACCAAATAATTTAATAAAAATAGAGGTATAATTAAACCTTGGATATTGCGAGTCACGAGGAAATGATACAACAATGAAGTATAGATTCGACCTAAGCAATAAGTGAATAAAAATTGGAACCCTAGATGTAAGAGATAGGATAGAATACTTAGTTGATTTTGTAATAAATCCAAAGGTACACAAAGCTCATTAGGGTAAGCCATGAGAATATTTTCAAAAGTCACTTAGACCTAGTGTGTCACGATACAAAGGAATTATCCATGGATGTCAAATAGCCATGCAAGATTGAGTGGAGAAACGCATGATAAACTAAATTAATGATTCTTTGTGGGAATTATAATTGGTGATATTTGATTCAGGTTATCAAATCTTTGAAAATTCAATAAGATTTTTCTGTTCTCTATGTGATCAAATCTGATTTCATGAGTCAAATAGAGGAAAATGGGTAAGAGTTAAGGAAACTTTTCCAAAGCACATAAAAAATGCACTTCCGGGAAGCACAACCACTAATATTAAATGCAATATGGGTGCTCGGTTGAAGAAGGTGTGTAATAGTGGATAAACAGAGCGGTGCCCTATTCCCTAAAAGAAATTAATGAAGGTGGTTAGGATTGGTTGAGGAATTCAAATTTCCCTCTAATTTATTCTCTTTCTCCCTTCCATGATTTTTATATATATTGTAAAGCGATTCCTTGTTTTAATGTTGGATACTCTTAAAATTTGGGCATCTTATAAAATAAGGCTTATGTCTTGTGTTGTGTGTATTTCCTATGGGTCGCATGTCTTGGATCTTTATGATGTGAATGTTCACATCTTCCTCTCATGATTATAACAGTATGTACACAATTTCAGGAAATAAAAGTTAATCTTCTAGCTTGTTCTTCCCTTGTTCTTATTTTATTGCACTCCTTTCCTTTCTTTCATTCACAGGTGTGTTATATGTTTCTTTTTCTAAATATTTGTTTCTTTGTATCATGAAAGTATATCATAGGATTGATTTTGATCGTGTCTCATATCCAATCCTCTTCATTATCATTTCCTTCCCTTTCCCCTTATCTAAATGTATTCATCCCCTTATTTTTTGGTGTTATCACCTCTATAGATTAGGATTTCTATTTTATGCATCTCCTTCTCACCCTGGTCCCTTGGAAAGTTAGAGTAGATTTAGATAGTCAAATTTCAATTCCAAGGAGTAGTTTAGCATTAGGAGTAAGTATAAGAAGTTGGCCTTCTCTAGAGGTATGTCTCAATTAGAATCCCACAACTTGGAGACAGTCCCATGTTGTCTCAAGCCTCAAATTATTGTAATTTGGGATGGGTGCAATTTTGAGCTCCAAGAGTTTTGGCATGCCCGATGAGACAAGAAGTCAAAATATTCATAGATTTATCAAGTTCTACTATGTTCTTGATAAATTTTCAGCCTTTCAGAGGTTTTGTAATAACAAATCTGAGAACTCCAAGCACTAAATATACTAGTTTCAGTAGTTCAAGTGTCCCTAATTCATGAGAAGGATACAAATGTGGTCTAAAACAAGATAGGAAGATTTATTTGAGTACTTGAAACTATCTCCATGTAGAGAAAGAAGAGGAAAATAGATTTAGAGATTTGCATCTCCTCCAAAGCGAACTCTCTCCACACCTCCACCTAGAAAGCCCTTCTTGTAATCAACAAGAGTTCTCATACCTATCATAATTTCTCATCAACAATAGCCGCCACCCTAAAATCCATTTGCAAACTTCACAGATAGTAGCAAATTTTCCTTGAATGCCTAGAATCCTATTCCAAGTAGCTTCTTTAAAGAATATTCCATATTTTACTGGAGAAAATTACACCACTCCGAGTTGACCACATTCGAGGACATTGAAAATGTCCAGTGATATCTATGAAATTGTTGAAATGGATGTAGCAGTCAAAATATTGGCTTCATCTCTTAAAATAAAAGCTTTGAAATGGTTTAGAAGCATAACCACAGGCTCAATCAGGAATTGGATCGAGTTGTGCATGACTTGTACAATCAATTTCGGGAAAGAGTTGATAACTTGTCTCTTTTAGAGATGTTGACTACAATCAAGAGAGAAACTAATAAAAAAATGGAATATTTCAACTTGATTATAGAGAATAACCTTCTAAAATATCTTAACTCGATATTGTTGTTATGATACAATCAATGGGAGGAATAACCTTACCCACGACTTATGCATTGGCCATTAGGGCTGAAAATTGTTTAATTCAAGCTAGAAAATTAGCTCCCAGGCCACCTATGTCATTATCCCCTAAATTTCCACAAGTCATGCAACCTTCCATTGCTCTTATTCCCCAACCAAACCCACAACCCATTGCTTCCACATCACAAACCCCCACACAAAAAAAGGAAGATGAGGAAATGAAATATCGATTAGAAACTTGACAAACAAATTTATATCCCTAGAAAATAACAAGCCTAGTCATATAGAAATTATCAAAATCAAGGGCAATCTTCAAATCAAGGATATCAGCCATATATAAACCAACATTCTAATCAAAGATATGCACAAAACTAGAAAAATAATAGATGGAAAATTCAAAGTGCTCCTCTTCCATTAGAAATAATTCCTCCTTCACATGAAATCCCTACGCCCAATTCTATTCAAGCCTTAGTTCTAGTACAAAACAATATGGCGTAAGAAACATAGTGGTGTTTTCCATGTAATATACCTCATAACCAACCTTATTTTGAAAGGTAAATGCATCTTTGAGACTACATGATTCAAGGTGCTTACTGATCGAGAAGAGCCACTTATTGAAGCACCAAATCATGATGTGGAAGAAACTCAACAAGCTGCACCTAATGCTAACCTCATGTTTTTGGAGCTGAGGATTTCTATACACTAAATCAAGTATTTGGTGACTCTGGTAGACCTCAAATGAGTGTTTTTGATAACACATGGAATAAGAAAATAATTTGAAGCTCAGTTGCAACTCTCGTGGATCGGATAAATGTTATAGAGAAAGGAAAAGACATTAGCAGGATAAGTGAGAAACCACATAATAAAGTAGAAGATGTGTCAAAGAATCACGATAAACTTTTTGTGGAAAATTCGGTTGTTGTTCAAATAAATCTACATGTTCAGACAATGTCACAATAAAAGAAAGAAAGTAGCATGCCACAGATGCATAAATCCATGAGTCTCCCATTCAACATATTTGAGCAAATGAAGAAGACTAATGTCAACATATCAATGTGGGATGCACTTTCCATTCCATCTCAGTGAGATATTCTATGTGAAGCCCTCAAGAAAATTCTATTGGAAGATCTAGTAATGCAAAAATCTCATGTCGTGGTTCATGTCTGCTAATAAAAAGAGGACCAAGTAAGTAAAATTGTTAAAACCCCACCCTTTTACATGTCAGTAATTATGGGTAAACACTTAGTTCATAATTGCATGATTGATTCAGGGGATAGTACTTCTGTAATGCCAAAGAAAATTGTTGACATCCTAGGTCTCAAGTGCATTCATGTAGTGCCCACTTCCCTTTGACACTTTTAGATATTGATTTTGATACTATTGATCATATTATGGACACTATTATGTTTTGTTTTGGTATGATGGTTAGATGTTAGATCATGGATTATTATTGATCTGGATTCAGTTATTATGCATGATGGTTACTAGAGACATTTTTATATGAGGTTGATGATATATTGTTTGACATGGACATAATATGGATGTTGATTTGGACTTATGACATTGGATATTTTGGGTAGACCTAGTATGATAGATCATTGATGATGATATAGTTGATTTAATTAATTAAAAATGATAATGTTGTATTCTTGATATTGTCGTGATTCATATGATTAGATGATTTTGAAATGTTGTTTATATCATTTTGGATGTTCTGATATGGCCACGAGGCCGAAGGAGGTATTTACATTTTGTAGGTTAAAAATCACAACAATGTCGGGGGACTGGAGACTAACCATATTGAAATTCTGGGTGAATTCAACAAGGTCACCATGGAAACTATGTTGTGTGTTTGTGTGTTGTGTTATGCTAGGATTTTCCATGGGGGGATTTCTATTATTGTGACCATGGGATATATGTGCTTTATTTATGTGTTCCTTTTAATTATTGTTGTATGTATTTTATTTGTAATGTGTTCCTTCTTTTAATTAATTTAAATGTGGTAGATTAATGTGAGAGATCATATAGTTAAATTTTATTTAAATTAAATTGGGATGTGGAATGTAATTAATAAGGTTGTTGTCTTTAGATATTAATGTGGGAAGAGTGTGTAAGTAATGTTGTAAGAATTTGTAAGAGTCTTGTAAGGCAGATTTTGGAAGGTCTAGCACTCCATCTTTTATGAAATTCGAATTTGTCCTTGGAGGCCAAATTTGGAGGCTTGTGGGACAAGTTAAACTTGTCCCACACCTCTTAAAATGATCCACCAACCATGCCTATGGTTTGGAGGTTAAATGTAGGCATTTATAATGCATTTTGAAGTGACAATATGTAAGTTTTAATTGCACTTCCCTTACATGTTTTAATTTGGTCCTTTTGGAGTATGGGCATTTTTGGAGTGTGTAAGTCATTTTTGTCATTTTATTTATTGTGATTTGGTGAAGGATGTTGACTTTCCTCTTGGGGTTGAGGAAGAATGATGTGGCATCCCACATGGATCCACATCATCCTCTTCTCTTCCCTCTCCTATAAAAGTGAAACTCCTTGCTTGTTTATGGTTGTTGAAACTTTGTCCATTTCCTCTTGGGGGTGCATTTTTGGTGTTGTTTCTTTTGGAGCTTGTTTGAGGAAGAGCTTGGAGTATTTTTCATGCTTATACTTTGTTGGTTTTGGACTACACTTTGACATCTTGGAAATCTTGTGAGCTTGGAACAAACTCCAGTATGGAGAGGTAGGATCTTGAGTTGTGTTTTAATTACTTTTCCTTCTCATGCATGCATCTCTGAAAGGTGTTTGTGTTTGAATTCTTGGCTGGTTGGGTAGAATGCTTAGGGCATGGTGTAGGAGAAGGCTATGGGGATTTCATATCGGGCGATAAGGGATTTCCAATGGCATTGTTTTATTGAGGAGGGAGTTTTGGTTTGGGATCCACCTTGGAAAAGAAACTACTTACATTTCTTACTCTTGGGGGCATAAGGGATAAAATTGGGGGCATAAGGAGGGGTTGGGAGATATAAGGTTTATGGGGTTGATATGTTTATTGGTGGTATGCATTTTGGTGGATGCCCAATTCCAAATTGGGAGGCATAAGGAGTTCCCCATAGTTCTTGCTCTTGTTGGCTTGCTTGATCAAGCCTATGTGTTGTGTGTATGATTTCAAATGTAGTTGGGAACTGCTGTCTTGTTGGACTATGTATTTTATTATTTGTATGTAATGTGAAGAATGCTTGTTTGTTGTGGAAGAAGCCTTGTTGCCATGTGTTGATGTTCATACTTTATTTCAATATGGTTGGGGCTCGGGGGCCAATGAGGAAAGGATGGCTTCTCCTTTCTCATTGGATGTCTTGGTTGGGTGGAGAGCATTTCCTTTCCCCCTTCCTTGTTGTGATCAAGATGAAAGAAGAAGAAACTTGCATGTTGTTGTTTGGAGCAAGGAGAAATTACAGTTTTGACAGTCCTATTTCTTTGAGAAAATTCAATGTAACCTTTCCCACCTTGAGTGGATGAGATGTATAGTAATTGTGATGTGAATTTGTTGCAATGTAGATGGAATATTAAATTAGGATTGAGAAATGTGAAGGAAAGTCATATGTGTTCTTGATTTTGGAAAGAAAACGTGAATGATGTTCCATACTTTGTATTTTGCAATTTGAAACCAAATCAAATGGGAAAAGTGATAAGTTGTAAAATTGTATTGATGATCAATGAAGGATTGCATTCCTTTCTCAAAAGTGTTTTACCTTGTTCATATGCTATCTTCTCCATTGGAAATATGAGTTTTACTTGCAATGAGAAACCTCTGTTTGGAATGTTGAAAGAAGAATGCATATGGAATGAAATTCAATGTTATTTTCCTTGCAAAATGTATATTAAAACTGAAATCAGAGATGTAGTTTCATTTAGAATTGGATGGATGATTTAATAAGCAATGTATTTGACTAAGTTAGGAATCACATGCACATTTAAATGACAAAATGGAGATTCCAATTTAAAGAAATAGTTCACTGTAATATACTTCATCCTGGCAATTCACATTTTAATAAAAATGAACAGTTCATACTTGCACTAAACAATAAGTTATGAAACTTTGAAATTCACATTTAGGAAGACTTAAGAAACCCAAATTCACTATAACAGACAAGAAAGAACCTCCAAAACTTAATGAATTTCAATTCGAGAGATTCTGATATTTTCCGTCTATTGCCGGAAAAATGCAACCTTTAATGATTAGATAAATTTACTTCCTAAAACACTCTAAACCCTCCCTATACTGATCCTCCATGTCTATTTGACATGTTGAGTGAAGGAGGAGTTCTAATTTTATCAAAATTATAAGTTGGAAATTGCCAGTTTGCCAAATAAAGGCCTGCAGATCATTTTTACAAAATTGACCCTTAAAAATTTATCTAAAAGCAAATTTTAAGTGTTCCCTATGCAAAGAGGGCTTCGAGAGCTTTCCGAAAAGTCCTCGTTTTCCCAAAACCGAGCTTTCTAGCTCAAGTTATGACACTTTGAAGTTTTTGTGCCTTGGCGGGAAAATTTGGGAAAAATTTCCCTGGTGGGCCCGCAACCCAAAAATTTCCCATCAAAATTGCCCTTAGAAAATTTTCAAAATTTTGGGCTCGGGAAAATTTTCACTTTTCTCTCTGCCGGCCCACAGCCAATCAGAGGTTGCCACATGTCCTCTAGGGGCTAAGGCGGAGGCGCGGGTGAGGTTTACCCCCTAAACTTTTTGAAAATTTTTAGAAAATTTTCACTTTTCCCTCCGCCAGCCCACAGCCAATCAGAGGGTGCCACTTGTCCCCTTGTGGCTATATCGAAGGCACGGGTTCTTTTAAAACCCTTAGCTTTTATAAATTTTGGGGAAAAATTCCCATGTTGACCCCGTCGGCCCATGGCCAATGAAAGCATGCCATGTGGCACCTTGGGGTGGAAGTGGGAGGGCGGACCTTCCTTCTCCCTTATGTTTTGTGTTTTGGCTTTGGAAAATTTCTAATTTTCCTCCCGCCACCCGTAACTCTGCTTCCCCTTTTTCCTTTGTCTTCCCGTGTGTGCGGACCCACGCACCATTTTGACATGCGTTGGGAAAAATTCCCAACTTCTCCCCATGGTCCAAAACCCTGCCATCCCTTGAACTTACTTCCCTTAGCGGGTGCACGGACCCGCACACTTCCTTCTCCTTTTTTTCCCTTCGTTGGCACAAAGTGCCAAATCGACCGTCGCTCTGCCTTTTCCCTTTTCCCCTTTTTGCCTTGTGTTAGGACGACACGTGTCCCCAGGGACGCTCGGAAGCTTGAGTTTTTTTGACTTTGAGCCATGCGTTGGAAAAATTTCCCAATGCCGCCCGTGACCCACCAACCCACCCAAGGTGCACTCCTCCTCTTGCCACGTGTCCCCCTGGGAAAATTTGATCCCCAAACTCCACCCACTCATAACTTGAGTTCTGTAAGGAGTTAGGAGGACTTCTTTATATCACTGGAAAGGTGAGAAAATTTCCTATCCATTGGGAATGGTTTAGGAAAATTTTGGAAGCATTAAGTATGATAAAAATCCAATTGAAGTTCTGAGCCTATTAGAGAGCAGGTATGGGGGTAAGATTACTCCCTGAATCTAACTAGAACATCTAACCCTAAAATTTGAACCTTGTAAACTTGTTATAAGTTAATAAAGGAAACTTGTGTATTAGTAAATAGGTTTGTTCCAGAACCTATTAGTGAAAACTGATGTCTTGCAATTTAGTTGTAGACACTTCAAATCAAAAAAAATTATTCCATAATTTTTCTAGCTAACCCTAGGTTGTTTCTTTGGTCTCAAGTGGTTGTTTAAACGGGCACTACAAGTCCTATGTCTATGGGAGTCTTGAAAATTTATGGATCAACAGTGGGTGTATTAGGAGTGATTAAATATTTAGAGTTAACCCTCCATGCTTTCAGAGTCTCATAATAACCCATGATATATCAATCATAGACTTTCCACCCATGTTTGCAATTTTCCTATCTAGAGATTTTACTGCTAAGGTAGGGGGTTATTTGTCTTCAGATTGGACTCACATGCTTTTAAGGACCAGATATGGCACAAGATTCACAATCCAAGTTGAGCCTATATTTTCCTATCACATAGAGTCATATGAACCTTCCCCTATCCAATCAAACTATTTAATACAAGAAGAACAGGATCAAGTTTCAAGTTCATAAGAATAGCTTTGCTCATGCTTGATTTTTTTTTTTTTTTTTGATGAATGGGCTAAGAGAGATCACAAATTCGATCCATATTATGAAGATCTTAAAGCTTATGAAACTGGTCTTGGAACCTATTGTGTCCTACAAGAAGAATCTGTTATGCCCGCGACATTCAAAGAAGACAAGGAGCTAGTCTTTGGCTTATGGTGGATGTATTTTGACAGTTCTAGAAGTATAAATGGAGTTGGGGAGGGTGTTGTTCTTATTTATCCAAAGGAAGAGAAGTTCTTCTTCACCCACAAATTGTAGTTTTCTTGTTCCAATAATGTGGTGGAATATGAGGCATTAGTGCATGGCTTGCTGATTGCGGAAAAAAGAAAGATCAAGAATTTGTAAATCTTTGGAGATACTGATCTAGTCATTAACCAAGTCCACAATAGATATGCTACAAAGATCAAGCTATTGGAGGCCTACAAACATAAATTTTGGGACTCGCTAAAGAGTTTTGATGCTCTCAACCCACATGCTCTACCACGAAAGTTGAACAAGGAAGCAGATCAAATGGATGCTCTCAAATCTCAATTTTCACCTACAGAAGACCTGATTAAAGGAAAGATGCAACATATAAAGATGGTTTTTAGGTAATCCATACCTAATAATGCAACTTGATTGGAAAGTATTTGATAGTAACAAACAAATTATCCAAGCTGAATTTTCTTAAAAATGCAACGATTTTGCAGGACATCTATGGTGATCATCTTATTCAAATAAAAATATATATTGCCAAAAGGATTGGTCACTATGGAATAGATTTTCAGTTCATATGATGAGTTCAAAGGTACATAAAAAGCAGGGCGAAAAATAAGAAGATCACAAGATGTTGCAATTTTCCTAGGAATAAAACTTTTTCTTGGAAAGGTATGTAATGAGCATGAAAGAAAAATTTTGTTTCCTTACGTCAAAATTTCGTTGATGTGTTCTCATGGATCCATGAAGATTTAAAATATTTTAATCCAATTATAGCCCAGTATTTTATCGATCTTGATCCCGATATCAAACCAGTTAGGCAAAAACAAAGGTTGGTAAACCCCAAGATAGAGCCCCTCATGAGAAAATAATTTTCTAAACTCATTGAGGCTAAGATTATTTTTCCCATTAAGTACTCCACTTGGGTGGCAAACTTGGTTCCAGTCAGAAAAAAATAATGGTGAAATCAAGCTCTAGATAGACTTCAAGGACCTAAACAAGGCCTCTCTCAAGGATCACTATCCTTTGCCTTCAATGGAGCAGATTCTATAGACAGTGGCTAGATCTGAGATATTTTCAATGCTTGATGGATATTCGGGCTTCAATCAAATAAAAGTGACAGAAAGGATCAATACAAGATTGTGTTCACCACCAAATGGGGAACATATGCATATCAAAAAATGCCTTTTGGTTTATCAAATACAAGTGCCACCTTCCAAAGAGCAATGGATATCACCTTCAAAGGATATATTAATCAATTTATCCTTGTGTATCTTGATGATATCACTATTTTCTCAAAGCATAACAAAGATCATATTAGTCATCTTGAGAAGGTATTTAAAAGATGCAGGAGTTTGGGGTATCTCTTAACCCAAAAATGTAATTTGCAATCCCTAAAGGTAAGATTTTGGGAAAATTATTTCTAAATAAGGCATTGTCATTGATCGAGAAAGAGTCTATGTCATCCCTACTTTTCCTTTCCATATCACAAGAAAGTTTTTACAGTCTTTCTTCAAAAAATTTAACTTTGTTAGGTACCTTATACATGGATTCGTGGGTGCATTAAATCTACTCACACTTATGCTCAGAAAATATTCAACTTTCAAATGGACCACGAGAGGGGAAGGACAACTTTGAAAATATCAAACAAGAAATAGCTCCAGAATTCTACGTTTATTAATCCAAATTACTCCAAATATTTTATCTTATATGCATATGGAGTTGATTCTTGCATTGTTGTGGTTTTAACCCAGCCAAATGATCAAGACTTGGAGTAACCAGTATCCTTCTTTAGCCAAACCTTGAAGGATTATGAGCTTAAGTATAACCATATTGAGAAGCAAGTGTTTTCCATCATGCGCACCTTAAAGAAATTTAAAAGCATGATTGTAGCTAGCCACATAAAGGTTCTAGTATCACATCCCAATGTCAGAGATTTCATTATGGGAACAGAGATCAGTGAGAAACAAGTTGGATGGGTAACTAAAATCATGGAATATGATGTGACCATTAAGGCCACAAAATTGGTAAGAGGCTATGCTCTCTATAGATAGTTGGTTGAAGATGCGCGGAATGACCCAGAGACTACTTTATTCCTAGAAGAGGAGAGCCACGTGGAACCTGAGAAGAATGAAGACATATCCACGGATAGCTGGATGAAGATAATGATAACATTCCTCTCCTCTGGTATATATCCTCTTGGTCTCAACAAAGCAAAGAGGCAACATTTAAGGTTGCAGTATTTTCCATATGTGTTGGTTGATGGTGTACTATTTAAAAGGAACATTGATGGTGTGTTGCTCAAATGTATTAAAGGAGAACAATGTAATAGGATCCTTGTTGAGTTTCATGATGGTTTCTCATGTGGACATTTCTCTACTATGGCTACATCTATGAAGATCATAAAAGTAGGATATTTTTGTCCTATGTTGTTCAGGATGCTCACAAGTGAGTTAGGAAATGTAAGGAATGTGCTCTCGTTACCAGAAAGAGAATATTGGTGGCCTTGCCTCTTCATCCAATTCAGGTGGATCAGCCATTCACACAATGGGAATTTGACTTCAATGGGATGATAAATCCTCCATCTAGTGCAGGTCACAAATGGGTTTTCATAGCAGACAGATTACTTCATCAAAAGGTGGTGAAGTTGTGTCAATGAAGGAAACTATTGAATCAGTCATCTTGAAATTTCTTGAATAAATTTTTACAAGGTTTGGTGTACCCCAAACCATTATTTCTAATAATGATAAATCTTTTTGGGATCAAAAATCTCTGATTGGGCTCTTCAACTTAGGATTTATCTCAAGGATTCCTCCAATTATTATCCCCAAGACAATGGATAGTCGAATATACTAATAAAAATATGATCATAATCATGAAGAGAACCATGGACATGAATCAAAGTAAATGGCATAAAAAGGTGAAAAATGATCTTTGGGAAGACAAGATAACAACGAAGAATAAAATTGGCACTTTTCCCTATAAACGGGTATATGACCAAAAAGTTAGGCTTCCCTTGTCACTTGAGTTTCCTTCACTTGAATTAGCACAACAACTAGAATTTAAAGGCCTAGATCAAAGAGAAATCGAGAATGGCGTAACTAGTGTAACTTGAAGAAAATAGAAATGTTTCCATGGTTAGGATGCAACAACATCGTGTGTCAACAAAATAGCGGTTTGACAAAACATATAGGCCTCGGCCATTCAAGGTCGGAGATCTAGTCTTGAAATGGGACATAAAACAGATATAAACTAGGAAGACACTCCAAATTTGATTCTATTTGGAGTAGACCCTACATTATTATTTCTTGCAAGGCGGATAATTATTTTTAGTTGTCTGATATTGATGGAAATACATTTCAAATCCCAGTAAATGGGATTTATCTCAAACCCTCTCATTAAGAGTTTCATGTATCTTGTACATAGTAGATTAGATTTCTAATTCCTCCAAGTGCTTTCAACACATTGTCATGTTGGTAGTTTAGGTTTCTTTTCCTAAGTTCCTTGCACGTGTTTGTTACTTGGAAGATCTTGTTGCACAAGTTCCATGTTTTTAAAGGATGTTGTTGTAAAATGAAGTCCAAAGTGTTAAGGATCAGTTGCCATCAAGTGAAGGATTCAAATGTAGAGTAACTAAATCAATTAGTTGACTCCATGCCCGATGGGTATGTAATCCTACCGATCTTCCATCTAGTGGGTAGATAACCCCTGTGAGTCACCAAAAATGTTGTCCAATTTTTCATCCCTTGCAAAATTTGAGAAACTTACACAATTATTGGACTTGGCAAATATCCAGAGGCAAATTTGAAGAAACTGTGGAGGCTTTTAGTATGCCGTGGATGGAGGAACATTACTGTGGAGGATCTACGTAGAGCCGCGATGATGAGAAGGAACCACGGCAAGAATAAAGTTTTGTGGAATGAAGAAAAGACTCTGCGGGTGGATATTCAAAGTTGCACTACTATAAATAGTGTCACGGGCTAAGACAATAGTGAAAGGTGGGCTGTGGGTCACAATGAAGCAAGTCACATAATTGGGGCAATCCGTGGAAGTTTTTCAAAAGATGCATAGACCTAGGGTGCCGCAATACAAAGGAATGATCCATGGATGTCAAATAGTCACACAAGACTGAGTGGAGAAGCTGCGTAATAAAATAAAATGATGATTCTTCATGGGAATTATAAATAGAGTGATCTTTGATTCATTTATCAAATCTTTACAAAATCAATAAGATTTTGGTGTTCTCAATGCGATCAAATCTGATTTCACAAGTCAAATTGGGACAAATGGGTAAGAGTCAAGAAAACTTATCTGGCACACAAAATGTGCAGTTCCAAGTGGCAGAACCACCAGTATTAAATATATTATGGGTGCTCAGTTGAAGAAGGTGTGTAACAGTGGATAAATAGAGTGACACCCTATTCCCTAAGAGAAATTAATGAAGGTGGTTGGGATTGGTTGAGGAATTCAAATTTCCCTCTAATTTATTCTTTTTCTCCCTTCTATGATTTTTCTATATATTGTAAAGTGATGTCTTGTTTTAATGTTGGATAGCATTAGAATTTTGGCATCTTGTAAAATAAGGCTTCTCTCTTGTGTTGTATGTATTTCCTAAGGGTTTCATGCCTTGGATCTTGATTTAGTGAATGCTCGCATCTTCCTCACATGATTATAATAGTCTATGTACAATTTCAGGCAATAAAATTTAATCTTGTGGCTCATTATGCCCTTGTTCTTATTTTATTACACTCCTTGCCTTTCTTTCATTCGAAGGTGTGTTGTATGTTTCATTTTTTGAATCTTTGTATATTATGTATCATAAAATTGGATTTTGGGAGTGATTTTTATATGTGTCTCATATCCAGTCCTCTTCATTATCATTTCCTTCCCTTTCCCCTTATCTAAATGTATTCATCCCCTTATTTTTTGGTGTTATCACCTCTGTAGATTAGGATTTCTATTTTATACATCTCTTTCTCACCTCGCCCCTTGGAAAGCTATAGTAGAGTTAGATACTCACATTTCGGTTCCCAGGGAGTAGTTTAGCATTAGGAGTAAGTAGAGGAATCCAACCTTATCGGAGGTTTGTCTCAGTTCAATTCTCACAACTTGGAGATAGTCACATGTTCTCTCAAGCCTCTAATTCTTGTAATTTGGGATGTGTGCAATTTTGAGCTCTAAAAGGCACCCGGAGGGGATGATGGTGACTAGTCATTGGTGTCTGGTTGGGAGCTAGTGCATAAACTCATAAATGTTGAAGTAATAAAGGTTAGAATAGGAAGTGGGGTGTGCAAGACCAAGATTAAAACCAAAAATAAAGTAAAGAGGCCAAATAAAATGATCAAATGGTACTTTTCTCTCTTAGGAATCATATGAGTGGTAGTATGTGATCAAGACCTAAAAATATACCCAAAGTGCATGATTTAGTGTCTACAATATACAATAGAATACAAATGTTGATAAATCTAAAGATTTAGCTATGTAAGTAAATGAGAGGGTAGGGCACTTATCGACTTTTCTCATCCTAAAGCAAATCTGAATAGGATGAACTAATGAATAGGTTGGGAAGAGTGTTATAAATTCTCAATATAAATTCTAGATCTTGGGAACCGAGTTAGACACATGTGCCTAGGTGCCAAATATATTTTATATGTGTTTGTGATTTGTGTAGAGAGTTGGAATCTAATTTTTCTGTGTCACTAAGGTTTCACAATCCTTTGTTGTTGGTCACCTATATGTTGTTAGGTGATCTTGTAATTTCACCGGTAACTTGCAAAACCCCAAACTACATCAAATCCTAAAAAATAAAGATGCAAATGGGCAGTCATACTAACCCCAACAAAATCACCTAATAGAGTGAACTTATGACTAAGCGTTGCACTACATCTCAAACTCCATGTAGTTCTATGTGTGTGTGTGTTTAGAATCATTTCCTTAGGTTTCCATCATGCTTCTTGATGATAAGATAACAGGATATAGCTACATAAAACATGGATGTGTGGGATGGAATTCAAAACTTCCCCTTTCTATGTAGTGTATACAAGAGTAATAAGCCCAAAATATTGTTCCTTTGACAAGTATGTAGATATGTTTTCCCTTTATAATTTCCTTCCCTTATAATGGTATGTATTTTTTTATATACAGGATCTCTTACTTGAATTTCAACTCTAGTGACACGAAATTTTGACTAGGACCTCAAGATAGGGGTAATAAAATCGAAAAGGCTGACCAAAAATGTTAAATAATTGAAAAATAACAAAGAGGACATGAGTGCCCGGGGTGGACGGGAGCTTTTGGGTGCTAGTGTCTCAGACCGGGTGTTGGTCCTGGAATAATTGATGAAAAATGTGAGAAGACTAAATGATAGGGATCCTTGAGACCTAACCGAACTAGGTATCAAAGTGACAAATGTGAGAGGAAAGACAATAGAAACAATCAAAGAAAACGGATTGACTAGGTAGTGTGTCATCGGTGAATACTTTTCTTACTTGATATCCATGTATATAACAACATTCATGGAGGTATAGTAAAATAGTAGTATGTGCGTGATTTTTATCTAAAAAAAAATTATAATAGTAGTTATAGTGTGTACGAAATTAGATACCCCTAGGAACCTCGGTGGGATTTGGTAAGAGGTAAAGTTCCAAACATCGGTGCTTCTTATAAAGATCTGTCAAAGAGTCTCGCATTCACAACTATAGAACAAATGAACACACATGTGTATATAGAAAAGATGATGAAATACTTGGATATCTAACTAGCATAATAATCAAAGTGTACATGTGAATGTAAGTAAGAAAGATTAATTTGTAACCAAGATATGCAATGTTCTGTGAAGAATGAGGGAGATGTAGCAATATGAATGTGATAGGGGCAACGTGCCCCCAGAGCATTTGTGTGGTGTATGAGTGAGATGAGGTTCATTTATAAAATATGCCTTCACATTCAAGAATGAATATTAAAATAAGAGTGCAATATGGGGAAATGGTTTGAAATATGTGTTAGATAGATAGATTAATGAATCATAGAGTGTAAATATCATGAATGTGGTGATGTTCATTTCAAATTTATACCCTCAGTAGTCGAGTATGAACCATGGAACTAAAGTGCGTCATAGGGTAGTGTGATGTATGAGAAGACAGTGCAAGTAATATGTATCATAAATAATAAAGCATGAAATGTGCAGTATATGAGGTTCATGCATGTAGTGAGCCCTCAACATTCAAGTGTGAATTGTAGCACAAGAGTGTGTCATATGGTAGTATGATGTATGAGAATAGAATTCTAGAGAGAAGTATCATGAAGTGTAGAGTGTGAAGTGTAAAGCATGAAATGTGTAGTATATAAGGTTGATGGATGTAGAATGCCCTCAACAATCAAGTGTAAACCTTAGCACAAGAGTGCATCATAAGGAAATGACAATACAAGAGATGTATAAATGTGTGTATAATGCATGAGATAGACTAGGTCCAAAGCACAAAACGTAATATAGAAGTAAGAGACACTTGATAATGCTAAGAGGGACAAGTAAGTGTGATTCCCAAAGTGTTCCAATGATATAGATCTATGTGGTGACATGAGAGATACCATGCCATTTTTCGAGAGAATTATCTTTGTTATGATAAGAGAGATCTAGCGCAATGGTAGGAAGAAGAAACAATAGGACCATGCCATGGTGGCGGAGTTTGAAATGTGTCTTGGCCATTAGTATAAGGAGTACTTTCTTTAGAAAATATGATCAGTTGGAGCTTATATGGGATTAATGATGTTGCGGAATACTTGATAGGAAAAGAGGGTGGACTGATTTGGAGAGGTGGTTGTGTAGTTTGACTTGGAAATGTTATAGATGAAATGAGAGGAGGGGTGAGACTAATTTTGAGAGGCGGTTTCTTAGTTTTAGTGCATTTGATAGGTAGTGCTTGAGTGATGAAAGAAAAACATTAGAAGTGATGGCATGATGCTCATTATACATAGATGAATCAGATTTAGGAATCTAATGAGATGTAGAAATTGAAGATGAACATGTAACATTATTTTGTGTAGCAAATGAGATAATACCATAACGCTTAAGGTGACCAATTTATCGGTGTAGAGCATAACAATCATTTTCATTATGTCCATTGATTTGATGGTAATTGTAATATGGATTACCTTGATATTTTGCAATCCGATAAGGAGGATAGAAATGAGTAGATGGAAAGTTGATTAAGTGATGAGTGAGGATATGTGGAAGAATATCTTATTGCTTAGTATTGAGATCAAACTTGAGAGGTTTCGGTAATGGTAATACTTGAGGTTTACTGATATGAGCACATGTAGAAGAAATAGAATGATGATGTGAAGAAGAACTAGCATGGCCCTTAAAAACATCCTTAAGATATTGGATTTCAGATTTAAGAGATGTACTCATAGATTCCATAGCCTAAAAATCATCTTGAAATAAAGAATGTAAAGCTTGAATGCATTTACAAATAGATTTATTATAATTAGGACCAAGAGAGTCATCAGAAAGATGATCGAAGATAGCATTGACTTGAGTAGGTGGTGCATCAAGAGAGAAGAAGATAGAGTGTAGAAATTTTTAGACAACATCTTTACAAGATGGGTGCATTTGAAGTAATTGATATAAGGGGACTTGAGGAGCTTTAGAAGCCATGAAATAAGACTGGATAGAATGAGAAAAATGAGGATCCTAGAGTGTTTGAATGATGGGTTCACTAAATGATTTAATAAATATTAAAAATTTTAAAACCCTTAGGACATTGCAGAGTCACATGTAATAAATATTCACTAAAGTATAGATATGACACAAGTAATAAGCAAATGGAAATTGAAACCCTAAGTACAAAAGAGGGAATAAGATACTTAGTTGATTTTGTGCTTGATCTCGAAGTATGATGGGCTGGAAAATTGATGACATGGGATGGTAGGCTTCCATAACCATACTCAAATTCCATAACTACCAAAATAAGTTGGACCGGGGTGCCTAAAAAGGGGCTAGGGCATTTAGGCACCAAAGACCTCTAGTAGGTTCATGTGACTACGAAAAATTCTTGGAATCTAATTTTTTTGGTGTCACAAGGTAGTCACTAACCTTCAATTTTAATCACCCATATGTTGCACTATGTCCACAAAATTCACCTGTAACCTGCAAAACAAATGATCTCCTACAAAACCCCAAAACACATAAAATCCTAAAAAAGAAAAATATGCAAATGGGGAGTCAAACTAACTTTGGAGGTCACTCGGCAGACTAAACTTATGACTAAACACTACACTACATCTAAGACTCCATGTAGTTCTATGTGTGTGGAATCGTGCCCTAGGAAGATCTTGTGCAAAATGCACTTGATAGTGAGAAATAACTAGATGTAGAAATGTAAATAGATGTGTGCATGAAAAAATGAACTTCCCCTCCTATGCGTGTATGCATAAAATGTAGTCCCTTGTGCCTTAATGCTCTTATAATTCCTTTGGATGCAAACTTAGGTGGTGATAATATATTCGTAGAGCTTGGTTCTTTATTATGGTCACATAACTTTATATTTTTATGATTCCTTTTTTTTAATTTCATATTTGACAACTAAAATGTCGAACCATAAGAAAACAATATGCCCAAAAGATAAAAATATGCCTAAAAGGGGCGAGTAAGATACAAAGAGGTTAGTAGTGCCCAAAGGGTATGACGAAATTGGCGTCTGGCTAGGCGTTGGTGTCCAAAGTCAAGAAAGATAAAGAAATGAAGATTAGATTGGGATATGGGGTGTGTAAGACCAAAGAGGAAACAAGAAATACATAAAAGAGGCCAAAGATAGATGTCAATTTCTACTTTTCTTGCTTAGGAATCATATGAATAGTAATATGTGATTATGACCTAGAAATGTACCCAAGTGCATGATTTTGTGTCTATAGAATTTGTGACTAACATGTTATAATAATTTTTATGCATCATAGAGTTCAAATGGAGAAAGTCAAAGAATTGATAAGTTTATGAAATGAAAATAATTGGCTTTTTAGTTTATATGGGTCATATCAAGCATGTGTGTAGTAGTATGAGGTCTACATTGTTGTCTCAAACATGAGTATAGAGAATCAAGAGGGCTTGCTAGACTATCTTTTTCTAAGATGGAAATTCAAATCTAATGAAGGACCGTGGAACTTGTGAAAATGAATTTAAGTGGTTAGGTATGTTCTTGTGAGTTCATCCTTAAAGTAATACAACATTGCGAGGACTTGTATGTATTATCTCAGCATGTACTTCAAAGTTTCATAATTTTTTCACATGATGGTATGTCTTGAGGGGGAGCTCGAAGGATTATGATTCTTAACATGAGAATTTAGGTATGTTTGCAGGACTTATATGCAATATATCTTGCATTATGAGTAAATTTTGCACTATATCAGGGAAAATGTAACATGATCTTGTTCTATTATAGTGATCTACAGGATTGTGAAGGTCTTCAAAGGCAATGGAGCTAATTTTTTATCTCAAAATAGAGTTTTAGGTGACTAGAAGGCTTAGTAAGACAAAATCATGAATAAAATTAGGTACACTTGGAAGGGGATCTTTTCATAGGTTCTAGACAAGTATAATAGTATGAAAAGGTGTCAAATACCACTAAAATGTTGCATTAGAATTGTGGTGAAATTTCCAATCCATCTCCATGAGATTAATGCAAGGTATGTGCTTAAAATATTATGTTTTTAGTTAAACTAAGATAGTTTCTTCATAAGGAAAGATATAGGAGCTGATTCATGTTGTGTATGGGTTTATATGGTTGATAAAAGTTGGGCAAAAATGGTCTAAAATGATGATTCAGGGATCTAGGTGCTAAATTTACAAACAAAATCCATAGATGGCAGAGTTAAGTTTGTGTAATGGTATCTTCAATTGAGAGAGGCCTGATTAGGATTCATGATGGTGTTATTGATGTGAATAATGGTTTTGGAATATATTATTATTATTATGTATGCTTCTAAACATGGGGATCTATGTGTTATGATGAAATGAAGCTAAAAATGGGTCAAGGAAGAAAAAGATAGGTTTTGGGTCCAAAAGATAAATTTGGTTGATATTTCCAACCAAGAAGTTCTCTAAGGAATTTGAAGGAAGATTAATACCATATACTACAAGTATGCTTTGTCATTAATGAAAAAAGGGGGAAGAACAATGAGGTTTTCCATCAATAAAAAGGGGAGATTGTTGGCATGAGTAATTTTGAGTGTTGTCACTAATGTAAAAGTTCATTAATGACAAAGAGTATGATGGGTAAGTGATATAAGATGACTAATGTGGTGATAACATGGAAAATAAAGGTATAACATGATGGAATGAGTGGACACAATGAGAATGGCTTGGCCTAGTAGGCTTAATCAGGTGACCTAGCTATCCTAGGTGATAGAGCATGATGGATAGAGTTGCATGATGGATTTAGGAGCATAATATAAGCATGGAGAGCATGATTGGATATTTCTAATACAATCACATGAGATTCATATTGTAGGCACAGAGTTGTGGATTCAATTACAAGTACTCATCTAGACCTAATCTAGGTGCTTGGAGGAAAAATGGAGCATGAGAGTGAGGTGTAGAGATATTTGAGCTCATTAAATCATGTAGGTGAGTGATATATTATGTATCATGGTTTTCAGGGCCTTTTGGAGAGGTTTCATGCAAAGGTATGAGGTTTTTTACTTTGTTTTGGCCAAAGCTATGCAAAACCCTAAGGCATAGTCATGAAAGTCCTAGTGGTGGTGAAGATGCAAACGTATTTGAGATAATATGATGATTTTAGATGATACAAATGGGTGTCATGATGTTGTGGTAAAAATTTCAAGTTTCCGTGATGATAATTTTGCAAGATATGAAGATTGGAACAAAACATGGTTCTTAAGAGTGCATTTTCCATCTCAATATGAAATAATTGTTCTTGGTTGACGTGTAAGGTTTTCATAGGGAGATGATACTTTTAATTATTTTGGGGCATGAAGTTAAGAAGATCTCAAATTTGGAATGAGGTCAAATATAACCCAAACATTTATGAATGAATGTTAAGAAGGTAAGTAACTTTTTATGAGTTTGAAACCCTAGGTTATGAGCGATGGAGAAGATATTCATGGTATGATCCAAAATGTAGATTGAGAAACAGGGACGGAAGCCTGTGTATATTTTATTGATCTCAATCAGTAAACAGTACATTGAATAGGCTGCAATATTTATAGATATTGCACAGCCATATACATCCAGAAGAATGAGTTGCACAGGTGCAACCAAAAACCAGACTAAACAAGCTTCCAAATCATCCGGGAAGCAACAATTAAATAAAAAACAAATATATTGTTTATAACAATATAACAATGTGAATACTGACAAATATGGTTGATTAACCATATAACCATTTAACCATTAATTATTTAATTAATAAAATTAATTAAATAATCTAACTATGCATAATTAATAATATATCCTAACATTCCCCCCCTTAATTGTGCATTGTCTGAAGAGATGAGGAGAGAAATGCCCTGAACAACTCGAACTTGTCACGTGCAAGTGACTTTGTGAAAATATCTGCTCGTTGTTCAGCTGTTGGACAAAATTGAAGCTGGATGTTGTGCTTCAACACATGTTCGCGTATGAAATGAACCTGAACTTCAATGTGCTTTGTTCTCTCGTGAAAAACTGGATTGCGAACAAGTTTGAGAACACCTTCATTGTCAACATACATGGTGGTCGGTTTGTCCTGTGGTATTCCAAGTCCTTCCAGTATGCGACGTAGCCAAATCGCTTCACAGACATGCCTTCTCCGCAGAACGATAAACGGCTGTGGAAGAGCGAGAAACAAAGTGTTGTTTCTTACTTCCCCATGATATTGGTCCAGATCCCATAAAGAATACAAATCCAGAAGTGGATTTTCTATCATCAATGTTACCTGCATGATCTGAATCCGAATATCCAGTCAAGAAGAAGTTTTCATTCTTCTTGTATTCTAGACCAAGATCCACTGATCCTTTGAGATATCTCAAGATGCGCTTTGCTGCTTTCCAATGACAAACTTTGGGTTCCTGCATGAACCTGGATAGATAGCTCACTGCAAAGCTGATATCTGGTCTAGTGTAGGTCAGGTAAATGAGACTCCCAATCAGCTGCCGATAGAGAGTGGCACTTACCTCAGGAGATGGATCTGAACGAGATAACTGTAATCTGTTCTCCATAGGTGTAGCAATTGGTGTGCAATCCATCATCCTAAACTTCTCGAGCGTTGTCTTGGTATATTTCATCTGAGAAACAAATATGTGATTCTCTTTCTGCCATACTTCCAGTCCAAGACAATAATGCATAAGCCCGAGATCTGTCATGTCGAATGATCGCTTAAGATCTTTCTTTGTTTCATCAATCATCTTCACTGAACTGCCAGTGATGACTAGATCATCGACATAAACTACAATAATCACCATCTCCCCCCCTTGCTTTTTGAGGTAGAGATTGGGATCGTATGGATTTCTGACAAATCCATGTTGTACGAGATGCTCATCAATCTTGATGTACCATGCCCGGGGTGCCTGTTTGAGGCCATACAGAGATTTCCTGAGTCTGCATACCTTTTCTTCTTGACCAGGTACTACATATCCCTCAGGTTGAGTCATGTAGACTTCTTCTTGTAAATCTCCATTCAGAAGGCAATTTTTACGTCCATCCGGTGAACTTTCCATCCAAACTGAGCAGCTAGAGCAAAGATCATCCTGAATGTTTTGATCTTAGCTGTGGGAGCAAATGTCTCCTCATAGTCAATGCCTTCTTTCAGTGCGTACCCCTTTGCTACAAGTCTTTCTTTACACTTGTCTACTTGTCCCATCTCGCTTTGTACTTAGTTTTGAATATCCATCTGCTGACCAATGGGTTTCTTCCCCTGGTGGAAGATCGACAAGCTGCCAAGTGTTATTCTTCATCACTGATTGATATTCAGAATCCATGGCATCTTTCCAAGCTTTTGACTGTAGGGCTTCCTGGACTGTAGATGGCTCGTCTGTTTCAATAACTCTACTCATCAAAGCAAAGTTAACTTCTTCTCTTGCTTTATTGCGAGTCCGTGGTCCAGGGGTGGATGTATCCGGTGGAGCATCCAGTCTTGCATCTCGTAATGTACTTGTACACCATTTAGGCATACGTTGAGCTGTTCCCATGGGTTGTGGTCCTATCTGATCAACACCATCATCCCCATCATCACTTTCATCTTCTGAGGGAACATTTGCTTCAGTTTTTACAACTGGTGAAAAATCTACATCTTACGAGTCCGGAGGAGGAGTCTCTGCTTCCTTCTTCTCGAAAAACTCAACATCTCTGCTTGTGTAGACTTTTCTGGTCTTAGGATCCATCAGTCTGTACCCAAGAGTCTCTTCACTGTATCCAATGAAGATGAGATTTTGTGACTTCATGTCCAATTTCTTTCTATTCTGTTTGGGTATGTGCATGCTGGCTTTGCACCCGAATACTCTGAGGTGTGCAATGGATGGTTTCCTTTTTGACCATGCTTCTTGTGGTGTAATTCCATCAAGAGCAAACAGGCGCTCTGTTTAGCAAATACACTCACTGTTTGCTTTGCGCTTACGCCCAAAATGTCTTTGCAAGTTCAGAATCATCGATCATGCATCGCACCATTTCCATGATAGTACGATTTCTTCTCTCAACAACACCATTTTGCTGCGGTGTGTGTGGAGGAGGCATTTGTCGACGAATCCCGTGAGTTTGTAGATAGTCTCTGAACTCATCACTGGTGAATTCCCCCCCTCGATCTGAGCGGAGAGTTCTGATGTGACGACCAGTTTCTTTCTCAACTGCCACTTTGAACTTTTTGAACGTTTCAAAGGCTTCACTTTTCTTGCGAAGACAGAAAATCCACATTTTGCGTGAATAGTCGTCAACACAGAGCATGAAGTACTGGAACCCTGAATGACTTGGCTGCATTGGACCGCACAGATCGGTATGAACCAGGTCAAGTTTTCCATGAGCTCGAAAAGTACTTGTTTGGAATGAAACTCTGTGTTGTTTCCCTGCTAAGCAGTGAGGACACTTGTCTGTATCCTTCTGAAGAGATGGTAGCCCATGTACCATATTGCACCGGCGAAGTGTGTCGAGATATTTGAAACTTACATGACCAAATCTCCTATGCCACAACTGAGCTGAGGTGGAGTTTTTAGCCACGAGTGCTTGATCATTTTTGTGAATGAAATCAAGTTGAAACATTCTTCCCACATTTGAGGCTTTTGCAATTATTTTCGAGCCTCTGGATTTATCTCGAATCAAACACATTTTCTTGCCGGATTGACTATCAAAGTCAATTTTCAGGTTGTGATCTAGGAGTTGACTGACCGAAAGAAGGTTCTTTGTCAACCCAGGGACATATAGAACATCTGATAGTTTGCATTTGCGTGAACCAAGGGGTAGAGAAATGTTTCCAATCCCCTGTACTGTATATGAAGAATCATCTCCCAACGAAACATGATTTTTCGATGGCGTGTCCCTCATTGAAATAAACCAGTCTCTGTGGCCGGTCATGTGTCGAGTGGCTCCCGAATCAACATACCAGACTTCACTAGATGACGTGGATGGTTCACTTGATCGAGCAGTGAACAAGAAGTCTTCATTGTCTGACTGATCTTGTTGCTCAGCAATATTACCTTGCTGGTGGGGTCTTCTTTTCCAGTTCCCCTTTTTCTGCCCGTGATAATTGTTTGAATGTCCCTTGTAAGTTTGTTGTTGTTGAGGTCCAGCATTGCTTGATGAACCTTTCTTATATGTATTAAACCAACATTCTTGCAAGTCATGTCCTCTTTTGCAAATGGGACATCGCTTCTTCTGTTGATTGTCCCCATGATACTGATTCTGATGTGGGGACTTCTGATAGGATTTAGGTTTTCCTTTACCTTTTCCTTTCCATTTTTGATGTGAAGACAATGCCTGCTCCTCTTCATCATCCTTGTTGTGCATTGCTTCCTCTTGTTGCAGTAGGTTTACTAACTTGTCAAAACTAATTGTCGTATCTGACAAGTTTAGAGTTGTGACAAAAATTCGGTAAGAAGAAGGGAGAGCTCTCAGAACAATGGGAACGAGAGACTCATCTTTGACCTCTTCTCCTAGGGCTAGAAGTGAAGCCCTCAACTCTGCAACTCTTCTTAGGAAGGCTTCAATTTTCTCATTCTGTTTGAATTTCAACGTATGTAACTGACTCTGCAAATTGAGTATGACATTCTTGTTCTTGGCCTCATATATTGTGCTCAGTTTATCCCAAGCTTCTTTTGCTGATGTAGCATCTCGAATGTGGACTTGCACATCGTCGGATACTCCAAACAAGATGATGAGCTTTGCTTTCTGATCTGCTCTATCAAATTGTCGTTGTTGTGTTGCATCCGTTGGTGATCTAGTTAGAGTACCGATCCACAACAGCCGATTTCTTCAAACTCAAGTCGTGTCTTGATTTTTGTCTTCCAAGCAAAGATAGTTGCTTCCTCCGAGCAATTGTGAATCGGAAGAAAAATTTGGGGGCATTGGTGCCCATTTTGTAGAGATCACCGACAGGTTTGGCTCTTATCACTCGGGTATAAGGTCTCCCAATCTATATACCGTCATCCGATATACCGAACCTTTCTATATATGTGCCCTTCCGATATACCCGTCAGTACGTGGAAGAAGCTCGCCATTTCTATATACTCGAAGACGTGAAAGAGGCATTAACATACATGAAAGAATTCGATACGTGGTACCAAGACAGAGATCGATGGGGTCTCAGTGTAATTATTGACACGGCTCAAAGAAATATCCTCATACGCGCGCGTAACCTCGCTATATACTCGGATAATTTCTCAGTCATTTATGTCTTGCAATCGTTCACAGACGGATGGGATGGTTCATAGTGTGTGCACTGTGACCTTATTACTCCCCGTCGATTTATAGGGACGATGCCCAGACGACGTTGTTGCAGCTATATTAGGCGTTAAGTGCAGTAGTAGTCGCGACGGCTTTACCCGTAAGCGCTTCCCAGAGGCACTGTATATACCGAACGCTGCGAATGAGATCTAGGATCTCGTGAGTGTTACAGAACCAAATTTACTATTTTTGATTACAATTCTACCAGTTTCTGAGCAGTTACAAAGTTTTGCAGTTGACTATGGCAACCTGCAAATTAGTACAATATATAATACAATTTGAATGACAGGCAAAAATTTTCAATTTCGGGGTCCTGGTGACCTCCTGAGCCCTAAATGCTAAAAATTGCAAAAAAATAGCTGAAAATGCAATTTTTAGGTGGGTCTCCTTTTGCAAAAAATGTCTGGAATGAGAAAACAGACCAAATAGGAGAAAAAAAAATTACCCTAAATTAGGGATTCTCCGCTAAATTTAGTTAGTCGTAACTAACTTCAAAAAAGCCTGCTAAATTTAGCAGTTCCGCCAGAATTCCCGCCAGATGCAAAAGGAGAGTTTTTGAGTGTTTTTAGTGGGATTTGATCCTCAAACCTCTCACTCCTAAGGCACATGCAATAACCAACTTGGCCACTTGGGGCGCTTGGACTATGAATGGAAGAAATTTGTATTTAATGTCAAATAAATTGACTTACCTTTTAAAAAAATGCAGCTTGGTGAGCCTCCACGTGGCGCATGCTGGTGAAGGGGCGTTTTTAGGGTTGTATTTGCCCAAAAAACGGATCTGGAGCTTTTCTTTTTACCTCCACTCCTTTGTATTCTCCTTTGGCCGCGTTTTTTTGCTTTCCACGCACAAATATGCAAGTACAGGCCGCGTTTTTTGTATGGGCGCTGTATTTTCCTCCTGGGGCCACGTTTTTTGCTTTGGACGCACTGTACAGCATGTATTTTTGCTGTATTTTTCTCCGTGGGCTGCGTTTTGAATGCCTGAACTGTGTTTTTATTGTCCTGGCCGCATTTTCTCTTGCCTGGGCGTTTTTTTAATGCTGGGGCGTTTTTGCAATGCTGGGGGCGTTTTTTTCAATGCTGGGGGCGTTTTTGCAATGCTGGGGGCGTTTTTGACTTGGGGCACTGTTTTTTTGACTGTATTTGCTCACAAAAACGTTTGTTTTCTTTGTGCAGGCGCTGGGGGCAGCAAATGGCGTGGGCAAGCTCAAAAAAACCGTTTTTTTGCTATGCAGGCCGTGGGGGACAGCCAAGGGCACGTATGCTCTAAAAAACGCCTTTTTTTTTTCTTGTACAGGCGCTAGATGAAGAAAAACGCCTCCTTCTTTTTTTATTTATTTATTTGCTCTGTGTATTCACTGCAGGTGCACAGACAGTCCTCCAAACAAGCAAAACAATCTCCAAATACAGTAAAACAAAACCTTGATTGGAATTTTTTTAAAAAAATTCAATACCTGTAGCTATTTTTGCCAGTGCAAAAAAAATTTGCGTTCCAAACACCAAACGAATCGGGAATGTGGAAAGGTAGAGATGAGGTGGGAGGTTGCGGGGAGGTCGCATGTGCTCTCTATTGCTGCATACTCTTCTCCAATCTTCTCTATTTCTTCGCATTCTTTTCCACTCCTTCACGGGGCTGAATTTCGCTCCTCGGTACCAAATGTAGATTGAGAAACAGGACGGAAGCTTGTGTATATTTTATTATCTCAATCAAGAACAAGACATTGAATAGGCTGCAATATTTATAGATATTGCACATGCCCATATACATCGAAGAATGAGTTGCATGTGCAACCAAAACCAGACTAAACAAGCTTCCAAATCATCCAGGAAGCAACAATTAAATAAAAAAACAAATATATTGTTTATAACAATATAACAATGTGAATCTTGACAAATATGGTTGATTAACCATATAACCATTTAACCATTAATTATTTAATTAATAAAATTAATTAAATAATCTAACTATGCATAATTAATAATATATCCTAACACAAAAATGGAATGGTTTTGAAATTTTATGATTGGATTTTTAAAATGCTTCTCTAGCTTTCAATGAGATATTTTAGAGCTTGTGAGAGTATGTGGGACCCACTCAATAAGGATTATTTCTAAAGATTTATAGTTTGTCCAAAAATATGTCCATTGAACCTATTGACTAAATCACCATTTATGAAATCTTGGGATTTTTAATAAATTTCCATGATAGTTTAAGGTCATGGTTGAGGTCTTAGAGTAAAAATTGTTCCCTATCTTTAAAGAAGAGTTTTTTGGGACAAAAGGACATTTTTAGCAAGCTTAGAGAATGGAAGTTTTGAGAAATTGTGAGCTTGGTGATAGAGTATAATATCCTTGGATTTGTTTTACACATCTCATATGACATGTGTAATGTTTTTGTGGAGCTACGAAATTTCGGTGATGTGTCATTTTAAGGTCACAAGTTACATAGTTTGACGAGTTCATGACAACACTACTTTTCCGAGAAGATGGATGTAGAAGACTAACGTTTTGGCTTAGTTGACGATGGATATATATTGGAGATTGAATATAGATGAATTTTTTCCTATTTAATTCATTTAGAGGTCTTTAAAGTGACAAAAATGGTGCAAACTAGTTGAGTTTCAAAAACTACTTTCTGGGAAGTTCAATTTGCTAAAGAGGAAAATAGGTTCAGTTTTCTTTGTTTTATTTTTCATGAGGTCTAGAATGAATGGATGTGTTCTAAATTTCATTGTATTTCTAATGATTGATTAGATGGAATGGTTGATTTGTTATTATGTTATCTTACACTTCAATGGTGAAGATTGATTCTAGAAGTAGTGCTGTTTTGAGTAGGAAACAGTCCTAAAAGATAGTGATATGAAGAAAATGATTGGTTCATAACATTGTGAGATCATAGATTATGTTTATATGGAATTTTTATATGTAAAATCCTTTGGAGGCTTAAAAAAATAGGGTGAACGGATTTAATTTCTTGATGATCTTGGTGATGGGATTTTAGGCCTTTTTGGGATGGTAAGAGTTATTTGATTGTCTTGGTACATTTCGCAACCTAAATGGGTCCTTATCATGACTTGATATGATGTTTTAGGTGTTATTTGAAGTTGGTATGACCAAACTATGTTATATTTTTCAGTTGAGTCTCATATAAACGTGCATTTTTGGTTCATTTTTAACTACTTAAAAAGAGAGGGAAAATATGAGCTAGGTGAGAGAGTGAAAGTGGTTCAAGGAAAGGAAATAGAGATGAGAGTGTGTGTGAATGTCTAAAGAGTGTTTTTTATCACCAAATTATAGCACCCTCCGAATTTCTTGCAAGTTAGTTGTTCGGAGTAATTAGTGTATCTAGGTAACATGGAATTATCTCTAGGTGTGGGACCATGAACTTGAGATAATTTTGCAAAGCACGTTGGTTCCTCTTCCTAATATAAAGGTACGACTACTCTTAATTCTAGAAATACACTTATGTAATCCTATCCTATGAATTCCAAGGACCAAGGAAGATAAAATTCATGGAAATGTAAAAAACCGACACTAAAGAGGTGATAACACCAAGAGAAGGGTGGTTTAGACACTCTCCAAGAGATGAAAATGAGGGAAATAGAGATAGAGAGATTATTAGGACACCACAATATATAAACACACATTTACACTATCATTTCCATGAAACAAAACCATTAATAGCTTGCAAAATATCATTAAAATATAAATAATACCTTAAAATATAATGTAGCGGTTAGATAGTGCAATGAAATACAAGAAAGGGTTGTGAAATAACCACAAAGCTTGATTTTATTGCTTCAATAGATGACACAGTTCATTACAACTAAGAAAATAGGCATAACTCTCTTGTAGAGTGCTCGAAATGGAAGGTTTGAAGCCCACAACACCTACAACAACCTGTGAAGAAGGAGAGGAGCCAAAATAGAGAATGTCTAACTACTCAAAATGAGCTCCTTTTTACAATATATTAGAGAAAGAGAGAAGGAGCTCAAAATTTTGGCTTCAACCACAATAAAAGGCATTTAATGAGCTGCCAAAGTCATGGAAACCTCTGTAAAACCCATTCCTTTAAGTATTGTTCCTTATAGAAGAAGATATATGTGCCCAAGTCCTCATTAAATGCATTTGGAAATCCTAGAAATGGTTATTTGGAACTGTTAGTGCAAATCAATAGCACCCCGGATGTTGATCAGATTTCTAGTTTGACATTTTGGACATCCAATGTGATTGCACAACATTGAATCTTTTCCCCAAGTGTGGGACTTGTAAAAATGGGAAAAGAATCTCCAAGTTAGAGGTTGGTTCCTCAACTCCTTTGATCAGGTGTATTACTTGCAAGTTGCAGAGGTTTTAAACTCAAAATCCTACTCTAAATTCCAAAGGGGACAGAGATAGAGAATGCAAAAAACTGAAACTAATGCTAATAAGGTGATGCACCAAAGGAGTGGTGAGCATTTTTACTTTTGCAAATTGACACAGATCATAGAAATGTAACAAAACATCATGCACAAACTGATAAAATGTAATGAAAGGTCATAAATGAAGCAAACAACATAAATAGAGGATTGGAACTCATTCACAGAGCTTGCATTGTCATTTCCAATATCAAAAATACATGCATTACAACATCTGAGAGGCAGAAAACATGTTACAATATTGGAAGAGGTCTGATATTCCACAAAATCACTTTTCAAGGTGAAAAAGGGAGCCTACAATACATTAAAAATGTCCAACCCTTCAAAAATGAGCTAAAACTGGTTTTACAATGTAAAAATGAGCCCAGGAGAGAGAAACATGGGAAAACATGAGAGGAGCTTCAACCACCAACCAAAATGCAATAAAACAGCATGGGCATCCTTACAGGTCCATTCCCGACACTTTTCACCACTTTGGGAGAGAATGCGACCCATTCTTCATTAAAAATAGTGGTTGAAACGTCATTTCTGTTGATTATCACGTGCGAGAGGAGTTTTTAAATTTTCTCTCTCAAAACTCAATCAAAATACAAAATTGAGCTCGTAATCATGTAGATAATTTTGCCATCTTTCTGTTGATATAAATAACGCGAAAAACCAAGCTCTGGATCAAAAGTTATGGCCATTTGAAAATTTAGGGCAAAACAGGGCCAAAATGGGTTGGCGGGCCAAAAATTTAAAATTTTCCCACTTTTTGCGTTTGGGAAAATTTCCCCAAAAATCTTCGTGCCCCACCGATCTGGTGCCATGTGGCATGTTTTGATTAGATGTGGGCCTTCTACACTTCATTTTCCACCATTTTGGTTTTGGAAAAATTTCCCAAAAACTCCGTCTATTTGGATGACCCGAGGACACGTGGCACGATGTGATTTTCCATGGGATTTTTCTCTATCTTTTCTATCACTTTTAACGATCTTTTCTGACTTGGACATGTGGTAAAACCCTATTGGACACAGGCTCTCCTCGCCATTTTCCCCCTACGGGCCAATTTTGCATTTTTTGCCACCACTGGACACGTGGCACGATCCCATTGGCTCACGTTTTGGGGGCAAGCTTCCTTTGAAATTTTTCTTTGATTTTGCTTTGGAAAAATCTTCCAATTTTTCCCGCACTCCACCGGTTGAAGACACATGGCGGGTTTCCATTCATTACGGGCCATGGGGACAAAAACTCCTCCTTGCACTATCCTTTGGAAAATTCCCAATTTTTTTCCCAATGACCAAGCTCGACCCCCCGAACACGTGGCACGATCTTATTCACTCGCGGGCCTCGCGGGTGGATTTCCCTTTTGATTTTTTACACTTGGGAAAAAAAGAAAGAAACTTTTTGCGCCCCCAACCCCCGACGCCGCGACGACACGTGGCGAGCTTTGACTGGTTAGTGGGTTGACGGGCCAATATTTCTCCTTTGACCTAACCAAAACACTTCACCAAATTTTTAAGTTTTCCTCCACTGTCCGCTGGTCCTGGGACACGTGGCATGATTTGATTCACCCGGGCCCTTTCTGGAGATTTTTTCACAGTGCCGATACTTAGGAAATTTTTCTAATTTCTCCCCACCTGGACACGTGGCAACATCCAATTTGTCGGCGGGCCTTCGGGGTGAAATATTCCTTTTGAAAAATTTCGAACACTTGGTAAAAATTCTAAGTTTACCTCCGCCCCCACCCTCCCGAGGACACGTGGCCTCATCTTATTGGCTCAGGCTTTTCAAGGGAAAATTTCCCACAAAATCTCCACCGAGCCATAACTTCAAAAATACATGGAGTTAGGAGGAAAACTTTACCTTTCTGGAAAGCTGAGAAAAAGCTCTATCCAATGGTGCCATTTCTAGAAGGTCTTGAGTGCCTGAAAAGCAAAAATTATGACTGAGGCACAAGATAGGGAATAATGAAGGGAGTTAGCCACAAAATGTACAAGGGGAACATTTTGGATAACAATTTTGGTGACTCAGAGGGGTCATCTTCCTGCTGGATGAGGTTCCTAGTTTCCTGAAACAATCCATTGGGCATGGAGTCATTAAATTATATGTTTGGTACCCCAACTGATTAGAACACTGCAAGGAGGGAGATGGAGGGTAGAACACCATCTGATTGGAGCAAGGCCTACAAAACACATCTCTTGGAACAACAAGCTTGTGCCAAAGCACTTAGGGAAAGCAAAGTTAATCTACAACAAAACAATGTGCACAAGCACTTGGAGGAATGAAAACATAGGCTAATATGTACAAGGTGGAGAATTTCCTTCAGTAGCAATGCTTCAGATGGATCCCATTAACTGGAATCTGCAATTCTTCACCATCCAATGTAGACAATTGGAAGGCATTTTTTTCCTTACACTTTGTGACCATGTATGGGCCACTCCAAATGGCATCAAATTTTGAATGTCTCCCCGGTTTTGCTCTTCTCGCATCCCATTTTAACACTAGATCTCCAACCTAGAAAGATCTATCCTTGGCCTTCCTATTAAAGGTCTTCTTGATCAAAGCTTGATCCTTCTCCATTACATGGGACACCCGATTTTTGATTTCTTGGAGCTCCATCAATTCTACATATCTAACCTCCATGGGTCCAAACTCCAACAACTCTAATTTTTTCATGAGTTCCAATGTTGGAAACTCAAGTGACATGGGAAAAATTGCCTCTCTTCCATAAACAAGCTTGAATGGAGAATTACCTGTAGATCTCTTGGGAGTTATCCTATCAGCCCATAAGGCTGATTTCAATTTAGTATGCCAAGACCTCTGATTTTCATCAAGATTCCTCCTAATGATCCTTAACAAGTTCTTGTTTGTAGATTCAGCTTGGCCATTACCCTGAGGGTAATAATTTGATGAAGTGCTTAGGTATATCCCATTCTTGACAGCCCATTCAATTACCTTAGACCCAATGAATGCCAATGCATTATCTAATATTATTGTAGCAGGTATGCCAAATCTAGTTGTTATTCCCTCATAGAAGTCCAGGATGCTAGATTCATTTGCTTCCTTGAGTGCTACTACTTCAGTCCATTTGGTGAAGTAATTTGTTGCTGTTAGAATCCATTTGTGTCCTTGGCTTGAATTTGGATTAATGACTCCAATGAAGTCCAAACCCCATTGCATGAATGGTTGGTCAACTGAAATTGGATGCAATGGAAGGGTAGTTAGTCTCTCCTTACCCGTGAAGAATGCACAATTCTTGCACCTCTTGATCCATACATAACAATCACTGAAAATCTTGGCCCAATAACAACCAGCCCTCATGATCTTCAGATTTGTCACTCTTGGTGGAAAATGACCACCAGCTGTTCCACCATGGAACTCTTCCAACACCCTGTGAATCTGATTTGTACCAATGCATCTCAACAGCACTCCATTCACATCCCTTTTGAACAAAACACCATCAACAAGGGCATATGGGACAGCTTGCAATCTGAAGTGTCTTCTTTTGGTTTTGTTCATCTCTAGAGGGCATAGACTGTGCTTAGGAAGTGCATTATTTCTTGGGTCCAGCAAGGAGTGAGGACACCATTATTTCCCTCTTGAGTGCTTCCTTGTTCATGGTTGTCTTGCAACGCCAAAACAACCTCCTCCTCATTACATGCTTCCTTGTGTTTGTTCAAGACCAGTTTCTCACACAATCCTTTTCCTCCGACCAACTTGGTGACTTTGATCTCGATGTCATACTCCATGACATGAGTAATCCAACCTTCTATTTTTTTCATTCAAGTCTTTGTTGAGGAGGAATTCTTTGACTCCCACATGAGAAACCAGCAATTGAACCTTGTTGTTTGAAACTGGATGCTTGAATTTTTCAAGCTCCCGATTACTACAAGAACATGCTTCTCAATGAAATAATAGTCACCTCATAGTCCTCAGGATTTGGCTAAAGAAAGTAATTGGCTGCTCATCATTGTCTTCGATTCTGCTATACCAAGATTGTGGAAATAGTATCATCACCCCCAAATGCATAGAGGATGAAATCCTAGAGAAATTTGGGTTAATGAGAGTTGGGGCTTGTGAGATGGCTTCTTTGATTGCTCCAAAACTTTCTTTTCCTTCTGCTATCCACTTGAATGCTATGCTTTTCTTTCACATCTTGGTGATAGGCTTGACTAGGGCTACAAAATTTGGGATGAACCTCGAACAAAATTTATTCTTCCCAAGAAACTTTGAAGGGCCTTCTTGTGGCTTGGCAATGGTAGTGCTCTTATGGCTTCAAATCTTTCTGGATCAATTGTTAATCATTCTTTTGAGACAATGTGTCCAAGGAGCTTTCCTTCATGGGCTAGAAAAATATACTTTTTAGGATTCAAGGATACCCCAAATTTTTGCACCTTTAGAACACTTGTCTCAAATGAAAGAGATGGTTTGCTGCATTTTTGAAAAACAGTGATATCATCAAGATATATCAGCACCATGTTGTTAATCAAATCCTTGAACACCATGTCCATTGCCCTTTGGAATGTAGCTCCAGCATTAGACAGCCCAAACAGCATTTTCTTGTATGCATAAGTCCCCATTAGGTTGTGAAGGCTGTCTTGAACTCGATCCTCTTCCTTCACCATAATCGATTGTACCTCGAATAGCCATCAAGCAATGAAAACCTCTCAAATCCGGCAACAACTTGTAAAATCTGCTCCATAGAAGAAGTGGATAATGATCCTTGAGAGATTCTCTATTCAAATCTCTCAAGTCAACACACAATCTGATTTCTCCACTCTTATTTCTAATGGACCCAAGTTGGCCACCCAACTAGAATGCTTGATAGGGAATATGATTCTTGACTCTATCAACTTATTCAATTCTTTTCTCATGAGAGGCTCCATGTGTGGATTGGTGGCCTTTATTTTTGCCGATGAGTTTAGCACTTGGATCCAATTCAATGGTGTGTTGATCTAACTCGGGATTGAAACCTTTCAAATCTTCATAGCTCCAAGCAAACACATCAAGGAATTCTTGACAAAGTTGTATGAACTCATACCTTTCTTGCTTAGTTGTCACTTTACCAACTTGGAGTGATTTTCGCTCTTCCACCAAGATGGACACTGCTCCCCTAACTTGGATGTTTTCTTTCTCCTTCCTAAACTAATCATTAGGATTGAAAATGTACTCCAAAGTAATAAGTCCCTTTGGTAGTTTGTTGATTCTCAGCTATACCACTTGGTCACCATACTATTGTTCCAACTTTTCCTAATTTTTAGTTGAGAACTCAGCCTCTTCTTGTAAGAAATGGATGATTTTTTTATCACTTTCAAACACTTTCCAACTTACATTGTTGTTTGGCACTGAATGCCTTACAATCACATCAATGTATGGTTGTACCTTGTCCTTTTGGATGCTTTCAACAACATCAAAGGCTGCTCCAACTACTGCAATCATGTCAGCAGCTTGGTTCTCTTTCTAGGAATGGATTTGATACCAAAGCCCTCAAAATCTTCAATGACGTCCCACACCCTATTTTTGTAGCACTTGAGCAGATCATTCTTGACAACATGTTGCCCCTTGACTTGGTTGACAATCAACTCACTATCACAAAATACTTGCAAGTTCTTTATCCTTCTTTTGATTGACCAATGCAATTCTTGTATCAAATCTTCATATTCGGTGGTGTTATTAGAACATGCAAATTGAAATCTAAAAGCTGGATAATACTTAACTCCTTGAGGTGAAACAAGCATAGCTCCCCCTCAAAAAACAATTGTCATACCTCATTGTCATCCTTGTGTTCTATCTTGGTGATGCTAGGGATAGGCTTATTTTCTTCATGCATGCAATAGACTCCTAGCTTAGATTCTTCTATTTCTTGATAAGGATCAAAAGCATGCACCTTGCTTGCCCATTCATCAAGAGTCAGATTTGGGATGCTTCCAACCTTCGTGTCGGCTTCATCAAGTGCTTAGATAATCCTCTTGATCAAACACTTGAACAATTGGTATTGATTTGGCTTGGAGTGTGAGGCTCAATGTGAAAGTTTGCAATAGGTTCAGACCTGATTATGGCTTTAGTTCCATATCTTGTTCTAAACAACATGTGTGACCAATCAGTAGATAAATAACCTCCAATCTTAGCTGTGAAATCCCTTGACAAACATAGGGAAAAGAGTGGTGGAAGGTCTATTACCGAGACATCTTGCAAAACAACAACATTGGGGCATGCATGCAAGGTAAGACTCAAGTTTTTTATCACTCTAACTGTTGTTACTGCTGTCCCATTTAATTGCACTACCCCTTTGGATATGACTTCATATTGAATCCCCAACTGATCAGCTATTTGCTTGGGCATTACTAAACTACTTGCTCGAATCAATCATGCAGTTGTGTACTAAATGGTTTCCAATGATCAATGAAACATAGAATGGAGGGGGATTCAACATTTTACCTTGCTATCCTCCATGATTCCTCTTAAGCTAGGTAGCATTTGTGAGTACCTTCTCTTGCATTTAGACCTGCTGATTTGAAGTTGACCAGTCCTTCATGGCAGCTTGTAGCAAATCTCTTTGGCCTGGGATGGATAGTGATTCCCACATTGATATGTTTACATTTGTCTTCTTCATCTGATCAATGATGTTGAATGGAAATGAAGCATCTCTCTACTATCCTTTGGCCTGCACATTCATTTCTTGCACATGGGCAGCAACAACTAGCATTTGAGTTGGCCTAGGAGCTGTTTTAGGTAGCCCTTGCGTGTTTGGAACTACATTTTGTTTGCCAATAATTTGTGGAGTGGTAGAAGGTTTTGAATTACTTGGATCCAATGGTTGTTATTCACCAAATTTCTCATTTTTGACCTTGTGTTGGCTGAAACACTTTGGGATATTGTTTGATTCATGCCACAAAAATCTTCTGCCTGCCAATTTACAAGTGTGGTATCATTTGGAGCTGATTGTTGCTGGAATGTTTCTTGTTGTTGGTTATTTCCTTGACTCCCTTCACCCTCCACACCAGTAGTTGTCACCATTAATGCTTGATTTAAGGCACCGTTGAAGCACATAGACTGGTTTTGAGGTTCATTGCATGGGAAACACCAATCATACTCTTGAGCTATGTTGTTTTACACTGGCACTATTGCTTTAGAGGCAGATGTAGCATTAGGATTATAGGGCTGAAATGGTCTATTGGCAGGAGGTCTTGCTTGATTTAAATTTGTAGCTAGATTGGGTGGTCTTTGAGGCTAGTATGGCTACTACTGTTATCTTGAGCTTGAGGTGGAAAGAAGGTAAAAACCTTGGGCTTGCTTCCTCTTGAGTGTAACTAGCTCATTACCTAAATTTTGCAATTGCTTCATGACTTCTTGAAGTTCATTTAAGGCACTAGAAGATGAAGTAGAAGCTTCACTTGAATTTTGATTTCTAGGAGTGGGAATAGGAGCTAAAATAGGCACTTGACTAGTAATTGGGCTCTCTAAACTTGGATACAATGGCATTGGAGGCCTAGGATCTAGCTTTTGGCTTGAATCAAACAATTTTCAGCTCTAATGGAAATGTTATAAGCAACATGGATAGTTGTGCCCCCATGGATTGAATTAACATAGAAATATTAGAATTTAGAGCTTTAAGGTAATATAGAAAATCACCTTCTACTGTTGGCCTTACTGCCACTAGAATTCTCTCCCAAGTCCTTTGAAACCGAAGTTGAAAGTTACATTTGCTCATTAGGAGCTCTCTTGATGGTTGTCAATTGTTCCAAAAGGGACAAGTTATCTCCCTTTTCTCCAAACTACTCATGGAGGGCTATACATAGCTGGTTCTAATTTTGGATAGAACACGAGGCAAGACTCTGAACCATTGCAAATATTTCCCTTTGAATGAAGATGCCAGCGATTTGTGACAAAGACTTGCATCTCATTAATCTCATGGATTACACAAATATTAGCAATATCCTTGACATGATCACCAGGAGTGGTCGATTCTCTCCAGTAAAGTATGGAATGTTATTTAATGCAGCAATCGGGATTAGATTTTGTGCATTGAGAGCAAGTGGGCTCTTGCGGTGAAATTGACATAGGAGTTTTGTTGTGTCATTCTGATTGGCCTTAGAACCCTTGTTGATTGAATGAAAGGCCTACCAGGTGGAGGAGTTGATAGAGTTTTGTTTGGTGGAGATGGAGACCTTTGAATTCTCCTCCCTCTTTGCCTTCTTCTTGGAGATAATTGCAGATACTCAAACAACACCTCTTCTTCTCCAACTCTTGACCTTGTGGTGATTCTTCTCATGAGTTTTTAGGTCTACACTACTAAAACCAGCTGATTCTTCTTCCTTGGAGATAATTGCAGATACTCAAATAGCACCTCTTCTTCTCCAACTCTTGACCTTGGGGTGATTATTCTCATGAGTTTTCAGTGTCCGCACCGCTAAAACCAGTGATTCTTCTTCCTTGGAGTCATCGGATGTGTAATTTAGGGCTCTTTTAAGTAAGAAACCTGCAACAAATGCACATCAATTTTTTTTAATGAAGATGAAGACCTCTAAGGTCCCGATGCATGCGAGAAACTATTAGTACAAATCAACAGCACCCCTGGATGTTGATCAGATTTCTAGTTTGACATTTTGGACATCCAGTGTGATTGCACAACATTGAATCTTCTCCCCAAGTTTGGGACTTGTAAAAATGGGAAAAGAATCTCCAGGTTAGAGGTTAATTCCTCAACTCCTCTAATCGGTTGTATTACTTGCAAGTTGCAGAGTTTTTAAACTCAAAATCCTACTCTAAACTCTAAAGGGACAGAGATAGACAATGCTGGCTGAAACTAAGGTGATGCACCAAAGGAGTGGTGAGCATTTTAACTTCTACAGATTGAAAGATCATATAAATGCAACAAAACATCATGCACAAACTGATAAAATGTAATGAAACGTTATAAATGAATCAAACAACACAAATAGAGAATTGGAACTCATTCAACGAGCTTGCATTGTCATTTCCAATATCAAAAATACATGCATTACAACATCTGAGAGGTAGAAAACATGTTATAGTCTTGGAAGAGGTTTGATATTCCACAAAATCACTTTTCAAGGTGAAAAAGGGAGCCTACAATACATGCAAAATGTCCAACCCTTCAAAAATGAGCAAAAGCGGCTTTTATAATGCAAAAAAGAGCCTAGGAGAGAGAAACACGAGAAAACATGAGAGGAGCTTCAACCACCAACAAAAATGCAATAAAACAGTATGGGTATCCTTATAGGTCCATTCCTTGACATTTTTCACCATGCTGGGAGAGAATGCGAGTCATTCTTCATTAAAAAAGGTGGTTGAAACATCATTTCTGTTGATTATCACGTGCCAGAGGCATTTTTCAATTTTATTTCTCCAAACTCAATCAAAATACAAAATTGATACTAGAATCATGTAGATAATTTCACCAGCTTTCCGTTGATATAAAGAACATGAAACACTGAGCTCTAGATCAAAAGTTATGGCCGTTTGAAAATTTAAGGCAAAATAGGGCCAAAACGGGTTGGCGTGCCAAAATTTGAAATTTTCCCACTTTTTGCATTTGGGAAAATTTTCCCAAAAATCTCCACACCCCACCAATCTGGTGCCATGTGGCACATTCTGATTGGATGCGGGCCTTCTGTGCTTCATTTTCCACCATTTTGGCCTTTGGAAAAATTTCCCAAAAAACTCCGTCGGCTGGATGACCCGAGGACACGTGGCATGATGTGATTTGCCACGGGATTTTTTCTCTATCTGCTCCATCACTTTTGACCATCTTTTCTGACTTGGACACGTGGAAAAACCCTATTAGACGTGGGCTCTCCCTGCCATTTTTCCCTGTGGGCCAATTTTGCATTTTTTACCGCCACTGGACACGTGGCACAATCCCATTGGCTCGCGTTTTGGGGGGGTGAGCTTTCTCCTTGAAATTTTTCTTTGATTTTTCTTTGGAAAAATCTTCCAATTTTTTCCCGCACTCCACTAGTTGAAGACACGTGGTGGGTTTCCATTCGTTGCGGGCCATGGGGGCGAAAACTCCTCCTTGCGCTATCCTTTGGAAAAATTCCCAATTTTTCCCATTGATCAAGCTCGACCCCCTGAACACGTGGCACGATCTTATTCACTCACAGGCCTTGGGGGGTGGCTTTCCCTTTGATTTTTTACACTTGGGCAAAAAAGAAAGAATCTTTTCGTGCCCCGACCCCCGACTGCTGCGACGACACATGGCGAGCTCTAAGCTCTGGTCAGCGGCCGACGGGCCAATATTTCTCCTTTGACCTAACCAAAACACTTCGCCAAATTTTTAAGTCTTCCTCCATGGTCTGCTAGTCCTGGGACATGTGGCATGATTTGATTTTCCCAGGCCCTTTTGGAGATTTTTTCACGGCGCCGATACTTAGAAAATTTTCTAATTTCTCCCCACCTGGACACGTGGCAGCATCCAATTCGTCAGTGGGCCTTCGGGGTGAAATATTCCTTTTGAAAACTTGCCAAACACTTGGTAAAAATTCCAAGTTTACCTCCGCCCTCCACCCTCCCGAGGACACGTGGCCTCATCTTATTGGCTCGGGCTTTTCAGGGGAAAATTTCCCACAAAATCTCTGCTGAGCCATAACTTCAAAAATACATGGAGTTAGGAGGAAAACTTTACCTTTCTGGAAAGCTGAGAAAAATCTCTATCCAATGGTGCCATTTCCAAAAGGTCTTGAGTGCCTAAAAAGCAAAAAATTATGACTGAGGCACAAGAGAGGGAAGAATGAAGGGAGTTAGCCACAAAATGTGCAAGGGGAATTGTTGGATAATAGGAACTTGATAATTTTTCCACATTTGTAAGCCACTTACCCCCATCAAATCTCTGATTTCTTATTCCCATTACTAAGTACATCAAAAAATGAATCCAGGGATATAAAATTTGAGAAAAATGGATGAACTAGGGTGAAGATATCTCCATGCAGATCAAGAGGGGTCTTATGGAAACTTTTGTAAAACTTCAGCCTCTGTGTTTTTTCTTTCCACAGTCCCACATACTTAGTCAATTTTTTTTGTTTTACTTTGTATTGTAGGTATATCTTTAATGCGGGGAACTAGGGTTAAGGGGGAACTATCTCTCCTAATCCACACTGGCCCGCAATACCCGCAATACTTACACCTTAAAACTCCCACTCCATGTTCCCCCTTTGGCTTTAGGCTTGTAAACCTTACGGGGAACTTGTTCCCACGGGGAAAATTTTCACTACATCCGTTAGTTCCCTATAGGAATTTCCCACCCACAATACACTATCTTCGGCTCGGTGAGCTCACCATGCCAACACTTTACCTCACCACTTGTAATGTGGCTCATCCCTAAGTGTGGGGAACTCCTCTTCTCTGGCCCAATTCCACAAGGAGAAACTATGCTTGCGTCATCCAAGCACCCTATAACACATTGAAACCCCCTTTGTATTGTGGGCCTTTTGCCAATTCGGAGAACTCAAACCCACCAAACCATGTTCCATGTGTTCCTCTAGCGACCCATATTTCCACTCAAAACTAGAGTCGCCCCCACCCCTTTATATTGTGGGCCATTTGGCATTCAAAGCACTGAAGACCCTAAGCCCCTGTTCCTCATGTACCCCAATCATCTAACTTGACCGATTTACACCGAAAATGGGTATTTTTCAATATTTTTGGATTTAATCAAATTTTCTTGATTTTTTGGAACTAGCACTAAGGGAAATGGAGTAAAGTGTCACAAGACCACTTTTTCAAATTTTGACCATTTTAAAACCAATTTTTAAGAAAATCTTTGATCCTTTTGAATCGAACCAAGGGATGAAGACCAGTTCAATGACTCCAATTTTTCCAATTTTCTAGTTAATCCAATTCCAAGCCAAGAATAGAATGTGAGTTGTCAAAATTACCTCTAGGGGGGATTTTGGATAACAATTTGGTGACTCAATGAGGCTATTTACCTGCCAAATGAAGTGATTAGTGGCCTTGTAACCTCCATTGGGCATGGATTCAACTTGAATTTTATACGAAACCTTGAAATTTGATCCTTAAGAAACTTCAAATGTTGTTTGGACTTGGAATTGACCGATACTTGCTTAAATTGACCATCTTGCATCACAAATAAATCTTCGAAATGATTAACTAAAAATGGGAAACTAAAATAATACTATGAGAAGTATAGCCACTTATTTAATCTAAATAGGAGGACTAAAACACTGTAATAAATGGACTAAAATAGTATGGAATAGTTGCAAATAAATATACTAAGTGAAATAAAACCCTAAGTATGTAAGTAAAGAAGGATAAATGACTTAGTTGATTAAAGAATATTTTCGTAGGTTGTTACGGAGTTTGATAATAAAATATGCAAGTAATTATGACCACTTAGAAGTCATGTGAAGGATGGATCTAGAGGATTTGAGTGACTGGGCACTGTGAAGGTACTAAGGTGCCACGGGGTGCCCGGTCTACCAATTAGGTGTCATGGTCTCCATAAATGCCCATAATCTGAATTTTGTATGGTCACAAGATGATTTGCAACATTGTCATGTCTATTACACTTTGGATTTGTTGAGTTATGCCAAATGTGTTGAATGATACGATGATGACCTGCAAGAAGAAAGGAAGTATTAAAACCCTAAGAAAAATAAAAGATGTAGAATGAATGGGTCAGACTGACCTCAATTGCCAAACTAGTGGTCTTATCACTGAGTGTTGCACTACATTTAAAACTCGAATGTAGTTCTAGTGTGTGTGTGTGTGTGTGTGTGTGTGTGTGTGTGTGTGTGTGTGTGTGTGTGTGTGTGTGTGTGTGTGTGTGTGCATGTTGTGCCCTAGGTGCTCTTGTACTAGTCATACTTTGTGAAGTAATGAGAAATAATAACTATAGAAAATGTAATAGCATGTGTGCATGGAATAGAATATAATCCATCCCCCTATGTTATGTGTGTTGATGTAGATCTCTTAGCCTTGATGCATGGCACTATGTGGATGCAAGTGATGCAATGGATGTAACTCTAGATGGAGTGATAGTATTATGTGATGTTAGGACCCTTATTATGGTCTTATAACTTTATATTTATAGGGTTATCTTTCTCTAATTTCATAATTAACCCCGACATGGTTGACTAGGAAAAAGATAAGGATGAAAAATGGCTAGAAAGACCCCAAAAAGAAGTGGGAAAGTGGAACATCGGGGCACCCCAGGTGGGACCAAGGCGCCCTAAGACAGTGCAGGTGCGGGTTTAGGCTAAAATATTGTGATAGTTGTGAAATAGGTGGATGTGTATGATGGAATATGTGGAAATGATGAAATAAAATATAAAATAAAGGTGGCCAAAAGGTGGGATTAATTATTAATTTATTCACTTGAGAACCTTCTAAATAGTAGTATAAGATCGGGATAAATAATGCCTAAAGTGCATGATTTTGTGTCTACATGAATAAGGTTTTATATGAGTGGAAAATTGTTTTGATTCATGTAACTCACTTTCTTTTCCTACAAACTAAACTAAAACTAGAAATACCACCCCGATCCTTCCTAGAACACTACTTGGAAGCTAAAGCTAACCTAGAACTATTGAGATGATCACAACTTCATAGAATTTTCTCTTGAGCAAGACTGAAAGAGTGAAAATATTATTTGAGGTTGATCTTATGATCATAGCCCAAAATAACCTTGAATAAAATGAGGATATTTTCTCACTCAAACCGAGAACTTGTAAGGTACCATGAGGCATACTTTGGAAATACACCAAGCTGCCCATGAATTGATTTTATGACCAAGGAATAGGTAGTAGAGCCTAAAATGCAACTAATCTGAAACTAAATTTCAATTGTTCTCCATTTGAAACTCCTTTGAAATATCAATTGTTACCTACATCCTTAAACTTCATCCAACCATACATTTATAGAACCATGATGAAATATGCAAAGAGACCACCTAGAAGTAATAGAACATGTACAAAAGCACTTGGGGAAGGAAACCTACTCTACCAAAAAAAATGTGCTAAAAGCACTTAGGAGAATTATAAATCCTAAACTAATATGTACAAAGATGAGATATCACTTTAGTAACAATGCTTCAAATAGATTCCATTGGACTGGAATCGAAATTCTTCACCATCCAACTTTGTGGTGGAAAACATTATTGGCCTTACATCCTAAGATAATGTATGGACCACTCCATTTAGCATTAAATTTGGAATGCTTAACCATTTTTCCCCTGTCAAGCATCCCACTTGATACCAAATCTCCCTCTTGGAATTGCCTAGAATTATCTTTCTTGTTAAAGGACCTCTTGATCAAATCTTGATCTTTCTCCATGGTTTTACTTTGCTTAAACCCTCGGCTCTTCCAACTCCATGATTTTTTCATATCTAGCTTCCATGGGAATAAACTCGGATAATTCTATTTTCTTAAGAATCTCCAGTGCTAGAAATTCTAGAGAGATGGGAAATCTAGCTTACGTGATATCGACTAATTTATAGGGAGAGTTGTCGGTGGATCTCTTGGGTGTGATCCTATCATCCCACAAGGATGATTTGAGCTTGGTATGTCATGTCCTCGATTTTCATCCAAATTTCTTCCGATAATCCTAAAGATATTTTTAATCATGGACTTAGCTTGCCCATAACCCTAGGGGTAATAGTTAGAGGAAGTGCTAGGGTATATTCCATTCTTGGTGACTCATTCGAGAGATTTTTGTGCCAAGGAATGCTAGAGCATTATCATATATGATAGTGGAAGGAACATTGAACTTGGTTACAATCCCTTCATATAAGTCTAGTATACTTGACTCATTAACTTCCTTGAGAGCCATTGCTTCAATACATTTGGTGAAGTAGTCAGAATCGTGAGAATCCACTTATGTCATTGGCTTGAATTAGGATTGATGACCCTAATTAAATTTAGTCCCCGCTACATAAATGGCAGGTCAACTAAGATTAGGTATAGTGGTAGTGTTTCTAGCTTCTCTTTCCCTATGGAGAATGCACATTTTTTACACTTCTTGATCCATGCATAACAATAGTTAAACAATGTGGGCCAATAGTAACCAACTTTCATGATTCGAGGGTTATTAATCTTGGAGAAAAGTGGCCTCTAACTTCCGCATCATGGAATTCGGAGTAGATTTCTCAATTTGATTAGTGGCCACACATCTCAAGAGAGCACTATTCACATATTTCTTGAATACAATTCCATGAATGAGAACATATGGAATGGATTGTATCCTAAAGTTCCTTCTCTTGGCCTTGTTCAAGTTTGGAGGACATTGGCATGTTTGCAAGAAATGGATAATACCCTTAGCTTGATATGCAAAGAGGGGATCTCAATCTCTAGAGGTAGGATGGCTTCCATGCCGAATACTAAAGAGTATGGAGTGACACCTGTAGGGGTGCGGATAGATGTTATGAATACCCAGAGGGCAGGGTGAATCTGTAGATGCCAGTTATGGCTTGTGGTATTCACCATCTTCTCCATAATGTGAATGAGGGTTTTATTGGAAGCTTTGGCTTTCCCATTACCTTGAGGGTAATAGGGGTCAAAAACTTGAGGGAGATTTGAAAGCATTTGTAGAGTGCTTTCACCATTTTATTTTTAAATGACTTACCATTATCAGTGATAATAGCAGAGGGGATACCGTATCGACAAATGATATGGTTCATTATAAATTTAGAGATTTGGGGACCTTCTGTATAGGTAAGAGGAACATCCTCTACCCATTTGGTGAAGTATTCAGTAGCAGTTATAATGAACTTATGGCCATTCAAGGAGACAGGGTTAAGTTTTCCTATTAGATCAAGACACCACTTTGATAACGGTTGGGGTGTCATGATTGGTTGTTCTAAGGATTACGTCGGCGCATGTATTAAGTTTCTATATTTTTGAAAATCCACACATTTCTTTACATGTTGACAATAGTCATGCTCCATGGTAGGCCAATAGTATCCTACTCTGAGTATTTTCTTCGCAAGGACGATCCCATTAGTATGAGCTCCACATATGCCTTCATGTACCTCCTTGATTTCTTGGATGGACTCATCCAAATTTAGACAATGCAACAGATTCTCGTCGTAGCCTCGATGGAAAAGGGTATAACAAGCTATACGCTAGATGAGGTTACACTTTTTGGCATGGGAAATGTTTTTAGGGAAGGTTCCATCATAGAGGTAATTAAATATTTCAACGTGCCATGGGGAAAAGGGACCAACAACCTTGCACACCAAATAGGACTCGACATGTCATATTCGGCATTCGTAGCTTCTCAATGAAAAATGACATATCATTGTTCTTTGGTGGAATACTCAACATGGACTCTCTTTGTAGCCATAGCAGATTGCTCTATTTTTTCTCTTGGTATTTTTGAAATGTGATATGTTTGAATAAATACTTCAAAGAATTAGCCATTCTTTTTTATGGACAAAGCTTCTCATCTTTTACCTTGTATTCATTTGTGACCTATTTTATAATGAGCATTAAATCACCAATACAATTGACTCATCGATATCCCATTTGAGGGCCAGCTTCATCCCTACGATGAGAGACTCATACTCTGCTATATTATTTGTGCATGGGAACCCGAGTCAAAACACCTATGGAATCAAGTCTCCCATAGGAGTGATCAACATAACTCTGCTTTGAACCATGAAAGGTAAAGGAGCCATCAAAGTATAGTTTCCATATGATAGATTATTTGAGGTACATCATGGATGCATCGGTAATTCGGACTTAAAGGTTTGGTACTTGGTATCGATATTCGCTATATCGATTGGATAACACATGTCCTTTCACTAACTTTTGATGTACATACTCAATGTTGAACTCACTTAATAAGATGATCCAATTAGCCATCTTTCCTGTTAGTGTGGGTTTTGACAATAAGTATTTTAGTGGATCCACCTTTGAAATAATCTTGAATTTATTGTTGAGAAAATAGTGGTGTAGTTTCTAGAAGGAAAAAACTATAGAGACAAGCCTTTTCTATCTACGGAAATTTGAGCTCATAAGCTATCAATTTTTGCTTATGTAGTATATATATTTTTCCATCTTCTCTTTATCACATTGGGCACACGGTGCCTAATTGTAAAGTGTGTAGCAAAAATGTAGAGTATGAAGAGTTCTCCTGCCGTGGGTAGCATGAGAATAGTGGGTTTAGCCAAGTATTCTTTTAGCAAATAAAATTCTTGCTATTGTTCTAGCCCCTAGTTGAAATTGACATATTTTTAAGAAGATGTGTGAATGTATGACATTTTCTACTAGTTGTGAAATGAGCCTTCTGATGGCTTGAATATTTCCTTGTTAGCTACATGTTTAATATTTTTAAGGGAGACATCTATGTGATAGAAGTGACCTTTGCGGGGGTCCTCTTCTATTCCTCTCCTTAACACAATGAATCCTAGTAGTTTCCCAAATAGCACACTAAAGACACATTTCTTGAGTTAAGCCGGACTTTGTAGTCTCTTGATCACTTTGAAAGATGCATTGTAGAATCTTTGGGTGCTCTTCTTGAGTTATAGAATTTGATAATATATCATCTATATAATCTTCCATTATTTCACTAATCATTTTGTTAAATATTATAGTCATCACCCATTGATATGTAACACTGCATTCTTGAGGCCACGGTGCATCACTTGGTAGCGAGAATGTCCCCCATGGGGTGGTCAAAGTTGTCTTGTGTTGATATTCCTCAACTATATTTATTTTTTTCTATCATGATAATCCATCCATGAGTGAGATCATCTCATAACCTGTTTTAGAATCGACAATCATGTCGATGTTGGGAAGAGGAAAATCATCCTTGGGACATGTTTTATTAATATCTTTGAAATTGGTTAACACTACATCTTGGTTGGATTTTTCAGAATTAGTACCACATTAGAAATCCCCTCTAATTAGTTGATAGACCTAATGAATCCTACTTCTAATAACCTTTCTAGCTCGCCTTAACTAACAAGGTGACATGAGGATGTATCTTGCAAAGCTTTTGCTTTATAGGCTTGGCATCCGGGTGTACAACAAGACTGTGCACCACTATGTAGGATCAAGTCTTGGCATGTTTGCGTAAGACCAGGAAAAAATATATGCATTTATCTCACAATCCCTATAAATGTTTTCAGCTCTTGAGCCTCGAGTGAATCTCCCAATGATGTGAAATTGATAGCTTATCTAATATAAATAAGCAACAATTACATTATATAATTGTACAAATCAATAAGAGACAATGTTACGAGAATTTGCGGGGAGAATGGGAGCGGGTACACTGGCGAAGGATCACGTGATCATGGAGCCCATTGGAAATAAAGAAAAAGATGGGAGACCAAGCATGTGGGTGGAACTTTTGGGGGAAATCGGGATCTAGGTGTCTCAGAGAATCTAGAACCAGATAAAGAAAAAGGTAATCTATCCCTCAAAATTCTTGTCTCTTTTCTGGCTAGAAAAAAAGCTTCCATGGAAGGGGCACTCTTAGCAAAATGTATGGGCTCTAGACCAAATGTAGATTATTTCGGATGTTGGGAAAAGAGACATTGGGTGGCTAATGGCACCATTGAGGTCTCAGCTTACGCTAATGGGTACTTCTTAGCTATTGCGCTTAGTAAGGATCATGTGGCAAAAAATTTGGAGAAGGACCATGGTTCATTGGGAGTGACTTTCAATCCTTATGGGAATCTTGTTACGAAGTTTCCTATATGGGTCAACCTGCCAAGATTACCATTGGAATTCTAGGAAGCTGGAAGTCCTTTTTGGTATTGTGAAAAATTTGGGAAAACCTATTACTCGGATCTCAGTAACTAGAGCAAAACTAAACTCACTCATGCGATTCTATGTGAATATGCGTCAAGATTCATGTTTGGAAAGTAATATTAAGCTTATGATCCTTGAGGGTGATTGGATGCAGCATTTTGATTATGATCTTACCCCTTTGCTTGTAAAAATTGCAAGTTGGTGGTTCATGAACAACGCTCTTGTCCAAATCTCAAAAATAAGAAGTTTGAAATAAAATTCAAGCCTCAAAAGATGGCGATTGAAAAGAGGTGAAGGAATGGAAAAGGATTGGGAAGAATGGAAGGGTTTTGAAATTAAGGAACAGGAGGTTTTCTAGTCGAATCTGAAGTAGAGCCCTTGAATCTACATATCAAAACCAGAGAGGAAGGAATGGAGACTAGTACTCAACAACAAAGAAGTACCAATAAAGAAACTAAAGAAAAGGATGATGATCCTATTCGTTAGGTGTTGGAAGAAAAAATCCAAGATTCTAAGGATAGGGAAAGCAAAGACATGGAAGGCAATAAAATTTCTTTGCAATTTCTGATGGATTATCGCTGGATGAAGTATTGTCTATAGGACAAAGCTCCTTTGGACAAAGAAAAGAAGAAGATTTAACAATGTCAAATGGGTTTGGTATCCTAAAAAAATTTGTAGCGAGACCTATCAGGTGATAGGATCACCAAAGACACCTATGAGTAAATCCAAACTTGTCACTCGTAGTAGCTCAAGAGATGACTTTGATAAAGATTCCAGCCAAAAGGGTAGGAAAAGTAATAAGTAAGGGAGACAAGTTCAAGAAAGGAAGTGGATGCAGGTATTCAGAAAACTCTGGGGAATTTGTTCCCCCATAATAAGAAATGTTAAATGATTCTTCTCTCCTAGAACATTAGGGGTTGAATAACCCTAGCAAACATAGAATAGTGAAGGATCTTAGATTGAAAAATAAACTGGATATTTTCATGATTCAAGAAACTAAAATGAGTATGGAAAGATTTAAAGAAGTGGGAAGGTCTATTTGGAAAGATAGTTGTTGGGAAGGGTGCAATTCTTTGGGAGCCTCGGAGGAGTAGTCATGCTTTGGGATCCCATCATTGTGCAAGGTATTCATATACTTTTTGTTCGGGGCATGTAACAATGTCCTTTATGAATCTACGAGCTCAAAGAATTCCTAGTATGTTTCAACATATATGCTCCTAATCTAGTAATTGAGAGAAGAAAATTGTGGCAAGATCTCTCTAATTTTAGGAATTTATTCAAAGATAAAGACAAGATTATTGGAGGAGATTTCAACACCCCCCTTTCTCTGGGGAACAAAAAGGGGCATCACTTCCTTTAATCATAGTATGGAGGACCTTGCTAATTTCTTTAACAATAATGGTTTGGTGGATTTAGATTTGGAAGGTTCTAAGTTCACCTGGGCTAATAAGAGAGTTGGGACATAGCTTATCCAAATCAGACTTGATAGGTTTGGTTTAAGTCATCTCTGTATGATCAATCAACTTTACTCTCTAAATATTCTCCCCAGAATTGGCTCTGATCATAATCCTATCCTCCTTAATCTAGGTTTAAATCCGGTCAAGAAAGCTAGACCCTTCAGATTTGAAAAGATTTGGTTAGACCACCCTGAACTCTTCAATAGAATACAAGAGTGGGGAATATCAGGGTCTTTGGGGTGGTCAATTACCGACTCAATTACAAATTAAAGCATCTCAAAGGTTGTCTCAAAAAGTGGAACAAAGAGGTCTTTAGTAATATTTTCCAGGAAAAAAGTAGAGTGGATGAAGATTTAAGGAATATTGAGGAACTTATCGATCTTGATGGTCCTAATCCAGTTCTAAAGGAGCAGGAACAAAATCTTTTGGTTGAGTATCATGACACCTTGGCTAAGGAAAAATTCTATTGGAAGCAGAAGTCGAGGGTGAAATGGCTTAGGGAGGGGGACAGGAATACCAATTTCTTCCACTTCTCAGCCACCTCCTAGACAAACCTCCTCAAGATAAATGAAATTAAGAATGAGAATGGTGAGATCCTTTTGGAGAGAAAGGAAATAAATCAGGTCATCATAAACTATTTCAAGGATCTTTGTCAACAAGGTCGGGATTGAGGAGTAGAATCAAAACAATATCCTGAACCTATTCTAGAAAATCATCTGCCCTAAATAAAATCGTGAGCTCTTGAGGATCCCTTCTGAGGAGGAAATCATATTTTTGGTATTTGATATGGAACACGGAAAGTCGTCTGGGCCGATGGTTTTTAGGCTTTCTTTTACCAAAAATTTGGGAGCTGATTAAGAAAGAAGTCATTGAAATGGTCCAAGATTTCTTCAATAATGGGAAGCTTCTCAGCTAGCTTAATAATACTTTCTTGGTCCTTATTCTAAAAATTGTTGGGGCAGATGAAGTCAAAGATTTTAGACCGATCAGTATTTGTAACACGAGTTATAAAATCTTGACTAAAATCTTATTTGGTAGAATCGATTGGTTCTCCCCATTTTATCTATGAAAATCAAGGTGCTTTTATCCCGGGTAGGCATCGATTCTTGTGAGTATTTTGGTGATTCATGAATCCATCCACTCCATTTTTAATTCTAAAATATCGGCTATGTTCCTTAAGTTAGATATGCACAAGGCCTATGAGAAGATTACTTGGTCTTTCCTTGGTGCCATCCTGAATAAAGTGGGCTTTGATAATAATCTAGTTAGAATGATTATGACTTGCATATCTACTGCTAGTTATTCGGTCTTGGTTAATGGCATCCCGGAGGGCTTCTTCAAAGCTAGTAGAGGCTTGAGACAAGGTGACCCCCTATCTCCTTTCCTCTATGTTATAATGGTTGAATCTTTGTGTAGAATTTGCAAGCTAGGATTTTCTTTCTAGGAGTATTCAAGGAATCAAGATTTCTAATGGTCTCCCTCCGATCTGCCTCAACCAATTTGTTGATGATAACTTCCTGATGGGAAAGGCCTCTGTCAAGAAGCCACCAACTTCAAACTTTCTCTCAAGGACTATGAGTCGGTCTCGGGGTAGATGGTTAATTTTCTCAAAAGTGTTGTTTACTTTATTAATGTGGATAAACAATTCCAATTAAGGCTAGCTCACATTCTAGGTTACAAAATCAAGTGTTTTCTAGACTCTTACTTAGGAATGCCTCTTATCTACAAAAGGCCTGACATCTCTATTTGGAATGCCATGTTGGAAAGAGTTAATAAGAAACTTTCCTCATGGAAAGGTCTCCTTCTCTCACAAGTTGGAAAGATTCAACTCCTTATGAGCTCTCTTCAAGGTGTCCTCATTTGCATTATGTCTCTCTTAAAACTCTCAACCAAAATTATTGACACTGGAAAAAATTCAAAAGAGATTTCTCTGGGCTAGGGCCTTAGAAAAGTTTAAATTCCCTCTAGTGGCACAGGAGAAGGTCACTAGCCCAAAGATGTGTGGTGGCATGGGTTTGAAAAGTATACCTATCATGAACAAATCTTTGGTTGCTAAAGTTAGTTGGAGAATTGCTAGAGAGGAAGGACTATGGATTGATATAATAAAAAAGAAATATCTGTGGAATTTAGGCAGAATTGACTCATTCTTCTTTCATGAAAATCTCCCTAGAGGATCCTTCTTCTGGAATTCTCTGTTGGAATTGAAATATATCCTCTCAAAGGGATCCTTATGGGATATTAGAAAGGGGAACATGATCAGATTTTGGTGGGATAGTTGGATTGAAGATTCCCCTTTAGCAAATCAGGATATATGGAAGGAGGTGGCTCAATTCTATGAGGAGAATGGTAAAATATGGATAAGATATTTTGGAGTCATGATGCTAAGGTCGATGGGAAAAAATAGTCCCTACTCCTAATTATGATGGTGATATCAAACCTTTAAGATCTCAATAATAAACTCGGGAAATTCCACATCCCCATCTTCCAAACCGAGGATTCCATCATTTGGAAAGAGGAAGACTCGGAAACTATTCTGTTAAAACTTCCTATAGCTTACACTTCAAGAAAGATTTTCAAGAAGAGTATTGGGGTAAGTTATGGATTAAGGACTTGATCCCTAATATCAATATTTTTTATTGGTTGGCAGTTCAAAATAGAATCCTATCGGTTGAAAATCTTATAAAAAGAGGAATGCGAGATCCCTAATAGGTGCACTCTTTTTGGAGGGGAAGAGAATGTGAATCATATTTTTACATTGCCCTTTCTCTAAAGGTGTCTTCTCACTAATTTCGTAACTTTTAAACATGCAATGGATTATGCCTTCAAATATGGAGGATTTTTGTACTCAATGGGAGAGCCCTTTTAGGTTCCCTTATCGCTGGGCACGGAAGATTACTACGCCTCATATCTTATGGGTTACTGTGGAAAATAAGGAATGATAGTGTTTTTAGAGATCGAAACCTTTGATTGTGGTGGATAAAAGGAAAATCCTAGCTACCATAAAGGAAAATATCAAATTGTTTAAAGGTAAAACAAAAAATCCTTGCCTAAAATGGGAGTAGGAAGTGCTGGATAAGTTCACCCATAGTCTGGTCAAGATCAAAATCCTTGGTAACAATGTTTCTAGGATTAGACCTATGGGAAATACAATCAAGATCAATTTTTATGGGGCTTCAAATGGGAATCCTAGTCAAGCTGGGGGAGGGGGTATCTTAAGGAATAGTGAGGGTGATTGGTTGTTCGTCTATGCGGGTCCCTTGGGAAAGAAGACTAATAACATGGCTGAAGCTAGAGCCCTCATATGGGGTATTTTGGTTGCTAAGGAAAAAGGCCTTAAGGACATCTAGATTGAAGGTGAATCCTTAATTGTTATAAATTCTCTCCTCAATAGGAGTAATATCAATTGGTCGTTAAAAAACGTCATTCAAGATATCAAGGAATTGCTAAAGTATTTTGATAAGATATCTATCAATCATACCTTGAGGCAAGGAAATAAATGTGCGGACAAGATGGCCAATGTGGGAGTCCTTAGTAATGAGTACAAAATTTGGTGCAAAGGAGAGAGATTACCCTCTAATATTAATGATGAAATCATTAAGGATAGAAGGTGTTAGGATAAATGATGTTGATACGAGTGGGGGAAAGTATTCTAGGTACCATGCTAGCTTTTACAAAAATCATTGTTTCTATTCGACCTTTGATAGGAGAACAACTTGTTGGTTGTGGAAAGATTTTGTTGGGACGACAACTTTGGAAATGTGAAGATGGGTGGAGACAAGATTCGAGTGGAACCCGCCAGTCAGAACATGGAGGAGAGTAACCAGGATCTTTGGAACAAGCTTAAAGTTGGAGGATTTAGCAATTATATTGCTAAATTACATGGTCACGACCTAGCACAGTCAAAGGACTTCAGAAAATCCAGGAAAGAGGGGGGTTTTATTGTCCCACAGTGTGGAGGTTGAGGTCTTAGAGTCCAATATTGGGGTGGTGACTGATATGAAAATGGAAGGGCTAAATATATACAAGGAAAGAACCCGTAGAGACCTCGAGATTGATCAATTTTTTGTTGGCAAGGAGACATGTTACTTCTTCATGGATGGCATTGCGCATTCGTGTATTCCTAGGGTTTGGAAGGATGTTTTCCTTCAAGTTCGACATATATTATGCTAGAGGGTAAGTATATAAAAATCTATACCCATCACATGACCTTCCTCAACATGTTCATCACAAGTTTATAGTTAGTATTCCATTTTTCTTGCCACCTCTCTTTCGAATTCACTGATGGATTTCCAGAATGAGAAAGTTGAGCTACCCCTCCATGAGGGCCTGATTCTTCTTCTAGTTGAGAATGGTAAGCTGGTTCTAGATTATCCTTTTACAACGGCCCTAGAGGAGCAAGATGAGGAAGATGATATTACTCTTGCGGAGATTCTAGTTAAAATGTAAGCGGGTAAGGGTATCCCTGGGGAATGAGATAGATAAAGACAAAAATGAGGGTGGTGTTGGGGAAGCCAGTGCTTCGAGGAAGAATGAATGTGTGGGAGACCCCATTGTTTTTAAGAATGGAGCAGGAAGATGTTGTATTTAGAAGGGGTCCTAAAATCCATGGAGGACACGAACGAGGGGAAAAGGGAGTCCATTCTAAACATCATCAACATTTTAAAGAAGATGGTCATGGATCAAGTCCAGATAAAACATAGAATGAAGGAGCTGGAGATTCAAGTTAAATTTCTTCTTGCTGAGTGGAGGGGATTGAAGGGGAAAAGAAAAGGAGGAGATTTAACCTTCACATAAGTAGCTCAGAGGAGGAATAGGTGGTACTAGAATCTAGGATGACTGCACTGCGGCTCTTGGCTTTGGGCTGCTGTCGACACTAAAATTTTCCTCCGTAATTTCTATTTCATTAATGTATGTATTAGGAATAGGATGTTGTTAAGTGTAATTAGTAGTAGCATCCGATAAAGATACGGCGCTGAAGACGATGCCACCAATAATGTATAGTGCGGTAATGTGGTAAAAGTACAATAGGAATGTTGTTGTGGTAAAAAGTAAATATTTGTAAGTAAGTGGTCCAAAGTAATGTTAAAATGTCAAAGTTTGGGTAAGTAGAGAAGTAGGGTCTACATGATTAGGAATTAGAAATATTATATTGGTAATAAGGACAAGGAGTGAGGTCATAAATATTTTGTGTATTTTATTTGTAAAAAGTCTAAAAATGTGGAACCCATGTAAAATGATAAGGTTTATCTTATCTTAAAAGATAAGCTTACATGTACGAGATAAGAGTTAAGGTATGGAATATGATTCATCGAGTGGATTTCTTATCCTATCTTAGAGATAAGATGGATAAGCTTGGAAGTTCTATAAATAGAGAGGCCACCCCCCTCATTTAGCATAGAAGGAAGTAGTGAGAAATATTGTATGAAGTGTGTAAAGGAAGCCATCAGTTTAAAGGTGTGTTGAAGAAGCCATTAAGAGGTGTAATTGTAAAGTTTCTCCCATAGTCTTGGTGAAAGGCAAGTGAAGTCAATAACACTTGAAGTACCTCATGGGTGAGATTGTAACAATTTCATGTTAATATTATAATTTACTTTGATATTTCAGATTTGTCATCATTCTGTCTTATCATAGTCAATGGTATTCTTGTGTTATGTTGTTGTTTTGTTTCAGATTACATCCACCAAACTAAAAAGGTTGTGCATTAGTAAATAATCATAGCACGAGGAGTTCCCGAGTAAGAATTATCATAGTGCCGGATTGGTGATGACATTTTGGTTCCGTTGCCGGGACCATTCCTCGTTGGTGGATTTTCTAGAGAGATATTCCCACTTAGTCAAAAATCAATTGGAGGGTAACCTTATTTTTACTGTGCATAGTAGTTACCATAGTAAAGTCATTTTTACCGTGAATAGTAGTTACCATGGTAAATTCATTTTTGTTGTGAATAGTATTTACCACAGTAAAGTCACTTTTTACCGTGAATAGTATTTACCGCAGTAACTTCACTTTTTACTGTGAATAGTGTTTACCAAAGTAAAGTCAGTTTTTACCGCAATAAGTCAAGTTTTACCATAGTTACCGTGGTCATTTCTATTTTACTGTAGAAAGGTGTAAAGTCACTTTCTAGTATAGTGATTCCAATTATTTGTGCACATAAGTCTTGTTGATTGTACTTGTGGGTTGGTATTTCATGGTGGTTACTTTTGAAAATGGGAAAGATTCCTGTTCTTTCAGCTCAATCTAATGAAGATACTTCTTCTTTCATTCAAGAGTTTAAATGATCTTGTATTTGTAATGGCCTCATAAGAAGGGAACAATGGACTAAAATTTTTCCTACCTTTTTGGATGGTTCAGCACTTAGGTGGTTTGAAACACTAGGTGATAATGTTAAAAATTCATGGGATTTATTAACTGAAAGTTTTCTTAAAGAATTTGGTGAACAATAGAAATATGCAGATCTCATGATCGAGATCACAAAGCTATCCCAAGGAGAGAAGGAGAAGATAAGGGATTATCATGCTCGTGTTCTAGAGCTAAGGAGGAAGCTCGATGCCCAGATCCGGAAGGAAGGATTAGCGGATGGGTTGATGAATGGCATGGATAATCTCCTATGTAAGCACTTCATTCTTGGAATGAAGCTAGAGATCAAATAAGAGTGAAGTATGACCTTGACTACCATTGAACAAGCAAAAGAGATTGCAAGAAGGCAAGAAGAAAGCATGGAAGAGGAGCCCAAAGAAATTGTTGCTAAAGTAGAGCCTACACCAGCACCTTTGGTCCAGAATCCACAACCACTCCCGGTGAGCACAAATATTTCTCCTAGTACATCTACTGAGTATGAAGATCTACTCAAAAAGATGGGTCGATTAACTATTAATCTTCTTGAGGAAAAGAATTTAGTTCTCAAGGAAGAGATAGAGGTCTAAAAAGAAATATTTACGAAGTTGTTTGTTATGGTTGTTATAAAAGGGTCATTATAAGTATAATTGTCCAGATAGAGCTTCTACATCGGTAAAGGAGATAATGATAAAGGAAAAAGCACTGTGAATTCTTTTGATGTAGTAGATAAGAGTAGAAATAATGAAATAGATGTGTTTGTAACAAAAAGAAAGAAAGAAAAAGATAATCAAGATAGAAATGATCCTAAGAAGATGAAAGGAGAAACTAATAAGAAACATAGGAGAAGAAAGTTGGGTGTGCGGGATTTTTACGATTTCACAGGGGCAAGGACCATACTCCATCTGGAAGATCTGTCCAAAAGGCTGCAAATATTACATATGGTCAACTCTTGGCTATGTCTTACGAGAAGAGGCGGGAGGCTGCGAAGTGGACTCAATGCTCGACGAAGGAAGGAGGTTGAGGTCCATGTTTTAGAGGCAGAGGTGGATCCCTATGCTCCACAAGCTGAGGTTTTATGTAATGGTATTTCAATTCATAATGTCTTAGTTGATGGAGGTGCTGCAATTAATGTAATGACCAAGTCTCGTAATGAATATGTTGGGTTTAAAATTGATCGCCCTTCAACACTTATGTTAAGGTCATTAAATAAGAGAAAAACTAAACCATAAGGTGTAGTTTCAAATGTGGCAATATCTCGTTATGGGTGTTGTATGTGTGGTAGACTTTCGAGGTGATGGCTGAAATGCATTGCACCCAATCTTTCTTTGGAAAGACCATGGCTAAGGAGAGTTCATGCAAGAAACTCTTTGGAATGAAGGTTTCATGACACTTGGATGTGGTAGAGAGAGGGTGAAGATAAACATGATCCTCGACATCATAAAGCGAGAACCTATGGATTCAAGTGATGAAGCGATGATTGGACATCCTCGATTACTCTAGTACCGGTGAAGTAGACACTTGAAGATGAAGAAAGCAAGGTGGATGTTTGAGTCATGGATATCCTTCCAGTCACACCAACTCATGACCCCATAAAATTATCTGAAGAAGAAGTTGATGATCGTCTCCAACAAATAAAGATTGGTGATCTTTGTGATGGAGAGTGAGAAGGAATCCTACCTCCAACTCTTTCGAAGGTACATACACATATTCACTTTTGATTACAAGGAACTCCATCAAGTAAGTTGGGTAGAACATTCTATTGAGCTGGTAGATGGTGCTAAGCCCATAAAGCAAATGCCATATAGAATGAATCCTAATTTTCAAGGCGTAAAAGAAGAAATAGATAAGTTGCTTGATGCAGGATTCATATTTGTTGTGGAGAATTCAGAATGGGTTTCTCCCATTGTGATCTCAATAAAAAAGAATGGGAAGCTACGCATTTGTGTTGATTACAGGAAGCTCAATAAGGCAACAAAGAAGGATCATTACCCTCTTCCATTTTCATATCAGATCTTAGACGAAGTAGCTGGCCAAGAGTGCTATAGTTTTGCTGATGGATATAGCGGCTACAACCAAGTTCGTATAGCAGAGAAAGATCAGTTGAAGACCACGTTCACCACTCCTTGGGGAATGTTTGCTTATAGAGTTATGCCTTTTGGGTTGTGTAATGCTCTAGAAACATTCCAGTGTTTGATGAATAGGGTGTTCGAACCCTACATTGGGACCTTCATCAGAGTATTTCTGGATGATTTTTGCATCTATGGGAGCAAGTTGGACCACCTGCACTAGATGGAGACAACATTTCAAAGGTTAGATGAAGCAAAAGCCTCACTAAACCCTACAAAGTGTGTATTTGGATGTTCTAAAGGTGTTTTGTTAGGGCATGTTGTATCCAGAGATGGTATTAGTATTGATCTTGATAAAATTTCAAAAATCAAAGATTTACCATTTCCTATGAATAGAAGTAAGTTGAGATCATTTTTAGGCCATGTGGGTTACTATAGAAGGTTCATCAAGAATTTCTCAAAGATTGCACAGCCACTAACCTAGTTCTTGAAGAAGGATGTTACTTATGAACCAGGAAATAAGGCACATGAAGCTTTTGGACAACTGAAGGAAGCTCTGGTGTCTTCACCTGTTTTAAAGAATCCAGATTGGAGAAAGCCATTCATTGTGTACACTGATGCCTCAGATGTAGCACTAGGAAGTACTTTGAACCAAAAGGATGAAAATGGGAATGAACATCTAATTTACTTTTGGAGTAGACAAATGATCGAGTCTTTGAGGTAAATTATCATGCTTGAAAAAAGAGGCTCTGGCTATCATTTTTGCTATAAAGAAGTTTAGAAATTACTTGCTAGGGCAAAAATTTCTAGTTGTAACAGATCATCAGGCTCTAAAATATATTGTAAATAAGCCTAACCCATCAGGGAGGATAGCAAGATGGATAATTTTGCTACAATAATTTGAATTTGATATTATAGATAGGCCAGGAAAGAAGCATGTCAATGCAGATGCACTCTCTCGAGCCTATGATGGTTTAGGATCATCTTGTGATGATGATGATTTCCCGATGTAGCATTGTTATCCCTTGACACAATCCCTAGTGAATACATAGATATTTGGAATTATCTAAATGAATTCAAGTTTCCTGATGGTGCCAATGCAAAGACTAAGAGAAAGATTACTCAAGCCAGTCGTCCATATTCTATTCTACATGGAGTATTATTTTGAATAGGACACGATGGGCCGATACAAGAGGGCGATTGAACGTGATCAAGGGAAGGAGCTGCTAGAAGAATTCCACAATGGTACATGTGGAGGGCACTTCTCTGGATAACTTACAGCAAGAAGGATCTTGGATGTAGGTTATCACTGGCCCACTCTTTTTAAAGATTATTATAATTATTGTAAGACATGTGATATTTGTCAAACACATGGTAACCGTAAGACTTCATCAGCTCCATTATGCCCTATTATTCCACTTGGTCCCTTTGAAAAGTGGGGAATAGACATTGTAGGTCCACTTCCAACTACCTCACGCCAAAATAATTATATTGTAGTTGCCATAGATTATTTAACCAAGTGGGTTGAAGCTAGGCCATTGAAAATGACTTTCATGGATGAAGTGGAAAGGTTCATATATGAATGCATTGTCACCGATTTGGTTGTCCATTAGAAATTGTAATGATTAAGGAAGCCACTTCATTAATGAGGTGGTAGAAGCCCTGGTCAATAAGTTTTATATTAAGCACGGGAAGGAAACAACATACAAGCCAAGCACAAATGGACGAGGTGGAACGAACAAATTTTGTGTTATGTCAAATTCTAGCAAAGATGCAACCTTGCAGTGCATAAATGGGATAAAAGGATTCATGCGCAGCATTGTGGGCATATAGGGCAACATCAAAGTCAGCAACAGGATACTCCCCATTTCGGTTGGCCTATGGCATTGATCAAGTTCTTCCTATTGAGTTTGATATTCCCCTTTGTGAGAGTTATGAAAAATGAAAGGATGGATGAAAGTGATTGAAGAAAAGAAAGGTTTGTACATCTTCATTTGCTAGAGGAAATGATGGAAATAGAAAAGGATACAATCCATAAGAAGAAAATGAAGCAGAAGGAATACTTTGATCAAAAGATCCGTTGGTCTCCATTTCATGTGAATGACTTGGTTCTAGTATATGATTCCAGATACAAAAAAAGAAGACAAAGAAAATTTCTTCCAAAATGGATGGGGCCCTACAAAATAGCAGCTGTGCATGAAAATGGTACGTACCGATTGGAGGAATTGGATGGCACTCCCATTACGAAATGGGTCAACCACGACAAGTTGAATATTTTCCAAGCACCAGAATAAGTCTACTCCGAGGACGGAGTAGAAGCTAGGAAGGGGGAAGATGTCGACACTAAAATTTTCCTCCGTAATTTATATTTCATTAATGTATGTATTAGGAATAGGATGTTGTTAAGTGTAATTAGTAGTAGCGTCGATAGAAGATAATTATTTGCCAATACGACGCTGCCAATAATGTATAGTATGGTATAGATCAAAGTACAATAGGAATGTTGTGGTAAAAGTAAATATTTGTCGTAAGTGGTCCTATAATGTTAAAATGTCAAAGTTTGGGTAAGTAAAGAAGTAGGGTCTACATGATTAGGAATTAGAAATATTATATTGGTAATAAGGATAAGGAGTGAGGTCATAAATATTTTGTGTATTTTATTTGTAAAAATTCTAAAAATGTGGAACCCATATAAAATGATAAGGTTTATCTTATCTTAAAAGATAAGCTTACGTGTACGAGATAAGAGTTAAGGTATGGAATATGATTCGTCGAGTGGATTTCTTATCCTATCTTAGAGATAAGATGGATAAGCACGGAAGTTCTATAAATAGAGATGCCACCCCCTCATTTAGTATAGAAGGAAGTAGTGAAAATATTGTATGAAGTGTGCGAAGGAAGCCATCGGTTTAAAGGTGTGTTGAAGAAGCCATTAAGAGGTGTAATTGTAAAGTTTCTCCCATAGTCTTGGTGAAAGGTAAGTGAATTCAATAACACTTGAAGTACCTCATGGGTGAGATTGTAACAATTTCATGTTAATATTATAATTTACTTTGATATTTCAGATTTGTCATCATTAGTCTTATCATAGTCAATGGTATTCTTGTGTTATGTTATTGTTTTGTTTCAGTTACATCCACCAAACTAAAGGTGTGCATTAGTAAATAATCATAACACGAGGAGTTCCCGGTGAAGAATTATCATAGTGTCGGATTGGTGATGACAGGCCTCTGGTGGTTTTTTTCTTGTTGTGGAGGTTTTTTTTTCTCTGAACTGTGTGCGAACTACTGGCGAACTGTGGTGTCATGTTACTTTTAGGTCATTTTCGTCCTCTCGGGGCTAGCTCCTGCAATGTAAGAGTTAAGCCTATTTAACTCATCTTTCTGGGACCCATTTTTATTTTATTTTTCCTATTTTGTTTCTAGTTGTGTTCCTCTCTTTTGTACTAGCCCCTAGGAGCCGATCCCTATTTTTTCCTAATCTAATAAAAAATGTTACTGAGAATGAAGATAATAACATAAACACTAAATAAGAGCAAAAATATAATAAACACACTATATTATTGATTGAATAATTTGGAGCACATTACATGGTGAGAGAGCTTACAATATATAGCCTTTTCATTTCCTATAAACAAGGAGATGAGGCTTACCAATATTATCCCACTAATCTCTCCTATGATCACTCACCACTATTCTCTCATATATCCCACCAATATCTCCACACACAATAATCTACGTGAGTTGTTTATTCAACAAACTCACAACTAATACAATATCCTATATTATTAATAATGAGTTGTTTTTGACTCATATTTTTTTATTAAGGGCAAATAGTTTTTTGAAAGGGACTATACCCTTATACAAGAAGGCTCAAAAAGCCAGATGTGAACAAATAAGGCCCAACGAACAAGAACAAGAACAAAAGCAGGAAAAAACCTGCACAGAATAAAACCCAAGACCAACAACAAATCAGCATAAAAACAACTGGTTTACAGCGATCAAACAGCTGCTGCTCGACAAAGAAAGTGAAGCATTGATGATCAGCAGAGCAGCACCGAGAAACTAGCAAGGCGGAGAAGCGGTATTCTTGGAGAACAGTTTTTTATTTTTACGCACCGTAATCCAGCCTGTAGAAGCCTCCGTAATTAGGGTATTGAAACAAGGAGGCGTATTTTCCTTATCCTCCATAGATCCAACTGGGACAGCGGATTCATTATCTTCTTTTGTATCTTTCTTAATGCCACCAACAGAATGAGATTCTTTGGCGCATTCAACAACTGGAATTTCTGAAAGAGGGGTTTCCAAGACAAAATCATCTTCAGTATCTGTATTTGACTCCTCTTTGGCTTCGAAAATCAGGTGTTCAGGAAGGGCATTTTTCCACCAGTTGTTTTTTCCATTCTTTCGCTTTTCTACTCCGCAAACATCAGCGGTGTGCCCGGTAGCAAAACACTTTCTGCACCTAAAGGGCAAGCCTTCATAATCTAATGATTGTGTCCAAGTTCTGTTTTGGACTATAAGCTCTATATTTGCAGGTAGATTTTTGGATGTGTCCAGCTCAACAAGGATTCTAGCAAAGGTTGTGTGCGTGAAACCAGTGGTTTGGGGGTCAATGAAAAGGGTATGACCCAAAGTATTTCCAATAGCAGTTAGACAAGTACGGTCCCAAAATTGGAGCGGTAAATGGGGCAGTCTAATCCAGACTGGTTTGCAGGCAAAGGATTCAGTGATTGGGTTAAAAGATGGGAACCAGGGTTTCAAAACCAAGTAGTGGGATTGCAAAGCCCAGAGTTTTTTAGCTATGACTTCCTTATCCCTAATTGAGGAAAAAACAACAATAAATGTACCTTTCACACATGGATAAAGATCTAACTTACTAGATAGAATCGGGATCCAGTGCTTTGTAATCCAGTCATGAAGGGTAGCTAGGTTTGGCCAGAGCCCGCTGAATCTCCCGATCAGGGCATGCTCTAGGTAGAAACGTTCTGAATCGAGGACTTCATCCCCAAATGAAAGGTGTGATGGGGCTCATCCCTTGTGCGAGACTCCTGCCCTGTAAAATATCTTTAAATGTAGTCGATCTGTGTGGGTTATTATTCAGGACATGAACCCTGGTATCAGGACAGTCTGTCATAGTGAGCTTCGTGTGTAAATCCACTGAAGAAGAGTGGTTCAGAGGTTGCATTGGAGACCCACCGCCTACAGTTCTACCACTGTTGCAATCACCATTAGCAGCAAAGTGATCAGCACAGGGAGATCGTGCCTTCTGTAAAGGTGTCAGATGAGATCCGTCCCCATGAGAGGAACTAGTAGGGTTGGGAGCTGAAGAAGTCACCTTAGCATCACAAAATGTCTGATCAATCCACGAAAGGACTTGTTCTATGCCAGTTCGTGATTGTTCTTCCTATGCACGTCTGCCAAAGAGCATCTCTGCCATTTTTCTGACCTCCATGGCCGTCGTGTCTTCTCTTAACCATTTAGGGTTCGCAGAGGGGTTCGCGAGAGGTTTGCAAATCGTGTCTTCTTGGTTTTGAATCATATTAATAATATTACAATCTTTTATTTTTCTCACACAAATATGATATTAATATAACAATATTAATATCTTACTAACACACTAACTTACTAATGTAATATATGAATATTACATTTAACTATTACATACAATGATGTGAGCACTAATCTAAAGATTATTCCTAACATTCCCCCCTTAGTGCGAACATGGGTGAGTTCTTTCTAGTACCTGCTCATGTTCTACAATCCAATGGTTTTCAAAGAGTACCATCAACTCTAACAGGTTTTCTAGTGGAACCATTAACCACTCTATATGTGATTTTTTAAAATATTTACAAACTCTCAAAAAAAAATTCTAGTGGACCACCAACCACTTTCATAGCAGCGTACACGTTTCCCCACCCCCATCTTTACATTCAAGAGAAAATATAAGAAATATCACTCACGCAAGAGCTCACTTATTACAAGAGCGAACAGGAATAAATCATCTGTTCTTATTACATCACACAATGAAAATTAAACACACAACAAAAATAAATGCCACAAATTCATTGTGTGGCCCCTTCGCTTGCGGTTGGCGAGAGGTCACTGATTATCCTCCTTCCTCCATTGCCTCCTTCCTCCATCATGATGATGCTAACTCAACTGAATTTTTCTTTGAGGCTCATTTTACAATTCTATTAGGTGTCGGTTTCAACTGATAATGCACCCTTACAATAATAATCAACTTTATATTTATCCAAAATAATAAAGCATATCAGATTTTAATTGTTGGAAATCAGTCACTATTTTTTTACAGAATAATTAGAAATGTCATAATTGTTTCCATGATTTCTCTTAAAATACAAAATGGGTTTTTGTAATGTTTTGACAGAAGTTTCCCATAATACAAATAAACAAACCCAAAAAATTTCAGAAAATTTGAATCTAGGTTTTTGAGAAAACACGAATTACCAGTCATTTTTTTAAGATCAGAATTAAGAAAATAGCAATGGAAGCTTCAAAACTCTCAGATCTACATCCTAGAGGCTGCGGTTTTGTTCTGCAATCACTCTCATAGCTTTTCCTTTCCTGCTCTGATACTAGATGATGTGAAATTGATAGCTTATCTAATATAAATAAGCAACAATTACATTATATAATTGTACAAATCAATAAGAGACAATGTTGCAGAATGAAGATAATAACATAAACACAAAATAAGAGCAAAAATATAATAAACACACTATATTATTGATTGAATAATTTGGAGCACATTACATGGTGAGAGAGCTTACAATATATAGCCTTTTCATTTCCTATAAACAAGGAGATGAGGCTTACCAATATTATCCCACTAATCTCTCCTAGAGAATCTCTCCTATGATCACTCACCACTATTCTCTCATATATCCCACCAATATCTCCACACACAATAATCTACATGAGTTGTTTATTCAACAAACTCACAACTAATACAATATCCTATATTATTAATAATGAGTTGTTTTATGACTCATATTAATAATATTACAATCTTTTATTTTTCTCACACAAATATGATATTAATATAACAATATTAATATCTTACTAACACACTAACTTACTAATTTAATATATGAATATTACATTTAACTATTACATACAATGATGTGAGCACTAATCCAAAGATTATTCCTAACACCCAACTTAACCCTTCTAGGCAGCTCTTTCATGCTAATGTTAACATATATTGTCTCCTCCACCAAAGTAGCTTCAATTTGTCTTCCATACATGTAGGGTTAGGAGGGAGATTGAGATCTTCTTCTACCAAAGGTGGTTTAGAGAAATATTCATACATATGTGGGTACACTATCTTGTCCATGGGTTGTTTCATTTTCTTATCCACAAGTGCCTCAAAGAGGTTTTTGTAGACCGATTCTTTCCACAAGTATTTTTGTAGGAATTTTTCCCTAACTTATTTTCTTACTTAAGTGTCCACATAACTCTACCTCCTCTCTAAATTATGTCCATGCATTGAGTTGAATGGAGAATCCTTTCCTGTGGTCATTTCTCGGAATGTTTTCTCTAGTGCCCATGAACTCACCAATAGCCTCATCATTCTAAAATAATTCAATGGGTACATGTTTTTGTTGGTCCCAATTCATGAGTGATGGCTAGATGAGGTCCAATATATATGTTATAGAGGATATGATAGGTGTAACAGGGGTTATGGTAAGGATAGCCATGTTATAGAATAGGTTCGTAGAGGTGAGGTATTCGTAAATACTACACCAGAATCTGTTTCACTTTAATTTTTAGATAAACTATCCTCACACTCAGAAGAGGCATACTCATCATCTGAAGGATGAGACTCATAAAAATGGATGCCAATACTAGATTTACCCATTATACGATGAGATATTGGAAGATATTTTGATGAACCTTGTTCTTGGCGACCACAACCTCATCCTTTATATCTTATAGTAAGCATTATTCGATTAGGAATAGGATATCTAGGTGACTAGTAATATAAATCCATTTCATCATCATCAGGATGAAATAAAATATATTTGAGTATCCTTTCATCTTCTAGCCTACCGTATGCTTTAGCAGATAGGGGAATGTTTTGAACCATAAGGGCTTGCTACAGATCATACTCTCCACAACCTCTTGGTTTGACTTTCATCTCCCATGTAGCGAAAGTATTTTCTAAGGTAGAAGCATCATTCTAATTGGTATACAAGGTATTTGGATCCACTCATGAATCGAGGGCCTTCGGCAAACAAGAACAATGATATCTATAGAGGGACACTCATAGATGGTAGGAAAATAACCCAACAATGCTCTGCAATGAGAAAATGGTTGGGTATCCCCTTGTATAGTAATTGTATTTCCTTCATGTTGTAACTTTAAACACTAATGATATGATGATTGCATGGCTTGCATTGTATGAATTCATGGGCGAACGAGCAAGATGTTGTAAGGAGCTCCAAATCTAAGACATGGAACTTTGTATCATGGGTTATGGGACCAACTTCCAATGAGAAAGTGATCATGCCAGCTGATTTTTTCTTCATTGTCATACACATTTATGGTGATGACCTTTTTCTCCAAATCAACTTTTGTACAACCTAGTTGATGAACTAGTTTAAGAGTACAAATATTTCAACCCAATATGTCATCTACAAGCACTCTCTTGACTTTCTTACGCTTGATTATTACTTCAATGTGTAAGGGAAAGTTATGGGCGAGATATTCTATTAAGGCTTACATGGGGCTAAAGGATATGTGTTCTGAGGGAGCTATTTATGCTACCATGGCCTGTAAATGCGTTGGGTCAATATCAACAAATACTCTTGATCCCTGTAATGTTTTTAAAAGTATATCCTTATAGACGTTAGAAATATTTAGAAGATCTAATATTGAAATCTTAATTTTTGTCTTCTTTAATTTATCTAACGCATCATAGTGACTCTCTTAAGGAGGAGGGGGAGTGGGTATTGAGATAACAAGGCAAGCTTGTCACGTTGCCATGATGCACTCTCTTGTCTTAATTTTAATCATGTTGACTTGCTCAACTAGTGGATAGACACAACCTATCAAGGCATCAAAATGGTCTTGTATTTGAGACATGGTTAGCATTCTTATTTTGAGACGATTGTCCCTGATCCAAGTTTTTATTCCCTTCATGTTTGGGAAAATTTTATTTAAATATCCCAATTTTTTTGGAGACTTGGCGGCGGTGGTATCTACTTCTATATCACCATTATCGATTAGGTCTTGAATGTAGTGTTTTAATTTCAAACACTTGTCATTTTTGTGACCCTTTACGTGGTGAAATCCATAAAATTCATTATCCCTAAACCATGATGGCTTAGGTGCGTCATCCTCATAGGGTTGTGTTTCTAGATATCAAACCATGTTTATGGCCTCTAACTACTTTAGGATGGACAATATGGATTCAGATAGAGGGGTGAAAGCATGACATTTATACTCTGTGGGATTTCCCTTTGCAAGCTTCAAAGGTGTATGGTTTTGAATGGCTTGTACTCGCTTAGAGTCTATTATCCCATCACTAATGATGTTTTTATTCTTATTTTGAAAAAAATGTTTTGTCATTTGATTTGGAATTGTTATGGTTGTATGAAAAGGGTTTTAGAGTTCCCCTAGCTAACAACATTTTTTTTATTACTTCTTCGAATGTGTTGCTACAATGCATTTAAAAGTGGAATGTAATGACAGGGTGGAGGTTGGGAAAAAATATCTTATCAAATTGTTTTTCGGGTATGAAGCAAGGAAAGTGGCTTGTTAATCCTCTCCATCACTGCAAGAAAATAGCGAAGTTTTTGTTGTTTCTTTGTTTGGAACTCTGAGAGATCTAACATGGTGACATCACTCTTAAAATTAAATGAGAAGTTTCATACAATTTTTTTGGCTAATTCTAGCCATGTAGATATGGATCCCTTAGGGATGTGAAAACGACTCTAATGGTTTTCCTCCCAAACTCCATGGGAAGAGATGAATGAGGTAGTTGTTGTTATATGCAACCTCTTGAAATGCCAGATAAAAATCTTTGATATGGTCATGAGGGTAACATTTTCCCTTATATTGTTGAATTATGAAGCTCGATTACTTTGTATTAGCATGAAATATGAAACTTGCTGGAAAACACTGAGAACCGTCATTGCTTATGGAGGGACCGGCATCGGTTAGGAAAGGAGGAATCATCATCGCTAGGGCTAACCGACATCAGCTACCTATGTGGGAGTGTTTTATTTAACTCTCGAGAATTAGATCTATATTTAGCATTAAAGTAGATCTATTAATTGTAATTACATGGCTAAGTGCCCTAAGTTTATATATGTCTATATAAGCATGAAATATAGGGTTTAGAAGTAATAATTAAGAAGAACTTGCAAAAGTTGATGATTATTGTGAGAGAGATAATTCTTGGAGAAGAAGAAAAATATTGAGAGAAAGAAAGTATTGTACATCTGAGAGGTGTGGAAGATTGTAAATCTTCAATTGTATATCTTTTCAAATATTTGGATAATAGATTGGCTTGTTTCTTGGTGGACGTAGCTCACCATTGGGTGAACCACATTAAATCTGGTGTTGATTTATATCTCTTGTTCTATATATTTCTTCTGGTAGAATATCCATTTTTACTTGCATGTATGCTTAGATCTGATATATTATCTATACAACCGGTGCGCTAACCCCAAAAAGTGGTATAAGAGCTTTGTTTGAGGGTTTTTTTGTTGATAGATTACTCACAAAGGGTTTTCTAATTGAGTGGGAGCTACAATGAATGCGAAGAAGAAAAAACATACAAGGTAGAGAAGTTTGACGGCCAAAATTATCAATTATGGAAGATGCAGATTGAGGATTATTTATATCAAAGAGATTTGTATTTACCATTGGATGATAATTCTAGACCTACAAAGATGACTGATGAAGAATGGAAGATTATTGGCAAAAAGGATTTGGGATCTATAAGATTGAGCCTGACACCATCTGTGGCTTCCAATATTACAGAAGTGACTTCTACGATAGGGTTAATGAAATATCTTGCTAATTTATATGAAAAACTAAGTGCTTCAAATAAAGTTTATTTGATGAAGAAACTATTTAGTTCTAAGATGCATAAAGGTGGATATGCATCTAGTCATTTGAATGATTTCAGATCTATTGTAAATTAGTTAAAATCGGTTGATATATCATTTGATGATGAAGTGAAAGAACTTTTATTCTTATGTTCTTTGCTTGATAGTTGGGATAACTTGGTAATGGTTGTTACTTAATACATCATCTGCTAACAATATTTTGAAGTTTGATGATGTGGTTAGTATAATCTTGAATGAAGAAATTCACAAGAAGAGTATAGAGGAATCATCATCGGGAATGTAGAAAGTGAGGGCAGACAGAAGGAGAGATCCAAGAGTAAGAGTAATGGAAAATCAAAGTCAAGGGATAACAGATCTAAATCCAGAGGTAAGGGAATTACTTGTTGGAAATGTGAAAAGAAAGGACATGTAAAGAAATATTTTTGGTCAAAGGATAAAGAGAACAAACAACCAGACAAAGGTAAAGAAGCAAATATTGATACAACAGAGGTAATGTAAGATGCTCTTATTCTTTCTTTAAATAATAGAATTAAATCATGGGTTTTAAATAAAGGAGCTTTTTTACATGCAACCCCTAATAAGGGTTATTTTAGAAATTATGTCTAGGGAAATTTTGGGCATGTTTAATTGGGTGATGATAAACCTTGCAGTATTACTGGTAAAGGGGAAGTTCATCTAAAATTTCAGAATGCAAATACATGGGTATTGAAAGATGTGAGGCATGTGCCAAGCCTCAGGAGGAATCTTATTTCTGCAAGGAAACTAGGTGAAGTTGGTTGCATGGTTACTTTTACAGGAGACTCTTGGAAAGTCACCAAGGGTGCTCTTGTTGTGGCAAGAGGTAAGAAGGTAGGAATGTTATATTTATCTACCTATGTTACTGATTCCTTTTATACATTATCTACTTCAGATTCATATGCATGCATGTGGCATAATCAGTTGGGCCATATGATTCAAAAAGGAATGCAAATCTTAAAGGCTAAGGGTAAGTTATCATATTTGAAATATTTAGATCTTGATTTCTATGAGCATTGTGTCTTTGGAAAGTAAAAGAGAGTGAGATTTCTCAAAGTTGGGGCAACTAAGAAGGAGAAGAAATTGGAGCTTGTACTCGGATGTGTAGGGACTCAGATGTGTAGCTTCTCATAGGGAGGGCCCTAATACTCAGATGTGTAGGGACTAGCTCAGGTAGCTTCTCATAGAGGGCCCTAATATTATGTTACTTTCATTATTGATGCTACAAGAAAGGTATGAGTTTATTATATTAAACATAAATATGATGTTTTTGAGACTTTTAAAAGATGGAAAGCCCTTGTTGAGAATGAATCAAATTCTAAGTTAAAGTGCCTTAGATTTGATAATGGTGGTGAATATTATAGCAAGGCTTTCAATGATTATTGTTCATTGAATGGGATACAAAGAGAAATAATGGTTCCAAGAACCCCACAAGAGAATGGTGTTGCAAAAAGAATGAACAGGAAAATCATGGAACATGCTAGAAGTATGAGGAAACATTTTGGATTGCCCTTGCATTTTTGGGCAAAAGCAGTTGATACATCGATTTATTTGATTAATCGTGGGCCTTCGAGTTTTCTAGATGGAGGAATACAGAGGAAGCTTGGACCGAAAAGAGGTAGATCTTTCATTTTTAATTTTTTTGGTTCAGAAGCTTTTGTGCATGTTGTTAAGGAAAATAGGAAAAAGTTGGATGTAAAATCCAAGAGATGCACTTTCATTGATTATGGATCTGGTGATTTTGGATTCCGTTTTGGGATTTAGAGAATTATAAAACATTTAGGAGTCGTGATGTTGAATGGAATGAAAAGAGAATGTATGAGGATCAAATTTTGGTACCTAAAGTTGAACCGGCTGAGAATTTTGTGAATGAAAATGAACTCTCAGATTTAAAAGTAATAATGTGGGGTTACACAAGAATGCGGTGTCGATTGACCCCGCCCGGCATTCGTTAGTAGAACCGACATTGGTGATAGGTGAGCAGCGTCGGTCACTAACATATTTGGATACAAATGTTCAGGAGGTCCAAAATGAGCCTCTAGTACCCCAAACTCCCGTGAGAAGGTCACAAAGGGTAAGTAACCCTGAGAAATATTTACACATTATCTATTTTATTTATTATTGACTAATAATGGGGAACAAAAAATTTTTGAAGAAGCAATGTAGGGTAAGACCCACGTCCAGTGGGAGCATGGCATGGATGAGGAGATGGACTCCTTAGAACAGAACCAAACTTGGGATTTGGTTAATTTTTCAAGAGGTAAGAGGACATTCAGAACAACTAGATTTACATGATTAAGGAAGAAGAGGGTGGATAGAAAGATACAAGGCAAGGCTTGTAGTAAAGGGATTTACACATAATGAAGGTATTGACTTTGTTGAAATATTTTCTTCGTTGTAAAGATGACTTCTATTTGTCTTGTATTGAGTATAGTTGTAGTAGAAGATTTTCATTTAGAACAACTAGATGTGAAGATGGATTTCCTTCATGGTGATTTGGATGAAGATATTTATATGCAATAGTCACTTGGGTATGAAGTCAAGGGTAAGGAGAAATTAGTGTGTAGGTTGAAAAAGAGCTTATATGGGCTCAAGAAAGCTCCAAGGAAATGGTACATAAGGTTTGATAGTTTTATGCATGAGCATGGTTACTTGAGATGTGAATCTGACCATTGTGTTTATTTCAAAAACTTGAAAATGGGAGCTATATTATTTTGTTATTGTACGTGGATGATATGCTTATTGTAGGATCTATTATGCATGACATTGGTGAGCTTAAGGGAAAGCTAGCTCACACATTTTCTATGAAGGATTTAGGAGCTGCAAAAAGAATCCTTTGCATGCAAATACATAGAGATAGGAAAACAAGAAATTGTATTTGTCTCAGGAGGATTATATCTACAGGGTGTTAGAAAGGTTCAAGATACAGAATGTAAAACATGTTAGTACACCTATGGCTGGACACTTTAAATTGAGAAAAGATCAGTGTCCATCATCACATGAGGAGGTAAAATACATGACACGAGTATCATATGCTTCAGCAGTTGGGAGTCTCATGTATGTTATGGTTTGTACCAGACCAGACATTGCATAGGCAGTGGGAGTTGTGAGTAGATATATGGCCAATCTAGGTAAAGAGCATTGGAAAGTAGTCCAATGGATACTTAGGTATTTGAAAGGGACATATAGCATGTAGTTATGCTATGGAGGTTCAAATATTTCATTATGTGGCTATGTTGATTTAGATATGGCTAGAGATCTAGATGGTAGGAGGAGCACTACTAGATATATTTTCATAGTAGGTGGGACAATAGTTAGTTGGATTTCAAGATTGCAGAAGGTTATGGCTTTGTCTACTACAGAGGTAGAGTATGTTGCAACTACAGAGGCTAACAAGGAGATGATATGGATGAGTAGGTTTATGGAAGCGTTGGGAAAGGAACAAGATGATTGAAAAATTTTCAGTGATAGTCAGAGTGTAATTCATTTGGAAAATAACTCAGTGTTTCATTTGAGAATGAAACACATTCAATTGAGGTATCACTTCATACGATAGGTATTGGAGGATGGGCAGTTGAATCTGAAAAATATTTATACAAGCGAGAACCCTGCAGATATGCTAATGAAGCCATATTAACAAAGGAGAAGTTAGAGCTACACTCCACTTTGTTGGTCTTCAACTTTAATACTTAAATAGGAAGAAATAAAGATAAGTAATGATCTAAGAATGAGGATGTATAGGTATGGTGCATTAATTAATCTCAATTGAGAGATTGTTGACTTATGGAGCTCAATTACTTCATATTAGTATGCAATATGAAACTTGCTAGAAAACATAGTAACCGTCATCGGTTATGGAGGGACCGACATCGGTCACCTATGACCAACATCGGTCACGCGAGGGGGAGCCGTCGTTGATTAGGGCTAACCAACGTCGGTTACATATGTAGGAGTGTTTTATTTAATTCTCGGGAATTAGATCTATTTTTAGCATTAAAGAAGATATATTAATTGTAATTTCATGGCTAAGTGCCCTAAGTTTATATACGCCTATATAAGCATGAAATATAGGGTTTAGAAGTAAGAATTAAGAAGAAATTGCAAAATTTGATGATTATTGTGTGAGAGATAATTCTTGGAGAAGAAGCAAAAGCTTGAGAGAAAGAAAGTATTGTACATATGAGAGGTGTGGAAGATTGTAAATCTTCAATTATATATCTTGTCAAAGCTTTGGATAATATATTGGCTTGTTTCTTGGTGGACGTAGCCCACACTGGGTGAACCACGTTAAATCTAGTGTTGATTTATATCTCTTGTTCTATATATTTATTCTAGTTGAATATCCATTTTTATTTTCACGTATACTTAGATCGATATATTTTCATACAACCGATTGTGCTAACCCCAAGCTATACTTGTCAAATTTTGGACAATGGAAGTGTCGTGGGAAAGGTACTTGAAGCATGGCTCTATTAAACGGATAAGGCCACAACTCATCGAATTGATACTTTTTGTTGTTACCATTTTTGTCTTCTTGCAATGCTAGAAGGGTGTTCTTCATAGTGGATCACTCCTAATTGAAAATATAGTCTTCTGTGGGTGGTGTAGTTCTATACAAACAATTAAATCTAGGTGTATTCCTACCCCTATTCTCTACGATAAATTCCTCGTAAGATTATTTTCATGTCTCTTGTCAAGGAGTGTTTTTTTGGAACTCATGAAATGAAGATTTAGGTTTTACCTTTGGCATGGCCTATTTCAAAGGTTTCAATTGTTCCTTATTTGCATGTGAAGATAGAATTTCTAATTAGCGAGTGAGAGCTTGAACTTTTTTTTCTAAGATTACCTCCCGAGTAGGTATTTCATTATGATTTTTGTTAGGAGGAGGTCACGCATGATGAGCATGGTCCTCATGGTCTTCACATCGTACTCTAATAATAGGTACATGATAGTCTCTATCGTTTTCAAAAGGCACTTCCTCATTATTTCATCATTCAGAAGTAGAGGCATGACTTGGGTTTAATATGTTGTTAGCAGTACAACGAGGATAATCTACTTCTTCTTCTCCCGAACCATGTCGATGATAAGAGAAGGGTAAATTATGGAAGGTAACCTAGATCCTAGTTCCATAACACGCATAATAACCTCATGTTTATTGTGAAACAAGTAATCATCAATATGGGCGGGATGAAGTTCCATTTCCGCACAAGGAGAATCCTCCTCTCCACCACTATGGTTAATCATGAGATTATCCTCTAAAAGAGGGTTGTCACCTCCAAAGAGATCAGCTTCTAACTTTCGTGACCCCATTCTCATAGTAGGAATACTAGAAATAGGAGGTACAATGTGAAATATTTCCACTAAGGTTTATTAAAAAGGACCCTAGACAAATTTTCGTAGTGTAACGATGCTAAGTTGTCACAAAGAATGATGACTATCAAATAGCCACAAATCCAATAGGTCAATATGAGCCTAAGGACCAAAGAATAAAGAATGATCTACCCTAGCAAGGTAATATATGACACGAGTTTTCTAGAACAATACAATGATGTATAATACTCAAATTCAGTCACACCAAAAGTTTACTCCCTATGATTTTTTCCAAGATAGGTTTGAAACAAAATAGTGACAACACAATATCACCAGTTAGGTCAAGTTTGAAACAAAAAGACCTAAATGCTAAGAGAGTGTTGACACAATCCTCTAACAAGGTATACTTAAGACCAATTTCTAGACACTAACAAAGTCTAAGTCTTGTAAAATGGACGATACAAATGTGAGCAATGTAACAACACTATTTGGACACATGAACCAAGATTTGTGTGAAAGCAAGATTTTTAGTGTCAAAATGATGTTATCACGATGCTAACAAAGTAACCTCAACACTTACAAAACTCAAGACAAAGCTAGGATGTAAAAACTATGCCTAAGTATATCAAGGAATTATTATGCGTGCAAGCAGCGTAATAATACAATATAGATATTTAGGCCAAGTTTCATAATGGAAACAAGACGTAAATATCACAATTGTATGGCTATAATGTGGGAAGTGTAACAACTCAAAAGAAGACAATGATGATATCACCTAACTAAAAATGATAATAAGTCTCAAATATGGGTTTTGAGACAAGAGGGCCTACTAGATCGTATGTACCATGCACACTTTCAACACTTGTACTCGGCATTGTAACCTAGTCACGCAAGTAGAATACAAAAGTGGTGGACATGTAATATGATCAAGTGATATCCACGTATGTTGTTTATTTTTGTCCCAAAATGGGCAACAAGAAAATAAAGGTGTAAACCAAGTGGTGGTGAAAAATACTTGGTGCAACTTTGGCAGAGTTTCGCCTTGTCTTAGGACAAGTGAAAAACTAGGTCAAAGTAACACTAAATAGATTTCGTGATGAAATATCATGCAGTTTCAACTTTAAGAGATTATTTCCCTTGTTCAAAAAACAAGAGTTTGAATCTAACAAAGTTGTCACTTTGTGAGAGCTCTATAGAATATGATGTCAAAAATAAATGGCTCCAAGCCAAAAAGCTTCCTAGGTGGTTCTCTCTCTATGTGTCACAAGTTTACTTTTGTGAGCTCGGTTTTCCAAGGTTTCCCAAGGATTATCCTAGATTTACTTTACCCCCTTCTAATACAATGAGAAACTAGTGTGTTCAGTTGTATTATCACTGGGGTCATGCAATGGAAATAAATTTGACTCTAATCTCACCAATGCATATTAATCAATTAGGTGGTTAGAGAACTTTCCTATTTCATTCACAAGGTTCCCTCTTGCGTGGACTATTGTAGGGTTCCTAGGACCACCCCCATTTTTATAGCTTAAGGATTATGCCAAAGGGGTTATGTCCTAGTTTAAAGTAGATGAGCCATAGCTCTTAACCGAAACCTGCAATACGGTGTTTTGAATGGTGTGTTGGTGTGTTTTTAATATTTTGGATTAAGTAATTTGGTTTAGACCACTATTGGCAACCTACAACATACGTGAATGTTAGAGTTTTTTTTTTAAGAGAGCCCTCTTTTCTTTGACTAGCGTTAGGTCCTTCACACAAATGGTTAGTAGTTCAAAAAGATCCACAATATTATAGAAATAGGATTAAGTGTTACTTTTGGTTCTCAAGATCACACTAGGTGCAAGAGAAGAGCATACACAACAAGTAACCCAACTAGATGAAAAGCTTGTAAATCAATTAACTACCATAAAAATTTGCAAATTAAGGTTTATTCCCAATTAATCCAAGTGCTTCTTAATGAAAGACTATTTTTTTTTTATTCCCAAGATCACACTAGGTGCAAGGAAGAGTATACACAAATTTTATCCTTGGTTATTTATCAACTAAAAAATATCTTAAACTAAAAGATCATGTACATGTAAAAATGAAAGATGATTGTTCTTACTTACTCTAAATAAGAAAAAGTGGTTTCAAGATCACACAAAGTGCAAGAGAAGAGCATACACAACCCTATTCCAAACTCATATAAAGCATGAAACAAAATCACTCATAAAACCCTAAGCAAAAATGTTAGAAAAGCTACTCTAAATCTGAAAATTGACAAGAGTAAAGCAACTAAAAACCCCTAAAAATGATAGAAACCCTAAAAATAAGAAGTTGAAAATTTGAAGTTTGAGCAAACTTTACCTAAGTGCATCATCGTGCATATAGATGCACAGAAACATACTTTGATGCACATGAGACCCCTTTGAAGAAAAGGTGTAAGCATTCATGCACAAACACACTTATGAAAAATTTACGATCGATTTATGCACAGTGCAGCCAAAGAGGCATGGATGTAAGTTTTGATGCAGGCATGGCGATGATGTACACGCGTAGGTTTTGATGCACATGTTCCCCCTTTGATGCATATGCACAATCCTTCCTGTAGGTGACCAAAATATGATTTTTGACATGAAATTTTTGAAAAAATCAAAACTTTGGCCTTTTGAAGAAATTTTGCCAAAGCACTTTGCCTCCTTTTATCCTGCAAAGAACATGAAAACACAACTTCTACCACTAATCTAGTTGAAACAACTATCTAGTTTGTAAATTGATCTACAAAACTTTAAAAATTATTCTTAAAACTTGAAATTAATCTAAAAATCTTGAGAAACTAATCTAAAAGGCTTGAAAGTAATCTAGAAATCTTGAATTTAGACTAGAAATCTTGAAATTAAATTAGAAAACTTGAAACTAATATTGAAAACTTGAAATGAAAAACTTTAAAACTAAGTTAAAAGGATTTTAAAATGAATTCAAATGGTGTATGGTCCCACCAGGCGTGCCAAATTATAACACCCTAAACTTTACAAAGAAAATAGTATGACTAACTAGAGAAGGCTAACACCATTGTCACCTATAGTCAAGCTCCAAATCTAGGAATGGTTCATCAATTATCAAATCTTAAAAACATGCTAAGAATGTAAACTAAATGGAATTAAACACTAATCTACAAAGCATCCTTATTATGTATTGAATTTCTAAACTAACAAAGACCTAAATAGATCTAAGAGGGAAATCAAATTGGGATTGTTACTAATCCAAACAAGGTGAAATGGTCTCTCCAAATGACTACAAGATCATTTTAGATACCCATCTACTAACCCCATTGAAGACTTTAGGCAAGGATTGAGCTTGGCTATAAATCATATTTCTTATATGAGATGCAAATCAAAGCATGGTGTAAAGTTTAAGGGTAGATACTTAGTCCTTTTTATAGTTTTTCCTTTGAGGAAAACTAGCATCTTGGTGCATGTGGGACTAAAAGTAAAAATTAGATTAAGAATGATAATCATGATTAAGGCTTTGTTAATCATAATTAGTGAATTAACAAGTGATTAAGATGTGAGGAGCCTTAATCAACCACTTAGGGTTAATTAGGCGGCTAAGATAAGCTTTTGAAGCTTGTTGAGATGTTGTGGAGGGAAGTGGGGTGATTTTGAGTGGTTGGAAGAGGGGTTTGAGCCAATAATAGGGTATATTGACAAAAATAAGGGCAAAATAGGCTTAATTAGTTAATAATTGCTAATTATCTGTTTGGAAGAGGATTTTGACTTATGATTCATCGTAAAGTGGCATCCTGAATGTGAAAGAGTTTAGGTAATCAACAATGTGCTATTAATTGGCCAAAATGGTAAGAAATCATTAGTGGAAATCACTAATTATAATAGAATTGGGAAGATTGAGAATGATTTGTGTGTGTTTGGCAATAAGATTATGAAAGTAGAATTTAGGTTTCTACATATTCAACTCTCTCGGGATCAATAGTCAATCCTTTGAAACAATGTGAATCAAGATTTTTCCTTCATGTGCCAATAATATACATTTTTTAGGATTCAAAGATACTCAAAACTACTCTCAAACACTTACCCGAGATGAGTAAGGTGATCAGTTGTGTTCTTGGAAAATACCGTGATATCATCTAGGTAAACAAGAAACATGTTATTAATCAACACCTTGAATGTCATGTCCATATCCCTCACGAAATTTTGCTCTGGCATTGGATAACCCAAATGGCATCTTCTTGTAAGTGTATGTGCCCCATTTTGTGGTGAACGTTGTTTTGAATTGATCCTCCTCTTTCACCATGATCTAGTTATAGCCTGAATAACCATCTAGAGTGAGAACCTTTCTAAACCAGCTACTACTTGTAAGATCTTCTCCATGGATGGAAGTGGATAATGATCATTAAGAGAAGCTCTATTCAAGTCTCATAAATCCACACAATCTGATTTCCCCATTTATTTTCCTAACTGGCACCAAATTTGCTACCCATGATGAATGCTTGATTGGGAAATGATACTTACCTCAATTAGCTTATTCAACTCTTTCTTCATAAGAGGCTTAATGTGAGGATTTACCTTTTTCTTGATGGGATTAGATTTTAGATCCAACTCAATAGTATGTTTTGCTAAACTTAGATCAAATCCTCTCAAATATTCATAAAGTCATGCAAAAATATCAAGAAACTCTTGGAAAAGTTGGATGAAATCATGATTTTCATGCTAAGTACTCACCTTTCTAATTTACGGCACCTTGGCTTCACCCATTTGAAATAGGTTCCAAATCTTCACTCGTGACTTGAATGTTTTTTTTTCTAGAAACTAGTCATTGGGGTTGAAGATTGATTCAAGAGTCACTAGACCCTTAGGTAGCTTGTTTTTTTTAAATTAGATTATTTGATCTCCATACTTCTCCAATTTGTCCTGGTTTGTTAAAGAGAACTCAACCTCTTCTTATAGGAAATTGATTATTTTTTGGTCACTTTCAAACTCTTATCAACTAGTGTTATTGTCTAGAACAGTTGGTCTTACTATCACTTTGATATGAGGTTATGCTTTTTCCTTCTTAATGTCTTCAACAACATCAAAGGCTGCTCTAATTGCTGCAAGTATATCTACAACCTCATTCTTCTTCCTTGGTATGGAACTTATGTTAAATACCTCAAAATCTTCAATGAGATCCCATACCCTATTCTTATAGCTCTTGAGAAGATCATTTTTGCAGCATTCGGTCATCTAATCTAATTGACAACTAGCTCACTTTGTCCATAAAAACTTGAAATTTCTTGATATTCTTCTTTCTTTCCCAGTGTAGACCATGGATAAGTGATTCATACTCTATTGTATTATTTGAATAATTGAATTAGAATCTAAAATCATAGTAGTATTTAATACCTTTGGGAGGCATGAGCATTACTCCTCCCTGCACCTTGTTTGCTCCTTGAACCATCAAAGAATTTTTTCCAAAATTCATTCTCATATTCATCATTCGATTTGGTGACACTAAGAAAGGTGTATTTCCTTCATGTAGGAAATAGATACCTAACTCATCTTCTTCCATTTCTCTATAAGGATCACAATGATGCTTCTTATTTGTCGATTCATCTAGTGTCAAATCTGGAATGCACCCAATTTTAGTATCTATTTCTGAGTGCTTGGGAAATCTTCTTGATCAAAGGCTGAGCAATTGTATTTGGCTCTATACGTGGTCCTAAAGATCATGTGTGACAAATCAGGTGACAAGTACCCACCAATCTTAGAAGTGAAGTCCCTAGAAAAGCACAAGGAAAAGAGTGGACCCGTAGATCAATCACAAATATATATTTAGGAACTAAAACATTTGGAAATGAATGCAATGTAAGATTTAATCCTTTGATCAATCCAATAGTTGTCACTGATGTCCTGTCCAATTATACCACTCCTTTAGAGATAGTTTCATATTTTAAACCTAGCTGATCTGTAATTTACTTTGGTAGCATTGAGTTGCTTGCACCTGAGTCTATCATGATGTTGTGTGCAAGATTGTTCCCAATGATCAAAGATGCCTAGAATGGTGGAGGTTTCATATTTCTCTTTGGATGACCACTCTCTTGTTCCATTGCATTAGTGAGTACCTTGTCTTGATCCTTGGATGCCTGATTTGGGATATATAAGTTGGCCATGGCTGCCTGCAATAAATCCATTTGCCCCAGAATTTGCAATGACTCCTACATTGAGATACTTACATTTGTTTTCTTCATTTTATTAATGATATTGAATGGATATGGACTGTCTTTATGTTGCCCTATTTTTTTCACAACTTTCTCTTAAACATGAGTTGTTACAATAGGTACTCTAGGCTGATTTTTTGAGTTTGGAACTGCATTTGAGCTACCAACTCCTTGAAGTGTGATAAAAGGTTGATAAACACATGCATTTGATGACTACCACTCCTCTATATTTCTTTTCTTGGACCTTTTTTTTGCTACCATACCCCGAGAAGGAGATCTGATTCATCCCACATAAATCCTTTGATTTATGATTCACAAGTAAAGTGTCACTTAGAGGTGTTTCTTGAGTGTTTGTTTGTTGTTGGTTTTCTTCTTGATTTGTTTCTTGGGAAGCACTAATACTTTGCACCATTATATCCTAATTCAAGACACCATTAAAGCATGATGCCTGGATATGTGGTTTTCCACAAGGGAAACACCACTCATAGTCATGTGTGAAGTTGTTCTAGACAGAATCAAGGCTTTGGATGAAGAGACAACATTGGGATTATGCAGTTGGAATGGCCTATCGGGAGTAATTTGACCTTGACTTTGATTTGCATATTGAGTTGAATGTCTATTTGGTGATATGAGAACTTTTTGGTTGATACCGAGGTTGATAAGGTATAACGTTTTGGGTCTGCTTTGCCTTTTGATCATTACCAACTCATTCCCTAGATTTTGTAATTGTTTCATGACTTCCTGGAGCTCAATTGAGGTGCTAGAAGAGGTATAAGATTCATTATAATTCTAATTTTTGGGAGTTGGGATAAGAGCTAATTCGGTGTTTGACTAGAACTAGGATTCCCCATTTTTAGATAAATAGGCATAGGTGGCCTAGGTGCAAGTTTATCGGCTTGAATTAGGTAATTATCATCTATAATGGTTATGGCATAGGCTCCTGGAAATATTGTTCCTCCCATAGATTGTACCATTAGAGGTATATCAGAATTAAGAGCTTTTAAGAAATAGAGAAATGCACCTTTAACAGTTGGTCTCTCACAGCAATTGGAATCCTATCCCATGTCCTCTGGAACCTAAAGTTGAAGTTTGCCATTTGTTCACTTGGAGCTCTCTTGATAGTGGTCAATTTCTCCAACAGAGATAGATTATCCCCCTCTCTCTAAATTGATCATAGAGAGCCATGCATATCTCATTCTAATTATGAATTGATCTTATTGTTAAGATTATGAACCACTGTAGAGATTTTTCTTTAAAAGAAGAAGAAAGAAATTTTACCACCACATCCATATTGGAAATCTCATGTATATCACATACTTTTGCAATGTCATGGATGTGATCAATTGGGGTTGTGTGATTTTCTCCATTGAAGAATGAAATTTTTTTCAAGGATGCCACTGGAATTGGATTCTTTGCATTGAGGGAAAGCGGAATATTGTCCAGTGAAATCAAAAAATTGATTTAGGGGTTATACAACCATTCGATAGGTCTACAAACTCTAGTTGATTGTAAAAATGGGCTACTAGGTGGAGGTGTTGAGAGAGTTTTGTTTGGTGGAGATGGAGATCTTTGAACTTTTCTTCCTCTTTTCCTCTACCTAGAGATAACTACAAATATTCAAATAACCCTTCTTCTCTTGTTCTAGATTGTGTTTGGATCCTTCTTATGAATTTGAAACACTTGGGCTATCAAAACCAATTAATTATTATCTTGGGAGTCACCAGATTTGTTGATGTAGAACCTCCAAAGGCTAGGATTTCGCCAAGACACGCATCCAATCTTGATAAAATGGAAATATTGACTTTTGTGTTCCCACTGGGTGTGCCAAAATTGTTATCACCAAATTACACCACCCTCTAAATTTCTTACGAGTTATGCTCCTGGGAAATAAGTGTAACTAGGTAACATGGAATTATCTCTAGGTGTGGAACCCGAACTTGAGATAATTCTCAATAGCAGGCTAGTTCCTCTTCCTAATTTAAACTTGTAACTACTCCTAATGCTGGAAATACACTTATCTAATCTTATCCTATGAATTCCAAAGGACCAGGGGAAGAGAAAATGCATGGGAATGTAAAAATCCTACACTAAAGAGGTGATAACACCAAGATAAGGGTGCTTTGGACACTTTCCAAGAGATGAAAATGAGGTAAATGGAGATAGAAAGGGTATTAGGACACCACAGTCTATAAACACACATTTACACTATCATTTCCATGAAACACAACCATTAATAGCTTGCAAAAGGTAATTAAAATGCTCAAAATACCTTAAAATCTAATTTAGAGGTCGGATAATGCAATGAAATAAAAGAAAGGGTTGATAAGTAACCACAAAGCTTGATTTTATTTCTTTAATAGATGACACAATTCATTACAACCAAGAAAAGAGGCATGAATCTCTTTCCAAATGCTCAAAATGGAAGGTTTAAATCCCACAACACCTGCAACAACCTGTGAAGAAGGAGAGGAGCCAAAATGGAGAATGTATAGCTACTCAAAATTAGCTCCTTTTTACAATATATGAGAGAAAGAGATAAGGAGATCAAAATTTTGGCTTCAACCACTAACAAAAAGCATTTAATGACTTGTCAAAGTCATGGAAACCTCTTCAAAACCCATTATTTCAAGTACTATGCCTTCTAGACAAAGAAATATGTGCCCAAGTCCTCATTAAATGCATTTGGAATGCCTAGAAGTGGTTATTTGAAATTGGATAAGTTTTCCATGTTTTTGAGCCACCTACCCCCATCAAATCTCTCGATTTCCTGTTACCATGTTGAAGTATTTCAAAAACAAATACAAGGATATAAATTTTGAGAAAAATGGATGACCTGGGGCGAAGATATCTTCATGCGGATTAGGAGGGGTTGAGTGGAATTTTTTTCAAAAGTTTGGCCTTTTTGTTTTATCTTCCCACAGTCCCAAGACTTAGTCATTTTTTTATTTTTTTACTTTGTATTGCGGGTATATCTTTAATGTGGGGAAGGCTGGGGTTAAGAGGAACATGGTCTCTAGTGCTACGTGGCCCGCAATACCCATACCTTATAACTCCCACTCCACACTCCCCCTTTGGTTTTATGCTTTCAAACCTTGTGGGGAACTTGTTCCCATGGGGAAAATTTTCCCGCATCCCTTAGTTCCTCACGAGTATCACCTACCCACAACACATTGTCTCCTACTCAACGAGCTCGACAAACACGCCAAGCCAAATCTTTGCCTCACTGCTTGTAATGTGGCTCATCCCTGAGTATGGGGAACTCCTCTTCTCTCGACCCATTTCCATAAAGGGCCACTATTCTTGCATCCTCCAAACTCCCCAGAACACATTAAAACCCCCTTTATATTATAGGCTTGCATCCCATCTAGAGAACTCCGACCCACTAAGCCTCATTCCACTTGTTCCCCTGACGGTCGATATTACCGCACTGCTTTGGAGTTGTCCCCGCCCCTTTGTATTGCGGAACATTCGATGTAGGAGCATCAAGAACAAAATATCATAAGGTCATATGGGACCATTTGAACATGTTGTTTAGGTGTATGTGAATGGTTTTTCATTAATATGTGAATATCAAATTGAATGTATTGTAAAAGAAAGAGTGAAATTGGGTGTGTATAGGAAAGATTCAAAAGGAGGTGTAATTAGTTGTTCTAATGCCTAATTAAGGCTTATCATGATGTGCATTGAGTTGTCTTAGGAGGTTGAACATATGGAGGATGTTTAGGGATGTATATCCTTTGTTTACTAAGTATGGTTATGTTGTTGAGGTTATCTAGGAACAGAGAATAAGGCATTTTAGTTAGCGCTAATGAAGAAATAGAGTGTGCTTCGAGTATTTTGGTGATGAAGAGACCCTGCAACACATCTAAACAAGATGGATAAGGCATAATAAAATGGTGGAAGGATTTTGTAGGTTGAATTTAGAATGAAATTTTCTTAATAGATGGCTTTATATAGACTGTGCATGATGTACTGGCATCCTAATCGAGTGCTAAAGTTTGAGCAGTCACCATATGATTTTTTAGGACTGTGTGAAAGATCAAGAAGCTAAAGGAGGATGAATGGAGTGTATTCAAATTTTTAGAACTCTTGAAACCTTAGAATATTCCCTATAGCCTCAAATGTATACCCTCGGGCCCTAACTAGGGAAAGCCATAACGAAAATTCCGATTGTCCAATTTTGATCAAATTTGGTGAGAATATCTGTATTATGGGTATCTAGTTGTATGAAAATTTTGAGACCTTGAATCACACGTGTAGAAAAGATATGGTGAATATGACACTGATCATGATGAAAGGTACAACTTGAGTATAAAATGAAGTGCATGGGGGTTCTAATGAAGGATTCAAGCCTCTAAACTCTGTAAACATCATCTTGGTGACATTCCTAAGGTGGATCCATGAAAATTTAGGTGAGATTCTAACTAAAAATGTGTACTATCATGTTTAGTAGGTAAAATAGACCTAATTTGCATGATAGGTTACAAAGCAAGTATAATTTGGTACAAAGCAACAATACCTAGAATCTTGGCATGAGGGAGAGCTTGATAAAGGATCTCAAAACATAATTTAGGATGAGAGGTTGTTTCATAATAAAGTGTGGTACTGGGCATTTAGGTATTAAGAAGGCTACAAGGCTATAAGGCCTTATAGAAAGAACTAGGTGATAAACCAATGGTGTGATGGCATGAAGAATGTAAACACCTTGTGTTGGACAATTTGAAGTGAGCTAGGAGTGTTGGTAGTGAATGATGACTTTATTTGTTGTTTTGACCATATAATCCAAGAAGCCTACTTAGGTCTAGTTTTACATTAATAAGGATATCCATGTTTAGTGATTATTAGAAGGATCGAGGTGTGTAAAACACATCAAAACAAAGCCAGAAGGGAAGGTGTTAGTAGATGATGGAGGCTCATGAACCATGGCACTATGATGAATTCCGGTAAGACCATTTTATTTTTGGTTATTCACATGAATGCAAATATTAACATGGGAATGCATAAGGAGAAATGTAATACAAGTCCTTGTGAGCATAGATACGATGACATGGAACCAGTAAAGATGATCCTCATATGCAAGGTAGGTGTGAGTTAGCATTGACAAGTTTTGAGTCCTTGTATGAAGGGATAGGAGGTCTAAAGGTAAGATTGAAAACAAAAAGTAAATATATAGGGTATACTATGAGGTAATTGAACATCTTAGACGAATATATATTGAAGTAAATAAGAAGCCTTGCACCACATTCGGGCATTTGAACCACTGAAGACCCTAAGCCCTTGTTCCTTGTGTACCCCCATCATCCGACTTGATCGATTTACTTTGAAAAAGGGATTTTTTCATTTTTTCATGGATTTAATCAACTTTTCTTGATTTTTTTTGGAGTTAGGAGCTAGGGGAAATAAAGCAAAGTGTCTCAAGACCATTTTTTCTAACTTTGACCAATTTTAACCATTTTCAACCAATTTTTAAATAACTGCTTAATCATTTTGTAACTAAACCAAGGGATGAAGGCCGGTTCGATGGCTCCAATTTTCTCCAATTTTCCAGTTAATCCAATTCCAAGCCAAGAATTGAATGTGAGTTATAAAAATTACCTATATGGGGTGTGTTTGGATAATAGTGTTGAGGAGCTTGTGTGTGAATGTTTGTGCCTAAATCGGACCATGAAAGATCAAGTTTGATCAAGTTAGGAGAACGTGTATTTGGTTACCCATGGAAAGAGATCTCAACCCCTTCACCATGTGGTTATCCTATTGATTTACAAACACCTAGACCTGTTTATCCTTAACTCTTCCCCCATTCCCAATTCTTCTACCTTTTCTCCCCTCACCCTCTATTCCCTTGTCCTCCAAACAAGCTATTGCCCTTGCTTCCAACAAAACCCTCCATAGTAAAAAAATTCAAGAATTCCCTCAACATTAACCCTACCCCATGTCTTTCTCCCTAGGTGAATGGGAGGTTGCCTTGAGTCTTCTTTCCATGGGTATAAAGAACACAGGACCCCTAAATCCCTTTGTCATGAACTCCTGAGATATGAAGTGGGGCTGCATAGTGACATGATAAATTGGCTCAGAAAGGAAAGTAGAGAGCTAAAAGACAAAATTAGAGGGTTTAAAATTGTTATTGAGAATGATAAAAAGGATGAAAATATTCTTGAGGACCTCAACAAAAGGATTACTAACATTGAAAAAGAATAGGGTAACATTAGGACAAAGCAATGTGACATCATTTCTATCCTTAAAGGCAACATTGATATTCTTACTATCATTAGATGCGGATGTCGAATTGGAAGCAGTTGGATGTAATTTTCTTAAAGCTCTAGGGATGGATTGAAAAATAAAATGGCCAACTTTTTATAGCATTTGTTGTCCACTCAAAATTTCCCCTGCTTTCGAGAAGTTCAAAATTGAAAATTTTTAAGTTAAACGCTTTTCTGTTGTCCTGGTAATGTGAAAAGTCAAAAAATTGGGAAGAATCTACATTTTTGGGTCATTTTGTGTGATTTGCGGGTCTGCCAGACATTTTTGTCCCAGATGTCCCAAGTTCATTTGGGCTCCTGTTCGCTGATTGGCCGATTTACCCAAAGTCCACTTCTTTCGCACCCGTCGGAACTTTTTGTCCCAAGTAACACAAGTTCACCCAGGCTCAATGTTCACTTTTCATCCGATTCACCGAATCACGTACTCCGCATACTTTTGTCCCTCATGTCCGGAAGCATTTGTGCATCTTTTTCCCGCGTCGCCCGTATCGGCCGAATCGCGCTTTCGCGTCCCATGTGTCCCAAATGAACCAAAGGCCATCCGAGCTAATTTTTCCTGCTCTTCCCAAATATCTTGCTTTTCAAGTTGGTAGATGTGTATTTAATGCACATTTATTATCTTTCTCTCTCCTAAACGGCTATATAATGAAGCGCCCCTATGCGTTTTTTGCACACTGCTTTCTTGCTATCTATTGCTCATACCCTTGCGATCAAAATTTTTGCGTGCGTATCCATTCCCCCTGTAATTTCATCCCGAGTCCAGACTGCAACCTTGCTTTTCAAATTACTATCAACATGAAGATTAAATTCCAAGGTCAGGAACAAATCTCACCGCTCGAGTCTGCCGTTCCCGATATCGGGGACAGTGAAGTTCGCCACCTTGACTTTGGGGATTTCTGGGCAAGAATGACAGACTCGAACCCTTCTCCTATGGCACAAATGATTCATGATAGTGGCTTGGCATTCACCGGTGGTTTCCCAATCTCAGTACAATGCGCAGATACAGTACTCTCCTGCGGTGCTCATTTCAATCCTGACTCGAGTGAGCTAACGAACGTGCATGGAGAACTCATTGCCAAGCTTGATCTGCCACCATTGGCACTACCCTAAGGATTCCTGAGATGGACAATTCTATAGTAATCTCTCAAAACCAGGCACAGGCCCTCTTCGATCAGGACAGTGAGAAATACAAGGTGCGGGTGGTGAAGTCCTGGCTTAAAAACCCTAAAAAGGGGGCGTCCGACTATCCAAGGTTCTGTTCCATGCCGATTTCAATGAAGAACTGTCAGATTTTATAATCCTACTGGCTCGGGTCATGGGCTTACCCTCTACCAATGAATTCCATTTCTGGATGTGCCCTCTTATCAACATGGTGTGTGAAGGAACTCAGAATATCAACTGGGTAGAGATCATCAGTATGAACCTAGCAGAGCAACTGTCCAATGTACAACAAACAAAGAAATTTTACATGACTTCATACTTGATGTATACCCTAGCAGCATCGAGGCAATGGTTTGGATTCTCATACATTGATGCTCATAAGGGTGACCCTGTATATGCCTACTACCCTCAGTTCACCCTGGACACTAGCAATCGCAACTTCAGAAGGGTGAATGATGCTTTCACCATGTACATTGTCAGGCTTCTGGAGAGCGACACGGTGAGGAGATTTTTTGATGAAGCCATGAACCTAATTTCGAAATACGGTGCCTACTTCATCCAGTTCGGAAATTCTCCTATATCAGGCTTGCAGGCTATGAGAGCACTCCTCTTAAACTCCCCATGTTCTGCAATGATAAAATGGCCTTGATAGAGGTATGCAGGCAATTGGACAAGTTGCACAGAACCTGCAGGGATAAGAAAATTACTGGCTTGCACTTCCCCATCACTTTGGGAAACTACACCTGCAAAATGGCTCTAGATGCACAAAACATAGAAAGAGCCCTAGCTCCCATCACTGTCCATTTCTTCAGGCCAAGAACTTGTTTTGACTTGAAGAAATTTATTGAGCAGAACATCAAAATCACTTATCATCATAGGGAAGACATAGAGGACTATTGGGCTGACTGTGCTGATGATTTTGAAGCAAGGAGGAGACATTATGGTAGGTTTTCTCTTCAATTAATTCAAGAGCTTAACCTGTACCAAGTTCCTGAAGGACTCCAGGATGATAATTCGACCTGTACTCATATGAATATGACAACGTGGTCAAACACACTCCCTTGGAGGATTTGGATTGGTTCAAAAAGGAGAAGGATGATCTGGCAGAAATCCTAGCTCCCGTCTTGGTAAGAACCAAAATCTGGTTTGACAGGAGAGTTCGCGAACTCAGAAGGCACTCAGGTGAGTCCTCCTCCAAAGACACCTCAACACCAAGAAAGGAGGCATTGTCACCTGATTCGGGAGTACCTGTACAGACCCCTCCTGCCTCATCAACTAAAGGTCCTACATCTTCCACTCCTTCCTCATCCACCCAAGTGTATCAGAAGAAAGTCAAAGAAGTTAAGAAGGAACCTGTGGAGGAAGATCCCCTAAGGAAGCATTCAGAATTTCCTTCAGGACCAGAGAACATTATTGTTCTCAGTGAAAGCGAGGAGAGTGAAGTGCCAGTTTCTACAAGCGCTCCAGAAGCTCCTACAGATAAAGAAAAGGAGGTTCAAAGCACTGAACTTCCAAGCACCATTGATTCCTCCACACTGAAGCCCCGAGTGCCCGAGTGCCCCGCTCATATCTCAACTAGAAGCAACAACCGTGCACACCCTGGGTGCTATGAGTTCTCTGTCTCTCGGTCCTCTTGCCCCACCTTCTTCTTCTTCCTCCTCTTTTGCATGGGTGCAGCCTCTCGTCGATAGTAGGAAGAGAAAGTCCTCTTCTCGGATCTCGGGACCCAACTTCGATCGTTGTGGCGGCCTTGTTAGGCACTACTCCTCCTACTCCCGCCAAGAAGGCCAGGACTACCTCCAGAATAGTATCTGATGCTCAGGGCCAGCAATTCCTGGAGATAGCCAAGCCCAAAGTAGACAAGCCAGAGCATGATTTGCAAGCATCTGACCTTGAGCTCTCAAGGATTCCCATGGGAGAGTCTACCCCTGAAGGTGAGATCCACAATCTTTAGGAAATAGTCACCAGGGTCATTGGGAGAGTGGAGAAAGGGCAACAAACCATAGAACAGATGGAGGAGCAGGCCCAGGTTCTTACAGGTTTCATCAAGTCACTGCTATCCAAGGATAAAGTTTTAGATCCTACCCCACTGACTACTCTTCCACCACCTGTGATTCTCAGCCAAGATGAAGTGCAGAGTATCAAAGATATACACAGGTATTCTATCTATGGAAGGGCTATGGAGGCCATGGTGGATGACATGCTTATTGCAGGGTTGAATTTCATTGGTGAAGCCTTCAAACTCAATGAGAAGGTGAATAATCTGCAACAGAAGCTCTCCTCCACTATTGGAAATATAGATAAAGAGCTCAAACTTTGGAGCAGTTGTATAGTAGACCTTCACCTCATGGGACAGACTGATGAGAATATTTTAATGGCAAGCAAGGTCTTCGATGATGCAAAGGATAACTTGTCAAAATCATGGGTATACAGTGTGGAATGGAAAATCAAGGTGTTGGAAGAGGCTTTGGGAGAATTAAAAAATAGCTGGCAGAAGGGTGAGGCCTTCAAGACTTTGGTAATATCTGCTTTCAAGGACATACATTGCCACCTCCATGATGAGACCTCTGGTGTACCCCTCTCCTTGCAAGAAATCAAAGCTCAATTCAGAGCTTTTGTCAAAGATAATTTGTTCAAGGAGGATTCCATTTCCAAGGAAAAGATGAAGGAAATCTGCTCTCTCCAATCTGCTATTGAAGAAGCAAATAAAGATCATCATACGCACGTCGAATTTGACAAAGAGATGGAGAAGTGCCTCGGATTTTGGACCCAGTCCACTACCAACACATCGGTCCCACGAGGCAGAGACATAGCAGAGGCGTTGAAAAGATTCAGACAGTGGATCCTAAAATCAGTGGGCCCCTCTCAATCATGAACACCTATCTTCTTCTCCTGATTCTTCTCCTTTCTTCCTTTCTTCATCTTGGATTTATTGTAATTAGTTGGGGTATTGCGATTAGCAGCCCTTTAACTAAGCATTAGTTAAAAGAAGTAGTTACCAAAGGTAACTGTTTTGTAAACTATATATTGGCCTCTCCTTGCCATTTTTGGGAAGAGGAACTTGGCTTATTTTTGAAAGTGTAAAGAAATCGTAAAGCAATCAATACAGAAGGTTTTTCATTCTTTGTCTATCTGATTCTTTTTATTCGCAAGCTATCTATTAAATATTGTTAGATCATTTGTCTGCATTATGCTGAGAAGCTTTGTATTCTTGTAGATGTTATTCATAGAACTGTGTGTCTTTTCAAATTTCATCTTATTAATGTGGGTACAAATGATCTTATTCCAATTCGTTGTATTCTTGCACGCATAAGGAATTATTCTGTCATCTATAATTCTGAATGGTGCCTTTCTGCTCATTTCCACATCTTGATTCCTCTATACTTTTGTAATTGATGATCTATTTAGGAAACGCTTTCATGATATCCAAGTTCCATAGTGAAACCATGCTTTGTACATATGTAAATAGGTTTGTTTCTGAATAAGGGAACCTCTCCCACTAAAGAGGAGGGACTTCTTGTCCCCTGACTGTTGCTCTTCTTGAAGTTCTTTTTCTACGACCAACAATATTGAGGATGAGGCCATGAGAAGTGGATCTTGGGTTGAATTGGCTCCAAGGTAATAATTATAATTACGAAATGGTAAGATGACCTTGTCTGCAGGAACTGAACTTTGCATGGGTAATCATTATCTTTGATTACATTTGAGAAGTGGTTGCACGGGCATTATTTCTACCCCCACCATTGTAGGCTTACGGAAGTAGAGTGAAGTGGAGTGTGAGTAGGTAAAAAGATTTACTTAAATAACTAGATTAATTAGTATTTAATTGTAATAGAATAATTAACCATTTATTTAATTAATTGTTTAAGTATATTAGAAGGGTGTAAGATTTAATTTCATCAATTCCAAAGACATCGAATTAAATTATTTAATTCTAAAGGGTAGGAATGTGACTTAGGAAATATAATTGATTTAATTAATTCTATAAGGGGTATTTAATTGATGAAATTAATTTAATTCCAAAGGGGGATGTTGCGGTAAGATAGAAATAATTTATTTAATTCTAATTGGATAGTAGTGAGATAGAAATATGTATGTACTTTTAGGGTGTCTAGAGTAAATGATTGAGTTGGACATACCTTGATGATCACCCCATTCGTGATTCATTATACACTGCACTACATTTCAGACTCAATGTAGTTCTCATAGTGATTTGTGTTGATGTGCATGTAACTATCCCTTGACCTAGTTTGGACCTTGTGCCTCAACACCGATAGCGGGCTATGCTACTTCATCCCAATAGAAACCCTTGTGTGTAGATGACAAAATCATATTTATGCCCTCATATGTTATGTATGTAGTATGTAGATGTATCTCTTGTCTCTTTAGCTCAATAGATGGTAGATAGATAAACGCCTTCTAAATAGATAAATACAACATTATATTTATATAGATCAAAGTTCTTAAATTGAATTTTGAACCTTAGGGGTGAGAAAGGCTAACCCTAAACATAAGAAAGGTAACATACAAAGAGTAATGGAATGACTCAGAAGATAACCATTATAAAAAACAAAGGGGTCTGGGAATGTACAACTAAGTTAGGACCGTATGTATGGTCTTGACCCATATGATGGTTTTGGACCAACATAAGCTGGGATAAAACTGAAGAATGACATGACCAGGGATCCTTATAGCTTGAGACAAAATCATGATAGGAGAGTGGAACATTGACACATGACCAATCAAACCAAACAACGAAGGATAGGAGGAATTATGCCACTAAGATCTAGCTTCAAGGTTCATAACTCGTGTATATGCAAGTGTAATAAAAGCATGATGTAATAATGATTTTGGGCTGATTTTGGACAGATTTTGGCGTCTACAAATGAATACATGACAAAAAAAGATTATGTTAGCCATAAGTCGACCATATAAAAACTCATACATGTTATAGTCTAAGGGCATACAATTTGTCATTTCTACGGCTCCAAAAATATTACTTACATTCATGAAATTCCAATTAAATCTCTAGGAAATTAATTTTCTTCAAAATTGTAATATGACAACTATATTTTTAAAATGACAAGCAAATTGATTTGGTCTCTAAGAAATTGATCTTCTTTAAAACACTAATATAACAATTATGTTTTTAAAATGACAAGGAAATCGATTTGGTTTTGGGCATGCATTAGAGTCCTTGATATGTTTTTGGTCCCTAATTATGTAAGCATAATACGTCGAAGGTGTCCCCCTATGGGAAAGGGCTTTGCGGACATTCACGTCACTATGTTAAATTTGACGGCCGAAATGATAGTTTTGTTATTCTTGGCTTTAAGTGGAGTTAGCCCCTTTTGTTTCTAGCGCATGCATGATCTTATAGAAGAAGATAAGATCATATTTTCGATAGAATTTCTCATATTTTTGCATGAATCTCAAAAATAACATGTTACGTAGTTGGTATTTGATGATCTTATCTAAAACAAGAGTAATTAAATTGTATTTTTAAGGTTGATGAGATGCATCTAAGATTTAAAAACTGCATGGCCATGCACAACAAGACAAGCTTCAGTTATGTAGTTAAATTATGTTTTTCTTATGAATTATGTATTAGCAATAACAATGGCGATTGTATTATAAAAGAACTTGAAGCAAAACAAACTGTATGAGAATTAGGGTATGTGCAATCATGGCTCCACCAAGTATTTTGTAGTTGGTAATTGTAATCGGCTTATATGTTTACTGCAACGGAGCTCGAACCATTCCAAACAAGGCTAAGAGTTATAGAGCCGAATTGATACGCAGAGACTCCCTGTTGTCGTCGCACATGAAAAGCCTCAACCTTACAATCTCCTAACACATGCACTGGATCCATGCAAAGAAGCAACTCCAGACTACTACAAATATCTGCTTAAATGTACCCAATTTTATATTATAGAGATTGTTTTAAAAGAAAATGTGATGGTGGAAGGAGTTTCCATTTTTAAAACCAATATGGTGGATTTCTTTGGCCCTGTGTTTTTATACCCAGACTTTATGAAATATAATTTCCACGAGCTTTACTCTTCTTTGTTGTTTGGGATGTTTCAAGCTTTTCTAGAAGTATATTTTGTTGTTATTGCTTGTGTAGAGCTATATGTTGCCACTGTAGCTATCTGTTGGACATATAATTGTTGGATTGCCTTATATATTCCTTTGTATTTCAATAGTAGGGATTTCTTTTGACTTTGGATCGAGCAACGCTTTGATAGAAAACTCAACGATTCCCAACTTCATCAAGTGACAAAAACTAAATAAACATTTGGAGAGAGAATTTCTTTAGCTTTTTGACCTGAAAACTAGTGCGGAGTTTGGTTGAGTCACCCCCGAGAAGGTGTTCTTTTTTGTAGCGAATTGTCCCGGACTGGAAAATGTGCATTTACAAACTATTTATAATCATAATTGAAGTTCATGTAGGGTGGACTTTAAAGATAACATGGTGTCCAGATCATATTCAAACCTCTTAGATTTGGCTTCGGGCAATATACCTAACTTTGGGCGAACCTGAGACGACTTCCCATTAATGACTCATGACTAGGATAATATCATAAATTGATGATGATAATGCTAATAGTGTGACCTCATATGCCCCCTCGTCAATTTGTATGCAACGAATGATTATTGTGGCTAACCAAGTTCCTTTGCGAGCTCGCATAAATCCATGAAGGTAAGAGTTGGTGTTTCAGTTGGGATGATGATTCCCTGTTATTGCAGCCCAAGGATGGGCTATCTGAGGATCTTGAGGTTGTCTATGTGGGTTGTTTAAAGGTTGAGGTAGAACCATCGAACAAGATGATGTTGCACAAGATCTCTTAGAAAATTTTAAGTGTGTTCCAACTTTTTTGCCACTGAGCTTCAAAGCCACGGGTTTTGCAAGCAACAACTATGGCCTCTTTTTCACTAAATGCTACCACTCATGATATGAAATCTCCACATGTACGAAAGTCTTCATGTATTCATGTTTAGTTCAAATAAACTACTCCACATAACACGACCACTCATGATATAAGATTTGCAAAAAAAAATCCCACAAAACGCTACCACTCATGATATAAAATCTACACATGTATGGAAGTCTTCATGTATACATGTTAAGTTCAAACAACCTACTCCGCAAAATGCAACCACTCGTGATATAAGATTTGCAAATGTATATGTATGAATTTGTAACAAGTTTTAAATGTAGACAGAACCTTTAAATGAAGTGGTTCATCTATATTTCTACACTTACAAAATCAATCACACCCCTTATCAACATCAACTACAAAAGAAATAACTATCCCTCTAAATCAAATAACATATATCATTCGGCGTTCACATTGCATTGTACACATGCGATTGCTACTGTAAAAGACTATAATGAAATGCTTCAACTATTTAGTGTAATGGTGATAAAACATCTACTTACTCTATAATACGTATATAGAGTATGAGTTTTGAGTAAAGGTGTGAAGGGCCAAGCCTTTGGGAGGAGAAAAAGTGTAAACATTAAAATGAGTTTGTTGTGAAGGGTTGGAAATAGAGATAATTGGTTATTCAACATCACGAGTAAGTAGTTACTTAGTAAGCACGCCAAACTGCTACATCTCCTCCTCCTATTCATTGGGTTTTATTGCAGATCTAGAAATAAATTGGGGTTTGATGGCGGATGAAGAAGGTTGTTCGTTCACAGATTCAGAAGAGGAAGGCAGAGACGAGTACCGGAAAGGAGGGTACCATGCTGTTCGGTTGGGGGATTCTTTTAAGAATGGCAGATATTTCATTCAAAGGAAGCTCGGCTGGGGTCATTTTTCTACTGTTTGGCTCGCCTGGGACCTCCAACGATCGGTACCGCCCCCCTTTTTTTTTTTTCCATAACTGCATTATCATGAGTTTTTTTTTCGTTTTTGCTGGCCTGATTTGGGATTATTCAATCTGGAGATCTGCATGTTCGTGAAGCATTATAATTTACCGCTTTCGGCTTTAAAACATTTATGCTTTAAATTCATGATTTCACTTTACCTTCGGTCACAATAGAATGTCACACGTTTCTCTTAATTGCTTTGGATCTAACATGAGACCTTGTAATTCAGTTTGGCTACATCGAATACAACCCTATTTTTGATTCCATTATTTCTTTAGTAAGGAAACTGACAATTAGAAAATTTGTGTCCCACACGGATTTTTCATTTAATTGCAATAAATGTTTCTTTCTTGGAGGGTTTTCAGTTTTATTTTAATTTGCGTTTCTTCATGGTTGCCGATTTTGTTTTTTTATTACAACAACCTTGCTGTGCATGCTGATGATATTAGAATTGCTGCCTGGATGTCCGTTTATTTACGTCCTGTCATCGTGTTGCAGAGATATGTAGCACTGAAGGCCCAGAAGAGTGCACAGCATTATTCGGAGGCAGCAATGGACGAGATCAATATATTAAAGCAAATTGCGGAAGGAGATCAAGAGGATAAAAACGGAGTCGTGAAATTACTTGACCATTTCAAGCATATTGGACCTAATGGGCAGCACATTTGTATGGTTTTTGAGTATTTGGGGGATAGTTTGTTATCACTGATTAAGTACACTAATTATACAGGCATTCCCTTAGATATTGTTCGTCAAATTAGTGTCCATATTTTGATAGGTTTGGATTATTTGCATCGAGAGTTATCGATTATTCACACTGATTTGAAGCCCGAAAACATTCTTCTATATTCTCCCATTGATCGGTCTAAAGATCCAAGAAATTCTAATGAACCGCCCTTGCTTTCACCCATTTTAGATAATCCCAACCAACTTTTTAAGTCATCTAGTGTAAAAGAGGGTGTGAATGGAGCTCAGAAGAATAAATTGAAGAGAAAAGCCAATAGGGCTGTGAATAAATGTGCAAGCAGTGTAATGGTCAGAGAAAGAGAATGTGATTCAGCCAATGCAGAGCAGGACATTGTGCACACAGATATTGCTGCTGGTTCCAGACCTCCGCATATGCGAGACAATAAAGCAATTCATTCCCCTAAGATTCAAAGCCTACAGTCAATGGATTTGAGATGCAAAATAGTAGATATGGGAAATGCCTGCTGGATACACAAACAGTTTACAACGGATATCCAGACTAGGCAATATTGATCCCCAGAGGTTATTCTGGGTTCAAATTATTCTACACCGGTAGATATGTGGTCATTTGCTTGCATAGTTTTTGAACTGGTTACAGGTGATGTGTTATTTGATCCACATGGTTCAGAACATTATGGCTGTGATGAGGTAGAGCAGTCTCTTTCTCATTCTTTGATGTGGTTAGGTTTCTTCTGTATGCTTGTTTTTCAAAGCTATCTGGGAAAAACTTACAGCTTTTTACTTGGTGTTTGTTTAAACTGTAAACCATATTTATGGTTCATAATGTCAAAAACAGTGGCATAGGTTGTTAGTTGCATTCTGTTACGCACATCTATTAAGGTTATCCATTTTGCTACACTTAACAAGTTTACCTTACCATTTCGCTCTCTTGTAATGGTGGTGGTGGTGATTTATGTATAGGATCACCTTGCCTTGATGATGGAACTCCTTGGAAAGATACCTCGTAAGGTAAGGTGCTTTTCAAAAACTGCATGACTTTCTTTGAGTGGTATGTGGGTCAATTTTCTGTCTATCCACAGTTATTGCTTTTGTTCATAGGCTTAAAGCTGTTTTGTTAATTATTATTCTTCTAAGTCAGACATTCTCTAATGCAGACTATGTGTGAAATCAGATTGCTTTAGGCGGGAGCTGTTCACGAGATCTTTTTGACAGGCATGGGGATTTAAAGCATATCAGACGACTTCGGTTTTGGCCCTTAGATCGTATACTAGTTGAGAAATATAAGTTAAGTGAGAAAGATGCTGATGAACTTGCCAAATTTTTACTTCCACTGCTGGATTTTGCACCAGAAAAGAGACCTACAGCAGGCCAGTGCCTTGTTCATCCATGGCTCAAATGGGATCCAAATCATTGCCCTTCATCGACTTCAAGGATGAACGGCCAGGCCGAGATTGAAGATGCTATAGATAGAAAAAAAAAGGAGAGTGAAGGTACAAGAGAAACCTTGGAGAAAGCTGAAATTTCAGTGAGAAATATGGCGATTGGAGGCAGTCCTGCAGGTTTTGGCAGAACAAAGTCGTCCATAAAGACAATGAATCAACAAGCAGGCACGGTGCTCAAGTGAGCATATATGGGCTGAGGTTGATCTTATGAAATATGATGGTTCTAGAGACTATAGTCATAAGATGCGTCGTGGTTCCCAATGACAGATTCACAAATGCGATGCTGCTTATTTTGCTGAAACTCTTATTGTATTTCTTTCGTTGGCGTTGATATTAAGTATGATTGATTTTATGGAGGCATCAGGGTTATGCTTTCAAGCATTGTACTTTGAGTCCCACTTACAAGATTTGTCTCATTGCCTCAGAAAGCCACCAGCTTGAGGGTCCATATTGATTCTTATCTTTCATATATAAATATAACAGTCATAACTCTTCAAGAAACATAAAAGGGTTAAGGACTTTGTGGTTTGATTGAAACAAACTTAAGGTTGGTCATCGTCCATGTGAAACTTTGGTTAATGAAAGTTTAAAAATTGACAGAATATCCTGTTGGACTCAACATATTCTGCCTTTTTAAGCCCCTGATTAGGAATGCCATAGCCACAGTATGGTTCAGTTTTCTAAAGCTATTATTGTTAATGTTGCAACTAACTCTTGAAGCATATAATCAAAGTTTCATGGTTAATCAATGTCCGTCATGATTGTTACAAATCAAATGACTTTTCTGGCATTTTCACTTTGAAATTTGAAGTGATAATGGACATCCTAACAAACAAGAAAGTATACATTGTGGATGTTAAGTAGCATAGACAACATTTTTAAAATGGGTATCAGAAAATTACGAGTCTTCCGAGAATATTCTAATCGACTTCTTTCTCTGGTCCCAAAGATTAATATATTCTTGTACCATAATGCAATTGTGAAGCCAAGTTGTTCGATGCACAAGTGTAATTTGTTTGTTTGATAATTTAAAAGAGGGAAAGGGTCCTCTCCTGAGAGTTTGAACAACAAAAACATCATAACAGATATCTACAGCGTCCCTCTGAGGACAAAAAGACAATAAAAATGGGGTACCGGAAAATTACCATATTCAGCACCTTGAAGTTAACTGACAAAATTACAAAAACTACATAAAAAAGAGCCTGCAGTCATGGTCTTAAGGGCCTACGGGTAACAAAAACAAGCCCAAAACCAAATTACTGAGTGCAACTGGTTATGAGCGTAACTGGTTATGATAAAATTCCTTCAGTGACACCTCCTCTGAAAGACACTTCGCCAAAAGACCAATAGAATCCATTATCTTGGCTAGGTTGCATTCCCCTGACTAATCCTGAGTAAATTGGTAGGCTCGTTTGGAAAAACAAGACTCTGAGACATGTGTAAGTCTTGGAGGACAAGAAACTTGAGGGTTGCCCATTTGACCAAGGGAATTAAAATTTGATTGGCATTGTCAAGCTCCACAAGGTTGAGGGCGTCAGCCATAAACTCAGGGGCGCCTTTGTTCTCAACAACAAGAAGTAGTGTGTTCATTGGTAGAGCAAGCATGTTGGCACAATACAAGCAATCAAGAGGCTGGGAAGAAGTCGGTTATTCCTTTACTTGGGGAGGCTTAAAGGCGCGAGCTTGAGTAAGATAGGATTGGGAGGAAGGAGAAGGAGAAGGAGATGGATCACCAATGGGATGGCGAGAAACTTTGGGATGGGAATTTTACTCAGAAGGAGCTTCCACATATGACGCCTTGAGCTAGTTACATATTTACAAACTTGAATCAAGCTTTTCATCAAGAACATTAGATTCGAGGGCAAGTTCTCTCACCAATAGGTTTAAAGTAGCCTTGAGAGATTGTAGTTTCCTGTTCTAAACTATCGAAAGGAGGGAATTTTGGGTGACTGCTTCATAGTTTCTCTCCTTAATGTTGAGATGAGATCTCGACTAGAGTTCATCCGGATTCCACTACTTACCCTATTGGTTAGAGATAATCATGTACATTAACACTACATATAAAAGTCCAACTCAGGCATAAAGGCCAAATTGAAGACTACTTTGAAATATGACAAACTTATAGGTCCCTTGTGATTATGTTTCTCCTCAAGCTTCTTGGGGCCGCACTTGCGAACCTGCTTAACCTTGTCCTCTTTAGGGGTATCCTCGCCACTTTCTCACCACAAGATTTCTTGGTCACGGTAGAATGACATACCAAAGCAAAGAATGGAAAAATTAAGATTGCAAAGCTATTAATGTAAGCACCTTTATGGCAAGTCCTTCACGAGCCTAGACACTCGTGCCCTTTCTTGGAATGCAAAAGTTAGGAGTCATCGCCAACTTGTAATGGGCATTGGAAGATATAGTGAGAGGGAATGATGATGGGTTTTAGGAAATAAAACCCTCAACATCAATCAAATATGTGACACCAAATTTGGTGAGATAGTTTATTGCTTTATCAATCTCCTGGTGGCCAAATACTTAGGGGTGCCTTGGTTCCCAATAATAACAAGTGGCGTCCTCACCGTAGAGCAAGCATGTAAGCCCAATAAAAGCAGTAAAGGGGCCCAAAAGAAGTTGGGTACTCCTTTACTAGGATAGGCTTTAAGGCATGAGCTTGAGGCGAGAAGGGGAGGATCTTTGGCATGGGAATTGGACTCAAAATGGGCATCCACATGTGACGCCTTGGGCTGGTTACATTTTTCCAAAATTGAATCAAGCTTTTCATCAATAACATTAAAGTTGAGGTTCAATTCTCTCACCATTAGGTTCAAAGTAGCACAGAAGAGATTGCATTCTCTTATTCTAAAACTACCGAAAGGAGGAATTTTTTAGATGCAATTTGGGCCGAGTTCGTCAAGATTCCACATCTTACCTTGTTGGTTAAGATTATCGACATGGTTATTCATTGTTTTGCAAACTAAGGCATTAATAGAATAGAAACCATGATGAACTATGCATTACTGAGAGAAGTACAAAAGCCGCAAACCAAGAAAGTCCGTTGATCACTACAAGAAGATGTCAGTAAAAGATAGAACTACGGGACACTGTCACATTGGAAAACCACAAATCATTGGGAATCTTACAAACACCGCAAAAATCCGTGAAACAAAGGAAAAAGCTGCACAATGAGGACAAGGACCAAAATCAAATATGCAGAGTCACTATTAAAAGGGGTGACTATTGGGTATTGTATGGATTATATACTCATTGTAATAAAGAGACATATATGCATATAGATGAGAAAGAGAGGCACACACACACACACACACATATATGGATATAGATGGAGATATATAGAAATAGAAAGAGATAGAGAGAAATAGAGAATAAGAGCAAGAGTAGTGTGGAAGTGTGTGAGAATGAGAGATAGAAGATACCGAAGCTAAACTCTGAATTGTAATGAATTCTGAAAGATTAATATAAAGACCATGTTTTTCTCAATGTGCATATTATTATGATTCTATCTTTGTATTTGATGCTATGATCTATTATGAATCCCTATTCTTTGACATATCCCTTACTAAAGAACAAACTATTTAATCTCACGATCACATTGAGGCTTAAGGTCAACATTTGGTGTCCTGAGCCCGTGTCTTTTGTTAGCGAATGTCTAGAGAGATAGCACCACCGGGGTATTGGAAACCCACACTAATTGAGATTAAAGACCGGTGGGAGCTAGCTAGGATTCGAAATTTAAACAATAAGAAACACGACTTGAGGAACCTTACGAGCGGGTTGAAAACCAATTTTTGGAGATTCTAGAGAAGAGTTTTGGTCACTTTTTCCACACTTATTGTGGCCTTGGATTTTGAGAGTTGCTAAAAGAATTGAGTGGACACGACTCCAACTAAAAAACCACCCAAGTGGAAAAAGAGAAATTGAAAAAACTTGAAGAGCTAGACGAACCATGGACACAAGCACTTGATTATTGGTTTGAGACAACAATAGACTCTTTTACTATCACTTGGGCAATCGATGTTGGAACAATTTTGATCATGAAAAGAATGAATTCTATGAAGGATCTAGAAGGAGATTACTTACAAAGATTCCATTTCGATTTGTCTCCTTTTGGTAGAGTAGGACTGATTAAAAGTGTGAAACCATTTCTTTAGGGAAGACATTGTGGGATACCGAGTGGGAAGAGGGGTGATCCAAGAGATGTAACTATTAGAATTTTCTAGGGTGATGGTTGGGGTAGAAGAAATAGTAGGACGTGAAGGATGAGAAAATTGAAAAAACAAGGATTACATAGCCAATTAAGATAATGATAAAAATTAGTAATATAAGTAAATGTACAATCAAGAAAATGAGGAGAACGAGAAGAGAAAACTAGGTTATCCACGGAAAGAAAATAATTCGAGAAAAATATGGAATTACAAAGGTTGGCAAGAGAAGGAAGAAATAAGAGATTATATGAGAGGGGAAAAAATTAACAAAAAAGTTAGGAGTTGGAGCAAGACAATGTGCCCACTTCAAGTGGAGACAATTAATGCTTTCCTCGAAGGGAGAAGACCATCGAAAGTCAAAAGTAACTTCCACACTAAGCGAGATCGACAATTGGTGGTTACTCTGCAGATGAAAATCATCATGAGAAAATGTTTGGTATGACTTGCAAAGAATGTATCTCAATAAATTGCACTCCTAAATCATCCGTTCTACAAGGGTATCGAGGCAATGAGTAAGAAACACACATGAAATGACATACAATGGATAGATTTAAAGGGGCTACAACGAGTGCTAGGGTCATATATCTAGAGGGCAGTAATCCCTACACTAGGTCAACCTAGGGTTTTCAAGGCCTGCAATCAAGATAGAGGAGAGAACCCTACTAAGATATCGGTAGTTGGGTGAGGAGAGGTATAGATCAACAATAGATAAGGCAAACATGCATAATATAACTGAAATGAAATTAATGTAAAGCTAAGGAGTTGATCATGAATAAGAGTATTATGCTAACTAGCATCCAAACATATGTAACACTAAGCTAACATAGCACAATGAGGGAAGGGAAGTGAACTAATCTATGTAAAATGACAAAAGATGGTTAGAGCACTCACCTTGTACTGTAGGGTGGTCATTGATGCATCTATCTCTCCAGAGAAGCAACACACCGAGAGAGAATCATTATTAGGTGGAGAAGGGGAACACCATTCCTGTCCTAGACTCACTATAGATGACCCAATAGTGCAAGAAAACCAACCAAGAAGAAGAGTGTCTAATCCAATCCAAGCAAAGTGCAAGATGAACCAAGAGCCTAAGCGAGAAAGTGCAAAGATGGTGCAAAAGAGCATAACAAATGACAATTCCTAAGGTCCGATCTTCCTTCCTTATGAATGTTAAACTGAGGTGAGTATATGCGTCGGCCAAGAGAAACATAACATCGACACCATCGCCCATGGGCAATGGCACCGGCCAAAGGTGGTAAAAAGAGGTAATGTGTCATGGAAAGAGAAAGAAAGATCAAGAACATAGATGAACAAGGTGTAAAGTGGTGTGAAAATAAGTAGAATGTTGTGAGACCTAAGGGGACAAGTACAACAAGTGTAGGGACAACTAAGGCCAAGACCAAATAGCAAAAATCTCGTACTTGTCTCTAACCCATAATGGTTACGTGAATAACCATTCCCATTCTCAATAGGACCCTTAAGGCACTGCTTAAGAAATAGATGCATCGGTGGCCCTTATATGCACAAAGGAAATTGTTAGTAACATGTATGAAAGATTGGGTGTTCTGTGGAAATCCAGTTGTTGCAGTCTCGAACCTATCCTGGTTGACCCGAATTTCATTTGGTGCAAGGTTAGCATTAAACATTCTGATGAGACCTTCTTCTTGTGTAATGTTTATGGTCCCTCTATTCCGCAAAAGAAAAGAGTGCTCTGGTCTACACTTCAGCCAGTCCTGGCTTCGGCTGCAAACTCCAAGATCGTAGTTGCAGGTGATTTTAATGCAACTCTATCTGATAATGATAAACGGGGAGGTATTCAATGGCAGCCCCGTTCTCAAGCTGATTTCATTTCCTTTGTGTCTTCCACCAATCTTGTGGACTTGGAGCCGTGCTCGGGTTGGTTTACGTGGAATAATCGGAGGCTTGGGTTCAGTTCAATGGCAGTGCATCTTGACAAATTTCTGGTCTCCGAAGTTTGGTTGCATCACAACATTCTCTTGAAAAGCTTTGTTCTTCCACTTTCTGGATCTGATCATTTTCCTATTTCTTTAAACATCTCCTTTGATCTTCCCCTCAATGATCGCCGTTCAAATTTGAAAACATGTGGTTGTAGGATTCTACTCTTAGACCCTGATTAAATCTTGGTGGGATTCCTTCATGGTCGAAGGGACGTGGATGTATATTCTCTCCAAAAAAACTCTCATTGTTGAAAGACAATCTGAGAGTCCTGGAATGCCTCCTATTTCAAAAACATCTTTCAAGAGAAAATCAGAGTGGAAAAAGAGCTTCGTATTCTTAATGACTCTATTTTCTCACATGGGATGCATCAGGCTGACTTTCTTAAAGAAAAATTGTTGTTAAGGGAGCTTGGCGATCTCCTCCTTAAAGAGGAAACTTACTGGAGACAAAAATCGAGGGAAGTTTGGTGGGCAGATGGTGATAAAAATACTAAGTTCTTCCACGCGTCGGTGAAAGCTAGAAGAAATTCCAATTATATTTCTTCCCTTCATTTGGAAGATAACTCTATGGCGTCCACCCAAAGCCGAATCAAATCGGAGTCGGTGTCGTTCTTCCAAAAGTTGTTGAATGGTGATTCAGCCACCCCCTTGGGCGCTCAACTCCCCTTCTTTCAACAGATTCCTTCTTTGGTTGATGACGCAGACAATATAAAGCTTCTTTCCCCTTTTCCAAGGAGGAAGTCCACAAAATAGTTTTTCAATGAAAAGGGACAAAGCGCCTGGTCCCGATGGCTTCCCACCTCTTTCTTTCAGGACTTCTGGGAAGTTATTGGGGATACAATCTGGCATGTTGTTGAGGAATCCCGACATACAGGTAAGCTTCTGGGCGCACTAAATCATACTCTCATTTGCATGTTTCCTAAAAAGTCTCTGGCAGATTCTTTAGATGACTTCAGACCGATTTCTCTCGTAACACGACCTACAAAATTATCTCAAAAGCCATTGCCACAAGAATAAGCCCTCTACTTTCTAAATTAGTGGCACATGAACAAAGTGGATTCATTCCGGGAGGTCTATTACTGACGGGATCATTATCTCGCATGAATTGATTCATACTCTTCACTCTTCCTCTAGAGCTGGCATGATGTTGAAACTGGACTTTAGTAAAGCTTATGACCGTATCAATTGGAGATTCCTTATTAAGTCACTTCATGCTATGGGATTTAGTTGGCACTTCTGCAACTGGATTTTCAACTGCATTGCCTCACCACGTTTCTCAGTCTTGGTCAATGGTTTGGCAGAAGGTTTTTTCAGCAGTAAGCAGGGGACTGAGACAAGGTGACCCTCTTTCCTCTTTTCTTTTTATTCTGGTCGCGGAAGCTCTTAGTCGGAGCATCAAATCTACTTTACTGGATGGTTCTCTCAAAGGTATTCACATAACTTCCAATCTCCCGCCTCTCTCGCACCAACAATTCGCTGATGATACATTCTTATTTGGTCAAGCGTCTATTCCTGAAGCAGATGCTTCTCTTCTCTTCTGAATTCTTATTCTTTAGCGACGTGAGATAGGTCATCAACTTCCACAAATCTGTCATTTTCTTTTTTAATGTTGCTCCCAGAATACAACGCAGGATCAAAGCTATTCTTGGCTTTACCGTGGGTGTCCTCCCGTCCAAATATCTAGGCATACCTCTTTTCTCTGGGCATGGTAAAGCCATTTTATGGGATGGGCTCATTAATTCTCTCTGCTCCAGATTGCTCTCCTGGAGAGGTAAATGGCTATCCTGGCAGGGAGGGCCATGTTGATAAACTCTATTCTTCTAGCCATTCCTATCTATATGTTTTCTGTCTTGAAAATCCCCAAGATAGTTCTTCACAAAATTGAGAAGATCATCAGAACATTCTTATGGCAAGGGAACAATGAAGAGTGAAAATTCCACTTGGTTAAATGGGATACGGTCAAGTTGCCCAAACGTTTGGGTGGACTGGGTATTATGGATCTCACTCTTGAACTCAGCTCTCGGGGCTAAACTTGTATGGAACTTTATTTCAGATGCTAAAAGGCTTGCCTTTCAAGTTCTTTCCCATAAGTATCTTGAGGGTGGTCATCCCGAGCTCTTGCTCTCCAGTTCGAGCTTCCCAAAGGTTCACATGTTTGGAACTTTTTTTGTAATTCTAGATCCCTGATTGCAGACTTGGTCTCTTGGAAAATCAATAATGGACAACGTGCCAACTTTTGGGAGGACAGCTGGAACGGGTTACCTCCTATTAATCTAAAGCCTAAACTCAACAGAGTTATGAACGAGACCAAAATTTCATGGGGCTCTTTGGTTGCTGATTATGGAGACCAACATCAGAACGGGTCGCCTTCTTGGAATTGGAAAGATTTTACCAATTTTGTGCCCTCCGCTCTTGAATCATCACTTTATAAGGAAGCCATTCAAGTCAGAAATCCTCATTTCCTTGGCAGCGAGGACCAATTGCTATGGCTTGGGGATGACACGGGTTCCTTCACCGTGAAAGTGGGTTATGATCTTCTTTCCTCTTGGTCCGACCAGGGCCTCCCAAGTTCTTTTGGTTGCTGGCATAATAGTATTTCCCCCAAAGTGGCCATCTTTGGGTGGTTGGTATTGAAAAAGAAAATTCGACACAAGCGAGGAGAAGGTCTTGGGGCTATGAGGGACCCACCAAGTGTGTGCTTTGTGGTGCTGATGAGGAAGACCTGGACCACCTTTTTATTTTTTGTCCTTTCGCTTCCAGTTGTTGGGATTGGCTTCTTTGTAAATTAAAACTTGCTTGGGTTCCATGCAAAAATATCAGTGAAACCCTCCTCTCATGGCCGAAATTCAATTTCAAAAGCTCTTTTTGTTCTATTTGGTCCATTGCTCCATTCTTCCTCCTTTGGCATATTTGGTGGGAGCACAATCTTCGGCTCTTCCGGATCAAACGGCCGAGCAACATGTTTTCCTCAACAAGTTGGAAGTGGCCATATCAAAAAAGTTAGTATCAACAGTCTGTCAAACTCCAACTTCTCATCCGGGTTCTATCATTAAAAAAGGTCTCTCACAGGTTGAAAAATTAATTCGAAGGAAAAGGGCCAGGTGGAGACCCCCCCGAAGGGTATGTGGAAACTTAATTTTGATGGTGCTTCTAGAGGAAATCTAGGTAAATCAGGGGTTGGATGTATTCTTAGAGATGATTCAGGATTTCTTATTAAGGCTGGATCATTTCCCCTCCGGGATGGTTCGTGCAATGTTGCAGAAGCCCAAGCACTTTTAGAAGGGGTGAAGATGGTTGTTATTTTGGGTTGCTCTCAACTTTTTATTGAAGGTGACTCACAATTAATTATCCATTCGAATCTAGAGGATCTTCCCCCTCGTGGAAAATCAACTCTTTCATCCCACATATTTTCTTTTGGCTGGGCAAGATTGGTACTTGGCACATCATGCACAATTACTCGGGAAACTAATTATGCCGTTGATCTACTGGTGAACTTCACAATTGATCACCCTGCCGCCAGTGTCATTTCTGATACAGTCGATGCGTGGCAAGGTCTTCCAAGAATCATCTCAAGTGAGTAGAACAGCTAGTGCTCTCAGGTCGGATTTGGCTTCTTGTGTGTTACACCCCATTTAAGGGAGGATGTGGTCCTCTTTTTGATTTGTGATTCCCTGTTTTGGCTCTCTCGTTGTTAGTCTTTTCGAGCAGCATAATGGCGTTTCTTGGCTTCCCTTTCGTTATACTGCAAAGCTCTGTCCTGGACATCGTCACTGAAAGGAACGATAAGAATATTGTTCCAAGCCGCGATCTCAGATGATAATAACACACCACATTAGATTTGCAAAACAGAAGAGCTAAAATACCATATATGGAAATCCATCATAATCCATAATGCTCAATACATTACAATATAATGACTTTAATTATTTAATAAGAAAGATGTACATATAGGAGGAGGGAAGTGTAACTACTACCTAAATTAGTGGTGAAGAACTCCCACTAACTGATACTGGTAGTTAAGTTAACTCCATAAGACTAGTAAGCTAACTCCACACAACTAGTACACCTAAGCAAGCTAACCCAACAAGTGTAGGGCTAACACAAGTGTAAGAATTATCCTAATAAATAAATAAAATGATAAATAATAACCTACACTAACACCCTCCCGTAAGCATAGATTAGGTGGGTGGAAAGAAGGTGGGTCCCAACAACAAGGCCTGATGAGGTACCCACGTACAACAATTGGGGAAAATGGACACCGCAAGGTACCCAAAACTAGTAATAACAAAGTAGAGAGAAAAATCCTGCTACAAGATATCCTCAGAAGCTCGGCTCTAAAAACTCATACAATGCTGAAGAAGTGTGGTGCGCATTGTGGTCTGAATCCACTACTCGATCATAAAACACAAAAACAATCGACATCGGGCTTCACCAGAATAGCTCCATGCAAGGAGACTGTCAATGGAGTGATGTCAAAAATGTAAAAAAAAACATCAAACATAATTTGATCAACTGCTACAAATAGGTGTGCCACGATGCAATAATAACCAAGGCAACAAGACAAGGACATGATATCCAAATAAATAGGAGTGCCACAATCCAAGAAAAGCCAAGATAACAAGGCAAAGACACGAAATCAAGAAGCAGTATCAACACCACACCCTCCCATATTGCTAAATGAGTAGAGTGATACCACAGATCTGTATGAGTTGTCAAAATCAACTACTCAAACACTGACAAACTAACACTGGGCTTCCCTAGAATAGCTCCCCCACAAGAGAGACCGTCAACATGCCAAAAAAAGTGTTGAAAATTCAGATCCAAAATATCTCAACAAACAAGAGAGATATAAATGTATACACTCATAGATACAAGAATGCAACACCCAAAAGTTTAGGAGATCGGGCACAACCGAAATTGCATCCACAAGTGATCTTAACACCCTCTCAAATTTGGCACTTTATAATTAAGTGCATGTAAATATTACAATGAGTAAAATTATATTTTACATTTGAAATATGTGTATAAAAATGTCACCAATGTGTAGATCTCAAAAACATACACAATTTCAAAAAAAAGATCACCTTAATCGAGCTACGGATCAAAAGTTATGAGCTCTACAAGGTTTTGCTATTAAAATAATATTTTAATGCTGATCTTTTAAAAGGTACACGTGACACCCAAATGTCCAAAGGGTAAAAGAGTGCATCCACACGATACATGCTTGCAACCAAAGGATAAAATCCTGCTCCCAAAACCTAAATGTCCAGAGGGTAAATCATTGCATTCGGAGGGTACACGTTAATATCCAATGGATAAAAGAATGCACCAGAGGGTACAGATCTGCGTCCAAAGTGGATAGAAGATCGCATCTAAAGCTGAAATATTCGAGAAGGTAAAATAATGTATCCGAAGGTACACGTTTATATCCAATGGATAAAAGAATGCACCCAGAGGGTACATATTTGCGTCTAGTGGATAAAAGATTGCATCCAAAACCAAAATATCCAGAGGGTAAAAGAATGCATCCGAGAAGGTACACGCTTATATCCAATGGATAAAAGAATGCACCCAGAGTACAGATCTCGTGTCTAATGGATAAAATATTGCATCTAAAACCGAAATATCTAGAGGGTAAAAGAATGCATCGAAAGGTACACACTTATATCCAATGGATAAAAGAATGCACCCAGAGGGTACAGATCTGCGTCCAGTGGATAAAAGACTGCATCCAAAACCGAAATATCCAGAGGGTAAAAGAATGCATCGAAAGGTACACACTTATATCCAATAGATAAAAGAATGCACCCAGAGGGTACATGATTTGCGTCCAGTGGATAAAAGACTGCATCCAAAATTGAAATACCCAAAGGGTAAAAGAATGCATCCGGAAGGTACACGCTTATATCAAATGGATAAAAGAATGCACCCATAGGGTACAGATCTAGATCTAGATTTGACTGCCTAAAAACATGGTCGAGTTTACAGTCGATTCTAGGGTTTTGAAACCTTCCAAATCCAATACCGCACTCTGTTTTGCATAAAATGCACTCTGCAGAAAATTGCTAACAAATTCCGAATACATGAAAAAATAAACCCTTGCTTGCAAAGAAAAACTTACAAATGGATGTCTACATCATCTACATCTCGATACCATGAAAGAACGATAAGAATATTGTTCCAAGTGTGATGTCGATGATAATAACACACCACATTAGATTTGCAAAATAGAAGAGCTAAAATACCATATATGGAAATCCATCATAATCCATAATGTTCAATACATTACAATACAATGACTTGAATTATTCAATAAGAAAGATGTACATATAGGAGGAGGGAAGTGAAACTACTACCTAAATCAGTGGTGAAGAACTCCCACTAACTGATACTGGTAATTAAGTTAACTCCATAGGACTAGTAAGATAACTCCACATAATTGAGAAGCTAACTCAACACAACTAGTAAGCTAACTCCACACAACTAGTACACCTAAGCAAGCTAACCCAACAAGTGTAGGGCTAACACAAGTGTAAGAATTATCCTAATAAATAAAAAAAAGGATAAATAATAACCTACACTAACAACCATGACTTTGGCGATTGATTGCTCTCGCCTTTCGGTGATCTTTCATTTCTCCTCGGAACAAGAAGCCGAGGCTATTGAAACTTTGTTGGGCGATACCTATAGGTTTGGCCGCCATGCACACTTCGATGCGAGACATAGTGGCTGCTTTCGTCTCCTTTTGTTTGCTACTGGAGGAGGATCTGGTCATTGTTGAGTTCCTGTGTAACTCTGTTATTCTTGCCGTTCATCGTGTGGGGTGGGGAGGAATTGGCCGACTTCTCCTTCGGATCCTCTCCTTTGGATTGAAGAGGTCGATGAGCTTGCAGTCGGCACTTTGGACATGGTATTGAATGGATATGTGGACCATAAAGCTCTTCTTCACCATGCACAAAGTGTTAGCAACCTCTTCATGATGGGTCGGCTCGATCATCGTCTCCTGCCTGAGGTGGACATTGAGGCTGTTGGCTTCCCTGTCTACTTGCAATTGATCAATGGAATGAATTTAGGGACAGGGTGCGTGGCGCATATCAACTTCTTCTGAGGGAGGCCAACCTTCGCAGGGCCCTGCATTGGATGAGGTTGTTGTGTCCCTCTGTGCTTTGGATCATTTTTGCGTTGCTTGGGATTTTGGTTCTTTGTTTGCGGTGTGGGCAGTCGCCTTTCTTCCTCTCTCCTTCCTTCTTCCTTCCTTCTTCCTCCTGTATTCTCTCTTCTTCTTCTTCTCTCTTGTTAGGTTGGGGCCTAACCCCCTAGTTCAAAGCTCTGGTCAAAAGCGTTAAATTATCAAAAAAATGTATGAAAGATGAACAATGAAAAATTAGGTGTATACATATGCCCAATCGTTGATCACTTTGCATGACACAATATTAAAAGTAAGTACATAAAGGAATGTTGAAAGGACTAGCTGAAATGAAATATACCCACCAATGCGTACTGATAGTGTCGCTCGTCATACCATGCACATGTGTAATCAATTCTGCAAGAACCATGGAAAAGAAAAACTGAAAGGAAACACTAGAGGATCATCAGTAAAATAAGACATGAATCACCTAGCTAGAGGCCTATAGGACAAATGTCATGATGGGATGGTGCCAAAAAGAGGCAAAAATCAAAGATCATAAAAAATAGTCGTGTAATAGGTCGAAATAAATGACATGAGATTACAGTCGAGATGCAACAAACAACGCGTGTTACAGAGTTTGGGAGCAAAAATGACGGTTGTTTGAAGATTTAGGTTGATCGCAACCAAATTTGAATAGAAATTTGAGTTTTATATAGTGATTTTGATTTTTATTTGGTTATTGCTATTTTTGGAATTGAGAGAATCGAGATCTCAAATTCCAAATTTGGGCATTATTCGGCATCATGACATAAGTACGTAGTGGTGATGGAGGATGGCGAGGTGGAGCACGTGGTGGGGTACAACCACGGGTAAGTCATTGCATTTAATTTAGTTGAGTAAATTAGGTGCGATTTGGTTATTTTATTTTTTGGAGTCGTTAGTGCACTATTTTTGGTTCAAAATTACATCGGGGGTAGGTTAGGAAAAATGCAAGTGGGTTTGAATTTTTATTTGTCATTTTTTAGATTTCGAAAGTCAATTTTTTAGAAGTCCCGATCACTTTTTGGCTAGACACCATCGACCCCTTCATAACATGAGGGCCGATGGCGTCGTAACGAGGAAAATTTAGAGCCGAGGTGATGGTGTAGGGGAATTGTTTTTAGGAGCCAATAATGTCTAGCCATGGGGCCGATGGTGTAGGAAAGTTATAGGTATAGGTTATGTGCGCGATTCTTCACTCTAAATTGATATTTTAGAGTTCTAATGTTTACTTGTTGTCATTTTTTTGGATACTGAGATAGAGCATAGGATCAGCCTATAGTAGAGTGTAAATGTATCATGGTTAAGTGTGATGATTGTTGAATTGAAATAGGTAGAGGTTACCCAGTTGCAGGGTTGGGGCTTTGGGGGCATTATACAAATGCCCAGGATAACATTAGATCTGGATTTACTACAAATGTTCTTAGCTGCATGGAAGACCAGGTCCAACACCTTTCGGTGGTGGACATGACAAGATACCATGTAGATAACATTGACTTTAGAGGATGCGCATGGTATTTTGGTGTATTCTTGATTGGTGGAACATGCATGTATTGTGATCTTAATTCAGATGTCGTAGAGTGGCGTAGAGCGAGAGAACATTAACCATATGGGCTATTAGGAGGGACACATACGACAAGAGTATGCTATGTGTCTAATTTAGCATTGTGTAGGCTGCAGGATGTAGTTGAACATGGGGTATAGTTCAATTTGGGAACCACCATATGGGTATAGTTGGTGCATGATTTATATAGGGTGCAACGTAGATGACAGAGGGTCATGGGACCCGTGATATTATTAATGGCCTGGGTATATGTGAGGTTCCCTATGTATAGGCCAACATGGACACCACAAACAAAGAATTGTAATGCCTTGAGAGTGCTTCGGTGGGCACGGGGGCCAAAAGTGAGGTCACTTGAGTATTCCATCCACTAGCACATGTGGGTCTAAGTGATGTTAATCCTCATAACTCCCAAATATAGCAACAATTACTCGAATATATCGACTCATGTAATTCCTTATAACACATAATAAATGAAAACACATATGCAAGTTTTAATCGATTCAAATAATAAAGGGAATGGTCATCATGAGGTTTGTGAAGGATCTGAAACATCATGAGGTGATGCAGATCTTCAACACATTTGCATGCATTCATCAACTCATAACAACCAATTTCAATCATTCTCATTAGTATCTTGTTTTTAGAAGTCTTTCCAACAAGCTCTATAGGATCAAATATGTAAAAATGGCACAATCAACCTAAAAATTACCCTTCCAACCCCCATATCCTGCTCTCACATTTTGTACACAAGCCCAATCAACTGTTAAAATGAATTATTTTCTTGTAAAACCTAATTTTCCCATAATTCCACTCTATTCCTCTCACAAGCTTTAATTGTCTGATTTCAACTCTTTATATTGTTTCACCATGCTCAGAATAAAATGAAACCATTCAACTCTTTATATTGTTAGAGATTGTTAGAAAATGTTTACTTAGAGACTGTGTTGTGGTGCTTAGATGATTAATTTATGTGGCTTATTGAATGTTGTATCTCTCTCTCTCTCTCACACACACACACACTCTCTCTCTCTCTTTGTCTCACTCACTCTCTCACATTCTCTCTCACTCTCACTCTCTCCTTATCATTCTCTTACTTTCTATTTATCTCTCGCTCTCACTCTCTCTCCCTCTCATGTTTTCTTTCTCTCTCTCTCTCTCTCAAAATCTCAATCTCACTCTCACTCTCTTTTCCTCTCACACTCTCACTAACTCTTTCTTTATTTTGAATCAAACAAACTTTAGTTTTATTGACGACTCGACTAGGAGGGCATGACAACCACAAGGAAATCGGAGATTGTTTAAAATCCCTCTAGTCTACAGTAGTGATTACAAAGTGAAAAATGCTCTTGATCTTCTACACTACAAGGATTAGAAAACCTCATATATTTCCAGTAGGTCTCATGAGTGAGTTCATCTTTTGGAATATCAATATTAGGACCATATTTCCTAGTCTCGTGCCTAGAACCATCATTGAGTCTGCTTGTACAACTACCTTGTTTATGAGGGGTGGGATAAGTAACTAAATGGATATGACATCTACCTTGTGCCTTGCAATGCATATTACACATCTTTGCTAAACCCGTTTCTCCCCACATATACTTACACTCTTGAATGCCAAATTTTTCACACACTGAAACAAATTTCACATTTCTCATATTTTTATGTATGGTATTATGTAAGCCTGGATGACCCATTGGAAGCTAGAAAAAATAACCACATGCTCATATTCACATTCATGATTCACTTTGATACATGTTCATATTCACAAGAACCTCTTCTTCCTTGAAAGTGTCTAGTTTGTCTTGGTAATGGTGTCTCCATGTATCCAAGGAATGAGGAATACTGGCGTTTGTGGTAGGATTGGACATTCAGGAATCATTGAGTGTTTGAATCAGAATGTCATTGCATATGGAGAAAAAATTTCAAACATGGGAGTAATGCATCTTGGAAAATAAAATTGAACCTCAGAAATCCTCTCAAATTTCCATCTTACACAAGCACTTGACATATCAATATTTGTTCTTGAATGAAATCTTCATTCTTGACATCTTGGAACTGAAAGAATTATTCAAAATATCATAAAAAATGATCAAATTTGCTTAGTATCCCAATCCGTCAGACCCAAAAATATGATTGGACTTGTTATTCTCAATTTAGGGTTTAGGGTTTAGTATTTAGGGCTCATGGTTCATGGTTTATGGTTTATGGTTTAGGGCTCAAGGTTTAGGGATTAGGGCTCAAGATTTAGGGTTCAATGTTTAGGGTCTATGGTCTATGGTTTAGGGTTTAGGTTTTAGGGATCAGGGTTAAAGACTAAATGTTTAGGGTTTATGGTTTAGGTTTTAGGGTTTAGTGTTTAGGGCTCGAGTTGAGGGTTGAGGGTTGAGGGTTTAGGGTTTAGGGTATAGGGTATAGGGTATAGGGTATAGGGTTTATGGTTAAGGGATCGGGGTTGATGGTTTAGGGTTTAGGGCTCGGAGTTTACAGTTTAGGGTTTAAGGTTTAAATTTTAGGGTTTGGGGTTTAGAGATCGGGGTTTAGATTTTATGGATGAGGGTTTGATGTTTGTAGTTACCAGTTTAGGATTTAGGGATCAATGCCCTAGACTCAAGCTTTAGATTTTAGGGTCTAGGGATTAGGGCTCAATTTTTAGGGTTCAAGGTTGTGACACTTAAAATTACAAGAGCTGGAAAATGAGGATTTTTTTTAAAACATAAAAACAAATTACACAGCTACAATCGTACAGATTTATTTATTCAAATTCATTAAATCAAATTGGTTCTTTTGATCTATCTGATAACATCCATGTATGGCCGAGAAGGGTGTATCAGATCTCCACGATCTCCCTTCGTCACTACTTCAAGTGACAATGCTTACTAGCATTTCGGCTCAACCTTTTAAAGGTCATGAGAACTATGTGAAAGTCCTTGTGTCTACCACGAAGCTAATTTCCTAACTTCGTATTCTGGTATCCGACCATTGTCTACCTCATGTTCAATGTTTAACTTCCCATGATCAGGTTACAGATAAATTTTTATTTTAATTGGAGGACTTAGGTGATCAGACAATGCACAACCATCAATGCATTACTTTTGCCAAAGTTATCCACCATGCAGGTTACGACTAAACTCAAGACAAGACACTAGTCTTATGAGTTTTAAGTCTTCTGCCACCTCATAACTATCCCTTTCACAATTATCTAGATCTTTATAGTTTGTTTTTTATTTTATTTCCAATTTAACCTATCTTACAAGAGTTTATATTAAAATAGATGCCAAAGGCCAACTAGGATCATTATGAGATAAGTACATTCGTTATGCTGAAATGTAACTATATCAACATTCCACATGTACTTATCCCTTAATATGCCTAATGGATCTTTCCATCTATTTACCATCCCATTTAGTTTCTCATTTCTTGATGTTTGATTCTTTAACTTTAAATTACCTTTTTATAATGATACTCTTCCATTCTCTATACAACAGGATTTACAATCTTAACATAATAATACCAAGTTTACCGAAAGGCTGAATTTTACATATATAATATATATATATATATATATATATATATATATATATATATATATATATATTCCTTGATTAGCTACGCCACTAAATAGCTATTAAATTTAGAAATTAAAAGACAAATGATTGTTACAATAATTGTCCAATTATCGGCTTCATACATTGATTACTATCAAATAAATATATTTAACAATTTGTGAAAAGTAAGATTTCTCAACTCAAGTATTCATCATTTACTCATTTTGAGACATTATTACACACAAAGTAATTATCTCTTTATTAAAATCATAAATTACATATGTCGTTAAGGCAAATTATATAACCGGTATAATAACTCTCACATAGTGAGGTTTAAATATTTACAATGGGTCCAAGATCCCAATAAATTCAGTCAAAATTCTAGGATTTCATCCTTCTACAAATTGAAATCCAAGTATCTCATTTTGATCCATGCTACGATAAAACTTCACAAAACATGAGTTTCCGCACATCTGAAAGTAATGGCTAATGGTCCTGTAAGACTAGAGTAGTGGTATGATGTCAATTCAAAATGAACTGGCATGAATATTAACTCCATTTTCTGATGCAATTAATTAGTAAAATAAGAAGGGATATACATGTTGTTTTATCAACAAGCATATGGTAATACAACTGAAAATGTATTACTACTAGGTTTCTATAAAGATACAGCTATGGATGCACACAAATAGAACAACCCATTTCTATTTCAGCGATCATGTTCCCTCCAATCACACAGGTCAATACATCTGTATTTCAGCTTCAATCAATAAGTATTTGACATTTAAAATTTCTACATAACTCGTAAAAACAATATGATTAAGAAGAGTATTTCTTTCCCCTTATTTTTAATAAGTTACCATCACAAAAATAATAATAAAACCATAATCATTCAACCTCGAATTCAGATTATGACCGCAAGAAAATCATACTTTACTTGGTATAGATTTAAATACTATTTTTCTTACTTTCCAAATCAATGGGCAACTTAACAAAATTGTCTGAAGTCATCATTTCTAAATACCAATTAAACATATTCTCTCAAGGTGATGAGCAACTCATCATATCATCCAAAAATATCATTAATCAAGTAAAATAAAACTTAATTTCTTTTCAGTCAATGAGAAGCTCTACAATTAGCACAAATATCACCATATTTACATCACTTTAACATGTTCTATCTGGTAACCGAACAACCCAACAAAACAATATAGCGGCACCATGATTACATCATTTAAACATACTCTTTTTAGTAAAAGAACAACTAATAATTTCTTTCATAAGATATCATTATATTAAACCCAATCATGCCTCCAATTACTCCTTGGTGCATCTGGGTCAAGTTGTCCTAGCTTTTATGCCCTTACCAAGACAAGTAATTTCTTTTTCACATTCTTACAAGAAACCAAGTCATATTGCCAGGCTGGAAATTACAAGCTAAATGCCTTTTTTTGTAATTATTCACACATGACAACACACCCCATTTATACATAATGATAAAATTTCTGGAAAATGCAGCCCCATGCAAGAGCTTTGACACCCACAAATTATCATTCAAAAGATCTCAATAAATTAAAAATCAGACCTGCATATAACAGCCAAGAAGATAAATACAAAACCTCCAACTGATTGCAAACCCACATTGATTGGGTTACCCAAATCGATTCATTTATGCAAGTCGATTTGTATACCCAAATTGATTTGGGTGTTAAATCGATTTGTTTACAGAAAACACACAACCAAATTCCAGTTTAACAAAATGAAAACCCACAAGCACAAATCGATTTTAAACACACAAATTCACAAAACATTTTTCCTTCTTCTTGTACAGGAAAAACCCAACTCTTTTCCTTTCAGGTACAATTTATCATAATGCAACGAAGGAATTTTTAACCTTTCTTCTACTTTATTTTTGCAGATCAAAACCCAAAACCCCATCTGGGTTTTTTCTGGGTTTAGTTAAAATCACACAAAGAAACTAAAAAGAATACAAAATCCATCAATTTCCTTTTCAAACTGCATCTCCAAACGATTAAATCAAAAGCTGTCCACAAATTCCTTGATTGCCATTAAAAACAGAATGTGTATTTCCTCATTTTTTACCAATAATGCAAAAGAGAGAAAGGAGAAGATATTCATGCCTGAAGTAAACCCAGAATTGCAACTTTCTACTCTTCTAACTCTAACAAGTTGAATCCTTCTTTCCTCCAAAACTCATGCAAGTATTTCAGAAGGGGAGAATAAAAAATAGAGCAAGGAGAAGTAACAAAAATAATAATGAAAGAGACTATAGTTGGGCGGCATATTGGAGAATTTTTGAGCTTCCAATGGTACATGTACTAGTGCATGCCGCACACTTGTGCCATGTGAAGGTGTTTCACTTTTATGAAACCCATAAATTTCAATATCTAAATAATTTTTTTGGCTTACATGTCAAATCCCTCTAAAATATATATACTAATTAATATTTCATACACATTTTTTTACTTTAGTTGTTACCCAACTTAATGGTTAAGTAAAAATTAACCTTCATAATACAAGTCCACATATCTCCCACAATATATTACCATAATAATTAGTTGAATTTCCAGGTTTATATAAAACATTCCAATAACGAAAATCACCAAGTCCGTAAATCATAATTTAAATATTCTCATAAAGTTGGCTTAATATAGCTTAGTCAAATAAAACAGAGGCAATTATCATCGCAGTCATGCAAAAGTTGAACAAAACAAAAGACGACCAAACCGAATAAAATAAAGTAACCGAAATACAAATAACCGAAAGATCCACAATCATTTATGAACCATTTTACCTACGATTAAGGCCTAATCACGTTTTAGGAAGGATCATCAAGGTGGGTGCGGGGTTATTCGTTCCGCAGTGTCATGCCGCGCAGACAGAAGCTGTGGGTCATGACACAATGAACCAAATGAATTTTACACACAATGATGATCTCATCTAATCCTGATTAGACTTATCCATAGTTAATTTAACTTACAAGAATTTTTGGGATGTTACAAAGGTTTAGAATTTAGCGTCGATATTAGATAATCCAAACGACATTTTGTTATAGGCATACATACCACACTTGGCGGTGAAAGCATCTTGGTCGATCGATTCTTTAACCAGAATCTGATTATAACCCAAATATCCATCAAGCAAAGAAAACCTTTGCACTCCTGCTATTGTTTGAAGGATTTTCTCCATAAATGGAAGGGGATAATGGTCCTTTAATGAAGCCCATTTTAAGTCCCTGAAATCTACACATAACCAGATTTCTCCATTTTTCTTCCTAATGGGAACTAAATTATCTACCCAAGAGGAATGTTTGATTGGAAAAATAATGCAAGCCTCAATAAGCTTGGAGAGCTCCTTTCTCATCAGTGGCTCAATCTTGGGATTCACCGTCTCTATTTTTGCCGAACTAGCTTAACATTAGGATCAAGTTCGATAGTATGTTGTGCCAAACCTAGATCAAAACCATGCAGATATTTATAACTCCATGCAAAGACATCATTAAACTCTTGACAAAGTTTGACAAAATATTTTCTCTTTCGGGGTACACACTTTTCCAATCTTTAAAAACTTTTCCTTTGCCACTTCAACCTCTTCAAAATCATCTTCTTTGACTACCATGTTAGCACTTTGTCTTCTAGCCTGATCATCTAAATTAAAGATGGACTCAAGAGTAACCAAGCCTTTTGGAAGCTTGTTTCTTTTCAATTGTATAATCTGGTCACTATATGCTTCGCAACTTAGCTTGATTTTTCACAGCAAATTCTACTTCTTCGCTTGCGAAAAGAATAATTTTTTTATCATTATCGAAAACTTGCCAACTACTGTATTATCAAGAACTATAGGTCGAACAACCATTTTAACAGGATGCCGCTCATCCTTCATGATATCAACAGGCACATCATATTGTGAGCCAACCGTAGCAAGCCTGTCAACATCTTGATTTTGATTTCTAGGAACCACGTGGATCCCGAAAGCCTCAAAATATTCAATCAAATTCCAAACTCGATTCTTATAAGATCTTAGAAAATCATTTTTGACACACTACGAGCTCTTACTTGATGTATAACCAATTCATTGTCACAAAAAATAGTTAAGGCCTTGATCCCTTTCTTTTGAGCCAATTGAATTCCTTGCACAAGAGCTTCATATTCGGCGACATTATTGGTGCAACTAAATTGCAGTAAAAAGATGAGAAGTACTTATCTCCTTCTAGAGAAATTAACATGACACCAACACCTACTCCATTTTTACTCCTTGAGCCATCAAAAACAATTTCAAATTCCTTCCGAGTTATTTTGGGTTTTAACAAGTTGTGGTATGACTGTGCCTTCTTCGTGAATACAATACGTACCCAACCATGTCTCCTCTAAAAGCAAAAAACCAGCTTCTTCTTCCGCCAATGCATCAGCATAAGGATCAAATTGATGTTCTATACTTACCTCATCCAACACAATATCAAGGACCTCTTCCACAAGAGTGGTTGGTTTGTGATCAGCAATCTCCTCTTCTTGATCACAAATAGTATAATTTCCATTTATGGGACTAGAAGTATAAGACTCCACATGATTATGAAAAATTAGCTTTGCCCTTATAGTTACTTTAGTTCCATACCAAGTCCTGAGGATCATATGTGACCAATCAATAGATAGATAACCACCCATTTTGGCGGTGAAGTCCCGTGACAAGCATATGATGAAGTGAGGGGGAAGATCAATAACTGATATATCTTGTGTGAATGATAAGTCTGGGTACGCATGGATAGTAAGCTGAATTCCTTTGATAATCCCAATAGTCTGAAATGACGTGCCATCCAATGAAAAAAATCCCCTAGAGACCGGTGTGTATGGTATTCCTAGCCCATCTGCAATTTTCTTGGTAATGACCGAAATCGCTTGCACCAAAATCGATCATACGCTTAGGTACCGAATTCTCGCCAATAATTAGAGAGATATAGAATGGTGGAGGTTTATTAATTTTAGGAATAACTCCTTCTTTTGGTTGGTACAAAATTGTAGCAGCTGATGATCCATGGTGTGTTTTCTTCGCTAGACGTACCAAAACCTTTTAGGAATTCCCAAAAAAATCCTTTGAGAGGGAATCGAAATTACTTCCCACATAGTAACATTCAAGTTGGTCCTTTTCATTTGTTTAATAATGCTGAAAGGGATACCACCTACCTTTCCAACATTCTTCTATACGCTGGGATCATATTTTGGAAAGTTCTTTTTGGGTACTGTGATGCCTGAAGAACCTTCTTTCTTTTCGGTATGACTAGCATGTGTTTCTAACAACTTCTTTCCCGTATCTTTATCGATCGCCACATGTGGTCAAGACTAAGTCAATGATTGATCAAATTTAGAAGGTTGGGATTCCATTTCCCTCTTTTGAAATGAGTATTAACTACTACTGATGAAGAATCCACATTCAACCCACAAAAATCTTCCTCCTGCCAATTCAACAAAGTGGTTTCCTCGGACGCCTGTGGTTGGTTTGCTGCTTCTTGCGTAGATGCATCCTCCGTTGGCTCAGTAGGAACATATATGATTTGAACCATAAGAGCTTGGCTAAGAACCCCATTGGGACAAATATTTTGATTGTGAGGTTGAGAACAAGGATAACACCACTCATAATCTTGAACTAGATTGTTTTGGATGGGTACAAGGGCTCTAGAAGAGCTAGCAGCAAGAGGATTCCTAAAGTTCAGAGGCTTAACATTTGCAACTTGGTTTTGAGATTGGTTATTACCTTGAGGGGGTTGACGGTTAGATTGGTATTGCTGATTTTGGGGCTGATAAGGACGAGTATATTTGAGACTAGTGTATTTTGAGGGCTACAAGTTTGTTCCCAAAGATTTGTAGCAGTGAATTAACTTCAAAGAGATCATTTGAAGGGGTTGGTGTAGACTGAGCTAGTTAATTAGAGGCTTCAAAGAGGAGAAATAGTAGGTTGATTGTTGGGAAGCTCAGGATACAAGGGAATGGAGGTCTTGGAGTAATTTTCCCAACTTGAATCAAAGATTGTTTTTCTCTTATAGCAATTTCATAAGCATTAGGCAAAGTGGTCCCTCCCATTGGTTGGATCATAACTACTACATCACTATTTAAGGATCTTAAATAGTAGAGGAAGGAAATGTTTGGAGAAGTTTTGATCGAGTGTCGTAATCCTATTCCAAGTCTTTTGGAAGCGGATATTGAAATCACTCATATACTCTTGAGGCATTCTCTTAATAGTTGTGAGTTGTTCCATGAGTGACAAGTGGTCACTCTTATCTTCGAACTTTTGACAAAGTTTTTCCCAACCCCATTGGGACAAATATTTTGATTGCGAGGTTGAGAACAAGGATATCACCACTCATAATCTTGAACTAGATTGTTTTAGATGGGTACAATGGCTTTATAAGAGCTAGCAGAAAGAAGAGGATTCCTAAAGTTCGAGAGGCTTAACATTTGCAACTTGGTTTTGAGATTTGTTATTACCTTGAGGGTATTGACGGTTAGATTGGTATTGCTGATTTTGGGGCTGATAAGGACGAGTATACCGAGACTATTGTATTTTGAGGGCTACAAGTTTGTTCCCAAAGATTTGTAGCGGTGACTTAACTTCAAAGAGATCATTTGAAGGGGTTGGTGTAGACTAGGCTAGTTAATTAGAGGCTATCGAAAGAGGAGCAATAGTAGGTTGATTGTTGGGAAGCTCATGATACAAGGGAATGGAGGTCTTGGAGTAATTTTCCCAACTTGAATCAAAGATTGTTTTTCTCTTATAGCAATTTCATAAGCATTAGGCAAAGTGGTCCCTCCCATTGGTTGGATCATAACTACTACATCACTATTTAAGGATCTTAAATAGTAGAGGAAGGAAATGTTTGGAGAAGTTTTGATCAGTGTCGTAATCCTATTCCAAGTCTTTTGGAAGCGGAAATTGAAATCACTCATATACTCTTGAGGCATTCTCTTAATAGTTGTGAGTTGTTCCATGAGTGACAAGTGGTCACTCTTATCTTCGAACTTTTGACAAAGTTTTTCCCCAACCCCATTGGGACAAATATTTTGATTGCGAGGTTGAGAACAAGGATATCACCACTCATAATCTTGAACTAGATTGTTTTGGACGGGTACAATGGCTTTATAAGAGCTAGCAGCAAGAGGATTCCTAAATTTCAGAGGCTTAACATTTGCAACTTGGTTTTGAGATTGGTTATTACCTTGAGGGTATTGACGGTTAGATTGGTATTGCTGATTTTGGGGCTGATAAGGACGAGTATACTGAGACTATTGTATTTTGAGGGCTACAAGTTTGTTCCCAAAGATTTGTAGCAGTGAATTAACTTCAAAGAGATCATTTGAAGGGGTTGGTGTAGACTAGGCTAGTTAATTAGAGGCTTCTGAAAGAGGAGCAATAGTAGGTTGATTGTTGGGAAGCTCATGATACAAGGGAATTGGAGGTCTTGGAGTAATTTTCCCAACTTGAATCAAAGATTGTTTTTCTCTTATAGCAATTTCATAAGCATTAGGCAAAGTGGTCCCTCCCATTGGTTGGATCATAACTACTACATCACTATTTAAGGATATTAAATAGTAGAGGAAGGAATTGTTTGGAGAAGTTTTGATCAAGTCTCGGAATCCTATTCCAAGTCTTTTGGAATCGGAAATTGAAATCACTCATATACTCTTGAGGTGTTCTCTTAATAGTCGTGAGTTGTTCCATGAGTGACAAGTGGTCACTCTTATCTTGAACTTTTGACAAAGTTTTTCCCAACCCCATTGGGACAAATATTTTGATGCGAGGTTGAGAACAAGGATATCACCACTCATAATCTTGAACTAGATTGTTTTGGGACGGGTACAATGGCTTTATAAGAGCTAGCAGCAAGAGGATTCCTAAATTTTGAGAGGCTTAACATTTACAACTTGGTTTTGAGATTGGTTATTACCTTGAGGGTATTGACGGTTAGATTGGTATTGCTGATTTTGGGGCTGATAAGGACGAGTATCTTGAGACTATTGTATTTTGAGGGCTACAAGTTTGTTCCCAAAGATTTGAAGTGGTGAATTAACTTCAAAGAGATCATTTGAAGGGGTTGGTGTAGACTAGGCTAGTTAATTAGAGGCTTCAAAGAGGAGCAATAGTAGGTTGATTATTGGGAAGCTCAGGATACAAGGGAATTGGAGGTCTTGGAGAAATCTTCCCAACTTGAATCAAAGAATTTTTTTCTCTTATAGTAATGTCATAAGCATTAGGCAAAGTGGTCCCTCCCATTGGTTGGATCATAATTGCTACATGACTATTTAAGGATCTTAAATAGTAGAGGAAGGAATTGTTTGGAGAAGGTTTGATCAGTGCCAGAATCCTATTCCAAGTCTTTTGGAATCGGAAATTGAAATCACTCATATACTCTTGAGGTAGTCTCTTAATAGTTGTGAGTTGTTCCATGAGTGACAAGTGGTCACTCTTATCTTCGAACTTTTGACAAAGTTTTTCCCAACCCCATTGGGACAAATATTTTGATTGCGAGGTTGAGAACAAGGATATCACCACTCATAATCTTGAACTAGATTGTTTTGGACGGGTACAATGGCTTTAGCAGAGCTAGTACCAAGAGGATTCCTAAAGTTGAGAGGCTTAACATTTGCAACTTGGTTTTGAGATTGGTTATTACCTTGAGGGTATTGACGGTTAGATTGGTATTGCTGATTTTGGGGTGATAAGGACGAGTATACCGAGACTATTGTATTTTGAGGGCTACAAGTTTGTTCCCAAAGGTTTGTAGCAGTGAATTTACTTCAAAGAGATCATTTGAAGGGGCTGGTGTAGACTGGGCTAGTTAATTAGAGGCTTCAAAGAGGAGCAATAGTAGGTTGATTGTTGGGAAGCTCATGATACAAGGAATGGAGGTCTTGGAGTAATTTTCCCAACTTAAATCAAAGATTGTTTTTCTCTTATAGCAATGTCATAAGCATCAGGCAAAGTAGTCCCTCCCATTGATTGGATCATAACTGCTACATCACTATTTAAGGATCTTAAATAGTAGAGGAAGGCATTGTTTGGAGAAGGTTTTATCAGTGTCGGAATCCTATTCCAAGTCTTTTGGAATCGGAAATTGAAATCACTCATATACTCTTGAGGTACTCTCTTAATAGTTGTGAGTTGTTCCATGAGTGACAAGTGGTCACTCTTATCTTCGAACTGTTGACAAATATTTTCCCCCAACTCATCCCAAGTGCGTATGGAACCAACGGCTAACCCACGAACCATTGGAGTGCCTTTCCTTTACGAGAATTAGCAAGGATTTTGACGACAACATTGTCCTCTGTGATATTATGTACGACACAAATACTAGCCACATCCAAAATGTGCTCTACTGGAGTAATACTAGTTTCCCCGTATAGAAATGTAAACTTTTGAGAGCAACATCAAGTATAACATCTCGTTAGACTAACTAGAGTGGATTGGTAGCATTGAAAGGAGGAAACACCTGGTTCCTTACGACCATAATGATGAGTGGATGATTGTCCTTGGTGGAGGAAACCTCCCAAAAGGAGGTGTTGAATGACCTCTGCAAGGTGGTGCCGCAACTGGTGATGTTGAAATACCTCTACCTCTTCTTCTTGGGGGAGATGAAGATAGTTCAATATGTCGATAATTTCCTTTCTTTGAAGAAGATTCGGTATGAATTCTTTGCACAAGTCAACACACTGCGAAATTCAAAGTCCGAGAGATGTAGAGTCGCCAGATACTTTGATTAATGCAAATGCTAAGTCGATTTTAATGTGGGGGATCTAGTTCTTGCTCATCTCAGAAAAGAGATATTTCCAAAAGGGGAATACAACAAGCTAAAGCTCAAGAAAATTGGACCTTGCAAGATTTTAAGAAAGTTTTCTAGTAATGCATATGAAATTGAACTTCCAGAAGGTGTTGGCATTTCTCCTATTTTCAATGTAGCTGATCTATATCCATACAAAGGAGAAGAACCAGCTGTACAAGATGTTGAACTAGGTGAGAAGGAACCCATTTCTTGGGAACAACAGTTACCAAAGGACTTTCCTAAGCATACCTGAAGCTATTCTTGACAAGAGGGTGACAAAGAAAACCAGAGACAAAGAGTATTTCCAATACTTAGTCAAATGGAAAGACATGCCTAAGGAAGATGCCACATGGTTGAGTGAAAATGAGATTCTTAAGTTGGGCAACAAATTAGAATATTTGATGAATGTGATTAAACGAGAATTATTCTTTTTGTTGGCAGGTAGTATGATGCAGGAGCATCTATGCTAGCTAAGAGTTTGGTTGTTTAATTGGTCTAAGAGTGTAGTAAAGTTTATTTTCCTGCAACTATTTGTATTCAAATTATTTTAATGGGTGGTTCTCATAAAATAAATAAGCATGTATAAGGCGGATATCATGAAGGGTGGAAGAGTTATTTGGTACAAGCCATGGTGTGATTTTAGAAGTGTATCTAGTATATTGGTAAAGTTGTTGCACTTGAGTTAAAAAAAAAAAAAAATAGAATGTTGAGTTTTCTAGGGTGTTTTTGAGTAAATTATGGAGTCTATGATAGGGAATAGATTATCCATTTATGAAGGATGTCGAATGTAAATAAAAGAGAGGACTGTAACGTGTGTAAGAGTTTGGATCAGCGTAGTGTTGTTAGTATACACAAAGAAAGATATATATATATTTTCTAGCAGCATGTTGTGTATCGACTTATGAAGGAATTTCAGAGGATATAAACACGAATTCACGATTGGAAGAGTTTGGTAACAGCTCAATCGATTTCCCAAGGGCAGAAATTGAGTAAGGGAGATTGAATTTTGGTTAAGAATTAATTGTTTTATGGTCTCTGTTTTAACACAGTCTTGCAAGTTTGCGAGCTAGGGCACGAATTTGAATTTTTGATCAAACTTTCAATTTACCCAACGAAAAATTCTAAGATTTCAGAGAAAATTCTGGTGGAGGTAGCCCATCATCTGCAAAAAGAATTAGTTTGATTGGTGTTGTGTCAGGCGAGAATGAAACAGTATAAATTTGGGAAGGCGTCCCCATACCAGAGCTCACGTTTTTGCAAAAATTGAATCAATTTTATTAATTTCTAAGACCTGCAATCTTAAAGGAGTCGTGGTAAATGTCTGCAGCATTCAATTGTGTTAGATCAAGCATCAATATCTTTCTATTGTTGAAATTGAAATTCAGGAGAACAGTGGACAACAAAGACAAGTTTAATATTTGAATTACACACAAAATAATTCACTGCAAGAAGAATAAGTGGAGCAAATTAATTGGTGAATCGAGTACACCAATGACCCCTTAAACTTCATACTTTAGCATTGATTGACATTATAAGGTAGAAACAAGAGAAAACAAAACAAATGAAAACACGGTCTCCGCCTCTGAATTCACCGTAAAAGACAAGAAAACAAGATTTTATTCAATTTGTTTTTTTGGCAAACCCTAGGTATCTCATTTTAAATCAAGCAAAAATGAAATATTTTACAATTTCAAATTTCTGCAATTCTTCTTAATTGTTTTATTCTGGCGAGCTCTAGTTACGATCCATTAAATCATTTTTCATAATGAATTTACAAGAAAACGTACATACAAATTTATTTATTGTAGACTTCCTCCACCATTTATTTTCTATCCCCGAATGAATTCTCTTCTTTAGAAAACACATGAAAATTTGTATGCATATTCAATTAAATGCTCTCCTTGCATTCACAAACCTCTTTCCATGTGTTCAAGTTGGTGTCTCGAATGATGATACTTGTGCAACCAAGAAGAAAAACCTTATGCCTTTGTGAGCTCCATATTCGATACCATTCGTTTCTTCTTTTCTTGACCGCATGAGAATTTGGAGTTAACGAAATAATTATTTTGCCAAGAAAACATGTTTTTGCACAAGTTTTCTCCAATCCACCAATTCGCTACCTATGTATAATTCAATGCCGGTGGTTCTTACTACCTCCTCTAATGTGCCGCTTCTCGCAACAATCCACCACGACGTATTTTATCCATGGCGCATGACGTTTTATTCTCGCGTTAAAATCTCGGAATGCAAATGATGTGGAATCAATCTCCAACCGAGGATTCTTTAATCTTTACACACAAGTAATACTATGAATCTCGCCACCTTGGTTTGTGGGAAAGCAAAGATTATAGTAGCAACATCAGCATGTTAAATACATTTACAAATTTTCCTTTTATCCTTATTTGAATGTGAAAAGATCCTTTGACCATGGGATTTAATTAAAAACTTTACCAATTTTATAATCCATCAAATCAATTTCTTCCTTCAAACAAAGTGGTTGTTCAATGCGCTTCTTCTTTTTGGGACTAGTTGTTTATTGCTCACAAAAGCTTGATTGTAGTGCAATTCTTCTATTGAAATTTGAGTTGTGCATGATTATCTCAGGGGAAATAATGGAAGAGGTTGTAACTAAGAATAAATGAATATCCCATTAACTTTTCGTAATAACTACCTCCATGATTTCGTGATGTGGGAATTAAATTCGGGTATGTAGTGAAGAAGTTTCCAATTTGGAATGTGGATGGGGAAATGGGGAAGTTTGTCAATTTTATCTTTACCGATGGCGGGATTCGAAATTTTCCCACATGGGTGAATACTAGAAAATATTTATCTTCAACCATCCCCAAAGTGTTTTGAGTGGTTAAGTGAGAATGAATGTCCACTTGATTTAACTTAAATATTAAATTTAACAATAAATTAACTTTAATTAATTAAAAGTTAGGATATAATTAATAATTTCTATTTAATTATTCAATGTTAAATTATTAATTAAATTAATATTATTAATAATTAATTTTAAATAATTAAATTAAAAGTATCAATTTATTAATTTGTGTGAGCCAAAAGGTGGTGAAAGAGGCGTGGTAGTGATGATGACGTGACTTTGAAAACACAATCATATGACCATTGATGATGGAGGAGATAGAAGATAAGAAAAAGTGTGACATCGTGCAATGAGATGCTATGAGGAGTGATCAAGATGTAAAAATTTCAAATAAAAAAAATTGAGTGATTAAAATTTTTGGGACAACAAATGGATATAATTAGGGACGAGGAATCATAAAGACGAAGTAATGTACCTAGATAAAACAAAGTGCAATAAAAATCTCAAAATGAAAGAATAAGAAGACAAAGAGAACACACACAAGTAAAAACGTAAGAAAATAAGAAGAACAAAACAAAATCCTAATTCACCTATGTACAAAGTTGGGGACCACTAACGCGACATCGATTGTAATGTTTGAGATATTTCCCATTATAGGGAAATGACATGTGGTCATCATCAAGATATGCGAGGTAATATGTATTATCCTTGCAAAAATGCTTTATTTTGAAGGGGCCAATCCATAATGAATCAAATTTCCCATGGCTCCCTTTAGGTTCTCTTCACTTAGCTCATAATAGGATAATGTCATTGATTTAGAAATGTCTCTCTCTTTCCTTTTTATGAAATAAAATTTTAACTCTTCTTTGGATGTTCCATGATTCGATCACAACAACAATCTTATCTTCTTTGAGCCCACTCAAAGAAAATTCTCTTATCAAGAACATTGCTAAAAATTTCATCTTCAATTACCTTTTCTAGTTACAATGCGAGTAATTCCAAGGATATGAGCATTTGTGTGTCTGCATTCCATATAATAAATTTGGAATGGAGACCTCTTGATAGCTCTCTTTGGTGTGATGCGGTTGACCCACAATGCATCATAAAGTTTGTTATGCCATTTTATGATTTTCATAGCCAATTTTGGACATTTAAATAATATTTTTGTTTCGGATTCCACTGAACATTTCCCTGTGGATAATAATATGAAGAATGTGCCAATGAAATTCCATAACCGTAACAAAACCAATAAACTTTGTGGAAGAAAAATTGGATGCATTGTTTTTCACAATATTTTGTGGAACACTATATCTAACCACGATGTACTCTTTGATGAAAATACAAACCACCTCTAAAGTAGTTTTCTTTAGGGGAATTGTCTTGAAACACTTACTGAAGTAATATGTTGTCGTGAGTACATGAGTATGCCCAACACTAAAATTAGGATTCAAAGTTCTAATTAAATCGAGACCCCATTGTTCAAATGGTTCCTCAATGAAAATTGGCTTTAATGGGAGAGCTGCAAGCTTAGGCCTTCTAACAAATTGTTGATAGGATTCACATTTTGAAACCCATTTTTGTGCATCTCTAAACAAATTTGGCAGTAATAATGTGCTCTTAAGATCTTGTAGGCGGTAATTAGTGCTTTGAGAAATGGCCTTTGCATGCTTGATCATGGAAAGATTTTAAGATCCTTTTTTCTACTCCTTATCAACACATCTTAAGAAAAATCCATCAATGCTCTTCTTAAACAAGGTGTTATACCAAATGACAAACTTTGCGGCTCTTAATATAATAGACAATTTTGTTTGGAATTCATGTGTTCGAGTCATTCTCCATATGTTAGAAAATATGCAATATCAGTACCATTCATCAATTGAAATAACAAATACCACTAATGAAATATTGTTGATATCTAAATCCTTGGCAACTTTATTTTTAGTTTCTTCAAAGAATGAATTTATTAAAAACCCATTTCATACACCAATTTGGTGGATTGATGTTAAAATCATACTTTTAATAATTCATGATCTATGTTCCCCTTTTGGATCCCGATTCTTATTGTGCGAGATTAATTTGACAATAGTATCATGGACCATAACAATGGTATGCGAATTCAAGATATAATATCTGAATTAATTGATAGATTTAACCTTTGCGTAGGCATAATTTTCGATTGGAGAATATTTAAGATCCCGATATTTTAATCCACAAATCATAAAAGTAATGGGATATTCAATACCTTTGTCATTCTTTTGTGTTGGCATGCGTGTGTTAGGTTGTCATTGATGAAAAAGTATGATCTTGATAAATTATGGTGAAGGAATGCAAGAGGAAGTTTGGAGTGAGTGTGACAAGGGAGGACAAGGCTTGGAATGCAGAAATTAGGGTAGGTTCATGAAGCATGAGGTGGAAACTAGCTCAACTAGGCCCGATTCAGAGACCTAGTGCAAGCATAGCTTGAAGTATGTAGTGATGCAAGTTAAAGTAGGGAATGATAAGTATGAATTGTGTGTAGGGATATTGTAGAGAGGATACATAATATGCTACAAGTCATAATCCAGATGATAGAGGCATGTATGAGGTCTTTTAGAGGCTCATTATTGAGAAAAAACTAGATAAACATGCACAAACCATGGTGGTTGACGAGTTTCATGCAAGTGAAAACTAAAATGAGTCATGAGACATGTGAAGGAGGTTAATACAATGTCGTGGTCAAAATTTCAAGTTAAAATTCAAACGGGAAGCAATAAAAGTGAGTTTTGGTGCTAACAAACTATTGAAATGATCATTTCAGATCAAGGGTTGAGTTTGAGTTGCTCATTGTAATGTTATAATTCTACATGGTGGTCTAATATATTCATTAGTGTTGGGGCATTGAATCTAGATAATTTTCTAATAATATTGATTCGAAAAACGGAATATACTTTATGAACAAAGTTTAAGAAGCTAAGGAGGTTCTAAACCCTCCTAAAACCCTACCTTCAAAGTGATGGAAGAGAATTGAAGTTTTTGTCATGAAATGAATGTGGAAATATTATGTGATGATTTGGGATTGTATAAGACTCCTTATACTTCATTTTGGTGGTGGTCTCACTCTCCAAGTCAACTAGTAAGGTGCTCAAATACCTTTGTTTTGAAGAAAATTGATGGTACAATCATGAATATCTAGGTTCAAGATGAAAAGTATGATGTGGGAGAAATATTAGGATGTTACCTAGATTCTTATGAAGATATTCAGGTACATTATATGAAAAATATTGGTGAAACAGGTCAAACAAGGTGAATTACCTCTTAAGGGCTAGAAGAGCAAAAAATAGTCAAGTTGGATTGAAGGGATGATGATGTAAAAGAACAGAGTTAAAGTAAAATATAAGCATGGAAATATGTTATGACTCCAATATGACATGATTTATACCATTATTTGATTTAGTGAGGTGATTTTTTGTTCAAGTTACAATGGTCAAAACTATCCTTTTAGGCCTATCATGAAGATCTGAGAAATGGAAGTGCAAGCATGGTTTTATCTATATAACCCCTATATGTGAGTGTTTGAAATTTAAGTAGAGGACTCTTGTGAAGTTATTAGTGCATTGGTTTTTCTTGAAAATGTGTTTTGAATCGGTAGAAGCCATCTAAGACAAGACTAGTTTTTGTAGTCTAAAACCTAGTTAGAGCTGTCTTAGAAATGCAAGCATATTCAAACTCAAAACTTTGAAATGGATATTGCTGGTAAATTTAATAGTTTTACAAGGATAGGATATTCACACAAATTTTTCCTATGATCCATGAACATGTGTTTGAATGAATTTATAATTCATTTTATGAGGACTGATTTTTGGGTTTGCAACTCCATTAGGACCTTGTCCTAATTAGTGTGTCTTGGTGAGAATTAAGGTGTTTGACATACTCCAAGTTTTGAAGGTGAAATAAAGGTCCATAAAACCATTCTCAAATCATCAATAAGTTTTAATAAAATATGTAATAGTATTGGTGAAGCAATCTTTAAGCTGGTTTTTAAGGAAGCCATGATTTGTATAAACCTAATTAAGAGATGAGTTGAAATGTAAGCCTCCTACCTTGATATGAAGAAATATAATCCTAATATGATGGAGTATACATCCTGAAGAGTTATCCATTCTATTTCAATGAGTGAGTACATGCATGATAGTTGAATACTAGTTTTTGAAGACCATGCACCTAGTTGAGCATATGAGCTCTAATGAAGACTTAGCGGTAAAATGACATGTTGCGAGAGATTGATAAGCTTGTATAAGACAAGGAGAGGTATATTTTAATGCTTATACTTCATCATAACAATTATAATGAGACTCATTACTAAAAGACATATTTCTATGTTGGGAAGAAGAGTATAAACTAAAAAATGATAGTTACAAGTCATATGTTAGACTAAATATGGAAGGTTTTCGATTACTTTAGAGGTACAACACGTTGAAAAGAGTTTTCCAAGTCCTCATAGGTGTCAAAGATGCCATGAAAATTTCATTAAGGGGCATTCTTATAACTGATATATTACATAAGTAATAATTACATTTTGGTTTGTTTTATGTGATGTCATCCAAGATCCTCATGACAAGTTGAGGAAGTGAGAAGGTGAAGTGTTTTTGAAGTGGAAATGAAGATGTGTTAGAGCATGTAGCAATCATGTATATGTATTTTTAGTTCAAGAAAAATCATCTTTTTGATGCCTATATTGAGAGTGTGTAGGAGCTGATGAAAAAATGAGAATCATCCTTGTGTATGCAATCAAGTGTGTGCGACTTAAAGATTGATTTATGAGCAGAAGAATAAGTTCATGAATATTGGATGAATGTTATTCCATTCATGTGTGAATGAGGTAAAAAATGTGTGTAAGATAGAGGGTATTAAGTTTTGTACTTGCAACAAATTGAGAAGAGGAGACACGAGACGATTTAGAAGGTGTGAAAGAGAGAATATGAGCTAAAAAAGAGATCACAATTTTTTGTATCAGAAAACTTGAGGAAAGTGATCAAAAAGTTGTACAAGTCTAAGTTATTGGTTAGAAAAATAGGTTTTTGAAATTCCTTATAATTTAGATATTGCAAAAGGTTAATTGGGTGCTTGACTGAATTCTTGGGAGTTGTTTCTTACATACAAGTAGGAGCTTGTTAAAGGTCAAGTGGGTGTTTGGCTAAATTTTGAAGTGGGTGCTTCAAGTTGAGTGGGTCATCAACGGATATGAAATACTTGTAATTTATTAAGGGAAAATTGTCTATGTAGTACATTGGTTTTAGTGGGGTTTTCTCCTTTTAAGTTTTTCCCACATTAAACATAGTGTTCACGTGTTGTTGCTTGTTGTTTGCTCATGTTTAAATGTTGTTGTTTACATGTTGACCATTTCTGGTCATCATAGGAACGGGAAATTTTAAACTTTTGAGTGAAACTTATGATTACAGGTGACTCTTTTCCTGAAACCTCCATTCAGAAAATGCAACTACTCAGAAATAACAACATTGTCCAGATGGAAATTCCAGGAGAGAGTCAAGAGCATTGAAGTATGTTATCATGATTGCAAGGTATTCTTCAAGTTATCTTTTGATTAATGTGTTTTATTTTGATATTGAGTTGCTTAAGACATTATACAGTTGGTTTATAGTAAAAAAATGCACAAGGAAAGAGACAACTCATTATCAGAATTTAGCATTTTATTCAAAAGAAATTATCCAGTTCTCCCACACAAGCCGTGGGATATGACTAAGCAATATCATATAAGTGGAAAGTAAAAGCATACACATGCTAAGAAATACATGTAAAAAGGTAAGAGGGAACCCCATCATTGCCTTGTCTCATCTTCCTTGTCAGCTTCTTTCCACCTCCATCTTCATTCCACCTTTATCTCCATCTCCTCCTCCAAGCCATCTCCATCTCTTGCTTTCCATTTCTGCTCATAGCCTGCACAATCAAAGAGAAATTTGTCATTTAAGAGCTCAGGGGAATCACCTTACTTCTATACATATATTTCAAAGTAGGTATGTGATTCTAATTTCAAAATATATGTTATTTCTTATTATGACAAAAGAAATTTGAAGGCATGCTACAAGGAAAGAAATTATAACAGAATTCAGGGTAGTAAGGCATGACAGAAGAGGAAGGAATGGGTAAGAGAAATCAGAAATGACAAGGATGAGACAGAGGACAGGTTCTTCATCAATTCAGAAAGGAAGAGTTTTGCAGTGGAAAGAAACACAAAAGTCATTAGAAAACAGCTATGCAAGAGCAAGAAGGAAGAAAAAACCAAATTATATGGACACAAGAGAGGCCAAAAGTGCCTAGTTTTCTAACTTGTTTATTGAGTCTTGCAGGTACAGGGTACAATCTGAAGATGATCAAATCAAGAATGTTTGACTTTGAAGGAGAAAACAATAGCAAAATTGATCAAGCAGTCACTACTTTATGTTTTGCAAATCTTTCAGAATGGATCAAAGAGGAACAATGAATCAATCAAAGAAAGTGCAAACAACATTGTGGTTGAAAATTAGACAACTCAGAGAGAATGGAGCAAGAGCTTATGTTTTTTCAAAAGAAGGTACAGGTACAAAAATCTGGAGAGAGAATATTTTTGAAAATTTTTGGCAGAGTTTCTCTCTATAAAATGAGCTTTGAAATAAAAATAGAATTGAATTCGAAGTATTTTCATGCTCCTAATCTACTTGAGCTACAAAAGAAATGATCACAGTCATAAAAAGTATGTATCTTGATTTCATTCAAGCAAATTTTTTTCAAAAGAAGGGAACAGAAATACGCATGCTACATTTTACTCAAGGAAGCAGGCTATGTTCTAAGTGGCAATGCTCATCAAGATAGCAATTTTCACATGTTTCATTTAACTATCTATATCCGAAAGTGACTAAATGAGAATAATGAAAGTCATCACCGAGGTTCTCATTAATGAAACAACCATTGGAGAAATAAACAATGTGAGCAAAATAGCATGTACAAACAAGCATACAATTTCGACTACAAGCTGAGAAGGAAAGAAATAATTCAAAAATTGAGATGCAAGGAGAAGAAAGTGTTTTTATGCTTAAATCCATTGATGCGTTTCAGTTTTGGCTCAAGACAGTGAGTTAAAAGAAATTAATTTCATTTAGCCATTTGAAAGCATAGTTCAATACAAAAGGATCCTATGGGTTACAGACAACATTGAATGAAGGGATTCGAAGGAATGGAACTCGGTTTCATACAGTGAACAAAAATACAAATACAAAGAGATTTTGAAAGGTTACAAAGTCAATAGAGAATTTTCCATGAGAAAATATGCAAGCTCGAATCAAACTCAATACGTCCAAAGCAAAAAACCGAGTATGCATGATGTGAAATAATGGGTTTCGTGGAGCTCCAAGCATCAATGACCGATAGCAAAATTATAAGATTAGGAGTTAGTTCGAATAGCAAAGCGACAGGCTTTATAGCCTCAAACGTAGAAGGTGAAGCTTCAATGGAACAAAGCCATTATGTAGTGAAAGCTGTAAGAATAATACACAGTTCAAAAGAGCTTATGATACAATTGCATGGTAGAAGCTAACAAATAAAACAAAGACCACTTGCAATACATCAATGATGTGTAGTTCAGAATAGCTATGATGCACGGTTTCAGTTTAAGTCTTCAAGGCGTCGAAGGACATAAAGGGTCAGGCAGAAGAATCGAGGCCGAGGTTGCAGAGCCAAGGAAACCGAGATCTCTAGACTATGTGAACGCGTTACAGTCAAATTTTTTAAGCATCGAATGAGCAGAAGACAAATGTAACGTAAATCCTAAAGCGACAACGTAGGATTAATAGAAACTAAAGAGATTATGTCGCAGGAGTGGTCGACGGTTTGCACTCGCTAAGTTTGCATTTGAAATGGACAAAGCATCGAAAGCATGGTAGACAGATTTAGACAAAGAACTCGGGATGCGACTATGGCAGAGCTGGTAAGACTGCAACATAAAGCTACCACTCATCAATATGAAGGAGGTCGATGTGATCGATAGAAATGATACACGTTCTAAGGAAGAAAAATCGATCTTTTTCATACAATGCATGGTTTCAACAAATACCAAGAATGATATATATAGCAGGAGTCCAAAAAATTATTTTACGTTTTGAGTAGAGAAAATGTCAGGAAGAAAATATGCAAAGTCAACCACTTACCATTTTAGCCATGATTCAAGATGGAAGCCATGAAGGAAAACAACAACCTAGATCGGAATGCACAAGAAAAACGAGCCACAAAGCCGGGTTTTCAGAAAAACGTAGAACTGGTAAAGAGGTTTACATGCCTTTGTCGCCTTTGCAAAAGAAACGTAAACCGAAATGAGTGTTTTTGCCAAAGCAATAACCTAGTAGGGGTAGGTTGATCCAACGGCATTTGTGGGAGAAGGATGCATAGATCGAGGGACCACAAGAAAGCAGAAGGAAGTACATGTACTACAAGAAATTAATGGCCATGATCGATATGCATAAATCCAACGTTCCAGAATTGGCACAAAGTTCACGAACAAGTACTTTTGAAATTGAATGGCCCAGATGGAGCAGCAGATGATCAATGGTCAAAAATACATTACCTCCAAAAGCAATAAAGCCTTCATTAATGTCTTCAAAACCGACGTCTGGGATTTGCCATCATATTTCTCAATCGATGGCTCAGGATAAACCTGCATGGATCACAATAAATGAAGAAGCATAGTAAAAAAGATCAAGCGCCACAATTAGAAAGTGATCAATCTACGGTCTATACCAATTCTTTAAGTGAAGTTGCAGGGTTACAGTGGCCCACACAGTTGCTTGAGATGCGTATAGGTGGCGGCCATCCAATGGCAAATAAAACAGGTAACAACTTCCTCACATATCACCTTGGCATGTATGGTGGACCTCTTCTACAAAGGCGTTGAAGGCTTATTTGACTATTTTTAATATTTTTTGAATATGCCAAAAAATAAAGGAGGAACATCCATATAAGGGGTCGACTAAAAACATGGCTCATGCCAAATATCATGCAAAGGGACAAAGGTAAAGTTTATTATTGGAAAATAATAAATTTATTTTTATGCATGCCTAAACAAGGCCAGAAATAAATTTCAGATTGAAAACAAGTCATTTCCAGAAATAGCAGGGGTCACCATCAAAAGCTGCAAAAGACAAAAGACTCATAAAAATAGTCTTTATCATGCAAACTGAAAGAGACAAGCCAAATATTATTTTAAAAGCAATTTTGCATGTAAGAGACTTGCTGAACAAGCATTGTTTATACTCTTTTAAAGTGATGCTCATGGCTTGAAATCCTTTTTGTAATAAATTAATATTATCCATAATAAAAATAAAAAGGGATAATTATTAATTTAATGGGCGAGTTCACTTTTAGGCCACTATTTTTAAAGAGTAATTGCTATATATTGTTGTGTGATTGCAAGCACAAAGGACCGAAAGTTGATGATCAAGAGTACATTGTGCTTTTGTAAGCTTTTGGGAGGACCCGAAATCCTACAGTGAGCACCTATTTTGATGCAATAAAGTTTGTTATCCTCCATTGCGCGTGCTTTTCAAAGTGTTTTCATGCTTTAGCAACTTGTGTAAGTGAAACTAGTCTTTCCTTTGCTTGTTTTCTATGCAAATTAACCTCTGAATTGAGCTATTTGTTTATATGCCAGTCTGGTTAAGTGTGTGTTTGCTGCAAACCTGTTTTGAAAGTGGTATTTCTTACCCTCTCACTTTAGTCGTTGCAGCTATTGCACCTTTTTCAGAAACACTTAGGCAATAAACAATAGAAGTGCTTTGAAGTGAAAAAAAAACAACTTTAGCATCACTAGTGTGTATATGCAGAATCAAGAGTTCTAAAAATTTGGTGTATCACCATTAGTTAACTTGTTTCATTCAAGTATTTGTTTTCTTGCAAGTTTTCTTCCTTTTCCTCATGCAGAGAGTAGGTTAGTGATTTATCGAGGGAACCAGCCCACTCTGGAGGCTCTCTTCTGCAAGCAACTCTACAACCCGGAAGAGTTCCCATTGTATCAAAGGAGTGGGGAACAAGCTGCGGTTGCAATTGCATGTTCCTCGCCTCAGTGCACTCTCAGATTGATAACAATTTTTGGCACGCCCGGTGGGATAGCGTTCTCACAAGCAGATTTCTACCTGATTAGAAGTTAGATTTATAAAGGAGCTGAGATTCATGCCCAAAATCACTACCAGATCATCAAGAAGAGGTATTCCCTTTGAATTTCGTCAATTACCTCTTAATTCACCTAGGAGAGGATGAAGGGCTAGATCTGTTCCATATTCATGTACTTCTCCACCTATCCATACACCTACCCAACACCCTATCATTCAGCCCCCCATATTTCCTATGGCCTTACTAAGACTGACTACCTTTTGTTGCCTTTGATCTTGTGCAACCCTTTAAGAATAAACAAATTATCACGATATTTCTGCAGCATCCTTCAAAAGCTTACCCTACTTCTCTGGAGAGGATCAAACTACCCATTTGAACATATCGAGATGTAGGAACTATTGTTTCCGTCCATCATATAGTCCATGAGGATGTTGCCATAAGATTGCTTGCTGCTTCGCTTAGAGGTAAAGCCCTCCAATGGTATAGAAATTTAGGAGTTGATACAATTGCCACTTGGAATCGATTAGGGCAGCCCTTTATTCCCAGTTTGAAGACAAATCCGATCATTTATCTCTAGTTGAGCAATTGAACACTATCAAAAGAGCCCCTACTGAATTAATGGTGATTTTAATATCGATTTCAAAGTGCACATGGGGACAGAATACCAGCCAATGTCAAGCCTTCACCTCAACATGCTTTTTTGTATTACCTTAAGTCACTAAATTTAGACATCACTGTTTTAATTCAGTCCATGAGGGGAGACACCTTATCAGCAGCTTACAGTATTGCTATTAGTGCAGAAAACAACCTTATACAAGTAGGAAAGTTAGCCCCTAGACCTCCCATGCCATTGTTCCCAGTTTTCTCAAATACCCCTCCACAACCACCTAGTTTTTCACCTATCCCGGTTCTTTGTCCCATCATCAACACATTGACCCAAAATTCAGCCAATGATATTACAGAACTTAAGACCATGATGCAAAATTTTGGGAATGAGATAGTTCAGATTAAAAGGCAGCAATATCAAGCCAATAGGCCACCATATCAACCACTACAACAACCTTCTTATCAGCCACAATATCAGCCTTATACCAATTATAGATCACACTGCTCAAAATTTTAGACCTCCATATCAAAACTAAGGTGCCATAAGCTATGAGTAAGCCATTTGTTAATCCCGATCCTAATCGCCATCTACCTCAAGAGCATTAGTTCTAGTTCAGCCTCAAAACAATATGGTACAAGACCCGGTTTGATTCCTGGAGCTCATAGTGCGATTTCTCCTTGGAATGTCCATCACCAAATTTTGTCATGCTACGCTTGTCTCAAGAGTCGAGCAATGAGGGGACAACAACTAGGTTATCCTCCACAAGTGGAAGACCCAAATATGGTACCAGTTCCTCATGAGGAAACCATGGTTAATTGGGAAGTGTCTGATCAGAATGCAGTTAAGGCCCAAATACCAGTACCAGATGAGTTAGTGGCTGCAGTACAGACCAGATCTAAGAAAAGAGCAATTGATGAAGTGCAAGAGGTAAGCCAAGCTGTTAATGTTCCTAGATCAGCCCCTATTATTGCAAATAGCTCTATTCCAGCTCTCTCATTGAAGGAGAACAATTTTAATGCTGCTACAAGACCTGATCAGCCTTCAGCTCAGAAAGCACAGCCAAGGTTAGGAATTGCCCCATTTAATATTGTAGATCACATGAAAAAGTCACATGTTACCATGACAATGTGGGACTCACTAACCATACCAGGTCAAAAGGATATGTTGGTAAAAGAGCTATCAGATCTGCAGGTTTCATCTAAAGGTTCAAACACAGAGCAGAACAGAGTGAATATTGCCTTCACCAGATCGAGCTCAATTCATGACCCAACAAGCAAGTTCAGAAGTCAGGGCAGTAAGGTAATTCAGTTGAGAAGGTAGTTCACAGTCAGATATCACCAATTAAGCCTCCTCCTTTTTACCTTTCATTGATTATTGGTGATTCTTTAGTGCATAATTGCATGGTAGACAACGGTGCAAGCAACACGGTTATGCCCAAAAAGATAGCAGAAAAGTTGGGACTATCATATGAGCCAAGTGTTAAAGGAGTGTTACAACTAGATGGCTCATCTACCAAGACAATTGGGCTAATCAAGGATTTGAAGGTCACTTTGCATGCATGTCCAGGTGTTACCATTTTGCAGGATGTCATGGTTGTTGATTTACCACCGTACTTTGCTATGTGCCTTTCAAGAGATTTTACATCTAAGATTGGAGGTTACCTTTCAGCAGATTGGTCTTACCTCATTTTCAGAACAAGGTATGGAACTAAGGTTACTATTAATTCAGAACCTCTTTCAAATTTTCATGTTGAGCCACATATGCCAAGCATGGCAAATGCAAACTGTGCTATTTTAGACAATGAGTTAGATGAAGTGGACAACCAAGATTTGCATGAGTTAGAAGGAGTACCTGATTTGTTTAAGGATGAACTAACAAGTGAAATGTATGAGTTAGATCCTTATAGAGAGATAGAGGAAAAAGGCCTTGGGATATATTGTATTCACGAGCAAAATAACCAGATTCCATCAATTCAGAAAGAAGAGCAGCAACACGATGAAATCTGGAAATTACATTTTGACGGTTCAAAAAACCAGCATGGCTCAGGGGCTGGTTTAATGCTCACTTCACCCTCGCAGCAAAGGTACTTTTCTGTAATTAGATTTCAGTTTTCTTGCTCCAATAACGTTGCAGAATATGAAGTGCTTGTTCACGGATTGGAATGGGCCAGAAAGAGAAGAATTGATAAGTTACAGGTATTTGGTGACAGTGAACTTGTTATACAATAGGTAAGAGGGCTAAGTGCTTGTAAAAATCCACATATGAAGTCTTATAGACAGCGTGTTATGGATATTATTGATGAGTTTAGTGCTTTTAATATTCAGAGTGTCCCTAGAAATCAAAATCAACATGCTGATAGGCTTGCAGCTATAGGCTCTCAATTTGATGCACTCGCTGATCTTAGAGACACTAAATCATAGCCTTATATTAGATTAATAATGAGGCCTTCTGTGCTAGATAACGATGTACATTGGAAATTTTTTCATGACGATGCACAGATTGTCAGATTTTTGCGAGGATGAATCGAGTTCTCACCCAAAACTAGTAGAAAATACAAAGCAGTATGGAGATTAGATTATGCGGTGAAAACAAAAAAATCCCCAAGGAATTGTAACCTTAGAATTGATTTTTGGGGATAATGATGCAGTCAAGAAAAGTAGATCAGTATTGTCCTCCACTCAAGACCATTATGACCCAGTACAGATTTATGAAGGCAAGACCCTTAATTTGGGTAAGGTACGTACTCAAGATGAAGAACAAGCATTTATTAATTTATCTCAAGAGTTTGCTGATGTTTTTGCATGGGAATATAAAGATTTGAAAGGTTTTGACCCCTCATTAGCCCAACATACCATTGAGTTACAGCCTGACTCAAAGCCAGTTAGACAAAAGCAAAGGCCCATTAACCCTAAGCTTGAGCCTTTGATGAAAAGAGAATTAGACAAATTGATTGAATCAGCCATTATTTTTCCTATCAAGCATTCAACTTGGGTGGAAAATCTTGTACCAGTTAGAAAAAAGAATGGAGAAATAAGGCTTTGTGTAGATTTTCGTGACCTAAATCAGGCCTCTCTAAAAGACCATTACCCACTTCCTTCCATGGAGCAAATTCTGCAGTTGGTTGCAGGTTCAGAAAAGTACTCTCTTCTTGATGGATACAGTGGTTACAATCAGATTTTAGTTAGAGAGGAAGACCAATTTAAGGCGCATTTACCACCAAGTGGGGCACCTTTGCATATAGAAAAATGCCTTTTGGCTTATCCAATGCAAGCAACGCGTTCCAAAGGGCAATGGACATGGCTTTCCAAGGTATCATCAAAAAATTTGTATTGGTTTATTTAGATGACATAACAGTTTTTTCAAAGCATTCAGAGGACCACTTGTCACATCTGAGGTCAGTTTTCCAGAAGTGCAGAGAGTATGGGATCTCACTTAACCCCAATTAATGTGTATTCTCAGTTGATGAAGGTAAGTTACTTGGTCATGTTATTTCAAATCAGGGTATGCAGATTGACCCTGAAAGAGTGAGTTCTATCATCACTCTTCCTTTTCCCAAGCACAAAAAGGCACTTCAAAGCTTCTTGGGCAATATTAATTTTATCAAAAGATATATTTCAGACTTTACCACTTTAGCTAAGCCTCTAGTAGCCATGCTAAAGAAAGACCAGAATTTTTCTTGGACTAGTGAGGGGGTTTCTAGTTTTGCAGCAATAAAAAATGCTATAGCTTCAGCTCCAACCCTCATAAATCTAGATTTCTCCAAATATTTCATGTTATATGCTTATGCCAGTATTGACACCATTTCAGGCATTTTGACACAGCAGAATAATGAAAGCTTGGAATAGCCAATAGCTTTTTTCAGCCAAGGCCTAATGGAATACGAAATAAGGTACTCTTTTGTTGAGAAGCATGTTCTTGCTATTGTTAGAGCATTAAAGAAATTTAGGCATATGCTTTCTAACAATAAGATCCACTTGATGGTTTCCCATCCAAGTATCAAACAATTTTTGTTGAATAAAGATGTTAGTGGGAAAAGAGCTGGTTGGATTACTAAAGTGATGGAGTATGATGTTGACATTAAAGTTACCAAATTGATGAGGCAAAGGCCTTTGCGAGCACTTGGCTCACTCTCTTCAAGAAAACAAAGAAGCGGTTTTAATGCTTCAGTTGGAACCAAGTCAGCTTCCCAAGGATCATCCCTCAGATTGGCTCCAAGACATGGTCCAATATATTCGATATGGCATTTATCCACCAGGTTTGGAAAACAGCAAACGAATGTATTTTGGACTACAATCCACCCCTTATGTATTGGTCAGGATATTTTATTTAAGAAAGATATAAACGGTGTCTTGTTGAGATGCGTACAACTAAATTAGATTGAGAAAGTACTCACATGATTCCATGATGGGGAAAACGGTGGACACTTTTGATCGGAAAAACCGCTCTAAAAATTATGAGAGGAGGTACTCTTGGCGATTTATTTAAAGATTATTTCTCATGGGTTAAAAAATGTAGAAATTGTGCCTTTTTGCGGGAAAAGAAAAATTAGCAAAGACTTGCCACTTCACCCCATCTCGGTGAACCACCATTCATGCACAGTGGGACTGGATTTTATTGGTATGATTAACCCACCATCCGGTGTAGGAGATAAGTGGATACTTACACCTGATTACTTTACACGATGGACTAAAGTGGTGGCATTGAAAGAAGCAAATGAAACAAATGTTTTGGACTTCTACGAAGGTTTGTTAACCGAGTTTGGAGCCCCTTCCACTATCATTTCGAGATAATGCTAAAGCCTTTATTGGAAGGAAAATCAGTTCATGGATGTTTCAAATGGTATTTATCTCGAGCACCTCTTCAAATTATTATTCACAAGGTAATGGCCTTGCTTGAGTCTACTAATAAGAATCTCCTCAGGATTATAAGGAGAACGATTGATTCAAATCAGAGAGCTTGGCATTTAAAGCTGAAAGCAACATTGTGGGCAGACAAGATAACTTACAAGAGATCGATTTCCAACACTCCATTCATGTTGGTTTATGGCCTGGAGGGCAAGTTACCTATCTCATTGGAGTTCCCAGCCCTTGAACTCATGCACCAGATTGAACTCCTAGAAGAAGAACCCATACAAGTGAGGTATGCACAGCTTATGGAAGTCCAGGAGGTAGGACATAAGTCCATGGAATCTATTCATTTGAATCAATTACAGATTAAGAAGACTTTTGATAAGAAGACTAAGATGTGAGTCTTCAATGAAGGGGATTTAGTTTTGAAGTGGGATGCAGACCGAGCTAAACTAGGTGCCCACACCAAATTTGATTCATTTTGGAGTGGTCCTTACGTGATTACAGGTTGTAAGGCTCATAACTCCTTTCAGTTGGCCAATATAGATGGCTCAGAGCTTCCAATCCCTGTCAACAGGATTCATTTGAAGCATTGTTTTTAAAAGAGATAAGTTGACCATGTACCATAGTTTTTATGCTTTCCTCTAAGTGCTTGACATCTTTCGATTCAGTTTGTTTTCGTAGTCGAGTTAGTTTCCATTCCTCCAAGTGTAGAAATGCACATTGTTCGTAGTTAGTTTTCAGTTTTGAGGATTTCAGTTTTAGAAGCATCATCTAGAAAAGTAAGGATTTCAGAGTAAGGACAGTTCAGATTATATGGGCAGAGAGATTAAATGGGGCCCTTCAGTTGAAAGCGTGAAACTAGTGCAATTGAGTCACAAAGATGTTGACCATTTTTTGGTCATCATAGGAACGGGAAATTTTAAAACTTTTGAGTGAAACTTATGATTATAGGTGACTCTTTTCCTGAAACCTCCATTCAGAAAATGTAGCTACTCAGAAATAACAACATTTTCCAGATGGAGATTCCAGGAGAGAGTCAAGAGCATTGAAGTATGTTATCATGATTGCAAGGTATTCTTCAAGTTATCTTTTGATTAATGTGTTTTATTTTTGATATTGAGTTGTTTAAGAAATTATACAGATGGTTTATAGTAACAAAATGCAAAAGGAAAGAGACAACTCATTATCAAAATTTAGCATTTTATTCAAAAGAAATTATCCAGTTCTCCCACACAAGCCGTGGGATATGACTAAGCAATATCATATATGTGGAAAGTAAAAGAATACACATGCTAAGAAATACATATAAAAAGGTAAGAGGTAACCCCATCATTGCCTTGTCTCATCTTCCTTGTCGGCCTTCTTTCCACCTCCATCTTCATTCCACCTTTATCTCCATCTCCTCCTCCAAGCCATCTCCATCTCTTGCTTTCCATTTCTGCTCATAGCCTACACAATCAAAGAAAAATTTGTCATTTAAGAGCTCAGGGGAATCACCTTACTTCTATACATATATTTCAAAGCAGGTATGTGATTCTAATTTCAAAATATATGTTATTGCTTATTATGACAAAAGAAATTTGAAGGCATGCTACAAGGAAAGAAATTATAATGAATTGGGGTAGTAAGGCATGACAGAAGAGGAAGGAATGGGTAAGAGAAATCAGAAATGACAAGGATGAGACAGAGGACAGGTTCTTCATCAATTCAGAAAGGAAGAGTTTTGCAGTGGAAAGAAACACAAAAGTCATTAGAAAACAACTATGCAAGAGCAAGAAGGAAGAAAAAACCAAATTATATGGACACAAGAGAGGCCAAAAGTGCCTAGTTTTCTAACTTGTTTATTGAGTCTTGCAGGTACAGGGTACAATCTGAAGATGATCAAATCAAGAATGTTTGACTTTGAAGGAGAAAACAATAGAAAAATCGATCAAGCAATCACTACTTTATGTTTTGTAAATCTTTCGAGAATGGATCAAAGAGGAACAATGAATCAATCAAAGAAAGTGCAAACAACATTATGGTTGAAAATTAGACAACTCAGAGAGAATGGAGCAAGAGCTTATGTTTTTTCAAAAGAAGGTACAGGTACACAAATCTGGAGAGAGAAGATTTTGAAATTTTTGGTAGAGTTTCTCTCTATAAAATGAGCTTTGAAATAAAAACAGAATTGAATTGAAGTATTTTCATGCTCCTAAGCTACTTGAGCTACAAAAGAAATGATCACAGTCATAAAAAGTATGTATCTTGATTTCATTCAAGAAAATTTCTTTTCAAAAGAAGGGAACAGAAATACGCATGCTACATTTTACTCAAGGAAGCAGGCTATGTTCTAAGTGGCAATGCTCATCAAGCTAGCAGTTTTCACATGTTTCATTTAACTATCTATATCTGAAAGCGACTAAATGAGAATAATGAAAGTCATCACCGAGGTTCTCATTAATGAAACAACCATTGGAGAAATAAACAATGTGAGAAAAATAGCATGTACAAACAAGCATACAATTTTGACTACAAGCTGAGAAGGAAAGAAATAATTCGAAAATTCGGATGCAAGGAGAAGAAAGTGTTTTTATGCTTAAATCCATTGATGTCGGTTTCTAGTTTTGGCTCAAGACAGTGAGTTAAAAGAAATTAATTTCATTTAGCCATTTGAAAGCATAGTTCAATACAAAAGGATCCTGTGGGTTACAGACAACATTGAATGAAGGGATTCGAAGGAATGGAACTCGGTTTCATACAGTGAATAGAAATACAAATACAAAGAGCTTTTGAAAGGTTACAAAGTCGATAGAGAATTTTCCATGAGAAAATATGCAAGCTCGAATCGAACTCAATACGTCCAAAGCAAAAAACCGAGTATGCATGATGTGAAATAATGGGTTTCAGGAGCTCCAAGCATACAATGACCGATAGCAGAATTATAAGATTAGGAGTTAGTTCGAATAGCAAAGCGATAGGCTTTATAGCCTCAAACGTAGAAGGTGAAGCTTCAATGGAACAAAGCCATTCTGTAGTGAAAGCTGTAAGAATAATACACAGTTCAAAAGAGCTTATGATACAATTGCATGGCAGAAGCTAACAAATAAAACAAAGACCACTTGCAATACATCGATGATGTGTAGTTCAGAATAGCTATGATGCACGGTTTCAGTTTAAGTCTTCAAGGCGTCGAAGGACATAAAGGGTCAGGCAGAAGAATCCGAGGCCGAGGTTGCAGAGCCAAGGAAACCGAGATCTCTAGACTATGTGAGCGCTAGTCAAATTTTTAAGCATCGAATGAGTAGAAGACAAATGTAACGTAAATCCTAAAGCGATAATGTAAGATTAACAGACACTAAAGAGATTATGTCACAGGAGTGGTCAACGGTTTGCACTCGCTAAGTTTGCATTTGAAATGGACAAAGCATCGAAAGCATGGTAGACATATTTAGAAAAAGAACTCGGGATGCGACTATGGCGAGTTTGGTAAGAGGCTGCAACATAAAGCTACCACTCATCAATACGAAGGAGGTTGACATGATCGATAGAAATGATACACGTTATAAGGAAGAAAAATCGATCTTTTCATATAATGCATGGTTTCAACAAATACCAAGAATGATATATACAACAGAGTCCAAAAATTATTTTGCATTTTGAGTAGAGAAAATGGCGAAAGAAAATATGCAAAGTTGATCACTTATAATTTTAGCCATGATTCAAGATGGAAGCCATGAAGGAAAATGACGAACGAGATCGGAATGCACAAGACCGAATGAGCCACAAAGTGGGTTTTCATAAAAACACCGAAGGCGGTAAAGAGGTTTACATGCCTTTGTCGCCTTTGCGAAAAGAAACATAAACCGAAATGAGTGTTTTCGCCAAAGCGATAACCTAGCAGGGGTAGGTTGATCCAACGGCTATGGGAGAAGGAGACAAAGATCCAAGGGACCACAAGCAAGCAGAAGGAAGTATAGGTACTACAAGAAATCAATGGCCATGATCGATATGCATAAATCCAACGTTCCAGAATTGGCACAAAGTTCACGAACATGTACTTTTTAAATCAAATGGCGAGATGGAGCAAAGCAGATGATCAATGGTCAAAAATACATTACCTCCAAAAGCAATAAAGCCTTCATTAATGTCTTCAAAACCGACGTCTGGGATTTGCCATCATATTTCTCAATCGATGGCTTAGGATAAACCTACATGGATTGTAATAAATGAAGAAGAATAGTCAAAAAGATCAAGTGCCACAATTAGAAAGTGATCAATCTACGGTCTATACCAATTCTTTAAGTTAAGTTGCAGGGTTATAGTGGCCCACACAGTTGCTTGAGATGTGTACAGGTGGTGGCCATCCAATGGCAAATAAAATAGGTAACAACTTCCTCACATATCACCTTGGCATGTATGGTGGACCTCTTCTACAAAGGCGTTGAAGGCTTATTTGACTATTTTTAATATTTTTTGAATATGCCAAAAAATAAAGGAGGAACATCCATATAAGGGATCGACTAAAAACATGGCTCATGCCAAATACCATGCAAAGGACAAAGGTAAAGTTTATTATTGGAAAATAATAAATTTATTTTTATGCATGCCTAAACAAGGCTGTAAATAAATTTCAGATTGAAAACAAGTCATTTCCGAGAAATAGCGGGGTCACCATTAAAAGCTACAAAAGACAAAAGACTCATAAAAATAGTATTTATCATGCAAACTGAAAGAGACAAGCCAGATATTATTTTAAAAGCAATTTTGCATGTAAGAGACTTGTTGAACAAGCATTGTTTATACTCTTTTAAAGTGATGCTCATGGCTTGAAAGCCTTTTTGTAATAAATTAATATTATCCATAATAAAAATAAAAAGGGATAATTATTAATTTAATGGGCGAGTTCACTTTTAGGCCACTATTTTTAAAGAGTAATTGCTATATATTGTTGTGTGATTGCAAGCACAAAGGACCGAAAGTTGATGATCAAGAGTACATTGTGCTTTTGTAAGCTTTGGGAGGACCCGAAATCCTACTGATGAGCACCTATTTTGATGCAATAAAGTTTGTTATCCTCCATTGCGCGTGCTTTTCAAAGTGTTTTCATTCTTTAACAACTTGTGTAAGTGAAACTAGTCTTTCCTTTGCTTGTTTTCTATGCAAATTAACCTCTGAATTGAGCTATTTGTTTATATGCCAGTCTAGTTAAGTGTGTGTTTTCGCAAACTGTTTTTTAAAGTGGTATTTCTTACCCTCTCACTTTAGTTGTTGTAGCTATTGCACCTTTTCAGAAATACTTAGGTAATAAACAATAGAAGTGCTTTGAAGTGAAAAAAAAAAACAAAAACAACTTTAGCATCACTAGTGTGTATATGTAGAATCAAGAGTTCTAAAAATTTCGGTGTATCACCATTAGTTAACTTGTTTCATTCAAGTATTTGTTTTCTTGCAAGTTTTCTTCCTTTTCCTCACGCAGAGATCAGGTTAGTGATTTACCGAGGGAAGTAGCCCACTCTGGAGGCTCTCTTCTGCAAGAAGCTCTACAACCCGGAAGAGTTCCCATTGTATCAACCGAGTGGGGAACAACTGCAGTTGCCAATTGCATGTTCCTCACCTCAGGGGCACTCTCAAATTGATAACATTTACACATGACTAAGGTTGATTAAAATTTAATAGATTTTTAATATTTTAATTTGGTTTCAAAATTTTAAGAAGCATTGATTCAACCCTCCTCTCGGGGCTTGTGTTTCCAAGAATTAGTGTTAGAGAAGGTCTGTTGGAGCAAGCTCAACAACTTGAAGGAGATCCTCTTGAAGCACTTGTTGGTCGTCAAATAAGGATTTATTGAGAACAACTTGATCGGGGGATATAAATTCCCTCCTCTTTAATGGGAGAGGTTCCGTTATTTAAAGGTAAAACTTATTTACACATGTAAAATATATAGTTTTAATGGGGAACTCGAGATATCATGAAAGAGTTAAAATAGAATAGATCATCAATACAAAAGGATAGAGGAGTTAAGTAGTGGGAAGGGGAAGAAAGTCACTCTCGAGAAATATAGATAACAAAATAATTCCTTATGCGTGCTAGAATGAAATTATTTGGAACAGAACCATTTACGTTTGAGACAATAAGATGTTATTTCAAAGACACAAAGTTCTAGAAATTTCATCTATAAGAATACAAAGCTTCTCGAAGTAACATAGATAAATGATTCAATAAAATTTTGAGATAGTAATCAAAGAACAAGACCGGATAGACATAGATAGAAAGATCTTTTTGTATTGATTTCTTTCCACTCCTTAACACTTTAAAAAATAAACCAAGTTCTAGCCCCCAGAATGGTGTAGAGAGCCCATTATATAACTTACAAATTAGTTACACTTGGTAACTAATTCTTTTAACTAAAATGTTAATGAAGGAGATTTTTGACACAAAACCCTTAACTAATTACAATAAGCCCGATTTGAGAAAAAAGAAGGAAGGAAAAGATGGAAGGGAAAACGCTTGCATGTTCTGCGAGGAGGGCCCACCGACTTGAGGATTCGTTGCACGAACTTTTTAATGCTTCTGCTATGTCTTTGCCTCTTGGGAAAGATGTGTTGTGATAGCTTGAGTCCAAGTACCTAGGAATTTCTCTATCTCTTTATCAAACTCGGTGTGTGCATGGTATTCTTTATTAGCCTCTTGATAGCAGTTGAAGAGAGAAAATCTCTTTTATCTTCTCTTTGGTAATTGATTCCTTCTTGAAAAAGTTTTCTTTAACAAATGCCCGAATTGAGTTTTAATTTATTGGAGGGAGAAAGGAACACCTAAAGTTTCATCATGAAGGTGACGGTGAAGATCTTTGAAAGAAGATACAACATAAGTTTTGAAGGCTTATACTTTCTACTAAGCTGTTCCTCAACTCTCCTAAAGCCTCCTCCAGAACTTTTATTTTCCATTCCACGCTAAAAACCCATGAACTTGATAAATTGTCTTTGGCATCATCAAAAACCTTGTTGGCCATCAATATATTTTCATCATCTTGTCCCATCGGTGAAGATACACTACGCAGCTACTCCAAAGTTTAAGTTCTTTTATCCATGGTCCTAATTATGGAGGAGAGCATTGCAGATTAGTCACCTTCTCATTGAGTTTGAAGGCTTCTACAATGAAATTCAAACCTACAATGATCATGTCATCCACCATGGCTTCTATAGCTCTCCCGTAGATGGAATACCTGTGTATGTATTTAATGCTTTGAACTTTAGCTTGACTAAGAATCATAGGTGGTAGAAGGGTAGAAAGTGGAGTAGGATCCAAAACCTTGTCCTTAGATAATAAGGACTTGATGAAGCTAGAAATAATTTGCGCTTGTTCCTCCAGCTATTCTATAGTCTGTTTACCTTTTTCTACTCTCTCAATAACTCTGGTTATTGTTTCTTGGAGGTTATGCACCTCACTCTCAGGGGTAGATTCTCCCATTGGAATCCTAGAAAGCTCCATATCAAAGGTTAGTAGATCTTGTTCTGCCTTATCAACCTTAGGTTTTGCTACCTCTAGAAATTGCTAGCCTTGGACATCTGTCACTATCCTTGAAGTTGTTTTAGCTCTCTTTGCTGGAGCAGAAGGAGTAGTGCCCAACAAGGCTGCCACAACATCAAAATTTGGCCCTATCAATTGAGAAGAAGGTTTCCTCTTCCTGCTATCAACCAAGGGTTGTACCCATGCAAAAGTGGAGGAAGAAGGAGGAGCAAGAGATCTAAGAGAAAGAGAACTCATGGCACTTAAAGTATTTACTACTGTTGCTTCTAGTAGAGATGTGAGTGGAGTATCTGGAGCTTCTTGGGCAGAGGAATCAGTGGTACTTGGAGGTTCAGTGCTATGCACTTCCTTCTCTTTATTTATCATAGCTGCAAAAGTTCTTGCGAGGACCGGCACTTCACTATCATCACTCTCACTAAGAACAACGTTCTTTGGCCCCAAAGTAGTTCCGAATGCTTTAATAGGGATCTTCCTCAATTGGCTCCTGTTTAACCTCTTTCACCTTCTTTTGATATACTTGAGTAGATGAAGAAGGGGTGGATGATTTAGGTTCTTTATTTGAGGAAGGAGGAGGAGTTTGTGCAGGTACCTCCGAGCTAGGTGTATGTGACTCCTTCCTAGGGGTTGAAGTATCTTTGGAGGAAGATTCTCCTAGATTATTTTTAAGCTCTCACACCTTCTGTCAAACCAGACCTTGGTTCTTACAAGGACAAGGGCTAAAATCTCAGCCAAGTTGTCCTTCTCCCTCTTGTACCAGTCCAGATCCTCCAAGGGAGTATGCTTGATCAATGTATCATATTCATATGACAACAGGTCTGCATTATCATCTTGAAGCCCTTCAGGAATTTGATATAGATTGAGCTCCTTTATCAGCTGGAGAGAGAATCTGCCATAATGCCTCTGCCTTGCTTCAAACTCATCTACACAATTGGCCTAGTAGTCAACAGTATCGATCTGTGATGATAATTAATTATGAGATTTAGCTCAATGAACTTATTCAAATCAAAATAGGTCCTGGGCCTAAAGAAGTGAACAGTGATGGGAGCAAGGGCCCTTTCTATGTTTTGAGCATCCAAAGCTGTTTTACATGTGTAATTACCCAAGGATATGGGGAAATGTATCCCAGAGATTTGGTTGTCTCTGCAAGTTCTATATAACTTATCCAATTACCTGCATACTTCAATCAAAGCCATCTTATCATTACAAAACATAGGGAGTTTGAGAGGTGTGTTCTCATAACCGGCTAACCTGATATACAAAAACCTTCTGAATCTGAATGAAGAAAGCTCCATATTTTGCTATCAGGTTCATGGCCTCATTAGAAAATCTTCTGGCAATATCACTTTCTAGAAGCCTCACAATATACATGGTAAAGGCATCATTCACCCTCCTGAAGTTATGGTTGCTGGTTTCAAGGGTGAACTGAGGGTAGTATGCATAAATGGGTTCATCCTTTTGACCCTTGATGTATGTGAAACCAAACCATTGCCAAGATGCTGCTAGGGTATACATAAGATAAGAAGTCATATAGAACTTCTTGGTCTGTTGCACATTGGACAACTATTTTATCAAATTCATGCAAATGATTTCTACCCAATTTATGCTCTGACTACCTTCGCAAATGATATTGATGAGTGGACACATCCAAAAGTGAAATTCATTAGTGGAGGGTAATCCCATGACATGGGCTAACAAGATAATGAAATCAAATAGTTCTTCATTAAAATCAGCCCTAAATAGTGCCTTGGAAAGTCGAGATGCTCCCTTTTAGGGTTCTTTAGCCATGAATTTGCTATCCTCACTTTGTATTTATCACTATCTTACTCGAAAAGAGTCTGTGCTTGAGCTTGAGAGATAACAATGGAGTTTTCAATTTTTGGGATCAGAGAGCAGCGACAATGGCAACAACATCTAGTTTGGTGATTAGTTCCCCGTGCACATTAGATAATTTGTTCTTGTCAGGGTTGAAGTGAGCCGCAGGTGAGCACAATGTCGAACATTGTACTGAGATCGAGAAACCCACAAAAATGCAAGGCCATTGTCATTGATCATTTGCACCATGGGAGAAGGATTAGGGTTAGTCAACCTGCTCCAAAAATAGCCAAAATACAGTGACGAAGCTCACTATCCTTGATATCGGGAATACAAAATTGAAGCAGTGAAATGTGTTCTGACCTTGAAATTTGATCTTCATGTTGGTAGTGTATAGAGAAACAACCTTCACAACTTGAATTCGTAATAAAAAATGCAAAGGGAATGGGAACACGAGTAGACGGTCTTAATTGCAAGGATTTGAGTGAATGATAGCAAGTAAGAAGTGTGTAAATTACGCAGAGGGTAGTCCCATTAAATAGTTGTTTTAGGAGAGAGAAGGTTATAAACACACATTAAATTCATATATGCAACGATTGAAAAAGGAAAGCATCGAGAAGAGCGAAATAACTAGCCCGTATGGTCTTTGGAACATTTGTGACATGACGGATGTGAAGACGTGATCGGCCGATGCGAGGTGATCTGGGTAATGTGGGCCAAAAGAGCATGGGCAGTTTAGGAACTTAGAAACATGAGGGACACGAGGGATGTGAAGATTCATGCGATGCATGCGATGCGGGTAAAGTGGGGATGGAATGCATAGATGCTTTTGGGACAGATAAGACAAAATTACGTGAAGAGCCCGATGCGGACGACGCGGGTGATCGGGGAACAGAAAGCCCGGGTGAACTTAGAACATTTGGAACAAAAAGTTCTGACAGACCCGAAAGTTAACAGATTTTTGGGGAAAGCAGCCAATTGGTGAACAAAGGGTGCAGCAGAACTTGGGATTGTCCGACAGACCCATGCAAATCATTAAAATGACTCAAAAAATGTGGATTTTCCCTAACTCCTAAACTTTTCTCTTCACTAGGACATCATAAAAAGGTGCTAACTCAAAATTTTCAAATTTTTGACTTTTGAAAGAGGGGAAATTTTTGAGAGGAAAACAAGCAAAAGCATGGATATGAAGATAATATATGGAAGCAACTCAAAATATAATTATCTTAGTGAAGATGAAATTTCAGATGAGGATGATGTTGAAGTAAACCTTGAAGCATAATTGATTAGTTCCCTTGAGGAATTGAAGCACCAAAGAAGGAAGAACCATAAATTGAAGCTAATGGTGAAATAATATGAAGAGAAAATAAGTATTCTTGAGGAAAGTTAGAGAAAGAAGGATAGAGAACATGAAGATGGACTCAAATAAATTGAAGAACAATTAGAGTTGATATCAACATCTTTCAAATCCAAAGAGAAAGAATGCATCAAATTCAATATTGAGCTAGAATTCCAAGGTGATAGAGTGACAAAATATCTTAAGGACAAATAATATACTTGCATGAGATATGAAGAAGAATTGATAACCTTAAAAGATGACCTAAAATAAGAAAAAAATAGGTTGAAGGTGTATGGAAAGATGGAGAAGAGCTGTGAAGTTCTTGATGGAATTTTGGAAAATAAAAGAGAAATAGGTCACAAGACAAGACTAGGCTTCAAAAGAGGTCCTATGAAGAAGTGTGAAGATGAAAAGGCTAGTTCAAGTAGATAAAAAAACATTAAGGTGACCAAGGAGAAAAACTCAAGAAGGCTTAAATTAGTTAGGTAACCTAATACATCAAGGTATGAAAGAAATTTCAATGGGTATTGATTTTCTTTTCATAATTTTAGACATAGGGGTAAGGAGTGTAATAATTTTGTCAAAATGATCATCCATGGAGGGATAACAAATATGATAAAGAAAATAATCTCATATGCTACATTTGTTAAGAGAAGGGTCATATTTCTCAATATTGCCTATATGAACCATCTAATCAGTTTTGGAGAGAAGAAGGCTCAAGAGGTATGAATAAGATGGTATGCTACAATTGCAACAAATTTGGACATGTTGCTAAGATATGTCATAGTCATAAGGATTCTAATTATAGTTGAAATCTCAATCCACATGGAAGCAAGAATCAAGTGGTGTGCTATAATTGTCATGAACTTAGAAACTTTGCAAAACATTGCCATCAAAATGAGTATTTCTAGGTACAATGAAGTAGAATTCAAGAATTAAAAGGGCAAGTTAAGAAAGTATTCAAAATGAAGAACAATCCCAAAGGTGATCCCAAGAAAATCAAGTTTGAGATAGCCATTGAAAATAAGGATTTTGATTATAAATACAAGGTAAAGGAACTTAATTCTAGGTATGAAGAGGAAAATCATGACAAGAAGAGAACATGTGAAGATGGTAGAAAGGAGAAGAAATCAGAGAAATTCATAGGAGAACCTATCTTAATAAAGATATCAGAAAGTGCTGATAAGGTTGAGAAGGAAGAAAGCAAGCCTAGTACCGGTCATGAAGAACCTTTGGCCATAAACAAGAGAGTGCAAATGAATGAGGTGAATCATGTATGTTTGAATGGTCTTCAATCAGAAGAGGAAGACATAGGAGATGAAATAATCACATCTAAAAGGACATCTAAGAAGAGTGAGAAGAGCTGAAATTATGGATATCTACTATTATAGTGATCTAACAAGCATGGTGTGTCTTCTCTAATCTTCTACAAGGTACTTATCATTAGAAGGAGCAATGGTGTGTTCATGGAGGTACATCACCACTTGTAGATGTTAACCAAATCCTATAAAATGTTGAAATTGTGTGAATAATACAAGGTGTGTTTCTTATCCCATCTCAATATCTATATAGTGCTACAAAAGTAAAAAGGCATGTTTGTTGAGTTTGAATAAGATATTTGAAGGTCCTTCTTAAGTGTTCAAGAAAATAAAAGTTTGTACATTAATTCACCATGTCTTTTTTTTCCAAAGATGAGTCTCAAGTGTGTATGGATTCCACCATTTGCCAAAAAGTCATGAATGGTTTGATCAAAAGAGACATATTCCTTAGTCTATATAGAGGTATGTGAAGTTTTAAAATAATGAAAGGTTGTGAGAAATTTACTTGAGACCATGTCTTTGTATGGTTTGTTGAGTATGTCTTCAATTAGTCCATCTAGCTACATTCTAGTGTTTCATAGTGATATGTGATGACATTCATACTAATCCTCAATTACAAAGTCATGAAATAAATGAATATTAAGAAGTCTATCTAGGTCTATAATTAGGTATGTTTAAGTATTAATTGATAGTACTAGCCATGAAGAGTGTGTGTACTTGTCATGAGTATCAAAGGTTGTAGTAATATTCAAAAAGAGAGTGTCAAGTGTCAAAGATTCATTCTAAAAAAATGGGAATGAAGATGTAGATTCCCTAAATCTGCTATATGAAGGTACAATCCATCAAGAAGGAGAAGAATGAATGTTCGATAGGAGCAATGAATAATTTGATCAAGTCTTATGAAGAGAAATATCATTTGTTTAAGAAAGAAGAATATGTTTCAAGAGAAATACATCCAAAATGCTCCATGAGGTCATGAAGTCACTAAATATTCCATGAGTCAATTGAAATGTATGTGTTGGTGGTCAAACTTTCACCCACATCTCATATTTGGAAGAGTCAAGCTGTTTGAGACAACAATTGAACCGTCTCCAAGTTTTGGGACCTTGCACGCTTGAGACAGATCTTCGGAGAATGCCAATTCCTCTACCTACCTCTAACGCTACTGCTACTCCTAATGCTAAAAGAAAATCCTAGAATAAACATGTCAAGGGACCAGGGATAGAAGGATGTGCGAAAGGAGAAATCCTAAGCTAAGGAAGGTGATAACACCAGGGAAAGGGTCGATCTCTCTCCACGAGTGGAAAAGGAAACAAAGAAGGTGTGGGAGAAGAGTGCGGATGGTGCACACTACATATCAACACACGAGCTCGGACTTCATTTGTGCACAACACATGAACATAGGGAATACAAGCGGGAATACAAACATTATGCTAGAAAACACAAACAGATAGGCAAGATGCAATGAAAATGAGAAAGGGAAGACAAGAGTTCCAAAAAACATTATTTTATTACCTAAGGGGTGCACATTCATTTACCTTCATGGTAGGAGGTGAGAATACAATACAGAGACCATGCCAGGTCTCGAAACCCATGGGGAGTCAACCACCATTTTGGCATAGTGTTGTTACAATAGAGTGGGATCCCTTTTACAAAGCGAGAACTCTATTATTTATAAAAAGAAGAAGGAAAGAAAAGAAGGAGAAAAGGAGGGAAACTTGGATTGAAATCTGTAACCACCAACAACAAGTGATAAATTCTTGTAGCTCTTCCGAAAGGTTGTTGGATGTGCTTCCCCATGTCTGTTTGGCATGTGGAAGAAGGAAGAAAGAAAGATCTGATTGGAATCTGGTGGTTGAGGTCGATTAGATGTGTGCATTGATGACTAGAAAGACGTTTCCCTATTTTTTTCCTTCCAAATCCTGCTGAAATTTGAATTTGAATAGTCCAATGTGTAGCTTGTGTCAATAGCTCTCACGAAAAGACTAGGCACACACCGATCTAGGCACTATAATAGACGTTATGGTTTTTAGAAGTCAATAAGTCACTCGACATGTAATGGCGTGTGGAGTGTCTTGATTGAATAAAGAAATTGGCCAACTATTCATTTGTTTTGTCTTTTCTGCCACATGTCATGCACTAGTTGGTTGTCCAGATTTGGTTCCCTATTGGTGCAATTTGATAGGTTGTGTGTAACAAACTCAATTCGAAAGATGACATGGCACAATAGTGGTGTAGAATATGTAAGGTGCGAAAGAAAGAGGCACAAAGGTGTGCATACAAAGGATAAGTGCGTGAACGCAACACACATGATAGGAAAGAAGGCATACTTGTAGAAGGAAAGTATAGAATTAGGGCGCAAGCATCCAACTGCAAAGACAAGAAGCAAATGGGCACATAGGATTTTAGTGTATACAAGCGCACAAGAGGAATGGTAGGGACTTAGCCATTTTGGAAGGCAATTCTACAGAGGTATGCACAAGGAGTGCACGTCAAGATAGGAAAGAAAGTGGGCATGTAGGAAAAAGGCACAAGAGAAAATGGAAAATGAGATAGTATAATACAAAAGGAGAAGTAGGAAGGCACATAAGGGCGTATGAAGAACTACAACCAAGAAAATTGTGCCAAGGGGTCAAAAGAACAATCTTGAGTCTTATGCAACCCTGAAATGTGAAACATAAGAGTTAGAATGAAAATATAAATTATCTAGATAACTAGGAGAGTTTTGGATAATAGTTTTGGTGAATTTTGGGGCCGTCTACCTACTAGATGAAGAGACCAGTAGCCTTATAAGTCTATTGGGCATGGATTCAAGTGCTAAACTTGAAGATATGATCTGCAACTTGAAGAACATCCCTGAAGTCACTTACATCACTTATCTGAACTTTGAAATGAACTGTTACTCTCATGTGAAGATGTTCTGAATTGGATTCATGAGAGTGAAAATATGTGTGCGGACTGTTGGAGCTGCCTCTGTCAAAATTGAATTATCATCCCAGGAAGCAAAAAAATGGGCACGCGAGTGAAACAAGAAAGGAAAGTCACCAGAGGGAGCATGCCAAAATGAAGCAAAACACTATGTACAAAATATGAAAATCATACATGTCCCAAAGGGAAGAATCGGATTGTGCACAAGCACTTGTGTTACTGAAAATAAACCTATTATAACCTAAAATAACTAGAGGTAAAGGGCAATCAAGTAAAATATGCAGCAGCGAGGAGAAGTAGCTTCCCTTCCTCACAAATTGTGACCATATGATTGATTTGGCAGTGGAGGTGGTCTGTAACAAGATTGAAAAACCAACTTGTAGATGGTGTTACACCCTCCTTAAAGTACAAAAAAATAGAATATATACCTTGAAGTTGTTACGTGCTTAGATCAAAGATGCGCTACTATTGACCTTTGGTGCTGAAGCTTAACTTCATGTTACGGAGCAAACATGACCGGTGGCAACTCTATCTTTGGCTCTAGACTAGCCAAATATCGGATCGGGCACGATATGATCCTTGTGATTTTCCCATTACTTTAAAGCTCAATCCCACATATGGGATTTTCTTGCAGACTCTTCTTCTGAAGGTGACTACTTGTAGGTGGGTCACACAAAGATGGGGCATGCGAGGTTCTTCCTTTACAAGCAACTCTGTCTCCTTTAATATTGCACCCTCTGGAACTAACCGATTTTCCTCTCTGAAACATGTGCCCATATGATTTCCTCTTCCTAGTCAAAGTAGCATGAGTCATGCCATTATTCAATTGTTCTATAGTCATCGAACATAATGACATTGGTTGGTAAAGGCACGTTGTGGGGGTTGTTCATTTATGGTACAGTTAGATAGAGGGGACTTGGAAGAAGGTGGGAGGATGGGTGTAGAAGGCGTGGAAGGTGCGCATGCAAGAGGGGTGGAAGTGCACATGGGAGGGATGTAAGATGGTAGTATAGGTTTTCCCCATTGACTTGGTTATCACACGCTAGATTTGTGAGCCTCCATTAACTCCATCCACTTTGTAATCTAGGGTAACATCTCAATAATAAAGTGCGGCACATTGGGTGCTAAACCAACCTAAAATAGGGATGATCCATGGACAAGAATATTTGTAGCCAAATTTAACTACCTTTATGGAGCACTTGAATTTGAGCTACATCATGTCTATCTCCATCTTTTGAACCTTCCTCTCAAAATCTACTTGGAGTTGCCACCATCATCTGTATAAACCTATTCTTCATAAACATTTTGGTTAGAAAAAGTCAGTTGTAAGCATTATCAGGATAATGGAGATTATAAAACTGATTTGGAGGAGGATTTTGAAATTGTGGTAATGGAGGGAAATAGATATGTTACTGCAAATGGGAATTCCAGGAAGGGAAATAAGTCATGATTGCACGACTTCAAAAGAGGAAGGTGGAATGATGGAAAATGGAGAAATGAATGAAAGGATGGGAGACTGGTATGTGAATGAAATAATGGGTGTGTTTGGATCAATGGATTCACCAGATGTGTTGAAATATGCCTCCAAAGGCTAGATCTTAGCAAAACACATCAAACTTGTTGAAATTAAGATGTAAAGATCTTCACTCTTGTCCCCTTTGGGCATGCTTTAGAAAACTATTGGTGGTCAAACTTACACCTACATTTTGGATCGGAAGAGCTGAGCTATTTGAGACAACAATGGAACCATCTTCAAGTTGTGGGACCTTGCGCACTTGAGACATATATCTGGAGAAGGCCGGTTCCTCTACCTACCTCTAATGCCTCTTGCTACTCCTAATGCTGAAAAAAATCCTAGACATAACATGCCAAGGGATGAGGGATAGAAGGATGTGCAAAAAGGGAAATCTAAGCTAAGGAAGGAGATAACTCCGGGGAAAGAGTTGATATCTCTCTACGAGAGGTGAAGGAAACAAAGAGGGTGCATGAGAATAGTGTTAGGAAATAAGGGATAAAATATGTAGAATAATCCCTCACAGAATCACACAAGTAGAAACTAATATGTAGAAAATATTACAGATCTCAAATAAAATTGTAGAATAAAATAACACAACACAAAGAGACAGTATTTAACGTGGTTCACCCAATTTGGGCTACATCCACCAAGAATCACTTTCTCATATTTTATTAAAATCCACCACTCTCTCAATACAATACCCAGATCTGTTTGGAGCTATGCTCAACAAACTCTACAGAAATTCACACCCAAATTCAAAACACATCTACAATATTACATAATCCCTACCATATGCATAAAACCATATAAGTAGACAAGCCCTGATTAAGTAGTTTTACAAAGCGTAGGTATTAAAACCATGAGCCAAAAGCTGTCCCATAAACCTATGGGTCAAAAATCCCACTCATATGAAAAAAGCACATTTCCCGATATATCGGGCATGTTTTAAGGCTAATTTATTTTAGGTGTGCCCCTAACCCTCGCTACTAGGGTGCCGACCCGAATCTTGGTGAGACAACTATGAAAAGTGTACAATACGCAATGTACAGTCTTCAACACTTTCTCACATGAAAAGCAGGCTTCACAACCTAACAAATAGGGTGGATGACACGTGCCACAAATCAACACATGGGCTTAACCTTCCAACGTGCACAACACATGAACATGGGGATTATAAGAAGGAATATGCACAACATGCTAGAAAACACAAATAGAGAAGTGAGATGCAATCAAAACAAGAAACGGAAGACAAAAGTTCCACAAAACATGATTTTATTACCTAAGGGATGCACAATCATTTACCTTCACAACGGGGAGGTAAGAATACAATACAAAGACCATGCCAAGGTCTCAAACCCATGGGGAGTTGGACAAAAATTTGGTATGGTTTCATTACAATAGAGAGGGATCCCTTTTACAAATCAAAACTCTACTATTTATAGAAGAAGAAGGAGAGAAAAGAAGGATAAAAGGAGGGAAACTTGGATTCAAATATGCAAACACCAAAAATAAGTGATAAATGCCTATAAATATGCCTCGTAATGTTGTTGGATGTGCTTCCTAATGCTGTTTGGCATGTAGAAGAAGGAAGAAAGAAAGATTTGATTGAAATTTGGTGGTTGAGGTCGATTAGATGTGTGCATTGATGATCAGAAAGACATTTCCCTATTTTCCACCTACCAAATCCCACCTAGATTTGAATTTGAATAGTCAATGTGTAGCTTGTGTCGGAGCTCTCTAATAAGCCCGGGTGAGCAGCGATCGAGAACTATAGCATAAGTTATGGCTGCCGAAGTCAACGAGTCACTCGACATGCAATGATGCATGGCACACATTGATTGACTAAACAAATCGGCTAGCGATCATCTATTTCATCTTTTACATTACATGTCATACATCATTTGGTTGTCTAGATTTTGTGCCCTATTGGCGCGCTTTGATAGGTTACATGTAAGTACAATCAAGTATGACAGAGATAATGTGGTACAATGAGTGACACAGAAGACATAAGACATGGAAGTGAGAGTTGTAAAGGTATGCATGTGAAGGATAGACACACAAATGCAATGTGCATGACGAGGAAAGAAGGCTTAATTGCAGAAGGCAAGTATGAAAGCAGGCACGAGCATCCAATTACAAAGACAAGACAAAAATGGGTGCGTGGGAGTTTAGTGTATGTAAGCATGCAAGAGGAATGTTAGGGACTTAGCCATTTTGGAAGGAAATTCTATAGAGGTGTGCGCAAGGAGTGCATGACAGGATAGGAAAGAAAAAGGGTGCGCAAGAGAAAATGGGAAAGGAGATAGCGAGAATGCGAGAGGGATAAACATGAAGGTGCATAATGGCATGCGAGAGGAAATTCAGCCAAATAAATTGTGCCAAGGGTTAAAAGAACAATCTTGAGTGCGCACAACCTGAAATGTGAAACATCAAAGTTAGAATGAAAATATAAGTTATCCAGATAACTCGAGAGGGTTATTTGTATAACAATATGCAAGAGATGTAAAATAGTCACTGAGGTATGGTTAGTTATTCATAACTTCATTATCTCATATCAATCTATGAAAAATTCAAGTGTGCTTTGTGTCTAAGTATGAGGATGAGTCTAAGTAACAATGTTTTGTCAATATAATTTAATTTAGTGAGATGGTCAAAATGAAGTCTAGCTATATGAGTCTTAGATGGTCTCTGTCAAGTCTGAAGTTAGATCATCTAGTCTAGGTTAGTTGTCAAATCCATGAGCTTGTATAAGTAAGAACTGAGTTGAGTCATGTCTAAAGGTCCACATGATTTTTCAAAGCGTGATAATTGTCCTATGAGTAGTGAATTCATGAGGTTATTTTTCTTATTCATTTAGTTTGTGGTCTTCAAATGTATTGTAAAGTTGGTCATATGTGTAATTGGCATCATCCTATGGTCTAACCTTGAAGTAAAGTCGAGCATGTTTTAGAGGTTTTTACATAGTATAGTTGACATGTTACTTAGTAGATATTTATGCACTGCTTGTTTGTAAATAGATTGAAATTTCATCAAGAGATATGAAGCATGTTATGATAAGACTAAATCCTATAAGGAGGAGGTGGACATTAGGAAATTTATGGTGAATATAAAGAATTTAAGACCTTTGTAGAGAAAAATTGTAGAAAAATTAATGAACACAGAATTGAATGTGAATGGCACGGTGATGAGGACCTATTAGAGGCATTTTCTGAAGGATGCATATGAACGACCTTAAAGAGCCAACGAAGCCTTGAAGAATTGAGAAAATATCAATATGGTTTAGGAAGGAAAATAAGAAGTATGATGATGTGAGATTAATGAGGAAGTTTGAATGATAGGAAGACTATGTTAAGATGTAAGACATGCATGATAAATAATGATACAATGTTTCATAATCCATCATTTTTGTATAGAGGGTTACATATATACATGAGAGTTGTGTGAATTTTATTAGGTAAGGAGCTCAATGAATCAATCAGTTTGGTCTTTTAAAGCTTGGGAACTTTGTTCAAGGTGTCTAAAAGCTGTGAGCATTGTTATATGCCAAGGGTAACTACAAAAAAATCTTGTGAAATTGAGTGATTAAATGTAATGGAGTGTTAAGGAGAAATATTAGTCATTAAGAATCCTAGAGAAACAATTTTTAGTGAAGGATATCAAGAACCTAATGTCCCATACCGTGGGTACCCTATTTTAGGGTTAGGAGAAAGAAATTTGGGTAGTGTCATCAAGAAATCATTAATTTGTGAGTTGAAGGTGATATAGAATTATTCCATGAGTAATAAATGGTTATGAGGCATTTCATCCATTATGGACAAGTCCTTTTATTGAGTAATCTTAGTTTTGACTATGTGTGTTTATCCATATTTAGGGCTTGGAAGAATAAATTTTAGTAAAATAATCCTTAAAACCAGTCATAGGGTTAATGGAAGTTATAGAAAAGGTTTATGAGTGAATTAAGGTTCATTGAATCATTGTATGAGGTCTCAATATCCATTGGAGGAAAAAAATTACTTACAGTCTTCTCATTACTGATCCCAGTCTAGGCAGCGAAGAAACAACATTAGTTTAAAATGGTAGTTTACTAAGAAACAATGATCATATTGGTTTAGAGAGAGAAGAAAGGAAGATATGAACAAAGTGGATTGAGGTTAATGAATGTGATCATAAGGTTGAAAGATAGAGGAAGAGTGAAAAACCTAGCTTTTGCATGGAAACCCTAACTAGGAACTTGAAGACCTTAGAAGCCCAAACTTGCAAAATAGCACATTGGAAGGAAGTGAAATATGGGAGCATGGTGAACACCTTGAATGTGATGGAGTGAAGTGGAGATATTTTTTACAAGGTAAGAAATTATTAGAAAAGTCAAAACCTAAAAATGACCTTGAACCCTAGTTAATGCTTACTAAAACAGGAAAAAAGGAGAGTTTTGTGTTGGGAAAAGTGGAGAAAGAGTTGAGGGAGAAAAATGGGTAGAAAGAAAAAAATAAAGGGTATCTAAAATTTTTATCATATTTTTAAGTTGGTTATAGTTTGTCTTAGATATGAAGCTTTGTAATCTAGGAGGGCTAATTGTAAGGCTAAAAAGTGGTATTTTGTGAATAATTTTTTTATGGGAAGAGAGATAGATCCTGAAAATTGATATTCACCTAAATGAGTAAAATGGGTATCTAGAAAGTCTACAGTCAAGATTTATGAGGAATATTCCATGAGTTATGTCGAGAAAAACTATTTTTAAAGGGCTAGTAGGCAAATTTGAGGTCTAAAAGGAAAAGTATGACAAATGGTATTGTGAAACTTGTTGGATGGTTTGATCATGATTATATGATGTTTTTAAACATGTGTAGAGTAAATTTGATCTTGGTATATTGATTTCATGCATTCAAATGGTTTTGAGCAAGTTTTGATTACTTAAGCAAAGTTATGGTTCTTGATGAAAGAGAATGTAAAAGTTGAAATTGTGACTTCTAATTTCTTGTTGATATTATATGAGGGACATATGCGAGGCGAGAGAAAGTGATATGTTCAAGTAGGCTAGAAAAGGTAGTGATGTGAGCAAGTATGTTGGCGGGCGAGCAAAGCTCATGATCAAGAAAGTCACTATATCACACAATGAAGGCTATAAACACTGAAAAAGTGACTTGGGGCATAAGTGAAAATGTTGGCTCATCTATATGACATAATATCTAGGTATGAAGGAAAATTTTTACATAATCAGTTAGATAAAGGTATAATATTCCTAGGGGAGTGATAAAGAATAATTTCATGTGATATGTAATCATCTACAACATGACAAAGTTTGTCAACATTGGTCTAAAAAGATGCTTCAGGAATTTAGGTCCTAAAGGTGCTAGCAACCAATGTGTGTTAGAGATAAGTCATCCGATGATGATTTCAACTTAGATAGATACAGAAGGAGGTAAGAATGATGATTTTATGATGATAATGATTATTGGCATGTGAATATGCATGTGTCCAGGGGAGCTATAGTGCTCAAATTCTACTAGGAGGCCAAAAACATAGCCAAGAAAAAGAAAAATGATATTGTGAGATTGCATGATGAAATTAGATGTTGTTGTCAACCAATAAGGGGTTATAATATGTTGAAAGAAGATGAATAAGGTGTGCTAAGGTATGTACTTTATCATTAATGAGAAAGGGGGAGAAGAACTAGGAGGTTTTCCATCAATGATAAAGGGGAAGTTTGGTGGCATGTGTGTGATAGGTTTTCATTGATGAAAAAGGATCACTAAAGAAAAATTATGATGAAATGCAGTAGAACTATTGGAATGAGTGTGACAAGGTAGTATAAGGACTGTCATGAAGAAAATAGAAGGGTTCCTTAAGCATGATGTGGAAACTAGCTTAACTAGGACCAATTCAGAGACCCGGTGCAAGCATAACTTGAAGTATGGAGTGATGCAAGCTAAAGTAGGGCATTGTAAGTATGAATTGTGTGTAGGGACATTGTAAAGAGGCTATATAATATGCTACATGTCACAATCTAGATGATAGAGGCATGTATGAGGTCTTTTGGAGGCTCATTCTTGAGAACAAGCTAGATAAGCATGCACAAACCATGGTGGTTGATGAGTTTTAGGAAAGTGTAGATTAAAATTTGGGACATATGAAGGGGGTCAATACAGTGATGTGGTCAAAATTTCAAGTCAAAACTCAAAGGGAGAAGATAGAAAAGTGAGTTTTGGTGCTAAAATGCTCTTAAAATGATAATTTTCAGCTCCAGGATTGAGTTTGAGTTGCTCATTGGAACATTAAACTTCTGCATGGTAGTTTAATCTCTTCATTAGTGTTGGGGAATTCAGTCTAGATCATTTTGCAAGAATAATGAGTTAGAATAATGGACTATACTTTATGAACGATGTTTAAGAAGCTAAGGAGGTTCCAAACCCTCATTAAACCCTACCTATAAAGAGATGGAGGATAATTAAAGTTTTTGTCATAAAATGAGTGTGGAAATTTGATGTGATGATTTGGGATTCTATAAGACTCCTTTTACTTCATTTTTGTGGTGTTCTCACTCTCAGAGCAAGCGGTGAGGTACTCAAATACCTCTATTTTGAATAAAATTGATGGTATAATCATGGATATCAAGGTTCAAGATGAAAACTATTATGTGGGAGAAATCTTAGGATACTCACTAGATGCTTATGAAGATATTCAAGTTGTTTTTATGCAAAATATTGGTGAAATAGGTCAAACAAGGTGACTTACCTCTTAAGGGATAGAAGAGCCAAAACTAGTCAAGTTGGATTGAAGGGATGATGATGCAAAGGCATAGTGTTGAAGAAAAATATGAGCATGGAAATTTGATATGAATCCAATATGACATGATTGTGCCCATGATTTGATTTGGTGAGGTGATTTTGTGTTCAAGTTATAATGATCAAAACTACCCTTTTAGGCCTATCAAGAAGGTCTGAGAAATGGAAGTGCAATCATGATTTTATCCACATAACCCCTACATGTGAGTGTTTAAAATTTAAGTAAAAGACTACTGTGAAGTGTTTCATGCATTGGGTTGACATGAAAGTGTGTTTTTAAGTGGTAGAATATATCTAAGACAAGCCTCATTTTGTAGTCTAAAACACGCTTAGAGCTATCTTAGAAATGGAATCATATTCATGCTCAAAACTTTGAAATGGAGCTTGATGGTAAATTTAATAGTAGTAAAAGGAGAATATATTTCCATAAAGTATCCCTATGATCCATGAACATGTGTTTGAATGAAGTTATAGCTCATTTTGTGAGGACTGATTTCAGGTTTGCAACTCCATCATGACCTTGTCCTAATAAGTGTGTATTGGTCATAATGAAGGTGTTTCAGCTGATCCAAGTTTGTGAAGGTGAGATAAAGGTCCCTAATACCATTCTCAAAGAATCAAGAAGTTTGATAGTGCACTCAGTAGTGTTAGTGAAGTAATCTTGTTACTAGTTTTGAGGAAGCCATGTGAATGAGCAGACCTAGTTGAGAAGATGAGTTTAAATGTAAGACTTCTACCATGATGTAAAGAACTCCAATCCTAAGATGATGAAGTATACATCTTAATGAGTGCTTCATTCTATCTTAATTACATGATTTTAATCTTTGAGTGAATACAAGTACATAAGTTGAAGACTTGTTTTTGAAGACCCTGCACCTAGTTGAGCATATGAGCTCTAATTAAGACTTAATGGTGAAATACAAGGATATGTATATTGTAATGTTTACACTTCATCATAACACTTGTAATGAGCCTCATTAGCTAAAAGAAAAATATTCCTACATTGGGAAGAAGAGAACAAACTGAAAAATTACGGTTATAAGTCGGATGTCGATTGAATATGGAAGGTTTTTAGTTACTTTAGAGGTACAACAAGTTGATGTGTTTTTACAAGTCCTTATAGGTGTCAGATATGTTATGAAAAGATCACGAAGGGTAAGTAATTTTAACTAACATATTACATAAGTAATGACTACATTTTGAGATTTTTAGGTGATGTCATCTAAGAACCCTTATAGGAGTTTAGGAAGTGAGAACGTGAAGTGTTTTTGAAGTATAAATGAAGAGGTGTTAGAGAATGTAACACCCATGTATATTTATGTTTTACTATGTAAGAGAAATCATATTTTTGTTTCCTATATTGAGATTGTGTAGGAGCTGATGAAAACATGAGAATCATTCTTGTGTATGTGATCATGTGCGTGTGACTTAAAGATTTACTTATGAGCAGCAGAATGAGCTGATGAAGAGTGGAGGAAGGTGATTCCATTCATGTGTGAATGAGGGAAAAAATGTGTGTAAGATAGAGGCCATTAAAGTTTTTACTTGCAAAAGATTGAGAAGATGAGACAAGAGATGAATCAGGAGGTGTGAAAGAGAGAATAGGAGCTGAATAAGAGATCACAATTTGTTGTATCAGACAACTAGAGGAAAGTGATAAAAACCTTGTACAAGTCTAATTTGTTGCTTATAAAAATAGGGAGTTTGAGCTTCCTTGTAAGTTGGAGCTTGCAAAAGGTTAAGTGGGTGCTTGACTGAATTATTGGGAGTTGTTGCTTCCATGTAAGTAGGAGCTTGCTAAAGGTCAAGTGGGTGTTTGGCTAAATTTTTGAGTGGGTGCTTCAAGTTGAGTGGATGCTCAACAAATCTGAAATAGTTGTAATATCTTATGGGAAAATTACCCAAGTAGTTCATTGATTTTAGTGGGTTTTTCTCCCTTTAAGGGTTTCCCACATTAAACATGGTGTTCATGTGTGGTTGCTTATTGTTTTCTCATGTTTAAATTTCTTTGTTTACACATGTTTAAATTTGATTGAAATTGAATGGATTTTTAAGATTCAAAATTAGTGTCAAAATTTTAAGAATCACGATTCACCCCTCCCCTCTCAATGCTTATGTTTCTAACTTTTTGCACCAAAATAGTTGACAAAGTATGTTATGAGGAGTAACAATAAACAATGAAATATTTTTTGAAATCAGGACATACGAGGGTTTGTGCTTTTGTAATGAAAATTTTAATATATTCAAAGGATTATTTACGTCATTTATTCCATTTGAATCTCTTCTTTCCTTTCATCATATTTTTGATCTGTTTGGAGTTCAAAAAATTGGGCACAAATCTTCTCAAGAAATTCACTTTTCCCAAGAAAGAGTGAAAACTATTATTGGTAGTAGTAGGAGGATAGATACTTGTTAGCATGAAATCATTCAAGATTCATTTGTGTTACTTCTTTAGGAATGATGTATCCTAACAATTTCCCTTCTATGAATCCAAACATAGACTTATTTGGATTCAAATAAATCCCATGAAGGTGACATCACTCAAATACTTACTCAAGATGTTTTAGATGATCTTCACATTTCTTAGAGAAAAGAATTAAATCATCAAGATAGAGACATCTATAATTTTTTTCTTGAAATAATAAAATTCTATATTCATTTCTCTTTGAAACATTTCCCCTACATTGATGAGACAAAATGGAATTATTCTATATGTACACATACCCTACGGGGTGGTGAATGCAATTTTATATTGGTATTATTTTCCAAATTCAATCTGGTTATATCCACATAATCCATCAAATATGGATATTCTCTCGGATCTTATGATAATTTTTAACACTTGATCCATGAATGGTAAGGTATAATTATCTTTAAACGATGATTTATTTAAATGACTTGGACACCTTGTCATTACTTAGACCTTCACAGTGCAACTTCTAATCCTTAATCTACGTCTACTTCAAAATAACTATACTTGCATAGAATACTACACATTTCATGACACCTTATCATTTCTTTGTCAATAGTAGAACTTCACTACACATGTTACATACCTTGAATCGCCTTATATACCCTTGTTGAAACATAAAATTAAAAATATCCTTTATACATACCTCATGGTAGAAAACCATGCAAAGACATCAGACCCTTAGATTTACAACAAAAACCCTGTCACGGAAATCCACTTCTTCATTATACTCATTCAAACTCCCTATGTCACTATCTTTGTGTTGATGATGAATGTATATAAGGATCTTAGTAGAGACATCCCACAACATGAGGATTATAGAACAAAAAATTGAGGAGATTCTATGACCACCTTGGTACCTTTGCCTTCATCTTTCCATCATCCACCTAGTAATATTATTGTGTTAATAGAAGTTCTTATGTCTCTTCAACAAAAAAAAATCTTATTTGAGTGATAGGCTCATCATGGTTAGAGAAATATATTTTAGGTTCCTTTTTTATGGGAGGGATATATTTACTAAAACTAAATGGTTTAAGTATATTTTTTTTTTTGTATATAATCTTTATATTAATAAAAAAATTATGTTTTAAAATTATTTTAGTAAATATAAGAAGTTAGGGTCATTCTAATCATTATGGAACTAGTCTCACATCTCCATCTGTCATTGTTTAGAAGATTTTTTCAGATTCTAATATATAGGTATTTTTAGGATTTCAGCATTCAACCTAAAGCTTTTAGGGTTTAAATTCTACAATCGATATCTATTTTGTGAAATAATATAGTCATTGTTTAGGTTTTGGGGTCTTCTTGATTGGTTATTGACATTTGTAGGAGTTTTAGATGTGTCAAAACTATATATTTTAAACCTCACAACTCCCAAAGGTAGCAACAATTTCTCGAATATATGGACTCATGCAATTCCTTATAACACATAATAAATCAAAACACATATGTAAGTTTTTATCGATTCAAATAATCAAGGGAATGGTCATCATGAGGTATGTGAAGGATTTGAAACATCATGAGGTGATGCATAGCTCCAACACATTTTCATGCATTCATCAACTCATAACAACCAATTTCAATCATTCTCATTAGTATCTTATTTTTAGAAGTCTTTCCAACAAGCTCTATAGGCTCAAATATGCAAAAATGGCACAATCAACCTAAAATTACCCTTCTAACCCCCATATCCTACTCTCACATTTTGTACACAAGCCCAATCAACTATTAAAATGACTCATTTTCTTGTAAAACCTCATTTTCTCAGACTTCCACTCTATTCCTCTCACTAGCTTTAAGTGTCCTAATTCCAAATCAAGCACAAATTTGGATTTTTTGCTTCCATTTTCTCCTTCCAACTCTTTATATTGTTTCACCATGCTCAGACTAACATGAAACCATTCAAAAAAGTGATAATTAATCAAATAAATCATTAATCCTCTCAAGTTTAATCAATCCTTCCCATGTTTTAGCTCTCAAGAGCCATTCCCATGCAAGATCCATGATTATGCACATCTATTCATATCCAAAATAAAAAACACATCCTTAGATACCCTTTGGGCTCATGTAATGCATGAAAATTTCAAATTTCAACCCTTTAAACTTATCTTGTTATCACCTTTTCTAATTTTTAGCCTATTAACTCTCTTCTAGCCCTGGTCTTGTGCATTTTCTAGTGTACCTTTCAATCTAGGGGGTTTCAGACCATACTGATGGGTTTTCTAGATACCCATTTATGCCTTCTCCCTCTATGCAAGATTTCAATATGTGCTTCTTTGCAAAACATCCCTCAAAACCCTTTGTCTCAATCTCCCTTTAGATCTTCAAACTATGATTATAACTGTGCATACTAACTATCAATGATATCTCTGATTTTGACCAAAGAAAACTTAAAATTCCATCATATTCCTTTCAAGGACCTTTCTTTGTTGATTCTTAAAATTTGGGGTCTAAATTCCCTTGATTTTGGTTTTAAAAACCTAAGCCCTAGTTGTACCCTGTCTTCAAAGTGATGGTGGAAATCATCTCAGGCTCACAAAAAATGCATATTTTATGAGAGTGTTTCTAAACACTTAATCAATGCTTGGTAATGAACTCACATCTTGTAAGTTAGGGAGGTGGAATTTTGTAGTGTTTCAAGTACATCAGGAGGTCAAGAACATGGAATTCATTCTCAGACATTCCTCCAAGTTTCATTTAGGTTCAATCCTTCTATCAAGGAGGAGTAAACCTATTTCCATGAGGAGAAATTGAGAAAGAGGGTGTCTAGACATCATAAGCATGCTTCCACTCAAGTGACATCTTGGGCAGGGAGGTGAATTATGAGATGAATAAGAGATCATCATGTTCAAAGGTAAAAAGTGAGGCTCAAGGAGTGAATTGATGATCATCATATCTTGACTCTACCATTGTGTCCAAAATCTCTTGAGAAACAAATAAAAATGAGCTAGTCAGGCTATTGAGGCATCCATGACCATCATGTGTGAAGGATCAAGAAGTCACATATTCTCATGAGAGGGATATGAGAAAGAAGTGTATGAGCATCTTAAATATGATTCCATTCAAGGAGGATTTTGAATCCTAGAAGGGTAAGAGGATGATATTCATATGGATATGTTGTCATGTGAATTGACTAACCCAAAAATGCAAAACTTAAACCATGAAAACCAAGCCACAATGTGAAATCTTGCTCCCAAATCTTCTTGAATCCCTCTCTGGCTAACCTACCTCTCATGTGTCATGATCACCTTGTCCTTAAAGGTATTCCTAATGCATTGGGTGAACATGTATAAGTTTTCAAAAATGTTTAACAAGGTCCATTATTCCATTCATTGAAGTGCAAGTAAAAGACTAATTCTCCATCAAGCCTAGAAAGGCCAATTTTGGCCATTTTGAGCCTGTGTGCATCCTCCAGGAGGGTTATGAAAAGGTATTAAGTATCCAAAGGTGGTATTTGAAATCCTTGAAGGTTTTGGAAGAATTTTAGGAAGATTTAGGAAATTTTTTTGATCATTCAAGGATAGTTTGTTCAACAATGGGTTTTAAGTGCAAGGAATGAGTAGTCAAATTGTGAACCTTGAATTCTCTGGCTGATTCGGGAGCTCCGTAAGGAGTTAGGAGGAAAACAAGTAGCAACAAAAATATTGAATAATCCTTTACATTTTGGGAGCATACATTTTGATCCAAGGCCACCAAAGATGATGCTAGTAATCATCTCATACTCTCAAGCAATACATACCTCCCAAGATTGTTTTTAAACACTTAATTAGTGCTTGGTAATGAGCTCAATACATTGTAGAGGCTAGAACATGTGATTCACCTTCAAGTTCTAATTCCATGTGGATAAAATTGATCAAAAGGGTGTTCTCAAAATGGTATTAGAGTCTTCTCCACAATGGTGTGACTCAAGAAGACTCCTAAGTTTTATAACCCAATTCTAGGTAGATTTATCTTCTAAGAATCCTTATCAGTTGAGATATCAATATTTTCTTGTTGAAACCCAAAATAGGGTTTTAGATAACCTGATAGGGAGAAAATTTAGATTTCTTATCATACACACCCTTCTTTACTCATTTACCCATTGAATAAGCTTTAGGAGGATTAAATTCAAGTTTCTTCTTTTATAACCTAGATCTATGGATGCCTGATATGCTCCAAACATTAAGCTTTAGGTGAGAAAAAATGAGAGTTAATAAAACACAGTCAAGGTTGGAAGTAAATGCTAGATGTCATGAACTACCATTGTATATATTTGTAATGAAATTACTTAATAGATTTGAATATCACAACAATAGAACACCAAGAACACCAAAATGTAGATAAATGATCACAATATGCAAGTATAAGTTATAGGACTAAGGGCATAGCAATATTCAATCCCTTTCTCTTGATAGACATCAATATGTGCATCCTTCCAGTCACTGTGCATCCTTCATTAATAGATTTCCTTCAATTCAACCTTCACCATGGCTTAGAGGAAATTCCTAACAAGGTTTTAAAGTTGTTTTAGTGTGCAAGGATGATTACCCAAGGTGATAAATTAATTCAATAAGATTCAAGTGAAAGATAACTTCCTTCAGAGGCCTAAAAAGAACATTTTTGGCCATTTTGCAGTTGGTAAACACACTTTGGGAATGTTAAGGGAAATTCTAAAGCATTTGAGGGTGATTTTGAAGAGAATTGAAGGTTTAAAGTAATTTAGGAAAATTTAAGAAAGAAAAATATGATTCAGGATCCATTTGTTCAACATTGGGTATTAGGGTGTAGGGAATGAGAGCTTCAATGGTGAATGTTGTCTTCTATGGAAGATTTTGGGAGTTCTCAAATGAGTTTAGAGGGAAATAATATGCATCAAAATGTGTAATAGACAATCACTTGGACAAATGGGTGTAATCAAGGAGAATCATGAGGTCTATGTGAAGGATCTAAAACATCAAGAACTTTATTAAAATTCAAGTCATTAAGGGAATGATCATCATGAGCATGATGAGAAAGGATCACCATGAGTGGTGATGGTAGTCATCTCGAGCTCAAAATGGTGTATATCTCTTTAGATTGTTTCTAAACACTTAATCAATACTTGGTGATGTGCTCACATCTTGCAATTCAGGGAGTGGCTTTCACAATGCTTCAATGTAGTTGGAGTTCAAGAAGATGGAGCTCACCCTCAAACATTCCTTCAAGTCTCATTCAGGATCAATCCTTCCATATAGGAGGAAACCTATTTCCATGAGGATAAATTGAGTGAAGATGTGTCCAGATACTATAATCATGTTTCCACTCATGTGACATCTTGGTCAGGGAAGTGAATTGTGAAGTTAAAAAGGGTGTCATCATGTTCAAAGGTGAAATGGGAAGCTCATGGAGTGAGTTGAGGATCATCATATCTTGAATCTTCCATCATGTTAAAACCTCTTCAAGGAACAAGCCAAGATGAGCTATTCAAGCTACCGAGGCATTTAGGACCATCATGTGTGAAGGATCAAGGAATCATCTATCTCCATGAGAGGCATATGAGCAAAGAGGTGTATGAGTATCCTAAAGTTGATTCCATCCGAGGAGAATTCTGGAGCTAGGAGGGGTAAGAGGATGATATTCATAGAGAGCACCATGTATGTAAGAATGAGAAATCATCTGAGTTTCACTTGATGTCACTCACTTGGTAGTGTTCTTAAACACTCATTTGAAACCTTGTAGTGTGATCACACTTCAAAGGAGGAAGGACATTATAACCACATCATTTCAGTCCAACAAGTGGCCACATGAAAATAATCTCATTCAGTGAAAAATCCTTCCATCTACATGGTGAATACCTATTTCAAGTAAGTGATAGATAATCAAAAAATGGTTTGAGAATCATGGAGTTGATTTGTGATCACTAGGGTTAATTATGGAGGCCTTGAAAAGTAAGAGAGTGATCCTCGCTCTTGCCTTGTAATTAGAAGAGAACATCCTATTCCCATCACAATGTAGGTCTCATAATAGTGTTTCTAAACACTTAAGTCATCACTTGAGGTTTTAGAAACATGTTTTCAACTCATGGTAACTCATGTTTTACCACTTTTTCATGTTAGAAGTTTTTCACTCAAAAACACAACCCGGGGTGTTAGGAAGGTGTTTTCAACTCACAAAATTTGGCCCCATCCTCATGAGATCCTTACCCATGGTAAAAATAGTATATTTATGATATACCCATTCCCAGAGGTACTTATCAACATTTACAAATATTCACCTATCACCATGTGGTGATCATCTCTCTAGAGCTTACAAATTTAGGGCCATTTTTTCTGGAACCGAAAGGGGTAGCTACACTATTTTGAAATTATTTCATGAAACCTTCAAGTCTTAGAGAAAAATGGATGTTACCAACATGTATAGGATTCACATATATTTCAATGCCTATTTTTTTCCTCCTAACTCCTTACGGAGCTCCCAAAATCATCCGAAGAAGTCAAATTTCACCATTAGAGTGTTTGTTCCCTACACCTAGAAAACCCATTGTTGAGAAGATTGTCCTTGAATGAGAAAACCTTTCCTAAATCTTCCTAAATTACCTCCAACACTTCCAAGATTCTTTGACATCACCTCCAGATGCTTAATATATTTCTTGAACTCTCCCAGAGGGTGTTTGATTATCTCATAATGGCCTTTTTAGGCCTCTAGAGGAAGTTATCTTCCATCAAGTCACACTGAACTCATCAATCATCATATCCAATCATCCCTGCACATTGAAACAAACTTTAAAAAAACCTTGTTAATAATTTATTTTGATCCAAGTTGAGAGTGGTATTGAGGAGGCAATGGTTGGCAGAGGAAGGACACACCATTGACTCAAGAAGTGAAAGATGCATTCCCTAAGCTTGTAAAGTAGGTACTCATCCATAGTATGATTTTACCATATTCTAAGAAAAATTAGGGATTCAACTCCATGCTCATGGGAAAATTCATGAGTCCATATATTTGATCAATTTTCACTACCTTTGAGAGTTGTGAGGTTTGTAAATTCTAATTTTGACACATTTAACACTCCTACAAATGTCAATAACCAATCCAAAAGGCCCCAAAACCTAAACAATGACTATATTATTTCACAAAATAGATATTGATTGTATAATTTAAACCCTAAAAGCTTGAAGGCTGAATGCTGAAATCTAAAAATACCTATGTACTGACCATATTAGAATATGAAAAACTATCTTCTAAACCATGATAGATGGAGCTGTGAGACTAGTTCCATAAGGTGCAAAGTGACCCTAACTTCTTATATTTACTAAAATAAATTTTATAAGTATTAATCTTTATAATAATAAAGTATAAATATTAATAAAAAAAAACTTATACTTAAACCATTTATTTTAGTAAATATATCCCTCCCATAAGCATATATATACCACATACAAAAAATTTTAGTAAATATATCCCTCCCATAAGTTAACATATACCATTATAAAACTACAGGAATGCAGTGTGTTTCATCTTCTTTGGGTTTGAAATTCCCAATCCATAGGCTTGGATTTTCCTTGGATATCCAAACCTAAGGTTTGGACTATGTAATCCATGAATAAATCCATGTTTGAAAGAAAAACATCAAAATCTCATGTGTACACCCCGATATCTCATGCATTATAACATAATATTCAAAAATAAATTATACTATGATGTCAAGCTCTTGGTTTTACCTTGGTGATGATATACTTCTTTCTAAAATCTGATTAGTTTAAGGCTTTCATCCATAATTTCTTTTACTAGTGCCTTCTTTTCTTGTGAAAACCTATGCATATGTTTTTGGTGCACAATTTATGATTTTTTCATCCAATTTCAAAAAAAAAAATTCCTTTTCTAAACTCCATTCTACACACAAAAAAAAAAAAATGACTTTTTTCTCAAAGTTATGGGGTGTACACACAAATATTTCATTTTTGGATATGTGCACTTTGAAAATTAATAAAAATTATATATTCATCCAAAAATTATGAAAAATTAGTGGGACCTCACACATGGAATTAGCTAACTTTATACCAAAGGGATTTGAAAAATAATTTATAGAACTCAAAAAAATGGGGGGGGGCACACACACAATAGGTTCTTATCTTTTTGACACAATCTATGATACTTATTCTTATCACTTTGTCAAATTTTGAGCATGTATGCATGCCTAGTTATTAGATGAAGTTAAGATTTTGTTGATTTTAGGAAAAATGTGTTTGTTTTTGACCCCTTTTGCCCCCATTTCCATGCACTTAAGACATAATTTCCTTTTCAAAACTGATGCACTCATTCTCCTTATATTTAAACTTGTTGATATGGTATTCACTTGATTTTATAACTACTTGATAATCTCATCATACTTGTTAGTTTCATACCAATGCTTTTATTCAAGATCATGAATATTCTCTTCATATTCCTTGATTTTCTCTCTCAAATTCTTGTTCTTTTTCTTAACATGCTTCAACTGTACTTGAATGCACATTAGCTCATTATAAATATCATCCTCTTCTTCTTTAGAATCCATGCAAGATCCTCCAAATATGAATCATTAATTTTGGAGTTATTAACACCTTTTTCCATAAAAAATACTTCATCACCTACATCATCATATTTAGACTCAGATTTAGAATCGAAGTACCATCATTCTTGCTTACCTTTGATGATCAAAAAAGTTCTTTGGAGTATATGATCTTCTTGGTTTTCTATTTGTTTTCAAAGTTTTTGAACCTCTTCTTATTCTTATCAAACTTGTGATATTTCTTATCATGATATCCATCATTCTCTTAATCATATTCATCATTATTCCTATGATGACACTTTTATGCAAAATCCCCAATCTCACCAAAATTATAGAATTTCAAAGGAAACTTACCCTTTTAATTTTCTAATATAGTATTCAAATTTCTAGTAAACATGGAAATAAACTCATGATTATCAATATCGGGAATATCATCATCTACAAAATTTCTTACATTTTTTCTTCTTCTCAAATTTTAATGCAACCTCCTTCTTGATAGGTTTAGTATAAATGGTCTTCATCTCATAGGCATTCAAAATTATATGGAGCCCATACATTAACATGGTAGTTCAAAATTGGAGTGAGTGATCTCGAAACCTTTTTCACCACCACATATTATTTCATCTCTTCACCTAAACCTCTGATGATATTGACAACTTGATCAAATCTGAGTATGTATGCATCAATACTTTCTTCTTCCTTTATTTTATGGATTTAAAACTAATTCATGTATATCTGAAGATTTTCCATATTTACCTTAGAATCACCTTCATGGATAACCTTAAGATTTTCCTAAATGACTCGTTAAAAGTACAATACATTACTTTAAGAATTTAAAATTCTCCCAAACCAGACAAAATGACATTCATGGCTTTAGAATTATCATGGTAGGGTTTCTTACCACCTGTATCTTTTGGAGGAGTTTAGGGAATAATATATCCATATATTACTAATTTCCAAACATTAAATCCCAAATAAATTATATAGGCTCTCATCCTGATACTCCAAAAGGGACATTTGGTCCCATAAAACATAGATTCTTTGATAAAATAAGAGATACACTATTGACTCACCATTTTTGTGCTTCAAAGGATATCCTTTAAGTGGTTAAACTTGCTTCAAAAGGACATTCTATAATACTAATTTTTAGAATCAAAATTACTAAGATGGGGTGAATCAATTGATTAACACTTTCATTTAATTATATTTAACTTGTGTGAAACATTAAACCATTCAACATGTATCAATGTGAGCTTATTAATTTGAAACAACCATTCACAAGAGCAATTTAATTATATTGATATTGAGATGGATGGGTTAAAAATCTACAAGGAAAGAACCCGTAGAGACCTTGAGATTGAGTGAATTTTCGTTAGCAAGGAGACTTGTTTCTTCTTCACGGATAGTATTGCGCATTCGTGCATTCCGGAGTCCGGAAGGATGTCTACCTTCAAGTTATGAAATATATTATGCTAGAGGGTAAGTATAGAAAAATCTATACTCATCACATTACCTTCCTCAACATGTTCCGTCACAAGTTTATGGTTGGTATTCCCTTTTTCTAGACACCTCTCTTTTAAATTTCATTGATGGCCTTCTAGAATGAAAAATATGAGCTGCCCCTGCATGAGGGCCTGATTCTTCTTCTGGTTGAGAATGGAAAGCTGATTCGGATCATCCTTTTGACAAGTCCTCGAGGAGAAAGATGAGGAAGATGACATTAATCTTGTGGAGTGTCTTACTAAATTGAAGAGGGTAAGGGTACCCTCCAGGGAATGATAAAGATAAAGATAAAAATGAGGGAGGTGGTGGGGAAGCTAGTGCTTCTAGGAAGAATGAATGTGTGGGAGACCCCACTTTGTTTTTGAAGAATGGATCATGAAGATGATGTATTTAGAAGGGGTCCTAAAATCCATGGAGGACACGAACAAGGGGAAAATGGAGTCCATCACGAACATCATCAACATTTCAAATAAGATGGTTGTGGATCAAGTTCAAATAAAACACAAAATGAGGGAGCTAGAGATTCAAAGTTAAAGTTGACGAGAGTGGAGGAGATTGAAGGGGAAAAGAAAAGGAGGATATTCAACCTTCTCACAAGTATCTCATAGGAGGAGTAGGTGTTGGTTGGTACTGGAATTTAGGATGGCTGCTACTGGCCTGGGACCTCTAGTTGTTTTTTGCTTGTTGCGGAGGTTTTTTGTCTCTGAACTATGTGCGGACTACTAGTGAACTATGGTGCCCTATTGCTTCTTGGTCTTTTTTTTCCTCTCTAGGGTCTAGATCTGGAAATGTAAGAGTTAAGCCTATTTAACTCATCTTTCTAGGACCCCTTCCGGGGTTTTCTTTCTATTTAGTTTCTAGTTGCATTCCTCTCTTTTTCTGGCCCTTGGGAGCTGATCCATGTTTTTTACCTATTCTAATAAAAACCATTCACCAGAGAACGAGCCAAGAGATTACACAAGAACACAAGATATAAAGTGGGAAACCCTATAGGGAAGAAACCCCACTGAACATTTGCATATATTACATGACACAAACGAATTTAGTGAAGCATTAACTTCACAAGGAGCACCGACCCCTACAAATTTAGGGAGCCACCAACCCCACAAGAAGCACAAACCCCTATTTAGTAAGGCATAAACCCTAAAAGGATGATACAACCCCATAAGATGACTAATCACCAACCGAGAAACCTAAAGATGAATACAATAGAAGTACTTGTTGATACACTAAGCGATTGTGATCACTTTGTAATCTCTTCTCACCCAAAAACTTATCAAATTGCTCACTTTGCTTCTTTGCTAAAACTTGCATCATATCATGATGATTAGGTATAATAACCTTAAATATTATTCACATCTTCTCTTCTCACCTTAGAATCCTCTTCTCTTCTCTTTTCTTAACTCCTTACAATGCTCTCACACTCTTCTCTTTCTCATTCCTCTCACATCAACACCAACCCAAATGAGCTAATACCACTTACTCTATAGACATGATTATTTTCACAAACAACCAAAATTTGGCTAAAAAAATTAAGTTCAGTCATGAAAAAATTAAACACACATTCTACACACTCATGTAAATCACTTATAAGGACCTTATAGGTTGTAAATAGCCTAAAAAAACCAATACACCATAATTACGCATAAAACACAAGATTCACTCCGATGGTCATTTTTTGAAATAAAAAAGCACAAGACAACTCCATCATGGATCCAACAGCTCAAAAAAGTTAGGAACATCCTCTTATACACACCTATAGGCTCAAATAACTCTGCACCATCCATCTTCACTAAGAAACACACAAAGAAGCAAAAATCATTAATTAGGTCTTAAGCACCTACAATTCATCCTCCAAAAGAGAATTGGTTCACATAGAAAATATATTCACCAAGAAAAAATTATCATATAACTAGAAATATTTCATCATCAGGCACCTGAGTTAACTCATTAAAACATCCAACTTAGGGTATAACACTTCAAAATGTATGCATCGTTGAAGACTACTAAAACTATGTTTTAGCCCTTAAGAACCAGTCTTGAGCTCAACATCCTCTAAGACATTTAAGTAACCTCCCAAGAACTTATATAACTTGGATTGATTTAATAAAATCTCTACCAACGTGCTTAGACACACATTTACATAGGTTATATGAAGAAATACAAACTTTCATACATGTTCTAGGACATATTCTTTTCAAGCCTAATTGGGTTGATTAGGCCATTAGGGCTTAAACAAAAACACCTCATATGATCAAACAAGGACCTAAAACACATCATATGAGATACCAAAAATATATACATGCCCATTCATCATCAATTACAACATGAAAAACATCCAAGCACACTTCAAACCTCCATGACTAGTTTTGTCCCTTAAGGCCAAAAGCGATAGGACATATTGGAGGAAGGATTTATCCCATTATTTACATAAAATTTTCCAAGATATTTTCATGATCATATAACACACATACCAAGGTACCTAGAATAATTTTTTTGCATCATGAATCTTGCAACACACACCTATACCAGTAAATCTCTTTAAAATAAATATTTTTCTTCAACTTACTAACACACGGAACATGAAAATGCTACCAACAGGAGATAAAGAGAATCCTCAACAACCTCGAAGCATGAAATAATATTTCCCATTCCATTTTGATACCATACCATGCATATCCTCTGATGCTATGAAACTAGGGTTTATGGAGGGTTTAAACCTAGTTAGCTTGTTAATAATCATTTATAAAAATATGACAACTAGATGACCTCATTATTTTTTCTATAAATTATTAACTCCATGCCATAACATCTGTAAAGATCTAAAACCCCCTTGAAAATCATAAACGTATGGGCGAGCATCCAAACCGGCTGTCCCAAAGCCTAAGAATGGCATTCGAGAGCTTAATAGAGCTCAAAACCACTTTTCTTACATTCTCTTCATAACCATGAGATCAAACTTGAAACAAATATCTAAAATAACCCCCTTGATGTCCTCTAATTATCATCTATGTGTGAACATACCTGAAACTCTCCATACACCATTAATTTCCCATGCCAACTTGCCTTGTCTTTATGATATTGCTTCAAAATAACTGTAAAATGCACTAATCATCTAAAATGTGGCCTTGTATGCCTTCAAAATCTGTTGAGTAACCTCAAAAACCTTACACATTCTTGAAATGACTTACATTGGTATGCTATTCTCCAAACATCATGCTACCATCTCATCCATGTTTGCACTAGGTAAGTAATAAGACATAAAATGACTTGTTTCACCACATGGCATACAAAAACTAACCTATTTTCCTCCTTAAAGACTTAAATATACCTATAACACATATTATTGAACATACTAGACACCATAAAAACCTTCATACCACCTTTGAAGCTCATACTCAATACCTAAGAACCATGCAAGAACCATGCATATGCACCAAGATACCATACTACTACAACACTTTGTAACACCGTATCACCTCACTACCAATCAATCTTCATATTATTTGATGGAAAATGTCTCATGCAGACACCTATACCACCTATAAACCCTTTGAAACCAATTTTTCTTAACATCAATGACAACAACACTGACACAATGCCCAACAGCATGCATTCCTTATTTGGCATAACATTATCAAATGCTTTAGAATCAATGATAAAATTTTTCACCCATTCATAAAAAGAGAAACATAGAAAGGTTAAAATTTATTTTATTTTTAAGTATTAGCGGTGAAACGATTATGATCCTTCAAATTCATAGGAGTTTTGAAAATTACATTTGAAGTGATTTGAGGTATTCATCCTAACTTGATCAACCTTTGACTAACTTGATCAACCTATCAAGTTGATTGATATTGGATTTGAGGTATTCAACCTAAAAATATGAATATTTGTTTTTTTGATATGATCAATAATATAAAACACTGGTATAATAGCTGAAGTTTGAACTTCAGTTGTTTCCTTTGAATATGGGAGGTTTTAAAATAAATTTGAGTAACATTTTGAGTAGCAATAGTGGAAGAAGAGGAAGCAGATGTTGTCGATATTTTTGAAGTCACTTTATCTTGAGAAGGACTTGATGCAAAGTTTTATTTCTTATGAATTTATTTTACAATAGGATCCTTCATAGCTTCATTGTTCTTGATCTATTTTAGAGTTTCTTTACTTTTAACCTTGTCTTCCACTTTCATGTTAGTTTTATCTTCTTCCTTAATATGGTTTCTCACTTTTTTGTGACCTTGTCAAAAATGCATGGGAAAGAATATTCACGTCTTCAATCGCTTCATCATTAATCATTAGATATATATTTGAATAAACCTATGTTATTATCGCCCTCAAGTTATTATTCTTTACCTTCCGAGCTAGCTAAATTTTCCTCCTCATCGATTTGGATGCTTTAATTTTTCATCGTCACTTTATTCTATGATCTCAAATTTGGAATTAGTTGTAAGTGACAGTTTCATTGTCAATATTTTTAGGACAAAAAAAAGGTTTTGATTTGGAAAAAAATTCCTCCTTGGTACATATTTGTATACAAGTGTTAATTTTTTTGTGCAACCCACGTCTTTAATGCTACTACATCATCTCGCAATTTTCAAATGAGAGATTCGAAGTTTTTGACCATAATATTGGATTTAACTTTTAATTTATCTCTTCTTTAAATTTCCTACCATGATAAGATCATCTTATATTTCAATGGATTGATTTTATGCAAGGTCCATTTTTACAAATCTAGTTCTTCTTAAGAAAAAAAGAACCTCTCGGTAGTTGTTTGGATGAAGAAACAATTTTGATTCTCCACCATAGGTTGAGTTGTTTGATGTATTTTATGTATAAGCTTATTGATTTTGGCGACAAAGTCCCACACAGATTTCGTATGGTTCTTTCTTCATTTGGCGAGTCACTACAAGAGTGCATGTTCATCCTCTACGAGTTTAAATATTTCCTCGGACTTATGTTTCATAGCATTCGAATTATTAATCATGCACACTCCTAAATGATATAAGCAGTTATCAACACCTTCTTCTAGAATTTCAACAAATAAACAAACAACAAAATATTCATGACATATTCCAAGGACTCGTATGCGGTGATAAATAATGTAATGTGATCATCATGGTATTTTTACCATCGCCATTGAATTTTGGGAAGTTTTTTGGGATCCTTTAGAAAGGTCATGAAGTTGTCCATGTGCCAATGGACCAATAATGGTACCCATGGTACAACTATCACGGGAAAGATAGTTTGTCTTGAAAGAAATATGTTAGGAAGAATAAGGTTATGAATAGTCAAAGAACTTGATTTTGGCTTCTTTTCCAAAATAAAACTAAGACTCACCTGATTTCCTTGAGCTTTTCTTCTTTGTGGGAGTGATATTGAAATAAAAAAATTATAAAAAATTTCTAAAAATAAAATATTGGGTCACTAATTCCTTTTCTTTATCCCCTCTCATGAATATTTGCTCGTTTAGTTTTAAATAAGTGATCAAATTTAAATTTTAGGAGCTTGTGGAGCATCACCTTGTACAAAAATTTGTCTCGTATTTTTATGGATACAAGTTCATTGTCTCTCCTTACAAGTTGTGCATGGTAAACTTCGTTTGTCAATGGATTTTTAAACTATAAAATATTATCCAAAACTTGTTTGATTCTCCCACATGAAGACTTGAAGGTTAGCTCAATATATTATTGAGTTATTTCTTCAAAAGTAATATTGGGTTGATAAACCAAAAATTGAGTTGATGATATATTCATAGATAAAATAATGTAAGAACACTAATTAAGATTATATTATTCTTAAGTATTTTAAGTTTAAAAGAGTACTCGAGATACAAAATAAGAGAATTTTAAATGAAAATCATTTGCTCAAGTCATTTATTTGTGAATAATTCAACACTAGTATGCATTTTACAATCCCCAATAGAGTCACCAAAAATGGTTAGCATATAATTTCACACATTTGAAAAATATGTCAATAGGGTGAAGGGAAAAAGTACCTCCTAAATGATGGGTAAGGTTTCCATTATTGAATTTTTTTATTTATTTGCAACTATACATTTAAAATGGTGTTTTTGGGAAGAAAATAAATAAATAGGAAGAAATAAGGAAAGGAGTTGAATAGAATAAAGGATAAAATGAATGAAAGTGATAAAAGGTGCATGCAAGATTACGAAAACATAGATCATAAAATCATATACACCTTAGAAACAAAAAAATTAGATGACAATTGAAAAGAAGATATTGTATCCATAGTGTTATGCCCTTAATTATATATCTTACATGGGATGGATATAGCCGACTTGTTGCTATCATAACTTAATATCATGATGTATCTCTTTTATATATGATCTATTATCATTGGTTGGTCGGCCTTGTTGATGGCCATAGCATAGGAATAGTATAAATAGGGGTTATAGGTAGTGGATGATCATTATGTTGAGTATTTGAGTCTTATTATATGTTCTGGAGGTTGCCCCCTCGAAGTGGCCAAACTATTATACTTTCATATTGAGAGAATTTATCTACAATACTGTGTTATTTGGTGTTCTATTTCTGGTGATAATCTGTTATCCCGTAAAATTGACAAGGGCAATTTTACCGATAACCATACGGAAAATTTTGTTTCGATCCCTCGTTAGGGATCCCTCGCGTTCGAAACGTTGTAAAATCCCTTCCCGGGAAATCTAGTTTTCGAACTTAGTCTTTCTGAGCCTTTTTTGGCTGGGCGCATGAAATATCCTTGTAACACTAACTTTTGATGCGCCCCCTTAAAAGCCTTTGGCGCATGGTTTTCAATGTCAACACAACTTTTCATGCGCCAAAGAATGTTTAACCTTCCCTGCGTGCGCCAAGGCGCATGCGCTTGTGTTGATACAACTTGTGTTGCGCCGCTCTTTGGTGCGCCAAAGGGCGCACATAATCCCGTGTCGACAATAGATTTGGTGCGCCAAGGGCGCGCTTTATCTCATGTTGGCAGATGCTTTGATGCGCCAAAGGGTGCATCCCTTCCCGTGTCGACAACAAATCTCATGCGCCTTTGAAAAAGTGGTTGGCGCATTTATGTCCAGTTTTTATATATATATATGGTTTGCGCGCCCAAATGTCATTTTCACTTTTGTTGAGCACGTGATCGTTACGAACTTGTCGGCCCTCTCTCTGTCGTTTTCATCGTCCGTGGACCCATTGCAACTTTTTGCTATATATCCGAGTAAGAGGTGTTATTTCTCTCTTGTGCGTTTTGTGCTTTCGGTTCTGGTGTGTTCTGGTTTGGTTCTTGCTTGTTGGGTGGTTGTTTATATAAATGTGTTGGCCTAGCCTCCTCCGTTTCTTTATTGCCCGCCCGCCCCATGCTTTATCCTTCCTCTTTCCAGATCTGTGCTGAGAAGGTCATTTTCTTGAAACCATGGTTGTAATCCTCTTGGTTTTAACCATTTCGTTTGCCCACCGAGCATGTTAAAAATCCTATCCTCCATTTCCATCGCCCCATGCTATCCTTCCTCTTTCCAGATCTGTTGGAGAAGGTCATTTTCTTGAAACCATGGTTGTAATCCTCTTGGTTTTAACCGTTTAGTTAACTGTTTCGTTTTCCCACCGAGCATGTATAACCCCCTTTAAGAGTTTGGTTTTCTGGTTTTCTCCTTGGCGCGTCTGTCACCCCTGCAACACTAAGAACAGTTGCGCCCCCATGGCGCATCTACCCGCTATGCATAAAAGAAAATCACGCCCGATGGCGCACCCTTTCACCTCCTGCATCATGAGCTCATGCGCCCTCAAGGCACGCCTTTTCGCATGCTACAAGTGCTGAAACTGCGCCCCAATGGCGCACCATCCATCCATGTTGCATCCTTTTTCCATGCGCCCATGGCGCACCCAGCTTCCATGCAACAAAAGTTTTTTCCACGCTAAGTATGAAGCTATAAAGGCGCAGGCGCATCCCCGATTGCAATAACACCATGTTGTGTGAGTTTTTCGTGCGCCGCGCCATATTCCCTTGGGCGCATCCTGTCCCAATGTAACACGCACTTCTCATGCACCCTATATCAAATGCAATATGCAGTATCCATGCGCCATGCACCTTTGGCGCCAATTTAACCTCTGCAGCACTCCTTTTCTGTGCGCCTTATCTATTTAGCCCTGTTAGCTGCAGTTTTCATGCGCCCCGCGCCCTGAGCCTTAAAATCTCTAACTCTTTCTTCTGCTAACATTCCGATGGAAGATCAAATGGCTAATTCAACCTTTTTGGATTGGGTCTCGCTTCTTCTTCATGCGACTTAAATCAGGCCGAGTTCAAAAGAACATATGTCTACATCCAGAAGAGACCCACCAAACCAAGAGGAAAGGCTAAGCTTACAGAGAGGAAGAGATGAAGTACAAATATCAAAGGGTCGGGATGCCCGAATCACAGGCTGAATGCAGTATGGATGTCAGGGACTCAGAGTTGGGTCACATTGACATGGAAGAATTCTGGGTTAGGACTCAGAAGGTTACAAGAAGTCCATGGATGGACAAATTAATAGGCAGTGCCCTGCACTTCACCGGAGGAATCCCCGTCAGTGCCGTCAACAATGAATTCATGATGGTGATTGCACAATCTTACAACAAGGACACAAGATGTGTCGAAAACAGCAAGGGTGAGGTAGTCATAAACCTCACTGCCCATCATTTTGAGATAATGCTCGGCATCCCTCACCACCGGCACTTTGTGGCCGTCAGCCAAGAAGAGTGCATCAAGGCCTGGGAAGACAATGAAGACCAATGCATGCAACTAATGAATGAAGTCTACTTGAAAAACAAGAAGGTGGTAACCCGGTGGCCCCAAATCATCCACCGCAGTGACTTCTCAGAAGAGCTCAGCGATACTATTACTTTCCTGAGCAGAGTCTTCGGGCTTTCTGATGCCCACTACTTCCATAAATGGATGCTGAGGTACTTGGAGACAATGAATAAGAATGTGCACGATCGGCGCTTTTCTTTGGGAGAAATAATAAGCAGCACCATCTCGAGTAGCTACAACAATTCGCCACAACGGGAGTGTTCCATATGAACTCCTACGTAGTCTACGCTGCAGCGTCGGAGAGGGATTATCCAGGGCTAAACCGAAGTGGAATTTGGCCTCAGGTCAAAATATATGAATATTATCCAGAATTGAGGCTGGAGAATAGCATCCCTCATTCGCCAAAATTAATGATGCTTTCTTCTATCACATCATTTGCCTGTTAAGGCCAAATCTAACTCATGGTCGCACGACCAAAAACATTGTGTCAACCGTGGAGAAGTGGGGGGCCCTGTTCACCCAGTTCCCCACATTTACCTATCTGAGGGTGGTCAACTTCTTGGGCGAGCCAACTCAGGCTACCGAGGTATGCTGGACCTAAGCTGATTCTACTAGAGTTATCAAGGCAGCTGGTCACATACCATGAGAAATGCCTCAAAAGAAAGAAGGGCGGAACTCCTTTCCCCCTCACGGTGGTGAGTACACATGCTCCTCCCATCACAAGTGAAGGAAATGTTCGCAGAGCTGGAGTTGCTCAATTTGAAGCATGATTTCCCAGCCAGGCCTACCTTTGACCCAAGGAGCTGCTTGCCAAGGGCTAAGCTTGATCCTATCCATGTCCCTCAAATTGAGGACATTTACATTGACGTCATCCATGAGGTGGCACTCAGGAGACAGGATCACTCCCGCTTAGCATTGGCAGAAATTATTCATTATGGAGTGGCCATCGTCCCCAAAGGCTTCCAAACTTCGGAAGATGAAGTAGACAAGGTGTATAATAACACAGATGGGGACAATTGGCCCTTCCCGGCCATTGATAGAAGCAAGGCTCCTCAGACAATTGAGGAGAGGGTCAAAGAAACCATGCGGAGAACGGAGCTCTGGTGCCGTATGAATGGATTGATCTACCTCGGCGTAGATTTCACCACCTCCCCATTGGGCAATGCGCCTCCAAGGTCCAAGAAGCAGCTAAAAGGCAAAGGTGCAGAAGGTGAATCTAGCACCATTCAGGAAGAAGCCCCTGAAAGTCCTCCTTCCACAGCGCCAGAACAGGTAATAACTCTAGATTCGCTAGAAAAAGAAGCAACAGAGGATAGTCCCATACGCCCATCCACTCAGGATGTCGGCATTGCTACAACCACAGAGGTCCCTTCTGTCCCTTCTTCTTCTCTTTCTTCCCCTCCTCGAGTTACTCAAACAACCACCCCTTTGGTCGTGTCCTCCGCCCCTTCTTCTACTCTTTCCTCTGCCTCTTCGTCTATCTTCTCCTCCCTCACTGATCTTTCCTCCTCCATTTCTTCCCTCATTTCCGAGCTCCCTTCCCTTCCTATGTCCTCTGCAGCTGTAGTTTCCCTTCCTCCCGTGGACACTTCTTCGGCTATGATTTCAACGCCACCGCCGCGTGTCTCCACGTTTTTCCCCTCTTCTACTGTTGCTCCCTCCTCCTCTGTCTCTGGTCCTTCTTCTATGGGGCTAGCCTAGATCTCTCAGCAGTTGAGCCAACAAAAGAGGAAAGTTCCCATCGCTCCGATGGACTTTTCAGTGATTCCGGCCAAAGGGGAAAAGAAGCAAAAGCCTGTGACACGCTTCTCTCAAAGTGCTGCAGGTGAGAGAGTTATGGAAATAGCATACCCTGATCCCCTCAAGGAGAAAAAAGATCTGTCTCCGACAGATTTTACTGTGACTCAAGTCACAATGGGGACGTCTTCTGAAAGTCTCCAGGGGGAAGCTCTTTCCGCAGTCGATGCCCTCTGCAAAAAGCTTCAAGGAATAAAAGAAGAGAAAAGGCTACTGAAGGAGCAGAACAAATATCTGCTTCAAGCCTTACAGAAGATGGGTAGTGCACCTCCCACGACTGCCGCCGAGACTTCTGAGCTTCTCAGCCAGGAGAAAATCAATGAATATTCAAAGATCGGCGAGCAGGGTATGGCCGTTTCTGCTTGGAGGAGCCAGATCCTCAAGGACAGTGAAAGAGTGATCGCCGAGTATGTCAATTCATATCTAAACATCAAAAAGGCGAACAAGGAACTCCAAGTATTAGCGGGTCCCATATCAGAAGAGCTAGATCATGCTAGACTCCAACATGAGACCTTTCAACAAATGTTCGACTGTTCAGTCGAAGATCTGGTCAAGTTCGGAGTTTTCGGCCATCCAAGGGCCCTCAACAAAACCATGTCCACTCTGGACTATCGGATAGATCAGCTGGAATTTGTTCTGGAAAAGATAGACAAGGTGAAGGAAGAGGCCCTGGATGCGATGCATCAAATGGAGCGAATTGTTCTTAACATGTCTCCAGGGCTGCTCACTCCTTCCTTTACCATGAGATCAGCTGATGAAACTATCCAGATCTTCAAGGAGATCGCTTCTCAAGGAACGGGGCCAGAGGTCACATTTGACACTGAATCTATCAACAACCTGCTGGCCTGTAGGGACTTCATCGGGTTCCTCATCGAGGTGGAGAAAGATTATTCTAAACTCCCAGAAAAGCTCATAAGTGAGCGGGAGACTTGCGAAGCAATCAGCGAACGGCACAAGGATCCATCACAGGATCAATTTGGGCCCATGATTAACAAGTTTTTGGAATACCGTGCTCAGTTCCACATATCATCTCCTGAGCAGCATCAGAAGCAGGCAACCCCCTTTCAGCCGCAGGATGACGATGACGAGTAGCTGCTTCTTCTTCTTCTTCCTCTTCTTCTTCTTCTCTCTATTCTCCGACTTTCTTGTTGAAATGTCTAAAGTGTGTTGGCACAAATGATGACATCATCCATGTTGCATCATGGGATGATGTCATCCATCAAGTTGTCAAAAGTCAACATGACTTTTAGATATTTTGTAAATATCTTTGTAAATATTTGTTGGCTCCTTTTTGCTTTCCTTCTCCTCTCTTCTATAAATACTGGAATACTTGTTGTATTCGGGGTGAACATTTTTTAGATGAAAATAGAAGTGAGGAGAGAAAGACTTTGAGCTTTCTTGTAACAGAAGAAAACAGTAATACAAATATTAAGACTTTGTGCTCAATAGCTGTGTTATGTATTAGATCTTCCTTACGTTAGATCTGTATGTGTTTAATCTGTTGGATTCATATCTACTTTTCTGTCATTTGCTCATCAGTATTGCTTTGTTTATTTATGCAAGTAGGTTTGGCTCTGTTTACTACCAACCCAAAAACATAAATCTTCTGACCTTTCTGCTTTGGAATTCATTTCTTTTCTTCCTTCGGATCTGTTCTTTCTCTTTTCCCTCTTTCATTCCTTTCTTTTCGCAGCCTGAAACACTCTACTGGGATGAGATCCCAAACCCCCGAAGGCAGAATCTGTGAGACTTGCATAGATTCCTGCTGGTAGAATAGCAATAAACCAGTTTCGCTTCTTTGACTCAAAAGAGGGCTAAGCCCTGCACACTGTTCGCTTGTCTATCCATAGATCTGTCCAGGCGCGTGATTTTCGGACCAACATAATCATAATTAATCAAGTAATTTCTTTACAAGTGGTATGAGCTTGATCTCAAAGCCATGACAACATCAAACCCTAATTCGATGGTTGGCTATATCTCAAGATTGGTAGCGAATTTTTTTGTAATTTTTTTATGGTGAGGCAAAATAAGTCAAGTCCACATCATTTGTCATGGCTGGTAGATATACTTGAGGCCAAGGAAAAGGATAAGAAACTCTAGGAATGACCCCAAATAAGGAAGATATGGCTTCAGATTCTACTGGTTCGGGAGTATCTGAGGTGGTCATCCAACTTCAGGAAAGGGTAAACAATATGGTGAGTAAGGATGACCTTAATGTTGAGCTTCATCAACTAAAAGGTAGCCTTAGGAGTGAGATTCAAAAGGATTTTCATGCAATGTAGTAGGATTTGTTGAATGCTATTTCTAATACAACTTCTAATGCTAGTCATATGGGTTCTACTAGAAATGGTCACACAGATCCAAATCACTCAAATTAGGGAGGATCCTTTAATCATTCAAGTGGATCTTCTCACCAATGGAGGGGAATGATTCCAAAAGTTGAAATGTGTAAATTTTATGGAAAGGATCCACTCAATTGGATTACCTAAATGGAAAATTTCTTTGATCTCCATCATATCCCAGGAGGACAAAAGGTAACTGTGGCATCCTTATACCTAGAACCTAATCAATTTGTTTGGTATCGTTGGTTATGTGCTCAAAGGTAGAAGAATGGCCTAAATGTCACCTAGATAGTGTTCACTGAAGAGCTTCAATTACACTATAGTTCTAGTGTTTCTGAGAATTACTTCAGCCAATTAGCAAAGTTACGCCAAACTGGTTCAGTTAAGGAGTATGTCCATCAATTCCAAAATTTTTCCTTGCGTGTGGAGGATATTATAGAAGAGTATTTGAATGACCTATTTCTTAGGGGGTCTTAAGGACCACATTGAGCATGAGGTACACATGTTTAACCCACTCAAGGTTGCTGATTCTATTATCATGGCACGTCGAGTAGAGGAAAAATTTCTTTCTAGTAGAAGGCAGACCTTTTCTAGCATAAAAGATCATAACACCTTGTCTCCTTCTTACCCTCATCCAATTCAGTTGACACCTCAAAAAATTGAAGAAAAAATAGCCAAAGGGTTATGCTTTAAGTGTGATAGAAAATATGGACGAAATCATAAATGTTCTGAGAAAAAATTGTTCTACATTGAAGGATCCGGTGATGAGGAAGAATATAAGGCAACATCAATAGAGGAAGTGGAAAAATTAGAGGAAGAATATGGAGATCCTCAGCCCACTATTTCATGCCATGCTCTATTAGATATTAGTACTCCACAAACCCTTCAAGTTGTGGGTTATCTTAAGAAGCAGAAGGTAACAATATTATTGATTCATGGAGCACACATAATTTCATCAATCATAAGTTGGCAACAATACTAAATTGTTTCATCTACCCATCACCTGAATTTCAAGTAATGATTGCAGATGGTGGCATAGTCCAATGTTCAGGTAAATGCCATAAAGTCAAAATCATGATGGGTGATTACACATTAGAATCTATGATGTTTTCTATTCCCATGGGTGGAGTTGATATTGTCTTAGGTGTTTAGTGGCTCACTACCTTGGGCACCATAGAGATAAATTTCCAGGAATTGTTCATGTGCTTTCATTCTGAGGGTAAAAAATTTGAACTTCGAGGTCTACAAGCTAAAGATCCTCTAGTGGTGAGTTCTCACCAAATGCAGAAGATTCTTAAAAAGGGGTCTGAAGGTTTTGTAGCATGATTATTCTCTATAGAAGTCCAACCACAAATGAAGGTATTGCATCCTGATCTTCAAAAGGTTATTAATCAACATGTAGTTGTCTTTAAGGAACCAAGAGGATTGCCACCTGAAAGAGAGCATGATCATGTTATTCAGTTGATTCCAGGAAGCCAACCCCCAACATCAAGCCTTATAGATATCCATATGTGCAAAAGAGTGAGATCGAGAAGATGGTGGAGGAAATGTTGGAAATGGGTATTATTCGTCACAGTCAAAGTGCCTATTCTTCTCCTGTGGTGATGGTGCGTCGCAAGGATGGAAGATGGCGCATGTGTCCAGATTACAGAGAGCTTAACAAGTTCACTATCAAAGATAAGTTTCCTATTCCTATCATTGATGATTTATTAGATGAGTTACATGGTGCCATTTATTTTACAAAACTAGATCTACGTTCTGGGTATCACCAAATTAGAGTCAAGTAAGAAGATATTCATAAGACAACTTTCAGAACTCATCAAGGCCATTATGAATTATTAGTGATGTCATTTGGCCTTACCAATGCTCCCTCCACATTCCAAAGCTTGATGAATTAAGTATTTAGACCATTCCTAAGAAATTTTGTCTTAGTATTTTTTGATGATATACTCATCTACGAAAATCATGGAGAAACACTTACATCACGTCAATATTGTCTTAGAAGTCTTAGAGAAACATCAAATTTATGCCAAGCCTTCAAAGTGTTCTTTTGGGGTATAGGAAGTGGAATACTTGGGCCATATTGTTTCTCATGAAGGTGTTAAGGTGGACCCTCACAAGATCCAGGCCATGGTGGAATGGGAAACCCCAAGAACCCTCAAACAATTACGAGGTTTCTTAGGTCTCATAGGGTATTATCGTAGATTTGTCAAAAATATGGCAGTATAGTAGAACCACTCACAAAATTATTGAAGGACTCCTTTCAGTGGAATGAGGAAGCATCTAAGGCATTTGAAAAATTTAAGGTAGCTATGTGCACCACTCCAAAGATTAAGAACCCCAGATTTCTCCAAAACTTTCATAGTAGTTGCGATGCTTCAGGAAATGGAATTGGAGTATTTCTAATGAAAGAAGGACACCCCATTGCTTTTGAGAGATGACAACTAAAAGGAAAGAATTTTTAAAACCCACATATGAAAAGGAAATGATGGCAATACTATATGCAGTCAAACAATGGAGACCATACTTGATGGGTAGACATTTTAAGGTAAAAACTGATCATGATAGTTTGAAATATTTCTTAGAAAAATGTCTATCTTTAGAAGAATAAAAAAATGGGTCACTAAGATGTTGGGATATGAATTTGAGATTGTTTATAAGAAAGGAAAGGAAAATTTGGTCGCTGATGCTCTATCTAGGAGGGATGAGTCCACCGAAGTATTGTTATGTGCCATCTCTATACTACATGCAGATTGGGTAGATCAAGCATGAGAAGAATGGAAGAAATATGCAACAACACACACTCTCATTCAAAATATCCAGGAAGATCCATGCATATCAGATCAATTTATATGGAATGGGGATACATTGTGGTACAAAGATCGGTTATTTCTATGTAAGAACTCTACACTTAAACACCATGTTCTTTCAGAGCTACATTCTTCTCCAATAGGTGGCCATGTTGGGGTCTTGAAAACATATCATAGAGTTAAGAAGGATTTCTTTTGGGAGGGGTTGAAATGAGATGTTCAAAAATTTGTGGCAGAATGTTTGGTTTGCCAAAAAAATATGGGTGATACCATTAAGACACCTAGTCTTCTCCAACCTTTGTTTATTCCTAGTGAGATATGGGAAGAGGTATTAATGGATTTCATCACATGATTACCTAAATCAGAAGGGAAAAGTGTCATCATGGTTGTGGTAGACAGACTTACCAAATATGCTCATTTTTGTGCCATGGCTCATCCTTTCACAGCTAGTACCGTTGTCATCTCTTTTATGGATACAATTCAAAAGCTCCATGGCACGCCAAAAATTATAGTAAGTGATCGTGATCCAATATTTATAAGTAAATTTTGGACTGATCTGTTCTCTTTTCTAGGTACCCAACTAGCCCAGAGTTCCTCTTATCATCCCCAATTAGATGGGAAAAATGAGGTGGTAAATAAATGTTTAGAGGGATATCTTCGATGTTTTACTTTAGATAAACAAGAACGTTGGGTGCAATGGTTGCCACTGGTAGAATGGTGGTACAATACTTCATTTCATACCTCCTCCAAAATGTCTCCATTTCTGGCACTTTATGGGTACCATCCTCCATCACTCATATCTAGCTTGAAGGTCAAACCAAAGGTGAGAGTAGTCAAAGATCACATTTAGCATCAACATGAGGTACTCTCTAGTCTTAGAGAAAATTTGGCATGGGCACAAAACCGTATGAAGCAACAAGATGATCAACATAGGAGTGAGTGACACTTTGAAGAGGGAGACTTTTTTTTGTAAGGTTACAACCATATAAGCAATTATCCTTAAAACAAAAGCAAAAGGATAATAAGCTTGCTCCTAAATACTATGGTCCTTACCGAGTGTTGCAGAAAATTGGTAGTGTGGCATATAAGCTAGAGATCCCTCCAGGAAGTAGAATACATCCAGTCTTCCATGTTTCTTGCTTAAAGAAAGTTATTGGGTAGAACATTTCCACCCAATCAATGCTTCCAAAACTAGATGAGGAAGGAAGGATCATATTGGAACCTAAAGGCATTCTTATGACATGCACCAAAAGACTGAGGACCAGAGTCATTATCGAGTACCTGATCAAGTGGAATAATATGAATATATAGGATGCATCATGGGAAGATGAAGCATTCATGCAATGACATCTAGGGCTTCCCAACATTGGGGAAAATGTTGCTTTGAAGGGGAGGGGCATGTTATGCCCTTAATTATATATCTTACATGGGATGGATATAGCCGACTTGTTGCTATCATAACTTAATATAATGATGTATCTCTTTTATATATGATCTATTATCATTAATTGGTCAGCCATGCTGATGGCCATAGCATAGGAATAGTATAAATAGGGGTTATAGGTAGTGTATGATCATTATGTTGAGTATTTGAGTCTTTTTATATGTTTGGAGGTTGCCCCCTCGAAGTGGAAAAAATATTATACTTTCATATTGAGAGAATTTATTTGCAATATTGTGTTATTTGGTGTTCTATTGCTGGTGATAATCATAATTAATCAAGTAATTTCTTTACACATAGCTCGAGTAAGAGTTTTCACATTCATTAGACATAAGAATTAAAAATGGTTAAGAAAAGAATCAAATATGGGACAAAAATTTCTCTATAAATGCTCGTTTATTCCTCTTTAAACAAGAACACAAAATTTCTTACTATCTCTCTACATATAATATTTCCCCTTGCTCTAAAGGTCCCTTTACAAATGAGATCTAACATGTTTTTATATCCCAAAAGTTTATTACAAAGTAGTTAGGATTTTCATGACATCACTTTAGGGCATAATTAGGTCACATTATAATTTATAACTTTATTTAAATAACAAAATTTTATCACATGAGTAACCTAATTAAAATTATTTCTTACAATAATAAAGTGAGTACATTTGGACCCCACTTAGACGGTGACATGACAAAAAAATAAGATCTTGACACATGGATTCAATATGACACTTAGGATTAGTGCCTTACCGATTGGGCCAAGAATCCTCCTATATCACTTGTAGGAGAAATGAAATCATTGGTTACCAAGGGTAACCAAAAAAAAATATTGAAAATATTATTTTGAGAATCTTGGATCTAAACATGTAGTCATCGTTAACTTTTCGTACTTTTCAAGTTACTCCAACAACTTTGTGTAATAGAGTAATCCTAGTTCTTAAATTAGATAAATGAAATAATATTTAGATCAACATAACCTTAATATGATAGGGATTAAGAACATGCAATGAATGATAATTGCACTATATTTTGATCCATGTACGCACTCCAAAATCCAAAGAAGACACGTATCTACAAATCAAAGACACACCAAACAAAAAATGTTATATAGGTATAAAGTGAGATGCCTAAAAATGTTAGTCCTAGGAACCAAAGGGATTCCTTGTGTGGGTGTCATCTCACATTTTCAATTAAAATTTGGATTCAAAATCAGATATAAGAATATATAAATGATAAAAATGGATGCAAAAACACACAATATTTTTCAATATGTCTTCCAATTTTTTATGTTAGATAATATGCTAGAGATGAAACAAAATAAATGATATACAATTCAAAGGGTTCTTCTAGATGTTGATCATAGTAAATGATCCACAAGAGAGTAATGAACCACCAAAGGTTGTCAAAGTAATCCTCCCAATATTTTTGGCTTGATCAATTTCCTCACGAGATGATGTCCGGTTGATCCTCAATTTCGTCAGGATCATGGGTGAGTATAATAACACAAAATCTCAACTTGTGAACAATTTTGTATTGCTCCCATAATAATGGTTATCGAATGATCAAGAGATCGTGAATGGAAGTGACAGGATGCGGGACACCTAACAAGGTCATCTAAACAAATCCATACTTGGAATAAAGGATTAGTGACAAAGATATGATAACATATGATAAGAATGGAAGGAACTTAAAAGTAGAGTAATAAAGAAGTAATCATCGGTGATTGGAAGTAGTCGCTAGTGATTGCTATAAAATGAAATGTAGATTAATATTTTTTTATGAATCTTTGTAAATAATAATGGGTAACTGCTCGGTTAAACACTCAACACATAAATGAGATTATGAAACATAAAATAAAAAAATGATTACCTCGGTGAATTGATATATGTATGAGGAGAGAAGCAAGATGTTTGATGGATGTAAAATATACATGCACCTAAAATGTGGCTGCTCCTAGAGTTTGAGAGTGGATAAGTGTGTTGTTGGGATATGATTTAAATCTCATAGGATCATAACTTTGATGAAAATTATTTATGATCCCAAACTAAGGGGGAATGGCCATATTTGTAGGGTCGCTAGAAATTACCCGAATAACTAGCGATTAAAGAGGGCTAAGCACACCCTTTTGGAAGTGGTTTTTTGACCACCTCTAAATGAGGTGGATTTGAATGATGATGTAAGATTAAGGATAAAAAAGTGTGTCCTCATGAATATGGATAGTAACCACTCATCTATTTTGGGTTTTGAGATAGGGTAGAGGTAAATGGGAAGTTAAGATAGTGTTTAAAATATTTACAGGGTGTAAAAAGAGGTCGGGCTATGGGTTTAGAGGGAAATACATTCAAATTAAATTTAAGAGTGGGTTTAAAAGAGGGATTATATAGGATAAATTAGTGTGTTAGTTTTTAGTTTCTACATTTCCCCCTTTTTGTTGAGTAGGTTGATTACGAAAACTTGTGAGACAAAAATGAGAGATAAGGTAAGATGTCCCAAGTGAGAGGAGATTTTGGACTAATGACACAAACATGTATAACTTGGTGCGAGGAAAATATGACTTCACGAATTGATGAAAGGTATGATTAAATATGATCCCCCCTCAAACCGATAAAAAAAAGTGTGTTATCGGGTTAAAAGAGAGATTAGTAATGCAAGTATAATAATGTTTTGTGAAAATGATGTGCAATGTCATAACAAGGAACTAATAAAGGATTATGAATAATAACATGTATGAAAAAAAGGGGTATCCACTTGAAAAAAAAATGGTAGGGAACGCATGGAAAAACAACGATGTGATTGTTGGTAACCTACATATGGTTTGTGTCGGCAAGATAACTACAACAAAGGATCCAATGAAAATGCTATATAACATGTGGGACCATGAAATTGGTCAAAGGTAATAAATATCATATTCAAAAACAAGATATTGGTCCAATTGAAAATTATAATTAGGGGGATATTTAAATATGATGTAAAGTGGATAAAGGTAAAATCGCGAGAGATTAGAGGGAAATTGTTGGTGATTAGGGTAATCACTAGTGATTTTGAAACAAGAAATCTTGGGGCCATATACATAGGCAAAATGGTGCATTTGGGGCTCATTTGTGCATAGAACAAAAATGTCTTCTAAGATTCGGATTGTGTTATTTTGCAAATTTTGAGACAAAAGGAGGTAGGTTATCGTGCTAAGAGGCAACAATGACAAAAAAAGTAGGTATGTACTATTTTTTGTTGAATTTTTAGTTATTTTTTCTTTGTTTAATTTTTTTAAATTTTTTCGCACCCATATTAGGGCACATTTATTTCGATGTGGAATTTCTTATGATTCATTGAATCATCCGAGATTTGGTTAAACATTAGTGATTCAATGGAATTTCTTACAATGGGAAGACAATAACTAGGCACTTTAATATTTGATTGGTTAAAATTTTGTTGAATGCTTATTTACTAAATTTTGACCAAATGATTTCTAATGGATTTTTATTTCACCATGGATGAAAGAGAGGGAGAGATTGACCATACGGGATAACATCCCAAAGATTCTAGATGACGTGCGATGAACTATAAGTGATTATGACTGGGCACATTTAGAGGATGTTGGATTGGGAGGGATGCACTATTATAGGATATATATATAGAGAGGTTTATTGTTTTCTTTGATAGAGAGATAGGATCACCTCACAAGTATCTTTTAGCTATCGACAAGAGAGATGCCCATCACTATAGAGGATGTCCATAATATTCTTAGGTTAGTTGTGTAGGGATAGATGAGATGATGTGGAGATTATTAAGTGATGTGGTGGAGGATGTAAAGATTATATTAGGGGAATTTTCATTTAGACCATTGTATATTCCGAAGGTAGAGGGATGACCATTGCTGAATATGATGATGATGGGAATCACTTGTTAATCTTTTCTCGATTTTTTGGAAGTTGATTTCCTTGGATCCGATGAGGGTGTTAGATGACATAATGGATGAGAGAACCATATTTACATGGGATCCAAAATTAGTGGATCAAATACATAGAGAGCTGTGGTCATGGTGGTGTTGTCAAAATTTCACCCCCGGGTAATTTTGATAACATGCATCGAGAATATTCAAGTCCCGGTGAAAATTGATTGATTCGGGGCCAAAAATCATGTTCTAGAGAGTCCCCTCAAATATTTTGAAGTTCCCTGTCTGAGAGGAAAAGAGCAAGCTCGAGAAAATGCGAAAAAAGGTTGCAGAAGGCAAGTAGGTTGATCCAGGAAAAAATCATAAAAATGACTAAGTCCTAGTCCTAGGGGCAGTCGGGACATTTGGGACAAAAAGGCCCGAACTGGCCGGCTCGGCCGAAGTAAGCACAAACAGCCCGCAAAGCAACAGGGACATCTGGGACAAAAGTACGCGGCGGGCGCGAAATGCCGGTTCGACCGAGAAAAAATTGGCTAACTGCTGAGAGGGACGCAAATGGGACAATCGGGCCAAAAAGGCGCGAACCGGCCGAACCGGGCGAAAAAGGGCCAGACAGTCCAAAATCAAATGGGACAATCGGGCCAAAAAGGTGCGAACCGGCCGAACCGGCCGAAAAGAGTCAAGTCAGTCCGAAGCAAAGTGGGACAAGCGGGCCAAAAATGCCCGAACCGGCCGAATCGGCCGAAATGAGTCCAGAGGGTCCAAAATCAAATGGGACATCTGGGACAAATGGACGCGAAATGCCCGAACCGGCCGAAATGAGCACAAAGGGCCCAAAATCAAATGGGACATCCGGGACAAATGGAGGCGAAGTACGCGAAGGAGCCGAGGACCAATCAGAAACTGCCACGTGTCCTCACAGGAGAAAAAGTCAAAAGGTCAAAGGGGCGAGTTATCGAGCGCTGAACCGAACCAATGAAATGGCGCCACGTGTCCAAGTTTAAGGGGCCCACAAGTAATTTCAAAAGGAAAGCCCACGAAAGATGGAGGAGAGAGAATTTCTCGTCCAATCAGTGCGTGCCACATGTCATCTAGATGGCGAAGAGCGGGAAAACATTTTAAAATTCGTTTTGATCTGTTCCGTGCCCTAAATCTTCAGATCGCCATATCTTTTGATCCAGAGCTCGGATTTCCACGTTCTTTATATCAACGGAAAGCTGTTGAGATGCTCTACATGATTCTGGGATCAATCTCGAGTTTTGGTGTAGTCTGAAGAGAGAAAATCAAGAAACGGCTCTGACGTGTGGTAATGGCCAGAAGCGACCTTTCAACAACCCGTTTTAATGCTAATGGGTCGCATGATTTCTTCTCGCACGGCGAAGTGACATTTTAGCGGCCAAATTAATACAAATGGGTCGCATTCTCCTCCAAAATCACTCAAAGTGACAGGGTATGGGTTGGTAAGATCCTCCATGCTGATTTAATGCATCTGCAGTCAATGAGGAATGGGCTTGCACGTTTTCCCACGTTTTCTGTCCCCTGGGCTCGACCCATGCAATGTAAAAGCCAGATTTGGCTCATTTTAAAAAAAAAAGAGGTTGTTCATTCTTTCGGCTCGGCCCTCCCTTCTTTTCTTCTCTAGGGTTGAAAATGGAGTTCGAGCCTCCTCCCTACTCTGTAATGGCGTTTTTGCCTTTTACTAATGGAATGATGTTCTGTGCAAACTTCTGGAGCAACAAAACGTGTTCTGTGATGCATCTGTCCATCCTCTCTTGTTTTTGCTTGTTCTCTCCTTGCCTCTCTTCATTTGCAGGTATCTGTGCATGTCTAAATGTTCATTGCAGGTTTGGAGCTGTGTTCATGGAGTTTTGGGACATTTTTTGTGTGAAATCTATCCTTGGGCCTGTGATGCATCTGTCCATCCTTCCCATTGCTCACCTCTCTTTGTCCCATGGCAGTTTTGATAGATGTTCAACATCCTCCTTCTCTGGTGTATCACCGTTTTAGTGTAGGCTTTTGTTGTTTTTCCCTCTCTCTCTCTCTCTCTGTCTCCTTGGCATGGTTAGATTAGGATTAGATTAGCTTGCCTGCACTGGAATAGCTTGTGGCAGGTAGTTTAGGAGCAGGAACCAGCCTTCTCTGGAGATTCCTCTCTCGGTTTCACAAGTCCCACGCTTGGAGAGAGGTTTCCATGTTGTGCAATCACACTGGATGCCTGAACATCAACCTAGAAGCCTGATGTGCATCCAGGGGTGCTGTGATTTTGCACTAATAGGTGGATAGGTAAGAGATTTGGTATTGATGTGGGATTTGTACTATGGTTTTGGGCCTATGAGCATATCGCACTTTGGCTCGACTAAGGGGACTACCGTGGGGTGTTTGGGAATAGCTAGAAGACACTCCTATCTTTTCGATATGGAGATATGATAGAGGAGTGACATGGAAAACGAGGAGTGAGGATTATTGCAAAGGAATCCTCATGGGTTTATAGGATGGAAATTTGGTATGGATTCCATAAAGGGAAAATTTGAAGGAACCCACCTAGAAAAAACTTATAGAAATCGTGGCTAATATGGTGAGAACTAGATTTTGGGTTGGCTAATTATCTAAAATTAGCATTCATGGAATTGGAGAGATATAATATATTTTTGATGGAAATTTTAGATGAAGTGGTGAATGAAGGATAATTCATTGGCATGAAGGATATTTCTTGCACAAAATTCATTTAAAGTCCAAATGGAGGTTTGTCACATGTTCCCCTGATTATCACTTTTCCTCACATAACCACGGGCTTAAAAATTTATTGAATCGGTTCATTCTATGGGCTTGGAGTCCATAGAATGAATTTTCCTTGAGGATTCCAAAAATCATGCCACGGGTCCATCGATATTCAATTTTAGGCATTGGGGATCCTTTTGCATACCTTTATGCTCAGGTTCCTAGAATGGGTGACACTTGATCGCTCCTCATGCACCGAGGCTTATAAAAAAATTTAGCACTTCCTAGGAAGTTAGTGAAGTATTTTAAATTTGGCGGGTCTTCTAAAGGTTTAATGAATTCCAATATATATATATATATATATATATATATATATATATATATATATATATATGTGTGTGTGTGTGTGTGTGTACGTGTGTGTGCATGCATGCATGCATGTGTGTGTGGTGAATTTAATCAAATTTCAAAAAAATCCTAAACATGTCAACGAATGAGACCAAATGAACATGAAGGTTCCATATATTTCTTAGCAATCCAAGAATGTTTTAAAACCCTAACCCATCTATCACACAACGATTCAATAAAAAATATATGTTAGGATTGGAGATCCATTGGCTATTCACATGGGAAAAATTATTGTTTGTGGAATTTTTGGGCTAAAGATGATCATTTCCATGGTCATAAAAATAGCCAAATTTACATTCCAAAATTCCTACTTTAAGCCAAATTATGAATATTTTATGCTATTTTTTTGTTAATTCCATACACATGCTTTCATTCATGGAAGGGTGAGGAGGGAAATCTTAGAGCTACCCAATATGATACATGAGTGCAAGGTCAAAGACCTAGAGATTAGGAATTGGTGATATTCAATCGGGTGAGGCAATAATTTGGTTTAATACAGGATGTGCCGATTGCACCTATTTCATATAGGAGAGATGATATAGACATGGAAACACTACTCCTTGATGTCGAGATCTTATGGTGATGATAGATGAGGAGGGTGTGGATGATGCCGATGATTTATCAAAAAGTAGAATTGTGCTAAAACCTATATATTTCAGAGTCACATATGATAAATAAATGATAAAGAAATAATCTAACACAAGAAATAAGCTAATGAAAATTGAAACCCTAGGTGCAAGAAAGGGAATGAAAGACTTAGCAGATTTCACAATTGATCTTGAAGTATTACGGACTAGAAGAATGATGAAAAGAATGCAAAGACTAGGGTGCCTGGACTAGGTAAGGGGCATATATAGATGGGCCAATGGTTCACATCCAATTGACAACATGGATTTTTTTCTACAACTCGCATATATATTTGTCTTCTCACCGGCAATAAGAGGTGAATACTCCCTATCTATTACTATGGAAATCAAGTGATCGGTTGATAGATAGTCTCATTTAGATAGAGATATAGTGAGAGATAGAGAGAGAGGGATATATATATATATATATATAGTTTAGAGCTAGATGGGGCATCTCTCTCTATCTGCTCGGATCTCTATGGAGAGAGGTATGACCTGAACTCCGACTGATGGATGATGCATCAGTTTTGTTAGCGTGATATCAGTCGTATCACATAAATTATAGATAGATGCTCCCACCGATGCCGGAAGGGACTGACTATCATTCCCCTCTCTATCTAGAGTTATATCAGTCGTATCACATATAGAATGGAGTCACTTACACCTATTGATATAATTATAGGAGATTAAGTTAGGAACCTACACCTATAGTCATAATAGATATGGGAGAGGGCTCAAAATTTCTTCAATGCTTACCCCGAGGACCGATTCCTCTACCCATAGAATGTAAGTTCATTGAGCCAGGAACCTAGGCACTAGATTCTTATTTTGGGTGCCCACAAGAGATTGCAATATGATTTTATGGTGTCATAAGTTGGTCACTAACCTTCATTATTGGTCACCTGTATGTTGCACTATGTCAAGAAATTCACCTGTAACCTACAATGATAAATATAACTTACAAAACACATAAAATCCTAAAAGGAAGATAATACAAATGGGGAGTTAGACTGACCCCGGTGGTCATACAACAGAGTGAACTTATGACCAAGATCTACACTACATCTTAGACTCCATTTACTTCTTTTATGTGTGTAGAAATCATACCTTAGGAAATTCTCGTGTAAGATTCACTTGATATTGAGAAATAACTAGATGTAGCAATGTAAATAGATGTGTGGATGGAAAAATGAACTTCCCCTCCTATGCATGTATGTAGAAAATGCAGCCCCTTATCCTTTAAATGAACCTAGATGAATGCCTTGATGCTCTTAGAATGCCTTTGGATGCAACCTTATGTGATGATAATAGATGCTTATAGATTGGTCCTTTATTATGGTCACATAGCTTTGTATCTATATGATTCCCTCATTTGAATTCCGTAATTGACAACTAAAAGGCCGACCCATAAGAAAAAAAGATGCCAAAAGATAAAAGAGGCCAAATAGAGGTGAGTAAGATACAAATAGGTTGGGAGTTCCCAGGGGGACGAGGGCGCCGACATCATGGCTGGGCGCTAGTGTCTAGAGTCAAGAGAGATAAACCAACAAAGATCATACAAGGTCGTAGGGTGTTGAAGAAAAAAGAGGAAACAATAAAGACATAAAAGAGGCCAAAGATAGATTTCAATTACTAGTTTTATCTCTTAGGAATCATATGAATAGTGGTATGTGATTAGGACCTAGAAATGCACCCAAGTATGTGATTTTGTGTCTACATTTACCCAAAATTTATGTTTTTGTGTGAATACTTGATAACATAAATTAGATAAGAGACACATACCTAATAACCATGTATATTGATTGTGAAAGTGTGCCGAAGAGACAAGAAAAAGTGCGGAGTGATAAAAAAATGAAACATGGAAGCTAAAGAAGAGGAAGTGACCATAGGGGTGAAGTGTATGTGTTGTGTCATGTCATACCTTTGTCATTGTTGTCACTTAATGAAGGGATTCTTCTTGTTGCATATCAAGGTTGGACCGTAAAAGAAGAGTGAAAGAGTAGTAAAGTCACGCGTCATGAAAACTTTGAAAAAGAATGCAAAAGTATGTAAAAATGTGAAAAATTAGTAAAAAGAATGTGTGCACCTAATCTGTAATGAGTGAAAAGGATAGAAAGTGTCCTAAAATCTTTGTGAAAGAGTGATTTTTAAGGTGATATCACGCCAATAATGAGTTTTTGGGTGATCTTACTCCAAGAACAAGTTTTTGAGTGATCTCACACCAAGTGCAAGTTTTTGGGTGATCTCACACCATGACAGAAGAGTGTTGGGAAAAAGGTCTAGTGTTATTCTCCATCCCGACTTCTTCACAAATTTATACACCACTACAGATAGTGTAATCTGTATTGTTTACGTGTTTGATCAAATTCTATTCAATTCAATCCAAGTAGAATAAGGTGATAAAATGCATTCTAATTGCTAGAGGATTGTGTGTGTCTGAGAAAACCACTATGTGAACTGTTGAAAACTGTGTCAATATGAGAAAGTAACCATCACCTCCCCTTGTTCATAGGTGCTAGGAAAGGTTAGGAGTTCCCGGGGAACTCATGTACGCATCTAGGCATTGGCATATGTGCTAAACTGAGGACCCAAGTCAGAATCTGGGTCATTCTATGTCCAGTAACTCTTTTTTTCATGTGATGTGCAAAATTTTATCAAGCCCTAAGTTTATGTATGGGTGACTGATTCACCCAATGTATGCCTCCTTGTTTTTGGTGTATGCGATATCACTAGGAGGATGTGGCTCAAAAGAGAGGACCAAATGTTGATTTGAAAATGATTCGATATAGGTGGGGGATGTGCATGGTAGAAACCAAGGCACATGTAAACAATGTGGCTAGAAACATGTGTTAGTGCAATCAAGACAAATGCATATATACAATACAATGTGTAATCTAGCAAGAAATAATACAATGTAGACCATGAAAAGCATGTTTCAAACATGGGACATCACTCAAAATGTCACAAGAAAATCAAGGCCGAAGAGGCCAAAATCATACAAGAAATGAAAAATAAAGACATAGGGCAAAGCCTACAAATAATGGCATACAATGATGGAGAAAACAGTATCAATCAAAGTATTAGACAACCATGGTAATAAATAATTCTTGCAAATAAAATGCTGCACATGAAGCTTCCATTAGCATGTTATAAAGATAAAATTATGTCAAGTCATATATATATATATATATATATATATATATATATATATATATATATATCAATAGAGTAGTGTGCTAGTAAGAATAAGAAGTAGTATAAATAGAAACAATAAGACTTGTAGTGTGTACAAAATTAGATGCCCCTAAACACCTCGGGCCGTGGTAAGAGGTACATTGTCAAGCATCTATGTTGTGTGTAAATATTTTTATAAATTATTCATTTAAAACAAGAAAACAAGTGAATGTGCATGTGTATATGATAAAGATAATGACATACAAAGTATCTGTCTAACATAGTAAAAACATTGTTCATGTAACTAGTATAAATAAGCAAGAGTATGTCCAACCAAGATATGTAATATCTTTGAATGTGTGAGATGGAATGATATGCAATGTGAGTGTGATAGGAGAAGTGTTCCCCCTGAGTGCATGTGCATTGATATGTATGAGATGATGCTCATTTATAAATTCCCCTCAACAGTCAAGAATTAAGCATAAAAAAGAGTGTGTCATCTGGAAATGGTTTGAAGGATGCACTAGATAGATAGATAAATGAAGCATAGAGCATAAAGAGTGTGAATTTTGTGAGGTTCATTTTATATTTAGACCCTCATCAATCGAGTATGAACCGTGGAACTAGAGTGCGTCATAGGGTAGTATGATGTGTGAGAATAGAGTATTAGAGATATGTAGCGCAAAATGTAAAATGTGTAGTGCGTGAGGTTCATGGATGTAGTACACCCTCAATAGTCAAGTGTGAACCTTAGAAAAATACTTTGTGTCATAGTGTAGTGACGATATAAGGCTTGTATCAAAGAGTTTGAGAGTGCTTAGAAAGATGAATCATGAAGTGTGGAGGATTAAGTGTGATTGAGAAGATGGTAGAGATAATTGATAGTGCTAAAAATGGGGAGAATAAGCGCAATGTACCCCAAGTGTGCCAATTATGGAGATCTATGTGGTGACGTGAGAGATACTATGCCATTGTGGGAGAGAATTATCTGTGTCATGAGAAAGAGAGAGAGAGAGAGAGAGAGAGAGAGAGAGAGAGAGAGAGAGAGAGAGAGAGAGAGAGAGAGAGAGAGAGAGAGTCAACAAAATGGAAGGTAAAAGTAATAATAGGACCATGCCATGGTGGAAGACTTTAAATGTGTCTTAGCCATCAAGTATAATAAGTAGTTTCCTTAAAAAATGATTGGTTGCTGCGGTGGAGGTTGTGAAGGGATCTTGAGCGGTGGAATTAAAAGAGGTAAGCTTGAGCTTCTTGGTATTTCTTAGTGAGCGGTTGCTTATTTGGGATTGGTAACATTGCAGAAGAATTGATAGGATAAGAGGGTGGAATAATTTTGGGAGGAGGTTGTTTAGTTTTAATTTTTAATGCCATAGATTACTTTAGTGGAGGAGGAGTTAGATTGATTTTGAGAGGAGGTTACTTAAGAGGTTCTTTACTTATATTGGTAGCATTGGTATGATGCTCATTAGACATAGATGAATCAAATTTAGGAACCCATTGGGATGTAATAATTGGATATGAATATGTAGCAGCATTTTGTGTAGAAAATGAGATAATACCATAATGCTTAAGGTGGCCAATTTTTTTGTTTTAGAGAATATTAGTCATTGTCATTATTTCCATTAATTCGGTGATAATTGCAATATACATGACCTTGATATTTTGTAAGCCGATAAGGAGGATAACAATGAGTATATGACAAGATGATAAATTGATCAACAAGGAGATGAGGAAGAATATCATGTTACATGGTATTAAAATTAAAATTTAGAGGCATTGGTAATGGTGAGACTTAAGGTTATCGATATGATAAAATGTAGAAGACATTGAATGAGAATGAGAAGAAGAGCTAGCATGGGCGAGAAGCATCTTTAAGATGTTGGATTTTAGATTTAAAATATGTAATTATTAATTCCATAGCTTGATATTTATATTGAAATAAAGAATTTAAATCTTGAATTGACTTGCAAATAAATTTATTAGAATTAGGACCAAGAGATTCATTAGAAAGATGATCGAAGATAACATTGACTTGAGTAGGTGGTGTATCACTAGGAAGATACATAATGTCTAGGGATTTTAGGAGAACATTTTTGCAATGTGGGTGCATTTGAATCAATTGATGCAAGGAGACTTGAGAAACCTTAAGATACATGAGAGAAAATTGGATAGAAGAAGCACAATGAAAATCTAAAGGGTGATCATGTGTGGGGTTCACCAAATTATTTTAAGAAAATTAGAAATTTACAAAACCCTAGATATTTTAGAGTCACATATGATAAATAAATGATAAAACATAGATCGACATAAAAAATAAGTTAATGAAAATTGAATCCCTAGGTGCAAGAGAGGGAATGAAAGACTTAGCTAATTTCTCAATTGATCTTGAATTATTTTAAATTGGAGGACTAATGAACAGAAGGATAAAACTATCACAAACATGCCTGATAAATTTTGTAACTATCGGATGAGCCTAGAATAGGTCAGGGGTGCCTAGGTTCGAGTCTTCTTCTAGGCTCATATGTTTGTGCGGGAGCTTGAAATATGATTTTTCTAGTGTCGTAAGTTGGTCACTAACCTTAACTATTGGTTGCATGTATTTTCAACTATATCCATAGAATTCATATGTAACCTGCAAAGAGAAATATAACCTGAAAAACCCCAAAATAAATCAAACCATAAAAATGAAATGATGCAAATGGGGATTGAGAATAACCTCAATGGTTACCCAATAGAGTGAGCTTATGACCGAGATATTCACTACATCTTAGACTCTATTTAGTACTTGTGTGTGTGTAGAAATCGTACCCTAGGAAAGTCTTGTGTAAGATGCACTTGATACCAAGAAATAACTAGATGTAGAAATGTAATTAGATGTGTGGATGGAGAAATGAACTTCCCCTCCTATGCGTGTATGAATAAAATGTGGTCCATTGTTCCTTAAATGAAGCTAGATGAATTCCTTGATTCTCTTAGAATGCCTTTAGATGTAACCTTAGGTGATGATAATAGATGCTTAGAACTTGGTCCTTTATTATGGTCATATAGATTTGTATTTATATGATTCCCTTGTTCAAATTTCTTAATTGACAACTAAAAGGCCAGCCCGTAAGAAAAAAATATTCCCAAAAGATTAAAGAGGCCTAAAAGAGGTGAGTAATATATAAAGAGGTCGAGGGCATCTAGAGGGGATGATGACTCCTGGATGATGACGTCCTAACTCGGGTGCTGGTGTCCAGAGTCAAGAAAGATAAAGTAATGAAGACTAGTTTGGGTGTAGGGTGTAGAAGACCAAAGAGGAAATAATAAAGACATAAAAGAGGCCAAAGACAGATGTCTATTACTATTTTCTCTCTTAGGAATCATATGAATAATGGTATGTGATTAGGACCTAGAAATTTAACCAAGTGCGTGATTTTGAATCTACGTCCAAAGTGTCATTGAGGTATATGTAGAGTGGTGGGTGAAGCAAGAGGACATATAAGATAGGAGAGTTTGATCCCGATTAGAGGATTAGGAGGAAGATGAGGATGATGATGAGGAGAGACTAGTAGTGTTAGAGGTGAAGTCACCGGTTTGGAGGAGGATTGAGTCCTATGGGTTGCAGCGAGAAATTTTTGAATAAAAATAGGGATACTCTCTGTCGGGAGTGATATTCTCTTAGGGAGCGATTGGTAGTAGCCTAGGCAAAGTTAGATTAGACAAGAACAACTAGAGATAGGTATTGTTGATCATGGGAGGTGTTACAAGAAAGATACTAAAATGTGGGGTTAGTATCGGAGGCCACAAGTGGAGGAGGCCAGGAGTACCTCCAAGACCAACATCATTTTTAGGTGGGGAGATATAGGACCACTGGGTTTGTCACGATGGATCAGTATTAGGATCTTGGAGAGGAAGAACTTTATTACCAACATATAGTGAATACAAGGCTCCTAGATGTGCCATGCTATGCGGTGCATGAAAAAATTGAGAGGAGTGTGGTGAGGTGGGAAATTTCAACAAGTACGAGCATCATAGCTTAGTCTCAAAAAATCCTCGAGCTAGATGGAGGATAGGGAGATAGACATGGTAAAGTTCCCAAGACAGGCGGTTTGTATGATTTTGATTTCACTAGTTAGTAGGTGGATGATTAGAATAAACCCATTTAGATGCGGGGGATGATGTACACACATTTTTTTGATAGATATATACATGATTTTGGTATACTCAAAATGTGTTTATGTTTTACATTGCATAGTTGTTGATATGTTTTGATATATGTTTGATTTTAAATTGTTTTAATTTGATGTTGATATGGATGTCATGATGTAGATCATATATTTAAATTTTGAAATGATTCACCAAGTTTGAATGTGTTAATGTGGATGGTATTACATGTCATTTCAATATTTTGATTGGATAAATGTATGTAAATGATATGATGTGGATTATAGATGTGATGTAACAAAGCATAGATTTAATTTGATGTGGAAGATGATGTTCAAAATGTTATTATATATATATATATATATATATATATATATATATATGTTGTGTAGACTAGGCATGTATGTGATAGTGTAGATGTGACTCGAATGGATGGATCTTGTTTTTATATAATGCACACTTGATTGGATCCATTTATGTTGTGTTTGTTTCTTACTATGACTTGTTGTATATATGAGATAGGATGGTAAACAAATGGTGATGCACATGCAACACATTATCAAAGATAAGATATAACTAATAATAATTAGTCATATTGAAATTAATTGGGATAAGAGGGTGCATGTATGAATAGTTTATCTATAATGTACATGAGAAAATGGGTTTTCTGAAATGATACCTGGGTTCTTCCCCATATTTTATTTAGTGCACAAGATGATCAATGTGGGAAGATTTCATTTTATGGGAAATCAGATCAATGTGGGAAGCTTTGCGGAGATGGACATACACACACACACACACACATACATGTGTGTGTGTGTGTGTGTGAGAGAGAGAGAGAGAGAGAGAGAGAGAGAGAGAGAGAGAGAGAGAGAGAGAGAGAGAGAGAGAGAGAGAGAGAGAGAGAGAGAGAGAGAGAGAGAGAGAGAGAGAGAGAGAGAGAGAGAGAGAGAGAGAGAGAGAGAGAGAGAGAGAGAGAGAGAGAGAGAGAGAGAGAGAGAGAGAGAGAGAGAGAGAGAGAGAGAGAGAGAGAGAGAGAGAGAGAGAGAGAGAGAGAGAGAGAGAGAGAGAGAGAGAGAGAGAGAGAGAGAGAGAGAGAGAGAGAGAGAGAGAGAGAGAGAGAGAGAGAGAGAGAGAGAGAGAGAGAGAGAGAGAGAGAGAGAGAGAGAGAGAGAGAGAGAGAGAGAGAGAGAGAGAGAGAGAGAGAGAGAGAGGAGAGAGAGAGAGAGAGAGAGAGAGAGAGAGAGAGAGAGAGAGCTCTTTTACATGAGTATATTTGATATTTTATTGTGTAGCCATCCTTCGAGGAGTGGTCTTCTATTTTCATGATAATTTTTTTACAAGGATGATAGTCATCCTTTGAGGGAACAATCTATATTGGGATTTTAACCATCTCATGGGTATTTTGATTTTTAAGTTTAGGGCATTCCTAAGAGACCACTTAGGAAGGGATGAAGTAAGTATGCACACTACACGTATACTTAATAAAATGTGATAATGGGAGTAATGATTTTGGGGTTCCCATATGTATGTAGGGGAAATTTTCCATGTATAAAATGCTATGGGAACATCCCTAGTACCTATATTTAAGTTTGTAATTTCAGAGTGACTGAAGACCAAATAATTATACTCATTATAGTTAGAGGAATTTTAGATGAAGGAATAAAAGAAATATTTATAGCTGAAAAAAGTCATATGAGTAAAAGGTTAGCAATAAAATAGCCACAAGTGCAAGGCATTAAGAGGATCCACTTCAGTTTTACCATCAAGGGAAGCCAAGTGATAAGCTACAGATCCATACTTATGTGTGATTATATATGGTCTAAGCCAATTTAGATCAAACTTCTCACATTGAATCCTCCCTAAAGTAGTGAAATTTTGATTATATATGCTTATTATAGACTCTTTTGATATGTTCTTGGTAGACATGATGATGTTAAAGGTCATCGGACATCATTTTTCTAACATTTCTAGTTGTTTTTAATTAGATTAGGTAAGAAATAGGATCGGCTCCCGGGGCAAAGTCAAAAAGAGAGGAACGCGGCGAAACAAAACAGAAAGAAAACCCGAAAGGGGTCCCAGAAAGATGAGTTAAACAAGATTAACTCTTACATTGCAGGATCTGGACCCCAGAGAGGAAAAAAATACCAAGAAGCAACAGGCACCACATTTTGCCAGTAGTCCGCACACAATTCATAGACCAAAAAACCTCCGTGACAAGCAAAAAAACCACTAGAGGCCCTAGGCAAGTAGCAGCCGTCTTGGATTCCAGTACCATCCAACACCTACTCCTCCTCCGAGCTACTTATGTGAAGGTTGAATCTCCTCATTTTATTTTCCCCTTCAATCTCCTCCACTCTGTCAATCAGAACTTTAACCTGAATCTCTAGCTCCCTCATTCTGTGTTTTATCTAGACCTGATCTATGACCATCTTCTTCAAAATGTTGATGATGTTTAGGATGGACTCCCTTTTCCCCTCGTTCATGTCCTCCATGGATTTTAGGACCCCTTCTAAATACAACATCTTCCTACTCCATTCTTCAAAAATAATGGGGTCTCCCACACATTCATTCTTCCTAGAAGCACTGGCTTCCCCACCACCTCCCTCATTTTTATCTTTATCTTTCTCATTCCTCCGAGAGGGTACCCTTACCCTCTTTAAATTTAGTAAGAAACTCTACAAGAGTAATGTAATATTCCTCATCTTGCTCCTCTAGGGCCGTTGTTAAAGGATGATCCAAAGCGGCTTGCCATTCTCAACCGAGAAAAAGAATCGAGACCTCGTCATGCAGGGGCAACTCAACTTTCTCATTCAGAATGCCATCGGCCGAATTTGAAAGAGAGGTGGCAAGAAAAAGGGAATACTAACCATAAAATTGTGACGGAACATGTTGAGGAAGGTCCTGTGATGGGTATAGATTTTTCTATACTTATCCTCCAACGTAATATATTTCATAACTTGAAGGTAGACATCCTTACAGACTCGTGTTTTCATGAACACGCAATACTATCCGTGAAGAAGAAACAAGTCTCCTTGCCAATGAAAAATCACTCAATCTTGAGAGTGCATACGGAGTTCTTTCCTTGTAGATTTGTAACCCATCCATCTTCATATCAGTCACCTTGGCAATATTGGACTTCGAGACCTCAACGTCCACACTGCGGATAGTAAAAACCCCCTGTTTCCAAGCTTTTCTGAAGTCCTTAGACAGAGCTGGGTTGTGACCATGTAATTTTGCAATATAATTTCTAAATCCACCAACTTTAAGCTTGTTCCAAAGATCTTTGTTTCTCTCCTCCATGTTTTGACCGGCGGAGTTCCACACAAATCCTTTCTCCACCCATCTGCACTTTGCCAAAGTTACCGTTTCAGCGAAATCCTTTCATAACCCATAAGTTGTTCTCCCTATCAAAGTTCAAACTGGAACAATGATTTTTGTATAAGCTATCTTGGTACTTGAAATAATTTCCCCTACTCATGGATGCATCATTAATCTTAGTGCCTTCTATCCTTAATGATTTCATCTTTAACATTTCTAGTTGTGGTAAATGTTCTTAACAATAATATTCATCGAGAGATGATCTCGCGAAGAGAGAAAAAGAGATGGAATTTTAATTTCTAGAGAAAGAATGACTACGTAACCATAGACGATGGATAAAGGAGTAAAAATGTAGGTTTGTGGATGCTAGAATGATAAGCCCATAAGGAAAAGGGGATATGGAGATTCAAATCCCTACATCATGTCAACGGTTTTGGAAGAACTTTTTAAAGGGTTTTGTTGGTTTCTTTGGCTTATCTGTTAGCTTGCAGAATACTATGACATTGAGAAACTAATTTTAATGTTGATTTGTGTCCAGAGTTTCCTAAGATATTTATTTTTAAATTACATTCTATTATCTATGACGAGTTTATGAGGGATTTGAAAGTGACATATGATATGGTGATAGATAAAATCTACGATGTTCATAGCTTTTGTTGAGGTTAGGGGAATTTATTCCACTCACTTAGGGAAATATTTAGTAGGAGTGATGACTAAATGATGATGTTGTGATGAGAGAGGATTAATAAGGCTGATAATATTGAGCCCCCATTGTGAGAAATTCCATAGGTCTTGAGCATGTTTTAAATCGACAAGGTACATGCTTAAGGTTAGAATGTTGCAAACATTTTAAGCACCTTTTTCACATATTAACAACAATCATGATTCAGGGTAGACCAATAACAACCCATTGGAAATACATTCTTAGCAATGGATAAACCATTAAATTGTCCGCCACATATACCATCATGGAATTCTTGGATAGCTTGGATAGACTCGTGGGATTTAAGGCATCTAAGGAGGAGACCATCAAATCCTTGTTTGTAAAGGATGCCACCTAAGATTACAAAATGGGTAACATGTTATATTAAATACCTCCAAATATTTTTGATAAGTCATGGAAAATTTAGGTGAGAAAGATAGTCATATATCTATGTATACCAAATATCTGATTGACTATTTTCAATTTTATTGATGGAAGGAAGTTTTTTTCATGAGATAGTTGATCAAACTTATGTATGAAAACAAAGAGTTTCAAATCATCATTTGACCATGGTATAAATGAGGCTAGAGAAGTAATTGTGTCTACAACTTATTAGATGATTGGGGGAATGTTTGGATACTATAACTATCAAATGCCTCTAAAAGGAAGTTAACAATGGCCTTGTATTTTTGTAATATTTCATTTTTACATTGATAATTTCTGTTGATTTGATTGATGATGAGTTGAGAATCTCTGTATATATCAAGGATTCTAACACCAAACATGACAATGGTTTAAAGACCCATGATTAAGGCTTCATATTCTACCATGTTATTAGTGCATTCAAAATTCAATTTAAAAGAGAAAGGTATAGGAGTCCCCAAGGAGGTATGAAGAACATGTCAGCCCCTCCCCTTGCTAGCATTTAGAGTATTCAAAGAATAGAGTCATTTTAATACAAATATCATCTTCATGATCAAATAAATTGACTTATTCATCGGGAAATAATCGCTAGGAACATGATTGTTAGGTAGAGGGGTTTCGGCTAGTTGATTAGCAATAACCTAACCCTTGATATATTTTTGTGGGAGGAAATCTAGATAAAACTCTATCATGAGCATGAGCCATCTAGTTATGTGATTCTTATGGTAAGGTTTTGAATGCATAGATTTGAGAGGATTTATTTTAGTGATGATGAAATTTTTTTAATTGAGGAGATAATGAAGAAGTTTGGAACCCTGTAAAGTATAAAGCGCCACACAAATTTCCATCTTGGTGTAGTGGGTTTCAAAATCTTGGAGAGTTCAGATTATGGAATAAACAACTTGTTCCTTACCATGATCATCTTGATGTGAGAGCATGGGCTGTCGGGGCATGGTTAGTAGTGGATATATATAAGTAATATGGTTCAAATTTACATGGAGGTGTGAGTATGGGAGGTGATAGAAGATATTGTTTAAGTTGATCAAAGCCTTCTGGAAACCCTCATCCCACTTGAAGTGAACATCTTTGTGAAGGAGATGATGAAAATGTTGACATCAATCAAATAATTGTGAAATAAAGTGATGGATAGACTTGAGTCTCCCTTAGAGACTACATATTTGTTTAAGATTAGATGGAGGTGGAATTTCAATGATGGATTTGATTTTTCCAAGGTCTACTTCGATTCCTTGAATGGATACTATAAAACTTAGTAGATTACCAGTTAAGACACCAAAAATACACTTAGAAAAGTTAAGTTTAAGGGAATATTAGAGGAGATGACTGAAGATAATATTGAGGACCATAAGATGATCTTTCCAAAGTTTAGATTTACCTTAGAGATCATATATGTATTCTTACATGGTTTTATGGATGAGGTCATGGAAGATATACGTCATTGCAAATTGATAAGTGGCTCTGCATTTTCATGCCAAATGGCATTACTCGATAATAAAAGGTTCCCCAAGGAGTGATGAAGGATTTTTTATTTTGATTTTTCAAAGTGTAATAATAATGTGATTATAACCGAGAAAATATTTCTATAAGTTACAAACATTTTGTGGCTTTCCATGCAAGATCGACAATCTAGTTAATATTAAGCATTGGAAAATCATCTTTCAAGCATGTGAGATTAAGATCTTTAAAATAAGTCCATGTATGCAATTTACGTATGGCCTTAGTCACATGTACTATATTGGAAACCCATTGTATATAGTTAATAGGGAGGATAAATTTATCATAAAGAATATGTTAAAGTTCTTCTTTAATGAAGAGTGCGATGCAAGGTGCATTTTACATAGTTTTTGCTTAATTGGTTTAACATCCAATATAGTGACAATATTATGAATAATGAAATTAGGGTCGAGGCGGGCATGTCACTATACAAACATGTCAAATATTGACTATGTTTTGATAAAAAGGAGGTGAAGTCTCGTAATTCATGTGGATCAAGATATTAGACAACATTGACTATGCGGGGATCATGTGAGGTAACTATGTTGATATCGATAGTGGGTTCATTACATAATGTGGTCATATCAAGAGGTGAATTTTCCTGAGGGTGATGAACATCCACACTCATGTAAGCTAGGATAAAATCATCATAGTGACATTGAAGAGTATGAATGGTAGGGGAATCCTCTTCTATCATATCAAGGAAAACTAGTGGAATAATTGTGTTTGTACCGTTAGTTTGATAGGTTAATGGTTCTAATGTAATTGAGTTGACTAAAATAAGTTAGGTTTTATGGATAAGGTATCATATATGTCCAAAAATTCACTAGGGATATTTGGAGAGGGTAGTTACTCTACTATTTTGGTTTTGGACATGATGTTTGTGTAGTTGTCGGATGGAGGTTTCTTAAAACCTAACCCAAAATTCACATGGGGCTTATGAGTTTGATCAATGGTCAATTCGTGGGTTCCCTATTTGTAATGACATAGGCCAAAACCCTTCCATGCGAAATGATGGAGGTAAGTTTGAGTAAAGGATGGGTTGTAAAGGAATTCAAACCATGTTGTAAAATGTTTTGGAAGGGGTTTACTACAGAGGTGGGAGGAAGGTCAAATGATGCCTCCATTCATGATGTTGGTTTTCAAATAAGGTGGACCAAAGGATATGATGTCAATGACATTAAATTGGTACATAGGTTGCTTGTTATGTATTCCATAGGAATTTGGTGTGGGAAGTTCATTGAGGGATAAGACTTTATAGTTCCCTAGTGAGAGATATAATTCCATATCATCGAAGGTTTGAACATGAAGAAATTTAGATGCATGGATAGTAGTACAAGAATAAGCCTTGTGAGATGAGTCCTTTCGAGAAATGCGTACTTCAGATGGAAGATATGTTGTGTGGCATGTTTTAAATGGATGAGGATCATTAGGAAGCATGTGGATTCTCCCTTCATTTTCGTATTTTAAACATCGATGTATGGTGGAGGGAATGGAGGGCATAACACAAATCCAAGGATTCCCAAGACATATTTTGTATTGGAATTATCTTTCCACTATGTAGGAGAGTTCATGGAGGAGTGTACGATCTATGTGCATAGGTAAGATAATTTACCATATTTGTGATAATTACCATTAAATATTACATGCAATTGTTCAAAAGAAACCCTTTTCTTATCAACAAATGAATATTTAGATCTAAAATTTTGATCCGAGAATGGCTTGTGAAGTTTGAAATTTGAATTCTTAGCAAGGAGTTCCTGAGAGGCATTCTCCTAAGAGTCAAATTTCAACATCACTTACTCTTCTTATATCATAATAGAAGTCAAAGAATTTAAATCAGAAAATTCATCCATTGATGCCTCCATTCATGATGTTGGTTTTCAAATAAGGTGGACCAAAGGATATGATGTCAATGACATGAAGTTGGTACATAGGTTGCTTGTTAGGTATTCCATAGGAATTTGGTGTGGGAAGTTCATTGAGGGATAAGACTTTATAGTTCCCTAGTGAGAGATATAATTCCATATCATCGAAGGTTTGACCATGAAGAAATTTAGATGCATGTATAGTAGTACAAGAATAAGCCTTGTGAGATGAGTCCTTTCGAGAAATACATACTTGAGATAGAATATATGTTGTGTGGCATGTTTTAAATGGATGAGGATCATTAGGAAGCATGTGGATTTTCCCTTCATGTTCGTATTTTAAACATCGATGTATGGTGGAGGGAATGGAGTGCATAACACAAATCCAAGGATTCCCAAGAAATATTTTGTATTGGAATTATCTTTCCACTATGTAGGAGAGTTCATGGAGGAGTGTACGATCTATATGGATAGGTAAGATAATTTTACCTATTGTAGGAGCTATGATGTCATTAAAATAACAAAGGATAACTGGTGATTGGGATATGATGTTATCAGGTATCTTGATCTGTTTGAAGGTGTAAGATGAAATGATGTTAATACTAGCACCATTTTCAATCATGGCTCTTTTGACATAGGTTTCATTGATTTGGATAGTGATGAAGAGTGAGATTTCATGTTATTCTAGTTGGAGAGTGGGGATTTCTAAATTATCAAACAAAATGGAGGTAGAATCCTATAATTCGATGAAAAAATGATCCAGTAGGAGAGGGTCATCTACTTGGACTGTGATATTTTTAAGAGCCTCAATCATGGCCTGATGATGCCAAGGGAAGTCTAGATAAGACCATAAAGAGAAATTTTTATGGGCATGTGGTGTAATTTTTGAAGACTATGTGTTGTAGATTACTAGTATTTGAGTATGAGGAAATGCATAGATGGACACCTGGTTTTAGGAGTTGGTGATTTAGAAGAATCTAAAGACCTAGTTTTTAGTTCATCTAGTATAAGTTCATTGATATGGCTTTTGATATTTTCAAAAATTGTGTTGGCATGGAAGGGTCAAGAGTAGATGAAATTGTGACCTTAGACTTGGTTGTTGATGGTGAAGTATTGTTAGATGGAGCCCTAACAATGATGACCTTAAGTTTTTCCTAATTTTGGTCTTATCCATTATCTCTAGTGGTGATGTGAATAAAAACAATCCAAAGGGGTGGTTTAGTAGAAGAAGCATGATCCTACTAAGATGAAGGACCATTGATTTAGATGTGGTAGGTTTGGGAGCTTATAAGCTCAAATTTTTTACTTGATGTTTAGGTTTTGATTCTAGATGGTTGAATGGAGGAGTATACTGGTTTAAAAGGCCATATTTTTGGTTCCACATTTGAAGACCGGCTTCTCTATAGCTTTACAATTATCGGTGTCATGTCTGGTGTGTTATGATAGGAATAAATTACATTGTAATTGAACTAGGAAGGATTCCATCCATAAGGGTCAAAGGGTTTGATGGGTGGTAATGTTATGGATTCGATTGAATAATGTTCTAGAGAAGAGTAGTGTAAAAGCCGTCGGGTGGTGGTAGAAGTAGGTGCATCGATGGAGGAACATCCTTTGTTATTTTATGAGGAGAAGGCACTAAAGGGGGATTGTGAATAATGGATTTAGATGTAGACTTAGGAGTGAACTTGGGATTTGTAATGATGATAGGATCCTTTTTGGTGGAGGGATGAGGTATAAAATTAGAAGGTAGGGGAGAAAGATTTGTAGATAACTCAGGTCTAATATATGGAAGTTCAATTTTATTATGGAGATGACGCACTAATTTTGGATGGGATTGTTAAAATTTTTGACTGGATGTTGAAAATATTTTCCCTTCACGAGATAATAATAGTTTCTGTGAGAGGTTACTTTTTTCATATTTGTGATGAAGGAGAGACAAATACTTTGGGAAAGAGATCATGTCTTGGGTTGATCTACTAAAAGAGATGAATGAGTGACACCTTCTACATTAGAATGGACATCTATGTAGGTTTGGGTGAAGTCTCCATATTGGGAAGTAGATGTGGATATTTCAAGAGGTTCAATGTGATCAACTATGGTGGATATAAAAGAATCAAGAGATTGGATTAGATTAAATACATTAGATGTAGAAGATTCGGAAGGTTGGATTTTGATCCGCTGTGAAGATTCAGAAGGTTTTGATCAATAATAGTGGATGTAGGATCCGATGTAAGCTATATTTGATCAAATTTAGTAGGTATAGAGGATTCAATGGATACTTGATCAACAACGGTAATGGTATGAGCTCTAGGATTTTGAGATCATGAGGCTTGATTTTGAATCGTGATGTTTTTAGGAGAATGATTAGGAAAGGCTATTTGAAGATGCCCAAAACTTGGTTTGGAGTGCGTTAGGGTTGTCAAGCTATAAATTTTTGGAACATAATGATTAAGTGGGATGGCCGCCCCTTAATTAATATAGATCCATCACTATTATATGGGTTAATATTTAATAATATGAAATATTTATATTTCTACTATTAAATATACAAACTTAGGTATATACTTTAGGTTAAATATTTAATATCATGAAATGATTCTATTTCTAATATTAAATATTGTAAACCTAGGTGTATGTGTCAACCGTTTAGGTTGAAAAGGTGGGTCAGAGACATACTTGATCATCTTATATAAAAAGTACTTTAGGTCCTCATTTGATATATTCGATATATATCAAAGGTGAAAATTATTTACCCTTGTGATTAGGGTTTGAAGGAGGAGGTGATCTCACTGGATGTAAGTTTGGTTCTCTAAAAGTAAAAGGTTATTCTTAAGTGGTTTTTACCCTATTGGGGTTTTCCACTATATATCTGTGTCACCTGTGTATTTATCTTTGGTATGTATTTACTTATTTCATAATGTAATGTTTATTTATTTTATTACATCTCATAATGGATTAATGTTAATATGAATGTTGATTAAATCCATATTTGTTGAATCCTCAATTTCTAACATGGTACCAGAGCTTGGGGTAAAATTAAATAGGTTAGATCTAAGGTATAATATTTAATCTATTTTATTTTTATGGGTTTATTCAATCATTTCGAAAGGGTATTCAAAATGGTCGAGACCTCTTCTTTCCAATTTTTTTGAGAAACCTAATTTTTGTTGTGTGAAAAATTAAGGTGATTTCACAAGTAAATTTTTTGGAAAGTTCTTACCTCCCATGAAAACTTGTGCACAAGTAAGGGTAAAATAGTTGGAATATTTGAAATATTTATATATATAATATAGTTTGTAATATATGTGCAGCCCTGGGTTAAAATTCAGGGTAAATATGTAAAAATTCAAAGGGAGACCATCCTCCTCGAGAATAGGAAATTAATTTTTCTATTGGTTGAGTTAAAAACCTATGGAATGGGGAAAAATAATGATGTTGTCTAAATATCTTGGTTTGTTGTTTGTTTTTACATATTTTTAAATTAGAAATATTCTATTCCTTTGGGCTTCCTTTTAAGGATTCTTCCATTGTTTAATAAATTCATACTATAGTCTTAAAATTATAGTAATTGTTTATAATTTATTAAAAACTAATGAAAATTATATTTCTGTTTATATTTTATTAAGATTTACGAACAGAATTTTCAGAACTCGTACAAAAGCTATATTTCTATCAAAAGATTAGAAAATTAGAAATCGGAATGAAATCTTAAAGTGTATTTTAACACATGGGGATTGCATGTGATTTTAGACATTACTGGAAATTTCCATCAGAACCTAAAATTTGAAAAAATGGTAAAATATCAATAAATAACTATTTTCTTAATCGGGTTTAAACTATGATCAAATCACCTGCAAAGGATCGCTCAATCGCTCGCGATTCACCCTAGAATCGCAGGTGATTCATGGAATGCTAGAGATTTTTTAATGTTTTCAAAATTAGGTAGTACATATTACATATCATATATTTCGTAGATCTGGTTCTATAAAATAGTTATAATCAGACTTAAAAATATATACTTGATTATTGATACAAACTATTTTGATCAAAATTGAGATATTGTCATCTTTTAAAATATGTATCTAATTTTTGGTGTATTATATACTACAATGAGATGTGTTTTATAGGTTCAAGAAGACAATGACGTCCATTATTTCTACCTTAATAAATCCTAGATCCTGAATGGGGCTAATTACAACATCTGGAAGATCAGGGTTAAATCGAAACTTATGGCAAGGAAACTCTGGACAATTGTTTCTAGATCTAAAGTTTCTCCCACCGGTCATCAAGCGACGACAAATAATGTGAATGCATTCTCATAATAGATGTAAGAGGCTCATTCCATGATTATGTGCAATATGAATGATGAATATCTTTTGCACATTGGTAATATCGATCATCCAAAAGAGGTAAAGACACAATTAGAATCCATACATAAAGTTATGTGCTTATCTAAGATCATTAATCTTGTTTTAGAATTGCTTATGAATCCTATGAAAGGAGATGAAAAATTAGTTAATTTATCAACCAAAATTAAAAATATTAAAGCACAATTAGATGGATGCAATTGTGACTTAATTGGTGAAAAATTAATCTACTTTATTGTTCAGTTGAATATACATGAAATATTTATAAATTTTATTTCTATCTTAAAATCTAAATATCAGAATGAGGATGAATTTTCTGATTTAAATTCTTTGACTTCTATTATGATATAAGAAGAGCAAGTGATGTTGAAATTTGTCTCTTAGGAGAATACCTCTCAGAACTCCTCTTGCTAAGAATTCAAATTTCAAACTTCACAAGCCCTTCTCGGATCAAAATTTTAGATCTAAATATTCATTTGTTGATAAGAAAAGTGTTTCTTTTGAACAATTGCATGTAATATTTAATGGTAATTGTCACAAATGTGGTAAATTTGGGCATAAAAAGGAAGATTACAAATCTAAGAAAACTATCCATAAAAATCAGAAATAGGTTGTGTCTTCTAAATATAATTTAAGGAAAAAGGATAGTTCTAGTGATGCTCCTAAAACTATTGCATTAAATGCTACCTTATTCTCTTCCTCTAGTTCTGAATGGATTCTAGATTCAGGTGCTTCAAATCATATGACTGGTATTTCCAATTCGTTATTTGATAGTATGAAAATCAATGAACATGTATATCTTGGTGATAATTCATTTTTAGAAGCAATAGAAAAAGGAAAAGTAAAATTTGCAAATGGTGTTTTGAATAATGTTTTACTTGTTCCTAAATTGAAAAAGAATCTTTTATCATGTTCTCAACTAAATCATGATGGATTATCTATTCAAATTTTGAAGGACACTTGGTACATCAAGGATAGTGATGATAACATAATTGCTGAAGGAATTCAAAGAAATGGTCTATATATTTTGTGATGATTTCTCTTCTGCATCTTGTTTTATATCTCAAAGTTTGAATAATTCAAAACTATGGCATGAAAGGTTAGGACATGTTAATTATCAAAGCTTATATGAAATGTCTAGATATAATCTAGTGAAAGGTTTACATGTGTTTTCTTCTTCTTTTGAAGTTGCTTCATTAAATGCTTCTTTATATATCCCTAAAAAGAAAAGAAAGAAACTTGATATGAATTATTTTTTCTTGTGTTGGATATGGTATTAACACTATAGGTCTAAGGATTTATGGACCTGTTAAAAGGGAAGTAACTGAAAATCACAATGTTATTGTGTTGGAAAAATGTTTTTGTTCATCTATGAATGGTGATGATATTCCTAAATATGTCAATTCTTCTAATGATGGTTTTGATTTTGATAATGAAAATTTGGTAAATGGTCATGATGATGTTTCTTGTGTTGATATGATAGATTTTTTTGAATATTCTATCTCCCTACTTAAGAAACCAAAATGGGCTCAATATGTGTTAGAAATTTCTAATCCTATTTATCTTAGGAAAATAACCAAAAGCCATCATACATACTATGCATTAATGACCTTGTATGAACCGAGCTGTAAAGTTTTGAAGCATCTTCTTAGGATGATAAGTGATCAATGCAAATGTAGGCTGAATATAATGCCCTAATTTAAAATCAAACCTGGGAGTTTGTTCTATCTCCAGAGAAAAAAAGTATTATAGGTTCTAGATGGTTATAAAAAAGTAAAATATAATGCTGATAGTAGTATTGAAAAACACAAAGCTAGACTTGTTGTTATAGGTTTCATTCATAAACCTGGTATTGATTATGTTGATACCTTTTGTGTTGTAGCTAAGATGAGTACTCTTAGGGACTTGTTTGTTATTGTTACTTATTTTGGGTGGGAAATCTACCAAATGGATAAGAAAAGTAATTTTTTGAATTATGATTTAAAAGAATAACTTTACATGTTTCAACCTAAAGGATTTGAAGAAAATGGTAAAGAAAAATATGTTTTTAAGTTGAGAAATCCTTGTATGGTTTAAAGCAAGCTCATATACCTTAGTATGTGAAGATTGTTTCCTTCTTTAAAATCTTAGGTTCTGTTAATTGTTATTTTGACAATGATATATTCATTAAGCAAGAAGGATTTCATGTTATCATTATATGTACATATGTTGATGATTTTCTTATGACTGGTGAAAATTCTATTTTAATTCATAGGATTAAAGGGAAATTGAAACAATACTTTTGAAATGAATGAGTTAGGTTTCTCACATCATGTTCTTTGTATGACTGCATTTCATTCTATTGTTATTTTTCAAAACACAATATGAAACCTATGTATTGAAATTTTTATTATGATTGATTGTAAACCATTTTTTACTTCAATGGAAGTTGGACTAAATATTGATCCTAAAAACTGCATATGAAAAAGGTTGATCCTATTTTATATAGGTTGTTAGTTGATAGTTTGATTTATCTAACTATAACTAGATTAGATATTTCTTATATAGTAGGAGTAGGAATTAATTCAAGGCTTATACAGAACCTTTTTTTTAGATCATTGGAATCTTGCAAAATAATTTTTAGATATATTAAAGTAATAAGCAATCATGGGTTGTATTATACTAAGAATGAAAATTCTATCTTATATGGATTTTTGATTCTAACCATATTGATGTTGTGTTATAAAATATACTATATATGTGTTCAAGGTTTTTGGTATAAGAACCATTACTTGGAAGAACAAATGTAATAAAAATCTCTATTTCTTCTACTAAGGTAGAGAAGTACAATGGAAGAAGCAAAATATCCATGTGGCTACAACGATTTGTTGGTAGAGATACACATGGAAGTTAAAGGAAGTATTCCTCTTCTATGTAATGATCAGAGTTGTATTACTCTCGATTAAGAATCCAATTCAACATTAGAGAATGAAGCATGTTGAGATACATATGCACTTCATATGTGAAAAGGAGCTAAGTGATAAGATAAATATCAAGTTGGTGCTGACTAAAGACCAGGTTATTGACATCTTCACAAAGTCTCCGAGTACTATAATTTTTTTCATTTTCATGGAAAACTTGGATTGTCAGAGTTTCCATTGAGGTGGGGTGTGCATGAAAATGTCACCTCCTAATGGAACTTGGTATTTTTAATATTAAAAATGTAATTGTAAATACCTTCGAGCAAGTGTAACGACTTTTGGGAAAGTGTAAAAAGACCTTCGGGCATGTATACCTCCTCGACTTATTTTTTAGAAAGAAGTGTATAAAGACCTTAAAGAAAGTATTAAGTAAACTCTTTAGTGCTATTGAATTTATTAGTAAACATCAAGTGCAAGCATATTTTTAAGGAGGTCCTTGGCTATAAAAGGATCCTATATGCTTAGGTTCAATAACCTTTTATGAGAACTTGTGATAATATGTAAAACTCAAAAATCATACTTAGCCACTAATCATGGGATGATCTTTGGGATTCCAAATCCTTTTGTACCAAAAGTTAACTTGAGTCTGATGAAAGTGTTATAATTCCTTCACCTGATATGCTAGCCTAAAAACATTATGGTTTAAGGATTTTAAATCTTGTAGTGTACCACGAGTAGGTAATCTATTGGCATATGTTATCCCACTTAACATTAAGGGGAGTGTTGGAACATAATGATTAAGTGGGATGGCCACCCCTTAATTAATATGGGTCCATCACTATTATATAGGTTAATATTTAATAATATAAATATTTATATTTCTATTATTAAATATACAAACCTAGGTATATACTTTAGGTTAAATATTTAATATCATGAAATTATTATATTTATAATATTAAATATTATAAACCTAGGTGTATGTGTCAACCATTTAGGTTGAAAAGGTGGGTCGGGAGACATACCCGATCATCTTATATAAAAAGGACTTTAGGTCCTCATTTGATATATTCGATATATATCAAAGGTGAAAATTATTTACCCTTGTGATTAGGGTTTGAAGGAGGAGGTGATCTCACTGGATGTAAGTTTGGTTCTTTGAAATTAAAAGGTTATTCTTAAGTGGTTTTTACCCTATTGGGGTTTTCTACTATATATCTGTGTCACCCGTGTATTTATCTTTGGTATGTATTTCTGTATTTCATAATGTAATGTTTATTTATTTTATTACAACTCATAATGGATTAATGTTAATACAAATGTTGATTAAAACCTTATTTGTTGAATCTTCAATTTTTAACATAAATCACCTTGGTCAATAATATTTTGGGCTGTCTCTTTGAAAGTTTGACACCTTTCAATGTCATGAACTTGGAATTGGTGATCTTTACAATATTCACATTCTCAATACCAAGTAGTTTTAGGAAGAGAATCGTTGAAAGGTTTAAGCGGAGGGAGTTCTATCATGTGCGTAGTCATAAGTTTATCAAAAATGGAATTGTAATATCCCCCAAGGGTGTATAATTACGATGAATTCTAGGTGGCATTTGAGTTTTTTTGTATTAAATGTGTTTCTATATGAAGTTTTGATGACCACACATCCATTGCGCCTTTAGATTTATAGTTTTTGGAAGAGGACTTAGAAAATTCAAGTTTAGGATTTTGGACCACATTTTAACCTTACCATCTTCAAGATCCCGGGTCTTTAACTTGTGGGTCATGGTGAAAGATTCTTCAAAGGTCTGAAAGAATTGAATTTTGAGTATTGATAAAATATGTTTAGCATAAGACCATGAAAATAATTCAATTAGATTGGTTTGAGGGAGAGTGAATGATAACTGATTAATCACTCCATGCCATCTAGAGATAAATTTTGTAATAGGTTCATATTTAAATTATTTGATAATGTAGAGGTTTGTGATTGATATTTTAAGATACATATTGATAAAAAAATGTTCTAAGAACATTTGAGTGAGTTGTGTGAAGGTAAAAAGTGAATGTTATGGAATGTTCCCATACTAATCAAGAGCATGTCTTGATAACAATATTATGAAGGTGAAAAGAAGGAGAGCATTATTTTTAGAAATAAGTTAGCATGCCCGATGATAGGATCTTAGATATTTTGAGGGTCTTTTTTGCTATAAAACAGGGAAATTTTTTGGAATTTCCCAATGATCTAGATATGGCTAGATGGGAACAGGATGGTGGAATGGGATCATTGTATATCTTCTTGTAAGATAATTGATTTCTTGATGAAGATGAGGAGACTTCCGAATTGGACATCCTATCCATGAGGGTTTGTAATATGTCAAATGGAAGTTATGTGTTGATTTAAGTGGATTAAGGAAGCATGGGAGCCAAAATATATTGATAAGGGGGTTGTGATTGAAATTGTGGGACATTAGTGGGGATGGTACTGATAGCTTGAGATGCAATAAGAATAAATTGAGAAGGGTTATATTGATAGTATTGAGGTAGTAACATAGGGTTGATATGTAGGTTTAGGAAGAATTGGGATTTGGGTTGTTGAAAATATTGAGGTGGGATTGAAGGTTAGGGTTGTTGAAGAGGTTGAAGTGGACTTGAAGGTTGGGGTTGTTGAAGAGGTTGAGCTAGAATTAAATATTGGTATTGTTAAAAATGTTGAAGTGGAATTGAAAATTAGAATTGTTGAAACATAACACTACCAACATATTGAATGGATAAAGTGGGTAGTGTTCGAGGGGGAAATTAAAAATTTGTAATCAAATTAGTGTTAATAGGTGGTAAGGATGGAGGAATGGATACAACTAAATTTTGAAGATGAGTAAGATGTAATGGAGGGACATAAGATACATTATATTAAGGAGGTGATGGAGGATTAATACCTACATATGGTGGTGGTAGAGGAGGAACAAACATGGGAATAGTGGAATTTGGAATTACTTGGCTAACTATATGTTGAAACCGGAGGGAAACATTGATCAATGTGTGGTTTTTGAATTGGTGATGAATAACATATGCCGAATAAAAAAATGGACCTTCATGAAGGTGCTATTGGATATTGGAAAGTAGATGTTTAATTAATAAAAGCGAATCATCTGTGTGTTTGGGTCAAATTGAATGTGTATCATAGGAGAAATGTTTTTATAAGGAGGGGGTGGTGGCCCCTTGCCGCATTATGGGTCAAAGGATCAATCATATATATATATATATATATATATATATATATATATATAGCTCTAGTGGCCAAATATTATTGCAAAAAGATGGGATTCTAATATAGAAGTTCCTTGAAAATCATGAGAAAGTTGGGATGATTTGCAAGTCTAGAGATAAATGTTCATGTGAGAGGGGGTGTATAAGGTGGTATAACTTATGATTCAAATAATAGAGAATGAGGTGAATCTTGGATTTTTACCATTGTATCAGATGGGGGACCTGTCGTAATGGGAACATATGTGGATGAAGCAATATTTATAGATTTTTGATGAGTCGAACCATATAGGAATGGGAAAAACAACAATAGAAAATGAAAACTAGTTTTTAAGTAAACATATACAATCATGCTAAATTAATTAGAAATATGTGAAATGTGAGATTGGATAATGAATCAAATAACCTAAAAGAAATGTAGAGTTTGTTTCGGGTTGTTTAGGATGGAGTCCTCGATATACCTGAAGGTACATGAGGCCAAAATATATGATGGTTATCGGTACTTGGCGTGATAGAGGAGCGTGCCCCTGCACTTCACACACCACAATGATAAGGGTATTGGATGCTTGGCCAATATACCAATAACCAAAAAAATTATTACACAACCAAAACACCATGGCGGTTTCCCTATTGGGTGATGAAATCCTAATAGTTTCACCTGGGAGGAAGTGTTTTGATGTGTTGTTTAATAAAATGATTTGACAATGTGTGTGAGAAAAGATAAAAAAGGAAGTGTGAATGCGGGAATGTTAACCACCTAATTAAGCTAAGTGATCAATAAGTATGAAAAAGAAAAGAAGAGGCTCAATTTGAGATCCAAAATGAAGTATGATATTTCGATGAGAACAGGACTCAAGGAAAGGGGGAATAGAAATGCGTACTAAAAGAAAAAATGTGTAAATCACGAGAATAAAACATGGATAACACTTTTCCTTTTATCTAAATTACAACGTGTTGTTGATAATTATAAGAAATAGATAACACAACAAAATATCTAGAAGCAAAAGAAACAAACCTGCATTGTTAGGAGAGGATAGAAAAGAAAAAAATTAAATAACAATAAATGGCGAAAAGTAATCAAAAGGAAAACACAAGAATCACCGAAATTACAAGAATCATTGAATATTGTCCGTAATAATTAATTATTACCTAATAAAGAGATAAATAGATAAAAAAATTAAATTAAAATTAATGGAACGGGTCCCACCGAGCATGCCAAAATGTAATGGTGTAATCCTAGTTCTCAAATTAGATCAATGAAATAATATTTAGATCACCATACCTCGAATATGAGAGAAATTAAAAACTGTTATGGATGATAAATGCACTGGATTTTGATCCATGTACATTCTCCAAACTCCAAAGAAGACATGGATCTACAAATCAAAGACACACAGGAAAAAAATGTTAGATGGGTATAAAGTGAGCTGCCTAACAAAGGTCAGTCCAGAACCAAAGGGCTTCCTTACGTAGGTGTCACTCACATTTTCACTTAAGATGTGGATTCAAAATAAGATATAAGAATATATAAATGATAAAAAAATGGATTCATAGAGAAAACAATATTTTTAAATATTTTTTCCAATGGTTTTATGCTAGATAATATTATAGAGATGAAATCAAATAACCGATCTAAAATTAAAGGGGTCATTCTAGATGATGATTGTAGTAAATGATCTTCAAGAGAGTAATAAAATATTAAATGTTGTCAAATTAATCCTCCCAATATTGATCATCCCGATAACTTTCCTCACGAATGATGTCCATTGATCCTCAATGTCATTGTGATTAGAGGTGAGTACAATATCACGAAGCTCAACTCATGAACAATGTCATATTTCTCATAGAATAATGGTTTTCAAATGATCGATAGATCATGAATGGAAGTAATGGGATGGAGGACACCTAGAAAGGTCATCTAAATAGATCCTTACTCGGAACATAGGATTATTGACATATATATGATGACATATGATAAGAATTCAAGGAACCTAAAATTAGAGTAATAAAGTAGAAATAAGCTGGCGATTGGGAAGAGTTACTAGTGATTTCTATAAAACAAAATGTGGATTAATAAAAAAATTGGATGTATATTTGCAAATAATAATGGACAACTTCTCTTGTGAAATAATCAACACATAAATGAGAGTATGAAACATAAACCCATAAAAATTATTATATTGGTGAATTGATATACATATGAGGAGAGAAATGAGATGATTGATGGATGTAGATCGTACTCACACCTAAAATGTGGCTTCTCGAGGAATTTGAGAGTGGTCGAATGTTTCATTGAGATATGCTTCAATTATTAGAGGATTAGAACTTTGATGAAAATCCTTGATGATTCCAAACCAAGGGGGAAGGGAAATATTTGTAGAGTCTCTAGTGATTATTTGAATCACTAGCGATTTGGGAGGAATAATCACACCTCTTTGGAAGTTATTTTTACCACCTCTAAATGAGGTGGATTTGAATGATGATGTGAGATTAAGGATAGGAAATCATATCATCATGGATAGGGTGATAAGAACTTAGTTATTTTGGGTTTTGGGATAGGATAGAGGTAAATAGGAAGTTAGGATAGTAATTAAAATATTTATAGGGTGTAAAAAGAGGTTAGGATAGGATTTTGGAGGGAAATTTATTTGAATTCAAATTAGAAGTGGGTTTAAAAGAGGAACCATTTATGAGAAATTAGTTTGCATGTTTTTAGTGTCTACACTTTGGCTCTTTAAGAAATCATGAGATGTAATGTAAGTTTCACAAATGAATTACACTTCCAAAATTTCATCACGAACTACATGAAATTGTACCATTCTATCTTCCATATTGATGAATTAGTTCTTGATTTTGATGATTTTGGAAAGCAAGTCAAGGCTGAAACATTTTAAGGAAACATACCAAATTTTGATGAGATCATAAAATTTATCCTTGAGAAACCGCATTGAGCTCCTTTTATTGTATTCATTGAAAAAGTTACAAGGGATATCTTTGATGAATTCTTGAGCGATAAGCATGATTTTTTCTCCCTTGTCTTTTGCATTATAAAATTGAGACCCGAACATCAATCAACACCATATTTTTTTATTTGGAAAAGTTTAGCCACTTGATATGAAGAGCATACTGATTGAATTCCAAAATTACCTCATTTATAAGTGATGAGAAACCCATCTATTTGATTTCTTGAATTTTGGAGAAATGTTTTCAAGAGTGATTGTTTTATCTTTGAGAGAATCCTTAAAATCTAGGACAAATTTAGATAAGTATGCATCTTATCATATATTTTCATCGCTTCATCAATCAATCAGAAAATATGTATCAATACATTATTGATCCATGGCTTAGTTGCATGACCCATATTATTTATTTATTTTGATAGTACAAGGGCCTCTTGGTCTAGCACTTTCACTAGAGTAGGTATTTGAATAGTGGAAGAGATTGGATTGATTAGGTTTTGGACATATGTAACTAATTGTCAATTTTCTTCTTTAAGCTAAATAGTTTGAAGCTTATATTTCTCCATTCACCGTAGAACAATATCAACTGATTCATGAGCATGAGCCACATCATTTTCCATGGTTTATTTTCTGAGCATCACTCTAAATACTTCATAGTAGTCAAAATTCATTTATGTTTTTATTTATCAATTTGCAATGTTTGTATGTTGGCGTATTAAAATCCATAGTAATTAAATGCAACCTTGGTGATAACTTTGGACATTTTGGGAGTGATGTAATTAGTCATTGATGTAATGGCCTCAAGATCAATTGTGACTAGTTTGACTATTCTATTTCTCTTTACGATTTCCCGTGGATCCAAGTGGGAATTTCTTCAAGAATTAAACCACCTAGGATCCTTACATTTGATGGGAATTTTTTGAGCATTGGGGACAAGGGTTGAAATTTAGTAGGTTCCTTAAATGAATATTTATACTAATGATGAGGAGATGTTACAATGTCTTCATGGTGAATTGAAGAATGTTACCAAGTATCTTTTTGAAGAGAAGGTTCAAGCAAATTAGAGATTTGAATTATAGGAACTTGTACTGATCCGATACCACAAATTACAAAGTTGGTTTTCTTTTATCAATCTTTGGGAATAATTGTGAGTTAAAGAATGATAACTTGACTATGATATCCCAGAAACACATTTTTTTCCTTCCTCTATCTCCTTTGGTTGCTCATTTTTCTTTGTTGTTGAAGGTTAGTCCTAAAATAACTTGGATCTCCATTATTTATTACTTGTTTGAGTGTATAGTGAGGCCTATGTTGCAGAGGTGAGAGGATGAATGAGTAGATTACACAATTCTCTTCTCACTTTGAATAATTATCCTATGGTCCTCTTATGTAATTTTATTTTTACAATGAATTGATAAAAGCTTCCTCATAATAAGAAAGACTTCTATTAAGAACTTGTTGGATTATATCATCAAGTGACATGTAATGACCTCTAGACTAAATTTCTAGAAGCACAATGGAATAAGGGGTGAATCTTTCCATCAAAACTTTAACCAATTCAATTTAGCTTATATAAATCATTAACCATTGAACCACATATTAATTGTAATCTTAACAACATGAAATAGCCATTCACATGATCATAATCAAGAGAGAGCACATAAGGAAAAAATATGTAAGTATGAAACCCTCGGGAAGAAAAACCACTAAAACATTGGCTTATATTAAGGAATTGTGAGAATATTATACATCTTGCAATATTTTTTAGTAAAGCACCCACTTTACAAAGACCACCCACCCCCAAAAATTTGTTGCAAAAAAGGAATCCTATTAATATTACAAATCATAAGATATTTAAAAATAGAATACCTTTGGTAAAATTATGCTCACAAAAATTGATAGTGATCACAAAATTCAGCTCATACACCTTCTAACCCTCTTCAAATTCACCTTCTCCTTCTTCACTCAAACTTTCTCAAACAAAAAATGATTTGGATAACTACCCTTGCATACTAGATTTTCATCACTCTTTAGAAATTCACACACTTTCTCAGATCTGTCTTAATGCCCTCATATCACTTTCACTCTTTGATTCAAAGGACATTTAGAGCTACATATATTACCTAAACTTCCTAAATGATTACAGTATGAAAGATCATTCGAGATATTTCCTTCACCTATTTATACAAAAATGGACTCTCTGTTGGTGGCATACGAGTCCACAAAAGGTTACAATTGAAAAGGGGCACAATACAGTCAACCCGGTCAAACAATCATAAATGGAAAAAATAAATATTTATCAGAACAATTAAATTTTGGTTTTGAACACTTGTCTTCGATGGTTGGGATCAAAATTATCAGACCTTGTTATTTTTTTATTGGGGCCCTCATCCAGGTTTGACACACTCTTTTAATAGAGGGGTGTCTTTGACACCATTTCTTCATTATGGGATTTCCACCATTTTTACGATATATTCCACTTAGCATATTTGTATGATCAATGTGGGATATCTATGTATATTGAATTGTTATCATGCTATGTAGATTGAGTTGCAGGATGATTACATTTAATATGGACACTTGTATTTGTGGATGCCAAGCTATTTTAGCTAGCTTGATGAGCTACCACCATCCTTCTATGGGGACCAACCCACATTCATATCAATGGGTTTAAAACCAAAGCCAACTCAGCCCATGCATATCCTTTCTACATTTGTTAGCTCACCACATCTTTTATGTGGGCCTTCATCTCGATCACCACCATATACATGGCTGCATTGAATAACTCAATGGTGTTACCAACTAGCCCAACTTAGGAATTATGCCATACGTGGAAGAAATTGACTTGTTATCCATTTTTGCACCCCTATAAAATACACAATTTAATAGGTCGAAATCTTTGGTAGTTGATAGAAAAAATTAATGTTTTACAATCTTCGGGGTAGCTCATGTTTTGGCTACAACAATTTGGTCTTAACTCATGGTGATCCGGAGAGTCGTGGTGAATGGCCGAGTTGATGGTCAGGCTCATCATAGAATTTGTTGAGTTCAAGGTAGATTTATTGGAGGTCAAATGGATACATGTTGGATGACTTGCGGTTGGATGGGTTACTTATTGATGAGTTGGTGACATGGTCGCGGGGGTAAGCTCATGGTTGACACATGATTGGATGGAGGTTAGATAGTGTGCTACCCAATTATTTGGATAGATGTCTAACCCCACAAGGGTAGAGCATAGGTTTGGATGGATATGTTGGGAAATACACATGGGAGTTGATTGGCATGATTACATCATGGCGGGGAGGGACTTGGATCGCAAGGTGAGCGAGATAAACTATGGTTGGACGACCCACAAGTCGATGAATTTTTGGTTATAGGTTTATAGGTTGGACGGTAGTCCACCCCGATAGAGTTAGATAACCTAGGGATGGTCGAGTTCACATGTTGGATGGTTGTTCGATCGGGAATATTGGTGCGAAGCAAATGGCTTGACACAAGATTGTACTGAGAGGTTAGTCGGTCATCCAAATTGATATAGTTAGATGGTTATATGGTTTGAAAACTCATTGTCAAGGCTCATGACTTACAAGTAAGACTATTCGTGGGTTTGATAGGCCTTGGATCAGATGAAGGTAAATAGGAAAAGATAACCCAACAACCAAGTTTAATTAGGTATGGTGCCCATGTTGCTGTGTAATCAAAGTACCAATTTGTATGGCTCCCATACCTCCGTAATGTAGTTTTTGATAAGTGAGTCAATTTCAAGGTCTTTCTCTCTATATATTGCAAAGTTTGCCTCATTTTTAGGGAGAAATTTTGTAATGAAAAGGAACTCTGTCAAAATTGTTCTGAGTTGTTGTGAGCTACATGCCTCAAATTTGGGCATTTTGTAAAGTATTCTTGCCTTGTGCCTATATTATAATTCATTATGCATCATTTTAAGTAATAAATTAGTTTTTGTGAATTTTCTTTTCGTTAGTGGAGTTATATTGTATTTCTTGCCTCCCATTATATTTTTAGGTATTATGTGCATATTTTTGTCCCTTTGCAGAGACCCGAATTTGTTGTGCTCCATGAAGATGAAGATCTAATTGTTGTTATGGACTGTGGAACTCTTTTTTTTCCCTCTCCCACTCTATTTTATCCCCATTTTCACTCACTTAGAATCTCTCCATTTCCTTATTCTTGTTTTTAGCACCTTAGTTTAGGAATTTTATTTCATGCATTTCTTTCTTCCCTGGTCCCTTGGATTTCTAGCTTAGCTTTAGAATAGTTACACTTTTACCTTTCTAGGAGTAGTTTTAGCATTAGAATAGGTAGAAGAACAAAAATTCTCTAGAGGTTTTCTCAATTGCAAGGGTCTCATACCTTGAGATAATCCCATGTTGTACAAAAGTAGGGTTTTGTAATGTGCAAATCTTAGGGTGCTAATTTTTTACATAACAATTTTGGCATGCCCGATGGGACCAAAAATTTAAATTTTCAGATTTATCAAGATTAGATATGCATCTTGGTGATTTTTCATCCTTTAGAGGCTTTATAGCATCAAATATAGTGACTCCAAGGGGTATACTTCAACTATTTTTAGCAAAAAGTTTGGAAAGTTCATGAGAACAATTAAAACCGGAGTTCGAGTAAGAGAAGAAGGCATCTTTGATTATTTGTAGCTATCTCTAGGAAGAAGAACAAGGGAAGGAAATTCCAGAGGTCTCCATCTCCACCAAACACGACCTTGTCTACACCTCCACCTGGTATGCCATTTCTCCTATCAACCAGAGTTCTTAGGCCAATCAAAATGGCTCAACCACCACCAAACCCATTTGTCAATTTCACGGGCCATAGTCCACTCACCCTCAATGCAAAAAATTCTATTATGGTGGTAAAATTGAAGAATATTCCCTATTTCACTAGATAAAATCACACAACACATATTGACCACATTCAAGACATTGCCGATGTCTATGTAATTCACGAAATCAATGAAATAGATGTTAACTTGTTTACCTCCTTGCTCAAGGGTAAGGATTTGCAATGGTTTAGGAGCTTGGAAGTAGGATCAATTAAAAATTGGAATTAGTTAGGAAAAACCTCTCTAATCAATTTAGGGAGAGGGAAGACAACCTATTATTGTTGGAATAGCTAACTACAATCAAGAGGGCTCCTAATGAGCAGATGACCGATTTCAATTTCTGTTTTTAGTGGACATGAGATCGATTCTAGTTTCTATGAGGCTATAAACTCCGACATATCAGTGATGATTCAGTCAATGGGATGGGTCACTCTACTACGATCTTATGCCATTTCTATTAGGGCCGAGAATTACTTAATATAGATAGGTAAATTAGCACCTAGGCCTTCTATGCCTCTTTATCCGGAAATGGGAAATACCTCTGTCAGTCAAGCACTTGAGATAACTCTTGTTACAACTCTTACAAATAAAATAAATAAAGAGACCTCCACTTCCTCTAGTGATCCATTTGAAAACCAAGAACTTAAGAAAGTGTTGTAAGAGATAATCAAGGGGAAACAAACTTTTGGGAATGAAATAGTGGCACTCAAGAGGTAATAGGCTCGAACTTTAGGTCCTATCTCCCTCAAGTATCAAGCTAGTAGGCCTCCATATCGGTGAAATAGGCCTCCCACTCAAGATACTAATCAAAATGAAGGAAACCTCCTCTTGCCAAGCCTTCTAAATCTTATAATCCCAATGCAAAGTATCAAAATCAAGGGCTCTAGTTCTAGTCCAAAACAACATGGCATAGGAGTATGAATGGTATCCTCCATATGGCCAACCTTATGATCAAGAAAAATAATTATAAGATCCATCAAATCAGGATTTAGTGGTTTATAATGGGCATGCTTCAAGAGGAAATTCAAGAGGAAAACCAAGTATTAAGTCCACAAGAGGCACCTCGACTGAAACCACATTAGTCAATTAGAAAACAAAATATTTTTGTGGAGTCAATCAACCTCCTTTCTAGGGTGTAGTAGCTAACACATGATCAAAGAAGAGAAACATCGAGGAGGGGAAACCATCTAATCCAATGGTTTCACAACCTCTACCCTACCACATGGTGGTAGAAATTTAAGTGTAGTTCAGAATGTACAAAATCAGCCCAAGGAACTGTTGTAATAACTCCAAATGTACGAGAATCAGCCCCGGGGTACCAGTTGTAGCAGCCCATGTACCATTCCAAGTGCCGAAAGGGGCGTGCAAGTAGGGTCAATATAAGGAGACTCCAACTTTGATTAACATCAATGATCAAATGAAGAAGATGAACATGTACATTTCCATATGGGATTCACTTTGGCTATTCTAGGGTAATGAGACCTCTGTAAGCAATGATGGCCAATAGGTACACTTCAAATGAGTCATCTAAAAATAAGGATAAGGTGATAACTAATGTAATGCAACAAGTGGGAGGTCAACCAAGATTTTTTTGAAACCTCCTCCATTACGTGTCCTTGATTATCTAGGATAACTTGGTGTACAATTTTGTGATTCACTCGGGGAAAGAAGTTGATAATGCCAAAATAGATTGCAAATCAGTTGGGCCTAAAATATGAACCAATCTCTAAAGGAGTAGTGCAGTTAGATAGGACATCTGTGAAAATAGTTAAAGTAATCAAAGGGTTGAACCTTACACTACATTTTGTCTCAATGTCACAGTCTTGCAAGATGTATCAAAACTAACCTACCACCACTTTTTGCTTTATGTTTGTCAAGGGATTTCACAACCAAAATTAGTGGGTACCTATCAGCTGATTGGTCCCACAAGCTATTCAGAACAAGATATGGAGCCAAGGCTACAATCATATCAGAAAATATTACCAAATTTCACACTAAACCCCATGTGCCAAGTTTAATAAATGTAAATTGTGTAGTTTTGATTAAGAATATTGTTTAGAGGTTCAAAAAACAAACACTAATATTGGGAATATTCCAGATTTGACACTTAATGAGTGGGATCAAAAAATACATGACTATGATCCATACAGAAAAATTGAGGAAGATCAGTTAGGAATTTATTGTCTACATGAAGAAAACCCACCCATTCCCAACCTCACCAAGTCAGAAAATAAGGAAGATAATAAAGTATGACAATTGTTCTTTGATGGTTCAAGGAGAAGACAGGGTGCTAGAGGAGGTGCAGTGCTTGTTTAACCATAATAATTAAAATACTACTCCAGTTTCTACTTCCATTCAATTGTTCAAACAATATAGTAAAGTATGAGGCTTTGATTCATGGATTGCATTGGGAAAGGAAAAGAGGTATAAAAATTTGTAGGTGTTTGGAGATAGTGAATTAATTGTGAACAGTTGGAGGATTGAACATGGGAAAAAATGATCTTCTCAAAGGATAAAAAAATAGGGTATGGGACCTCATGAATATTTGAAACATTCAACATCGATTCCATACTAAGAAAGAAAAATGAAGTTGTGGAAAAAATTGCAGCAATAGGGGCAACATTTGATGTGGTTGATAATATTAAAAGGGATAAAGCACAACCCCATATCTAGGTGATTGTGAGGCTGATTGTTCTAGAAAACAACACAAGATGGTAGGTGTTTTAAAGTGACCAATTGATCATTAATTTCTTGTAAGAAGAGGTTGAGTTCTCAGTTAGGAATCATGATAACTTAGAGAAGCAATACGGGGATTAAGTAGCAAAGTAGTAGAAAAATAAATTACCTAAGGTGTTAATGACTCTAGATTCAATATTCAACCCAAATGATTAGTTTAGGAAAGAAAAGGAAAACATCTATATCAAGGGTGAAGGCTCAAAGTTGATTGCAATTTAAGAAGGAAAAATACTCCAAATTAGCAACATGAGTACTAAACAAGAGAAGTCTGATTTCATGAATATTTGCCGAGAATTCCCATATGTATTTTCTTGGATCTATAAGGACTTGAGAGGATTTAACTGGAAGCTGGCACAACACACTATTAAACTAGATCTAGAAACTAATCCTATTAGGTAGAAGAAAAGACTAGTCAACCCTCATATTGAGCCTCTCATGAAGAAATAACTAAGCAATCTCATTTATAAAAACATCATCTTTCCAATAAAGCACTCAAGTTAGGCTGAAAATATGGTGCCATTCAAGAAAAAAATGGATAAATTAGGTTGTGCATAGACTTTGGGACTTGAACATGGCTTATCTTAAATACCACTATCTGCTTCCTTCTATGGAGTAGATTTTACGGGTAGTATCCAGTTAGAAATTTTCTCTATCCTAGATTATTACTCGAGCTACAATCAAATTATGGTGAAAGAATAAGACCAATTCAAAAAAACCTTCACCATGAAATGGGGCACTTATGCCTATTGGGAAATTTCATTTAGGTTGTCAAACTCTGGAGCTACATTCTAGAGGGCTATGGACATGGTGTTCAAGGGGGTGATAAATAAGATAGTTCTTGTATATTTAGATGACATCACTATATTCTCCAAGGATGCGGAAATTCACCTCTTTCACCTTAGGCAAGTTTTCTAAAGATGCAAGAGATTTGGAGTGTCTCTTAATCCAAAGAAGTGTATATTACTAGCTCATCAAGGAAAGATCTTAGGACATATTGTGTCTAAAGAGGGTTAGGTAATTGATCTAGAGATATTTGAAGCCATCCATGCTCTACCATTTCTAAGCCATAAGAAGGCTCTCCAAAGATTTTTGAGGAGGATCAATTTTGTTTAAAATTTCATGCCATATTTTTGTACTCTCATGAAGCCACTAACCATGATGTTGAAGAATAGTATGGCATTTAAATGGACCATGGAGGAAAGGAGAGATTTTAAGCTATCAAAATTGCCATATCTCAAACTCCGACTCTTATCAATCCAAACTTGTCCAAGGAATTCATACTCTATGACTTTGGTGGTTCGGACATGATTTCTGTCATCTTGGTATAGTAGAAAAGGAGGGATCTGAGTTTCCCATAAATTTCTTCAACTAGAGCTTAGAAGATTATGAGGTGTACTCTTTCATTAAAAGCTTTTCCTTTCATTATTAGAGAAGTGAATAATTTTAGGCACTTGATTTCAAATAATAATATTAATTTTTAGTATCTCATGTTGGGGTCAAGGAATTCATCCTAAACAATGTCTTGAATGAGAAAAGGGTGGGTTGGATTACCCGAGTGATGGAGTATGCCATAGAAATAAGGTTGACCAAGTTAGTCCGCGGTAAGGGATTATGTGAGTAGCTAGCTTCCAGTCAACATTTGTTGAGTTAAGTGGTAAGAAAAAGGTTGTCCTAGTGATACATTATGATCGAGGAAAAGAATCACATGGTGTGCCCACTCATTTCTAGACTCAGGATATAGTGTCCTTACTTCAAACAGGTCATATCCCTCAAGGTTTGAGTAAGGCCAAAAGAAGGTATTTCAGGATGCAAGTTATACCATATGTGCTCATATATAATATTTTTTTCCAAAGGGATGTGAATGGTGTCCTCCTAAGATGCATTAAAACATATCATGTGGAGATGTTATTGCATGATTTTCATGATGGAGAAATAGGTGACCAATTTTCCCTAAAAGCAATAGCTCTTAGAATCATGAAAGTTGGTTATTACTAGTCTAACCTCTTTTATTAATGCTACACATGGATTAGGAAATGTAAGAAATGTGCCTTGTTCACGGGTAAATAAAAGCTAAATTCCCATCAATTACACTTAATTTCTGTAAATGAGCCATTCATGTAATGAGGGCTGGATTTTATTAGAGTTCTTAATCCAAACTCTAACCTAGGTCATAAATGGATCTTGACGGCTATAAATTACTTCACCAAGTGGGCCAGAGAGGTAGTTGCACTCAAAGAAGCTAATGAGGCTAGCATCTTGGACTTTTATGAGGGTATTGTAGCTAGATTTGGAGTCCCTTCAACTGTAATATTAAATAATGCCTTGGATTTTATAGGGTTAAAGATATCTAAATAGGAAGTGAAAAATGTCATCTATTTGAGCTCTTCCTCAAATTATTACCCTCGAGGTAATGGCCAAGCTGAGTTCACCGACAAAAACTGGCTAAGGATTATAATGATAACTTTAGATGAGAACAAGAGGACTTGGCATACCAAGCTGAAATCAACCTTGTGGGCTGATAGAATCACTCCTAAGAAGTCAACTAGTTATTCTCCTTTCAGGTTGGTCTATGGAAGGGAAGCAAGTTTACCAATATCCCTAGAGTTACCAACATTAGAACTTAAAAAGCAACTCAAATTATTTGAGTTTGAAGTGATGGGACTTAGGTATGTAGAGCTCATGGAGTTAGAGGAGATAAAAAATGAGGTCATAAATACAATGGAGAAAGACCAAACTCAAATCAAGATGAGCTTTGACAAAAAGGCCAAAAATGGAACCTTATAAGAGGGATACTTGGTTCTAAAATGGAATGCAGATCAGAATAAACCGGAAGGCATTCCAAGTTTGATGTTATATAGAGTGTCACCTACATGGTCACATGATGCAAGGGTAACAATGTTTTAAAGCCATCCAAGTTGGAAAGTGAAGAATTACAAATTCTGGTGAATGGAATCTATCTCAAACATTGTTACTAAAGAGAAGTAATTTCCTTTTATGTATTGGTTTAGAATTTCTAATTCCTCCAAGTTCTTGTAGCACATTTCTCTATTGTATTTTGGGTTTGATTTTGTAATAAGTGCTTATCCACTCTCTGCATGTTCCATTTGGGATGTGTATGACTTTTGTGTTTATATATAGTGTACCTTTGTTGTTCTTGCAATTTTAGTTTCATGCGGGGTCTCATGGTGAGACATCTAGTCTCCAACCCAAGGTTTTTCAAAAACAACATGCCCCAAAAGTTATTGAGAAGTTTAAGGGGAGAATTATCAAGTGTTAGACTGCTTTCAACAATCAACATGACTCCATGCCAAATGGATCCTCTAGGGTCACTGGTATTTCAGATCTAGTAGGCATATCATCTTGCGAGTCACCAATTGTTATCCATTTTTTGCACCTCTATAAAATGGACAACTCAATAGGTTGGAGCACTAGAATTTGATGTAAAAAAGTAATGCTTTGCAATCTTGAGGGTATCTCATTTTTGGCTAGGATGATTTGTTGTTAACTCGTGGTGAGATGGAAAGCCATGACGAATGGTTAAGTTGGTGGTCGAGGATCATCCTAGAATTGGCTGAGTTTGAGGAAGAGTTCCTGGAGTTTGGATGGCTATAGGTTGGACAACTACGGGTTGGATGGCTATAGGTTAGATGACATCTAGTTTGATGGGCTATTGTTAGCGATAGGGTCACAGGGGGAAAGCTCATGGTTGAAAACAGGGTTGGATAGAGGTTAGAAGGTTGTCCAATCCAACCTAGTTGGATGGCACAGGGTTGGATGGCTCGGTTAGGTGAGCCACATGGGATTTGATTGGAGGGTTGCATTATTGTACGAGGGACTCGGCTTGCTAGGTGAGTGATATAAACTATGGTTGGATGAACCGCAAGTCTGAAGGCCTTCTTATTTTATGGTCATAGGTTAGACAGTTGTCCAACCTAATAGATTTGGATGGCCTAGAGATGGACATCTCATAGGTCGATAGTTTTTCGGTCATAAATAATGGTGTGGAATCAAACGACATGACATGAGATTGTATAGAGGTTAGTTAGTCATCCAACCCTATATGGATAGATGGTTGTATGGTTTGACAACCCATTGTCAAGGCTACAACTTGCAAGTAATATAATTTGTGTGTTGGATGGTCCTTAGATTAGATGAAGGTAAATAGGAAAATATAACCCAACAACTAGATTTAATGAGGTATGGCACCCATGACTTCCTGTGTAGTCAAAGTACCAATTGGTATGGCTCCCCATACCTCTTTAATGTAGGTTGTTAATAGGTGAGGAAATTTCAAGGTATTTCTCTCTATATATTGTAAATTTCACCTTATTTTGAGGGATACATTCTGTAATGCAAAGGAACTTTGTCAAAAAAATTCTAGAGTGTTATGAGTTCAGGCCTCAAATTTGAGCATTTGTAAAGGATTCTTGCCTTGTTCTTATATTGTAATTGATTGTGCATCATTTTAAGCAATAAAATTAGTATAATGTGGCTTTTATTTTCCTTACTCAATTTATATTGCATTTCTTGCCTCCCATTATATTTTTAGGTACTTTGTGTATAGTTTTGTCTCTTTTTGGGACCTAAATTTGTTGTGTTCCACAAAGATGAAGATCTAAATGTTGTTGTCGACTATTGCACTCTTATATAACCTCTCTCACTTTCTCCCTAGTTTCACTCAATTATAATCTCTCCACTTCCTTATTTTTGGTGTTATCACCTTCCTTAGTTTAGGAAGTAAATTTCATGCATTTTTTTCTTCCCTGGTCCCTTGGAATTCTAGGTTAGCTTTAGAATAGTTGCACTTTTCCCTTTCTAGGAGTAGTTTTAACATTAGAATAGGTAGAGGAACCAACCTTATCTGGATGTTTTTCTCAATTGAAAGGTTCCCACACCTTAAGACAATCCTATGTTGGTCAAAAGTAGGGTTTTGTAATGTGCAAATCCTAGGTGCTACTTTTTTTTGATATAATAGGACCTGCCACAATCACGTGGCATTCAATTCAACTCAGCATGGTTGTTTATATTATTTCCACCATTTTAGCCACTATGTGGAAAAATAAATGTATGCATGGATATAACCATAGTCTAACAAGTTCGGTCAAGCCAATTTAAAGGAGTTTGTAACGCATTTGTCCACAAATGTGGGATATTCTCTTAAAGGAAATAAGACATGGAAAAGGGTGGTTAGGAAGGTTTGAACCCCCAACCACCACCTTAAAAATATGTTTCCTAAATTGGAGCCATGCCAACTCAAAAAATTAGGAAGGGGGCTCACTTCTATTTAAAGAAGCATTATTCCGTGTCCTGTCACATAAGGTGGTTTTGACTAATTTGAGGAAATCCTAATTTTGAATCCCTTAGAGGACAAACCAGACTCGAGTAAAAGGAAATTTATTTTGAATTCCAAGACCTTATCAATGATGTATTTTTTCCCCATTTTAGAGACCTAATGACACCTTTTTATTTTATAGAATTCATCAGAAGGTAAAATCCTAAGGGAACACGCTGTTACAAGTGGATCAGGAAGGTGAAAGACATACACTAAGCTTTGTCGGGAATTTGGAAGGTTTGAACACACTTTGTATTGCAAGGTATTTGTTTTATTAATAATTTGGAAAGCGAATTTTACTTCAAATGGTTTTATAATAGATCTATACATATTTTTGTGGATATATAGATGTAACACAACCTGGGTGAACTCCGTTATCAAATTTTGTTTATTTTTATTACTGATTTGATTATGATTTTGATGATTTTAATTCCACACATAATCAGTATTTTTATTCATAATTTACATATTGAAATCAATTACGACACAATTTTGATTAAATTAGTTAAATATATGCTTTAAATTATTCAAAGTGTTATCGACATGGGTGTGGAACTTATTTTTAAAACCACATTTTAAAGAATTTTGATTCAGATTTCATTACCTAATTGGATCAATTTCAATTAATTATATTTTGGGGAATTGATAAATTTTTAATATTCAATTAATTATTATTTAGTAGAAGTAATTTCTGCTATGTTTACGGATCATGTTGGTATCAAAGTTGGTTTTGTGATTTCTTAAGTTGCATATAGATACCAGTTGTGATTTGTTAATGCCTTCATTACGAGACTATTTGGATTTATCTTCTTACTCAATAGTTTTGCAAAGTATTTTGGGGATCAGTTGGTTTGCATGTAATCATGGGGAAAGTATTGAAGAGGAAATATTGGAAGAGCTCAAGAGCATCAATAGACAAGTTTAGGAAGAAAATGCATTCCTGCAATGCAAGCTCTATTCCCTCAAAGATCAAGTTGATCAGTTGAAAAAGGAGCTAGAATCAAAGGATGAGCTCTTGATCAATTTGTAGTGTGGTGATCAGAAGAGGGAACTTTTCTCTCCTTTTACTTCCAATGTAGTGACTATGATAGAGTGTCTTGTAAGTCTCTCACCATGTGAATCATTTTCTTCCTTCCATTTGGTTTGATTCGGAGTAATGATGTGTTTGGTTTTATTGAAAATTATCAAGACATTTGATCCAAATTATTAGATAATATGGGTTTTGATGGAAGAAGTCTTGGTAAAGATTATGAACGCATTTATAACCCAATACATGTCAAGGATCATCCTTGTTTTGCAAGATTAGGTTTTAGTAGTATGGGAAAGGATATTAGAGAATGCTTCCTATAGGAAGATTCGGTGTAGGAATCAGGTGTTTCATCATCACAGGATGAATCGGTTAAAATTTATAGAGGAGGTAATGAGATACCACCTCCTCTTTCTTACACACCTTTGCATTCTAAGAAGGAATTTCTTAAAACTTCTGACCCACTCTTTTAATTTAATAATTTTGGACTTGATATTTAGAAAATGATGGATTCCTTTCCTTGTATGTTTTGTGCGATGTATAACCATTATGTTTCGGATGTTGGAAGAGAAAGAATTTGTTGAAGAAATTTTTATCATTCATTAAGAACAAGGCCAATTGGAAAGAACAATATTCTCATTCATGAGTGGGAGATGGTAATAATAATTCCTCTTCGTGATAATGGACAATGGATGAACATTTTTCAAAAACTTCATCCATCTTTCCAGCAACGTAGTGGAAAGCCAAAGATGGAGTATAGACCTATTGCAAAGGTAAATGAAGTTTCAAATCCACCATCAGTTGATGTTACAACCCTGGATCAGGTGATACCTATAAATGAAAATCCATTTGTATGGGTCTATAAATAATTTTTAAATTTATATTACATAGCTCTTGATTGGCTTCTAGCAAACAATTAATTTAGGGATTGTGTTATGGGATTCCAGTTGGTTGTTGTACATTTTTTTCCCATTTAGCTTTGAATGACTTTGGAGTTCAAATTTTGTGAGGAAATTTAGGGATAGGTTTACCATACTCAGTTATTTTTCTTACTTTAGAAAATTTGATTAATACTCCATTAGCATTTCCTTATTTTAGCTTTGAGTTTCTGGTATAGTTGGGTACAACTCATGTTTTAGCTTGGGATATTTCTAATAGCAGTATGTAGGTTCAGTGGGCATGGTTGAAATGTCTATTTTTAGAAACTTACATTTCAGTATATGTTGTTGATTTTATTGTGCAAAGTATGGATGCTTGTAAGACCCATTTTGGGCACCATTTTGTTTTTGTAATTAATTTACAAACTCATTGTACCCATATAGGATGTTTGCACATTTTCTAAGTCCCTCGTTTTGGGAATTTATTGTAACTATCCTTTGTGGTTACAATTAGGGTGTATGTTGATTACACTAACAAATTAGTTTACAGAGTATACCTGGTGATCTTTGCACTTGATGGTAGTTCACTATTTTTGTTATTTCAACATTGTGCAGACAATTTACTTCTATCCTATTTTCAGTGTAGATTATGGGGATAAATTATTTTCACTGGTAGTTTACTTGATTATGTTTGTGTCTATTTCTAGAATGTTTATTCTGGATCATATTGGTGGCATGTTGCAGTGTTTGATAGTTTCACATGGACAGTGGACACTAGCCTATTGTGGGCATTTTAGATGTCTTTTTATACTAATGTATTTTGGTGGAATTGTATTTTCAATGATGGGTCGTATCACAGAGTATCAATTGGACACTTGCTTTCTATTATTGACTAGATATTTTTATTTGATAATTTGTTTGTGATAGCATCACACTTTGGGATGAAAATGTACAAGATCTAGTGAGGCATTACCCTATTACTTGGGAATTGGTTTGTCTTTTATACTGATCCAAGATGTGTGCAGAAGTTGACATGGTCGAGAGCATCAATGGGAATTTTCCTTCTTGTGGCTTATGATTGTCTATTTTGAATGATCGATTGTTTGTGACTAGCTATTCAAAATTTTCTTTGATTAACCCATATTGTTATTCCTATAGTGTCTTGTATGTGTTTGTGAGATGCAAGAAGGGGATTGACAATTTTTGGTGGGTAAAAAAAAAATTTTGTGGACAAAACCATTCTCGGTGGAGAGGTGTGATCCGGAGAAAATTTTGAGCTATAGATATTCCCTAAACTTCCTAAAACATTGTAGTATGGAATATCATTCCGAGAGATTTCCATCACCTATTTGTGAGCATAAAATGGACTCCATCGGGATGAAATACTATCTGTAGAAGGTTGTAGTTGAAAAGGGGCACAATATGGGTCCATTGTCCAATCAAGAAGTGACACATGGTAAAAATAAAGATTTATCAAAGCAGTTAATTTTTTTCAAACATTGATCTTCAACGATCGGGATACAAATTTTGGAGCCCGCTATATTTTGGGTGGGGGCCTCAACTAGGTTCGACACACACTTTTGATGGAGGGTATCTTTGTTATCATTTCTTCATTATGGGATTTACACCATTTTTATTATATATTCCACTTAACATATTTGTATGATCAATGTGGGATATCTATGTATATTGCATTGTTATCATGCTTTATGTAGATCAAGTTGCGGGATGATTACATTTTATATGGGCACTTATATTTTTGGAGGCTGACCTATTTTAGCTAGCTCAATGAGCTACTACCACCTTCTGAGTGCCCAACCCACATTCATCTCGGTGGGTTTACAACTAAAGCCAACTTGGCCCATGCGTGGCCTTTCTAAATTTGCTAGCTCACCAAATATTTCACATGGGCCTTCATCTTGGCCACCACCATATACATGGCCACATTGTATAGCTCTACGATGTTACTAACCAGCCCAACTCGGGCATTACACCATATGCGGTAGAAATAGACCCTTCCACAATCACATGGAATTCAATTCAACTCATTGTGGTTGTTTATATTCTTTCTACGCTTTTAGCCACTACATGGAAAAACCAATGTATGTGTGGCCGTAGACATAGTCTAAAAGGTTTGGTCAAGCCTATTCAAAGGATTTCGTAACGCATTGGCCCAAAAATGTGGGATGTTCCCTTAAGGGGAGTAAGACATGGACAAGATTCATTGGGGAGGTTTTAATCTGGTGTCCCAAAGAGTTATTTTAGAAATAGTGGGGCACCCCTTTGAAAATTTTAAGTTTTCAGGACTTGTGATGAGTTGTGTTCATGTTTGTTTATGGCTTTAGGTTGTTCTTTAGTGAGTATAGGTTGTCTCTTTAACTCATCTAGGTTGTAGGAGTACATGATGATTCTTCAAGAGGTTGCAAGAAGTTTCTTGGGGGTGACTTATGAAATATTCATGTATTTATAATTCCCTAAAAATCCTTAGAAAATAAAAAACTTGTTATCCTAAGCTATTGGGATTTTCATAATTCTTTATCAACGTTGTTTTGGAGTGCTTATGCTAATCAAGTAGAGTAGTTTTAAAACACCGCAAAATGGGCTTGTTTTCCTTAGGTTAGCGCTAAACTCAACATTCTTTACTTATTCTATTCATTGTGCCTAACTCATATGATTTTAATTTCCTTATTATTAAGACAAGTAAAGCAGTTCCTAAACACCGCTATAACTAAGTCCATTCATTGCGTTGAATTTTTACCCCATTACTTAGCCTTTTAAATGTGTTGAATCAAAACAAATGTACTTTTCTTAAGCTAAAAAAAGTAAAGTAATCTTGAAAATACACATAACTAATAACTTAAGTTATCAACGAATTGAGACTGCTTTACTTATTTTAAAATTTACAAAGTAAAGATGTTTTAAAAAGACGCATAAAGAGAGATTTGATGTTGAACCTATATGGTCGAGTATTTAATGACGTGGAAAATATAAAATCCCTGAGTAATTCCACCTAGGATCCATGCATTCTCCTTTTCAAGAAGAGAGAAGTTGTCGACCCTCTAGAACTCAAGCAAATTCAATGATCTATTGAAGAGGAATTTGAGAAACTAACTCCACCCATTTGTAGGAAAGGTTAGTTGATTATTTTCTCCTTTCGTTTCTAGTTTTTCTTTCCTCTATGTTTTGTTTTTAGGTTTATTTTGTTTTTCTTCCTTTTGTGTTCACTTTCTAGGGTTAATGATTTAAATTTGAGACATTTTGATTTATTGGGATTAGGGTTTAGATAGGATTTCAAATCCATTGTTACTTGTAAATAAATGCCATTAAATATTTCATTCTTAGCCATAGTTTTGCCCTTAGTTTGAGATTCCTTCTTTTTGTGGTCTTTTCCTTCATTTTTTGGTGATTGGGGTAAATGTTACTTCTCTTATGTTTGAATGAAGTAGAGAAGTGTAAAAATGCCACATATTTCTTTTATCCCTTTGTTTTAGGTCAATTTGGGTCCTTTTTATTGTCGTTCATGGCATTGATCTAGGTTATCTCTACGATTCTCTAGGTTTTATGATTACTTTACATGAAATTAAAATAATTTTGATTTCCCTAAATTGTAAGTAGAGTAGATAGAAAAAACCACAAATGCACTCCCCATATTTTGCATCATTTTTTCTTACTTTTACTTACGCTAAGCTAAATTTCTAGTTATGTGTCACTTTGGATGTGCTTTACTTGATTTTTAACAAAATCAAGTAATATGAAATTACATGCAAAGAATCCCTTCCCACTCATTGTGTTGATTCAATTGTCTCTTGCTCTCCTTGGTAAAAAGAGTAAAGTATTATGAAAATACCACAAACCATATTCCTAGTTTTGTGTTGATTTAGAGGTGCTTTATTTATTTTTTTAATAATAAGTAAAACAATATGAGATCACTGCACAACATTACCCTCTGTTTATTTCATCGATTTGATTGTCTATTATTGGTCTTTTTTATATAATTAAAGTAATATTAGATCATTGCAAAGTATATTATCTATTCATTGTGTCGATCTATGTTGACATTTCTTCCTCCATTCATTGCGTCAAATTGATTAATTGTTACTTATTTATAGTATGGTGAATGATATTTATATTACTTCTCTCACTTGATTTGTGCTAAACCAAGTACTCATTTCTTGCTTAGTCCTACATCGATTTGTGTTACTATTACTTCCTTTGCATTGCATAAAAATGAATTACTTATGCTTCTTCAATGATCTGTGGTGAACTAATGAGCTATTAATTCTTGTTCATTACGGTTAACTAGAAACTTATTTATTCTTTTGAATTTCTTTGATTTTCTTATGATTTGTTAGTCTTAAGTAGCTATACCCTAGAAAACCAAAATGAACCATAAAATGAAATGTTACTTCAATCGACCTAAAACTTGACATCTAGATGATTTAAGTATCTGCATGAAGAAATTTTTACATGTAACTGAAGTGAATGTGTATTGAATTGATCATTATTTAATAATTAGAAATAATTGCCAATTTTTGGAGCACACTGGTTTTAAGGAAAAGAGAAAATTTCTAAAACAAGAGAAGAACCAATTGAAGTGATTGATAGGTCGGGGAAGAAGGAAGACCCAAATTTGGATATTGAAGGGACTTCCAAAACAAGGAAGGAAAGGGAAAATCCAAATCTAAGGAAGACAAGATGAAGTATGAGTATAAGGGATACCCTGTGGAAACTGCATTACATCCAAGCTAGCTGGAATAGGAGATACAGATATGGATCATGTATTGGTTTTGAATTAATAGAAAGATATAAGGCTAAAAATAAAACACCTTTAATGAGGGAATTGACTCAAAGTGGACTAATTGAGGAATTTGCCTTCTAATCACTTTTTTATTTTCCATAATTTGTGTTGGAGTGTGCCAAGCATTATGATCCTCAAACTAGAACAATCAAGAATGATGCAGGTGACCTAGTGGGAAGGATAAATACTCATTTCTTTAAAGTTTTCTTAAAGATTCCAACTGCACCAAATGCATTGAGTATTAGCATGGAAAAAGCTAGTGGGTATTGGAATAATAAGACAAAGGATTCCATGAATATTATGAATTTACTGACTTAAAAGAATAAAAAAAAAAGATTCTAGGTTTCCTAAAGCAATTGTGAGATCTAATTTGATTCAAGAGGTGATGACATCACTTAGTTACTTTTTCATATTAATGGTGAAAGAAATGCTAAATACTTGTATACATGGATGTATTATTTATTAAGGGTGATTGAAACTGGAAAGCTGGATACTTTTATTGATTGGGATGAAATCATTAGTAACAATATTGATTTCTAATTAAGTAATGCCATTCAAACTCTAGATTTCTAGATGACTTCTTATCTTGTATATCTTGTGGTAACATAAGGAAAATTTCCCAAGTTGAGAAGCTGTGGTAACATTGACTTATAAAACCATTTATGAATATTATCCACAAATGGCTTTACCAAGATAATTCAAAGAATATAAAAAATTAAATGACTTTTTTTTTTTGAGGTCATTTGTAGGCTTGATCCTGATTTGAGAGGAAGGAGAGTGACAAATGAAGCATGGAATGTAGTTCAAGCATATGGATGCATTTTTATCCAATTATCTCATTTCACATACTTAAGAGTTTTTGGTTTCTCGAATTCTCCACTCAATTTTCCAAGATACCCCAGTGATAGATGGATTTTTCTTGAGTTATGTAGATAGTTGGCGGTGCTCCATGACTTGCAGTAGGGTCTTCATAGATCAGTGGTTCATTTTCCTGTTGTGATTGGACAATACCATTGTACAAACATTCATAAGGTGATGAATGTTAAGACAGTACATATATCTCCATTATACTCAGAGATATTTTGAGGTGAGGGTGAATTTTGACTATAGAAATATTGCAAGAGATCAATCTCATTAAGTTATTCACACTTGCCAGCACTAGAAGATTTTTGGGCTGATTGTAGGGATGAATTTGAAGTAAGGAGAAGATATTATAGCTGGCTGATTGAAAAAAATATTTTGGAATTTGGATTGGATAACATTCCAAAAGAACTCACTGATGATGGACATGTAATTTCTAGTGCTTACTATGATGAAGGAGGTGATAACACTCCTCTGCTTCTAGTTACTCACATTTCTAAATCAATCATGGAAAGGACATTGAAGGTGCTTCTCTATACTTTTGAATGGTTGATCAGTCAAGGTTATTTCCTTGAGGAATCAGTAATGAAGGATATTACTCATACAAACACTAAGAAGAAGGAAGGTGTCAGTGAAAGTAAGAAGAGAAAGTAATCTCTAGGGGATACTAATGGGATGGCTACAAAGTTGAATCCAATCAGAAATCACGAGATAAAGAATCCATTGATTTCAGGAGCTATTCCAGAGGATACTTCCAATTTATTAACATCATCAATTGTCACTCATACTATCCAAGACCATCCTTCTAAAGAATAAATTATGATGCCATCCCTCAATATGGATTCATTCATATTTCCTTCAACTACCCCATAAGTTGCATCGATAAACCTCCCCATTCCTTTCTGTAAGGACCTCAAAAGCGAGGTCCAATGTTTTTTTACTCGCAAATTATTCCCATTACTTAAGTGATATATTTATTTCACACATAATCAAATCATACATTTATACAAATAAATCATATGTGCTAAAAACATTGATAAAAAATAGCTTTGAGTCCAAAGGACTTTTTATTATTTTCAATATCTCAGTGTAATCTTATAAGGTTACATGCAATGGAAAAGAGCCTCATAAGCTTATATAATATACTGATTATTTTAGCAAGTACATCAAGTACAATTTATTCCATAACTGAAATATAAAATTAACTAATCAAGATCTGAAATCATCTTGAATCCCTTCAAATTCTTTCCTTTCCTTTATCTCCAGAATGGCTTGTATTTTCCACAAAGGGTCAGCTCAAAATGAACTGGAAAGGATTTCCATTTTCATATATGTAGTATTCTACAAATGAAAATGTATTCATAAATATATAATCATGCATCAACATACTAATTCATTCATTATTATAATAATGATTTCAAAAAGCATGTATACATGCATGAACTAACCAAGTTCATAATATCTTTCAAGAGTGGTGTCTTTAACCATCTTACATGAAAATGCATAAAACTTACCTCATGTAAGGCTGATTATATAATGCATTTCATAATATTATTTCATGCCAAATCAAATCAGCATACCAACTATTTGAAGAAATGTCACATATAGGCTTCATGAAAAAGGAGAAGGCATGATAACCAATTGACAAAATGTCAACACAAACTTGATTTCACAATTCTCAAAATGAACATTCTGCCAAATCAGATCAACAACATAACATAATTTTCAAGAGGCACAACTAAATCCTTTATACCCAAGAATGCATGCCAACCGTATTATTAAATGACATAATATAAACCTCCAATATAATCCAGGGAATACATGCCAGAACATGACAAAATTCCTTACAATGAACTTCACATATAGTCCAACAAATACATGCTAACATCATGACCAAATGCCATAAAAATAACGTCACATAAATTCCAAAGAGTGCATTTCAATAGCATGAAAAAGTTTCATAAAATAACTTCACATAAATTCCAATGAATTCAATCTAGCAGCATGATAAAATGCCATAAAATAACTTCACATAAATTCCAATGAATTTGTTCCAACAACATAATAAAATGCCATAAAATATATTCACTTCAATTCATTCCAACAACATGATAAAATTCCATAATCCATACTCATGTATTTATGTCAATATAACAATTGTTTGACATAATGTCACAACACATCATTATTTAAATATTCTAACAAAATGATTTCACACTAATCATGAAAAAATATCATAGCACAATAATTTTTCAAAATTCTATGCAAAATGATTGCACACAAACCATTTAACAAAATGTAATGTACTAGCAACAAAAAATTTAGAAAAGAAAAGAACAATTTAACTTGAAATCTGGAGCGTATAAATCATCCCAAATCACCGTGCTTTGTTAGCTAGTGTTGCAACAAAAGAACACATTAAAAAACAACTAAATACAACAAGGAAATAACCAAAACTCGGTGTTATAACAGTCAACGCTGCAACAATAATTTAATTAAAAACAACGCTTCTAGCAGCAAAAATTGCAACAATAAATCAATGAAAAAAATAGCGATTCTAGCATCCATTAAATTAGTAAATAACACAACTTATAACAGCTAGAGCACACCAATGAATCCACCAAAATGCAGCCTTCTAACATTTTAAAATGCAGCTTGGAGATCAGTCCAAAACCCATAACTAAAACATCATGAAACCTTCTCTCAACACCCAAGTGAATAACCTCATTGATTCCAGTTATCAAGTAAGGAGTTAAAATGAAATCTCTGGCTCTCATACTTGAGAGATTTGAAATCTATAATGCCCATAATAAAATAAACACATTTTCTAAATACCCATAAAGGCTTGATTCGAAAATATTAATACCCACAATAGATAATCCATATTTCTCATTACCTGAAGAGGAATAAAACTAAATATGCATTTATTTGTAAAATATTACATAGATAAAAACAAGAAACCCTTGCCTGAAAGATTTGAGATGAAGAAGACCAAAAACCCTTTGTGATTTTCCTCTTTCCTTCTCTATTTTTCTTCCTCCAGCTTCTTAGCTCCACACCGTACAAAATAAAACCCCAAAACCTTATTTATTTTTCTAGAAAATTTCTCCCCAACATTGTTGTAATAAAGAATGGCAAGATCCCAAAATACAAGCCCAAAATCAGCTCCAGATGGCCATAAAACTTCCATGAAATCCTCCATATTTTTTTTTGACATAGTCTCCCCTCTACTTCCTCCTCTCTTCACACCATGCTAAATGGAAAAAATAAAAACCTAACTCTCCTTTATTCCATGGATTCCAAAATCCATTTAAATATAATTAAACTCCAAAAAAAATGCCACCACTTAGCTTTTGGCTAATTTTTATTTTTATTTTTAATAACATTATGTGCCACATTCCACAAGGAATAGTTAATACATAAGTTAATGCCAAAATAACTCATAAATCAAATTCCACAAAATATCATTACAATTAAGCATCATTTAAATGTTGAGCTCATTAACCAAGCTAATCAAAATTCCATGCATTTATTATGGTTGAGTCAAAAGCATCTAGATAATATTTTGACACTCGGTTATGTTACTAACATACCATCATAAGTTAGGCTTAGGTTAGATCACGTAGACTATATCTTAGATTAGTTAGGATAACAACCGATACCAAAATGTTATCACCCAATCAAAGGGCGAGTGTTAACTCACAGAAGAGTGGGAATTTGTGCATATACTCACATGTGTATGCACCCAAATATTCTATCTTATATACATAAGTATATATGCTCACATACCTATGATCATAACCATATGGGTATATGGATGAATGTCCATTCCTTCGTGCTTTATACTTATACCTTTGATGAATGAATAACGAAAACAAAAACTGCAACCAAGAAGAAACGAACAAATAAATTAATTAATAATAATGAGTTCCAAGAGTCGGTCTGTTACATCTCCACCATTTAATCCTACCCCTCCTTTGTATCTTGAGTAATCTTCGGTTTTGCTACAACAAGGATACATGATGTTGGTTCTCTTAAATAAACATCTCAAGCATTAGAGAAAAGTGAAGTAAAGATTAAATATGTAGAGGTTGAAGAAGGGGATATTACAAAGGAAGTTGGGGGTGATGTGTGTGATCATACAATTAGAACTTCTTCAGTTTTACATTCGAAATGAAAAAGGATATTAAAGATATTGATGTGGTAATTGAAGAAGAGATAGAAGAGGGGCGATAAAAAATATGGATGAATTAGTAGGAGTTTTATAGCAATAATATGCTATCGAAGACCCGGAGAAGTGGTTATAAATAGTGACACTTCCTCCTATAGAGGAAAGTGGTAGAGAAACGATTGTTCATCCCAATGCCCAAGCTCTTTCAGTGGAAATATTTCAATTTTTTTGGTCTAATCAGTCTCTTCCCACTTCTAAGGAAGTATTGAAAAGAAAAGGAAAAGATCAAAAGATGCTAAAGTGACTTTAAAAATAATCATTATTCTTTAGGAAGGAAGTTTGTTGAGATATCTACTCCAGAAACAAGGAAAAGTAAAGGTGAATTGGGCAAAGAAGATATTGTGGTCACAAAAGTACCCCTGTGAGAGGTCATAACTGAAGGTTTAAAGCAATACATGCAAACATTAATCTATAACCTTTTTCAAAATATAGATGAAAAAAGTGAAGAATGCTAAGCTAAAAGAGTAAACATCGAGGCTTTGTAACATTATCATGAAGGTTGCTTTGGAACCTCATTATAGTCGGTGCTTATGGGGGAGCGGGTGAATCTGCAGTGATTACCATTATAGAAGAAACATGTGATAAATCAAAGGCTATATAATAATTGGTAGCTGAAATCATTAAAACATCTACATATTACTACAAATAAATATTGGTAAAAACTATTGAGTATAATGAGAAATTAGAAAAATTGAAGAACTTGAAGCAGGAAGTAGATAATGAATGCGAAATTGTTGAATTGTAGATGTAGTGTTTGGAGGATATAGACTTATTGCCAAACAATGTTTTAGTTGAAGAGAAGATTACACCTGAAGGATCTGTTAGGAAGGGGAGGCAACATAAGCATCTTCTTTCATTTAGGAAAAGAATTGTAAAACATATATGCAAAAGATGGAAATAATAGAAGAACAAGCTAAGCTAATTTTGGAGGAACTTGATGACGTGATCTATGATCTGATAAAATTTAATACTTATAGAGCCCCGCAAAATATTGACAAATTTCTTCAATTATTTCAACAATTGATGAACAAGGCTATTACTCCTTTCAATCAAAAATATCTGGATAAATTAGTAGATCTTCAGGATAATGTGAATCAGTTGGGATCCTATCTTGGGAAGGTGAGAGGAGGTTGTAATTTAAAAAAAAAAAGAATTGCTCATGTTAAAGATAGAAATGGAGAATGTAGCCGAGGGAGATAATAATGAAATCAAATACATGAGAGATCAATATGTTATCTATAAAGAAAAGCATAAATATGAAGAAAAAGATGTAGGTGAAGACAAAAGTAAAAAGAAAGATGAAGCTGAAAGCAGAAGCCGCAATCTGGAATAATTTTTCTATTTATTCTACTTCTTCTACTTTTCTTCTCTACTTCTTAAGTATATCCATTTTAAGACTTAAGTAATGTGGTGTAAAATCATTGTTACTTTAAGTTTTTTGATAAATTCAAAAACTTGAGAGTAGTTATAAAGCAGTTTTTATGGTTTTAATGATCAAACTTTCTAGAACTATTAGGTGGCATAAAATGAAGCTTTTAAGGAGAAAATTTCTCAACTCCTAACTGTTTATTAGTTATTCATTTATTGAAGTATAATGGATATTACTTCCTTATGATTTACTTGTAATGACTATAAATAGAAGAAGAGGCCTACGGGTCAAAGGATCTAAAATGTTTTGGGCAAGCAGTTGTTATAAGTCGTGCATGGTTATTTTAGACTTTGTGTTGAAATAACTAGATGTACTCATTGTAAGCAGTTGACAATTTAATAAGAAGGAAGAAATACTTTTGTTGAAATTTGTGTCTCACCGAAGTTTGATTTGTGTCATTTGTGAATGTTATAAATAGATTGTGTGTTATATTATCATTCATAAGAGAAAACTTATTTCTAATTTGCTTAAAAGTTGTGAAAATAAACCAATGTTTTTTTATTCTGTGTGTGAGTAACGTGCTCTTAAATATACATTATAAAGCACACTTACCTGCATTTCACACATCCTCTTTCATTTCTATTATATATTTCAATCTTCTTTCAAATTACATTCTAGTTACCATACAGCTACTTGCTGCCAAATAGTTTAACTATGTTGCATGAGTTGTTCAATTAAAGTAATACCCATAAATATTTAGATAGGTTGTAGGATAAACAAATTAAGCGCACAGGAGATTCACCATTAAATGAAGGGGATTTATCCTAGGAATTCCTAGGTTACATGGTTATTTGAGCATAAAATCTAGCCTACTATTTTTGGTGATTTCAATGGGGAATGAACTACAATTAGGATACTTAGGCTTATTTTTTTTGTGTCAGAGAAGTAGTTCTATGTTTTTTTTAGTTTTCTACTTGTTGAACTTGTTTGAAAGCTTTCATTCTAGCAAGCCATCCATTTACACGTACAAGTAGGGAACATGGTACAATTGATCATTTATTGTAGCTGTAAGAGAAATTCAATTTCAATTATCCTAGAAGATTGTAAAAAATCTCATGTCAATTGTTCATCGGTCTTCAAGTTATGAATATTTTCATTTCAAAGGTTATAGTGTCATTTTAGTGAAGAAGAAGCTTAGAGCCTTAAAAAATCCATGATTTTTCTTTATTTTTATTCTTCGATCATGGGAAAATGGAAGAAATGGATGGAGCATGAAAACTATGAGAGATATATTTGATTAAAAATTTGGTGAAGTTTTGGGAGCAAATGGAGAGATGGTGGGAGAAAGAGCAAAAAATGGCTAAGTCCCACCTTTCAAGATTTTGAAAATGAAGAGAGGGGATGGGGAAAATTTTTTCTTCCCCATTTTCCCTTTGTTTTAGGTACAATAGGTGCACAAAAATTCACCTAAGCCTGGTGTTTCCAAGATTCAGCTTAATCATTCATTGAGAGGAATGAAGGAGGGGGCTAAAAATAAGCACTTGGAGGCCCGAAAATGGTCGCATGTGTGTCCAAATGAAAAAATGAGGGTGGGGAAATTTTTTTACGTCCATCATATCTATCTACAAAGGGGGAAATATGTGCAATAAAATGCACCTAATCTTGTTATGCCAAGTGTCACACATGCAGGGGTAGGTAGGTGAGCAGAGTCAAACCGGTCAACGAGGGCTAGAAGGTGAGCACTGGGTCATATGAGTGACCAAAAGGATAGATAGAGGTGGGGAATTTTTTTGCACATCATGTCCCTTTGCAAAGGTGAAAATGGGACATGAAAATGTGCCTTCACCTGGTACTACCACCGTCCCATCAAAAAAATTTCTAAGTATGAAGATCGTACCTTGAGAGACAACTTGTGAAGGTCATATCTTGAGCTCCTAGATGATATTTTGGAACTTATTTAAATAATTCTACATGAAAATAACCTTTGGAGAAGAATTTACATGGTCCCAAGGATTGATTATGACCGACACACCTCTAAATTGCTCCTTTTTTCTCGTGGTCACTTTGGTTATGCATGGGAAAATTGAGATGACCTAGAAATGCATGATACTTGAAGATGGTATGATTTTTATACCATCCGGGGGGCCTGAAAAGAGATTTATAATGATATATTTTTGATCTCTAACTCCTCATAGAGCTCCCAAAATCACTCTTTGAAGATCAAGTTTTTTTTTTTCAGTGTGAGCTCTTTAGGCCTCAAAAACCAACCTTCAGTGAATTGGCTCCTAAACCTCAGATTATTTCCATATTTCACATGAATCAGATCCTTGATGTTATATAATCTTAAGTACACCTCTATGATAAATATTTTCTTCCATTCCACTCTAATGATAGTGCACTCAACTTAGAAAGACCGATTTAAATCCCCTTTTTAAAATGCTTAAAAGCTCACTTTGCAAACCATTTATTCAACATGCTTGAATGATCTTGTTTATTCCTTCGACATTGTTTACTTCCTAAATCACATACTTGGGTACTTGAAAATCACTTTGGGGTCATTTGAATAAGAAGATAGGACTGGTGTTGGGGATGGACTAACCTCGGGGTATCTTGGGAAGGTATTACTTTGAAGATTTTCGACATTATGGTATGGTTGCCATGTTTTTTAGTGAATTTTTCCCATGCAAAAACATAGTACAACACAATTAGAATTTAGTTTTTAGATTGGCACAATTTTCAGTAGTTCATGGAGCAGTTTTCACAAGACAAGAAAAGTCCTCTAGCAACCAAAATGCATTCTATATCCTTTTTCTATTTTCCTTGGATTGAACTAGAACAACATAGAACAAAGAAAGATCACATCAACTATAGCGGTTTATAAATTCAAGAAGTAGTCATGGATGGAGATTAACACTAGACCTTTCTCCCCAACAATCATTTTTCATGGCGTGAGATCGCTCAAAAAACTCCCACTTGGCTTGAGATCACCCAAAAAACTCGTTCTTGGTGTGAGATCACCTAAAAGACTTGCTATTGGCGTGAGATCGCCCAAAAAAATTTGTCCTACAAAATTTTAGGACATTTTCTATCCCTTTTCACTCATTATGGATCATGTGCACACTTTCCTTTTTAATAATTTTTCACATTTACATATTTTACATGCATTTTACAGATTTTTCATAACACATGACTTTGACTACTCTTTCACTCTTCTTTTGTAGGTTTGTCCTTAATACGCAACAAGAAACATCCCCACATCAGCAAGAACAAGTGACAACAACAATATGTATAACATAGTACGACACATACACTTCACCCCTAGGGTCACTTCCTCTTCTTTAGCTTCCATGCTTCATTTTTATCACTCCACATTTTTCTTGTCTCTTTGGCATGCTTTCGCCATCAATCTACATGGTTATCAGGTACACATATCTTATCTACTTTATGTTATCAAGTATTTACTCAACAACATAAAGTGGGGAAAATGTAGACAAAACATCATGTACTTGGGTACATTTCTAGTTCCTAATCACATACTACTATTCATATGATTCCTAAGAGAGAAAACTAGTAATTGACATCTATCTTTGGCCTCTTTTCTATCTTTATTGTTTCCTATTTTATATTCTACACCCTACGGCTTGGTTTGATATTCATTTCTTTATATTTCTTGACTCTAAACACCAACACCTAGTCGGGACACTAGTGCACAGACTCCCTCATCATTGTGAGCGCCCGATCTCTTTATATCTTACTCAACTCTTTTGGGCATCTTTTATCTTTTGGGCATCTTGTTTTCTTATGGTTCATCCTTTTAATTTTCAACCTGTGAAACTCAAACAATGGAATCACATAAAAATAAAGCTATGTGACCAAAATAAAGGACCAAGATCTAAACATCTATTATCATCACCTAATATTGTATCCAAAGGCATTCCAATAGCATCAAAGGCATCAATCTAGCACTCATTCAAGGGACAATGAAATGAATTTTTATACATACATGCATAGGAGGGGAAGTTCATTTTTCCATCCACACATCTATCTACATTAGTACATCTACCTATTATTTTCTATCAATTGCATATTACACAAGATCTTCCTAGGGCATGATTTCTACACATACACACAAGAACTACATGGAGTCTAACGCAATGTAGTGCAGCGCTAATCATAATTTCACTCTATCGAGTGATCATCGAGGTTAGTCTTACTCCCTATTTACATCTTTTTTTTAGGATTTGATGTAGTTTGGGGTTTTGTAGGATATCATTTGTTTTTCAAGTTACAAGTGAATATAATGATCATTTTGTGACATACAGTGACCAACAACAAAGGTTAGTGACCACCTTGTGACATAAGAAATACTAGATTCGAGCTCTTTCGCACCACATGTGCCTACCAGAGGTCTCTCGGGGCCTAGGCACACTATTCCTATTTCAAGCACCCTAGTCTAGATTATCCCATCAATTATAGAATTTTATGAGTGTGATTTTGACAATTCCTCCTCTTATTTATCATCTTTCCAGTCAAGAACACTTCGGGATTCATTACAAAATCAACTAAGTCTTTTATTCCCTCTCTTGCACTTAGGGTTTTACTTTTCATTTAGCTTATTTCTTATGTCATATTGATAATTTAGCATATATTTATCATATGCGACTCTACAATATCTAGGGTTTAGCATAAAGTATATTTTGTTAAATCAAGAACACCAATTTAGTTCATAGGTCTAATGGAAAACCTGAGAGAAAATCCTTCCTTCTGAAAGAAATCCAATCTGGGTGGGCTCCACTAAGTGTCATGACCTGAAACCACCACCATCTAAAATCTAGGAGCTTCCTCTCCACCATAAGATCATAACACTCAATGATCTAATCCATTATAACTCAAACAAATAATTTTTCCTCCATCTCTAGAAAATTAGTGTTTCAAGCCCATTAACAATCATTCATAATTTTTTTGCCCTCATTTTATCTCATTCCAACTTTGAGATCTTCTTAAATATATGTAAAATCATCCTTGAAAGGTGGAAGGTCCCATGAAAACATCACACGTGCCAACCAATAATATTTCTCTCACCTCAAGTTGGAAAATGCACTCTCTAGAACTCGATAGGACTCAAAACACTGTATTTTTAAAAATCTTCATCATATGACTGTGAAAATTTTCCCATAGCACTATGAAACCATCTACTAACATCTCCAATCATCATCTTCTAACAAATAGATCTACATCTTTTCTACCACTAGGACTTGAATCAATTATTCTAACACTGCAACCATGCATAAAACCACTACTAAATAATTATTCATGTTGAATATAATATGAAATACTTTCCAGGTATCTCCAAGGGCTTACAAACTTGTGTAAGTAACTTTCATTCCTTATTAGGAATCTATGCACTAGGATTAGGTCTAGTATAGACCTAAGCCAAGTAGGAAAACACCATACCTCTTCTTCCAAACTCTCTAAAATGTCCTAAAACACTTGAGAAAACATATCTCACACCTCTGCATGCCTCCATGAGATCTCAAAGCTCTACAACTAATGACCATGATTCATTATCTCACCAAGCACCTAGAATAGGTCTAGATGATCACCTGCACCTATTTCCTCAACATGTACCCACGCTTATGAAGCTCTAATGATTTTCTCAACAGACTCACCTCATACTCTATCACTTAGAGTAACTAGGTCACCTCATTATGTCTACTAGGCCAAGGTATTCTTGATGAGGCCACATATTGGCATGTTTTGGCCCCATCTAAATCCTTTTTGAAGCCTCTTACACATACAGTTTTGAGACTTTGATCTCCTCTTGATGGTTGATATGAGATAAAGTTATGATTTTGCATATATTTAGTTTTGTATGTTCATTAAGATCTAATATACTTATTTACTTTGGTGAATCTTGTCTTTTGTGAAAAATGATGTTTCTGATGTCTCCATGAACAAATTACAAGATGCCATAAGCTTTTGAAGTAGTAGGCCCTAGCCCGTAGCACTCTGGTTGTGCTCCTACAACAGCCCGTAGCCACTGGTTGGGCAATGATAAGAGAGAATCATGACATCCAACAACAATGAGGCATCATGAAGTATATGGAGCTGAGCATATGAAGCTGGAAAATGAGTTAACCAAGTGGCAACATTGTTTAGACAAGTCTGAGAAGTATTTGGGTGATTTATCTTACCCATAGCAAGCTCCAGACCTACCCGTAACATCTTCCACAAATACCTATAGAACAAAGCAAAGATGCACCTCTAGCTGCCTATAGCCAAAGAGAACTTATCCAGCTCACACCTGAAGTATAAGACAAAAAGTACCAGTTATCCTAACACATCATATGTAATGTTATGGTTACTTTGTTAAGTAGTTTTGTAATCAGTTCTTATCATGTAAATAAGACAGGAATTAGCTATCTCCACTCAACAAATATGAAACAAAACAACTATAATCTATTTGAGTGGTTTTTGATCATATTCCTAGCATAGAATAAGTTAGTGATCTGTCTATATATATATTCAGATAGAAATGTAATAGATATAGAGTAATAGATTAAGGAATGAAGTGATAGCTATATGAGAGAAGCAAGAATTGTGAATGTGTGAAGACAAAATATATTAATGTGAGTTTGTGCTCTTAAGTTCATTGTAATCTCTTTGTTGTAGCAATATTTAATTGCTACAACTTAATAGATGAATCGTTTATCTTCTTGAGTAGTTCTGTGAGTTTCTAGGGTAGGATCAAAACTCACTTCTACATGAGGAAGGGCCCCCTCGGAAGGAATTATAGGGAAGATCCTATTCCTCCATTTCCTATTTATGTTGTGTGGATTGATTATCAGTTATTCATTTCATTTCTAAAAGCTAATGAGTGCATAGTGTGTTGAGTTTTAGATCTACAAATCAGCAACATCCATAGTTTACTTTCCAATTTGCACAAGCATTACTTTATACTCTTTGATGATTCTAGCCTACAAAGACCTCACTCCAAAGTACTGTAGCATATATTTTGTAGGCCCTTTGAAAAGCTTACACCCCTGGGTTGACATTTAATGAACAATAGAGTATGAGACCTAATATCATTGGTTGATTATTCTGCACATCATTTTGGCACCTGTTTTCGGGGAAGGTGTCCAGACAATACCATAGAAGTGATTCAATTTCCCACTTTCATTCAATTCACGCTTTCATTTCCCACTTTCTAGAATAACCATTCATGCTTTCTAGAATAGTCATCCTACTTTTTAGATCAGCTTTCCTTCCTGTTATTTCAAAAGCTTTCTAGGAGCTAGAATTCCTACTTTCTAGGGTAAATTTTTCATTACCACATTGCTCAATTTCTGCAAATAGCATTAAGAACCAACCCCCTCATATATTAAAAAAAAAGAGAAAAAAAGAAAATATACAGGAAAAAGCAAGAGAGAGAGCTGGAAAATTTATGCATAGAGAACGAGACTCGTTCGGAATATTTTTGCCAAAGAAAAAACAAACTGCTGCAGCAGAGGAGCTACTTATCTCCCAAGACAAGGAGTATACTTCCACACAAAGAAGAAGAGTGGCAGAGGATCTGCAACATATTCAAGAAGAAGAACAAGAAGTAGAGAAGACCTTAGCCATGCTAGTGAAAGAAAGACAAGAGGAGGATTTGAACGAATCCCATACTCCATGAGGAGAAAGAACACCAGAATACCTACTCAATTCAGCAAGTTCTATTACAACTACTGCCGCCCACTGTACAACACCTCAAGTATCTGTACATTATCGTACCAAGGGGGAGGTTGATTAGGAATTTGAGGACATTATTTTGAAATCTCTTGGGATCCGTATAACAAGGAAATATGCCATGGATCGAGCATCAGGAAATGAAGTTGAAGGTAGAGGACATGTTGCCTCCACTTTTGAATTCCCAATTGCAGAAACCACAGAAGATACTCCTATGAAGAATATTCCACCCTCAGCCCTCCCACACTTCAGGGGGATGTTCAATGAGGATCCAGATACATTCCTATTTGAGTATGATGTGTTATGTTGAAGCTACGACTACCAAATGGATGAACAAAAGCTCAAGCTCTTTCCAGCCACCCTAAAGGATGCAACACTAAGATGGTTCATGGGACTAGGGGAACATAGTTAGTAGTTGGGATGAGATGAAGAAAATTTTTCTAGCCAAATATCAAGAATATGCCAAAGGTAGAAAATTAAGAAGAAATGACGTATTCCACATGACTCAAGATGAGGATGAATATTTGGAAGACTACACAGAGAGGTTCACCTTCACTCTGTAGAAGCATAAGCAAACTAATCTCAGCCCAGACATGCTCAAGCTAGTATTTCTGAAAGGAATATGAGATGACTGCTTGGAAGCCTTAGACCTCATGAGTGGAGGAGATGCATCTCAGCTAACCTTCGAGGAGATGCAACAACTGGGGAAGAATTATTTGAGATCAACGTTGGGTAAAATTTGGAATAACAAAATGCTACCAGCATCAGCCAATGGGATCTCTAAAGATGATGTAAGTAATCTGCTATGGGACATGAAGATGGATATAATCAACCACATGGCCACACAGCTGGATACACTACACAAGAGACGAAACAACAAGCAATGGACCAAGCCCTTACGGTCTACTACCCAGATTGTCGGAAGAAGCAAGCTGATTGCAAGTGTCAAGTTATAAAGATGAAGGTAGCAAGGATTACATCTGAAGAACCAGATTCTCGTAGCGCTACATGCCATAAGAGGAGATAAAGACCAAGTGTTCTACATGGCATAAAGGAAACCTTAGCAGCCATGGAAAAACTATCCAAGTATGGGATCGAATTTACCATTTTCATAATCATCATTTTTCAATCAAAATGCAAATAACATGCCCAGCTAGAGTAATCCCTAGATGCCCCCATTCCCTCCCAACCCACATTGGCCTATGAAACAGCCATATAATCCCAATTAATGGCAGCAGTATCCTACTCCACCCTGGAAAAATCAACCATGGCAGCCCCCACCCAAACAATGGCAAAACCAGCCAACCCAAGGTCCAAAAAATCTTGCAAACCCATGACAGAAACCATGGAGAGGGAAGTAACCTTGGGGAAATCAGCAAGGTGTGTTCCCACAACAACCACAACATCATGTAATAATGCCGAAAACACAACCAACAAGACCAGCTCAAATACCTACTCATCATGTGCCAAATCCTACCAACAAGTTGGCTCAACCAACATGTACTGCTGAAATAACATAGCACCCCGCTTATACAGTGGACATCAATGAAGTCCACCTACATTCAGGAAGAACTCTACCACCTCCAAGTTCACCTATAATGAAAAACCCAACAATATCCATTCCATAGTCTACACCACAACCACAGGAGGATCCTGAACCAACCAATAAAGAGAATGCAAAAACAATATCACCACCCTTCCTAGAACATTTGAACCTTCAACACACTCCTGTTGAACCTGTGTTTGATATCCTAGGGAAACTGAAGAATGTTTGTGTAAAGCTCCCTTTGTTTCAGGCCATTAAATATGTCCCCATTTATTCCGAGGTAGTCAAATATTTGTGCGTTTGGAAACACTGGAAGGAAGAAGAAGGTTCCTAATCTGATCCATGTCATTGGAAAAATGGTAGAAATCATCTTTGGGAAGAATGTTACCAAAAAAATACGCAGACCAGGCTATCCAGGTTTTCATTGTTCATATCAATGGACAACAAGTCCATAATACCTTGATCAACCGGGAGATGACATCAATGTCTTAACAATGGAAACAATACATAAATTAGACCTTGTTATCCCGTAAAATTGGCAAGGGAAATTTTACAAATAACTGTACCAAATTTTTGCTCCGATCACTTGGTAGGGATCCCTTGTGTTTGGGCGTGGCAAATCCCTTCCCGGGAAATCCAGTTTTCCGAACTTAGCTATTTTTTGGTCTTTTTGGGCGGGCGCATATAATGACTATGCAACATCAACTTTTGATGCGCCCCCTTTAAACCCTTTGGCACATGCTTTCTTGTGTTAGCAGGTGTTTTTGTGCACCTCTCTATGTTGAGTCTTTCTGCGTGCGCCAAGGCGCGTGCGCCTTCCTGTCAACAGATCATTTGTTGCGCCTCTTTTTGGTGCGCCAAAGGTGCACATATTCTTTGTCAACACCACTTTCGGTGTGCAAAGGGTGCACATATCTTCGTGTTGACAAGCGTTTTGGTGCGCCAAAGGGTGCATGTTTTCTCGTGTACGACTCAATGGCGCGCCACTTGAAAAGGTTGGTGGCGCATTTATTGCTACCTCGCCTATATATAGGCGCGTCTGCGCTGTCATTATCACCAATGCAAATCACATGTTTTTTCTCTGAGCTTGTCAGCGCACCTGCCCTGTCGCTTTCGAATTACTTTGTGGACCCGTTTTCGTGCATTTCTTCGTTATAAAGCCGGGTAAGTGGCCTTCTTTCTTTTGTGCATTTTGTGTTTGAAGTTTTTGGCTATTTATGGATATGATTTGGATTGAAAAGGAATAAAATCATGAACTTGCTTGTCCCCCTTCTTTGTCTTTCCACTTATTCCTCCCCCTCTCCAGATCTGCTGGTAGAGGAAGCTCTGTCCTGAGATGATAGCTTGAAACCCCTTTTGTTTAAGCCATTTCAATCACCCAAATGAAACTTGCAAAGAGAGCTTAACCATATATAAACCCCTCTGAAGAATCAAAGTTTTAAAGGAAACTATATTTTCCTTTAGTGCGTTGGCATACCATGCAACATCAAGGACAGTTGCGCCCTTGGTGCATCTGTCACCCCTGTTACACAAAGATAGGCCGCGCCAATGGCGCGCATTTCCTGCCTGCTACATCATAAAAAGATGCGCCCTCATGGCGCACTTCCCTCACTTGCTGCAAGTGCTTTCCGTGTGCCCTCTTGGCACATCAGACTTGAGTGTAACATCATAAATTCCTGCGCCCCTTAGGCACACCCAGCATCCATGTAGCAGTCTTTTTCTATGCGCCAAGTGCAAAGCTATAAATGGCGCAGTGTGTCCCTCATCGCAACAACATTGTGTCATGCAGACCTTCCATGCGCCGCGCAAGTTCCCCTTCGGCGCATGAACATATGATGTTACACACATTATTCCTGCGCCCTTTGGCACACCCTGTACCCATGTAACATGAAAATAATCTGCGCCCTTTATAAAATAAATACACATGGCGCAGGTGCGCTTGTGCTTACAACAACAAAGGATGCACCCTGTAGTGTCTATGCGCCATGCACCCTTTGGCACTGATTTAACCCTTGCAACACCCTTTTCCTGTACGCTTGTCTATTTAGCTCTGTAATCTGCAATATCCATGCGCCATGCGCCCCGAGGCCTTTAAATTGCTAACTCTTTCTTCTGTCAAGCATTTCAATGGAAAATCAAGCAGCTGACACGGCTTTCTTCGATTGGGTTTCACTTCTTATTCTTGCAGATCAGCAGCTAAGTTCAGAAGAACATATGTCAACATAAAGCAAGAGAACTACCAAATCCAAAGGCAAGGCCAAGCTCATAGAAGAAGATATGAAGTATAAGTATCAGAGGATCAGAATGCTCGACTCCCAGGCCAAGTGTGACCTGGACATCAGAGACTCAGAGTTGGGTCATATTGATATGGAGGAATTTTTGGTCAGGACTCAGAAGGTCACAAGAAGTCCATGGATGGACAAGCTGATAGGCAGTGCCCTGCACTTTGCTGGGGGAATCCCAGTCAACACCGTTAACAATGAATTCATGATGGTGGTTGCTCGGTGCTTTCTGATAAAGACACAAGATGTGTCATAAATGAGAAAGGGCAAGGTCATAATTAACCTCACTACCCGCCACTTTGAGATAATACTCGGCATTCCTCATCAGAGGCACTTTGTGGCCATCACCGAGAGGATTGTATCAAAGCTTGGGATGACAATGAAGATCAGTGCATGCAACCGATGAAGCGAAGTCTATCGAAGAACAAGAAAGTAGTGACCCATTGGCCACAAATCATTCTGCTGAGTGATTTTTTCGGAGGAGCTCGGTGACACCATCACGTTCTGAGCAGGGTGTTTGGGCTTCCTGACACCCACTATTTCCACAAATGGATGCTGCGGTATTTAGAAACAATGAACAAAAATATGCCCGATCAACGCTTTGAATGGGCAGAAATTATAAGCAGCACGATATTAGAGCAGCTGCAACAATTCCCCACAACGGGGAGGTTCTACATGAATTCCTATGTTGTTTATGCTGCAGCTTCTGAAAGGGACTATCCAGCTCTGATGCGGAGTGGGGTTTGGCCCCAAGTTAGAATCTATGAATACTATCCAGAGCTGAAGCTGGAGAATAGCATCCCTCAATTTACAAAGATCAATGATGCATTTTTCTATTTCATCATCTGCCTGTTGAGGCCGAATATGACTTACGGTCACACGACCAAGAGCATCGTGGCAGCCACTGAGAAATGGGGGGCCCTGTTCACCCAATTCCCCACATTCACTTATCTGAGAGTGGCTAACTTCTTGGGAGAGCCAACTAGACTACCAAGATATGCTGGGCCCAAGTTGATTCTACTAGAGCTGTCAAGACAGCTAATCACTTATCATGAAAAGTGCCTAAAAAGAAAGAAGGGTGGAACTCCTTTCCCCCTCACAGTGGGTAGATATACATGTCTTACTCACCACAAGGCAAAGGACATGTTTGCAGAGCTGGAGCTACTAAATCTGAAACATGACTTCCCAGCAAGGCCTACCTTCGACCCGAGAAATTGTCTACCAAGGGCTAAGCTCGATCCGATCCATGTCCCTCAGATCGAGGATATCTACATTGACCTATATCATGAGGTGGAGCTCAGGAGGAAAGACCATTCTCGTTTGGCCTTGGCAGAAATCATTCAATATGGGGTGGCCATCGTCCCCAAAGGCTACCAAACTACCGAAGAGGAAGTGGATCAAGTATATCTTGACACAGGTGGGGATGATTGGCCTTTTGCGGTAATTGATAGGACTAAAGCACCTCAGACAATTGAGGAGAGGGTCAAAGAAACTCTGCGCAGAATAGAGCATTGGTGCCGAATGAACGGACTCATCTACCTCGGGGTTGATTTCACAACCTCTCCATTGGGTAACGCACCTCCTCGATCAAAACAGTAGCCTAAAGGCAAAGGAAAAGGCAAAGAGGGTGAATCCAGCACCACTCAAGAGGAAGCTCCTACAAGTCCTCCTTCCACTGCACCCGAACAAGTTGTAACTCTGGCTTCTCCAGAGAAAGAAGCGGAAGAAGATGTTCCAATAGGCCCATCCACTCAGGATGTCGCCACTGCTACAACAACCAAAGTCCCTTCTATCCCTTCTTCTTCTCCTCCTTCCCCTCCTTGAGTGACTCAAGCGACCATTCCTTTGGTCATGTCCTCTCCCCCTTCTTCTACCATTCCTCCCGCTTCTTCGTCCATCTTCTCTTCTCTCGCGGACCTGTCCCCCTCCATTTCTTCTCTCATCTCTAAGCTCCCTTCCCTTCCTATGTCTTCCTCTCCTGCAGTATCTCTTCCTCCCGTGAGCACTTCTTCGGCCTCCCTCTCGATGCCGCCTCCAAGTGTCTCCACATTTTTCCCTTCTACTACTGCAGCTGCCCCCTTCTCTGTTTCTGGCCCTTCTCCCATAAGTCCGGCTGGATCTCCCAGCACTTAAGTCAGTAGAAAAGGAAAGTTCCCATCGCTCTCGATGGACTTTTCCGTAATCCCGTCCAAAGGGGAAAAGAAGCAGAAGCCCGTCACACGCTTCTCTCAGAGTGCTTTGGGAGAGAGGGTAATGGAGATCGCATACCCCAATCCCCTCAAGGATAAAAAGGATCTGTCTCTGACAGATTATACAGTGACCAAGTCACAATGGGGACGTCTTCTGAAAGCCTTCAAGGAGAGGCCCTATCTGCAGTTGACGCCCTCTGCAAGAAGCTTCAAGAAACAAAAGAAGAGAAAAGGCTATTGAAAGAGCAAAATAAACATCTACTCCAAGCCTTACAGAAGATGGGTAGTGCACCTCCCACAACTGCCGCCGAGACTCCTGAGCCTCTGAGCCAGGATAAAATTAATGAATATGCAAAAATCGGCGAGCAGGGCATGGCAGTTTCAGCTTGGAGGAGCCAAATCCTCAAGGACAGTGAAAGAGTAATCACCAAGTTCTCTGATTTGTATTTGAACATCAACAAGGTGAATAAAGAGCTCCAAGCATTAGCAGGACCCATATCAGAAGAGCTGGACCATGCTAGGCTATGCATGAGACCTTTCAACAAATGTTCGACTGTTCAGTCGAAGATCTGGTCAAGTTCGGCATCTTCGGTCATCCCAGGGCCCTCAATAAAGTCATTTCAACCTGGACTACCGGGTGGATCAACTGGAATTTGTCCTTGAAAAGATTGATAAGGTAAAGGAAGAAGCCCTGGACGCGATGCACCAAATGGAACAAATCGTTCTCAACATGTCACCAGGGTTGCTTACTCCTTCCTTCGCCTTAAGAAAGTTGATGAAACCATCCAGATCTTCAAGGAGATCATTTCACAAGGGCTGGGGCTAGAGGTCACTTTTGACATAGAGTCCATGAATAACTGCTTGGCTGTCGGGACTTCATCGGGTTCCTCATAGAAGTAGAGAAAGAATATTCCAAACTCCTAGAGAAGCTCATAGACGAGCGGGAGACTTGTGAGGCGATCAGTGAGCGACACAAGGATCCTTCCCAGGATCAACTAGGGCCCATGATCAGCAAGTTCATGGAATACCGCGCTCAATTCCACATCTCGTCACCTGAGCAGCAACAAAAGCAGGCTACCCCCTTTCGGCCGCAGGATGACGACGATGAATAGCTTCTCTTTCTTCTTCTTCTCTCTCTTCTTTGACTTTCTTTTTGTGAATATCTGGAGTATGTTGGCACAAATGATGACATCATCCATGTTGCACCATGGGATGATGTCATCCATCAAGTTGTCAAAAGTCAACATGACTTTGAGATATTTTGTATATCCTTGTAGATATTTTGTAAATATCTTTGTAAATAGGTGGTTGGCTCCTTTTTGCCTTCTTTTCTTTCCTTCTTCTATAAATACCCCAATACTTGTTGTATTGGGCATGAGTGAATATCTTTCAGATGAAAAATAGAAGTGAGGAGAAAAGACTTTGAACTTTTTGTAACAGAAAGAATTATTAATACAATATTTAGTCTTTGTGCTGAATACGTGTGTTATTTGCATTGGATCTTTCTTACGTTAGATCTGTGTGCTTGTTACATTGGATCTACTTGTTTTATTGTCATTTATTCATCAGTATTGCTTTGCTCGTTTATACAAGTAGGTTTGGCTCTGTTTACTACCAATCCCAAAACATAAACCCTCTGACCTTTCTGCTTTGGAATTCATTTCTTTTCTTTCTTCGGATCTGATCTTTCTCCATCCTCTCTTTCATTCCTTTCTTTTCGCAGTCGGAAACATCCTACTGGGATGAGATCCCAAACCCCCGAAGGCAGAATATTGTGAGACTTGCACAGATTCCTGCTGGTAGAATAGCAATAAACTAGTTTCGCTTTGTTGACTCAAAGAGGGCTATGCCCCACTGCCTTGTTGGCTCGTCATCCATAGATCTGCCCAAGCGACAGATTTTCGGACCAACAGTTTTTGGCGACTCACTGGGGAACGAACAGATCTATCAGATCTATGATAGTGGTAGGATAGAAAATCTAAAAAATCAGAAAAATCACTATCTGTTTGCAAACTTTAACTTTTTGTCAAAAATCAAAATTTTGCAAAAGTAACCCAAATTGAAAATTTTCTTCTGAGATCCATAGATCTGGCCTAGCTGAAGATCTTTAGTTCATCTGAATTTTTATAAAAACCTGTATTTTGCCGTAGATCTGAGTTTTTGACTGTTTACCAAAAATTTCAAACTCTTTGAAAAAGTCAAATTTAGATCTGAAAATCAGCTTGCTAATCTTCACTGTCATTTTATCCTCGTTGTTATTTGTCATTAACCGCAAACGGTTTTTAGAAGAGGATAGTTTTTAAATATTTAGAAAAGTACATGCTGCTGGTTTTTGTCAGAAAAGCCAGAAAATCAGCAAGTACAACCAAAAATAAATTTTAAATCTACTCGGCAACATTGCAGATCTGGAAGGTACGCTGGTAGGTGAGCCATTTACCCGTAGCAGGCGAGCTCGTGGAGAAGTCGATCCTACTTTCGATCTGCTTCAGAGGCACAATTTCAGTGTAACACCGGCGCGCTTTTCAACACTAAGTTCAGCTGATCGGTCAGCCAGAAGTGCCTCACCTCCGCGGAAGAACCGGTTTTCACAAGGAGCCTCCACATCCCTTTGTAGTGCCTTGCTGCTCAGTGGAACTATGCTTCCAGCCCGTGTTCTTTTTCCAGCTGTCCAGATGGCGGTGCCATGGGGAAATGCTATGGGTCCTCTCGCATTACCACATCCTGTTCACGCGCTCCCTCATGGAAACCGAAAGAATTTTCCCAAATTCGATGGGAGTGGAAACCAAAGCATGGATTCACACATATCTGCATTCATCATGTCATGTAGTATTCTGGATGTAACTCACGAAGATGTGTCGGTTCACCTTTTTCTGGAAACTCTACAAGGACCTGCAGCTGAATGGTTTCAGCATTTGCCGGCCGGATCTATTACCAGTTGGGCCACCTTGCGGGATGCTTTTGAAGACAGGTACAAGCCTTCAGAAGATGCATTTGCATTATTATCATAGATCACTCACCTGAAGAAGGAGGCCAATGAGACCATGCGTGATTTTATCGCCAGGTTCAATGCATTAATCAACCGTGTCCCTGTTGCCATGCTTCCAACACCGGAAAATCAGAAGTGTTTCTTTGTGAACGCTATGAGCTCGAAAGTTAGTTTCTTGCTCCTTCAAGAGCGAGTGGCTACCTTGATTCTCACCCAGGCCGCTGCCATTCGAATAGAAGATAATTTGATAATATCTGGTGAATTAAAAAAGGAATCATCCAAGCCTAAATCTTCGGACCCTTCTCCCCTACTTACTTCATCGATCCGGTATTTCAAAAGATGGCGAACGACTTACTTGCATTAAAGAAGCAGTTGGCCCAAGCTTCTCCCAGTTCCTCATACCGGGATATTCCACGGAGGAACTTCATTTCCAACAATGTTCCACAAAGGCCGTGCTTACCTACAACTACTCCGCGGTTGGCGCTTGAGGCTCCTCCGGTCAACGCTCTAGCCGAAATCGAAGAAGAGGAACAAGATTATGAAGAACCTTCGTCTCAGGGCGAAGATGATCAAGACGTCGGTGAGCCGACTGGTGACTCTACTATCGGGTATATGGAATTTGATGAGGAAGAATCTGATGAAGAAGAGGGTACCCAGGGCTATGCAAGCGGACAATCATATGTTGTTTTTACCCGCTCGCAAGGAAAAGAAGCAGAGGTCGCTGCCCATGTGCAGAAGGAGAAGGCCGTGTCAAATGCGCCTCCAACCATTGCTAAAAGAGGTAATCCTCTTCCTACTCAACTCCCTGTTAAGTCTTTTACAAGGAAATCTTTTCCCCCCATCTCTCCTCCAAATCAGCCCTCTCATATTCCTATCAAGACCAGTAATCCTACTCCACCATCACGAAGTGAGGGACTCATTCCTTCACCAACGCAACCCTTGGCCGCATTTGATATCATAGATCATGCTAAAAAAACCAAGATCCAAATTACGAAGCCGAGAGTATCTTGATCAAATCCCGAACAACTTGTGAGATTGACCAAGTATATTCAAAGTCAAAATTTGTCATATCTAATCGGAGTTTCCCCAAAGGAATCCTTTCCACTCCTCTGCATCCACATAAATGTTGCCTCAACATCCACGCATCGAGAAAGATAGAGCCCTTCTATCTCTCCCTCCTAATCAATGGCCACAAGCTAAGTAATTGCATAATTGATTCAGGAGCTTCTGATAATGTCATGCCGGAAAAAGTCACCCACGCTTTGGGCCTCACCCTTACCAAGCCTTTTGGTAGATGTTATTCCTTGGAAACCAAGCAGTGCCATTGATTGGTCAAATCAAAGACGCGCAGTTCGCATTTGCAGCATTCCCGAGAAAAGAGAGTAAAGATGACCGTCCTCGTTGCCGACATTCCAGCAGCCTACGGAATTTTGCTGGGAAGAAGTTTTTGCAGCAAAGTTGGTGGGGAAATTCATATGGACTGGTCTAAAGCTAGAATCCCCGTCAAAGGTGTAATGCAGACTTTGGAGCCAGAATCACAAAAGAAATACTTGGTTACTAACTCTGAGGACCCCAAAGCTCAAATTCTTTTTGAATCATCAGGGATGGGGAACTATTTCTTGTCTACCGAGTCTGACAAAATGGTTGTTCTCGTTCAAAAATAAGATCTTAATAAGATCTGGACTTTGCAGTTCGATGGCAGCTGCGCAACCAGTGGATGTGGCACCGGAGCCGTGATAATATCTCCCGAAGGAGAAATTATTCCTCTCTCTTTCAAGTTGTAGTTTTTAATACAAATAACACTGCTGAGTATGAATCTTTGTTACTCGGCATGCAGGCAGCAAGAGAGAGAGGGATCAAAAATCTGAAAGTACAAGGTGATGCAGAGCTAGTCGTGAATCAAGTTAAAAGAATATATCAAGTGAAGAATGAGAGGCTCAGGCACTACCGTAATGCAGTATGGGACAGCATTGAAGAGTTTGATGCTTTTTCAATAGAATCCATTCCAAGAGCTCAAAATGACATGGCTGATTCATTGGCCATTTCAGCGTCCCTCATGCTCCCTCACCCGGGTTTGAAAACAAACAAATACACCATTGAGGTGGTTTTCCGCCCAAGCGTGCCAGACAATTCTCAGCATTGGCAAGTGTTCAACGATGACAATCAACTCATTGCCTTTCTAGAGAAGGCGGAAAATTTTAAGGAATTGCACTTTGAAGGATCTACTTCCACTTGTCGTGAATCAGTCACCGATCAAGACGATGAATCCGAAGGGAATGACGGCATATGTCAGCTCAAAGGAAATAAAATTCCAAAGGGCTTGGTTTCTCTGGAATGGTTGTTCAACAGGCATGATCATTTTGTGAAAAAGAAGAGGTGATGATCCTGACTCATCCCCAGAAACCGAACCGGTCAATTTAGGTTCGGTAGAACACCCGTAATTTGTGAACATTGGAAAATGTTGCGAAGAGAAGCGGAAGTTTGTCAAACTGCTGAAGAAATACATGGATGTATTGGCATGGTCCTACGCCGATCTAAAGTCTTTTAAGCCAAAGGACATCCAGCATGACATCCCGTTGAAAGAAGACGTTAAAGCCTTTCGCCAGAAGCAGAGGCATTATAATCCTAAGATCTCAGGTACTATCCAGGCTGAAATTCAGAAAATGTTGGATGCGAGAATCATTTTTCCTATCCATCACAGTACTTGGGTAGCAAATATTGTGCCAGTGCACAAGAAGAACGGTGAAATACGCATATGCGTAGATTTTGAAATTTGAATCAGGCTTCCTTGAAAGACAACTACCCACTTCCTATAATGGATCAAGTTCTGCAAGCAGTAACTGGATCGGAAATGTTGTCCATGCTTGATGGTTTTTCAGGCTACAATCAGATTGAAGTCTCACCTGAAGATCAATTTAAAACAACATTCACTACTCCCTGGGGTACGTTTGCCTATAGCAGGATGCCTTTTGGCCTAACCAATGTTGGCGCCACTTTTCAGTGGGCCATGGACCTGGCATTCAAAGGTATGATGGGGAAGGTCATTGTGGTTTATCTAGATGACTTAACTGTGTTCTCTAAACAATGAAATGATCATTGTGATCATTTGGAGCAAGTATTGGCCAGATGCTGAGAGCATGGGATTTCCCTAAACCGAAAAAGTCTATTTTTGGAGTCACAGAAGGAAAGTTGCTAGGGCATGTTGTTAGCAAAGAAGGACGAAGATGATATCCGAAAGAGTTAAGGCTATTGAGCCTTACTCTACCTACAAGCAAGGCGGCGTTCATTCTTTCTTCGGAAAGGTAAACTTTCTCAGGCGTTTTGTTCCGACTTTGATGAGAAGATTCGTCACATATTGAACATGATGAAGGGGTCACCAACTTTCTGATGGAGCGAGGAAGGGAAAAGGTTGTTTGAAGAAATAAAATCTTAGTTGCTCACGCACCGAGTTCTGGTATGTCCTGATTTCTCCAAAGATTTTATCATGTATAGTTATGCATCGAGCATCTGTGTATGCGCCATCTTGATGCAAAGGAATTCGGAGGATGTTGAATCTCTGATTGCGTTCATGAGGTCTCCTCTCAAGCCTCATGAAATAAAAATGTCTCAATTGGAAAAGCATGCCTTCGCCATTGTTAAAGCAGTCAAAAACTTTAGGTATTACATTTTAAATTCCCATACGGTGGTGCTGGTCCCTGACACGGCGGTCAAATCAATTCTAACTCAACAGGAGTTAGGAAGCTTGCGAGGGAATTGGATTGCAAAGGTTAGGAGTACGACCTAGATATAAAACCAACCAAGCTGGTAAGAGGCAAGGGCCTATGTCAGCTTATGGCTGAAAACAAAGATTCAGAAAGCCCTGAGGAAAAGGATGATTGTACCAATGAAGCGCAAAGCCAGCTGGAGAAAGCCCATTCTCTGCCTCTGGTCCTATTTGTTGCAACCAGTGATGAGTGGTATTCCGATATTGCTTTCTTCCTTACCTACGGTGAATGTCCAGCTCACCTAACTGCAAAGGAGAAGCGCACTATAAAGCTCAGAGCAGCCAAATATGTTATCTGGGATGACGGCTTATACAAACGTGGGATAGATGGTGTCTTCTTGCGGTGTGTCGACAAGCCACACAGGTGAAGTTACTTGAAATTTTTCATAATTCAGCCTGTGGAGGCCATTTTCTCCTCTTCCGTGATGGCACACAAGATCATTCGAGCCAGGTACTATTGGCGAACGCTTTTCAAGATACAGCTACCTAGGTAGCAAAGTGTGAACCTTGCCAGCAGTTCGTCGGCAAGCCCAAGATGGCTGCTTTTCCCCTCAGGCCGGTCATTGTCAATGAACCATTCAGGTAGTGGGGAATTGATTTTATTGGTGCACTCAATCCCCAATCGAGTGCCGGACATAATTATGTCCTATCAGCAATAGATTACTTCACCAAGTGGGTAGAAGCCATACCTATCAAACATGCCACTTCCGAGGTTGTTTGCAGTTTTATCAAAGAAAATATCATTGTCAGGTTTGGCATTCCCAACAAGATTGTTGCTGATAATGCTTCTAACTTCTCCTCACGAGAAGTTATTAGTTTTTTCTATGAATATGGGATAACTTTGGCTCACGCCTCAGATTATTACCCTCAGGGTAATGGTCAGGCGAATCCAGTAACAAAAACTTGGTGACCATCATACGAAAGCTGGTGGATGAGAATCAACGAATGTGGCACAAGTCCTTATACGACGCTTTGTGGGCAGATCACATTACTCCCAAGAGGTCTCTCGGTATGTCACCTTTTCAAGTGTTATATGGCACTGATGTTGAGCTTCCCATTTCTGCTGAACTTCCCTGCTCTGCGCTTGGCACGAGCTATTGAAGATGAAACTTTCCAAAATTCTCTTGAAAAGAGGATCATGTATCTAACAGAACTCGAAGAAAAGAGAGTAAGAGTGGTCGACAGGATCACTGAACATCAGAATCAAGTCAAGAGACTATTCGATAAAAAAGCTAAGCAAAGAAATTTCAGGTGGGGACCTCGTCCTTCTGTGGGACAAGCGAAGAGAGCCAAAAGGCATGCATGGAAAGTTTGATTCCCTATGGAGAGGACCTTTCAAGATCAAGCAGCTCAATGGAGAGAATAGTTTCTATCTCTCGTATCTGGATGGAACCAAACTCCCGCTTCCCTATAGTGGGCAGCATCTAAAGATCTTCAGGAAGTAGAGCTTGCTCTCTTCTTTGTACAGTTTGCTTTAGTTGTGTGTTTGTTTTTGTCATGTGTTTGTTTTCTGTTTGTTGTGTGTTCCCTTTTGTTTCCCTCCGGTCGCCCTTGTTTTTGACTCTGTTACCCAATGGATAGGCACATGAGACCTGGGATTCTCTACCTCGAGTTTGCTCAGGGATAGTCCCTAGAAAGAGCCAGTTGTTATCCCGTAAAATTGGCAAGGGAAATTTTACAGATAACCATACTGAAATTTTGTTTCGATCCCTCGTTAGGGATCCCTTGTGTTCGGAACGTTGCAAATCCCTTCCCGGGAAATCTTAGTTTTCCGAACTTAGCTATTTTTGGTCTTTTTGGGCGGGCGCATATAATGACTATGCAACATCAACTTTTGATGTGCCCCCTTTAAACCCTTTGGCGCATGCTTTCTTGTGTTAGCAGGTGTTTTTGTGCACCTCTCTATGTTGAGTCTTTCCTGCGTGCGCCAAGGCGCGTGCGCCTTCCTGTCAACAGATCATTTGTTGCGCCTCTTTTTGGTGCGCCAAAGGCACACATATTCCTCTGTCAACACCACTTTTGGTGCGCAAAGGCGCACATATCTTCGTGTTGACAAGTGTTTTGGTGCGCCAAAGGGTGCATGTTTTCTCGTGTCGACAGCTCTTTTGGCACGCCACTTGAAAAGGTTGGTGGCACATTTATTGCTACCTCACCTATATATAGGCGCGTCTGCGCTGTCATTATCACCAATGTAAATCACGTATTTTTTCTCTGAGCTTGTCAGTGCACCTGCCCTGTCACTTTCGAATTGCTTTGTGGACCCGTTTTCACGCATTTCTTCGTTATAAAGCCGGGTAAGTGGCCTTCTTTCTTTTGTGTGTTTTGTGTTTGAAGTTTTTGGCTGTTTATGGATATGATTTGGATTGAAAAGGAATAAAATCATGAACTTGTTGTCCCCCACTTTCTATCTTTCCACTTTTCCTCCCCTCTCCAGATCTGCTGGTAGAGGAAGCTCTGTCCTGAGATGATAGCTTGAAACCCCTTTTGTTTAAGCCATTTCAATCACCCAAATGAAACTTGCAAAGAGAGCTTAACCATATATAACCCCTCTGAAGAATCAAAGTTTTAAAGGAAACTATATTTTCCTTTGGCGCGTTGGCATACCATGCAACATCAAGGATAGTTATGCCCTTGGCGCATCTGTCATCCCCTGTTACACAAAGATAGGCCGCGCAATGGCGCGCATTTCCTACCTGCTACATCATAAAAAGATGCGCCCTCATGGCACACTTCCCTCACTTGCTGCAAGCACTTTCCATGCGCCCTCTTGGCGCATCAGACTTGAGTGTAACATCATAAATTCCTGCGCCCCTTAGGCACACCCAGCATCCATGTAGCAGTATTTTTCTATGCACCAAGTGCAAAGCTATAAACGGCGTGGCGCGTCCCTCATCGCAAAAACATTGTGTCATGCAGACCTTCCATGCGCCGCGCTAAGTTCCCCTTTAGCGCATGAACATATGATGTTACACGCATTATTCCTGCGCCCTTTGGCGCACCATGTACCCATGTAACATGAAAATAATCTGTGCCCTTTATAAAATAAATACACATGGCGCAGGCGTTCTTGTGCTTACAGCAACAAAGGATGCACCCTGCAGTGTCTATGCGCCATGCGCCCTTTGGCGCTGATTTAACCCTTGCAACACCCTTTTCTGTGCACCTTGTCTATTTAGCTCTGTAATCTGCAATATCCATGCGCCATGTGCGCGAGGCCTTTAAATTGCTAACTCTTTCTTCTGTCAGCATTTCAATGGAAAATCAAGCAGTTGACATGACTTTCTTCGATTGGGTTTCACTTCTTATTCTTGTAGATCAGCAGCTAAGTTCAGAAGAACATATGTCAACATCAAGCAAGAGACCTACCAAATCCAAAGGCAAGGCCAAGCTCACAGAAGAAGAAATGAAGTATAAGTATCAGAGGGTCAGAATGCCCGACTCCCAGGCCGAGTGTGACCTGGACATCAGAGACTCAGAGTTGGGTCATATTGATATGGAGGAATTCTAGGTCAGGACTCAGAAGGTCACAAGAAGTCCATGGATGGACAAGCTGATAGGCAATGCCCTGCACTTTGTTGGGGGAATCCCAGTCAGCGCCGTTAACAATGAATTCATGATGGTGGTTGCCCAGTGCTACAATAAAGACACAAGATGTGTCGTAAATGAGAAGGGCGAGGTCATAATTAACCTCACTGCCCACCACTTTGAGATAATACTTGGCATTCCTCATCACCGGCACTTTGTGGCCGTCAGCCGAGAGGATTGTATCAAACTGGGGATGACAATGAAGATCGGTGCATGCTGGTGATGATGAGCGAAGTCTATCGAAGAACAAGAAAGTAGTGACCCGTTGGCCACAAATCATTCACCGCAGTGATTTTCGGAGGAGCTCGGTGACACCATCACGTTCCTGAGCAGGGTGTTTGGGCTTCCTGACGCCCACTATTTCCACAAATGGATGCGTTGCGGTATTTAGAAACAATGAACAAAAATATGCCCGATCAATGCTTTGAATGGGCGAGAAATTATAAGCGGCACGATATCAGAGCAGTGCATGACAATTCCCCCCCACGGGGAGGTTCTACATGAATTCCTATGTTGTTTATCGTTGCAGCTTAGAAAGGGACTATCCAGCTCTGATGCGGAGTGGGGTTTGGCCCCAAGTTAGAATCTATGAATACTATCCAGAGCTGAAGTTGGAAAATAGCATCCCTCAATTTACAAAGATCAATGATGCATTTTTCTATTTCATCATCTGCCTGTTGAGGCCGAATATGACTTACGGTCACACGACCAAGAGCATCGTGGCAGCCACTGAGAAATGGGGGGCCCTGTTCACCCAATTCCCCACATTCACTTATCTGAGAGCGGCTAACTTCTTGGGAGAGCCAACTAGACTACCAAGATATGTTGGGCCCAAGTTGATTCTGCTAGAGCTGTCAAGACAGCTAATCACTTATCATGAAAAGTGCCTAAAAAGAAAGAAGGGTGGAACTCCTTTCCCCCTCACAGTGGGTAGATATACATGTCTTACTCACCACAAGGCAAAAGACATGTTTGCAGAGAGTGGAGCTACTAAATCGAAACATGACTTCCCGGAAAGGCCTACCTTCGACACGAGAAATTATGCGCGAGGGCTAAGCTCGATCCGATCCACGTCCCTCAGATCGAGGATATCTACATTGACCTATATCATGAGGTGGAGCTCAGGAGGAAAGACCATTCTCATTTGGCCTTGGCAGAAATCATCCAATATGGGGTGGCCATCGTCCCCAAAGGCTACCAAACTACTGAAGAGGAAGTAGATCAAGTATATCTTGACACAGGTGGGGATGATTGGCCTTTTGCGGCAATTGATAGGACTAAAGCACCTCAGAAAATTGAGGAGAGGGTCAAAGAAACTCTGCTTGAGCAGAGCATTGGTGCCGAATGAATGGACTCATCTACCTCGGGGTTGATTTCACAACCTCTCCATTGGGTAACACACCTCCTCGATCAAAACAGCAGCCTAAAGGCAAAGGAAAAGGCAAAGAGGGTGAACCCAGCACCACTCAAGAGGAATCTCTCTGCAAGTCCTTCTTCCACTGCACCGAACAAGTTGTAACTCTGGCTTCTCCCAGAGAAAGAAGCGGAAGAAGATGTTCCAATAGGCCCATCCACTCAGGATGTCGCCACTACTGCAACAACCGAAGTCCCTTCTATCCCTTCTTCTCTCCTCCTTCCCCTCCTCGAGTGACTCAAGCGACCATTCCTTTGGTCATGTCCTCTCCCCCTTCTTCTACCATTCCTCCCGCTTCTTCATCCATCTTCTCTTCTCTCGCGGACCTGTCCCCCTCCATTTCTTCTCTCATCTCTGAGCTCCCTTCCCTTCCTATGTCTTCCTCTCCTACAGTATCTCTTCCTCCCGTGAGCACTTCTTCGGCCTCCCTCTCGATGCCGCCTCCAAGTGTCTCCATGTTTTTCCCTTCTACTACTGCAGCTGCCCCCTTCTCTGTTTCTGGCCCTTCTCCCATAAGTCCAGCCTGGATCTCCCAGCACTTAAGTCAGTAGAAAAGGAAAGTTCCCATCGCTCCGATGGACTTTTCCGTAATCCCATCCAAAGGGGCAAAGAAGCAGAAGCCCGTCACATGCTTCTCTCAGAGTGCTTCGGGAGAGAGGGTAATGGAGATCGCATACCCCAATCCCTCAAGGATAAAAGGATCATCTCGGCCAGTTATACGAGTGACCCAAGTCACAATGGGGATGTCTTCGAAAGCCTTCGGGAGAGGCCCTATCTGTAGTTGACGCCCCTATGAAAGAAGCTTCAAGAAACAAAAAAGAAGAGAAAAGGCTATTGAAAGAAAAATAAACATCTGCTCCAAGCCTTACGAGAAGATGGGTAGTGCACCTCCTGGCTGCGCTGAGACTCCTGAGCCTCTAAGCCAGGATAAAATTAATGAATATGTAAAAATCGGCGGCGGGGCATGGCGAGTTTCAGCTTGGAGGAGCCAAATCCTCAAGGACGGTGAAGAGTAATCGCGAGTTCTTTAATTTGTATCTGAACATCAACAAGGTGAATAAAGAGCTCCAAGCGTTAGCAGGACCCATATCAGAAGAGCTGGACCATGCTAGGCTGCAGCATGAGACCTTTCAACAAATGTTTGACTGTTCAGTCGAAGATCTGGTCAAGTTCGGCGTCTTCGGTCATCCCAGGGCCCTCAATAAAGTCATTTCAACCCTGGACTACCGGGTGGATCAACTGGAATTTGTCCTTGAAAAGATCGATAAGGTAAAGGAAGAAGCCCTGGACGCGATGCACCAAATGGAACAAATCGTTCTCAACATGTCACCAGGGTTGCTTACTCCTTCCTTTGCCTTAAGAAAAGTTGATGAAACCATCCAGATCTTCAAGGAGATTGTTTCACAAGGGCTGGGGCCAGAGGTCATTTTTGACGTGGAGTCCATCAATAACCTGCTGGCCTGTCGGGACTTCATCGGGTTCCTCATAGAAGTAGAGAAAGAATATTCCAAACTCCCAGAGAAGCTCATAGACGAGTGGGAGACTTACGAGGTGATCAGTGAGTGACACAAGGATCCTTCCCAGGATCAACTAGGGCCCATGATCAGCAAGTTCATGGAATACCACACTCAATTCCACATCTCGTCACAGCGAGCAAAAAGCGAGGCTACCCCCTTTCGGCGCGAGGATGGCGACGATGAATAGCTTCTCTTTCTTCTTCTCTCTCTTCTTGGCTTTCTTTTTGTGAATATCTACGGAGTATGTTGGCACAAATGATGACATCATCCATGTTGCACCATGGGATGATGTCATCCATCAAGTTGTCAAAAGTCAACATGACTTTAAGATATTTTGTATATCCTTGTAGATATTTTGTAAATATCTTTGTAAATAGGTGGTTGGCTCCTTTTTGCCTTCTTTTCTTTCCTTCTTCTATAAATACCCCAATACTTGTTGTATTGGGCATGAATGAATATCTTTCGGATGAAAAATAGAAGTGAGGAGAAAAGACTTTGAGCTTTTTGTAACAGAAATAATTATTAATACAATATTTAGTCTTTGTGCTGAATACGTGTGTTATTTGCATTGGATCTTTCTTACGTTAGATCTGTGTGCTTGTTTTGTTGGATCTACTTCTATTTTATTGTCATTTATTCATTATTATTTCTTTTCTCCTTTATGCAAGTAGGTTTGGCTCTGTTTACTACCAATCCCAAAACATAAACCCTCTGACCTTTTTGCTTTGGAATTCATTTCTTTTCTTTCTTCGGATCTGATATTTCTCCATCCTCTCTTTCATTCCTTTCTTTTCACAATCGAAAACATCCTACTGGGATGAGATCCCAAACCCCGAAGGTAGAATATTGTGAGACTTGCTGAGATTCTAAACCCAGTTTCACTTTCTTTGACTCAAAGAGGGCTATGCCCCGTACACTGCTGTTGGCTCGTCATCCATAGATCCGCCAAGCGGCATGATTTTTAGACCAACAGACCGCAACATATTCATCCCACATCTACAATTCTACAAATGATGAGATAAATCCATAATACGACAAAACAAAATCATAGAAGATTTGGTCATATCGGTAGATTCATGGGAGTACCTGTAGATTTTATTGTATTATAGCCAAAAACAAAACTTGGAGGATATCCTTTGATTTTGGGAAGGCCATGGTTGGCCCCTTTGTAGATGCATTAATCAATTGTAGATCTAGCAACATGTAGATTTCAAATGGGAACATCACCAGCCAACTCAAGGTCTAAAAAATCTTGCAAACCCATGGTAGAAACCATGGAGAGTGTAAGAACCTTGGGGAAACTAGCAAGGTGGGTTCCCACAACAACCACAACATCTATGATAATTCCGAACACACAACCAATAATGCCGGCTTAAATACTTACTCATCCTGTGCCAAATCCTGCTAATAAGTTGGCTCACCAACATGTACTGAAATAACACAGTACCCCACTTATACGGTGGACATCAATGAAGTCCACCTACATTCAGGAAGAACTCTACCACCTCCAAGTTTGTCGATAATGAAAAACCCCACAATATCCATTCCACATTCTACACCACAAACACATGAGGATCCCTGAACCAGCCAATAAAGAGAATGCACGAAACAATATCACCACCCCTCCCGTAACGTCTGAACCTTCAACACACTCCTGTTGAACCTGAGTTTGATATCCTATGGCAACTGAAGAATGTTTGTGTAAAGATCCCTTTATTTCAGGACATTAAAGATGTCCCCATTTATTCCAAAGCAGTTAAAGATTTGTGCCTTTGGAAACTTGGAAGGAAGAAGAAGGATCCTAATATAGTCCATGTCATTGGACAAATGGTGGAAATCATGTTGGGAAGAACGTTACCAAAAAAATATGCAGACCCAGGTTGTCTAGTTTTCGTTGTTCAAATCAATGGACAACAATTCCATAATACCTTGATCGACACTGGGAGCTACCATTAATGTCATAACACTAGAAACAATACATAAATTAGACTGTAATATATTCATCCCACATCTATAATGTTGTAAATGATAGACAAATCCACAGTACTACCAAAAGGAATCATAGAAGATATGGTCATATTATTAGATTCATGGGAGTACCCTATAGATTTTATTGTATTACAGCCAAAAACAAAACTTGGAGGATATCCTTTGATTTGGGGAAGGCCATGGTTGGCCACTGCATATGCATTAATCAATTGTAGATCTAGCAACATGTAGATTTCAAATGGTAACATCACCAAGCAACTAGTTTTGTACCCACCAACACAGGTATCACAAGACAAGGACCAACTGTCTAGATTGAAGAGGAAGAAGAGGTACCTCTCTGCCCCAATTTAACAATAGATCATGCATGCACACTGGTAGATCTAGAAGAGGATACCATCATCTCCAACATACTGCAAAACAAATATTAGGTAGAACAATCCACTCCTGAAGAATTGCCTTGTATTCATTGTCCTTTTTCTAATCTATGGTCAAAAGAAGAACCAGCTAAAAGTGATCAAAGGATCTTCCATCAGCTGTTGCCACATAGCTGCAGCCACATACGATCAATCAAAAACATAAACAAAATGATAGAAGCCACAAAATCCATAGAAATAATGCCAGGAAAGACACTCCACATAAATAACAAATTAAGTGTGGAAGAAGAAAGAAAATTGACAACCATATTACATGCAAACAAAGGAGCCTTTGCATGGGACTATGAAGACATGCAAGGCATCAGCCCAAAAAAGTGTACACACCACATTTACATGAGAGAGGAATGCAAACCCATACGCCAACCACAAAGGCAGATAAACCCAGCAGTGAAAGAAATAGTCAAGGCTGAAATATAGAAACTCTTAGATGCGGGATTAATTTATCCAATCTCTGACAGCCATTGGGTTTCTCCATTAGTCATTGTACCCAAGAAAGGAGATGATTGGTGTATATGTATAGACTACAGATAATTGAACACAACTATGTAAGGAAGGACCATTTCACGTTGCCATTTATTGATCAAGTGCTAAATAGACTTATAACACCCACGATTTTGTAAGTTATCTTGGTGATTATTTTTCATACTGTTATAACTACTAAAATGAAGGAAAACATGTTAAGATATATTCTGATCTTAAAGGAATGTGTTGCTAACTTGGATTCTTGCATGCTGTAATTTATTTGCATGGGACAACAGTTATTGTTGCTTGTATGTTACTGATGTGACGACAAATTGTCGTATACTTACTAAACTCTCTTTGCTGATTGACAACACACCTTGAATCAATTCCATTGATCCAAAGTATGCTGTGGCCTTCTTGTGATTGTTTTGTTGATTTACTCTTGAACCGAACTGGAGGTTGATATAAATGTGCAGCACCTGATTGTAGGTATGAGCAGCTGGCACGTAAATGCCAATGACAAAGGTTCGATTCTCGAACCATGCACTGTCGTACTTAAGACCTCGTGAGGCAGGAAATGTCTGGACATGGGTGGCTCTAGCATGTGAAGTAAAGGATGAAATGTCTGCACATGACATTGACATGAATGTCAATTGGAAGAGGCTGGATTGGAGGTTGATTAGTGTTAGTGGTTAGAAGGAATTAAATCCTAAGCTAATCCTATGTTCTACCTTACATCCTAAACTACTATCCTAAGTGGATTTTTAAATTCTAAAATGACTAACACAGACCTAAGTCCTATTAACCTAAAGACTAGGCTATGACCTAGGTCGAACACTAATATGAATCCTAAACTAATCCTAACCTAAAGGGGACGCATAGACCCTTGGGGAAGAGGATAAGGATGAAGGGTGTTTAATCGTATTAATGAGGATTCCTTACGTGGACAACGCTAGTTTGGTGGGGACAAGTAAGTGGCGGAGGTATCTAGTGGGACATGTAGCTAAATTTGGTTTTACATGCAAAAATTTGAAATTAGGAGTTCGCCAACCCAAGTTGGCAGTGGTGTGGGAAAATGGGAAAAGGCAGAGCCTTTAATACATTAATTTTTTTTTCGGTCCTCGCTACCAGCTCACCTTGGAAAGTGTATGAGGGAAATTTGATTGTTTATTGTGTCGATTCGAATTTTGAGAAGTTGCTCTGGATTTGGTTTTTTTTGTTGTTGGTTCAGTCGAACCAGTTTCATTGGGTTTTATTACTATTTCTTTGGAAAAATTGGAGGAAATTTATTCTTGAGCACGAGCAGAGGAAAGGATTGTTGGACAGCTCGTGTTGTCACCGTGGAAGGAAATATCTTCGGTAGCCATGGTTTTCTTCGAGTTTTGGAAAAGAAATTGCAGGCATGTTAAGCCCTTCTCTTTAAAAATACTTGCTTTGTTTAAGCGTCTCATTAAAACAACCCTGCTCTTGGGTTTTGGGTTTATGTGATTGTTGTCGTGTTGATACGATTTGGATTTAGTCAATTCTTGCTGTCATTTTTGGAAATGATAGGTAAAATCGTTTCTGGTTGTTGTATTTAAACTGTCTTTGCATTTTCTTGGAATGGAATACCTCCATGCTGTGTTGGTTTGTTTGACAGTAAGAGGAAAACTCGTCATATGTGATATGGAACTGTGCATGTTGTATGAGTTGTTATCTTTAATGAATCAATCATTCTTTTGTTGAGGAACTGGAATGATAGAAACAATAGTTGTTGAAGTTGTTTCTTACTGAAATCTTTGAAAAAGGAAATGGATCCTTTTCCTTCGCTATTTTGGTTTTTTTGATGGAAATGGCAAATGGGTTTTGTATGGGCATATGAATTTGATTTGAAGGAAGAAATGGTAATATTTTATTGCTGTCCCTTTTTCTTGCTTAAAGAAATGGACGAATACAATTTGGGTATTCGTGGGAGCTAGAAAAGAAATTGTTTTTCTTCGAACTTATAAATGAATTATATTATTTTCTTCTTTGAGAAGGTAGGATGATTAGTTGTGTTTATTGATGTTGTTTGGTCTACCATTCGGAATGTGAACATGATTAACAAAAAAACATGGCTTTGCATTTCTAAGCAATGAATGAATATTTATGAATTGTACTTCTTCTTGCCTTGGAGGAAAGTTGATTTGTTATGTCTTATTTGAAGCGGTTTGATCTTACGGCTCGAGTGATGTAGTCGTGAAAATGAGCTTGGCTTGTATTTCTGTGCATTAAATGAATTATGTTGATTCTTGCTATGGGGGTTGGATGATTTGTTGTGTTTTATTGATACTGTTCGATCTTCTAGTTCGGGCTGTAGTTGTGAACAAGAACTCGGCTTTTTATTTATGTATAATATGGAAAATTTTGGAAATAAGTAGGCGGTTGGGCCTGTTTTGACTGTACTTTGTTGTGCATCTGATATCCTATGTGGGTTTTTAATAATAAGGGTATTATTGTATGAAAATCACATTTTGGGTTTTGTACATCATTGTGAACAGAAAAATGGATTCGGGTAGAAACATTTATTGGTAAGGAATTCTTCTTCTTTCTGTTGTTTTGATTTGGTAATATCAATAGTCGGATGGTTTATTGAACTTGTAAGTTCGATCAGTATAGAGGGCAAAGTGGCATTTAAATTGTTTCTGAGTCTTTGTGTTTTTCTGTACAATTAGAATATTTAAATGTTTCTTGCGGTCTTCGATTTTACACAGTCATTTAAAAGAAATGAAACCGACCTGAACAATTCTTGTTGAGTTCGAAGAAAATGGTTGTTTTCTTATTGAAAGGTGAAAGGGATGAATTCTTCTCTTCTTGCTGTTGAATTCTGGGAATAGTATTAGAGCCTTACTGTGCTTTAAGATTTAGTCTTGCTGTAGGTAACAGCAATGTGTAAATTGTATTTTGAACTGTATGCGTTCATGGAAATAGAAAGTCATGCGAATAATTGATTTCGTGATTGTATAACTGTTATTTGGTTAAAAATACAGTGAAAGAAATATGGATTCTTCTAGTACCGTAAGTACAAAGAATGCATCCTTATACTATTTGATCTATGATAAATACGATGTTGTACTAACCTGTTTTTGGGTATTCATATGAGCTTGATTTAAATGAAGTATTGATAAGGACGATAAATTCTTCCTTGTTTTCATTTAAAGCTGATTATGAATGAAATTATTCTTGCTGCCGGAAAGTGAATTTCGAATGGATTTTGTAAGTTTCACTCTGAACTGTTATCTTGAATTGTGTCTCATTTGGATTCCATTTTTAGAACAGTCATGAGGAAAGAGATAGGAATGTGGATGAATAACTTGGAAAAATGATCTTTTCTTCTTTCATTCAGTTGAAAATCTGTAATCGTTAATAACGAATCTTGTAGTGCTTAGATATGAGCAACTATATGCATTGCTGTTTGCTTCCTCATCTGTGCTTGATTGCTTGGAATCTAATATGATGCATGAAATGGAAGGAAAGTAATTGGTTTACGTTTCAGTTAGTTTTACCCTTTGCATTTATTATTAATGAAAGGAGTGGAAAAGATAACAGTATGTTATATCAGTAGTATGATACTTGTATTCCTAAACTTTACAAATATTGTAATTTGGAACTTGTAACGGTTATGTGGAAAAATAGGACAGTAGTTCTTTGGCTGATTGGGATGGTAATTGATGGTTCAGTTGTTATGTTGTCCATTCTTTGATGCTTGATTTTTGATTGATGTCCTTACTATCGTTACATAAAAGCAGGGTTCTTTTATTGAGACAGTTAATTGAAGCACCTCATTTTAATGACAAGTGCTTAATATTCTCGATTCATTGAAGGCCGACCGTGTAAGTAATTTTGCAAATGGAATTTGATTAGAATGAAGACATGGATATTTTCTGATGCTTCTTTTGATTGTCTGGAGATGAATTGTATTTGTTAGTTAATATTCCTCTACGAGGAATTGTGAAAAGAAGAAAGTACATTCTTCTAACTATGAGTTGTAATGATGTTTAATATAAACAAAGTCCAATCGGTTGGATTGGAAAATGTATGGATTATGAAATGGATGATGAATACAAATACGAGTGTGGTATTTTAATGACTATATCGTCGATATTGTTGATTAAATTGGAAATATAATGTTATTTCTTGATTTGGATTTATTTAATTGTCCTTGGATGGACGTTAAATAGGAATTGATATCTATTCTTACCTTAATGCAACTTTTAAGTTGGAATGTGCAATTTGTTCATACTTGGGTAAAGATGAATTCTTAATTGACATTAAAAAGGATTAGGAAGAAAATGATCCCATAAGCGATAGGTATTCGGGATTAGCTCGGAAGCTAAGGAAAATCAATTAACTTAGGAGTAATCAAACTTCGCTTCGAACTCCATTAATGACCTCGTATGTTAAATTCGAAAAGAAGGATATGGGATAAGTATATCCATAACTAATGGACCTTAACTATGTAATGTTAAGGAGAATAAATGAATACATTTATTGGGAATTAGACCTCGTTTAAATGACGTCTAGTAAGCTAGAATTCTGAATTTAGTTACAGTTGTAAAAATCCTGGTTAAGTTTAATAGGTTAAACTTATCACGTCCGTCGGTAATGGGCTGCTTAATCTGAAGATTAAGAAGAAAACCAAGTAGAGAAATGCAGCCCTTCGGTACGAAGGAGAAGATGCATAGCAAGCTAAAGGATAGATTTAGTCTCTCTTAGCTACGTACAACTGTAACGGGAACGAGGATAAAGGATCAACACGGTTGCTGAAAGTTGATCTTAAATATTAAGATCATATCCAAATCACTTGAGCAGGATGTGTACTCTCGATGGGAGGATTCCATAGGACATTGACATATGCCAGCTACAACAAGGTGTCTTCATGAAGACGGGGTCTTCATGACGACACAATGTTATAGCTGACATATTGCAATGCCCTCCCGAATTAAAACATTAAGAATACATAGGCTGAATGTGAAGTTCTTGGTGGGATAGGAGTATGATCATGTATACGGAGTGACTCCAGAGTACTAAAGATAACTAGACACACGGAGTCATGGGGAACGACACCGTATGTCTGCGTATCTTTAGTTACCAGGAGTGCCTTCCTATATTCGTTCATATTGCTAGTTGGAAATTGGAAGTTTAAATCTGACCTTAAATCGAGAGGACTGGTAGGAACTAGGAAAGACCATTCTAGATAACAGGTGAAGTGAAGTGAAGGATGTATTCCATTGATGTGTATCACATCCAGGAATATGATCATGCAAAGCATGTGAAAATCTTTGGCCAAAGTATCGCAAGTGCTGGTTGCGTTGTCCTAATCACTTAATTTAAGATGCAGGATGTCAGATGAATATCAGTAACAAATATTCAGATAGGATTCTTAAATGGATCACTTCGATAACCGGAAACGGTTAAGAGAATTGGTATATATAATATACTATGCATGAACGAACATGAAGGATCGGTTGTTTCCGAGTCATGAAATGAGAGATCGTTGAAACTCCGAGCCATGAAAATGGGAGATCGGCAGTTCTTCGAGTCATTTACAGCAGCATATAGAATCTGTTATAAGATTGAATGGCATTGAATGTGTGTTCCATATTGTAAATATGTGAACAGGGAACATTAGTTTTAAAAGGAAATTGTGTGTTCCAAACTGTGTTGTTTGGGCAGAGAACAATTATTAAAACTTGAACGTGTGTTTGAATTTTATAATTCATAACAGAGAACGTTATTAAAAAAAAATTCCCTTGTTCTAGTATCTTAAAATGGGGATGTTACATCTTGGTATCAGAGCTGAAGGTTGCAGCTCTTGGACCTAATGAGTCCACGATATTAATAAGGTTTACATTTTCTTATTGAACAGAAAATGGTCAGAACAAGAGGGAATGCTGCGAATAACCCGTTACAGGGTGGAGAAGCAGCTACTGCTCAAAAGCTGGATGAAATCCTTGCTGCCCTACTTGATATGAGGGATCGTTTGACTATTCTGGAACAACAATCAATGGGAAATGAAGAGGAGGAAGATGAAGCTGAAATAAATGATCAGCCGCCTCCTGTGGACAACATCAACGGAGGGAATCGGGTGTTGATAATAATAATGTAATTGCTCCTAATCCCCCTGAAAATAAAAGGGCAAGATTAGCAGCTGAACTTACAAATGATATAAAGAGAATAAGTCCTCCAAAGTTTGATGGAACAACCCTTGGGGATGGAGCTGAGAATTGGCTCAGTGAAATGGAGAAATACTTTGCAATAAGAAACTTCTCCGAAGAGACTAAAGCGATATGGGGAGCATATCAGCTTTCTCATGAAGCATCATCATGGTGGGACAACCATAAGGTTGAGTTGAATATTGTCGAATCAGACATAACTTGGGATCAATTTAAGGGTTATTTTAGGCAACGATGGCTGCCTCAACTCTATTTTGATAGGAAAATGACTGAATTTCAGAACTGGTCACAAGGAAGGTTGTCGGTGATGGAATACTGGGAAGGGTTTACTAAACTCCTTAAGTATGTGCCACAGTACCAAGCTGATGAGAAGTTCAGAATACGGAAATTCATAATGGGATTGAATCCCATCATTGGTGGTGAAGTGGATGTCCACGGCCCAACCACCATGGATGGAGTTGTCGAAAAGGCAATCAGATAGGAACAGAAATTGAGAGCAATATCTGCTCACAGGGAAGAGATAAGGAAGAAGATTCCCAATTCTTCTTCATCTCTTGCACCAAAAAGGGGACCTTGGAAAAGGTTTGGTGTGAAAAACAAAACTGTTGTAGATAACAACAAGAAATTTGTGATGAACAGACCTGTAAATAGTGTGCGGAATAGCTTCACAAAAGTTAATGGCATTGGACAGAAGTCCTATGGAAGCCAGAATGATAACTACAAGGCTGGTAACAAATTTGAGCCTAGAAAAGGGCTAGTTGGAGGATGCTTCAACTGTGGAAAGGACCACTATGTGAATCACTATTCTCTGAAGAAGGATGATCGTGGTCGCAAAGCATAGGATACACACTGCGGTGGCTAATGATGACAAGCTAAAAAGCAAGTTACGCCCATAGAAGTTTCGGGTAAGTTATTCGGTACACTGTAGCCATACTTTTTGATATTGGAGCTCTTGAATGATTTATTTCTGCTAAACTTGCAATGAAATTAAAAATAAATGCTGAAAGAATGGATAAAACATGGATGAGTGCATTATGGGAATAATGTTTTCCATACTGATTGAAATGTGCCTTTTTGGGGCAATTCTTGATTTGCCTAGTTTCTCCATCGAAGTTGACTTGTATGTCACTCCACTAGGATCATATGATATCATTATTGGAGTTAACTGGTTGGATGAACATAAGGCAAAGGTCGACTGTTATGAAAAACAATTGTTGCTTCGATGACCTGCAGAAAGCAGCAGTCATTCAAGGTGTAAAACGGGAAGTTATAGTTAGGAAACTATCTATGCAACTAAAGAGGGCTAAAAGCAGAGGTGCGTCTTGTATGTAGTAAAAATGACAGAAAAAGTAGAGGAAGATAATGATTTCATGGAAAGATATCCATTGTTAAGGGGTTTCCGTGATGTGTTTCCAGAGGAATTGCCAGGTCTTCCACCCAAACATGAGTTTGAATTTGCAATAGAAATTAAACCGGGAACTGAACCCATATCTAAAGCACCTTATAGAATGACTACCATTGAGTTGGTAGAGCTAAAGGCTCAGTTACAAAAACTTCTAACTAAGGGGCTGATAAGACCGAGCGTCTCACCTTGGGGAGCGCCGGTAATTTTTGTAAAGAAAAAGGATGGCACATTGAGGATGTGCATTGATTACAGAATGCTGAACAAAGCAACTATTAAAATTCGATACCCACTTCCTAGGATTGATGATCATTCGATCGGATGCGAGGAGCATCAGTTTATTCAAAAATAGATCTTCGATCTGGGTATCATCAGCTGAGAATAAAGGAAGAAGATATTCATAAAACAACTTTTAGAACAAGGTACGGGCATTATGAGTTTACGGTGTTACCTTTTGGGTTGACTAATGCACCTGCCGCCTTCATGAATCTAATGAACAATATTTTTCAAGAATACTTAGACAAGTTTGTACTCGTATTCTTAGACGACATTCTTATATACTCTAAAAATGTCGAAGAGCACCAGGAACATCTAAGAATAGTGCTGGAAATTTTAAGAAAGAGGAAATTGTATGGTAAACTGTCCAAATGTTCCTTTTATGATGCAGAGGTGCATTATTTGGGACACGTTATAAGCAAGAATGGGATAGCTGTTGACCCTTCAAAGATCACAGCTATAACGGAGTGGCCTGTGCCTAAGAACGTGCACGAAGTGAGGAGCTTCATGGGCTTGGCTGGATATTATCGAAAGTTCGTTAAGGACTTTTCAAAAATTGCTGCCCCAATCACTTCGCTGCAAAAGAAGGAAAAGAAATTTGTCTGGACGGACAAGTGTGAATCTGCCTTTAAAAATTTAAAGGAACAGCTAACTACAGCACCTATCTTGACTGTACCTGATCCAAATGGAAATTTTATGGTTGTAACGGACGCCTCAGGAGAAGGCCTTGGAGGTATTCTGTTACAGAATAACCATGTCATAGCTTATGAAAGCAGAAAGCTTAAGTTACATGAACAGAATTATGCTCCACATGATCTAGAGCTCGCTGCCATTGTTCATGCACTTCAAATGTGGAGGCATTACCTTTTAGGCAAGCCTTTCGAGTTAAAAACAGACCATCTGGGGCTGAAGTATATTTTTACTCAGCCAAATCTGAATGCAAGGCAGCGAAGATGGTTAGAATTTCTGTCTCAGTATGATTTTGATATAAGCTACATCAAGGGCAAGGAAAATAGAGTAGCAGATGCTCTGAGTCGAAGGAAGCATATCTCTGCTCTTATAACGTTAAGAACTCAGTTTAAGGATGAGGTGAAAGATGCCTTGGAATCAGATCCTTATTTCCAGCAAGTCAAAACAGCACTTGCTGCAGACCCGAAGGATGTCAGGTATAAAGGATTCCGTTTCGATAATGAAGGAATTTTGAGGTTTGAAAACAGGGTATATATACCTTTGGCGAATGACTTAAGAGGGAAATTGTTAACTGAATTTCATAATTCACCTTTTTCTAGACACCCTGGCATTACGAAAATGCTTGTTGATCTTAAGCAGCAATACTTCTGGAAGGGAATGAAAAAGGATGTGGCAGAATTTGTAACACATCGCTTGGAATTTCAGCGTGTTAAGGCAGAACATATGCACCCCGCTGGATTATTGTATCCCCACGACATTATACAGTATAAATGGCAAGTGATAACGATGGATTTCGTTCAAGGATTGCCTATGTCAAGAAATAAGCATGACATTATCCTGGTTGTAGTCAACAAATTGACCAAAGTGGCACACTTCATTGCTGGTAATTTGAAGGACGATGCACCAGTGCTAGCAAGAAGATTTGTACATGAAATCTTCAGATTGCATGGAATACCGGAATTAATCATATCGGATAGAGATCCGAGGATGACATCAAGGTTTTGGCAAATGCTTAATGCAGCCTTGGGAACTAAATTAAACTTTAGTTCTGCATATCATCCGGAGACGGATGGACAGACTGAGAGAGTCAATCAAGTTTTAGAGGACATGTTAAGGATGTATTGCATGGACCAGCAGTATAAATGGGAGGAATACCTTCCGCTGGTAGAATTTGCTTACAATAATACATACCATGCCTCTTTAAAAATGGCACCCTTTGAAGCATTGTATGGAAGAAAATGTAGAACCCCTGTCAGCTGGGACAGCGTTGAGGACAAAGAGGTAATTGGGCCAGAAATCCTTACGGAAATGGAACAACAAATCAAAATGATTAGGGAACATCTAAAGGAGGCTACCAATAGGAAAAAGAGTTATGCAGACTTAAAGTGGGTTGACAGGAATTATAAACTGGGAGAGAAGGTCTTTCTTCAGGTGAAGCCGAAAAAGAGCTCAATAACTTTTGGCAAGGCTGCCAAGTTATCGCCACGATACGTGGGACCTTTTGAAATTGTTGAAATAATCAACCCCCGTAGCTTATCGTCTAGCATTACCTCCGCTTTGTCTCAAATGCATGATGTTTTTCATATTTCTTTGCTTAAGAAATTGAAAAAAAAACAAGGAAAGGAGAAGAAAAAAATGTGTATTTTTCAAGAAGGATGGAAAGAAAAACACCTCAGCCAAACCTGCTTAACACATTGCTTTTGCCACTTCCAGTTGCTATGGGAAACCTTCCAGTTGCTGCAGGCTCCTCAAACAGTTGCTATAGGCACTTTCTAAAAGTGCTATGGGTAGATTTTTGGACAGCCACAGGCATATTCAGAAGGAGGAAAGGAAAAAGCTAAATAAAAAAAAATTGCACAAAGAACAATTCATACTTGCAGGTACTCTTTCCCTTCCTGCAAACATTCCTTGCTTGCTATGGGTAACCCCTTGGTTAAATCAAGGCTACCTATTCAAGACTATGGGCACAATTTCAGAGTTCTACAACAAAGTAGTACTATGGGTAGTCAAGAAAAGAGATGCACAAATCCACTCCAGAACTTGCAGGCATCATACAAAAGAAGAAGGAATGTAAGTTTCTAAAAATCACAAGCATCATGCAAGGAGGTATCATTTTTACAGGTTTTCACATGTTGCAGATGCACAAATAGAAACAAGGACCTCCAGCTGAGTCCAAGAGGAACCTCATGTCTGATCTACCTAAGCATAAAAATTACATAAACAAATTCTAGAAGAGCAATCATTTTTTAGATGATCCTTGCAATCAAATTACTCATTGGAAAAAGTGCTACATGCCAAACCCTTGGACAAAGCATATTCCCATAAAAAGGTGTCACGTGAAGGACAAATAGGTGGCACTAAGGTAAAAAGGTAATATCTACAAGTAGTAAGTATCTATTTCTTGAAAAGACATGTTAAAATTAAATATACGCCTTAATCATTTACTTTTTTTCAATCACCATCATGAGGGGACATTAATAAGTCCCTTCAGCAATAATTTGAAGGAAAAATGGCACGCATGAAACATTTTTTTCACTCGGGATGAGTGACATCTGTCTAGGGGAGGAAGCAAGATTGGATCTCACTACGGGTAGATTTAATTAGCCATAACACGAGGACCTAGGGAATGATGATGCACGCCTCAATTACAAGGGACAATTAAAGATTGCCCCTGAGATGTGATTAAGCAAAACAAAAAGGGTGAAAATCAAGCAAAGAAGAGAAACGAAAAAATATATACTTCCACGTAAAAAAAAACCTGTCTGTAGAAGCTATGGGAGGAATAGTTGTTCACAGAGAGCCCACCAATGTCACACCCTTGAGAAATGACCCTCATTCTTTGGGATATATTTGAATGGGCTAGATGGACAAATTACTTCCAACTACTAACCGAATACTCGAATGAGAGAGCAGAGAAATTCGCAAGCACATTTAATGGACAACAAGCCACGGTAGCTGGCATATCATTTCCAGTAACATAAGACTTGATTGGGAAAGTGATAGGACTCCCTCAAAATGGAGAAAATTGGGAGGAGAAACCCAATGCACAACAAATCAGACAACAATTCTTCCAAGGGGAGCAATATAATCAAACAAAAGGGGGTATTGAGACAAGAAGCCTACCTAAGGCCTGTAGAGAAATTGTTACATTCATCATCAAGTACTTCACATGTGAAGGAAGGTATTCCCTACTCTATACAATGCAATTTAAATACTTAAATCACTTGAGGCATGGAATAGTAATAAATGTCCCAAACCACTTGTTGAATAGCCTAAAGAAAATGGCAAAATAATATCAGAAAGGGGTGAAGAACACCTTGTCTCATCACTGTTTGATCTAGATAATCACCAAGAAAGGCCTCCAAAACATCCAACCTAGGATTGATTTAAACCAGGTAATAGGGAATCCAAACTAGCAACCTGCAGCACCTGAAGAAGAGAAGAGTCAAGAAAAAGTTGAAGAAAGAGTGGAAAAAGAAGAAACCCCTGAGAAATAGCCACAACAAGAAAGGAGGTCAAAAAGAAATCATATCATAAGGGCCCCTAAGGAGAGAGAAGAGGATTCTAGCATACCCATAGCAAGAAATACTAGGATCTCTACTGCTACGGGTAGAAGAAGAAGGAGGCTCATCATTTCCTCATAAAAGGAAACCATAGAAGAGGAAGGGAGTAAGAAAAGTAGCCCTCATGCCTCTCTGTCTATAGAATCAAGGGGCTCTATCTCCAAGAAGATGAAAGGTGCAGAGGAAACATCACCTACTAGGGAGCATAACATGTAGGAAAAGGAAGAAAAACCCCCTACACCTATAGTAGAGGAGGCACCTGAAGAAACTGAGACTACCTCAGCACCTAAGGAAAAAGGAAAAGAAAAGGTAGTAGAGGAAGTTACCCCCAAGAAAGAACAAAAGAGAAAAATAATAGCTGTAAGAAGATCTCATAGGATAAGGAGGAAAAGAACAACACAAACAGAGACCATAGAAATCAGTGAAGAAGCACCTCAAAAGAAGAAGAAGGAAGAAGTCTTTATCACAAAAGAAGGTTTTGAGATAGTAAGAGAGATGGACAGTTCAGAAGAAGAGGAGAAGTAAGAACAAATACCTCCTGAGATACCACAGCAGGCAAAAATTGAAGAGGAGAAAAGTGAAGGGAAAAAAGAACCTAAATTCCAAACTCTAGAGCAAGCAGTGAAGGAAATCAACATTTTGAGAAGCATTATAAGAAACCTGGAGGGAACAAGAGGATTGGATGCCTTGATAGGAGCAGCGAAGCTTTGGAAAAGACTCCCATGGAAGAAGAAAAAGAAGAACATGTAGAAGAACCTGAACCTGAACCAAAATATGAAGGTAAATACAAGGGAGGAAAGGATGAGTCCTTACTCCAAATGGTCCCATATAGAGCACAAAAACAACCTGCAATAGAGCTTGAGGTAATACACTTTGACCTCACTTCTGAAAATACCTATTCAGCTAGCCCTAAGGATGACCTATATACATTCTTAGAAGAAAATTTTCTTGAAGATTATAATGTTTTTCAAAGGCTAGTACAAAGATTTAAAGGGCATGTTGAAGCAAGGTAGAAACATGACACATTGGTGAAGAAGGTGGAAAAACAGGAAGCAGAAATAGAGGGACTCAAGATGAAAGTAGAAGATATGTATGATCTTTCTACTAGGATTTTAGAATGCAGACCTCCACCACGAGTATATGCTCTATATCTATAGGAGAAATGGTTGCATTTCAGATATGAGAAAGTATACAATAACCTTCCCTATGCTATGGATGACCCCAAAACATTATTTAACATATATAGAGAATCTGATCCTGACACTCAGGCACAACTGAGTGAGTTTTATATCCATAACTTTGTTGTTCCTTCTAATGTAAAGTGGAATCCTAACATGTACTGGGTGACATACTTCTAGATGCCTTCACATCCTACCTGAAAAATGAGAAGAGAAGAAAAGAAGAGGTAGATGAGTATCTAGAAATGGAAAAATAGTCTGCCTTAATGATAAGGGGAGAAAGTGGTTACCCTGAGGACATTGTAGAAGAATGGGTAGAGTTTTTATTAGAGGATAGATTGGCTACATGGGTTAGGCAAAGGAAGATAGTTGTCCGAAATGATATTTGATATTCTGGAAAAAGAAGGTAAAACAACTTATGTATCTTGCAAATCAAGATGGGATGAGTTGCCCACTATATTGAGAAATAAAGAGCCAAACTCACCTGTAAATTTTAAGCAGACCTTAAAAAGGGTTCATGATTACATAGAACTGGTAAGAATGAAAAAGGAAGGATGGATAGGATTGAGGTTTCATCCTCCCATCTTTTGGTATCCCATTCCAAATTGGAGGGAAATAGTACCTTTGGATAAAGAAAAAGAAGTAGCCTTATGGTATGAACTTGGGATAAGGGGAGGTCTCTATGGATATGGCCAGGTAGGTAATCAAGACCCCTATGACTACAAAAATATTCTTCCCTCAAGATGAGCCAACTTGCTCAGGGATGAGCAAGAAGCTAAGTTGGGGGTGTGATGAGGCCACATATTGGCATGTTTTGGCCCCATATAAATCCTTTTTGAAGCCTCTTACACATATAATTTTGAGACTTTGATCTCCTCTTGATGGTTGATATGAGATAAAGTTATGATTTTGCATATATTTAGTTTTGTATGTTCATTAAGATCTAATATACTTATTTACTTTGGTGAATCTTGTCTTTTGTGCAAACTGATGTTTCTGATGTCTCCATGAATAAATTACAAGATGCCATAAACTTTTGAAGTAGTAGGCCCTAACCCGTAGCACTCTGGTTGTGCTCCTACAACAACTCATAGCCACTGACTGGGCAATTATAAGAGAGAATCATGACATCCAACAATAATGAGGCATCATGAAGTATATGGAATTGAGCATATGAAGCTGGAAAATGAGTTAACCAAGTGGCAGCATTGTTTGGACAAGTCTGAGAAGTCTTTGGTTGATTTATCTTATCCGTAGAAAGCTCAAGAATATAGTGCCCACTTCCATTTGGCACCTTTTATTACGATCATCATATTGCGGACTATATGATGAACATCCTTATAGTTTGGATTTAGTATGTTGTTAGATGTCGATCCTAGATTATTGTTGGATTTGATTCATATATGATGCATGATGATTGTTGGAGAAATTTTATATAAATGTTGACATGTTGTCGACATGGTTATATTGTAGATGTTATTTGTACATGTGATATTTGATATTTGGATTAAACCTAGAAAATAAAAATTATTTGATGATGATATAGTTGTTGATTAAAAATGCAAATGATGTAGTTGCTACTTTGATGTTGTTGTGATTCATTTATATAGTTGATTTTGTGATTTTGTTTATATTCATTTTGAATGTTCTGATATGGCCATGAGTCCAAAGGAGGTATTTTTGTTTTGCAGGTCAAATATCATAACAAACATTGGGGGATCGGAGACCAACCACAATAGAATTCTAGGTGAATTCAACAAGGTCACCATGGCAACATGTCTTGTATGTGTGTGTGTGTTGTATTTTGTTAGGGATTCCCATGGGGGGATTTCTTTTATATGTGACCATGGGTTTGTGTGTTTTATTAATGTGTTTCTTTTATTATTGTTGTATGTATTTTATTAGTAATGTGTTCCCTTCTTTTAATTAATTAAAATTGTGTTAGATTTATGTGAGAAAACATATGGTTAAAAGTTAAATAAGTCAAATTGGGATATGGGAAAGTAATAATGGAAGTTTTTGGATCTTTGTATTAATTATGTAAGTGACATGTGAGTTGTGTAAGAGCTTGTGTAAGTCATATTTTGGAGTAAGAAATACTCCACCTCCATGGAAATTCGAATTTGTCCTTGGGGGCTGTTTTTGGAGGCTTGTGGGACAATTAAAACTTGCCCCATGCCTCTAAATTTAATTCACCAACCATAATTATTGTTGGAGAGGTGATTTTAGACTTTTACAATGCTTTTTATTAATCATGTTACTTATTTTGGATTGCACTCTCTTACATTTCATTTAATTTGTTGTCCCTTGAGATGTGAGCTCTTTAGAGTGTGCAAGTAACTTGTCATTTTTCACCCACCTCTTTATTGTTCTTGGGAGAATGGATTTTATATTTTGTGTTGGATTTGAGGATGTGTGATGTGGCATCCTACATGGATCCACATCATCCTCTTCTATTCCCTCTTCTATATAATTCAAACTCTCTTCTTGTTTTGGGGTTGTTGAATCATTTGGCAAATTTCTTGGGTGTGCATTTTTATTGAGGGATCTTTGGTTTTTGGAGGAAGTTTTTGGGAAATCTTTGCATGCTTGGGAGATTGCTGTTTTGGAATGTGTTCTTGGCTTTGAGAGATTGCTATTGGAAACAAAAGGTATCATGGAAAGGTAAGCATTTATTTCTTCTTTATTGCTATTATTTTCTTGTTGTGTTGTGTGTATGGAGAATGTTTTATTTCTTTTGTTGGCTTGTTGGATAGACTACCTTAGGGAAGGTATAGGAGAAGGCTATGCGGAATCCATGTTGTGGGCATAAGGAATGTCATTGCCATCAGAGTTTTATGGAGGGAGTTTGGGTTTGGGATCCACCATGCAAAAGAAATAGCTTGCATTTCTTACTTTGGGGTGGGCATAAGGAAATCTATGGGGGCATAAGGGGAAATTTGTGGGGGTATAAGAATGTGTGTGGGATGAATTATTTTGGTAGGTTGTTCCGGTGAATGCCCAATTCCCAATTGAGAGGCATAAGTAGCTTCCCCATAGACCTTGCTATTTTTTCTTGCATGATCAAGCCTGGGTTTTGATTGATATGTTTTCTATGGAAGTTGTAAACTACTATTTTTTATTGAATCATGTTTATGTTGAAATGTGTATGTGAAAGAATGTTGTGTGTTGTGGAAGACAGTTGTTACCATGGGTTGAATTGCACTTTTATTGTATCTTGGTTGGGTCCCAGGGGCCAATAATGAAGGAAGGATTCTCCTTTCATTGGATGTCTTGGTTGGGTGGAGAGTTTTCCCTTCCCCTCTTTTGTTGTGATCAATTTGGAGAAAGAGAAAATGTGCATGTTGCTGTCTTGGAGCAAAGGAAACATGCGGTTTGTGATCCCTGTGAAAACATATTTAATTGTAATCCTTTCGCACTTGTTGTGGATGATATTGTAACATGTATTTGGTGAAGAAATATGTATGTAATTTGATTATGAAGTTATATATTCAAGTTATAAAAGACATATAAATTATGATTCATTTTATTGGAAAGAAATGAAAATTTTGTTAATTGCATTCAAGGAATGAAAGAATGTAAAGATGTTTCTCTTTTTTGAATTCAATAAAGAATTACAAGTTCATCTATCATTTACATTTTTTTGATTGAGTTGGAATATCAAACTGTGAATGGAATCTCTGTTTAATTGCAAAGGAAAGAAAATACGCATGAGAGAATTATATTACTTGTCTTCTTTTGATATATATATATATAAAATTGGAAATCAGACTTTACCATCTAGTTTTGAAATGAATTTCTTGTATACAACTAAATGTACTAGACCATATTAGAAATAAGATATTACACTTAAATGATAATTTGGATATATAGAATTTTCCTTGAAGTGAATCTCTACTACAAATTTTAAAACTGGTAAATTTAAATAAAATGCATAGTTTGGACTAGCACTTAACAATCAACTTGGAATTGATATAATTTAGCATGCTAAGACATTAAGGAACTCCTTTGGAAAATAACACTTAAGAAAATGAGTTTAAACATTGCAAATTCGAGCCAAATCCTTCTCACAATCTTTTCTGTCAACTGTTGGAAAATTACAAATTGGAATCAATTGAACAAAATTTATTTTCCCTAAACACTTTAAACCCTCCCTAGATCAATCCTCCATGTCTGTTTGGCATGTTGAGTGAAGGAGGAGATCCAATTTAATCGAATTTGAAAGTTAGAATTTACCAGTTGGCTTTTTAAAATCCTGCAGATCCTTTTTACAAAATTTACCCCTTAAAATTTATCAAAATGTAAAATTTATGTTTCTGTGCAAATAAGGCATCGAGATATTTCCAAAAAGTCCTTGTTTTCCCAAAACTAAGCTTTCTAGCTCATGTTATGGCACTTTCAAGTTTTTGTGCCTTGGAAGGAAAATTTGGGAAAATTTTCCCTGGTAGGCCTGCAACCCAAAAAATTCCCCTTGAATTGTCCTTAGAAAAAATTTAAAAATATTTTTGGCCCAGAAAAAACATTTCATCTTTTCCTCCACTGGTGCACACCAATTAGAGGCTGCCACGTGTCCTCACGGGGTAGCGGTGGAGGTGTAACATCTTTTTCCCTTTAACTTTTTTGAAAATTTTGGAAAAAAATTCCTTTTAGCCTCACCGGCCCATGGCCAATCACAGGCTACCACGTGGCAACTTTGGGTGCTTGTGGAGGGCGTGGACCCTTTGTTATTTTGAATTTTTTCCTTAGAAAATTCTTCCTAAAATTTCCTGTGACCCCGTACTCCCTCCCTAGCCTTTTTGAAACCCTTTTGTGGATGTGTAGGTCCACCCGTCAAAACTTATGCTTTCCCCTCCCTTTGGAAAAATTCGTAATTAAACCCCTCTACTTCGCCCTTCCTCCTCTTCTTCCCCGCTTTGGCTCGTTGGGCAACATGTGTCCACCGGGGTCCCCTGAGTGTGGAAGAAAATTTGTATTTTCACCGCGCAGGGGGAAATTTTCTAAAGCCGCCCCACGACCCGCCAACCCGCAAAAGGGTTTTCTCTCCTCTTGACACGTGCCCCCTAGGGGAAAATTTGATCCCTAAAGTCTGTTTGCTCATATCTTGAGTTCCTGAAGGAGTTAGGAGGACTTCTTTATATCACCAAAAAGGTGAGAAAATTTCCTATCCAATGGGAATGATTTAGGAAATTTTAAATATGTTAATTGTGTGAAAAATCAAGTTAAAACTTTGAGCTTCTTTAGAGAGTGGGTATGGGGGTAAATTACTCCCTGAACCTAACTGAAACTTCTAACCCTAAAAGTTGAACCATGTGACCTTGATAATTGTTAATATATGAAAAGTTTGTTCTAGTAATTTTATACTTGTTCCAAAATTTGTTAGTGGCATTGTTGCCTTGTAACCTGGTTATAGACACTCTTAATCGAGTTAGGGAGTGGGTAAGTGAGACCTTACTCTGATGTTTTAAATAGGTATTCCTTTCCTCACTGTAATTTAACCCTGCTCTTGTCTTGATCTTGTGGAATTAAATACCTTGGGTATTTAATTGTTTTGGGTCCCTTAACCCTAAAATTTTTAATCAGGGAATATTTAGCTAAAATGTTAGTGTAATCAGTATTTAAATTAATCCCTAGGGAGATTTGAGCTAGGTGTGGACTTATTACACTTGTTGCTTTATAATGGGAAATTAGTAATTATTATAATGGGAAAAGTTATCAGTTGAATTTAATTGTCTTTGAGACTTTGGTCATTAAATCCTAATCAAAAAAAATTATTCCTTAATTTTCTAACTAAACCTAGGTTGTTCATGGGTCTCAAGTGGGTTGTTTTAACCTGGGCATCACACTTGGTATCAGAGCAATGGTTTGAAATCTTGGACCATTGGGCACACTAGAAAACTTGAGACATGAACTATAAACCTAGCACACTTTTGAATCTAAGAAAACAAACTTGTTTGAAAATTGAAGAAGAAATAAGTATGAAGAAATATTACATTACTCTGTTCATTTGAACTGCCAGAATTAAAATCATAATAAAATAACAAGTTGTTTGAGTTGTTGTGCTTGCTTAGTGACATTTTTCTAAACCCGGGGTAACTAAGAATGTCAGATTAAATTGATTTTGTGAACTTCTAGTATAATGGAAACTTGGTTCCCCTTTGAAAATGTGTTGATTTTACAAGTCCTAAAACTTGATTTAATTGTAGGATGCATTAAGCCCTTTGTTGAGACCCTTCCTTATTAGATTTGTTGGAATGATGATTTGTATGGTGTGATTTTTGTAGTTGGATAGTAGTGGTTGTGTTCTGGGTCGGGAAGAGTTAATTAGAAGCTATTTAGAGCTTCCTTCCTTGAGTGGTTAGGAAAGAGGGTCTAGTTGTCAGTTTTCCATGTTTTTACCCGTATGAGAGAGTGGACACTAAGTTTGGGTGTTGTTTAGGACCCAATCATGTGTATGTGTTCTTGGAACTAACCTTGAGGTAGAGTACCCCTATTGGCGGCCATGAAGGGCTGCAGAGTGAATGTGGTGTTAAATTTTGTGTTTTACATTCATAATCTTGTGTATTTTATCAAGGACCAACATCTTATTTTATGATTGGATTGAGAAGCTCTAAGGATATTTTATTTATTTATAATTCTTGCAAGAATTTTCAAACTTTGCAATGTGGCTACTTAGCCACTTTTCTTGATTGCCAATATTTCTTGGACTTATTTTATTAGTGACTCGGAGCTCATTATGTTGTTGGCTACTTAGCCAAGTGTTACGTGATTCTCACTTGCATGTTGTTGAGATGGTTCTATGTTGTTTGTCTCATAATATTTTGTCATATGGGGGTACACCCTAGGTTCCTAGAATGTCTTCTTAGGTGCGTTAAGTCATGCCTTGGCTATGGATGCATGGAACCTTAAGTGTGTCTAAGATCTTAGAGTGACCCTTTCATTGCTTGACCTTGCTAGAAAGAAAGTTTGTTGTGTAGTGTGGTCTAGAGGGTAGTCTGATAGTGGTAGTGGTGGTTCTCTTACAATCTAGTAAGAGCTTGACCTTTTCGGAGTAGGAGTGTTTTATTACGGGGATTTTAGATTTTGTTATGATTGGATTTTCTTTTAGTTGATTGTAAATTTTGGTGGAAAAGTGTTGTTTCATCACCTGGTATGTTAAATTGTATCATGGGTTCTTGGTTGCATCATAGAAAGTGTTGACTCGTGGAATGTATGCATCTTGGTAACTATGGAAAGATTTAATCCCTTTCGTGAGTGAGTTATTTAAGTGTACTTTTTTTTCTCTCTTGACTTATAAATAGGTCTACCCTTACCTTAAATTTCCTTTACTATGGATAACATTCTATGACCTATTAATCTTTGGGTTACTTGGAAACACTTATGGATGCTTTGGGTCTTTTGGATCTTCCTCTTAGAAATGTTAGTTTGGTAGATCTTAATAGTTAATTTTAACGGTGCTTATATTGTACTTCCTCTTTTTAAAAAAAAAAAAACTGTAACTCTTGGCTGTAAAGTCCATGATTTGGTAAATTATTTGTTTCCCCATTGCATTTGATGATTTTTAGTGTGGATGTGGTGTCCTTGGAGTACATTTTCTTTGTCATCTAGTTTCTTTCCTAGTGGTATCCTATGGGGACATGAGAATGGAATGGAAAACCTTCTTTGGTTATTAAGGGAGTAAAATATTACCACCCTAAACAACAAAAATTGTTAAACCTTAATAGATTTGTAAAATTAAGATTACACCTCTTTAATGAGCCTTCCTTGAAAATTTCTTGTGAGACTTATGGAGACCCACTAAGAATGTGTAATGTTTCTTGAAATTATTCAGTTAATCTTTGAAATCTTGGTGTGATTCATGTTGGCTCATTGTTTCCTAGTTCTTACAAAAATTAATAGTGTGTTTTCTATGTTGAATGTCTCTTGTTCCTTTAGAATTAAAAATGTGGTGTGTTGATTTACATCTCTTTCCCATAAAAGTAATTATGTGATATGTTTGAACCTTCCTTTTCATTAAAATTTGATTGATAAGACGACTCAACTAGAACACCATGAAACTATAATTAAGGAGATTTGACCTTGAAGCTTAAACAAATAAACTTGAGCATAGAAAAAGGGAAGTGATCCTTGTTGTACAAAGTGGTAGATTAATAGAAGAAATAATAAAAAAACCATGTAGAAGAATAGAAAGGAAACCTTGTCCATCTACCTTCCTTACAAGTAAGACTAAATGCTCTCTACCTATACAGAATGGTGAGACATCATACCCACCTTCTTGGTGATCTTTATAATGTAAACCTGGTGATGTCGTAATAGAAGGAAGTTTATAACTAAGGAAACATGAAAGGAATGTTCTTAACAAGTAAAGATATAACTTTTGACTTAATAAGTTGATTTATAAAATAAGTAAGATTTATGTGTATTGAGTGCAATGTATAGTTGAACTGGTTGTTCTATTGTTTACCTAAAATTGTGAAACCCAGTTGATAGTGATGTGTTCTAATTGCTTATTACTTCTTGTCCATAGATTTATGTGCCTTTCTTGTGGTATTTTTGGGTTGAGACTTATTTGTTGTTTGAGAAGTAACCTCTTTGCGTGTTATCTTGTCCTTGGAGACCTAAGTATTGTAATTTTAAGGCAACATATGTTAAGGATATCAAATAACTTTGGGAAGTATTATTTTCTTCATATTTTTCTTGGGTCACCTTGTTATTGTAGCCCTTTTTCCCATTAGGATGGAAAGTGCGAGATGATCTTTGTTCACCCTTGGATTTTGTTTGGACCCCTTGTTACTTGTTCTTCTCCCTAGTGACCTTGAGTGGTCCTTGATGTTTCTTGTGCTCCCTTTATGGTTATTCCAAGCTTAAGTAGGAGATAAGATAAATAAATATCATTGTGATATAAGGTTTGGTGCTTGTATTGTTATGTTAGTTGCTAAGGGAGATATAAATATATGTACATGTTTTCTTTTGCTAGATAGTTGAATTATTTATATTTGGTTGGTATGGTGTTTTCAATTATTAAAACAAAAGTGTAAAAAAATTAGACTATAGGAAACCTTGTGGTCATGAATTTGCTTAGTATTACCATGAAAAGTTAATTGTACCCTATCGAGTTATAGAAGTGATTTCCTTGAATAGTTCCTTATTTTTAAATGCTTTCTGATTTAGGTGTCCTTGTTGGTTAACCTCATCTTGTGTGATCTCAATTTGTGGGACCTTGAGTAGACTTTTTCCTCGTACAAATTTGGTCATAGTTGATTTTTCTAGCCTTGTCTAAACAACGAACCTTGAAATCATGGCTTAGACATGTAGAAACCTTAACTTCTATTAATGTGGTATGTGTATCATGAGGAAACTGTGTGGTCATCTCAAGTTATGGAAATTCTCCCTGAAATTCTCTTACTTGGTGGTTACTCTTAATAATCTTTTGGAACTCTTCATGTTATATTGTTATGTGTTGTATCTTGTTTGATAGCGTAAAGTTACTCCTTAGATTTAAATGCTCGTAGCCTTACATGCAGAAAGTTTAGAACTCATCCCTTGCAATCTCCCTTCTCCTTGTTAAAATACATTGGACCAAACTGGAGTTCTGTAGACCCACACTTGTTTGAAGAAAACAATCCCATAATGGGAGTGATCCTTTTTCTGTTGCAGTTATTCCTATCTCTCTTTCCTATGACTTCTAGGAGGAATTTGAGTCTAAGGGGAGGGGGATGTAGTGCCCACTTCCCTTTGGCACCTTTTATTACTGATCATGATATTGTAGACTATATGATGGACATCCTTATAGTTTGGATTTAGTATGGTGTTAGATGTCAGATCTTGGATTATTGTTGGATCTGATTCATATATGATGCATGATGATTGTTGGAGACATTTTATATAGATGTTGACATGCTATCGGACATGTTTATATTGTAGATGTTGTTCGGACATGTGATATTTGATATTTGTATTAAACCTAGAAAATTGAAATTATTTGATGATGATATAGTTGTTGATTAAAAATGAAAATGATGTAGTTGTTACTTTGATGTTGTTGTGATTCATTTATATAGTTAGTTTTATGATTTTATTAGATTCATTTTGAATGTTCTGATATGGCCATGAGGCCAACGGAGGTATTTGTGTTTTATAGGTTAAATATCACAACAAACATCGGGGATCGGAGACTAACCACAATAGAATTCTAAGTGAATTCAACAAGGTCACCATGGCAACATGTCTTATGTGTGTGTTGTATTTTGTTAGGGATTCCCATGGGGGGATTTCCTTTATATGTGACCATAGGTTTGTGTATTTTATTAATGTGTTTCTTTTATTATTATTGTATGTATTTTGTTAGTAATGTGTTCCCTTATTTTAATTAATTAAAATTGTGTTAGATTTATGTGAGAAAACATATGGTTAAAAGTTAAATAAGTCAAATTGGGATATGGGAAAGTAATAATGGAAGTGTTGGCTCTTTGTATTAAATATGTAAGTGATGTGTAAGTTGTGTAAGAGCTTGTGTAAGTCATATTTTGGAGTAAGAAATACTCCACCTCCATGGAAATTCGAATTTTTCCTTGGGGGCTGTTTTTGGAGGCTTGTGGGATAAGTAAAACTTGTCCCATACCTCTAAATTTAATTCACCAACCATACTTATGGTTGGAGAGGTGATTTTATACTTTTGTATTACTTTTTATTAATCATGTTGCTTGTTTTGGATTGCACTCTCTTACATTTTATTTAATTTGTTGTCCCTTGAGGTGTGGGCTCTTTGGAGTGTGCAAGTAACTTGTCATTTTTCACCCACCTCTTTATTGTGCTTGGGAGAATGGATTTTATATTTTGTGTTGGATTTGAGGATGTGTGATGTGGCATCCTACATGGATCCACATCATCCTCTTCTCTTCCATATTCTATATAATTCAAACTCTCTTCTTGTTTTGGGGTTGTTGAATCATTTGGAAACTTTCTTGGGGGCGTATTTTTCTTATGGGATCTCTAGTTTTTAGAGGAAGTTTTGGGGAAATCTTTGCATGCTTGGGAGATTGTTGTTTTGGACTATGTCCTTGGCTTTGAGAGCTTTCTATTGGAAACAAAATCTATCATGGAAAGGTAGGTGTTTATTTCTTCCTTATTGTTGTTATTTTCTTGTTATGTTGTGTGTATGGAGAATGTTTTATTTCTTTTGTTGGCTGGTTGGGTAGGCGCCTTAGGGAAGGTATAAGAGAAGGCTATGGGAATCCATGTTGGTAGCATAAGGAATGTCATTGGCATCAGATTTTTGTGGAGGGATTTTGGGTTTGGGATCCACCATGGAAAATAAATAGCTTGCATTTCTTACTTTGGGGTGGGCATAAGGAAATTTGTGGGGGGCATAAGGAGAAACTTATGGGGGGCATAAGGATGTGTGTGGGATGAATTATTTTGGTGGGTTGTTCTGGTGGATGCCCAATTCCCAATTGGGAGGCATAAGTAGCTTCCCCATAGACCTTGCTCCTTTGGCTTGCATGATCAAGCCTGAGTTTTGATTGAAATGTTTTCTATTGCAGTTGTAAACTGTTGTTTTGTATTGAATTATGTTTATATTGAAATGTGTATGTGAAATAATGTTGTGTGTTGTGGAATCCAGTTGTTGCCATGGGTTGAATTGCACCTTTTATTGTATCTTGGTTGGGGCTTGGGGCCAATGATGAAGGAAGGCTTCTCCTTTCATTGGATGTCTTAGTTGGGTGGAGAGCATTTCCCTTCCCCCTCTTTTGTTATGATCAATTTGGAGAAAGAGAAAATGTGCATGTTATTGTCCTGGAGCAAAGGAAAAATGTAGTTTGGCAGTCCCTTGTGAAAACATATTTAATTTTAATCCTTTCCCACTTGTTGTGGATGATATTGTAACATGTATTTGGTGAAGAAAGATGTATGTAATTTGATTATGAAGTTAGGTATTCAAGTTGTAAAAGACATAAATTATGATTCTATTTATTTGAAAGAAATGGAAATTTTATTAATTGCATTCAAGGAATGAAAGAATATAAAGATGTTTCTCTTTTTGAAGTCAATAAAGAATTGCAAGTTCATCTCTCTTTTGCATTGTTGTGATTGAGTTGGAATATCAAACTGTGAATGGAATCTCTGTTTAATTGCAAAGGAAAGAAAATACGCATGAGAGAATTATATTGCTTCGTATTCTTTTGATATATATATATATATATATATTGGAAATCAGACTTTACCATCTAGTTTTGAAATGAATTTCTTACATACAAATAAATGTATTAGACCATATTAGAAATAATATATTACACTTAAATGATAAATTGGATATATAGAATTTTCCTTGAAGTGAATCTCTGCTGCAAATTTTAAAACTGGTAAATTTAAATAAAATGCACGGTTTTTACCAACACTTAACAATTAACTTGGAATTGATATAATTTAGCATGATAAGACATTAAGGAACTCCTTCACCAAAGAACACTTAAGAAAGCAAGTTTAAACATTGCAAATTTGAGCCAAATCCTTCTCACAGTCTTTTTTTGTCAATTGTTGGAAAATTACAAATTGGAATCATTTGAACAAAATTTATTTTCACTAAACACTTAAACCCTCCCTAGGTCAATCCTCCATGTTTTTTTGGCATGTTGAGTGAAGGAGGATATCCAATTTAATCGAATTTGAAAGTTGGAATTTACGAGTTGGCTTTTTAAAATCATGCAGATCCTTTTTGTAAAATTGACCCCTTAAACTTTATCAAAATGTAAAATTTATGTTTTCTATGCAAAGAGGGCATTGAGAGATTTCCAAAAAGTCCTTGTTTTCCCAAAACTAAGATTTCTAGCTCAATTTATGGCACTTCAAAATTTTTGTGCCTTGGCAGGAAAATTTGGGAAAACTTTCTGTGGTAGGCCTGCAACCCAAAAAATTTTTAAAAAAATGGCCCAGGAAAAAAAAATTCATCTTTTCCTCCACTGGCCCACAGCCAATCGAGAGGTCGACACATATCCTCATGGGGGGCGAAGCGTGAGGCGTGACATCTTTTTTTTTTCCCTTTAACATTTTTGAAAATTTTGGAAAAAAATTCCTTTTAGCCCTGCCGGCCCGTGGCCAATCACAGGCTGCCACATGGCAGCTTTGGGTGCTTGTGGAGGGGCGTGGACCCTTTGTTATTTTGAATTGTTTCCTTTGGAAATTCTTCCTAAAATTTCCCTCAACCCTACACTCCCAACCTAGCCTTTTTGAAACCCTTCCGCAGACGCGTGGGTCCACGCGTCAAAACTTATCCTTTCCCCTCCCTTTGGTGAAATTCATAATTAAACCCTACCACTCCACCATTCATCCTCTTCTTCCCCGCTTTGCCCTGTTGGGTGAAACGTGTCCACTAGGAATCCATGGAGGCACGGGAGAAAATTTGTATTTGCACCACGCGGGGGGAAAAATTGCTAAAGCCACCCCATGACCCGCTAACCCGTGAAAAGGGTTTTGCTCTCTCCTCTTGACACGTGCCCCCTAGAGGAAAATTTTATCCCTAAAGTTCATTTACTCATATCTTGAGTTCTTGAAGGAGTTAGGAGGAATTCTTTATATCACCGGAAAGGTGAGAAAATTTCCTATCCAATGGGAATGATTTAGTGAAATTTTAAATACATTAATTGTATGAAAAATAAAGTTGAAAATCTAAGCCTAATAGAGAGTGGGCACGAGGGTAAATTACTCCCTAAACCTTCTTTGAAATATCTAACCCTAAAATTTGAACCATATGACCTTGATAATTGTTAATATATGAAAAGTTTGTTCTAGTAATTTTAGACTTGTTCCAAAATCTATTACGGGAAGTTGTTGCCTTGTAACTGGTTATAGACACTCTTAATCGAGTTTGGGGAGTGGGTAAGTGAGACCTTACTTTGATGTTTTAAATAGGTATTCCTTTCCTCACTGTAATTTAATCCTGCTCTTATCTTGATCTTTTGGAATTAAATACCTTGGGTATTTAATTTTTTGGGTCCCTTAACCCAAAAAAATTTTAATCATGAGAATATTTAGCTAAAATGTCAGTGTAATCAGTATTTAAATTAATCCCTAGGGAGATTTGAGCTAGGTGTGGACTTATTACACTTGTTGCTTTATAATTGGAAATTAGTAATTATTATAATGGGAAAATTTATCAGTTGAATTTAATTATCTTTGAGACTTTGGTCGTTAACTCCTAATCAAAAAAATTATTCCTTAATTTTCTAACTAAACCTAGGTTGTTCATGGGTCTTAAGTGGGTTGTTTTAACCGGGCATCACACAGACCTTCCCGTAGCATCTTCTAGAACTACCTGCAGCAACAAAGTAGTATGCACCTCCAGCTGCCCATAGCCAAAGAGAACTTATCTAGCTCACACCGAAGTATAAGACAAAAAGTACCAGCTATCCTAACGCATCATATGTAATGTTATGGTTACTTTGTTAAGTAGTTTTGTAATCAGTTCTTATCATGTAAATAAGATAGGAATTAGCTGTCTCCACTCAACAAATATGAAACAAAACAACTATAATCTGTTGAGTGGTTTTTGATCATATTCCTAGCATAGAATAAGTTAGTGATCTATCTATATATATTCAGATAGAAATGTAATAGATATAGAGTAATAGATTAAGGAATGAAGTGATAAATGTATGAGAGAAGAAAAATTGTGAATGTGTGAAGACATAATATATTAAAGTGAGTTTTTTCTCTTGAGTTCATTGTAATCTCTTTGCTATAGCAATCTTTAATTGTTATAGCTTAATAGATAAATCGTTTATCTTCTTGAGTAGTTATGTGAGTTTCTAGGGTAGGATCAGAAATCACTTTTACACGAGGAAGGGCCCCCTTGAAAGGAATTACAGGGAAGATCCTATTCCTCCATTTCCTATTTATGTTGTGTGGATTGATTATCAGTTATTCATTTCATTTCTAAAAGCTAATGAGTGCATAGTGTGTTGATTTTTAGATCTACAGATCAACAACATCCATAGTTTACTTTCCAATTTGCACAAGCATTACTTTATACTCTTTGATGATTCTAGCCTACAAATACCTCACTCCAAAGTATTGTAGCATATATTTTGCAAGCCCTTTGAAAATATTACGCCCCTGGGTTGACATTTAATGAATAGCAAAGTATGAGACCTAATATCATTGGTTGATTATTTTACACATCAATTCTCACTATTTACAATCTTGTTATCATGCCACACCTTATTTTGCAAGGTCACCAACACATAAAACATCTTCTAGCACTCTTAGATCATCCTATTTTTCATTAATGAGATTTTACATCAATGACAATAATCTAACTCTCACATGCCTATAATCTCTCCCTTTGTCATTGATGGAAAAAAACCTTGTTCTTCTCCCCATTTTTACATTAATGAAAAAGAATACCTATATCTTACAATTTCCATATTCTTTCCACTTCTTTGGAGCCTTTCATAGTTAGAAACATCAACCAAACTTACTAGGAAAACATACATACATGTTTACCTTCATTAATCATTATTTTTGACCTCTTTTCATCATTAAAGTACCGTAGCTCCCCTTGGGAAAAATCACACACCCATATAACAATCATTTTGATCATGAATCATCATTCTTACCTCCTTCATGGACCTATATTATCTTATAGATACCCAAAGTAAGCCTTAAATTCATCATGCACTAGTTGCGAATAACTTTTAGGGATGATATCCCTAAACCAATTCTTCACAACAAAAATTCCAAACTTCGATAGCTATAGAAGTCCACACATAATATAAAATACCTCATTATATCTCCCCGGGTTCATACCCTCTCAATATAACCAAAAATGCAAAAATTAAATCTCATGCCTTGTTTTTATGTCATGAGGATGGTGTTATGGCGAAATCACAAAGACTCCCGATTGCTCACAAGTGAAAGGTTGAGGAAGTCAGTGTGATTTTTCAAACATGGAGTTATCCCAAAGTGTGGGACTTTGAAATTAGGCTAACTACTCCAAAGTGTAAAGAGTTGCATATCTAACCCTAATCTAATATTTCCAAGGAGACAGAGATAGAGAAAATACATGAAAATAAAACCTACTCTAAGGGAAGGTGATGCACCAAGAAGGATGTTGAAAAACTTGCACACTAAACACAAGACTATCATAACACGTAATGAAAACAACAACAATACACAAATACAATGAAATATAAAAATATGCAATAGAACACATAAGATGGTGTGAAACATCCACGTAAATGATTTTATTACTATCAAAGTTGATACAATACATCACATTTAGGGCCAAAGGCATAGATTTTGCATTATAATGTTGAGTAAGGAGGTTTGAAATCTCCAAAAATATCTTACAGACAAGAAAGAAGGGAGGGGAATATATAAGGTGTCCAATATTTTGAAATGATCCCCTCCTTATAATATATATGAAGAATGGGAGAAAGGGAGAGAGGAGGAATTCAAAATCTTGCTTCAACTAGCCTAAAATGCATTAAAATCATCTACAACAATGATGGCTACCACTACAAAACCCACGCCTCCATGTACATTTCCTTGTTGGCGAAGAAAGGAATCCCATACCTTCATCATTTTGGTAGGTGATAAATTTGGAAATATTTGTCTAAAATGGTGGAATATTTTTCCCTACTTTTAAATACTTAGTCTTACTAAAATTGCATAGAGGACGCTAAGAGATTTCCAAAAAGTCCTATCTTATGCAAATTTGAGCTCCCAGTCAAAATTTATGGCCATTTGAAGATGGGGTACCATTCTATAATAAATATGGGTGGTTAATCTTATTTTTCAAACTCGACCATTCATCGCACCCTCCAAAATTTGAAATTTCAGACTTTTGGGATTCAAGCTTTGGGTATTTGTGGTCATTATTCTTGTTCATCTCCTTGAGTTCACTTGAGAGTTTTGAAATGCCAAACCTCTAAAGTCCAAAATTTGGACTTTAGAGTTCGTAATCCAAGCACATTTTATGTAACACTTTTCATTTGGTTGGCATGAAAAAATGTTTTGAAATGTTGAAACCGTGAAGTCTATATTTAGACTTCAAGTTTTAGACCTTTTTGTTTTTGGGGTTTGATTTTCAAGATTGTTCACCCATCTGGTTATCGCATATCTTTGAAATCCTGAAAGCCTCGAAGTCTAAATTTTGGACTTCGGGTTTCAAACTTTTCTCCTCCCCGTGTGGCACTGTTCATCGTTCTACCCTGGTGCTAACTCCAAACTCCTAAATATCTAAAGTACAAAATTTGGACTTCGGACTTTGACGTCCTTCAAACCTTTTGATTTTGTTGATTGAAAAATTTTTCCCACCAAATCTAAATGCTTCCATGTCACTTCAACTCACTTGGTTCGAGCGCAAAATGTGAGCTCCCATGGCCAAAATGATCCCTCCATTTTCTCTGTGTGAGGTCATGTTTTTCCAATTTTTCCCGAGGGGCTAAATAAAATAACAGATGGATCAAAACATTCCTCACATCCCTAAAGAAAATTTTCAAAGTGGTGTTTGTCACCTTTTCATGATATTATAATTTTTTTGAGCTTATGACAAGATTCATCTCTAACTATACCTTCGTCATTCATCATTTTTCCTTACTAGGTCTTCTTGACACTTAAATCACATGCTTGATGATCAAGGAAATTTTTCCTTAATTCAATATACCTCCATAAACATGTAGCTCACAGTTATAGTGCCAATTAATTCACTAAACTCGATATGATGGAGATATTCATTCAAAATGCAAGATCTCAACTACACAATTCCTACATCAATCAACTCTACCATTTTAACCTTCTTAGCACCTTACATGATTGATTTAGGATTAACACCAGCTCCTCCTACCTTAAGAAAACTTATATACCTATAGCTCACAAATTCTCAACTTCACACTCTACTATACAATGGTATAGTGAATTTATCCAAGCTGTAATGCAAGAAATCAACAATACTAGTCTAGTAAGATACTTATCTTTATTTCGCATTGGTATAGAGCACATTATCTCCCCCTCAATATATGCACTCATATAGAAACATTTTGAACATCATGCACACAATCAATGACATGTTATTCTCCATCGTAGTACTCTGTGACCCTTTCTAGGAGTGAACTCAAGAAGCATACCTCATAATTGAATGAATCTTACCTATGCATAGATTTTTGGACCATCAACAAGAAGAAAATAACCTTACAACCATATTATCTTCCCATATTATTGTTCAAGACACCATTTCAGAATTTAATGACCAAAAAAATCCTTGAAACCATGCTTATCAACTAAAAACTTACTTCTTTGACTCTCACATGTCGATTTAAGATTTTTGCTACAACTTAATTCTTTCAAGAAGCATAATCACTCTAAATACACTTCAACCATAATTTAATAACTAATGACCCAATATTTAGACTCAAGTAACTTTCTCATAGAGTTAGAACATTTATACAAATCTCATTGTGTCTTTATAGACCTAGAAGACTTCACACTTCTTCTTCATAATGTGTCTATGATGCACAAATAGCTCTAGATATACCTCAAAGCATGAATCAAAGATTAAGACTCCACATGTATACTTGGTTTAATCTCACACATATCCGAGAATGCATATTTACACCTCGCAACTAATGGTTTGATCAAGTCATCATGAAAATGAAAGAATTCTTCTTCTTGAGACCTGATACCTCATATTTGAAACACTTGCACAACTTACATACCTTCTTTCCTATTTCTACACATATTCATAGTTTCTTAGAGATGATGATTCATTTGTCTTGCTCCCTCTCAAATTATTTGATCTCTTAATGACTGCAGGGGAAGGAATCACTCCCAACTTTAGCCTTAGGAGTTCAAATGTTGGTTTTGGAAGTGGCTTTGTCAGAATGTTAGCTATCTCCTCCTTGGTGGATACATATTCCAATTTGATCCTTTTCTCACTCACCTGATCTCTCAAGAAATGGTATTTTATTGGAATGTGCTTTATTTGTGAATGCAACATAGGGTTTTTAGAAACACTAATAGCACTTGTACTATCATAGGGGTAGTCATGTCAAGCTTTATCTTATAGTCTTCTAGAGTTTTCTCATCCATAAGACTTGTGCACAACATAGTGTTGCAACATATTCAACTTCACATGTGGAAAGAGATACTAAATATTTTTTTACTCATCCAAGAAACAAGACACTTACCAACAAAAAATTATCCTCCACTAGTACTCCTTTCATCTAGTTTACCTTCCTAATTAGTGTCCAGTAAAGTCCTTCAACTTAGATTCTTCACTCTTTGGATACCATATCCCATACTCATCAATTCCTTTGAGATATCTGAAGATTATCTTCACTACTTACAAGTGAGTCTCCTTTAGATCCTCATAAAACCTTCCAACAAGACCTACAACCTACAAGATTTCATGTCTAGTGGTAGTATCATATAATAGAATTCTAATCATGGATCTGTAATCAGTTTGGTTTACTTTAGGTGAGTCATCCTCCTTGTTTAGTTTGCATCCTATGAGCATGAGGGTTCTAATAGGATTGTACTATTCCATTTGGAAATTCTTTAACATATCCTTTATGTATTTATCTTGAGATATGAATATACGCTTCCTTATATTAATTGAATTATAGTCCTATAAATAAGGACAAATCTCTAGGCATGGACATTTCAAAATGTTTTTCATAGCACCTACAAATTTATGATTCATAACTTCATTACCCCCAAATATTATATAATCCACATATACTATAACTATTAATAAATTTCCTTCATTTTGATATACAAGTTACTATCAACAACTCCTCTCTTGAAACCTTGATCAATTAAGTACTTGTCAAGTCTTCCATACCAGGCCCTAGGGGATTGCTTTAGTCCATAAAGTGCCTTTTTCAGTTTTCATGCATAATTCCTATATTTTTTCAAGGAAAATCCATCAGGATACTCAATGTACACTTTTTATTCTATATTACCATTCAAAAATGAAAAATTGACATCCATTTGATACACCTTAAATCCTTTAAACCCTGCATATGCTAGAAACAATATAATGGCTTCCATTCTAGCTAATGGAGAAAAAGTTTCATTAAAATCAACACCCTCAACTTGTGCATTTCCATTAAAGAACAATCTATCCTTGTTTCTTGTAACTTCTCCATTCTCGTTAAGTGTGTTTCTGAACAACCATTTAGTTCTAATAAATTTATTATCCTTAGATCTAGGCACCAATTCCCAAGCTTATTTCTTTTGAATTTGATCTAGTTATTCATTCATAGGCTTGACCCAACAGTCATCTAGCATTACGCTAGAGTTTAAAGTTGTTTATCCATTCAATCGAGTTACCTCAATACTAATTTATGTTTGCTATGGGGGAGGAAATGGTTTTGAACTAACATAATTCATTTTGTAAGCTCTTTCTCTCTCATAATCAACCTAAGTTGTCATAGATGTACTTCTTTGCATGGGTTAAACAATTTTTTCACTTCATGTGTAGTAAGAAAATAATTAACTTAACTAAATGATTCAATTCGATAATCGAACAAAGTGATATGGTAACAAGACATGTTTCTATTGATGTGTCTGTCATCATGAAACTGATCATGCTTGTGTAACTCTTAAACTTTGGATGAAGTAGTGTAAGTTATTACACTATCAAGTTCACCAAGTTCTAATCAATAGTGTGAGATGTTAGATGGGATTTGATTAATCGAACCAAGGTATACACTTATAAACATCACTTGTAAATCAATTTGGGGAAGGCATTGTTGTTGTAAATCAGCAGCACCTCGGATGCAAATCAAGGTTATAAGTTTATGTTCAGGGCATCTAGTGTGATTGCACAACATTGAAACCTCTCTCCAAGTGTGGGACTTGCAAGATGAGAGAGGAATCTCTAGATTAGAGGCTGGTTCCTCAAACTCCTCTGATTAGATCTATATTTACACAACTGCAGAGGTTCAGATCCTAATTTTATCCTAATTTGCAAGGAGACAGGGATAAGAAATGTAAAAATTGAAACTAAACTGATAAGGGTGATACACCAAAGGAGTGGTGAGCACTTCTTGTTCATGAAAATTGACACAAATCAGAAATTTCAACATAAAACATCATGCACAGGTTGATAAGCTATAATCAAGGGTTTGAAATGAAGCAAACAACACATACAAAGGACTGAAAGCATTCACAGAGCCTGCATTGTGATTTTCAACATCAAAATCCTTGTATTCCAACACCAAAGAGGCAGAAAAACCTATTACAATCCCTGGAAGGTTTGATACTTCCAAAATCACTTGTTGAAGGTGAAAACAGAAGCTTGTTGTGCAAAAAGGTGTTCCACTTTGAAAAATGAGCCAAATCGGCTTTTTACGGTACAAGGCATGGGTCGAGCCCAGGAGAGAGAAAACATGAAAAAACATGGGAGCCATTCCCCATTGACCAAAATGCATTAAAAACAACATGGAGGTCCTTACAAACCCATGCCCTGACATTTTTGACCATGCTGGAGAAGAATGCGACCCATTTTGCATTAAAATTGGTTGTTGAAACGTTAGTTCTGTCCATGGGCGCGTACCAGAAGTATTTTTTATTTTTTCCCTCCAAACTAAACCAAAATTCAAAATTGACCATAAAATCTTGTAGATAATTTCACCAAATTTCCATTTATATAAAGAACATGAAAATCCAAGCTCTGGATCGAAAGATATGGCGATTTGAAGTTTTAGGGCAAAAACAGGCCAAAATTAGATCGGCGGGCAAAAAGTTTGAATTTTTACCCGTTTGGTCTTTGGAACATTTTTCAAAATTTCCCTACGCTCCGCCACTCCAGGTGCCACATGGCACATTTTGATTGGGCACGGGCCCTTCCTAACCATTTTTTCCTTCGGGTTGCTTAGTGTTTTTTTGCCCTTGGACACGTGGCAGCTCCTGATTGGCTACAGGCCTTCTAGGGAAAAATTTCCCACCAAAACTCCACTGAGCCATAACTTGAAAAATACGTGGAGTTAGGAGGAAAAATTTACCTTTCTGGAAAGCTGAGAAAGAGCTCTATCCAATGGTGCCATTTCTAGAGAGATTTGAGTGCCTGGAAATCAAAAAATGGAGATTGAGGCACAAGAGAGGCAAGAACACAAGGAGTTAGCCATCCAAAATGAGTAGGGGGCACATTTTGGATAACAATTTTGGCAACTCAGAGGGTTCATCTGCCTGCTAGATGAAAATACCAGTTTCCTGAAGCATTCCATTAGGCATGGAGTCATCAAATTTTCTGTTTGGAACCCCAACTGACTTAGAATGTTATAAGGAGGAAGATGGAATATCACTTGATGGAGCAAGGCCTGCAAACACATTCCCAGGAACAGATAAGTCGTGCCCAAAGCACTTAGGGAAAGAAAAAACAACCTATAGCAAAACAATTTGCATAAGCACTTGGAGGAATGCAAACCTAAGCTAATATTTACAAGGTGGAGAATTTCCCTCTAGTAGCAATGCTTTAGATAGATTCCATTGACTGGAATCTATAATTCTTCGCCATCCAATGAAGACAATTGGAAGGCATTGCATTGTCCTTACACTTTGTGACCATGTATGGGCCACTCCAAATGGCATAAAATTTTGAATGCCTTCTTGGTTTTTCTCTATTTGCATCCCATTTTAACACTAGATCTCCAACCCGGAAAGATCTACTCTTGGCCTTCTTATCAAAGGTCTTCTTGATCAAAGCTTGATCCTTCTCCATTGCTTGGGATGCCCGATCTTTAATCTCTTAGAGCTCCATCAACTCGCATATCTCACCTCCATGGGCCCAAGCTCTAGAAACTCTAACTCGGTTCATGAGTTCTAATGTTGGCAACTCAAGTGACATGGGCAAGATTGCCTCTCTTCCATAAACAAGCCCGAATGGAGAGTTACTTGTGGATCTCTTGGGAGTTATCCTATCAGCCCATAAGGCTGATTTCAGTTTGGTATGCCAAGACCTCGATTCTCTTCAAGAGTTCTCATAATGATCCTCAACAAGTTCTTGTTTGTAGACTCGGCGACCATTACCTTGAGGGTAATAGTTTGATGAAGTACTTAGGTAGATCCCTGTTCTTGATGCCCACTCCGATCACCTGGATCCAATGAATGCCAATGCATTATCTAAGATTATTGTAGCAGGTATGCCAAATATGGTTCTTGTGCCCTCATAGAAGTATAAGATGCTAGACTCATTTGCTTCTTTGAGTGCTACTGCTTCAGTCCATTTGGTGAAGTAGTCTGTGGCTGTCAAAATCCATTTGTGCCCTTGGCTTGAATTGGGATTAATGACTCCAATGAAGTCCAAACCCCATTGCATGAATGGCTGGTCAACTGAGATTGGATGCAATGGAAGGGCAGCAAGTCTCTCTTTTCCTATGAAGAACGCACAATTCTTACACCTCTTGATCCATGCAAAGCAATCACTAAAAATCTTGGGCCAATAATAACCAGCCTTCATAATTTTTAGAGTTTTCACTCGGTGAAAAATGACCACCACCTGGTCCACCATGGAACTTGTCCAACACCCTATGAATTTGATTTGTGCTAATGCATCTCAGTAGCACTCCATTCACATATTTCTTGAACAAAACTCCATCAACAATGGCATATGGGACAGCCTGCAATCTGAAGTGTCTTCTTTGGGTCTTGTTCATCTCCAGAGGGCATAGGCTTGTGCTTAGGAAGTGTATTATACCTTGGGTCCAGCAAGGAGTGGGGACAACATTATCCTCTTCTTGAGTGCTACCTTGCACATGGCTGTCTTGAATCTGTCAAAATAGCCTCTTCTTTATTGCATAATCCTTTTGCTTGCCTAATCAGCTGCTCACACAATCCTTTTCCTCTTACCAGCTTGGTGACCTTGATCTCAATGTCATACTCCATGACATGAGTGATCCAACCTGCCCTTTTCTCATTCAAATCCTTGTTGAGGAGGAAGTCTTTAACCCCAGCATGAGAGACCAGCAACTGGACCTTGTTGTTTGAGACTAAATGCTTGAATTTCTTCAAGCTTCTGATTACTGCAAGTACATGCTTCTCAATAAAAGAATACCTCACCTCATAGTCATCTAGGCTCTAGCTGAAGAAAGTAATTGGCTGCTCATCGTTGTCCTTGTTCTGCTATACCAAAATGGTAGAAATAGTATCATTACCTCCAAATGCATAGAGGATGAAATCCTTGGAGAAGTCCGGGTTGATGAGGGTTGGTGCTTGAGAGATGGCTTCTTTGATTGCTTCAAAACTCTCCTTGCCTTCTATTGTCCACTTGAAAGCCATGATTTTCTTTAACATTTTGGTGATAGGTTTGACAACGGCTGCGAAATCTGGGACAAACCTTCAAACAAAGTTTATCCTCCCCAAGAAACACTGAAGGGCTTTCTTGTGGCTTGGCAATGGTAGTGCTCTTATGGCTTCAACCCTCTCTGGATCAATTGCTAATCCTTCTTTGGAGACAATATGGCCAAGGGGCTTTCTTTCATGTGCAAGAAAGATACACTTCTTAGGATTCAAAGACACTCCAAATCTCCTGCACCTTGTGAAGACTTGTCTCAAATGAGAGAGGTGGTCTGCTGCATTTTTGGAAAAAATAGTGATATCATCAAGGTATATCAGCACCATGTTGTTAATCAAACCTTTGAACGCCATGTCCATTGCTCTTTGGAAGGTAGCACCAGTGTTGGACAGCCCAAATGGCATTTTCCTATATGCATAAGTTCCCATTTGGTTGTGAAGGTTGTCTTGAATCGGTCTTCTTCCTTCACCATAATCTGATTGTAGCCCGAGTAGCCATCAAGTAGTGAAACCTCTCGGAGCTAGCCATAACTTGCAAGATTTTCTCCATGGGAGGGAGTGGATAATGGTCCTTGAGAGATGCTCTATTCAAGTCTCAAGTCAACACACAATCTGATCTCTCCACTCTTCTTTTCTCGATGGAACCAAATTGGTAACCCAACTAGAATGCTTGATTGGGAATATGATCCTTGACTCAATCAGCTTGTTCAATTCTTTCCTCATGAGAGGCTCCATGTGTGGATTGACTGGTCTTTGTTTCTACCTGACAGGCTTCGTATTTGGATCCAATTCAATGGTACGCTGAGCTAAGTTGGGATTGAAACCTTTCAAGTCTTCATAGCTCCAAGAAAACACATCAGGGAACTCTTGACACAGTTGTATGAACTCATACCTTTCTTGTTCAGTTGTCATCTTTCCAATTTGCAATGGTTTGTTCTCTTCCACCAAGATGGATACTGAATCTTCTCTCTTGACCTGAATGTTTTCTTTCTCCTTCCTAAACTGATCATTGGGATTAAAAATGGACTCCAATGTGATAAGTCCCTTGGGCAGCTTGTTAGTTCTCAGCTGTACCACTTGGTCACCATACTGTTGTTCCAATTTTTCTTGATTCTTAGCTGAGAACTTAGCTTCTTCTTGTAAGAAATGGATGATTTACTAGTCATTCTCAAACACTTGCCAACTTACATTGTTATCCGGCACTGAAGGCCTCACAATCACGTGGATGTTTGGCTGTACCTTGTCTTGTTGAATGCTTTCCACAATGTCAAAGGCTGCCCCTACTGCTGCAAGCCTATCAGCAGCTTGGTTCTCTTTCCTAGGAATGGATTTGATGCCAAAACCCTCAAAATCTTCCATGAGGTCCCACACCCTATTCTTGTAGCACTTGAGTAGATCATTCTTGACAGCATGCTTCCCCTTGACCTGGTTGACAATCAACTCACTGTCACCGAAGACTTGCAAGTTATTTATTCCTCTCTTTATTGCCCAATGCATCCCTTGCACCAAGGCTTCATATTCAGCAGTGTTATTGGAGCATGTAAACTAAAATCTAAAAGCTGAATAGTACTTTACTCCTTGAGGTGAAATAATCATAGCTCCACCTCCTGCACCTTGTCTACTCCTTGATCCATCAAAAAATAGTTGCCATACCTCATTTTCATCCTTGTAGTTTGGCTTGGTGATGCTAGGAATGGGATGATCTTCTTGATGTATGCAATAGACCCCTAGCTCAGATTCTTCTACTTCTTGATAAGGATCAAAAGCATGCACCTTGTTTGCCAATTCATCAAGAGTTAGATCTGGGATGCTTCCAACCTTGGTGTTAGCTTCATCGATTGCTTGGGTGATCTTCTTGATCAAATGTTGAACAATTGGCATTGATTTTACTGGGAGTGTAGGGCTCAATGTGGAAGTTTGCAATATGTTCAGACATGATTGTAGTTTTGGTTCCATACCTCGTTCTGAATAGCATGTGTGACCAATCAGCAGAAAAATATCCTCCAATCTTGGCTGTGAAGTCCCCCAACAAGGATAGGGCAAGGAGTGGTGGAAGGTCTATAACTGATACATCTTGTAAGACAACAAAATTTGGACATGCATGCAAGGTAAGACTCAAGTTTCTAATCACTCTAGTTGTTGTTACTACTGTCCCATCCAGCTGCACTACCCCTTTGGATATGGTTTCATACTGGAGCCCTAGCTGATCAGCTATTTGCTTGGGCATCACTGAGCTACTTGCCCCGGAATCTATCATGCAATTGTACACTAACTGATTTCCAATGATTAATGAAACATAAAAAGGAGGGGGCTTCAACATTTTACCTTGCTGTCCTCCATGATTCCCCTCAGGCTGGGAAACATTTGTGAGCACTTTCTCTTGCATCTGAACTTGCTGATTTGAAGTTGGCCAGTCCTTCATGGCAGCTTGTAGCAAATCTCTTTGGCCTGGGATAGATAGGGATTCCCACATTGATATATTTACATTTGTCTTCTTCATCTGATCAATAATACTGAATGGTGATGAAGGATCTCTTTTCTTTCCCTTGGTTGGCACATTCACTCCTTGCATGTGGGCAGCAACAACTGGTATTTGAGTTGGTCTAGGAGTTGTTCTTGGCTGCCCTTGTGCATTTGAAATTGGATTTTGCTTGCCAACCATTTGTGGAGCCATGGAAGGTTGTGGATTGGTTGGAGCTAATGGCTGCTCTTCACCCAAATTCCTTCTTTTTGACCTTGTGTTGGCTGCAACACCTTGAGAGACTGTCTGATTCATGCCACAAAAATCCTCTGCCTGCCAGTTCACAAGTGTGGTGTCATTTGGGGCTGATTGCTGTTGGAATGTTTCTTATTGTTGGTTGTTTCCTTGACTGCCCTCACCCTCCACACCAGTAGTTGTCACCATTAATGCTTGATTCAAAGCACCATTAAAGCACATGGATTGGTTGTGAGGTTAATTACATGAAAAACACCAATCATACTCCTGAGAAACGTTGTTTTGTGTTGGCACCAATGCCTTAGAGGCAGATATGGCATTAGGATTATAGGGCTGAAATGGTCTATTGGTAGGAGGCCTTGTTTGATTTATATTTGCAGCTGGATTAGGTGGTCTTTGTGGTTGGTATGGCTGCCTGTTAGGCTGAGCTTGGGGCTGATAAGAAGGTCTAAAACCTTGGGCTTGTTGCCTCTTGAGAGTAACCAGCTCATTGCCTAGGTTTTGCAATTGCTTCATGACTTCTTGAAGCTCATTTGGGGCACTTGGAGATGAAGTAGAAGCTTCATTTGAACTCCAATTTCTAGGAGTGGGAGAAGGAGCCAAATTAGGTGCTTGATTAGTGTTTGGGCTCTCTAAACTTGGAAACAATGGCATGGGAGGTCTAGGGGCTAGTTTTCCAGCTTGGATCAAACAATTTTCAGCCCTAATGGAAATGCTATAAGCCATAGGGATAGTTATGCCTCCCATGGACTGAATCAACATAGAAATATCAGAATTTAGAGCTTTGAGGTAGTAGAGAAAAGCACCTTCCGCTGTTGGCCTGACTGCCACTGGAATTCTCTCCCAAGTCTTTTGAAATCTAAAGTTGAAATCAGTCAGCTACTCATTGGGAGCTCTCTTGATGGTTGTCAGCTACTCCAAAAGAGAAAAGTTGTCTCCCTTCTCTCCAAATTACTCATGAAGTGATATACATAGCTGGTTCTAATTCTAAATAGAACCTGAGGCAAGACTTCTAAACCATTGCAATGCTTTCCCCTTGAATGAAGATGCCAGCAATTTGATAGCCACTTGCATCTCATTGATTTCATGAATTGCACAAAGGTTGGCAATGTCTTTAACATGATCACCTGGAGTAGTCTGATTCTCTCCAGTGAAGTATGGAATGTTCTTCAAGGCTGCAATTGGAATTGGATGTTGTGCATTGAGGGCAAGTGGGTTGCTGCCTGTGAAATTGACATAGGGGTTGTTTTGTGCCATTCTAATTGGTCTTAAAACCCTTGTTGACTTAATGAAAGGCCTACCAGGTGGAGTTGAGAGAGTTCTGTTTGGTGGAGATGGAGACCTTTGGATTCTCCTCCCACTTTTCCTTACTCTTGGAGATAACTATGATATTCAAACAGCGCCTCTTCTTCTCCAACTCTTGACCTTGTAGTGATTCTTCTCATGAGTTTTCAAGTCTGCACTGCTAAAACCAGCTGATTCTTCTTCCTTGGAGTCGCCAGATGTGCAACTTATAGGTCTTTTAAGAAAGAAAATTGCAGCAGATGCACATCAACTTTACTGCAATGAAAATGAGACCTCTAAGGTCCCACCGGGCGTGCCAAAACTGTTGTTACAAATCAGAAGCACCCCTGGATGCAAATCAAGGTTCTAAATTGATGTTTAGGGCATCTAGTGTGATTACACAACATTGAAACCTCTCTCCAAGTGTGGGACTTGCAAGATGAGAGAGGAATCTCCAGATTATAGGCTGGTTCCTCAAACTCCTCTGATTAGATCTATATTTGCACAACTGCAGAGGTTCAGATCCTAATTTTATCCTAATTTGTAAGGAGACGGGGATAAGAAATGTAAAAATTGAAACTAAACTGATAAGGGTGATACACCAAAGGAGTGATGAGCACTTCTTATTCATACAAATTGACAAAAATCAGAAATTACAACATAAAACATCATACACAAGTTGATAAGCTGTAATCAAGGGTTTGAAATGAAGCAAACAACACATAAAAAGGACTCAAAGCATTCACAGAGCTCGTATTATGATTTTCAACATCAAAATCCTTGTATTCCTACACCAAAGAGGTAGAAAAACCTGTTATAATCCCTGGAAGGTCCGATACTTCCAAAATCACTTGTTGAAGGTGAAAATAGAAGCTTGCGTGTGAAAAACATGTTCTACTTTGAAAATGAGCCAAATCGGCTTTTACAAAGGTATGGGTCGAGCCAGAGAGAGAAAACGTGAAAAACGTGGGAACCATTCCCCATTGACCAAAATGCATTAAAAACAATATGGAGGTCCTTAAAACCCATGCCCGACATTTTTGACCATGTCAAGAAGAATGCGACCCATTTTGCATTAAAATAGGTTGTTGAAACGTCGCCTGGTCCACGGGCGTGTACCATAAGTGTTTTTTTATTTTCTCCTCCAAACCGAACCAAAATTCAAAATTGACCATGGAATCTTGTAGAGAATTTCACCATATTTTCATTTATATAAAGAACGTGAAAATCCAAGATCTGGATCGAAAGGTATGGCGATTTGAAGTTTTAGGGCAAAAACAAGCCAAAATCGGATCGGCGGGCAAAAAGTTTGAATTTTTACCCGTTTGGTCTTTGGAACATTTTTCAAAATTTCCCCGCGCTCTGCCACTCTAGGTGCCACATGGCACATTCTGATTGGGTGCGGGCCCTTCCTGACCATTTTTTCCTTCGGGTCGCTTGGTGTTTTTTCTCCCTAGCACATGTGGCAACTCCTGATTGGTTGCGGGCCTTCTAGGGAAAAATTTCCCACCAAAACTCCACTGAGCCATAACTTGAAAAATACGTGGAGTTAGGAGGAAAAATTTACCTTTCTGGAAAGCTGAGAAAGAGCTCTATCCAATGGTGCCATTTCCAGAGAGATTTGAGTGCCTGGAAATAAAAAAATGGAGACTGAGGCACAAGAGAGGCAAGAACACAAGGAGTTAACCATCCAAAATGAGCAGGGGGCACATTTTTGATAACAGTACTACTTGTATACCTTGTAAACAAAATTGAAATAGTATTCTACGTTAGATCGGGTAGATTTAATTGACCCATAGTCATGCACATGATTAATTGATTGTTATCTAATGAAGTGTAATTATATGGTTTCTAGATTTAAATGGTGTTCATTTAAATCATTGAAGGCAATAATTAGTATGGGAAACAAACAAACAAAGAAGAAAAATTATCCCGTAATTTGAAGTATTGAAAAGTAAGTGTTACATTTTGGTATCGTGAGCTAAAGGTTATAACTTTTAAACCTATTGAGTCCTCACGCTAACAAAAATTTAATTCTTGTCTAACAAAGAACATGGTTAGAATAAGGGAAATTTTGCAAATAACTAACTGTAGGTGGTGACGTATCCATATCACATAAGTTGGATAAGATACCCATTTCCATTTAGGATACACAAAAATATATGGTTGTTCTTGAACAAGTCATGGGTAATGACAATAATAAACGAAGATGGTAGTGAACCATCTCAGAACAATATAATGATGTAAACAAAAATGTGTAGACCGAATGTGTTAATTAATATAAACACAATAAATCTCAATGATGCAAATGCTAATATAAATATAAATGTTAACATAGTTAATTAACCCGAGACCAAGTGGTCATGTTTGGTAGCTGAAATGTCAAATGATATCAAAAGGATTAACCTACCAAAGTTTGACAATATAACCTTAGGTGATGGAGCCAAGAACTCGGCTCAATGAAATGGAGAAGTATTTCAGAGAGGAAACCAAGTAAGTTTGACGAGCTTAACATCTCTCTAATGAGGCATACTCATGGTGGGACAACCTGGAAGGTAGAACTAGTTGCTAATGAGGAAAATCTAACCTTGGATCAATTTAAAGTGTACTTTAGATAAATTTGGTTACCCCAGCTATCATATGACCGAGAAGATGTCTAAATTTCATATACTAACTTAGGTAAAGTTGACAAAGTGACCAAATACTAGGAGAAGTTCACAAAATTTTTGAAATACGTACCTCAATATGAAAATAATGAGAAATTTCACATCAGGAAGTTCTTCATGGGATTAAACCCAATAATAAGAGGTGAAGTTGATGTCCATGAACCATCAATTATGGATGATTTCTTTGAGAATTAAATCATATAATAATAAAAATTATTGGCCATTTTCGCGCATAAAGAGGAGAATAAAACAAAAACTATTAATGTACCTTATCCCTTAGCACATAAAAAAGTGGCATGGAAAAATTTTAGTAGTAAGAAGAGGAATGGTAATGGAAATGGAAAGAAAAACACAACAACTAAGACTGTTGCAAATAATAAGAAAAATGTATAGAACAACATAGCTAGTAAGGAAAATAAAATTGATAGGAAAGGACCCTTCAAGGATTGTTTTATTTGCGGTCTAGATCACTATGCAAATAACTTCCCTCAGAGGAAGAAGGATAAAAACCAGCAGCACCACATACATGTTGCAGTGACTGAAAAGTAAGCTGAAAAGAAAGCTAAGCTACTTTAAGTTGCAAGTAATTTATATGGACTACCCGTAACTATTTTATTTGATACTAGTGCAACTGAATGTTTTGTTTTAACTATATTAGCATCTACAATTAAAAGAAAATTTGTATATGAAATATTTATGGTTTTTTCAACATGGGAACAACATTTTTCACACTATTAAATAATGCATGTTTGGAATGACATTGAACTGCAAATATTTACCACCGAGATAGACCTTTACCTAGCTCCACTAGAATCATATGACATAGTCATAGGTATGAACTAGTTATCCCAACACAAGGAAATTATATATTGCCTTGAAAAATAGATCAAATGCCTTGATGAATTGTAAAAAATAGTAAAAATTGAGGGAGTAAAAGGAGGTTTTATATTTAGAAAAATATCAACCATGCAACTTAAGAAAGATAAAAACAAGGGTTGTGTGCTATATGCTATAAAAATTGTAGATTTGGGTGAAGAAGGTAAGGCTTCTGTGGAATATTATCCATTGTTACATGAGTACAAAGATGTATTTCCAGAATAACTACCTGTTCTTCCACCCAAAAGAGATTTTTATTTCACAATAGATATCAAACTAGGAATCGAACCAATATCTAAGGCTCCCTACAAAATGAAAACAATTGAAATTGCTGAGATGAAAGCACAACTTCATGAACTATTATCAAAAGGTTTGATCAGACTGGGTGTCTCTCCTTGGGGATCACTAGTCATATTTGTAAAAATAAAGATGGAACACTTAGGCTATACATCGACTATCAGATGATTAACAAATCCACAATCAAGAATAGATACTCCCTCTAAGAATTCATGACCTCTTTGATCAGATGCATGGTGCATCAGTTTATTCTTAGATTGATCTATGATCAGGTTATCATCATTTGAGAATAAAAGAAGAAGATATTCACAAAAATTCCTTTAGGACAAAGTATGAACACTTTGAGTTCAATGTGTTACCATTTGGGTTTACCAATGCTCCAACAAATTTTATGAATCTAATGGATAATATCTTTCAAGCATACCTATACAAGTTTGTGCTGGTATTCTTGGAAGATATTATCATTTATTCTAAAAGTGTTGATGACCATAATGAACATCTTATGATTGTCTTAGATTTTCTAAGAAAGATAAAACTTTATGGTAAGCTTTCAAAGTGTTCATTTTATCAAAACAAAGTACAATATCTTGGACATATAATAAACAAGGATGGAATTTCTATAGATCCATCAAAAGTTGTAGCAATAATTGAATGGATACCACCTAAAAATGTACATGAAGTGAGAAGCTTCATGGGTTTAGCTGGATACTATCAAAAATTTGTAAAAGACTTTCTAACGTCGCTACTCTAATTACTTATTTGTAGAAAAAGGATAAGAAATTTATTTGGTCTAAAAAGTGTGAAAAAATTTCAATTTATGAAGAAGAAATTAACTACATCACCTCTACTAGAATTTTCAAACCCAAATGGGAACTTTACTATAGTGACTGATGCCTTTGGTGAAGTATTATGAGGTATCTTGCTATAAAATGACCATGTGATTGCATATGAGAGTAGAAATCTCAAAGTTCATGAGCTGAATTATGTTCCCCATGCCTTACAGCTTGTTGCCATTATGCATGCTTTGTAAGTTTGGAGGCAAATTTTACCTTTTGGGAAATCCCTTTAAAATGAAAACAAATCATCTCAGGCTGAAATACATCATCACACAGCCAAACCTGAAAGTGAGGCAGCTAATATGGTTAGAATTATGATCACAATATGACTTCAATATCAGCTATATAAAAGGTAAAGAAAGTCAAGCAGCAAAGGTTGCACTAAGTCATAGGAAGAACATTTCCACTCTTGTCAATTTGAGAACCCAATTCAAAGAAGAAGTAAGGAAAGGAATGATAGCTGATTCTTATTATTAGTGGGTTGAAATAGCACTTTTTGCAAATCCTAATGATAAGAGATACAAAGGATTCATGATCGATAAGGAAGGATTCCTAAGGTTTGAAAATCAATTTTATGTACCCTTGGAAAATGAACTAAGGATGAAAGTGATAAAAGAATTTCATGATGATCCTTATTCTGGACATCCTAGAGTGACTAAGATGTTTGCTAATGTAAAATAGTAGTATTTTTGGAAAGGGATGAAAAATGATATAGTAAATTATGTATCTCATTACTTGGAATGTCAACATGTTAAGGTTGAACACATGCATCCAAGTAGGACTGTTGTACCCTCACAACATTCCGTAATATAAATGGAAAGTAATCAATATGGAATTTATGTAAGGGTTTCCAATGTCTAAAAATAAACATGATGTAATCTTGGTTGTAGTTGAAAAATTAACAAAAGTATCTCACTTTATACTAGGGAATCTAAAGGACAATTCATCCGTGCTTGGAAAAAGGTTCATGCATAAGATTTTCAGATTGCATGGAGTACCTAAATTAATAATTTTAGATCGGGATCCTAGGATGACTTCTTATTTTTGGAAAAATTTAAATTCAACCTTAGGGACAAAGCTAAATTTTAGTTCCGAAAATGATGGACATACCGAAAGGGTAAATCAAACAATGGATGATATGCTCATAATGTACTACATGGATCAATAGTACAAGTGGGAAGAATACCTACCACTAGTTGAGTTTTCTTATAACAACACTTATCATTCATCACTAAAAATGGATCCTTTTGAGGCATTGTATGGACGGAAGTGTAGGACACCTATCAATTGAGATAGTGTGGAAGATAGAGAAGTAGTAGGACCTAAAATGTTGACTGAAATGGAACAACAAATCAAAGTAATTTATGAGCAATTAAAAGAACTCATAGATAGGTAGAAAAGCTACATTAATTTAAAAAGAGTTGACAAGATATTTGACAAGGGGATAAATTTTTCTTACGGGTCAAGCCTAAGAAAAGTTCAATTTCTTTTGGGAAATCAGCCAAGATGTCATCTTTCTTTGTTGGACCTTATAAAATTATTGACATAATCATCCTTGTGGCATACTTCGACTAGCGTTGCCTTACTGCATTGTCCAAGATGCATGATCTTTTCATACCTCCTTGCTTAAAAAGTATGTATCTGATTTATCACATGTACTTAACTAGAACTTGTTATTTGTTCAGATCCAAGAATCATCATGGTTGAACCCATTCGGGTGTTGTACACTCATATGTTGTACTTGTGAAATAGAGAAATAAGTCAGTGCAAGGTCTAATGGGACCAATTTTATGAAGAAATCGTAACTTGGGAGAATTTAGATGAAATAAAAACTACTTTTTCACAACCTGCTTCAATGAAAGTTGATAGAACATAAATTTGATATACTCTTATTATTCATTATTGTTTGAATAAATGAAAAATGTCATAATTTTTGTTGTTTTGGAAAAAACTTGGTTAAAATGGGATGTTACAACCAACAAATTATATTTTTTAAAACTCAAAACTTGATGTTTGCAAGTTTTAGTTATACTTTCTAAATATTTGATGTTTTAATAAGTATATTCTTATCTGATTTGGTTAAAATATGTACATGGATGGAATAAATCATCGGGATGATGATTCTTAAAGGGGAAAGTATGTCATACCCCATTGTTTTAATTTTTATGAGTGTTAAACAAGCTCTTATATCAGTGCAGCTCGCAGGACATGAAGACCAATTTCGATATGTTTTTTTAGAGCAAAAAAACATATCATAACTTTCCTTTGTGTCCTGCAAGCTTCCGGATACCAAAACTTGTATGGTTTATAAATAATTCTACCCTTACTTTGAATAAAGTATGAATTTTCATTACACTTTTGTGTATTGTATGGATCATAATAATAGTTTTTTTTTGTTATGATCTTGATTGAGTACATTAGTAGTGAATGTTGATCGTAATGTACTTTTGATTATATCAAAGATAAAATACATGACTCCATTGACAAATTGCATTTAATATTTCTATGGTCCATTACTAGATTCCAGTAATGATCTCATTAAAGACATTATTGAATATAATTTTAACGAGCTTAATGTAGCATTACTGCAAGGAATGGATAAAAATAAAGCCCTAAGTTATGAACAAGGCTAAAACACGTCTACTAAAACTATAACTTTTACGAGTAATTATGGGTGAAAGCATTATTAAGGTTATCATTTATTTAAATGTGTAATAACATTAATAATATCATCCATAGACCATATCCTAAGTTTAATCTTTAAATGGTCATCAACCATATTAAATATTATAGCTATTTTGATTATTACTAAGGGGTGGTATCTCGGTTGAGAACCGACCCAAACTCATATGGTATCAAGTTACAATTAATCCATTAATTAAAATATGTCCACATTTGCATTAGAACTGAAATTTCATTGAAGTTTTAAACTGGCCAAAGGCCAACCATGCAAACATGGAGATTTAAGTGGACTTGGTCTTGGAACATCATGTCACTTTATAAGGTGAGGATTTATTGTTAAGTTTTGTAATAGAAACATAAATATGTATGACAGTTGTTAAATATGATAAATTGGAGGAAAACTAGAATTTTTATTGGTTGCATTAATGGGAATTGAACCAACCCTATGGATGTGGGGAGAAGAGATAAGCTTCTCAAGGAAGCCACCTGAAAAATAAGAGTTATTTTTGGTTTCATTTTGTTAGGGATATTCTTTCTGCCTCTCAAGATTTGCATGGAGAATTTATGTGAAGCTATTTTTGTATTATCTGTAACAACACTGCATGCATATTTTTAAACTGTATGTGAGTATTCCTTGGGAGCTATTTATAATCATTATTATGATAAAAATGAGGTTACTCGATCGATTTGGAGATAGTTTCTTTGTTGGATTTCATGAGTGCTTGTGGAAGTCTTTTAGAAAATATTGCTTGGACTTGGTCGGCTTGGAGAAATACTCGAGAAGATTCGTGCTAAAATATATAGGAATGAAATCATTTTATTCCTATATTTATTATTTATAGCATTAAAATATTTTTAACGTTTTAGTAACCTAAAATTTATCTTCTCTACAAGAAGATAAGATTATCGATTGATTCCTACATGTGATAATTTCTATTTCATTTTTATATATATATATATATATATATATATATATATATATATATATGGTTTTTTATCATTCCCTAGGTATGAATGAGTGAATTAATTTTATCTAGATTTTGAACTCTCATTTTCTTGCTCAAAATAAAGGGGTTAAAAACCCATTGTGGGCCTTAACTTGAATATTTACTTATGTGTCTGGGCCTACGTGACCATTCTTTATATACCCATTAAGAAGCTTAGTTTAAATATTTGATTGTAGATTTATAGGTTGGTTCACAATCTTCAAATACCCATTCTGAAAGAAGGTTATTATGGGTATGTATTAGTCGCCTTTGTAATCATGTTCACTATTCCTTATACTTGGTTTGGCAATTAAATGATACAAATCAGGTCTAGCTTGAAATATGCGCAAGTCTTGTGGAAAACCCATTTTGGTTTATGACTTATGCTTATATGATTTTTGTTGGCTTTTATAGATGAATATACAATTGTCGTCTTATGATTAAAACTCTCGGCTCTGCATGTATATGAGTACATATAAAAAAATTTTGTTTGGGGATCAAATAAGGATTTTATATCTAAAAAAAAGAGGCGTGGTCTTGCACCCACCAAAAATTCAGTCTATAATACCCATTTACAAGTGCACCCATGTGAGTATTAAATGGTTGTTAATGATATGTAAATCATTTTTGGATTTTTCTAACTAGTTTAAATGGAAAAAGGAATTTGATTAGTTTTAGTGTGCTAATGTAGAAATGTGTTGTGGGTAGTAGAGACCTATTGGGAAAGGAACTATCACAACCAAACCATGAGCTTAAGTAATTAAAATATGATGGAGACGTGATGCCTATAATTTGACATTGTATTATGTAGTGTTTGAATAAAATAAAAGTCCCATTTTGGTTCGGAATATTAAGGAAGGCTCGATTTATTTAAGGTATCTTCCTATTGAACAATTTACTTTTCTTCTTGGGTGAAGTGGTTATTTGTGATGGTTTCTTGTGTTCAATTTGTTTGATATACTAGTTGGTGATAAATCAAATTAAGTGTTTCTTTTTCTAACTAGAAGAAATAGGTGGATCTTATATCGTTTCAGATTATTTACCGTTAACTTAATATAATGAGTTCATTATAATTGTAAATCTTGTAAATCAAGTTTTTTTGGGAGTGTAATGATTTCATATTTGCATATGTTAGGAATTCATTGTTGTGAACATTAATAATTTATTATGTTTATAATTGTGTGAACTAATTACTCACATGGTAAATGAGTAATTAGTTAATGTAATAGTTAATTATAAGTGAGTAGGTTGTTAGTAAGATAGTTAAACATATTATTGTTATAAACAATAATACGTAAATAAGGAGTGTTGTTAAATTAGTTTCCTATTTTATAGGAATGACATTTCCTATATATATGTAATCATGTTTGAAGAGAAAAATAATACCATGTGAAATAATAAATTGTGTGTTTGACTCCATTATTTTAGTTAAAGTATGTGTTAAATCTCCTATAATTCTATCAGTGGTATCAGAGCAGGATCGATCCAAATGAGAGTCTTATAAATAAGACAAGAGAATGTAAAAGAATTTATGAAGAATTTGGTTAACATAGAACTTTGATTGAATCTTCTTACACCAGTGTGTTCTATCTCATTATCCTCTTCTACGAGTCATCTGTTCCTTTGGTCTCTATATCTACATATATTATAAGAGGTGTCTTCTCATATCTATCTTCTCTTTCAACCTTTTAGCTTCTACTCAAACACAACTTCTCTATCAATCACATTGTTATCACATCTGCGGTAGATAGACGAGATAATGATAAGGTTGAGTACTATTATTAGACTACTCAGATCAACAAGACTCTCCAAAATGGCTCCAACTCCAATAATTGCATAGAATTTGTGTCAAACAAGAATCAACGCCATTGTGGATCACATTATTCACCTGCTGAGCATTCGTGTGGATTACTATTACACAATTTTTAAGACGTAGAAATATTTGGCCCAGACCTTTATAAATTTTTTGATCTGTTCTTGCCTCCTTGAAATTGGTATTCGAGTGATTTCTTATCATATTAGTATTCGTCTGTATTAAGTGTACTTACTATGAAAAACTTGAGAATCCATAGTAATATGATTTCACCAAGACATGACATCTTCATATGTCCATTGATTTTTGATCTTATCATGTTAGAATCAACCCTACTGCAGTTGTCTTCTCCATCGACATCTTCTTACCCATGTTCTTTGTGCATGTCATCAATGTTGGAAATAAGGTGTCTCAACCTTGTTTGGTTTATGTAGTCAATATTTTCTTACAGCTGTTTCACATTTTCAGTGCTCTAAAAATAGAAATAGGAGTTGTCAAAAGATTCCCATATGATAGTATATCATGGAAGGGCTATTTTTAGAGATATTATGACAGATTTTATGACATCTATAAGGGTCAAAAATAGGGGAGAATATTGTGGACGTGAGAGCCTAATTTTAGACCGAAATATTTCTCTTTAATGCTATCCACCTCATGAGAGGTTTGGCACATGGTTTTGTAAACCATAGATGGTTTCTTGTATAACCGAAGGTCTATAAATTGAAGGTTTGGAGAAGCAATTGGTGTGGTGAGCTTTGCAAGTATTGTAAAGTTGGAATCCTCCTAGAATTTTTTTTGGTGATACTCCTATAAGAAACTTTCTCTATAAGTGTATGTAATCTTGTTATTAGATTTGAAATACATTGAGTGGGATTTTGGAGTGTGGGGTTTTTTATCTAAAAGTATTTCCCCACGTATATCTGGTGTTTGTGTTCTTGTTATGAATGTGTTGTTGAGATTTCTATAACTATTTTACTATGTTGAAAGTTTTGCATAATATCTCTCCTCAAGATTAGCGTAGGAAGTTGTTCTGCTACTCTTAATTTCCTATCAAGTGGTATCAGAGCCTGATCACCTTTGGTTTTAGTTGTGGGTTGTTGGGTTTTTGTGCTAATCTGGGTTTGAGTGGGAGCTTGTGTAGAGAATACTTTGTTATCTGGTTGCAGATATTTTTCAAATGGTGAGCACATCTGGGAGGATTGATGTAGAGAAGTTTTCTAGCACAAACTTTGAAATGTGGAAGCTGAAGATGGAAGATTTGTTGGTTGATCGAGATCTATGGGATGTAATGGATGAGAAGGTCCATAGGCCTATGGATCCCATTTTGGATACAACATATGATGTAATGGATAGAAAAGCTAAAGGTATTATTAGACTATGTCTTGCAGATTCGATCTTGATAAATTTCCATGAAGAATCCACTTCAGAGAAGCTTTGGAAAAATCTGGGTGAGATATACCAAGCTAAGTCTCTAGTAAATAATATTTTCTTGAGGAAGAAGTTGTATTCCTTGAGAATGGAAGAAGGTGGAAAATATCTGAGCATCTAGAAAAATTCAATACGTTGGTGAATCAGTTGAGCTCGGTTTGAGTTAAGATGGATGAAGAAGAAAGGTGCCAAACTATGTTGGTTTCATTTCCAGACTCATGGGACAACCTAGTCATGGCCATTGGGAGCACTTTAGTCACTCTAAAGATGGAGGATGTTGTTGGTTCTCTACTCTTTGAAGAGATGAGAAGGAAGGTCTCTCTGAACACCAAAGAAGCTTTGAGTGTTCAAGGAAGAAAAAAGAATGAAGCAAAGATGAGAAGAAGCGTGGCCATTCCAAGAATAAGGGGAGATCAAAATCCCCTGGTAAGTCCAAAGCAATATGTTGGAACTGTGGAAAATCTAGACACTTCCGAAGGGAATGCAAAGAAGAAAAAAAAAGAAAAATAAGAAGCTTGATTTGATTCGAGTCCGAAAAGGAAGATGGAGATGCCTTTATTGCAGCTTTGGCCACTTGTGTAGGTGATAATGCATGGTTGATAGACTCAGGTGCATCTTTCCACATGACCCCTAACAAAAATTGGTTTAGTAAGTATGAAAACTATGATGGTGGTAAGGTGTATTTGGGTGATAATTATTTCCTTGAAATCGTTACTCGTGGTAGTATTCGGGGAAATTTTTTGATGGTATAATTAGAAGATTTGATGGTGTCTTGCATATCCCAGGACTAGCAAGAAATTTATTATCTATTAGCAAGCTAATAGATGCGGGTGTGCATGTACAGTTTTTCTGAAGCAGGTGTGAAAATGGTGAGAGGTGCTATGGTGATAGCAAGAGGAAGTAGATTGGGTACATTGTACCAACTTGATGCATGCATGGTTGAGTGTAATAGCACTTTAGATAAAACTAAGCCAGTAACTATTTCGCTGAAAAAGGAGAGGGTTTCCTCCTCTGCAGATGGTCGTGGCTTTGGGTACCCAAGGGTGCTCTATCTACCGAATCAAAATTACCTGTAGAGAAGACCATGTTATGGCACCAAAGGCTTGGCCACATTGGAGAGAAGGGTTTAAAAGCCCTGAAAAATAAGAACCTCGTTGAGGGGTTGAATGATTGCAATCTGGAGTTTGATTTCTGTGAGCATTGTATTTATGGCAAACAGAACCACGTTCAATTTTACTCATCTACTCATAAGTCTTCATGTATCTTGGATCTAATCCATTCAGATGTATTTGGTCCTGTTAAGGTTGCTTCTATTGCTAAATCAATTTATTATGTTACTTTCATTGATGATTTTAGTAGGAGAACATGGGTATATTTTTTAAAGAGTAAATATGAAGTTTTTAGTCATTTCAAGGAATTTAAGGCTATGGTTGAAACTCAAACTAGGAAGAAAATTAAGTGTTTGAGATCTGATAATGGCAGTGAGTATTGTTCTATAGAGTTTGATAGATTTTGTACAGATTTTGGGATTAAAACACAAAATAAAACTTTGTATTCTCCGGAGCAGAATGGAGTTGTAGAAAGAATGGATAGAACATAGATGGAGAAGGCTAGGATCATGCTGATTGGATCTTGTCTAGAAAAGATGTTTTGGGTTGAAGCTGTTACCACTACTTGTTATTTGATAAATAGATCTCCTACATCATTGTTTATAGTGTGTTGCTTATTAGTGTCCAAAATTTCTCATAGAATTCTCAATCAGGTAAAAGTATTGGTGTTAGTTGTTTGGTAGTACTATCATTGTTTATAGTGTGTTGTTTATTGTGTCCAATATTTCTCATAGAATTCCCTATAATCTCTATTGTAAAGTATTTAGTTGCATTTCAAAATAGAGATTTATTTTTGAAGTCTTATTATTTAAAAAAAGGGGTCTATGTTTGTAATTTTTTAATTTAAATAGTAGCATGTCGATAGTCAAATCAATATTGTGATTGTTATTTGTCATTTGTCTTTTAAAATATTTGTGCTTTATATTTATGTATAATTTGTAAAGGTTGTCATTTTTCCATCATTAGTCATCATTTTTTTGTTATTGTGTTTTCCATTGTCTCGTATTGTTAAGTATTTTTTTGTAACATTGTGTTATCATGGTGTTAATTAGAGTCTTTGTGCATCAGTGTAAAAATTTTGAAAAAAAAATCCTTACGAACGCATTTTCAAGTGTGACCGGCCTTTGATTAAGGTTTGTAAAATTGAGCTTTTTTATCAAATCCGAATGAGATAACAACATAACATTGGAGGAAGGAGGCATTAGAGGTTGGAGTTGATCAAGTAACCTCTAGTGAGTCGCCAATGATGTGGCCACACAAATGTTTTGGTGACATTTTTCAAAGTGTGTTTTCAAAGTTCTTGTTTTTTCAGTGTGTTAGTGTGCTAAATAAACCCCTTTCTAGACTTTTTGGAAGATTCATATTTTTAGAAAAATCACTTTTGGGGAGAAGGAAAATATTTTGAGGTAGACTCAAGGGATGGTTATCCAGCTAGTTCCAAGTTTGTGGATCTTGGAGATTCGTAATTTGGGCACCCAGTGAGGAAGGTAAAGTACCACATGAACCCAAAGATAAAGGGAGTATTCTTACATAATTCGGCTCAACACTACACCTTTATGAGGGTAAAGAGATAATTTATGGAGTTGTACAGACTGGTCTAAGAATTTCTTTTAGGAGGTGGTTCAACTTCTTTAAAATATGGTTCTTCGTCATGTTCACATTAAGGGGGTGAATGTTAGGAATTAATTGTTGTGAACATTAATAATTTATTATGTTTATAATTGTGTGAACTAATTAATCAAATTAAATGATTAATTGGTTAATGTAATAGTTAATTATAAGTGATTAGGTTATTAGTAAGATAGTTAAGTGTATTATTGTTATAAATAATAAAACGTAAATAAGGAGTGTTGTTAAATTACTTTCCTATTTTACAGAATGACATTTCATATATGTATATATGTAATCATGTTTCAAGAGAAACATACTACATTGTGAAATAATATATTGTGTGTTTGACTCCATTATTTTAGTTATGTGCAATTGGATTAAGTGATTAAGACAAGTCCAATTAATATGGTATAACAACTTATGTTTTATGATCAAATTTGGTTTTGAGATTCGTTATGTTCATTTTGATGATCATATATAAGGTGAAGTCTTAAGTGTACTTTGTGTTCTTTGCGATGATAATATTAAAGAAAGCAAAAAGAGAAATGTTTATATGATGTTGTACTCTTAGTATCTAATATTATAATAATTGTTGGAGTTTGTTCATTAAGATTTTTATTGATATAATCTATAGAGATGGGAAGGATGACCTTTTCATGATAGTTCTTTCGAACTAATTGATTTCTAACATTTTTATAGATGCGAAATGAATTCATTATCGCGCAGATGCTTTATAAAGACTATGTTGATGCAAATATATTTGATTATGATTTTAAGTTGTTTCATTTGATTGACATAATTGTATAAATGAGCAAGAGCTTAACTATCTTGTTGAAAGTAAATTTAGCCTAAAAATGTTAATGTATTATTCTAAAAGGGGATATTAAACATGTAATATTAATAGAATATTAGTAATTAAGTATTTAATATTGGTAGTGTATTATATTGATTTGCTTATTGAATTCATCATTATATAGCATATGTTTGATTAATGCTTTATGGATTTAATGCACTATGAATTATCATATTAAATGAGAAATGAATAAATATGATATAGCTCGATACATATGGAATGATTACAACTATGAATGTTAGTTAACTATTTTTATAGTGAGATCAATTAAATGTATACTTTTGGATTAATACGACAATGTTGTAAACAAACAAATTATGGGTTGCAACAATAACACAACAAGTTATCTTAAATTGTATTTGATATGGAAAATGGATGTAAATTAATAACTTGGTTATGTATTCAACCTATTACAATATATAATTTTGAGAACCTTAGGAACGTATTTTGTGGAGATAAATGCATCGCTGCACTATAAGGAAAACTTGTCGTAAACTAATTAAATTATAATTATTTAACTAAATGATACGACGTTCATAATAAATGGAACTCAAGATTCCAACTTTGGATGGATGATATAAAGTACTATCCACATTAATGACACAATTCATTAAGTGAATACTGCTATATAGCGAGATATCCTAAGCTATCCCTTCAAGGTCCACATATTATGACCTGTCATATCCGGAAAAGAATGTGTTATGCTAGAGTTTTAAAAAAAAATCCATTCGAGAAAGTTACCTCGGTACCAACTTATGTTGGCTATGGGGAGGAAATGGTTGTGAAATGACAAAATTCATTCCATAATCTCTTTATCTACCATAAGAAACCTAAGTTGGTACAAATGTTCTTCTTCACATGGGTTGAAATTTTTTTGCACTTAATGCGTATTGAGAAACTAATTAACTTAGATGGTGATTCAATTCTGATAACTAAACAAATTGATATGGTGAAGGGACATGTTTGTGTTGACGTGTGTGCCATATTGAAACTAATCATTCTTATATAAATCTTAAATTTTGGCCAAATTAGTGTAAGTTATTACACTATCAAGTTCACTAAGTTATAATCAATAGTGTGAGATGTTGGATGGGATACGATTAACTAAACATAGGTAGACACTTAGAAACATCACATGTAAATCTATTCCTAGGGAAGGTACTACTTGGATACTTTGTATACAAACTTGAAAGAGTATTCTATGGTGGATAGGGTACATCTAATTGACCCATAGTCATGCACATGATTAATTGATTGTTAGCTAATGAATTATAATTATATGGTTACTTGATTTAAATTTTGTTCATTTAAATCATCGAAGGCAATAGTTAGTATGGGAAATAGAAAAAGAAGATAAAAAAATTCCCACAATTTGAAGTATTGAAAAGTAGGTGTTTTAAGATGGAGTATCCCATAGATTCGGTTGAAGAGGAATCAGATTCGGTCATGACAAAAAAGGAGAAAAATATCAAAACAGGTCATGAAGGTTTGCTTGCTATGGTTGAAGACAAATTATAAGATAATCACATGTGCTTATTAGGTTTTTAGTTAAGAGATCCATTCAATAAGGATTCAATGGTAGACTAGACAAATAAAGTAAGAAAGGAGAAGAAGATAGTAAAAGTGGATCTCAAGTCAAGTGAGCCTTTGAAGAGGAAGAGAGTTTTAAAGATTGATAGTAATATGGATATAATGAAGATGGAGATTTAGGAATATCCTAAATTTTGGATGTTCTAGTGCTCGAATATACATTGGGGGATCCATTAGGATCCATTGAGTCATTCTTCATTCTATGAGAAGAAAATGAAGGAATTTTATCTTGTTTAAGGTCGATCTATTGTATGAAGGTCCAAATTGATGATGGTTGCCTCAAAATCTTATGATATATTAAGGTATTTCTAATGTGCCTTTAATCAGTCAATCATGATTTATATTCATGAAGTATTTGTCTAAATAGTTAAGATAAATTTTGAGTGTATGTGTCCAAAATGTTGTCTTATTGGTATCAAAAATTTGTTGGTACTTTTGGTGAAAGTGGTTTGGTTCTCCTAAAATATATACTTGTGGCTGAATTCAAATGAATTATGAACAATGTCTTGAAATCTTGTGCATCCAAGAAGTTTTTGACATATTTCATGAAGTTTTTTTATTGAATATGATCAATGTCCTCCAAGGTTGAAGTCAATGTCATGGAAAGCTACTATGTACAAATTGTTTCACCATGTTTTCCTAAAATGTATGACTTGATGGTTAATTGGAGACTCGATAGCATGATATATAATGAGAAGTGGGTATGTCTTCAATAGTGGTCAAATTATACTATGTGAAATATTCCAAGTAGCTCAAGAGTGTGATGTACTAAAAAGGAAGTTTTTTGAAGACAAATTTAGGTAGTCCCTTGTGTATCAAGTCTAACATATTTATGAGAAGCTTGAAAGGTCTAAAAATAGAGTAAGGAGTCCAAATTTTGAGCTATCATGAAGTGAGAGTGGTCTTAAGTAGCTATGATATGTTCAATGAAGATTCAAAGTCAATTTTGGTAGGTATCTACCGATGAGGGTCATTTATCATGGATTCGTGGATTAGTGAAAGATTTTCCAAGGAAGAAAGAATATGTCTCGAATCTATGTTTCCATGATTATTTAAAGTCTTTAAGAGAAATTTTAGGATGGTCTAAGTGAGTCTTTAGATTCATGTGTTGTAGACACTAAATCATGCACTTGGGTACATTTCTATGTCCTAATCACATGCCACTATGCATATGATTCCTAAGTGAGAAAACTAGTAATTGACTACTATATGTGGCCACTTTATTTTCTTTCTTACTTCTTATGTGGTCTTACAAACCTAACTTCCCAGCATGAACTTCATTTCTTTATCTTTCTTGGCTCTAGACACCGGTGCGTAGTCGGGATGCTAGCACCCATATGCCCTTGTCCCCTATGGGTGCCCCCAACCTCTTCGTATCTTACTCCCCTTTTGGGCCTCTTTTATATTTTGGGAATCTTGTTTTCTTATGGGTTAGCCTTTTAGTTTTCAATTACGAAATTCAACTAAGGGAATCATATAAATACAAAGCTATGTGACCATAATAAAGGACTAAGCTCTAAGCATCTACTATCACCACCTAAGGTTGCATCCAAAGGCATTCTAAGAACATCAAGGAATCCATCTATCATTCATTCAAGGAATAAGGGACTACTTATTTTGCATACACACATATAAGGGGAAGTTAATTTTTCCTTACAAACATCTACTTACATTGCTACATATAGATATTGCTCATTATTTGGTGCATCTTGTATAAGAGCCTCATAGGGCATGATTTTACACACACACACACAAATACATAGAGTTTGAGATTTAGGGAAGTGCTTGGTTGTAAGTTCACTCTGTTGGTGGCCACCGGGTCAATCTAACTCCCCATTTGCATATTTATTTCTTAGGATTTGATGTTTTTTGAGGTTTTACATGATATCATTTGTTTTGTAAGTTCAAGAAAACTATGTAATCTTCAATGACATACACGCAATAACCAAAAAAGGTTAGCGACATTGGTGTAACACAACCAAAATATGATTCCCACCATTTTCATAGTCATAGGCACTTACCACTAGTCTCCAAAGAAAAGCACCTTTAACCTAGCCCAGGCACCCCGGTCAGGACATATCTAGTAATTACAAAATTTTCGAGTTTGTTTACGAAATTATCCTCTTGTTCATCAGTTTTCTAGCCCAATACACTTTAAGATTTATTGCAAAATTAGATAAGTCTTCTATTCCCTCTCTTACACTTAGGGTTTCATTTTTATCTATCTTAGTGATTGGGTCAGATCTATACTTTATTGCTTATTCTTTATCATATATTACTCTACAATTAGGGTTTTACAAATTCCATATTTGTTAAATCATTTGGTGAACCCGTCTTATTCAAACGCACTTTTGTATTCTTCTCACTACTTCTTTCATTTGTCCTAGGATCACCTCATCATGGATATTTTTATTCATGATTTTTAACTCACCTATCCTAAGTGTAGAGATAAAATCATTTCTCTCTTGGCTAATACTTGCATTCCTTATACTACTCATCTAGACATAGTATATCAGACATTTATAGATGCATTTTCTCAACAACTTACTTTTCCATCTAACATAGCTGCCAATATTTTTGTTTATGACAATGATCCTCCCCTATATATACACATATGCATCAATAACATGGGTATTAAGAAAACTTTAGTCGATAATGGATTTTAGATTAATCTTTTAACTTTATCATTCATTAGAATACCATCCTTTCCTAAGTTAATGTTAGCCCAAAGTCTATTTCTCTTCTTGCATATGATTTTCTCTATGCATTCATGCATAAGCACGATTACTTTTCCTATCACCATTGGGCCAAATTTTTTTCTCCATATTATTTATTATTGATATCCCATTTCAGTATAATTTTTTTACTTGGTAGGCCATGACTTCACATCACGCAAGTGGTGCCTTCTGATTCACTGGTGTGTTAAATTCTTACATGATGGTTTTAATATACAAATCATCACTTGATTATAACCCATTCCAATATTGCTACCTAGATCCAACTAATACATTACATATTCCCACTTCTACTACTATGTATCTTGTTCTTGATCCACTACCCATGGACTATCCAAAACACTTGCCTCCACTCGAGGGAACTGTTTTTGCATTATACATCATCCCATCCGCTTCATAATCACCCCCTCTTACTACTAATGCTATGGTGATTTATCGGGGTATGTCCATACATTGTACTTCATACCACCTTCTTCATATTCTCATGAGCAACCTACATCTGTGCTTCCTCCTTTCACATGCACTCTTTTCATGAATAATTTTTATTGGCCACACATTCCATTTGATCCCACTTTCTCTAACACTGTTTTCACATATGATGGTTTAGCTTGGCTCGGATTCAAACTTGATGATCTTCTCTGTCCACCTCATTCTTATCATCTATATCATGGATATGTCCACATCATTGCTTCTTATGGCCTTCATATCTTCCATTTATCATTATTTTTGTAAACACTTCTTGTACATCTCAACTTATACTAGGGAAGACTTGGCTTTAATTCATTGGCGGAATTTGGATCTTAGTCATATCGACATTTCATTTCCCATACCCTTTGTCCTTGTTTTTATTTTTAATGATTAATTTATTGGCTATTCACAAAATATTACTTGCTGGTATGCACATGGATGTCCATTACAACCTTTCATTGATGAAGAATGCCCAATGGGCATGTACAATTTACACCGTAATGGCTCCTTATATGATCAACTCGCATACTATATCTTACCAAGTATCTAACGCATCTCCATTTGGCCTCGATCGTGAAAAATATGATCTCTTAGATGGTATTACTTGATTCTTATTCAAATTATACACTTGGGGGCATCATGCTTACTCTCCCCCCTTCAAGCATTATTAGTTGTCTCACATTTTTACTTTTCCACTCTACGCTTCGCATCTAGTCTTTTGCACACATCTTACACATCTTGATACACTTGTATCATCATTCCCTATGATACACTCTTTTTCTATGGTTCACACTTGACTACTAAGGTCATAATACATCCATGAACTTCACAGACTACACATTTCTACACTCGCTACATTCACGCCACATCCTTTGAGCATCACATTCTCACATGACACAATTTCCTATGATGTAATCTAGTTCCATGGATCATAATCAACTACGAGGGTATCAATCTTAAATGAACCTCACTCACACTCTTTATGCTCTATGATTCATGATAAATATTTATAGCATATACTTTCAAAGCATTTCTCGATGACGTATTCTTATTCTATGGATCATTCTTGACTGTTGAGCGGGAATTTATAAATGAACCTCATCCCATACATACTCATACACATATACTCAAGGGGAATGCAACCCCTATCACATTCACATTTCATATCATTTTTTCTCACTCATTCATAACATACTTCATATCTTGGTTGCACATTTTTCTTGCTTACTTATACTCATGTGTACACTTTACTTACTATGCTAGTCATAGATTTTGTATGTCATTATATTTTCTATATACACATGTGTGTTCACTTGTTCTATAGCTATAAATGCATACTTTACACAGATATTTCCTTGTAGCATGGATTATTGGCACTGAAGCTCTTACCAGTCCCACTAAGGCTCTTAGGGGCATCTAATTTGGTACACCGTATATGTGTTATTGTTTCATTTTATACTACTTCCTATTCTTACTAGCATACTACTCTAACAATACATACACATCTTGACATAATTTTTATCTTTCTAACATACTAACAAGTACTTCATGTGTAGCATTTACTTTATAGAAACTATTTTCCACTATGGTTTCTCGATACTTTTCTTGTCACTATTTTCCATTGTTTTCCATTGTATGGCATTGTTTTGGGATTTACCTTATGTCTTTCTTGTTCATTTCTTGTATGTTTTTTTATTAGACCCCGATTCTCTTAGAACATTGTGAGAGATGTCCCATTTTTGAAAACCACTTTTCATGGTCTACATTGTTTTCTTTATTGTTATATTACACATTATTTTCTATGTGTATTTTCTTGATTGCATTAACACATGTTCCTCATGCAACTTTGTTTGCACGCACCTTATTTTTATCAAGCAGATTCCATCCCACTACATGGTATCAGTTTCAAATTAGAATTTGGTCCTCTCCTTTGGGCCACATCCTCCTAGATATTTCACATGCATCCCAAATGAGGGGGCTAAAATTAGGTAAATCAGTCACCCCATTCATCAATACACATCACACGAGTTTAGACATAAAAAGTATAGGAATAAAATAGTCTATAGTTATAGAAATGGCCCATATTCTAACTTGGGTCCTCAAAACAACATAGGTGTCGGTGCCGAGATATAGACATAAGTACCTATATGCTCCTAACATTTCCATGGTGCATATGAACAGGGCGATTTACAAAATTTTTCTCATATTGGCATGGTTCATATTAGTCTACAGAGAAAATTTCACAAGACATATAAGGTCCTCTAAAGCAAATCAAAATGCATTCTATCTCTATTTTATTCTTTTTCTACTTGGATTGAACTTAATAGAACTAGATCAAACTAGAACAAAGAAGGATCACACCATTTGTAGTGGTGTATATATTTCAGGAAGCAGTCATGGATGGAGAATAACACTAGAACTTTCTCCCTAACACTTTTTTTGTTGTGGTATGAGATCACCCCAAAACCCATTATTAGTGTGAGATCACCCAAAAACTCACACTTTGTGTGATATCACCCAAAAAAATCATTCTTTTCATGAGATCACCCAAAAAACTTACTCTTTTACAACATTTTTTGGACTCTTTATATCCATTTAACTCATTACATGTTAGGTGCATATGTTACTTTTACTACTTCTTCAAAATTTTTACACTTTTTACATATTTGGATCAAATTTTTCATGTACACATATATGACTACTCTTTTTCTCATATTTTTATAGTTTTATCCTTATGAGAATCATCAGTCACATAAACAAACACATCAAGAAACAATGAAAATAGGTACAATGTGATATAACACATACACTTCACCCTTAGGGTCACAACCTCTTATTTAGCTTCCACACTTCATTTTTACCACTCCACACTTTTTCTTGTCTCCTCGGCATGATTTTTCCATCGATCTACATGGTTAATAGGTACGAAACTCTTATGTAATTTATGTTAACAAGTATTCATTCAACAACATAAAATAGGGGCAAAGGTAAACACTAAATCATGCACTTAGGTACACTTTTAGGTCCTAATCACATACCACTATTCATATGATTCTTGAGTGATAAAACTAGTAATTGACTACTATCTTCATCCTCTTTCTTTTCTTTCTTACTTCCTCTATTATCTTACATAATCGACTACCCAATCGAACTTCACTACTTTATATTTCTTGGCTCTGACACTAGTGCCCACCGGGATGCCAATGCCTAGGTGCCCCCATCCCCTCTAGATGCCCCGACCTCTCTATATCTTACTCACCCCTTTTGGGAATCTTTTATATTTTGGGAATTTTTTTCTTATGGTTCATCCTTTTAGTTGTCAATTATAAAATTCAACCAAGGGAATCATATAAACACAAAGCTATGTGACCAAAATAAAGGACCAAGCTCTAAGAATCTACTATCACCATGTAATATTACATTCAAAGGCATTCTAAGAGCATCAAGGCATCCATCTAGAATCTACACACATACACACACACACACACACACACACACACACACACACACACACACACACACACACACACACACACACACAGAGAGAGAGAGAGAGAGAGAGAGAGAACTACATGGATTATGAGATGTAGTACAACATTGGTTATAAGTTCACTAGATGTTGGGTGACCATAAAGATCAGTTTAAATCTCCATTTACATCTTGATTTTTTAGGATTTGATGTTTTTGGGGTTTTGTAGGATATCATCTATTTTGCGGGTTCAAGAGAACTTTGCAATCTTCCAAAGAACATACTGGTGTGACAAATAGCAAAGGTTAGCGACATTAGTGCAACACAATAAAAATCCTATTCTTGTCATTTTGAAGTCACATGCTCCTACCAGAAATCTCTAGCTCATATACACCCTTGACCTAGCCCAAGCACCCCGGTTTAGACATATCCGGTAGTTACAAAAATTTCTAGGTTTTTTTACGATAGTCTCCTCCTCTTGTTTAGTATTTTTCCAGCCTAGTACACTTCAGGATTTATTGAAAAATCAGATAAGTCTTCTATTCCCTCTCTTTCACCTAGGGTTTAATTTCTATCTAGATTAGTTCTTGGGTCATATATATACTTTCTTGTGATCCACCTTTAAAACATGCATTCAAGGTGTGTAATCTCATTATGGTTTAGATAGATAGAGGATGATGAAATGAAGAGAAGGAGAGCATTTAGAAGAAGAAATATATATTATTATTGCTTCTACAACATTGAGAAGTTAGGATATTTGGTCCGAAAGTGTTATTTAGGGACATTGGTCATAAAGAAGGTTGTACTAGCATTAGAGGCGGAACATGAGGTTTTTCTATAAAAAAAGCCTAGAAGTTTTAGAACATGAATGTAGACAAAATATGGAGGATGCACTCTTAGGGGAGAAATATAAAATCTTATATCATGTCCATGTATCTTTCATTTTTATTGATGAAAATAAGAAGAGAAAGTACAGTCTAAAGGGGAGTCATTTGAGAAAATAATTTTAAGTTTAAGAATTGGTTCCATTGTGTCTTATATTTTGTTGTAATTTTTCATGATTATTCATCATTTTATCCTTTTTCATATATGTAAAGGGGGAGTAGGCTCAAAAGAATGGAAAAGAGGTCATGTAGGTGTGTGTTTTTCTTGTGTTTGCCATCAATGTTTCTGAAGGTGGTTTCCATTAATGACAAAGGGGGAGATTATTGACCGGTATGTGTGGGTGTTTCCATTGTTGTCAAAATCCAGTGATGGAAAATGGTTTCATGGTGTTATGAGATTCTCCATAAGGTGTAAGTCATATTCAAACATGAATGTTGATTGGTAGTGTCTTGATTTGATGAGTTGTTATGCTGTTTTGGAGCATGGTCACAATATGAACTCTCCTCGGTTGGTAAAAGGTTCTCATGAGGTATATCATGGTATTTATGAATTTTTAATATTGTTCAAGTGTTTGTATGAGGTCATTATGGTCAAATCATGAAGAGTCATGGTGTGAAGTGGTCATTCAAGGCTTATTCCTAGACCTAGAGCTTGTGGTTTGACATAATGACATGAAAAATGGAGTATGTCAGTCCTATCCAAGCATGGGATAGGTGTTGTGACATGTTATATAAGGTTTATAATGATTTTCAGGAGATTTCTCAACTATTTGATGATGTTTCATGGTCATTGGGAAGCAAGCAGAGAAGACAAGCTAAGTAAGAATAGGTAATTCATTGTGGTTGGAGTGTTATAAATATTTAATCATAGATGAGAAATGGGTCAGTTATATTAGTTTTTCATGAGATTCATGACAAGTTTCAGGTCCAGATGATGAGTATTTTTGAAGATATTGCATTTTTACCAAACCATGTCTCGTAAATGTAAAGATTTGAGGAAAAAGTTGACTTTCGAGATAATCATTATGGACTGTATGATTTTCATAGGGACCTAAGATCTTTATAATATCTAATTAATTCAGTTATGAATATTTTCCAAGAAGAATGAGGTATTTTTATTGCCACATTTTTATGAACGATTGTTAAGAAGGTAAACAAGTAAGACACCCTCCTCACACCCTAATTAAGTAGTGACTTAGAGGAAATTGATTTTAATATTCCATAATTGATTGTTTTTGCAAATTTTATGATTTGATGTTGTATATAAATCTTCCATCTTTCCAATGAGGTATTTTTAGAGCTTGTGACAGTATGTGGGTCCCACTAAAAAAGGAAATTTTCTGGAGATTTTTAGTTTGTGAAAATGTTGTCCATTGAACCTAATGAATAAATTAACATTTATGGAATCCTGGGAGTTTTAATACATTTCTATGATAGTTTCAGGTCATGGTTGAGGTCCTAGAGTGCAAAGTGTTCCCTATCTTTGAAGACTAGTTTTTGGGGTTGAAAAGGTAGTTTTGAGTAGTTTGCATTCAGAGGATTTTTAAGGAATATAAATTCTTATTTATGGTAGTATGAGTACATGGTAATGTATCTGAGATCAAGATATTTCCATTGATATATAATACTTACATGGTTGAGGCCATATGAGGTGGTATTGAGCCTCATCTTTGAGGACTAGGTTTTGGTGCACAAGAACAAGCTTGTTCTTAAGATGGTTTCATGGCTTGAAATGATTAATCTAAATGTTTCATTATTTATAGCGACCTATGGGGTATTAAGAAACATGTATAAGTGTTATTAATTCTTTGGTGAATATGGTTTTTCCTTTCTCATTCAGTTTTGATGAGTAGGATTCTTGGAGAGATTTTGGGTTTCTTGAGTCCAAATGGAGTGTTTTGATCTTATTGATGATATGACCGACCTATGTGGTGTTTTTTCTATGGAATCATTATTTTATTATCATTTTTATGAATTATTCATTATGAATGCCGACCTACTTGATATATGACCAAGAGATAACTATGTAAGAAATAAAGAGGGTTCATTTGTGCTTATTAGGGTAAGGGGAAAAAAGTGAATTTTGGAAGGAAGGAATAATAGGTTATGAGGGAATAAATTAATTTTTTTATAACTTAAAAATGCTAGAGGATGCTAGTATGAAATAGATATGAATATGGTGAGTTGAAAAAGATCATCCTTTCATGACCTAGTTGTGAAAAGGAGCTAGTTTTTGTACATGGGATTGAGTGAGCTAAAGGAGAATATGAAGATGATATGAGGGGTCAAAGACATATCTGAGAAGATTTTTGATGAGATGAGAAATATTGAAGAGAATTTATGCAAGGGAAATTGACATATTAAGCCTATGAGAAGACAATTTTGAAGAGTTGAAGGAGAGCTTGTTTAGATGAGGATTTGATGTGTTTAGAGATGAACTTGAATCAAAATAAACTATGGGATTACCATATTATCAGTGATCATTAATTTATAAAATCTCTTATTATGTGTAAAATTCATAGAAATCCCTTTTTTATTCTTATTAACAAAGTTTTAGGGGTTGGTACTCCTTGTGGGGTGGGTGTGCCATTAAAAATATTGTAGGATGTGTAATATTCTTACAAGTCCTTTGTTTTGTGTACTATAAATAGATGTTTTAAGTGGGTTTTCTTCCATTTTAGGGTTTCCCACTTACATATGGTTTCTATGTGTTCGCTCTCATGTTGTAGGTTCATGTGAATGTATGTTCCACACCTAATAAGCTCACACAGTTATGGTTGTTGAATGGTCAATCTAAATGATAAATGTAAGAAAAGGTAAATGAAATTGGAATTTTTGAATGAATGATTCACCCCCTCTTAGTAACTATGATTCTGACAAGTTATACTTCATGAAACATCCAACAAATAAAATGGAACCACTTCTCCTCTTTAGTAAATTGAATTGCCAAAGAACCAGTTTTGGGAAATCAACTTGTTTTTACCCTTATTGACACATTAAATACCTATAAATGCATTCAATAGGAAAAAAATGCATCCCTCTTCACTCTCCAAGGAAATTCAGCATCAACTAATCCAAAATACTTTTCTTCTAGATAAATCTTCAAGCCAAAACCTTGTTATCCTGAACTAGTCAAACTAGGTCAACTTGTGACCTCAAATATGTCACCTCAACTCACTTGCAGAGGTAAACCAAAACATGAAACATGTCATATAAAATGTCTACAATACCTCCATGTTTATTAGCCTCATTAATTTAGGTCATATATATCGAATAACACTCATTCACCATGACTGCTAAAACTACCCTTTTGGCCCAAAAACTATTCAATATGTTTTGACATGCGCAGGTCATAAAATCACCTCATCGAGCTTTGAAATCACTCAAAAAATGTATTATAGATCCACAAAAACTTAGAACACCAATTTAGTTCATATGTCTAATGGAAAACCTGAGAGAAATTTTTTTTTCCTAAAAATAAAAAATTAGGGTGGGCACCACTAAGTTTCATGATCTAAAACCACCACCATGTGAAATATGGTAGATTAATCTCCACTATAAAATCATCACATTTTATGATAAAATCTATTATGGGATCAAACAAATAATTTTTCCTCCATCGCTAGTAAACTAGGGTTTTAATCTCATAAAAACAACTTACCTTATTAACAATCGTTCATAAATATTTGGGCCTCATTTGATCTCATTCCAACTTTGAGATATTATTAACTCCATGAAAAACATCCTTAAAAGGCTCAGGGTCTTATGTAAACATCACACATTCCAACCAAGAATGTTTCTCTCACCTCGAGGTCTAAAATGCACTTTTTAGAACTCAATAGGACTCAAAACACCATATCTTACAAAATCTTCATCACAAGAGTTTGAAATATTTCCCACATCACCATGACACCCACTATTAACATATACAATCATGAACTTGTCACAAATAGTTCTGCATTTTCACCATCACTATAACTTGCATGACTAGGCCTTAGGGTTTTGCCTAGTTTAGGTCACAATCAAGTGTTCTAACACTGCAACCATGCATAAAACCACCACTAATTGCTTCTACATGTTGAATATGATATGAGATACCTTCTTGAGTATATCCAAGGATTGAAAAATTTTTGAAAGTTATTTTCATGCCTTATTAGGCCTCTATGCACTAGGATTAGGTCTATTTTAAACCTAGACCACGTAGGAAAATGCCATACCTCTGATTCCAAACTCTCCAAAAGGACCTAACACACTTGAGAAAACATGTATCACATCTCTCTCGTGCCTCCATGATCTCTCAAATCTCTACAATTTATGACCATGCCTCATTAACCATCCAAGCACCTAGACTAGGTCTAGATGAGCACCTGTAACTATGTCCTCAACATGAACTTGCAATCTAAAGCTCTCATGAGTGTCTCAACTCACTCACCTCATGCTCTATAACCTAGTCTAACTAGGTCACCCGATTAGGCATCTTGGCCAAACCCTTCTCACTATTTCCACTCTTGTCATCATGCCACATATTTTTTTGCCAATATCGCCAACACAACAAGACAAGTATCTTCTAGCAATCCTAGATCATCCTCTTTGTCATTAATTATATTTTACATCAATGACAACACTCTAACTCACAAATTTCAACACAATTGAGTTGAGTAAGAGGATATGATGAAACAAAATCATATTCATGATGAATCATATCAAGGCCATTATAACTAAATCATTGTGGGACATCCTTTAGTCAAAATGCGTATTTGGTCCAAAGTCATTCTCAAGTAATCAAAACGCTAAAATTTGAATTCATCTACACAACTAGCCAAAAATTATTCCATTTCTAGATGATGTCTGTATTTAGGTCATAGAAACCTTTCTATAAACCCACATATATCAAATTCTCATATCCTTACAAATAGATAAGAAGTCATAATCGTCATCTCCTTATTCATTTGCTCACCAAGAAGACGGATGGACATTTGTACACTCTAAGCGAAAATAGGAAATGAGTACCATGACAATGTTTTTCTAGTAAGAAGTGGTTCACTTATGCCAATTTTCATGAAATTTTCATGAGAACCCATTTTTCACTCACTTAATTAGGCAGCTTATAAGGAACTCCATTAAATCGACTACTTTGATGTATGTGATTTAATAAAAATAGAATTATTAAATCTAGTTTTAGATTCACTAATATGATATAATACAATAGAATACAAATATTAAGAACTTTAATGATATAACCTTGTAGGAAAATAGGAGATATAAGAGACTTATTTGATTCACACTTATCCTTGAACATATATAAACTAGAACAACTGATGAACAAGCTAGGAAGAGTGTCAAAAATTCTTGGTATTAATTATGGAACTTGTGGTGATTTGGACATGGGTGCCTAGGCTAGTGTGAGGGCACCTGGAAACTAAAGACCATTTATGGATGATAGTGACTACCCAAATACTTGGAATATGATTTTTCCTATGTCCCTAGGGTTTTGCATTTACTCACTATTGATCACCTATTGTTCACACTTTGATCATCGAAGACACCTGTAACCTAAAAAACAAACCCTAGCTACCTACATAAGCTCATAAAATCATCAAATTAGAAATAAATATGTAATTTGAGAATTCAAAATGACCTCAATGGTCACCGAAAGGGTGAACTTATGTCCGAGTGTTACACTACATTCCAGGACTCCATGTAGCTCTTTGTTCTTATGTGTGTAATAGTATCTTTAGGTTTCCCTCACGTCAATGATGCCAAGATAGTGTCTTATGTATAGATAAAATGCAAATGTGTAAGTAAATTCAAAAATTACCCTTCATATGCAGTGTATGTGAAGTATGCGGCCCCAAAATTTAGTCCCTTTCATGGTAGTGATAGTATGTAGATGTTATTCCCTTTAGAATTTCCTACCCATATAATAGTATGTATGTTATGTATTTATATGGATCTATTTTTTGAGTTTCGAACTATTGACATGACATGTTGACTATGACCTCGGAAAAGAAGGCCGACGACACAAGTCAAAAATGTAAACAATAACAAAAAGGATAGAAGCACCCGAGAATGTACATAAGCACTTAGGCACTAGTGTCAGAAGGGGCAAGCGGTGGTGTCCGGGATAAATGAAACAAAATTTGAAAGGACCGAAAAACATGGATCCCTGTGACATGAATAGGACTGGCACATACATCACACATGTGAGAGAGAAATATAATAGAAAAAATCAAAGCAAGTGGATGGACTAGGGATTATGTCACCAATGAATACTTTTCTTACTTAAGATCCATGCATATAACAACATACTTGGTAGTATAGTAAAATAGTAATATGTGCATGATTTTGTGTCTACATTTACTCCCCCTTATATTATTTGAATTAAATTCAAGTGGTGTATAGAAATTAAAGGAATATATCCGTGAGAAGTTCGAGAGAAGATGAATTGTAGAAATGTGTATAGAATATAAGAACTTGTAGCATGGAAAACCATGGATCAATGTGTCAAACATGTGGCATAAATAGAGATAACAAACTATTGTAAGGGGAACTTGGAGAAACATTGAGATGATTTGTAGATTTTGGAATTTTTATTGTTTTTAATGGAGAAACGTGTATTGTGTATTAGTTGGAAAAATGATTGTAAATAGTAACTATAATATATAGAAAATTGAAGATTTCTATATAGAAATAGTGAAAAGTGAATAGTTATTTCATTTTGACTTTGTGTTCAAGTGAAAATTAGAGCTCTATGATGTGAGAATTTCATGTGTTAGGGAAGTGATTTTGACAAGATTCAAGAGATTTGTGGCGGTTGTGGCGTCACAGAAAGTTGATGACTTGGTATGTATGGGTATTTTTAGAAAATTGTGTGAAATAGGCATGTTTTGATGATTTTTGGAAAATTTGCATTGTTTTTTATTTTACAATGTTTCTAAACTGGGCAGGAGTCACTGGGGCATTACTGCGTTTTGGGACACTATAACCCAATTCCATGCACTAGTGACTGTTTCATGACACCAATGACCTGCTCCTAGGCGTTGACATCATAGGGTAAGATTTTGGCAATATTATGTGAAATATCTATATTTTAATCAATATCTATATTAAGATAATCTATTTTTCAGCATGTGTGACATACTACCGTAAAAATGTTGATTATGTTTGTTGCATTATAGACGTATATACACTCAAGAGAGTTTCATGGGGGTCGTCATTTAAGAAATTTGTTGACTTTAGCATTATCTCGTTGATGAGTGGGGTATACTAGACTATGTCATCCTAAGTCACATAGCTAGGTTGGGGAGATTCCCCATAATATTTTGATGTTAACCATATTATGTGAGAGATGGTATCCATACATGTACATTTTGGTTACCTACTAGTGAGATGAAGGTGACCCTATAGGATGTGTATCGGATATTGCAACTAGCAATTATAAGAAAGAGAGTGCACACGATGACCATATTAGATTCCAGGAGGCGGATGAGGGAAGTGAGGAATTATTTTACTAGGACATGAATACATATGAAGACCCATATAAGTATATATGATATATTTTGATTTGTTGTACCATGCTTACGGAAGTTCATCGCAATGATTATAGTGTCTCGTAGTCATATTTTATACCCTTAGACAAATAGTCTAATCCCATGTGTGTCGAATATCACCCGGCGGGCACTAGCACTCACCCGAGGCATGCGCAAAGGCGTCGAGTATCTCCTTTATGTGATTCTTGTGAGAATGCATCATCTTATAACAAATATTCAAATGGAAATGAGCAAAAAGAACCATGTAACATTCTAAGAACCTAGAACAGTCGTCATCTTATTGCATCTAGAAAAGAGAAACAACATAGTGTATAGAGATGATTAATACATAAAGGAAATGCATAAGTATTATACTCGTGAACACATAGATGATTTATAATAGAGAATTATATTCATATTAACTTCTTCAATAACCACAATAGAATACCTTGAGGTCATGACAGATCCTTATATAATAATGTAGATCCAAGTCATGCATCAGAACTTCATTATTCTCATCACATTAAAAAAATGAATGCGAGACCCATCCCTCTAAATGTGCCATCACTTACGAGTTATCCTAATCTAAAATCCTCAAAATCCTCCATTTTGTTCCTGCAGGATTCACCTCTCTTTTCTCTCCTCCACACTCTCTATCATTATTTTATTAGGAACTTGTATTTATAACCTAAGCAACCACCACCATGCCTTTTCGAAGTTGCTGATTAGTTGCCAAGTTTCGAAGTGGTCCTCCATGGAAGCATGCCTTCTTAGATCCGAGCTCTCCACTCTTTGAAATGATGTCTTATGGAACCTTATATCACATGCCTAGAATATTCCCTTCTTGATCCCACAATTTCCATGTTGGCACCTTATCCACAAGGATCATGCTTTTCTCATGTGCTACTTGGGATGCTTTGAATGCAACTAAGTCCAAAACCCATTTTTCCTTGCGCATGAGCCGTGTGTTCTGCAAGAAACTACTTTCACCCTTCCCTATGCACCTTTAACTTGCAAGCCCTTCTTCAACTAGGTCCCACCTGCCCACGTGCATTCTCATACTTATCTAATATTTTGGGGCCCAACATCACCCCACACTATGCCTATTCTCCAACCTCGAAACACTCTACAAAGATAGAGAAAGGTGGATCCTTATAATTGTTGGGAAGAAAGAAAAAGGGAATGAAGAAATGGGGAAAATAATGAAAAAATGGGGAACTTGTTTATTTCTTGAGGAGGAGAGGGAAATCCTTCCCTAATTCTACTTCTAACTTTCCCCAAATGTCGACCTCATTCTAAGCTTGTTGATAGAGGTCATGCACCAAGGTTCTCACTTCTTCAAAACTCAACTCCTCTCCCTTAGCACTCATTATCTCCACGATATACTCCTGTTGTTTTCTCAAATCCTCGAGTGCATCCATCCTCTGAGTGATTTAGGGGTACAATTCTTTCAGCCACTCTTGATTGAGCCCCACAAGGTATCAATGGCTTCGATTTCTTTTCCACTACAAACTAGGATCTTATCTCGCTCAACCCTATTCCCCTTATTTGTTTCTTGAAATCCTTGAGTTCCACTTCATAGTTGACAACCAAGATACTTTCCACTCCATCCCTATCCATGTAATTATCATAGGCAGCCTCAGAAACTTGCACGGTGGCTTTTACATCAGCAAGGATCTTTTTATACCGATAAATAATTTCCACAACCTTTATCTTATTCTCTTTCTCTTGGTGCACCAACACCTCTTCGTAGTTTCTAAGGTAAGTGGACGCCTCTCCATAGTGATTATGTGAGTCAAGTCCTCTAGGGCTGTAAGGATGATCCATATTTTTGTGTGGGTGGCATTAAGTATGGATGCTTTAAGACAATGGCATTCTAGATCATCTCTATTTTCTTGTATGCCTCGTGCACTCTTGTCTTCTCATCTTTTAACTCACACCTTAACCGAGCATTGATTAATTACTCCCGCTTTAAGTATTTTCTTTTCTTAAGGACCTCCTCCTCCTTTTTATCCATCTTTTCCTATAGGAACTTCACCCTGTCATTTCTTCTAAAGAATCTAGCTTTAACCTCAACCAAATTTTTTTTTGAGTGCGTTGTACATTTGTTCGTCGATAATTGTTGAGCATTCACCAAGGGTTTATTCCTTTTATCTCGGACACCTTCAATAATCCTCCTTAGCTTATTTCAAATTCATGCTCATCAATTTGAGACTCAAATTCCCATGAAAGCATTTTCCTCATCTAAGGGTATGCAACTTCCTCATCAAATGAAGCCATGGACAAGAGTTGTTTCATTGCACGGTGCTTTGAAAGCATGCACGCAACACCTTGTTAGGATCATTGATGTAGCTCATTGCTTGGACTTGTGATAATTTTGTGTTTTTTCCTCCTGTGTGTGTGGCCCTTGGAAAGCTTACAGCCAAACTGATATCTCCTCCCATGTTACTCTTCTCAATCCCAAAGCTCAAAGCTTCAACTCCTGGAATGAATCCTTCTTTCTTCATGCCCTAGCTGTCAAACCCTAACTAGGAAAACCTTCCACAAGATGGCGCTCTTCACACAACCTTTCCTCATGCCCATGTACTCCTTCCTTCTAGTTTGCAGATCTACTCTAGTCACACACTCAAATTTCTCGATTCTTCTTCCTTTGCATAAATTTCTCTTTGGATGCCCTAGTTTGCAAGATCTTTTTTTACTTCATAGATGCAAGGTATCAAATGACTTACCCAACCTTGTATTTATAATTTTTGATTCCTTCCATCATTAAATGCTATACCACCTACCACCATACTTGACACTAAATGTGGATTTCTCCTTAAATCCTATCCTCAAGAAATTTTACCCTTTTGCATAATCTCGCGCAAAACATTTGATAGCCTTCTAGTACATAAAAATATAATTCGATCGAATACTCTTATGCATGCGTCTATAGTGCTGAATGCACTTATTTTGTCCTTTACCCAATTTTTGACCTCGCTTACCTCATGTTGTCCCTGCACTCTTCATCCTTTGACGTGGTCTTTGCTACATGCCTTTTTGACACCGTAATCCAATATTCATCGTCTCCTCACATGCTTTCTCAATCTTACCCACTTCCTTCTACTTGGGCCACTCAACTTGTATTGTAGGCATATACTTCTCATTACTCCACCTAACACTAAAAAAATGCATGGTCCTTTGCACATACACAACCTTCGAAAAAAATAAGGTGGTACTAGCACACAAGGTGTAAAACAAAACAAAAAGAAAGGAACAATCAATGAGAAAGGGAAACACAAGAAAAGAAAAGCATGAAGGAAAATTATAAGCTAACTAGTAACATTGCCTTATTACAAAAACCAAGAAGAATTATTTAGAGTAGGGATTCAACCTACTCCCATTAAAATGAATTGGTAATCTTATCCCATCCAACACTTATAGCTGGAAAGTGCTTGCATCAAGAATGCATGAGATGATGTAAGGTCCCAACAAATGGACTTTAAACTTCCCAGGATGGAACATATACTTAGAATCATACAACAACACCATCTACCCAACCTCAAACTTCTTGTTCTTGATATGACGATCATGCTATGCTTTTTTTTTCTTATTTTTCTCGTCTGCCTAACTCCATCCGGAAAGTGATCACCTTTTTCTAAATGCATCAACTTATCAATCCTTTCTTCTAGTGATTTCCCATCAACTAACCCTCCTACACACATTATATGTAGCGATGGTAACATGAATTCAACTGGTAAAATAGCCTCGTTCCAAACACCAATTGAAATGGTGTGGCCTTATTCAACCTTTTGTAGGTTATCTTGTATGCCCATAGAATGGCTAATATTTTTTCATCCCAATCTTGTCTTCCAACATCACAAATCTTAGTCAACATGTGACTTAGTATCTTGTTAAATGCCTCAGTAGTTCCATTTGCTTGAGGGTGATAAGGGGTAGTCTTGTGATGGGCCACCATAAATTCTACTAATGAATCCTAACCATTTCATTTAGAATGTGTGTACCTCTATCAATTGTTAAAATCAAAGGACAATCATACCTACGATTATGTTCTCCCATAAAAATATAGCAGATTGTTGCTACGATGCAACCCTTCATAGGTTCTTCCTCTACCCACTATGTCAAGTAATTAGTGCAAGTGATGATATACCATGAACCAGTCCTTCATGTGGTGGTGAAATTATCCCTACAAAGTCAAGTTCCCATTTTTCAAATGGTTCAAGATGCTATTGGTCACAAGAGCATTTCATCTCTCTTTCTAGGTTTTTAAGGTACCGACAATGGTCATAGGACTTGAAAAAATCAATACAATCCTTATAGATGGTTTCCCACCAAAGCGCCGCTAATAAAAGCTTCGTGTAGTAGCATTTCCTACATAGTGTCCTTCCTCGTAATCCCATCATACGCTTCCTCCATAATTGTCATGCGCTCATGCTCCAATATGCATCGGTCTGCAAAACCTCATAACAACCTAACTTATATAGGTCTTCACTAATCAACATGTAGAGTGTGACATGTATCTCTAACTAATTTCTCTCCAGATCCTTCATCCCTTCCAACATCACACCTATTTTTAACAACACCATGATATCTTCCAAGTCTGAGGGTGGGTGCCATAACCTAAATAGTTACGCATCTAGCATGGTATGCTCAATACTTTGTGCATCCTCCCTTAAATTAATCCTTGATAAGTGGTTAGGTCCTGAGTTTCTCTTTCTGGTTTTACAACCACTGTGAACTCAAACTCTTGAAATAAAAGTACCCAACAACATAAGCACCCTTGTAGAATGGGCTTGTTGACTAAGTATTTCAATGCCATGTGGTATGTGTATAATATAAATGGTGTCTCTAATGTGAAACTTCCTAGACTTATGCAACACGTAGATCATAGAAAATTATTTGCGCTTAGTAGTTTTGTAATTCTATTCTCTTGTGTCAAATTTCTACTTACAAAGCACAATGGATGATCAACAATTCCCTCACCATGTTATGCTATTACTGCTCCCATAGTTGTCCCTAAGGCATCAACATGCACATGGAAAGGCTTATCCCAAGAAGTAAAATGTAGTATGGGCATCATGACAAGCATGTCCTTCAAAGTGTCAAATTCTATCTGTTGCGCCCCTCCCCAAAAAAAGGCACTCTTGTGTTTTAGTAATTCCTCTAAGGGCACGGTGATCTTGGCATACCACTTGATGATTTTTTTATAATAACCCATACACCCAATGAATCGTGCCTTTGTGCTTTGACTAGTAGGCTCCCTAATTCCAAAATAACTACAACTTTAGCGGGATCTCGTGATCCAAAATATGCCCACTCATTTTTTGTGGCTAACTCCTTGTGTTCTTTCCTCTCTTGTGCCTCAGTCCACATTTTTTTATTTTAAGGAACTCAAGGCTTTTTAGAAATGGCACCACCAGATAGATCTCTCTCTTAGCTTTCCGAGAAGGTAAAGTTTGCCTCCTAACTCCTTATATTTTTCAAGTTATGGCTCAATGGAGTTTTTGTGGAAAATTTTCCCATTTGAGGCCCGCGGCCAATAGGAAGCGCCACGTGGCGGAGGAGTTCGGGTGCGGGGAATTTTTGTAATTTTTTCCAAAAGACAAAAACAAAAGGTAAAATTTGAAAAATTTTCCCACCAATCCGTCTTTTGGGACGTTTTTACCCTAAATCTTCAAACGATCATATCTTTTGATCCGAGCTCGATTTTCACGTTATTTATATCATTGAAAAGATGTTAAAATTATCTACATGATTTTATGGTCAATTTCTAATTTTGGTTTAGTTTGGAGAGAGAAAATTTAAAAACGGTTCTGGTACGTGTCCATGGCCAGAAATGACATTTCAACAACCAAATTTAATACAGAATGGGTCGCATTCTTCTCTAATATGGTCAAAAATGATAGGGTATGGGTTTGTAAGGTCCTCCATGCTATTTTAATGCATTTTCCATCAATGAGGAATGGGCTCCCACATTTTTTATGTTTTCTCTCTCCTGGGCTCGACCCATGCACTGTAAAAGCCAGATTTGGCTCATTTCTTCATGGTTGAACACTTTTTGGCATAGAAAACTTCTTCTTTCACCTCCAGCAAGTGATAGTTGTAAGAATCAGACCTTTTTCAAGTATTGTAGCAGGTTTATACCTCTTTGAGGGTGGAATGCAAGAGATTTTTACATGGAATTGACAGTGCAAACTTTGTGAATGCTTTCAGTCCTCTGTTTGTATTGTTTTACTTCATTTTAAGACCTCTAATTACATCTATCAGCTTGTGTATGTTTTCCCTTGTTGCATTTCATGAATTTGTGTCTATTTACATGGCAAAAATGTTTCACCACTCCTTTTGGTGCATCACCATCTTTAGTTTAGTTTCATTTTTGCATTTTTATCCCTGTCTCCTTGCAATTTAGAGTAGGATTAGGATCTGAACCTCTGTAGTTGTGCAAAATATAGATCTAAATTAGAGGAGTTTGAGGAACCAACCTCTAATCTGGAGATTCCTCTCTCATTTTCACAATTCCCACACTTATAGAGAGGTTTCCATGTTGTGCAATCACACTGGATGCCTAAAACATCTATTTAGAACCTTGATTTGCATCCAGGGGTGTTGTTGATTTGCAACAATAGTTTTTACACGCTCGGTGGGACCTTAGAGGTCTCATTTTTATTGCAGCAAAGTTGATGTGCATCTGCTGTAATTTTATTTCTTGAAAAGAGCTATAATTTGCATATCTGGTGACTCCAAAGGGGAAGAATCAACTGGTTTCAGCAGTGCAGGCCTGAAAACTCATGAGAAGAATCACTACAAGGTCAAGAGCTGGAGAAGAAGAGGTGCTATTTGAATATCTGCAGTTATCTCCAAGAGTAAGGCAAAGTGGAAGAAGGATTCAAAGGTCTCCATCTCCACCAAACAAAACTCTCTCAACTCCTCCACCTGGTAGGCCTTTCATTCAGTCAACAAGGGTTTTAAGACCAATTAGAATGGCGCAAAACAACCCCTATGTCAACTTCACAGGTAGCAGCCCACTTGCCCTCAATGCACAACATCTAATTCCTATTGCAGCCTTGAAGAACATTCCATACTTCACTGGAGAAAATCAGACTACTCCAGGTGATCATGTTAAGGATATTGCTAACCTTTGTGCAATTCATGAAATCAATGAGATGCAAGTGGCTGTCAAGTTGTTGGCATCTTCATTCAAGGGGAAAGCATTGCAATGGTTTAGAAGCCTTGGAGCTGGTTCTATCACAAATTGGAATCAGCTGTGTATAGCACTTCATGAGAAATTTGGAGAGAAGGGAGACAACTTGTCTCTTTTGGAGTAGCTGACAACCATCAAGAGAGCTCCCAATGAGCAGCTGACTGATTTCAACTTCAGATTTCAAAAGACTTGGGAGAGAATTCCAGTGGCAGTCAAACCAACAGCAGAAGGTGCTTTTCTCTATTATCTCAAAGCTCTAAATTCTAATATTTCTATGTTGATTCAGTCCATGGGAGGCATAACTATCCCTATGGCTTATAGCATTGCCATTAGGGCTGAAAATTGTTTGATCCAAGCTGACAAACTAGCCCCTAGACCTCCCATGCCATTGTTTCCAAGTTTAGAGAGTCCAAATACCAATCAAGCACCTAATTTGGCTCCTTCTCCCACTCCTAGAAATTAGAGTTCAAATGAAGCTTCTACTTCATCTCCAAGTGCCCCAAATGAGCTTCAAGAAGTCATGAAGCAATTGCAAAACCTAGGCAATGAGCTGGTTACTCTCAAAAGGCAACAAGCCCAAGGTTTTAGACCTTCTTACCAGCCCCAAGCTCAGCCTAACAGGTAGCCATACCAACCACAAAGACCTCCTAATCCAGCTACAAATGTAAATCAAACAAGGCCTCCTGCCAATAGACCATTTCAGCCCTATAATCCTAATGCCATATCTGCCTCTAAGGCATTGGTGCCAACACAAAACAACGTTGCTCAAGAGTATGATTGGTGTTTTCCATGTAATGAACCTCATAACCAATCTATGTGCTTCAATGGTGCTTTGAATCAAGCATTAATGGTGACAACTACTGGTGTGGAGGGTGAAGGTAGTCAAGGAAACAACCAACAACAAGAAACATTCCAACAGCAATCAGCCCCAAATGACACCACATTGGTAAACTGGCAAGCAGAAGATTTCTGTGGCATGAATCAAGTAGTTTCTCAAGGTGTTACAGCCAACACAAGGTCAAAAAGAAGGAATTTGGGTGAAGAACAACCATTAGCTCCAACCAATCCACAACCTTCCATGGCTCCACAAATGGTTGGCAAGTAAAATCCAATTTCAAATGCACAAGGGCAGCCAAGAACAGCTCCTAGACCAACTCAAATACCAATTATTGCTGCCCACGTGCAAGGAGTGAATGTACAAGCAAAGGGACAGCAAAGAGATCCTTCATCACCATTCAGTATCATTGATCAGATGAAGAAGACAAATGTTAATATATCAATGTGGGAATCCCTATCTATCCCAGGCCAAAGAGACTTGTTACAAGCTGCCATGAAGGACTGGCCAACTTCGAATCAGCAAGTTCAGATGCAAGAGAAAGTGCTCACAAATGCTGCCCAGCCTGAGGGAAATCATGGAGGACAGCAAGGTAAAATGTTGAAGCCCCCTCCTTTCTATGTTTCATTAATCATTGGAAATCAGTTAGTGCACAATTGCATGATAGATTCCGGGGCAAGTAGCTCAGTGATGCCTAAACAAATAGCTGATCAGCTAGGGCTCCAGTATGAAACCATATCCAAAGGGGTAGTGCAGCTAGATGGGACAGCAATAACAACAGTTGGGGTGATTAGAAACTTGAGTCTTACCTTGCATGCATGTCCAAATGTTGTTGTTTTACAAGATGTATCAGTCATAGACCTTCCACCACTCTTTGCCCTATGCTTGTCAAGGGACTTCACAACCAAGATTGGAGGATATTTGTCTGCTGATTGGTCACACATGCTGTTTAGAATGAGGTATGGAACTAAGGCTACAATCAGGTCAGAACCTATTGCAAACTTCCACATTGAGCCTTACACTCCAAGTCAGATTAATGCCAATTGCTCAGCATTTGATCAAGAAGATCACCCAAGCACTGATGAAGGCTGACACCAAGGTTAGGAGCATCTCGGATCTAACTCTTGATGAATGGGAAAACAAGGTACATGCTTTTGATCCTTATCAAGAAGTAGAAGAATCTGAGCTAGGGGTCTATTGTATATATGAAGAAAATCAGCCTATTCCTAGCATAACCAAGCCAAACCATGAAGATGACAATGAGGTATGGCAGCTGTTTTTTGATGGATCAAGGAGTAGACAAGGTGCAGGAGGTGGAGCCATGCTTGTTTCACCTCAAGGAGTAAAGTACTATTCAGCTTTTAGATTTCAGTTTGCATGCTCCAATAACACTGCTGAATATGAAGCCTTGGTGCAAGGGATGCATTGGGCAATCAAGAAGAAAATAAAGAACTTGCAAGTCTTTGGTGACAGTGAATTGATTGTAAATCAGGTCAAGGGACAACATGCTGCCAAGAATGATCTACTCAGGTGCTACAAGAACAGGGTGTGGGACCTCATGGAATATTTTGAGGGTTTTGGCATCAAATCCATTCCTAGGAAAGAGAATCAAGCTACTGATAGGCTTACAGCAGTAGGGGCAGCCTTTGACATTGTGGAAAGCATTCAACAAGACAAGGTACAGCCAAACATCCACGTGATTGTGAGGCCTTCAGTGCCAGATAACAATGTCAGTTGGCAAGTGTTTGAGAATGACTAGCAAATCATCCATTTCTTGCAAGAAGAAGCTAAGTTCTCAGCTAAGAATCAAGAAAAATTGGAACAACAGTATGGTGACCAAGTGGTACAGCTGAGAACTAACAAGCTACCCAAGGGACTTATCACTTTGGAGTCCATTTTTAATCCCAATGATCAGTTTAGAAAGGAGAAAGCAAACATTCAAGTCAAGAGAGAGGATTCAGTATCCATCTTGGTAGAAGAGAACAAACCATTGCAAATTGGAAAGATGACAACTGAGCAAGAAAGGTATGAGTTCATACAATTGTGTTAAGAGTTCCCTGACGTGTTTGCTTAGAGCTATGAAGATTTGAAAGGTTTCAATCCCAACTTAGCTCAGCATACCATTGAATTGGATCTAAATACTAAGCATGTCAGGTAGAAAAAAAGACTAGTCAATCCACACATGGAGCCTCTCATGAGGAAAGAATTGGACAAGTTGATTGAGTCAAGAATCATATTCCCAATCAAGCATTCTAGTTGGGTTTCCAACTTGGTTCCAGTCAGAAAGAAGAGTGGGGAGATCAGATTGTGTGTTGATTTTAGAGACTTAAATAGAGCATCTCTCAAGGACCATTACCCACTCCCTTCCATGGAGAAAATCTTGCAAGTTATGCCTGGCTCCGAGAGGTTTTCACTACTTGATGGCTACTCAGGCTACAATTAGATTATGGTGAAGGAGGAAGACCAGTTCAAGACAGCCTTCACAACCAAATGGGGAACTTTTGCATACAGGAAAATGCCATTTGGGTTGTCCAACGCTGGTGCTACCTTCCAAAGGGCAATGGACATGGCATTCAAAGGTTTGATTAACAATGTGGTGCTGATTTACCTTGATGATATCACTGTTTTTTCCAAAAATGCAGCAGACCACCTCTCTCATTTGAGACAATTTTTCATGAGGTGCAGGAGATTTAGAGTGTCTTTAAATCCTAGAAAGTGTATCTTTCTTGCACATGAAGGGAAGCTCCTTGGCCATATTGTCTCCAAATAAGGATTAACAATTGATCCAGAGAGGGTTGAAGCCATAAGAGCACTACCATTGCCAAGCCACAAGAAAGCCCTTCAGAGTTTCTTGGGGAGGATAAAATTTGTTCAGAGGTTTGTCCCAGATTTTGCAGCCCTTGTCAAGCCCATCACCAAAATGTTAAAGAAGATCATGGCTTTCAAGTGGACAAATGAAGGCAAGGAGATTTTGAAGCAATCAAAGAAGCCATTTGTCAAGCACCAACTCACATCAACCCGGACTTCTCCAAGGATTTCATCCTCTATGCATTTGGAGGTAATGACACTATTTCTGCCATTTTGGTACAGCAAAACAAGGATAATGATAAGGAGCCAATTTCCTTCTTCAGCCAGAGCCTAGATGACTATGAGGTGAAGTACTCTTTTATTGAGAAGCATGTGCTGGCAGTAATCAGAAGCTTGAAGAAATTCAAGCATTTAGTCTCGAACAACAAGGTCTAGTTGCTGGTCTCACATGCTGGGGTTAAGGACTTCCTCCTCAACAAAGATTTGAATGAGAAAAGGGCAGGTTGGATCACCCATGTCATGGAGTATGACATTGAGATCAAAATCACCAAGCTGGTAAGAGGAAAAGGATTGTGTGAGCAGCTAGTTTTGGGGAAGCATGCAATGAAGGAGAGGTTGTTTTGAAAGTTCAAGACAACCATGAGCCATGTGGCACTCAAGAAGAAAACAATTCTACCCCCACTCCTTGCTGGACCCAAGGTATAATACACTTCCTAAGCACAGGCCTATGCCCTCCGGAGATGAACAAGACCCAAAGAAGACACTTCAGATTGCAGGCTGTCCGATATGCCATTGTTGATGGAGTTTTGTTCAAGAAAGATGTGAATGGAGTGCTGTTGAGATGTATTAGCACAAATCAGATTCATAGGGTGTTGGAAGAGTTCCATGGTGGACCAGCTGGTGGTCATTTTGCACCAAGAGTGACAGCTCTAAAAATCATGAAGGCTGGTTATTATTGGCCTAAAATTTTCAAAGTGATTGCTATGCATGGATTAAGAGGTGTAAGAATTGTGCATTCTTCACAGGAAAAGAGAGACTTTCTACCCTTCCATTGCATCTAATCTCAGTTGACCAGCCATTCATGCAATGGGGTTTGGACTTCATTGGATTCATTAATCCCAATTCAAGTCAAGGGCACAAATAGATTTTGATGACCACGGACTACTTCACTAAATGGATCAAGCAAAGTAGCACTCAAAGAAGCAAATGAGTCCAGCATCTTAGACTTTTATGAGGGGATAGCGACCAGATTTGGTATACCTGCTACAATAATCTTAGATAATGCATTGGCATTCATTGGATCCAAGGTGACTGAGTGGGCTATCAAGAACGGGATCTACCTAAGCACTTCATCAAACTATTACCCTCAAGGTAATGGCCAGGCTGAGTCTACAAACAAGAACTTGTTGAGGATCATTAGGAGGACTCTTGATGAGAATCAGAGGTCTTGGCATACCAAACTGAAATCAACCTTATGGGCTGATAGGATAACTCCCAAGAGATCCACAGGTAACTCTCCATTCAAACTTGTCTATGGAAGAGAGGAAATCTTGCCCATGTCACTTGAGTTGCCAACATTGGAACTCATGAAGCAATTAGAGTTGCTAGAGTTTGAGCCCATGGAGGTGAGATATGCAGAGTTGATGGAGTTGCAGGAGGTCAGAAATCAGGCATCCCAAGCAATGGAAAAGGATCAAGCTTTGATCAAAAAGACCTTTGATAGGAAGGCCAAGGATAGATCTTTTCAGGTTGGAGATCTAGTGTTGAAATGGGATGTGGATAGAGCAAAACCGAGAAGGCATTCAAAATTTGATGCCATTTGGAGTGGCCCATACATGGTCACGAAGTGCAAGAACAACAATGCTTTCCAATTGGCCTCATTGGATGGTGAAGAACTACATATTCCAGTCAATGGAATCTATCTCAAGCATTGCTTCTAGAGGAAAATTTACCACCTTATAAATATTAGATTAGATTTTCATTCCTCCAAGTGCTTTTCACATTGCTTTGTTGTAGGTTAGTTTTGCTTTCCCTAAGTGCTTTGGCACAGCTTGATGTCCCTGGAGATGTTTTGCAGTCCTTGCTTCCATCATGTGATATTCCATCTTCCTCCTTGCACATTCTAATTCAGTTGGGGTTCTAAACAGAATATTTGATAGCTCCATGCCCAATGGACTACTTCAGGCTACTGGTACTTTCATCTAGCAGGCAGATGACCCCTCTGAGTCACCAAAATTGTTATCCAAAATGTGCCCCAACTCATTTTTGTGGCTAACTCCTTGTGTTCTTGCCTCTCTTGTGCCTCAGTCCACATTTTTTGATTTTAAGGCACTCAAGGCTTTCTGAAAATGGCACCATCAGATAGAGCTCTCTCTCAGCTTTCCAGAAAGGTAAAGTTTGCCTCCTAACTCCTTATATTTTTCAAGTTATGGCTCGGCGGAGTTTTTGTGGAAAATTTTCCCATTTGAGGCCCGCAGCCAATAGGAAGCTACCACGTGGCAGAGGAGTTCGGGCGTGGGGAATTTTTGAAAAATTTTCCAAAAGACAAAAAAAAAAAGGTAAAATTTGAAAATTTTTCCCACCGATCCGTTTTTGGGCCGTTTTTGCCCTAAATCTTCAAACGATCATATCTTTTGATCCAAAGCTCGGATTTTCACGTTATTTATATCATTGGAAAGCTGTTAAAATTTTCTACATGATTCCATGGTAAATTTATAATTTTGGTTCAGTTTGAAGAGAGAAAATTCAAAAATGGTTCTGGTACGTGTCCATGGCCAGAAATGACATTTCAACAACCAAATTTAATACAGAATGGGTCGCATTCTTCTCCAATATGGTCAAAAATGATAGGGTATGGGTTTGTAAGGTCCTCCATGCTGTTTTAATGCATTTTCCATCAATGAGGAATGGGCTCCCACATTTTTTATGTTTTCTCTCTCCTGGGCTCAACCCATGCATTGTAAAAGCTAGATTTGGCTCATTTCTTCATGGTTGAACACTTTTTGGCATAGAAAACTTCTTCTTTCACCTCCAAAGAAGTGATAGTTGTAAGAATCAGACCTTTTTCAAGTATTGTAGCAGGTTTATACCTCTTTGAGGGTGGAATGCAAGAGATTTTTACATGGAATTGACAGTGCAAACTCTGTGAATGCTTTCAGTCCTCTGTTTGTATTGTTTTACTTCATTTTAAGACCTCTAATTACATCTATCAGCTTGTGTATGTTTTCCCTTGTTGCATTTCATGAATTTGTGTCTATTTACATGGCAAAAAATGTTTCACCACTCCTTTTGGTGCATCACCATCTTTAGTTTAGTTTCATTTTTGCATTTTTATCCCTGTCTCCTTGCAATTTAGAGTAGGATTAGGATCTGAACCTCTGTAGTTGTGTAAAATATAGATCTAAATCAGAGGAGTTTGAGGAACCAGCCTCTAATCTGGAGATTCCTCTCTCATTTTCACAAGTCCCACACTTGGAGAGAGGTTTCCATGTTGTGCAATCACACTGGATGCCTAAAACATCAATTCAGAACCTTGATTTACATCCGTGGAAGTCTTTGCTGATTTGCAACAACAGGATCTATTAATAAACCTTCTTTGCATATAATGTTTCCCAATAGGGTTCCAAATGGAGTAAAGCAAAGACACATTTCTTAATGTTGAGGGATATCTTTAATTGTCGACATCTCTCAAACATCAATCTTAAATTGTCACAATGGTCTTTCACCAATCCATACATAGTCAAGTCATCCAGGGAAAATTGAAGAAACTTATGCATGAAGTCCCTAAATTCTTGTACCACAATGCATGAGAACACAACAGGTGCATTCTTCAATCCAAAAGGCATAATTGTGTAGGAAAAACTTCTTATCCTTCCATCCTTCTTTATATTGATAACCATTGGGCTTATCCATTATGATTCTTCCATTTCCTAAATGATACGGATGTTATCACTTTTTCTATTTCTTTCTTGACCCGTATAGCAAAATTTGGGTTCATCTAATAAGGCCTCTTCCAAATCAGGTGTGAACCTTCCTTTAACTCTATCTTGATCTCCCCCAAGGAATAGTGATCTCCTTTGATTACATGGTACCCATGAGGGGATAAATCCTGGACCTCACATAAAAGATCAATCACCTTTGAAACTTATTTTTCACCAATACTCCCTAATGATAGCTTCCTTTGGTTATATTTTTTCCTAATGTTAACTTGATTTATTTTCAAGGGCTCATGGTATGTGTGTGCTCACTCATTTACGCTATCTCTAACCTCACACGTACTTTCCAAATGGTTAACATCCATAGTTTCCATCTCTTCACCATCTACTACATAGACCATCTTTCCTTTTTCTTTTACGTGCAAGCGCACTCAAAGTCACCTCTACTTCCTCTATTTCCTCTTCATTGAGGCATGTCTCCAAATAAGGCTCACCTAGTAACTATAGTAGCCTATCTTCTTCCATAGCACTATCTCCCATCGTAAGGCACTTGATCACCTATAACGCCTTATCTACTGATGGCTTGGTACTCCTATACTTGAAAACTTGAATGAGATCGGCCCATGACTCCCGCTAATTACCTATTTTACAACACATCTCCGAATGAATATACCATGCATGTGCATAGCCTTGTAAGGTGGAATACAACTTATGCACCCATAATGAAGGCAGTAACACTTCTTCACTTCCCATCCAGGTCTTCACACATGCATGGATATGAAATGAAGCGGTCTCTTTACCATGGTAGTCTTGTATAACTGTGGGTGCATTGCTCCTTGAGAACCTTACCGAGAATGTAATTCTTATCTTGCACAAGTATAGGAGGTTCTCCCATGTGTAGCCAACCAGCGCACTATTGTTACGAGTAGGTTGTAATTAAGAATTCCCCTCCTCTCATCCTCATTCTTCCACTGAGCCTCCATTTCTTGCAGGAAAATTTCAGGGTATGCTCCTCCAGAGTAACTTGGAAACTTATTTCCTCCTAGGTGCTTAACTGAGGGTGTCTTTGTTACCCTTGTTATAGATCCTCTCAACTTTCTTCCTATTAACCATAAGTCCCATGTGCTCAATTGTCGCATGCCACACTAATGGTATCACTCAAGGGTGAGCATATGCAAATTGGATAACTCCCTCGTGGGATGAATTATCGTAGGATCTCGATGGAGAGCACATATATTCTATCCCGAGACTTCTTCTCCCAATGTCTCAATGTAGGGTGCTAACTTACCATCCATTAAAGAAATGATCACCCTCTCCTCCTTGTTCTCAAAGATGATATACCCTTTGTTAAAGCGCAGGTCAGCATTATTCTTATAACACCATGGGTGCCCAAGCAACGCTAGAAATTTTTCTACCTAGGCAAGCGCCAAGACTTCAAACTCTCTAGTTAACTTGGCCCATTGAATGGTTATAAATGCATCCTTCAGACTCTAATGGGCATCACCTTAGTCTTGTTTTCCATATATAAAACATTCAAAGATATTACTTAGAATCCATCCATCAACAACTACATTCAAAGTAATCTCCTTATCATAGTCAAGGCTATGAGGGGGAAGGTTTGCATGCAAAACATGTCTTTTGCGTTCTACTCCAGTGCATGGTACCTTCTCTCTCAGCCATTCTCCTAACAAGGGAATAATATTCTCTTTCCTTAAAAATTTTCATACTTCCTTTACCTCATCCAAGCCATCCTTTAGAGCCTCAACATTCTTCCTTTACTCCAACTGCTTTGATTTCTCATTTAGACATTGGATCTCCCCTTGTAAACTTTGAATCACATCCATAGTCTCTTGATACACCACCTTCTAATGAGAAGTGTCTGGATACTTTCCACGTACCACTTCCTCTCTTTAAACTAGTGTCCTTTGTCTTGGCATCTCCCTTGTGCATGTGGCCTCTTCTTGTGTCATCACCAGTACAAGTTCTAGCCCAAACTCATGCACCACTCTTGGCATCCATTTTGAACTGGCCTTCTTAATGCTCACCATCCCAGTGCCCTTGTCTTTTTGATGTTCTGGTTCAAATTCTCATAGAGCTCCGGACATTCTTTGTACTTAATTTTCTTTACACACCATGTGCATTGTAACAGATCAAGACACTCACGTTTGTAATCCTCTGTAGATCCAAAGTTATAACAAGTTCCTTACAGGAACTCACTTCATCCTCTACTGTGGTTACTGTGGCCAAGAAATCCTCTACAAAAACCTCTTCCATGCACTCCTCCATCTATGTGCCCTTCATAGAGACAATCATCATCCTTGGAAATACTTATGAGGCTAGTCTAGCACACACCAAGATCAATAACATTATGGATCTAATCAATCGATCTATAATCCTTGGTATCACGGGTCGAGTATATGTATAGATTTTGTAATAGCAAGAAACATTCTTGTAAATTGTGTGCTATAGTAGAGGGAATCTACTTGCATCATGATCCCCATGGAAAATCTCATAGTCTACTAGACATAGTGCACACCCATTTCCAAGGGAAAATAAACTTTGTATGCCCCTCCACTTCATAGTATGTACACCAAATCCCACTACGAACCTCATGTACTGAGTTTACAGACAACTTCTCCAACTACTTGGCCATTACAACAATTTGAGCCTCTAGAAAAGGACTAACACCAGTATCGATGCTCCCAACAACTTCAGCACATAGGAAGCTTCCAATGCCTCGTGTGGGTCTATGAAAGTCTTGTGTGATAGATCTCTTCTAAATGGTGTTATCAATCCTCTAAAAACCATTGAGCATGTTGCAAAGGATGAATGTCATAGGATAGCTTTGATAAGAGAGTATTGAAATGCACATCATACTCCTATACACTATATGTCATTCCCCTCTGGATCTCCTTCAGAGTACTAATGCTCTTCTGGTCAAACTCTAGGATATGGAACTCTACTAGGAAGGAGCTCTTTAACACACAGTGTAGTCTACCACTATCGATGTGGGTCATACTTCCTATACCAACTATGTGCGCATCCTTACAATGTTGTTGCAAAATGAATTTCCTTCCACTCTAGGGTAGTGATCCCTTTCACATGCCACAGTAACTCACACTTGTGTACATGCTCTATAGCATCTTTGATACCCCTATAGTTTGGTAAGTGTAAATACATCTCAAAAAACACTTGGGGATGTGGCTAGGGTCCTTTTCCTCTTGATCCATAGCCTTGGTTCCCTCGGGTGTTTCCCCCACTAAATCCACTAGATTCATTAGGTATTGACTCACGAGATCCACCTCCTGCTTTGTCGGAAAAGGGCCCGAAGTGATCGTGCCTAGTGTTCCCAACATTTCACTAAATTACGTGTCGATGGTTTGTGATATTGTCCCACTTCTAGTTGTGTGTCCCACACCACTCCCAGACATGATACCCAAATCTTGTGTACTTTCACCTTGTCTAAAAATTCCTCCAAATACAAGAATGGATTGTGTAGCCATGGATGTTCCAAATGAGAAATGGGCACAAGTATTGTTTGTAGTTATATGTTAATTGTTGTTTGATTTTTCTTTATTGTAAAATGTCTATAGTAACTAATGTGGCATTGGATGGTTTTAGGTGATGCCTATTGGTCATTTATTGTGGATTCATTGATACACACATTGACATGGAACGTTCCACCAGATGTGCTCATGGGAGGTGGTATGTTAGAGCGAGTGGATGCGATTGTGGGCAAGCATGCCCATTTTTTTGAGACAACAACTATAGTAAAAGCAACATGTACTATGTTGCGAGAGAGCATGATGAGGCTCATGCAGAGACAAAGTGAGCTAGGCGAGGTCATAGGAAGAGGATCCATAGCTTATAATGTTTCATGAGATATTTGGAGTTATAGGGCCAATTCACGGAGTAGTTAGTCAAGGTGTCTCTACTATGGAGACAAGTATACAAATATAGAGATCTTGACCAGTGGCATAGATTGAGTGGTGAATCATCCAGTTATAGAGTTCTCATGATTGGATATAGTGATAGTGAGGGTGATGTATGATGTATATGGTTTTATTGATGCATGGGCCTTTCTCCCCAATGATTTTATTTTTTTAACTATGCTTTTGATGATATATATATGGACATGTAATGGATATCATATGTGTTGTTTAACTTGCATTGGTATTTTATGTGATGGTTTTTATTTACAATTTGATTTTCTAGATTTCATATACATTGTTGAAATGATTGTCTTGATTTTTGAATATGTGAAATGTATCATGATGTGCAAATAATATCTAATTATTAAATTTTAGATGATTTGTATGCGAATAAGTAGCATAGTGATATGCGAGATAAGAATGTATGTATATAATGTAATGTGATAGGAACGTGATGTAGATAGTATATAAGATTAGAATAATGATACATTGATATGTGTATGATGAGAATATGTAATACCATGTTTATAATAATGTATGATAAAATATGAGAAAGAGGGGGAAAAGAGTGATGCCCCATGGTGTGTGAATGAGGTTCATTTTTAATCGATCCCTCAACATTCATATAAGAACATTAAGAACATGAGTGCATCATTCGGTAATGAGGTGATCATATGGAGGTCACATACCAAATATGGAGAGGCCTATGAGGAATGGTGGAAGCATGTGAATCATTATCATCATGAGTATAAGAGTCAAGTTGAATGTCAGATGAAATGGTGCTAGTCATGGGAGGTGTAGTGGTGGGAAGCCTAGATGTTGATGGCTTAGGAAGCCAATGGGATGTAGAAGCTTTGTTAGGAGGGTGAGACGATGTAGTAATGGATGAGATAAATGAAGGGAATATATGGATAATGATCTTAGGAGGTGGACAAATGACAACCTTAGTAGTGGGTAGAGGAGACAAGTGAACAACTATGAAAGCATGCTTAGGCAGAATGGGAGAAATATACCACTCACGAGAGTGAGGGCCAAATACAATGACACCCTTTTCTTATAATTGTTGTAATTTATCATGTAGATCACAACAATCATTGGCATAGTTTCCATTGATGTGGTGAAAATTACAATACGGGAGACCACGTGGCAATGCAATCGATGAGGAGGGTGATGTTTATTAGAAGGTAATTAGAGTGTAATGGTTCATAAAGAGAAGGTGGAGAAGACTTTGGTGTATGCCTATGTGGTGAGGTGAAGGAATATTCTTAAGTGAAGGAGGAGATGGCGACCATGGAGGAGGCTTAACGGATGAAATAGGAGAAGAAGTAGTAGATGAAGAAATAGTAAAAGCAATAACTGAAGTATAAGGAGGTGATATAACATGTTTAGTAAATAAATATTATTCTAAATCTATAACTTTATAGAACATAAGTGTAAAATATTCATATGTATCGTATAATACTTTATCTTTTAATGTAATAACTAAGCCATGAAAAAGATAAATTACTTTTCTAAAATAATGGGATCAAATAATAACTGATGCAAACAAGAATTAAATTGTAAAATTTAATATATAATGGGTTCTTTCTTTCCTTGATGTAAAGTAGGTAAACAATAATACGTAACTCTAGGACCATTGTTAACCATAAATCTCCTAAGAAAATCATCCTCCATATCACAATAAGTACTAATAGATCCATAAGGAAAATGAGTGTACTAATGAAGAGCATGATCAATAAGAATGTGACAAAAATATTTGAGGAGCAAGCAGTGATTAAAATAAGAAGCCATTTTTTAGGGATAATTCTTGAGATGTAAATAAGGGTTGTCAGTTCCATTAAAACATGTAAATGTAGGCATGATGAAATCCTTATGGAAAGTGGAATTGTGATTTTTTTAGGTATTGGATTGTCATGTAAAGAATTATTATCAATGGAAGAATAGTAGGATTTTCTTTTGAGAGTGAGAGTATGAACTTAAGCTTGTAAGTTACCAACAACATGCATGAGAGATAAAATATCATGTGAGGGGATGGTAGAATAAATGAGATGTGCATTGAGAGTTTGAATTTTTCCATTGTGAGTGATCATGGGAATGTGAGAAGAAGAAGTGTATGTGGAAGGAGAAGATGAAGGCTCTATGGGAACAATACATGTAGATGTAGAAGAAATAATAAGAGGTGTAATAGTATGAATAGTGGAATCGTAACGAATAACATCTGTAGAAGAAGAAAGAGATGGAAGAGGAGGAGAGGAACATCGAATATCAATAGACGTGCTAGAAGTAGAATAAAAATAAATTATAAGTAGAGTAGTAGTAGAATTAGTATGAATAACATCTGCAGAAGAAGAAGAAAGAGGTGGGAGAGGAAGAGAGGAACATTGAGTATCTATGGAAATGTTAGAAGTAGAATCAAAAGATATGATAAAAGATGTACTAATAGTAGGAGTAGAATCATCATGTGCAACAACTTTGGAAAGATAACATTAGATGGAAGAGAAGTAATATCATTACCAACAATTTCATGATCAGAAGCATATCCTACATCACTATCAGACATATTTTAACATGCAAGTAATTCATCAAGAGTTTCATCAGCATATAGAGAAGTGGCAGGAGATCTATCATGATATTTATCATTACTTTCATTAGAATAATTTTTATAAGTAGGAAGAGTAAGAGATACAAATTTTCATTCATCTTGACTACTATTACAAACAATATTATGCACATGTACATTTTTACATTAGAAGTAACATTATTTGTATCATGAGTGTCACAAGTAAGACCAAACATAAAATTTATGAGAGTATTATCATGTGCTATAATAGGAGTAGAAGAAGGTGGAGCAGTATGGGTGACTATGGAAGAACAAGGAAAACATGAAGTGAAGTTTTGGTCAGGTGAGACTATGAAAACACTAGAGTTATGAAAGTTAGTGGGAATGGTGTTTTCATAAGCAAGAAGCTATTGGAGAATTTTGGAATCACATTGAGCATGACGATAAAGATCACTAAATTCAGCTTCTATATCATCATCAAGGATAGTTCACACACTAATATGCACAATAGCTTTCTTAGGAAAAGAGGATCTATTTTTATCGATGAGGGTTTTAGGGATCCTAGGGAAAGGATTTTGAACAAGATTGGGGTACAAAAATTATTTAACAAAAATATAATTATTCAATCTAATTTCATAGTCACTAATATGACACAATACAATAGAATACGAATACTAAGCACTCTAATGATGCAACCTTGTAAGTAAATAGGAGATACAAGAAACTTATTTGATTCACACTTATCTTGGAAAAAATATGAACTGGAACAATGATGAATAGGTTGGGCAGAGTGTCTAGCTCAATTTTCCTTTCTCAACCAATTCACAAATGTAGTGATATCTGATTACAATATGCTTGCTTCTGCCATGAAAAACTATATTTTTAAACAATGCAATTGAAGACATATTATCACAATAAATCACTGAACCTCCTTGTTAATTTTATTACAAATCTAAGAGGATTATTTTTAACCATATCATATAAAAAGTGACTAAGTTTATTGCAATATACTCTGCTTTTGCAGTGGAAAAATAAACTATTGATTGTTTCTTTGAAGCCCACAAAATGGCTCCTAATCTAACATTGAACACATATCCAGATGTGATCTTTCTATCGTGTAGACTACCTACCCAATTGTTGCATGTGTATCCAACTAATTGAAAATCATTATTAACAGCATATAAAATTCCAAAATTCTTTGTTCCATTTACATACCTTAGTATTCATTTACCTGCTTTCCAATGAGACTCTTTTTGTGTCTCCATAAATCTGGAAATTAAACTAACTACATACATAATGTTTGGTTTATTTGTAGTTAAATACATCAAGCTTCCTACCATGCTCTTGTATCTTATAGGATCCACATTTCTGTTGCAATCATCTTTTGTCAATTTTAGACTTAACTCAATTGGTGTATATGTTGGTTTGCAATCCAACATTTTGAATATTTGTAAAAATTATTTTGCATACTTTGTTTGACATATAAAAATGACCTGCTCTATTTTCTTGAAATCAATTCCAAGAAAATACTTCAACAATCCCAAATCAGTCATCTCAAATTCTTTCTTCATGGTTGATTTGAATTGATCAATTATTTTGTCTAAACTTCCAGTAAAAATCAGATCATCTACATACAAAACAACAATTAAAATATCACCATTGTTTCATTTTATGTAGAGTGTGGGCTCATTGTTGCTTTTGAAATCCATTGGTAATTAGGTAGGGATATATCCTACCATACCAAGCTCTTGGTGCTTGTTTCAAAACATAAAAATATCTTTTTAAACTTATACACTTTTCTTCCATGCCCTAAGATTTCATAACTAGGTGGCTAGCCCACATACACTTCTTCTTCTAGCACTCCATTTAGAAAAGATGACTTTACATCCATTTTATGGAATTCCCATTTATGATGAGTAGTTATGGAAATAGTTGTTCTCAAAGTATCTAATCTTGCAACTGGAGAAAAATTATCATTATAATCATTTGCAAGCCTCTTTTTATAGCCTTTGACAGCTAATCTTGCCTTGTGTCTTTCGATTTTTCCTTTGGGAGTAGTTGTGGTTTTATAAACCCACTTGACTCAATCACTTTCTTTCCTTCAGGAATATCTACTAACTCCCATGTTTGATTATTTTAAATTGCATGCATTTCTTAATCCATTACCTCACACCATTTCTTTTCTTTAATTGCTTCTTTGAAATAAATAGGATCATCTTGCAAAAATAAAACAAAATTAATCATTTCATCTTCATTTTATTCATACCTTAACTGGTCATAGATCTCTTGTACATTCCTTATTCTTCTTTGTTGTTGTAATGAGTTTTATGATGATGAAGATGCTTCATTATCTGTTCCTTGCATGCTTTGTTAGTTGTTGTCATTTGACGATTCACCCCTTTGTGAAATGGGTGTCCAATTGGTACATTGTTTTCTCTTCCTTCTACTATTTCAAGCATGATGATAGGTGCATTTAAATTTATTTTTGGTTGTTCCACTTATTTTGCATCTTTCTAAGATGTTGCCTCTTTAAATTGAACATCAAGGCTGATTATCAGCACCTTAGTGACTAGATTAAACAACATGTAATCTTTTGATTGCTCACTATATCCAATAAAAATGCATTTTTTCGCCTTTGTTATCCCACTTTGATCTTTTTGCTTTGGCACATGTGCATATGCCACACATCTAAAAACTCTCAAGTGTTTAACACTTGGATTGCTTCCACTCCATAATTATTAAGGTATTTTATTCCTCACACTCTTTTTAGGATATCTATTCAACAGATATATTGTTGTCCCAATAGCTTCCTCTAAGAATTCATTGGGAAATCCTCTCACTTTAAACATACTCCTTTCCCATTCTTGAATGGTTATATTTTTCCTCTCTTCTACACCATTTTACTGAGGTGTATACCTTGCTATGAATTGTTTCTTGATCCGTGCTCCTTACGAAGTTTAAAAATCATTTGATATATACTCTCCCCTCTATCAGCTCTTAATATCTTTATATAATGGCCACTATGCTTCTCAACCATGGCCTTGAATTTTTGAATACTTCGAATGTCTCCATTTTATTTTTTAGAAAATAAACCCATGTTCTTCTACTAAAGTCATATATGAAAGTTATGAAATATGACATTTTATTCATGGAGGGAATTTTCATGGGACCACACAAATCTGAATGTATAAGCTCAAGAGGGAGTTTTCTCTCAATGATTTACCGAGGGAAAGCATTTCTATGTTGCTTCCCCAATATGCATGCCTCACAAACCTTACGGTTTTTCAATAAGAGACAATCCTTTAACAATTTTCTTATTATAAATAAGATGCAATTCACCATAACTTAAGTGCCCATACATGAGATGACAGAGAGTGGATTGATTAATGGCTATTGTCTTAAATGTTGTTACACCTACTACACTTTGCATCCTTAAAGGGAACATTCTAATTTGTTTCATCTGCATTATTGCAATCAGCTTGTTGCTTCCACCTTTATCATATAAAACACATTCTCCATTCTCAAACTTCACCTTATATCCATTTTGGACAAGTTTCCCAATACTAAGAAGATTATACTTCAATCTTGGAACAAAGAAAACATTATGTATATGCTTCTTGTATCATTACTTAGTGAGAATGGATATAATTCCTTTACCCATCACAGGAAATTTATTGTCTATTCCCATCTTCACTTCAGATCTAATTGCTTCATCTATATTACTGAACATTTCCTTGTTTCCACACATATGATTACTACAAGCACTATCCAAGTACCATACTTGTTTGCTTCCTTTCTCAGCTACATTACAAGTTAAAAGAAAATATCCACCAATTTCCTTCTTTTCAAGTTCATTTTATTTTTCATTAGAGAATATTGCATTATTATTATGATTTCTCAAATCATATTATTTCTTCATTCACCGGCATAGTCCCCAAACATTTTATAATACTAGCATTGCACATTTGATTTGTCATACCTGTGTGAAGAACCACCTCTCAAAGTGTTGTTGCTCCTTCCTCAACCTCTTCCTCTTGTTTGTGGCTCTTGTTGGTGGTTGTGACTTCCACCTTCTTGTCAGTTGTAAAATTTTCATATTCCTCTGTTATTTACTCCTCTTCTCCTACCTCTAACATTTGTATTTGTTTTGAAGGCTTGTTCATTGGAAGAGTTGTTTGATCTACTCATCCTCTGTTCATGGGTTTGCAAAGAACCTATCATCTCATCAACACTTTTTTTTAAATTCTTTAGGCTCTTCTATGGCTACCAAAATAAGGTAAATCTAGCTGGAAGGATTCTCGGTACCTTCTCAATGATTCGGTGTTCTTATACCACATATCCATTTTCCTCATCTAATTTACAATGGTCGTAGTCCTTTTAAAAAGTCATTTATAGACTTTGATTCTTTCATTAGAAGATTTTCAAAATCTAAACTTAGCATTTGTAGTCTTATAACTTTTATTTTATCATTTCCTTGATATACATTCTGTAGGTATCCCATGTTTGCTTGGATTTTTTGGTTAATGTTATCCTTGGAAATCTTGAATCTATGTTGTATTCTAGATATAGCTTAAAAAAAAATTGTCCTTTCTTCTATTTTACTTCAAACCATTCTTTTGTGCTTGTGTCAATCCATTAAATGCAGCCTAGTGTGCTATCTCTATATAGCCTCCTTCAACATGTTCCCATAGCTCTTGAGAAGAGAACAAAGTATTCATTTTAATACACTAGATGTCATAATTTTTCCCAACAAATATTGGGGGTTGTTGCCACTTTGTTTTGCTACTTGAAGCCATAAAAACTCAACCATGAAAATAAAAAACAAAAACCCACAAACTATTGATATATTTTTTTCACCGATACCAAATTGTTGCCAAAATTTAGTGCCAAATACAATCAATAAGGGAAAGACACAACCATAAATACAAATAAAAAACACACACACACACATAAAAATAAATATCGAGTCGTTACTCTATTTGTCAATTGTTTCTCTTCTTATGTCCAAATCTTCTTTTCTTCTTCTTACAAAAATTTCTTACATGATGTTGCACACATCTATTTGCAAAATATTCCCCTTTCTATTTTCTCCTCTATCTCTTTTGTGTTGCTACAATTATTCTCTCTTTTCTTCTCTCTGTATTTTTTCTTCTTTTCCTTCATTGTGTTGCTTCATATATTCTCTTCTCTCTTTATTTTCTATTTTCTTGAGTTGTTGCTCTCTCTTCTCTATTCATGCACCTTTGTATTATTTTTTCGCTCATGAATTTATATAACCCCATTTACAAATTTAATTCATTGTCGTAAATATATATATAAATAAATACTTACTCTTTTTCCCCAAAACAATGTCAAAAATTATAATATTATATTTTCAGGACCCCACACAAATACCATAGCCCATATAAATAAAATGAACTCGAAAATTCCTTAAAAGAGATTAATCCCAAGAATTAAAAGTCCACGGGGAGGAAAGTAGGGGAAAGCGAATATATATTCAATAGCCAATATAAATTCAATGCCAAATGAAATAAATGTAGGTTGTGGGTAGTTGAGGGAGCAAGAAGGTGGAGTTTGAAAGCCTTTACGGGGCTTGAGATTAGTCCGAGAATTTAATTCTAACAATGGATACAAGAGAAAGTGGGGAAGTGGGGAAGTTTGTCCATTTTCCAAATTTGACTTTACCCATGGAAGGATTGAAAATATTTCCCACTTGGGTGAATGTGGTAAAATCTTTATCTTCAACCATCCCCAAAGTGTTTTGAGTGGTTACGTGAGAGTGAATGCTAAATTGGCTTTACTTAGATATTAAATTTAACAATTAATTAAATTTAGTTAATTAAAATTTATGATATAATTAATAATATCAATTTAATTATTCAATGTTAAATTATTAATAATATGAATTATATTAATAATTAAGTTTTTAACAATTAAATTTAAAATATCAAAATTTTCAATTTTGGGGGCCAAAAGGTGGTGAAAGAGGTGTGGTAGCGATGACAACATGACCATGAAGACATAATAATAATACCATTGATGATGGAGGAAATAAAAGAAAAGAAAGCATGCGACATGTCTTTGTGGCAAGATTATACGAGGAGACATCAAGATGTGAAAATTTCAAAACAAACAAAATTTTGAGTGATTATTTATTTGGGAAGACACATTCCCACCTATATTTTCTAAGAGATCCAAATTATACATTTTGATTTACAATAATGTCAAGACATCATTAATCCATTTGTTGTGTCTAATATGTTTTTTTGGGTTGTGTAATTATCATTGTGTTTTAATGGATGTGGTAATGTGTTGTTTGTTGTAGTGATCATGGTGAGAGAATATGTGATACTCCCATATGGTATCACAACACCCTTTTGCATATGTTGCTCAAATTTTCCTTATGTGTAGACATTACAAAGTTTATAGAATATTCATTGAAAGTATTTGTAGTTAATGTATTAGGTTTTCATTTACAAATTAAGCTAAGAAAATTCTTTTGGTTGAATTATTATGGCTCAAATCTAGACATCATTAATCTAAAGAGGTTTTTTTTTTTTCTCTTGGATGCTAGTAACCTTGAGCTTGTTTATTTTCCTTCTCAGTTTGGATTAAATATATCTTTTTCTTGATCTTAAAAACTTATCTCAGATTCTCAAATTTTTTTCCTTGGTTTGTTCCAAATGTGCAAGTTTTAAGCTCAATACAATATTTATTCAGACTTTTGGTCCTGTGGTAACCATTTTCAACCTCCTTAACTTAGACTACACATTTATTCTTCCCGACATGAATCTTATAAGTAAATCCTAAAATTTTGGGTTAACATAACTTAAATAAGATTGTTTTGGGATTCACCCATTTTAATTTTTTTCTCAGTTCAACCTCTCTCCACAAGTTCTATTTTTTCTATCTTAGCACAACTTGTGTTTTCTTATATCTTTTTCTTTCTTTACACCATTTTTGGCTCATATATTAGGCACTACTTGAACTTTATATGACTTGGAAAGATGTATATCTTGTCCTAATGGTTTTGAGATATGTGTACTTACAAATAATTATCTCTACATGGCTTGTTGATGACCTATTAAAGTGTCATATTTTTCTCATTCTGAACTCAGTGAAAGTGGCATAGAGATGGTTGATCTTTATGGAATATTGTGTCTCAAATTTAATATTTGAAGTAATTACATTGGTACCATGGATCAATCTTGTTTCTTGTAAAAGTGTGATCTTCCCTTCTTAAGAAACCATTTCATTTACATAATTGTTGTTTAGACAATTATTAGGAGACCTTTACAAATTTTTATCCTATTCCACCAATAACCCATGGATCCCTTCTTAGTAATTGGGCATTCATTTTTTTCCAATCTCAAGGAAAATGTAGATAGTTTCCTAAAAATATATTCACTATGTGGTGTATGGAGTATTGGATGATGAACATTTCTTAGGCTTGTGACATTAAGAGTTAAAGATGTGAGGCATTGTATTTTTATCTTGTGAAGAAATTTAGACAACCATCCTTCTCATGAAATTCACTTGATATTACCTAATTATACAAAGGATACATTACAATCGTTTGTATAACATGATTTTCTTCTTGATCATGCATCCATAAATTCTTGTGTGGAGGTGATATTTCTATAAGGTTATTTTTATGACATAAACTTTGAATGTTTTTGGAGCAATTAATTTGTGGTGAAATTTATTAAAGGAAAACTATTTGTAAAATGGGGTGACATTATTAATGTTTTTTTATACAAAAGGGAAAACATTGTAAAAGGGGGAAATGCTTATAAAAAGGGGGTATTTTTTTGCGATGGTAATTTTTGGACATTACAAAGGCCATTTGAAAGGGTGAATTGTGTTTTATTTTGGGAAAAATTCCCATTGATCCCACCTTATATCGCAATAGCGAAAATGCTTAGGTCACTATTCCTAGACAACATGTACGGAATTATCCTCGAACCCACTTGGGTCAACCTCCCCAACACCCCTTTTCCCCATCCCATTATATAGTAATTATAGTGTGCACTCTCTACTTGGTGGAATATTATTCCATGTGTTTAATACTTGGTGGTTTGGGTATATTTTCACAGGAGGTCGAGATACTATCATGAGTAAAAACGCTATATGATTCCTTTTGTTTCCCTTATATCATGGAATCTAGATTCTTGTTATGACATATTTACTTTGAATTTTGAGAATGATATGTTTCTATTTGAAGTTTTTTCCATTCAAGAGGACATGTTAAAATTTTTGTAAGAGAATAAAAACATTCAAGAAGTAAATATATCTTCTTTGGACCTTAATTCATGGAAAGGATAGCCTCACACACTCCATGTAATATAAATCTTCTAGTTTATAACATCACCCTAATATTGTGTACCTGCATACACTTTCTCCTAGTCTACTTGTATCTATTTCTCCCACACCCAATGTATTTTTATTTCATTATTTGATCTTCCCTAGTCCTTCTCTTGATGCTCATATTGCATCTTTTTATACTAAGCATGCTATGTTTGTTACCACATATTCTACCACTACACTTGTGCCTATTTAAATTAAACACTATATGTATCCCACTTTATCTCCTTCTTCTCACATGTCAAGATCTTTTGAGAATAATTATACTAAAATTGGTTCTTGCATGCTTTGTTCTATGAGATTTTCTAGTGGAGGTATTAGAATATAATTACATGGTATTTTTTTATTTAACCTGTTAAATTTTATTTACCATGGAATTAGTATTGATACAAATAATTAATTAGGATCAATTAATGATAGATCTCATCAATTTTTCACTATACTTTTCATGAGGATCATGATCTACACATGATTTGTTTTGCACCTTCACTTAGCACAAAGAAACCTAATATTTCAATTATTAGATATGATCAAAATTATACACATTTTAATGCCCTCTTGTATGATCCATTTTTGGACTTTACACCAAATCATATCCATAAATATTATTTATCTATTCATGCTCAATTAGTATGAATATTTGATCACTTATGGAAGATACATAAATATTTATTGAGGGGGAACCAAATGCACATCATCTCCATCATTCAACTTATTCATCTTATCATCACTCCTCCAACATTGTAATGCTCTTTATTATTTTAGATATTATTTGGAAATTATAAATAACGCTTCCTCTTCTAGATGGTGTACTTTTGAGATCAACATCATTATGGATAATGTTTTAGAACTTGGTGATGATATTTAATATGGGATTTTTCAGTCACAATAAGTTTACATGGACATTGATTTTTTCATGTTATTACGCTCCATTTTTAGCAATTTTCCTCCTTTAGTTACATGACTTCCCCATTTCCACTACAATCATCTTCTTGAGAGGTATATTTTGTTTATATTTTTGAAAAAATGAATGTATTTTGATATTCTCTTTTGTTGTGGAGCTATTTTAGTGAATCCCGGTGTCATCTTGTCAATGTTCAATTAATTGGTTTTAACAAATGCTATAGTTTTTAGTGTCACTCCACCCATTAAGAAATATGGGTTGTGTGGTGTAAATCCTATTTTGACTCTCATGTATTTAACTTGGTAATTTTTTCTATTTTATGGGACATCATTTGTTTCGGAAGTAAATTGAATTAACATTGGTGATTACTTGGACTACTAACACCACTTCTAAAAGTGTCATTTAGTTATTACTTGAGCTTACCATCCTTCTAAAGTGTGTATATTTTTATATTGTTATGTTAGTTGTTAGAGTTTTGTGAATGAGCAATGGATTTGGACTATAATGTAGACCAAAAAAATTCTAAATAATAGTATACAATATTTGAGCCATAACTATTTTGATTCCTTTAAGAATGATATTTCTCTCCACATTATTTTTATTGGTATTAGAGTATATTGCGGTGACCTTGTCATCAATGGTAACTATTTTTTTCAAGTTGTTTGTAAATGGGTATCTTATTAGGCCTAGTTTTGTGGTTGAATATTTGTTTAATTATTTTTAAATGGGTATACTTGGATATATCTCCTAAATTTTCTCATTTCTCACATCAAAATTTTGTGTGTAAGGGAGGGTGTTGGAGTGTTCACACTTGTTGATGTTGTTTTGGTATTTTCAAACCACTAAACATTATTTGTGTTCACACTCCATTAAGGTTAATCTCTTTTTTTTTTATTATTGGAAAATAGTTTTTTGAAAGGGACTATACCCTTGAGTACAACAGAGGGCCTAGGAGCCAGAATAGGAATGAAAATCAGAGAAAAAAGGATTAGAATCCAAGTATGACAATGAAGCCCAAAGTAGCCAAAAAATAGCTACCCAAACAAGACAAAAAAAAAAACTCTGCACAAAAGCAGCAAAGAAACCGCAAAAAGATAGCAAAAAAACAAACAAGAGCAGCTAAAGCACCTACAACTACTTCTTGGTAGCTTTGTCGATGCTGGTTTTGATGTTCTTCTAGGATCTGAACATTACCAGAGTTATCATGTGGGCAGTGTCAGTCTTATCCAGCTGATCAATGGTCCTTTTGCTTTCTTATCTTATCAAGGTTAATCTTATCTTGTGAGTTTTTTTTGAAATAATCCCTTTTTGAACATGAATTTTTTAGATGCAATTTATTAGGGGGATTATACTATTTTGAGGGGTTCAAAAAATCAATTAATTGTTGTGAAAATCCCACCTCTTAATAATTACAGTGCCCACTATTTTATTTATATGAATTTCTAATGCTAACTCATTGTAATTATTCATGAAGAGACATCAAGCACATATTTATCATGGTTAATTGACTAGGATGTATATTATTTTGTAGTCACTTTATCTTGTATATGCTAAATTGTATTGATGGGATGGCTATTTTTAGCCCATGAGGCTATTTCACGAGTTATTAAATAATTTTTTCATGATGTTTATTGATCTAATGGATTTTGAGATTATCATGAATCTTATATTAAAATCTAAGATATGCTATGGACAAATTTTTTGAACTCTAATATCTTTTGTGGTGAATGTATGATTTTTAAGCATTTAATTGGTTAGCTTATGCATGTGTGGATTACTTGATATGCAGATTATTGCTTTATTTAGTGCTTTATACTGATAATTTATGATGCTTAAAATTTAGTGTGTAGGTAATAGGTTCACACTACATGAGAAAGTGGGTTTCAAGAGATGCACCTCCATGTGGCACAATTAGTGTATAGGATGAATTTACCCCTTTTTCTATTTTGGCCCGCTTGTTATATTATTTTTATGTTTAATGATGGAAATGGGAAAATTACCCCATGACATGTGTTTATTGATTTAACTGATAATTTTTGTCTACTTTCTATCCCACTTGTCTTTGTTTGTGACTCTTGTTTATTTCATTGTTTATGGTTGTTTATTCTAGTTAGACACTTCTACTTGCATGAAATGACTTACCTTGTCTTATATTTGATTAATTAATATTAGGATCACCTAATTGTGGATTAGGTAGATCCACTACCCTCCTATAGGCCACCTCTTCCCAAAAACTCTAATTTGGAAAAGAAGTGACTTTTTGGAGGAGAATAAGGCAAGTTTAAAGTCTACAATTTTCCTTAAAAAGAGCCCCAAGTACCATATCTATGGGTTGGTGAGATCTTTTAAAGGAACATAAATCTTATTCTCCCACCCCCTTTGACCCATTCTTAAACCACAATATTTATGATTTATGATTTTTTGTGTGATGGAGATTAGGAGTGCAATTTGCTCCATGTAGAAATTTAAATATCTTACTTGTGAATTTAATTCTCATTTATTCTTTTAGAAGTACATGTTTGGGGTACTTGGGGTGAAAAAAATCCTAGTTGGAGGGATGAAACATGTCACCATCCTATTGTGTTTTGGGTTGGAGAATCCTCTCCTATATTATCCTCCTACTTTGAGGGTTTTGGGGTTAATTTGGGTTGTTTTTGTTTTGGCTATTTTTTGAGAGAAGGATCTTGTTGAACATGGAAAACTTGGATTTTTATTTGGGAAAGGATTTTTTTATCTTTGGAAGCTTGGTATCACATTGATTTTGTGAGGTAGGCCTCACAAAAAACAAATCTATGTTAATTTCTTGAAAGGAAATATTTTTTCCATTTTGTTGTGGTTTTAGTGTTTGGATTTTTATGCTTTATAAATACATTGTTTTCTTTTGTCACTTTCTTCATCCATTCCTTTTAGATATGTATTTTGGAAAATTGGGGGAATGTAAGGAAATTACTTGGATAAATAAGAATATCAGCAGCAAGAGAACACCAAAGAACACAATATTACATATAAATGATCACAATATTCAAGTAGAATAGCTTAGTCACTTGGGGGAAACCTCCAAACCATGAAATATGACTCAAATGTTCAATACGATCCTAAAATACTACCTACTAAGCTCTTTATATATTATTATTATGTTATGTACATCACCAAGGCTGACCCACTAATGATAATATAACATATATGAATGAGATACATCATGACAAGAAGTTATGATAGCCACAATCGGCTATATAAATCCAATGTAATTCAAATGATTTAAGGCATATCATGCCCCTCCCCTTTGAAGAAACGTTTTCCACAATGTTGAGAAGCTGTGGATGATGTTGTAGGAAATTTGCATCCTCCCAAGTTGCATCTTCATTGTCTATATTTTTCCACCTAATCAAATACTCAATTATGACCCTTTTCCTTAATTTCTTAGTGCATGTCGAAGGATGCATTATGGTTCCAATATTATTCTTCCCTACTCACCAAGCTCTAGTAACATTATTTGGGCTGATATTTTCTATTTAATTACCTTCTTTAAGTAAGATACATGGAATAATGGATGTATTCGAGCGGCCGTAGGAAGTTCCAGTTTGTATGTTACACTATCAATCTTCTATAACACTTGATAAGGGCCATAATAATTAGGTGAAATATTGTTATCCTTTTTGTGTTGTTTCAAGGATATTTTCTTGTATGGATGTAAACACACAAAAACCCAATCACCGACTTCAATGTGTCTTTCATGGAGAAGTTGGTTTTCTGTTGTTTCATGTGGTTTTGTGACATGGCCAAGTTCTCCTTAAGACTAGAAAGTACCTCTTGTTGGTTTTCAATATGTCCTTCAACTTCCCGAACCCTTGGTTGGAATCTCAAAGATGAGATGATGGATGGTGAATGGTACCCATATAATTCCAAAAAAGGAGACATTTTAGATAAAGTATGAAAGGAGGTGTTATACCACCATTATGCCAGTGGTAACCATTCGACCTCCCTTGTTTTCTTATCTAAGGTAAAACAATGAAGATATCCCTCCAAGAAATTTTTACCACCTATGTTTACCCATTAGACTGGGATGATAAGATGAACTACAAGCTAGTTGTGTGCCCAAACATGAGAACAAGACAGTCTGAAAATTACTATTAAAGATAGGGTCTCTATCATTTGTTATAATCTTTGGTGTCTCGTGTAGCTTCGAATTGTATCCATGAAGGTTGTTGTGAATGTACTCGTAACAAATGGATGTGATAAGGTACAAAAATGGGCATATTTGGTGAGTATGTCCACAAGTACCATGATTACATTTTTCCCTTCTAATTTAGGCGATCATGTGATGAAGTCCATGGAAACCTCTTCTCACCTATAGAAAGGAATAGATAGAGGTTGTAAAATACACGGGGACTTAATTTTTTTGCCCTTATTTTCCTAACAAACCATTAATTCTACCAAAATTTTGTGGACATCCCCTTTTAGTACTTTTGAGAAGAAATTATGCATGATTCAATGATAGGTCTTCAAAAGACAGAACACCCCTATAGGAGAAGCTTGGAGCTCAAATAGAACCCTATTTTAAGGGTTGAATTCTTACATACGTATAATATATCTTTATACCATAAATCATCTCCTTTCCATACAATTTTTTCTGATGTGTTTGGATCTGTTGGAGATTTCGAATGAGATTTTATGTACCTCATTAATTTTTCAATTCAGGGCATTGCATCCTCTATCCAATCCTCCTATAATACAGATATGGCACACAAAAATGCCTTATTTGATTCATCCTCCCAAGATAGAGCATCAACAACTACATTATATTTACCTTTCTTGTATATTATCTCAAAATCATACCCCAACATTTTTTAGACCCATTTTTTTTGTTCTTCATATGATAAACATTTCTCTAAGAAGTATTTCAAAATATCATGATTTGTCTTTACTTTGAAATGTCTACCCATTAGATATGGTCTCCATTATTTCACTGCATGAAGTATGGCTAGAATTTCCTTCTCATAAATTGGTTTTGATATATTCTTACCTTTTAATTGACAACTCTCAAATACAATGGGTCAAACATCTTTCATGAGTACTTCCCCCATACCATACCCTAAAGCATCACATTCAAAAATAAATGTTTTGGGAAAATATGGGGTGGCTAGAATTGGAGTGGTGTCATGACATCCTTCAAATTCTCAAATTTCATTATATCTTCCCTCATTCCAATGGAAATATTCCTTCAATAAATTTGTGAGTGGTGTTGTTATGCTGCCATAATTCCTTACAAATCTATGATAATAACCTATAAGCCCCAAAAATACTTAGATATTTTTTAGGATTTTGGGAACCTTCCATTCAAGCATGGCTTTTATCTTATTAAGATCCACTTTAACACCTTCATAAGAGACAATATGACCCAAATATTCGACCTCCTTGACTCCAAAAGAACACTTAGAAGGCTTTCCATAAATTTGATGTTGTTCAAGATTTTCTAAAATCTTATTTTCATGATTCAAGTGTTCCTTGCATGTTTTATAATAGATTAATATATCATCAAAGAACACTAAAACATTATGCAAAAATGGATTAAATATAGAATTCATCAAGCTTTGAAATGTAGAGGTTGTATATGTAGTCCCAAAGGCATTACCAAGAACTCATAATGCCCTTCATACATCCTGAATGTTGTTTTATGAATATCTTCATCCCTAATTCTAATGATGATATCTTGAACAAAGATTAAATTTTGTAAAGTAAAAACAAGCGCCATGTAACTCGATCTAACAAATCATCGATTATAGGAATATGAAACTTATCTTTAACTTTGTACTTATTGAGTTCCTTGTAATATAGACACATGTTCCAATTGCCATCTTTCTTCCATGCCATCACACAAGGAAAGAGTAAGCACTCTAACTATGATGAATAATTCCTACTTCTAACATCTCTTGTATTATCTTCTAAATCTCACTCTTTTACATATAGGGGTACCTATAAGGTCTGATGTTGGGTGTTTGAATCCCTGGTACTAGCTAGATGGAATGGTTATGGTCTCTTTTTGGAGTTAAACACATGGGAATATGTCTAAACACAACTAAGTGCTCATCTATAACTACTTTCATATCTAAGGGTATAAATGTATTTGAGCGATGTGCTTCTAATGAAAATATTTGTGGCACAAAACCCTCTATAAATTTTCTAATAAATTTTTACATATGTTTAGATCTCACCAAATTTGGGGACTTTGCTCTTAATCCTTTTAGTTTAAAATTCCTCCCTTCTGACTGAAATCGCATGAACAACTCTTGGAAATTCATTTCAATGGTTCCCAAGGTGGTAAGCCACTAAACTCCAAACACAATGTCTAATCCTCCCATGGAAATGGCATACATATGAATAGTTAGTAAGTAGTATCCCATGGTGAGATTAATGTTATGGTATTTTCTGAACAATTAACAATTCCCCATCATGCAATCATTACTTGAAATTATGGAGCTCGATAAACAAATCAATTTAATCATATTGACAACTTATGATTGATGAATTTGTGAATACTTCTCAAATCAATTAACATTGTTACCATTTTTTTAATAATCCAACCACTTTGAGAGTTTGGGAGTGCTAATACCTGAAATTTCATGACATGATACCATTGGCTGTGGATATCCTAATGCCTCCTCGGCTCTACCTCTTCATATTCTTCATTCTCTTCTTCTTCATTAGGCCACTTAATGTAGAACAAATTATTTTGAGCACACTTATGTCCTAGTCCATATTTTTTTTCGCAATTAAAACATAACCCTTTGGCTCTCTTTTCTTCAATTTTTAAGGTGTCATTCTAACTAGTCAACATAATGATGATGGCAAGGTGCTACAATCATCGATGGTAGTGACATTTTGTCTCTATTTGGAAAGAAAATTTTCCTCTGCCCTACGTACCATGATAATATAATTTGAAACCTTATGAGGATTAAACATACACACCTCATTCTCAATGTGTGCCTTTAGACCCCAAAGAAATAAGTCATTCATATTCTCTTTGGTAATATTGTCCACTTGTAGGGAAAGGTTTTGGAATTAATGAATGTAATCCTTGGTGATCTTATTTGTATTAACTTCGTTAATTGGCTGAAATAATTATTTGAAACACTAGAACTACAGTACAATTGCAAATCTTCATTGAATATTGTCCATGTAACGATACTACTCTTTCACCTTTGAGAACATAACAATTGATATACCAAATGAATTGGTCGGGTTCGCGATACTGAGGATGTCATGGTAACCTTTTTTCCCAACGGAATATAATGTAGATCAAAGAAATTATCTATTTGGTTAATCAAATTAAGTGGATCATTTCCATAAAACTTATGCATTTCCACTTTTGGAATAATTTTACGGGCCTACTGAGTGTTTTTATTTGGATTTAGCATGCTTAACGATCTACCCTAACTAGTTTTCCTATTACTTTGACTTGAAGATTCACCTTGGTTGATATGAGTATGATTGAGTTGTGGTTGATTAGGAAGAAGATGATAACACATTAGATTTGAACTAAATTGGTGAATGAAATCCTCTAATTGTTGTCCATTGTTTTCTATATATTCTTTATTAGCCATTTGAAACTTGAGGTTTCACGGCTCAAAATTAATTTGACTTACCTTATGTTCCATCGAAATAAACCCTAGCCATGAGGACTCTGTAGTTACCCCTTTTGACTCTAACTCCTAAATTATCTCATCCTTATCTAGAGTTTTACTTGGAGTGATAGGATTATTTTATCCTCTTGTGGAAGGCCCCATAATGATGCCCCAAAATGGTAGGTTTTAGGGATCAAGGTAAAAATTTAGGGTTTGGGATTTCAATATGTATTTGGCCAAATATTAAAAAACTAAAAAATGAACTCAAACAAATTTTTGATCCTCTTTCGGAAATTTGAAGAACTTGGAAAATTCCACAATTTGCATTTGATAGAGAAAATTTATTAAAAACCCTTAAATTGATGTAACTTTCACAAAACAAGTCAAAATATCTTGAAATTTAGATAGGATCTTACTTGATTGATTTTCAACACCCCAAAAAATTGCAAAAAAATTCAGTACCAAATTGAAGATATAGCCGATTCTTTGAAATTAGGGTTTTGACACAATTCTAGCCAAGATCAAGCTCTGATACCACTTGTAAGTAAATTAATTAGATAAATAAAAATAACATGAGAAATAGAACACCAAATAACACAATATTTTAGATAAATTATAACAATATTCAATTAGAATAACTTAGCCACTTGAAGGGCAAACTCCAAACCATGAAATAAGACTCAAATGCCCAATATGATCCTAAAGTACTACCTACTAACCTCTATATATATATATATATATATATATATATATATATATATATATATATATATATTATTTCCATGTTATGGCCATCGCAAGGCTGACCCACTAATGATAATATAACATATATGAAAGAGATATATCATGATAAAAAGTTATGATAGCCCACAAGTCGGTTATATACATCCAATGTAATATATATGATTAAGGGCGTAGCATTTTGTTTTGGATATTTTTCTAGAGAAGGGGCTTATTGGACATGGAAAATTTGGATTTGTAATTTGGGGAAGGAATTTTTGTATTTGGAAGCTTGGGATCCCATTGATTTTTGAGGTAGGCCTCACAAAAAAATTCTATGTTTATATCTTGAAATGAGATATTTTTTTCTTTTGTTGTTTTGGTGTTTGGATTTTTTTATGCTTTAAAAATGCATTGTTTTCTTTTGTCATTTTCTTCATCCATTCCCTTTATATATGTTTTTTGTAAAATTGGGGGAATATGGAAGAACCCTATTATTTCCCATAAGGATTTATGAGAAATCCTTGTTGGGATATCTATTTTACTCCCTTCCTATGGGTTGAAGTGGGAGTTTGCTTTCCATTCATGCTAAGGAGACCTCCAAGGTTTAAAAATACTTGAAAAGGAAAAGGAAAGGAGAAACAAGATATTTTTAAGGATGTGGAGCTTTGGAATCTACTTGGGATTCTAGGAAAACTTATGGACACATTTTTGATAATTACGTGGATATGTTTTAAATGTGATTTCTCTTCCTCTCTTCCCCAAATTGATAGAAGTATAGAAGTTTTTTTTAATTTTGATTTAGTGTCAAACTACTCTTGTTGTTTTGTTATTGGTTGGTGTTGGTATTCCCTCACCTTGTCTCCCATGGGATTGGAGGTATGATATCATGTTCTCCTTTTTTTTGATATGGAATGCAATGATGTTATTTGGTTGGGAGGTAAAGAAAGCTATCATATTGTATCTTGGATGTGTTCCTAGTTGGAGATGGGTCTTGGGAGTGGATTTTTGGGAGATTGATCTATTATGGATAATGGTTGATTTAATGAAAAAAATCCATGTTTTTCCAAATTTTTGGAGGACTTGTATCTTTCATTTTAAGAGTTTTTGTTCTATTTAATGTAAAGGAAGGAAAATATTTTCATTTTCAATATAGTTTGGAAACTATGATGTAATAAGTTTCAACTCTTTATTTTGGAAGAAGATAATGCTTATGTTTTTAAGTAGGAACTCCTTCATTTACATTGTAGAGTAAGGAAATAATCATCTTGTATTTAGGAAGAAGAAAATTATATGTTTGTAAAAATAGAATCTATTTCATAGACTATGTTGTTTCAAATGAACTTTTGATTTGGTTAAACTCCTTGAGATTGTTCAAAAATAACCAACCATAGTATGCATCTAAATTAGGAGTTGTAAATATTCCATTTCTAAACTTGTATTAAATTATAGACCTTGTTTATATTTTTTGATTGAAGGATTTGGAAAATAAAGGAAAATGGATATTATTTGTGATATCAAAATAGTTTTAATGGAGATAATTTTTATTTTTTTATATCCCAAAATGTAAACTTATTATCTCATTGTTTCTACGAAAACAAAGAACGAGCTCTTGTATATCTATTTTTATTTATTAAACATCTTATTGTATTACAAGAGAATGTAGAACTTCCCATTCTAAGTTAAAGAAATATTTAAGAAAATTCATTATATATATATGATTTTATTTTTATAAATATTATATGTTTATTTCCTAATCTCAAATATTTATAAAACTTGTGTTATATATATAGGGATATTTAAATCAAGATTTTATTTAATAATAATTGCTTATGATATCTATATATATATATAACCCTCCCCAAATCCCATTTGATATGTTACATTGGTCATCCCATAGTATATGGGTGTGACCATTACCATGTATATTCCCACATTCTATAGGCACTAGCCTTCCCTATTTTGTATAGTTCTCCCACCTTGGACCCTATAAATCCTTCTAAACACACACACACACACACACACACACACACACATATATATATATATATATATATATATATATATATATATATATATATATTGTATGAAACCTTAAAAATTGTGTTTTAAATTAAAATTAAATGAAAGAAAATAAAGAAAACCTACTCCATCAGAGCTCCAAAATTGTAAAACCAAGACCATGGAAAATGAGTGTTGAGTAGATAACATACTTCTATAAGGTGAAGACACATAAAGGATGCACGCACTAGAAAGGCACATTTGAGGGCATGGAAGAATAACGAGAATAATTGCATGCGAACACTTTGAATTCAAGACTTAATCAGTTTGTGGATAAGGGCTATTCTTGGAGATAGCATGTTGAGCACACAAATACATGAAGACTTGCGGTCCACACAATGGTATTTTGGGAATAAGCAAAAACTAAGCGCCATTCATAGTTTAGGCTAATAATAGGATTTCTACTCAGAGTTAACTATAGGAAGTCTATTCTTAAGAGCAATTGCATGTTGTACAACCTTTTCTAAAGGCATATGGCTATTATTAGCATGTGAATTATTTTGAGAAGTGCATGGGCGGTGAAGGGAAAGTCCCCACCCCTATATATATGTATTGATTTATACAGTTTAGAGGATTGAATTATTATAGAGTTATGCTTTACTTTTTTTTCGCACGCATGACTCATGGAGATACTTTATAGCGTATGGAGCTTCTGTATTTTACAATATTTAATAAAATGGTTCATATTGGTTGGATAATGGTGTTGAACATGACTGAATTTGGTTCTTGTATGGTAAATCTTGTTATAGTCATTGCTTAGTTCATCTTACATATACTCTAAGATCTAGATCTGGTTTATGCACTGTGTGTTGTTTACTATTGGTAATGAATCGAATGCCTATATGCACCATCAAGCTAATTTTTTTACAAGAAACTCTAAAGAGTGACTGGTGCCTTTACACGCTTTGGGTGAGTTCTCGGCTTAATTTGAGTGATGTGCCAGATGCACTGGGTCATTTCTGATAAATTCTAGGTTGTATCATTGGTTCCATTCTCGATACCTCTTTTTTAGTTATTTTTCAATATGTTACGTGATGAAGACATATTGGTTGACCTTAGCAAGTGTTGAGGAGTGGATAGTAAATCTAGAAGAAGAGTACGCCAAGAGATTCAACACTAGATCTGATTTTAATGCATGTGCGTGGGTTGAGTAGAATTTGTATGACGACTTATATGAAATATTCTTTACTATCTTCCATATAGAACTATAGAAGTGGTTTTTGCTTATGCATCTCAAATGAATTGGATTTTTCACACACTTGTCTAGATGTAAGAATAATTTTAGGATCTCTATGATGTTGATCTAATTTAGATGCACATTGTGGATACTTGGTTTCATGGTGTTCTAAATAGCTATATTTTGGAGTACTCAATTTCCACTTACTCTTGTCCAAAGGTAGTTGAGTTTCAATTTTTACGTTATCACAAGGGAGCATATGTGTGCATAATTCTCTACCGGCCATAAAGATCTTGATGGTAACCTTGAATTTAGAAGAGAAACTAATGGCTAGATAAACCCCACCATGTGTGAGGGTAGGAGTAGGTGTGGTGAAGGATGGTAGAACTAGCAAAAGAGAGGAAAAGAGAAGAGAGGTAGCTTAAGTTCAATGAGGCATGTGGGAGTGATTTAGAGAAGCAACGCGAGGTTGCATAATGGATCACGTTGTGGAGAGAGATGGCTCATGAAGGATTTGGAGCTCACATAGAGGACATGGAGTTAGAGCATCTAGAACTCCTTCATAAGGGAAAAAATGACAGGAAACCCTCATTGGACTCTTATGAGAGTGTGATAATAGAGACAACATGGGCCATAGGTGCGCATCTGAATCTACCTGCCAAACTATCCCTTGCACTCATTTTCTAGTTTCTAGTACAACCAATATTCAACAAGTTAGTTTGGGCATTAGAGTAATAAGAGGTAAAGTTGACTTATCAGGAGGGTCAAGATTAAATAAAATAGCAAGTACATTTATGGTTGGGAAGATGTATTCTCTATTATTTGGAGGACCGGTTGGAGGAACCTTTTCAAACGCGCGTCATCGCATGCATAACACAAGCACGCAGAAATTTGGACTCACATCGGGAGTAGCATAACTTCTGTTTGTAGGAGTTCAGTTTAGCACCACTATTGTGACATAGGTCACCTTTGCATCCTCTGGTTCAATTCCTGTTACCAGTGGAGGATCGGAAGGAATAGGTGGCTCATGAACCGGTGGATCTTGTGGATCGGGATGAAAAAGTAACACAAGATGTTTTGGATCTAGTGGGCATAGTCCTCATCAACCCCATAATATTTATGTGGAAATATCACATAGTATCCTAGAGTATACAGGAATAGAATATGTTGCTAAGCATGTCTATATGTGTGAGATACTATGGAAAATGAAAGGTTTTACCACTTGAGTGCAAGGAAAGTTATTTTGTAACTATGTTGCAAGACGCGCGCACATCTGGTACATGAAGTTTGACCTTGATCAGACTTGTGTGGATTATACGACATTACAAGATGCTTTCATTAAATAATTTTATATCCTTAAGTTCAAGTAGAAAAGTATAAGCACACTCAAGGATATCAAGAAGGGCACTACTGAGAGTGTCCGGGATTATGATGCTCGTTTAAAAACACTTATGTCTAAAATTTCTTATGTTATCCATACTAGTCAACATGCATAGTGGTTTTTCGGAGGCTTGATCAGGCCTTTTAGGAGGGATCTCTTACATAAGACTTATATAGACCCATGCGAGGCACTTGAAGTAGCTTTTCATGCTAAGGAATTTGAGAACATAGACACTCTTTGGAGTGAGCCCATTCTTGGAAGCTTAGATTGCAGCAATGGCAAAGCGGTTGGAAAAACTATCGGCTAATCATGGCGCATGAGACGTGCCTTTGGAATTTGGTGCATAGATTTTTAAGTGAGGGGCATACTAAGGATAGTTGTCCTCACATATCAGTGCGCTCCTTGCTATTGGATTGTGAGATATGTCATTTAGACCATGATGCAAGCCATTTTCCATTGTTACAACGTGTGATAAGGAATAATGTGTCTTTCTATTGTAAGATTTTCGGTCCACAACTCACAATACTTTGAAAATTGTAGGTTGATTGATCAGATCCATGATGTCATTGATATTTGTGTATGACAGATGGGAGTTTTGAATAACTCTAAGGATAAAAGTGAGCAACATGATCATGATCACACTCAAGGGCGCTATGATCAAAATGAAGGGTGCTTTGAGGGAGGTCATGGTAGAGGTCAAGGATACCATGGTGGATTTAGAGGTCGAGGCCACTTTGTGGATGAAGTGAGTTCCCTCATGGAACATGCTATACGTATGGATCCCTTGACCATTATAGGTGTGAATGTCCTTAGAAAATTACTTGTTCTTTTTGTGGAAATAATCATAACTATGAAGATTTTCCATATTTATATGAACATTTGAGCAAGAAGCACAAACATGAGAACAAGGGCGTGAGGATGGTTAGAATACATCACGTCATGGAAAACCAATGGATTCAAAGTTAGCACCATATCCTGAGGTAGTACCTGTGAATATTACTACATGTGCTAAGGTGTGCACACCAAAGAAATGTTGCAACAGAAGCCTACCATTACTAAGGAAGAGGTTTTAAATGAAAATATATAGACCCTACACATCAGAAGGAGGTTTATCAGGAAAGCATGGAGGTATTGAGAAATCTACAATGTGAAATATAGTGTTTAAAGGAATAGTTACGGAATTTAGAATAGAAGAAGGAGGTTGAAACTTTCCTGTTCGATGTTGATTATCTAAAGGAATTATGCAAGATGTTATGTCAAGAGGACGTTATTCCATTACTAGTGAGTTCGCTAAAAGGAAACACTTAGTGTGTTGGTTTTGAGAATGGATGGAAGAATCTACATGCTAATCTCCCTTCTCATAGTTTGGATTATGACAAGGATATCACTCTGAATTTTTTTGTGGATGGATGACTTTTGAGCAATATTTTGATTGACATAGGTGCGGAAGTGAATGTGCTTATCTTAGATGCATGGGTTTAGATGTGCACACCTCCATTACAACCATCTTCCAATGTGTTTTATGTGGAAAATCGAACTAAGGCCATGCCAATTGGAGTATTGAAGGATGCATCCATTGCCATATAGGGGCCAAGTTCATTGGGGACTTTTATGTCTTAGTGCTTGCAAAAGAGGTTAACTTCCTATCTCTACTAGGCGCCCTTGGTGTTATGCAAATAATGTTGATCTACGTTTCATCAAGGGATATAGAAATTTTGAGAACAAGGAGGAATGAGCTATTATCCCTTTGACATATGGGAAATCCACACCTTATGTTGAGCCCTTACGTGAAGAAGACTCGAACAAAATTTATGTGTGCACCACTCAAGACCCGAAGCGTTTGATCCATCTAAGGAAGTAATTCACCAGTTGGATGATGCACATTCCATCAGTGATATTATAAGTATTTCATGTGTGATTGGGCACATGGCACTTACGAGATGGTTGGGCATGAGGTAATATGGGCAGGTACATGTGTAAGCAAGCCACGTTTTGTTAGGGGGTTAGGTAACAACCTTGTACCCTAGTACACTATCAAAGGAAACCCTAAGGTATTCCTGCAAGCCATGGAATTATAGTGGAAAGATTATGTGGATAGAAGGAATATGTTAGTTTATACCCTACGTGAGAAAGCAATGCATTGGTGGATGGTTCATAGGGATAATCTCATGGAATGGAGAGGTGAGAGTTTCCTTATTAGACAAGACTTTCTCAGAAGTAATGCACCTAATCAAATCTTTGAATATCATGGTAATAATCATATTCAGCACCATGTTTAGCAATGTGAGAGACTTTGGATAGAGGCACAAGAATTTTTATCACCTTCTTTATGGGTGCACAAGCTTTATTTCACCTTGTGAGGTTGTGTGTGTGCTCGGTATGTTTATGCGGAGTTGCATAGAGAGACTAGAAATTGGAAAGACTTTGCAAGAATGATCCAAAATTTTGACTACCTCTCCACTAAACCTCCGGTGAAATATGAATTGCAGGTTATGAAGCTCTTGACTAGGGAGATAGTGCAAAGGATGAAGAACTAATTCGGGAGTTATTTAGTGAGTCGGGCCTAGAAGTAAGTTTTGGCAAAGTAGATGGGACAGATATAGAAATTCTTAAATTTTCTTGCCTAAATAAGGAGAAAGGAAAGATTTTCTACATGGTGGCTGATGAAGAAGTGGAAAATTTGGATATAGATCATTCGGAGGGTACGCACGATGTCTTAGACAGTGTGGATGAGAAGGCAGGAACCTACCATTAACCTATGAAGACGAAGAAAGTGAACATTGGCTGGATGTTGAACCTAAGGATGCCATAATTGGAGATTATTGGTTTGACTCTAAAGTGGCTAAGATAATTGAGTTACTATGTGATTTCCAGGACTTGTTTCCTAGGGGCTACCATGAGTTGAAATGATTTCATGAATCTTTGGGTGAGATGAAAATTAAGTTAAAGGAAGGTGTGTGCCCAATTAGGAAGAGACCTTGGAGGATGAACCCTAACCTGCACATTAAATTTATAGAAGAAATTGACAAGATGTTGGAATCTAGAATTATTGATCCCATAGAGGAATAAGAGTGGGATAGCCCTATGGTAATCAACATAAAGAAAGATGGAAGAATTAGGATTTGTGTGGACTATATAGAGTTGAATGTTGCATGTGAGATTGATCATTTCCTATGCCATTCACTCGAGGAAATATTGGAAGGTTTTGTAGGGACCAAAATTTACTCTTTTTATAGATGGATTCTTTGGGTATCATCAAGTAAGAGTTACTAAAGAATATCAAGAGAAAATAACTTTCACCACTTTGAATGGGAATTTATGCATAATCGGTGATTCCCTTTAGATTGAAGAACAAACCTGCAATATTTTCATGCATTGTTGTTCAAGCATTTCATAAATTTATTCACAAATTATTACATGTTTACTTGGATGATTGGACCGTGTATGGGCTTATCAAGGATCATTGTGAAAATTTGAGGTTAATGTTTGAGAGGTGTAGACAATTAAGCATCTCTTTAAATATTAGGAAGTTCATATTTACTCTGACTTTTGGAACTTTGTTATGGCATATCATCTGCAAGGAGGGTTTGTTATGGAATATCATAAGTTGTGGAATTAGCATATTATCAACAATCATTAATTTATAAAATCTCTTATTATGTGTAACATTCATAGAAATCCTTTTTTATTCTTATTAACAAAGTTTTAGGGGTTGGTACTCCTTGTGGGGTGGGTGCGTCATTAAAAAAATCTTATAGGATGTGTAATATTCTTGTAAGTCCTTTGTTTTGTGTACTATAAGTATATTTTTTAAGTGGGTTTTCTTTCCCTTGAGGGTTTCCCACTTACATATGGTTTCTATGTGTTCTCTCTCATGTTTTAGGTTCGTGTGAATGTATATTCCACACCTAAGAAGATCACATAGTTATGGTTGTTGAATGGTCAATATAAATGATAAATGTAAGAAATGGTAAATTAAATTTGAATTTTTGAATGAATGATTCACCCCCTCTAAGAAACTATGATTCTAACAAGTTATACTTCATGAAACATCCAAAAAATAAAATGGAATCACTTCTCCTCTTGATAAATTGAAGCGCCAAAGAACCGGTTTTGCGAAATCAACTTGTTTTTACCCTTGGTGACACATTAAATACCTATAAATGCATTAAATAGGAAAAAATTCATCCCTCTTCACTCTCCAATGGATATCCATCATCAACTAATCCAAAATACTTTTCTTCTAGATAAATCTTCAAGCCAAAACCTTGTTATCCTGAACTAGTCAAACTAGGTCAACTTGTGACCTCAATTATGTCACCTCAACTCACTTGGCAGAGGTAAACCAAAACATGAAACATGTCATATATAATGTCTACAATACCTCCATATTTATTAGCCTTATCAATTTATGTCATACATATCGAATAACACTCATTCACCATGATTTCTAAAACTACCCTTTTGGCCCAAAAACTATTCAATATGTTTTGACATGCGCAAGTCATCAAATCACCTCACCAAGATTTGAAATCACTCAAAAAATGTTTTATATATCCCAAAAAAAACAGAAAACCAATTTAGTTCATATGTCTAATGGAAAACCTAAGAGAAAAACATTTTTTCCTAAAAATAAGAAAATCTAGGTGGGCTCCACTAAGTTTCATGATCTAAAACCACCACCATCTGAAATATGGTAGATTAATCTCCACTATCAAATCATAAAATTTTATGATACAATGTATTATGGGCTCAAAAAAAGAATTTTTCCTCCATCGCTAGTAAACTAGGGTTTTAATCTCATAAAAAACAACTTACCTTATTAACAATCGTTCATAAATATTTGGGCCTCATTTGATCTCAGTCAAAATTTGAGATCTTATTAACTCCATGAAAAAACATCCTTGAAAGGCTTAGGGTCCTATGCAAACATCACATGTTCCAACCAAAAATGTTTCTCTCACCTCGAGGTCTAAAATGCACTTTTTAGAACTCGATAGGACTCAGGACACCATATCTTACAAAATCTTCATCACGGGAGTTTGAAATATTTCCCACACACCGTGACACCCACTATTAACATCTCCAATCATGAAATTTTCACAAATAGTTCTGCATTTTCACCACCACTAGAACTTACATGACTAGGCCTTAGGGTTTTGCCAAGTTTAGGTCACAATCAAGTGTTCTAACATTGCAACCATGCATAAAACCACCACTAATTGCTTCTACATATTGAATATGATATGAGATACCTTTTTGAGTATCTCCAAGGACTGAAACACTTTTTCAAGTGGTATTCATGCCTTATTAGGCCTCCATGCACTAGGATTAGGTCTAGTTTAAACCTAGAACAAGTAGGAAAATGCCACACCTCTACTTCCAAACTCTCCAAAAGGAACTAACAAACTTGATACAACATGTATCACACCTATCCATGCCTCCATGAACTCTCAAATCTCTACAATTTATGACCATGCCTCATTAACCATCCAAGCACCTAGACTACGTCTAGATGAGCACTGTAACTATGTCCTCAACATTAACTTGCAATCTAAAGCTCTCATGAGTGTCTCAACTCGCTCACCTCATGCTCTATAACCTAGTCTAACTAGTCACCTGATTAGGCCTACTAGGCTAAACCCTTCTCACTATTTCCACTCTTGTCATCATGCCACACCTTTTTGCCAATGTCACCAACACAATAAGAAAAGTATCTTCTAGCAATCCTAGATCATCCTCTTTGTCATTAATGATATTTTACATCAATAAAAACACTCTAACTCACAAATGTCAACACAATTGAGTTGAGTAAGAGGATATGATGAAACAAAATCATATTCATGATTAATCATATCAAGGCCATTATCATCGACTCATTGAGGGACATCCTTTAGTCGGAATGTAGGTATTTGGTACCAAGTCATTCTCGAGTAATCAAAACATGAAAATTTGAATTCATCTACACAACTAGAAAAAAATATTCCATTTCTCGATGATGTCTATATTTACTTCATAGAACCCTTTCGTAAACCCACATATATCAAATTCTCATATCTTTACAAATAGATAAGAAGTCATAATCCTCATCTCCTTATTTATTGACTTAGCCAAGAAGACGGATGGACATTTGTACACTCCAAGTGAAAATGGGAAACATATACCATGACAAAGTATTTATACTAAGAAGTGGTTCACGATGCCAATTTTCATGAAATTTTCATGAGAACCCTTTTTCACTCACTTAATTAGGCAGCTTATAAGGAACTCCATTAAATCTAACTACTTTGATGTATGTGATTTAATAAAAATAGAATTATTAAATCTACTTTCAGATTCACTAATATGATATAATACAATAGAATATGAATACCAAGAAATTTAATGATATAACCTTGGAGGAAAATAGGACATATAAGAGACTTATCTGATTCACACTTATCCTTGAACATATATAAACTGGAACAACTGATGAACGGGCTAGGAAGAGTGTCAAAAATTCTCGGTATTAATTATGGAACTTGTGGATAGATTTCGACACAGTGCCTGTGCTAGTATGAGGGCACCTAGGAACTAAAGACCATTTATGGATGATAGTGACTACCCAAATACTTGGAATATGATTTTTCCTATGTCCCTAGGGTTTTGCACTTACTCACTTTGTTGATCACCTCTGTTCACACTTTTATCATCGAAGACACTGTAACCTAAAAAACAAACCCTAGCTACCTACAAAAGCTCATAAAATCATCAAATTAGAATTAAATATGTAATTTGAGAATTCAAAATGACCTCAATGGTCACCCAAAGGGTGAACTTATGTCCAAGTGCTACACTACATTCCGGACTCCATGTAGCTCTTTGTTCTTATGTGTGAAATACTATCTTTAGGTTTCCCTCATGCCAATGATGCCAAGATAGTGTCTTATGTATACATAAAATGTAAATGTGTGAGGAAATTCATAACTTCCCCTTTCTATTCAAAGTGTATGTGAAGTATGCGGCCCAAAAATTTAGTCCCTTTCATGGTAGTGATAGTATGTAGATGTTATTCCCCTTTAGAATTTCCTACCCATATAATACTATGTATGTTATGTATATATATGGATCTATTTTTTGAATTTTGGAACTATTGACATGACATGTTGACTATGACCTTGGAAAAGAAGGCTAACGACACAAGTCAAAAATGTAAACAATAACAAAAAGGATAGAAGCACCCAAAATGTACATAAGCACTTAGGCACTAGTGTCAGAAGGGGCGAGTGGTGTCCTGGGATAAATGACACAAAATTTGAAAGGACCGACAAACATGGATCCTTGTGACATGACTAGGATCTGGGCACATAAATTACATATGTGAGAGAGAAATATAGTAGAAAAAATCAAAGCAAGTGGATTGACTAGGGATTGTGTCACCAACGAATACTTTTCTTACTAAAGATCCACACATATAACAACATACTTGGCAGTATAGTAAAATAGTAATGTGTGCATGATTTTGAGTCTACATTTACTCCCCCTTATATTATTTGAATTAAATTCAAGTGGTGTAAAGAAATTAAAGGAATATACTTGTGAGAAGTTCAAAGAAGATGAATTGTAGAAGTGTGCATAGAATATAAGAACTTGTAGCATGGAAAACCATGGATCGGTGTGTCGAACATGTGGCATAAATATAGATAAAAACTATTCTAAGGAGAACTTAGAGAAGCATTGAGATGATTTGTAGATTTTGGAAATTCTAATTGTTTTCAATGGAGAAGCTGTGTGTTGTGTATTAGTTAGAAAAATCATTGTAAATATTAACTATAATATATAGAAAATTGAATATTTCTATATAGAAATAGTGAAAAGTGAATAGTTATTTCATTTGTCTTTGTGTTTGAGTGAAAATTAGAGCTCTATGATGTGAGAATTTCATGTGTTAGGGAAGTGAGTTTGACAAGATTCGAGAGAGTTGTGGCATTTTTAGCATCGCAGAAATTTGATGAGTTGGTATGTATGGGTATTTTTAGAAAATTGTAGGAAATATGCATGTTTTGATGATTTTTGGAAAATTTGCATTGTTTTTATTTTACAATGTTTCTAAATCAAGGCGGGAGTGGCCAAGGCATTGTCACTTTTGGGGACACTATCACCTAGTTTCATGACACCCATGACTCTGCTCCTTGGCGTTGGCATCATAGGGTGAGATTTTTGCAATATTATGTGGAATATCTATATTTTGATCAATATCCATATTAATATAATCTATTTTGCAGCATGTGTGACATACCAATGGAAAAATGTTTATTATGTTTGTTGCATTATAGAGGGATATACACTCAAGAGAGTTTCATGGGGTCATCATTTGAGAAATTTGTTGACTTTGGAATTATATGATGATGAGTGTGATATACTAGACCATGTCATCCTAAGTCATATAGCTAGGTTGGGGGAGATTCCCCATAATATTTTGATGTTAACCATATTATGTGAGAGATGGTGTCGATACATGTACATTTTTGTTACCTCTTGGTGAAATGAAGGTGACCCTATAGGATGTATATCAGATATTGCAACTAGCAACTATAAGAGAGAGAGAGCAGGTGATGACCATATTGGATGCCCAGAGGTAGATGACGGAAGTAAGGCAGTATTTTAATGGGATATGAGTACATATGAAGACCCATATAAGAATATATGATATATTGTGATTTGTTGTTCCATGCTTATGGAAGTTCATCACAATGATTCTAGTGATTGTAGTCATATTTTATACCCTTAGACAAATATTCTAATCCCAAGTGTGTCATCATATAACCTAGCGAGCACTATGCGCTCACCCGAGGCACGCGCAGCGTCGATGATCTCCTTTATGTGATTCTTGTGAGAATGCATCATATTATAACAAATATTCAAATGGAAATGAGTAGAAAAGAACCATGTAACATTCTAAGAACCTAGAACGAGTTATCTCATTATATCCAAAAAGAGAAACAACATAGTGTGTAGAGATGATTAATTAAAGGAAATACATAAGTATTATACTCATGAACACATTGATGATTTATAACAGATAATTATATTCATATTAACATATTCAATAACCACATTAGAATCCCTTGAGGTCATGACAGACCCTTATATAATAATGTAGAGCCAAGTCATGCATCAGAACTACATTATGCTCATCACATTACAAAAATGAATGCAAACCCGTCCCTCTAAAAGTGCCATCACTTACGAGTTATCCTAATCCAAAACCCCTAAAATCCTCCATTCTTCTGCAGGACTTTGCCTCTCTTTTCTCTCCTCCACACTCTCTATATTTATTTTATTGGGAACTTGTATTTATAACCTTAGCAACCACCACCATGTCTTTCTAAAGTTACAGATTGGTTGCCAAGTTTTGAAGTGGTCCTCTATGAAAGCATTCCTTCTCAGATCCGAGCTCTCCACTCTTTGCAATGATGTCTTATGGAACCTTATATCACATGCCTAGAATATTCCCTTTTTGATCCCATAGTTTCCAGGTTGGCACCTTATCCACAAGGGTCATGCTTTTCTCATGTGCTACATGGGATGCTAAATGTAGCTAAGTCCAAAACCCATTTTTCCTTGTGCATGTGTTGTGTGTTACGCAAGACATCGCTAGCACCCTTCCCTGCACACCTTTAACCCGCGAGCCCTTCTTCAACTAGGTCCCACATGCCCACGTACATTCTCATCCTTACCCAATATTTTGAGGCCCAACATCACCCCACACTACACCTATTCTCCATCCTCAGAAACACTCTTCAAAGAATAAAGAATGGTGGATCCTTATAATGGTTAGAAAGAAAGAATAAGGGAATGAAGAAATGGGGAAAATAATGAAAGAATGGGGAATTTTTTTATTTCTGGAGGAGGAGAGGGAAATCCTTCCCTAATTGTACTTCTAACTTTCCCCAAATGTCAACCTCGTTCGGAGCTTACTGATAGAGGTCACCCACCAGGGTGCTCACTTCTTCAAAAATCAGCTCCTCTCCCTTAGCACTCATTATCTCCATGATATCCTCCATTTTTTTCTCAAATTCTCAAGCGCACCCATCCTTTGAGTGATTTAGGGGTACAATTCTTTCAGTCAATTCTTGGTTGAGCCCCACGGTCTCGGTGGCTTCGATTTCTTTTCCACTTTAGCTAGGATCTTGTCTCACTCAGCCCTATTCCCCTTATTTTTTTCTTGGAAATACTTGAGTTCCAATTCATGATTGGAAACCAAGATACTTTCCACTCCATCCCTATCGATGAAATTATCATAGGCAGCCTCGAAACTTGTGCGGTGACTTTTACATCAATAAGGATCTTGTTATACTGAGCAACAATTTCCACAACCTTTATCTTATTCTCTTTCTCTTGGTGCACCAACACCTCTTCTATAGTTTCTAAGGTAAGTGGCCACCTCTCCATACTGATTATGTGAGTCAAGTCCTCTAGGAACTATAAGGCTGATCCATATTTTTGTGTGAGCAGCATTAAGTCTTGATGCTTCAAGACAATGGCATCTGTGATCATCTCTATTTACTTGTATGCCTTGCGCACTCTTGTCTTATCATCTTTTAACTCATGCCTTAGCTGTTAATCGATTAATTCCTCCTACTTCATGTCCTTTCTTTTCTTAAGGAGTTATTCCTCCTTTTTATCCATCTTTACCTCTAGGAACTTCATCCTGTCATTTCTTCCAAAGAATCTAGCTTCAACCTCAACCAAAACTTTGTTGAGTATCTTATAGATTTGTTCATCGATAATTGTTGAGAATTCACCAAGGGTTTATTCCTTTTGTCTTAGACACATTCAATAATGATCCTTGGCTTATTTCACATTCATGCTCATCAATGTGAGACTCAAATTCCCATGAAAGCATTTTCCTCATCCGAGGGTATGCACCTTCCTCATCAAATGAAGCCATGGCCAAGAGTTGTTTCATTGGAAGCAGTGCTTTGAAAGCATGCACACAACACCTTGTTAGGATGATTGATGTAGCTCATTCCTTCTTTTCTACTTTTCCTCCCCTGTGTGTGTGGCCCTTGGAAATCTTATAGCCAAATTGGGATCTCCTCCCCCATTTGCCATATTCTTTTCTTATGCTTTCCTCCACAACTTCCTTGACACCTCATCTGCGTTGCATTCAACTTCTTATTCCACTAGGTTCTTGATGATTTTCACCACTTCTATTTCTATGGCCTCGTCTAAATGTTCCTTTGTGAGGCTTGGGGTCCTTTGATCCTTTGTATTTACTTCTCCGCTTATCACCTTTCCTTGAGCCTCAACCTATTCTTTTCGTTCTTCTCCTCATCTCCTTCTTCTTGAGAATCATGTATCTCATAGATTGGATGGTCTTCACCTCCTCCAAGTTCAGCATCATCATCCTTGTTGCCAATTTAGGCATCTAGAATTTTTTTCTTCGAATATGCCTCATTAGTCATCTTCTACTTCTTCCTTACTGGGGATTCCGAAAGACAGGATATTTTTCTTTTTATTTCTCTTTGAAAGGTGATGTCTTCATTAGCGATTCATCGTGGGTGAGGGGCTCTTCATGTTCTAGAACCTATTCTTCTAGGGTATTTTCCTTGATATGATACTTCTTTCTCCACGCGTAAGTCCTAGGATTAGAAGTTCCTTCTGAGGCGCTCACCATTTGTGTAGTTTGAACACTTGGTGCCTTCTTCTCCTGCACCTCTTCTCTTTCTCTCTTCCTTAGCATGTACTTATTCCTCCCTCTAGGGTCTTCAGGAATGGAGACATCATTCTCCAATCAAGCACCCTTTTCAAACTTTGGCCTTATGCGCAGGTACACTCTTGTTGCAGTCCTTGCAATCGACAATGTTAAAGGACTCATCATTAGTATTTCATGCAGAGACATATCTCTCCATGTAGGCACGCTTATTTGGGTAGATGAGATTCTAGTGTAGATTTTAGTGGTCTATATCTACCTCACTAAGGTCTAACCTTAGTCTCTTGGCCTACTTGAACCAATTAACTCTCACTTGGAATTATTGCGTGCTGAAGGAGAATGGTAGCTTGCACCATGAACTCATATTTTCATCTCACAATGCAAATCTGCCAATGCAAAAGTGTTAGTACACTACAAATTCTATATCTCCATTCACGATCACTATTAATTGCTATAGGATCCTCCATTATTCTCTAAATGTGTCATGCATTTACTTGTACCACTTTTCCAAGCACACCTTTTGAGTGGTCGTCATGGTTTCACAAGTGTACTTTGTAAACCTTTTTACGGGTGAGGGATCCTCTTCTGGATACTCCCAAAAAAATTTTTGGCCCATCGAGAACTCTAATCTCTAAAAATACAATGGTGAGGAGGACATTTCCAAAGATTATCTTCTCTCCCTCCTACGCACTTCTTATAATCTCATCCACGATGAAAGTGGACAAGTTGTAGATGGTTCCCTCTAATATCTTCGACATACATTTAGCCATGCCTTGTTTACTTGTGTCCATTATTCTTGATCATTGAGCTTGGTCACCAAGCACATGGCCATCCTCATAAATAGGTCTGGAATCTTGGCGATGTCAAAGTATCACGACCCCTTTTTGTAGTCATACGTGGCTACAATCTCCTTGATATCCTCCTTGTCACTTAGATCATCATATATGTTATCTCCTTCACAATTGAGGCATGTGAACTTAGATATCAGTTGTGGTGTTATACGCATCTTGCACCCCACAAAATAAAAATGATCCTCATGCATGTGTGACATCAACCATTGGTAAAGGCATTCAAGCTTGCCAAAGTAACGAAAGTCATATAGCTGTAATAATCCATCCTTCTCCAATTTGACCTTCACCTCATCGTTGTAAATGGGCATTCGTCTAGTGTTCTCTTATTAGTTGGGTGAACTGATTCTAGTGCCATTTATTTCTTAGTTGTGCTCGTGTTATGGTTATAATTTCTCATGACCATTTTTCACAAGTATCACTCCCACTCTTTTCCTAGCAATACCCTATCTAGGTACTGCGCATATCCCATACCATTCTTCATTGGTTCTTGTGATGCAAGTGGTTTTTTTCCCTTTATCTTTCCCTTTTTCTTCAGTGAAATGGTTGGTTTCTTTGGTGCCATTCTTCTAGTTGGGCTGAACTTAAAAATCCTTCCTCTTGCTCTACTCTACTACTCTGCTCAATCCCAAATCTCAAAGCTTCAACTCCTAGAATGAATCCTTCTTTCTCCGTGCCCTAGCTGTCAAACCCTAACTAGGAAAACCTTCCATAAGATGACGCTCTTCACACAACCTTTCCTCACACCCATGTACTCCTTCCTTCTAGTTTGTAGATCTACTCTAGTCGCACACTCAAATTTCTTAGATTCTTCTTCCTTCGCAAAAATTTCTCTTTGGATGCCCTAGTTCGCAAGAGCTTCTTTCACTTCGTAATCGCAAGGTAACAAATGACTTGCCCGACCTTGTATTTATAGTTTTTTCTTCCTTCTAGCATTAAATGCTATACCACCTACCACCATACTTGACACTAAATGTGGCTTTCTCCTTAAAGCCTATCCTCAAGCACTTTTACCCATGTGCCTAATCTGTGTAAAACATTTGACAGTCTTCTAGCACATAAAAATATAATTTGATCGAATACTCTTATGCACGTGTTTATAGTGCCGAATGCACTTTTTCTGTCCTTTACCCAATTTTTGACATCGCCTACCTCATGTTGTCCCTGCAATCTTCATCCCTTGTACATGGTCTTTTGCTACAACATTTTTGACACCATAATCCAATATCCATCATCTCCTCATGTGCTTTCTCCATCTTACGTGTTTCCTTCTACTAGACCACTCAACTTGTATTGTAGGCCTATACTTCTCATTACCCCACCCCACACTAAAAAAAATGCACGGTCCTTTCTACATACACAACCTTGGAAAAAATAATGTGGTTACCATTACACAAGGCATAAAAATAACAAAAAAGAAAGGAACAAGAAATGAGAAAGGAAACATAAGAAAATAAAAACATGAAGGAAAATTCTAAGCTAACTAGTAACATTGCCTTATAACAAACACAAAGAAGAATTATTTAGAGTAGGGCTTCAACCTACTCCCATTGAAATGACTTGGTAATCTCATCCCATCCAATGCTTGTAACTGGAAAGCGCTTACATCAAGAATGCATGAGATGATGTAAGGTCCAAGCCAATGGACTTTCAACTTCTTAGGATGGCACATATACTTGGAATCATACAACAACACCATCGCCCAACCTTAAACTTCTTGTTCTTGATATGACGATCATTCCTTGATTTTTTTCTTATTTTTTCTGTCGTTTGACTCCATCTAGAAAGTGATTGCCTTTTTATAACTGCATCAACTTATCAATCCTTTCTTCTAGTGATTTATCATCAGTTAACCCTCCTACGCACATTATACATAGCGATGGTATCATGAATTCAATTGGTAAAATAGCCTCCATTCCAAACACCAAATGAAACAGTGTGGCCTTATTCAAGCTTTTGTAGGTTGTCTTGTATGCCCATAGAATGATTGATACTTTTTCATCCCAATCAAGTCTTCTAACATCACAAATCTTAGTCAACATGTGACTTAGTATCTTGTTAAATGCCTCAGCCTGTTCCATTTTCTTGAGGGTGATTAGGGGTAGTCTTTTGATGGGCCACCATAAATTTTGCTAACATAATCCTGATCATTTCATTTAGAATGTGTGTACCTCTATCACTTGTTAAAATTAGAGGACAATCATACCTAGTGATTATGTTATCCCATAAAAATCTAGCAGTTGTCACTATGGTGCAACCCTTCGTAGGTGTTTCCTCTTCTTACTGTGTCAAGTAATTAGTGTAAGTGATGATATACCATGAACCAGTCCTTCACGAGGCTAGAGAAATTGGCCCTACAAAGTAAATTTCCCATTTTAAAAATGGTTCAGCATTGGCTATTGGTCACAAGAGCATTTCATCTCTCTTTCCAGGTTTTCCAAGGCATTGACAATGGTCAGAGGACTTGCAAAAATCAATACAATCCTTGTAGATGGTTTCCCACCAAATCCCTGCTAATAAAATCTTTTGTGCGGTAGCATTTCCTACATAGTGTCCTCCTGTAATCCCACCATGTGCTTCCTCCATAATTGTCATGCACTCATGCTCCAATACGCATCGGTGCATAACCTCATCATGACCTAACTTATACAAGTCTTCACTAATCAACATGTAGGGTGCGATGTGTATCGCTAACTTCTTTCTCTCTAGATCCTTCATCCCTTCCAGTGCCACACCTATTTTTAAGAACACTGTGATATCTTCCAAGTCTGAGGGTGTGCGCCACAACCTAAATAATTGTGCATCTGGCATGGTATCCTCAATACTTTACGCATCCTCCCCTGAATTAATCCTTGATAAGTTGTCAGGTCCTGAGTTGCTCTTTCCTGGTTTTACGACCACTATGAACTCAAACTCTTGAAATAAAAGGACCCAATGACATAAACACCCTTACAGAATGGGCTTGTTGACTAAGTATTTCAATGCCATGTGGTCTGTGTAGAATATAAATGGTGTCACCAATAGATACTTCCTAAAATTATGCAACACATAGATCATAGAAAATTATTTGTGCTTAGTAGTTGTGTAATTCTATTATGTTGGTGTCAACTTTATACTTGCAAAGCACAAGGGATGATCAACAATTCCCTCACTAGGTTGTGCTAGTACTACTCCCATAGTTGTCCCTGAGGCATCAACATGCACATGGAAAGGCTTATCCCAAGAAGGAAAACATAGTATGGGCGTCATGACAAGCCTATCCTTCAAAGTGTCAAATGCCTTTTGTTGCGCCTCTCCCCAATGAAAGGAACTCTTATGTTTTAGTAATTCCTCCAAGGGCACGGTGATCTTGGCATACCCCTTGATGAATTTTCTATAATACCCCATATGCCCAAGGAATCCATGCACTTGTACTTTGACTAGTAGGCTCCCCTAATCCCACAATAATTACAAATTTAGCGGGATCTACAAGTAAACCTTCTTTGCATATAATGTTTCCCAATAGGGTTCCAAATGGAGTAGCAAAGACACATTTCTTAATGTTGAGGGATATCCTTAATTGTCAACATCTCTCAAACATCAATCTTAAATTGTCACAATGTTCTTTCACCAATCCATACACAGTCCAGTCATCTAGGTAAAATTGAAGAAACTTATGAATGAAGTCTTGAAATTCTTGTACCACGATGCACGAGAACACAGTAGGTACATTCATCAATCCAAAATGCATAACCGTGTAGGAAAAACTTCCCCATTCAGTGGAAAAAAATTTCTTTCTTTGGTCTTCCTTTGCAATCCTAACTTGGTGATACCTTGAGAACCCATCCATGAAAGAGTAGACTTCGCGCCCGGCTATTCCCTCTAAAATTCCTTTAGTAAAGGGGGTTGGGAAAGGATCGATGACACATATTGCATTTAGATCCCTCTAGTAAACACATATTCTTATCCTTCCATCCTTCTTCATACTAATAACCATTGGGCTTATCCATTTTGATTCTTCCATTTCCTCAATGATACCAAATGCTATCACTTTTTCTATTTCTTTCTTGACCCATATGGGAAAATTTGGGTTCATCGATAAGGCCTCTTCCAAATCGGGCATGAATCTTCCTTCAACTTTTTCTTCATCTCCCTAAGGAATATTGAATGCCTTTGAGTTCATGGTACCCCATGAGGGAATAAATCTGGAACTCGCACAACATGATCAATCACCTTTGAAACTTATTTTTTTACCAATACTCCCCGATGATAGCTTTCTTTGGTTCTATTTTTCTTCCAATGTTAACCTGATTTATTTTCAAGGGCTCATGGTAGGTTTGTGCTCACTCACTTGTGCTAGCTATGACCTTACATGTACCTTCCAAATGGTCAACATCCAAAATTTTCATCTCTTCACCATCTACTACATAGACCATCTTTCCGATGTGTAGCCCACTAGCACACTGCAGTTCTAAGTAGGTTGTAATTAAGCATTCCCCTCCTCTCATCCTCATTCTTCCACTGAGCCTCCATTTCTTGCAAGAAAAGTTTAGGGTATGCTCCTCCAGAGTAACTTGGAAACTTATTTCCTCCTAGGTGCTTAACTGAGGGTATCTTTTTTACCCTTGTTATAGATCCTCTCGACTTTCTTCCTATTAACCATAGGTCCCATGTGCCCAATTTTCGCATGCCACACTAATGGTATCACTCAAGGATTGAGCATATTCAAACTAGATAACTCCCTCTATGGGATGAATTATCTCAGGATCTCTAATGAAGCACACATCGATTCTATCAAGGACTTCTTCTCCCAATGGCTTAGTGTAGGGTGCTAACTTACCATCCATTAAAGGAATTATCACCCTTTCCTCCTTATTCTTAAAGATTATATACCCTTTGTTAAATTGCAGGTTGGCATTATTCTTGTAACACCATGGGTGTCAAAGCAATGCTAGAAATTTGTCTTCCTTGGCAAGCGCCAAGACTTCTAAGTCTCTAGTTAACTTGGCCCCTTGAATGGTGATAAATGCATCCTTCAGGACTCTAATGGGAATCTCCTTAGTCTTATTTTCCATATATAAAACATTCAAAGATATTACTAAGAAGCCATCCATTAATAACTGCATTCAAAGTAATCTCCTTATCATAGTCAAGGTTATGAGGAGGAAGGTTTACATGCAAAACCTATCTTTTCACTCTACTCCGGTGCATGGTACCTTCTCTCTCAGCCATTCTCCTAACAAGAGAATAATATTCTCTTGCCTTAACATTTTGCATACTTCCTTTACCTCATCCAGGTCATCCTTTGGAACCTCGACATTCTTCCTTTACTCCAACTACTTTGATTTCTCCTTCAGACATTGGATCTCCCCTTGTAAACTATGAATCACATCCATAGTCTCTTGATACACCTCCTTCGATGAACAACGTCTAGATACTTTCCACGTACCACTTCCTCTGTTGAAAATAGTGTCCTTTGTTTTGGCATCTCCTAGTACATGTGGCCTCTTCTCGTGTCGTCACCAACATAGGTTCTAGCCCTAAATCATGCACCACTCTTAGCATCCATTTTGAATCATCCTTCTTAATGCTCACCATCTCAAGTGCCCTTGCCTTTCTAGTGTTTCTTGGTTCAAATTCTCATAGAGCTCTAGACATTCTTTGTACTTATGTTTCTTTCTACACCATGAGCATTGTAATAGATCAAGACACTCACGTTTGTAATCCTATGTAGATCCAAAATTATAAAAAGTTCCTTACAGCAAATCAATTTGTCCTCCACTACGGTTACTACAACCAATAAATCCTCTGTGAAAAGTCCGTTTCTACGCACTCATCCATTTGTGCGCCCTTCATAACAATGGTCATCATCCTTGGAAACACTTATGAGGCTAGTCTAGAAGAAACCGAGATCAATAACATCATGGATCTAATCAATCAGTCCACAATCCTTGGTATCATGGGTGGTATATGTATAGATTTTTAATAGCAAGAAACATTCTTGTAAATTGCACATTGTAGTAGAGGGAATCTACTTGCATCATGATCCCCATGAAAATCTCACGAGTCTATCGACATAGTGCACACCTATTTCGAGGGAAACTATCCTTTGTATGCCCCTCCACTTTATAGTATGTACACCAAAGCCCACTACAAACCTCATGCGCTGAGTTTGCAGAAAACTTCTCCAACTACTTGGCCATTAAGTAATTTGAGCCTCTAGAAAAGGACTAACACTAGTATTAATGCTCCTAATAACTTCAGCACATATGGAAGCTTCCAATGCCTCACGTGGGTCTGTGAAAGTCTTGTGTGATAGATCTCTTCTAAATGTTGTTATCAATCCTCCAAAAAACCATTGATCATGTTGAAAAGGATGAATGTCATAGGATAGATTTGACAAGAGAGTCTTGAAATGCGCATCATACTCCTATACACTATATGTCATTCCCTTCTAGATCTCCTTTGGAGTACTAATGCTCTTCTGCTAAAACTCTAGGATATGGAACTCCACTAGGAAGGATTTCATTAACACGATGTAGTCTACCACTGTCTGATGGGGGTCATACTTCCTATACCAACTATGTATGCATCCTTGCAACATTGTTGTAAAATTACTTGCCTTCCACTATAAGGTAGTGATCCCTTTTTCACGCCACACTAACTCACACTTGTGTACATGTTTTATAGTATTTTCAATACCCCTATAGTCTGGTAAGTGTAAATACATCTCAAAAAACACTTAGGGATGTGGTGGGGTCCTTTTCCTCGATCCGAGCCTTGGTTCCCTCGGGTGTTTCCCCACTAGATCCACTAGATCCTCCGGTCCTAACCCACGAGATCCACCTCCGTAGTCGGAAAAGGGCTTGAAGTGATCGTGCCTAGTGTTCCCAACATTCCACTAAATTACGTGTTGATGGTTTTGATATTGCCCCACTTCCGGTTGTGTGTTCCGCGCCACTCCTAGAAACGATACACAAACCTTGCATACTTACACCTTGTCTAAAAATTTCCCCAAATACAGGAATGGATTGTGCAGCCATGGATGTTCCAAATAAGAAATTACATCTTAAGGCATGATCGGTTACTCCCACCGATACCAACTAGGTTAACAATACTTCTCCCTTGATCTGGAAAACCAAGCACCAAGGGTTGGTCACCAAGTGGGTTCAGATGTACGTCGATGGCTCTCCTTTCTCCATGTGACAAACTCTCATCAAAAGTTGAAGGGGCTTCTCTCCCATACTTGCCAAGATGGGGTAGCACAGACTACTCAGGTTCCACATCTTTTGTGTGAACCTCAACTCCTTCCCACAATGTTTTCCTCCATAGATCCATCACACTTGCAACCTCATGTTGTCTAGTCATCTCCCTTTCATGAGCTTCACTATACTTGAGTCATCTCTCCTCCCTTTCCTTTTCAGTTGTAATGTCTTCCATCTTCCTCCACCCTAACTTCCTCTCCCATCACTCGAGATAAGTTTATTCACCATGGGAAATACCTCCAAAATCAAGTTAATGACCAAGATCTTCATAGTCAAAGGAATAACATGCAAAAATGATCCTCTAGGCTCCCTCATAAATTCAAACTCAACAACTTTTGGGAAAGAATACGTAGAAATGGCATATTCAAGAGTATAACTGATTAGCACTCTCTTGCACCAATGATCAACAACACGCGTCTATGTCAGATTTGCATCATGTATCCTCGATAGTTATCTTAGATCTATACACATGATCTATAGTACCACTCAATTTGGATGCATATGCTAAAAGAAATTCATACGGTTCTACTTTGGGAAGTAGCAAAAAGAGTGTCTCATACTGCTCATGGTATAGGTTCTCTTGTACCCATATATGTGCATTGAACTCGAGTCCGATCTTGAATCTTTGAGAAAAATTCCCTCCGTGCTCTTGAACCACGTTTCAACACTTTCCAAATTCGAGACATTCTGTCATCACGCATCAAAAGAAAAAAATATGCATGTCATTTCTCAGAACAACTTGAAAATATGTTTTAGCAATGGAACCAAGATGTAGTCATATTTTATACCCTTAGACAAATAGTCTAATCCCATGCATGCTAACCTATCACCTAGCGGGCACTAGATGCTCACCGAGGCATGCACACGCTTTGAGTCTCTCCTTTATATGATTCTTGTGAGAATTAATCATATTATAACAAATATTCAAATGGAAATGAGTAGAAAAGAACCATGCAATATTCTAAGAACCTAGAATGAGTTGTCATCTTATTGCATATAGAAAAGAGAAACAACACACAACACATAGATATGATTCATACATAAAGGAAATGCATAAGTATTATACTACTGAACACATAGATGATATATAATAGAGCATTATATTCATATTAACATATTCGATAACCATATTACAATCCATTGAGGTCATGACAGATCCTTATATAATAATGTAAATCCAAGTCATGCATCAGAACTAAATTATGCTCATCACATTACAAAAATGAATGCTAGACCCATCCCTCTAAATGTGCCATCACTTACAGAGTTCTCCTAATCTCTAACCCTTAAAATCCTCCATTCTGTTCCTGTAGGGATTCACCTCTCTTTTCTCTCCTCCACATTCTCTATCTTTCTTTTATCAGAACTTGTATTTATAACCTTATCAACCATTGTCATACTTTTATGAAGTTACGAGATCGGTTGCCAAGTGTCAAAGTGGTCCTCTGTGGAAGCATTCCTTCTCGAGATCCAAGCTCTCCACTCTTTGTAATGATGTCTTGGAACCTTCCATCGCATACCTAGAATATTCCCTTCTTGATCCCAAATTTGTCGAGCTGGAACCTTATTCATAAGGGTCATTATTTTCTCATGTGTTGCATGGGATGTTTAATGCACTACATCCAAAACCCATTTTTCCTTGTACACGCGTGTCATGTGTTCTGCAAGACAATGTTATCACCCTTCCATGTGTGCCTTTAACATGTGTTCCCTTATTCAACTAGGTCCTGCACGCCCACGTGATGTCTCATCCTTAGCCAATATCCTCGGGCCCAACAATGTCGAAAGTGGTAGTAGAGGGTAGTGGAGTGGGTATATTGTATAGATACATGATATTTATCTCTATATAGAGGAGGAGGATACGAGATAAGTCGAGGCACAATGTATGTTGTCCCACTTGAATAGATGTTTATATATATTTACACAACAATAATAATGGGGGTAATAGGAGCCACCACTTTGATACTTGTATTAGAATATGAGCATATTTTTATATTGAGGCCACTTAGTGGGCCACGAGCCAATTGGGGGAGGCTTAAGATATTTGTAGCGAGGTGGGTAGGTACCCATAACAGGAGGATGGAAACGACTACCTATAGGTCAGTGATTGATTGGATGGGTCCAGGGGCTATCATATGGATGCCATATAGGGATTATGGTGGTTGGTTGGAGGATAGAGTAAAGTTGTGGTGTATTCGGTGCACCATGTGGCTAGAGAACCGATTCCTAAGAGTGGTGAGTTGTTCCGGGGAGAGACTATCGAGAAAATTCATAATTTCTCATGATGTTCTCCCGGATCCATGTGTATGGGTGAGAGCCACTAGAGCACCGAGGTGGGTAGGTGCAAAACTAGATCCGATAGGATCAAAACAAATGCATCCTAGGCTAGATGAGGCGAGATGCAGCCATAGGTCCGATACAAGTTGATGGTGTGGGAATCATATCGATGGCTTTTGCTCTTTCACATAGTAGTGGATGTGGTGGTGGACCAAATAGTTGGAGGAGTAGAGGGGAAATAACCTACCCCTAATGGGGATGGCCTAGAAGCGAGCACTAGAAGAGCATAAGTATTGTTTGTAGTTGTATGTTAATTGTTAATTATTGTTTGATTTTTGTTTATTGTAAAATGTCCGTAGTAACTAATGTGGCATTGGATGGTTTTAGGTGATGCCTATTGGTCATTTATTATGGATTCATTGATACACACATTGACATGAAACATTCCACTAGATGTGCTCATGGGAGGTGGTATGTTAGAGCGAGTGGATGTGATTGCGGGAAAGCATGCCCATTTGTTTGAGATAGTGGCTATAGTATAAGCCATGTGTACTATGCTACCGAGTGAGCATGGTGAGGCTTATGTAGAGACAAAGTGAGTTAGGCAGGTCATAGGAAGAGGATCCATAGATTCGAATGTTTCATGAGATATGTGGAGTTACAGGGCCAATTTCGGAGTAGTTAGTCAAGGTGTCTATACTATGGAGACAAGTATACAAATATAGAGGTCTCGACTAGTGGCATAGATTGAGTGGTGAAGCATCCAATTATAGAGTTCTCATGATTGGATATAGTGATAGTGAGGATGATGTATGATGTATGGTTTTATTGATGCATGGGGCTTTCCCCAATGATTTTATTTTTTTAACTATGTTTTTTTGATGATATATATATATATATGGACATGTATTGGATATCATATGTGTTGTTTGACTTGCATTGGTAGTTTATGTGATGATTATTATTTGCATTGTTGAAATTATTGTCTTGATTTTTGAATATGTGAAATGTATCATGATGTGCAAATAATAGCTAATTAGTAAATTTTATATAATTTGTATGTGAATGAGTAGCATATTAATATGCAGATAAGAATGTATGTATATGATGTAATGTGATAGGAATGTGATGTAGATAGTATATAAGATTAGAATAATGATACATTGATATGTGTATGATGAGAATATGTCATACCATGTTTATAATAGTGTATGATAAAAGATGAGAAAGAGGGGGGGCGGGAGAGTGATGCCCCATAGTGTGTGAATGAGGTTCATTTTTGCAACTGATCCCTCAACATTCATATAAGAACATTAAGAACATAAGTGCATCATTGGGTAATGAGGTGATCATATGGAGATCACCTACCAAATATGGAGAGGCCTATGAGGGATGGTGGAAACATGTGAAGCAGTAGCATCATGAGTATAAGAGCCAAATTGAATGTCATATGAAATGGTGTTGGTCATGGGAGGTGTAGTGGTGGGAAGCATAGATGTCGATGGCTTAGGAAGCTAATGGGATGTAGTAACCTTTGTTAGGAGGGTGAGATGATGTAGCGATGGATGAGATAGGTGAAGGGAATATATGGATAATGATATTAGGAGGTGGAAAAATGACAACCTTAGTAGTGGGTGGAGGAGACAAGTGAATAATTGTGAAAGCATGCTTATGCGAGAATGGGAGAAAGATACCACTCACAAGAGCGAGGACAAAATATAATGACACCTTTGTCTTATAATTGTTGTAATTTATCATGTAGAGCACAATAATCATTGCACGGTGGCCATTGATGGGGTGAAAATTTTAATAAGGGAGATCACATGGCAATGCAATCAATGATGAGGGTGATGTTAATTAGAAGGTAATTGGATGAGGTGATTATCAAGTAAAGTAAGAAAGACATCATGAGGCTTAGTTGTATGTGGAAAGTGTAATGGTTCACAAAGAGAAGGTGGAGAAGACTTAGGTGTATGCCTATGTGGTGGGGTGAAGGAAGATTCTTACGTGAAGGAGGAGATGGTGACCATAGAGGAGGGTTAACGGATGAAAGAGGAGAAGAAGTAGTAGATGAAGAAATAGTAGAAGCATAGCAGAAGTATAAGGAGGTGATATAACATGTCTAGTAAATAAATATTATTCTAAATCTATAACTTTATAGCACATAAGCGTAAAAGATTCACATGTATCGTATAATAATTTATCTTTTAATGCAATAACTAAGCAATGAAAAAGATAAATTACTTTTCTAAATTAATGGTCTCAAATAATAACTATTGCAAACAAGAATTAAATTGTAAAAGTTAATATATAATGGGTTCTTTCTTTCCTTGATGTAAAGTAGGTAAACAATAATATGTAACTCTAGGACCATTTTAAACCATAAATCTCCTAAGAAAATCATCCTCCGTATTACAATAAGTACTAATAGATCTATAAGAAAAATGAGTGTACCAATGAAGAGCATGATAATTAAGAATATGACAAAAATCTTTGAGGAGCAAGCAAAGTGATTAGAATAAGAAGCCATTTTTAGGGATAATGCTTGAGATGTAAATAAGGGTTGTCAATTCCATCAAAACATGTAAATGTAGGCATGATGAAATCCTTATGGAAAGCGGAATTGTGAATTTTTTTAGGTATTGGATTGTCATGTAAAGAATTATTATCAATGGAAGAATAGTAGGATCTTCTTTTGAGAGTGAGAGTATGAGCTTAAGCTTGCAAATTACCACCAACATGCATGAGAGATAAAATATCATGTGAGGGGATGGTAGAATAAATGAGAGGTGCATTGAGAGGTTGAATTTTTCCATTGTGAGTGATCATGGGAATGTGAGAAGAAGAAGTGTATGTGTAAGGAGAAAATGAAGGCTCTATGGGAACACTAGATGTATATGTAGAAGAAATAATAAGAGGTGTACTAGTACGAATAGTGGAATCGTTATGAATAATATCTATAGAAGAATAAAGAGATGGAAGAGGAGGAGAGGAACATGGAATATCGATAAATGTGCTAGAAGTAGAATCAAAATAAATTATAAGTAGAGTAGTAGTAGAATTATTATGACTAACATCCGGAGAAGAAGAAGAAAGAGGTGGGAGAGGAAGAGAGGAACATTGAGTATCGATGGAAATGCTAGAAGTAGAATCAGAAGATATGATAAGAGGTGTAATAATAGTAGGAGTAGAATCATCATGTGCAACAAATTTGGAAAGAGAACATCAGATGGAAGATAATTAATATCATTACTTACAATTTCATGATCGAAGCATATCCTACATCACTATCGACATATTTTCACATGCAAGTAATCCATCAAGAGTTTCATCAAACATATAGAGAAGTGGTAGGAGATCTATCATGATATTCATCATTACTTTCATTTGAATAATTTTTCTAAGTAGGAAGAGTAAGAGATACAAATTTTCATTCATCTTGACTACTATTACAAATAATACTATGCACATGTACATTTTTGACATTAGAAGTAACATTATTTATATCGCATTGTCACAAGCAAGACCAAACATAGATTCTATAATAGTATTATCATGTGATATAATAAGAGTAGAAGAAGGTGGAGCAGCATGGATGACTATGGAAGAACAAGGAAAACACGAAGTGAAGTTTTGGTCGGTGAGACTATGAAAACACTAGAGTTGTGAAAGTCGGTGAGAATGGTGTTTTCGTAAGAAAGAAGCTATTGGAGAATTTTGGAATAACATTGAGCATGACAATAAAGATCACTAAATTCAGATTCTATAGCATCATCACGGATAGTTCACACACTAATATGCACAATAGCTTTCTTAGGGAAAGAGGATATATTTTTATCCATGAGGGTTTTAGGGATCTTAGGGTAAGGCGTTTGAACAAGATTGGGGTTCACCAAATGATTTAATCAGAAATAGAATTATTCAATCTAATTTCATAGTCACTAATATGATACAATACAATTAAATATGAATACTAAGAACTCTAATGATGCAACCTTGTAAGAAAATAGGAGATATAAGAGACTTATTTGATTTACACTTATCCTGGAACAAATATGAACTAGAACAACTAATGTATAGGTTGGGTAGATTGTCGAAATGCTTGGTATTAATTCTCAAAATAGGGGCTAAGGTGAGGTTGCTAAAGACCACTTATAGGTGTCAAGGATTGTGTAAATGCTTGGAATATGATTTTTCCTATGTCACTAGGGTTTCACACTTACTCACTATTGATCACTGTTATTCATACTTTTATTACCAAGGGAACATGTAACCTTAAAAATACCCTAACTACATGTACAAGATCACAAATGGATCAAATTGGAATGAAATATTTAATATGAGAATTTGGGTGACCCACGATGGTCACTTGAAGGGTGAACTTATGTCCGAGTGATGTAATACATTTCAAAATCCATGTAGTTATTTGTGTTTTTTTAGTGTGAAATAGTGCCCTTAGGTTTCCCTCTTGCCAATGACACTAAGATAGTGAGATATGTCTAGATAAAATGTGAATGTGTGATATGGAATTCAATAGTTCCCCTTCCTATGTAGTGTATACAGAGTATGTAGCCCAAAAATGTAGTCCCTTTGATGGTAGTGATAGTATGTAGATGTGATTCCACTTTAGAATTTATCGACCATATAATTGTATGTATGTTGTGTATATATATGGATCTCTTGTTTGAATTGTGACACTAGTGACATGAAATGAAGAATGTGACCTTTGGATAAGGATAAGAAAAATAAAAATGTTGACCAAAAGTGTCAAAAATGTAAACAAGAACAAAGAGGACATGAGCGCTCGGAATGGAAAGAATCACATGGGCAATCTGTCCAAAATGGGCACTTTGGTATCACGGGATAAATGATGCCATATGTGAAAGGACTGACAGATAGGGATCCCTATGACCTGACCAGGACTGTGTATAGAAATGGTAGATGTGAGAGAGAAATACAATAGAAACAATCAAAGCAAGTGGATAGATTATGCATTGTGTCACTAGTGAATACTTTTCTTTCTTAAGATCCATGCATATAACAACATACTTGGCGGTATAGTAAAATAGTAATATGTATGTGATTTTGTGTTTTTAGTATGAAAAAGTGGAAAAATGAATGAACCATGAGCCCCATCATGAGATCACCTCTTTAGCCTATTGTGAGAGTCTCTCTTATGGCTTTTCTATGAGCATCTTGATGACATAGAAGAGAAATACATCATTAACATGATGAACATTATGCAAACATTCTTTACACTCATTTTTGGATAATAGTGAAAAACACTATTTTGCCCAAGTGCCATTGTGCCTCTAGTCTCAAGACCAACAAAAATCCTTCTTCTGTGCCACTGCATAGACTAGGTAGGAGGTCATATAAAAATGACCAGTCATCTTTACTTTAACCAATTGCTTGTGCAAAGTATCATTGATGATTGTGGCCTAATCTATGTGAAGCCTTTGATCCAGAATTACATAGATAAATTTATACATCCACGGTTGAAAGTAGTGTGTAGAGGGGATGCCAAACACTCTGCTTAGCAAAGTGATCATGTCTCCAATATCATCCTAAAACTCAATACGAGGCAATTCCCTAATAATTCAATTAGCATGTGATTACTGTTGACTAACCAGTTCTTATTCATCACTTTAGAGAATTTTACTAGGTCTTCATCCCAATACTATTGTGCAGACTCTTTAGTGATTTCAGAATTTTCCTCATATTATATAATTCAAGCGGTTCCTAAATATGCTTAGGTGTAATCAATAGGATGGGCTCGTTATTATAGTTAAAAATCCTATTTTCTTAGGATCATAGCACTCAACATAAGTGATGATGAGCTCTAGACACTGAACGAAGATCGAAATGTTGCTTCTTGTGGAAACCCATTGCGATACATGGATTGAGAGAATAATATATGGCCTTCAAATTTTGTTCTATCACAAAATTGACTCATATTAACATGACCCAAATTGGTGTCAGTTATATAGCCATAGTAAAAAAATAATGCGAGATAAGGGTATGGCTCCTTGAAATTCATACTTTAGTATTGATTTATTTGATGTTGACATTATAAGGTGGAAACAAGAGAAAAGCAAACAAATGAAAACATGATTTTGTGATATCAGGTATCCATCTCTCGAATTCACCACAAAAGACAAGAAAATAAGATTTTATTCAATTTTTGTTATTTACAAACTCTATCACATTTTAAATCATGTAAAAAAAATCCTATAGAGATCTAGTTACGACCCATTAAATCGTTATGCATCATGAATTTGTAAGAAAGTGTGTAATTTTAAAATCCTAGATGTTAATAGAATTTGTCACATATGTTTTTATTCATTTTAGACTTCCTCCACCATTTATTTTATATCCCAAAATGAATTCTTTTTCATGATTCACCATTTTCTCTTATTTAGACAATGCATGACAATTTGTATGCATATCCAATTAAATGGTGATGCACTCAAATCTATCCTTGCATTCACAACCCTTTTTCTATGTGCTTGGTTTGGTGTACTAATGTTAATAATGCTCTAACTAAGAAGAAAAATATTGTGCCTTGGCTTCCTTTGTGAGCTCCCTCTTACCATTTATTTCTATTTTTCTTCCTCAAAGCTTCTTCTTTTCTTGTTCACATGATCATTTGGAGATAATAAATTAATTATTTTTCTAAGAAAACATGTTGCCACATGAGTTTTCTCCATTTCACCAATTATATTTGCATTCGATATGTATCTCCAATTAGAAAACATATTATTTCATTGATATGTTTTTATATTTCAATTTTGGTGGTTTTTATATACCCATCGCCTTTGAACTACCTCCTCTACAAAGTGTACCAAAGGATCCTCCATGTGAGCTTCTTTAATCTATAAAAATTGTGTTTATATGCACCGCATATTTCAGCCATGGAACATGACGTATTATACACCTTTATGCCCACATTGAAATCTCTTTAATGTAAATGATGTGTTTCTTTCTCTACACAAGTCACATTTTCCTCTTCCATTTTTGTGTGGTCTCCAATAGTTGACTCAATCTCTAATGTGGACTTGTTTAGTCTTTGCAAAACTTTTCTTTCTATCCCACACAGTCATGATTTCCACTCCCAACCACCAACATGGACCTTTTATATTGTGAATCTAATATGTGGGATTAACAATTATTATTCTCACCACCTTGGGTTGTGGTAAACACGGATAGCTTCTATTTATTATAACAACAAAATATCATTTTAAATACATTTACAAATTTTCTTTTCCTCCTGTGAATGTGAAAAGATCCTTTGACCATGAATTTAATACAAAACTTTACTAATTTAATAATTCATCAATATGATTTTTTTGCCAACATCAATTTCCTCCTTCAAATGTATTTCTTTAATCCACTTCTTCTTTCTAGGATTGGTCATTTCTTGCTCACATAATCTTGATTGAATAGTGTAATTCTTCTATTTCTTCATGAGAAATTTGAGTTTTGCGCACTAAGAATGACTATCTCACATACATGGGAGAAGGGAATAGGCTATAACTAAGAATAAAAAAATATTCCAATAACTTCTTATAATAACTACCTCGAGATTTTGTGAAGTGCAAATTAAATGGAAAAATGGAGGAGTGAAGAAGTGGAGAAGTTTAAGCATTTTCCAATTTTGAACATGGATGTTGGAAAAATTTAGCGCCAAATACAACTTGATTTGGGAAAGACACAACCAAAAATACAAATAAACACACACACACACACACACACATCAAAATATATTATATTAATTTGAGAAATTTTACAATCTCAGATTTGTTCTTTTCTCAATTGTTTCTCTTATTGTGTCCAAATATTATTTTCTTCTTCTTACAAAAATTTCTTCTGTGGTGTTGCACACATCTATTTGTAAAATATTCCCCTTTTTATTTTCTCCTCTATTTCTTTTGTGCTACTTTGCACTTTCTCTCTTTTTTATTCTCTATGTATTATCCCTTCTCTATATATTTTTCTTCTTCTCCTTCATTGTGTTGTTGCACGTATTTTCTTCTCTCTCTATTTTCTATTTTATTCGAGCTTCTACTCTCTCTTCTCTATTCATGCCTTTGTATTATGTTGTTTCTCATAAATTTATATAACCCCTTTACAAATTTAATTCATTTTCATAAATATACATATAAAAATATATACTTACTCTTTTCCCCAAAAAATATGCCAAGAAATATAATATTATATTCCCATGACCCCACACAAATACCATAGCCCATATAAATAAAACGAAACCGAAAAATTCCTTAAAAGGATTTAATCTTGAGAATTAAAAGTCCATAGGGAAGATAGTAGGGAAATCCACGGAAAGGTGCCATGTGGGAAACCATTGGTAGGGGTTGTTTAAAAGTTTTCAATGGCTAATAAATATTCAATGGCCAAATAAAATAAATGTAGGTCACGGGTAGTTGAAGGAGTTTTAAATCCTTTGTGGGGCTCAAGATTAATCCAAGAATTTAATTCCGACACTCCCCCTTATCTTGAGCCAAACAAGAAATTAATCTTTGGAGTTAGACGGTCCATTTGTGATGCCCATATTTTCTCTCAATTGCTCAAACCTTTCCTTTAACAGATGTTTGGTGAAAATTTCAGCTAGATTTTGCTCTGACCTACAAAAATTTAGCTCAATTTTTCCTTTCTCAACTAATTCACAAATGTAGTGATATTTGATTGCAATATGCTTGATTCTACCATGAAAAACTATATTTTTAAACAATGCAATTCAAGACATATTATCACAATAAGTCACAGAACCTCCTTGTTACTTTTCTTGCAAATCTAAGAGGATTCTTTTTAACCATATCATCTATTAATTGACTAAGTTTATTGCAATATGCACTGCTTCTGCAGTGGAAAAATAAACTATTGATTATTTCTTTGAATCCCACAAAATGGCTCCTAATATAACATTGAACACATATCCAGATGTGATCTTTCTATCATGCAGACTACCTACCCAATCGTTGCATGTGTATCCAACTAATTGAAAAACATCATTAGCATCATATAAAATTCCAAAGTTCTTTGTACCATTTACATATCTCAGTATTCATTTACTCTGCTTTACCAATGAGACTCTTTTGGTGTCTCCATAAATCTGGAAATTAAACTAACTACATACATAATGTTTGGTCTTGTTGCAATTAAATACATCAAGCTTCCTACCATGCTTTTGTATCTTGTAGGATCCACATTGCTGCTGCAATCATCTTTTGTCAATTTTAGACTTAATTCAATTAGTGTAGATGTTGGTTTGCAATCCAACATTCTGAATCTTTGCAAAAATTATTTTGCATACTTTGTTTGACATATAAAAATGACTGCTCTATTTTCTTGACTTCAATGCCAAGAAAATACTTCAACAATCCCAAATCAGTCATCTCAAATTCTTTCTTCATGGTTGATTTGAATTGATCAATTACTTTATCTAAATTTGCAGTAAAAATCAGATCATCTACATACAAAACAACAATTAAAATATCACCATTTTTTCATTTTATGTAGCGTGTGGGCTCATTGTTGCTTTTTCTAAATCCATTGGTAATTAGGTATGGATCTATCCTACCAAACCAAGCTCTTGGTGCTTTTTTCAAAACATAAAAATCTCTTTTTCAACTTTTACACTTTTCTTCCATGCCCTAAGATTTCATAACTACGTGGCTGGCCCACATACATGTCTTCTTCTAGCACTCCATTTAGAAAAGATGACTTTACATCCATTTGATGGAATTTCTATTTATGAGGAGTAGTTATGGAAATAGTTGTTCTCACAGTCTCTAATCTTGCTACTAGAGAAAACTTATCATTATAATCATTTACAAGCCTCTGTTTATAGCCTTTGAAAGCTATTCTTGCCTTGTGTCTTCCAATTTTTCCTTTGGGAGTAGTTTTGTTTTTATAAACCCACTTGACTCCAATCACTTTATTTCCTTCAAGAATATCTACTAACTCCCATGTCTGATTATTTTTAATTGCATGCATTTCTTAATCCATTGCTTCACACCATTTCTTTGCTTTAATTGCTTCTTGAAATAAATAGGATCAACTTGCAAAAATAAAACAAAATTAATAATTTCATCTTCATTTTATTCATACCTTAACTAGTCATAGATCTCTTGTACATTCCTTATTCTTCTTTGTTTTTGTAATGAGTTTTATGATGATGAAGATGCTTCATTATATGGTCCTTGCATGCTTTGTTGGTTGTTGTCATTTGACGATTCACCCCTTTGTGAAATGGGTGTCCAAATTAGTACATTGTTTTCTCTTCCTTCTACTATTTCAGGCACAATGATAGGTGCATTTACATTTTTTTTGGTTGTTCCACTTCTTGTGCATCTTTCCAAGACGTTGCCTCATTAAATTGAACATCAAGGCTGATTATCAGCATCTTAGTGACTAGATTAAACAACCTATAAGCTTTTGATTGCTCACTATATCCAATAAAAATACATTTTCTCCTTTGTTATCCCACTTTGATCTTTTCTACTATGGCACATGTGCATATGCCACACATCTAAAAACTCTCAAGTGCTTAACACTTGGATTGTTTCCAATCCATGCTTCTTGAGGCATTTTGTTCCTCACACTCTTTGTAGGACATCTATTCAACAGATATACTATTGTCCCAATAGCTTCCTCCCAAAATTCATTCAGAAATTCTCTCACTTTAAACATACTCCTTTCCTATTCTTGAATGGCTCTATTTTTCCTCTCTTCTACACCATTTTATTGAGGTGTATACCTTGCTATGAATTGTTTCTTAATCCCATGCTCCTTATAGAAGTTTAAAAATCATTTGATATATACTCTCCCCTCTATCAGTTCTCAATGTCTTTATATAATGGCCACTATGCTTTTCAACCATGGCCTTGAATTTTTGAATACTTCAAATGTCTCTTTTTTTTTTTCAGAAAATAAATCCATGTTCTTCTACTAAAGTCATATACAAAAGTTATGAAATATAACATTTTATTCATGGAGGGAATTTTCATGGGACCACACAAATCTGAATGTATAAGCTCAAGAGGTGAGTTTTCTCTCCATGATTTACCTGAGGGAAAAGCATTTCTATGTTGCTTCCCCAATATGCATGCCTCACAAACCTTATCTAGTTTTTCAATAGGAGGTAGTCCTTTAACCATTTTCTTATTATAAATAACATGCAATCCACCATAACTCAAGTGCCCATACCGAGATGTCAGAGAGTGGATTGATCAATGGCTATTGTCTTGAACGTTGTTGCACCTACTACACTTTGCATCCTTAAAGGGAACATTCTATTTTGTGTCATCTGCATTGTTGCAATCAGCTTGTTGCTTCCACATTTATCATATAAGACACATTCTCCATTCTCAAATTCCACCTTATATAAATTTTGGACAAGTTTCCCAATACTAATAAGATTATACTTCAATCCTGGAACAAATAAAACTTTATGTATGTGCTTCTTATCTCCTTACTTAGTGAGAATGGATACAATTCCTTTACCCATCACAAGAACTTTATTGTCTATTCCCATCTTCACTTCAGATCTAACTACTTCATCTATATTAATGAACATTTCCTTGTTTCCACACATAATATTTCTACAAGCACTATCCAAGTACCATACTTGTTTGCTTCCTTTCTCAACTACATTACAAGTTAAAAGAAAATCTCCACCAATTTCCTTCTTTTCAGGTTCATCTTATTTTTCATTAAATAATATTGCATTATTATTATGATTTCTCAAATCATATTATTTCCTTCTACAATCACTGGCATAATGCCCAAACATTTTATAATACTAGCATTGCAAATTTGATTTGTCATACCTATGTGAAGAACCACCTCTCAAAGTGTTGTTGCTCCTTCCTCTACCTCTTCCTCTTGTTTGTGGCTCTTGTTGGTGGTTGTGACTTCTACCTTCTTGTTGGTTGTAAAATATTCATATTCCTCTGTTATTTACTCCTCTCCTCCTACCTCTAACATTTTTATTTGTTTTGAAGGCTTGTTTATTGGAAGATTTGTTTGATCTACTCATCCTTTGTTCATGGGTTTACAAAGAACCCATCAGCTCATCAACACTCTTTTTTAAAGTCCTTAGTCTCTTCTATGGCTACCACAACCAATTAAATCTAAGCTGGAAGGATTCTCGGTACCTTCTCAATGATTTGGTGTTCTTTTACCACATATCCATTTTTCCTCATCTAATTTACAATGGTCATAGTTCTTTTAAAAAGTCATTTATATACTTTGATTCTTTCATCGAAGATTTTCAAACTCTAAACTTAGCATCTCGTAGTCTTATAAATTTTATTTTATCTTTGCCTTGATATACATTCGTAGGCTATCACATGCTTGCTTGGAATTTTTGGTTAATGTTATCCTTGGAAATCTTTTGAATCGTGACTATATTCTAGATATAGCTTAAAGATTTTTTTCCTTTCTTCTATTTTACTTCAAACCATTCTTGTGTGCTTGTGTCAATACATTAAATGCAGCTGGTGTGCTATCTCTGTATAGCCTCCTTCAACAAGTTCCCATAGCTCTTGAGAAGATAACAGAGTCTTCATTTTAATACACCGAGATGTCATAATCTTTCCAACAAATATTGGGGGTTGTTGCCAGGATGTTTTGCTACTTGAAGCCATAAAAATCAACCTTGAAAATAAAAAACACAAACCCACAAACTATTGATATATTTTTTTCTCTGATACCAAATTGTTGCCAAAATTTAGTGCCAAATACAATCAGTAAGGGAAAGACACAACCATAAATACAAATTAAAAAAACACACACAAACATCAAAATATATTAAATATCATAGTTTTTGCTCTGTTTTTCAATTGTTTCTCTTCTTATGTCCAAATCTTCTTTTCTTTTTCTTACAAAAATTTCTTATGTGTTGTTGCACACATCTATTTGAAAAATATTCCCCTTTCTATTTTCTCCTCTATTTCTTTTGTGTTGCTACACTTTCTCTCTCTTTTCTTCTCTCTATATTTTCCCTTCTCTGTATTTTTTCTTCTCCTTCATTATGTTGCTTCATGTATTTTCTTCTCCCTTTATTTTCTATTTTCTTCGAGTTGTTTCTCTCTCTTTTCTATTCATGCACTGTATTATGTTGCTGCTCATAAATTTATATAACCCCATTTACAAATTTAATTCATTGTCGTAAATATATATAAAAATATATACTTACTCTTTTTCCTAAAACAATGTCCAAAATTATAATATTATATTTTCAAGACCCCACACAGATACCATAACCCATATAAATAAAATGAACACGAAAAATTCCTTAAAGGGGATTAATCCTGGGACTTAAAAGTCCATAGGGAGGAAAGTAGGGAAAGTGAATATATATTGAATAGCCAATATATATTCAACGACCAAATGAAATAAATGTAGGTTGTGGGTAGTTGAGGGAGCAAGAAGGTGGAGTTTGAAATCCTTTACAGGGCTTGAGATTAGTCTGAGAATTTAACTCTAACAATGGATACAGGAGAAAGTGGGGAAGTGGGGAAGTTTATCCATTTTCCAAATTTGACTTTACCCATGGAAGGATTGAAAATATTTCCCACTTGGGTGAATGTGGTAAAATATTTATCTTCAACCATCCCCAAAGTGTTTTGAGTGGTTAAGAGAGTGAATGCCAAATTGGATTTACTTAGATATTAAATTTAACAATTAATTAAATTTAGTTAATTAAAATTTATGATATAATTAATAATATCAATTTAATTATTCAATTTTAAATTATTAATAATATGAATTATATTAATAATTAATTTTTAAAAAAATAAATTTAAAATATCAAAATTTTCAATTTTGGGGGCCAAAAGATGGTGTAAGAGGTGTGGTAGAGATGGCGACATGACCATGAATACATAATAATAATAATACCATTGATGATGGAGGAAATAGAAGAAAGTAAAACATGCAACATGGTGCGGAAAGATTATCTAAGGAGACATCAAGATGTTAAAATTTCAAAAAAAATAAAATTTTGGGTGATTAGTTTTGGGAAAACAAATTCCCACTTATATTTTCTAAGAGATCAAAATTATACATTTTGATTTACAATAATGACAAGACATCATTAATCCATTTTTGTGTCCAATATGTTTGTTGGGTTGTGTAATTACCATTGTGTTTTCATGGATGTGGTAATGTGTTGTTTGTTGTAGTGATCATGGTGAGAGAATATGTGATACTCCCATATGGTATCACAACACCATTTTGCATATGTTGCTCAAATTTTCCTTGTGTGTAGACATTACAAAGTTTATAGAATATTCATTGAAAGTATTTGTAGTTAATTTATTAGGTTTTCATTTACAAATTAAGCTAAGAAAATTCTTTTGGTTGAATTATTATGGCTCAAATCTAGACATCATTAATCTAAAGAGGTTTTTTTCTCTTGGATGATAGTAACCTTGAGCTTGTTTATTTTCCTTCTCAGTTTGGATTAAATATATCTTTTTCTTGAGCTTAAAAACTTATCTCGATTCTCAATTTTTTTCTTTGGTTTGTTCCAAATGTGCAAGTTTTAAGCTCAATTAAATATTTATTGGACTTTGGGTCCCAGGGTAACCATTTTCAACCTCCTTAACTTAGAATACACATTTATTATTCCTTGGCATGAATCTTATAAGTAATTCCTAAAAAAATTCTTAACATAACTTAAATAAGATTGTTTTCGAAGGTTTTGAGTGTTTTTAGATTCACCCATTTTTATTTTTTCTCGGTTCAACCTCTCTCCACAAGCTCTATTTTTTCTATCTTAGCACAACTTGTGTTTTCTTATATCTTTTTCTTTCTTTACACCATTTTTTTGGCTCATATATTAGGCACTACTCAAACTTTATATGACCCGGAAAGATGTATATCTTGTCCTAATGGTTCGAGATATGTGTACTTATGAATAATTATCTCTACATGGCTTATTGATGACTGTTAAAGTGTCATATTTTTCTCATTCGAACTCGGTGAAAGTGGCATAGAGATGGTTGATCTTGGTGGAATATTGTGGCTCAAATTTAATATTTGAAGTAATTACATTGGTACCATGGATCAATCTTATTTCTTGTAAAAGTGTGATCTTCTAATCGAAGAAACAATTTCATTTACATAATTGTTGTTTAGCCAATTATTAGGGGACTTTTACAAATTTTTATCCTATTCCACCAATAACCCATGGATCCCTTCTTAGTAATTTGGCATTCATTTCTTTTTTTTCCAATCTCAAGGAATATGTAGATAGTTTCCTAAAAATATATTCACTATGTGGTGTATGGAGTATTGGTGATGAAAATTTCTTAGGTTCATGACATCAAGAGTTCAAGATGTGAGGCATTTTATTTTTATCTTGTGAATAAATTGAGACAACCATCCTTCTCATGAAAGTCACTTGAGATTACCTAATTATACAAAGGATACATTACAATCCTTTGTATAACATGATTTTCTTCTTAATTATGCATCCATAAATTCTTGTGTGGAGGTGATATTTCTATAAGGTTATTTTTATGACATAAAATTTGAATGTTTTTGGAGAAAGTAATTTTTGGTGAAATTTATTAAAGGAAAACTATTTGTAAAATGGGGTGACATTATTAATGTTTTCTATACAAGAGGGAAAACATTGTAAAATGAGGAAAAATTCTTATAAAAAGGGGGGGGTATTTTTTTGCGATGTTAATTTTTGGACATTACAAAGGCCATTTCAAATGGTGGATTGTGTTTTGTGTTTGGAAAATTTCCCATTGATCCCACCTTATATCGCAATAGTGAAAATGCTTAGGTCAATATTCCTAGACAACATGTAGGGAATTATCCTTGAACCCACTTGGGTCAGCCTCCCCAACACCCCTTTTCCCCATCCCATTGTACAATAATTATAATGTACAATCTCTACTTGTCGGAATATTATTCCATGTGTTGAATATTGAATGTTTGGATATATTTTCACGGGAGGTCGATACCCTCATGAGTAAAAAAATTATATGATTCCTTTTGTTTCCCTTATATCATGGAATCGGATTCTTGTCCGACATCTTTACTTTAAATTTTGAGAATGATATGTTTCTCTTTGAAGTTTTTTCCATTCAAGAGGACATGTTAAAATTTTTAAGATAATAAATACCTTCAAGAAGTAAATATATCTTCTTTGGACCTTAATTAATGGAAAGGATAGCCTCATACACTCCACATAATATAAATCTTCTAGTTTATAACATCACCCTAATATTGTGTACCTTCATACCCTTGCTCCTAGTCTACTTGTATCCATTTCTCCCACACCCAATGTATTTTTATTTCATTATTTGATCTTCCCCCTAGTCGTTCTCTTGATGCTCCTATTGCATCTTTTTATACTAAGCATGTTATTTTTTTACCACATATTCTACCACTACACTTGTGCCTATTTAAATTAAACTCTATATGTATCCCACTTTATCTCCTTCTTATCACATGTCTAGATATTTTGAGAATAATTATACTAAAATTTGTTCTTGCATGCTCTATTCTATGGGATTTTCTAGTTGAGGCATTAGAAGATAATTACATAGTATTGATTTTGTTTTTAACTGTTAACTTTTTTACCATGGAATTAGTATTGATACAAATAATTAATTAGGATCACTTAATGATATATCTCATGAATTTTTCACTATACTCTTCATAGGGATCATGATCTACACATGATTTGTTTTGTACCTTCACTTAGCACAAAGAAACTTGATATTTCAATTATTAGATATGATCAAAATTATACACATTTTAATGCCCCCTTGTATGATCCATTTTTGGACTTTACACCAAATCATATGCATAAATATCATTTATATATTCATGCTCAATTAGTATGGATCTTTGATCACTTATGGAAGATACATAAATATTCATTGAGAGGGAACCGAATGCACATCATCTCCATCATTCAACTTATTCATCTTATCATCACTCCTCCAACATTATAATGCTCCTTATTATTTGAGATATTCTTTGGAAATTATAAATAATGCTTCCTCTTCTAGATGGTGTACTTTTGAGATCAACATCATTATGGATAATGTTTTAGCACTTGGTGATGATATTTTATATGGGATTTTTCGGTCACGATAAGTTTACATGGACATTGATTATTTTCATGTTATTACGCTCCATTTTTAGAAATTTTCCTCCTTTAGTTGCATGACTTCCCCATTGCCACTACAATCATCTTCTTGAGAGGTATATTTTGTTTATATTTTTGAAAAAATGAATGTATTTTGATATTCTCTTTTGTTGTGGAGCTATTTTAGTGAATCCCAGTGTCATCTTGTCAATGTTCAATTAATTGGTTTTAACAACTTCTATAGTTTTTTTGTGTCACTCCACCCATTAAAAATATGGGCTGTGTGGTGTAAATCCTATTTTGACTCTCATGTATTTATCTTGGTAATTTTTTCTATTTTATGGGACATCATTTGTTTCGAAGTAAATTGAATTAACATTAGTGATTACTTGGACTACTAATACCACTTCTAAAAGTGTCCTTTAGTTATTACTTGAGCTTACCATCCTTCTAAAGTGTGTCTATTTTTTTATATTGTTATGTTAGTTGTTTGAGTTTTGTGAATGAGTAATGGATTTAGACTATAATGTAGACCAAAAAAATTCTTCATAATAATATACAATATTTGAGCCATAATTCTTTTGATTCCTTTTAGAATGATATTTCTCTCCACATTATTTTTATTGGTATTGGAGTATCTTGTGGTGACCTTTTCATCAATGGTAACTCTTTTTTCAAGTTTTTTTGTAAATGGGTATCTTATTAGGCCTAGTTTTGTGATTGGATATTTGTTTAATTATTTTTAAATGGGTATACTTGGATATATCTCCTAAATTTTCTCATTTCTCACATCACAATTTTGTGTGTAAGGGAGGGTGTTGGAGTGTTACTGTAGTGCCCACTTCCCTTTCACACTTTAAGATAATGATTTTGATACTATTGATTATACTATGAACACTATTATTTTTGTTTAGTATGATGGTTAGATGTTAGATCATGGATTAGTATTGATCTGGATTCAGTTATTATGCTTGATGATTAGTAGAGACATTTTCTATATGTGGTTGATGATATATTGTTGTGACATGGACATATTATAGATGTTGATTTAGACTTATGATATTGGATATTTTGAGTAGATCTGGTATGGTAGATTTTGATGATGATATAGTTGATTTATTTAATTAAAAATGATAATGTTGAATTATTGATATTGTTGTGATCTGTGTGTTTGGATGATTTTGAGATATTTTTATATCATTTTGGATGTTCTAATATGGCCATGAGGCCGAAGGAGGTATTTGCATTTTACAGGTTAAAAATCACAACACTGTCGGGGGACTGGAGACTAACCATATTGAAATTCTGGATGAAATCAACAAGTTCACCATGGAAAGTGTGTTGTGTGTTATGTATTGTCTTTTGCTAGGAATTCCCATGGGGGGATTTCCATTATATGTGACCATGGGATATGTGTTTTATTTATGCTTTCCTTTTTATTATTGTTGTATGTATTTTTATTTGTAATGTTTTCCTTTTTTTAATTAATTTAAATGTGATAGTTTTAATGTGAGAGTCATATAGTTAAACTTTATTTAAATTTAATTGGGACATGGAATGTAATTAATTAAGTTGTTGAGTTTAAATAATAATGTTGGAAGAGTGTGTAATTTTTTTTTTTATTATTGGCAAATAGTTTTTGAAAGGGACTATACCCTTGTTTACAAAAAGAAGGCCTAGAAGCCGGAATAAGCAAGAGAACCAGAGAGAAAAGGATCATAATCCAAATGTTACAATGAAGAATATAAGTTAATATGTAAGAATGTGTAAGAAATACGTAAGATTCTTGTAAGTCAGATTTTTGAATGTTAAACACTCCATTTTTATGAAATTTGAATTTGACCTTGGAGGCCAAATTTGGAGGCTTGTGGGAGAAGTTAATTTTTTCCCACACCTCTTAAAATGATCCACCAACCATGCCTATGTTTTGGAGGTTAAATTTAGGAATTTTTAATTATTTTGAAGTGACAATTTGTAGGTTTTAATTGCACTTCCCTTGCATATTTTTAATGCAGTCCTCTTATGGGTTGAATTGGAGTATGTAAGCGAATTTTTCATGTTTAATTTATTGTGATTTTTTTTTTTGATGTTGATTTCCTCTTGTGGATGAGGAAAAATGATGTGGTATTCCACTTGGATCCACATCATCCTCTCTCTTTCCTTTCCTATAAAAGTGAACCTTCTTGCTCATTTGGAGGTTGTTGAAACTTTGTTATTTTCCTCTTGGGGGTGCATTTTTTTGTTGCTGTTTTGGAGCTTGTTGTGGAGGAAGCTTGGAGTCTTTTTGCATGCTTATACTTTTCTAGTTTTGGACTGCACTTTGACATTGTGGAAAGCTTGTGAGCTTGGAACAAACTCTAGTATGGAGAGGTAGGATCTTGAGCTATGTTTTAATTGTTTTCCCTTCTCTTGCATGCATGTTTAAATGGTGTTTGTGTTTGCTTTCTTGGGTGGTTGGGTAGAATTCTTAGGGCATGGTGTAGGAGAAGGCTATGGGGATTTCATATAGGGGGCATAAGGGATTGCCAATGGCACTATTTTATTAAGGAGGGAGTTTTGGTTTTGGGATCCACCTTGGAAAAGAAACTACTTGCATTTCTTACTATGGGGGCATAAGGAGGGGTTGGGAGATATAAGGTTTATGGGTTTGATGTGTTTATTAGTGGTATGCATTTTTGAGGATGCCTAATTTCAAATTGGGAGATATAAAGAGCTCCCATAGTTCTTGCTCTTGTTGGCTTGTTTGGACCAAGCCTATGTATTGTGTGTATGTTTGCAAATGTAGTAGGAACTGTTGTCTTGTTTGGGTGTGTATTTTTATTGGATTATGCATGTGAAAATAATGTTTCTTGGTTGTTGTGGTAGAAGCCTTGTTGCCATGAGTTGTCTCTCATTCTTTATTTCAATATGGTTGGGGCTCGGGGGCCAATGGGGAAGGATGGATTCTCCTTTCTCATTGGATGTCTTGGTTGGGTGGAGAGCATTGCCTTTCCCCCTTCCTTGTTTTGATAAAAGATACAAAGAAGAATAATTCAGCATGTTGTTGTTTGGAGAAATAATTTCACAGTTTGACATTCATCTCCCTTTGAGTAATTTAATGTAACCTTTCCCACCTTGAGTGGATGAGATGTATTGTATTTGTAATGTGAATTTATTGAATCATAATGGAAGATGAAATTGAAATTGAGAATGTAAAGAAGAAGTATATTTGATCTTTGTTTTATTTTGGAAAGAAAATGTAAATGTTATTCCATGCTTTGTAAATTGAAATTTGATACCAATTCAAATTGGAAAAGAGATCAATTGTAAAAGTGTTATTGAATTATGAATAGAGGAAAATTTGTAAGATGTAATTGTTGATAAATGAAAGTTGAAATAACTATTCAAACGTGTAATGTATACTAGATTCAATTGTTGTCCAAGAATGAGATTTTGTTTGAATGAGAAATAAGAAAACAGTGTTGTTATTGTATGCATTGTATTTGAAAACAAATGAACAATGAAAGATTCCATTACTACTCAAAGTGTATTGCATAGTGGATTTGATTTATTATTGAAGGATGAGGTTGCTGTTTGTGAAAAAAAAGGAAAAGAATGCGTGGGGAAGAAAGACAGTGTGATATGCTTGTAAAATGTATATTCAAATTTGATATCAGAAATGTATTTTAATGGAAGATTGAATAAATGATTGATAAGTAAATGTATTGAATTGATTCAGTAGATGTACGAGATCAATTGGAAGTTATATACATATGTAAATGACCAAAATTGTTAAAAAAACTCCAAGGAGACAACTCACTGTTTTAAAACTCAAATCTGGCAATGCACATTTTAATAAAAATGAGCAGTTCGATCTTACACTCAACAATAAGTTATGAAACTTTTAAATTCACATTTAGGAAGACTTAAAGAACTCAAATTGACCTTAACAATTGAGAATGAATCTCTAAAACCCAAGGAATTTCAAATCGGAGCTTGCACGGTCATTTTTCCCGTCAACTGTTGGAAAAATGTAAACTTGAATAAATGAAAAAATTGACTTCACTAAAACATTATAAACCCTCCCTAGACTAATCCTCCATGTCTATTTGACATGTTGAGTGAAGGAGGAGTTCAAATTTAATCAAAACGAGAAGTTGGAAATTGCTAGTTTGCCAATTAAAATCCTGCATATCGTTTTTACAAAATTTACCCTTAAAAACTTATCAAAATGTAAATTTTATATTTTTGTGCAAAGAGGGCATCGAGAGATTTCCAAAAAGTCCTCATTTTCCCAAAAATGAGCTTTCTAGCTCAAGTTATGGCACTTTGAAGTTTTTGTGCCTTGGCGGGAAAATTTGGGAAAATTTTCCCTGGTGGACCTGCAACCCAAAAATTTCCCGTCGAATTGCCCTTAGGAAAAATTTCAAAAATTTGGACTGGGAAAAAATTTTCACCTTTTTCTCCACTAGGCTGCAGTCAACCAAAGGGCACCACATGTCCCCTTTTGGCTACAGCAGAGGCACGCTTTTTCCTTGAACTTTACCTTTTAAAATTTTAGGGAAAATTTACCCTTTTGACCCCGCCTGCCTGCAACCAATGAAAACATGCCATGTGGCACTCTGGGGTGGTAGCGGGTAGGGAGGAGGCCCCTTGAATTTTTAGTTATTGGCATTTGGGGAAAAATTTTAAACTTCCCCCCGCAGCCCGCAACTCCGTTGTCCCTTCACCTTTGTCTTTCCGCGGGTGTGCGGACCTGTGCACCATTTTTCTCCCTTTCTCCCGTCAATTGGCATAAAGCACAATTTCCTCCTGTCACTCCACTTTCCCATATCCCTCCTCTGCTTGGCATTAGAACGTGACAAGTTTCCCCTTACGACCCATGGGGCATGAAACATTTTTTTCCCTTAAGTCATGCGTTGGGAAATTTTCTCAATGCCGCCCCGCGACCTACCAAACCGCCCAGGGTGTTTTCCCTCCTCCTGCCACGTGTCCCTCTAGGGAAATTTTACCCTAGGAACTCCACCCATTCATAACTAGATTTCTGTAAGGAGTTAGAAGGACTTCTTTATATCACCGGAAAGGTGAGAAAATTTCCTATCCATTGGGAATGGTTTAGGGAAATTTTGGAAGCATTAATTATGAGAAAAATCTAGTTGAATTTCTGATCCTATTAGAGAGCAGGTATGGGGTAAATTGCTCCCTAAACCTAAGTAAAACATGTAACCCTAAATTTGAACCTTGTGAGATTGATATTAGTTAATAAAGGAAATTTTTGTTTTGGTAAATGTGTTTGTTCTGGAACCTACGGTGGTAAAGCTGTTATCACGGCAAACTCGGTTGTGTTCACTTCTAATTAAAAAAATTATCCTATAATTTTCTAGCTAACCCTAGGTTGTTTCTTGGGTCTCAAGTGGTTGTTTGAACAGGAACTACATGTTCACACTTGTTGATGTGGTTTTGGTATTTTTCAAACCACTTAACATTATTTGTGTTCACACTCCTTTAAGGTTAATCTTATCTTGTGAGTTTTTGAAATAATCCCTTCTTGAACATGAATTTTTTAGATGCGATTTATTAGGGGGATTATACTATTTTGAGGGGTTCAAAAAAATCAATTAATTGTTGTGAAAATCCCAACTCTTAATAATTACGATTGCCCAATATTTTATCTATATAAATTTCTAATGCTAACTCATTGTAATTATTCATGAAGAGACATCGAGCACATATTTATCATGGTTAATTGAATAGGACGTATATTATTTTGTAGTCACTTTATCTTGTATATGCTAAATTGTATTGATGGGATGGTTATTTTTAGCCCATGAGGCTATTTCACGATTATTAAATAATTTTATCATGATGTTTATTGATCTCATGGATTTTGAAATTATCATGAATCTTATATTAAAATCTAAAATATGTTATGGACAACTTTTGTGAACTCTAATATCTTTTGTGGTGAATGTATGATTTTGTAAGCATTTAATTGGTTAGCGTATGCATATATGGATTACTTGATATGCATATTATTGCTTTATTTAGTGCTTTATACGATAATTGATGATGTTTACAATTTAGTGTGTAGGTAATAGGTTCACACTACATGAAAAAGTGGATTTCAAGAGATGTACCTCCATGTGGTACAATTAGCCGTATAGGATAAATTTACCCCTTTTTCTATTTTGGCCCGCTTGTTATATTATTTTTTATGTTTAATGATGGAAATGGGAAAATTACCCCATGGAATGTGTTTATTGATTTAAGCTGATAATTTGTATCTACTTTCTATCCCACTTGTCTTTATTTGTGACTCTTGTTTATTTCATTGTTTATGGTTGTTTATTTTTAGTTAGACACTTCCTACTTGCATGAAATGACTTACCTTGTCTTATATTTGATTAATTAATACTAGGATCACCTAATCATGGATTAGGTGGATCCACCACCCCTCTTAAAGGCCACCTCTTCCCCAAAACTCGAATTTGGGAAAGAAGTGACTTTTTGGAGGAGTATAAGGCAAGTTTAAAGTCTACGATTTTCCTTTAAAAGATCCCTAAGTACCATATCTATGGGTTGGTGAGATCGTTTAAAGGAACATGAATCTTATTCCCACCCCCATTTGACCCATTTTTAAACCACAATATTTATGATTTTTGGATTTTTGTATGATGGAGATTAGGATTGCAAGTTGCTCCATGTAGAAATTTAAATTTCTTACTTGTGAATTTAATTCTCATTTATTCTTTTAGAAGTACATGTTTGGGGTAACAGGGTGATAAAAATTCCTATTTGGAGGCATGAAACATGTCACCATCCTATTTTGTTTTGGTTTGGAGAATCCTCTCCTATATTATCCTCCTACTTTGAGGGTTTTGGGGTTAATTTGGGTTGTTTTTGTTTTGGCTATTTTTTGAGAGAAGGAGCTTGTTAAATGTGGAAAACTCGGATTTGTTATTTTGGGAAGGATATTTTTATCTTTGGAAGCTTGGTATCACATTGATTTTGTGAGGTAGGCTATGTTAATTTCTTGAAAGGAAATATTTTTTCCATTTTGTTGTGGTTTTAGTGTTTGGATTATTTTATGCTTTATAAATACATTGTTTTCTTTTGTCATTTTCTTCATCCATTCCCTTTAGATATGTGTTTTGGAAAATTGGGGGAATGTAAGGAAATTACTTGGATAAATAAGAATATCAACAGTAAGAGAACACCAAAGAACACTATATTACATATAAATGATCACAATATTCAAGTAGAATAGCTTAGTCACTTCGAGGTGGAAACCTCCAAACCATGAAATCAGACTCAAATGCTCAATATGATCCTAAAATACTACCTACTAAGCTCTCTATATATTATTCTTATGTTATGTACATCACCAAGGCTGACCCACTAATAATTATATAACATATATGAATGAGATACATCATGATAAGAAGTTATGATAGCCACACTTTAGATATATAAATCCAATGTAATTTATATGATTAAGGGAATATCATGCCCCTACCCTTCAAAGCAACATTTTCCACAATCTTGAGAAGTTGTGGATGATGTTGTAGGAAATTTTCATCCTCCCAAGTTTCATCTTCATTGTCTATATTTTCCACCTAATCAAATACTCAATGATGACCCTTGTCCTTAATCGCTTAGTGTGTGTCTGAAGGATGCATTCTAGTTCCAATATTATTCTTCCCTACTCATCAAGCTCTAGTAACATTATTTGGGCTGATATTTTCTATTTAATTACCTTCTTCAAGTAAGATACATGGAATAATGGATGTATTCGAGTGACCGTAGGAAGTTCCAGTTTGTATGTTACACTATCAATCTTCTGTAACACTTGATAAGGGCCATAATAATTAGGTGAAATATTGTTATCCTTTTTCTGTTGTTTCAAGGATATTTTCTTATATGGATGTAAACACACAAAAACCCAATCACTAAATTCAAAGTGTCTTTCACTGTGATGTTGGTTTTCCTGTTGCTTCATGTGGTTTTGTGACATGGCCAAGTTCTCCTTGAGACTAGAAAGTACCTCTTGTTGGTGTTGAATATGTTCTTCAACTACTCAAACCCTTGGTTGGACTCTCAAATATGAGGTGATGGATGGTGGATGGTACCCATATAATGCCAAGAAAGGAGAAATTTTATATTAAGTAGGAAAGGAGGTGTTATACCACCATAATGCCAGTGGTAACCATTCAACCCCCTTGTTTTCTTATCTAAGGTAAAAAAATGAAGATATCCCTCCAAGAACTTATTTACCACCTATTTTTACCCATTAGACTGGGGATGATAAGATGAACTACAAGCTAGCTGTGTGCCCAAACATGAGAACAAGACAATTCAAAAATTACTATTAAAGATAGGGTCTCTATCACTTGTTATAATCTTTGGTGTCCCATGTAGCTTCTGAACTATATCCATGAAGGATGTTGTGAATGTACTCGTAACAAATTGATGTGATAAGGTACAAAAATGGGCATATTTGGTATGTCCACAAGTACCATGATTACATTTTTCCCTTCTAATTTAGGCAATCATATGATGAAGTCCATGGAAACCTCTTCTAACCTATGGAAAGCAATAGATAGAAGTTGTAAAATACCTGTGGACTTAATTTTTTCACCCTTATTTTCCTAACAAACCATTAATTCTGCCAAAAATTGTGGACATCCCCTTTTAGTGATTTCGAGAAGAAATTTTGCTTGATTCAATGATAAGTCTTCAAAAATCTAGAATGCCCCTATAGGAGAAGCTTGGAGCTCAAATATAACCTTGTTTTTAAGGGTTAAATTCTTACATATGTATAATCTATCTTTATATCATAAATCATCTCCTTTCCATACAATTTTTTCGACATGTTTGGATCTGTTGGATATTTTGAATGATATTTTATGTACCTCATTAATTTTTGATTCATGCCTTGCATCCACTATCAAATCCTCTTATAATACAGATATGGCACACAAAAATTCCTTATTTGATTCATCCTTCCAAGATAGAGCATCAACAACTACATTCTCTGTACCTTTCTTGTATATTATCTCAAAATCATACCCCAACATTTTTAGACCCATTTTGTTGTTCTTCATATGATAAACATTTCTCTAAGAAGTATTTCAAAATATCATGATTTGTCTTTACTTTGAAATGTCTACCCATTAGATATGGTCTCCATTATTTCACTGCATGAAGTATGGTTAGAATTTCCTTATCATAAATTGGTTTTGATATATTATTACCTTTGAAATGAAAACTCTCAAATACAATGGGTCAAACGTCTTTCATTAGTACTTCCCCCAGACCATACCCTAAAGCATCACATTCAAAAATGAAAGTTTTGGGAAAATATGGAGTGGCTAGAATTGGAGTGGTGTACATGGCATCCTTCAACTTCTCAAATTTCATAGTATCTTCCTCATTCCAATGGAAATATTCCTTTAACAAATTTGTGAGTGGTGATGTTATGCTGTCATAATTCCTTGCAAATCTACGATAATAACCTATAAGCCCCTAAAATCCTCAGATATTTTTTGGGATTTTGGGAACCTTCCATTCAAGCATGGCTTTTATCTTAGTAGGATCCACTTTAACACCTTCATAAGAGACAATATGACCCAAATATTCAATCTCCTTGACTCCAAAAGAACACTTAGAAGGCTTTGCATAAATTTGATGGTGTTCAAGATTTTCTAAAACCTTATTCACATGATTCAGGTGTTCCTTGCATGTTTTACAATAGATTAATATATCATCAAAGAACACTAAAAAAATTCTTCAAAAATGGATTAAATATACAATTCATTAAGCTTTGAAATCTAGAGGTTGTATATGTTAGTCTAAAAGGCATTACCAAGAACTCATAATGGCCTTCATACATCATGAATGTTGTTTTATGAATATCTTCATCCCTAATTCTAATATGATGATATCTTGAACAAAGATTAAATTTTTGTAAAGTAAACAATGCCATGTAACTCATCTAGCAAATCATTAGTTATAGGAATATGAAACTTATCTTTAACTATGTACTTATTGAGTTCCTTGTAATATAGACACATGTTCCAATTGTCATCTTTCTTCAATACCATCACTACAAGAGAAGAGCAAGCACTCTAACTATGATGGATAATTCCTAATTCTAACATATCTTGTATTATCTTTTAAATCTCACTCTTTTACATATAGGGGTACCTATAAGGTCGATGTTGGGTGTTTGAATCCCTAATACTAGCTAGATGGAATGGTTATGGTCTCTTTTTGGAGGTAAACCCATGGGAATATATCTAAACACAACTAAGTGTTCATCTATAACTGCTTGCATATCTAAGTGTATAAATGTATTTGAGCGATGTGATTCCAATGAAAATATTTGTGCCACAAACCCCTCGATAAATTTTCTAATAAAGGTTTACATTTGTTGAGATCTCGCCAATTTTGGGGACTTTTGTCTTAATCCTTTTAGTTTAAAATTCCTCCCTTGTGACTCAAATTGCATGAAAAACTCTTAGAAATTCATTTCAATGGTTCCCAAGGTGTAAGCCACTAAACTCCTAACACAATGTCTCGATCCTCCCATGGAAATGGCATACATATGGATAGTTAGTAAGTAATATACCATGGTGAGATTAATGTTATGGTATTTTCCTAAACAATTAACAATTCCCCATCAACAAACATTACTTGAAATTATGGAACTCGATAAACAAATCAATTCAATCATACCACCAACTTATGATTGATGAAGTTATGAATAATTTTTGAATCAATCAACACTATTACCCTTTTTTTTAATAATCTAGCCACTTTGAGAGTTTGGGGAGTGCTCATAGTTTAAATTACATGACATGATATCGTCGGTTTTGGATATCCTAATTCCTCCTCTGGCTCTACCTCTTCATCTTCTTCATTATCTTCTTCTTCATTAGGCCCCTCAATGTAGAACAAATTCTTTTTAGCACACTTATGTCCTGGTCCATATTTTTTGTCACAATTAAAACATAACCCTTTGGCTCTCTTTTCTTCAATTTTTGAGGTGTCATTCTAACTAGTCGATAGAATGATGATGGCAAGGTGCTACGATCTCTGATATTAGTGACATTTTATCTCCTATTGGAAAGAAAATTTTCCTCTACCCTATGTGCCATGATAATAGAATCTGAAACCTTATGAGGATTAAACATACACACCTCATTCTCAATGTGTTCCTTAAGACCCCCAAGAAATAAGTCATTCAGATTCTCTTTAGTAATATTTTCCACCCACAAGGAAAGGTTTTGGAATTGATGAATGTAATCCTTGATTGATCTTGTTTGTCTTAACTTTGTTAATTGGCTGAAATAATTATTTGACACACTAGAACTATAGTACAATTGCAAATATTCATTGAATATTGTACATGTAACATTGAGACTCCTCTTTCACCTTTGAGAACATAACAATTGATATACCAAATGAATTTGTCAGGTTTGAGATACAAGGATGTCATGGTAACCTTTTTTCCCAATGGAATCTGATGTAGATCAAATAAATTATCTATTTGGTTAATCAAATTAAGTGGATCATTTCCATAAAACTTATGCATTTCCACTTTTGAAATAATGTTATGGGCCTACAAAGTGTTTGTATTTGGATTTAGCATGCTCGATGATCTACCCTAGCTAGTTTTTCTATTACTTTGACCTGAAGATCCACCTTGGTTGATATGAGTATGATTGAGTTGTGGTTGATTAGGAAGAAGATGATAACACATTAGATTTGAAATAAATTGGTGAATGAAATCCTCCAATTGTTGTCCAATATTTTCTACATATTCTTTGTTGGCCATTCGAAACTTGAGGTTTCGCAACTCAAAATTAATTTGACTTAGCTTATGTTTTGTCGAAATAAACCCTAGCCCCTAAGGACTCTGTAGTTACCCCTTTTTGATTCCAACTCCTCAATTATCTCATCCTTATCTAGAGTTTTACCTAGAGTGATGGGATTATTTTATCCTCTTGTGGAAGGCCCCGCCATGATGCCCCAAAATGGTAGGTTTTAGGGATCAAGGTAAAAATTTATGGTTTGGGATTTCAATATGTATTTGGCCAAATATAAAATAACTTAAAAATGAACTCAAACAAATTTTTGGTCCTCTTTCGGAAATTTGAAGAACTTGGAAATTTTCACATTTTTCATTTGATACGAGAAAATTTAAAAAAACCTAAAATTGATGTAACTTTTGCAAAACAAGTCAAAATATCTTGAAATTTTGATAGGAGCTTACTTGATTGATTTTGCAATACCCCAAAAAATTGCAAAAAAATCACTACCAAATTGAAGATATAGTTGATTCTTTGAAATTAGGGTTTTGACACAATTATACCTAAGATCAAGCTCTGATACCACTTGTAATTAAATTACTTGGATAAATAAGAATAACATGAGCAATAGAACACCAAATAACACAAGATTTTAGATTAATTATCACAATATTCAATTAGAATAACTTAGCCACTTCAAGGGGGCAACCTCCAAACCATGAAATAAGACTCAAATGCCCAATATGATCCTGAACTACTACCTAATAAAATCTATATATATTATTCCCATGTTATGGCCATCACCAAGGCTGACCCACTAATGATAATATAACATATATTAAAAAGATATATCATGATAAAAGTTATGATAGCCACAAGTCAGTTATATACATCAAATGTAATATATATGATTAAGGGCGTAGCATTTTTGTTTCGGCTATTTTTCTAGAAAAGGGGCTTATTGAATGTGGAAAATTTGGATTTGTAATTTGGGGAAGGAATTTTTTTGTATTTGGAAGCTTGGGATCCCATTGATTTTTTGAGGTAGGCCTCACTGAAAAAAATTCTATGTTTATATCTTGAAACGAGAGATTTTTTTCTTTTTTGTTTTGGTGTTTGGATTTTTTTATGCTTTAAAAATGCATTATTTTCTTTTGTCATTTTCTTCATCCATTCCCTTTAGATATGTTTTTGGAAAATCAGGGAATATGGAAGAATCCTATTATTTCCCATAAGGATTTATGAGAAAGCCATGTTGGGATATCTATTTTACTCTCTTCATATGGTTTGAAGTGGGAGTTTTCTTTCCATTCATGCTAAGGAGACCTCAAAGGTTTGAAAATACTTGGAAAGGAAAAGGAAAGGAGAAACAAGATATTTTCAAGGATGTGGAGCTTTGGAATCTACTTGGGATTCTAGGAAAACTTATGGACACATTTTTGATAATTACATGCATATGTTTTAAATGTGATTTCTCTTCCTCTCTTCCCCAAATTGATAGAAGTATATAAGTTTTTTTATTTTGATTTGGTGTCAAACTACTCTTGTTGTTTTGTTATTGGTTGGTGTTGGTATTCCCTCACCCCTGTCTCCCATGGGATTGGAGGTAGGATATCATGTTATCCTTTGTTGGATATGGAATGCAATGATGTTATTTGGTTGGGAGGTAAACAAATCTATCATCTTGTATCTTGGATGTGTTCCTAGTTGGAGATGGCGCTTGGGAGTGGATTTTTGGGAGATTGATCTATTATGGATAATGGTTGATTTAATGAAAAAAATTCCATGTTTTTCCCAATTTTTGGAGGACTTGTATCTTTCATTTTAAGAGTTTTTTGTTCTATTTAATGTAAAGGAAGGAAAATATTTTTATTTTCAATATAGTTTGGAAACTATGATGTAATAAGTTTCAACTCTGGCGATGGGGTGGGAGTGGTGCAGTCAAGTCGCATGGTTGTGTACTTGCCCACCCGGTTTCAAATCCCCCTGAGGCACGATCCTCCTTAGAGGTGGTTCGCCGTTAGAGGCGGCATCTCTACTCGCCCCGACACTGGTGATTACTCCTCACTGCTGATGTTGGTGGCTGCTCCTCTCGTTGTTGACACTGGTGGCTCCTTCTCCTCTCGCTACTGACACTGGTGGTTGCTCCGCTCATGGTTGCTGCTCCTCTCGCTGCGGTCGTGGCTGCTCCTCTCACTGCTGACACTTGTGGCTGCTCCGCTTCTTGCCGCTGATTCGGTGGCTGCTCCTCTTGGTGCCGATGTTGGTAGCTGTTCTAAGTTATCCCTCTCACTTCGGTTGCCAGAGTCGACGGTCGCTGCATCTTCACTTTGGTTTTATGGTTGCTTCAATTGGGTTCCTAATAAGTGGTCCCCTTCATTGTAACCAGGTTGTGGATCCTCTCAAAAATCCTCATGTGTACAAGGATGTGGGTCCTTTCAAACACCCTCAATTTACCCTCAATCCAAAAAAAAAAAAAAAAGTTTCAAATCTTTATTTTGGAAGAAGATAATGCTTATATTTTTAAAGTAGGAACACCTTCATTTACATTGTAGAGTAAGAAAATAATCATCTTGTATTTAGGAAGAAGAAAATTATATGTTTGTAAAAATAGAATCTATTTCATAGACTATGGTGTTTCAAATGAACTTTTGATTTGGTTAAACTCCTTGAGCTTGTTGAAAAATAACCAACCATAGTATCCATCTAAATTGGGAGTTGTAAATATTCCATTTCTAAACTTGTATTAAATTATAGACCTTGTTTATATTTTTTGATTGAAGGATTTGGAAAATAAAGGAAAATGGATATTATTTGTGATAACAAAATAGTTTTAATGGAGATAATTATTTTGTTTTTATATCCCAAAATGTAAACTTATTATGTCATTGTTCTACAAAAATAAAGAATGAGCTCTTGTATATCTATTTTTCTTTATTAAACATCTTATTGTATTACAAGAGAATGTAGAACTTCCCATTATAAGTTAATGAAATATTTAAGCAAATTTAGTTTATATATATGATTTTATTTTTATAAATATTATATGTTTATTTCCTAATCTCAAATATTTATAAAAGTTGTGTTATATATAACCCTCCCCAAATCCCATTTGATATGTTACATTGGTCATCCCATAGTATATGGGCGTGACCATTACCATGTATATTCCCACATTCTATAGGCACTACCCTTCCCTAGTTTGTATAGTTCTCCCTCCTTGGACCCTATAAATCCTTATAAAACACACACACACACACACACACACACACACACACACACACACACACACACACACACACACACACACACACACACACACACACACAATATATTGTATGAAACCTTAAAATTTGTGTTTTAAATTAAAATTAAATGAAAGACAATAAAGAAAAATTGCGCCATCGAGCTCCAAAACTTGTAAAACCGAGACCATGGAAAATGAGTGTTGAGTAGATAACATACTTCTTTAAGGTGAAGATACATAAAGGATGCGCACACTGGAGAAAGGCACATTTGAGGGCATGGAAGAATAACAAAATAATCATGCACTAGAACAATTTAAATTCAAGACTTAGTCGGTTTGTGGATAAGGGATATTCTTGGAGATAGAATGTTGAGCACACAAATACATGAAGACTTGCGTTCCATGCAATGGTATTTTGGGAACAAGCAACAACTAAGCACCATGCATAGTTTAGGCTAATAATAGGATTTCTACTCAGAGTTAACTATAGGAAGTCTATTCTTAAGAGCACTTGCATGTTGTGCAACCTTTTGTAAAGGTGCGTGGCTATCATAAGCATGTGAATTATTTTGAGAAATGTATGGGTGGTGCTATATATATGTATTGATTTGCACAATTTACAAGAGTGAATTATTATAGAGTTATGATATTGGTTTTGTCGCATGCATGACTCATGGAGATACTTTATAGCATATAGAGCTTCTGTGTTTTAAAGTATTTAATAAAATGGTTCATATTGGCTAGATAATGGTGTTGAACATGACTGAATTTGCTTCTTGTATGGTAAATCTTATTATAGTCATTGTTTAGTTCATCTTACATATACTCTAAGATCTAGATCTAGTTTATGCACTATGTGTTGTTTACTATTGGTAATGAATCTGAATGCCTATATGCACCATCATGCTAACATTGTGTACAAGAAACTCTAAAGAGTGAATTGGTGCTCGTGCACACTTTGGGTTAGTTCTCACTTAGGTTGAGTGATGTGCCAAAGTGTGCTGGGTCATTTATAGTAAATTCTAGGTTGTATCATTGGTTCCATTATCGATACCTCGTTTTTAGTTATTTTTCAATATGTTGTGTGATGAATACATATTGGTTGACCTTAGCAAGTGTTGAGGAGTGGATAGTAAATTGAGAAGAAGAGTACACTCAAAGATTCAACACCTGGATCTGATTTTGACACATGCGCATGGGTTGAGTAGAATTTGTATGATGAATTATATGAAATATTCTTTGCTATCTTCCATATAGAACTATACAAGTGGTTGGTTGCTTATGTGTCTAAAATGAATTGGATTTTTCACACACTTGTCCTGGATGTAAGAATAATTTCAGGATCTCTATGATATTGATCTAATTTTGATCACGTTGTGGATACTTGGTTTTGTAATGTTCGAATAGCTATATTCTAGAGTACTCAATTTCGACTTACTCTTGTTCGAGGTAGCTGAGTTTCAATTTTACATTATCATAAGGGATCATATGTGTGCATAATTCTACGGCCATCAATATATTGATGGTAACCCGAATTTGGAATAAAAATTGATGGCTAGCTAAACCCCACCATGCGCAAGGGTAGGATTAGGTGTGGTGAAGGAAGAGAGGAAAAGAGAAGAGAGGAAACTTAAGTTCAATGAGTCATGCGAGAGTGATTTAGAGAAGCAATGCGAGGTTGTATAATGGATCAAGTTGTGGAGAGAGATGGCTCATGAAGTATTTGGAGCTCACATAGAGGACGTGGAGTTAGAGCATATAAAACTCCTCCATAAGGGAAAAAATAACAGGAAACCCTCATCGAATCTTATGAGAGTGTGCTAATAGAGACAACATGGGCCATAGGTGTGCATTTGAATCTACCTACCAAACTATCCCTTGCACTCATTTTCTAGTTTTTAGTACAACCAATATTCAACAAGTTAGTTTGGGCATAAGAGTAATGAGAGGTAAAGTTGACTTATTATGAGGATCACAATTAAATAAAATAGCAAGTACATTTATCATTAGGAATATGTTTTCCCTATTATTTGGAGGACCAGTTAGAGGAACCTTTTCAAACGTGTTGTCAGCCGCATAACACAAGCACGCAGAAATTTGGACTCACATCAGGGAGTAGCATAACTTCACGTACTATAGGAGTTCGGTTTAACACCACTATTGCGACATAGGAACCGCATCCTCTAGTTCAATTCATGTTACCAATGGAGGATCGGGGAGGAATAGGTGGCTCACGATCGGTGGATCTTGTGGATTTGGAGGAAAAAGTAACATAGGATGTTCTAGATCTAGTGGGCATGGTCCTCATCAACCCCAAAATATTTATGTGGAAATATCACTTAGTCTCCTAGAGTATACGGGAATAGAATATGTTCTTTGAGCAAGTCCATATGTGTGAGATAATATGGCGCACAAAAGGAATCACCACTTCAAAGTGCAAGGAAAGTTAGTTTGTAACTATGTTGCAAGACGTGCGCACAGCTAGTACAGGAAGTTTGACATTGATCAAATTTGTGTGGATTATACAGCGATACAAGATGCTTTCATTAAATAATTTTATATCATTGAGTTCAAGTAGAAAAGTATAAGCGCACTCAAGGATATCAAGCAGGGCACTACTGAGAGTGTCCAAGAATATGATGCTCATTTCAAAACACTTATGTATAAAATTTCTTATGTTATCCATGCCATTCAACATGCATAATGGTTTTTCGAAGGCCCGATCACACCTTTTAGGAGGCGCTCTCACATAAAACTTATACAGACCCGCACAAGGCACTTGAAGTAGCTTTACACGCTAAGGAATTTGAGAACATAGACACTAGAATGAGCCCATTCTTGGAAGATTAGATTATAGCAATGGTAAAGAAGTTAGAAAAACTATCAGCTAATACGGTGCAGGGCGTGTTTGGAATTTGGTGCATAAATTTTGAAGTGGAGGGGCATACTAAGGATAGTTGTCCTTGCATATCAGTGTGCTCCTTGCTCTTTGGATTGTGAGATATGTCATTTATACCATGATGTAATCCATTTTCCATTGTTGCAACGTGTGATAAGGAAGAATGTGTCTTGCTATTGTAAGATTTTTCGATCCACAACTCACAATACTGAAGATTGTAGGTTAATTGATCAGATCCATGATGTCATTGATATTGGTGTACAACAGATGGGAGTTTTGAATAACTCTAAGGATAAAAGTGAGCAACATGATCATGATCACACTCAAGGGCACTATGATCAAAATGAAGGGTGTTTTGAGGGAGGTCATGGTAGAGGTCAAGGATACCATGGTGGATTTAGAGGTCGAGGCCGCCATAGTGGACAAAGTGAGTTCTCTCATGGAAAATGTTATACATATGGATCCCCTGACCATTATAGGCATGAATGTCCTTAGAAAATTACTTGTTATTTTTGTGGAAAGAATCATAACTATAAATATTTTCCAAATTTATATGAACATTTGAGTAAGAATCACAAATAGGAGAAAAATGGCGCGAGGATAGTTAGAATACACTGCATCGTGGAAAACCAATGGATGGAAAATTTAGCACCATATCATGAGGTAGGACTTTTGAATATTACTACATGTGTTAAGGTTGTGCACACTAAAGAAATGTTGCAACTGTGAAGCCTACCATTACTAAGGATGAGGTTTTACATGAAAATATATAGACCCTACACATCAGAAGGAGGTTTATCAGGAAACCATGGAGGTACTCAGAAATCTACAAGGTGAAATATAGTGTTTAAAGGAACAGTCGTGGAAGTTGGAATAGAAGAAGGAATCCAAAACTTTCTGTCCGATGTTGATGATCGAAGGAATTATGCAAGATGTTATGTCAAGAGGAAATTATTCCATTACTAGTGAGTTCGTTAAAAGGAAACACTTAGTGTGTTGGTTTTGAGAGCAATGGCGAGATTCTACATTCTAATCTCCCTTCTCATAGTTTGTATTATGACAAGGAGATCACTCTAAATTTTGTTGTGGATGGATGACTTTTGAGCAATATTTTGATTGACATAGGTGCGGAAGTGAATGTGCTTACCTTAGATGCATGAGTGTAGATGTACATACCTTCATTGCAACCATCTTCCAATGTGTTTTATATGGAAAATCAGACTAATGCCACACCAATTGGAGTATTGAAGGATGCATCCATTTCTATACATGGGACAAGTTCACTGGGACTTTAATTTCTTAGCGCTTACAAAAGTGGATAATTTCCTAGCTCTACTTGGGTGCCTTTGGTGTTATGTAAATAATGTTGATCTACATTTCAATAAGGGATATATCAGTTTTGAGAACAAGGAGGAATGAGCTATTATCCATTTAATAGATGGGAAATCTACACCTTATGTTTATCCCTTAAGTGAAGAAGACCTGAACAAAATTTATGTGTGCACCATTCGAGACCCATAAGCACTTGAGCTATCTAAGGAAGTAATTCTCCATTTGGATGATGCACCATCCATTAGTGATATTATAAGTATTTCATGTGATTATTGGGCACATGGCACTTACGAGATGGTTGGGCATAAGGTAAGATGGGTAGTGCGTGTTGAAATAGGCCACATTGTGTTAGGGGTTAGGTAACAACCCTATACCCAGTACACTAGCAAAGGAAACCCCGAGGTATTTATTGATGTAAAATCACAAAGCACCCCGGATGTTGATCGATTTCTAGGTTGATCACTCTAGCATCCAATGTGATTGCACAACATTGAATCCTTTCTTTGAGTGTGGGACTCATGAAAAGAGAAAGGAATCTCCAGAGAAGGCTGGTTCCTCATCCTAAACTACTTACCACAAGCTATTCTAGTGCGGTCAAGCTAATCTAATCCTAATCTAACCATGCCAAGGAGACAGAGAGAGAGAGAAAAGGGAAAACAGAGCCTACACTAAAACGGTGATACACCGAAAAGGAAAATGTTGAATATCTATCAAAACTACCATGGAATAAAGAGAGGTGAGTGATGGGAAGGATGGACGGATGCATCACAGCCCAAGGATAGATTTCACACGAGAAAATGCCCCAAAAATCTAGGAACACTGACTCCAAACCTGTAATGAACATTCAAACGTGCACAAATACCTGCAATGAAGAGAGGTAAGAAGAAAACAAGCGAAAAACGAGCAAGGATGGACAGATGCATCACGAAACACGTTTTTGTTGCTTCAGAAGTTTGCACAGAACATCATTTCAATAGTAAAAGGCAAAAACGCCATTACAGAGCAAGGGAGGAGGTTCGAACTCCATTTTCAACCCTGGAGAAGAAAAGAAGGGAGGGCAGAGCTGAAAAGATGAACCACCTTAAAAATGAGCCAAATCTGGCTTTTTACAATGCATGGGTCGAGCCCAGGAGAGAGAAACATGGGAAAATGTGTAAGCAGCACAACCATTGACCAAAACGCATTCTTCATTAAAATCGGTGGTTGAAACATCACTTCTGGCCATGCTGAAGAAGAATGCGACCCATGTGCATTAAACCGGTTGTTGAAATGTCAGTTCTGGCCGTGTTGAAGAAGAATACGACCCATGTGCATTAAAACTAGTTGTTGAAACGTCAGTTTTGGCCGTGTTGAAGAAGAATGCGACCCATGTGCATTAAAACTAGTTGTTGAAACGTCAGTTCTGGCCATTACCACGCGCCAGATATGTTTCTTGATTTTCTCTCTCCAAACTAAACCAAAATGCAAGATTGACCCTAGAATCATGCAGATAATTTCACCAGCTTTCCATTGATATAAAGAACGTGAAAATCTGAGCCCTGGATCAAAAGTTATGGCGATATGAAGATTTAGGGCAAAAACAAGGCCAAACGGATCGGCGGGAAAATACTTGAATTTTTCCCGCGCTCTGCCACTTGGATGACACGTGTCGGGTGCTGATTGGATGAGAAATTCTCTCTCCTTCCCTTTCCGCGGGTTTTCCTTTGAAAATTTTGACTTTTTATAAGTTTGGAAAAATTTTCATTTTTTTCCCCGTGCCCCCGCCACTTGGGACACATGGCGTGATCTGGTTGGGGGACAGGGGTGGGGTCATCCTTGTATTTTAATTTTTGGCCCAAGACTTTTGTCAAATTTTCCTCGATCTTTCCCCGGCTCCGAACTCCCCACCCTAGGACACGTGTTACGTGTCTATTAGCTTGGGCCGACCCTTCAAACCTTGCCCTTTGAAATTTTTGGCCAAAAACACTTAGCCAATTTCCATTGCGCTTCCCTTTGTGACACGTGTCACACTACGATTCATCCGCGGGCCTCCTTGTCTCTTTCCGGCCACTTCACCTTTTCACGTCCCACATGTACTTTTGGCTCAGATGTCCCAAACTATCTGGGACAAATTTCTCCGAACCACCCGATTCGGGCATCCTTGTTCCTGTTTGCGGCAAAGACACGTGGCAAGATTCCATTGGCTCTCGGCTCTTTCGGCTTTTCGCGTCCCGCTCATACTTTTGGCCCGGATGTCCCAAATGAAAGTCCCTGTTTCGGCCATACCGGCCGGTTCACATCCTCTGTGTACTTCTGTCCCAACTGTCCCAAACTGCCGGGTCAAATATCTCGAACCACACGAAATGGGTGACTTGCGCCAAACCGGCCGATCCGCGTCCACCGCATACTTTTGTCCCAACTGTTCCAAACCGAGCGAAACAAAAGACTTAGGCAATTTTCTTCATCTTTTCAGCTGGTTCGGCTTTTCACACGCCACACGTCCCGATGTCCCAACTATCCGGATCTTTCATGATCGCCCTGGCGGCCTTTTGGTCGATTCGTGCCCTGACGTCCCAAGCTGTCCGAGGACCGCCTAGACTAGGACTTAGCCGATTTTCTCTGTATTTCAGCACCAAGCTTGGCTTTTGCAATTTTTCACATTTTTAAAACTTGTCGGGTTTTCTTCTTGGACAGGAGAGTTAGAAAGAAGCCGAGGGGACCCCAGAAACATGATTTCGAGGCCTTGAATCAATCTACCGCTCGGATGAATAATCGATGCATGTTATCAAAATTACGCTGGGGTGAATTTTAAATAACATTTTAGCGACTCAACGTGGGGGTCATCTGCCCTCTTGGATGAAGTTACAGTTGCACGAAGCATCCATTGGGCATGGAGTCATGAGTTGTAACTCTGTGAGATCTGAAATTTGAAAACCTCCTCTCGAGCCACTTGAAACCCACTTTGAAATGGAATTGTTCTCACGAAAATGCCATTGAAATGGAGTGTGCAAGAGCAAAACCAGCACCACAAAAACTATGTACAGAACTGAAAATCATACATGCTCCAAATGGAACATGCAGAGTGTGCACAAGCACTTCTTCTACTAAAATCAAAACTACCTACTCTACTCTAACTGGAAGCAAAGGCAAGCTAAACAAACCCTGCAATTGGTTGTGAGAAATAGCTTCCCTTTCTCAAAAGTGGTAGCCATGCAACTGATTTGGCATTGAACATGGCTGATTGGATGAATGGAAAATCAACAAGAAGCTGGTCTTCCACCCAAATCATCAAGGTATCAGCTGAAGGAAAATTCAATACCTCTTTTAGTTGCTCTACATTTGGATTGAAGAGGTATGATAGCTGATCCTTGGTACTTTGTAGCTCACCCTCATGCTCAGAAGCAAGCATGACTGGTTGTGACTTCTCCTTTGGCTCCAATGAAGCCAAATACCTAATTGGGCAAGGTATGGTCCATTTGATATGCCCATAGCTCTGATTTTCAACTCCAAAAATGGAGTCTTCTTGTAGACCTTCTTGAATGGATGGTGTGGAAGCAATGGTAGAATCTTTGTTCCCTTTCTCTTCCTCCAATGAAGAACATGAAAGATTTAAATCTTCCAATCTTGGTTCCAAAGAGCTGCTATAAGATGCAGGCTGCTGCAAATGAATGTTCTCCTTCATGACAGTAGACTCAAGTGTTTGGAATGTGGATGATGAAAGAGAGAATGGTGGAAACTCAACCGGCTCTTCTCCATCAAAACAGTCCTCCAAATCTGACAGATAAACTACCTCATGGTTCTCTTGCTGCAAATGCTCCACTTCCTCCATGGTGTCTTCTTGATCTGTAACTTGACCACCATGGTTTCTTTCACCCTCCAACATTGAGTTTGAGAGATCAAACTCCTCTTCAGTACTAGAACTTGAGAGAGGTGAAGCGAAAGAAGAACTAAAGGTTCTCATGTAGCCTACTTTGTGCTCAAAGCCCTTGGATCTGCAATTTTCTCCTCCACAACTAGAATGTGCTCTTCTGCTTTTGGATCTGGAGCAGCTTCTCCTTTCTCTACTACTTGAAGACAATCTTGCTCTGGATAGAAATTTTCCTCTAGCACAAAGTTTTTCAAGTCAAACTCTTCAACTGCTGCTCTAGAGGACAAGTTAGGACTACAAGATCTTCTTTTGAGCTTTCTTCCGTTATGGCTGATTGTGTAACTTGAATTAGACCAGCATTCCCTTCAAATAGAGTGCTAACAGGACACTACTTTACGAGCAACCGACTACCTTGATCTGCTCCTTCTTTTTTCTCTTCTTCTGCTGCCACAAAATTAGTTTTAACCACCATTTTTTCAACCTTAGCCTCTTCTGTAGGTTTAACCATCAAGGGGATCTTTGTCATCCCAAATTTGGCAGGCTAAACCCTCAAGTTGTCTGTCATTTCTTTTCTGTAGGGCTCCTCTTCTTGTTGTCCTTCATGGCCGATTTTTGCAATTTCTTCTTCCCGCATGGAATTGGGAATGCAAGAGGAGGGATGGGTTGTAACTCAATTGATTGCTGATCAGATGGAGTCACCGGATGTGCTTGCAAGTGCCTCCAAAGGCTGAAATCTTCACAGGAACACACCAACCTGTAAAAGATGAAGTGGAAGACCTCTAAGGTCCCACCAGGCATGCCAAAACTATTGATGCAAAATCATAGCACCCCTAGACGCTGATCAGATTTCTAGGTTGATCACTCTAGCATCCAGTGTGATTGCACAACATTGAATCCTTTCTTTGAGTGTGGGACTCATGAAAATGAGAAAGGAATCTCTAGAGAAGGTTGGTTCCTCTTCCTAAACTACCTGCCACAAGCTATTCTAGTGCAGGAAAGCTAATCTAATCCTAATCTAACCATGCCAAGGAGACAGAGAGAGAGAGAAAAGGGAAAAACAGAGCCTACACTAAAACGGTGATACACCAGAGAAGGAAAATGTTGAACATCTATCAAAACTGCCATGGAACAAAGAGAGGTGAGTGATGGGAAGGATGGACAGAGATGCATCATAGGCCCAAGGATAGATTTCACACGAGAAAATGCCCGTAACTCTAGGAACACGGCTCCAAACCTGCAATGAACATTCAAACATGCATAAATACCTGCAATGAAGAGAGGTAAGAAGAAAACAAGTGAAAAATGAGCAAGGATGGACAGATGCATCACGAAACATGCTTTTGTTGCTTCAGAAGTTTGCATAGAACATCATTTCAATAGTAAAAGGAAAAAAATGCCATTACAGAGCAAGGGAGGAGGTTCAAACTCCATTTTTAACCCTGGAGAAGAAAAGAAGGGAGGGCAGAGCTGAAAAGATGAACCACCTTAAAAATGAGCCAAATCTGGCTTTTACAATGCATGGGTCAAGCCCAGGAGAGAGAAATGTAGGAAAACATGCAAGCAGCCCAACCATTGACCAAAATGCATTCTTCATTAAAATCGGTGGTTGAAACATCACTTCTGGCCATGCTGAAGAAGAATGCGACCCATGTGCATTAAAACTGGTTGTTGAAACATCAGTTCTGGCCATGTTGAAGAAGAATGCGACCCATGTGCATTAAAACTGGTTGTTGAAACGTCAGTTCTAGCCGTGTTGAAGAAGAATGCGACCCATGTGCATTAAAAATGGTTGTTGAAACGCTAGTTTTGGCCATTACCACGCGCCAGAGACATTTCTCGATTTTCTCTTTCCAAACTAAACCAAAATGCAGATTGACCCCGAATTGTGCGAGAGAATTTCACCAGCTTTCCATTGATATAAAGAACGCGAAAATCCGAGCCCTGGATCGAAAGTTATGGCGATATGAAGATTTAGGGCAAAAAACAGGCCAAAATAGATTGGCGGGAAAATACTTGAATTTTTCCCGCGCTCTGCCACTTGGATGACACGTGTCGGGTGCTGATTGGATGAGCAATTCTCTCTCCTTCCCTTTTCGTGTGTTTTCCTTTGAAAATTTTGACTTTTTATAACTTTGGAAAAATTTCCATTTTTTCCCGCGCCCGCCACTTGGGACACGTGGCGTGATCTGGTTGGGGGACGGGGGTCCGGGGTCATCCTTGTCTTTTAATTTTTTGGCCCAAGACTTTTGTCAAATTTTCCTAAGTCTTTCCCTGGCTCCGAACTCCCCCACCTTAGGACACGTGTCCTGTGTCTATTAGCTCGGGCCGACCCTTCAAACCTTGCCCTTTGAAATTTTTTGGCCAAAAAACACTTAGCCAATTTCCATTGCGCTTCCCCTTGTGACACGTGTCACGCTGCGATTCATCCGCGGGCCTCCTTGTCTCTTTCCGGCCACTTTGCCTTTTCACGTCCCACGTGTACTTTTGGCCGGATGTCCCAAACTGTCTGGGACAAATTTCTCCAAACCACCCGATTCGGGCTTCCTTGTTCCTGTTTGCGGCGAAGACACGTGGCAAGATTTCATTCGCTCTCGGCTCTTTCAGCTTTTCACGTCCCGCACATACTTTTGGCCCGGATGTCCCAAACGAAAGTCCTCTGTTTCGGCTGAACCGGCCGGTTTGCGTCCTCCACGTACTTGCCATCCCAACTATCCCGATTGCTGGGACATATATCTCGAACGCCAGAAATGGTGACTTGTGCCAAACCGGTCGATCCACGTCCGCCACGTACATTTGTCCCAACTATTCCAAATCGAGCAAAACAAAAGACTTAGGCAATTTTCTTAATTTTTTTGGCGGTTCGGCTTTTCACACCAAGACGTCCCGATGTCCCAAGCGTCCCGGATCTTTGCGTGAGACCACTGGCGGCCTTTCGTCCGATTCACGCCCGACATCCCAACTATCCCAAGGACCGCCTAGACTAGGACTTAGCTGATTTTCTCGTATTTCGGCACCAAGCTTGGCTTTTCAAATTTTCACATTTTTAAAACTTGTCGGGTTTTCTTCTTGGATATGAGAGTTAGAAAGAAGCCGAGGGGACCCCAGAAACATGATTTCAGGCCTTGAATCAATCTACCTACTTGGGACTGAATAATCTAATGCATGTTATCAAAATTTACCCTGGGGGGTGAATTTTGGATAACAGTATTCCTACAAGCCATGGAATTACAATGGAAGGATTATGTGGATGAAAGGAATATGTTAGTTTATACCTGTGTGAGAAAGTAACTCACGGTGGATGGTTCATAGCGATAATCTCATTGAATGGAGAGAGGTGAGAGTTTCCCTATCGAGACAGGAGTTTCTCCAAAGTAATGCACCTAATCAAATTTGTGAATATCATGGTAATAATCATGTTCGGGACCATATTTAACAATGTGAGAGATTCTGGATAGAGGTGCAAGAATTTTTACCACCTTCTTTTTGGGTACACAAGCTTTGTTTCACCTTGTGAGGTTGTTTGCGTGTTTGGTATGTTTATGCGGAGTTGCGTAGAGAGCTGGAAATTGGAAAGACTTGAGTGCGGGAAGTATCAAGACTTTTGATTACTTCTCCACTAAACCAATGGTGAAAGAGGAATTACAGGTTATGAATCTCTTGACTATGGGAGATAGTGCAAAGGCTGAAGAAATCATTCAGGAGTTATTTGGTGAGTCAGGCCTAGAAGTAAGTTTTGGAAAAGTAAATGGGAAAGATATAGAAATTCTTAAGTTCACTTTCCTAGACAAGGAGAAAGGAAAGATGGTCTACATGGTGGGTGATGAAGAATTGGAAATTTTGGATATAGATCATTTAGAGGGTACGTGCGAGGTCTTAGACAGTGTGTATGAGAAGGTGGGCACCTACCATTAACCTATGAAGATGAAGAAAGTGAGCATTGGCCTATATGTTGAACTTAAGGAGGCCATAATTGGATATTATTGGTATGACTCTAAAGTGGCTAGGATAATTGATTTATTATGTGATTTCCAGGACTTGTTTCCTAGGGGCTACCATGAGTTGAAAGGATTGCATGAATCTTTGGGTGAGATGAAAATTAAGTTAAAGGAAGGTGTGTGCTTGGTTAGGAAGAGACCTTACAGGATGAACCCTAACCTGCACATAAAATTTAAAGAAGAAATTGACAAGATGTTGGAATCTAGCATTATTGATCCCATAGAGGAATAAGAGTAGGATAGCCCTATGGTAATCAGCATAAATAAAGATGGAATAATTAGGATTTGTTCGAGACTACATAGAGTTGAATGTTGCATATGTGATTGATCCTTTCCTATGCCATTCACTCGAGGAAATATTGGAAGGCATTAGAGGTACCGAAATTTACTCTTTTAGATGCATTCTTTGGGTATCATCAAGTAAGAATTACTAAAGAAGATCAAGAGAAAATAACTTTCACCACTAAATGTAGAATTTATGCATACATGGTGATTCCCTTTAGATTGAAGAACACACCTGCAATATTTTCATGCATTGTTGTTCAAGCATTCCAAAATTTTATTCACAAATTCTTACAGGTTTACTTGGATGATTGGACCATGTATGGGCTTATCAAGGATCATTGTGACAATTTGAGGTTAATGTTTGAGAGGTGTAGATAGTTAGGAATCTCTTTAAATATTAGGAAGTTCATATTTGCTACAACTTTTGGAACTTTTTATGGCATATCATCTGCGAGGAGGGTTTTTACTAGATCCAACTAAGGTTGCGGTCATCTTAGGCTTAGAGGATCCTACTTGTCGAGTGAGGTGCATGGATTTTGGGCCACACAGGGTATTACAGGAAGTTTATCAAATGATATGCTAATATTTCCACACCCTTTGAGGAGTCATTAAAGGGTAAAGGAAAGTTCTATTGGGGAGAACCACAGCAGCACGCATTCGAAGTGCTAAAGGAAAGGATTACTATGACGCCTATTCTATGTTTTCCTTCATGGAATATACCTTTTCACGTACATGTGGATGCCTCTAGCATGGTCATTGGTGCAGTTCTAGCTCATCCTAGAGAAGGTATTGTAGATCATCCTATTTTCTTTGCTAGCAGAAAGTTGACTCCTACATAACATAATTATACAACTACGGAGTGCAAGGCTTTGTCAATGATCTACACGTTGCATAAGTTTAGATAGTACTTGCTGGAAAATCCCTTTGTTTTCTATACATATCACATGGAATTGAGATACTTGGTGAACAAGCCTATTTTACAAGGGCGCATATGCCAATGGGTTCTATTATTCTAGGAGTTTGACTTTACAGTGGTAGTAAAGCCATGTAAAAGTAATTATGGTCCAGATCATTTGTCAAGATTCAATCAGGAGAGGACGCACAAAGTATTGAAGATATAATGTCGATTCATAGTTATATAGGTTGAACCGTGTGCCCTTGGAGTTATATTATATTGTTGTATTTTTACGCACAAGTATGGAACCTGAAGGAATGAAGGCATTAGAAAAGAAACAACTTATAATTTTCACCACACCTTTCATGTTGGTCAGTGGTGACTTATACAAACTAGGCTGAGATGAAGTATTGTTCCGGTGTGTATTGGAGCATGAGTGCATGAAAATCATGGAGGATTCTCATGGCGGTATTGTAAGCGGAAAATATGTAGGTGATGCCACCACGTGCAAGATTCTACTAGCTATTTTATGGTGGGAGACCATGTACAAGGATTGAAAAGGCTATTTTATGGTTTTGATCTTTGTCATCACCTTAGAAAACACGAGTAGAGAGATGAAATTCCTTTGAGGCCTATTACTAGTGCAGAACCTTTTGAGAAATGGGTAATTGAGTTTGTGGGTCCTATTTCCCTAGATGCATGCAGAAGCTGGATTGTGTTATATCATCACTTGTAAAAATTATCTCACAAGGTAGGTGGAAGCGGAACTTACAAAGGATTGTACAACATCAATGGTAGAAAGGTTCTTATGGGAAAATATTCTTACCAGGTATGGATGTCCTTTAAGTTTGATAAGTGATAGAGGCACTCATTTCCTTAGTGAGACCATCACGATATTATTAGATGAATTTATGGTTGCACACCATAAGACAATACCTTATCACCCTCATGAAAATGGGACTATTGAGGCTTTTACCAAGATATTGAACCATACTTTGACAAAAAAATTGTTGTTGGGAGGAAATAATAGGATAATAAATTTTTTGTTGTGCTTTGGGCATATAGAACAACCTACAAAAAGGTTAAAAAGGAAACACCCTTTCGGTTGGTGTTTAGCACATAATACATGATTCTTCCCATGGAATTCAGGTTACCTTCTTTGTGTATTATGCACATGAGAGGTCTAGCTGATGAGAAAGCATTAGAATAAATAATTGACAAGTTGATACAACTAGATGAGAGGCACGCAATATCATGATGGAGTTAGAAGTAAGAAAAATCTAGGAAAAAGGAATGGCATGACAGGCACATTAGGGACAAGAATCTTGAGGTTGGGAAGATGGTCATTCTTTATGATTTGAAGTTTTTGCCACCCAAGAAAGGTTAAGGTGCATTTTTGGGACCGTATGTTATCACACATATACTTGAATCGGGCGCTTTCAGTTAGAGGTGCTTGATGGAGCACGGTTTCTGGTTACTACAAGGGGAGTAAGTTGAAGCCCTACTATAAATAAGGCTTCTTGGTGTTTATAATAAGGAATTATTTCCATTTAGATTAGATTTTCCTTACTTTATTTCCCTTAATGTGTTATATTCTTTATCACTACACTTTGTTAATTTAGTTTAGTGTTTTGTGTAATAAGTGTGCTTGCGTGCCAGAAGTTGATTGCAATCTGAAGTGTTTTTATGTGTATAGGACTGCACATACCCTTAGTGTGGGGTGGTTGTCATTCAAAGATGGGTATGCATAAGGAAATACTTGTGTAGGTGGTTTCTCTTATTAGAAAGTGTAGATAGTATGGAAAGGTGTTGCTAGAAATAAAATTGCTCCTAAAGAATACCATAGTTGAAAAAATGAATGCATAGTGTAATACGAGGTAAGTTGTGGCTGAAACTACTTAGAGGAAGGCACATTGGCAAGGTACTTTGGTGCATGGAAGCATGTGAAATGAGGTTTGTAGCCAAAATTAATAAAAGTGCACTAAAAGGTTATGGTTGTGGTGCACAGGTGTATTGTGTGAAAATTTGGTAAATGGTCAATTAATGAGAGGATCGGTGGTAGGTGGAGGAGAAATAAATGTGATAACTTTTTCAAAATATATATAAGGATGTGATGTGGGTTCATTTTTACCTTTGTGATCATGAGTATTTGAGTGAGCTAATTGCGACCAAGCCAAGCAAGATGCATTGAGGTACATAGAGTTGTGAAACTAGGCGAGGAGAGTATATTTGTGCATGAAATTGGCTTGTGTCCCCATTGGAGAAGGGTTTGAGTGAAGAAGAGGTGTGCAAAGAGGATAAATAGAGCACCAGGGTTTGAGAAGAAGCTAGGGCATGGGAGTTTGATCCGAGAAATAAAAAGGCACAACCTTGTCTTACCATGACACCAAGGAAAGCACCTGGAGTAGGAACAAAGGGGAAGAAGAAGGTAGAAAATAAGGTGATCAAAGATGCCCCTGAAATATTTTTTTGGAAATACAGTACCTATAGGATGTAATCATGGGATGTGATTGGGATTCTCACATCGCATGAGCAAGGTAAGTGACTAAAATCATCACACAACTAAAAACAAGGAAGAGTTGGACATGTTGTTAAGAAGAAAGACAAACAAGTGCACATTCGATGACATGCCTATCTGTGATGATGTTGGAGATAAGTTTTTAAGGCAAGGGTCTTACAGCTATGTGAACTCCCTTACTTTGGAAAACCTAAGAAAATTTATCAATGGCTTATGAGAAAATTCCACGAGGACTTATTTTATTTTGTTGGGTGGCGGATGAGGATCACCATGCCCTTAATTATGATCCTGAAAATTTTGAAGGGAATAAGGACAAAGATTACAGTGACTTATCTAATAAAGAAATTATTTTGGCCACCCGTAAGGAGTTGGGTTACTCAAAGGGTCCATGTGGAATGGATATTTACAAGCTAAGGAAGTACCCTATTGTGTAGGCGGTCGCACACTTACTCACAAAGTTGAATGATCAGGAAAGGTGGTCACAAGTGAACACCATGTGGCTACACATTTCCAAGAAGATGTCACAAGGAGAAATTTACAACTTGGTAGGATACATAGTAGATACCATCATTGAAGAAGTGTGCAAAGGTGAGAAGATAAGCTTTGGTGCCATTTTGTTATCTCTTGTTTTTGTTGAAATTGGAGTGCCCGATGGGCCAAAGAACAAGATTTGGGAGTATCCTGTAGAGAATAAGTCTCTAGTAGAGAGGTTTGAGAAGTATTTATGTGAGGGATATATGAGTGGCCCGTTCAAGAAAAGGGCATAGATGTGGTATGACAGACTTTTGTGGCCTTCAAAGAGGAATGGAGAATTCCTAAGGAGCTGTCATCAATAGTTGGGAAGTCGGTATAATTTGTTGTGTACCAACACTTTTGCATTGTGCACTTTGTAATGAAGGATGGGACATGGAGTCCCTAGTGTAAAATCCCTTATGCATTTACAACGTGATTCTTCCAGGTGGCAGTTCACATGTTTTCCGATGCACAAAGGTTAATCTACAATGTAGACAAGGTAGACTATGACTACCATACCTTGAGAAAGACTTACACATACCCAGGTAGGTCTTCTTATATTGAAAGGTTCATATTAGATGATATAACCATGAGGCCTATCATTTTGGAAATAGGCAACACTAAAGTCATGTTGATTTATATCCATCTTAATCCTAGGTTAGAAAATGGTAAGTATGTTGAAAATGAATTTATGCTACCAGGCCCGCCAAAGGGGAAACATATAGTTGGGAGCCTAGTGGCTGAAAATCCCACTTCACCATTAGAAGAAGAATAAGATGAGTAGGACGATGGTATTGGTTTAGTGCGTAGGGGATGGAGGCATCCCTCAGACACTAAGGAAAGTGAGCATGATATTACTCCTCCCTCCCAGTAAAGAAGAGGAGGAAGACTTAGAAACAAACGTGTCAGACTTAGATGTAGACCCAATAAATGAGGAACACCAATTTAAAAGGGTGTTCAGAAGGACAAGGAATCAGAGCACGGGGCCATCATAACCTCCATGCAGATCACCTTGGATATCCCCTCAAAAAGAAGTACTTGAGAAGAAGAGGAGGAGAAAGTTAAAGCTCAAGGAGGATGAAGAGGATGAGTCTAGTGAAAGTGTGTTAGGGACCCTGTGCAGCCGAAAATATAGAGGAGCCTCATGATGAGGAAATAAAAGATGATGAAGATGGGTATAGAAGAGGAAATGGGAAATCCATCGCACGCCTCACTCCACACGGGAAGGTGAATGAACCAACTTTGCATATTCTAGCACTTGGGTTCCCAAGGGAAAGAAAACAAAGAAAGGAAAGGCATGTGAGGACTATGTGACTCTAGCTATGGGGTACATAGAGGAATCCAAACAAGATCATTCATGTCAGGTTCTAGAGCATAGTAGGGCCAAAGGATTTATATGGCTGGGAGTTAATGGACCAGAAAAGGCCAATGTGCGAGACTAGAAAGTAATTGTCCTGGTCCATGCAAACACACATGGACAAACCAAATTTTGATGTGTGCAAGAATTCATGTGTCTCATGCTAGGTAAAGAAGCAACCATAGATTAGGAACATGACTATCAAACCTCCTGTAATGTCTGATGAGAAAGTAAGTAATGCCTTGGTCAAGGTATCTACTAAAGTGGCATGGAGGAACATTGATAAGGCAACCACCATTCAAGTGCTACTTGAAGATAACAAGGATAAGACTGCCTGAGATAAAGTGCTTAAAAGTAGAGAAGGAACGAGAAGAGGAAAAGAATGAGGCCTTTGTTAGCATGGATAAGGAACTTGGTGATCATATCCTTAAGGTAAGGCATCATTTAGAATCTAAAGTTCCTTAGAATTTTCCTTCTGCAATGTATTATTTGTGCACTCTGGTGGATCTAGTTTTGAATAAAGAGCCTATTGTTATGGCCACACCAAAATATCATGCGAAGAAACAACAAGAGAAAGGGCTACCATTGTTAGGAAAATTTCAATTTTTGAGGCCTTACTCCAAACATTGAAATATGAGTTGAAGAAAGTGGATAAATAATTGAACATGTTTGAAACACCTAGACACCATAATAAGAATCAAAACTATAGCAGAGGATAATGAAGTGTTGAAGGAAATGAAGGATGAAACACTTACATGCACTGAGAGAGGTTAACCTAGTAAAACAAAAGTGTGAGGCCCTTACAACAGCCCAAGATCCACACAAAGATAGGATCAATGAACTTGGGAAACTTATAGCGCAGAAAATGGACTTCATGGAGGGAATGGTCTCAAGTATGAAAAATGTTGGCTAAGTTCTACAGAATGAAAAGGAAAATATCACTCAAGATGAAATGGATGTCATAGTGATAGACATTCCAAAAAATATAGGGAGCGTGCTAAGTGACTGGTAGACCTTGGAGGTTGAACTCAAAAATGAATATCTAGAGTTAGTCATGCCTGAGGAAGAGGGTACTGCAGAGTAAACTTCATTATTTTGTATAATTCTTCATTCCTTATTCTTTATTGTTAGAGACATAAGAAGGAATTACCCATTTTCGGGGTGGTAATGTACTTTAGTGTGGGGTAATATTGAGTAGATAACATATTTCTCTAAGGTGAAGGCACATAAAGGATGTGCATGCTAGAGCAAGGTGCATTTAAGGGCACAAAAGAATAGCAGAATAAGCGTGCACTAGAACACTTTAAATTCAGGACTTAGTCGTTTTTTGGATAAGAGATATTCTTGGAGATAGCATGTTGAGCACACAAAAATACATGAAGACTCGTGTTCCACGTAATGGTATTTTGGGAAAAGAAACAACTAAGCACGATGCATATTTTAGGCTAATAATAGTATTTCTACTCGGACTTAACTATAGAATGTTTATTCTTAAGAGAAATTTCATGTTGTGCAACCTTTTGTAAAGGTGCATGGCTATTATTATCATGTGACCTATTTTGAGAAGTGCATGGGTGGTGAAGGGAAAGTCCCCACCCCGATATATATGTATTGATTTTCACAATTTAGAGGAGTGAATTATTGTAGAGTTGTGCTCCTAGTTTTGTCGCACACGTGACTCATGGAGATACTTTATATCATATGGAGCTTTTGTGTTTTACAATATTTAATACAATGGTTCATATTGGCTGGATAATGGTGTTGAACATGACTGAATCTGGTTCTTGCATGGTAAATATTGTTATATTCATTGTTTAGTTCATCTTACATATACTCTAAGATCTAGATCTGGTTTATGCATTGTGTGTTGTTTACTATTGGTAATGAATCTAAATGCATGTATGCACCATCATGCTAACATTTTGTACAAGAAACTCTAAAGAGGGACTATCCCCTTTGCATGCTTTGGGTGAGATATCAACTCATAATTAGTGATGTGCCAAAGCACATCCGGGTCATTACTGATAAATTCTAGGCTACATCAATGAGAAAAATGGAAATAGGAAATGATAGATTATAGAAATTATAATAGAAGTTATGGAATTTAAGTTAACCCTAAGATAAATGGTGGATTTCCATTTGATATAATTGCTCTTAATTAACCTAGAATTTTTCCCTTACCTAATTATGGTACATAGGTTGACCTAGTAGGTTGAGAAAATTGACTCCTTTTTAAATTTCGGGGTGAATAAAAATGGGTTTAAAATTAGCTTAAAATTATTTATGGGTACAAGGGACATGGGTCCATTTGGATGGGGACAAATGGGACCCATGCCCAAACTCAATATCTTAAACACTATCCCAATTAATTTAATTACCAAGTAAACAATCCCCTTGGTGGGAAAGCATAATAAAGTTAATTCGCTTTGATCACACAAAAAATGGCTTAAGGCACAAAAAATTATTTTGGTAGTTTAAATACATCATATTTAGAGCTCAATGTTTTGGAATACACATTGGTTTAGTAACGTTTAAACACACAAATGGTAGTATGGATTATTTGTAGACATCAAGTTTTCATTAACCCACCTACTTCCCTCTATACATACATTATTTAATCTAAAACCTATCATTATGTCATTATCCTAAGTCACCCTCTCCTCATCTAGTAAAATTAATTTTTACCCCCTCAGAAATCACTATTTACCCATCCCAAACTACCTCAGCCTCTTTAAAACCACTTAACACCTCAAAACCATCTCAAACCTATTTTATCTTAACATCCTAACCTCCCCAACTTGACCATAACCTCCTCCTAACTATTTTCCCTCATCATTTACCTAAAAACCTCGTTTAGGAAGTGGTTTTAACCATTTCCTAATTTTTTTCCCAAAAATACCAAATCGATGGTGATTCTACCTAATCACCAGTGATTATAAATTGAATTTTTACTCCTCTCTCAAGGATCTTCATAAACCTTTTGCTCATACTTGCACTTTGTCTTCAACTCAACAATGAATCTACATCATTTCCAGATATCATCAAGGACCTATATCAATCTCAATCTCTTACAACACATCATCTTGATAGTATATTAATCAATCATCTTTCATCAACTAGCCGTCAACGTAAATCATCTCCATATGCCATTTAGAGACATCTTTCAGTATAATTCTACATCAAGAGGTATTTCTCTATGTTGTTTTATTATTTAAATTTCATATAAATATCAAAAGAAATCAAAATCATCATTTAAAATATTTGTTTGTCATTTTTATCAAATTTTATCATTTTCACTGATGTCGCAAATGATTTCTTGAATCGCCCATGATTTTGTCCAATCAACCATGATTCCTCTAAATCACTAGCAATCCCTATCAATATGCATATTTTAATTAATTTATCAATTTAGTCTCAAATTTTATCAATATTTTGGATTTAACTTGTCCTCTGCAAGCATGGCTTTACTTTAGATGGCATTACCTAGCCGGTCCCATCCTATCACAAGTATCTATGACCTCCCAATAGTTCAACAACCCTTCTTTTGGGAACAATACAACATCCTTCATGAGTTGACATTGTGTGCAATTCTATTTTTCAACGACATAAAAGATATTGAGTATATGATTGATTTCCTCCACGACATCCAACGGGATACAAAATACTTCTAGTATTACTACTTGAGTCTATTCGAAATCTTCCACTCTTGCCTAGGCCACATTTGAAGTTACACAGCACTTACCCTTTGACCTTGAGTTCTAAAGCTTCTTGTCCTTTATCTATCCATCTTTTCCCATTACATATATTTATCATTATCTTTTTCAATATGCTTAATTGTATCAAAACGAGTTAACATCCTCTAAGGAAGTTTTTCTAGATTCATAGAATCATCCTTTTACGATCAACTGATTTATCCATCCATCTAATATTTTTGTTTAGTTTTATTTGATATATAGGTTTCTTCATGGGTGAAATAATAAGGAGATACATCCAACAATCTCATCAGCCATCATCGTACATACATAGGCTTGACCACGTTTGATCAAGTGATCCTCATTGCGGCCCTTAAATTCTTGTAGATCCAAGTGAAGAAAATAACATTACCATTAGACTCAAAAAATGTGACTATAGTTGGATCTTCGATGTATGTATGGGTTGTTATAAAATTTGTTGAAATTTTGAAAATGCCTCTTCATGAGGAAAATTTTCCCTTTACAAGTCTAAACATGCATGAAAAGCACTACCACAAGTGAAAATGTCCTTCATAGGTCTGAAATCACCTAGATCTAGATAAATCTTCCAAGGATATTATAATAATTATTTATGGCATGCAAAAAGTAATCTCTAGAATCAGTATATGCACTATCCGAGCTTATGACCTTAGAATATTGCAAATAGGCTATATACCCATAAACTAGGAAAACTAATACCAAATAACACCCAAAAACTTGCAAATAATGATCTCAAATGAAAATAAATTTGCAAAATAATAAGCAGACAAGATCGATACCATATTGGCTCTGATACCATATTGGAGAAGCTCCACAAAACTCTTGGTTGAAGATTACACGAGGTGAATGATGCGAGATGTGAATTGTTCCAAGACAAAACAATGCAAGCATACAAGACTGCAAATTATGAAAAAAAAAGAGATAATTGAAATAACACAAATATCTCAAAATCAATACAATACAATACAATACAATACTACAAGATATGTACATATAGGAGGTGAATGTGTAACATCCTCCTCGAATCATGGCAATCTCCAACTAGAATAGTGGCAACAAATAGATATAATGGTGTAGTCAAGTGGTGACTAGCACCTAGAATAGTGTATTCAAGTGGTAACCAGGACCAAGAATAGTGTAGTCAAGTTTACACCTAAGCAATCATATCCCATTAGTGAAGGAAACTCCAAGTGAGGTAGAATATTTTGAGTAGGATAATACAAATAAAGTGAAGAAAATAAATCCTACACTAATAGAAGCTCTCCAATCCAAATCAGTGCCCTCGGATGATCTTCATCTCTTATCAAATCTTGTGGGAACTCTTAAAACATCCACCGCCATCTTCTTTGACAATTCTAACATGCCATCATGATAACCAGAGGACCATGACCTCCCACTCTTTATCACCGCTCAAATTACAATATCCTCATAAAAATATTCATGATCTATAATGATGCAGTGATCAATATCATATCATCATATGCCTTCAACCAACTTCAAATACCTAAAACCTTTATCACCAAGACACAAATTGTACTTTGAGCCTTCAATTACACCATCTCCCCAAAATGGGTACAATAATCTTACCTATTAAGGTTGGTGTTAAAACCCTCCCTAAACTCTTCTATCTTATATAAGGATAATTCTAATATAACATAATGCTAGGACAACCTTGGATACACGCTATGATTTTTATCCCACCAACACTCCATTGACGTCTTAAGTACGAACATGAATGTGATACCTTTACACTCCCCATGGATCCAAATCCTTTCAGAGCTTGTAACATGATGTATCGTCCAAATGATGTGCTTGTTCTTAAATCAATCTTAGGATCCTCTGATGAAGCTTCTACCAATTCATCCATTCCATCATAAAAACTACTAGATGACTCTTCCTTTGATGATGTTATGCAACACATTTCACTAGGGGAGTATCATCTCCTCATGATTAATTCACTTCCCACACCAAAGACATATGAAATACCTAATAAATAGCCCATGTATGAACCCAACATCGGATATTTCATATCTTATTATCCCCACATCTGAAAATAACTTTAATATGTGGAAAAATTAAATGCCACTCTATGTAGCCTACTTATAAATATCGTTTCATGCTATTAATATCATACTTTAAATTCCTATATAATCAAGTCTTTGCATAAATGTATCTCCATTGTTGTGCTCGGATATATTTTGGATTCGGACGTTATGAGTATGGTATCCATGACTTAATCATCCAACATTCCCTTAAACCACATGAAAACTATGGGATAGGCTATGAGAAACCCATTTTTGCATCCTATACACATACTATATCTAAGACCACCAAAGAACCTGAACCATCATCCTTAACCACACACGATGATCCGATGGACACTAAAGACGCCATTTTCATTTTCCCTAAAAAAATTCTTAGTCAATACTATTACATTAGGACCACTAACTTATTAAAGCGATCATGGTAATGAAAACCTTCCTCCCATCTAGCCTGAAATGATAAAAGAGGATTTACCCACAATTAACATTCTTCAATGCCAAGATGATCAAGTTATACTCTCTCGTATAGGGGTAAAGGATCATTTCCTTCAAAAATCCTTACCACCTGAAACTTCCACACTAGTCAATAAATCCACTACCGACGTTAATATAGGAACCCCATGGGAGTTAAATGTCATATAGTAATATGTCAGGTATTGATCCTAACATTTTCATCCACAATATCATCACTTATATTAATACCAAACACATCAAATAAAATCTACATAGGATGCACCCTCACATAGCTCTTATCATCAAAGAGGATTTACATTGTCTAATTTTTGCTAACTTCATCACACCCATTAACTATCCATAATGGTTCTCTAATATTTTTCTTGTAACCAAATCGTCATAAATGTTACGCATCTACACCAAATTTCAAGATATCAATATCAATTTTCCTAAATATTATTTTCTCTCCTAAACATCAATCAACTAAATCGATCTAACATCCATCCATGAGATGCTCTCCTTATAGATTTCTTCTTTGGTTACTGAAAAATCCTCATCATTACCAAAGTGATCAACATAAAATATCCTTCATCACTACTTGGGGGGATTTTTTCAACCATGTTATGCCCTTCATACTTAAGAAAACATGGGTCGCTTATCAATGGACCATGACATACATATTTCGTGACCTTATCCACAAAACCGTAGAAGATTACATTAACGATCTTTTATGGAAATCGAAACAATGTAAGGATCATCTCGTCATCCTTGATGTTATCTTCACTCGTATTATTCAATATTTCCTTCGTATCAACCCTACTAAGTGTGTGTTCGGTGTTCTCACCAGATAACTCCTAGGGTTCATAGTATCTATCTAGGGCATTGAAGTAGACCCCATCGAAATTAAATCTATTATCGAATTACATCCTCCATCAAACCTCAAACGACTTTGCAACATCTAGGGTAATCTTCAATCTTTTTGTCGCTTTATATCACAAATTTTAGATTGTTTTCAACCCTTTCATCATCTCCTTTGAAAATATGTTAACTTCATATTTGATTACAATTTTCAAAAGGCCTTTCATGACCTCAAACAATATCTTCTATCATTTCTCATGCTCACACCTCTATATGAAGGGGAGCCATTCTATATTTATATATCTACTACTAATCATGCCTTAGGCACCATGCTTTCTCACCAAGATGAGCATGGTCATGAATATGTCATTTACTATATAAGACACACTTACCATGAATACGAAACTCATTATAATGAAGACAAGAGGTTCTAATATTCCTTGTACTTTGTACCATCCAAACTACGCCACTATATACTCAATCATAAGACTTATGTTGTTACTTGTTTTAACCCACTCAAAACCATGCACTCTAAACCATATCATAGTGACCACATCACTCATTGGCTTATGCTTATGACTAAGTTTTACCTTGAAATTATCCCATAAAAATCCATTAAAGGATAAGCTATCACTAATTAGCTCACCGAGGCCCCTCTCCCAGAAAATCAACCACCTCACAAAAATTCCCTAATGAATCCATTAACACTATCATCAATCAAGAATACACCCCTCTCAAAATGATACTCTTATTTGATGGATTTAAATGTTAACAAGGGGAGGTTCTAGTATCATCATTATACCTCCATGGGGGACTCATATCACTCTATCATTCAAAATTAACTTTGAATGTACTAACAACATGGCCAAATACGAAGATTTAATCATGGGTGTCCAAAATGTCGTCATGTTTGGTGTTCAAATCGTGGACATATATGGAGACGCACGACTTGTCACCAATCAGATCAAAGGAATTTACCAATGTAAAAATGAGATTCTATAAAAATATAAAGCTATTATTGAATTCCTCCTTAAATAATTTAATCATTACACTATTGAAAGCAGTTCCATGATATTCTAATAAGTTCATAAACATCATGGCTTCTCTAGCATCTCTCATCCCCATATAAACTGAAAAATCAACTGATAATTCTAAACTATTCATTTTTGTCGATAGAATTGATCAACCATGCCACAAAAATGAACTCCCATCTATCAACATCATTAGAATAAATCCAACTAACCTTTGGTATTGTTGGTACCCAAATTAATCCTTCCTTTAAAATCGAGCAGCATCACAAGTTGATCAAGATGCTTAGAGACAAAAAAATCATAATAGGAGTCATTTTGTAGTCGGGGATGGATTCTAGATGACTCTTTATCACTCTAGTTTGGAAAGGAATGGGTATCACCGTGCTAAGATTTTGACCTACCCTTACTACTTTAGGTTGTGCCTTCAACCAGGGTGAGAGGACCCACTTTGTGACCTGTGTTAGTGGAAGATATCAACAGATTAATGTATTTGACTCTTCCTTTACAATATTTTGAAGGATACCTTGAGAAAACATGGTCAATACAACATAACCTAACTCTCACGAGTTGTCACCTTAGAAAATGAAGATGTTCTCTAGACAAGGTCCAGGTCACTAAAGACAACAATAAAAATTGATTGCATCTGCATATTTTGGTAAATGATGGACAAATTTAATGATCTTATTTAGCATTTGTGGATATACATTACAATCAAGGATGGTTCATGTATGATATATCACTGAATATGAAATTTATGGTTGGGAAGTTAAGCAGGATAAAGTTGATTATACCAAATTCTTGAGAGCTTTTAACAAGTGTTGAATAATCTACAAAGAAAAATGACAAATGGATTCAAATAGTCAGGATGAACCTTCAACTAGAAAATTATGCATCTATGAAAGCTCAAAGACACACTGACTTCACACATTCTTCAAGGATTTAACATAAGAACTCATGTTAAAGACTTAATTAAACCTCAGAATTCCCGATCTATCATGCTTATGATACACTCATAAAATGACAAATAATCTGTATCACTAAAATGAAAGTAAAGTGAATTTAAATCATTTATTGCATTATGAAATGAAAAATATCTTCATAATGTAATTGCAAATGCCACAATACTATCACGAGGACGAGATCTTGTGTGATTTCAGAGGGATTCTTAATATAAGATTGCAACAGGAACACAGATAACTATTTGAAGATATCTCAAAATGACAGTAGACACAACACGGTTCATGATTAACACAAATTACTCAAGGTTTTTCAAATTGATCAGCAAGGGAAAGTTTATTTACAATCTCAAATCTTATCAATGGTTGGACACTTGCAACCATCTTGACATGATCAATTTCAAAGACACACAAGAAATAACTGGTTTCTCAAATAAGTTCCTTTGGAAAATGGCTTTTCTCACTTTCTCTCCTTCTCTTTTCTTTGAATAAATCTCAGAAAAATTAACCCCCTTTTTCATGATTATCCTTTTTCCTTTTATATTTTTTTAAGGTGGGTGACACGCGAGAGGGCCCTTAATATAATGGCAAGTTCAATTATCACTTCTTACAAGGATAATCAGGATCAATCCTTTGTTTTCATCCTTCAAGGTTATGTATTTCCATCTTTTTAGATGAGAGAACATGAAATCTCCCAAATATTTAAAAGATATTGGGTTAATAGAATACCTCAGGTTTCTGGATAAACCAATTTTCAATGTCCCTTTTTATGTGATGAGGATTTTGTATCAAAAGAGATTCCCTAGGAATCATATGTGTTGTATGATAAATCATCCATTGACACAGTGCCTACTATTTCCCATAAAATAGATGAGTTGGAGAAAAGGATTAATTTCTGCGAAAAAGTAAGTATGTACCTTGCCTTCACAACCATTTTCAGCACCAGGGTCATCTTTAGGGAAAAGGAAAGGTGAACCACAATCTCAACCTCCAATTATTATCTCAGATGGAGAAGAGGACCAATCATTGTCTGCTCGCCATTCAAGGGCAGCCATTTCCTCCACTCGAGATAATAGGGGAGATTTTCTATTTGGTCTTCCACCCACTTAATGCATCATGCTCCTCAAGCAGAGCATGAATTTTTGGGCCCTCAACCAATTCCTTCTCCAAAGGACAATCCACCTTTCACAAGGAAATGGGAGGTTGGGTCAAGTTCAAGGCCTCGCAATCAGCCTAGTCAAAAACATGTAGTACTTGCCCCTCCAACCACTTTAGGCATCCCCTCTCAACCCACTCCCAACATGTTGACCCTTCACAAAGGGAAAGGAAAGACAACATTCTTCACAAGAGGTCTGGATCTTTTAGATTGGGTTTCATCTCAACAAGAAAGTTGAACTAGAGAAAATCATGAGTCATCCTAGAATGACTCTGGAGGTGTTGATGGATATGGGAATGTCCCGGGACCTGGCAGGGTCAGTCATTTTTATTCAGATAGCACAAGGATCAAGTGAGTTTGTCTTTGAGAAAAAAAAGCTTTTGAACAAGCTCCCCTACTAGGAGGAAACTATGAAGTAGGGTTGAAGAATGCCTAGATGTTATCTTCCTTTCATTGTTTCTCTTTCTAGCATGTATATATCTTTCTTTTTCATGGGCAGGGGCCCCTATAGAACCCCATTTTGTTCCTTGTTCAAAATGCAAGAAGCATAAAAATATCAATCATTTACATGCTTATCCAAATGTATGTTAATTTCATCAAAGTAAATATGACATTACCGCATTCTTCCATTTTTCAATTGAAATAAAGGAACAATAAAATTCAGAGAAACAATTACTTCCCATGTAATATAAGTGTCATTTTAAAACATCAGTTTAAAAGGATGAATATGAAAAGAGAATATAGTTCAAGGAACAATTGTCTAAGCATGTTCATCATCCTTTGTATCTTCTTCTTCTTTAGCTTCCACTTTTGTATCTCACTATTTTGGTAGCCTTGCCACATATGCATCATATATTTTGAATAATTCATTAACCTCATCCTCATCTAGTCTTGTATGATGCTAGAAAATTAGTGCCTTCCTAGATATTGCATCAATGCAATGGCCCATTTTTTTCTTGTATTCCAGTGGCCTTGCCTTTAACTCTATAATTCTATTCTCAATCTTTCTCATGGTCTTAATAACTTCATAGGAGAATTCATTCTTCAGAACATTATTTTCAAAAGATTCAAGTAAGAAATCAATCTTCATGTCCCCATAACTCTTCTTGAACTTATCAATAACCATATCCTCCAAATTTAAGTCAATAGCATCAAGAGTGTCATCAACCTAGTTTCTTTTGATTTCAAGATTTTCTTTTATTCCATTTAGGGTCTTGACTCTAATTTTTGACATCTCTTCAAGGGCATGTTGGCTTCCTTTAAATTCAACTAGTACAATGTCCTCCTCCTCAACCAACTCATCACTAAGCTAGGTAATGTGGTCTAACTTGGGAAGAATACCTTCAAAATAGAAGATCTCATTGTCACACTGTTCAACTATCTCATCAATTTCACTAAGTTTGTTTTTAAGATCTTCATATTTTGATCTATCTTCGTAATTGCTTCTTTTCCCCTCTTGATCAATTTCTCGATCCATGTGTCTACAACTTGAACCTTCTTGACAGACTTGTTTACTTTATTCATTCCTCGGGGTGTTTGACTAGTCTTCCCTGTCAACTGTTGCAAATAAGAACTCAAGGCCTTAACTTTTTCCTTTAGTTGCATTTTTTTCATTCCATCTTCATAAATTTTTTACATAAGATCATTCATTGCCTCAGACACTCCTTTCTTTAATTTTTCCCTTGAATTTTTTCCCAAGGGAATAATCAATGTTATAATCATCAGTTGTTATGTCTTCTCTTGTTTTACCCTCAAAAGGGGTTGCTATTTCCAAGGTCCTTGCTCCAGATGAATTAGTGTGGATTTTTATGATGGTCCTGGCCATTTTAGAGGCTCTTACTTCCTTTGGAAAACATAGAGCAGTAAGGTCAACAACTTACACAGGGAGGACCTCTTTTTCTTCATTTGAAATCAACTCACTGATCCATCCCTTTTCCAAACTTGTTATAGCTTTTGTTTCTTGTGATTCTGTTGGATTTTCTCAGGAACAACTATCATTTGTTTGGATAATTCTTGTTCATTTTACACCAATGATTGTGTCTATTCCTGATTACTTATTTCGATGGTCCCTATGTCAATCTCACCATGTGCTACTGATTCTTTTGGATGCTCTTTTTCATGGTCTGGAACTTCATATTGATCATTTTTTCCTTGAATTGTATCAACATTTAGGGGAAAATCCTTCCTTGTTTCTCCAGTTGAAGCCATAGTGGATTCAATTTCTTCTCCAACACTTTCTTGTACCAAAATTTGGGTTGTGGGATCTCTCTCTCCCAAAGTTTGTTGGGTTGCCACCTTACCCTTTTCATGTTCTAATGATGTATCTGGAAATTCCATGGTAGGTTGTTCCTCTAGAAACAACTCTACATTTCCCATTAAGGGCTGTAAATCCTCACCAGTAATGATTTCTTCATCAACAATTACATCTTGTGCTATTTTCAGTTTTTCTTCAAAAATAGATTTTCCCTCCTAAGGAAGGTCATCAGTCTTGGTCACCTCAGTAGAAATGGATATAACCTCTTCTACTAATAACTCAGTATTAATATCTTTTTCAACAAACAACTCTGGTTTACCTAATTCTCAAAACCATTTGTCCTAGGGAAAGTAATTCAGTTTCCTGGATCCCCACTTTAGTAGTTGGTACATGAATATCTTTTTCCAATTCTTTGCTTGCTTGAATGCTACCCACTAGTGTCAATATTGGTTCACCTATAGATAAATTAAGTGCATCCAACATGGAAAATCCTTCACCAGCATCAACATCAATTACATCAGTTTGGAAATTTGTAAATTCATGCATTGTTTATTTGGAGGTACATTTATATCCTTGGAAAGCAAAGTTTTAGATATTTTCATACTTGGGGTAATAAATTGATTGTCTACTGGATTAACTATAGTACTTCCTTGAGAAACTGGAATCGAGTGCATTCCATTATTTTTCCACAAAGGACTAGAGGTGGGATCAGAGGATCTGATTGCTCCACATGTGGCAATGATGCATCATGCTATTTTTGGAAAGTATCACTCTTCTCAAAATCTAGGGGATCAATTATCATATCCTCGATGCTTGAATGTTTTAGGTGTATGGGCACCTACTCTTACTAAGACTGGCTAGTGAATAACCTTGTGCTTTTGTTTGTCCTCTCAAACCTTTTTAAATCTGGTGCTACTCTTATTTCATCATTGTGTGGATTAGGATGAATATGGCCACATGAAATGGCTCCACTCATTAAATTTTCAGCACTATGTTGCTTTGGTGAAACACTTGGATGGACCACATGTGATTCCAAACCTTTCATATTTTCCTAAATTGGCACTGCAAAAGTAATGGGGGAATTATCCATATACTTTAAAAGCATCTCTTCAGTATTTTACATGAGAACTGACATAGAAGTGTCAGTTCTACTAGTGGTTGATGTCCACTCATCAATGAATTCAGGAGTAGGCCTTTTGGATGGAAATTGAGGGGCCTTTCCTCCTATTGGGTCCATTTTATCTACATCCTCCTTCAGGGGTGGAATATCCTCACTTAGGTTTCCCAAACTCCTGAAGTTGTTTAGGATTTTTATATTCTAGATTAAAAGATCAATGTTCTTTTGCGCCAACCATTTTACAGTCTTTCTCATTACACCAGCTATTCTTAAATAAGGATCATCATATTCTACCACATTCTAGTCTGGAGGAGATACAAGGTTGATCCCCCACCTTTTGATCAATATAGAATCTTCTCACTGTGTGTGGATCATCCAAAATCCCCTTTGGGATAACCGTAATTTTGTATTCTATTATCTATGACAGAGTCATTCTGGAAAAATCCCTTAATTTGACTTCTTCCTCATCCTGCAGTTCATCCAAGTAATCCTTGAAATGGGGCTCATGCTCAAAGGTATTTGCAATGTTGTTAAACACCCATCTAATGTCATAATTAGGCCTTTCCTCAAACTTCTCCATGTCAAATTTCTTCATTTCATCTCCAATCAATCTATCCTTTATGATGGAAGGGCATGAATACCTTCCAATTCTAATTGGGAATTTGACATTTGTTTTATGCCTTCCGCAATCAACTTGTCTATAGGTGTCAACTACTCCAGTTAACGATTGTAATCGAGTAAAAATCTTGTGCATTTGACATTTCTTGAAGTCAGCATGTGGTGACAAACCTAGGAAATGTTTGTGCCTGCAACATTATAAATGAGATATGTCATCATATAAAATTCAAGGTTTGTAGTATCTCCCATCTCAATTTTTTCGCTAGAGTCACCATGTGGCCATGGAGTGCTTCCGCAATAAAGGTGGCCCAAAAAATGCTCCCTTTTCTCTCCAGAATAATCCATATGTATGTAGTCATCCATTCTTTGAATTCATTTGTGGTTTCTAAACCTATCATTCAACTTAGCAACACAATGACATCTTCAACCTCCTCAACAAACTGTGCCCTAACCATATTTTTAGGGATTCTAGCTATTGTCTTCTTTGTAATAAGCCATTTTGTATTTATCATCTTGATATAGTCCTTCTTTGTTTCATAATCTTGTAGAGCTAATTTGATGGCGATGGTGATTGGGTTAGTGATTACAAGAAACTTTAGCATTATTCTAATGGTTGCAGGCATCAAAGTCAAAACTACATCCCCACTCCCGTCTAATACTTCCCTCTTTTCAGGATCATAATTCATAGCACAATGCCATACCAATTATGGGAAATGAACTTATGGGGGAATATCACCTACTAAAGCAATATGAATGTCTTGAATTACCTTAAGGGATTCACTCTTATGGGGACTATTAAGCCTCTGAAGAAAATCAGCACACATCAATTCGTGTCTATAATCTTTTCCAAATCACTAGTGACCCCAAACATAACCAAAAATTAATATGGCATAGTTTTCATCGTTTAAAAACCCTAAATTTCCTTTAAACCAACATGCCACTAAAAGAGAAATATAGGAGTTTTGAAGCTCTTACTAGTCAATCCACGAGTCCCTGAGAAATATAAAACCAGCCTAACAACTTCGTAAGTCCTCAGGTTCGCAATTTGAGCTCCATAGCTAATGACATAATAATTCTTCATGAAAATCACAAAGGTAGCAACAAAAATCAAGCCAATTGGTAAATAAAGACGAAAGCATTCACAGGATTTAAAACGTCCTTGATTTGCATAACAACTTTAATGGCGGAAGAAATAAATGAAATGCATCATGACCATTTGATCTGTTGTTTGCAATTTTAAAAATAAGTCATCCATGTGGAATGAATCCTTTCGTTATCACAGGCTCAAGGACACCCTTTTTAATTTTATAGCATTAGATAATTTACACATTTTTGGTAAACATGACCCACCCATACCCCTTGCGGTTTTCAATACTAGCTCAACACGTGATTGCACTTGAGTGATAGCAAGGCTGCGATGCTTTTTTACAATTTTATCTCACTTCCTTTTCAAACCAAAAATGCTTGAGTTCCTTGGCGACCCGCATCTTTGCCTTTTGCATCTAAGTAGCCACGTGTCTCTTACGGGTTTCGGGAACTTTTTACACTTTTACTCCTTTCTTCATAAATGTGTAAAGCTACAAATATGTGTCACCTCCCACATCCACTCCAATTGTGACACATGTACATTCCTTGAAACCAATTGAGAAATTTCTTACGTCACCTTTTGACTACGAATATTCAGAGAACATTTATTAGAGAAAATTACAAGTTTGCAAATTTGACCCACCATAGTGAAATCAATTGGGAATTGCCACGTATCGAGGGCACTGTGAGAGAGAATGTAAATAAAATACAAGACCCAAAAGTAATTTATAACAAGCAATCCCTCAAACTCCAGAACTTAACACATAACTGATTCCCCATAAGAAACTACCAGATAATGCACATTCAAACATGATCCTTGACCAAAAAGAGGAAAGACTAAACCATACATAGAAAAACCACAAATTTTACTCACACCTCCATATGGAAATCAGAAAAATATAGCAGGAAACAAAATCAGATCTTAACCAAATAAGGGTGAGATTAATTTGAGCACTAACAAGTACACTCATATATTTCATTATCTTTTGGAATCCAAAATTCCTCTTGGTCTATCTATAAATTCAAAACGATCATTTCTTCAATGTGTTACCTGATATGTTATTGTAGGTGGTGTCCTCTATAAACATGTATTTTATGGTCTCTTGCTAATATGCCTTAAATTCCACAAGTCTACTATATCAATTCAAGAAGTACACAATAGTATATGTGGTGGAGATTTCAATGGCACTATTGTCACTAAGCATGTCCTCCGGTGGGATATTACTATCATCCCATCAATCAATATTGTTGTTCATATATTAATAAATGCTTCAAATGTCAACAACACTCAAATCTCACTCATATCCACAATCAATCCTTACAACACACTCAAGACTTATGACATTTTTAGAAATGGGGATTAGACCTCATTGGCACAATAAATCCTCACTAATCACAACAACATCATCCTATCATCACAAACACTAAATACTTTAATAAATGGGTAGAATCCATTCCCTTGACATCTACCAAAGATAATAAAATTATCAATTTCATCTATCAACATATCATATGTTTCTTTAGTATCCCTCAAAAACTCATCATTGATAATAGAGATTCCTTTAAAAAAAAAAGACATCAAGAAACTTTGTGACACATTCAACATCAAAATAATATTTTCATCACCATATTATCCACAAGAAAATGAACAAGTTAGAGCCTCTAAAAAATACTTAATAAAATTCTCATGAAAACAATTGACAAAGAAAGAAAGAATTGGCATCTCTAAATCATGTTTTCTCTTTAGGCCTATCAAACTAGCATCCATACTCCTACAAGTGCTACACCATTTTCTCTAGTCTATGGATCTAAGGTAGTCTTACCCCTTGAAGTTCAAATCCCATCACTACATGTGTCCTTCAAGGTTTTCATCTCTCGATGAGGACTATCTATAAGACCATTTATCATAGTTATAATTATTAGATGAAAAGAATTTAAAAACTCTCAAACATCATCATGTCTATTTAGAGCACATCAATCGCACATATAAAAACATGTAATTAATGTGACTTTAATATAGTGATTTCATTCTCAAATAAAATCAAAATTTCACTACTATAGAAAGGAGTAAACATGGAAATTTTTCCCCTAATTGGATCGGTCCATATGTTATCACTCACAAGTATGGGTATGGAGTTTATCATCTAGCCTCCCTTGATAGTACACCTAAAAATGAACCTATGAATTCCTTTTACTTGTGGCCTTTCTATTGTTAACATCTTGACCATCATGACAGTAGTCACATCAAATATATTCTTTCACCAACAACTAGCCATCTTATCATCATAATGATCTCGAAAGTATTTGATTTTCTATCAATATCCTCAAAACCTTAAAGATGAGTACCACAACTCTGTTCATCACATATTTCACATGGACAAGTTCTTCGTTAATAGGAACCCCACAATAATTATATTCACCCACCTTGTGTATCAACTAAATAAATTGCATGGGCCACACACGTGTAGTTTATGCTCACATATCTTCCCCTCCTCAACATGGTATATTAGAGTTTTCCTTGACTCAAAGAAAGTCAAAAATATTTAGGAATGCATCTTATCAAAATAAATAGATTGGTCCCTTCAAGGATTACTATCAAAATCATATTATCAAAAATTAAAGTAGATTTGTTCCCTCAAAGGAAATCTACCTATTAAAATCATAAACCTGATCCCTTGAAGGATGGCTATCCAAAATGGCAAAAGTCAAAAATTCAAAATTATAGACCGCTCCCTCGAAGGATGGCTACCAATGTAAAAAGATTTCCTACGTCAATCACCCTTAAAAAATTCAAATATCAAAAGGCATCCTAGGAAATCTTTCCCATCCAAGAAAACTTCCCACATCGATCACTTTGCGTCAAAATAAAGTATAAAGCTAGGGCATATTCCTATGAAACCATTAAAAAGAGTACCTACTCTCCCACATAACCTACATATGTTAACCCTTCCCATGTTGCGGGAAGGTATACATATCACTTTCATCCCTATCCAAGATCCTACATGTGACTACCCATTGTTAGTCATATGTTAACATTTGTAATAAAGGCCAAAAGTGCAAGTTCCTTCACCATATTTATTCCCATCACGTATGCATCAAATCTAGTGTAAAAGAAATCATTTTATGTTTTATTCTTATTTAAGAGTTAAAATAAATTTTAATATCCATTAAGATCACATTAAAATTTTGTAACACATAACACTTAGATAACACCATCATCTATCAACAACCACATCTATAAAACATTTATCTAATAACAACATTTATCAAACATTTATAAAATACTAAATATTCATCATAACACATCAACATAAAAATCCATCATGAAAATCAACATTAAAATCATCATCATCATATACATACATACATACATACATATATAATCATATCAAAATATCTCTATACATCATTTAGAGTCTCACAAGTTTTGTATATAAAAAAATATGCATTAAATGTATGCTTGAAATATTCGTATACATCAAAACACATCACATCTATCCAAATGAAACAAACACCAAAAATAAATCACTCCCATAAATGATGATCCCCTAAGAACCCCCAAAGCCACCAATGTTACCACCATCATCACCTCCATCACGACCTCTACTTAGCACTCCTCCATCTAGACCCCGAGGTGGCTAACCCACGATCATTGCACTAACACTAGGACCTTCTCCTCTTTGAGCTAGATACGCTACATAAAGGAGTGTAGTAGTAGTAGTTTTGTACCACTAGATCCTCATAATAGGCCAACTCATCATGTACTTGATCGGAACTTAGTCAATATAACCATACCAAGTAGTCCCATCTAACTACTTGCCCGAGCTCGAGATGTGGCCAACTCGGTCACTTGTCACTTAAGTTCATGTAATCCCAAGATCCCTTCTCGGGTCTCTCATTGTTGTTTTATAGTAGTCTCAATCGGTTGTATCTTGTGCAAGATACTAAGGATGTCACACTCACCCCCGCATCCTATCCCTCTCCACTACTAAACCATCATGCTCAGTCCTCAAGCTTTCTCTCTTTTTGGTCATTGTATCCCACTCGGTCTCTATTATAGCCTTCTCAACCTCCAATCATGCAATATTAACCTTGATATTTTCTCTATCTACACCATCATCTCCATCACCACCCTGGTGTACCCCCTCCATATGGGCCTATGCCTTCCTATCTCGCTCGAGCCGGCTGGGCTCTCTACCATGTAGTAAAGGCCTCGATCCGCCATATAGTAAAGGCCTCAGTCCACCATACGGTAAATGCCTTAGTCACACCAACATCATCTACAGAAACGATACTCGCTGATCATCAACACCCATGGCTCCCTCCTTATCATACATATAATAGTGTAACTAACTCACTAGTAATTGAATTTTCACATCCCCATCATCACATTTATATAATCTAGGAGCCCCCTGAAACATCTGAATCAAACCAAACTATTTCTGATGTGATTGAATCTATTAAGTTCTCACTCCCCTCCTTAATGACCCCGTATCTATAAGTTCTTCTAAGTGGCATTTAGTTGACTCTCTTATCCCTCTCATAATGGAAATCCAATGTAGGGCCTCTTTATAACATCTCCTTCCTATAACCCTAAAAGTATATGTCCATATTACTCCTCACTCCATATAGATCCATCCTCCATTGCATTGGAATTCCATCACATAAAACTAGTTGATCTCACTCTCATATCAACACCTCCCCATGGAAAACCTCAAGGACAAGCCATGATAACATGCTAAAAATCTCAATAGTATAGTAGAAAAGTATTATCAATTCCGAACCGATTCGAATCCTTTAATCCCATATCTCCTATACGTCTATGAAAGTAAAGTAGGGTCCCATGCATATATTTTCATATGATTCATCATCTCTACCACTAAACTCGTCATCATCTAAGGAAATAAACCACTACTAGAGTTGGGAAAAATAAAACATGTGATCCCCATAATCATCATAGTCATAAGTGCACGACACTCTATCTCCAAAGAATATAAATTCTGATAATAAAAACCACCTACTACGAACCTAATATCATCAGCATCACCCCCTATAATCTCATCATCACATCCACCCTCTTAGTATCCTCAATACAATATATTCCCTCTCCATGCACAGGAAATCTATTAATCTTGTGAACATCCAAAGAGGGAGATGGTTATTTCACCCATCAAGTAACTAAAAAGTATAGGTGGTGGGATCCCACCTCTCCGTCAATTCCAATAACAATCCTCGATGCATATGGATGCATCTATAGTAACGCATTGCCCCAAAACCTGCATCCTCTAAATTTGACCAATTCTCATCGACATATCTACTCTCACATCCCCTAAAATCACTAGAATAATGTCTCGATAGTCAATTTTACCTTCACCCGCATCTATAAAACACAAAAACATGGATTAGAAAAAAATTCCATAAAAAAATTGTTAAATTTATACAAAAAACATCAATCTCTAGCGATCCATCAAAATCACTAGTAATTCGGAGATTTCACAAACATGCCCTCATACGGACATTAAAAATGAAAAAAATCAAAAGAATAAATAAAAACACATGAAACCATGAATGGGCCTCTCCCACCTTGCAGACACTCCTACATCCACCATTACTCAATTTTCATTTTTAATCACTCGGTTAGCTCTCTAAACATGTAAATCAAAATGAAAATTTTCTTGAGGAAATTGACTATTTATTAACACTTTGCATAGGAATCGTTGACGATTCCTATAAATCATCGAACTTCACCTTAATCATTGGAAATTCACCCTAATCACAATTCACCTTAATCACCTAGGATTCCTCTAAATCACTAGTAATTTGACATTTTCTATCACAAAACCACCATTTCTCAATACCAATAATTATTTTCGGCTACATTATTACATTTTTTAACAATGGGCCTCATTTTGAGGACCCCAAAACTAGTCATCCTTCACAGGAACCATTTTATGACCTCAACACCGGTAAGCCATATGTCTATAGGCCTTGAATCCTTTATTTCCCTTATCAATTTGCTCCACAATCTTTTAACTATCCCTACGAATCATATGTCTATAGGACACAAAATCTTTAGTTCCCTTATCACTTGATTTTATGGTGATGTCCATCTTGTTTTGATACCTCATCTAGGGGAACTTCAAACAAAACACACACGTCAAAATTATCCAATCAACTTAATCAAACTAGTGATCATATCATTACATCACAATCACCCCAAGTTTGAGGGGTTATCACCCATCCAAACACAAAGTAGGCATATATAATATTGTTTTTGTCTTGCAGTTTAGTCATCACAAACTACTTGACAAAAAGGGGCAAATGTAGACACCAATTTTTGTTAACTCCGCCTACTTCCCTCTATACATACATTATTTAGTATAAAACCTATCATTATGTCATTATCTTAATTCAACCTCTCCTTATCTAGTAAAATCATTTTTAACCCCTCTTAGAAATCACTATTTACCCATCCTAAAGTACCTCAACCTCTTTATAACCACCAAAATCACCTCAAACCTATTTTATCTTAACATTATGACTCCCAACTCAACCATAACCTCCTCCTAACTATTTTCTCTCATTATTTACCAAAAACCTCGTTTAAGAATTGGTTTCAACCATTTCCTAAATGCTTTCCCGAAAATCCTAGATCGTTAACAATTCTACCTAATCGTTAGCGATTATAAATAGAAATTTTTCTCCTCTCTTAGGTATCTTCATAATCCTTTTACTCATAATTACACTTTTCTTTTGACTCAATAATGAATCTACATCATTTACATAGATCATTAAGGACCTGTATCAATCTCAAGATCTTACAATGCATCATCTCAATAGTATCTTCATCAATCATATTTTAATAAGCGACCATCAACTTCAATCATCTCCATCTGGAATTTGGAGACATCTTTCAGCCTACTTCCACATCAAGAGGTATTTCTATGTGTTGTTTCATTATTTACATTTCATAGAAACATCAAAAGAAATCAAAATCATCATTTAAAATCTTTGTTTATCATTTTTATCAATTTTTATTATTTTCAGAATTTCCAATGATTTCTTGAATCTTCCACGATTCCTCGAATCACAAAGTGATCCATGTCAATCTACATATTTTAATTAATTTATTATTTTAGTCTCAAATTTTATCAAATTTTTAGATTTAACTTTTCCTCTAAGATATTGAGAATCATATGGAGTTCCACCACGAAATCCAACGGGAGACTAAAGACTTTTGGTATGAATACTTGAGTCTGTTCAAATAGCTTCCACCCTCTCCTAGGCCACATTTGAAGCTGCACAGGACTTAACATTCGACCGCGAGTTCTAAATATTATTTTCCTTTATCTATACATATTCTTCCATTACATATATTTATCATTATCTTTGTCAATTTGCTTAATTATATCAAAGTGAGATGTTATCCTCCAAGGAAGTCCCTTTGGATTCCTAGAATCGGCCTTTTTGAGTAGCGTGTTTATCAATCTATCTAATTTTTTGTTTAGTTATATTTGATCTACAAGTTTCTTCATTGGCAAAAGAAGGAGCTACATCTAACAATCTCATCATCCATCATCGTGGGTATCAGTAAACCCCACCATCCTTCGAGGTCAGTTTTTTTTTGTTATTTCATTTTATTAATTTAAATTTGGAAAGTAAAAATCTCTGATACATTATCATATACACTCATGTTTATGGTATCCTATTAAGCTAAGTATAATTAACCAAATATTTATTACTATGGTAATTATAATACTCGCCACTAAATGAGTGACTTGGAATAATTAAATATCAATCGTATAACACTTAATTGAACCCTAGTTTATGCAATATATCATGATAATGTTAGGTATACCCTCTTGGAGAAATTAAATGATGGATATTTCAATAGTGTCCCTAAGTTATGGAAATATATCTATGGTTATCTATATATACATTTTATTTAATTTAACAACTCATGATAATGATAAATTCATCATCCTTACTATGGTTGACTAGATCCCTTGGTGGGAAAAAATGATTAAAACTTAAGTGACACTAATTACACAAACTATAAATGGTCTATCTTCATATCACATAGCTAAGCTTATAGTACTTAGAGTTAACTATACATAAGTAATCTTATCTTTCACAAGTGGTAGTTAGATTGTTTCTTTTCATCTTTCACGGGATTATCTTAATAATGGTCTAATAATTTAATACTTAATTAATGTTTTTGAAAAAAATCATCCCAAATTTTAATGGATATCTATATGTTTATTTCTCGGGTCATGGAATCATAGGAATGACATTTGGTATCGTAGATCAGTTTCAACCTTTGGTAAGTCTAGGATAATAAAAAATTAATTAATAAGTTACATTATTAATCTCCCTTAATTCAAACATTTCCGCTAAACCTAAATGATTCTTTCCTATGTTTGTTAGATGCCAAGATAAAGATATAGATGTCAATCAAATAGGAACCAAGGATGTGTATTTCATGGTTATTTTATTTTATATTTTATGATTCATGATTTTTTCTTGAAGATTAAAATCAAGTGATGAGTATATTTTTGTTAAATGAAATGACTTGTGTTGCTTCAAAATGTAAAAAGTTAAGACTATTTCTGCACAACTACAATGGCCATTTTAGATTCATGACCTTTCACACATAATGTGAATTGAACATAATTTAAACCTTATATGATTAATTTTGGGAAATATAACCACTAGTTGTGATTTGAATGCAAGTTTTTGTACCAACACTCTACCTTGAAACACCTTGCAAAAGTTAGTAAAGACATTTAAAAGCAGCATGTAGAATGCCTCCTTGACTCCCATAGTGGATATGCTAATGTTTGACTATGTTCCTTAGTGACATGAGATATGACATCAACCCATAAAACAACTTTGGATGATTGTTTTATCATTTAATGAATTTTTTTATGATAATTGGTTTTTCGTATTATGGGATAGCTGCCAAATGATAGAAATTAGTTTTGGTTTTGACTCATGGTTTAGGGATATGTTGTGTGAATATGAAATCTACCATTGCATACAGCTAAAAATCATGATGACAATTACAATCCACATTTAGATTATAAAAACTAATTTTGTAGATAGTTTTACATACTTTTTTGTATGCCACTGATGTTCTACATCAAGATCCACTTGACACAATTACAATAACCATATCTAGAAAGGTATTCATATATTAAACCCTAGTTTTCATAAATGAGTTTCGTCGATTTCAATGGTTTCACAACATATAGGGGTATTTGGAAATTAAAATAATGTATTTTTATTCTTGTATGCTTAATTTTGAACCCAATTTTGTAGCCACTTTAGCTTTGGTTATTCTTGTTAAAAAGTAGAATTCTAACAACTAGATTTAAAGAGATGCTTCTAGTTTGAGATCCAGTTTCCAATTTCAGGTCCTAGAAGTCTCATTGGATTTGCTATATAAGATAGAATAGGTTATAAGTGTTAAGTTTTACATTCAATTTGGTGGAAAATATTTTTTCAAGCCTTTATATAGCCCTTTGGGCTAGTTCGGACAATGGGAAAACTAGGCCTTGTTGACTTGTTGACCTTTCAAGACACCTTTGGTGGGTGCAAACTATTTTGATGTTATAAAAATTTCATTGGTTGAAATTGGTAATCCATAAGCGTAGAATACATTAAATTTTTTTGTCATGGATTGATTTAGTTTTTTTAGTTTGGATACATTAGGGAGCCTTAGATTTTGATACCAAAAACAAATGGAAATCATGACATGAGTGTGAAAATTGTTCCCCTAGAATTTCATGTGTGTGCTTGTGTTCAAATAGTTTATTTATTCGTCTACTTGTTGGATTATTATCTATGAAACACTTGCTTGTAGTGTTAAAATCACCTCCTTCCGAACTCACAAAACTCATTTGAAATGGGCCTAAAAATAGTTATACTCTCTTTTAGTGAAATTAAATGTTTTGAATGTTTTCCGTAGATTTAAACTGTCAAAATATGAGTTACAAGTTTTTATCCATTGAGTAAAATTATTCTATACTAATTTACACCCACATTGTAAGAAAATTCTAAAGATGAAACATTTAATCTTACAAATTCCTTTCAAAATAGTATGGCTAAAACAAGTATACCTTAGTGAAAAATATTTCTATCTAATTAAGAAATGATATGGAAGTAATGGATTTAGTATCCACTTATTTGGTGATTTTATTTAGAGGTTATTCCATACCCACTTTATACTTCATAGAACTAAGAACCCTTAAACCTGCTGGAAATAATAATTGAGCTCCAAGACTTAAATTTCATTGAGACCATCATGGTGAGTTATGAGGATTGTTTTGGGTACATAGGTAATTCTTGTATTCTTTATAACCTTTCTTGATCCTGGCATGTTTGGACATGCTTAGTGGTTCTTGTTAATCATTGTCACTTTAGATGTGGAAGTGTAACATGGATGGAAATTGTTATACATTAGAAGTTAAATTTTTGAATGCAATAAAATTGAATCCATAATAAAACTATTTAGTAGTCATGATTATCAATACCTAATTTTGGAATAAGAACATCATCGAGGATGTTTTCTCTTTTGATCTCTCTAGAAGTTAAATTCTACATTTAATCACTCACGGGGTAAGGATAAATTCCATGCCAATTTTGGTGTTGGTCCGTGATGTCACAATTTTACAAGATGCTATGAAGAATGAATGCAATAAAAAACCAAAAAAGGAATTATATCTATAATTGTACTTGTATCTTGTGTCATTTTCCTATGAATAAAAAATTCATTAAATATATGTACTTGAGGACATGAATAATGTATAAATAAGACACTTTTTTGTAGGTCATTATTATAATATGTACCCATTGAATCTGGAAAATATGTGATCTAATTATATTAAATTAATTGAAATGTACATTTTCTCATTCTTCTTGGTCATATTACAAAATCTCATTTTATGTTTTATATGAATATTGTTAATTGTTTTCTCCTATATTCTTTTTATATAACAAAAGTAATAATGTGTATAATACAAATATACACCAATTTGTACTTTAGATCTCCCTTGGTTACTCTATTCTCGAGACCTATGTATAAGGTTTTTAATACCTTGAAAACCCCTATAGCTTGTTATAAAAGAAAATTTAGGATCAATAATGATATGCTAAAATTTATAAGTATCGATAGAGTGCCAATTACCAATATGCATGTAATATATCCTTAGTCTCAAAACCATTTTATCTCAACTTCTAGATCACTCAAACAACTTACTTTTCTAGCATTTACACATTAAAATTTAATCTCAGTTCTTAACATCCACTTGTTATTTAATTATCTTGTTCAATCAATCCTAACTCAAGCTATTACTTCATCCAAAAAGTATCACAAATAAATCTAAAATTTAAGTGGTCTTGCCTTACTTAAATTGCCTTTCTCCATCTCTTAGGAAATTCAACCATTAGTGAGCACCAATTGAGTTCCTTCAAACACAACTGATAAACATTTTCCTCTCCACTTGCATTGTGTTTTTCTTAAAGGCTTCTTGTCTCCTCTTAGTACTAACTTCAACCCAATAATCTCCTCTAGAACTCTATTTGGTTCACTTGCTTTGGAATGGCTTGTATTAGTTCTATCCTCTCAAAGAGAGACTCGGGAAGAATATTTTGTTTTAATCCTCATTAGACTTGATAAAATCCATCCCTGTGGTTTTGAACTCCCTACTAAACTATTTTAGTTATCATATAAGTCCCAAACCTTAAGATTTCCAATTTCTTCCAATGTTTACAAAAATTTCACATGATTACTTAAGGACAAGGCTTTGAATTTTACATGAGTGGGATAATTTAAAGGGTCTCCTAGAAAATTGTGACCACTCTCAAATACCTTTGTCACATCTAATATACTCCCTTACTGGTCATAGTTTCTCAACTACTCCGTTTTACTTCATCAATTGTCATATGGAGATAAGAGTGTTTTTCAAGTAAATTTTTAACTTTGGGTTCTCCAACTGGGTTTCTTGTGTCTCCACCGAGTTTTGTTCACTTGTATAAAGAATTACTTTTTTTTTACTCTTTACTTGCACATTATAATTCCTCTATACACTCTTCATTATCCTTTAAGATAGTTATCTTCTCCTTTGGAACCCCAATAGCCTTACCAGACCCTCAACTCTTCCTTTGGTCAATTTTTATTAGCCAAAGTCCCTCACAGTCCTATAATGTTTTTCTGTCAAACTTAGCAACTAATTCTAATGAATTTTTAACCAATCACATGGTTTTTGTACCCTTCCAAAATCCTCCTGATTTATGGTAAGTGATCAAGTCTTTACAGTCAACAATAAACATACCTATTTGTATTTCTCTCCGCATAAAGTTTTCTTCCACCTTTGGTATAGGAAAAAAGGCCGTTCCTACCCTAATACATATCCTTCTTCACGTTTTCAATGAAAATGGTCATAGAATCTTGGAGTTTGACAAATTTTTCTTTTACAAACCCTAATTTAGGGTTTACTTTCTCTATGTAAGCCCGAGGGAGAAAAAATTGGTATTTCTTCATTGTGGTTTCATTTCTTTCACTCTGAAATCTCTATAAGGATTGGGCTAGCCTTTATAACCTATCAAGATACTCAACAACTCATGAACCTCTCTATTACCTCTTCATGTATTCTTATCTCATAGTGTATTAACACACATGCATGACTAAGAAATATTAGTTGTGTTTGTATCAGTCCTCCTCAAATGGATGGCTCTTCACCAAAGAGCATTGTCACTCTTCCCCACTGTTTAAGCCTTTTCAACTTGAAAATTTTCTTCAAGACTCGTTCCACTTCTGTCAAAGTGGGTGTGCTGAGGACTTTTTCAACATGCAATGACACACACTCTGAAGACGCTTGTATATTTACTCTAAATGCTTAGCACAAGTTTCTTATCTATCTCAATCTCTCTTACGGGACATGTACAGAGTTTACATCACTTAGTCACTACAAAATCACTTTCACTAAGCTCCCAACACCCTATTATCACTCCTACAGTCTTGTCAAAGTATGAATCTCACTCCCTGAGACCATATTAGTACTTTATCCTCTCCATAACTCGGAATTACTCGAATCGCACAAGGAACCTCTCACAATGGTTACAAGACTCTATAATATTTCAAACATATATTAACACACACACAAGCAACAAAGTTTTACTAAACTCATTGAAGGTGTTTATCTCTAATCCTTTCACCACTCCTACACTACTTTACAAAGGAATGCTCAACCCGAAATACTCCACAATAGCATACAAATGTATATCAAACTTCTATATCAAAAATATACACATAATAAAATACATTTCCATGTTCTCCTTAAATATTTTGTGATTCAAATTTGAATGGAATGTTTTAATTCAGTTACAAAATGATTTTTATACCCATACAAAGTAGTTACTACCCGATTTTTGACTCTTCAACTTCCCATTTAGTCACTTAGGAACTTCTTATTGCTTCCCTTACAAAATATCATATGACCTTGAGCTTAAATTGCATACCACCTATTGACTCATTAAGAAGACTAATACAAACATTAAAAGGTATCTTAGCTCCATCACACAACACTAGGACATACTAAACACGTCTAATCTACTCAAAATAGCCCTTTAAGACTTCGATTGCTCTTTTGGAGGGAAAGTAAGTAGATTTAATTTTTCGAAAGGCCAAGAGACCAATCGACACACACTGAATAACATCTAATGACCCCGACTACACTAGCATACCTTCAATAAAAATTTGGATGTCTCTATCCTTATACATACCTTATATTCGATTCTCCTACATCGTATCTAATTCTCCCACTACCTTAGATGATGACATCCTTCAAATCAGTGTGGAATCTACTTAGGCAATGCGTATTTGGACTTGGAATTTGAGTTTTGCTTGTGGTTGGTGTCACACTTGACTAGCATAGCCTCATTGTTTTTATAACTCAATGGGATTCTAAACTTGAGTTTCTTATTAAAAAGTGGACTTATACCTCTAGTTTTGAGGTAAATACCCTCCCTTTGGACTTAGTAAATGTTTAGTGATCTATTTTATTGGACAATTTTAAGGAAACATATATTAAGGAGATCGAGAAAATTTTGTAATCTTCCTTCCCATTTGGAGGAAATGTCTCTCATTTTCCTCTTTACCCATCTAGATAATGTGAAAGGATGAGTCTATCATGTTGTCTAAGTACTATTTTGGTGGTTTCCTAGTAACCTTTTTAGTATTGGTACCCCTTTGGATACCTACTCCATTTAGTTAATTTAAGTTTTTTATGGTTGTAATAGTAATATTTGTAGTTATATTAATATTTTTATTTTTATATGTTGAGTTCAAAAAAAATGTGTTCAATAAATGATGTTGATATCATTAGATTATTGTATAGTGGATTTTGGACCAACATATTTTAACTTCACTAAACTTTTTTAAAAAATTGTACTATATTTGTCCGGTTTTCTAAATTCAAAATTATTGGGTGTGACATATGATATCTGAAAAAAGGCTCAAGATTTGGAATGTCTAGAAAAAAAACTTGTAATTAAGTTAAATATGTGATTGTATAAAATAATATATATGTATTATATTGTGAAATATGTGTACCCTTGTAAATACTATTGTCAAATCTAGTCACCACCCCTTTTCAATATGTTTTATGTTGTGTGACCCTTCATCATTGGAATGTATAGGGAATTTGAAATTTTTTTGTCATGTTAAATGTATAACATGACAAACTGAAAATTTTTGTCATGACAACTAAGCCCACACTCAAAAAATATTGAATCGAGTAATGTAAACCTACCCTCCAAACTAATTTCGACTACGTAAATCCCATCATGTCCAAGAGGGGTGTGCTAACTATATTTTTCATGTGCATGTAATTTTTGGGAAGAAATTCATGGATTCATTTTGATCCACTTTGAAGGAACTACTCCCGAAGGCCTAAAAAGGCCTATTTTTAGGACTTTGGCACCTAATGAACACCCTTTGAAGATGAACCAAGAAGAGATAATTCCTCCAAGTAGTGTGTGATTGAGACATGATATAATTAGAGGTATTTTAGGTAATGTTCTATAATGAGAAACAGGTTTAGGAACAAGTTGTGCAACACTAGGCTACTTATAGCATGGTGTAAGGAAATGAAAGAAGTAAAAAAACTAGTGAGCTTGTTATGAATGGTTCAGGAAATTCATGATATATTTTTTGAAGTTACCAGATACTCATAGGAAATATACTAAGTTATAATTCACATTTTGAGATGTTTCAGGACATTCTATCATCTGGATTTTTAGATATTACCCTAACAAAGTGCAGATGAAGATCGTCAATCCTAGTGGAGATTCAAATGATCATTTCAAGAGTTGTATGGGGAGTTGAGACCTTATTAAAATAACAATGTAATATATTAAATTACCTAATCAATCACAAGGTGTTGGTTTCCCTTTTCATCATCATTATTTTTGGTGGCAATCACTTTTACAAATGCACGGGCTTGAGAAGAATCATAAAATGGGGCAAATTTTAAATTTCACGAATAATTGGTTCTTAAATCCTATGGTAATTATCTCATAATACATTTTGGATTCAAAATGGTATAAAAATTCTAGGTAACTCTCGGAGATGCTCTTGGGGCAGAAAATCACTCTCTAGTGTCTATTTTTGGCAATTGTTGGTGAAGGCAAAGCTTTAAAATTATCCATGGTGCATTTTCGCACCTTGGATACAATTTTTCATCTTTTCACTTTGTGAAAAAATGAATTTGGTGGAAAAAAATGTGCCACCATGGTAAGAATAGAAAAGAAAGAAGATTTAATCACTTAAGTGACCAACCTAAGTGTTAGGTGAGTGTTATTCACTCAGAAATTAAAATATCCCCCTCTCCATGATCAACATGACCCATGGTGCACATGGGAAGGAATGATTCACATTTTCACTTGGTGAAAAAATGAATGAGGTGTAAAAAGTGCGACCCTAAGGGAGATGATATATTTCATCACTTAAGTGACAACCTTGTGTGTTAGGCTCATGTTAACAACTCACACATCCAAGTTGGCACCTCTTCATGACATCCCTCAAACTTAGCACCATCTATCACCCCTATTTTACCTTTGCACCTAGTAAAAAATTTCATTAGGTGTAAAAAAAAATTCCACCATGGAATCCTTCTTGTTTTGGCACTTTAGAACTTCAAACTAGCTTACTAGGAGTTGTTTTCCACTCATCGTAATGAATAAGCTTGTCCCCCTCCTCATGATGAATACCCCCCATGGCACATTTTCTTCATCCTATTGCACCTTTGCACATCATACCAAAAATTTTAAGGTACAATAGAGCCTCCCGGACCCATTTAGTAATTCTTGACTCACCTTGAACCCATATTAGGAATGAAGTGCTCAGGTGGGTCAAAGAGTGGATTTGTTTAACCATGGTTAACATTTGAATATTTAAATATTACTCAGCCATTTTTGGAAAAAAAAATTGAATCTCTATTCCCTCCATTTTAGTTGTAACCAGGCCATGCCAAATTGTGAAACCCCATCCCAAGAACACACTTTTGCTCATATCTCACAAACCTTTGCTCCGTTTTCCACGAGATTCGAATCAAGCTTCCACACATGAATGATTTTGGGATGAATGTTTGAATGAAATAATTTATGCCATAATTCAATTTTTATGGTCATCTAAAAATTTCATCCATGGAAAACTTCTACCTCAAATATCTAGAGTTGCAAAGAAGCCAAATGAGCTAAAAATTGGAGCATGAGATCCTTAAAAATCAGCTTTCCAATGAGCCCTTTCTTGCCTCATGAAAATGAGTAGAATTAAAGTTATAAAGGATTCTTATTTTTAGAATTCTTCCCTATTAGAAAAATAACAAACATACATACAAGTTTCCTTTTTAATTCATGAAGATCTAGATGATAAAAACCCTCAAAATAGGAGCACCACATCTTGATGAAAAGTAGAATTTTTGGAGATCTTTTTTGGTCCGATCCGACACCCCATGGCCAATGTCTATTTTAGTAAGTAATTATTCAAGATAGTTACTAAGGGAAATACTTATGAATGATGAATGAATTCATGACACTTATTTCATTCCCCATGAGGAGAAGTGATCAAAAGTGATAATTTGGTGAAATTTCCAAAACTAATCACCTAGGAAGAACTTACTAAAAATAGTAAGTGTTTGGAAAAGGCTCAAAAATTTCATGGTTTTTCATCCTCCATTCCTACCTAATGTCAACATGTATGGAGGTAAAACTCATGCATTTAAAATGGGAAAACATGGCATTGTGTTTTAAACATAAGAGAATCCTTCTCAGTTCACAATTTTGGTCATAGTGGAGCATTATGGTTTGGGTGTATTTCTCACTTTTCCAGATGGGTTGATCAAAGGATTGAAGCATGATCCATAAAATATATCACCTTTCTTCATCACAAGGTTGACATATTCTTCACCACATCTCACTGGAAACTCTATAATCATGAGGATTTGGTCTCATGTCTCATTCATCATCAAATCTCTTGTAGTAGCTTAATCATGATCGTGATTGTGTGAGAAAGAATGCACTTATTTATCCAATGTGAATGATTGATCACACAAATGTGGAAATGTCTCAAGGATCAGAATTATTTTATCAATGAGATGATTGATTCTCAAATGTTCTCAATGGCATACTTCACAAGTGCTCATCACTCCCTTTCATGGTGTGTTCCATAAGAGTTTCCAAGGTTCACCATTTTAAGAGTTTTGAAGGAGACAAAGTGTTCAAAGGTATTCATTAGAGCTCTTCATCAATACATCATACTGGAATTTCATCATGGATCAAAATTTCATCTTCAACACCATCAGAGATGATCTACATTGAGGGTGGAGGCATCTTCATCCATGCTTTGGAGCATTCCTTCCTCTCCTCTCTCATTATTTCTCCTCTTCTTTCCTCCTAATTCCTCATTATACGTGATCATGATGTTTTGTCCTATTCATTTAAGTGACAATGAAATATTTGCAAGATGTAAAAGTACTTCCTCAAATTATAAGAGGGGTACTTAATTTTTTCTTTCCTAGGATAATGAAAAGTCACAAGTTGAATAGGAACATGAAAAGTCATGTGGGGGTAGATGAAGAGGTGAATTGTAATTCTATAAAAGGATATGAAATCTTCATTTTTAAAGGGATGGTTAATCTTATTTACTAGCTCCCATACTCTCTCTAGAAACAAGTGATCAAATTTCCTCTATTTCCTTTGCTTATGTTTCCTCTCCATCTCAACTATACTCCATGAGAAATGTACTTGTTGAATGTTATGTATTAAGACTTTTTGATTTGTGTGTTTTGTTCCTTGTTGATTATCATGGTGTATTCTCATTGAAATCATGATGATATATTAGTTTTTTTTTTTTTTTAAAATTGTTATACTATTTATTATGCAAAACCCTCCTTATTATTCTCCTCACACCTCTCTCTCAAGATTGTTCCTCCCTTGTAGCTCCTACAAGAACTTTTCCACAGGTGTATAAAAGTATCCTTGTGTGATCCCCTGGTCGAAATACCACCTCCAATTGATAGAATAGTGTACATAATATTTCCTTTTTTTTAATAAATGGATTTTCCCCATTCAAGTAGAAGGACCAAGTCCCAGGACATTGGTGAAATTCCAATATCTTTCCTCACAAAAAATTATTTTGCCAATAAAACATAAGGGCTGGTATGATGGACATGTGAGCAGTTTTTCATTTTATAAAGGTTTAGTATGGACTTTGCGGTGGAACTTTACATAAATTAAAATTTATTTTTCTCATTTGTATTTGTGACACACATGAGTGGCTTCATGCACATTATGTTCACATAATTTGTCAACATTTATACAAAAAGATACTTTATGCCCCTTTACTCACCCCTTACTAGTTTCTTTAGGGTAACCTTTATATTGGGCATCCCATAGAGGTTGTGTTTCGTACATAATTTGGGATGATGATGTTCATGAACATTTTAGGTAGCTAAATTTTTCTTGATTATATCCTCATTTTACAAGATACACTCAATGTTGGACCAAGTTAGCATTCAATGGGATAATTATGATGAGAAAACAAATTCGTGGGATGATGTGGCACATTTGAGATATAGATATCCTTACCTCTTCCTATGACTTCCAAAGTAGTAATTCTAATACTATAAGAGGAGGATGTAATGCTTATAATTACTCATTGTAATTATTTGTGAAGATACATTGGGTGCATTTTTATCATGGATAATTGACTAGGATGTATTTTATTGTGTAGTGACTATATATTGTATATCATAACTTTACTTGGCAGGATGGTTGTATTTGGCCCATGAGGCCAATTCACAATTATTATCATTATTATTTTATTTTAGTGTGATTATTATAGATTTCATGAATTTTGATATTTGCACACATCTTATATTAAAATGTGAAATATTTCATGGATGAATTTCATGAATTCTAATATCTTGTATGATGGATGGATGATTTTGTAACCATTTGGTTAATTAGTGTATGCATGTTTGAATTGCTTGATATGTGGATTGTTTCTTTATTTCAAATTTTGTAGTAAGAAGGTATGTTGTTTGTTTTTTTATTGATCATATTTGGATGGGCTCCAAGGGCCATTATAAAGGATGTTCATTAAATATCAAAAAGATCCAAAAAACATTAAAAAATAGGAGTCAAAAAGAAATTGACTCACTAAACCTCGATTATAGGAAAAAAATAATAGAGGGCGAAACTAAAAAAGCTATAAAAATAGAGAGAGCGTTAAAAACAGCATTAGATAAAAACACACCCATCCCAAAAAGTAAGCAAATGAGCTTCCTTTGGAAATTTCTTCTTGGTTCTTGAACTAGGACCCACGCTGATCTGCAAGGTAGTGTCTTGATCAAGTATGTTGTTAATAAATTCATGCTATATGAGAGCATGTATTTCGAGATATGCACCTCCATGTGGCATAATATGTTGTATAGGATGAATTTCTTGTTTGTTTAATTTTCACTCCTTTGCTATATTATTTTGATGTTTACATTGAAAAGTGGGAAAATTAAACCATGACATGTGTTTATCAACTTAATTGACCATTTTTATCTCACTTTTATCTCATTTGGGTTTATTTGATTTAACATTTTTATTTATTTCCTTTTTATGGCTCTTTATTTTTAGCTAGTCACTTCCCACTTACATGGGATTACTTATCTTGTTTATTATTGTATTAATTGGGTTTAGAATCACCTAATCATAGATTAGGTTGATCCAAAACCCATCATAAAGGCCACCTCTTCCCAAAAACTCGAATTTGTTCAAGAAGTGAATTTTGGAGGACTGTAAGGCAAGTAATGAGTCTATATTTTCATTGAAAAAGAGCCCCAAGTACCATACCTATTGGTCAATGAGATATTTTAAAGGATCATAGAGCTTATTCCCCCTTTGACCCATTTTTAAACCACCGATATTTTGTTAGGAAAATAATAATAGTGCTCACATTAATTAGTGATAAAATGTATTTGGTAATGTATTAAGTTGTTACGTAAGAGGTTGGAGAGATAATAGGATATTTGTTTATAGTTGAGTTGGTTGAACAACTCATATAAAAATAGGTGTGAGTGGTTTTGAGAGATTGTTAAGGACTCCTTAATCATCTCCCTATAAATATGTATATTGTCAAACGTATGTGAAATAAGAGATAATGTTATCAGTGTGATTGGGTGTACAATTTGATCATTCCTTACATATGGCATCATAGCAGTATTAATCCTTAGCCTATAATGGAGTTATGAGAGTAGTTATGGAATCCTAAAGATTTTTAGGGGAGTTAATCTAATATGAATTCCCCCAATGGATGAGATATCAGTGACACTTAATGTATCTCATTTTGGCACATTTTTTAAATTATTCTATGAAGATTTTGATCACTCTCTCAAAGGATTGTGTTCCTATTGTCAAAGCATCATCAGATCCAAGTGTGTATGATTATTTTAGCAGTTTTGTTCAAAGGATTCAATGCTCATTATATTTTCTCTTTCAACACAAAAGAAAACATGACCACCGACAACACTGCATGAACAAATTTCCACATGCCCATTTTGGTAGTGAATCCATAATATATCTTCCCATCCTCTCGACTCGTAGCTTCTCGTGAAGGAATCGACAAAGAATGAAAACACAATATAATTTCGGTCAAATATTTGTTGATGGTGCAACAGTGGCACTTGCAAATGTTGTTGCAATCCAAGGTGTGGATTTAATCTTAACTGTCACAACAATATTGCATGCAAAAGTTAAGGTGTGTTAATTTTGTTTGAGTCCAAATCACGGGGACGTGTCAATAGTCCAATAGTTAATCAAAAATTTATAATTTGTGTGTTTTTAGTCTGATAAATTTAACTTAATCTTCGTTTTATTAAAAAAATCATAAATCAAATCCATCAATTGACTAGCATCACATGTCAAAAAAAAATTACGGCCAAGTCTATTTTAATGTAAATTCTCGGTCAAAAACAATATCATCAAAAATTTAAAGAGTATTTTGTGTGTCAATATAAGTGTTATTATAAAAGATGATATTTCTTGTCCACCTTGTTATGGACCATTAGTCGTCAATAGAATATTTTTCATTAAGTATTATGTAGTGTTATGTGAGTCGGGTTAAAAATTTATATTCAAATTTATTGTCGAGTTCACATATTGAATTTGGGTAAGTGCACCAAGTTAGGGGACAATTAAGTGGACATCAAATCCTGAATTTTACATTAAAAATAGCAAAACATCAAATTTAGTCTTCCAAGGACTTGAACCATGCTGAAATGTAAAAAATATGTCATAAAAATGGTACCATTGCGTAGGGAAGACTCTGTTAGCTTTGTAGAAATACTAATTTTAAAGTGAATAGAATAGGATAAATATCATTTTATAATTTTTTACTAATAGTAGGTCTTTAAGACACTTTTTCCTGTGAATGCTTATGTCTAGGTTTAAGACTGTAAATTTTGTTTCACTTATCAGAATGTGATAAAACTTATACCATCCCAACCGTGGTGAAATTATATACGTGTTCAAAAAATAAATTATTTTATTTCAATATTTTTGATGAAGTTATGGTAGGAAAACGGAAAGTGCTCTGTTTTCTTTATGTTTTCATATCACTTTCATGGAAAAAATCATAAAAAATAAAATATTACTCAAAAAAATAAAAAATAAAATCCATCCCAAGATAGATAGTGGCATCTAACTTCTCACCAAAGGAAAAATATATATATCAATTTTTGGTCATCCAAATCGTGGGCAAACGGACTATGATTTTATAGGCATTTTAAAAAAAAATACCAAGTCATTGAACTTTGAGTGTTTAATATAGATAATCTTGTCCATTTTTTAAAAAAATTAGTATTTTAGAAACTAGATTCCAGATTCTACGATTCATATTAATATAAGTTTTTCTAATTTTGAGTGTATGTATTGATAATAATCCCTACAAGTTGATATTATGTTGTTATTTACAATATGATGTCCACTTATGACCCCCTTTTTATCCCCCAACTTGCTGCACTTACCCATTTATAATCAATTCCTCTAGTCTTAGTAAAAAGTGTCATGCTCAAATATTGTAAAAACAAAAATAATTACCTCATTTTTAGCTAGACACATTTTCAATGGAATCTAACATCTGAGTTAAACTTGAGGGGGAGTTCTCAAATGAACCTCAAATAAATATTCCACTAACCTAGCAGCAAGTATATCGGAGGTCAAAGGTAATTTGGAGGATGGATGGAAATCAATGCCTCTCATCAGTCACCAATGAAGAGGTTGCATTTTGTTGTGGTGGCATTTATTTTAGTTGTTTGCTTTGAGTGGTGTGCAGAATAAAATGGTGTGTGGTTTCCTTCCCCTGATTTTATTCAAACACAGAGAATGTGCATTTTGGAATCTGTGAATAGTTGTATAGGAGGGTAGTTGAACTAGAGTGATCCTCTAACTGTAGATATTCTTTGACTGTCGTACTTCTAACATCGATCGGCTAGTGAAATCTAGTGTTCACTGGAAGTGAAAGTGGGAACTGTTGATTTCATGTATGTAGGTGAATTGATAGAAGTGTGATCATCTCGGTATGGGATTCACTGTGGTGAATCAGATTGGTCATGTGCAACAAGATCCAAATAGCAAGATCTAAGCCAATAGTATGTAGACCTAAAAGTATGCAGAGGCATACAATTGTATTTCTAGTTTTTTCATATGTGTTTCTTCCCATGTAAACAATAAGGATGGGAATGTTAGTAAAATATTATGTTAGTTATTACATGTGTGAGAAAATATATATTTGGGTTAGTAGTTATAATATTATATTCGTTGTTAGATGATGTGGAGATTTGTACCATTGATACTATAACAAGAATTATTCTTGATCAAATTGACTTGATGGTTGATGTGAATTGGTTGAACAGTCCCAATTCATGTATTCATCTAATAGGTTGATCGGTCCCTGGATGATGTAGTTCCCACAGTCAGTGTTGATGATCGAGACCATGTGCAGGCTACGGAGTGGCATGCTGCTTGGTTGATGATGGTGTTTTCCCCATGTTCGCACTAAGGGGGTAATATTAGGAAAATAATAATAGTGCTCACATTAATTAGTGAGAAAATGTATTAATTTGTTACATAAGAGGTTGGAGAGATAATTGGAGATTTGTTTGTAGTTGATTTGGTTGAACAACTCATATAAGAATAGGTGTGAGTCGTTTTGAAAGATTGTTAAGGACTCCTTAATTATCTCCCTATAAATATGTATACTATTAGACATATGTGAAATAAGAGAGAATATTATCGGTGTGATTGGGTGTACAATTTGATCGTTCCTCACATATTTATGATTTTTTATTTTGTGTATGATAGATATTTCGAGTGCAAGTTACTCCATGTAGAGATTTGACCTTTTTCATTTGAATTTAATTCTCATTTATTATTTTGGAAGGGCATGTTGAGGTTACTTGGGGTGACCTAGATTCTTAGGTGGAGGGGTGAAACATGTCACTATCCAATTCATTTTTGGTTTGGAGACTTTTATCCTATATTATCCTCTAACTTGGAGGTTTGTGGGGTTCTTTTGGGTTCTTTTTGTTTGGGATACTTTTGTAGAGAAGGATCTTGTTGGACTTGAAAAGATTGGAGTTATCATTTTGTGAGGCTTTTTCTTGGATTTGGAATCTTGTGATTACATTACTTTTGTGAGGTAGGAATCATACCCTTATTTTCTATGTTTATTTCTTGAAAGGAAAGCTTATTTTTGCCTCTTCTTGAAGTTTTAGTGTTTGGATTATTTTATCATTTATATATACATTATTTTCTTTTGTCATTTTCTCCATCCATCCCATTTGGGTAATTATATTGGAAAATTGGGGAAGAGAGAAGAATGTTTTTATTTCCCACAAAACTTGATGGGAAAGCCTTATTGGGGTTTCTATTTTCCTACCTTCATATGGTTTCAAGTGTGAGCTTTCTTTCCATATGGTTTGGAAACCATCTCCTTTCCTTGTTAAGGAAACCTCTAATGTTTGAAAAACATTGGCAAGGATTTGACAAGGAGAAATAAGGTATTTTGGAGGGATATGGAGCTTTGGAGGCTATTTGGGATTCTTGGAAAACTTGTGGACATATTTTGGATACTTGCATGGATATGTTTTAAACGGTATTTCTCTTCCTCTCTTTCCCATATTAATTGAAGTATGGAACTTCTTATTTTTTTAAGTTGTTATTGAACTCTTTTGGTTTCTTCATTGTTGTTAGTGTTGGTATTTTCTTACTTTGATGTGACAAATTGGAGGTGTGTTTCTCCTCTCACCCATGGGGTTGGAGGGAGGCTAGCATGCTCTCCTTTATTGGGCGTGGTATATAATGATTGAATTTTTGTGCGAGGTTAACTAATCTATCCTCTTGTGGCTTAGATGCATTCTTAGTTCGAGATGGAGCTTGAGAGTGGATTTTTGGGAGATTTATTTATTTTGGATCTAATGAAAATTTATCCATGTTGTTCCCACATTTTTAGATTCTTTTTCTCTTGCGTTTTAAGAGTTATTTTTGTTCTATTTAATGTAAATGTAGGAAGAATTGTTCATTATCGATATAGTTTTGAAACCATGATGTAATAAGTTATATCTATTTCCCTTGGAAAGGAGAAAATGATTATATTTTTAAGAAGTAAATCCTTCACTTACATTGTGGGATAAGGAAATAATCATCTTGTATTTAAGAAGAATAAAATTATAAGTTTGTGTAATAGAATATCTTTCATTAACTATGGTGTCTCAAACGAACTTTTGATTTGGTTGAACTCCTTGAGCTTTTAAAACAATATCCAACCATATTATGCATTTGAATTAGGTGTTGTAAAAATGCCACTTTTAATATTGTATTAAATTGCAAACATTCCTTCTAGTTGTTGATTGAAGTATTTACAAAATAATGGAAAATGATATTTAGTTGTGGTATTGAAATGCTTTCAATGGAGATAGTTATTGTGTTTATGTACCCCCAAATGTAAACTTATTATCTCATTATTATACAAAAATAAATAATGATATCTTATGTATCTATTTACCATATTATTAGATTACAAGGAGATTATAGAGCTTCCCATTCTAAGTTATTGAAATAGATGTGAAAATTTAGTTTATATATGACTGTATTTTAAAATATATCAAATGATTGTTCCCCTATATCAAATATTTAGAATATAAATAGAGATTTAATAAAAAAATGTTTTTGCACATACATGCACATGTGCACGTGTGTGCATGCACAAAATCACGCGCGTGTGCACACACACACACAAATTGGGATATTAAAATCATGATTTTCTTTTATAATAATTACTTTATGGATGTGTGTGTGTGTGTGTGTGTGTGTGTGTGTGTGTGTGTATGTATATATATATATATATATGTGTGTGTGTGTGTGTGTGTGTGTGTGTGTGTGTGTGTGTGGAGGGGCCGCAACCTGGTAAGGACCCCTTCCTCAAACCCCTTTATATGATACATTGGTTAGCCCATAGTTTATTGGCACAACCATCGACATGTATAACCCCATACTCCATAATCACGGACATTCCCTATTTGGCATAGTTTATACACCTTGGAAACTACTAGACCTTCAAAAACACAACCTTTAAATTAGGTCCACACAACCATTACCTTCCCCGACCATCATATACAAAAGAATGCATATATATATATATATATATTCCATATGAAACCATGAAAAGAGTTTTTAAGATTAAAAATAAATGTAATAAAATAAACAAAATATGCCCCATGAGATCTTTAAAACATGTAAAACCAAGAAAAGAGAAAATAAGAAAAAAGGGAATGACAAAATGATACATGTAATATAAATTTTAATACAAGTTAGGGTTTATATGTTAACCCTAAGATATATAATGAATAGCCCTTTAATCTAAGGGATCTCAATCAGCCTAATATTTGTCACTTTCCTAATCATGGTACATAGGTTCACTTTGTAGGTTAAGAAAAATGGATCCCTTTTTAAATTTTTGGGTGAATAATATTGGGTCTAAAAATTATCTTAAAACAATTTATTTATTTTTTATTAGACGGTAAAAAGGGTTGAGGGGGCCCTACCCCGAAAATAGTCATCTCTCCATGAGAGCAAATAAATACATTACCACACCATCAAAAATTTTGATAATAAAAAAATTCATAATAATAAGAGCTCCACCAGAGCAAAAGTAGAGAAAAAACAAAAACAAAAAACATAGTATGACTAATAGCACCAAAGAAACTAACACCAAAAAGCAACAAGAGACGATAAATAAAACAAAACACCCCTCCCTCGATAATTTATAGGCTTTTTCAAGCACCTTAGCAGAGCATCTATGTTACCAAATGTGACAGAGACGTAAAGTCAAAACCATAGGGAGTTTCCTTTATTTTACTACCTTGACTATCCATAGTACTATAGGAATCGTAAAGTCGGCCCCTGAGTCTAGAGATGCTTTGCAGAGTAGATTTCACTATGACTATACTCCACTCCATGTAGTGTGGAAAATGGCATGAACATGGTCCAACTCGCTGGTTATGAAACAATAGTTGGATTTAAAACCTCAATCTCTCTCGCCATGCCCATTGTTGACCGCTTCCTCAACCCGCACTTTCATCTTATGTCGGTCATTAAACAAAAAATGCACCAAAATATTGGTGAGCTGCATATCTCCCTTAAGTTCCTCAATATCTACCACCATCTTAGCCAAATGGTTCTCCCCTTTCACAGGTCCAACGTGTCCCATAGCCTTGAATTTTTGTTCCAATTGCACATTGATAGGATTTAGAAGATCTTGTTTACTATACTCCCCATTAGTGTTCAAAAAGGGACACGATTTAATTTCCCTAAGATTCTGGGTAGAAACAATCTCAACCTCATCTTTATCCTCTTCTAATTCACCTTCCTGAGAGTCAAAATCTTCACTCGAGTAATCTTCCTCTCGAGTCTAAGTCGACTCCATCCACATAAGCTTCCAGAGTTTTAGTTAGGGAGCCAGTCTTGTTAATATCCAAGGAATATCTTTTAACAAGGGAAAGAATAAATCCTTTATGGAGTAGTACAAAGACCCTTCTAGTTTTAAACTAAGAGATAAAGGCACACAAGGAACAATAAAGAAAGTAAGGGAAGCTAAAATCCTAGCCATGTCTGAAATGATTAAGCATAGGTAGGTGGTAGGCATAAATACATTTGTGGCAGCCCTCAAGAGTAAGGAATTAGATAAGGGTGAGAGCCACCTTGTCATATGGATTAGGTAAATATAGACAAAGATAACCAGAGAAATGAGAAGTGATATTTTCATTACCTTTTAGAAATAGTTTCAGCTCTTCAGAGGAGCTTATTTTTAGGTTTATAGACCTCCCTCCCAACAACAGGAATACCCATCACTTTGGTGACCGAATCCATAGTAATCTCCATGCTAATCCCCTTCATTTTAACCGCCACACCTTTTTTAGTAGTCTTCCAGGCACTAGCGAAATATTTTATGAGACTTTCAAAATGAACCTAAAAATTTTTAAGGAAGGGCATAAAACGCTTGCTATTAAACAAATCTATGACTTCTGACATCACCCCTTTGAGATTAGCAGGTTCAATTCTAACCAGATCACCACCCATTTGGCCGCATAAAAAAATTTCATGAAAAATACCAAATTCCAGGTAGCCATAGGATTACACGCAGGACCAAAAATGAAATTTCTCCAAGCACTAGAAGTAGCAAAAGCTTCCCAAACACACGAGCAGATCCCCTCCCTAATCTTCGCATTATTAAGAAATAAAGGCTCACTATTCCTACAACAGATGACCATGATGAATTTGACACACCATGAGATGACATTATTTTGTGACATGTCCATTTATGTCTTTATGTAAGTGTGCTTGCACCTTGGGATCAAGAGATTCCACTTCATTGATAAGTGTCAACTCATCACAATTAACCCCCATATTAGCAAAATAATCGCCACAAAGTTAGCCTCCCTAAAAACATGCTTGAAGGAAATAAATTCAAATAAATTTGACATTTCCTTAATTATCTTAATAGAGTTATGGATGGAAATAGAGATGGAGCCTTTCCCATTTATGTTGTTAATTATGTTTAGAGAGTCTCCTTCCACCTCTAAATTGGCAAAATTGTGTTGGAAAGCTATAGACAACCCCCAAAAAAACCTCGCAGATTTAGAAACATGGTTTATTTGAGTTCCTAGGTTGTGATGGTACCCAAGAATAAATCTTCCTTCAAAATCCAAAAAAACCCCTCCACATCCATCTCTACCAGTGGTTTCCTTTAGACGCACCATCAAATTTCAACTTAAAATACTCCTTGCTAGGTTTCACCCATCCTTTGAGTCTAGGGTTTAGAGAAGCGGTGCTAGTAGGTGTGGATCCCAAACCCCACTTTAAGGAGAAAATGGATTCATTCTAAAAGATGGACTTCTTTTAAGGGTTCAGATTAGAGAAATTATCCATAATGTAATTAACACAATGGTCTCCAACTTTCTTGAAAGACTCTTTCTTGACTTTGAAGACTCTTCTATTTCTCTCCTTCCAAATCTCCCAAGCTAAATGCATAATAGAAAAGGTCCACAAATAATTTAACCCTTGAATCTTAAAAGTATTAGACGATTGGTACTACAATAGTTTTATGGAATTTGATTCAAAAATATTGAGAATGGTCTTCCTAACCGAGACCAGAAAGGGGCAACTGAGAAAAAGGTGTGAGGAGTCTTCACACTTAGATTCACACAACACGCACCTGTTAACCATATGGAAATTTCTCTTGTTTAGGCTACTAACAAGTTAGAATCTTATCATGGATGACCAACCACTAAAACATATTAATCTTAGGGATTAACTCTTTGACCCAAACACTTCCGCAATTGAAGTTTTATATTTCCCCAACCTCGAAACTAAGGATTTGTAGGCACTTTGAGTCGAGAAGACTCCATTTTCATCCTTATACCAAGTAAATACTATCATATTTTAAGCTCTCCTTATTAACAATAAATCCTCTTAATTTGTTCTTAATAGAAGAAATCTCAATTCCGTTAGAATCATCCATATCAATGGTTTTCCATTGTCCCAAGGAATCATAAAAGTTGAAAAAATCTCTGACCTTGGTCCCATATTTGGTCATAGAATCTTTATAGACTATGGGGTAAATGAAATTAAGAGGGAGGTCCCCTAACCATTTTTCCTCCCAAAATTTGATCATTTTCCCATTGCCAACCATCCATTTGCTACCCTTAGAGACCACATGTTTAGCCCAAATTTATAGATTTCCAGAAACAAGAAGAACCATTAGAATCCTAGATGCAAAAGCACCATTCGTTGGCAGAAATATTTGGCCAATATTTACCTCTGATAATAGAATTCCAAACACTCTCTTCCTTGACCATCCTCCAGCTCATTTTTGATAGCATTTCTTTATTCATTTTGGTCCAATCTCTGATACCAAGACCTCCAAGTTTTTTGGGCGTGCAAACCTTTTCCCATGTTATTAGAGGAATTATATCTTTGGGTTCTGAGCCACTCCAAAGAAATAGTTTTTGAATAGTCTCCAACATACTAGAAATCAAGGAGAGTAAACTGTACATAGACATTGTGTAAACAAGTAAATTTTGAATCGAGAATTTGAGGAGGACCGCCTTTCCTACTTGAGATAATAGAGAACCTTTCCAACCTTCAACTTTCTTCAAGAACCTATCGATCAAAAAAATTCCAATCAGCACTCTTAGGTTTTTCCACCCCAATAAACATGCCTAGATACCTTTGGGAGGTTTTTAGACACACAACCAAGAATTCCAGCAATTTTATCGCATCATCTTTTTCGAGGTGTTGATAAAGAAAGCTGAGATTTTCCCATAATTGATTAATTGATCTAACGCCTCCTCATAATCACCCATTAGCTGTTTGAATTCCATAGCCTCTGGGATAGAAGCTTCACCAAGTCATCAAAAAAAATTGTTAAGTAACCCTATTTCAATTAAAGCAGAAGAAATACCTCGATCCTACCATCCAAGGCATCCTTATTTAGAGCTCTACTAAGGGTCTTGGCCATATAGTAATGAAAAGAAAGGGAGAAATAGGATCACCTTGTCTTAATCCACACATGTTGTTAAAATTCACAAGGGGTACCATTAATTAGGACCGAAAACTTAGCTATGGAAATACATGAAAGAATCAAGCATCTTAAAGTCTTCACCAAAGCTAAACCTATTAAGGACCTTCGAAGGAAGGGCCAAGAGACTCTATCATAGGATTTTTCCATATCTAGTTTAATAAACATGATTTCTTTCTTATTATGCTTAATCGAGTGAAGGGTTTCTGAATAGTGATTATACCATCCAAGATCTATCTTCCCATAACAAAGCCTCCTACTACTCAGAGATTATCGAAGGCAAGAAAAATAAATTCTTAAAGCAAGGGTTTTGGAGAACATTTTGTAGACACAATTACATATGCTTATAGGTCTAAAATTTTGAAATCCAGTAGGATCATGGTTCTTAGGGATCAAGGCTAGAAAATTTCTATTTAACTCTTGAAGCATCTTTTTGTTCTTAACGAATTCTTAAATAGCATTGCAAGTATCATCATTCACAATCTCTCAAAAAGATTGGAAAAGAGAGCATGAAACCCATCCTGTCCCGAGAGCTTTTTCAAGATTTAGGATTTCACCATAAATTCAATTTCTTCCAGCCAAGGAATTTTGTTGAGAAAATAATTTTCCTCTTCATTAATCAATCGGGGAGTACAATCCAGAAATTGCTCTCCCTTAATATTGTTAGAAGCTCTGGAAGAAGCCAAAAGCTTGTTGAAAAAAGAACTAGAAGCTTGTTGGATTTCCTTAGTTTCATTCAGTAGCACTCCTTCTTCATTCTTGATACAAATAATTCTATTAGAGATCCTTCTTTTAAGAGTTGAGATATGAAAAAACTTCATGTTCTTGTCACCTTCTTTGAGCCATTGGACCCTTGATTTCTATTTCAAAAAAATTTCTCCTTCAGGAGAATGTTATGGTACTCAACTAATAATTCCTTCTCTTTATTTTGATCAAGTAGGAGATTGTCCTTAGTAGAGAATTCCAAATTTCCCTGGAGGGATGAAATCTCATTAGCCGAGACTTATTTTTCTCAAAAATTACCAAAACTTATTTTGTTCCATCCTTTCAGATTTTTTTCACATGAGCTAGATTTTTATCAATCCTGAATAATGTTGTTCCTTTGATTTTCACATTCCACCAGCCTTTGACTAAATAAAAAATGTCCTCATCTTGCAGCCACATCTTCTCAAATATGAAGGGGGTTCTTCTCCTCTCTTTATCCTTGATCTGGAAGAGGATAGGATTGTGATCAGACCCGATGCGAGGGAGGGAGTACAACCCAACTTCTTTGTTCAACCATCCCCATGAAATCAAATCTCTATCAAGTTTAACTTGAATCAAATGATCACCTTTTATTTTGTTTTACCAAGTAAATCTACTACCCTACAACTCAACATCCATAAGGTTATTAAGAGATATGAAACCTTGAAGGTCTTCCATACTTTCAATAAAATCAATATTTCCCCCCTTCTTTTCCTCGGGGAAAAAAGGGGTGTTAAAATCCCCCAGAATCACCCATTCCATCCCTTTAATAAAATATTGGAATTTAGAAAGGTCGACCCAGAGCTTTTTTCTTTCACCTTTAATATTTGGGGCATAAATATTAGATAAGATCCATAATTCCTTAGATTTCTTATCTTGGAAAAGTAAATCCATATAGTTATTTCTACTAAGAAGCTTCATACCTTTGATTTTTTCCTCATTCCATATAACTTCTATTCCACCATTAGTACAAATCAAACTAACAACAAAACCCCTAACAAACATTTTACAATACCTTCCACTAGCCTCCAAGAAAGGACCCTCCTCTATCTTGGTTTCTAAGAAAAAATGTCAAAATTGTGAGTCACCTCCAAATCCTTTATCAACCTCCATTTAACAGGGTTTTTTAAACCCCTAACATTCCATGATATAATATTCATTTAACCACTTGGTTCTTTGATCTTATAAAGATCCTAAGATCGAGTTTAGATTGGGTTCCAACATCTATTTCCTTTTGACTCTGTTTCTCCTTATAACTTGTTTGGAGGGACTCCCAGAGCCGCTTTTTTTTCTCTTTGGTGTCACCTTAGATGTTTCCACTTTGAAAGGAGTAGCTAGAGAGGTCTCATTTTCAACTTGATTGGGGTCCCCTTTTTAGAATCATTTAGCTCAAAGAGTAGATATGTTTGAGTAGAGACAACTTCCTGGATAATGTTAGAAATGTTGTTAAAAACCTGTTGGTTTTCATTTCCAAGTGTCAAAACAACTTTTTCACTTTCCAATAGATTTTCAAATGGATTTGAAAATGTTTCTATAGATTCATTGATATTTCTTCCATCCATTGATTTTGACTGGATATTTTCCTTAGTAACTTCCTTAGCAGATTATCCAGTTTTTTTTAGGATAAAACTTTTTCATCTTGAACGTGGATCTTAGCCTTCTAGAACCGAGGTTCCAACAAAGCTTTCCAATGGATCTTCTTATTCCTTACTTCTATGAATCCCTCTTCATCTAAGAGCTTGAGTGTCTAGTCTTTGTTCACATTAGATCCATCTCCATTGTTTTTCATTATTTGAATACCTTTATTAGGATTAAAAAACTTGCGAGAGTTTGTAACCATATGAGAAATTTATTTACCTTTGTCCAGTTTATTGGTATGCTTCTCTCCAGTACACCTTTGAGACTCACAAACTTGTATTGTTGCTTTACATGCCCCCAACCCTAGCATTTCTCACATCTTTGAGGGCAATTTTCAAACTCTATTTTTTTTTCCCAACTTCCCAATCTTGATCGCAGAGAGATTGATTTAGGTAGAGACGAACCCATCAAGGAGTAGATACAAAATCTCACACAAACCACTCTTGATTTAGTAAGCATCGCGTTATCCACAACAACAAAGGTACCAAGAGTGTTTGCAACTCCTTTAATAATATCCACATCCCATAGTTCCAAAGGTAAACCTGGGAGTCTCACCCAGACAAGAAACTAATTAATATTCTCTCTATCAGGGTTGAACCTGGGAGTCCATTTCCTCAAAAAGAGGCCAAGTTTCCCAAGGAACCATGGGCCATCATTGAGGATCCTTTGAGGGTCTTCAAAGTTGTTGAAGCTAAACAGGAAGAAGCCATTTGGCAGGGTTGTGACATCCATATGCCCCTTGGGTTTCCATTTCAAGACAAACCAAGATCTAATGGAATCAATATTAGGCCTTCCCCCTACCAGTTTACCTATCAATGCATTCTCCATTTTGCTCAGATTCCAATCTATTATGGTATCAAGGATATCTAATAACTTCCATGTTCCATCCTATTTAAGCTGATAAATGATTCCTAATATTTTTTCCTTATCAAAGTTCAAAATATTCACATACAATTTAGGGGACCCATTTTCCACATGACTCCCACCCACAGATAAAGTCTCACATGTACCTTTCTCCCTCGAAGACCGATACATAGCATTTGTATTCTCTCTAGGAGGGATCTTCCTGTAATGTCGATTTTCGCCCATCAATGTTCAAACCCTCATCATGTTCGCCTTTCCCACCGATCTGTTCATCTTTCCCGGCCATTTCCTTTCGCCTCTTAAAATGATTTATGGGTGCAAGAGACATCGATCTATTTGGATGGGGCCAAATGGGAATCATGCCTAAACTTAATTTTTGTAACCTTAGACCAATTAATTTTTATACTAGGTAAATAATCCCTTAATGGTGAAAACATAATAAAGTTAATCATCCATAATTGCATGAATAATGGATTGAGGCACAAGCATTATTTTGGTAGTTCAAATACATCCCTAACTAGAGTTCTGTTTTTTGGAATAAACATTGGTTTAACAACGTTTGAATACACAAAAAGGAGTATGGATCATCATATACACTCATATTTATGGTATCCTAGTAACCTAAGTAACATTAACTACATATATATTATTATAGAAATTATAATACTCGGCCCTTAAATCAAAGTGTCTCGTAATAATTAACTATAAATCTTACAACACCTAATGAAACCCTAGTTTGTGCAATATATCACAATGAAGCTTGATATACCCTCTTGGCATAGTTAAAAATGAATATTTGAATAGTGACCTAAGTCCTGTGAAAATAGATCTATGGATATCTATATACAACCTTTATTTAATTTAATAACTTGTGATAATGACAAAATTGTCATCATTACCTTGTTTAACTAGATCCCTTGGTGGGAAAAACATGACTAAAACTTAAAAGACACTAATTACGTAAACTATAGTATTTTCTATCTTCATATCCCATAACCAATCTTATAGGACTTGGAGTTAACTATTCATAGATTAACCTTATATTATGCAAGTGGTATTTGGATTATTTCTTGTCATATTTAATAGTAATAGTGAGTTAGATTAATAATGGTTCAATCATTAAATACTTAATTAATGTTTTTAAAACAATTGTGCCATAGTTTATATGATATCTTGATGTTTATTTTTGGGTTGTTAAATCATGAGCATGACACGTCTATTTAATAGGAAATCCCACTTTTATTATCTAATAAATATGGATTGTACATTTTGAGCTACAATAATGAAGAGACATTATTGATCCATTTATTGTGTGAATTATATTTTTGTGTTATGCAATGGTTATGTTGTGAAAGCTTTTCTCTGTGTTTTTTTATGGATGTGATAATTTGTTGTGTGATGGAGTGATCCTAAGTGACAAAGTATGTAATACTATTATATAGAAAATTAAAAAAATGTGTGATAAATTATGATTTTAGAGAAGTTTTGTAGTGTTACAATTAAGATGTAAATTATTAGCTTCTCAAAGACATTCATTGTGTAACTTAATATATTTTTAGGGTTTTTATTTAAAATATATGAATGTTTTAATATTTCAGTAAAAACGTGTCTAAATCAAGTGTATAAATTATTATAAATAGTAAAGAGAGAAATTCATTTGTCACTTTGATAATTGAGATTAAGATATTTCAAGATTTTTTATTCTACAATGTGATTGATTTAAGTGATGATGGATAGAGTATAATGTGGATGATAGAAGGAATTTGGTGGTGCGAATCTTGTGTTAGGTTTTATATTTAATTTTGGAAAGGGGATCTTGAAGAAAAGTATAAAATATGTGTGAGGTAAAATTTAGCTACTCAATGTCTAAGTGGGTTTTAGATCATTTGAAGTTTTTAGTCATTAGTATTAGTTAGTGAATTAAATATGTGAATGATTGTTCTCACCTAAGGTAGATGAGTTAGAGCATGATAAAATGAAATATTTCATGATGATTGATAGTTTTGAGAATTTATAACATGAGCAGTGTTGTAAATTCTTAGAATATTTATTTTATTTGGAGGATGTCTTTTTCTTATGATGGCCAATGACATTTGAGGGAATAGTTCATCCTAAAGGAAAAGAGATAATTTTTACACATTGGTTGATAGCATATGTTAATTTTCTTGATATTTTAGGAAGAGTTTTCAGTTTTATAATGTTAATGATGTAATTTTTATTGGATCTAATGAATAATTGTTTAATATTTTGTATATTCCATAGAGGATCTAATTGTGGATACTTATTGATGTGTTTTAGATTCCAAATTTATTTAGGGGAATACCAACATAGGATGTTACACAGATACAAGAACTAAAATTAAAAGGTATCATGCATATGGTTTATATCCTATTAGATCTAAAAATGATTCAAATGTGTTTCGATATTGGGAGTTCATGTCTAACACCTTTAGATGGAGGGATGCAAGACATTTCATAGAGGTTAGCATCACCTTATAGGATGTGCATAGGATAATTAGGTCATGTAATTAGGGTGTGAGAAGGTTTTTCGATGTACCATAATGTGTGGTAGAGAGGTGATCCTTATATTAGTAGGATATAAGTAGTGGTGACTACCATCAAAAAAAAATGGTGATTTTATTGAGTGTAGTGTTTACTACACATATTATAGATATTTTGAAGGTGATTATAAATATGGCTATGGTATATATCTTATACCATAAGTTAAATGGAGAATCACCCTTGTTTCTTATAGTGACATGTAAGGATGTGTTGGAGGAGTGTATATTGTTTAATTGAGGGGTTGTGACATAGGTATAGTTTTTCTTATTATATAAAAAAATTGAAAGGAACCCACAAACCTTATACAAGATAGAGAAATACAATACCATTAACACCCACATGAAACAAAATAGAGAAATAGGATCAAATAGGATTGATCTGTAATCTCAAAGGTGATGTTTTTTAAAAAAAAACAAAATTTAGCCAATAGTCGGTGAAAAGGTAGAAAAATATAAAAGAATAGAACACATAACAAAAAAACAAATAAAAATAGTGCAAACCTATTTCACATTTTTCAAAAAGTCAAAAGTATTCCTCTACTTTATCTTCTTCCTTTTATTTCCGTGTATCTTATAGTTGTGTCCTTTAGGCATGATTTGGTAGGGGATTCTAGTGTGAAAGATCATGTTACCACTTCCTTAAACATCCTCAAAACTTGTAAAGACCCTAAGGAGAAATAAATATCCTACTTCTCAACCATCATGCTTTCTATTATCTCCAATTTATATGTTATAATAATATTTCCTACTAGTTTTTATCCTCCACCATTAGCACCCAGACTTTCACATTGAGTTTTCATATCTTATCCATAAAACCCTCATTGATGTTAAGCTGGATATCCATTACATTTTCAATCACATAGATTGTCTTATACCCTTCTTCATCTAATACCAAAGACCCTTGAAATTTCTTCATGTGACATGTGTATAGTTGATGTGTGATTTATATAGGATTTTGGTTAGATAGAAAAGGGCCATAGGGATGATTATTTTGTTGGCATCCTAGATATACAAGATATTCTCCATACACAAGCACATAGGGACCCTTCTACTAGTATTAAGAGATTCATTTAGGGTACTTTAGTGAGAGAAAGGAAAAGTATTGGGATGTAAATAATTGATTCAAGTACGTGAGATTAGGTAGTATGAGAGCCTTATATGGGACAATGGACTAGTGACTAGTTGGAATATGAAAGTGATGGTAGATGTGACACTAGAGATAAGTCACTATGTTTGGTGGTTAGAGACTCACTTAGTCAATAGAAATCCATTATAGTTTTTTTGGCTAGATCATGTAGTACCACCACCTAACCCAAAGTATAGATGATGACATATTTGAGAGAGAGGAGGGAATTAGGGATAGTAATATTCATTCTACCATTGAGTCCACACACAATGATGTGTACCTAAAAATAGGATCTAGATTATAGTGACGTATGGGATATAGAGGAGTAGAGGGGATATCCCATAATGTTATTAGCCACCGTGCATGGATAATGACATGTATTGGTGTAGATCCGAATGGTGCACTCGAGATGGATAGGGGGTATTCACTGGATGGTCAAGGATAGGAAGGATAGGAGGAGGAGAATGAATATGATACTTTTAAGGTTGGGTCTAACCTAGAGTGGTAGGAAAACACTATATATAGCCACTTTTTTTTTTTTTATTTTGTGTATTTTTTAATTCCTATTGTTATAGTTATTATATTAAAATTTCTAATGTTAACAGATTTTTGTGGAGGAGTTTTTAATTCTAATATTTTTGTGTGTGTGCAGAGACTACCACCAAGTGTGGCAATTGATTAGATACATTTTAGTGGATATGTTTTTCGTAACATTATAAAATTATCTACAAAATTACAAGTAGATCATATGCTTTCTCATAGTTCCACATGATACATAGATGTTTTTTCTACCTCATACTATCATGAAAGCTTATTGGACACTAGAGGTTGATGTATGGACTCTCCAATAAGTTATGTAAATCTTATTGGTTGGTCATGGAGCTACATCCAACTAGAGGATAATGAAATAGATAATTTATATGGTTGGTATGAGTGGATCCTACCATAGGAGTAGGTCAAGGAGTCATCACCAATCGTAGCTAGATTTCATAGATATAGGAATAAAATTCATCTTCATCATTATATAGGAGGATTAAACTATTTATCCCTATATGTTATTTATATTATTGTTATTTACTGTATATAGAGACACTTATATGCCATATTTTTTATTTTAGGCTCACACTTTCTCTCTCAAAGTGTCAATTAAATGAAAATATTGTAATAAAAAATCAATTACACACACACACACAAGACTTTGTCACATGGTGTTACAATAATTTCTTATTTCTCGCATATTTTTGTTATTTTACTTATTTATGTATATATCATGATAAAATGGATGATAGGAGCAACATGAGTAATGGTTATAACTAGGCTTGTAACAAAATGTATGGTAATGTAATGGATGATATATAGACATGCGCTGAAAAACTATTATTTGGATGAAACAAAGATGGGTAATCACATGGATAATGGGTGTAAAATAAGATAAAGTGAAATATGGTCAAAACTCGAGTAAGGTAAGGAAATCATGGAATATGTAGGTGAGAACATTTTGATAAGTGAAAAATAATTATCTAAACAAATAATAGTCATAACGTACAGTTAAGAAACTCTTAGGTAATAATACATATGGTGAATCAACATAGAGGACAAGGCTTAAACCATTCAATGGATAGTCATAAAAAGACAAGTGATATGGATTTTAATTCTCTTCTAATTGTGAACAACTAGTATTTCTATGTGATTGGGGAGCTCTCATTATTTTAACCTATTTCTCTTTTCTTTATGAATATATCTCTCTTTCCTTTTATTTTTTTGAGTCACAAATGAATTTTTGTGCCTAGTCTCATGTAGCTAGGAAGATACATGGGGTCATCGAAAAATGATAGAAACAAGTAAGGGAATCACTCATGAATATAGACATCACATAACTAGGAAGACATGTGGGCTCAACACCAAAAACTAATAATGGTGGAAAAATTAGTAGATTGGATAGTTATCTTTCTTTAACTTTAATTTTTCTATATGCATACTTTATTTTCTTATATTTTATACTTTTCTGGAGATTGGTATGGGACCTTTCTCATATTCCTTATCCCCGTATAACTAGAAAGATAGGGACTCATCACCTAAATTTCAAACATGAAAGGAATGTTTCTAGGAGAGATACACTTACATTTGATGGTTAGAGAGATAATGCATGAATATTTGTCATGAAAAAGTCTCTATAAATTCAAATGGACCATGAATATTTACATCTTGTTCGGGGTTATAAATTAATATGGGATTGCAAATGTAAGTGATAGAAAACTATAGATTCACTAAGAATATAATCTAGAGAATGAAATTGAATTGGAATTGGTGATGAAATGATAGGAAGTACTAAAATATGTGAATAATGCATCATATAAAAAGGAAAACTATATCTAAACTCAATACAACTTTGATAGGTATGAAAATACGGTGAAATATGGGTAGTATAGAATTTTAAATGAAAATTACAAAGGTCTCGTGTTAATTAAACATAGTAACAATTGAGGTGGAGATAATCTATATACTCTCAAAATACCTCACCCTCAAGTATGTCGATGTGAAAGGCCCCATTTTTAAATTCCTTAGTAACCAAGTAGGGTCATATCATATTTCTCCTAAACTAGAAATCCTTTCCCATTTTTATATCTATAAAACTATCCTAGAAAATCACAACATCACTAATATGTATAGGACACTCATGAATGTCATTTTTATCTCCATCCTAAATGGGAAAATATCTTCGCATGGTGTTGTGAGTCCTGGAAAAATTCACATCTAGACTTTCTAACATAGGTAAACATGATTCACTACAATCATCTAATCTAGGAGACCCTTAAGTTAGACGTGTAGGTTAGGGATCTAAAATTCCAATATAATGATAGATTCAAAACTAAATACAATATAAAACATGGTAGGACCAATGGGTGTTTATATGTTGGTCTTGTAATCCCATAAGGTGGGATATAGCTATAGATGTTGATCACTTTTGTAGCTCTTAATTATATGTAGTATAATTAACTTTAATGTCTTATTTTCTACCTTGGATTTTTCATTGGCCTAAGGATAGTATAAATATGCAATGTAGTATGAAATTAAAATTTTCTTACACAAATAACACATATTGGGATTCCTGAAATAGATTTAATATTTAGAGATATTAACTTATAGAACTCCTAATCTGTAAATGATTGTTTTAGCACAAAATTTCCTATAAAAAAGCTAGTGATAGTGGTTAGAGGCATGACCTCTGCCTAGTTGGTGAAATAATTAGTAGAAATACTGATGAAAGTATTCAATAGTTAAGGTGGTAAAAATTTTACCAATTAAATCAAGGCCCCACATATAAAAGGTCCATGATGTAATAATATCTTGAATCTCATGTTTCATAACATGTATAACATGAGTGAACTCCTAGAACTTAGGACACTTCCTAATGTATGCAATTACATCATTCTTGAGGGTGGACAAAATGTAATGCATCTCATGGATCTTTTGGGTAGTAACATGGAAACTGAAATGGATGCCACATACTCCATCATGAAATTGAAACAAAATACATTTAATATTTTTAGTTCCCTACCTATCATATCTGGTTGACAAGATTATTCAAAGGCCATAATTTTTTTAAAATGTGATATTTTTGTGATTAGACAATCAATCCTTTCAAGTCATGTCATAAACCTTGGTTGAATGTGTTGTTATGGATTTACATTTACCAATTAATTTTCTAAGATCAAAATCCTCTTAGAAATGACATATTTATGCCAAACAAGTCACAACTCTCATCAGAGAGAGACGATTGTAAGTAAAAATTTATCTATGGTTTGTCAAACTTTCGTTAAGATTTAGTTTGAATGTTGGTACATAAGTTCAAACCATGATCATATTTAAATTTGAAAAATGTGATATAATTATAATAATAATAAATTATACTGAAAATAATAATGGTAAAATTAAAATAATAAAATAAATAAAAAATAAGAATCATAAATAAGAATTAGTAAAATAAAATAAAATAAGTGATAAGAAAATTGAAGAAAGAAAATATATAGTAAGACAACTTCACAGCACCCTTCATATGTGTATGTGATGAAGGAGCGTCACTCCTAGTTTGTATATAGGGTTGGTTGCATCAAATTTTGGCTTTATTAGTATTTTTATAGGTGCTAAAAGTTCCTATGGGTCATTTAAAGTTGTGTGTGTGTGTTAAGCCCTTCAAAATTTCATATTATGTCATTTCCCTCCAAAATGTAATTTGAATCATGAAGGCAATTTTGGTATCCAATTTATGTTTGATTGTCATATTTGAGAATTTAAAGGATGTGTAAGCTTGTAACAAGTTCTATTAATATATAAGGGTCCTACTTAGGTCATAGTTGTGACCTAGTACCTAGGTCATAGGTTTCTATTCTTAAATTAAGACATTTAATGATTAGAACAAATGCAAATCATGTATCTTAAGAGGTCTCCTAATATGAGATTTAGTTGGAGGCCTTGTCAATCATATTTAAACCTCTCTTGGAACTAATTCTACCATCATTCAAATGGTCATTCAATGTAAGTGATCTCAAAGAACTTTTAGAAGAAGAACTTGTGTACACACAGTTTGGTGATAGTATCTTCATGGTTTTCTTGTGTATTGAGATGATTAAAAACTATTTGTATGCAATATATAATAGGTATATAAATAGTAGGATATATTTTCTGAGTGTTTATACTGATATTTATGAAGTTATCATATTTTTATGTGTGTTTTAACCTAGATTGTATTGTTTGAGCCTATAATAGACATAGAGAAGACTATTAATGTCAAGTTGTAAGAATTGATGAGGAAGAGTCTTGTATAAAGGTGGAAAAATCTTAGATAGATATTTTTAGTGTAGTTCCACAAGTTTATTCATTTCAAATAGTGACCTACAAGGAAGTAAGAAAGTTACTTTCACTATGCAAATTGTAATGTAACAAAGAACTTTGGTTATTTTGAGTAGATCGGTGAGGTTAAGATCATACTTTTAGTATTGAGGTATATTAACATTGACTAGAAATAAAAATATGTGGAGTAGGTTAAAGGAATATTGTAGGTGAAATTTCAAGCCTTCTCATGTCTAAAAGAAACCCTCTGTAAGGTTTGTAAAAGAAATGTGTTTCGAGGGAGTTTAGGAGTGAAAGGAATTCTATAATCTTGTAGGAGGATAGGAGAATCTGTGTTTGGTAGATCAAAGTAGTTTGGATCTTTAAAAACATATCAAGGGAAAGAAAAACTTTACAATCTCTTTCAAAACATGTGTCTTTTTTTCCACCAAGAACAATATTGTTAGAGCCAAGAAAGGATGAGGAAGTGAAATAATAGGGTGAAAAATCACTAGGGGTGTTTGAATATACCTAGTAAGTGAAATATTGAATAGCTTGATGATTCTAATGTGCTCATTTGGTTGATATTTTTAGTAGTTACTATCAACGAGACCGAGACAACACATAATAAAAGAGTAAATGAGAGATTTGAAGGTTGAGAAAGCTTAAATAAAATTTGAATTTTGAAGTCTTGTACTTAGCATCTTAAGAGTGTTGAGGAACTATTTAAAGATTTTGGAGCATTTATGAGATATGTAGGTATAGTTATACATGACATTTATGATTACTATAACTTCTTCAATCTAGAGACCTAATTAGAGGTCTACAAAATGAGGTTTGAGTGGAATTTTACAAAATAAGATATAGTGAAACTTGACACATAAGAAGTAAAGCCAAATGGGTGTCTATAATATGGATTATTTTGATGATTGAGTCATTGAACCAAAAGTTAGATCTTGTAAGGAGGTTAGGTAGGTCCGGTAGAGAGAGGAGAAGTTAGATGAGAAAAGGGAAGGAAAAAGAGCCTTAAACAAAGTTTTGGAGAACCAAATTTTTCATACACCTTATAGGGATAAATGGATACTTGAAAGTGTTTTTTTTTTGTGTTGGGTAACTACAAAACTCTCCAATCATGAACTTAACAAATATAATCGCTTAAGAAGCCTATAAAGGTAGTTTTGTTAAAGGTAAGTCATTTGATTTTATTCATTGATTTAAATCCATTTAATGATTGGTTTAGCACTAATAAAAAGGTATAAAAATTTATAAGCATTGGTTTGGTGCATTAAGACCAAAATTAAGAATTTTCGTGTTAAAAGGAGCTTGTGAGCTTGAGTAGGAAGGAAGTTTTGAAGTCAAAAAATCATTGTTTGAATTGTGAATCAATTGTAATGGTGTGAGTGGTTTGAGTGTGTATAGGATCTATATCAGTATGTAACCTAAGGAAGAATGGTTTTTTTAATAAAATTTTAATGACATTGCACATGAAAAGAGAGAGAGTAACTTGAGAAATTTAAAAAACTAAAGGTGAATGGGTTGAATTAGGGTTGCATGGGAACTATCTTTCATAGAAAATAAATTTAGGAGTTCTCTTATGTATTTTAGTTATTGTAAATTTTGGAATTTGAATTTGGGGCTTTCTGGAGGGAGGTAACTTACATGGAAGGATAAGAGCATCATGTTACTTCATAAAAGATTTTATTGTTAAATATCTCTGTCTTGCTTAAAATTTGGGTCTTGCTTTGTTTTTATTTGTATCAATAGTGTAGTTGTAAATTCCTTGTTATGAATATCACATAGGTACAATCTTACTCCACATCCATCATTTTTGGGAAATAAATGGAAGCTTATGTAGGGTTGGATAATTTTTGGAAAATTCCTTAGTGAAAAGTGCATGTTCTAGCTCTTTATAAAAATAATGCATGCCAATGTAAATGCCAACCACTACTAATATCAAGATCAATTTAAAAACATTATGTATTAAGGTATGGTCAAAGGATGTTCCATACTTCTGCTCTAATGCATAACCTCATGTAGATGCCTTTTTAAGGGAAAATGACTTTATTTGTGTCAAACATGTTTACAAAATGTGGGGTATGTGCATGGCATGTGAACTAGTTGATCAAAAAAATCCCTCACCTTACTAGGCCAAATAAAAGGATTTATTTCATGCCTCACACCTAGCTCTTAAAAATAAAATCATCAACATGCATAAAAAGTGTGGGAGTTTGTTGGATGCACATAAATTGTTTGAATAAAATTCTAAACAATATGACTTCTTATGGAATGTGTGTGGACAATCAATACATCACCTCTCGTGCATCATTTCATCACCTTCAGGAATGGATTCTTTCCTTTTCCCTTTATTTATTTTGAAATTTTCATTTCCCTTGAGTTGCATAAAACATTAAAATTAAAATTGAAATTTTAATTGACATATTTATATGAAATCAGATTTCAAAAATCTTTAAAATAGTATTTGTGTCGAGATAACCAATCATGAGTAAGCATCATTTTTAGAACCATTATAAGAAAATTACTCATGAACCTATTAAAAACAAACTAAAAACTTGTTTTCTTATGCCTTTCTGTATTGGATACCTAACTAGGAAGGTAAAATGGTGAGAGAAAAAAAAACCTCTACAATGTTAAAACAACCCCTTTAAATTAGTTAAATGCCTTCTAAAATTGACACAAAAATCACCTCTAAATTTCCCACCCTCATTTTAATCTGTTGAAACTCATTCTCTATAGTATAATGATCTCCACACAATCTTAAAACTTCATTAAAACATTGTTTTAATGATTTATGAAATGGGTTTCAAGAGCAACCTAAAGATATGGTTCTAGTAAGGCAACTACTCGACGTTACAAAACCCCTTGAGAATCACACTTTTAAAAATGTGTATTAATCCCAAAACTAAAATATACTTTTGAAAAACTCTTATTTTTTTATAGAGAATAGTGAAACACTTTTGGTTTGGAATAATTCCATCGGAGAACAAATTTTAGTACCTATTTTAGAGTCACCTAGGCATAGGATGTTGAAGTACATTACAACATATTTTCACCAACTACCTCCAAAGAGATGCTTCAAGTCTAAGCTCCAGTTTTCAGTTTTGGGTCCTTTCACTATCATTGGATTATATGTAAAATATGGAATATCTTAGAAGTAATTTATTTTCTAGCTGGGTGTTTGGTGACCTTTAGATAAGGCCATTCTATAACTATTTGGGCTAGTTTGCACAAAAGAGCGTAATCGAACCGTATGGACCTATGTTGAAACATCGAGATAATTCTAATAGATAAAAATTGGATGTTATGAAACATAATTTTTAACCATGTGTAAATTGATATGAAATACTTAAAACAAAATGGTAATAGAAAACCTTGATTTACATGAAACATCACACTTCCTATTTAGAATCTATAGTGGCGGTGAAAATGAGAGTTGTTTGTTGAGATCAAACACCTTCCCCAAACTCTAAAACAAGTTTTAAAATTATTAAATTATGTTGGCATAAAACTAACTAATATCTCTCTTATCTCTTTTAGATATGCGAATAAACTTGTTTTTAAAACAAAACGGGTGTATTTCTCTCTACCATTCTCTCTCTAAAACTTGGAATATGTGGTTGTGAATTGATATATTGGGAAATAGTAAATTCAAAATCTTTCTAAATTATTCTTTCAAGTTATTTAGCATTGTTAAATGAGGTTTAGGACCCATGCCAATGTATTTTGCTAACCCATTATTACATGATTTCATAGGTTGCAATTAGCATGCTGCAATATGAATGAATGATGATGTTGAATAAAAAATTGTATACGAAATGTGAATGGATCCTCCTTACATGAACCCTAGCCATGGACCATCCAAAAAAACCCTAAATGATTCCACTTCTAAGGATGGCTCTGGATCCTCATGCGGTGACCACTATGGCTCTCAGGCCGTGCAGAAAAATAAGGTTGACCTTCCCTTAAATGTTGAGAATGATGCAGATTTTTCTTGGATTAACTTGGCCTTCTCCAAGAAATATAAAGGGGGAAACATATATGACCTTCAGGAGAACCATGACAAGATTGGGGATGGTGATGGTACTACTAGCAAAGATCCTAGTGGCCATTTCACCACATCTTCTATATATGGCATTGACTCCTCTCAGGATTTGCTAAGAGGACACACTACTCTTGGTGGGACTGACAAGGGTACCTCTACCACAGCTCTGCCCTCTTTCAAAGATGCACTAAATGGAAAGGGATCCCCCATGAAACCTTTTGACATTACCCCATGCATTACATTTAGGGAAGAGGTCATTTCCTCTTAAAACTACTACAAGGAACATCCGTTAAGCTCTGATTTGGGGACTATGGCCCACCTTCCTACACTTCACACTTGGATATCAAAGCACTAGACTCCAATACTAGATGGAAGGTTATATTTGTATCCTTGTGCTAAAGGTATTTTTATTGTGGATTTTTCTTCAATAGTTGATAAAAACACCATTGCATCCAATCTCTGGGTCTTCCAATCTAGGTACCTAGTCATTAAACCCTAGTTCCCCTCCTTTGACCCGCTCACTAATTTACTCTCCTACAAACTTGTATGGATCTCGGCTAACCCATTTACCTCTATAATTTTGGAGTCATGAGTGTCGTATATCTATTGGTAACACCTTGATAACTATACTTTATAAAGATTATCAAACTACCGATTACACCCACACTACCTATGCCAGGATCTTGGTGGAACTTAACACCTCTAAAAACCTTCCTGCAACCATTGATCTTAGAGTGCAAAACAAAACTTGGTCACAACCTTTAAATTATGAAGGCCTACCATTTAGGTGTAGGAGGTGTTTCTGTTTAGGCCACACCTCTACTAATTTTGGGATGGAAAACTTCCAACATGAGAGACACAACTAGTGGAAATACACCCTCACTGAACACCTAGTTCTTGAAGCCAAAGAGGATCTAGACTCAAATGCAAACACAGAAGCTGAATCTGATTATGTCCCTGAAACACCTTTATCTAAAATTCCAGTTATTGGCAACAAGGAAAATGAAAAATATTTATTTAAGGCTAAGAACATTGTTTTCCCATCTTGATTCAATGCATCTAAGGAAAATACTCCTCTTTTGACTAATATTTTGTTAAATTCTATTGAGGTCATTCTTCTAATCGAGGAGGTTTAAGCAGGTTGGGTAATGGTGCATAAAAATAAATATATATTTCTAAGAATACCACTTCTCCATCTAGATTTATTTTCTCTCTATTGTTGTTTGGTTGTTCCCTAATGCCTTATTTATCTTTTCAGCCAGTAGCTTGTTATTCTACTATGGTGTTGTTGTGTCACTTTGCGGTTTGGTCATTGTTTTTTTCTTTGACAACTTGTTGTTTTTGGTACTATTCTAAGTGATTGTTTTCTCGTTGTTGGGATTTCATGTTTTATCTTGATTTTGATCATTGTTTTTATGTTATAATTTTAAAATATGGCTTTTGAGCCTTCTTTTACAAGGTTATAGTCCCTTTCAAAAAAACTATTTACCAATTATTTTTAAAAAATGTATACAAAATGTAACTATTTATACTATTATATACGAAGCTATATTTTCATTTTGTGTATAATGTGTAAGAGGAATAAAGTTACTAATACATGTATGCGTTGTAAGTGATTGGAACCATGCATAATCATGCCATTGGTACACTTTAGAATAGAAATTTAGTTTATATCGTTTATGCATTGTAATTGATATGGACATTAAATGAGTTTTATAAACCATGATATTATGTGTTATTCCACTTAGAGGATTATCAATATACGGATAATCCCTTATCATCATATGAGAGGACTATAATATATTCACCGAGTTATCCATTCACTCACATAAGAGGAACTTGCTAATGTGACCACTAATTTTCCATGAGAGGCCCTTGTCACATAGTACAACTATTTTTCTCTACAAGAAGAAGTGTTGGGTGTTCAAATTAGGATTGAGGACCCTTGAGGGAAATGTTATCTTGCTCCTTATAATTTTATCTACCATCGTGTTCTTATTCTATTAAGCTAAACTAGAAGTGTCGTAAATATCCCTTTCTTGTGTATAATAAGTGAATGGTTATTTAAATTACACCATATGAATTGAGAGTGGGGTGTCAATCCTAGGTGTTCTACATCCCTTCAAATAATGAATAAAATATAATCATGAGGTGGAAAACTTTTTTAATTAAAGGATATTGTTCTTATCCTAGTATTAATCCTATGGTGCATTATGGTATTTAAAAATAAAATAAGTTAATCTTAAGACCTTGTAAGAGGTTATCAGTGGATGAAACCTTGGAATATATGTGTCAACGATTGGAATAGTACCCAAGAAAAATTTTGAATGCTTAAACAAGATTTGAGTTTACACGTATAAAACATGGTTTAAACTTAGGTTTCCTGGTAACAATAAAATGAATTGTTTTATGTGGGACCATGCTCCTTAGATTAATAAATCCCTAGTTGGAAAATGAGTGATATATGACTCGTATGTGTCTTATAATGATGCAAACAAGAGACTAAAGTAAAAACATAAATGTATTAAGAATAAAAGTAAATGAGTTATATTTTGGTGATCAAATGTTACAATGAAAATAAATGAAGTGTAATCTTTGTGAGTGAAGGTTGTAGGGAAGTGAGAATATGAATTTTGACATGAAAGTTTATGATATTTTGTACATGAAATGTAATAAAATTTAAGGATGTTAAACAAATAAATTTAACTGTAATAAAGACTAAAGTAAATGAATTGTGTCCTCTTATGAGTAAAAGCTTATAATGATGCAGAAAATTTTATATATCAAAATGGAAATGTACATTCTTATGAATTTTAAATGTAGTACAAATTGATTCTCTAAAATAAAAGGAAATTAATTGAAAAAATGGGAACCAATAAATTTATGTATGATGTGGATAAATTGTTTTCTTTCATCTATGCCTTATGTTTATAATTATCGTTTCATGGTTTTTACATTTTGCGAAAAGTGTCATTTATCTATTGTTGTTATGATTGCATATTGTGTGTATTTGTGGGGGTAAATTCATAATTATTGTGGATAGAAAAAGTGGTGTTAGTGAATGGAGGAATAAGGAGTCGTATGTTCTAAATAGAGGAACCAAGGGGATTTTTGCCTAGTCTTAGTGGAGCGATAAGTGTAGTTTCAAGTGGAGGGATAAATGTATATTATATTATATCATATTTCATATTTCAATGGGAGGTTCTAAAGGCTAGAAAATATATCCTACTAGAGTGATAAGTACTAGTTTACAATGATGATCTCTTCCCTTACAAGTCTCATATGTAGACTTGATAGTGTACATTATTATTTTGGTGAGTTACTCTTCTTGCCCTCTTTAAATAATTTTTTTTTTCCTTATTGGTTGTTTATTATAGCATGTTTTCATATCTTGATGGCATTTTTAATACACGCATTAGTATGTTTTTATATTTATAAATTTTAGGGATTTTTATGGCCATTGGAGGAGGGATAAGTGCCATTATGGGGTATGGGTTTGGCTTATTATATGTGGAGGAAACAAAGGTTAGAGAGACTAGTCTTATTGTAGGGATAAGTCTTGATTTATGTAGAGGATAAGTATATATTTATATATGATATCGTGTGTTTGTTTGGAGGAACCAAAGGCTAGTCTTCCTTCCTTAGTGGAGGGATAAGTGAAAGTATTGACATCTGTTGACATCCGTTTACCCTTGACAAACCACTAGATGGTTTGGTTGTATTTTGTATAGTGCATATCTATTATGTTGGCATCACCTTATCCCTTGTCTTGGTTAGGTAATGATGTGATGCATGTAAATATTTAGCTCAATAATTTCCATGTTGATATGCGGTCCTAGGTGATGTTGTTTAAAAGAGAAAATATTGTATGCATCTTGGCCATGTATTTTGTGTGGTTGTTACATATAATATTAGATAATCGGTTCATATTCTCAAACCTATATATATATATATATATATATATATATATATATATATATATATATATATTAGTGATATAGCATTTTTGTATAAAATGGAAACAAATATGTGTATTGTGTTGTATTGTTCGCAACATACATGAATGTACCTAGCTTACCTCTTGATGTGGATTTTGATCTTCCAAAGTTAATTTTGATGATGCTACACTTTATAAAGTCAATATGTAGTGCGCATATTCTATCAAGTTGATTTTTATGACCATACATTGTCATGAATTATGAATGTTTTGTAAAGCTGTGTTACCCCATTATTAATGTGTGTGTCACCATGTATTGTAAAAAAATTCTCCATAGTGAAATGTGTATGTATCATAAAAAAATTATCATGTGTATGTGTATATGTACATGTATTGATCATATGTTATGTGGTATTATTTTTCTGTGAATTGGGGCATATGTTGAACTTATTACCCCTATGGTATTGCAATTTAATTACTAGTTCATTTTTCAAATATGTGTCATGTTGTGAGACGTAAACATATTGTGTAGTTATACATAGTTATGTATACCTATGCATAGTATGTTATTGATGTTATATAATAAATTGGTATGTTAGTAATTTGGTATTGTGTTGTGTTGTGTTACCCTACAACATAAATACCTACATGTGGTATCAAGGTGCAAGTGGGGAGTTTTGAGCATGGAAACTTGATCATATTACTCAAGATGAGTGTGAAATAGGATGTGGATTCTCTCATAGAATGAAAACACACTTGCATTTGTTTGGTATGTATGGAATTGTTCCACAAATACCATGCATATTGTGTAGCATGTGGACCTCAAGCTTGGTAAATGGAAATCCAAAATGATTCTCATTCCCGAAATGGTTGCCTTAAAGATGACCTTTGTATAGTCATTAATTATGTTGAGCCTTGTGAGATTATGGAGACTTTGATTTTAGAAGAGGATGATGAAGATTGATTATTTATTTGTTCCAAGTTAGACTCAATGATTACCTAATTAATGATATTTTGAGGTTGTTAGGTATTAGGATAAAGTTTTGTGTTGATGGGGCTCTTTGAGTTCAGGTCCATAGAATGACCCGACATGGTTTTGGTTTTATGATATCATTTTATATTGGGAGGTATACGGAATTTTCTCTCTACGAGGCATATGGAGTTTTTATATTTGTAATATATTAGATATTTGATGAGATTTGTGTCTAATCTCTTAGTCATTTATCATGATGTTTGAGGTTTGATGCCCTTTATTATTAAATGTTATATATTTTGATATTATTTTGACATTATTTGGGAAATACTTGTTATTTTGAACCATGTGCAAATTATTTGTTAAACAACCTGGATATGATGTCTAGTTACTATGTTGGGCATGTGTTGTTATATTCATATATTCATAATTCCTTTTACTGAGTGCTCTTAAATATGGATTATACTTGATATTTCCATAATTCATTGGTAGTTTCTTTTTAGTTATGATTTTTCTAAATATGAATTTGGAATGTTTTATGTTTTGGACATTGAATGAAGTGATGTCATGTATTGTTAGTACCATGTGAAAATAATGAAATTTAATTTCTAAATAATTAAACAATATTAAGAGCATTAAAATAACGCACTTGTATAATGAGAAAAATATTAATTTATGAGTATGTTTACGAGAGAAGCATGAGAAAACGTGATTGACATGAGTAATAAATTAATATTTAATTCAATAGATGAAGAAAACTACCAATATTTATAGAACATAACTAATTGGAGAGAAATTTCAAATTCTACTTGTACCCTTATGGTTAAATTTTAGTGACAAGATCCTTTTTCCTAGCAACATGATTCATTTTTGGGTTTTTTCAAAATTATGAGTGCCTCTTCGTACCTATAAATTTTTTTGTATTAAGGAAAATGATCTTATAAGGGATGGAAATGTAATTCCCTACCCCATCATATCTAGTTGATAAGATTATTTAAAGGCCATAAAATTTTGTTAAATGTGGTATTATCGACGTTTCCATGATTATAAAATCAATCACCATCAAGCATGTCATAAAATTTGGTTCTAATATGGATATATATTTACTAGTTAACTACATGAGATCAAACTTCTTTTGGAAACAACATGTTTGTTCTAAACAAGCCATAATCTCCGTCGAGAGAGAAATGATCATAAGTTAAAAATTTGGTTGTGACTTCTCAAAGTTTATTTTATGATTCAGTGTGAATTTTGGTACATAATTTCAAATCACAATCATATTTAAATAAAAAAATTGATATAATTATAATAATAAGTAATTATACCAAAAATAATAATGATAAAATTAAAATATTAAAATAAATAATAATACTAAAATAAAATAAAATAAATTATAAGAAAAATGAAGAAATGATATGTATAATAAGATGAATTTTGGACACCTTCCTATGTGCATGTACCATAAGGCATAATGGTTTTTGTTTAAAATAAAATTTTAATGATATTTCCCTTCAAAAGAGAAGAATGAAAAGATTTTTTTAAAATAAACTAAAGGTGAATGGTCCCGATTAGGGTTGTGTGGGAATTATCTTTAAGGGAAAATACATTTAGGAGTTCCCTTATGTCTTTTATCTATTACACATTTTTAAACTTTTCTTTCAGGGCTTGTTGGAGGAGGTAACCATCATGGAAGGAGAAGATCATCTTACTAGTTCACACAAAATTTTATTGTAAAATCTCTTTGTCTTGCTTAAAATAGGGGTCTTTGTTTTTATTTTTATAAATAGTGTAGATGGAAATCCTTGCTAGGAATAACACATAGGAATAAACTTACTCTATATCCATCCCTTGTGGTAAAAACATGGAAGATTATATAGGGCTAGAGAACTGTTTGGAAAATGCCTCAGTGAAATGTGCATGTTTCAGTGCTTCCTTATAATCATGCATGCTAATGTCAATGCCAACCACTTCCTATATCAAGCTCAATATCACAAAATTATGTGTTGAGGTTTGGTTTAAGTAGGATCCATACTTTTTCTCCCACAAAAAAACCTCCTACAAACACTCATTTTTATAGGGAAAACAGGTTTGTTTCATGTCGACATTTTTACAAATTGTGGGGTATGCACATGGCATGTGAACTAGTTGATGAAAAAAATCCTCACCTTATCGGGACAAATACAATGAGTTATTTCCTTGCTTCAAGCCAAGATCTTAAAAATAAAAATCATCAACATTTATGAAAATTGTGGGATTTTTGTTGATGCTTATAAATTATTTGATGAAATTTAAAAATGAGACTTCCTAAGGAAAGTGTATGTGGACCAAAAATACATCACCTCTCGTGCATAATTTCATCACCTCCAGGCATGTATTCTTTCCTTTTCCCGAACTTGATTTTAAAATTTACATTTCCCATGAGTTTGATAAAACATTAAATTTAGAATTTAAATTTTAATCAACATATTTCTATGAAATCATATTTCAAACCTCTTTAAAACTATTTTTGTTCGAGATATCCGACCATGAGAAAACATCATTATTCGGAAAAATATAACAAACTTAGCCCTCAACCTATTTTAAAAAATGGAAACCTTTTTACTTATGCCTTTGCATAGTGGATACATAACTCACTAAGGTCAAATACGAGAACAAAAACATCTATAATTTTTGAAAATATCCTTTAAATGTGTTAAATACCTTCCAAAATTAATGCACAAAAAGTGTTTACGATCTCACCCTAGCATTTTAAGCTGTTGAAAATTTTTTCTCCGTAGTATAGTGATCTAGGTGGAATATTTAAACTTCATTAAAATATTTGTTGGAATATTTTCTAAGTGGGTTTCTAGAGAAACTTGAAGAGATGATTCCAGGAGGCATCCACTCGGTGTTATAAAACTCCTTTGGAATCACAATATTCAAAATACATATGGATCCCAAAAATAAAATCTAATTTTACAAACATATTTTTTGTAGTATAAATAATAGTGTAACACTATTGGTTTGGCATAATTTCATCGAAAAACACATTTTTGTACCCATTTTGGAGCCACCTTGGCTTAGACTGCTAAAGTGTAAATACAATTTTTCACCAACTCAAGCGTTGGAGAGATTATTCCTATTTGAGATTCAATTCTCAATTTTGGGTGATGTCAATCTCGTTGGATTCTATGTATGATAGGGAATAGATTTTAAGTAAGTATTTTTCCATTTAGGTGTTTGGTGACCTTTTTACGAAGACATTTTGTATCCACTTGTGCTAGTTTACATAGTAGCATAACCTGAAACTTGTGGACCCATGTTGACCCCCTATGACATGTTTAATGGATTAAAAATGGGATGTTATGAGACATAAGTTTTAACCATGAATAAGTTTATTTGAAATACTTAAAACAAAATGGTAATAGAAAATCTCGATATGCATGAAAATTTCACTTCCTATTTAGATCACCCTAGTGAAAGTGAAAATGAGAGTTGTGTTGAAATCAAAAAAATTCACCAAAATCTAAAACATGTTATAAAGATATTAATTTACGTGGGAAAAAATTGATTGATATCTCTCTTATCTCTTTTTGATATGTGAACAAACTGGTTTCTTTAAAAAAAATAACGAATGTTTATCTCTACAATTCTCTCTCTCAAACTCGAAATATGTGGTTATGAATTGATATGTCAAGAAATAGTAAACTAAGGATCTCTATATAAAATATTATTACAAGTTTCTTAGAATTCTTAGATGGGAGTGGTGGGACCCATGTTAGTGTATTTTGTTGACCCATGATTACATGATTTCATAGGTTGCAGGTAGCATGGCAAAATATGGATGAATGATAATGTTGAATAAAAATTTATATACTGAAGTGTAACTATTTTTTATTTATATAATATGAAATTTTATTTTCAATTTGTGTATTATTACCTGCATTTTAATGTGGAAGAGGAATAAATTTACTATAACTCATATGCATTATAATTTATTGGAACCATGCATAATCGTGCCTTTATTACACTTTTAAAAAATAAATTTTAGAGAATTTATGCATTGCAATTGATATTGGAATTAAAAATTTCTCTAAAGCATGTTTTTATGTGTTCTTCCACTTAGTGGGTCATGACTAGATGAATAAAAACCTATCTTCATATGAGATAACTTTATTATCTTCACTAGTCATCATCTAATTGTATACATATGAGGAGCTTACTAATGTGACCACTTCTTTACCACAATTGGTCATTGTCACATGGGTGCAACTTTTTTTTCTCTACGAGAGAATATTTTTAGGTGTTTGAACAAAATTTACACCCTTGAGGGAAATGAGATAATTATCCCTATAATTTTCTCTATTATTGTGTCCTTATTTTATTAAACTAAACTAGAAGTGTCATAAATATCCGTTTGTTGTGTATAGTAAGTGAATGATCATTTCAATTACACCATATGTATTGAGAGTGGGGTGTTAATACTAGGTGTTCTACATCCCTTAAAATAATTAATAAAAGGTAATCATGACGTGAAAAACTTTTTTAATAAAAGGATATTGTTTTTATCACAATATTAATGCAATGGTGGGTCACGGTCTTTACAAATAAAATAAGTTAATCTTATGACCTCTTAAGATGTTATTGGTGGATGAAAACTTGGAATTTATATGTCAATGATTGTAATAGTACCCAATAAGACTTTTTAATGCTTAAAAAGAGAATTTGAGTTTTCACTTATAATATGTGGTTTAAACTTGGGTTACCTAATAACAATAATATAAATTATATCTCTTTGAAATGAACTCTATGTCTTTAAAGAAGCTGTAAAAGCTCATTTGGAATAAATTTGACATGCCTTGCGTTGACTCCAGAGGATCCTCTAGAGGAACTACTATTTTTTGAGATCCTAATAAGGTAATTGGTAAGATTATTCTTTCTACTTCCAACCACCTTGATGTTTCATTTAGCCGCGATCATCGAGTCTTCAACTTGGATTCTTTCCAATATTTATGCCCCCAACACCATTCATGGCCGAAGACAACTATGGAAGGAGCTGCAAGATTTTGGTGCTAACTATTTTTGGTTAAACTGGATGATTATGGGGGACTTCAATACTCCTCTTTCTCCGAGTAGAAAAAAGGGTGACACTTCTGATTTTAATATAGGTATGGATGATCTCTCTGACTTCATTGTTTCCTCTAATATTATCGACATTGACATTCAAGGAAACCCCTTTACTTGGTCTAATAGAAGGCTCGAAGAGAACCAAATTCAATTCAAACTTGATAGGGCCCTCATATCTGTAAATTGGATTCTTATTCAAATCTTTCAACTTTTTCTCTTCCCAGAGTTGGATCGGATCACAACCCCATAATTCTCAATATGTTAGAAATGGAGAACAAAAATCACTCTTCCTTTAAATTTAAGAAGATGTGGCTAGATCATCCTGAGATCTAGGACAAAGTTAAAGAGTGGTGGAGTATTGAGGTGGAAGAAAATGCTCTAGTTCGGATTAATTCAAAAACTCAAAAATGTGAAAAATAGGTCAAAATTTGGAACAAATCTATTTTTGATAATATCTTCATTTAAAAGCAACAATTTGAGGATGATCTCACTACCTTGGAAGGTAGGGTGGCAGATAAGGGTATGACTAGGGAGGACTACTTCCATGAGAAAAATATGCTCTCTGATCTTCACAATCTTTGTGCAAGAGAAGAATCCTATTGGAGGCAAAAATCTAGAGCCTTATGGTTGAAAGAAGGGGATAGGAACACCAAATACTTTCACATGACAACCCTCAAACATAGATCTCATACTAAGATTTTGGAAATCTCCCTAGTTGATGGATATATTACTTCTAACAAGGACACAATCAAAGTTAAAGTGTTAGTCTTCTATAAGTATTTATTAACCGATAACTCTCAATGTTGTACTATTATGAATCGACACCATGTTGGAGGCCATCCCCAACCTTCCTCTTAAAGGATTTAAAAATCTTTTGAATCCCACAACACTGGATGAACTACATAAATATATGTTTTCTCTTTAAGGAGAGAAATCTCCTGGGCCCAACATGACTTTTCTTAAAAAAAAAATCATAAATTTTGGAACATTTGTCCTTGTGACCTTCTCAAAGCGGCCAATGAGTTATTTTAAAGTGGAAAGCTACTTAAAGAACTCGATAACACTTTTGTTGTCCTAGTCCCAAATAAAAAATGTGTAAAGGACTTTGAGCACTTTAGGACCATAAGCCTTTCTAATGTAATCTAAAAGATATTCATAAAGACCTCGGCTACCCAGATTCAACTCTTACTGCTTGATCTGATTTCTAAATAGTAGATTGCATTCATGAAAGGTAGGCTTATTCAAGATGGTGTAGTGTTGGTACATGAGACTATTCACTCCATGGAGAAGAGTAAAAAGGTTGGGATGGTGGTCAAACTAGACATGAATAAATATTTTGACTAGGTCTCTTGGTCCTTTCTTGATTGTGTCTTGGAGAAATTTGGCTTCCCCCCTCACTTTAGGAAAATTATAAGCTCTTATATCTCTTCTCCCAAGTTCTCTATTATTGTTAATGGCTCACCGGTGGGGTTTTGTCAAGCAACAGAGGTCTTAGATAGGGGATCCTATATATCCTCTTCTCTTCATCATCATGGTTGACTCCCTTAGTCACTCCATTACTTGTTTTGTTTCTTTGAACTACCTCAAAGGCTTTAAACCATCCTCCTTCGAGCTTATTTTTTCCCATCAGCAGTTTGTGGATGATACCATCATTTTGTTGTTAGCCTCATTCATTGAATCCAAAACTTTGAAGCTTCTTCTCAAGCTCTATGAAGAATCCTCATGCCAACAAATTAACTTTGATAAGAGCTCCATGTTTCTCTTCAACATCCCCTCTGGAAGGCAGCTAAAGATTTCCCAAATCCTAGGCTGTGAGATCAACTCACTTCCCTCTACCTACCTTGGTCTACCCCTTGGTACTAAAAAAATTCTATGAATGTTTGGAATTATTTGTTTGACAGGTTTCAAATAAATCTTACGGGATGGAAAGGTACGGTCCTTTCAAGTGTTATAAAATGCATGTTGATTAAAAGCACACTTCAAATTCTACCAATATACATCATGTCACTTTTTTCCATCCCATCAGCATTCATATAAAGAATTTAAAGGATCTAAAATAATTTTCTTTTGACAAGCATGGAAGAGAATAATATAATTCATTTAGTTTCCTGGGACAAAGTCTACACTCACAAAAATCAGGAGCACTAGGTATTAAAAACATCATAATAATGAATATTGTAGTCATAAAAAGAATTGAAAGGATCCAAAATAATTTTCTTTTGTGAGGCATGGAAGATAAGAATAGAATTCATTTAGTGTCCTAGGAAAAAGTCTACAATGACAAAAAATCATAAGCACTATGCACTAAAAGCATCAGAATAATGAATACTACTCTCATTTCAAAAATGGGGTGGCACCTCATGACGAAAAAAACATCCTTAGACTGATATCTTTGGGGCTAAATAAATTTCTCAAAACTCTACTTTAAGTCTCTTTGGTGAGGATTCTCTTCCTACAAGCTCCCTATTCTCGGAATATTATCATCAATATTAGGAGTTTGGAAAAGGGAAGTAAATAGCAAATTTGTAATGAAGGAGATACTCTATTTGGAAAGATAATTTGGTGAACTTCCATGGTTTAAGGAATAAAACATCCAGGGAACAGATGAAAGACAACCTCACTGTAGCTTATGGACACAGGGTCAAAGATTACATAGAATGTGTAGATGGTAAACTTAAATGGAAGACTTTCCATACATATAAACCCAATCTTAGAAGCATTGTTTCCAACTTAAATAAAATCATTTCTATCATACATATTAGTCAAACTCAAGCCAAGGATGAGTTTATTTGGGTGGATTCTTTTGATGGGGCTTACACTATAAAATTTGGATATCAGATTTTCTCAGGAGATGTGCAGGGGGACTTTAATTGGAGTAGCATTTGGCATAAAGAACTCACACCCAAAGTCAATCAGTTTCTTTGGCGGTACTCAACAAAAAAAATCACTATTGATAATCTTATAAAGAGAGGTTCTACTTTGCCTAATAGATGCCACATGTGCAAGAATGAGGCTGAATCTATTCATCACTTATTGTTGCAATGCCCTTTTCTCAAATCCTGTGGGAGTTAGTATTTTCCAAATTTGAAATTACTTGGATTTTTCCGAATGATATAGTTCAAGCTTGGGAACAATGGCACCCACCATTCAAACATAACATGCTAAGGAAATTGTGGAGGTTTTCTTTCCCTCACACCTTATGGAAAATATGGAAAGTTAAAAACTCTCTCATCTTCAGAAGCACTACTAATAGTAGGAAAATACTTCTAAAAGAAATCATAGTTGAGTTGAAAGAGAATATTTTAAATTTCAAACCTACAAGAATTAATCCTTCCCACACAATGAAGAGAGGTTCCTAAATAATTAGAATATTGAATTGGGAAGCATCCCAACTAGGCATATCTTCATTGACAGGTCCTTGGTTAAGTGGACACCACCATAGGATGGTGGTATAAATGCAACTTTGATGGTGCCTCCAAAGGAAACCTTGGAGTTGCGAGGGTGTAATAAGAGATCATCAAGGGAAGATTATGATGGACTATGCTGGACCTATGGGGACGTAAAAAAACCACTATGCATAAACTCTGCTACACTCTGGGGTCTTTGTAAAGCTAAAAATCTTAATATTAACAAGCTCATTGTGGAAAGGGATTCTCTCAACATTATCAACAATATTAAGGGTCTTTTTCCCCCCAATTGGAATATTAAAGACTTCATACAAGAAGCTAAGGATAATTACAATAGTTTAATCAATGTTAGCATTCTCCACACCTATCATGAAGGAAAAATTGGCAAATCATTTTGCTAATGTGGGTGTAACTTGCAATAATTACAAGTTTTAGGAAAATCATAAATAAATCCCTAAGACTAAAAGGAAATTATGGAAAATTAGGCCTTGGACATCTGTCTCTATGGCTTGTATTGATCTCTCTTTCAAGAAAATGGTTTACTGCCACATTGGTCGGCCCACACGCTCAAGCATTCCTCTCAACCAATGGCAATTTCATTTATTTCCCATATATTTCTTTGGCTTTCTCATTTGTGCATAAACTTGTAAGACATTGTTTTGAGTTGTTGGCCCTCTTTAACAAAGTGTCCAAAAATCTACTAACATGGGAGGTCCACCATGTAAGGTTGAACCTATGTTTGATGCTTCTTAGAAAGCTAATGTTGATCTATGGAAAGCCATTGATGTCGATGGATTTACTAATTATATCCAAAGGATAAAGGGTTATGAGCAACACATTTCTATCCTCTTTATAAAGCATTGGAAAAGTAGGATTTTTACATAAAAGGGAAAATATTTCCCTATAACTGAGAACCTTATTTCTTTTTTTACTGGTTTGGGATTTGATGGAATAAAATTATTCCACAATAAGTTTGAAAAGGATGCAGAGGAGAAGAAGTTACTACAAGGGTCATAGAAATTAGAAATCAAAAAGGTCATAATTGTTTGTTCCTCCATCCCATCATGGTATGATGAAGTGGCTTGCATTTTTATTTGGTATGTAACTCGGAAGGTCGATTCTCTACCCTCCCCCTCCATCATCTAGTTATTTTAAATCATTTTTGTAGGGCTCCTAGGGTTAGTTTGGCCTACTACATTCTTCATCCCTTGAAAATTCTATCCATGAAGTCCACACCCATAGGAGAACCATGCCACTTCATCAAGGGGTCATTATGTTGATTCATCTCTACTGTCATGAAATGGTGTCCAATAACCCTTCCTCCTCCACCTTTCTCCCCCACTCAAACAAACCTAAAATGCTTAGGCATCCCTCTCCACCAGCTAGGAGGGTCCTTAAAATATCGATAAGAACAAAGAACACAATGTTGCCAAGATCTTGTTGAATATCAATCAGACTCTGGATGTCCCTCTTCCTCAGTTCAACCCCAAGGGAAAACAATCTGAGTTGGAGAGTATTGAGTTCAAATTGAAAGAATTTCTTAAGAAGCAGAAAACTTGGGAAGCCACTATTGACAAAATTGTTTCTAAACAATTAAATTATCTCATTATGCAGAAATTCGTTCTTGACTTTAAGCAAATCTGCTATGTGAGTGGCCTACTGAAGGATTTGTGGAAAGGGGGCAAGGCTACAAAGAAGGTGCTCTCTCCTCTAAAATAAAATATCTTGAACTTGTTTAAGGCATTGGAGGATATGAAAAGGTTTTTCAACAATGTCTTGGTTAGGTGGATTCTATCTTCCTTGTTCTTTATGTTTTTTGTTATTTTCGTGTTGGTTGTGTAGTTATTCTGTTACTATTATTTGGCTAAATTTTTGCTTCATCTTGGTATTTTTTCTTTACCTTTATTATGTTTTGCTCTATCTGGAAGCTTAGGCATTTTTCTGGGGTGTGGTCCCCATGGATTAAAAAACCACCTTTGTATCTTTTTATTATCTAGTTGTTAGGCTTGTAGTTGGGGTGTGGTCCCCACTCATCAAAAAACCACTTTTTTCTTCATGCTCTTTCGGGCCTTTGGGGTTTTTGTTATCCAAAGTATATGGTCCCTTCCAAAAAAACATTTACTAATAATAAAAAATAATATAAATTATATTATGTGGGACTTTTCTTTTTGCAATCCTAGATCGTTAATTAGGAAATGAGTGATATATGAGTTGTATGTGTTTTAAAATTATGTCGATATGTTACTATAGTAAACAACATAAATGTATTAAGAATAAAATTAAATGAGTTGTATTTTTTAGTAAATAACATAAAAGAGAGTGACTTGAAAAAATAAGAAAGATTTCTCTTAATGTAAGCTCCTACTCTTGTTCATTGTGTTATAACTCTATCTCCAACGTTTATAAGGGAATGACTTGGGGTAAGTTGGGTGAAAAGTATAAGCTTTCATGATTCATTGTTAAACTAGAAAGAAGGAAAAAGATAATACAGTCCTCCATAACCATTTTTAAGCTTTTCATTGAGCCATAGTGTAAATGATCACTAATTATGTCTTCTCGGGCACCTACAGGTATATTAGCTAGGGTTTGATAATAAGAAGCTTGAATCATTGAATTTGCGCTTGAAATTTTGGATATTTCAATTTAGGAATGTGAATAAAGGTTTTCAAGAGGTTTTAGAACGTTTCATTGGAGGAATTTTGAGTTCTTGATGACAGTAGACTATCATAGTGAAGAGTCATAGTGAAGGACTTAGAGAAGTGGGTAGTTTCCAAAGGAACCCTCCATTTTGTGAAAATTTGAGAAGTGAAACTTCCAAGATGAGTGTAAGCCCTTAATGGGAGTCTAAAAATATGTATAATGTTCCATGAGATCTCTAACCAAGAAATTTAGACATGATGGTTCTTATTGACAGACCTAGTTCAGGGTTTTATGAGGCAAAAAAAATCAAAGGGTGAGTTAATGGAAGTTAGGAGTTGAATTGAAACCTAGGATTTTGAGAGCATGTTGAGATAGCTTATAAAGGATTATTAAAGCCTTAAAACCTCTTATATGTCATTGAGAACACATTTTCAAAGTTGATTCAATCAACTCTGTTTAAGGAAGTTTGGGGAACTTTTGGGAAGATGTGGGGATTGAGTTGAATTTAAGACAAGTTAAAGTTGATATTAACTTGGTTTGGAGTATTTTAAAGGGTTAAGTTATTTGGAGAACTTGGTAGGAGGCCATAACTCAAGAAAATTACATGTTGATCCTTTAAAAAAAAAAAAGAAGTTGAAGCAAGAAACAGGTAAAAATGGTGCTAAGTAAGTAAAGAAGGGTTGAATAAGTTTAGTTGGATTTGATGATGCCTACATGAAGTGTAAAAATAAGTACAATATTTGGGAAGATTATTTGTGTGATATTGATCCAAATATAGAAAAAATTAGCCTTGTAAGCTTTTGAGATCATCACATTCCATATTTTAAGAAAATTGTTGACTTGTTGCCTTGGTGATTAAAATTATGATGATTTGGATTAGCTAAATACATCATTTTGGTATCGAGTGTGCATTGAGATTTGGATAAAAATTTTATTGCTACTAACATTGTTTTGTGAATGTGAAGAGAAAATTGACAAGGAGATATGAAAATAAGAGATATTGTGACCATTTTTGGACCATGGTGACATGATGCCACCATGGATGGAGAAGGAAAAAACATAGAGAAGAGGATATAATAAAGTAAGTACATGAAAGGATTAGAGAATAAGAGTAGTAGAGGAGAATAGTGAGGATGATAGAACAAAGGGAAACATGTAGAGACAGAGGATTGAGGGATATTAAGCCCCATGGATTAGATTTGACATATGAGGATGATGAGGAGGTGGAACCATCAGCAGAGATGGATAAATAGGAATTGGGAAAATAACTTTTGAATTTTATGAATCACAAAAAGAGAACATGAAGAGAGAGAGAGAGAGAGAGAGGAAAAGAAAAGAGGAAATAAAGAAGTAGTTGAAAAAGAGAGAGAGAGAGATAGAATTGAAAAGGAGATGCAAGAGTTGAAAAATTAAGTGGCATTGTTGATGGAAATGATAGAGAGTCAGAGAGAAGAAGAAGAAGCAGTTGGAATAGTGGTGAAGAAGAAGGTAAAGTGGCCATTAGAGCTGATTGTGAAGAAAAAAGAAAGAGAGAGAAGTTAATAAGAGAGATAAGAGAAGAAGAGAGGAAGTTGAGACAAGAAGAAAAGAGAATGAGAAGACAAGAGAGAGAGGTTGAAAAAGAAGTGGTCTATGAAGAAGTTCAAGATCTAGATGAGGAAGAAATAATTGCAAGCTTCTTGGCTTGCCTTGGAAATGATGAAAGAGAGGAAGATGAAATGGAGCAGCAGAGTGAAGATGAGAAAGATCTCATGGATGAAGCATCATATGAGGCTAAAAGGCCTCCTTGTTTTTGTTCTAATGTTTCTTTTGAGTGTGTGCATGTAGGTGATAAATATGAAAGCCTAGAAATGAAGGAAATTTCTAATGAAGAAGTTGAAGAAACTGAAAATGAAGAGAGAATGATGAAGAAGAGCTAACAATAGAGGAAGAACTTTTTTGGCAGCAAATCATGGAGGAATATGAGATTTCATAGCTATTTGAGAATGAAGAAGACTATCAGAGAGCCAAAGAAGAACTTGAGGATATATTACAAGCTAAAGAAGAAGATATGAATATTGAAGAAGAGAGTGGAGAAGAAGAAGCATATGGAAAAACCTATTTCCTTTATGAAGACAAAGAACCAAGAAATGCATAGGACTGAGCTAATGAAGGGTGAGAAGATTAAAGACAAAGGGAAGATTAGAGTAAAGGCAAAGAAACAAAGGAATTGGAAGAAGAAGAAGAAAAACTATGAGGTTTCATCTTTTCCTACCCTTGGAGTATGATACACGAGCATCACTTCATGTCTATGAATAAGTCATAAAGATGTAAATTTTTGTTTGCTAGTATGATAGCTGAGTATTAGGGGTCATTGATTTTTTTAGTTGGAGTCTAAGCCTTTTGATATCCAAATGAATCCTTTTCCTCCAAGAGAAAAAAATTGAATTTTAGAACCTTTTAGCTTGTTGCGATAGCTTGGAGATAATAAGCCTAATTTATGGGTGAGATGAGGTAGTTGGGGATAGTATAAAAACCTCTCTTTGGCTAGGAAGCATGTCAAGATAGTTGTGCTTATAAAAATTAAGCTATATTTCCTAAATATTTCAAAATATAACATGTTTTCATATGACTAAGGGTGTCTAGAAGCCTGTATTTGATTAAGTATATATGTAGGACTATATATTGTAAAATTTAATTATCTATAGTCATTCTTATCTGGATAATGAATCATTTGTAAGCTTCAAGGAAGGTATTGAAGGAAAAATAATTCTTGATGGTTATTTTAGTGAAGGTATTGAAAGGAAAGTTAGGATTGATGTTTTTTATGATTCTCGGTAGTTGTTATGAAATACCAGATTTTCTTGTTCTTGGAAAGGGTTATTTTTCTCAAAATGAATAAATTCTTAGTTCTGATCATGTAAGTGTAAATACACTGATTTTTGGATAGTTTTTATACATTATTAATGTTGATACAATTGATTATCTTTGAGTGACTCGAGTGCATGCTTTACAACTGAGATAAAAATTTTGAGTGGGTAAGTTGTAATCTTGTTCCACATTTAAAGTTATCCTTTTTGTTGTTGCGAGTAATTTACATGTTTCTTATGTTTGTCGGGGTGTGGGTGAATGATTTTTCAATCATTGAATGGCCTTCTTGACCTTGGAATGAACAATGGGTGGTACATGAACTGTGTTAATCATGATTTTTTGATCTATGAGAAAGTGATTATATGAATGTATGCAATTAAGAGGTTATTGTATGTTGAAAATCAAAGTAGTGAGATTTCTTCCTCTTAATTTGAAAGCAGAGCATAGTTAACATTACATTTGTTGAACCACTTTACATATTGAAGAGAATGGTTTCTAAATTGTATTGAGCATGGATGTGGTATCCCTGAGTAAAAGATAATGGTATTTATATTCAAATCTGAAGGTGTGCATTTTGGGTGCATTGACTTGCATGTATATGTAGAGTGATATTTTGCAAGTTGAAAGGTGATTGAGATTATAAAAGGAAGTGAAAGATCTTGTGATAGGTATGTAAAGTCCTAATGATTAAAATAAAGTTTGCAAAAGGAGAAATAAACGTGTGGGGTTGAAATTCAAAAACTGTGATCTTCTTGCTTGTCAAGGTTTCACCGTGATAATCAAATCTGGAAACTGTGATTGTTAGTTATATCAAGAGAAGACCTCCTTATCACTACATTCTACAAGAAAGGCCTGATATCAAGGTAAAGAACATAGAAGAGAGTGGCTTGAACAAATATGAAATATTTCTCTTAATGTAAGTTCCTACTCTTGTTCATTTTGTTATAACTCTATCTCCAATGTTTATAAGGGAATGAATTGGAATAAGTTGGGTGAAAAGTATGAACTATCATAAGTCATTGTTAAAATATAACAAAGGAAAAGGATAAGATAGTACTCCATAACCATTTTTAATTCTTTCATCGAGCCAAAACTTCCAAGATGAGTGTAAGCCCTTAATGGGAGTCTAAAAACATGTATAATTTTCTCTAAGACCTCTAACCAATAAATTTAGACATGACAATTCTTTTTGACAAACCTAGTGCAGGGTCTTAAGAGGCAAAAAAAATCAAAAGGGTGAGTTAATGGAAATTAGGAGTTGAATTGAAACCTAGGATTTTGAGGGCACGTTGAGATAGCTAAGAAAGGATTATTCAATCCTTAAAAACCTCTTAGATGTCCTTGAGAACACATTTGCAAAGTTGATTCAAGCAACTCTATTTAAGGGCAGTTTGGGGAACTTTTGGGAAGAAGTGGGGATTGAGTTGAATTTAAGACAAGTTGAAGTTAATATTAACCTAGTTTGGAGTATATGATAGGGTTAAGTGATTTGGAGAACCTGATAGGAGGCCATAAGTCAAGAAAATTCCATGTTGAACCTTTAAAAAAATGAATCAAGAAACTTGTAAAAATGATGCTAAGTAAAGAAGGGTTAAATAAGTTTAGTTAGCTTTAATGATTCCTACATGTAGTATATAGATAAGTACAAGCTTGGGGAAGATTATTTTTGTGATATTGATCCAAATATAGAAAAATTTATCCTTGTAAGCTTTTAATATCCTCACATTATAGAGTATAAACAAATTGTTGATTTGTTTCCTTGAATGATTAAAATTGTGATGATTTGATTAGTTGAATACATCATTCTTGAAGTTTGAGTTGACTAAAGTGTGACAAAGTAAATGAAAGTGAATTTTCCCCTAATTATTAAATATTCATGCTCAAATGTTACAAAATGAGACCAAAAACATCAAATAAGGACTCTTTGAAGAAACCAAGTAGCTCTATTGGCACAAGACGAAGTTTTATGTATTTAACACTTATAAATTATTACCTAGGGTTTGATTTTAAAACCCTAAGCGTGATCTAAAATCATAAGAGAATAAATTTTGATAAGTATGGGTATTGGTATGCTTACTCTCAAGATGTGAAGTCTCATAACCAATTTCATTTTTGCATAAGAAAACCTATCACATGAAGTACATAGACCATCAAGCTCGTCTCATAATAGTGAATAGAAAAACTCAATCTTGCACACTCTATCATGTATGGATCATGAAGCTCTATTTCGTGCTTTGATTATGAAGGATACTAAATATGTATTCAAAAGTATTCGTAGGTCATAAAGGTGGAATTATACTCTCTAAGGGAGATCATAGTGTTTTTAGAAATGATCTTTGTAACACATGATTGTGTTATCACACAATTTGATAATCAAAAAGTAAAGGACTACTATCAAAGGTTCAATAATTTAAATAATTTTCTCTACATTTTGTGAGCCTCTCAAATGTAATCAGACATTAAATGGATTTCTTATCTTTGATCATGCTTGAATTCCACCCTGCATGTATTCAAATGGAAATGTAAAGCACAAATGGTGAAGGATAGATACATATTGGAGTTGTTTAAAGAATTTTTAGAGTAAGTATTGTATATCCTTAGTGTGACTCTATGTACAAGGATATGTTAGTCCTAGAAAGCAATTATTAGCTTGCTTTAAATACATGATGAATATAGTGACTAGTATAATTTGATGGAAGAAGGCATTTCATGATAATTTTGGGAAGCTTAACAATCTGACTACGTGTGAATTAGTTTCTTGGTTCCTCTTAAGCATTTCAAAATTCATTATACATCATAATTTACAGAGATTAAAAATTACTTGGATATATTTGATCCTATCATGCTATTTATGATAATGGCACTTAGGTTATGTGAGGAAAAATTCTCTTCTTGTTCCTTGTACGTGCAATAATGTGTGTGAAATGAAGAGACCTTAGAAGTGAAGTGAAAAATTCTTCAATTTTTGAAAGTGAAGCATTGTGAAACATAAGCCAAGAGGTCATGTGAGGTGTGTATATTAAAAGGCTAACTTTTATGTAGTTTTTTTTGAACTATGAAGGATTACGGACATATGCTAAAACTTAGAAGGGGAGTATACATGTTTAGAAAATAAATATTATAGATGTTCTTGGGATCACAGAAAGTGATGAAATCGGTATGGACAGTCTTAAAATTCTATAAAATCTCATTTGTTTGAGAGTGTATACGTAATTGAATCATGGAAGATTGTAACAATACATTTTGTAGAGATACTTATCTTGAAGATGAAGAAGAACATATTCTCCTTGAGTCTTGAGTTGTGAGTTAAAGTGTAATAAATGTTGAATCATACGGGATATTTTTGTATTCATTTTGAAGGAAGATAACATATCACATATATAAGTGGTCCTTGAATAAAATGATATGATGTAATTAGAATATAAATATCAATAAGTGTACAAGAAAGATCCTTGGACACATGTAAATATGTTTAGAGCTTGAAGGAGCTTGGAATTGTGGAGCATGAGAAGAATCAAGTGATCAAAAAGATTGAATTATTACAGAGACCGAAAACATGCAAATTACGAGCTTGTTTGTGTAACTTAATCGGGAAAGGCATGATATGTGAGTGTAAATGAAAGTGATCTTTGTATGATAGAAATAGAGTACTGATTAGATGATCATAAGAGAGTAGATAAAAGGTAAAATTGAGAAGGATATTGAGCTAATCTAGTGGTCATTGTCGGTTATAGAATACAAAGAAGTAATTCTAATCAAAACTTTGAACAAGTCTAATTTCCAAGTTAGCATGTGGGGAGTTGTTTCTTCCATGTAAGTTAAAGCTTGCTAAAGGTCAATTGATGCTAGACTAAATTTGGGAGTTAAAGCTTCCGAGGTAAGTTGAATCTTGTAAAATACCGAGTGGTATCTTGGTTAAATATTTGGAATTGCAGCTCCATATTGAGTTAAGGATCAACATGAAATCATGTAACATTTACAGGACATTCTTTTCCTAAGCTAGTTCTTGGTTTTAGTGGGTTTTTTCCTAATTTGGGTTTCCCACATTAAATTTTGTCTCTTTATATTATCTCTCATTCTAGTTGCTTATGGATGTTGGTTTGATTGTGATGATACATTAAGAATTAAGTGAATTTATTTGTGAGGTAAAAATGGAACAGACGTTGATTCACCCACCCTCTCAGTGTCATAATTTCCAACATGAAGGTTTTAGTGGAATGAGAATAAAAAAACTGAAATGAAATTTTGTGATTTTGTGTACATAAAATGTAATAAAATTCAAGGATTTTAAGTGAAGAAATATAACTATAATAAAGACTAAATTAAATGAGGTGTTTCTTCTTATGAGTGAAACTTTATAATTAATTGGAAAATTTTCTATATAAAAATTAGAATGTACATTCTTATGAATGTTAAATTTCATACAAATTGATGTTGTAAAATAAAATTCAATTAATTTTAAAAATGGGAACCAATAATTTTTGTATGATGTGGATGAATCCTTTTCTTTTATCCCCCACTTTTTTACAATTATTGTTTCATGTTTTTCTCTTTTAATAAAACTTTAATTTATCTATTGTTGTTATGATTTAATATTGTGTACATGTGTGGGGGTGAATTCATCATTTTGGTAGAGTAAAATGGTGTTGTTAGTGAAGGGAGGAATAAGGAGTTTTATGTTTTATATGGAGGAACCAAGGGGATTCATGGCTAGTCTTAGTGGAGTGATAAGTGTTGTTTCAAGTGGAGGGATAAGTGTATATTTGTTATATTATATTGCATGTTTTAATAGGAGGAAAAAAACACTGGAAATGATTTCCTATTGGAGTGATAAGTGGTAGTTTATAATGATGACCTCTCTCCTTGAAAGTATCATATGTAAACTTGGTAGTATAAAATCATTATTTTGGTGACTTACTATTCTCACCCTATCTTTAAATAAATTATATTTTCTTTCTTATTGGTTTCTCATTGGAGTATTTTTCAGATTGTGATTGCATTTATTAATGCACACATGCATATTTTTGTCTATGTATAAATTTTGGAGATTTGTATGGCTATTAGTGGAGGGATAAGTGTTCTTGTAGCGTATGGGTTTAGTTTAATATGTGTGGAGAAATCTATGGTTAGATAGATTGTTCCTAGTGGAGAGATAAGTGTATATTGACATATTATATATTGTGTCTTTATATTTAGGAACCAAAGGCTAGTCTTTATTCCTTAATGGAGGCATAAGTGGAATTATTGGAATATTTTTCCCTTGAAAACCATTGTATGGTTTGGTTTTGTTTTGTATAGTGCATATTTGTTATGTTGGCATCACTTTTTCCCTTGTCTTGGTTATTTATTGAGGTGATGTATGCTACTCTTTGGCCCATGAATTGTCATGTTGTTATGTGGGACCAATTGATGTTGTTTAAAAATAAAAATATCCTCATCTTGCCCATGTATTTTATGTGGGTGTTACAGAATCCTCTTAATCTACACATAAGAGGAGCATATCATCAAAGGATTTCCTATATAAAAGGTATATAAAAAAAAATTGCATGGATAGGACATGACAATGTTTCCATTTTGGGGGCTAGCATATTTTTAGTGAGTACCTTCAATAAGATAGATGATGATGTTAGTGTACCAAGGGGAGGAATCGATTTCAAGATTTTCAATATAGTAATTCACTCCATCAATAAGCTCAATATCTACTAAGTCTCTTGAATATAATAGATTATTAGTAAACCAATAAGAAACTATATAACCCTTGATATAATTTTATTTGATGTATAGTAAATAAAACTTTCAGAGAAGTGTGACTAAGTGAACAAATTTTATAGAGTGAAATGGTTGCATCTATAATAAATATAGGCCTTGGGACTTAACAATAACCATAATTTTCTAATTTAGCATATAATGTCATAGTCATTTAGTTTTAAACATTAAATTAATACATTTATTATTAACTTGGAAATAATGATTTTTTAAATCTAGGATGTCAGGATTGATGAATTATATGAACTATTCTCTACCATCATCATCTTCTTTGGAAAGCATGCAAGTTATAGAGACGGTGGTTGTATGTACATATAAGATACTTAGTTTGTCATACCATGGTGCTATGAGGGTGGGAGGTGCCACATCCTGCATTTTCATCTCATGTGGTCGCAAGATAGGGTTATTGGCGTGAATTGGATCATGAGGATTTGGGGATGAGAAGAGTTACTCGGCTAGTGTCGCAGCTAGGCATACACATGTTTTCCCTAAAAAGGATGAACATGTTTACGCGTAGTTGAGAATATAACTTTGTAACAATGCTTGTCACCAAACACTTACAAAATACCTTGCATTAATACCTTATTTTTATTTCTTTATTTTCTGAGTTTCTTACCTTGCTGAGTATGATGATTTCAATTATTGGATACTTTGTTTGGTTATTGTACTTGTTATTGATATTTTTAGTTTACCTTTCTTGCTAGAAGTAATAATTTGTAAAGTATGGTTTAATTTATACATGGTTGTAATACATTATTCATTATGAAAAAATAACGGTGACTATTGAATGTACTAACTCTTTTGATACTAATGATCATTGATTATACAAAAAAGAGAGGGTCTTCAATCAGAACAGGTAAAACATTGGATTCATTAAGGTAAAGGTTTGAGTATCTTCATTACGAAAAATTGTTGGTATAGTTACTTGGTTATGATTATTTACAAATCTATCTTATTGCATGAGCATAAAGTATTTATCATAATTCATCTTTCATTTTGGATTTAACTTGTTGAGTTGGTTAATCACCTTGCACTGATCAATACTCCTTTATTGATGAATGTGTGATTATATCAACATCTTTACTTAAATTGCATGATTGGTTTAAAATGGTTTGTCAACATTCCTATGGTTGGATAGTTATATTGATAAATGTGGGAAGGTAATTTTGTATGGTCTAATAAAAAGGTTAAATACTATGGTCTTAGACCATATATATGCATTAGCATAGGTTGTGAATAATAATAAGGGATAAACATATTTATTGACATTTTTAATGTTGTAAGGACCACCAACCATATTATTTGGTAATGTTTTGTTTGGAGTTGATATTAATTCTACCTAAGTTGAATGGCATTTGTTAATATAGTTTATTGATCAAATTACGACCCATGCAAATTATATAGTTTATATTTTAGTATTTGACTACTCAAAATATTCGAGTTGGTTTTGGAGGAATTTTTGGAATGGAAGTGTTGGTTGAATGAATGGCCACTACATGTCACCTACATAAGTAATGGCACTTAGTGCTTTGGGAAGCCCAAATATTCCTCTGGAAGCTATCCTACATACTTGGGTTTTTATTTTTAATTGTTGCATGCAAACTTGAGCACTTTCCTCTCCCTCTCGAGTTGTTACATGCGTTTTCCTTTTTAATTTTTGTTGATCTATTTTTGGAGGAAATAATGATGTAGTTATCAATTTATAGTTACATTTTAACTTGGGATTTTGGGTTATCATTGCATGTATATATGTCCTATTGGTTTTTACCAAAAAGGATACTTAGAGGAATCCTTCTTAAAGTTTGAATATTTTTGTAGAGGCTTAATAGGCATGGAAATACCTCTCTCTATCTTGTTATCTCATTACAAAATGATGGAATGTTTTTGGTTGTTTAATGTGTTATTATTGAAGTTTATGTATGTGTAAGTTATCTCATTGAATTGTATAAATTCAATTATTTCTTTATTTGGGTTTTCTCACCATTCTAGGTGTTCGATTTCACACTTAAGAAGTCTTATTAGGCAAGTTATTTTATGCCATTTCTTTGGAATGTGTTTAGATTTCCAATAACATTGGGTAAAATTATTGTTGGATGTTGGAAACTTTGTTTTCCTAATTTATAAGCCATGAATGATTGGAATAATAATTTTATTGTGTTTAACCAAACACGTAAGTTATGGTGTTATTCTTTGAGATAATATTGGATCGAACCACCTTGATGAATGTGGGAATAACTAACTATTTTTCTCTGTGATCGGTATGATATAAAGTCACCATACTCAATTGGAAATGGGTCAATGAACCTTATTACTTTTGGGGAATATATAACCCATAGTCTAGACAAGAAGGATTTTTAGAATATGTTAGTTATGAACATCTTCTTGAGTCACATTCCTTATGGGTTTTCTTGCACCAAGTTTTTGTTATTTAAATCTATATGTTTAAGATGTTGGTTGCAAGTTTACAAACCATGACTTAGGAGTCATTGTGCTAAAATAGAAGGTTGGTTGAGTTTGAACTCAGTCGCTTTTTATAGTCATTATAATTTGAATACAACTGGGAATTTGGGTGTTGTGTTGACTATTTTGATTTGAGTATTATGGTTCGAATTTTTATCTCAATATGATTATTAATCGTAGATGTTATATTTTCCTTCCGATTAAATATTGAATCATTTTTATTGATGACTTCAATATCTTTTATTGAGCTTGAATTATGATTTTAAAAATTGAAATGTGTTCCTCCTCTAAATGAAACTTTGTCAAAAAAAAATATTGAAATTTTTCATTTCAAAAAAAGGGAAATGGGTTAAATTTATTCATTTAAAATTTCATATAGGTTATCTTTCCAAGTAAAATCTCTGAAAAATGATTCTTGTGTAAATATGACTATGTAGGAGGTAAGTATAAATAATAAACAGATGTGTGTTTTTTATTTTTCAACAATATGGTTAATTTCACATGATAGGTTATCAGAAAGATTAAAAATTTGAATATTTTGAGACTATTCGACCTCTCTCAAAAATTGTAAAAGGAAGTTGTGTGTGATTTATGATACTAGCTAGCTCTATAGGGAACTTATAATTTGAAGGCATGTGCCATAAATAATTTTAGCTTGAGTTTATATCTTAGTAAGTTAATGGTTCATTTCTTTGATTTCTCTTATCAATTGAAGTAGGAAGTGTAAGCTGTGATTCTTAAGATATAAAGTTGTTTGGTTAATGAGATACTGACTAATTAGTATGCCATTAATAAATGATCTAAGTAATTTTGGATAGATATCAGAATGAAAGATAGGAGTTTGATTTATATTGATAAATAATTTATTTTAGGTTTAATAAATTTTATTGGAAGTGATTCTTGTTTATTGACATTAAATCAATCAGTTTATGTTCAATTATTTTGTAGTAAAACATCTAGGAAAAGAGATGTAGATCCATGCTAGTTCTTGGAACTGACCATGTACATTATCATTTTTATCGGGAGAAATAAGTATTACAAGGAAATAATTAGGTTGTTTACATGCATTCTCATCATGCGATAAATTATTTATCTGATTTATAATCGTTTATTTAATGTATATTTAAAATTGGATCATGTAATCCTTATTGAGCTGAAACATTGTTTCACAAAGTTGTAAATGGAATTTGGCCAATTATATCATTCTATAATTATTATTGTACTTTTTAAATAAGGAATTATCCTTAATGAGTTCATGACATATTTTATTATTTGACTAAATCCTTATGTGATGTAATAATGATGTACGTTGATTTCATCAGCGGTTGTACTTGTAAATGATTGTGAAACAAATTGAACTTGATTACTTATTTGTACTTTATGATATCATTTAATCTAAATTATTAAATGATAAATATTACAAAGTTAATCATAACATAATTATTTAATGAAGTAAACAATTAATGTTGTTTTGGGATAGCGGAACAAGAGTCGTGAAATAAATGTATATTTCTTAGACTCGATCATAAGAGGACAAAGTTAATAATTGTTCCATTATATAGTACAACCAATTATTACATGAATGTCTAATTGTACCTTTTATACTAACTAGATAAGTGGCATAATGATGTCAAAGTACAATAGTACAACATTTTCAAATCAGTTATTAATGATTAAGTAAGAATGAATCATTCAAATTAATGTTGATATAGAAACTTACACAAATGATTAAAAAGGATGTATATCTCTTTTTAAGAGATACTTAACTTAGATAATGATAAGGTCTAAAAACAACATTATCTAATCAAGGTTAGGAAAATTACCTAATCTTAATATGATGATTTATTTGAAACTATTCCTAACGACGAAAATCGTAAAGTGACACTTGAGTTGGAAACCTAGAATGAAAATATTAAATGTGTTAATAATAACTTGTGGTTAATATTATAATCATCTTATGTGTTAAGTAAGAATGGTCTTTAATTCCTACCTATCGAGTTGAATGTACTCTAACCGTACCATCTTAGGATGGCTACGGGAAGGGTAGTGATTACTTTTATGGGAGTCAAAAGTAATCATTATCTTTCCCATAGGGGTCCTAAGTTGGGATTGTTACGTACACTCAGGTCAAGAGGTGAGACCTATATTTCAAACCTTCTTAATACATTAGTTTAAAACATTTAATTATTAAGATGAGATCTAGATAATTGTGTGGAATGATGATGCGGTGATGGGACAAGTTTCGAGTGACTTATGTGCGGTCACGAAACTAAGCATGCAAAACATAACTTGAAATATTTTTACCTAAGTAGTGTACTAGTTGGTTACATTGTCAGTTCACCGAGTTCCAATAAAATGGTGTGAGATACTAGATGAAACTTAGTAAAATAATTTTTAGGTAGACACTTGGAACTGTATTAGTTCACATACCTAATAAAAAGGTTAACCAATTACATACAAGCTATGTACACTTGGATAAAGTGGTGATTAAGGAGATCGAGTGGATCTAATAATTATGCACACTAGACATGCTGATGATAAAGGGAATTAAGTAGATCTAATTGACCTTTACAATTACACATGGTTATGATGTTATCATATGGAGTATAAAACTATATTAATCGCTAGATTAATATTATTGATTATAAAATCATTGAAGGCATGTAATGGGGATTAAGGGTTTTTTTTTATAATCATGTAATCTAGAGTTGTTATAACATTTGGTGTTACAGGAGGAGATATGAGGAATTTACTAATTAACTAAAATGCCTCATTGAAATCTTGGGTCCACTCAATTGCATTATCCATTTTTAGTATATTATTGATTAGGTGGCAATGAAAGTGAGTTTGGGATAAATCAATGTATGGATCTTGAATTTCCCAATAATGATATAATCTAAATTTTAATAGTCGATGGGGCCACTATATGATATATAAAATTTTGGCGGGATCTACTTCGATGCCTCATTTGGAAATGATATACCTTAGGAGTTTTTACTGTCACCTCACATACATACTTCTATCGATTTAAAATAATGCCAAATTTGATGATTCATCTAATAATGATGTGTAACAATCCCACATGATCTTCCCTCTTCCTATTCTTGGCTATAAATTCATCAATGTAAGATTCAACAATTTATAGATTAGACCATGGAAGATTTGGTTCATTTTTCATTGGTAAAATTCATCTACATTTTTAAGACGGAAGGCGTGAATGAAAGAAGATTCCCTAAGGGCTACTAAATGAAGCCTTTCTTTGATCATATTTAAAAATGAACAATTGATTGTATCTAGGAAACCATCCATGATCAAAATAATATCATAATTAGTAGTATCATCAAGTATAAAATTGATGGAGGGTAGTGGGAAATCATCCTTGGGAAAGCTTTCTTGACATCATAGAAGTCAATGTAAAACCAAATCTTAAGTTATTTTTGTGAATAAGAACGATGTAGGAAACCTAATTACTATAATTTACTAGTTAAAAAACCAACTTTAAGGATTTTTATGACTTTATATTTTACCATAAGTGTTATTTTAGTCTTTATAGGTCATAACATGTGTTTGACTAGTTTAAAACTAGGATTCATCACTAAGTTATAGACGATGATGACATATTTTTCAATTATAGTCATGTCAAAATAGGATAAAACCGTCATTTCAATAAATTTATACATATTATTATAAATTCAAACAATCATTTTCTCACATTTTGGTGAATTTATAGACTTTAGTCTCTATATTGGATTCCATTCTTACTATTATGAAATTCCATTATTTTAAAAATTGGATTCCAATATTGACATTATTAGATTTTATTGTAGTGAATATTCAACTCATATTTCAATATTATTAAATTTCGATAATGCAATCTTTCCAAAAAAACATAACAAGCTAAAATTTCACAATATTAATTCCATTTTCCTAAGTATTATCTATCATGTATAGATTCCATATAATAACTCATGCTTGAAATCTTGACACAAAATATAAAATTATAGATTAAAAATTTCCTCGGTATATTTCATATTGAGAGATAGTATAAGCTAGATTTGGAAATATTGTGTCTCATTATATATGATTACCATTATCAAGTTCAAACTATCCAATGTTTCTTACAAAACATAGAAATCATTAAATTTTTATTATAATTACTATTATTAGGTTCAAAGTATAATGTGTTTCAAGTAGATTCCTTATAATAAACCATGATTTAATGCTTGACAATGAATTTATAAAATTACATTAAAAGATACCTTAGTATATTTCGAAAGAGATTTAGCGCCTTCTAACCTTGGAGATAAATTTTCCATTATGTATAATCATAATATATAAAAATATATAGTTGTACTTATCTATGCACATGGATATGTCCTCTTACTTTACAATACCCATAACACTTCCACGGGTGTATTTTCATCCTATGTATTACATATTTTTGGGTATTTCAAACTTTATAATGTAATAAATTTGTAGAATCCCTTATGGAGAAGATATGAAAATTGAATTAAATGTGTAATGTTACACTTTGATAAAACCTTTCTGTCGAATACGCTTATTTTATTGTTTAAGGCCATAAGTACCGAGACACAATATTATGCCACATGTCTTCAATATGTTACATTTGTTTCTAGATACATATTCCAATTTCATTCCCTAACCCTTTTGACTCTTTCCCATCTATAGATATGAGCTATTAATGCATGTTTCAATCTCACATCTCCAAGATTTCATCCAATTCAAAGGTCTTTGAAAGCATGGGATCATGATGCACATCAAATATTAGTAAAACATTATCATCATGTTTTTTTCCATTTCACACAAGCACAAATATTCACTTATTTCCTCTCATTTATAAACCTTAAACCCGCAACTCAAACATGTTAAAGACTATCAATTTTGAAAAACACATTCTAGACAATGAATAAAAATTCTTCATGGATTGTCCCTAACAAGAGGAAAGAATGTTTTCTCATATTTAGTTAGTTGTAAATGGTGTATTAAATGATACATACATAATTCATATATTAATTGAGAATGATTTGGAAAATAAATTTCAAATAACCCACATCATGACCCAAAACTATGTAATTTTTATACTATTATCTACATTAAATATATCTACAAGCTATGCTATATAAAGCATCATATGGTTTAGTTAATAAAAAATCTAATAATTAAACTTGTTGTAGTTGGTCAAGGTATGCATGAATGGCATCATGTCCAAAACTTGGTATTTTAATTTCATTTCCTTTCTAATTCTTCATTGAAATCCATTCCAAAATAATGTTGTCCACATCAATCTCCAAGGTTTCTCTTGATTTATGCCAATATTTCTTTTTTGTATACATTCTATATTTTTATTTATTTTCCTATGGGTTCCCACCAATACTATCACTTTTTCATCCCTCTTTCTCCCATCAATTATACCTATACATATAGGGATGTTTTCATCAGACAGTAGTACTAGAACCATCCACCTATTGTACACATCTACAATTGGATTGAATTCCTCATTAGGTATATCAAAAAAGGCCCAACATAAAAATTATCATTTGAAGTTATATTTTGATTGAAGTATTCATCCATGATAAATGGGATGCCTCTCATTATATGATCATACATGTCAAATTCTTGGACTATTTTTAGCCAAAAACATTGTTCTAAAACCCCACAATAGATTATATAGGGTTTCTCTAACAAAAATAAAATAGTTTCCCAATATATTATTTTCAAAAACCAAAACACTTCCCATCCATCTATACAAATATTTTCCCAATGTGTAATATATACCTTTCTTCCCCTTTCATATCTTCCATCGCTTTTAATTCTTTCTAGGGATCTAGTGTAGGATTCCAATGAGGTAAATCTAGTTTCCCATCCACATTTTCCTAGATTTTAATTAGTTAAGACCAAATAATATCCTTTATTGTTTCTTTATATTCCATTATGGGAATTTTGTTAATGGCATGGAACTTAAACATCATTGTTTTCTTGGTACCCATTATTTTATGGTTTTCATCCATTAAGTGTGGCTCAAAAAAGCCCTAAATTTATATACTTCATGAATAAGGTATAGAGTGAATGTAATTCACCCCTTGTGGCATAATTTGTATGTTTCCATGATATGTGACAAAGATTATGTTTCTAATTTACATAGAGATGCCAATAATTACCCAAATTTCCCACATATATCTTCATGAGTGTGTCCTACTAGGAGGAAGCTTGTATAGATAATTCGATAACCCTCCTTGTTTTCAACATGGATGCAAAGAAAAATAAGCTGTGATTTTTATCATCTCTTGAAGAATTATCTATTTTCAAGAAGGGAACTATTGGTTGTTTTTTGAATGCATATCTAACTCTAGTTGTGACATTAGTTGTTTGAGATGTGAAACTTTCTCCTTATATACTTCATACAAATCATTTTGTAAAATTACATCATACAATAGGTGTTTGGATGACCAACTACTATATAATAAATCACCATACTCATTGGTAATTTTTTATTTTAGCTTCCTAAGACATAAATATATTGATGTAACTTTAATTTTTCTCCGTGCTCAATAAATTCTTGAACAAAGTAGCCAAATCGCTAAATATTATGACCATGTGTCAACATACCAATCAAACCGGGAGGTTCATAACATTATTAATAAACTTTTCTTTTTTAGTCCTTGGAATCAAATTTTTTTATCTTGTCTATTGTATCATGCATAATTCTTAAGTATTCATTAGGATATACCTATTATTGCATTCTATGGGAATAATATTGTGCACAATAACTATGAATGTAATAATTGTGTAATTTTTTATTTTGATCTAGTTAATAATATTTCCAAGCATGTGGTCAAAGCTTGTTTGTTATTAATATCTTAATATATACATACTATTGCATTCTATAGGAATATTATTGTGCACAATAACTATGAATGTAATAACTGTGTAATTTTTACGTTGATCTAGTTGCAATAATGTTTCGGGTATATGGTTGAAGCTTATTTGTTAATATTATTTCTACAGTCATAACATTTGGAAAATAATTTATTATATGATATAGAAACATCTATACCCCCCAATATTTTCTTAAAGATGATTATGATATTTTTAGAATGTTTAACAATAAAGGTCATCATTACAATTCTTGAGGATTGAAGCAAAGGTATAGAATGCATGAAGCAATATCATAGGAAATTTGGTCACATATTATCTAATTGATCATGAAAAATGTGAGTATATATTTTAATTTATCTAATTAATCAATATCTCAATAAGAAACTCAGTGGAATTCCACACCCCATCTTCCAAACTAAGGAGGATTCCATAATTTGGAAAGAGGAAGACTCTGGAAACTATTCTATTAAATCTTCCTATAGCTTACACTTCAAGAAAGATTTTAAAAAAATTATTAGGTTAAGTTATGGATCAAGGACTTGATCCCTAAGATCAACATTTTTTTATTAATTGGCTATTCAAAATAGAATCTTGTGACAGTTGAAAATCTTATAAAAAGAGGAATGTAGATTCCTAATAGGTGCACTCTTTTTTTGGAGAGGGGAAGAGAATTTTAATCATATTTTTTTACATTTCCTTTCTCTAAAGGTGTCTTCTCACTGATTTCAGAACTTTTCAACATGCAATGGATTATGCCTTCGAATATGGAGGATTGTTGTACTCAATGGGAGAGCCCTTTTAGGTTTCCTTTCTGGCCTGGGCCTGGAAGATTACTCTACCTCATCTCTTATGGGGTTTGTGGAAAATAAGGAATGATAGTGTTTTTAGAGATCAAAACCTCTGATTGTGGTGGCTAAAAGGAAAATCCTAGCTGCCATTAAGGAAAATCTCAAACTGTTTAAAGGTAAAACAAAAATTCCTTGCCCGAAATGGGAGCAGGAAGTGTTGGATAAGTTCACCTATAGTCCGGTCAAGAAAAAAAGCCCTAGTAAGAATGTTAACTGGATTAGACCTATGGGAAATATGATCAAGATCAATTTTGATGGGGCTTCAAAGGGAATCCTGGTCAAGTTGGGGGTGGGGGTATCTTAAGGAATAGTGAGGGTGATTGGTTGTTCGTCTATGCGAGTCCCCTGGGAAAGCAGACTAATAACATGGCTGAAGCTAGAGCCCTCCTTTGGGGTATTTTGGTCGCTAAGGAAAAAGGCCTTAAGGACATTCAAATTGAAGGTGATTCCTTAATTGTTATAAATGCTCTCCTCAATAGGAGTAAGATCAATTGGTCATTAAAAAATATCATTCAAGATATCAAGGAATTGCTAAAAAAATTTGACAAGATATCTATCAATCATACCTTGAGGCAGGGAAATAAATGTGTGGACAAGATGGCCAATGTGGGAGTCCTTAGTAATGAGTACAAAATTTGGTGTAAAGGGGAGAGATTACCCTCTAATATTAATGATGAAATCATTAAGGATAGAAGGTGCTAAGATTAATGATGTCGGCATGAGTGGGGAAAGTATTTCAGGTACCAAGATAGCTTATACAAAAATCATTGTTCCAGTTCGAACTTTGATAGGGAGAACAACTTGTGGGTTGTGAAAAGATTTTGCTGGAACGACAACTTTGGAAAAGTGCAGATGGGTGGAGACAGGATTCGTGTGGAACCCGCCAGTCAGAACATGGAGGAGAGCAACAAGGATCTTTGGAACAAGCTTAAAGTTGGTGGATTTAGCAATTATATTGCTAAATTACATGGTCATGACCCAACTCTGTCTAAGGACTTCGGAAAATCTTGGAAAGAGGGGGTTTTTACTTTCGTGGTGTGGAGGTTGAGGTCTTGGAGTCTAATATTGCAGGGTGACTAATATGAAGATGGATGGGTTAAAAATCTACAAGGAAAGAACTCGTAGAGACCTTGAGATTGAGCGATTTTTCGTTGGCAAGGAGACTTGTTTCTTCTTCATGGATGGTATTGCGCGTTCGTGCATTCCTGGAGTCTAGAAGGATGTTTTCCTTCAAGTTATGAAATATATTACACTGGAGGGTAAGTATAGAAAAATATATACCCATCACATGACCTTCCTCAACATGTTCCATCACAAGTTTATGGTTAGTATTCCCTTTTTCTAGCCACCTCTCTTTTGAATTCGCTGATGGCCTTCTAGAATGAGAAAGCTAAGCTTCCCCTGCATGAGGGCCTGATTCTTCTTCTGGTTGAGAATGGCAAGCCAGTTCTAGATCATCCTTTGACAACGGCCCTAGAGGAGCAAGATGAGGAAGATGACATTACTCTTGCAGAGTGTCTTACTAAATTAAAAGAGGGTAAGGGTACCCTCAGGGGAATGAGAAAGATAAAGATAAAAATGAGGGAGGTGGTGGGGAAGCCTAGTGCTTCCAGGAAGAATGAATGTGTGGGAGACCCCATTATTTTTTAAGAATGGAGCAGGAAGATGTTGTATTTAGAAGGGGTCCTAAAATCCATGGAGGACATGAATGAGGGGCAAAGGGAGTCCATCCTAAACATCATCAACATTTCGAAGAAGATGGTTGCGGATTAGGTCCAGATAAAACACAGAATGAGGGAGCTAGAGATTCAAGTTAAAGTTCTGATTGACAAAGTGGAGGAGATTCAACCTTCGCATAAGTAGCTCGGAGGAGGAGTAGGTGTTGGATGGTATTGGAATCCAGACAACTTCTCTCGGCCCGGGGCCTATGGTGGTTTTTTTGCTTGTTGTGGAGTTTTTTTGGTCTTTGCGTGTGTGGACTATCGACGAACTGTGGTGCCCTATTGCTTCTTGGTCTTTTTGTCCTCTCTAGGGTCCAGATCTTGCAATGTAAGAGTTAAACCTGTTTAACTCATCTTTATGGGACCCCTTTCTGGGTTTTTTTTTTGTTTTTGGTTGCGTTCTCTCTCTTTTGTCAGATCGCCCCGGAGTTGATCCTGTTTTTGCCTAATCTAATAAAAATTCTATTACTTTGATAATAAATAAATTACCATAACATTGTTTGGCCTTCATTTCTATTTTTCTTCTCACCATTTAGCGAAAAATTTATATAACCATGGTAGGTTCTCCTTATGATACCATAAGCTCTAAACCTCACATTTTGATTGACACCTATTCCAAAATATTTCATTTTATCCGTAGTTCTCATTAAATATTCATCCATGTTTTTGTTGATTGAAAATATGGTGAATGCAATAAGCACAAAATCTTTAACAATATTATTGTTCATCCCTTTAGTGTCATTCAAATCATAATTGAATGAACTTAGAGATATATTATATATACATCCATATTTGCAACAAGTTTTCTTATCATAATATTTTAAATTTTTCTCTATGATTTGTTGTCTAATTACACTATTAGGAGGAATTATATTTATCTTTTTATGTTTATAATATTTGTAAGGCACTCTTATCACCTTTACGAGGATTATTACAATTAGAGAAATCAAAATAAATATGAAATAAAAATTGAGGTTGTGGATCTTGAAGTGCACTCCACATATTTATTATCACCTATTTTGGAGTTTAATTTAGTCACATTTATATATTTGAACCATCTAAGTAGGAAAACTAGCTAGCGGTAAATTGTATCATAGATCCTTCTAATATAGAGCAACCCATATAAACAAGGTTGATTATTTTGTCAATGTGCACTTTAAATGACTTGTCATCCAATTTTTTAAATTACACCATATCTTCTTCATAAACATTTATAATTTTCCTTCTACTAAAAATACACTCTTATTTATAAAAATGTATCAACTTAGATGTAACCCCTCTTAACTTTAAATTATATTCAATACTTTAGAAGGAGGTAGGTTCCTAAAATTTATAAATCCATTTAACATGTAGTGGAATACTTGTTTTGAGATACATAAAAAAATTGATTGGCCAAGTGATTTCTATGTTGTATTGAATCATGGAAGAACAATCATGACATGTAGTTATAACATTTTTGATGAAAACACCTAAATTTATGGGTCCATAATTTTCTCCTAAAATATTTTGGTCATGTATTATAAGAGATATGAAACCCTTGACTCTGTCACCATCCTTTTTATTACACTTAAATGTTTAAGCACCAAAAAAATTGTAGAAAATTCAATTCTATCTTTTGGATATATATTTCCAATGCCTCTCATTGTCATCATTTAATCCTTCATCAAATTCATTGCTATGATGTATTTCATATCATTAATGCACACACATGGTATATTTGAAATTGAGTGCTTAATTACTTACTTATCCTTCTAAGGAATAAATTATCCTTTATTCTTGATATTAGCTATGGTTACACATCCATTAATTGAGTATGAAGATATCACTCTAACATCCAATACAACCATTAAAATGACAAAAATAAGCCAAACCCTATATCCATGTAATGCGGTTTATTCTGGCTAGATACATTCTTCCCTCTATAAATTTACTACCAATGAAGAACAAATTGGGATGCTCACCTTCTCCAAAATCTTGTGACATATTAATTTGTAAAAAGAAAACAAAATAAAATAAAAAATTTATGAAAAAATAAAAATACATGCCTATTAAATATACCAAGATTTGAAATTCATAAAAAATAAGACATGATTTGACAAATAATATACCTAATATCCAATCAAAAATAATTGAATAAATTGCATGCTTTATGGAGTAACTTTTCACCTCAAAACCACTTTGAAAATGATCATCTCAAAATCACTGATTTATAATGTATTATGAATTATGCTCACAACACCATCATTCAATACATGATCTAAGGACCCTTAATTTTTAAATTTCTCAACCACTAAGATTTCCATTATTTTTTTGTCATATTAATATTAAGTTCAAATTACTATTATGTTTTAAGGCTTGTGAATTATAGATAGGAAAAAATATAGGTTATTAAATCCATCCATGCGGTGATGTTGATTTGACATCCACACTCATCCGTAAATGAAAATTAAAAGATGGCTTACTAATTTTAATGACTTTCATATTACATATTTGAATTTTTAACTAGTTTATACTTATGCTACCTAGGAAATAATATTGGATGAAATATAATAATAAAAGGAAAATCTCTGGGAAAAAACCCAAGAGAGAAAAATAGAAAATGTATTGTTTGCAATATAGTATCAAATTATGTTAATGTGTGGGATTTTATGAAATCTTTGTTCTAAAACCTTTCTTTTCCTTATATCCTTATTTATAATTACTGTACAACTTTAAAAAAATGAATGGTATTTGACATCCACCCTCACATGTCAATGAAACTTAGAGTACAACTTTTATGTTTGATGAACTTCATATTATATTTTTAAAAACTTGTTAATTACATTATATTATGTGACATATGAAATATCATTAGATGTAATATAATAAGAAAAGGAAAAGATTTGGGGAAAAATCTAAGAGTAAGAAAAGTATGATATATACTTTTTGTGGCAATATATATAATGTATTTTGTTTATGAAATTTACTTGAATGGTCGTCATGAAAATCTATGTAGTAGACTTTTTGTATAGAAACACTTTAAAATATATTAACATGGGATGGAAAATATAGATCTCTTTATTTTTGTAAATGGATTTTGGATCGAATCATTGTTTCTTGGTCATGGATTTTATTTTGATTCACTATTTATGGATTGTGAATTTTATTATGTGTCACTATATTTTTATTGTTAAGTGTAATATGTATCATTAGTTTTGGAAGTGGATTGTAATTCGATTTGTTTCTTAATATGTGAAGTGTACTATGGTAAAATTTATTTGGCATGTGAAGTGTACTTATATTTCATTATTTTTGGCATGTGAAATGTAATTTCTTTCAATATTCTTCGCCTATGAAGTGTACTTATGATGTGCAAGGTTTGGGATGTGCGATTATCAATAGCTACATTTTTAGAATTGGAAAAATCTCATTTCCCTTATCTACTAATTTCTTAGTTTTCTTTGTGTAATTTTTTTCTTAAAAACACTAAATCCTATCAAAAATGGATGAAAATATAGTTCCACACAAAATATTTTCTTTTTCTTGTTTCACTCACCTTACAAAAAAATCAATGCATAAGATAATATAAATAGAATGTGAGGAGAATGGAAAATGAATTAGGTTGATTTTTTTAGTCTATTTTGTATCTTAGGGAATGCATAGGAAATTGTTGAATATTTGGGTTAATAGATGTAACATCCCGACTTAATACTTATGTTAAATTAGTGAGATCATTATTGCTTGATTTAATTAAGGAATAATTGTATAAATTAGTTATGTTGATACTTGTCAATAACGAATTGTTTGTTAATGATGTATTAATTTAGTAACACACACACACACACACACACACACACACACACACACACGTGTGTGTGTGTGTGTGTGTGTGTGTGTGTGTGTGTGTGTGTGTGTGTGTGTGTGTGTGTGTGTGTGTGTGTGTGTGTGTGTGTGTGTGTGTGTGTGTGTGTGTGTGTGTGTTTGTGTGTGTGTGTGTATGTATATCTATATATATTGAACTTACATCTTTGTGTAGTGTGTGTGTGTGTGTGTGTGTGTGTGTGTGTGTGTGTGTGTGTGTGTGTGTGTGTGTGTGTGTGTGTGTGTGTGTGTGTGTGTGTGTGTGTGTGTGTGTATCTATATATATTGAACTTACATCTTTGTGTTACCTGAATTTCTACACCCTTCTTCACTCATCGTAAAGGATAACGATGTGGATGCTCATATGTTTCAAGACCAAGCTTCTTTACAATCGCATCAAAAATTAAATTATATTGAGAACCAATATCAACCAAAGCATTTACCTTGGTCCTCTTAATATGGATTTTGATTTGAAATAGCTTACTCATTTCTTCCTCTTGTTCCTCATTTTCCATGTTGGTGGTCGTGCATCCCAACCACTCATATATATCAGAATCATCCTCTATCTCTACCCCCTATTTGTCTTTACAATTGTCGTGGACTTCTTGGGGTCCTTGGTTCAGTTCTTTGGATGCAATTTTAGATGCAAGTTTTAACATGTATCATCATTATGACCATTGATATCACAATTCTTACAAAAATTCTTAGGATCTTTACAAGTATTCAAAGTGGTAGCAGATATTTTTACCTTTCCATTTACCCTTGTTACTTGTTTTTCCCTGCTCTTTCTTTGGCTGATTTGTTGAATTTTTTTCCTTGAATCCATTTCTACTTTCTTTTTCTCATCATATATATAGTATGCTTACTATGTGCATGTGTTGTTTTTAATCTAATGCTAAATGTAAATAAAATACTAACACCTAAATAGTCTTAATTAGCAAGAATTAAACAACATACTAAGCACCATCATGATAAGAATTAATCAAGGGTTAGATGCTAAACATTCATTAATACAAAAATTTGAACCTAACAATGTTTAAACATCTAAAATTCCTCTATTCTCTAATAACATATAAATGAAGGAACACAGGTAGGCTCCATGGCTATCAAAAATGGTTGTCCTTAGTGTTCCAAGAACCTAGGAATGAGGGCTAGTCAAATTTGGGATACAAGACCCTTTTAACACCTTCCATATGACCTAAGCACTTAGGAAAGAGGCTTAACTCTTCAAGATGATGAAATATCAAGAGAAAAAAAGTGTAAGCTCTTAGTCTATTTTGCTATATGCTTTGTATTTTCTTTCTCAAGAAGTTTAGGTGTAGGTATAAAGGTAGAAGGAGGGCTCCTTATATACCCCAATGGATAAAGGAAACACTTCATCCCTTTACATGTGGGATAAAGGTAAAACATGATCAGGAATGGATAAGTTTGTTTTATTAAAGTTAACCTTACTTTAGAAGGGTTTAATTTATGCTTAGCAAGTCATGGGAGTTGGGGGATGTTTTAATTAATCAAAGGTGATTAACTAATAGGTAGATGTAAGCTTATAGAAGCTAATTAGAGGAATATTAGTACAATTTAGGCTATTAGGAGGGGATTAAATCAATTAAATATTGATTTATTAGTTAAATGAAGTGAAAGGCTAATTAATTAATAATAATTAATTAGTCTAGATAAAAGGGGTGAATAATTAACGGAAGGTCGTTAATTAGGTTATTAGTTGGATAGGTGACTTAATTAATTAGTGTATTGTAATTAATTAACAAAAATAAGAGGGAATATGAGTGTTTTTGATGATATGTCATCGATTTGTGAGAAAGGGGATAATTAGCGTAATTTAAGTATTTAAATTGCTTAGGCGTAATTATGGGTGTCTACATTTGTCCCTCTTTGGGGTGGTGTAAGTAACGTCACTTCAAAGATAGTAGATGAAAGAAAATTTTGAAGGGATAGAAGAAAAATTAGTAGGAGGGAGAGATGCCCCCTCGAGTTTCGATGGGGTGATGAAAGAAGAAGATGATCGAAAAAAGTGAGGGAGAGATAGAAGAATGGGAAGGGGCAGGATGCCCGGTGAGGCGGAAGATTAGAGGTGAGAAAGAAAGTGATGCAGAAAAAAATGGAGGGGAGAGAAGATCTTAGCCTCTAGCCACTGTGTATTGGAACAAATTTGATGTCATCATATTACCATAGGAGCTACATCATCGACCCTTATGAAAAATATAAGCATACGACAAAGGTAGAATGACATGAAAAGCCATACTACAAACAATTTTCCATTACTAAAAATACCAACTCCACGCAACATACAACAATGCAATGCAATACGAGAAGGAAACAAGCTCATCTAACAGGGAAAATAAGTATGAATGCACATACCTAACCCAACAATGGTCAAGATAGTTTTACAAATGTTTTTTTATTAGTGCTGAAGAGATTTACAAGTTCATGATCGATTTAAAAGGGTTATAAATGATGCCTCAAGCAAGGATACATCCAAGGGGAAATGATAATGGACACGGGGTCCAAGAAAAGTTTTGTGCGCAATGAAACAGCACCAGAAACCAACATACCCCAAAGTATGCACGAAGCAAACAACTAGCTTTGTGAGTGGTTATGAATCTGGCGATCCGCAAGTCATATTAATCAGGGAATATGTGAGACAAACCAGTAGGATACAGACAAAATACCATACGCAAGGCACAAGTTTTATCTGTAAGAAGCAAGTTACCATTTTTGTAGATTTTTTACTTTTTAGAATTTTGTGAAAAAAATTTCCCCGGTTTTTTATTTTTGACATATATATTGTTTTTTATTTTCCTATTTTCCAAATTGTGGTGAACAGTAGAAGAAAATAAAAGAAAGAGAACGAAGGGTCTAAGGGAAACAGAAAGTCTCCTAGGTGGAAGAAATACAAAACAAGTGACACATAATGTCTGTGTTTAGTGGAAAAATTAATAAAAAATAATTATTTTAAAAATAATTATTTACGAGAGTGTGGAGAAGAATAAAAATTGCCAGGGAGCAATAAAATTATCTGAGGGAGAAGAAAGGGGTATCGGACAGCAAAAAATGCCCTAATACGGTGAAAAATAAGAGAAAAATAATTATTTAATAAAATAATTATTCCACGGTGAACAGAGGAGAAAACGCGATCGAAACAGCCTCCAAGCCATCACGGCGGTGAAAAATGGGTTAATATACCCCACCTGGGGGTAAAAACATCACGACCAATTCATTTTAACCGAGCTATTTAGAAATTTTACTGTGAGGCTCTGATAGTGATGAGGACAATGGTGATCGCACGAGACCGAGTGAGGTGCGCAGACGTGGTTCGAGGGTACAGCGGCATGCAGATGATGGCCCCTTCGTGAGTATCGAACCCTAGCTCATTAATTTCAGTCATTAATTCTTTGAATGTGGCATTTAGCTCTAGTAATTCACGCCAATGAGCTTGCATGTAGGTGTAAGCATCGAATCGGGGCGAGGTGTCCCTTTGGGTCACATACACTACAAACACCCACGAGCATGCGTAGGCACAAAGTGCACACACCCACATGCACACATACACATGCACATATGCACACATGCGTACATACACAAAAAGATTCACACATGTGAAAAACATGGTGCATGCACAAAAGGGGGCACACCCACACCCACAGGTATACGCACATAAGCACAGGAACCAATTGTGTGGCGCACACACCAAAAAGGGCACGCAGGCACCCGAAAGAGGGCGCAATTGCCAAAAGATAGACATGTGGGTACGCACACGCCCAAAAGGGGGTGCAAGCATCCAAAATTGCACGCAAGCACCTCAAACTAGGTAGAAAAGATAAGAAAATGTCAAAAAGATGACTCTTAGAAGATTATTTTTTAGGAATTTTGGGTTAACCCTAAAATATTAAATATTTTTTTAGAATAAATTTTAGTAACTGACGAGTGATTTGGTATTTTGCAGAGACAATTACTAGTTTTACAAATGCGGGAGCAACACACCCGAATAGCAGAGCTAGAGGGGAGTATGCACCGGTGCAACTGACAAACAATAGTGATACTTCTCGAGGTGGTGGGGCTAGGCCCCATGTCTCGGATGCCCTCCATTACACTAGATCATGGTTTATTGATCGCGCTTATAGTCTGAGTGATGGCATAGTGAGAGTCAATGCTTCAGATTGCCTATAGGAGAGATGACCGTGACCCTTGAGGATGTATGGCAGATCCTTCGCGTGCCGATCCTAGGCACCTTGATTGAGTACAACTCAGATGCAGGGTTGATTAGAGTAGCTTGCAGTGCCCTTTTTGATGTTGATGACATTCTACATGATGGGATGACTATAGCCTTACACGAGTGTATCTCCGACCCCACATTGCATCGGGACCTCTCTACATCATGTCTCTTATTAGTGGGTTCTTACTCACTGATAAGATAGGGACCTCATTCCCGAGAGGACTATTACCCTTGGTTCATGGCATCTTTAGTGGTGAGAGATACTATTGGGGGCAGTGCATACTAGCCCACCTATACTGGGATTTACATTTGATCACATACCATGGTCAGAAGACCGTGGGTCTAGCTTCTTTGTTACAGATATGGTCATGGGACACCCCATGGGCACTTTACGTGTCCGAGACCCAGAGGATCCATCATACATGGCATGGGTAGCAACAGGTGGTGATATATGCGGCCACCTTGGTAGCCTATTCAGATATAGGCAAGAGTTTGACGAGCTACCCGAGATAGACATCATCCTGGCCTTATAGACATTTCTAGTGGCAGAGGATGCCACAGAGCTCAGCGTGTGCTTGGTAGAGCACTTTATCATTAGCAACCAAAGCTACATTATTGAGTCAGACGAGTAGACAGTGCCGGTGGTAGCTTGACAGGTAAAAGGGGTCCCCTAGCCAGATATTTGGCATGCACGCAGAGATTCAGAGAGGTAGACCATGGGGCCTCACATACCAGTGGCCCGAGCTAGGGTGAGTTTCACATAGGTGGTCCCACATGCATGGGACCAAGCATGACAGGTGTGAGATCTAAGGACCACAACTAATTATGCAGCTTGGTATGCTATAGTGTTACCTCGGCATCTCACCATTCCAAAGGAGGCTTGGGCAATAGGCACTCGTCCACCTATAGAGATATGGCATGGTTCAGAGGCCGAGTGAGGGCAAATTTGGACCTGAGGATCCTTTTGATGGCATTCCACATGATGTAAGGTGGTACCACATAGGCACAAGGACAGAGGCCGCAGGGACCTATATAGGCACCGATGTAGTTACCTAGAGGTAGGGTCTTAGAGCAGGGCCAATCCTCTTGAGCACCTCAAGTACCAATCCCGAGGCACGATACGGCCTCCCGGCCAAGTGGCACAGATAGCCACAATACAACAGTATTTACAACAAGCCCTAGCTGAGAGAGATACAAAGTGAGAGCAAAGAGGGATGAGGCCCGAGGCTAGTGTGTGACCACCATAGTAGAGCGTGATGAGGCTCCGGGCCCATATTGTTACATTACTTTTAGATCAAGATCAGGCTTAGGCCCGGGCTGGCCTAGGAGATGACAGAGTGGCATGGTGGAGTCAGATACGAGAGACGGCTACCCAAAGGGCTTAGATATTGAGCCTTCTTCACCATTCCTAGACCCAAGTGTGGATGGTTGTTACGCAGAGAGATCATGTATACGCACGGTCACAGGAACTTCTTGCACAAAGGGATCAGGCCCATGCTGAGATGCATACTATTACTACAAAGAGAGACCAAGAGGATGCTTCCTCTAGACATGCCGAGGCCAATTTAGGCTGAGTGATAAGTGAGTGTGATGTTTCTACTCCTTCATTGATGAGCATGATGAGAATATTATTATGAAGTAGTTGGCTGGAAAACAACACATGATTCATTGAGATCCTTGGGTTTCGTGGAGATGACCTTTCTTTTAGGTGAGTGTGAATTCCTCCCAACTACTTAGTAATAATATCCTCATCCTCGAGTCTATATTTGTAAACATGGCTTGCCTCCAAAATTCCATAGTATAATCCCGCACACTTTTACTACTAGTTTGTCTAAAATACTACCATTTGATCATTTTTTCAAGCTTAAGGCCAAAAGGATAAAAAAATTCCCTAAGAAATTCTTTACACCCCTCCCAAGAACTTACAATATGAAACTTCTTCTTTTCACAAGTGGCTAGATGGGTTTCCCACCAAACCAGAGCATGTCCTTCCATCTTGAGACATGTAAAGGTGATCTTTATGCCTCCATGATATTATGCACATTGAAATATACCTCCAGCTTGTTTTAATCCTTTATCTAGCAATTCCGCATCTACTTGTCCTTCAAATATTTTAATCTCAACTTTAGTTTCAACTTTAAAAGGATCATGATCATGTTTTACCTTTCCCTTATCAACTAAATTTTCCTCTTCTCATTCTTGTATATCTTCCTCATCGTAGCTCTTTCCTATGCCAAATTTCTTGGCCAAAGCTCAAACCACTGAGTCTATGGATTCTTGTTTAATTATTTATTTCCTTTGTTGATCTAATACTTCCCTTTGGTGTCCCAACACCCTATCCATAGTGTTTATGGAATCACAATTATATGGACCCACTCTTCTTCTTCCATTTTTCTTTAATCCTTTTCCACCGTCTCACGCCTATCTTTGAATAGAAAGGTATTAAATCTTTGCCTTTAGATCTTGTCACCTGTCATACAAATCACACAAGAATGAATACCATAGTCCTTTGGATAATATAATCAGCTCGATACCAAAATGATTTGTAAAATTTTACTTTAGAAATGTAAAAAATCACACAAACCGTTGTTCTACTTTTAATTTTATTTTAAAAGTGAGTTATGAAAGTTAGTGAATGGAATCTAGTGATTTAGAACTATTTACGAAATAAAAGATAAACAATTAAGCACACCACACCAAATTTGTATCTTGGAAAACCCCTAAATTGAGGGAAAACCCATTCGGGAAGGAAATTTTATCTTTCTTCCTAGTATTATATTGGCCAATTAATGCAAATACATATTATAAGAAGTTAAAAGAAGACAACAATGTTACTCCACCCTCTATACTTACTTGTTATGTTCATACATCTTGATTCTATAAAACAATTCTAGCACCATTGGTTTCTTGTTCACTTCTCCCATCCAATATTAATTAATTCCACATGAACTCCTTGCATTTATAGCTTTCTCCCTATGTCCTCTTATGCACTAGAGAATGGGAAGAGTCATCCAAGGAAGATTCATATCCCAGATGTTCCAAATCTGTAATTGTTTATGGGTTTATTTATTTTTGTTTCATATAGTGTTAGGACTTCAAGTGTACACAGGGGCAAAGTTACACAACCGTCGGTGATCACAGAGGGGTGGTTATGCAACTTGGGGAAATTACATAATTGTCGCTCCGTAAAAAGAGGCATTTCTATCACCTAACCATTTTCTTATGCTTCTTATTATTTTTCCTTATGATCTTGGTTGTCTTGATGAAGTAGTGTTTTTTGGATCCTTATGGATCAAAGAAGCATCTATAGAAAAATTTCATTCTTCCTTTTTGGATCCTAATGTATTGATAGCTAAGCTTCTAGATCAAATGGCCTTATCCCAAGCTTCTACCACAACTAGTATGATTCAAATGCAAAATAATATGTTATAAATAACATCTCAAAATGAGGCACCCAATGTACCTTCTCTCACACCTCGTCCATTGGTGGATGCACACAGAATCCTATTCCTCCTCCATTAATCTAAAACAAGATGTTGAAAATTTTCCAAAATCAACCCTTGGCTCCATATATCGCAGTCATGGATTTAGGAGAGACTGTCCCTACCATTTATTATTATAGTTCTATGGATCCAACCCTCTTTCTCAAAACTTTTAGTAATCTTTACAAAGAATGGATTAAGAAAATACCTATACAACAACTAAAATTCTGGAAAAAAATTGTATGCTAGGCCCTAGAATGGTATAATCAACTTCCTCCCAATTAAATAGTTAACCTAGAAGGCTTAGTCAAGGCTCGATTTTGAATTCTAATAACAAGATCTACCCAAAAATACCTTATGTAAATTCATAAATCTTAAATAAGGGATAAATGAATCATCCCACAACTTTATTAAAAAGTGGAAAGCTTTGTCCATATAAGCTAACCATAACCTTGATAGTAAAATATTATCTCAAATATTTCTTAAATCCCTCACACCAACCCTCCAATATAAGGCTAGGTATTTCTCTCCTAATACATTAGAGGAAGCCCTCGAATGAGCAAAAATATAAGACTATCTCATGCATGAGTTTGGATGCAATTCCAAACTATCATCCAAAATTAAAGGTAAAACACATGTAATTAATCCTTCTAGATACAAAGGGATGGGAGACAATCAAGAACCTTCTCACTCTCTCTCGCATGCTCCCTTACCTTATGCTGAAATTATCCAAATTCTTCCCACTCTACTGACAGTTCCCCTTCCAAGAAATCCTTTCCTAACTTTAGGGTTGATTTATTTTTTAGTGGCATGCAATCATAAGATACTCACATAGTGGTTATAAGGACTTAAGGAAGGAAACCCTTGAATTCTTCCTCGGTTCCTCTTTCGATTACTCTGCAATCATATAAGAGTGCAATGAAAATATCAATCTTTAGAGAAATATCATTCCAATCGTCAAAATCAACATCATAAAAATCCCATGAAAAATATTGTGGGTTCCATATAACACTCATATGACCAAAACTTCCTAGAGTCTCAATATGTCAATGCCATCAAGAATATCCCTATGCATAAACCTACCCATAAAAATCCTATTATTAAACCTAATATACTTATTGATAACCCATATTTGTTTGATATTTCTAAGATCCACCTACGGTGGATCTCACTCCTGATTGAACCTTTACCCATGGTACCAATGGTGTTACCAGGAAAGGATCCCATCCCAACTTCTTCTGATAATATAGTTCCATCAGACACAAAACTTCCATCAGGTTTGGGTACATCTTCTATTACACCCCTACCATGGTATTGTTATGGGAATTACTCCAAGCCGCACTCAAACTTTCTAGATGAGCTAAATTATCTTACGTGTAAAATTAATTTTATGGAGATCATGCATACATCATCTCCACACAAAATATTCCTCCTCAAATACCTACAAATCTTTAAGGACCCTTCTTGTGTAGCTCCCAAAGCTCCATCCACATTTGTAACCCTAGAAATTCATCACATAGAGACTATGGGATGACCTCCACAAACTTCATGTTGGGATTCCTTAGCCTTGGAATTTTTGGAGGATGACATGATTACCGATGAAGTCTTATTTCATATAGATGACCCACCCCTACTCATCGTATTATTATCCATGATGCTCAAGTGCATAGAGTCCTTGTGGACGAAGGGTCGGGAATTAACTTAGCTTCTTATTCTCTAATCAAGAACCTTGGATTCTCCATTGAGAACCTCAAACCTACTCACTTAAATTTTCATGGCTTCAACAAAACCATTAAAAATCCCATAGGATGCATCTTCTTACACATCACAGACAAACCCAAAATGGTTCGCACAAATCTTGTGGTTCTAGATCATCCTCTCTCATATAATATCATATTGGGTCACCCTTGGATGCATCGTCTAGGTTCCAATGTATCAAATTAATTCACAACAACCAATGCTTTAGGAATGATGTTGATCCCAATCCTTGGGATGTTCCATTACCATTCCCTAATGATCCCTTCTTAATGCCCACTACTCTAAAGATCCAAGGCATTCTCAGTATCTAGAATTCTTTTATCTTAACTTAGAAATTTAGGTTACATTAGTAGACTTGGATGATGATAAACCTAAGGAACTCCAAAAAAATGTCAACAAGAATAGATTACCTGATGACATAGAGTAATGGTTACCACCATTCCTCTTACCAAGGGGTTGATATCTGCCATAGCCTAAACTAAAAGAACTTATTTATCACACCTCAACTTCTAATCACTTAGAATGTAATGAATTAGGAATTACATAACTCTTTTCTCGATCATCCTCCCCTCTCGCCCTGATATTTTAACAATATTGGTGTCATGGCTAAAGAGGAAGAGATTGCCTTTCCCCCCTTGATGATGAATATTATATTGTTTCACAAGTTGAATCCATACACTTGGAATTATTACACTACCAATGTGCATTGGCCTAAATGTAATCCTTACAAGTCTAATCTAATACCATCAATGTATCTAATAAAACCTTCTATTTATGAAACTATTGATAGTGAGGATGAAGGGGAAACATTTCCCTATGGGCCTACCACTAATATTCCACTCTTAAACACTCCTTGGGTATTGGATATACTTCATGATTATACATCTTGTTATCCTTCCGAATAAACTTCAGCTCCTACAATACCTCCACCACCCACATCCTCTTCCGATCTAACCTCCGTAGTTAATGATGGTCCATGTGCTCCTAGTGTAACCATTATAGATCCTAAACCCAAAGAGGTCACCTTGGATGTCAAGGTTGGACATGTAAAATAATAGATCTAAATGACACCGAGACGACAAATGATATGTGGGCCTATAAATTGATGTGGAATATCATGGCCCTCTTCCCACTTTAGATAATGATGAAGTCCTTATAGAGCTCCTATACGTGTGAGAAGATAAACTTCCTTGAAGCCATCATAAACTTGGGAATTTTCCCAAAACACCCATGCACATTGATGATTTTTTTGCTACTATAGATCTTTATCAAGACGAGGTAACTAAATTACCTAAGGCTTCATATCATTTTTAAGATGAAAATGCTATCTTAGATAAATCAACCATCATTTTACAACTTGACAATGATCCCTCACCCATAGTCATGCTCAAGAATTACTTCCCCATCTACACGAGCGTCACATCAAATTCTTAAGAAATCACAAAGAATTATTTATATGGGGATACGTTGATATATCGAGCATTGATCCAAAGACTATATCTCATAATATCGTCACATATCCTAATGTTGTACCTATTCAACAAAAGATACAAAAATCTCCCTAAAATTAATGATCTTTTTCATAAATAATTCGTTAAGCTTATAGATTCCAAATTCATCCACACCGTGTACTATTTTGAGTGTGTCTCCAATATCTTCCCATTTAGGAAGAAGGATACTCTTTCTATCTCGTATCTACATTGATTTCAGAAATATTAGCCTCTTTTATCCTAAAGAGAACTTTTTCTACCTTTGATCGATGCCATTGTTGACTCCATGGTAGGGTATGAAATGTTATCTCTCATGGATGGGTTCTTAGGATATAACCAAATGCAAATCACTCCTAAAGATCAACACAAGACCACCTTTATGAAAAAATGGGGTACTTATTGTTATGTTAAAATGTCTTTCGAGCTTAAAAATGTTGACACAACATATCAACATGCCATGACCCACATATTTCATGATCTAATAAAAAAAATAGTCAAAGTTTATATGGATGATATACTCACCCAATCTCAATACACATATGATCATGATCATGACCTAGAAATTACCCTAGGGTGTCTTTGCAAATACAAGGTCCGTGGGGAAATCCTACAATTTGTCCCTGAATTCACTTATCGTGTGCATGTTATAAATAACTTACTCTGAAATTATACCAAACTTGATTTGATCAAGGATTGTCAGCAAACTTTCAATAACATGAAATAATCTCTCACTTCACTACTAACATTATGACCTCCTCCTAATTGACCCTTGTTATTATATACCTCTTCCACTCTGGTGTCTATTTGGGCAATGCTAGCACAGGAGGATGAAAAGGGAAAGGATCATGTTGTCTACTATGTTAGTTGATCCCTACTAGATTATGAGTTACGATACACTTATATCGAGTGGGCTTGTCTATCCATATACTATGGAGTTACAAAATTACGAAATTATATGCTTTACCAAACCACTTACATCATTGTTCACATAGATCCTTTATGACACTTCTTCTCAAATGTTGTCCTTCCAACAGATCGAATTGGGAAGTGGATGACTCTTCTTATGGAATTTGACCTCTATATTGTCATATAGAGAGTAATAAAAGGCCAAGTTATCATAGATCAATTGGTTGCCACTCCCATTCCTTCCCCTCAACCTATCCATGATGCACTACCCGATGAGGACATCCTCCTCATTGAGGGTATCGACAATGTTATTTCCATTAAAGACTATTTCTTTAGCTTCATGATCGGCCTTGAGGTGCAGTCCTCTGATGCCAATAATGAAGCGCCTCACTCCCCTAAATCCAAACCAAACCCCAAGATCACCGAAGAAGAAATTATCATTGATTTACATGAAGATACATATTTTTACACTTTGATAAGGGAAAATTCCTTTAAGGAGTTGGCGTAGGTTATGTGCTCTCGATCCTTTCGATCATATTTTTCCCCTTTCATATCGACTAGAGTTTGAGGTCACCAATAACATGGCTGAATATGAAGCCCTTATCTTGGGCATGCAAGCTTCCCTTGATAACAATATTTCTTATCTCCATGTCATGGGGGACTCTCAGTTGGTTTTTTGACAAGTGAGCGGCACATATCAATGTCGTAGTGAAAATCTAAAATCTTATTATTGTAGACATAAAATCACACACATGGGTACATTTCTAGGTCCTAAAAGCATACTAGAATTTACATGATTCCTAAGAAAGAAAACTTTTAATTGAAAATTATATTTTGTCTCTTCTCTGTCTCTTGCTTTCTATTTGGTTTTACACACCCTACAACCTATTCTAAACTATACTTGTATCTTTCATGGCTTCGACACTAGTGCCCAACTAGGACGAAGCGCCCACATGCTCTTGTCCCCCTCCGAATGCTAATAACCCTTTCTTGCCTTACTCATTCATTTTGGATCCTTTTTATCTTGTGGGAATCTGTTTCACTTGTGGGTTGGCCTTCAAGTTGTCAATTACAAAATTCAAACAAAGGAAAAATATAAATACACAGTTATGTGATCAAAATCAATGACCAAGCACTAATAATTACTAGCATCACCTAAGCTTACGTCCAAAAGGAATCTAAAGCACTCTAAAGCATCTATTCAAGGGAAAAGGGTTACAAACTCTACATACATAACATAGGAAGGGGAAATTATTCTATTCCATCCACACATTCTATTACATTGCTACATTTAACTACAACCCACTATCAAATGCAAGTTACACAAGGGCATCCTAGGAACAATTTATACACACACTCACCAAAACTACATGGAGTTTGAGATGTAGTGCAACACTCGATTATAAGTTCACTCTCGGGGTGACTGTTAGGTTCATTCCAACTCTCCATATTGCATCTATTTTTAGGTTTGATGTGGTTTGTGGGTTTTTGCATGTGAACTTCTATCAGGTTACAGGTACCTTTAGCATTCATCGTGTGACTACTGTGTGATAAACATAGAGTAATTTTGACATATTTTAAACACATCAAAGATCAAATCATGAGCCTCTACACGATTACAGGTGCCCATATCTAGTCACCAGAGCCACTAGGCACCCAGTTGTGGGCACTCTTATCCAACCTTGTTCATATGTTACTAAATTTACAGAGGTTAATTACGACATTGCTTTCATTTTTTTCATCACTTCCCCCTATTCAAACCACTTCCAAATTGCATGGAAATCAACTAATTCCTCTCTCCTTATTCTTTTCTTAGGGTTTCAAATATTACATCTTAGATTGCTTGTGTCATTTCTTTATTTCAACATTTATACATCATTTGGTTTAGTAATGACTCTGAAATATTTAGATTTAATTCAAATTAAATTAAATCATTTGGTGAACCCATCGCTCAAATCCAACCTTCATTCTAGGATTTTCCTTTTATGTCTGTCACCCGTAGTGGTCATTTTGGTTCATTTGAATACATTGAGCTTCCTCCTCTTTTCGTAAATCATCTAAATCAATGGTTGAATTTGATAACCCCTTTGTTAACTCACAAAATGTTCCTCTAGAAAACATTGAAACATATGATAGTGAACAATCATACGATGAGGAAACTAATGTTGATCAAGAACAACTAGCCAAGATCACTAATTTTCATCAAGCTTTGCATGTGAATCCTTCACATCTTCCACATGTTCTCAATGCTTTAATTGCTACCAAACACTCTCAAGATGTTGCTTTTGTACCTCTTATAGGTTCCTCTTCAGTTATTATGGCCTCCACCTAACCTCTCAACATTCGTACTTCCATTCCTATTTCTACCACTCCCCTCCTCTATACCAATGCTTCTAGTGCACATCTTGGTTCCTCTTCCAGCACCCTAGACTTAACTTCCTTATATCAAGACTTCCAAATTCAAATCCATCAATTACAACAAGATACTTTGCATGCCTCTTCATCTTTAAATTCCTCCTTACTTCTTCACACTCCTTTTGCACTTGTCATTTCTACTTATTCACTTCCTCTCAATTTTATCACCCCTAAGTTGCCCACTTTCAATGGCCATGGTGACCCTCAAGATCATCTCCAATATTTTCATGTGGCATGTCTAGATTATGCAGATGATCATACATTACTAGCTAAGATATTTCCTAGGAGTCTTCAGGATTACACCATGCATTAGTTTTATGATCTACCTATTCATTTGGTAACTTATTTTATGTATTTAGTCGATGTTTTTTTGCTCTCTTTTTAATCAATATCGGCACCAAGATATCTTATTACGTTATAAGAATACTTAGAGGACTACATGTTACATTATAAGAATAATATAGCTAAGATGACTCATGTACTTTTTATTTGTAATTACAAGATCTTTTTTTGCAAAGTCTCTTACCACACTTATAGGAGAGTGTTATCTTTGAGACCTCTCCTTCATTTGATCAATTATTCCATATGCTTAAAATTCATGAATTTGAGCTTCTATCTATAAGCAAACTCAATTATCATGATGCTTGATCATCTTATTCTAATAAATTCCAAGCTAAATCAACATTCAAACCATCTCCTAAGCCTATCGAAGCAAAGGAAATTGTCAATGTCATCTCTCCACCTAAAAATATTCATTGAAACCTCCAAAATGTACTTTCACAAAATTACCATATTCACCTCGATTTTTATTGCCTCAACTTCTCAAAATCAACCTAATAACTCTTACAATACCGCTCAATATTGATCCATCTCACCCCCGTGGCCGTAATTATGATGAAAATGTTAAATGTGACTATCATTAATGCATTAAGCATTCCACATAGCGTTGTTTCAAACTCAGGAATCTCATTCAATATCTTATTGACAATAATTCACTTGATCTCTGTGAGCATTCTTCTTTTAAACCATGCACTAATAACAAAAGCTAAAAATATTTAATGACCCTTTACCTAAGCATGACACACAAGCTTATGATTCTTCTTCTAATCACGCATATTGAGTTGTGCTCCCTCCTTCATCAAGGCCACTTGATTTTCTTACCACTTTTTTGATGCATCACCACTAACCATTACATTTTTCAATCATAATTATCATACTACATTCACTTTTGACTCCTTACACATCAATGCTTCTATTGGTTCATACATTGTCAATAACACTATGAGCTATCCAGTGGCTCCTATTAGTGTGTGCTCAATTTTACTTTTTATGTCTATCAAGTGTCCAATATATGCTATCACCTATCGATTTCCTCATTCTTTTGGCTACATCAGGCTACCCATCACATTTGGGCCTCTTACTATGCTTGTTTCATTCATTTTGGCATCTTCAATAGAATGTGGTGACATATTCTTAGGCCTCCCTTATCTCCACGTCACTCAAGATATTCCCTCCATGAATAATTTGTGTCTTAAGTTCATTTACCATAAACAATTTTTCACTCTAAAAGGTGCTACACCGTGCACACCATTACCCAAACCTATTCTTGATGATATACTTTCACCACCTATCGTATTTAGGAATCCTAGACCTCTCAAACCTAAAGCACATTCAGCACCTAGTTCTCCTATCTGCACACATCCTACTTCATGATGTTCTCATCCTCATAGGTCATCTAGTCCATCTCATCAAAATAATTCCCTACTCAGAAATATCTTCACATAGGTGTTCACCATGTCTTTCATCACATAGGTCTTCTTCACATATACATCATTACTCTCATACTCTACTAATCTTAGAGCATTTTCACATGCCTTTATCTCCTCGAACATCAGGTGGAGCGACCTTTCCCTTCACTATAATTAGATATCCTTCTATCCTCATCATACTTGTGGTGCATCATGCTTTATCCCCCTTCAATTATTACCAATTCTTTATGATCTTTACACATATGCATTAGGCTACATGCTTCACATCTACTCTTTCTCATCTCTCCTACGTATATTGATACACACTTGTATCACCATTACCCTATGATGCATTGTAGTTACATGGTTCATACTCAGTGATGAGATTATAAATCTGAAATGAACCTCGCCACATTCACTCTTCATGTTCTATTATATCTAACACACATTTTCAAACCATTACCCGATGATGCACTCTTGTTATATGGTCCATTATTGGTTGTTGAGGGGTTTTTATAAATGAACCTCATCTCATACACATTCACTAGGGGACACGTTATTCCTCCCATCTTCACATACGACATCCCATCCCATTCCCATTCATAGCATATTACATATTTTGGTTGCGTTTACTCTTTCTAGCTTATTTTTCTTACATGTACAAATTTTTTTCATACTAGAAGGATACTTAGTATGTCAATATCTTTTCTATATAAAATTGCACATTCACTTTGTATTTTGGAGTGGATATAGATCTCTTATAGGTACTTACACAATGCATTGATTCTTGCACTTTGTAGCTTGTACTAGTCCCACCGACACTCCTAGGGAATCTGTTTTCTCACACATTATAGGTGTTATTATTTCATCATCCACTACTTCTTATTCTTAGTAGCACACTACTTGTTCCATTAGTACATACATGCTTTGGCATACTCTTTATATTTATAACATGATAATGGATGCTTCATGTGTAGCATTTTCTTTGTAGGATTATATGCCACCATGGTTGTCTAATACACTTTGTTTGAGGGTTATGCCCTATGTCTTGTTTGATAACTATTTATATGTTTTTGTTTGCTTCAGCCTTGATTGTCTTATGATATTGTGAGAAATGTCCCATGTTTGAAACCATCTTTTCACGATCTATCTTGTATGCACATTTCCTTGTTATAGTGTATTTTTATGACATGTTTACTAATTTTTTTACTAACACATGTATCTATCCACTTTGTTTTCATGTTCCTTGATTTCTATCATGCACATCCCCTCCCCCATGTAGGGATATAGTTCATCTCAAGATAAATTCCTCTCATTTGGGTTATATTCTCCTACCGACCTTGCATGCATCCCAAATGAGGGGAGGTATACATTGGGTGAAAAAAACACCCCATACAATATCTAAGAGCTATAGCATAACACAGTATAACATTGGTTAAAGTTACAACACTAGCTCAAAATTAGACTTGGGTCAGAATCACAACACAGACACTAGTTGCTAGGCTCAGACACTAGTTCTTGGGTACCCATGTGCTCCCTTGGGCACTAATTTCCTGGGGGCACACACAGTGGGTTTCTCATATCAAAATAGTTCACATAAGTATTCAAAGTAGTTATTGAGCATGTGCACAATCCTCCAAAGAATAGAATACAGTTTATCTCCTATATTTAGTTCAATTGGTATAACTCAAAACTAACATAAAATAATTGAGATAGAAAGAACAAAATAGAGACACACCATCTATAGTGGAAGGAGAGTAACACTAGACCTCTCTCCCCAACACTTGCTCTTTGGCATGATATCACCTAAAAACTCAAACTTGGTGTGATATCACCCAAAAACTCACTCTTGGCATGATACCACCCAAAAACTTGCTCTTCACACCATTCTTAGGACATTTTTACACTCTTCACAATCAGGTGCACACTTTCCTTTTTACACACGTTTACATATGCAAATTTTTTATATACACGATGGTGACTACTCTTTTCACTCTTCTTTTGTAGGTCTATCCTTAATACGTAACAACAAACAACCTACAACAAGCACAACAACAAGTACAAACAACTCATATGCTTCACTCCTAGGGTCACTTTCTCTTCCTAGTTTCCACACTTCATGTTTTACACTCATTCCACGATTAACTTGTCTACTCGACACACATTTTTCCACACGCTCTACATTTTTATTAGGTACAAAACTTCTATCTACTTTATGTTACCAAGTATTCACTCAAAAAAATAAGTGGAGGTAAATTTAGACACAAAATCACGCACTTGGGTACATTTCTAGGTCTTAAAAGCATACTAGCATTTACATGATTCATAAGAAAGAAAACTAATAATTGACAACTATATTTGGCCACTTCTCTTTGTATTTTGCTATCTATTTACATCCTAGTCATAACTTTACTTGTTTATCTTTCATGGCTTCGTACACAAAGTTTGCCTAACCGTAACAGAAGTACACCGCGGTCCTATCCCCTCTAGGAACCCTTGACCCTTTCTCACCTTACTCACTCCTTTTGGGTCTCTTTTATCTTTTGGGCATATTTTTAACTTATGGGTGGACTTCCAATTGTTAATTATGAAATTCAAACAAGGTAATCATATAAATACATAGTTATGTGTTCAAAATCAAGGACCAAAAACTAAGCATTACTAGCATCACCTAAGATTACATCCAAATGGCCCTGAATCACTCTAAAGCGTCGATCTAACATTCATTCAAGGGACAAGGGATGAATACTCTGCATACACAACATAAGAAGGGGAAGTTTATTCTATTCCATCCACACATTCTATTACATTGTTATATTTAGCTACGACTCACTATCAAGTGTAACTTGCACAAGGGAATCTTAGGGCACAATTTCTACACATACTCACTAATTAAGCTAAATTATGGAAATAAATGCTTAATCTAATAGAATGGGAGTAATAAATAAAAAAAAAATTAAATAACTGAAATACACCCAAGAAAGTGAAGCAATGAAATATGAAACCCTAATGTGTAAAAAGAGTTGGAAGAGCCTTATCTCGATTCAAAGATGACACATGATTGTGTTGCAGCAGTGAAGACCAATTTGAATAAGAGGAGGAAACTGTCACACAGGAGCCTAAGAAAATTTATATGTGGAGGTTTTTACTAGACTGGGGTGCCTAGGGAAGGATAAGAGTTCTGTGGGTACCTTGGTTTGAATTTTGGGCACCTTGTTCGCACAAGTGGTTAAAACCCCAAATTTTAAGGGTCTCAAGATGTTTGCACTCCTCTTATTTTCATGTGTATGCCATTGCATTTCACTAGATGTTGTCGTAAACTTTATATGGAAGAATCACCTACAAGACCCTAAACCAAGTATCAAAACCCTAAAATATGAAATATGCATATATAGAGGGTCAAAGCTATCCTTAGATGCCAAATTGATGGACTTGTCATTTTTTAATGCCCCTCGTAGTCAAGAATGAACCATAAGCAAGAGTGTGTCATCAATAAATGGTCAAACTATGTGTTGTGTGTAGTGTGATTTGGTGAATGCGTAGTGATGACATGTGACATAGAGATGAAGTGTGTGTGACGTTATAGCCTGAGCATATATCATGACAAGATGATCAAAGAAGTGATGATTTATCCTAAAGCGTATATCACTAAATGATTATCAGAACAAATGATGATGATGGTAGAGTAAGTGATGATGTATCCTATGGTTTTTAGCACTACATGATGAGTAGAATAAGTGTTGATGTAGCCTAAAGTGTATACCACTAAATGATTTCAGCGGAAGTGATGATATAACCTATGGCGTATATCACTAAATGATGAAATTGTAATTGATGATGTAGCCTCTAGCATATATCAATAAACTAGGAATGTTATATGATAGATGGGATTCAATGATAAGCATGTGAGTATGGTCGGGTACATTTGATTTATATACCCTCAAAAGTCTAATATGGACCGTGTGACTAGAGTGTGTCATCGGGTAATGACGATGTTAGTGAGTATGAAGATGTATATGTGAGAAGTTAGGTGTGTGATGATTCTAATATAAGACATGTGTCAATTTTATGTGGGGGGGTGGGGGGATAATAATAAACTTGATGCCCCTTGAGTTCATAAGAGATGATTATCTATCCTGGGCATGGAAGAAAAATCATGCCATGGTGGCGAATGTGGCAACGGGCTAGGATTAATTGGCATACCAAGGGAAGTTGTGGTGGGAAGACAAAGGAAAATTTCTTATTTTTATGATGAGTATGTGAAATGGTGTAAACCCCAAGAGGAGATGTGGAAGGAATAAAATAAATGAGCTCTGGGGTGATATCCTCCAAGTGAGCTGTTGGATTGTGTTGGAATGGAAAGATGTTTTTTGCATCTTTTCACATATTTTCATAATACATTGTCATTAAAACCATAGCAACACAGGTACCAATACCAAGGGCCATAATTTTTGAAGTTAGGAGAAGATGTGGATGAAGTATGGGCTTTTGGTGAATGATCAATAGCGTTGGAATAAGAAAATAAAGAGCGATATTTTTAATGCTTCATAAGCCACATTTTGATATAAAAATTTAATATGTGCATGAAGGGTCAAGGGGACGCATTTATGGTATGGATCCAAGGTCTTTTGAGGAGAAGATTATAGTTAAGATTGTTAGGCATGACATGAAATGGGATAGAAAAAGTGCATGGGCCTAGAGTAATGGGAAGCGTGATTTTACCTAAGACTTGTTTAAGCACATTATCGAAGCCACGAATGCAAATGCATAATGGAGTTAAGGGGGCTTTAGATATTCCAAGTTACATGAGGAATGTGATATTACATATGTTTACCTTGGATCCATTTTTTACTAAATATCATTTAACCCCTTTTTATTGATACGAGACTTGAATATAAAGGGGGAATCGGTGCTTAAGATAGACCGAGAAGCGATTTCATTATATGTAAACTTGATATGCTCTTCATTGATAGATAAAGAAATAGTAAACCTATGATATATATATTTGGGAGAGGTGTGAGGATGAATATAAGTATTAGCCAAAAAATATATGAGTTTATCTTGAGAATTGGGATTATCATGTAAGAGGCCATGAAGAGAGACCTTCATGGTGAAAATACCTTGAGAAATAGAAAAGAGAGGATCGAAGAGTGCTCAAATGTCGGGTTGATTAAGCTAAATTATGGAAATATATGCTTAATCTGATGTTATAGGAGAAGTAAATAAATAAACAATATAATAACTGAAATACACCCAAGCAAGCTAAGAAATGAAATATGAAACCCTAATGTGCAAAGAGAGAGTTGAAAGATCCTTAGCTGATTCGAAGATTCCGCAAGACTATGTTGCAATGAATACTAGTTGAACATGAGGAGGAAACTGTCACACATGAGCTTGAGAAAATACAGATCTAGAGGATTTTACTAGACTATGATAGCTAGGGAAGGATAGGGGCACTGTGGATACCCCTGGTCCCGCATAGGTGGTTATAAACCTCAATTTTAGGGTTGTAAGATGTCGACACTCCACTTCTTATCATGTGTATGTCATTGCACTTCACAGATGTCACCATAAACCTACAATGGAAGTAGGGTTTTTTTAGTGGTGAATATTCATAATATGGTGAATATTCCATTTTAGAAAAATTTGAAAAGGTGAATTTTCTAGCATGAGTCAGTGACCTGTTCGCCTAAAAATTACAATTTAATTTTTTTAGGGGTCGGATTTGCCTACCCTTGAAAATATCCCCTATATAATCCTAGATTATTCACTAAGTAGAACACTACTAGCTCACTCATACCACTTGGGGGCATATCTATTATCAAGTATAGTAAACTTGTGAAGCAACAGAGGCTAGTACACAAAGTGTAGTTTTATAGATATTCATCAGATTTGCAGTCAAGTGACAAGTATTGTTCTTAGACGCATGACAAGAAATTTTCCTTATGTGTGACAAGGAGATTTTTTTGATGCATGAAAAGGAGAGTTTTTTGACACGTGATAAGGAATTTTTATGCATGTGACAGGGAGGCGGAGGGTGTAGAAGCATGGCAGAATATTTGTTGTCATGCGACAAAAAAAATTTTCACATGACAAAAAGCTTGTTGTCACTCGACATCAAACATCCTATCACATGTCAAAAATGTTGGAAAGCACCCTCGTTGACACGTGACGATGCAAAGGTTGTTGTCGTGCGACATCAATTTTGTTGTCACACGACACTAACTTTGTTGATGTGTGAGAGGAGGTTTGTTGTCACGTGACAAGAAGTTTTTGCTATCACATAATAGTAAATCTCTTCTCGCGCATCTTTAGCCTTTCTGTCACATGAATTGAAAATGAGAGCATCTTTCAATCAAAAAATTGCACACAAACCCCAAAAAAATCACCTTTCCAGCAAAACCGGTTCTGCGGATATTTGATAGGGATTTCCCACCTCCGATTTCTAAGAGGTCTCTTAAAGTGAACCTTGAATGGAAGAATCACATGCAAGGCCCCAAACCAAGCATCAAAACCCTAAAAAATAAATATGCATATGAAGTCGTTAGACTATCCTTAGCTAACAAATTGATGGTTGTATCATCGATCATTGCACTACATCTCAAGCCCAATGTAGTTCTAGATGTGTGTGTTTGTGTGAATATTATGCCCTAGGTTTCTCTTATGTCATTCACACTTTGTAAAGGAGCTAACAAGTAACTAGATGTAGGATGTAATAAATGTGTGCATGGGAATAATAAATTCCCCTCCTATGAAGTGTGATGCAGATGAACCATTCTTGTACTTTGTGATGGAGCTAGATGGATGAAAATGTAGTTATAGATGTCTTTGATGGATGTAACCTTAGGTGGTGATAGCTAGTGCTTAGTTTTTGGTCCCTTATTATGATCACATAAATTTATATATATATATATATATATTATTCCCTCACTTTAACTTCATGATTAACCTGAAGAGGTCGATTACCAAAAAGATAAGATGCCCAAATGGCTAGAAAGGACCCAAAAAGTGAGATTAAAGTGTAAAGAGGACAAGGGTGCCCATATGGGATGATGGTTCACGGCACTAGCGTCCGGCTTGGTGCTCCAGTCTAGAAAAGTTGAAACTAAAGTATGAAAAAATAGACTAGGCCAATAAATGTGTAAGACTAATAAAGTAGAAAGCAGAAAGCAACAAAAGATGGCCAAAGACATGGGTTATTTAGTACACTTCTTGCTTATGAACCATGCAAATAGTATTATGTGATTGAGACTAAATAGTGACTCAAAGTGTGTGATTTTTTCTCTACACTCACCAAAACTACAAGAAGTTTGAGATATAGCACAATTCTCGGTCATAATTTCACTCTCCGAGGTGACCATCGGAGTCGGTTTGACTCCCCATATTGCATCTTTCTTTAGGTTTGATGTAATTTATGGGTTTTGCGGGTGAACTTCTATTTTATAGCCTACAATTATCTTTAACATTCAATGTGTGAATATCAGGATATTAACACAGAGTAATTACGACATACTTATGACACATCAAAGATCAAGTCTGAAGCCTCTACATAGTCATGGGCACCAAGATCTAGCCACTAGTGCCCCAGGGGCCCTTGTCTAGTCGTGGACACCCTCTTCCGACCTTGTTCTTGAGTTGTAAAATTTACAGATGTTGATTACGATGTTTTTTTCATTTTTTTCATCACTTCCCCCTACTCATACCACTTCTAGATTGTGTAAAAATTAGCTAGGTCCTCTCCCCTTCTTCTTTGCTTAGGGTTTCAAATATTGTATCTTAGATTGCTTGTGTCATTTCTTTATTTCAGAATTTACACATCATTTGGTTCATTAGTGACTCTGAAATATTTATATTTAATTCAAATTAAATTAAATCAATTACGAATTAGTTCAAGATCTAAAATCATGCTTCACCTCATTTACTATCAAGTCAATCCCGGTGTGAACGAATTCCTTGGTCGACTCCTTAGTCAAAGTTTCCACATAGTTCTAGCCACATTTTGATTCTCATAAAACTATCCCCTCAAGTACATATTCACCAAACCCATACTACCATGCATCACCAATGTGTCTAGGACATTTTTCACATTGAGCTAGACGCCCTACAATCGATCCTTGGTATGCAAGAATTTGCTAATTTATCCAGCGTCAAACTTATTTGTATGGTACAGACTCATGAACATGCTTGCAAATATGAAAAAATTATCTTAAATATGTACTTAAAGATGATGTGTTATATTATCGAAACTTTGAGGGTAACCTAGTCTGGTGTGTTAATAAATATGAATTCCCCTTCTCTTAAAATAAGTGCACATGGGAACTTGCGATGGCCATTATAGTAGGCATGTTACTACCCATAAATTCCTATGTATGGGTTACTATTAGCCTACCCTAGAATCATCACTCATTCCTTTGCTAAAAAGTGAAAACCTTGCAAATTTTATGATGACTTGATTCATTCCACTATGGATGAGCTACAATCCATTTTCAATCCCTAGCCCTTTAGTATAAGGTGATTGGATTACATTAGGAATATCCCTCACTCTCAAGATGGTCATGTCTTCATCATCATAGCCACTAAATACTTCACCAAGTGGGTTGAAGACATGCCCCTCACTAACATGTCTAGACTTACTACCTCTAAATATGTTCTCAATCAAATCATTTACCACTTTAGAATCCCCCACACCATCATATCTGAAAAAGTGAGAGTTTCACATGTAAAGAGATAATGTAACTCGACATTAAGTTCAAGATCAAACATCAATTCTCAACACCTCGTCATCCTCAATGCAATGGACAAGTTGAATCTCAAAAAAAAATCATCAAAAAAATCCTACAAAAGATGGTTTTCAAATCATGTACAGACTGGCATACAAAACTATATCATACATTATGGTTATATTGCACTAGTGTCCATATGGCCACTACGGAAACATATTTATCTCTTACTTATGGATCCAAGGTTGTCCCTCCACTCGAGGTGGAACTTCCTTCACTCCATATATCCCTCTATAGAATATTTCCAAATGAGTAAATCCATCAGGCACATCTTCATGCAGTTAACATCCTAGAAGAGCGACGTGATTATGCCTATAATCATAATCAAAAAAAAAAATAGTGCATGGTGAAGTAATATAATAGGCTTATTTTTCCATGGAATTTTGACATGGGTGACCTTGTCGTCAAGCTCGATTATACCCATGACAAATAAGTAAAATACACTTAGAATTGGTGGGTTCCTTACCTCATCAAAGATCTTATCAAACCTAATACATATCACCTTCAGACCAATGAAGGCCATATCTTTAAAGAACCAAAAATGACCAATTTCTCAAAAATTTCTATACATGACAAATTTCATGAATTTTGGTACTCAACTACCATCTCTCATCTCATCCTTCTCAAACTAACTACTTCATCAATCATCTCTGACAATATTATCAACTCTTTCACATTGGCCTTTCCTATGGAATCGTCATGGTCTTGTGCATCCTTGCTTAGGATCATAGCCTTTCTTAGAATTATGTACCTCTATTATTCTTATAACATCTACCTCATTATTTTTTGCACTTTTTAGCATTGATATCTACCCTTTGGGCTAACCTTCCATGATTTATTTATGTGCACCTTCAGGTTTTTGACAAGACTCTTTGTATCTTCTACCGTACGTTTTTTGCAATTTTTAGCATTGTTACATGTTGCTTGGCTTTGATACTATGAAAATTTACCTCTATGATCCTTTGACATGACATCCATCCTATGGGCCCATATCTAGGTGACTTATGCCTTATTTTTATGATGAACTTCTAGCATTTCTTTTCATTTTTTCTTCTCCAAGATTCTAACATCGTGGATTGTGCCCATATGTGGCAAGATGACCGACACTATTAGGTATGCATTGATGGGTATATTTCATTTCAGTTATTCCTTCCTTTACTTTTAGCATCTACTTTAGATTTTTGTGTTACGTATCGTATTTACATTGACTACCCCATGTTTCGCTATTGTGACATCTTGTAATCAACAAAGAAGGGCATATGAATACACCTAATTTTTCACGCTTTCTATTTTATACAAGTTATTAAAAATTTCTCTTTTCAAGTTATAGGTCGCTAATGCATATATTTATGGGAACAGTGCCTTAAGGGGCTCATTCTAGGATAGGGGTGTGGTTATTCGCGTAACCATTAGGTTAGGGATGATATGTGTAGAGAGAGTAATGTTTGGTCATATTCATGTTCTTATTTTTTCTCTTACCTTCTTATTTTCCTCCACAATCTTCTAAAACCTCACTTTCTCATGACCATGTTTATTTTTTTCTTGCATTATCTTTATTTCTCGCAACACTTTACATATACCCTTTTTCATTTTTCCCTAACTAACGCCATCACCGTAAGTGATTGCGCGAGTGCTATTTCAAACCCTAGTTGATACCTTCACCCATGAGGATGGCACTAAAATAAATACCTAAAATACACCCTTCCCATTTATCGATCAGCATGAAATTACAAAGGAACTCACCATTAGTTTTTCTCTCTTTTTCCAACTTACATTTTCTAGCTCGGCTCTTGTATTTATTGCATCTTGACCCTTGGATTAGAGATTCTTCTTGATTAGATTGGTTTGCTTGTACTTTTAGGTCACCTATAGTGATCTAGGACTATATTTATTCCCCTTCTCCACCCAAAAGCTATACTCTCATGGTGTATTATACTTTGGAAGATAGATACATCGGTGACTACCCCAATAGGTAAGTTCTCTAACTCAACTTGTCATTTTATATAGAGTAGTCTCTTACATCTTTGTCATTACTTTATGTTAGCTTAGTATTTTATGCACATGTTAGGTTAGCATATTGTATTTCAGTTATTTATTTCATGTTACATGCTTTACTTTGGTTATCATAGGCTTTACATGTTTATCTTGTCTTTTATTACCCCCATAGTGTTGATACCCCAATAGGGTTCCTTCCTCTTCTTTGACCTAGGGCCTTGGAAACCTTAGGTTGTCCTAATGTAAGGGTTACTTCCCTTTGGGTATGTGATCTTAGTGGTCCCTGTACCCCCTTTAATTCTATCCATTGTGCTCCATTCTTCATGTTTCCCTTGCTTGGTTCCTCGATACCCTAGTTGAATGGATGATAAGAGTGCATGGTGTCTAGACACATTTTTCCCACCGTACGAGGGGATAAGAACCTAGGGATGACTTGTGCACGTATTGACAAAGTTGCATGTGCTTGTAACTAAATATTTCCTTTGCCTAAGCGTTTCATGCTTGGGATTGCTCCATGTTCCATTTGTGTTTCCTTTTTCAAAGATAAGGACAAACCTACAAAATAATAAAATTATAGTCAATGCTCATAATATATGAAAATGAAATTTAACCTAGATAAATCATTATAGAAATGTGTAAAATAAACAATTGAATCAAGGATGGAATACATTTTAATGTCAAGTGAGAAAGGATAGAATGTTCATGTATATTTATTCCTTGGAGATGGTTGGAGGGGTCGAGAGTGATCAATTCCCAAACCAATGTGAATACTCTTAAGATTTAGGCATCCTAGAGATGGAAGAAGATTGTTGGGATATCGTTAGCTTTTCCCTCCATCCATGATGCTACCTCAAAACCCGAGGATAAGTCCCACAATAGATGGTCATCAATCTAATAGTAACTGGCCATGGATGATACTTCATTCCAGACATATCATTATCCATGCATATGCCCTAGGTGTCACTCCTTATTATATATTGGTAGGAAAAAATGTGAACTAAGAAAGTAAAGTAGTTAATTCCCTTTCCCAAATTATAAAACACGATATTGATTTTACTTCTTTATTTCGGATAGTACACTAAATTTGGATGTTTGTTGTTGGATTCTGTGTGATATTGTCATAAAGAAATCGTGCCAATTGTCAAATGCTTATTTTCTCCCCAAGACAAAATTGTCCATATGAGATAATAACACCTACCATTATTATTTGTTATAAGTGTTTATGTCACTCTGTTGTTTATGGCCCATGTATGATTCTAAACCATTTTTTGAGTCTTTTTCCTACCCAATTCGTTATGTACTATCTTGTCTCTAGTTTCGAGAATATTAAGAGGGTGAAATAATAACTCGATGGTTGTGCCCCTTGTTTCGGGTGTTTGAGATGAAATAATACAAGCACGACCTAAATGAGAGGACCTAAATCTGATGTGCACATCTAAAGAAAGAATCCTACATGGTGAATATGGTATGTGCATGGTAACAACCAAGGCACATCTAAAATAATGGAAAGGAAGCTAGCAAGAAGTATTAGTGGAAAATAACCATCGCATAAGGTAATAGAAACAAGTCAAACATGTAATAACATATCAAAAGGATGACATAATAGTTAGTGTGCAACATGGGACCTTTGTACACACCCAAAATTACACATGTTACATTGTCAGGAAAATGGTTATAAAAGTCCCAAGTGATGATTTAAAATCCTTTCAAGAAGGTGTTCGAGCTCTAAAAACCCATTTGTAGTATATATTTGTAGCCTAGATAGCCTTACTTAACCTTTTTATGCATTTTTCCATCTCCTCGTTTCTCGTTGTGCTTGTTTTGGCCTTCGGTTGCCATGACCTCCACCCTACACAGGGTGGTGGTCCTGCCTGCTTTTTCTACAATTTTCATGCGTAAAATTGCATGCGACTATTCACTTAAGTTTTCTTTTTAAGCGCATCCATGAGCCGAATTTTATAAAAATAGCTTCGTTTGTTTGGTTCTCCTTGCTCCTTCTATTTTTAAATAGATTTAATGAGTAGAACTTCCTTTTGCATAAAGTAACCTCCTATCCTCCATTCCTATATATTACATGCTTGTATTCAAACAAAAGGCCTGATAATTTTGTGTATCTTGCATTTTTGTGTTGTCATAATCTTGTTAGGAATTGCATATCCAAGTTCATATCTCTTGTGTTATCTTTCTTCTACTTGCATTATGTCCGATTTCTTCCAAGCTACCATCACTCAAGCGCCATCCTCTTGTTTTTGTTCTTTGCATTCCCAATCCTTTGGACTCACATGAACACTCAGAGAAAGAAAGGAAAGAACTAAGGGGATAGATATTGATACTACTGGATTTTCCAAAGCTCTTGCTCTTCCAGGTTGGAGTTGTGTATTTGTTTGCTTTATTTTGTCAAATTGTCAATTGCATATCAAATAGAGTAGAGAAATAATTCATTTCAATTAGCTAGATAGTTGCAAGTAGATCAAATCAATAGGAAGTTTTTCTCTTCAATATTGCTAGGGAAGTTATGGGGGAACAATAGCTCTGTTAGAGCCATGATTTGTTCTTCACTTCTGAGGTAGGGTTGGAAATATTTTATTTGAATTAGAATAGATCTTAGATTTAGATTCACACATCTGCACAAATAGCTAGCTACATCCGGCTAGTTTTTTTAATTTTTTATTAGATTAAATGCATTGTCTAAAAATTTAGAAAAGAACAAAAACATTTATTTCCATAGATTAGTTTGTTTTATTGCTTTGTTCTGATATATTGAGAAAACACCAAAAATATAGATTAGATTTCCTTTGATAGATAGTTTATTTATCAAACAAATCAATTCATCTTGCATGACCATCAACGGTTCACAACAGGAAAAGACTTATAGTTGTGATCCCTGGTCCCACAACCCAATGGGCCAAAGCTAATAACTGACATTGACACAAGTTTGTGCTTAACAATCTTATGCACACCTGCCACATACACAGAGAAAATAAGATAGTTAGAGACATTGAACATAGCTGCTAATCAAGCCTATGACTTTTGGACTACTCCTGGAAATAGGATTTGATTACATGCATGACCATACAAGGGCCTCAACCTCAACAAGTCTTTGGTTGTGACCCACAGGTCCCACAACCCAATGGGCCTACTAGTCAGTTAGATATTGACACTAGCTTACACACACTGGTATTCATATCTTCACCGCTTCCACCCGATATTATTACACAACTTTCATTGTTGAATATAGTAGCCAATCAAGCTAAGACTTTCTGGACAAGACCAGAAAATCACCCTTAGTTCTTGCAGCTCCACTACATCTCTTGTCTCAATTTCCATGACCTTTTTTGGAAACCCATACGAGGCACCTGCAGGTTACTTTCCACGTATTCTGTAACCAATCAATAGAATCTTAGCAGAACTAGACATCGATTGGATCTCTCCGAGTAGCTATCATATCAGACCATACCATTACACCCCTTCAAGTTAGGAGAGCATTCTTTGCCTTAGATTCACAGATTCCATTATTGCATGTTGAAGACATAAGGTTTCCCAATTAGCTTGATCATCACCATCACTTTCACTCCCATTTCAATTCCACACGGCTATCTTGGCACGACCTCGAGAGGTTAGGTGCGAAGAAGGTCACATGTTGATTTTCTGTCGTACAAATTGGTGAACCCAACGTGAAGAGCTAGTCTCTAAGCATTTCCACTTTTGTCCATCCTTTATTCTGGGTATTCTTATACCCCCTGAATATGTCAGGATATGACAAGTATGGTCAACCCATCCTGAGTTTTGACATGTACCAGTACTAATGAAATATACCACAACAATCACCTTCACTTTCAACATGGGCTAGATAACCGCTCATCCACTCAAAACCCTCTACTTCAGGGAACCAATGTTGGTTCTTCTGTACGCATCGAAGAATTGGATCAAGTCACTCAGACTTATCCCCTTGAAAAATCAAGTTCAAATAACATGACATTCACTAGTGAAGTGAGTTCATCTCCTCGGGTATTGTTTCGATAACCCATTACCGTGCAATCGATCAACTCCCCCATCTTGATGAGGAGTATTTAGCATGATATGCTAGGAGTGAGAAGAAATTCCAACAAATGAACCAATATTTTGATAGGTTGTAAGGACAAGGTGATGTCCTACTTCAGAACAATAATGCTACCCTCCACCAACTGACAATACAACTAATGAGGGGTGGCAACATCGTGAACAATTCATAGTGGGATACCATACTCCTCAACAACCTCCAAGGGTTCAACCAAAGGTATCTAAGAAAGGTATCACCCCATCAATGGGTGATGTCATTTCAGATTTGGTTGATAAAGTCAAGGAGTTAGAGCTTTCCCAAAATACATAGAATTCATATGTCGGGCAAGCATGGGCTCCTTCCTACCCACAGAACTATGGGCAAGTACCAACCGTCATAGAATCCGCCAGTCTACATGAATACTTCGAACCATGGGAACTTGTTAATCGGTACCGTACCTTAGGTATGCCTCCTCAAGCCACATATGGATATCTACAATAGGTGCTAGCCAGAAGTGCATTCTCAAATGCTATACCAACCAGAAATGTGACATTCCCTAGCTTCGCGCCTTCAGCTCCATATCAAGGTAATCAACCCCCTTATATACACATGTATTCTAAATCTCCACAGGGGGACATGTACTCCTACCCAAGTCCATATGGACAATCACAGGGGATGTCATACACCCCATAAAAATGTCTATGTTGTCCCATTTCAGCAACCAATGCAGCCCCCACCTCCCCAACAAGGGTCTTCAATGGTGGAAACGTATGTAATGGGGACTTATTCTGAATATCTCAAAGAACCCCTAGATTTATCCATTCAGGTAGTCATGCTCTTGAGACCCTTGCCTGATCTCCTAAAGTTCAAAGGGGAGGGTGATCCAAATGCCCACATCAAGGCTTATGCAACAGCCATTCGAGAGCTACTCCCATGGGATGCAGTCGTTGCAAATATTTTCCCTAAGACACTTGAAGGTATTGCTCTTGACTGGTATTATAGGATACTAGAGGCTTCAATACACTCGTTCAAATAACTCATGTTATATTTTATCAAAGCTTTTGATATGAACAAGATTTTGTGAATAAGAATCAGAGAATTTCTTCATATCAAACAAGAACATAACGAATCTGCAGCCCACTTCATTCAGAGGTGGCAACATGTTCTCTACTCTTTTACAAGTGCTCCAAACATGGATCAAATAGAAATTTGTGATTTGTTCCTTCACTCCCTCAACAGAGAGACAAAGGAAGAGGTTCAAAAGTTCCCGTTAAGAAGCTATAAAGAGGTGCTAGAGGGTGATCTTCAGATCGACCAAGTGGCCATCGACAAAGGTCATGATACCTACGGAGAAAATGGGAAGTTAGTTACCCCTGCTCAAAACACTCTCGGTTACTCCAACAATACAAATAACAATCAAGGACCAAAGATCCTTAATAAGAATCATGGAGTCATGACCGACGGTGTAACTAATCAACCCAAAAATCCTAACATTGTTAATCCCACCAGTACAAGTGCTATGAATAACAACAACAATGGCAATAACAATGGAAACAATCAGAGAAACAACAATTTCTCACCCTCAATAAACATTGTGGATTTTAATCATCCCCAACAACAACAATAGCCTCAGCCACAAAGACAAATGCCAACCCCAAGCCCTAGTCAATACCCCAACCAATTCTAGAACTAAGGGCAAGGGTTCCAAAGTGTTAATTATAACAATCAACAACCAAACAACAATTGTGGATTCAGACCACAACAAGGGACAAACCAAAGGCCCCGGGATTATGATCCTAACCTATATTACGGTTTCCATAGGGTCTGCAGGCATGACGTAAGAACCTGTCATGATTGTAATAAGTTTTTGCAGCATTTTCTAAAAGACCAAAGATAGTTATTTGTCGACATGTTTATGGCCAACCCAACTGCACCTAGTCAGAACACCTATATGGGACTGGTGTCTCCATAGAACACACCATTGGGAATCTTCAATGATCCTCTCCCCACATGTCTAAAGGACGGTATAATGGATCTTAATGGTTTGAATAAAGGTATTATAATAGGGACTCATGATCATGAATCCTCAACTTCGCCTCGACCTATAGGTGGCACCTCCTTTGGATGGTCGTCAACAAACGAAGATTGTAGGTTTGGTTGAGTTAGATGTTGAACCCCAAATTAATGTTGCAACAAGATCTAGAGACTATTCTTCGTAGCCAATCCCAATTTATCCGGTTGTGTCGATAGTGTTCATGACATGCTAAGTAAGCCAATAGGAGCTTATGACTTGATTAGTGATCTAACCAAGACCTTTTCACACATTTCCTTTTTAGATCTACTGAAGAATTCCCCTACTCATCGAGTTTCTCTCTTTGAAGTGCTTGGTCTCGGCCATTTGGCTAACGTTACCCCTCCGCCAAAGGCACAGATAAACCATATATACTTAAACGTTTTCCCTCAGAGAAGCCCGAAAGGGATATTGGGTTTGTATTTGACATAAGAAAGATGCCTACGGATGTTGAAATAGCTCGTAGAGGTGATCCACCTTGTTTTTACAAGTTTGGATCTACAACAACTATGTGAAGTGCACAATGATCGATGATGGGGAAGCAAAGTTAATATAGTCCCCTTCTCTTTTCTTCAAAATTTAGGATATGGGGAGACTAATTGCTCCTCAACATGAAACACATTGAGGGGCTACGATAGTCTCAAGGCAACCTTGATCGGAACCATAGTATTACTAGTCACTCTTGGACCCAAGATGGTGCTTATTGAGTTTTATATTATAGATCAAGAAACCAACTATAATATGATCCTTAGTCACCTGGATCCACCGCATGAAAGAAATCCCCTCCACCCTATTCCAAGAAGTCAGATTCTTACATTTAGGGAAATTATTTTTCACTCAAGGTGATCTAAAGCCCTTTGATATACATCTGGCCAACTTGAGGAAAATCCAGGGGTCCACTCTGAATTCAAGCTTCCCACCAACTAGTTAAACAAACTGGCAAGCACATTACCGAAGAAAAGCTAGTTCCCACAATGGAATTAGAGGTTACATGTTTGATCGAGGGTATTCCGGCGTTTCAAGGATAAAAAAAAATTTTGTAGAGATGGTATCATTAGAAACTACAAAAATATTATTGAGCTATTGTAAAAGTATTTTCCTATCCTTCTCCCCTTTGATTCCATGGGTATGGGACATGCTTTGGGGCTTGGTTCCCTTCCAAGCATATGAGGTTTGCATGGTGGATGTAACCGAGATAAAAGGAGAACTCACAAAGGATGACTCAACATCTGTCTTTCTGAGTAATTATTGGACCCTCCATTTTGATGGGGCCAAGTGTCGCTTTGGTGCCGGGGCGGGTGCAATCCTTACTTCACCCGAAGGAAGGGTTTTACCTTTTCTTTCAAATTGAATTTTAAATGCACAAACAATGGGGCTAAGTATGAGGCTCTCCTACTAGGTCTCATTGTAGCTAAGAGAATGGGCATCCTCAATATTAGGGTGTTGGGAAATTCACAGCTAGTCACAAATCAGGTATCCGAGGTATACGAGACTAGGGCTGAACACTTACAACTCTACAAACTGTCATGTTGGGCCTAACTAAGGGGTTTGATTTTATATCAATCAAGGTAGTTCCACATGAACAGAACCTTCTGGCAGACTCTATAGCAACTTCTACCTCACGCTTCACCCCAAGTAGTGATTTACAGGACACCAACTTCACGGTTTCACTCTGCATTGAATCCTTGATTCGCAAAGTGCCAGTAACGTCAATGTTGACATATGTGGAAGTTGAAGACCAGCTTGACTCTTCAGACCCTATTGATGGGGACGAGTCAACCTTAAGTTACTTAAACACTCTAGTAGAGTTGCATCTTACTTGTCAAGAGGTAGACCTTTCCCTAATTCCACATTCCTCCTCTTATTTTGGCAATCCAATGATTGAGTCCTCTCCGGAAAAGATCTTGAGATTTACGATGTAGAAGAAGAAGGGGATTTGGAGTTTCCTCCATCCCCACCTAAGTTTGAGGAGGGTAATGCCTCCTTAATCGAGGGAACGATTGATATAAACATCGGAATGGAGGAGGAACCAAAAATCTTAAAACTAGGGTCCTCTTTAACTCCGGAGGAAGTAGAAATTCATACCCAAATCCTCAAGGAACATCAAAAATCCTTCACATTTAGTTACAAAGAAATGATGGGAATTACACCACACATCACAGTTCACAATCTTGTCACTAAGTTGGACACCAAACCAATTAAGGAAATCAAGACCTATGAAGCCAAAGGTGGCCCTTATGGTAAAAGAAGAGGTAATGAAGCTTCTCCAGGTAGGATTTATCAAGCCCATCGATTATTCACAATGGGTATCTAACATTGTCCCCATCCTAAAAAAGAATGGAAAAATCAGATTTGCATAGACTTCTGGGACATTAACAAGGCTTGTCCCAAGGATGATTTTCCACTACCATCCATTGATGTTATCATTGATGTAATAACTAGATTTGAGTTGTTGTCTCTTATGGATGGGTTTTCAGGATATAATCAAATCAAAATCTCTACCGAGGATCAAGCTAAAACTACATTTATAACTCCTTGGGGAACCTATTGTTATGTCATCATGCCATTTGGTCTTAAGAATGTTGGTGCTACATATCAACGAGCAATGACCTACATATTCCATGATCTTATTCATAAAATTGTGGAATCCTATGTAGATGACCTGTTGGCCAAGGCCAGGAAGTGCTACGATCACCCAGAGGTGCTTTATATCATTCTCTCATGCTTGATTGAGTATGGTGTCACATTGAATCCAGAAAAATGTGTATTTAGTGTAATAGGTGGTAAGCTCTTGGGTTACATTATATCTTCATGGGGGATTGATGTTGACCCACCAAAATTTAGGTTGTGTTAGAAATGGTTCCGCCATCAGATGAGTCTGGTATTAGATCTTTTCTTGGGAAACTCAGTGCAATCCGAAGGTTCATCCCTGACTTGACCTTCATCATTCATCCAATCAAAAATTTGTTGAAGAAATATGGGTAAGTGTAGTAAGTTGGGGGACAATTAAGTGGACATCAAATCCTGAATTTTACATCAAAAACAACAAAATATCAAATTTAGTCTTCCGCGGACTCGAACCATGCTGAAAAGTCAAAAATATGTCATAAAAATGGTACCATCATGTAGGGGAGACTGTTAGATTTGTAGAAATATTGTTTTTAAAGTGAATAGAATAGGATAAATATCATTTTATAATTTTTTACTACTATTAGGTCTTTAACACACTTCTTCCGGTGAATTTTTATGTCTACGTTTAAGATCAGAATTTTGTTTCACTTGTCGAATGTGATAAAACTTATACCATCCCAACCGTGGTGAAATTAGATACATGCTCAAAAAAATTATTTGATTTCAATATCTTTTGATGAAGTTATGGCGGGTAAATGGAAAGTTCTCTATTTTCTTTATGTTTTCATACCACTTTTAACGGAAAAAATCATAAAAAATAAAATATTACTCAAAAAATACAAAATAAAATCTATCCCAAGATAGATAGCAGCATCTAACTTCTCACCAAAGTAAAATATATATATATATATCAATTTTTGTCATTCAAATCATGAGCAAATGGACTACAATCTTATAGAAGTTTTTTTAAAAATTAGTAGTTTAGAAACTAGATTCGAATGCTAGGATTCATATTGATATAATTTTTTCTAATTTTGAGTGTATGCATTGCTAATAATCCCTAAAATGTTATATTATGTTGTTATTTGCAATATGACGTTGACTTATGACCCATTTTTTGGCCCCCAACTTGTTGCACTTACCCAGATAATAACATTGATTGGATAGAGGAATGTGATGAGGCCTTCGAGGCAATTAAACGATTCTTGTTATCCCCTCCCATGCTAATGCCACCTAGGTCAGATCACCCTTTGATCTTATATTCATGGGCTATAGACATTTCTCTAGCCTATATGTTGGCTCAAGAGGATGACAATAAGTGAGAATAAGTTGTTTACTTTATCAGTCGGACATTACTCAATTATGAGACATGCTACATGTAGGCAGAAAAAGAATGCCTTGCCATAGTTTTTGCAACCAAGAGCTTAAGAAATTATATGCTCAATTAAGAAATAAGGGTCATCATTAAGTCAGACCACTTACTGGACATTCCTCATGTATGGATCCTTGTCTAAAAAGGTTGGGCGTTTCATTACATTAATGGGTGATTTCAAGTTAATGTTTGTAAATCAAAAATTTGTTAAGGGTCAAATCATTGCAGATTGGTTGGTTGATAATCCATTAGATGAGGGTGATTTGGTAGATTTGGAATTTCCCGATGAGTGCGTATATTTCATTGAAACTAAGCCTCCTATCTCTGTATGCCCTTGGTACACTGATATTATCAATTTCATCATGGACCACACATACCCAGAAGGGGAAACATCACAACAAAGAAGGTGGTTATGTGTAATTACCACTAAGTACATATCCTGGAATAGGTGCTTTATCGCAGCCTTTGACGGAATGTTATTGAGATGTGTTGACACTAAAGAGTCTGAAAATATTATTTATGAGTCACATAGTGGGGTATGTGGTGGCCACTTTGGTGGCCATGCCACTGCCCGAAAGATACATCAGATGGGATATTTTTAGCCCACCCTAGAGCATGACGCGGTAGATTTTGTGTGTAGATGCCATAAGTGTCAAGATTTTTCCCACGAGATCCACATACCGGCACAAGCTTTACAACCAATCACAACTCCATGGCCCTTCTCCATATGGGGCCTAGATCTGATAGGGAAATTCTCTCCCTCATCAACAGATGGCCATAATTTCATAATCACGGCCATAGAGTACTTTACCAAGTGGGTAGAGGCTATGCCCCTTACCACTTTCTCTGGCTCTATAATCACTAAGTTCATCCTAAACTAGATCATTTGTAGGTATGGGGTTCCACAAGTCATTATTTCTGATAATGGCATGTCTTTAAAAAATGACAAGGTGCGTGAGTTGTGTAAAAAGTTCAAAATAAGTCATCACACGGCTTCTCTCTACTACCCTTAGGCTAATGGACAAGATGAGGCTACCAATAAGACTTTAAAGTCCATTCTTCTAAAAAATTGTTAAGGAGAATAAACAAGATTGGCATCTAAAGATTTTTTCGGCCTTGTGGGCCTACCAAACATTGGTTAGAACACCAATGGGGGCAACCCCATTTTCCTTAGTATTCAGTGCTGAGGCAGTTCTACCACTTGAAGTCGAAATACCCAGCCTCCGCATTTTGCTACATGGGATCCTGGGAGAGGAGGGTTATCAAGAAGCTCGTCTCTCCCAGTTATAAAGCCTTGAAAAATCTAAACCGAATGCCGAGCAATGGCACAAAGTGTTTGGATCGCATGGCTTGGTAATATAATAAAAAGGTGTATGAATGTGAGATCTACAAAGGAGATTTGGTATTAAGACTCGATAGCCAAATAGACAAGAAGACCGGTGAGGGAAGAAAGTTCAGACCTAGGTGGTTAGGTCCATATCGAGTGGTGGAAGACTATAAAAATGGTGCATTCTACTTGTGTACTCTAGAAGGTGAGGATTTTAGTGAATCAGAAACTCTCTTCACCTAAAGAGATACTATGCATGATCCATCAACATTCTCATATGTACATTATTACATCTACATTACATTTTCATCTATTCATTCATTTTGTAAAAAGTGTGATCAAGGAGCTTATTCTTATAGCAATTCCTAAAAACTTCTAAAAATATTGGTAAAACATTCAAATCATGTCTCTTCAAATCTTCATTGTATCATCAATTGTTTGTATCGCTTATCAATCCAAACAAGAAAAAGAAGTTTTGACAGTAACCATACCAAGGCTTGCATACTTGGTTCTACTTTTGGTCTCTTCTTAGGATAGGTGTCTTTTGTTCATGGTCTGTTCTAGAAGCTTCATGGTGTCACATCTATCCCACATACATCTCCTTGGAAATAAGAACATTCTAAACATTTTTCCCAAATAAGTAAGTCAAATGCAAATCAACAGAAAATTTTTATTTTACACATTTCTTTGCCCTACCAACCTTCGGTGTTGAGCTTACATCTCTTACTAGTGACGTAGGGTTGGGAAAGGAAGGAAATGCCCTTACTCACCTATGCTTTTTCCATGGTGATAAGCCCATGCTTCCTACTAGTAGCATGGGGCAAGGTGTAGGGGGTCTCTTTGACAAACCTAAAAGTCATAAACAATTAAATCAATTACTATGAAATCTTAAGTCAAAACAAAGTGAATTAGATGTTCAAAATTCCAAGAGAATTCAAAACCCTAAAAACCATATTTTGTCAACCAAGTGGCCATCTACGGATCCAAGTCTAGATAAATTGCAAAGAAATTCACATTCTAAACTATGAGGTAGCATGAGTAGGGTAAGGTTGTAGCGTCCCAATTTGGTTATGTCAAACCTCTGTCTTTCTCTCATCACTACCATTCAACAAATTTCATGGCTTGTGCCCTTTCTAACTCTTGGTGTTGAGCCCTCGCATCTTACTAGTTGTGTGGGGTTAGGAGTGGGGAAAGCATATCTATTTATCATATCATTATATCATCACGTTTTGTCAAGACAAATATGAAGTACCAAAGATTGCAAAAGAAACTAAGTTTAAGATCACATTGTGTTTGCATCATCATATATCAACATTATGAAATACAAAAAGAAATCATTCATTATCATTTCACATCCATTGCATACATTCTAAAAAGCATAGAAAAGTGGAAATTCTAAACATCTAGAGTACACATGAGAGATAAGCCAAAGAGAGTCAACTTGGATACAATGGAATGCCGAACCAAAAATAGAGTCTATATATATCATAGTGGATCAAGTTTGTATACAATGTCATCATGCGCTAGGCATGGTCAAAAATGCTCGCAATGAGCCCGAAACATACAAAAAAAAATCATATAATGTCAAAAAGTGGTATCAAAGCAATAAAGGTTTGATGGCCTATCAATCCCTATGGGATCCCTCATATGGAATGGAACTCGCTTCTAGGGCTCCTGCTACATCTGTGATGGCAATGAGAGTGGATTGAATGGTGTGAGTGCTCATGGTGGTGCCCGCTGCCTATGGTCTCGTTGTGAGAATGGCTCTACCTCATCAGCGCTTAGTAGTCTCATATCTAGCTACCTAGGTATGAAGGGAGGTCACTATCTTCGCAACCTTCTAGATAGGAGTGAACACATCAAGTATGTCAACCGCCGCCTATGGGCTACCCTTATTCAATGAGTCAACTCGGCCTGGGTCTTCCCTAAGGGGATCAACAAGGTATCTACACATACCTGATGAATGAGCTCTCGCCACTCATGTGTAGACACTACAAAGGAAAAAAAGAGATATAATGAGCTAGAAAATCATGAACATAAATCAAAAGAGAATGCTAAACTAAACATGTAGAAATCAATGGCAAAATAGAGAAAGGAGTATTGAACATACTCGGGTCTCCGAGCATCCATGTGGGATCAAGTGGCTTTCTACGGCAAGTGTTGTTGGTGGCTATGGAGCCTCCCCGAATCCGAAGGCATGGTGTTATCCCATCACAGACTCATCATCCCCTCTAAGTGTCTCCTCTAAGACTAGAGTCTCTCTCTCCGCACTCACCTCCTCATGTGTTGCTCGAGGATCTCCTGAGTATCATGCCACTCAAGGTCACTGTCAGCCCCCTCTAAAGGTCCTTCCCCTCATCCTCCTCTCCAATTGATTCCCCCTTCGTATCGTCTCCCACACCCTCCTTAGTTTTGGAGTCCAAATCGATCGGCTCATCCTCCTCCCCACTATGAGCAGGAGCCACCCCAATCTGAAGTAAGGGTGCTTGAGGAGCACCAGCTACCCACTGAGCCTAGACTACGAGCATAACTATGATAGGAATACTAGGAGTAATAACTGTCCAACCAAGATCCCCACTAAGACCTCTCCATGCCTCCTGAATAGTCTTGTAAATATGCGCCACTGAAGGAAGCATGACAAGGTATGGAAGACCAAACTATTGGGGTACCCGATCAAAAGGGTGAATCTCTAGTCTCCCCGACTCTATCAAATAGCTGCCTCATAGAAGAGTAAGCTACCATCATCGTAGTATCCTCACCCCATATTCTTGCCATGTCCTAATAGGGTGTGGAGGTCATGTCGGCTATGCTCGTGAGAGGCAGCCGATCGATGTGGATTCCAGTAGCACCGACATGCGCATGTCCATCTAGCTACTCGGACACCTCTCCGGATCTGATACCTATATCCCCTACCATACGGGATGAAATGCTCATAGACCTAACTCATAACCAGAGTGGGGTGGCTCAAGGCTACAATCTAACAACTATATATAAATCATGGTATGTGGTCCCTAGAATCTTCCCCAAGCATACTTTGAACCTGAACAACCATGGGAGCCCAATAAATCAAAAGTATGTGGTCCCCTAGAGTCCCCAATTAGTCTCAAGGACAAAGGATACCCATGATGGCTCTCCAAAGGATAGGAATGGGAGTAGTAGCAATAGACCAAACCTTCATTCCCTTCTTCGAGCTAGAAGAGACAATAGTGTCTCCCATGTATGTAACATCACGGCTCTGACCCCACTTGTCACCAAGCCCACTTGGGAGTCCAAGAATGTGGTAAACAAAGTGATGGTCCATCCCCTAGCACACCCGGAAAGTGTTACGGTTGCATCCAATAAGAGAATAAGTCTCAAAAATGTGAGGACAGATACATGGGGCACTCATGCTATCCACTAGATGCCTGTCCACTATAAAAGATTCATCTCATCCTAGGTCAGCTGATCTAAAATCCTAGGGAGCCAATCACACTCTCTCTCTCTCTCTCTCTCTCTCGATCTAGTGTATGTACTCCACCTTCTTCTACATCCACCAAAACATGAGAAAAGAGAAAGTTAGTAAAGTACATCACACAATAAGCTCATCAAAAACATGGTAAACTCTCAAAAATCCAAAAAAAGTTAAGTTTCAAGCATGTTTTGACATTTGTCTAGAACCACCGCCTAATGCAGGGCGGTGGTTCCTGACCGCCGCCCTTCCTTGGGCGGCGGTCCTATGACCGCCGCCCTACTTTGGGCGGTGGTCCTGAACTCGATTTTCAAAACACACCCTTAACCCTAGAAATGACCAAAAATGTTGAAATTGACCATTTTCGACAAAATAAAAGCATGCCCTATGGTCGCCCCCTAAAGACCCATTCAAGACAAGAAATTTTGAAAATATCCCCCTAGGTGAACTTTTCAACATTTAAACTTTTAGGGTACAAAAAGAAAAAGAAGGAAATAACTAACCTGAGAGCACACTGGTCGATCTCCCGCTCGCAGAGGCATGATCACAATCTCAAAGCATGAACGTATCGGTTATATTCTCATCAAGAATGGTCACCATAAATCCAGAGCTCCAAATCAATCAAACTAACCAAATCAACAATGCACAAATGAATTGAGAAATGAGTTTGTTTTGATATATATATATGTTATTTCTAACTTCATTTTGAGTGTGTTTGTTTATAGGGTTGGAGCATTGGTGTAGGTATATTTCTACAGCCTCGCGTAAATGGTAAGTCCTCTTGTTGTTTTAATTTAGTGTTTATTTTTTGATATTTTATCTATCTGCACTTGAGTCTTCTTTTTCTCTTACAGGTAGCAGAATTTGGATGGTGATATTTCAACAAATGAGCATGTTAGGTATACCTTCTAACTCCCCATTTCAGAACACCATACTCAGACTCTACATTGTATGCCTCTTTCATGGCGAAGATGCTTCTCTGAGGGGGAAATAAGTACACACCCAAAATTACATGTGCTATATTATCGGGAAAACAGTTATAAAAACCCCAAGTGATGATTCAAAATCCTTTCAAGAATGTGTTCGAGCTCCAAAAACCCATTCACATTATATATTTGTAGCTTAGATATCCTTACTTAACCTTTTTATGCATTTTTACATCTCCCTGTTTCTCGTTATTCTTTTTTTTTCCTTCATTGCCATGACCACCGCCCTATGCAGGGCGGCAGTCCTGCCTGCATTTTCCAAAATATTCATGCGTAAAATTGCATGCGATGATTCACTTAAGTTTGCTTTTTGAGTGCATCTATGAGCCGAATTTGCTAAAAATAGCTTTGTTTGCTTGGTTCTCCTTACTCCTATTTTTAAATAGATTTAATGAGTAGAACTGCCTCTTCATTGCCTTGTGCATGAAGTAACCTCCTATCCTCCATTCTTATATATTCCATGCTTGTATTCAAGCAAAAGGTCTGAGAATTTTGTGTATCTTGCATTGTTGTGCTTCCATAATCTTTCTAGGAATTGCATAGCCAAGTTTAGATCTCTTGTGTTATCTTTCTTCTACTTGCATTACGTCCAAATTGCTTCCAAGTTGTCATCGCTCAAGCGTCATCTTCTTGTTGTTGTTCTTTGCATTCCCAATCCTTTGGACTCACATGAACACTCAGAGATAAAAAGGAAAGAACTGAGGGGATACATATTTATACTACTGGATTTGCCAAAGCTCTTGCTCTTCCAAGTTAGAGTTGTGTATTTGTTTACTTTGTTTTGTCAAATTGTGAATTGCATACCAAATATAGTATAGAAACAATTCATTTCAATTAGCTAGATAGTTGCAGAAGTAGATCAAATCAATAGAAATTTTCTCTTGAATATTGCGAAGGAAGTTATGGGGGAGCAATAGCTCTGTTAGAGCCATGATTTTTTCTTCACTTTTGAGGTAGGGTTGGAAAGATTTTATTTGAATTATAATAGATCTTAGATTTAGATTCACACATCTGCACAGATAGCTAGCTACATCCGGCTAGTTATTTGTTTTTAATTTTCTTATTAGATTAGATGCATTGTCTGAAAAGTTAGAAAAGAACAAAAACATTTATTTCCATAGATTAGTTTGTTTTATTGCTTTGTTCTAATATATTGAGAAAACACCAAAAATATAGCTTAGATTTCCTTTGATATATAGTTTATTTACTTTGGAACAAATCAATTCATCTTGCATGACCATCAACGGTCCACAATAGGAAAAGACTTACAGTTGTGATCCCCTGGTCCCACAACCCAATGGGCTAGAGCTAATAACTGACATTGACACAAGTTTGCGCTTAACAATCTTACACACACCTACCACATACGTAGAGAAAATAAGACAGTTAGAGACATTGAACATAGTTGTTAATCAAGCCTATGACTTTTGGACTGCTCCTGGAAATAAGATTTGATTGCATGCATGACCATACAAGGGCCTCAACCTCAACAAGTCTTTGGTTGTGACCCACAAGTCCCACAACCCAATGGGCCTACTAGTCAATTAGATATCAACACTATCTTACACACACTGGTATTCATATCTTCACCACTTCCACCTGACATTATTACACAACTTTCATTATTGAATATAACAGCCAATCAAGCTAAGACTTTCTGGACAAGACCAGAAAATCACCCTTAGTTCCTGTAGCTCCACTACATCTCTTGTCTCAATTTCCATGACCTTATCTGGAAACCCATACGAGGCACCTGTAGGTTACTTTCCACGTATTCCACAACCAATCAATAGAATCTCGGTAGAACTAGACATCAATTAGAGTCTCTAAGTAGCTATCATATCAGACCATACCATTACACCCCTTCAGGTTAGGAGAGAATTCTTTTCCTTAGATTTACAAATTCCATTATTGCGTTTTGAAGACATAAGGTTTCCCAATTAGCTTGATCATCACCATCACTTTCACTCCCATTTCAATTCCAAACCAGCTGTCTTGTCACAACCTTAGGAGGTTGGGTGCGAAGAAGGTCACATGTTTATTTTTGTCACATATGAGACACCACTTACAATTTCACAAGGAATTCAATGCCTTCAAGACCATTAAATAAAACAAGCAATCATAAGGCATAACCAAAAAAATTGGCAAACAAGTCACAATCATAGAAGACATGACACAAGTAAATAATATAAGCAAATAACCACGGTTAAAAGTAGGGTTGCGAGAAAAATACTACACATGAAGCACCCATTAACATGTTAGAATAATGAAAAATATGTCATAATTTTCGTGTGTGTATGAATGCAATAGAAATTAAAGTAGTAGATATTACAATGATAACATGCACATATAGAAAGGTATGGAAGGTATATGCCTCCAAGATACTTGATGGGACCGGGTAGAGAATAATGTCAAAAACTATGTATTGTGTGATAACCTATATATAGCCTGAATTCAACTCAAAGTACCATGTGAACGCACATGTGTACATGTAAAAGGATAGAACATATTATGAATCAAGCTAACATGATAGGAAAAATGCAACATGGAATAATATAAGCAAACAAAGATACATCCAACCAAGATCTAAGCTAATGTTTTTATATTTTTGTAAATATCTGAATGTTTTTGTATTATTAGAATATGAGATCCTATGACTAGGGAAGGGAAACAAGGTTTCCCCAATGTGTATGTGTGCAAAGTGAGGTTCATGTATGTAAATGCACCCTCAATAGTCATGTTTGAACCTAAAATAAGAGTGTGTCATCGGGTAACAAGGGTAACACAAGAGTTACCATAGAACAATGTCAACATAGTGAGGGGATAACCCTATAGAGTCCAAGATTCCAATTACATAAGTAATAAGTGTAATGTCATAATAAATAAGAGTTTGTTCATTAGTAACAATTAGAATAGGTGGGACATTGGGATTGTAGGAAATAGTGGCAAGAGGAGGTGAAAACATAAGGATCAAGGTGTGAGCAAAGAGATGTGCAATAGATGTAGTGCTAGGAGGCTCATCAGTATCAACCTTAAACAATGGAGGGAGAGACACAAGACTCATCATAAGTAATAAGTGTAATTTGGGAAGATGGGAAGCATTAAAGTTATATGTATTATCCCCTATGACTATAGACATAAATGTGGAAAGAGGGGAATTTATTTCCCCATGGATGCAATAAGATGAGGTGTATCCATAGTATATGAGTCATGCATAGAAATTTGGATCACATTGTGTTCTTACTTGTGTCGAGGAAGCTGCAAAAAGTAGTGTAACATTGTATTTAGTAAGCATAGGGTCATTAGAATTACATCAAAATGTGTTCCAAGCAACAAATTTTAAATTCATGGTCATTGTGACATTGTGAAGGGGGTATGAGTTTCTCCCAACACCTGGGTATTGTAGATGTGTCAACCACCATACAGACAAATATTTAGATATGTGTAAGTGTACATTGGTATGCATTAGGATTCAAGCACCGTTTGGATGAGAGTGATACATAATGGGAGGAGTATCATGGGTGCCAATAGAAATTTCATCATGTAAACCAAGAATATATAAAGGATCGAGAGCCGAACACATTCACAAGACAATAATATTCTTCACATTGTATATTATCATGCTAATACAATGGCTATTAAATAGCCATGAATGTAGTTGAACAACTTCCTATAAAATAGGAAGTATACAAAACAATAACATACCCGTACAACCTATTTACGTGAGTTTGGTTAAACTCACATAACAAATAATAGTTATAACAAAACATATAACTAATAATATGAGTTGTTAACCAACTCATATTATATTACAAATAATAATCATGATTAATAATGTAAACAATATTAATCCTAACATTCACCCCCTTAGTGTGAACATTATTAATCACTAATCTTCACCCCCTTAATGTGAACACGGTGAAGAACCATATTCAAAGAAGTTGAACCACCTCCTAAAAGCACTTCTTAGACTAGGTACAAACTCCATATATTATCTCTTTACCCTCGTAAAGGTGTAGTGTCGAGCTGAATTATGCAGGAATGCTCCCTTCCTCTTTGGGTTCCTGTGGGACTTTCCCTTCCTCCTTGGGTGCCCGAATTCTGAATCTCCAAGATCCACAAGCTTCACACTAGCTGGATAACCATCCCTTGAGTCTACCTTGAAATCTTCTCCTGCTCCCAAAAGTGAGTATTCTGAAAACATGACTCCTCCAAAATCTCGAAAAGGGTTTATTCAAGCAAACCATCACACTGCAAACAAGAACACTGAAAATGAACTGAAAAAAGAAACCACACTGCACACATGTCACCAAACCATCTATGCAGCCCCATCATTGGCAACTGACGAGAGGTCATTGATTGACCTCCTTCCTCCATTTTCCTCCATCCTTCGATGTCATTCGCTAGCTCAAAAAAATTGGCTTTGAGGCTTAATAATTACATACCTTACCCGAACATTGGATTCCACCAAAAATGCGTTCGTAAGGAAATTTATAAAAAAATTCAGACTTTTGACAATGACACTTATGGATATATATGGACTTTGGATTTAACATACTTTTACAATGATTAGTAAATTTAAAAACAAAGTTTTTACCTCTTTTCACCAACTACCAAAGACATAACCAATATACTAAACTACTATTTTGAAGATCACCGTTAGAAATTTGATATATGTAAATGAACAACATGAATACGTGAACACATACAGAGCTATGACATGTCCAGCAGAAAGGAGTACAGAAAGGTGGTTTGAATGCACAGATGTCTACTGAGTTTTAGAATCTGTAGATCCTTCGTTGGAGTGTTAATCCACACCGCCGAACTGATATCCACCGAGCTCAACTCCAATGAATAGTTTCCTTAATGCCCTCCAGTAACATTGAATGAATATTGTCTATACTCCCAGGATAGACATATTTCTTTAGGTGGATCTCAAAAACTGTTCTCTAGTCCGTGAATTCCGTGTATGAAGCTATAGAACCGTGTGGAAAAGTAATTAAAAGAAGAAAGGTGTTGATAGGTTGGAAACATTCGAGGAGTCTAGGAGCTCTTCCAAAAAATATGGAATAGTTGCGAGATTGAAAACGGATTTTGAATATATAGCCAGCGCACCAAGTGACAATCGATGCACAACTTTTGAAGATTGGACCACAAATCCAATTCAAATCACTTTAGTTGTTTGAATGGATGCAAAACATAGATTAATACAAATCCGATGCTCAATGCAATACAACAATGATTCCAAGTGAATGTAATACAACAAGAATAGGCGGTCGATCCAATACGTACATGATCAGGTGCTAAAACTACACATCTACTACAACAGATGATGTTGAGCACATGTTTTAGATTACCAACTCATAGGAATATGGCACTTATATATTGTCCCTCCTCAAACAAAAATACCATACATTGATATATGGGTTACTCAAATTTTTAATTCCACATAGTGCACGGATCAACACTACATACAGCAGAAGATGTATATCCACTGATGTTTGAACACATATATATTTAAATCATTTACCTCAATAATTTGTAGCCGAACCCAATACAAATGTGAGTGAAATGCATCCAACTGTCAAGAAAGTGTCCCCTTATTTACAGTGACACATCCTTAGGTAGATTTGATTGCAATAATTTTTTGATTCACTCATTCCAATGTATGGATTCACAGAGATTTATTTGCATTAAATGACCAGCCACGTGCCAAAAATAGAGAAATGATCTTGCACTCTAAAATTGATCAAGCCGCATGTTGTAGATCACAATAGTTCATCAGATCCACGTTGGAGGAATTCAAAGAGGACAGGCTTATCAGATATTATACACGCAGATATGAATTTATCTGGGCTCAACTCAGATTAGAGAAAAAGAAAAATTGTTGCGCCAAATTCTACTTTGTGAATGGATCCACAGGTTCACAATTCCATAATGATATCAATGGATCATATGTTGATCAAACCCACCACATTTCTGAATTGGAAGGTACACAAAAAGATCTACAAAGTCACATAAACCATGATCTTGACACCCAAGTCAACTTTATCTTACATAATAGAGAATATTAAAAACTACCAAAAGACTCTCATATGAACTAATCATGCTATGATACCAAATATAAATGATCAGAGAGCCAAACACATTCACAAGACAATAATATTCTTCACACTATATATTATCATGCTAATACAATGGCTATTAAATAGCCATGAATGTAGTTGAACAACTTCCTATAAAATAGGAAGTATACAAAACAATAACATACTCGTACAACCTATTTACATGAGTTTGGTTAAACTCACATAACAAATAATAGTTATAACAAAACCTATAACTAATAATATGATTTGTTAACCAACTCATATTATATTACAAATAATAATCATGATTAATAATGTAAACAATATTAATCCTAACATAATATTATAGTCTATTAGAGGAGGAGAATGATGTGCAATGGAAGTAGTGTCTTCATTATCATGTATGAGAGGGATATCACAAATATTAGCAACATGAGGTGTGGAATCTATTATAGCATTATCCATGGAAGAAGGTTTTGTAAGGGCATTGTATGCTATGACATGGGTAGAAGGGATTGCATGCATAATATGTAACCAAGGATAGCCTAGAAGGATATTATAATTGATATTATTAGTGTAATGTGACATAGAACATTAAGAGTGCAAGGTCCTATAGTAATGGGTAGAGTGATTTATCCCAACACTTGCTTAGGTGTATTATCAAAACCATGAATACATAGAGTAAAGGGAGTTAAATCAACAACAAAAAGCCTTATTTGATGGAGAAAAGAGATGTTACATATAAAATTACTAGATCCATTATCAAGTAAGGCACACTTAACAAGCACATTATGAATGTGAACCCAAATATATGATGCGGGACCATTGTCAATAATTGTCTGTAAGCCATACAAGAATTTTACATAGCAAAGCCAAGAAGATAAATAGATTTATATTGAAAGTGATGTTGAGCAAAAAGAGACAATCGACAAATGTATAAAATGACCATACTTTAAAATAAAATTTGAATTGTACAAAAAAACAACAGTTTTTTTTTAATATAATTATGTAAAATAAAAACCTCCAAGGATTTTCTCAAAAGTTTGTATTTTTCCAATTATGCCTTAATTACAAAAAGTGTAATTTTGAATTTTAAAAAATTGTGATAAAATTTTTGGTGAACAAAAAGGGTTTTTTTAATTAAGTAAAAATAAAAAATAACCTCAAAGGAATTTGAAAATAGATTTGTTATGCTCGAGATATGAGATAAAAGGTGATTTGAAAATTGGGAGCCCTAGAAAGTGACCCAAAGGGTAGGACCAACCATGAAACCCTAGGAAATGTTTTGTAGACCAGATTTATGGAAGATAATAGATGAAAATTAGGTGTGAATCTGAAGATAACATACAAATATAAACCCTAATATAAGTAGGGTATGGTTTTAGAGAATAAAAAATTTGATAAAGAGCGTGTAAGAGTCAGGTTCACCAAATTATTTTAAAAAATTAAATCTTAATCAAAAGATTGGATTGTTGGTTGTCAAACTTGCACCTGTGTCTCAGATCTGGAAGAATTGAGTTGTTTGAGAAAACAATGGAACAATCTCCAAGTTATATGACCTTGCGTGCTTTGAGACAGATCTCCGAAGAAGGTTGGGTCCTCTATCTATTTCTCATTATCGCTTTACTCCTAAAGTTGGAAGAGAAAACTAAGATAACAATGCCAAGGACAAGAGATAGAAGGATAGCATAATGGAAAACCAATCTAAGGAATGTGATAGCACCACAAAAAGAGGGATGAACACTATTTTTTCGAGCAAAAATGAAGGGAAAGGTGTCAAGGAGGCTAAACAAGAGTAGCATAGACCAACACACATTTACACGATCATTTTCATGAAACACAACTAGAAAATGGTGATGCAAGGAACGTAAAATGACATAACAAGCAAACAAATTAAAAGAAAGGCAAGAAGAAGGAATGCGAAACACACTTGGATAGAGAATAGCCACAAAATGATGCTTCCATTACTTCCAGAAATGCATAGATTGTTACAATGGTGACTGAAGGTTGATATTCACATGCACAAGTCATATCTAGAGGTATAAAACTCAAAATAGAAAGATATGAATTCCTTAGCAAAATGCGTAAGGATCCAAATAATTTCAACATTAACAATTAACCTAGCTCTTACATTTATAGATGAATCAATGGAAGAAGAAGAGGAGGAGGGAAAATCTGATTTGAAAAGTCAACCATCAGCCCTTAATGCCTACAAATCCACCAACAATCTATCAAGTGTGATTCTCCATGTCTATTTGGCATGTTGGAGAAGGAAGGAAGATTGGATCAAATTTGGGTGATTAAGGAAATTAGATCTTCACATTAATGGTTGTTAGGTTCGTAGCCTATTTTCATGTATGAAAGTGTTGAAGACTATACACTAAGAGTACTATACACTTTTCATGTATCCTTGTTGGGATTCGAGGTGGGCCGGGCCTCGAGCGGGGTTTGGGGCATAGCCCCTGAAAAAAAAAAATTATGAAAAACATTGCATAGATGTGCTATGAATTCGGGTGTGAATTCTGTAGACTTTGTTGAGCATAGCTCCAAAAGATCTAGGTATTCTTTGACTATGGAAAGTTTGGGCATGCAAAGAAGGACTGTTGGGAGCTTTGGGACAAGAAGAAACAACAAGAAGAAAACAAGGAGGCAAATGTGGCAATGGATAATGTATGTCAAGATGCTTTGATTCTTTCTTTGCATGATATTTCTGAATCTTGGGTTTTAGATTCGGGGGCTTATTTCCATGCTTCTCCACATAGGCATTATTTTGTTGATTATGTTCAAGGAGATTTTGGGCATGTTTTTCTTGGTGATGATGAGCCTTGTAGCATAGTTGGAAAAGGTTTTGTTCAGGTTAAGATGTAGAATAGGAATACTTGGCTATTGAAGGATGTCAGACATGTGCCTACATTAAGATGAAATTTGATATCAAGCAGGCAGTTGGGAAGTGATGGTTGTATTGTGATATTTATAGTAGACTCTTGGAAGGTTACCAAGGGTGCTCTTGTGGTGGCAAGAGGTAAGAAGGTTGGAACCTTGTATTTAACCACTTATAGCACTAATATTTGTAATCTTGTGGCTTCAGAAGTAGATACAACATTGTGGCACTATAGGCTCGGTCATATGAGCCATAAGGGCATGGATATCATAAAGAAGGATTTACCTAGATATACAGAGATACAGGTTTGGAGTTCTGTGAGGACTGCATATATGGGAAACAAAAGTGAGTAAGGTTTCTCAAGGTTGGACCTACAAATAAAGAGAGTAAGTTAGAGTTGGTGCATTCTGATGTGTGGGGTCCGGCTCAGGTATCATCTCTTGGGGGTTCAAGTTATTATGTTACTTTTATTGATGATGCAACAAGGAAAGTTTGGTTTTATTGTATTAGAAACAAATCTGATGTATTTGACACTTTTGTTAAATGGAAAGCCTTGGTAGAGAATGAAACAGGTCTTAAGCTAAAATGTCTCAAGTCAGATAATGGAGGGGAGTATTATAGCAATGAATTTGATGATTATTGTTCTAAGAATGGAATCCACAGGTAAAATATGGTTCCAGGAACTCCACAGTAGAATGGGGTATCAGAAAGGATGAACAGAACAATAATGGAATGTGCTAGGAGCATGAGGTTACATGTAAGACTGCCTCTTTATTTTTGGGCAAAAGCGGTGAGCCTGTTTGTGTACTTGATAAACAGAGGACTCTCAAGTGCCTTGGATGGAGACATACCTAAGGAGGCTTGGTATGGTAAGAAATTTAATTATTCATTTATTAGAGTCTTTGGATGTGAGGTGTTTTTCATATAGACAAGGATGATAGAACCAAGCTAGAGGCTAAGTCGGAAAAATGTACTTTCATTGGTTATGGTGGTGATAAATTTGGATATAAATGTTGGAGTATTAAGGACAAGAAAATCATTCGATCTAGGGATGTGGTATTTAATGATAAAGTCATGTCTAAGCAGAAGTTGTAGGAAAACAGGGAAGAATCCAAGAAAGAATATGCAGTGGTAGAGGATCTTCTGGATGGAAAAGTGACACATGAATTAGTTCAGGAACCTCCTCAACATGAACCCAAAACTCCTATATTGATGAGGTCTTCTAGGGTAATAAGAGAACCTAAACATTTTTCTCCTTCTCTTTATTATTTATTACTCACTGATAGTGGAAAACCAAAGAGCTTTGATGAAGTAATGCGAGGTAGATGTTAGGAAGAAGTCGAGCAAGCCATGGATGAGGAGCATCGGGCTCTCATGGAGAACCGGACATGGGATTTAGTGAAGCTACCCAAAGGAAAAAGAGCATTATATAACAAGTGGGTGTTCGAGTCAAAAAGGAAGAAAGAGATAAGAAAAGATACAAGGCTCGGCTGGTGGTAAAGGGGTTTGCCTGAGAAAAAAGGTATAGATTTTGATGAGATTTTTCTCCTGTAGTAAAAATGAATTCTATTAGAACTATTCTAGGAATAGTTACTGCAGAAGACTTACACTTAGAACAGCTTGATGTAAAGACCGCATTTCTCCATGGTGATTTGGATGAGGAACTATATATGCAGCAGAACCATAGGGCTACGAGGTCAAAGGTAAAGAGAAGATGGTGTGAAGCGGAGAAGAGCTTGTATGGCTTGAAATAAGCTCCACATCAATGGTATAAGAAATTTGATAGCTTCATGATGGAGCGAGGTTATATTAGATGTCATTCGACCATTACATGTATATAAAGAAATTTGAGGATGGCAGTTATATTATCCATTTCGTATGTGGATGACATGATGGTTGCGAGTAAAAACATGCAGAAATAAAAGTACTCAAGAAGCGACTAAGTGAATCCTTTGTTATGAAGGATTTGGGGCAGCAAAAAAATCCTTGGTATGAGGATATCTTAGGATAGGAAGGAATGGAAGCTGACTTTATCTCGGGAATGGTACATTAAGAAAGTCTTGGAGAGGTTTAATATGCGGGATGCTAAACCGGTTCGGACTCCTTTGGCAAGTCATTTCAAGTTATCAAAGGAGAAGCGGTGTCCCAAGATAGAGCGGGAGAGAAACCAAATGTCCAAGGCACCTTCCTCATCGGTATTTGGTAGTTTAATATATGCCATGGTGTGTACTAGGCCTGATATTGCCCATACAGTGGGAGCGGTGAGTAGATTTATGAGTGATCTAGGCAGAGATCACTGGGCCAGCCAGAAAGTGGATCCTTTGGTATTTGAGAGGGACCATGGAGACAGTTTTGTGCTAAAGTGGATCAGACACCACTTTGTATGGTTATGTAGATTCAAATATGGCTGGAGATGTAGACAGAAGGAGGAGTACAACATGTTATGTTTACACTATAGGTGGGACAATAGTGAGTTAGATTTCATGACTACGAGAATTTGGTTGCTTTGCCAACCATAGAGGCTGAGTATGTTACTACCACAGAGGAAAGCAAAGAAATTATTTGGTTATAATAATTACTTGAGGATTTGGGGCATAAGTAGGAGGAAGGAAAGCTACATAGTGATAGTCAAAGTGTTATACACCTAGCTAAGAACTCTTCTTTCCACTCTAGGACGAAGCATATACAATTAAGGTACCATTTCATCAGGATAGCTTTGGAGAAAGAGAAGTTGAAGCTGGAGAAGATCCATACCATTCGAGAATCCTACAGGACATGATGAATAAGGTGGTCACAAGGGAAAAACTGAAGTTGTGTTCAGCTTTGGTTGGTCTTCACGGAAACTAGTGAAGGGTTGAGAAGTTGGCTCAGAGGAAAACTAGTCTCCAAGTGGGAGATTGTTAGGTTGTGGAGCCTATTTTCATGTGTTGAAGACTATACACTAAGAGTATTGTACACTTTTCATGTATCCTTGCTTTGGGGTTTGAGGCCGGGCCAAGCCCCGAGCGTGGGTTTGGGGGGGCGGTAGCCCTTAGTAGCAGGGTTTGGGGCACGGCCCACAGAAAAAAAAATTGGGCCTTAAAACGTGCCCAATATATCGAGAAACGTGATTTTCTCATATGGGTGGGATTTTGACCCATAGGTTTATGGGACGGTTTTTTCCCATGGTTTTGATACCCATGGTTTTTTAAAACTACTTAAGCAGTTGTCTATTTATATGGTTTTATGCATATGATAGATGTATGAAAAACATTGCAGATGTGCTTTGAATTTGGGTGTGAATTTTGTAGAGTTTGTTGAGCATAGTTCCAAACAGATCTAGGTATTGTATTGAGAGAGTTGTGGCTTATAATAAAGTCTAAGCAAGTGATTCTTGGTGGATGTAGCCCAAATTGGGTGAACCACATTAAATATTGTCTCTTTGTGTTGTGTTATTTTATTCTACACTTTTATTTGAGATCTGTAATATTTTATGCATATTAGTTTCTACTGTTGTGATTCTGTGAGGGATTTTTCCACATATTTTATCTCTTATTTCCTAATAATGGCGTGAAATATTTTTTCCATCTTCTCACCAACCAAGTCTACTCATATTTTGAATTTGAATGTCTAGCATTATAGCCCATGTCAGCAGCTATCGATTGAGACTAGGCATGCACCGATCGGATCTCTACAATAAAAGATATGGCTATCGAGAAGATTTTAAGAGTCGTTTGCACATGCAAGACACATGGCACATGTGAATTAGCTGAAAGGATGGCCAAATGTGTAAATGTTTTTATCATTTTAGCCACATGTCACTCATTAATTTTTACAAATATTTGGTGTCCTGTTAGCGTGCTTTGATAGCTTGCGTGTGGCACACTCAAGTGTGTCAAAGAATGACCTGGCATGGAATGGCACAAAAGAGGGGGAAAAGTTATGTGCACATAAGAATGATGTGTAGAAGGATGACAGAAGGAATGTGTGCACGAAGTTAATGTGAACAGGCTGAAAAGTATGAACGAGTGAGGAAGAGACGCATGTCAAGAGTGTAATCATTACAGAATGATGTGCAGGGTGCGAGGAAATGACACGTGGGGTTTCAAGGACTTAGTAATTTTTGGGAATCAAGTCCAAGGTGTGCGTGAAGTGTGAATGCAATGCTGAGAATAAGGTGAGTGCACAAAGAGTACGCACAAGGGGAGAAGGATGGAACAAAGAGGAAAAGGAAAATGGAAAATAAGGAATGAAGGCGAGAAGCACACGGGGCATGCGGGAAATCTGCCGCCATGGAGATGTGCCAGTGAAGCAACGGAAGTGTGTGTAGCTTGAAATGAAGATGTCGAGCCAAAATATGTATGTAAGTTGTCCAAATAATTAGGGAGTTATTTGGATAATTGATTTTTCAGTGACTTTGGGGCCATCTTCATGCTAGAAGAAGGAGACCAAGTAGCCTTGGAGCACCCATTAGGCATGGATTCAACTATGATTTTCATCTACACTTTGAAGAACTACCCTTGAATTTACTTGAAGAATCATTTCTAAACTCTATTTTGAATCCTATGAAAGCTCACAAACCGCTAGAAGATAACCGACCTCCTGGAAGCAACAAAAGAGTGTGCACAAAAGTACGTGAGAAGAAAGAAATATGTACAAACAAATAATGTGTGTATAGCACACTTGCAAGAATTGAAACTACTCTAATATTTACAAAATGATGCAGCAAACTAAATGTAAGGGTTTGATATGGATCCCATTTTGGGATTAACAGACGCACCTCCATTGAGATGATTTAACTTGAAATATTTGTAGCCTCCTTATATGAATTGATTTTGTATGGGTCACTCCAAAGTGCATAAAACTTTTCATGGCTCCATGGTTTAGCTCACAAGTATCCCATTTTAAGACCAAGTCCCCTGAATTTGAAATCTTGATGCCTAGCCTTTCTGTCAAACCACTTATTTTTGTTTGTTGATGTTATTCTAGCTTGATCATGGAAGAGTTCCTTTTTTCTTCAAGACTAGCTAGCTCTCCCATTCTAACTTCTTTGTGGTTTGTGCCTTCAAATTCTAGATGTTGGGCTTGTAACAAAGATTTTAAATCAAGTGTTAAAGGAAGTGTAGCCTCCTTGCCATAGACAAGCTTGTAAGGTGAAATTTCTATTGCTTTCTTCATTGTAATTTTGTATACCAAGAGTGCACGCAAGACCTTTATATGCCACTATCTTTGGCTGATATTCATTATACACTTCATGATCCTGATCAGGTTCTTGTTTTTTATTTCTACCAGACCATTTCCATAAGGGTAATATTTGGAAGAAGTCTTTAAATATATCCCAAGGCTAAGAGCCCAATCAGTGATTTTGGTACTAAGGAAGTCCTTTGCATTATCAAAGATAATGGTTTGAGGAACACCAAACTTTATCATTATACCTTTGAGAAAGTCAAGGATGATTGACTCAATTAATTCCTTGAGTGTTATATCCTCTTTCCATCAAGTAAAGTAGTTTTTAGTTGTCACCACCCACTTGTGTCTAGTGCTTGAAGTTGGATTGATGATGTCAATGAAGTCAAGACCCCAATGCGCAAAATTTTGATCTGCTTGGATTGGTCAGAGGGGAAGCGCTACATATTTCTTCTTACCTACAAAGAAAGTGCATTCTTTGCATTTTTTGACCCACTTGTGTGCATCTGCAAACAAGGTAGGCAAAAAAATACTTGTCATTATGATCTTCATTGATGCGGTCTTAGCGAGAAAAGTGTCCAACGAGAATCCAATGTGAAATTTTTCTAACACCTTTTCAGTTTACATGTCATCAATACACCTTAACATCATGCCATCAATATTCTTCTTGAAGAGAAGGCCATCAATCAAAACATAAGGAATAGATTGTAACCTCATATGTCTTCTCTTTGATTTCTTTAAACCAAGAGGGTATGCACCCTCATAAAGGAATATGATCATGTCCTTCATCCAGTCATGCACACCAGATCTACACTTTGTTCAAGTTCTATGCATGGGATATCTTCATCTAGAAACAATCAAGTCTCATGTTCATTCTATACATCCTCTACAATCTACTTGGAGAGTTTTTGCTACCTCTTACCAACTTGGTGGCTTTGATTGTCACATCATACTCCATGATCTTGATCACCCATTGTTCTCTCTTTTTGTTGATTTCTACTCCCATGATGAAGTATCTAACATAATAGTAGCATAGACTAACACACATTTACACGATCATTTTTCATGAAACACAACTAGGAAATGGTGATGCAAGGAACGTAAAGTGACACAACAAGCAAAAAAATTAAAAGAAAGCCAAAAATAAGGAATGCGAGACACATTGGGATAGAGAATATCCATAAAATGATGCTTCCATTACTTCCAGAAATGCATAGACTGTTACAATGGTGATTGAAGGTTGATATTCACATGCACAAGTCAAATCTAGAGGTCTAAAACTCAAAATACAAAGATATGAATTCCTTAGCAAAATGTGTATGGATCCAAAAATGTCCAACATTAACAATGAACCTAGCTCTTACATTTATAGATGAATCGATGGAAGAAGAGGAGGAGGAGGGAAAATCTAATTTGAAAAGTCAACCACCAGCCCTTAATGCCTACAAATCCACGAACAATCTATCAAGTGTGATTCTCCATGTCTGTTTGGCATGTTGGAGAAGGAAGGAAGATTGGATCAAATTTGGGTGATTGAGGAAATTAGATCTTCACATTAATTGCATGAAATATGTTTTCCATCTTCTCGCCAACCAAATCTGCTCATATTTTGAATTTGAATGTCTAGCACTATAGCCCATGTCAGCAGCTATCGATTGAGACTAGGCATACACAAATCAGAGCTCTACAGTAAAATATATGGCTATCAAAAGATTTTCAAAGCCTTTTGTGCATGCAAGACACATGGCACATGTGAATTAGCTGAAAGGATGGCCAACTGTGTAAATGTTTTTATCATTTCTGCCATGTGTCACTCATTGATTTTTTGTAAATATTCGACGTCCTGTTAGCGTGCTTTGATAGGTTGCGTGTGGCACACTCAAGCATGTCAAAGAATTACCTAGCATGGAATGGCGCAGATGAGGGAGAAAAGGTATGTGGACATAAGAATGATGTGTAGAAGGAATGCGCGCATGAATTTAATGTGCATGGGCGAAAAGGATGAACGGGTGAGGAAGATACACATGTCAAGAGTGCAATCATTATAGAATGATGTGCAAGGTGCGAGGAAATGGTACGTGCGGTTTCCAAGGACTTAGCAATTTTTGGGAATCAAGGCCAAGGCATGCGTGAAGTGCGAATGCAATGCTGAGAAGAAGGTGAGTGCACAAAGAGTACGCACAAGGGGAGAAGGATGGAATAAAGAGGAAAAGGAAAATGGAAAATAAGGAATGAAGGAAGAAGCACACAGGGGCATGTAGGAAATCTGCACCAAGGAGATGTGCCAAGTGAAGCAACGGAAGTGTGCATAGCTTGCAATGAAGATATTAGAGCCAAAATATGTATGTAATTTGTCTAAATAATTAGGGAGTTATTTGGATAACATTTTTGGTGACTTTTGGTGGCCACCTTCTGCTAGATGAAGGAGACCAGTAGCCATGGAGCATCCATTTGGCATGAAATCAGCTATGATTTTGATCTACAAAACTTTGAAGAACTACCCTTGAAGTCACTTGAAGAATCATTTTGAACTCCATTTTGAATCATATGAAAACTGCTAAAAGCGCTAGAAGATAACTGAAATCCTAGAAGAAACAAAAGAGCATGCACAAGAATCACGTGAGAAGAAAGAACTATGTACAAACAAACAATGTGTGTGCAGCGCACTTAGAGGAATTGAAACTACTCTAATATTTACAAAATGATGCAACAAACTGAATGTAAGGGTTTGAGATAGATCCCATTTACTGGGATTGACAACGCGGCTCCATCTAGATGAGTTAACTCAAAATATTTATCCTCCTTTCATGAATTGATGATGTATGGATCACTCCAAAGTGCATCAAACTTTGTATGGCTCCCTGGTTTAGCTCTGTCAGTATCCCATTTTAAGACTAAGTCCCTAAATTTGAAATCTTGATACCTAGCCTTTCTGTCAAACCACTTATTTGTTGTTTGTTGATGTTGTTCTAGCTTGATCATGGTAGAGTTCCTTGATTCTTCAAGACTAGCCAGCTCTACCATTCTAACTTCTTTGTGGTTTGTACCTTCAAATTCTAGTTGTTGGGCTAGCGATAAATATTTTAACTCAAGTGTCAAAAAAAGTGTAGCCTCCTTGCCATAGACAAGTTTATAAGGTGAAATTCCTTTCTTTCTTCATTGTAATTATGTATACCAAGAGCACACATGAGACCTTTATATGCCACTGTCTTTGGCTGATATTCCTTATGCACTTTATGATCCTGATCAAGTTCTTGTTTTTTTATTCTACCAGACCATTGCCTTAAGGGTAATAGTTGGAAGAAGTCTTTAAATATATCCCAAGGCTAAGAGCCCAATTAGTGATTTTGGTACCAAGGAATTCCTTTGCATTATCAAAGATAATGGTTTGAGGAACACAAAACCTTATCACTATACCTTCGAGAAATTCAAGGATGACTGAATCAGTTAATTCCTTGATTGTTATATCCTCTTTCCATCTGGTAAAGTAGTTTTTAGTTGTCACCACCCACTTGTGTCTAGCACTTGAATTTGGATTGATGATGTCGATGAAGTCAAGACCCCATTGCACAAAATTTTGATCTACTTGTATTGGTCAAAGGGGAAGCGCTACATATTTCTTCTTACCTACAAAGAAAGTGCATTCTTTGCATTTTTTGACCCACTTGTGTGCATCTACAAACAAGGTAGGAAAAAATATACCTGTTATTATGATCTTCATTATTGTAGTCTTGGTAGAAAAGTGTCCACTAGAGAATCCAAGGTGAAATTTCTCTAACACCTTTTTAGTTTACATATCGTCAATACACATTAACATCATGCCTTTAATATTCTTCTTGAGGAGAAAGCCATAAATAAAAACATAAGGAATAGACTATAACCTCATATGTCTTCTCTTTGATTTGTTTAAACTAGGAGGGTATGCACCCTCGAAAGGAATGTGATCATGTCCTTCATCTAGTCATGCGCAACAGGATCTACATTCTGTTCAAGTTCTATGCACAGGATATCTTCATCTAGAAACACTTGAAGTCTCATGTTCATTCCGTACATCCTCTACAATCTACTTGGAGAGTGTGTTACCTCTTACCAACTTGGTGGCTTTGATTGTCACATCATACTCCATGATCTTGGTCACCCATCATGCTCTCTTCTTGCTGATTTCTGCTCCCATGATGAACTATCTAACATAAGAGTGAGAAACCAACAATTTGATGAGTATTTTGGTGAGAATGCTCTTGAATTTCTTTAGTGCGTGCATGATGGTGAAGACTGCTTCTTTGTGTGACTATATTTCAACTCATAATCCTTCAATGTTTGACTGAAGAAAGCCACTAGTTGTTCTAATCCTTATTCATTTTCTTGTGTCAGGACAACAACAACACTTGTATTAGTTTCATGAGCATAAAAGATAAAATTATTGGAGTAATCGGGGTTGATGAGTGTTGGCATGCAAGCAATTTCTTGCTTGATCTTGTTAAAGCTATCTCTTCCTTTTGTTTTCCATTTGAAGGTTGTGTCCTTCTTAAGCATAAGTGTGATGGGTTCAAACCATTCCTACAAAGTTGGGAATAAAGTGCCTACGAAATTTATCTTACCAAGGAAGGACCGAAAGGCCTTTTTGTATAGTGGTAGGGAAATGGCCAGGATTTCTAACAAGCACTCGGGACCAATTACGATGTCATCCTTTAAAACTACATGCCCAAAAAAATTTCCCCTGCACCACTACAAAATTGCACTTCTTGGGGTTAAGAGACACCCCAAAAAAATTCATCTCTCAAAGACTTTCTCCGGGTGCACCATGTAATCCACACTCTGCTTTGAGAAGATTATAATATCATCAAGGTAAACTGATATGAACTCATTGATATATCCTTTGAAATAAATTCCCATGGTGCATTGAAACATTGGCCTGCATTTGACAGGCCAAAGGGCATCATCTAATATGCATATATTTCCCACTTGGTTGTAAACGTTATCTTGAATTGATCATTTCCTTGACCAGGATCGATTGAATCACGAGTATCCATCCAACATTGAGAATCTTTGTGCACCAACCATAGTCTACAAAATATGTTCCAAATAAGGTAAAGGATAATGATCCTTTAATGATGCCTTGTTAAAATCTCAAAAATCAACACAGAGTCTGATTTCACGTTCTTCTTGTGCACCGGAACCAGATTTATAACCAAGGTAGATTACTTGATGGGAAAAATAATCTTTTCCTCAAAGATTTTGGACAACTCCTTCCTCATGAGGGGCTCTATTTTTTGGTTAGTGGTAATTTCTTTTGTCTAAAAATATTGATACCAAGATCAAGGTCAATGGAGTGTTGAGCAACACTTTGATCAAAACCTTTGAGGTCTTCATACTCCCATGAAAAGATACCATCGTAATTTTGGAAGAGAGATATAGAGGCCCATTTTTTCTCTTGCGAGGAAGCTTTAATGAGCAACATCTCCTTTCCATGTGTAATCCCTGACTGGAATACAATCTTCTTGTGTTGCACGCATATATTTTCTTCACCCTTGAACTCATCATCAGGGATAAACATTTTCTCTAAGGTGACTATCCCTTTAGGAAACTTATTTGTCTTTAGTTGTATCACTTGGTCACCATAGTTGTCATGCAAGTCAACTTGCATGATTGATGAGAACTCAACTTCATTATGGATGAACTAGATGATTTGTATGTCATTGTCAAACACTTTCTAGTTGGTATTGTTATCTAGACTATATGGTCTAATTAATATCTTGATGTGTTGAGTGTTTCCTTTAACAAAGTCCTTATTAGGAGAGAACTGTGAACCAAGCACATCCATCTAATCAGCTTCCTTGTTCATTTAGAGCAGCACCACTTACATATTTAGAGCATCAAAGCTCTCAAGGAGGTCACAAACTCTGTGTTTATAAGATTTAAGGATCCTATTATATTCTACACACTTTTTGGTGACCTGAAGAATAACCAATTCTATGTCCTCGAATATCTACAGTTCCTTAATCCCTTTCTTCTTAGAAATGAGAAGACCATGCACTAATGCTTCATATTCTTCTACATTATTGGAGCATGTGAGTTGCAACCTATGCATGAAAAAGAACCTCTCATCCTTAGGAGAAATGAGAACTCCTATGCCTGCACCATTTCTGCTTCTGGAGCCATCAAAGTATAAATTCCATAGACCAGGTTCAACTTGGTATTTCTTGAGCGCACGTGGCAGCACAACTTCTTCTTCAATGATATAGTAACTGCCAAGCCCAGTTTCAAAGGCTTCAAGTTCTTCAGCATATGGATCAAATTTTTGGTGCCTCTTCACCCACTCATCTAGCACAAGGTTAGGTAGAGGAGGAGGAACAAGATTCTCTTCAAAAACTTGGTCTTGAATTTCTTGGATTAGACAGTTGGCTTAGAGAGGGGATGAGTCCTATGACTCTACATGATAGGAAAATATAGGCTCAGCTTGTATGGTAAACCACATACTTTTGTAGTAAACTCTCTTGACAGACATAGGTAAAACAAAGGAGGTAGGTCAATGATATACACATCTTCACTTATAGTAAGGCTTGGAAAGGCATGGAGGGTTAACTCAAGATCCTTAATGACTCCTAAGGTAGTGATAGTTGATCCATCAAGTTGTAGGACTCCTTTGGAAAAGGGGTTGTACTTAAGACCTAAGACATCAGTAATTTTCTTTGGCATAATAGAAGTACTAGTGCCCAAGTTTATCATACAATTATGCACTAGGTGTTTACCTATGATCAAGGACATATAAAAGGGTGGGGTTTTAGCAACATTACTTACTTGTTTCTCCTTTGCTTGACAGATATTGGTAGAAGCACGTGGTTTTTGAATAGCTCAAAAATCACATGAAAATTGGGCTAGAGCCTCATTCAACAGATTGCGTTGAGATGGAATGGTCAGGGCATCCCACATTGTGACATTTATGTTTGTATTTTCATTTGATCCACAATGTTGAATGGAAGGCCCAATGACTTATGCATTTGAGGAACAGTAGCATCCTTTCTTGATTGTTCAGGTGCAAGAGGAAATGGCCTTAGCTAAAATAGAGGTTTGACCTACCAAAGGAGGGGCATGTACTAATTCTAGAGGAGCTTTGCATGGAACCTCATGTGCTGGAACTTGTGCATTTTTATTGTTGGATGCCTTAGCTACTTCCTTTTGACTTTGAGGATCATCCTATGTTGTTGGAATTGTTACTTACACACTAGACTCTAGCATTATTCTTTTATATCTTGTGTTATCAGCAACTTGGGAACACGGTCTACTTGCATCATTTGTACTTGATTGACTACACAAAATTTCTCAACACCAAAGAACATCATATTTTCCTTTGAAGGATCTTCTGGCCTTTCTTGATTTTCTGCTTCAAGTGCACTTGTTAAAGGCTCACGACTAGAAGCATTCTAGATCATATAGGTCTACATGAACACATCATTGACATAGTGATATTGACTATAAGGCATGTTACAAGGGAAGCACCATTCAGACTCTTGCACCAAATTTTTCTGAACCGGAACAAGTGCTTGACTTGTACTATGCATTAGAAGAGAACGTGCAGCGGGAATAACTTGTAAGGGCAGCTGTGCATTAACATGTCATCTATCATTTTGTTGGTTATATGTGTATCTTTAGTTTCCATCTTACGATTCCACTAAGGATGATTGCTTTTCGATTATGCGCTTTGATTGAACTATTTCGAAGGATTGTGCTTGCTCGCTTCTCAAGAGATATGACTTTATTTGATAATTTCCTAATCAAGGCCTTCATTTCTTCATCTTCTTCCTGTTGTAATAGAGAGTAGGAAGTAGATGCAAAGCAGTTGTGTACTTTTCTCGGGAATAGGAACATGAGCAATGAAGGTTAGGGTGCTTGCAAAATTTCTAGGAATAAGGGCATAGGCGGTCTAGAAGCTAACTTTCCCACACTGAATAAGACTATTTTCTACCCTTACTACAATATTATAAGTAGATGGTAAATTCCTACCTCTCATGGATTGAATCATGACTGAGATGTCACTATTCAGTACCTTTAGATAATACAGGAAAGTATTTTGAGTTGTAGGCCTTACCACAAGAGGGATTATGTCCCAATTCTTATGAAATCTGATATTGAAATCAGTCATCTGCTCATTGAGTTCCCTCCTTGTTGTTGTCAATTTCTCCACCAAAAATAGGTGATTTGACTTGTCTTCAAAGTAATTACAAATATTTGTTCCCACTCATCTTAGGCGGAAATAAATGCAAGTCTCAAGCCTCGATACCATTGGATAACTTTACCTTTGAAAGAGGTTGCAATAAGCTTAACTACTACATCATCATGTGTGATCAAGTAGAGTGAACACACATTTTCTATATCTTGGATATGCTCTTGAGGGGTGACTTGATTCTCAACAGTGAAGTATGGAATACTTTTAAGCACATCATTGGGCATATCATATTACACAGCTAGAACCAAAGGACTTCCATTAGTAAAGTTGGAAAATTTCATCGGTGGAGGATGTGGTTGGTGAGCCATTGTAGGGTGCACAAGTTATCTATTGTGAGGAGTTGAGTGGATGAGCCACGCTGGAGATGGAGATGCATGCATGGAATATCTATTGTGTGTGCTTATTGGTGAAATAAGGAGACATTCAAGGATCCTTTGGCCATAGCACTTTGTCTAGTATGTGCTCTTCTCATAAAAGGTGCTCAAGACTCTAAAACAGAGATCTAGAGTTATTGGGAGTCATCAGATGTGTTGAAATGAGCTTCCAAAGGCTAGAAATGCTAAGTCCACACACTAGAACTTAGCAATATAAAATTTAAGCTTTCAATGTTGGTCCCATTGGGTGTGGTTGATTGTCAAACTTGCACTCGTGTCTCAGATTTGGAAGAATTGAGTCATTTGAGACAACAATGGAACTGTCTCCAAGTTTTGGGACCTTGCGCACTTGAGACAGATCTCCAGAGAAGGAAGGTTCCTCTATCTCTTTCTACTACTACTGTCACTCCTAATGTTGGAAGGGAAAAATAAGCTAACAATGCCAAGGGACTAGAGATAAAAGGATAACATAATGGAAAACTAATATAAGGAAGGTGATAGCACCAAAAAAGAGGGAGGAACATTATCTATTATGAGAAAAATGAAGGGAAAGGTGTCAAGGGAGGCTAGGCACGCATAAAGCATAGACCAACATGCATTTACACAATCAATTTTCATGAAATACAACTAGAAAATGGTGATGCAAGGAACGTAAAGTGACACAGCAAGAAAACAAAGTAAAATAAAGGAAAGAAGAAGGAATGCAAACACGTTAGGACAAATAATAGCCACAAAACGATGCTTCCATTACTTCAGAAATGCACAGACTATTACAATGGCAACTGAAGGTCGATATTCACATGCACGAGTTAGATCTAGAGGTATGCAACTCAAAATACAAAGATATGAAGTCCTTAGAAAAATGTGTAAGGATCTAAAAATTTCAGCATTAATAATGATTCCAACTCTTACATTTATAGATGAATCAATGGAAGAGGAGGAGGAGGAGGGAAAATATTATTTGAAAACTCAACCACTAGCCTTTAATGCCTACAAATCCACCAGTAATTTGTCAAGTGTGGTTCTCCATGTCTGTTTGGTGTGTTGGAGAAGGAAGGTAAATTGGATCAAATCTAGTGATTGAGGCAATCAAATCTTCATATTAATGGCCTGAAAGACATTTTCTAGCTTCTCACCAACTAAATCTACTTAGATTTTGAATTTGAATGTCTAGCACTATAGCCCACATTGGCAACTATTGATTGAGACTAGGCATGTGCCAATCGAATCTCTGTAGCAAAAGATATGACTGTCAGAAGATTTTCAGAGTCGTCTATGCACATAAGACATGTGGCGCACACTGATTGGCATAAAGGATGACCAACTGTGTAAATGTTCTTATCATTTATGCCATGTGTCACTCTTTGATTTTTTACAAATATTCAGCATCCTATTGGCATGCTTTGATAGGTTACGTGTGGCACACTCAAGTGTGTCAGAGAATGACGTGGCATGGAATGGCACATAGGAGGGGGTAAAGGTATGCACTTAGAAGAATGAGGCATAAAAGGATGTCAAGGAAGGAATGCATGCATGAAGGTAACATGTACAGGTGGAAAAGGATGAATGGGTGAGAAAGATACGCATGTCAAGGGCGTAATCATTATAGAATGATGCGTGAGGTGTAAGGAAATGGCATGCGGGGTTGCCAAGGACTTAGCCATTTCTAGGAAGCAAGGCCAAGGTGTGCATGAAGCGTGAATGCAATGTTGAGAAGAAAGTGAGTGCACAAAGAGTATGCATAAGGGGAGAAGGATGGAACAAAGAGGAAAAGGAAAATGGAAATGAAGGCGGAAGTGCATAGGGCATGTGGGGAATCTGCCACCATGGAGATTTGTCAAGTGAAGCAACTGAAGTTCACTCAACCTATAATGAATATCTCATAGCTAGAATATGTATGTAAGTTGTCCAAATAATTAGGGGAGTTATTTGGATAACATGGACTAAATTAGATATATCGAAACATGTTATAAAACAACCTAAAATGATGAATAAGTATCAAAAATAAGAGTATAAGAGTGCCTTAGATGATATTTGGTTTTCTATACTAGATTTGGGAAAAACTAATGGCGGAACATGCTTAATCTAAATTGTATGTTCTTCATCTAGAAAATAGTGATCTGGAAGTTATTTTGAACCACCCAAAAGGGGATAAAATAATTTGGGTGCTAGTGTTTGAATTGAGCACTAATGTCTAGGTAATAGATGCAGATCTAGTTCTCTCCATGTCCGATAATGTCGCCTTCACTTTGTTATGTTTCGCATCCACTATATTGTAGGTTTCTCCTACCGTACTTGTTCTTCCAAAACAAACCCTAACTACTTGTACGAGCCTTAATCACACATTAGACTAATTAAAATATGAAAATTCTTGAGTCATATTAGCCTTGGTGGTGACCCCAATGTGATTTTCACTAACCATTACACTACATTTCAGACTCAATGCAGTTTGAGTGTGTGTGATAGAAATTGTGTCCTGAAGTTAGTCTTCCCTTATGCAAGTTGTACCAAGATAGCGGGACACAACTAATTTGACCTCAAGATAATGTGTGTCATAGAATTTAGAGTTTTTTCTTCCTATGCAATGAATGATGCATCCCAAATGCAATCCTCAATTTTATCATTTTTTCCCAAGTAGTGGATAGAGAATAATAACCTCATGCCCCTTTGAATAATTAGTAGGTTGTGTATATGTATGATTCCTTTGCTTGAATTTTGATATTAACAGCACTAAAAGGAGACCTAAAGTGATCAATACAAGTTTAGAAAAAATAAACAAGTGATGGATCATTTTAAAATATAAAAATACAAGCGAAGGGACAAGAGCACCCGTAGGTGACACTATCATCGGCCACTATCATCCCCTATTGGAAGCTTATTTTTAAAATGCTCCTAATATAAATAAGAAAATTCTTAACTAAGTAAACCATTTTTTTATGTCCAAAAGTAAAGGGATAATTCCAAAAAGCGAGATGATGAAATCATGAAAAGATAAAATAATGTCAATGTAAAGTAAAAAAGCAGGTGTTATCGATGTCTAGTATTATTTCTTTGGAATCATGCATATAACAACATACTAGATGTATGATGTAATAGTAATAATTCCATAATTTTGTGTCTAAAATCATATAGACGAGGGATGGGGGTTTCAATGGGGTGGGAGCTGACTGAAGTGTTTTCCGCCATATCTATCAAAGCTACGATCTAAGTTATGACCACATACAACTACCCCATATCATATATGCCAACCAATTGTCACTTGTTATGAATATTGCATTTGTATATGTTAGAAAGTATTAGTGGTGAGCACAATAAAAATAATAATTTAGTATCCTATGTTAATCCTTTCAACAATACATTAGATTGAGCAATAGATAGAAAGGGGGAGAGATTTAATACCTCCACTTGTCAAGAAGATGCAATGCTCCTCCTTTGTTGTGTTGGATTTTCTCTTGGAATGGTGTTGGTTATTTTATATTTGAGTAAGAACTTAGGCAACACATCCTTTTGATTTTTTTATTGATTGATGAAGGATGATGGATTAATAGATCGTAGATTAGATGATTGTAGACACAAAATCATGTACTTTAAGTACTTATCTAGTCCTAGTTGCATACTACTATTCATATGATTCCTAAGTTAGAAAAGTACTAATTAACCCAGCTCTTCACCACCTTTCCTTGTTTTATGTTTCCACTTTCGTTCTTACGTCCTTACTTACTCAATCTGAATTTTTATCCTTCGACATTTTTCATCTTGGACATCGGCGCCAAATCATGACGCTGAGTGCAAGAATCTTCATTCCTCAAGGAATTCCTATCCCCTTTGTACTTTACTCACACTTTCGGGACCTTTCTATCTGTTTGAGCATTTTATCTCTTTGGTAGTCGGCATTTTTGGGGTTAATTACAAAATTTGAGGCAAAGGAATCATATAAATATAAAGTTATATGACCATAATAGAGGACAAAGCATTAAGCATTAACTATCACTACCTAAGGTTGCATCCATTAAAGCATCTAAGAGCTCCATTACATCCATATAGCACCATCACAAGGGACACAAGGGTTGAATCATCTGCATACATGCATAGGAGGGAAGTTCATTCTATTTCATGCACACATTTATTACATTCTACATCTAGCTACTTGCTCATTATTCCAAGTGTGATACACACAAGAGTAACCTAGGGCATAATTCCACACACACGCACATAGAACTACATTGGATCTAAGATATAGTGTAGCACTCAATTATAAGATCACCATTATGACAACTGAGGAAAGTCTAACCCCTCATTCTTCATCTTTTTTTTTGGTATTTGATTTCTATTTGAGGGTTTTATTGATCATTATTTAATTGCAAATTTATTGCAACATCGGCGTTCTTGGTGTGACCTCAGAGTGACCAAAGGTGATTACTTTTGAACACTTAGCAACACCCCAAAGGATATTTTTCAAGATTTTTTTGTAGACTCGGGCACCTGAATCGGTGCCCGAGCACCCCTATCCCTCTCCATGCGCTCCAGTCTATTCTAATCCTCCAGTTCTAATTTTTTTCGGGTCTCTGTATGACCCTCCTGTCATTCCATTCATCTATTTTCCATTGCAACATAGTCCTAATCTTACTATGAATCAACCAAATCTTCTCACCCTCTCTTTACACTTAGGGTTGTATATTTTATTGCTTAGCTACTTGGGTATATTTTTATATTTCATTTATCATTTATTTACCGCTTCTATAACATTTGATTAGGCTCTTATTTTAAATTTTAGCTTAATCATTTTGGTGAACCCACGTTCGAACACTCATGGATCCTCATTTTTCTTCTCTCATGGATCATTCAATTTCTCAAGTCTCCTTGCTTCAATTGCTTTGAATGCACCCATCTTGTAAATATGCTCTCCACAAAACCCTAGAAATTATGTATCTTCCTATTAACATGCTACCTTCTCAATTCAATACTATCTTTGATCATCTTTCTAATGAATACCTTGATGCTAATTCCAATCAATCTATATGCAAGTTTATTCAAGCTTTGCATTATCTATTTCAAGATAAATTTCAGGCTATGAAATCTATGATTACATATTTACAATCTAAAATCCAACATCTTAAGGATACTTCTCAGGCTCATGTTAGTTCTTCTTTTCATCCTCATTCTATGTCTTTTACATATTCTCATATCGGTGAGCCTCAAGCCTTGCCATTACCGGGGCCTCTTACATTTTATCACAATGCTAAGCAACATTAAATTATTACTAAGATCCTTATTCATCGATTAATCAACGTGTCATCTACTCATTACTATCCTCCTTATTGGCTTGTAAAATATCAAGGTCTTCCATATTTCAATTATCATCAGATCAATGGACATAGCAACAATGATTGTTACACTTTACAATGAAGAATCAAGCAACTTGAGCATCAAGGTTTTATCTCATTTACTACACAACATCATATTACATCATCCTCTCCAATTGTTACATCTCAATGGGTTCCTAAATCTAATTCATCTATGTCTAATGAGCATCATGCCATCACTTTTAATGTTCATTCTATGCAAAGTCAAGAACCACCTAAGCAACCGCCTCTCAAAATCAATATAACACCTCCTCCTCTCAAGTCATCTATGACATCACCAAGTCAAAATATGCAACCGCCTCTCAAAATTATTCCACCTTATTCTCCTATCAAGTCTTTTGTGGCATTATTAATACCACCAAAGCTATAACTATTTAAGATTCCTCCCCATCCTACTCCACTTTTGTTTCTAATTCAAATTTTCAAAATAACTAATCCTTCTAATGATCGGGATGCATTTAAAATTTTTACAAGATCACATGGTCCTACTGTTACTTTGGCCTACCATTGTGTTGGCCCTCACTCTTATCACGACACAAAAACACTCTCCAATAATGGCATGGTACCCCTCTCATCGCTACATATATCTCCATCATTGGCACACTTGGGGGCATCACACTTATTTTCCCCCTTCTAGCACTATCAATTGTTTCTAGCATGTCATATCACACTTAACACTTTGCACTTCATGATTCATCTTTCTTAGCACTTTCAAACCGCTTGATACACTTTTATCATCATTACCCGATGATGCACTCTCATGCTTCGGTTTACACTTTACAATTGAGGGAATCCTACACACATGAACCTCACACACTACACACTACACATTATATATCGCACATTACATACATCACACATACATACATATATATATATATATATATATATATATGACATCCTCTTATCACAACACCTACTATCATTCTCACTTTCTGTCATCTTCTACATACATTTTTTTGATATACGTTTTGTGCTACATCATCACACTTTTTATCATCTTCTCCACTAATTTCATGATATATGCCTTGTGCTCCATCATCACACTTTTTATCATCTTCTTCATACATTTTGTGATATACGCTTTGTGCTACATCATCATGATTTTTTTCACCTTCATCATACATTTTTGTGATATACTCTTTGTGATATATAATCATGCTTTTGCTCATCTTCCTCATGCATTTTCATGATATACACTTTTGATACATCATCACACTTTTGCTCATTTTCCTCACACATTTAGTGGTATAATCATTAGGCTAAATCATCACATATTTTATCACCTCATCAACTTTAATTTGTCGCATGCAATCATATACATCACACAAAAATCTACAATCATTTTATTTCTTGTACACACTCTACACACAGACTCAACCCATTTCCCAATGACACACTCTCGTTTACATTTCACTATTGATTGTTGAGGGGGTATACATAAATGAACCTCATTACATACATACACATTCACTTGAATGGCATGTTGTTCCTTCCATTCATCTGCATTCCACTTCACCTCATCCACAAAACATTGCATATCTTGGTTGCATTTTATTCTTTGTTTACATTTACTTGTTACATGCACATCTTATTACACATGTTAGATAGATATCTTGTATGCCATTATCTTTATCATACATAGATGTGCATTAATTTATCTTTCTAGTTGTCGTCACATATTATACGAGATCTATACATGCAGCATGGATGCTTGGTGTAATACCTATTACCGAGTCCCATAGCGGCTCCCGGGGCAGACCACTTTTTGTACACTACAGGTATTATTGTTTCATAGTACTATTTTCTTTTATTATACATGATTTGACATACTTGTTATTTTTCAAACATGATAATGGGTGCTTCATGTGTTGTATTTTTATGTAGGACTATTTGCTTCCATGATTGTTTGTTACATTGTTTGTCATTATTTTCTCATTGTATACTCTTGTTTGCAGTCTTTTCCCTTCATCTTGTGTTCATACTTGTGCATTCTGTTTGCAGCCACTACGGTCTTGATTGTCTTGGAACATTATGAGTTATGTCCCATGTTTACAACCCACTTTTCTCGATCTACATTGTCTTCTTATGTGTTTAATTACAACACTTCATGTCATACATGTAAGTCGGTTTTTTTCTTGTACTAACACTTGTCTCCCAGCCACTTTTTTGCATGTGCCTTGGTTTTACCAAGCACATTCCCTTTCCCCTACAAGGCATAGTATCAATATAGCGGTCGGTTCTCCTTTGGGCTATATAATCCTTCAAATGACGTTACATGCACTCCAAATGAGGGGGCATCATTTGGGTGAATCATTCACCCCATACAGCGTTATACACAACATAACATGGTATCGATATAACATAGTTGATAGTTTTAGGGCTTAGAATTAGACTTGGGTCCACAACACATAAAGGCATTTCCTAGATGCCACGAGACCAGGGCAATTACAGCAATGACCTTCCTTGAATTCCAGTAACATGGGGAAACTACATAGTGATGCCTTTCGGGAGCACCTATAACTAGGAGGCGATTACATAGCAATTGGTAGGTCAACATAGTTTAGAGAAATCCACAAAATGGTTTTTTATAAGGCAGATTGTCCTTATCAAATGTGTTTATACACACCATTTATAGTGGTGTTCTACATTGTGGGAAGAGGTAAAAGGTTAGAGGATGACACCATAATATTCTCCCTAAACTTCTTACATTTTGTTGGCATGATATCGCCCAAAAAACTTGTGCGTCGACATCATCTATAGAATCTTTTTCCACACTCTTTCTTCATCACGGATCAGGTGCACATGTTCATTTTTCATTTTCATACTTTACACACTTTATTTGCATCCTTTTATACATATACATGTGTATTTGACTACTTGTCACTTCTCTTTGCGAGTCTTATGGGAAGTGGTAGTCAACATCAACAACAACAACATCACACACATCGACATCGACAACAAGCACATAGAAACATCTACACATGTGTTTCCTCCCTAGGTTCATTTTCATCAATTTTTGCACTTCCTCATCCTTAGCATTCATGCTTCACATTTTTATCACTCCACACTTTTTCTAGTCCCTCGACACACTTTCAACATTGATCTACATGGTTATTAGGTACGTATTTCTATCTACTTTATGTTACCAATATTTCCACTCACCAACATAAAGTGGGGGAAAATGTAGACACAAAATCACACACTTTGGGTACTTATCTAGTCTCGATTGCATACTATTGTTCATATGATTCCTAAGTAAGAAAATTACTAATCAACCCATGTCTTTGGCCACCTTTCCTTTCTTTATGTTTCCATTTTTAGTCTTCATCCTTACTTGCTCGGTCTGCATTTTTACCCTTTGGCATTTTTGTCCTAGATACCAACGCCTTGCCCGGGACACTAGTGTCGGTGCCCTCGTCCACTTTGGGCACTCTTGTCCCCTTTGTAATTTACTCACACTTTCTATTACCTTTATAGTTGTTTGAGCATTTTATCTTTTTGGTAGTCGGCCTTTTCGTATTAATTATGAAATTTGAGGTAAATGAATCATATAAATATAAATTTATGTGACCATAATAAAGGAAAAAGCACTAAGCACCAGCTATCACCACCTAAGGTTGTATCCATCATATCATCTAAGAGCTCCATTGCATCCGTCTAATGCTATCACAAAGGACATAATGGTTGGTTCATCCGCATACACACATAGGAGGGAAGTTCATTTTATTACATGTACACATTTTTACATTCTACATCTATCTACTTGTTTGTTATTCCAAGTGTGACACCCATAAGAGTAACATAGGGCACAATTACACACACGCACACACAAAACTACATTAGGTCTAAGATGTAGTTCGGTGCTCGATCATAATATCACCATTGTGACATGACTAAGGACAATCGATCCCTCATTCGCATATTTCATTTTTGGGATTTGATTTCTATTTGAGAGTTTTATAGGTCATTCTTTCATTGTAGGTTTATTACGACATCGGTGCGACCTCGGAGTGACCAAAGGTGATTAATTGTGAGCACTTAGAAACACCCTAGAGGAGAGTTTCGATATTTTTTGCAGACTCAAGTGCCTAGATTTTCTCCAGGCACCCCACTCTATCATGTTCCTCTAGTTCTACATTTTTTGGGTATCTCCATGACCTCGTGTCATTCCATTCATCTGGTTTCCACTACGACATAGTCTAAATATTACTATGAATCAACTAGGGATTCTCACCCTCTCTTTGCACTTAGGGTTTTATATTTTATTACTTAGTTACTTGTTTATATTTCTATATTTCATTTATCATTTATTTATTATTGCTAAAGCATTCATATTAGGCTCTTATTTTAAATTTTATTTTAATCAATGATAGAGTGGATTGATTGATTAAGGATAAAATAAAATATATTTGATATGGATTTTATGTGTTGTTCCTAACTAGCTCTCATGGAGGATAAGAGCTCAATTTGTAGTTTGTGGTAGGGAGAATAGAGGATGAAGATCCATCCAAGTAGGATGAGGATCAATGGTTGGAAATTGAGGAGAGGATTGGAGGATTCTAGAATGGAGAATTCTAGAATTTGAATTCAAAATTCCATGGAGGGAAGAAACTTCCAATGAATTTAAAATTCGATGGAAGGAGAAATTTATAGGGCTTCTAGAAACAAAAGCCTCTAGATTTAGAGGTGGAGGATGTGATTAACTTAGGATTAGGGTAGGTTAATAAATTATGATTAGTGAGAGATTGTATGGAAAGGCTAGGTGTAGGGTAGGTATAGAGTAGGTGGGTAGGTGGGTATATGAATATTAAATTCTTAGAAAATGATAAGAAATATTAAGATAGGATAATAGGGTATACTAATGAATTAAAGGGATTAATGATAAGAGGGGTTTTTAATAAATGATAAAGGGTATATGTGATAAAAGGGATTAATAATAATTAATCTTGTGATTAATTATTATAGGGATGATGTTAGGATATTTGCGGGACAAATTAACCATAATTGATTATGTCAACATTTAAGATGTCTACATTTTTCCCCCTTTTGAAGGTTATTGCGAAGCAATAACCGTTCAAAGAAAAAGAAAAGAAGATGTTAAGATGGTGATATGATGCCCACTTGAGGGGTTAGGTGGGGAGGGAATGAGCCATGTAACCACTCAAAAAGAGGAGATACCCAAGTTAGTAGATGAGAGAGGATTATAAGATGAGAAGATTGAGGGTGATAAGAGAGGAGGGAGGATTAGAAGATTGATTGAAGGGGTTGGATTATAGGATACCCTAGTAAAGGAGTTGAGATTAAGGATATTGGATTTTAGGATTAGAGAATAGAAGGATTATTGATGAGGGTGTATAATGAGGATGTATGATGAGAGGATTAGAAGATATTAGAGAGGATTGGGAGATTAGAGGATTAGGAAAAATTATATTTTGGAGTAGAGGATTCCATAGTCAACGATGTAATAAAAGGGTGAAGTTTTAGGATTGATGGATTAGAAGATGATAGATTTGAGGATTTTGGAGTATAGGATGCCCTAGTCAAGGGGTTAGGATTAAATATTTGAGATTTTGATTTGAGGAAGATAGATTTGACGATGTTATATGTGATGATGTGGGAGTTGAGGATGTTACATTTGAGGTTTGATTGACTAGAGGATAGGGCATATGATGTTTGATTCAGAGGATTAGAAGATTAAGGATGTTTGGATGAGATAATAAGGATTGGTTTTCGGATCGATTTGGATGATACAACATTGATGAAAAGAGTATTGGGATGATAATCGAGTTTGGTGATGAGATAATTTTAGAAGATTCCCCAAACAAGCAGGAGGATTTTGGATATTGGATGCTAAGGGATAAGATTTCATTGTGGATATTGATTGATTAGGGTATAAGATGTTAGTTAGATGATGATGAGGATTAGGTGTGGATGATGATAAGGCTAAAATATGATGATAGAAGGGGGTGCTATCAAAAATTTCCCACTCGTATCATCATTAGTGATGTTATGGATCATGTGGCATATAGAAAAATGCATCAAGGTATAAATACCATGATGATTGAATTGCCAAACGCATGTGTCCTCATATCATTGGATAGATTAATGCAAAAAAATATAGTCCTCATATCAATGGACCATGCAAAAGAAAAAGAAAAAAAAGGGGCCTCATATCATTAGCCAAAATGTAAATGTATAAAAGTAAGTAAACACAAATAAGCAAAAGAACACACATTGCATTTTTGCATTTTTATTGTAAATTTTTTATATTTTAATGTATTTTTAGAATGTTTTGATTTTTAGATACGTGATTTTGGATGTTTAGATTATTTGATGTTGGAGGTTGATATTTTGGATTTGGGATGGGGAATAGTTGAGGATAGGTAAGATGAAAGGATTCGGGATGGAATAGCTCATGGGGGATGGGAAGGGATGTCAGGTGGGATGTGACTTTCTCCTATAAGTCCAAAAGTGTGTTTGGGTAGGATGAAAGGGAAGGATTGGAGAAAATTGGATAGGTTGGATATGATATGGATTGGTTGTGGGATGGGAGATATATGTAGACACTAAATCACACATTTTGGGTAATTAGTTAGTCCCAATCTCATACTACTATTCATATGGTTCTTGACCAGTTTTGTATTGCTTTCTATCATTATTTTTGATCTTACACCTATACTTTCCTAGTCTCGTATTTTCATATTGTGTTTTCCCTACTTGACTAGGGTGCCCATATAGAACTAGGGTGCCAGTGCACCCCGGTCCTCTCTAGGCACACCGATTCTCTTTGTACTTTACTCGCAACTTTTGGGCACTTTCTAGTCTTTTAAGCTTCTAATATTTTATGTGGTCGGCCTTTTTGGGGTTAATTATGAAATTAAAGCAAAAGAACCATATAAATATAAAGTTATGTGACCATAATGAGGGACCAAGCACTAAACATCTACTATCACCACCTAGAGTGCATCCATCAAAGGCATATATAGCTCCATTTGCATCCATCTAGCTCCATCACAAGGGAAAAAGGTGGTTTTCTACATCACACTTCATAGGAGGGGATTTTATTCTATTCCAGGCACCATTTACTTACAACTACATCTAGTTATTACTCACTACTCACAAAGTGTGACATGCACAAGAGAACCTAGGGCACAATTCCGCACACACACACACCTAGAACTACATTGGGTATGAGATGTAGTGCAATGCTCAGTGATAAGTCCATCCATTTTGTAGGCGAGAACATTCTGAAACCTTCGTATGTATCTTTATTTTGTATGGTTTTGATGTTTTGTCTGAGGTTTTTCAGGTCTTACAGTGACATTGGCGATCGTATTGTGACATGCACGCAACTAAATGTGAACACGGGAAAACATTCGGTGACACTTCGAGGAGGTTCCCAAGCCATTTCCACAAACTAGGGCACCCTAGGTGCCCCTATCCCTATTCCAGTGCCCCATTCTACTTAGACCATCCAGGTTTGTACTTTTCCGTGCTCCTATACGAAGGTTTCCTCCTATTCATCCGGTCTCCACTTGTGACGCATCCCACCACACACGTGAATCAATTAAGGACTTCTTTCCCCTCTTTGCACATTAGGGTTTCTCATTTTATTTCTTAGATTACTTGGGTATCATTTTATTGCATTATTCCCTTTATTTTTCAGCTTCTATAGCATTAGATTAAACTAAAAAATATGAAATTTTAGTGAATCATTTTAGTGAACCCACCTTGAGCTTCAAGATTTTAGGATCCTCATTATTTTCTTGTCATCCTAGAGTCTAGTCATCATGAGTATCTCAATAAATGATTACTTGCTTACAAATCTTGATTTAAGGCATAAAATCCAACATCTTCTTGTTACTACTCACATTCATGTTGATATGCATCCTGATTCAGTATATCAAACTTTCGTAGATGCATTTTCTCAACACATAGCATTAAAATCTACTCTTATCGTAAATCTTAACACTTTTTGATGTGACCCCCTTTGCATATCATGATTTACATCTATAAATTAGGTATCAAGCACACTTTAATTAAAAATGGGTCTGAATTCAACTTATGTCCCATGTCATTCATTGAGAAGCTAGGTCTTTCCACTCGTGATGTTAATCCATCTTATCTTTCAGTATGTACATATGGTTTCTCTATTCGTCCATGTGTTGGTCACATTACATTACCTATCACTGTAGGGCCAAAAAAATTCAACACTATGTTCTTTGTCATTGACTTTCCAGTCTCCTATAATTGTTTGCTTGGTAAACCATGGCTCCATGCCATGCAATCTATTACCTCTATTGTACATCATTGTGTCAAATTCATACATGAAGGCATTAAATATACTATTTTGCGTGTCTCAGTAACCCTTACAAATATTGTGAACACAATCCTAATACCACCTTGTTCTTTCTCCAGTCATTGATACTACAGATGATCCTCAACCTATGGAAAAACCACCTCATTTGCCACCGCTTGAAGGTGTTATTTATGTGATAGATGTTGTTTCTTCCACTCCACCACCTCCACCCACTACTACTACTACTATGATTCTTTATTGGGGGCTTGTCCATCCAAAGATGACATTATATCCCTTGCACCTTCACATGTACCTCCTCCATTAGCACGCCCACCATTTACATGTACAATTTTCATGAATGATTCATATTGGGAACATATTCCATTTTATCCTACTTGCGATGTCACTATATGTTCACATGACAGCTTGGCTCGGCTCAACTTCACTTTTGAGGATCTTTATCCTCTAAGGCATGATCCTCACCTATATTATGGATTCATCACTATCACTATTTCTTATGGTCTACATGTATTCCATCTCACAAAGTATACCTTCCGCGTACTCCTTCTACTCCACTCACATTATGACAGTCTTGGCTTACATATATAGGAGGTACATTGGATCACAATCATATTGATATCTCATTCCCTATGCCTTTTGGTCGTATATTCATTTGCAACATCTCCTTCCTTGGCTATACACAAAATATTACTCGTTAGTATGCACATGGTTTTCCACTTCCTCCATTCACTGATGAGGAATATGTTATGGGCATATACTTTTTATGCCTTAATGGCTCATTGCATGACCAACCCAACATTATATCTTATCACGTTTTCGATGTAGAACATTATGGATTCGACCCAAACACGGATGATCTTCTTGATGATATTACTTGATCCTTTCACTTCCTCACATGCTTAGGGGGCATGACATCTATACTATCCCCCTAGCATCACGTGACATCTTATTTTGTCCTCACTTCTTCAACATACTTATGCACACATCTTAGTACATACATCTACATCGACACTACCTAATGGCACACTCTTGTGCTTTAATTCACACTCGACTGTTGAGGGCATTCTATACACATGAACCCCACACACTACACAGTAGTCACTACACACTAGGCATTTCACATCATCACATGATCCTACATCATCTACACATTACACACTATATTATAGGTTATACACATTGCACGTCTTCCTACATCCTCCACTTTGCATGCTACACTTTATATATACATGAACCACACACGCTACATTATAGGCTATATATATTGCACGTATTCATCCATCATACATGTCATCTTACATTTTAAATTCTACACTATACATATTACATCTTGTGGCTTACATATACTATGCATTAACACATCTTAGGTCATATACGCATCTTGCATGACATGTTATATATCCTACCACACAGATGTGTGTTTTGCACATTTACTTCTATGCATTGCACTCATTTCCTAATGATGCACTCTAGTCTCACGGTCTATAGTGGACTGTTAAGGGTATACATTAAAAATGTACCACATCACACTCACACATTTGATCAGTCACACCTCTTCTCATGCGACATCCCTAGAATTAGTGATATAAACTTTAGGCTATAGGGCACTTCTTCTAGCATTGTTTAGTGGTATACACCATAGGCTAAATCATCATTCTACTTATTACCTTGTTGTGATATACAATTTGGGATAAATTATCACACATTCTCGCACCTCATCTATGTCACATATCATCACTACACACTCATCACAATGTACTACACAATACATAGTCGACCATTTACCGATGACGCACTCTCATTTACGGTTCATTCTTGACTACTGAGGGGGCATACTAAATGAACCTCACTACATATAACTCCATCCACTGGGGGACACACGGATCTTATCATTCACATTGCATTCCATTTCATTCATCAACAACATAATCCATTTTATGGTTACATTTACTCTTGCTTACTCATGCTTTTACATGTATGTTTTATTACACATGCTAGATAGATATCTCAAATGTCATTATTATTATCATACACACATGCGCGTTCACTTTATTTCTATTTTTGATCATAGACTATACAAGGATAATATGTGTAGCATGGATGTTTGACACACTACTTTCTAGGGGCATCCACATTTGTACACTACAAGTGTTATTGTTTCATTTTTTTCATATCACTTTCCTTCATTAGTTTATACATGTTTTGACATACCTTTATCATCTAAAATGACAAAAGGTGTTTCATGTGTAACATTTGTTATGTAAGATATATGCTTCCATACTTATTTTTCACTTTGTTTGTTATTGGTTGCTATTGTTTGTAGGCCTTGCCCTATGTTTTGTGCACACACTTGTTTGTTTGTGCTCACTATGGCCTTGAGTGTCTTACGACATCATGAGTGGTGTCCCATGTTTACAACCCACTTTGTGTGGCCTACATTGTCTTCTTGGGTGTTTACATTATCTGCTTATACATTGTCTATGTAGCTTACATACATACTTTTTCATACTACCAATTTTTTCCTAGCAATTTTGTTTGCATGTGCCTTGGTTTCTACCAAGCACATCCCCTCCTGTAGGGCACAATTTCAATATCCGGGGTCAGTTATCTTTTGGGGCCGTACTCTCCTATCTATGACATCACGTGTGCCCCCAAAGAGGGGGGCATCATTTGGCTTTATACACATGACATAGAAAAGTACTGATATATTTTAGTTTATAGTTTTCATCCATGACATAATTGGTCACACAATGAGTGGGTTCAGGCCATTTTATAGAACTCCATACACAGTGGCTTTTATAGGATAGGGTGTCCTTAGCACATATGGGAGCACTTAAAGGATATAGGATAAACTAGAATTTCCTCTCTACACTACCTTGGTGTTGCATATCCCAAAAATCCAGACATAAAGACAGAGATCTCTTCACTCTCGAGAAGCAATTAGAGGCTAGAGGATAAATCATACTTTCTTCCCTACACTTCTTCAGCCAATGGTGTGAGATTGCCCAAAAACATGCACTTCATTGACATTTACAGGATCCTTTCTACTCCCTTTTTCTCATCACATATCAGGTGCACATGTTCCTTTTTCATTTTTATACTTTCATTACATGCTTTTTACATATCGCATGCGTCTTTACACATATTTTTTACACATATACATGTCTATTTGACTACTTGATCATCTTCTCTTTTACAAGTCTATCTATATGGGAAGCAAGTAGTCAATAACAACATACACATGGCAGGTACATCACACATGTGATACTAACCATCCAGTACACTACACATATTGGTATATACACATGTATTTCCTCCCTAGGTTCACTCTCATCACTTTTACACGTTTACATATTTAGTTTCCATGCTCCACATTTTTTCACTCCATGATTATTCTAGTCCCTTGACATGTTTTCTACATCACTTGACATGGATATCAGGTATTTATCTATATCTACTTTATGTTATCAAGAATTCTACTCACCAATATAAAGTGGGGGCAAATATAGACATTAACTCACACATTTTGGGTAATTAGTTAGTCTCGATATCGTACTATTATTCATATGGTTCTCAACTAGAAAAAGTAATAATTAACCCATGTCTTTGGCCAGTTTTGCATTAATTTATGTCATTGTTTTAGATCTTACACCCATAATTTCCTAGTTTGTACTATCATATTTTGTTTTCCCTATGTCCGAGGGTGCCCCAAGTGCTGGTCTCCTCTGGGTAACCTGATCCTCTTTGTACTTTACTCGCACCTTTTGGGAACTTTCTATCCATTTGAGCTTCTAATATTTTTGGTGGTCAGACTTTTCGGGGATAATTACAAAATTAAATCAAGAGAACCATATAAATATAGAGTCATGAACCATTTATAGAGAGGAAGTAGGATGAGTATTCCTTTCTAAATATTTAATTCTTTGCAACTTCTAGTTAAGAGTTTTAAGGAGGAAAAAATGGAGGTTCTTCTTCATCAAGGGTTAATCCTTGCTACTTAAAATGGGTAAGTCGAACCTGCAAACAAGGGGGGTTGGAATTAGGTTGGGGAAGACTAGGAAGACCACATATCTTTAGCTGATAGGATTAGGCTTACTAAAATGAAAGAGAGGGATGAGAAGGAGGTGGATGTTGTGACAGTTACAAAATCTTGTTGGGAATGATGAAGAGTGTAATCCTACTGGTGGGTTGGTGGAAGGTAACACTGTTTTTAACTTTCTTACGAGTAAAATTGAAGCTCTGGAGGATTCGGTTTGTCAAGTAAAGGCTCAAAATAGAAATATGTTGTGGGGGCTTCAAAGGTCGAATGCAGAGATAAAAGTGTTAGAAAATAGGGTTGATGCTCTCCAGGGGATGGTTGCAGAGGACAAAGGAAAGAAGAGGCAGCTTGACATAAGCAGTTCAGACAAGGAGGATTTCCAAGTGGAAGGTGTTGGTCTCGAGTTCTAGGACTAGGGAAAAAGTTCTTGGTTGTTGACTTGTTGTTGATTGTTTGTAATGTTGGTTTTGTAGTTTTCTATTTTGGGTTTGGGTTTCTTGTTTCTTTTTGGTGGGGCTTTGTTTGAGTCAATATCTTTTTGACTCGAGCCATTTTGTCATTTTTTTATAGATACTTTTGGTTCTGAAGTACTTTATTGTAATATATTTTTGTAAATGGCCCTTGGAGCCTTTCCAATCATTATCTATAAAAAATCATGTGACCATAAAGAGGGACTAAACATTAAGCATCTACTATCACCACCTAGAGTGCATCCACCAAAGGCATCTATAGCTCCATTTGCATCAATCTAGCTCCATCACAAGGGAAAAAGGTTGGTTTTCCACATCACACTTCATAGGAGGGAGTTTATTCTATTCCATGCACCATTTACTTACATTCTACATCTAGTTATTTCTCGCTACTCACAAAGTATGACACACACAAGAGCACTTAGGGCACAAGTTTGCACACACACCTAGAACTACATTGGGTCTAAGATGTAGTGCAATGCTTAGTGATAAGTCATTCCATTTGGTAGTTGAGGACATTATGGCCCCTTCATATTCATTTTTCTTTTCTAGGGTTTTGATGCTTTGTCTATAGTTTTCTAGGTGATTATTTATTACAGGTCTTAGAGCGACATTGGCAATCGTAAAGTGACATACACGCAACTAAAGGAGAACATGGGAAAACATTCAGCAAAACTTTAGAGGAGGTTCCCTAGCCATTTCGAAGACCAGGAACTAAGATTGTAGACCAAGATGCCCCTGGTACCCCCTATCACTATTCTAGGTTCCCATTCTACTCGATAGTCCAAATGTGTACTTTTCAGGGCCACGTGTGAAGGTTTCCTCCTCCCGTTAATTTGGTCTCCACTACAAGACACTGATCTGCCACACTTGCAAATCAACTAAGAACTTCTTACCACTCTTTACACATTAGGGTTTCTCATTTTGTTGCTTAGATTTCTTGGGTATCATTTAGTTATTTGTTTATTGCATTATTCCCTTTATTTTACTACTCATATAGCATTAGATTAAATTTAAAAATATGGAATTTTAGTTAATCAATAGATAAGATGAGGGATGTGGTATATTATAAGATGGGGATATGGAAGATGATAAGATATGCCCCCAAGTATAAGGGAGATTGGGGGATAAATGTGGCATGCCCCCAAGTGTAAAGTAGGGTGGCCTGTTTGGCTGGTTGTAGTCAATTTTACTCCCACTATAAGAGGAACGAATACCATACACGCCAGCCTATCACCCAGCATAAGCTGAGCACTCACCCGAGGCATGCATGGGTGCCGAGTCTCTCTTTTATGTGAGTTTTTAGTGGGAATCATTCATTAATGATTAGTATAGGAGTATTCAAGAAAGAATTTTAGACATACAAGGATTACAGGGCTCAGGACGGCCTCCAAATCCTTGTAGTTTCTTCAGACTGTGTGTTTTAAAAAACTCCATAACATATAATATAATAGAAAGAAAGCTACAACCATTCATTCATAGCATAAAAGGAAAGAAAACTTCTATGAATGAAATATACATAGAACCCACTAATATTCATATCTAAATGCAATAGGTAACCTCATTGTATCCATCATTTTATTACAAATAGCCATAGATGGTAGATCAGTCATGCACATCACTAGGCTTGTATAACTATGCAAAAATAGAAAAGAAATTACAATGTTGAGCTCAGTACATTAGAGCCCCACTCGCAGTAATCTTGTAGAGCTTTACCCATGTTATATCTCTCTATGCGTATCTCTCCTATCTTCTCCTCTTATGTCTATCTATCCTCTTTTCTTGGTTAGTAGCCACTTGTATTTATCACAAGTGGCTATGGATAACTTGCCTTGCCGCGCCCTCAAATCTGTCACCAAGTGTTGAATGTGGTCCCTCAGCGAGCATGTTTCCTCAGGCCTGAGCTTTCCACTCCATCTCATGATGGTCTTCTAGAAGATTCCTTTGATGGCATGCTTTTCCCTGGGCCACTTGTTTTCAGGCTGACATGTTATCCACGCATAACTGATCATGCTTTTCATGTGTTCTGTCTTTGTTGCTTGAATCGGCTAAGTCCTAAACCTCCTTTCGTAAAGTCTTTGCGCATGCTATATGCTTCCTTGAGCCTTTTCTCTTATGTGATTTTTCCTTGTACACCATCCTGTAACTAGGGTCCCATGCACCCACGCACCTTCATACTTAGTCAATATTTTAGGGGCCCAACATCACCCCACACTACGCCTATTCTCTTCCCTCAAAAAGATTCTACTTGACCAAGGTGCAAGTTGGTTCAATGGAACCAAGATGTAGATAAATATTACAAAAATGAATAAGGAATGAAAGAATAGGGAAAAGAATGAAGAATGGGGAAAACACTAAACCAAAAGGCTAGGGAAGTCCTTCGCAAGCGCCTCCAACTTATTACATGTATCAACCTCGTCTACACCTTCGACATGAGCTTGCCAACCAAGAGGTTTACCTCATCAAAACTTAGGCTAGCTCCCTAGGTGCCCAAAGTTTCCACAATTTGTTCCATATCTTTACCCAAGTCTGCGAGCTTGTCCATTCTCCTGGTAATTTGAGGATATAGTTCCTTCATTCGTATCTTGGTTGAGCCCCTTAGTGCCTCAATCTCCTCGGACCTTCTTTCTACTTCCATCGGGACTCTATCTGCTCCGCCTGTTACCTTTATTCTTCTCTTGGAACTCTCTCATCTCTACTTCAAGTGTGGTGACCAAGGAGCTTGCCACCTTATCTCTATCTGCACATGTGTCATATGTGGCCTCAGTAGATTGGGAAGTAACCTTTACATTTTTAGCACATTCTTATACTCGGAAACCAGTCTTATCACCTTTAAACAATCCTCCTCCTTTAGGCGTGTCGCTACTTCCTCTCTGATTCTAATGCCAAGGGTCACCTCTCCATGGTGAGGACACATATTAAGTCTTCTAGGCATTCTAGTGTCGATGCATACCTCATGGAGGATAGACATTAGATCTAGGTGTTTCAAGATGATGGCACTTTTTATCGAGTCTACTTTCTTGTAGACCTCCTACACCTTTGCCTTTTCCTCCTTGAGCTTGCGTCTTAGCTATGCGCTAATTAATTCCTCTTGTTTTAAGTTTCTGGCCACCTTAGCCAACTCTTCCTCCTTCTTGGCCAGCTTTCCCTCTAAATCCCTTATGTTGTCATTCCACGTGAATAGTCTTGCCTCCATTTCCACCGTGACCTTGTTTAGAGCATTACATACTTGCTCGTCTGTGAGCTCTGGGAATTTACTAAGGGGTTTTCTCCCTTAGACTCTGGTAGCACGATAAGTTCCTTTTGGTAGACTTCAAAGTTCAACTCATCAACATGGGATTCAAATGCCCAAGAAAGCATCTTCTTGGTCCTGGGGTACGTGCCCTCCTTCTCAAACGATCCCATGGCTATAAGTCTTTTGGTGGGTACCATGCTCTAGAATAGTGCATGATAGCACCTTCCTTGAGTCATCCATGTAGCCCATTATCTACCTCTATTCTACATTCAGAGGTCTTCTACCCAACCGTACGCCTTTAGGAAGTGACTCTCAAAGCGGGCCCTCTGAGGCTGTCATGTCCCTTTTCACCACTCTCTTCCCTCCCTTCCTTTAGCACTATGTTTGTGCTCCACTCTTATTCCTGGTCTATAAGGATCTCGAGCATCTTCTTTGCTTCTCACTCTTCCACTTGATTATCTACTCCTTGGTAAAATATGTGGCCCTATGTCCCTCAGCATCCCTCTCATCTGCCCTTGTATCTTCAGTGCCTTCATCTTCTTGTGCACCTTCCACCATGTGAATATGAACTCTTGCTTCTCTTCTCCACTCTCCTCTAAGTCATAGACACTAACTATACAAGATTCTAAAGGTTCCTTGCCTTTTACGGATCTTTCTCCTCATCACCACCCTCTTCACTCTCATCCTCTCCTTCTCCCCGGATGTCTCTCAGCCATCGGTCACCTCCGAGTCAGCTTCTTCATCTACCTTATGCTTCTTCCTAAGAGGTTACTTCTAGTCAGGAGATTCTACCTTCTCTTCTTCCTCTTGTGACTCCTCCAAGGTGGTGGGTTGTTCGGGTGCCCCTACTACAGTGTCTTCTCCTTTACTTGGGACTTCTTCCTCCGAACATAGGTGCTTGGCTTGGCGCTCATAGAAGGCATGCTCACTGTCTGAGAAGTTGGTACACTTGGTGCTCCTTCCTCTCCTCTACCCCTCTTCTTAGACACTGGATTCTTCATTCCCAAGGGGTCTTTAGGTATGGAGATCTCATCCACCAAGTACACACCATTTTCAAATTTCGGCCTTATGCGTACGTATACGTGTGCCGCAGATCCTCTAGCAATAGGAAGTGTTATTGGTCTAGTCATGTGGATCTCGTGTGAAACGTACTTCTCCACATACACGTGCTTACCTCCAAGATAGTTCAATTTCTTCCTCATATCCCTATGTTCCTAGTCCAATTTTCCTAGCTCCAACCTTAGCTTTTTCTATTCTTTAAATTTGTTCACTCCCACTTGGAAGTCTTGGGCAATAAACATGAAAGGGAACTTGCACTAAGGGCTCCATTATTCATCAACAAGTTTGAACCTGCCCAACCAATAGTGTTGGTACAACGTGAACTCAAATTCTCCTTGTGTGGCTACTGGGAGTTGTTCAGGGATCCTCCACTCTTCTCTGAATGCATTTTTCAAGTGCATATACCATTTTTCAAGCCGCGCTTTGTGGGGAGATGTCATTATATCACGTGCATACTTTTCAAACCTCTTCGCGGGTAAAGGGTCTTGCTGGGTACTCCCACACAAACTTATCTAGTGCATCTGGCACTCCAACTTCTGCAAATACTATGGTGAGCAGGACATTGCCAAAGAGGATCTTGTCCCCTTCCTTTGTGCACTTTACAATTTCCTCAGCAATGTATGCAAACAAGTTGTAAATAGTCCCCTCTACAATCTTCCTGCAGACATGCAGCCATGGCTTGTTGACTTGCATCCACCTTTCTTGGCCATTCAGTTTCATTACCAGGTGCACGGCCATCTTCATAACTAGGTCCTTGATGTCTGAGATGTCATAATACCATGACCCTTTCTTACAGGCATACTCTGTGATGGTCTCTTGAATAGCTTCCTTGTCACCAAGGTCATCTTCCAGGCTATCTCCCTCGCATATGAGGCCTGTAAACTATGTAATCAACTGGGGAGTTACGTGCATCTTACACCGGAAAAGTGGAAGTAGTCCTCGTGCACCGAGACATCAACCACTGGTACAAGTGATCTGGCTTCCCAAAATAAGGCAACTCGTAGAGTTACAACAACCCCGCTTCACCAACTTGACCTTCACGTCATCATTGTAGATAGGAAACCCTTCAGGTGTTCACTTGTTGGTTGGGCGTACTAGTTCTAATGTCATTTCTTTCTCTATAGTGCTGGTGTGGTGATTATAGTCACTGACTAGTATGTTTCTCAAATGGGATTCCCATTCCTTTCCCATCATCACTCCGTCAGGGTACTACATTTCTGCATACCATTCTTTGTTTATTTCCACCTCGGTTCTAGTTGTTTAGCCTTCACTTTGCCCTTCCCTTTCTTTGGTGCCATGGTCAAGGTAATTGTATTACTCCAGTCCTCTCCTTGTTACTCTGCTTTCCTTCTCCCAACCTTCGATCTCAGATCCATGATACAAATCTCCTAAACCCGTGCCCTAGTTTGTTGAACCCTAACTTCGATAAATTCTTCACAAAACAACGTCTTTTCACTTCGTTCCAAGCCCATGTAATTCCTTCCTTTTGGTTCACAATCTCAAACTAGCTCTTTATTTATTTTTATCACACTGATTTTCTCTCTAATCAAATCTGAAAAATTCCTAGCTTATATCTTTCGCTTATATCTCCAACTCTTCATTTTCGCAAAGTAAAATGAGAGTGCCCCGACCCTCTATTTATAGTTTTTCCTTTTTCTGGTCATTAAATGCTATCTTACCTACCCCATAATTTTTTCATTTAATGTGGCTTTTTAAAACAAAACTTTTCTTCAACGCCTTTACTCATGCACCCTTCCTATGGGAAAACTCCTCCAACCTTCTGGTGTGCAACCAAACCAACTTGACAGGAGACTCTTATGCGCGCTCAGCCCACACCGAAGGCACTTCTTCTATCCATATTTTTGCTTTTTCCTACCTCATGTTGCTTTAAATGTGCTTCATTTTCCTTTGTACATGGGATCTATGAGTAGCTTTACCCTAGCACCAACCATTCTATCTTTTCTCTTCATCTCTCTTCTAACCGGGATACTCAACAAGGCTCTTTAACACAACTTCCTTGGTTCTTTTAAAACACTTGCTTCTTCACTTTTCTCCACCCCACACTAAACGATGTGCAATCCTCTGTGCACTCATAAATTCTCCAAAAATAGCAATAAGGTTACCAGGCGCTTAACGCGTAAAACAAAACAACAACGCAAAGGGGAAACATAAGGAAAAGAAAATGCATAAAGGAAAATTCTACACTAACTAGCAAAACTACCTTATTTACAAACACCAAGAAGACTTATTTATAGTAGGGATTCAACCTACTACCATTGAAGTGTCCAGGTAATTTCGTTTCGTCTAGCGCTTATAATTGGCACACGCCCAAATCAAGGATGTACAAGATTGTGTAGGGACCTAACCAATGGACTTTCAACTTCCCAGGATGGCGTAGAAATTTATAATCATACAGTAACACCATCGCCCAACCTCAAAAAAATTGTTTCTAATATGGCGACCATGCCAATCCTTTTCTTTGCCTTTTCCGTTGTTTAGCTCCAACGAGCAAGTGATCGTCTCTCATCTATTTTCATTAGTTCATCAATTCTTTATTATAGTGCTTGTTCATCGGCTAATCCTCCTGCGCGCACTATTCACAGAGAAGGTAACATAAATTCAACTGGAAAAAAATCTTCCATGCCAAACACCAATTGAAAAGGTGTGGCTTTATTTAGTCTTTTATACATAGTCTTGTAAGCCCATAAAACTGTTGATACCTTGTCATCCCAATCTTGTTTTCCAACATCACAAATTTTTGTCAAGGTATGACTTAGTATTTTGTTGAATGCTTCAGGTTCCATTTGCTTGAGGGTGATAGGGCGTAGTCTTATGATGAGCCACCATGAACTCAAATAATAGGATCCTCACAGTCTCATTTAGAAAATGTGTACCCTTATCACTGGTCAAACATAAAGGGCATCCATACCTTGTGACAATGTTCTCCCATAGGAACCTTACTACCATGTAATCTTTAGTTGGGGCTGCTTCCACCCACCTTGTGAGATAATATGTGCAAGTGATGACATAACGTGACCTAGTCCTACGCACTTCGGTGCAATAGGTCCTACAAAGTCTATCGCCCACTTTTCAAAAGGCTCCGTGCTAGGAATAGGACACAAAGGAATTTCATCTCTCCTTCTTAGTTTTCCAATGTGCTGACAGTGGTCACATGCTTTACAATAATCTCTACAATCCCTATACAAGGTTTCCCACCATAAACCTACCATTAAAATCTTGCACGCAGTGGCATCACCTGTGTAATGCCCACCCGCACTTCCTCCATGTGCTTCCTCCATTATGGCCAGGCGCTCATGTTCTAACACACACCTGCACAAAACTTCATCACATCCCAATTTGTATAAATCTCCACAAATCAACATGTAGGGCACAATGCATATGGCCAACTACTTTTTCTCCAATGCCTTCATTCCATCTAGCGCCACACCTTATTTTAAAAATACAAGCAATCTCTTCCAAATCCGAAGGTGTTCATCATAATCTAAAAAGTTACATGTCGGCATTGTTTCCTCAATACTTTACGCATCCTCTCCTAATTCAATTCTTAACGAGATGATCAAGTCCACAATTACTTTTTCCAGGGCTTCACTACAATGGTGAACTCAAACTCTTGATACAACAACACCCATCGACATATGCGCCCTTGAAGAATGGGCTTGTTTACTAAATACGTTATTGACATGTGGTCGGTGTAGAATACAAAAGGTGTTTCCAGCTGATACTGTTGAAATTTGAAAAGCACATAGATCATTGACAATGCCTCACACTTGGTTGTGGTATAATTTTTCTCTGCTGGTGTTAACTTCCTGCTCATAAAATAGAGAGGATGATCAACAATCCCCTCACCTGGTTGTGCAAGTACTGCTCCAATGGTAGTTCCAGAGGCATCTACATGGACATGGAAAGGATTGTCCCAAGAGGGAAATCACAAAATAGGCGTGGTAATAAGCCTATATTTTAATGTATCAAACACCCTTTGTTGCACCTTTCCCCAATGGAAGGTACTTTTGTGTCTAAGCAGCAACTCTCAAGGCATGGCGATCTTGGCATACCCCTTAATGAATTTTTTGTAATATCCCATATGCCCAAGGAATCTACACCGCACTCTCTGGCTAGTAGGTTCCCTTAACCCCACAATAACCGCAGCTTAGTGGGATCTACCAGCAAGCCCTCCTTACATATGATATGCCCCAATAAAGTCCCAAAGGGTGTAGCAAACACACACTTCTTAATGTTGAGGGATATCCTCAACTGCCCACACCTTTCAAACATTAATCTCAAGTTTTCACAATTGTCTTTAGCCAGACCATATACGGTCCAATCATCCAAGTAAACCTGAAGAAACTTATGAATGAAGTCTGGAATGCTTGCACCACTATGTGCAAAAATACGAAGGCACATTTTTCAACCCAAAGGGCATGACCGTATATGTAAAACTTACCCTCTCAATGGTGAAAGTTATCTTCTCTGGTCCTCCTTTGCAATCCAAACTTGGTGGTACCCTGAAAATCCATCCATAAAGGAATAGATTTCGTGCCCAACGACTCCTAGAATCTCTTCGGTGAAGGGGTCGGAAATGGATCAATGACACAAACCGCATTCAATTCCCTATAATCCACACAAATTCTAATCGCCCATCCTTCTTGATGTTAATTACCATCAAACTTATCCATTTTGATTCTTCTACTACCTCAATGATCCGAAGCTATCATCTTATCTATCTCCTCCTTAACCTTCACACGTAAGTTAGGATTCATCAGTACGGCCTTTTTCTAACCGAGCTTGCATCCTCCTTAAGTTTTATCCTCATTTCCCCCAAGGAATGGTGGACACTTTTTAGCTCATGGTACCGGCATGGGAATAAATCCTTGAATTCACGCAACAGATCAATGATCCTTGATACTTCCTTCTCCATCCATAATAGCTTCCTTAGGTTCTTCTCTTGAACTGATGTTAACCTTCTTTTTCTTTAAAGGCTCATAGTAGGCACGTGCACAAGCATCTACACTGCCCACTACTTTGCGCATCCCCACAAAATGGATAACATTTAAACTCTCTAGTTCCTCTCCATCAATCACATATACTAACTTTCCCTTTTCCTTTTCCAAACACATGCGCTCAAGTTGTAACTCTTCTATTTCTTCAATCTCTTTGAAACGCACCTACAATCCTGGTTCACCAAGTAGTTCCAATAGCCTATCTTCCATTCTGGTAATATCCTCCATTGTAAGGTGCTTGATACCTTACAAGGCCTTATCAACCGATGGTTTGGTACTCCGATACTCAAAGGCTTGAATAAGATCAGCCGTAAGCTCTTGCCAATTCCTTGTTTGGTGGCATGTCTCCGAATGAATGTACCATGCATGTGCACAACCCTGCAGTGTAGAATACAACTTGTGCACCTAGAGGGATGGTGGCAAGGCCTCCGCGCCTTCTCTCTAGACCCATTCACACTCCTGGATATGGAAAGAGGCGGGCTCCTTCCCATGGTACTCCTTGATGATGGTGGGTATATTACTTCTAGAAAATCTGACAGAGAGAGAAATTCTTACCTCGCACCATTCTAAAAGGCTCTCTGATGCATGGCCCACCAATAAGTTGTTGTTACTGAGCAAGATGTAACTCAACATCCCCCTTTGTTCCTTTTCATTTTTCCACTGAGCTTCTATCTCCTGCAGAAAGATCTTAGGGAAGGCTCCTCTGGAGTACTTGGGTAGTTCTTTTCCCCAAGGCACCAAACTATGCATGCCTTAGTTACCTTGGTCACCGATCCTCTCAACTGCCATCCCATTAATTTGTAAGTCCCATGCACCCAATTATCACATGCCAGGCTGGTGGTATCACTTACTGACTGAGCATCCTCAAACTAGATAACCCTATTAATAGGGTGTACCATCTCAGGGTCTCTGATTGAGCACACATAAATCTTGTCCAAAACCTCTTCTCCCAATGGTTCAATGTAGGGCATTGACTTCCCATCAACCAGGGGTATAATGACTTGCTCCTCTCTGTTCTCAAAACTGATGTACCCTTTGTTGAACCAGAGGTCCGCATTATTCTTGTAACACCAAGGGCACCCAAGTAGTGCTAGGAAATTTTCTACCTCGGTGAACACCGGGACTTGAAGTCCCAAGTAAATTTGGCTCCTAGATAGTAATAGATGCATCATTCAAGACACCGATGGCCATTGCCTTAGTATTGTTTGTCATATATAGCACATTTAAAGATGGTCATGTAATGCAGTCTCCCCATCGATGTCATACATCCAAAGTCAAAACATTAACCTTTGCACCAGTGTCAATGAGTATATTGTTGAGGAGCCATCCATCCACAATTGCATTCAATGTAATCTCCTTGTCATAGTCGAGGCTATGAGGGGGAAGGTTTACGTGCAAGACCTTCCTCTCGTGTTCTTCTCCTATGCACGGTACCTTCTCCTTCAACCAGGATCCTAGCAAAGGAATGATGATCTCCTACCTTAGCATTTCACACACCTCATTGACCCCATCCAGGTCATCTTTCTGCGCCTTAATCCTCCTTCCTTGTTCCTCCCTCTGGATTGCTCCTTTAGACACTAGATCTCCCCTTGCAAGTTCGAATAACATCCATGGTGTTACGATATATCTCCTTTTGATGTGCGGGGTATGGGTACTTTCCATGAATGAACTCTTCTCTGAATCAAGGCTCTTCTATCTTGGTATCTCTCTTGCGTGTGTGGCTTCTACCCTTGTTACCAAAACAACCTCCAAAATTTCATCTCATGTTACCTGAGGCATCCACTGTATGTCTTCCTTCTTGATGCTAACCATCGCAGTGCCTTTGTCCTTCTAGTGCTGCTGATTCATATGCTCATATAACTCCAGGAACTCCTCATACTTATGCTTCTTTCCGCACCATGAGCACTGCAACAAGTCCAGGCACTCACACTTGTAATGTTCTGTAGATCCATAGTTGAAACATGTCCCTCGTGGGAACTCACTCCTTCCTCTGCAGGTTACCTCGTCCATGAAATCCTCCTTGAAAATATTTTCCTCGTGCACCTCCATCTGCACCCTCCTCATAACGGTGATCATCATTTTTAGAACTACTAGCAATGTTGGTTTGGCACACCCCATGATCAATGGCCTCATGTATCTAATCAATGAGCCTACAGTCTTTAGTATCATGGGTCGTGGAGGTGAAAATCTTGCAATAATAGGATACATTCTTTCTAATTACATGCTATAGTAAGGGACATCTACCGGCATCATGCTACCCATGATAGATTTCACAATCTAATGTTATAGCACATACCATCCTCCGGGGTAATTTTCCTTAACGTGTCCCTCCATCTCACAATTTGTGCACCATAAACCACTGTGAGTCTCATGGACCGAGTTCACAGATAGCTTTTCCAACTATTTAACCATAGCAGCAATCGAGCCTCCAAGAATGGGCTAACGCTAGTATCAATACTACCAACAACTTTAGTGCACAAGGTAGCCTCCAATGCTTCACGCGGATCTCGTAAAAGTCTTATGAGACAAGGCCCTTTTAAAAGGGGTGATCAATCCCCTAACAAACCACTTGTGCATGTTGAGAAGGATGTATATCATATAATAATTTAGACAAAAGAGTCTTAAAGCACGTATCATACCCCCACACTCTCTGTCATTCCTTGTTGTATTTCCTTCAAAGCGCTAATGCTTTTTTACTCAAACTCGGGAATGTGGAACTCGCTAGAAAGCATTGTTTAGGCGAGTGTAATCCACCACCGTTTAATGAGGGTCATACTTTCTATACCAGTTATGCATGTGCCCTTGCAACGTGGTTACAAATTGACTAGCCTTTCATTTTGGGGTTATGATACCTTTCACACACCATAACAGTTCACACTTGTGAACATGTTCTATAGCATCCTCAATGCCCCTGTAATTTGGTAAATGTAGAGACATCTCAATAAAAACCGAGGTGGTGGTTGGGGTCCTTGTCCTAAACCAGAGCCTTTTTCCCCTCACGGTGTTTCCTCATTGCTCGATCCACCAGTCCACTAGAGCCTATACCTCCGAGCCACCGGATCCACGGGACCACTTTGGGTCCAATAGGCGTGTAAGAGTTGTGCCAGCGCCCCATGGTCCCACTAAACTATGCGTCGACAGTCTATGATAACACCCCACTACTACTACTTTGTCCCATGCCACTCCCTGATGTGAGACCAAAAGCTTGTACACTTGCCCCTTGTCCAAAAACTCCTCCAAATCTTTGGAATATGTGCAGCCATAGAAGAAGGGAATGTAAAATTTTATCTCTATGTGTAGATCTGTTTCTTCCACTAGTTTCAATTAGTTCAATACTTCTTAGTTCGGAAAACCAAGCACCGGGGCTAGGTCAGCTGGGTGGGTTCAAATATGCGCCAACGACTCTCCTTTCTCCATGCAACGAACACTTACCGGAAGCCGAAGGGTATCCCTCATGCGCTTGCCAAGATGGGGTAGCATAGACTGCTCAGGCTCCACATCCTCTGCATGAACCTCAATTCCTTCCCATAATGTCTGCTTCCATAGATCCATCACACTAGTAGCTTCACGTTGTCTAGTAATCTCCCTTTCACGTGCTTCACTATACTTGAGCCGTCTTCTCTCCATTTTTGTTGTGTCATCTGCCATCTTTCTCCACCCGAGCTTCCTTACCTAGCACTTAGAATGGTTTAGTCGGCCATTGGGAGCACTTCTAGACTCATGGTAACCATCAATATCTTCATAGCTAGAGGGATAGCATGTAGAAATGATCCCCTAGGTTCTTGTAGAAACTCAAACTCAGCAACCTCTAGACAAGAATACGTGGAAATGGCATATTCAGTGTAGCTAGCTAGTACTCTTCCCCACCAATGATCTACAGCACGGGTCCACATCAGATCTACATCTTACAACCTTTGGTAGTCTTCTTTGGTCCATATCCATGATCCATAATGCCAACTTGATCTAGATGCATAGGCTAAAAGCCACCCAAATAACTCTACTGGGAAGCAAGAAAAAAGTCTCATACAAATCATGGTAAAGATTCTCCTCTACCCATCTACGTGTATCAAACTCAGGTCCAGTGCTAAATCTCTGGGCAAATTCATCCTCCGTGCTCTTGAACCATGATTCAACATTTTCCAATGTCAACCAATCCATCATTACTCTTTACACAGATCATGATGCATGCTATATCCCACTACAACTTCGAAAAGAGGTCCGGAAATAGAACCAAGATGTAGTCAATTTTACTCCCACTATAAGAGGGAGGAATCTCATGTGTGCCATCCTATCACCTAGCATAAGTGAACGCTCACCGAGGCACGCGCGGGTGCCAAGTCTCTCTTTTATGTGAGTTTTTAGTGGGAAGCATTCATCAATGATTAGTATAGGAGTATTCAGGAAAGAAGTTTAGACATACAAGGATTACAGGGCTCAAGACGGCCTCCAGATCCTTGTAGTTTCTTTGATTGTGTGTTTTAAAATACTCCATAACATATAATATAACAAAAAGAAAGCTACAACCATTCATTCATAGTATAAAAGGAAAGATAACTTCTATGAACAAAATATACATGGAACCCACTAATATTCATATCTAAATGCAATAGGTAACCTCATTGTATTCATCATTTCATTACAAAGAGCCATAGAGGGTAAACTGTAGTCATGCACATCACTAGGCTTGTATAACTACGCAAAAATAGAAAAGAAATTACAATGTTGAGCTTAGTACATTAGAGCCCCACTCGTAGTAATCCTACAGAGCTTTACCCATGTTATCTCTCTCTGTGTGTATCTCTCCTATCTTCTCCTCTTATGTCTATATATCCTCTTTTCTTGGTCCACAGGCACTTGTATTTATCACCTTCCCACACTGCCAACTCACCTTGCCACGCCCTCAGATCCGTCACCAAGTGTCGAATGTGGTCCCTTAGTGAGCATGTTTCCTTAGGCCTGAGCTCTCCACTCCATCTCATGATGGTCTTCTAGAAGATTCCTTTACTGGCATGCTCTTTCCTAGGCCACTGTTATCAGGTTAGCATGTTATCCACACACAACCGATCACGCTTTTCACGTGTTCTGCCTTTGTTGCTTGAATCGGCTAAGTCTGAACCTCCTTTCGCATGTTGTGCGCACTATATGCTTCCTTGAGCCTTTTCTCTTGTGCACTTTTTCTTTACACAACATCCTGTCAGAATGGGGTCCCACACATCCATACACCTTCATACTTAGTCAATATTTCGGGGCCCAACAATGGTTCGATTTTACCCCGGTGTAGGGTAGGATGGGAAGTGAGAGTTATCGAAATGGATAATGCCCCCAATGAATGGTAGTAAGGCTAACCCTAGTTATGATAATGATAGTTGAAAAGGGACATGAGGAGGATTACAAGAAAGGAAGGGATCATCGTTTTCCCACATATGTTTGATCAAAAGGGAAAAGGATGTGGATGTGATGGATGGAAGGAAATTAATATCTATGATGAATAAAAGAGGAGCCTAACATGACACATATTGTAAGGAAAGAGTTGGACTAAAACAAAAGTGTGACCAATGTATAAACAATACTTGGCAATATATGTGCCTTATGTCTCTATGAGATCAAATTATGTGTGATTATGATGGTTAATTACCTCTTGAATTGAAGACTTAATGGGTAGTATGTGAAGACAAATTAGCTAGTTTATAGGGAGTGATTAAGTCAAATAGGTGGATGGAGGGTGAACATAAGTCGTATATATCTCTGCTTTACCGTCAGGCATCCATAGCCACGACGGAGATGTATTTTATTCTTGTCACAACATTTCTCTACTCCAGCTAGGCATCCATAGCCTCTATATAAATGTATATGTTAGAAAATACTAGTGGTGAGCATAAGAAAAAAATAAATTGCTCTCTATGTCAATCCTTTCAACAATACCTCGAGTTGAGCAATAGATAGAAAGGGGAGAGATTCAATACCGCACTTAAAAAGAAGATGCAATGCTCCTCCTTTATTGTGTTGGATTTTCTCTTGGATTGGTGTTGATTTCTTCATATTTGAGTAGGCATTTAGGAGCACCTCCTTTCGATTTTCTTAGATTTATTGATGAAGAATGATGGATTGATGGATGATAGATTGGATGATATAGTGGATTGATTTATTGAGTATAAAATGAAAGATTTTTATATGGATTCTATGTTTTGTTCCCAACTAGCTCTCATAGAGGAGAAGAGCTCAATTTATTGTTTTTGGTAGGGAGAATGGAGGGTGAAGATCCATCTAAGTAGGTGTAGACACTAAAAATAGGTCACACTCCCCTTTCGCCATGTGACCAATAAGCACCCTTTATTACATTTACCTTGCCATGACCCCCTTCACCTCACTAATATTAATTTAATTTAATTCATTCATTACCCTCAATATATTTATTATTTAAATAATATCCCAACATACGATTCACTTAGACACCTCACCAAGCTAACTCAACCTAACACCTATTCTTCGTAAGTTGCCATAACTAACTAAGACTTACCCAAACCCTAAAACTCAATGCCTACATTCCCTCTAACCACATCCCGTATGCTCACAAGAAGCTCCCAGTCTAATCCATGGGATAATGACATGAGATCAAGGAAATCAAGATGATCTCCCTAGTTTAGTGAACCTAGGAAATCTGCCTTGACAATGTCGGTTACCCCTAACCATCGCATTTGGTTAATTTGGACCACCATCGATTACCCTTTTAACACCAAAATAACCTTATTCTCAAGGATGGAAAACATTGGGAGAAGTTTGAAGAGAAATAACACATCTCGGAGAGATAACGCATCTTCAGAGAGCAAATTCCAGCAAAAACCCACATGCAAGGAAGGAGATTGAGCATATTCTTACGCATGACCATCGAACCATGATCGATCTATCCAAGCAAAGAGGAGTGTACATGTAGCCCATGTAGAAGCTTTCTTTCAGCTAGTGATCACTTGTAGCCTTTAAACCCCTCATCAACACCTCCATCCCTCATACAAATGCATTCGGGACCAAAATCTAAGTATAACATCATACTCTCTGGTTTATTTCATTTCATCATCCATTGTTTATCTTGCCCCCTCTTGACCTTCTCCAACATTTTCACCTCCATATACCCATTAAAACCTCACCAAAGTCTACTCCAAGTAACCCAATATTTCACCCGACTCACCAAAGTCCTTTTGTACAATCACAAAGGAGACCAAAAGCTTGTTCTATGATATTTCCAGATCTCACAAAGAATCTTGCACACGATCACACTCTAACCTGCCATTGGTCACCCCGACCGATATCGGTCTTTGTATTTACTCATACAGCCCTAAATAGAGACCTATCCACAAAATTTCATCTCACCTATGATCTACCCGAGACCTCTATCAGACCTGTAGAACCAGAACCAATCATTTGACCTTTGGATTCTATTCTAGCTTAGCATGTTAGATTAGATCTATTTCTTATTGTGTTTTAAGTGAGATACCTAAATCATTTTAAATAACAATAGGATTTACTTTGTTTACAAATTAAATTGTTTAAAACAGTGGACTGACAGCCATCTAGGAAGTATCACACTTCCCGGATCTAGCATACGCTAGGCAGTTCACTACCCATATTGTTTAATTCCTTTTGGTGGTCTTTTTTTCATTATAGGTAGTTCCTCCTAGCCAAAAGGAAGCTCTCACGATCAGTTGTGGATCCGGAAGTCATACGTGTGCAGCAACCCATCAACCAACATTTGAACAAGTATTCCTCCTACGCCTGTTACCCTATATGTTTCATCAACACTTTAAAGAAATGATCTAAGAATCGGGTGAAACATTTTGGCATGCCGGTGGGACCCATCTAGGGTTCCTTACATTTCATTCATTCCTAGGAAAAATTGTGTGTTTGTTTCCCTTCTGAAAAGCATACACACTAATTTTCTTCCTGGTAATCCACCTCTTCTTTCTATTTTCTCTAAAGGAAACTTTTTCTTTTGGTGTAATTAAAAAGAACCATTTCTTCATGTTTTTTGCATTGTAGTGAAAGAGCATCCCTCTTCCTCTTCATCTTATTGTGTCATCCAATTTCACATTTTTGATTTGGGTTTAAAAATAAGTGCATTCCATTCGATTTATTGCATTGGCTCACATTAATTGAGGGAAACCTATACACGCTGGAAGTCATGCCCAGTGATGGTTGACAAACGAATCATAGAAAAGAACTTTTTGTCCTTTTCTCTTCTCTAAGTCTTACCAAACCTCACAAAAATTCAAAATACAAACATTCTTAAACAACATCCTACCTAGAAGAATCTGTAGGTGATCACACGATCACGGCACAGTGGGCACTTAGCTCGTTGCTCTGTTGAGTCATACTTCAAAGCGAAGTATGCCCCCACCATAACATACCTGAAACCTCACCTTTTAGATATCCTTCTTTGTAGGAAGCCATCCTCACCAAAAACTCTATTTCACAATTCATGTGTCAGTCCCTAAATAGCATAAGATAAAAAAACATAATAGAAAAGGCACTCCTAGGATCGCATTTTCTTAGTGTTTCTGCTTGGCTTGCGTTTTGAGGTGAGAGATCATGTTTGTCATTTTTTTTGGTTCATCCTTGCATGCTCCTCATCACAACTAGTGTATTCCAGCTTCACCTGAGTGTGCCTAGGCCATATCATCATCATTCTCAGAATTCTAGGTCTGATTCTACATTAGATTTTAATTCACAACCTCTTTCTTTCATCGTTTTTTAATTTCATAACCATCAATTACCATTGTTCATCGGTTATACCCAACCGACATCGGTTCCAAGTCCTTTTCTAACCTACTCAAAAGGACATTTTACTTCACTTTCTTCCACTTTTCACAGTCTCTGTCACTGTCAGCATTCCCATTGACATTGTAAACATCATAAGATTTGGCATACCTATCATATTTTACCTTCTACCTTGTTGTTCACTCATTGTCCATTTTCTACAATAACCGGCAGCGGTTACCCCTGACCGGCGTCAGTTTTCCCTAACTGACATCGGTTAGCCTGTTTCACATTCCATCCACCACTTGGTACTTCAATCCAATTTTTTAGATTCACATGTTCTGTTGTTCTCTCTCTATGTCATTTAAGAGAAGCAGCCCTACTACGATCGATCTTGGTTCACATGGTGCTTGACACGAAGACAAGTAAGTGCCCTCATATTTCACCCGGTTATCAACCACTCCCACCTAGTCCTTCACCACCTTCTATTTTATCACCAGTCATGGATCCCATCCAACCTATTACTATCACTACCGGAGATGAGGAGTTCACACGACTCCTTAACAAGAACCCTACCACCTTGTAGTTTTACCTTTCCCACTCATCCACTCGAAATGCCTCAGGTCAGTTGATATACAACATGCCCATGTAAATATCCCTCCGACTCTCGCACCCACTCCTACATCAGCCCTATCTGGCTCCATGTTACCCACATCTACTTTACCCCTAGTCATTTCGTAGTTAGGTCCTATACCCTGTTATGATTGCCACATCTACTACCTCTGTGGCACCCGTTACATCCACCATACCCTCGACAACTACCCCAAACACAACCTCATCCACCCCTAATGTCTCACACATACCTATAGCTACATTACCACCTCTAGTGTTGGTGACCCCTACCCCATTTCAGAATGTGGTTCTTTCCATTCCATAATCATTAGCCCTTATTACCACTAGGGTTACCATGACCCTTCCACCCCCATATACATACTACCAACAACCTCCTGTTTCATCCATTATTCATTTTGGGTATGTACCCCCTATTTCACTGCCCTCTTCTCCACCACCCTACATGGCAGCCCCATACACTGGAGTGTCACCCTTGTTATATGCCCAAAACCAACCTTCTCATGCTACAGGAGGCATCCAATCATCACAACCCACCAACGACCTAATTAAATTGATGTTGGACAAGATGCAGACATTGGAGGCATCGGTTTCCATCTCCCACAACACTCTCACCTACGATGAGATTTGCAATGAGCCTATTCACCCATCCATTCCTATCCGTTCATACCCTGTGCATTGGGAAATGCCTAAATTCAATCATTTCAATAGCAAAGAAGACCCACAAAGAGCATTTGTGGTCATTCAAACATGGGTGTTATCTGATCGCTCATGATGATGCCTTGCTCTTGAGAACCTTTCCCATGTCCCTCACTGGACCTGCATTAGATTGGTATAGTTGGCTACCTAAACACTCTATATTCTCATTCAATCAGGTAGCCCAAACCTTCTTAGATCATTTCTCTATCAATATCATCAAGAAGGTTACTATGACTAATCTATATTCCACACGTTAGTATGAGGGCGAATCTATTGTAGATTTTTTCACTCGCTAGCGCAGTCTAATCAAGCAACTTACCTTTCAACTGCCACAAACTAAACTCATCAAGCTCTTCACACAGGGTTGTGCTAGACATATCTCCCTGACCTTGTCGGTCCAAACCTTCCGAACATTCGATGAGGCATTCACTATGGCATGAAAGTTATAGATTTGGGCCATCGAAGAGAAGAAAATCCAATTACGCAATAAGAATTTGGCATTCAAGTCGAATGATACCTCTTCTTCTTCCAAAACACAAACCAATTATTCAAAAGCTAAGGGTACCGCTAACGTAGTGGTACTCAAGGCCGGCCCAACTCATTCGTCAAATTAGGCTACACCCTCATCTAATCTCTCACCTATCAGACTTTTCAATTTAGATGAGAGTAGTGAAAATATACCCCAATTGGGGAACCTTACTCTTTTGTCTTAGAAAATCTTATCAAAGCTGGAGCCATCACCCTTCCACCTATAAAACCACATTGGTTTTGACCCTGCTCGCCCCATGCCCGCATGGTATAAATAACATGATTTATGTAACTATCATCACATAAAGGGGCATAGTGATGGCAACTGCATCACTTTCAAAAATATTGTCCAAGAAATGCTCAAGAAAGGTGAGTTAACTGTGGATAATCCCAACGCCACCCCCAACCAAAATCTACAAATCTTCAAAAAAACCATTTCTAAATCATGCCTCTTCATCCAATCAAACTAGTGAGACATCAACTCACGATACCCATACCTGCGAGGTTCACGCTATCTTTAATGAGGTACCTGTCACCTCCCAATTACCCCATATTCCTTCCATAGAGGAGATCCTAGCCCAAAATCCTCCTTCCGCATTGGAACCAACCTCCCTGTTCCTTCACCAACAAAGGAACACCTTTCATCTCCTTCATCACCAATGGAGGGGTCTTCCGCTAACATTGAGCCCATCTCACCCCTGGCTTCACCACTTAGAGAACCTTTACCTACAGTACCTCCTCCACCCATAGAGGAGCACCCATTATCTCCTCCACCCACAGAGGAGCACCCATTGCCTCCTCCACCCACAGAGGAGTGCCCATCTATTCCTCCACTTATAGAGGAGCTCCCATCATCTCCTCCACCTATCATAAACCTAGTTGAGATACCTTTGCCTCTTGGTGAGCATTCTCCATCAGCTACCTAAAATCCCATGAAACCTAATTTCGGATCTCTTACCCACGGAAGCTGAAGCTAGCCAATTCCCCATCTCTAAGACACATTTAATGGGAATTACCATTAGGTCCTCACCAACTCCACCTACAGACGTGTTGTTCTCCCGTTTGGCCGATCATTTAGATTATGTGGATAGGGCTTTTACTATGGGGTGCCTCTCTCCTTATCTCAACACAGATGTAGAGATCCCTCGTTGATACCTCCACTATCTACCCAAACACATTTTGACCAATCAAACCAAACACAACCACCTCTATCACAACACCTTCCATGATACATGTTAGAACTCAAACCACACCCTTACCCATAACCCAACCTACATCTAAACCCAAATCCATACCTACAATATCTTCCTCAACTAAACCTATTACCACTTTAGGGGTCACCCGACCACCAGCCTTACTCATCCACCTATTAAACTGGATTTAGCTACATCCTCCAACATTAATACCACACCTACTCCGACACCCAAACCAAAGAAACAAAGACATCAACCTCATACTCTAACCGCATCAATCACACCAACACTTGTCTCATCTGTCTTAAGACCTCGGCTACCCAACATGGTCAAGAAACCTCCACCCATCCATAAACCAATAACACAACAACCCATTCCTTCCTCACAAACCTCTAACCTACCCAAGTGCACAACATGACTTACACCCACATCTGCAGATCTCTTTACCACCAATACCTCCAATACCCTCAGCCATTGCTTCACTACCCACCACACTTCAGTCATTATCCCTCACACCCCAAGCATGACCCTGCATCATCTACCTTCACAGAACCCACGTTATCCCCATGGGCAACTCACCCTCTTCCTCCATCTACTTTTCCTTCTAGACCTCGTACACCATCACATCACCTTTGCAACCAAAAACAAAACCCCACTACCCCCAATAAAAAAAAACCACACACCCTCCTACCCGTCCATCTACTATACCCCTACCCAAAAAACACGACCGATACCTAAAACCACACCGGCACCTAAACCCCTAGTTCGACCCGTTCCTACTCTTCCAAAAATAGTTCCTCGACAATCAACCACACCGCACCCAAACCCATGTTCACTTCCCATTCGATCCACTAGCGTGGTCCTATGCCAAAATTTTAACCAACCTCCTCGAGACTTATGTTATCACATTACCGCCACTTCGACCTTACGACCCCCTCAAACCCAAGCCAAAAGGGTTTGATGATACTAAAATTTGTGCATACCATCATGTGCCAGGGCACGATGTGGAGAGCTGCAAGGCTTTGAAAATCGTCCTTATCTAATTGTGTCCACCAGAAACTAACTTTGATGATGACGATGACCTTCTTGATGAGGATCCTGCTTCACCGACACCCATTCCCACACTGCCCACTCAACAACCACAACCTCCACCCTCACAGCTCCTAGAGCCACTCCCAAGATTTAAAATTAACATGGTTCACATCAAAGAACTTTCCACGCCACCACCCAAATGTCATTGCACCTAGCTCACCTCACAAGGCTTTTCTCCTCCATTAGGTTTTGTCCTTCATGTCATTATACCACTCATCCTACACCTTCTCCATTTTCCAACTTCCCTCAAATCAACATGATACACGTCACTACACGTGCACAGAAGGGAAAAGAAAAGGAAACTGACCCACCAACCAATCCTATACCCAACATACCATCTGCACCCATACCTAAAATAACCATCTGTGGCCCCATATACCCCATTTCTAATGGCATCACACATTGCACCATGCTCAAACAATTACACCAATCTCCCCTCAAAATGTCCTTATATGACCTCATCCAAACCTCAAAATCCCATCGTCAAGCTCTCATGGAGGTTCTTCAATCTATTGAGATTTTACCCAATGACCCTACACCCGTAGCCTCCATTATCACACCCCATCATGTAGCCTCTCTCACCAAATTACCACCTTCATCTTCACCCCACCTTTTTCACCAAGTAGACTCCCTAAGCTTTTCAGAGGTAGAGATCATGCCACACCATAACGATGACCCGGACCCATCCCTCTTCATATCCATCCACATTGATGACATACATGTATTCCATGTGATGATTGATGGAGGCGCTAGCATTAAAATCATTTCATCCCATGCATTTTCTCAAATGTGCATACCTGATAATTATATGCATAAACATCCGGTCATGTTGCATTCATTCAATGATGCTATCACCTCCACACTAGGTACTGTCATCCTTCACATTCTCTTGGGTCCCGCACTTCCAGAATTGTTTTATGTTTTGGAGGGGGAATTCCAATATAACTTGTTGTTTGGTAGACCCTGGATCCGTGTCATGGGTTGTGTTCCTTCCACTTTGCATCGTTGTGTAAAGTTTGAACATGAAGGACACACTTATACCATTCTAGCTGACCCATCACCTTTCAAAACATGCAACATGCTTTACCGACCCAATGATGTGCTCATACCTATCAAGCCATCTACCTCTCGAAACCAATACCGCTTCACCTACACCTCCACCTACCAGTACAACCACTGCTTTCACCGCACATACCTCCTCCATTCCTACCGCTGTTATAAGCTCCAAGACTGACCCATTAACTTCCTAATCTGTTAATTCCACCTCTGCATCGACCTCTGACACATCATCCATTCCAGCTACCTACATACCAACCACTGATCCCTTGGAAGGTGTTTTTCAACCACTCACTTTAGGGGAGTACCACCTATATAGTGTCAACACATTCCTTAATCCACATGAGTATGGAAGCCTTCACCAACACCCTCGCTATGATCACCATATAGGAGAATGCCTCCTTTATGGTCCTCCTCATCTTCATACTAGTCTCACCTATGGGGGACTTGATACTACCACTTACACACCTGAACCACCATCACAAACCCACCCATTTTCCGCTAACTTCCAATCACTTATCAATCATCGTTTCACCCACACCTTCCTGCACTGTTCATGCGTGGAAGGGTTTTGGTTTTGGCTTTTACGAGTAAGGCCACCATAGCATTATTCCATGTACCACCACAAACATAATAACCGTAGTGGTATCGGCTTCCCGAACCTCCTACCAAACAGCCCGCATTGAACTCATTGAGGACCCTAGCCCTTCTCCACCTTCATCTTCATCACCACCTTCACCCGCTCCACCTTCATCACTACCTTCACCAACGGAGTCGATGGATCCCAAAATCTATCCCTCCTAACTTTCTTTTTCATAAACATCATTTCCTTGGGGCCTTTGACTTATCAACGTGAAGGCGAGGCCCCTTCCACTCTTCCATTCTTGTATCCTGAAATGATTGATGATGACACACCTATAATTAATGTCATTCAATGTCAGGATGATGAATCCATACTCACCTACCTTGGTGTAAGACTCATATATTCATCGGTCGTTACCCTTTGAGATGCAAACCATGTTGAATGAATTGACTATCAAGATCATCATTCATACTCAGGACGACAACCCACACATCCTAAAGATCGGACAATATTTAGATGCTACTAAATAGGAAGCCATCACTTCTTTCCTCTAAGATCATAACCATGCTTTCGCTTGGTCTTACGCAGACATGCCTAGTATTGACCCCACCATAGTGGTCCACAATATCAAAACTGTTCCCGATGCCAAACCTATCAAACAAAAGCCGAGGAAAATGCACCCTCACATTGCTCTTCTCATCAAAGAATAACTCAAAGCATCTTCTTTCTATTTCCTTCATCTTACCCATTAATTATCCTCATCATTTCTAACATTGATTTAAAGATCGGGACTCCACATTTACACGGACTTCGTGACCTCAACCTATGCCCAAAGATGACTTTCCCTTACTCCGGTATTGATCAACTAGTTGACCTCACCGTGGTCATGAGATGCTATCACTCATGGATGGCTTCTCGGGTTATAACCAAATTTTTCTTGCCCCAAAGAAAATCAACACGTGACCAAAGAGAAAAAAGTAAATAGGAAAATTTGCTCCTAATTGGCTTGGACCATACATCATAACTCATACCTATGGATCAAGTGCCTATCATTTATCCTCACTTGATGGTAAACCCAAACTGAGCCCCTTAACACATTACATCTTTGACCATTCTATTGTTGACTCATCATCCTACCTCACCCTTTGTCTCTTTACAGGCTCGTCCCTTGAGCACTATCCATTCCATACACCTCCCTAATGATTAAACAAGAATCATGTGAGTACCCATCACTAGTTATCTTCTCTTGAATATGTGTACCATGGCACTACACATAGCATGATTCTCATGGATACTTTTCATCTACCTTTAGATGAGATCCCATGGTCGTTCCACCTTGCCTTTTGAACAAGATTCCTACCCTCCACCTTGGTCTTGTCCATGACTTCAAAGACCTCACATGGGACCAAACTCCTTGAGTCAAACTTCTAATAAAAAGATGACTCCCTCAAAAGGACATCTTCCTCTCGACAAATTGCTACTATAAATAGACTGCTCCCTCGAAGGACAACTATGTGAAGCTTTTAACCAAAAAAATGAGAGAAACCAAAGCTTCCCGCATTGATCAACTTCACGAAGACCTCAAGGAGTACCATATTATTTATCCCATATAGACTTCCCGCATCGATCAGTCTATCAAAACAAAAAACCTTTTAGTCATGGACTTGCCCATTGTGACCTAGGACCCTTGCCCAAAGGCCCTTGTTACTCAAAACATATAAAATTAACTACCTTTCACCCTCCTTACCATTTCCACTCTCATTTCCTCAATTGCCTCAAGGGACATCTTGGAATTTAGACATTTGGTGATCCTGTGACTACTTTCATCATAGAATAGTCAATTGTGTAATGTCTTTAGGGTCTTATGTTCATCACCCCCTCCAAGGTATGATCTACTCGGTATGATCCTACCCAATCAGGTGGCTTTATTTCCCCCCTCTTATCTTTTAACCATCTTTGTTTATGTTTTGATTACCTTATATAGGACTTGGTCCTCGACGCTTACCTTTGGGGTACTCCTCCCCTTTCACCATAATCGCCTTCCCCTACATCATTTTACCTATAATCTACCCACACCTATTAAACCTAAACCCACAACATGCCCAAAACCTACCAACTCATTTTCATATTCTTCCCTAGCTCATGGGAGAACTACATCAGCCTGAGGTCCCTTTTTTTGGGACTATGTAGGTAGCACTCCGAGGGCATGGGGCCCTTGGAGGTTAGCTCGGCCATTCTCTACCCTAAAAAAATTCCTCAACCATGCCTCACTCACCATTTACATCACATTTCACTTAGTTCCCCTCTTATAACAAAATTGGAAATTAAGCCACATACATAATAAGTTGCTTCCCATAGCATACATTTATTACACCTACCATCTCTCTATCATCACTATGCATAGATTATACAATATTTCACATATGACCCATAGTATCATTCATTGCCAAAATAATGAATCCTAACCAAACCTAACTCAACCATGCCTATAACCTGACTCGATCCATGCCTAAACCAACCTAACTCAATCCATGCCTAACCAAACCTAACTCAACCATGCCTATAACTGACTTGATCCATGCCTAAACCAACCTAACTCCATCATGCCTAACTCACCTAATTTTAATCCACATTAAAGTAACAAATCCATATCTCATCTAACACAAGCCATAAACCAATGTCTCATAAACACATCAACAACTCAAATAATACCATGTATCTCATCATATAAATCAATAAATGTGTATCTCAATATACATGTCTATCTCATCATGTCCATCATCTCAAAAAAATGTTCAGCACGCAGGCCAATATATAATACAAAATGTCATCAACATGCAGGTCGGTCTCATATATACAAAAGAATGAATTAATATAAAATATCTTTGGCACATAGGCTGGTATATGCTCAAAATATACAAAATCACTCATATAACCTCTCTGTCTTTGGCATCCGTATGTGATCAAAAATACAACTATCTTTGGCACGCAGGCCGGCATATATATCACAAAAATCACTAGTATACATCAAACATCAGGTGACCGCATATCAGGCATCTCACCGAATGTCCTCCATCTCTGTGTCACCTGCACCCTCGACCTCCTGTGTCCCTATTGGCACCTCACCTAGCACTGGTCACCATGCACTAGTGGCCTCTCCCTAATCGGGCCTCGGAGCTCGCTGACCTCATGTGCTCTCCACACTATGAGTGCGGGATCTCGTCCTCTCACTAGATGCCTGTTGTGCCTTGTACTCTCCGTAGGATAGGAAGTCTATCCCGACCACCATGAGCTAGTCCTGATAATATCTTACCTCACCTAGGGCATCCCAGTAACCTAGATACAAGCACGGTCTATGGTGGTCCCATAGGTCTTGGCCCTTGTATGTACCCCAACAGCATGACCTACCCCAGTAGAACCCGCCTACGTCGGCACTGTGAATTGGGACTGTTCGCTACCTATGCCTGTGGTGGTGCCCCCTACCCCTATGCTTGTATCTAGGCTTGTAAGGCCCCAATCTATTGCACAGGTTGTGGCCAATTGGCCCCGATAAACCGCCACGAGCAGTAAGGTTATCACCGACCATCTCTATCTCCATCTCCTCCATCTCCTCCATCCTCCCCACCATCTAGGCCTGCAGACTAGTCACCTGTACTCATAGCTCTACTACCTTGCCTCGAGATCCTCTAGATGTGTCTCGTAGTATACCTATCTAGGTAATCAGCGTTGTTATCTTCCCCTATAGGGCGTCTCTCTGCACTATAATGGTAGCTAGGTCTGTGGCTACCCGGCCTATGTGGTATGGATAGTAATCGAGCCACCCACCACTACCTGTACTATCATACATCCGCGTCATCTATCCACCGATCCATGGTTCCTCCTCCTCCCCGTAGGCCTTTGTAGGGGTGGAGGTAGAGGTAGAGGCCTCTCCACGTCATATATCCGATATTTTGGGAAAGATGGAGGAATGTCATGTACAAGCCCGAATCGCCGTTGGACCCTATCTATCAGGATCATCTCATCCTCCCCAACATGGTGACCCTGTATCCACCTCTCTAGCTAGATCTTAGATAGCTCCTCATGCATGTGCCTATATGAGGGAATCCCACATATGGCCTCCAAATAATGTCCACTCTAGATAACCCCTCTAATAACTACCAAAAATGGGCCACATCATGCGTTAGCCTATCCGATCTCGGCTCTCTAACAACCAACACCCATCTCTTGTATCCCACACACATAGATCTCGCGGGAATGCATCTACTCGGGCATCCCTATAGGTTGAACACAAACTATGTGCTCATAGGCCCAGCAGTGCAGTATAAATGTACAACACATGCTAAACCTACGCACAACCACCCATATGCCCATAGCTCTCGGTATAGTTGCACCAAGAATGTTGGTGCCCAGGGAAATTGGGTCTCCTCTACCATCATATCGTGGAGCACCCCCATTAGTGATTGGGGAAAGCATCCACCCTCTGCATCTGGCAGTGCATAGCAACACACTGCCTCCATCAATAGAACTACTAGCCTTGTCTCATCCGGACGAGCTAGGTACATCTCGCCATAGCTCAAACTAGCGTTATGGAATCTCAGATCCACTACCCCCTCGCCAAAAATATCTTGATCAGCTCCTCTAAGGCCTCAGAGGAGATAGAGTAAACCTGGGCACCCAATTTGGGTAACCAATAAATCGAAACATGTCCTCCAGGGTGATAGTCATCTCACCCATCGGAAGGTGGAACATGTTGGTCGTGGAGTCCCATCTATCGATGAGCATGACCATCAAGTTGGGTTTCAAACAACATGTCGATAGCATGAATCCCACTCAAACCCACTACCTCCACATGTTGCAGCTCCAAAGGGGTCATTAAGCCACACAATGTCACAAGTAGAGGCGAACTATGTCCGCATGTGTAACTGCGCTCTCCCCTGCATCCAATCCAAGCACGACATTAATCCACATTTTACCATGACCATATTCACAAATTATCATTACCCTCCACCCTATTTTTACCCTACCCATCTCAACTACCTAACCTACATCACTTTTGCACCCTTGTGCCTAAAATCCCGATGGCACTTGGTTTATTCTAACCTTTAAACCGACATTCACCTATTTGGTGACCGACATCTGGTTCTACCTAACCTGACACTAGCCAGCTTAACCGGCATCGCCACGTTGGTCACTGTCCGCAGTTCTACCTGAATCGACCATGACTTCCCAAACATGTAAAATTTTTAAAAAACTCTCCCACCTGCCCCTTTTACCCCACCTACAATGACCTACACTACCCCAGGACCTCTACCCCCCCACCTATACAATTTACTACCCTCACCCCCATCTTATTTCCCATTATTCCACCCATACCCACATTTTATTTTATTTTTCCTACCCGCACAAAAAAAAATAAAAACCCTACCAATAACAATAACCAAAACCTCTCATCTATCTAATCACCAATATAGAATTAGGCACTTACCTCGTCACGATACCGCTATCTCAATGGCACGTAAGTTGTTGTGCTTGCCGGTGGCCCGCCCGATCCCTCTCCAGCCTCTGCCATCACCGAATAGCTCCCGTAACCTCCGACCAATCAAATCTCTCACCCTGATCTCGTGGACCCACTGCTCACTAACCCAACCCTCATCAAATCACACTGCCAACTTCACTTGTCCCATTTCTCCGAACACTTTTCCTCTCTTTTCTCTCTTTTTTGTCATTTCTTCACTTCACAAATAACAAATGAAAAATAAAAACACAAATTTTTTGTTTTTATAACCAAACCCGACCTAACCGATGTCGGTTACCATTGGATCGCATCAATCGGCGTGCCCTACCTCACCATTCATCGGTTTCCTATACCAACGTCGGTTATCCATGACCGCCATGGTCACCCTCACCTACACATTGCCCTTACTTTTCCCTTTTACCCCACCCTTTACCTTGATCATTTACCCATCCAACCTTTACCCAACCCATTACCTTACCTTTCCTGACCTCATCACTTCCTACCTCCATTTGTCCTCCTTTGGGGACTTCTTATTCTTTTACCCCTACCTTGGCCTTACCCATGCCGTGACCTAGATATTTGGACCTGGACCATCACTAGTGACCTTTGACCTCATGTGTTTGTTATACCTTGTAACATTGTTACTTGTGTTGATTGACCTAATGACCTTACCTAGCCTATTGTCATGACCATTTATCCTGACCCTACCTTTGGTGTACCGGAACATACCTAAACATTCATACACCTAACCTACGTTGTGTTTTCCTAACCATATCCTATACCTTGGATACCGGATTCACTTCAACCTTGTTAGGATAAACCTATCGACCTTAGACGATGTAGACTTTTCCTGCTCTTCAATCCAGTAGCGTGTGGCAGTTTATACATGTGCGTGTGTTTGACTTGTTGCTACCTTTACCACCCGACCCATTACCTAGATTTCCCGAGTAGACCTTTCACCCTTTTTTCCCCATGCCCACCTACCTTTTCCTCACATTTTCCTTTTATCAAACCACTCACCACTTCAGCCTGTTGCCTCGTCAATTCCTAGTTTGAGGGGGATCACCTTCACCCACACATGGGGCAACCACATCTTATTTTTGTTAGCGTTCTTACTAATATAAGCTACGCAACAAAAAGGGGCAAAATGTAGACACTAAAATTAGGTCACACTCCCTTTCATCCCGTGACCAATAATCACCCTTTATTATGTTTACCTAGCCATGACCCCCCTTCACCCTACTAATATTAATTTAATTAAATTAATTCATTACCCTCACTATATTTATTATTTAAATATATTATTTAAAAATATCCCCACATACAGTTCACTTAGACACCTCACCAAGCCAACTCAACCTAAGACCTATTCTTAGTAAGTTGCCATAACTAACTAAGACTTACCCAAACCCTAAAAATCAATGCCTACATTCCCTCTAACCACATCCCTGCATGCTCACAAGAAGCTCCCAGTCTAATCCATGCAGGATAACGACACAAGATCCAAGGAAATTAAGAGGATCACCCTAGTTTAGTAAACCTAGGAAATCCCACCTTGACTAACGTCGGTTACCCCTAACCATTGCCGGTTAAGCTAGACTACCGTCGGTTGCCCCTTTAACCCCTAAACTACCTTATTCTCAAGGTTGGAAAACATTGGGAGAAGGTTGACAAGAAAGAACACATCTCAAAGAGATAACACATCTTCAGAGAGTAAATTCTAGCAAAAACCCACATGCAAGGAAGGAGATTGAGCATCTTCTCCTACACAGCCATCCCAACCATGATCTGATCTATCCAAGCAAAGAGGAGTGTACATGCAGCCCATGCATGTAGAAACTTTCTTTCAGCTGGTGATCACTTGTAGCCTTCAAACCCCTCATCAGCACCTCCATCCCTCACACACAGGCATTCAGGACCGGAATCCAAGTAAGTATAACATCATACTTTCTCTGGTTTATTTCATTTTATCATCCATTGTTTATCTTGCCCCTATTGACCTTCTCCAACATTTTCACCTCCATATACCCATTAAAACCTCGCCAAATCCTACTCCAGTAACCCAATATTTCACCCCGACTCACCAAAGTCCTTTGTGCAATCACAAAGGAGACCAAAAGCTTGTTCTGTGATATTTCCATATCTCACGATGAACCGCACCTGGTCACACCTAACTATCATCGGTCACCCCCGACCGATATCGGTCTGTATTTGCTCATACATCCCCGACAGATACCTACCCACCAAATTTCATCTCACCCTCATTCACCTGTGATCTACCCGAGACCTCTATCAAACCTGTAGAACCCAGAACCAATCATTTGACCTTTGGATTCTATTCTAGCTTAGCATGTTAGATTAGATCTATTTCTTATTGTGTTTTAAGTGAGATACCTAAATCATTTTAAATAATAATAGGATTTACTTTGTTTACTGACATTAAATTATTTAAAACAAAGGATGGGTGACAGGTCATCTAGGAAGTATCACACTTCCCAGGATCTAGCATACGCTAGGTGGTTCACTTTGCCCATATTGTTTAATTCCCTATGGTGGTCTTGTTTTTAGTACAGGTAGTTCCTCCTAGCCAAAAGGAAGCTCTCATGATCAGGTGTGGATCACGGAAGTCATACTGCGCGCAACAACCCATCAACCAACATTTGAACATGTATTTCTCCTACACTGTTACCCTATCTTTGCTTGGCCAACACTTCAAAGAAACGATCTAATAATAAGGTGAAACAATAGGATGTGGATCAACGGTTGGAGAGTAACGAGAGGATTGGAGGATTCTAAGATGGAGAATTCTATAATTTTAATTCAAAATCCCATGGAGGAGGAAACTTCCATTGAATTTAAAATTCAATGGCGGGAAAAGCTTAGAGAGGCTTCAGAAATATAAGTCTCTAGATTTAGAGGTGGAGGATGTGATTAACTTAGGATTAGATTAGGCTAATAAAAGATTATTAGTGGGAGATTATATGGAAAGGCTAGGTGTAGGGTAGGTGGGTGTGGGAATATTAAATTCCTAGAAAATGATAATAAAGATTTTTTTTTATTATTGGCAAATAGTTTTTTGAAAGGGACTATACCCTTGTACACCAAGGCTCAGAAGCCAGAATTGAAAGTTAAAGCACAAGAGATGGATCAAAATCCAGATAGACCAATTAAGCCCGACTGCAGAGAACTGTCTGCAAAATAAAAACCAACAACCGACAAGACAACAACAAAAAAACAACAGATGTACAAAAACAAACAACAATGGCATAACAACACCATTGGAAGCAATCTGCTATCCGGCCAAGAAAAATGAGACCAATGAAACCCAGCCAGCCAATAGCAGAGATAAGAATCAACAAGGCGAAGCGTTACCCTTCAGAGTGGTAGATTTTTTCTTTTTGTTGACCGTAACCCACCCTGATGGAGCCTTCGCGGTTGGAGAAGAAGACAAAGGAGGAGTATTTTCCTTAGTCGCATATGTCCCATTTGGAACAGCCATGTTGTTATCCTGAGAGAGATATTTATCATTTTCCATGCTGCCCTCAACAGCTTGTGTATTTTTCATGTTTCTAACAATCTGAGTTTCGAGAGAAAGGGGTTTTCATTGACTCTGGTTCAGCTACTGCTTTAGATTCAAGATCCTTTCTATCCACAAAAGTCAAGTGCTCCGGAGTGCGTCTTTCCACCAGTTGCGCTTCTCATGTTGACGTTTTTCCATCCCACAAGCAGTAGAGGTGTGTCCTAATCCAAAACACCTTCTACATCGAAAAGGTAGACCTTCATAATCAAGAGTTTGTGACCAAGTTCTATTTTGCACTCTAAGGTCTATGGTAGCAGGAAGATTTTTATCGGTGTTGAGTTCCGCGGGATCGAGCATAGGTAGTATGGGTGTAATTAGTTGTTTGAGAATCTATGTGGAGTGTAGTACCCAAGGTATTGCCAATGGTTGTCGAAATTCATGACTCGAGGTGGAGAGGTAAATGGGGGGCACTGATCCAAACAGTTTCCATGAGAATGACTCACGTGTGCGGGTTAAAGGATGGGAACCAAGGTTTCATGATCAAATATTTTGACTCGCAGGTCCAGAGCTTGGAAGCAATGATGTCTTTATCAGCTATTGAAGAGAAAACCATAATGAAAATGCCTTTAGCACATGGATATAAGTCTATCTTACCAGTTAAAGATGGAGTCCAATGTTTGGAGATCCACGCGTGAAGAGTAGGAAGGCTGGGCCATAAACCCCCGAATCTACAAATCAGAGCATGCTCTTTGTAGTAAATCTCAGATGAAATGACATCTTCCCCAAATGTAATACATGGGGTGATGTCTGCAGGTTTCATGGAGGATTCCTTACTTTTTAAGACGTCTTTGAAGGAGGTTTCAAGAGACTCGTGCCTAATCTCTTTATCCAGCATTGGAATAACAGGTAGATCTCCCTGTTTCAGTTCACCACGAACCTCGCCTTTCCCAGGAACACCCCCAGATGGTGATTGAATATGGCTAGGGTTTGCAGGACCGTCCAACGTCTGATCATAACATTGGGAAAGGCGAGGTCGATCCACGACCAAGGAGAAACCCCTGAAGCTAGATTCGAGCCCCCACCGACTGGCTGAAGAGCTCCAGACTGATCCCGTGGATCAACAGGGTTCGCAGGCTTGCGTGTAGCGAGAGCAAGGGCGCGCGTAGATACCATTAGGGCAGGGCAGAGAGAGGGCAGAGAAAGGGCGCGCGTCGAAAGGACCAGGTAGAGGGCGCGGGCAGAGGATGCGGGCCGAGGGCCGAGGGCGCGGGCAGAGGTCGCACGCAGAGGTTATTTAGTATAGAAAGGACCAGGCAGAGGGCGCGGGCAGCGGACGCGAGCAGAGGGCCGAGGGCGCGGGCAGAGGACGCGGGCCGAGGCGAGGGCGCGGGCAAAGGACGCGGCCGAGGGTAGAAGGCGCGGGAAGAGGTCAAATGTTAATAAAGATTAAGATAGGAAAATATGATATAATAACGAATTATAGGGATTAATGATAAGATGAGATATTAAATAAATGATAAAGGGTATATGTGATAAAAGGGATTAATAATAATTAATCTTGTGATTAATTGTTATAGGGATGATGTTAGAATATTTACAGGACAAATTAATTATAAATAATTATGTCAACATTTTGGATGTCTACACCATCAATCAAATAAATAGTTCATGTATTCTATATGTAACATGAATTATCTAAGTTAATTGCTTGCATGAATCAAACTATGATTGATTTGGGTTGATTGGAAGTGTATAAGCTAGTAGGAACTAAACATTTATTCCTTTGTCTAGATGACTACGCGGGTGTGGTTCTGCAATTGATATTGTTTTTAGGAAGATTCTGTCGAATTTATACAAAGGTGGGTAATTCCTAGTCTTTTGGGATGCTTTTATTTCTGCATATTTATAGCTAATTGATCATTGTTAGAGTGATGTTGAACAACACAAAGAGTTGAAAATAACATTTATTGATCTTAAAATAAGTGTTCTTAATCTCATCGGTTCAAATTTATAATTTTTAATGTAATTGAGGAGGAATGTTGTAACCATCATGAGAATATTTATTACGAATGGAAATAGAATTATAAGAATAGTCATTAAGACTAGAAATATAATTTTAAACCCAAAAAAACATGAGGAGAGACTCAAATATTATGATCCCTCCGTCACCCATTAAAGAAGAGAGATTTCGTAGTTCTCAGTCTGTGAAGATGCGTTGTGAGGTTTTTTACACATTTAGGCTAAGTATGTAATTCAAACTATGCTTCAAGAGAGTGCAAAGTGGAAGTTCTCCACTTTACCATTCTAGAAACAATAGTTGATAATAAAAACTTTTCAAATCAGTTTTCTCTTGTAACGAGTTACTCTCTAAAATTCCAATAGGATCATGCATTGATGATAAAACCAAATCTTATTCAACTACATTGGTAATATGACTAGAGCCACACAAGTTGACTTTAAAAGCTATAGAGAAATATTGTATCCTGGTTATCTCTCTCGATAGAGATGGGGCACTCCTCATCCTTCACTGACTGGGCACTCTGAATGAAGAATGACATGGCACTCTAAAGTTGTTAGAGATGAAATGACTCCTCATCCCCAACTGAGAATTATAGTGAATGGGAATCTCAACGAAACTCATAATTCTCAAGGTTAAAACTCTTAGTCCTTCCAAACTCACAAGTTTAGAGAGACTTGGTGAATGCACAATCCATAAAGGATTCTAGTTGTTGAGTATCATAACTATACTTTAAATTACATACCCATTTGTTAATTATGTTTTGTACTTTTTCCCTTTTAAAATACATTACGAACTATTAAAGTAGACAAAAAAAGGACAAAAATAGGTGCAAAATCTACCAATAGAAAATGAATCAGGTCTAAACAAATAGTAACAATTAGGAGTGAGAGGAGGAATGAAAGCAAATTGGAGATTTAGCGGACGCTTTTGCGGTAATGTGTTTAATATTTTTCTCTTTGGTAAATTTCCACCGTTATTATGTGTGACATTTCCACAAGTGCGTGGTGGAGTTATATTTCAAAGCTCAAAATCCCTTCACATACCATGTCATCATTTTGGGGATGCGTTTTCAATCCAGAGTTCCATTGTTAAGGTGGCCAATTTTTTTAAAGAAAATTAAATGGGAATTTGGTATTGGCATTAGTGTAACCCATTTCTCTCACACAAAAACTTGCCGGTTTGGAAGTATTTTCAAGCCCTTGGAATTTAGAAAAAAATTGGCCAATTTTCAATTTCAATAATCAAAGAATTTATATTCGATACTTGTTTAAAGTGTAATATGTTGTTGAGTGGCATAAGGGTGGTACCTTTAGAGAACAAGGTGGTGAAATCCATAGGATGCAATCACCTTTTGATTTTTCTAATTCTCGTGTATTCAATAATTGATATATTAGGAACTATTCCACAGGTGTCGATACATCACTCTACACTCCTAACTTTTCACCCACTTGCTAATCTAGTCAAATTCATAGAAGTGGATAATTTTTTTCCATAATCATATAACATGCAAATGTTTTAAACTATTTTCACTCACATTGCGATGTAAATTAAAAAAAAAAAAGTCAAATTTTATTCAAAAAAATCATAGATTAAGAATGATAGAAAATGTAAATTACGGACTTAGGTCTCTTGTTCATAAGGATGAAAACTACAATGAGCCATGATGCCATTAGGTAGAACAAATGACATAAAATTTATTATTTAAACCTAAAAACAAATGAAATAAAAATAAAAATGTAAGTAACTCGATTATTTAATATTAAAAAATTATCAACCGTTAAATGATACTAGAATAATAAACTAATGCAAGTAAATTATCTAATATATAAGTTAATAAAAATTTATGAATCTAATATGAGAAAATATCCCGAGCTCTATCAAGTAAATTATCTAATATATAAGTTAATAAAAAATTTATGAATCTAATATGAGAAATTTATGAATGCACTTTTTATAAGTGGATTCATTATTTTACCGTCAATATTTTTTTCTAACCCCAAGAGTGTCAAGCATATCACCTAGCATACGTTGGCGCTCACCCAAGGCGCGCGTGGGCGCGCGAGCCCCTTCTTTACGTGAGCTTCACGAGAGAGTTCTACCATTAATGGAGGATTATTTACGAGAAACAAAAGTACATTCATCTACTCAAAAGGAAGAAGGTATAACTAATGAGATCTACACATCAATGCTACACATAAGCTAAATAAACATTATAAGGAGTACAAGAAACCAAATCGAGTCATGACAAGACAAATAACATGAGGGTTTACACCCATAAGCAAGTTGTATAGAATAGATCTATGTATTTTGATTTAACAGAGTTAAGTAGCCATATTACATTTAAAAGGGTCATCTCGGACCATATACATTAAACGACAAAGACTCAACTCTGCAAACCTATATGATCGGAGATCCTAACTATACTTTTCCCCATTATATCCCTTGTTACATATCCTAATACCCATACATATGCTTGATGGTATCCCTTACAACCCTCAAAGACTAAGTACTCTAAACCCTAGCACTACAAACTCCAAACCCTTAGCATTTTTACAACACTTCATTACTCTCATTATGTGTCTCGTGTTTCTACACTCTACACCCATAAATATCTCTCTCTCTCTACGTGTCTGCACTCTCTCCAAAGCCACCTCTTTAAATAGGATCATCGACCACCGCCATGACTTCTCTCCTTAGCAGATTGTGTGCCAAGTTTCGATATGGTCCTCCATTGGTGAATGCTTATACTTCTTTCAAACCTTCCACTAACTTTAATGATGCCTCTAGGAATATTTCCTATGTGGAATATCCTTTTCTTGACCTCCAAGGTTCCATGCTGGCACCTTATCCACTTATCATGCCTAGTCGAGTCCTCACATTTTTCCTCAAGTGACTCCATGATGCCAAATATGGCTAAGTCCTTTAAACCCTTGTTCTACCTCCCGCGTGTGCCCTGGTTTCACTTAAACCCTTCTTAAACCCCTTTTTCCTGCACGCTTTTCCCTGAGCGCCCTTCTATCTACTGATCATGTGCGCACGCCTCTTGGTACTTAGCCAATATTTTAGGGTCCAACATCACCCCACACTACGCGTGTTCTCCATCCTCGAAACATTTTGCTTCCTCAAAGAATAAAGAATAGAGGTATTGAAACAATTAAAGAATAGAAGGATGGAAGAATAGAAGAATAGAAGACTATGTTACTGTTGCATGAGGAGTGGGAAATCCTTCTTCATAGATGCCTCAATATTCTCCCATGTGTCTACTTCTCCTTGCGCCTGCTGAAGTAGGTTACCCACCAATGCGCTTACTTCATCAAAACTAAGTTCCTCACTCTTAGCTTTCATTATATCTACAATACTTTCCAGTTTTTTACTAATATCACCTCGCATATCCATCTTGCGAGTGACTTGGGTACAGTTCCTTTAGCTTATTCTTAATCAAACCCCGGAAGGTTTCGATTGCTTCCAACTTCTTCTCAACTTCGGCTAGGATATTTTTGCACTCCGCCCTATTGCCTTTGTGCTTCTCTTGAAATTCTTTCAAATCCACCTCGTGTGTAGCAACCAATGTGCTTGTTACCCTATCTCTTTTAGCAAAGTTATCATAGATGGTTTTGGCCATCTGTAAATGGTATTTACTATGGTAAGGACCTCGGAGTACATAGTCACTATCTCCCCAATCTTAAGCTTTTCCTCCTCCTTTTGGCATGTCATCACCTCCTCTACTAACTCTAATGTGAGTGGTTGCCTTTCCATGGTGAGGATGTGGGTCAAGTCTTCCAAGCATTACATGGTTGACTCGTATTTCTGCTTAGGTGGGGCCATGTCCAGGTGCTTCAAGATAATGGTGTCTGAAATGGCCTCAATCTTCTTATGGACTTCGCGCACCTTTTCCTTTTCACCCCTAAGCTCGTGCCTTAACTGTGCACTGATCAATTCCTTATGTTTTATCTCTTTGTCTCACTTAATGATCTCCTCATTATTTTCTCAAGATCTTCCTCCAAGACCCTTATTCTATCGTTTCTACCAAAGAGTCTTTCCTCCACCTCCACCGATTATTTTTTGAGCACATTGCAAACTTGCTCATCAAATAGTTGTTGGGAATTTACCATAGGGTTTCCTCCTTGGCATATGGTATCTTCATTAATGCATCTCAATTTACCTCGAACTCGGGTTCATCAACGTGGGACTCAAAAGCCCAAGATAGCATTTTCTTAATGTGTGGGTATGCACCTTCTTCATGAAAATAATACCAAGCGAGGATTTGGTTTGTGGTCATGGTACTTTAAAAGTGTGCGTGCGATACCTTGTTTGAATGATTAATATAAGTCATTTCTTGTTCCTACATTGTTATTATGCCCTTTCACCCGTGCGCGCTACCTTTAGGAAGCTTATTGCTAAGCTAGGATCTCCACTCATGCTTCCATACTCCTTTCCCACACTCACGCTTTCCTCTATTTCCTTCAACACTTCCTCGGTGCTTTTCTTGACTTTGTGCTCCACCAACTATTGGATAATTCCTGCCACTTATCTCTCTATGGTATCATCCATTTGCTCCTTAGTCGAGGTTAGAGTCTTCGATCCTTCATGTTTACTTCATCGCTCCCCCCTTTGTCGTGAGCGCCTCCATCGTTCTCATCCTTCTCTTCATTTCCTTCTTCCTATGATTCATGTACATCATACATAGGATGATTCGAACCTCGTCACACTCTTCATCATCTTCATCACCCTTTTCGGCCTCCGTGCTTTCTATTCGCGCCCGAGTATGACCCTTTTTCACCCTCTACTTCTTCCTTACTTGTGATCCCAGTTAAGGGGAGTTCTCTTTTTCTTCTTTCTTAGATGACTCTACCCTTATCAATGACTCTTCCTTCGTGGTGACTCTTCCTTCTATAGTGATTCCTCCTTCTGCGGTGACTCTTTTCTCAAAGGATACTTCTTCTGGTGGACATAAGTGCTTGACTCATGTTCCCCTTCTGTCTGTATTGTCTACGTGCAAGGTTCCTTTTTCTCATAAACATATCCTCTGTCTCTTCTCCTTTACGTCTTTTTCCGCTTGTAGGGTTGTATGTACCCAAAAATGTAGGTATTGTACTACCGAAAAGAGGTTATGGAAACGCCAATGATGATTTAGATCTCTTCGCAAGGTGCTCATAATCTAGAAGAAATCACTAAAGTGTACATTTGCATCCTAGAAAGCCTTGTCTATCTTTTTTATATCTTGATCTAACCTCTGCCCCCTTTTTCCTTGCATTTTTCCTTTGTTACTGTAACCGCCGCTCTGCGGGCGGTGGTCCCATGACCACCACCCAGGATAGGTCGGTGGTCTTGTAACCGCCTCCTTATGTAGGGCGGTGGTCTTGTGCACGTTTTAGAACGTTATGATGATTTCGTCAAACGTAAAATTCAAATTTCTATCCACATTCCTCAACCACTAAAGCTTGCATTTATGTTTTGGCCACCCAGTAAATAGTGTTTTCCCTTTGTTTATATTAGAAGAGTTCAATTTGGATTTACCCTCTGGTAAATGCAAATGCTATAAATACCAGCTTGCTTTCAAACAAATGGCCCCTCTCCTTCTGTGTTTGATTATTCAGTTTGTTTGAAGTTCTTGCATGAGTTTCAATAGTTTTATATTTTGCATGAATTATCAGCCTCTCCTTTCTACTTTAGATCATTTGATCTTCTTGCTTTCATCTTACTTCATTGTTGTCCCATACAATCAGTTTAGAATAAGGTAGTTTCATTTTTAGATTAGAATCCATTTAGAGTTGCAGGTTTTGTTTTGTCACAAAAGATAGATTCCAGAATTCTTGGCATATTTACGTTATATCCCCACGATAAATCCTGCTAGGAATTATATAGTCAAGCTCTTTTCACTTACATTATCCCTCTCTTACTTGCATTGTATTTAGTTTATATCCAAAGCTGCCATTGTTCGAGTATTCTCTTCTCTGAGACACTATCACATACACACTTTTCTGGATTCACGAGAACATGAAGGAATGAGGAGATCACACTGAGGGGACAAGTCACGACACAACTAGATTTACCACTGTTAGTAAACTCCAGGTTTGAGCTATCAAATTTGTAGTTACAATATATCAAATAGAGTAGCAAATTATTTCATTTCAGTTAAAGCTCGCTTTCGATATTTCTAGGGAAGTTGTGGGGAATGATAGTTTCTGAGAAACTATGATTCATTCCTCACTTCTAAGGTAGGATCGGAAGTCTTTCGATTAAACTAGTTAGTTATTTAAATATTTAGGATAAATTCAAAACTACACAGGTGAATAACTATACTAGGCTACCTTGCTTGTTTTAATTCTGTTATAAGATTAATTTTCCATTTTTTTGAATATATTAGAATAGTTGTTCTTTTAATTTCATTCAAAATGCATCATTGAAAATAAAAAAATAAAAGGAATATAAGCATAGTGTAGACATATCTTTCATAATTAGTTTGTTTGTTTCTGTTAAAAGTGAATCATCTTTTGTATGACAATTACAGGACCCAGAGAGCCTAGGGAATAAGTGTTTGAACCAATAGTTTCTCAGCCAAATCTCTTCACAACGTTAACAAATATAGATCAATAGCTTAGGATTCAGGTCTTTCAAATGACAATAAACCAACGGAAATTAGTGAACAACTGAGGCAATTGAATATTGAAGATGACAAAGCATACACATTTTTATCGAGTCAAACCAACTATAGATTGCCTTGATAGGGATATTTGCATGACCATACAGGAACCTGAAAGAGAACAAATATTTGGCTGTGATCCATTAGTTCCACAGACCAGATGCAGGAGACCTTCTTATCAACATAGACATAGGATTACGTATACAAGTTTCCAAAACCCCCGTAAGGTATTCTGAGAAGATCGACAACTCCTGGTGTTAAACATAGAAGCTGAAAAGGCTTATAACCATTGGATAGTTGGAAGAAGATATTGATTCTTCACATGACCATAACAGGTCCACAACAACCACAAACTCATGGTTGTGATCCCCAGGTCCCACAACCCAACGGGCCTGCAAGTCAATTAAGTATTGACACCGGTTTACGAACGTTGGTATTTAGATCCTCACCACTCCCGCCAGACATCATAACACAATTTTCCGTATTAAACATAGAAGCCAATCAATCCAATATTTTCTAGGCTAGACTAAAAAACCACCCATAATTCATTATAAATCCACTACACCTCCCATTACCACTTTCCATGACCTTGTCTGGAAATATACACGAAGCACCTATATGCAGCTTTCCACGTATCCAACAGCCAATAGATAGGATCTCGGTCAGAGCTCGACATTGATTGGAGCCTCGAGTAGCTATTATATTTGAATGGTCCATTACACCAATTCAGGTTAGGAGATCTTTCTTTGCCTTAGATTCGCAAATTCCATTATTACATGTTGAGGATATAAGATTGCCCAACTAGTTTTTCTGTATCCACATATATTCCATTTCCACTGGCTATCTCAGCACGACCTCGGGAGGTCAGGTACGAAGAAGAGCTACTTGTAGATTCTCATGCTCGCATGTCACTTTTCTATCGTATAAAATTGGTGAACCCGATGTTAAACAAACAATTGTTCTCCTTTTATTTTCATTTCTTTCATCCACCTTCGCTCTTTCCCATTATTCTGCAGGTATTCATATACCCCGAATATGTCGGGATACGACGCATATGGTAGACCTCTCTCAGGTCTCGAAGCAAATTATGGTCAAACAAATAGACAACCATCACCCTCACTTTTTGCATGGGCTGACAACTATTCAAGTAACTACTTGTCATCACAAACTCCCCTCAAATAACTAGTTCTAGTTCTTCATTCTGAATTGAGGAGTTGGATCAGCTTGCATAAACACAATAACTAGAGCCCTCAGGCTCTAACAATATGATGTTTACAAGAGAGTCCATTTCATATAGTTGGGTTTTGTTTAGACCATAAATCAGTAGACAGTCAGATCCACTCCCATTTTTGGATGAGGAGTATTTAGCGTGCTACGCTAGAAGTGAACAACGCTTCCAAAACATGTACCCACCTATAGGAAGCTTGCAAACACAACCCGATACCCTACTCCAAGAAAACACCCCCATTCCTCCACCTATGGGAAATACTCTCGGTGAATCTTAGCAGGGTAATGATCAATTCATAGTAGGGTATCATACCCCTTTACAACCTCAAGGTGTACAATAATCACCTTTAAGACAAAACATTATGTCTTCACCAATCGAGGTCATCTCAACCTTAGTTGAAAAGGTTAGAGGATTGGAACTTGCTCAAGCAAATCAAAATTCATATTTTGGGCAAGCAGGAATCCCCAACCCTCCGCATCATCCTAGCCAAGTTGACCTCCTTACAGGAACAGGCATGTTAGGCATGCCTCCTCAACATTCGTATAACTATCCATAGCAAACACCAACTAGAACCACATTTTCAAACATCACTCTAGTTGAAAATATGATACCTCCCGGTTTAGCACCAAACAATCCATACCAAAGCAATGCTCCTCCCTACTTAAACATTTATTCAAAATCACCACAGGGAGACATGTTCTCTTCTCCCGGGATGTTCACTCAACCACAGGATTCCCTTATGTCCCTATAAATACATATGTTGTGCCATATCAGAAACCCATTCCACCTCCACCCCCTCAGTAGGCACCATCAATGGTCGAAGCCTATGCAGTAGGGACTTACTCAGAATATTTAAAAGAGCCCCTAGACTTCACCATACGAAATGTCATGCTTCCAAGACCTCTTCCCGATTTACCCAAATACAAAGGGGAGGGAGATCCAAATGCACATATCAAGGCCTATGCCATGGCCATTCAAGAACTACTCCCTTGGGATGGGGTTGTTGCTAAGATATTCCCTAAAACCTTAGAGGGTATTTCCCTTGATTGGTACTATAGAATACTTGAAGCCTCGATACACTCATTCAAACAACTCGTGTCAGAGTTTATCAAAGCTTTTGATATGAACAAATTATTGAGAACAGGAATCAAGGAATTCTTGCATATTAAACAAGAGCATAATGAATCCGTTGCTCATTTTATTCAAAGATGGCGTACGGTTCTCTACTCATTAGCAAGTGCTCCAAACATGGATCAGATGGAACTATGCGATTTATTCCTTCATTCCCTCAATAGAGAGATAAAGGAAGAAGTCCAAAAGTTCCCACTAAGAACTTATGATGAAGTACTCGAGAGTGCTCTCTAAATAGATCAAGCAGTAATAGATAGTGGTCGTAAGACATATGGAACAAATGGGAAATTAATCACTCCCAATCAAAACACTACGACCTATCCTAATGCCGGGAATACCAATCAAGGACCCAAAATCCTTAAAAAAATCATGGGGTTACAACAGATGGAGTAACAGACCAGGTTAAAAAGGCAAACGTCATAAACATTTCATGACCTGTTAACAATCAACGAAATAACAACTTTACTCCAACAATTAACGCAGTAGATTTTAATCATCCATCACGACGACAACAACAACGGCAAATCCAAACACAAGGTCTAAATCAAAACCCAACTGGATATCAGAGTCAAAACCAAAGGCAACAACCTCAAAATTTTAACTCTAACAACCAATAACCTAATCATAATTTTGGACCACAACAGGTTTCAAATCAACAACCTCGAAACTATAATCCCAACTTATATTGTGGTTTCCACAAGATTCAAGGCCATGATACTAGGACTTGTCGTGACTACAATAAATTCATGCAAAGTGTTTGCCAGAAGACCAAAGACAACTCTTTATAGACATGTTTTTAGCAAATTTTGTAGCACCCACGCCAAACACTTACACACAAAGCGGACTCCCTCAAAATTCACCCTCAAAATATTTAACGATCCGCTCCCAAATCACTCTAACAATAACAGGTTAGATCCAAGTGGAATGAACAAGGGTGTTATGATAGGAAATAACAGATCATGAAGCTTCAACTTCATTAAGTCCACCGGTCGCACCCGATTAGGAACTTGACCGCAAATCGAGATAGTTGTCCTAGTAGAGTTAGACACAGAGATACCCGTAGAAACCATAACAATAACACATGACTATTCTTCTCAACTAGTTCTGAACTATCCATTAGAACCAGACAACATTTAACAAACATTGGCAAAACCCATAGGTGCTTATGATTTAATTAATGACTTAACAAAGACCTTCTCTCATATTAACTTCTTGGATTTGTTGAAGAAGTCTCCCACCCATAGGGCTGCTCTCTTAGAATCATTAGGCCTTGGTCATTTAATTAACATCACTCCTCCAAACGCAAGTAAACTATGTAGACTTTGATGTCTACCCTCCAGGGAAGATAAATAGGGATACTAAGTTTATATTTGATATAAGTAAAATGCCAACAGACACTAAAATTGTGTGAAAATGTGACCCATCTTTACATTTACAAGTATGGGTTTACAATAATTATGTTAAATGTGTAATGATTGATGATGGGGCAGCAATTAACATAGTCCCCTTCACTTTTCTTCAAAAGCTAGGATATGGAGAAACAAATTGTTCCACAACATGAAATACGCTAAGAGGTTATGATAGCCTCAAGGCCACTTCAATTGGAACCATAGTTTTACCAGTCACCTTAGGACCCAAGACGGTCCTCACTGAATTTTATATTATAGATCAAGAAACCAACTATAATATGATCCTTGGTCGACCATGGATACACTGCATGAAGGCAATCCCTTCCACATTATTCCAGGAAATAAGATTTTTGCACCTAGGGAAAATATTTGTGGCACAAGGTGACCCAAAGCCATTCAATATACACCTAGTAGACTTGACAAAAAGACCAGGGATTCACTCCGAGTTTGAACTCCCAACAAATCAACTTAGCAAACTAATTAATTCAAAACCAGAAGAGAAGTTGATACCTACAACAGAATTGGAAATTACAAATCTAGTCGAGGGTATTCTAGCACTCAAGAATGAAACTAACGTCATAGAAACAATGTCATTAGGGACTACCAAATTTTTTTTTTAATTACTAGAGAAAGATCTACCCGTTCTCCTACCATTTGATTATATAGGTATGGGACACACCCTGGGAATTGGTTCCCTTCCATCAGACGAAGTTTGTATGGTAGAAGTAACTGAGGCAAAAGAAACAGACATGAGGAATATCCCAACATCCATTTTTCCAAGCAAATATTGGACTCTCCACTTCAATGGAGCTAGATGTCGCTTTGGAGATGGGGCAGGTGTGATATTTACTTCTCTTGAGGGAAAGATTTTACCTTTTGCCTTTAAGTTAAACTTTGAGTGTACAAACAATGGAGCTGAGTATGAAGCCCTCCTCCTTGGCCTCATCATAGCCAAAAGAATAGGCATTGACAACATTATAGTGCTAGGAGACTTGTAACTAGTTGCAAACCAAGTCTCTGAGGTATATGAGACTAGAGCTAAGCACTTAAAACTCTATAAAACGATAGTATTAGATATAAGCAAGGGATTCAACTTCATATCAATTGAAGCAATCCCACAAGAGTAGAACCATCTCACAAATTCAATAGCCACCTCAGCTTCCCATTTCACTCCAAACAATGAGTTGGAAAATACAAGTTTCATGGTATCACTACGTACTGAACCATTGGTGCGTAAAATACCAACAAACCCGCTCCTGACTCCTATAGAAGATGAGAATGAGTTTTCCATCCTAGATCACTTCAACAGTGATAGGGTCACTCTCAAATATCTAAATGCCTATGTGGAGCTACATCTCACTCATCACATAGTGGATCTTTCCCTGATCCCACATTCCTCTTCCTATTTTGGGAATCTCATGATAGAGTCTCCTCCACAAAAGGATCTAGATATATAGGAGGTGGAAGATGGAGAAATTTTGGAACTACCTCCAACCCCACCTGAATTTGAAGAAGGCAACGCTTCCTTAATTGAAGAAATAATTGACATAAACATTGGAACGGAGGAAGAACCAAAGATTTTAAAATTAGGATCCTTGTTAACTCCAGAGGAGATAGAAATACACACCCAAATCCTCAAGGAACATCAAAAGGCTTTCGCGTTTAACTACAAAGAAATGATAGGAATTGTGCCACATATCAGTACATAATCTTGTCACCAAACTAGATGCAAAGCCAATTAAACAAAATTCAAGACCAATGAAGCCAAAAGTGGCTCTCATGGTGAAAGAAGAAGTAATGAAACTTCTCCAAGTGGGATTCATCAAACCAGTTGACTATTCACAATGGGTATCTAATATCATCCCCGTTCTCAAAAAGAATGGGAAGATACACATTTGTATAGACTTTCGGGATATTAACAAAGCTTGTCCCAAAGACGACTTCCCATTGCCATCCATTGACGTCATTGTTGATGCAACAACTAGATTTGAGCTTTTGTCCCTCATGGATGGGTTCTCAGGGTATAATCAGATAAAAATATCTGAACAAGATCAAGCCAAGACCACATTTATAACTCCTTGGGGAACTTATTGTTACACTTTCATGTTGTTTAGTCTTAATAACATCGGTGCTACATACCAACGGGTAATGACATACATATTCCACGACCTTATTCATAAAATTGTGGAATCCTACGTAGATGACTTGTTGGCCAAGGCCAAGAAGCGTTGTGATCACCCAGAAGTACTCTGTATCATTCTCTCATGATTGATCGAATATGGTGTCACATTGAACCTAGAGAAATGTGTATTTGGCATGATCCCGAATGCAAGCTTTTGGCTTACATTATATCCTCGGGAGGGATTAATGTCGATCCGGCCAAAATATGGGTTATTCTCAAAATGATTCCACCATCATATGAGTCTAGTATCAGATCATTTCTTGGGAAACTCGGTGTAATCTGAAGATTCATTCCAAACTTAAATTTTGTTATTCATCCAATCAATAATCTATTAAAGAAAGATTATAGCATTTATTGGATAGAAGAATGTAAGCGAGGCCTTCGAAGCAGTTAAACACTTCTTATTGTCTCCTCCCACATTAAAGCCTCCTAGACTAGATCATCCTTACATTTTGTATTCACGGAGCTACTGATGTTTCGTTAGCCTACATGTTGGCTCAAGATGACAATGATAAATGAGAACATGTAGTCTATTTCATTAGTCAAACATTTCTTGATTATGAAACATATTATACATAGGCAGAAAGAGAATGCCTTGCCATAATCTTTACAACGAAACGTTTAAGACATTACATGTTAAACCAAGAAACAAGGGTCATTGTAAAGACAGATCACTTACAAACATTCCCCACGCAAGGGTCTTTATCTAAAAAGGCTAGACAATTTATAACCTTAATGGGTGAATTCAAATTAACATTTGTAAACTAGAAATCTGTTAAGGGACAAATCATTGTAGACTGGTTAGCTGACAATCCGTTAGATGGAGGTGATTTAGTAAATCTATATTTTCCCAATGAGTGCATATAATTTATCAAAACCAGACCCCCCATCTCTACATGCCCTTGGTACACTGACATTGTCAATTTTATCATGGACCATACGTACCCAGAAGGTGCCACATCGCAACAAAGAAGGTAGTTACACATTATCACTGCTAAATATGTTATCTTAGAACATGTACTCTATCATAAAGCTTTCAATGGAATGCTTTTAACATGCATTGACACTGAAGAATCTAAAAATATTCTTTATGAATCCCACAGTGGGATATGTGGAGGTGAATTTGGTGGTCATGCCACCAATCACAAAATACATCGGATGGGCTATTTCTAGCCCACTCTAGAACATGATGCAGTAGAGTTTGTGTGTAAATGCCATAAATTCCAAGAATTCTCCCATGAGATTCACATGCCAGCACAGGGTCTACAACCAATCGCAACCCCATGACCTTTTTCCATGTGGGGCTGGATTTGATAAGGAAATTATCTCCTCATCACAGATGGCCATAACTTTATAATCAAGGCCGCATAATATTTTACCAATTGGGTAGAGGCCATGCCTCTCACCACTTTGTACGTGTTCTGTAATCGCTAAGTTTATTTTGAATCAAATCATTTGCATGTACGGTGTCCTACAAGTCATTACCTCATATAATGGCACATCCTTTAAGAACAATGAGGTCGGGAAATATGTAGTAAATTCAAGATAAACCATCATACGACCTCCCTTTAATACCCTCAAGCCAACAAGCAAGCTAAAGCCACAAACAAGACATTAAAAGGTATTCTCCTCAAAACAGCTTAAAGAGAACAAACAAGATTGGCATTTAAAATTATACCCGGCCTTGTGGGCACATCAAACCTCAATAAGAACACCAAAAGGGGTAACCCCATTCTCATTAGTATTCGGGGCAGAAGCAGTTCTCCCGCTTGAGGTCGAAATACCTAGTCTCGCATCTCATTACAAGGGATCTTGGGAGAAGAAGCTTATAGAGAGGCATGCCTCTCTCAACTGGAAATCCTTGATGAGGCTAGGCTAAATGTCGAACAATGACACAAAGCCTATGCTAACCAGATGTGCCAGAAATATAACAAAAAGGTCTATGAGCAAGAAATATATGAGGGAGATCTAGTTCTAAGACTAGACAGTTGGATTGATAAGAAAACTAGCGAAGGAAGGAAATTCCAGCCCAAGTGGTTGGGCCCATACCGAGTCATGAAAGACTACAGAAATGGTGTGTATCTCTTGTATGCGTTAGAAGGAAAAGATTTCAATGAAACGATCAAATTCCTTGCATCTTAAACAGCTTTTACGCATAAGACATCGGCGTCACCGTTTGTATATTGTATCTACCTACATTGCATTAGTCACTTAGTCGTTTCATTTTGTTCACTCGTTTTGTAACTATTATAGTCAAGGAACTTCTTCTTAAGCAGTTCATTACAAGCTTCTGAAAATATTGGCAAAAACATTCAAATCATATCTCTGTAGTTTTTGTAATATCATCAAATGGTTCCAAAATCATTTCATCAATTTGATAGACAAGGTCTTGACCAAAACCATACCAAGGCTTGCATACTTATTCATACTCATTCTTTTCTACTTGGCTAAGTTGTTCTTACCTATGGTCTATTCTAGAAGCTTCTTGGCATCACATCTATCCTTCTTGCATCTCTTTGAAAAAGGATACTCCAAAGTCACAAATCGAAGTGTCAAGTTAAATCAAAAATGCTAAACCAAATAGAATATTTTTATTTTTACACACTTCTTTTCTTTGCCCCACCAACTTTCTTTGCCGATAAGCCCACATCTCTTACTACTGATACGAGGTTGAGAAAGGAAAGAAGTGCCCTTACTTGCCTATGTCCTACCTTCGGTGATGAGCCCATGCTTCCTACCAGTAGCATGAGACAAGGTGTAGGGGGTCCATTCATGCAAATTAGTGAATATTAATATTTTAAAGCAAAGTATACTAAGAGAAGTTAAATATCCAAATTCCAAAGAGATAAAATCCTTAAAACCAGATTTTGTCAACCAAGTTGCCATCCATGGATCTAAGTCTAGATAAACTAGAAAATAAGATGCATTCTGAACTATGTAGTAGTTTCGAGTAAGAGTAAGTACGCAGGTTTGAATTTGATTTCTGTCAAAACCTTGTCTTCCTCTCATCATTTCCATTCATTCAAACTCATATAACTTGCGTCCTTCCCAACTCTTGGTGTTGATCCCTCACATCTTACTAGTTATGCGGAGTTAGGAGTGGGGCAAGTTCATCTCATTATCATTATACATTCATCACGTTTTTCCAAAACAAGAAGAAGCAACAAACATTGCCCAAAGAAGCCAAAAGTTCTAGTACTACAATATGTTTGCATCATCACATATCAACATTACAAAAACAAATAAAAAGAGAAACATTATGTTCAACATTTGTTATCATTTGTTATCCATTGCATACATTCTAAAAAGCATATAAAAACAAAGATTCTAAAAACATCTAGTGTACACATGGGAAATGAATCACAAAAATTCTAGACACAAGAAGATCTAGATCCAAAAAGATATATATATATATCGTGTATATATGAATCATGTTTTATATACAATGCCATCATGCACTAGGCATGGTCAAAATGCTCAATGAGCCTAGAAAATAAAAAAACACTCGTATAAACATCCAACCAAAAATCACTACAAAAAGACACCATGATCTCTCAATCCCTGTGGGATCCCTCAGATGGTGCACGACCGCGTCTAGGACTCCTACTACGATGATGCTCTGAATGAACTGAGGGCTCACGATCATGGCCGTAGAGGCCGTGGTCTCACCTTTGTGACGGTGACTCCTCCTCATCAAGCGCTCAACAATCCTATATCTAACCAACTCAGGACGAAGGAGGTCATGATCTTTTCGCCTTCCAGACAGGGGCAAAGACATCAGTATGTTGGCCAGCTACTGAAGGCTCTCCAATGTCCTCAGTAAGCTCAACTCGAGTACCCTCCGAAGGGAGAAACAGAGTGTCTACGCACACCTAGTGAATCAAGTCTCGCCATCCCTCAGCAGTCGCTACAAATTAAAAAAGGAGTAAACAAGTTAGAAAATTGTCCATGATAAAGTCAAAAATAAACAAAACAACAAAAGGAAATATCAACTAAACAATTCTAACTAAAAAAATTGAGAAAAGAGTAGTAACTCACTCGGATCTCCAGGCATCCAGGTGGGATCTCTAGGATTTGCACTCGCCACTAACGTTTCGCCCGATCTGCGGAACCTCCCCCAAATCTAGAAAGAAGTGGCGTCCTGCCACAAACTCATCATCTCCCCCAATGTCCCGAGAAGGTAACTCCTCTGAGATCAAATTCAGCTTCTCTGCACTCTCCTTCGCCCTCTGGCCCTCAAGATACTCTGAGTGTCATGCCACTAAGAGTCAGTATCATCCTCCTCATCTCGCCCCACCTACCAAATAATTTTGCTGCCATCTACCAAAGTAAATATGCCAATGCAAAAATGTTGGTATATGGAAAATTTAGCCTCTCCTTGCACTAGTGAAGGCAACTATTTAGGTATTCTCCATTCAACTCCGAATGTGTCACACATTTGCTTATACCACTTTTACAAGCACGCCTTATGCACGACCATCATGGTGTCATAGGTATATTATTCAAACCTCTTGGCGGGGGAGAGGTTTTCATCTAGGTATTCCCAAACAAACTTATCTAGCCCATCAAGCACTTCAATCTCTGAAAAGATAATGGTGAGGAGGGAATTATCAAACATGATCTTCTCCCTCCTGCAGCACAGTGTTTATGATCTCCTCTCGAAATAAAATCTGAGAGGTTATAGATGGTCCCCTCTGAGATCTTACGGCACACATTCACCCAAACCTTGTTGATTCGTGTCCATCTCTCTTTCCCATTCAACTTTTTAACCAAGCGTGCCACCATCCTCATCACCAGTCAGTAATTATAGAAATTTCAAAGTAGCATGCAAACCCTTCTTGTAGTCATAGGCCTCTCAAAGTATTTTTAATGGCATCCTTGTCTTCTAAATCATCTTCCAATGATTCTCCTTCACGAGATAAGGCTAGTGAGCTTAAAAATTAGTTGGGGTGTTATACGCATCCTCCAACTCGTGAAATATTATAGTGGTCTTCATGCATGCGATACATCAACCATTGGTATATTCGCTTAGGCTTGCCAAAATAGGGAAACTCGTAGAGTTGCAACAACCTAGCCTTCTCCATTTTCACCTTCACTTTGTCATCATAGATGGGCACTCCATTTGGTATTCTTTTCTCTATAGGGTGAACCAGTTCTAGTGTCATTTCATTTTTGTGGTGCTTGTTCGATGGTTGTAATCACTGACGGCCATCTTCCTAACGTGAGACACCCATTCTTTACCAAGTAATACATCATCTGGGTACTACATTTATGCGTACCATTCTTCATTAAAACTGGTAGAAACGGATTATTTTCCCTTGCCCTTTCCCTTCTTCAATGAAACATTTGCTACTTTCCTTAGTGTCATTCCTTCATTGGGTCCTTAAAACTTCTTCCTCTCTCCTGGTCCTAGCTCTTCTCAACTTTGCAGCTCCACTCCTTTGTAAAAATTCCTTCAAACCTCGTGCCCTAGCTATGCAACCCTAACTTGGAAAACCCTTTTCCACAAGATGGCATAACACCCACGGGATTCTTCCACACAACCTTCTCTACTTACGCCTATGTACTCCTTTCCACTCTGGTTCACTGATCAAACTATCTATGCACGCAAATCTTCACAACTATTCTCAAACTTTCTTCGCAAGGATGCCCTAGTTTGTGAGAGCTCTTTGATAACTTAAAATGTAAGGTAGAAAATAACACACCCATGATCTTTTATTTATAACTTCTATTTTTCTCCACGATAAATGCCATGCCACCTACCAACGTAATTTCATAATAAAGGTGGATTTTTTTTTCGTCACCAACCTTTAGCACTTTTCCTCCATGCTCAAACCTATGCAAACACTTCTACAACCTTCTCGCGCGCAATTGCCTCAACCATATAATTTTGTACTCTTTCTCCTTGTCAAAGCCAATTATTTCTCTATGTCTTGGACCAAGTTCTTTCTACTGCCCACCTCATGTTGCTCCTGCTCTTTTCACCATGTACATGGTTTCTAAAATCCTTTTGACACCATCCTTCCCTTATGTTCACGTTTTCCACATGTAATCTTCCAATCCACGTGTTTTTTTATTTTTCAACCCGGGCCATCCAAAATCATAGCTTCCAACACAAGTCACATCACTCCACCCCACACAAAAATGGATGTGCGGTCCTTTACGCATAGAATTTTTTTGAAAATAATAAGTGGCTACCAACACACAAACACGCACAAAAAAGCAACAAGAAAGGGAAACACAAAGAATGGACACTGCATCAAAATATAACCTAGGCTAACTGGCAATACTACCTTATTTACAAACACAAAGAAGATTTCTTGATAGTAGGGCTTCACCTACTCCCATTGAAATGTCATGACAACCATGTTCCATCCAAAGATTTGTAACTAGCAAGCACATGAATCAAGTATATAGGATATAATGTATGGGACCATCCAATGGACTTTGAATTTCTCAGGATGGCGCAAAACTTGGAATCATACAATAGAACCATCTGCCCAACCTCAAACTATTTGTTCTTGATGTGTCTATCATGTCATGGCTTCTGCCTCACTTTTTCTATTTTTTGACTCCAATGAGCAATAGCCTACTTCTCATCTAACTGCATCAACTTATCAATCCTCTCCTCCAAGCGCTTGTTCATCATATAACCCTCCTGTGTGCACTATATGTAGTGATGGTAACATGAATTCAATAGGTAACAAAGCTTCCACGTCAAACACCAATTGAAAAGGTGTGTCCTTGTTCAATCTCTTATAAGTAGTCCGATATGAACATAACACAAAAGAAACTTTATCATCCCAATCCTTTCTTCCCATATCACAAATCCTGGTTAATGTGTGATTCAAAATTTTGTTAAAAACCTCGTAGTCCCAATAGCTTGAGGGTGATAATGGGTAGTCTTGTGATGGGCCACCATGAATTCTACCAATAAGATTCTAACTATCTCATTTAAGAAATGAGTACCCCTATCACTTGTTAAGCTCAGCAGGCATCCATATCTACTGATTATATTTTCCCAAAAGAACCTAGTTGTTGTTTTCATTGTGCAATCCCTTGTAGGTGTCGCTTATGCCCACCTTGTAAGGTAATTTGTGCATGTAATGATATAGCACGAACCTATCCTTCACACAACTAGAGAAATAGGGCCTACGAAGTCAATTGCCCATTTCTCAAACGGTTTTACACTGGCAATCAATCTTAATGGCATTTCATCTCTTTTCCCTAGTTTACCAAGGCACTGGTAGTGGTCACAGCCTTGCAATACTCAATACAATATTTTTAAATTATTTCCCACCAAAATCCTACTAGAAGGATCTTACACGTGGTTATATTCCCTACATAGTGTCCTCCTGCAATTCCACCATGTGCTTCCTCCATGATTGCAAAATGTTCATGCTCTAACACGCACCAACGCAAAACCTCATCATGACCTAGCTTGTATAAGTCTTCACTAATTAGCATGTAGGGCATGGCATGTATGGCTAATTGTTTCCTTTCCAAATTCTTCATTCCCTCTGGCGCCACACCCGTTTTGAGAAACACTGTAATATCTTCCAAGTCAGAGGGCACGCATTGTAATCTAAACAACTGTGCATCTGGAATTGTATTCTCAATGTTATGCATGTCCTCTCCTAATTCTATCCTTGATAAATGGTCAGGCCCCAAATTACTCTTACCTAGTTTTACAACAACCGTAAACTCAAACTTTTGAAATAGTAGGACCCACCGGCATATGCGCCCTTGTATAACGAGCTTGTTTACCAAGTACTTCAATGTCATGTGGTTTGTGTAGAATATAAAAGGTGTTGCAAATGATACTTCTGAATTTGTGTAATGCGTAGATCATTGAAAATGCCCTCACGGTCGTAGTAGTGCAGCTTCTTTTCCACTTGGGTTAGCTTCCTACTAGCAAATCACAAGGGGTGGTCAACAATTCCCTCTCTAGGTTGTGCTAAGATTCCTCCAATCACCGTCCCCTGAACCATAAACATGTACATGGAATGAACTATCCCAAGAGGGAAAGCATAATATGGATGTGGTGATAAGCATATTCTTTAATGTTTCAAATTCCATTTGCTTTGCCTCTCCCCAATGAAATGTACTTTTGTGCTTCAGAAACTTTTCCAATGGTGCAACGATCTTGGCATACCCCTTAATAAATTACCAATCGTAATACCCCATATCCCCAAGGAATCCACGTACCATGCTCGGATGGTAGACTCCCTTGATCCCGCAATAATGGAAACTTTTGACAGGATCCACCAAAAACCTTCCTTATATATGATATGTCACAACAGGGTGCCAAATGGGGTAGCGAAAACACATTTCTTAATGTTGAGGGATATACTCAACTATTGGCACCTCTCAAACATTAGCCTCAAATTGTCACAATGGTCTTTTACTAGTCCATAAACCGTCTAATCATCAAGGTGGACTTGTAGAAACTTATGGATAAAGTCCTGAAATGCCTGAACCAAAATGTGTGAAAACATAGCAGCACACTCTTGATCCAAAAGGCATGACCATGTAGGAAAAACTTCCCCATTCAGTGGTGAAAGTTGTCTTTTCTTGGTCCTCCTTTGCAATTATAACCTGATGATATCCTGAGAATCCATCCGTGGAGTAGATCTCACGCCCGGCTACTCCTTCAGGATCTCCTCAATGAAGAGGTTTGTAAAAGGGTCAATGACATATACCGCATTCAAATCCCTCGTAATCAATGTAAATCCTTATCCTTCCATCCTTCTTAATGTCAATGATCATCAGACTTATCCATTCGATTCTTCAACAACCTCAATGATGCCACGATGCGATCATTTTATCAATATCCTCCTTAACTTTGACATGCAGATTTGGATTCATTCAATAAGGTCTCTTCTAAATTGGGTGTGCACCTTCCTTTAACTTGATCTTCATTTCTCCCAAGGAGTTGTGAACTCCTTTAAGCTCATGGTACCCACATAGAAAAAATCCTGAAATTCACATAACAGATCGATGATCTTTGAAACCTCCTTTTCTATCTAGTAATCTCCAATAGTAGCCTCCTTAGGTTTCGCCTCCAAACCAATGTTAACCTTCTTGGTTTTTAGGGGTTCATGGTAGGCACATACTTTCTCATCAGCACTATCCATAACCTCATGTGTGCCCATAATATGGTTAACATCCAATTTTTCCACCTCTTCACCATCGATCACATAGACCAATTTTCCTTTCTCTTTTTCCATGCATGCGCGCTCAAGTTGTATCTCCTCTTATTCTTCCTCATCAAAGTGCGCTTCTAAGCCAGTTAACCCATAAATTCCAATATTATATCCTCCACTATCTCCCATAGTTAGACACTTAACAACCTATAATTCCTCATTCACTAATGGCTTCGTACTCCAATACTCAAAATCTTGAAGGAGATCAGTCGTTAACTCCTTTCAATTTCATATCGATGGCGTAGCTACGAATGAATGTATCATGTGTGAGGGAAGCCTTGTAAGGTGGAGTAAATCTTATGCACTCATAAAGAAGGCGACAAGGCTTATGTGCCTTCCATCTAGGCATTCTCACATGGTTGGATGTGAAATGAGGCGGGTTCCTTCCCATGATAATCTTGTATAACAATAGGTGCATTACTTCAAACAAACCTAACAGAGAACGTGATTCTCACCTCATGCCACTCTTGAAGGTTATCGAGATGGGTCACCCACTAATGTGTTACAGCTCTCGAGCAAGGTATAGCTAAACATCCTTCTCCTTTCGATATCACATCTCCATTGGGTCTCCATGTCTTGCAAGTAGACATCGTGGTTGGCTCCCCTAATATAACTTGGCAACTTCTTTCCTCTCGTGTGCATGATTAAGCGCACCTTTGTTACTCTTATCACATAACCTCTTAACTACATTTCAACTAACTCATATGTCCCACACGCCCAATTGTCACATGCCACACTAGTTGCATCACTTATAGATCGCATATCTTCACACTAGATAATGCCTTCTTTTTTGTTGGTGGCACAACCTCGTGGTCCCCGATAGTGTGCACATAAATTTTTCTAGGTATTCTTCTCCTATGGGCTCCGTATAGGGCACTGAATTCCCATTTGTCAAAGGAATGATAACACATTCCTCTTTGTTCTCAAAACTTATATACCCCTTATTGAAATGTAAGTCAACATTGTTTTTATAGCACCAGGGGCACCTAAGTAATGTTGAAAAGTTGTATGCCTCAACAAGCGCTAAGATTTTGAAGTTTCTAATGAATTTCTCCCCTTGGATAGTGATAGTAGCATCCTTTAAAACACCAATGGGCATTGTCTTTGTCTTGTTAACCATATACACCACATTTGAGGATGGTGGCGTTATCATTTGATTCCATGCATCCGGGATGAGAACAATAACTTCCACTCCCATGTCAATCAGAATATTGCTTAGAGTCATCCATCAACAACTGCATTCAAGGTAATCTCCTTATCATAGTCAAGGCTATGAGGAGGAAGGTTAACATGTAAGACCTGTCTCTCGTGCTCTCCTCCAACACTTGGTACTTTGTCTCTCAACCATTCTCCTAATAGAGGAATGATGTTCTCTTGCCTCATCATCTTGCATACCTCCCTAACTTCATCCATATCCTTTTTGAATTCTCAACGCTTTTCTTTTTCTCTAACTCGCCAAGATTTCTCCTTTAGACACTAAATTTCCCTCAAGACTCCTAATTACATACATGGTCTCTTGATAAACTTCCTTCTAATGTTTAGGGTCCGGATACTTCCCATATACCACTTCTTCTCTTGTAATCGTAGCCTTTGCTTTGTATCTCTCACGGCGTGCGCATCCTTAGCTCGTGTTGTCACCAAGATGAGGTTTTAACTTTGACTCACGTGCCATTATAGGAATCCACTGTTGATCAAGACATTTTATGCTCAGCATCCCGACGCCCTTATCCTTCCACTACTTTTGGCTCATATGTTCAAATAATTTCGGGCACTCTTCATACTTGCGCTTCTTTCCACACTAAAAACATTGTAGCATATTGGGGCATTTACACTTATAGTGTTCCATCGACCCATAATTGTAACAAGTTCCACGCGGAACTCACTTCTTTTACCTCCGCGATTGCCATGGCCTCTAAATCCCTCACAAATTCCTCTTCTATGATTCCCTCAATCCATGTACCCTTTGTAATGACGGCCCTCATCCTTGGAACTTCTTGCAATACTAGTCTGGTGCATACAAGTATCAATTGCATCATGTATTTGGTCAATCAATCTAATTTCATTGGTTTTATGAGTAGTAGAGGTGTAAATTTTACAATAGAAAGACACATTCTTACGGATCGCGTGCTACAGTAGCAGACACCTACTTACATTATGATCTCCATGGCAAATCTCATAGTCCACTGTCATCACACGTATTGATCTCCAAGGACAATTGTCCTCTATATGCCCTTATACCTCACAATCTGTACACCATAACCCGTTGTGAGTATCATGATCCGAGTTCACGAGATAATTTCTCCACTGCTTTTCCATTGTAACAATTTGGGCTTCTATTAACAGACTAACTCATGTATCAATGCTTTCTATTGCCTTAGTGCACAAGGAAGCCTCCAAGGCCTCGTGTAGATCTCGTGAAATTATTCTATGAAAGCGCCCTCCCGAACATTCTAATCAGTCCTCCAACAAACCACCGAGCATGCTGCAAAGGATGGATGTCATAAGATAACTTTGAAATGAGAGTCTTGAAACTCGAAACATAATCCTGCACACTCTCTGTCATTCCTTGTTGAATCTCCTTCAACACGCTGATTTTTTTCTATTCAAAATTAGGTATGTGGAACACCAAAAAGGCATTACGCAGTGCAATGTAATCCACCACTTTTTGGTGAGGTTCATACTTCATGTACTAGCTATGTGTGCATCCTTGCAACGTGGTTGCAAACTAACTAGGTTTCCACTCTGGGGTAGTGATTCCCTTCGCGCTCCATAGTAACTCACACTTGTGTACATATTCTGTGACATCCTCAATGCCCTTGTAATTAGGTAAGTGGAGTGAGATCTCATAAAACACTTATTGATGGTGTTGTGGACCTTGTTCGCCAGATCCAAGACCTTGATTCCTTCGATGTTACCTCCACCACTAGACCCACTAGATCCACTAGTGCCAACACCTCTAGATCCACCATATCCTCCTCCCTGTCATAAGTAAGGGGCCTAACACATTTGTACCCTACGAACCCACCATAGTATTAAATTGTGCGCCAATAGTCTCGTGATATCGAACCACTCCTGAGATGTGTTTCCCACGCCACTCTCAAACATGATACTCAAACCTTATGAATACACACCTTGTCTCGAATTTTGTGCCAAACAAAATACCCCAAACAAAGGAAATATTTTTGCAACCATAGATGTACCAAATGAAAAATTATACCTCGTAGGTTTCGCTCAACTACAAATAATGATACTAACTAGATTATCAAAACGTATCTCAGGGACTAGAAAACTAAGTGCAAGGGTTTGGTCGCCATGTGGGTTAAGATGCGCACCTACAAATCTTCTCCTTTCTTCATATGATGAGCTCTCTCTAGAAGCCAAGGGGTTTCTCTTCCATGCTTGCCAAGATGGGGTATCTCGATCGCAAAGTTGCACATCCTCTGCATGAACCTCAAATCCTTCTTGCAATGTCTACCTCCATAAATCCATCACTCATGCAGCTTCATGTTGTCTTACCAACTCCCTCTCCCAAGCTTCATTATACTTGAGCCGCCTCTCCTCTCTCTCCATTTCTACCGCAAGTTCCACCATCCTTCTACCACGCCAACTTCGTGCCTCATGCCTAGCAGGAGTTTATCCACCATGGGAAAGGCTTCCAAACTCAAAGTAATGACCAGGATCTTGATAGCTAATGGAATAACACACAATAATGATCCTCTAGGATCCCTCAAGAACTCGAACTCAATAATCTATGGGAAAGAATACATATAAATAGTGTATTCTAGGGTGTAACTAGTCAACACTCTACTTCACCAATGATCAACAACACGGGTCTAGGTCAAATCAGCTTTATGTAATTGTTGATATTCCTCCTGGGTCTAAACACGAGGTATATGGTGCTAACTTTTCCTTGATGCATATGTTGATAGTCATTCATACAACTCTACTGGGAAACAACATAATAATGTCTCATAGAGTTCGTGATACAGGTTCTCCTCCACCCATTTTCATGCATCAAACTCAGATCTAGTACCGAACCTCTGAGAAAACTCATCCTCCATGCTTTTAAGACAAGTCTTGATGTTTTCCAAGGTTAGCCACTCTATCATAACACATTTCTCTCACAATAGCTTCAAAAGAGGTCTCGACAATGCAACCAAGATGTAATCATGATTTTACCCTCAATATTTCTTTCTAACCCCAAGCACGTTAGCCTATCACCCAAAGATATGTTGGGCGCTCACTGAGGCACACGAGGGTCAAACCCCTCCTTTATGTGAGCTTCACAAGAGATTTCCACCATTAATGGAGGATTATTTTTAGAAACAAAAGTACATACATCTACTCAAAAAGGTAGAAGATATAACTAACAGATCTACACATCAATGCATCACAGAAGCTAAATAAGCATTGTACAGAGAACAAATAACTAGGTATGAGTAATGATAAGCCAAATAACATGAGGTTTTACACCCATAAGCAATTTTTACATAATAGATCCATGTATATTGATTTAACAAAGTTTTGGTAGCCATATTACATTCAAAGGGGTCATTTCAGACCATATACATTAAACGACAGAGACTCAACTCCGCAAACATATATGATCGAGATCCTAACTATAATTTTCCCCATTATATCCCTTGTTACAAATCTCAATACCCTTATATATGCTTAATGGTATCCCTTAGAGCCCTCTAGCACTAAGTACTCTAAACCCTAGCACTACAAACTCCAAACCCTTAGCATTTTTGTAGCACTTTGTTACTCTCATTCTCTTTCTTTGTGTGTTTACACTCTACACCCATATATATCTCTTGGTGTGTGTCTACACTCTCTCCAGCACCTCTTTAAATAGGATCATCAAGCACCACCATGAATTCTCTCCTTAGCAAATAGTGCGCCAAGTGTCAATGTGGTCCTCCATTGGTGAATGCTTATCCTTTTGCAAACCTTCCACTAACTGTAATGATGCCTCTGGGAATATTCCCTACATGGAATATCATTTTCTTGACCTCCAAGGTTCCAAGATGGCACCTTATCCACTTATCACACCTAGTCAGTCCTCACATTTTTCCTCAAGTGACTCCATGATGCCAAATATGGCTAAGTCCTTTAAACCCTTGTTCTACCTCTCCAAAGATGCCCTAGTTTCACTTAAACCCTTCTTAAGCCCCTTTCTCCTGCGCACTTTTCCCTGAGCACCCTTCTATCTACTGATCCTACATGCATGCCTCTTAGTACTTAGCCAATATTTTAGGGTCCAACAATAAGCATTAGAAGATACAATGTAAATGTTATTTAGTATTTCTAAACATATGTGACAACACAAAGAAATTGAATAAATCTTGTCTTTCCTCACATAAATCACTCATATGTCGGCATTTCAATTACAAATTTTTAACACTATTACTAGTAAAAATAATAATTAATAGACACATAGATACACTAATAACGTACCAATTAATTAGTTCTATATCTATATTTTTTTATATATGATGATTATGTGACAAATATAACCACCAAAACTACTAACTTAAAATATAAATATAAATGATGATAAACATTACTTCAATTTCATCATAATCACTAAATACCATCAACAAGAAACCGGAGTCAACTTTACTACGGTTTCTTCCTTACAAACTTGTCATTTTGTGGCCTTTTCGAGCTCTACGGGATAGTAATACCATCATTTTTTCTAGGGTTTCTTGCCCTTTGGGCACCCCTATATAATGATCCCTCCTTCTTCAATCCCAGTTGTTATAACTATGGTTGGAGATAGTGGAGCTCTGATCAATGGTGTCGCCCTTGAAATGTCCTTAGAAGTTCGTCCCAAAAGTCTTCCATGAGGTAATGTTTCTCCTCCTGATGTGGTTTTACCTATTCCTGATTTTAATGTTGTTTGTAAATGGTTGGAACAATTCTGTCTCATTGGGTATTTTGTGGGTCACATCCCCTCTGAAAGCATGCTTAAATCCTAGGTTAACATGGCTTGGAATCCTCATGGCATCCGGCTTGATAGTGTCTAAAATATGACCAAAGGATTCTTCCTTTTTCACTTCTCTGACCCAACCAATGCCCCCAACATTTTGGCCCGACAAGCCACCTAGTATGTTCGCAACTCCTTGTTGGTCCTATCTCCATGGACCAAAGACTTTGTGGTCTCTGAGTATGTTGCACTTAAAGTGCCCATCGGGTAGAATTTCCTGGCCTACCCTTGCCTTGTGTTCATTTCTTGCATCAGATTGCATCTTCTATTGGGCAAGTGGTCTGCCTCGAACTGGATTGGTTTTACCACGTGTGCCCATAGAAGCATGTTTACATTGAGGTGGATCTTTCTTAAGACTGAAAGAATTTTTGGAAATCCATATGGGAGAGAAGTGTTACTCCCAAAGTAATATGTAGATCAACCTACCTAACACTTTTTCTTGGTGCCAAGCCTCTGATCATAAGGTCAAGGACTGGCCTCTTTATGTCCCTCGTAATCATCCTTTAGCCAAAGCATCTCTTGAACTAGCCAAAAACCTATAGGAGGAAGGTTGGAAAACAACAGGGGTTGGAAAAAAAGAATAAAAATTATAAATTTGTAGTCACAAAATCATGTACTTTAGATATTTATTCATCTCGGTCTCCGACTATTATTTAGAAAGTTCTTGAGTAAATAAAATATTAATTAACCCTTATCTTTTGGTCATCTTGTTTTATTTTATTTTGTCGTTACCGACCTCTTGCACATATATGCCCAGCCAACTTCTGTCATCCCGCATCATTTTATCCTCGACTGGGCACCCAGATTAGTATTGGGGCACCCGTGGGCGCCCTCATCCCACCAAGGGCGCCCGGTCCTTTTGCACTTTCCCACCACTTTTTAGGCTCTTTCTAGCCATTTTGCATCTTTATCTTTCTTGTGGTCCATTTTCGGGTTAATTATGAAATTAGACCAAGAGAACCCTATAAATATAAAGTTATGAGACCATAATGAGGGACCTAACATCACTTACTACTATCACTCCATCTAGAGTTGCATCCATCTATTGTATTGGAGATCACTTGCATCCACATAGCTCCATCATCAAGGCATAAGGCTAAGACATCTACATCACACTTCATAAGGGGAGGGATTCTATTCTATTCCATGCACACATTTTATTACATTTTCTACACATAGTTATTGCTTGTTACTTCACAAAGTGTGACTAACACAAGAGCAACCTAGGGCATGTTCACACACACTTGTACATAGAACTACATTGGGTATGAGATGTAGTGCAGTGCTCAATTAGTAATTCCACCATTGTGGTAGCTGAGGTCAATTCGACCCCTTCATATGCATTATTCTTTTTAGGGTTTGATGTTTGTTTTGGGGTCTTGCAGGTCTTTCTTTCATCTTGGAGTATTGGTGACATCTAGCACAGGAAAATGAAGTTGATGTGACAAACAAAGAGGGTTTTAAACCATCTTCCGAACAAGTAAAGACCAATTTTGAGCTTTTGCATAGGCGAGTACCCATATTACATACTGAGTGCTCGCAGCGCCCCAGAGCTCCTCCTCCAGCGCCCACCCAACTAGATTCTATAGATCCATCTTTTCACGACTTCCACAAAGTCGTTCTTGCTCCTAATTTTTCCAATCACCTATGTGATACTCTCCAACAAACATTTGTTATTCAATGGAGTTGTTTCCTTTTCTTCTTACACTTTAGGGTTAGCATTTCCTTTTGCATAGTTGTTTAGCTCATTTACATTCTTATTTAATGCATTTATCTACTTTATTACAGTTGTTCATAGCTTATATTAACTATCCCCTTACTACATAGTCCATTTTTAGTTAATCATTTTGGTGAACCTGTCCTTTAGAATTTTTTTCCTTAGGATCCACTACAAACCCTCATGGCTAAAGATACTTCTTCTCTATCTCCAATCATTCTCGTAGTTTGATAGTTTTGGTCGTGCCTTTGTTGACACTCCAGCTGATTTTTTTGTTATCAACCTTGCCCTTCGCTTATTCATTTTCCATCTTCGACATAGATCATGAAGCTCTAGGTGATGCTATTGTTGCTTATATGTGTACCATCAATCCTAATGTTTTAGCACAAGTCCTAGATGAGGCTACACAAGCACAAGTTACTCAAGTTGATCACATAGTTACATCTCCAACTTCTACTAAATTTCCAGATGCTTCTCATTTAGCCTCACCTGTTAGTTCTCCGGCATTGCATGTTGATGATCCTCTTGATGTAATATTTGTTCCTACATCTTTATCTGATATTATAGAGCCACAAGCTATTGACGCTTCACTTTCTTCTCATCTGGCTGACGGAGGACTTTCTCCTCCACTTTCATCTCCGCATGATATTTTTACTAGCATTGTCCATGACTCACCCCCATCTATCAATTCTTCTTCTCCTACTATTTCATCTCCTCTCATTCCATCATTCATGCCTATTAGTTCATCTTCTCCCATAGTTATATCTCCATCGGTCACCTCATTTCCTAAGGATGTTTTTGATGCTAGTCCTACCATCATTATGGATATTCCACCTACATCATTTACTATAGCTTCTTCGGCACCTACTCCTAGTGTGCCTTTAACATCAGAATCTCCTCTATCATCTCTTGACATCCCTATGATCACTCACCATGAGAATTTGCAACCTCTTAATACATTATTGTGATCTTCCACTATTCCTTCACAGGATATTATCCCTCTCATGCATGTCGTAGGTCAGTCACAATCTCAGGTCCAATCTCTTACTCTAGCAAGTACAATTTACTATGCTTCTATTGACAATAACTCATTACATGGTAACCCTATTCCTAAGAAGATTCATAATTTGGCATTTCCTAAATTCACTTGCTTTGATGGTACTGGTGATCCTCATGCTCATCTTCTACATTGTCGTATGGATATGACCTCTTATTCTAATGATAGATTATTACTCAAGGCCTTTCAACATAGTCTTACACTGAGGCATTGCAATGTTACACTCATCTCCCCTTTGGGTCCATCAATACTTACTATGACATGAAGGATGCTTTCCTTTGTCATTTCATCCTCAATGGCCCTCAAGTTACTTATGACTACCTACCTACTTTACATCAGGGATTTATCTCATTCACTACACAACATTATATTGCATGCCCATCTCCAAATGCTACATCCAAATGGGCTCCAAAGACTACTCCTTCTCAGCCTATTGAGCATCATGCCACTATTTCTAGTGTGCCTTCTTCGTCAATCAAGAGCCTCCTAAGAAACCACCTACTTCTTCTAGCACATCACATTCTATGTTGCTCAAAGCACAATCTACCCCTAGCTCACCTACTCGAGCATCGACTATGCAACCGCATCATTCAACTAGTCCTACACATTGGTATAGGCCTATTCCTTGGATAGTTATTACATCTTGGCATAGATCACCACCTCGGTTTATTCCACGTGGATCTTCTTCACCTCCACATTCCGCATCACATAGATCTCCATCACCGATGCATTTTGTGATGCCATGACCTTTTTCATATAGTCATCCCTCGCATGCACATAGACTTCATTCACCACCACAATATCTATCTACTATACCACCATTATTAGAGCATAGTCATATGCTTTCATCTCCTATAGCAGATGAAGGACCTCTGTCCTTCACAGTCATTAGATAGTTCATTCATTCACATGCCCTTAGGGGGCATAGCACTTCACATCCCCCCACCTCATCTTAGCATAGTCACACTCATCATCTTTTACACTTTTATACATTCATATCCTCACATTAGGCATACTCATCATACATTCTAGTGACCATTACCCAATGACACACTCTTGTGCTTCAATTCACACTTGACTATTGAGGGATTACTACTACACTGAACCACACACACTGCACTCTAGGAATTATACATTGTGTTTCATCACACATCATGTGTCATATACCATACACCATACATGTTGATCAAAGAACATTGGGAAGAAAGCACACAAGAAGTCCGCACAGAAAGCGAGATCATATTTAAAGGTGCGAATAGATAGGAGAACATGCGCAAGGAGCGAAGTTCACTTTCGAGACTTAGTCATTTTTTCTTATGGAGGTATGTTTTTAGAGATGGCATGCAAGGCACACAAATGAGGTAGGGACGTACGTGCCACGCATTGGCTATTTTGGAGGATTAGATATAAATAACTTTACATGCACACACGGGCCAAAAATAGATATACTATCTTTGTTACTTAACTACCAATAGTCTATTGTAGTGCACTTGCATGTGTGGCTAGTTTTGTAACGGCGCGTGGCTAGTAATAGCATGTGACCTATTTTGAGAACTGATAAGCGGTGAAGGGAAAGTCCCCACCCTTATAAGTATGTAGTAAATTATGTAATAGAGAGATCGACATATACAAAGATATGCATACATAGTGAGATTATGTTGCTGAATTTGTTACGCACATACTACTATTATTTTAATGAAGCTTCTACAAACTTAATATAGTTAATATGATGGAGGATACTGGCTGAATCTAAGTGTTAGTTCTGTGTGTAGCTGAATCTAGTATGTCTTTGATCTCATCATGGTTAATAATTAGCTCGGCTCTCCTTTAGAGATAGATCTACTATGCTCTGTAGAATGATGTGTTAGAAATGGAAGTATATATGTTAAATATTCATCATGCTCACATCTTACAACAACAACCCTAAAGAGGGACCAAATACCTTTGCGCACTTTGGGTGAGCGATCTTTGAGTGAGTGATGTGCCAGCGCGTATAGGGTCTTATTGGATTTGTAACACTAAATTCTAGGCTGCATTAATGGTTCCGTTGTTGAGAACTCTTTTTCAGTTGTCTTCAGGATGGTTCGCGATGAAGACGCATCTTGGTTAACTCTAGCAAGTATTGAAGAGTGGATACATGATCTCGGAGGAAGAATACGCACACAAGTTTAGCACTAGATCTCGAGTTTAATGCACACATATGGGTGGAACATAATCAGATAATAGGCTTTTATATGAGATTTTCTTCACTATCTTTCCAAAGAGAATTATACGAGTGGTTGATTGCTTATGCATCTAAGTGTAATTGGAGGTATCACGCACTTTTCTGGATTCAAGAAGAATTCTAGGCCCTTTATGATGTTGATTTGATTTAGAATCGAGCTGTGGATACGTGGTTTTGTGGTGTCTTGAACAGTTATATCTTGGAATACTCAATTTCCACTTATTCGTGTCCAAAAGTAGCTAAATTCTAGTTTTTACGATATCCAAGGGGAGCTTACCTACAAGGCATTCCACTGGTGATCAAAATCCTAATGGTAACTTTGAATCTGGAGAGTAAACCGATGGCTAACTAAACCTCACCACGCATGGGGCGTGGAGTAGGTTTGGTGAAAGATGTCGACATAGTGGAAAAAGGTAGAGAGAGGAAAGGTGGATTAAGTATAATGAGGTACGTGAGAGGGAGATAGAGAAGTAGCGTAATGTTGCAGAAAGTATGGCATTGAGGAGAGAGATTACTCTTGAAGGATTTGAAGTATATGTGGAAGACATGGAGCCATAGCATCGTGAACTCCCCATCTTGGAAAGCATAACAGGATCCCCTCGACCTCACACGAAGTGCGCTAGTAGAGACTACTTGGGCCGTGAGTGCGCATCTAAATCCACTGTAACCTTGCCTTGCATTTGGTTTTTCAAGCATCTAGTATAACATGCGGTCAACAAACTAGTTCAAGTTAAAGTGAGAGAGTAAGAGCGAGTCTTATAAGAGGCACAAAAATGGGAGAAAAAATGACTTCATTGTTATATGGGAGTACCTTTTCGGGTGTATCATCAACACAGAATACAAGCGCACCAATTTTTGGATTAACTTCTAGGAGTAGTAACACTTCGCAGACTATTGGGTACAGCCATTCGGTTCTACTTGTTGGGACATAGGGAAGTACATATTCTTGCCCAACCCTAGCTACGGAGTTCGGGATTAGGAGGCATAGGTAGCTCTGGTTCAGGTGGATCTGGAGGTTCTAGAGGTAGGGGAAATACATGAAGTTCTGGATCAGGTGGGAAAGGTCTACACTAACCCCAAAATATTTACATGGAAATGTCTCTTTGTCTTCCGAGTATAGGGGTGTAGAAGGTGCGCTTGAACATGTGCATATGTGTGAGATATTGTGGCGCGAAAAGAAATTATAACTTTTGAGAGTAGTGAAAGCCAATTTACTACTACATTACAAGGGTGTGCCCACGGTTGGTACAAGAAGTTTGACCCGATCGGACTGCGTAGATTATACAAACTTTAAAGGATGCATTCCTACAGAGTTTCATATCCCTAAGTTTTTGCAGAAGATTATAAGTGCGCTCAAATATATTAAGCAAGGCACTATTGAAAGTGTCGGGAGTATGATGCATAGTTTAAAACATTGTTATCAAAGATTTCTTATGACATACACGTAATCCAGCATGCACAATGGTTTGTTGAGTGCTTGATTACCCCTTTTAGGAGGACATTATCACATAAGACGTACATTGACCCACGCAAAGCACTTGAAGTAGCCTTGCGTGCTGAGGTAGTTGGAAGCATAGATACTGGGGTGAGCCCATTTTTAGAAGTACAAACACCAGAATTGGTGAAACAGTTAGAGAAACTATAAGTAAATTCATCTCATGAGATACACATAGGGATTTGGTACATAGATTGTAAAGTAGAAGGTCACACAAAGGATAGTTATCCTCATAAAATAGTACACTCGTTGTTAATGGATTGTGAAATATGCCACTTAAACTATGATGCTAGTCGCTGCCCATTATTACAACACGTGATAAGGAAGAACGTTTCAAGTTACTGTAAAATATGTAGGTCCATGACTCATGACACAGAAGACTGTCGGTTGATTGGATAGATCCATGATGCTATAGATATTGGTGTACAATAGATAGGAGTTTCAGATAACTCTAAGGGAAAGAATGAGCATTAGGACTAGGATCACAATCAGTGCGCTATGATCGGAATGAGGGGCATTTTGAAGGCGGTCGTGGCAGAGGTCGAGGATACCACAATGGATTCGAAGGACGAGGCCATGGTGGTGGAAGAGGTGAGTTTCCTCACATAACATGTTATACATGCAGATCTCCGACCATTACAGTGCAAATGTCGTGAGAATATTACATGTTCTTTCTACGGAAAGAACCATAGCTATGAAGAGTTCTCGAACTTATATGAGCATCTGAGTAGGCAACATAAACAAGAAAATAAAGGTGCAAGGATGGTTAGGATATAACACGTTGTTGAAATTCAATGGATGCCTAAGTTAGAGGAGGAATCAAGGGCACTACAAGTGAAGATCATGACCCGTCTGAGGCGGCACACGCCAGAGAAACATTACAACAAAAACCTACCATCACTAAAGAAGAAGTTCTTCATGCACAGTACCCATATCCTGCCTATCAGAAGGATGTTTATCAAGATACCATGGAAGTTCTAAGGAATCTTTAGGGTGAGATACAATACTTAAAGGAGAAAAATAAAGCATCAGAGACATTCCGAACTAATATAGATGACTTGAGAGAAGTGTGCAAAATGTTGCGTAAGGAGAACATCATTCCACTATTAGGGAGTTGGTTAAAAGGAAAAACTCCGCGCGCAAGTACTGAGACTGGATGGCAGATCCTACATGTAAATCTCCCTCCTCATAGCCTAGATTATGACAAGGAAAGCACTTTGAATGTTGTTGTGGATGGGTGGTTGTTGAGTAATAAATTGATTGATACAAACGCATAAGTCAATGCTCTTACCTTAGATGCATGGGTACAAATGGGAAGACCCCATTGCAATCATCCTCTAATGTATTATTCATGGCTAATTAGACTAAGGCCACTCACATAGGAGTTTTACAAGATACATCCATTACCATACAAGGAGCCAAGTTCATTGGAGACTTTGAAGTTTTAGCACTAGCAGAATCAGATAGCTTCCCAGCTCTATTGGGGCGTCCTTGGTGCTATGCATATAATGTTGATCTTCGGTTCAACATGGGCTATATCAATTTTGAGAATAAAGAGGAAAGAGTTATTATCCCTTTAACAGATGGAAATTCCGCGCCCTATGTTGATCCCTTAAGTGAAGAAGATCTGAATAGGATTTATGTACGTGTCATCCGAGATCTAGAGATAATTGAACCAACCAAAGAAGGAATAATTCAGTGGGAGGATGCACAGTCCATTAGCGATACTACGAGTGTTGCATGTGATAATTGGGCTCACAACACTTATGAGTTGGTAGGGCATGAAGTAAAGAGCATATTCCTCGAGGCACAAACCGCGTTATGTCAGGAGGATAGGTAACAACTCGGTACCTTGTTACACAAGAGAAGGGGATCCCATGGTATTCCTACGCACCATGGAAGAAAAATGGATAGACCCACTAGAAAGAAGAAATATGCTAGCATATACACTACATGGGACAAAAGAAGACGCTGGTGGGTGGTCCATAGGGATAATCTTGTCGGATGGAATGAAATTGGGATTGCTCTTACTACTAGGTTCTTTAGGAGCAATGCACCTACTCAAATATGTATTTATCACGGTAATCATCATGTTCAAGCACCACGTTCAGAAGTGTGAGAGACTCTGGATAGAAGGGTAGGAAGCTTTACCACCTTCACTATGGGTGCACCAATTTTATTCCACTTTACAAGGTTGTATGTGTGCTTGGTATGTATATGCAAAAATCCATAGAGAAACTGGAAATTGGTAGACTTTAATTGTAGGAATGGCCCAGACATTTGACTTCTTCTCTACAAAACCTCAGTAGAAGAAGCATTGAAATTTATCAAGTGCTTAACTATGGGGGATAATGCCAAGGCTAAATAAATCCTTGAGGAGTTATTAGATAAAGAAGAATCGGGAGCACATCTTGATGACAAACCAGAGGTGATGCAACATTGTTTCACCACACTTTCCTTGAGAAAGAGAAAGGAAATTTTTTCTATGTAGTGGATGACAAAGAAGTAGATAATCTAGATGTAAACCATTTAGCAGGAAGGCATGAGGTATTTGATAGTGCGGATAAGACCACGCACACCTATCATGAACCAATGAAGACAAAGCGAGTGAATATTGGAGCAGAGCATCTGAGCCTAAGGAAGCAATAATTGGAGACTATTGGTCAAACCTTGAAGTGACAAAAATCATAGAGTTACTAAAGGATTACAGGACCTATTTCCTAGGGGTACCATGAACTTAAAGGTGTGCATGAATCGTTAGGGAGATGAAGATAAAGCTTAATTAGGGTACGCACCCAATTTGAAAACAGACCTTACAGATCGAACCCCAATTTTTGTGAAAAAGTCAAAGAAGAGATTGATAACATGTTGAAATCTAGAATTATCAAGCCCTTGATGAGTCGAATGGGTTAGTCCAATGGTGATCAGTATCAAGAAGGATGGATAGAATATAATATGCATGGACTACAGGGGAGCTGAATGTTGCATTTGTAATCGACCCATTCCCTACACTATTCACTTCGAGGAAATACTAGAAGGAGTTGCGGGCGCAAAATATATTCGTTTACAAATGGGTTCTATAGGTGTCATCGGGTTAGGATTGTTCACGAAGATCAAGAAAAGACTACATTTACTACTGAATGGGGTAGCTTCACCTATATAGTAATGCCCTTCGATCTAAAAAATGTGCCTGTTGTATTTTTGCGCATAATTGTCCAAGCATTCAAGGAATTTATTCACAACTTCTTACAGGTATATTTAGATGATTGGATGGTGTATGGATTAGTTAAGGATCACTGTGACAACCTACACTTAATGTTTGAACGATGTAGACAGTTGAGTATCTCTTTGAACATCAAGAAGTGCATATTTGCTATACCATTTGGGATACTTTTAGGACACATAATCTGCAAGGAGGGTTTGTTGGTTGATCCAAAGCAAAGATTACAGTCATTATCACCTAAGAGAGCCTATCGGTCAAAGTGAGGAGCATGATTTTTGGGTCATACAGGATATTACGAAATTTTATCAAAGGCTATGCCAAATTTCCACACCATTAGAAGAGTTCTTGAAAGGGAAAGGTATGTTCTCTACTGGGAGAACAACATCAACGTGCATTCGAGACATTAAAGGAGAGGCTTACTACCGCGCCTATTCTACGTTTTCCTTTATGGGACAAACCATTTCATGTACATGTTAACGCATTTGGCATGGCCATTAGCATGGTTTTGGTTCAACTCGGATAAGGTCTTATAGATCATCCTATTTGTTTTGTTAGTAGAAAGTCGACTCTGCAGTAATGTAATTACACAACTATAGAGCACGAAGCTTTGTCAATTATCTATGCATTGCATAAATCCGCCAAGATTCTCTGGTTACACCATTCATCTTTTATACAAATCACATGGCATTGAATTATTTGGTAAATAAACATGCTTTATAAGGGTGCATATGTTGATGGGTGCTTTTATTTCAAGAATTTGATTTCACAGTTGTGGTAAAACTAGGAAAAATTAATTCTAGACCAGACCATCTATCAAAAATATAGTTAGGAGAAGAAGCACATGCAATTGAGGATACCATGTAAGATGCATAATTATACATGTTACAATGTGCGCCATTAGAACTAGAGGACATTGTTGTCTTTCTACGCATAGGGATGACACTAGAAGGAATGAAATCCTTGGAGAAGAAACAACTTGCTATACGCGTCATACCTTATATGTTAACCAGTGGTGACTTGTATAAATTTGGATGCGATGAAGTATTGCACCGTTGTGTATTACAACATGAGCACATGAGTATTCTAGAAGAAGCTCATGGTGGAATTGTAGGTGGCCACTATACAGGTGATGTCACAACGCAGTGCAAGATTATACTCACTGGATTATGGTGGGAGACCCTCTATAAAGACTGTAAGGAATATTGTAAGGCATGTGATCATTGTCAACGTCTTGGAAAACCAGGTCAACAAGATGAAATGCCTTTGAGACCTATTACTAGCACCAAACCATTTGAGAAATGGGCTATAGATTTTTAGGTCCTATTTCACCAGCTACGTGCATAGCTAGATCACGCTACATCATAACTTGCATAGACTATCTGACAAGGTGAGTAGAAACAACACCTACAAAGGACTATACAATGGCTACAATAGCCCGTTTTTTATGGGAAAATGTTATTACAAGGTATGGATGTCCTTTAAGTTTGACCAAATGATAGGGCACAATTTTCTTAATGAGACATTCAGAATTTTATTGGATGAGTTCATGATTGCACACCATATCATCCTCGGGAAAATGGAACTCATTGAATCTTTCAACAAAATTTTGAGCCAAACATTGACAAAAATCTGTGATGTTGGAAGAAAGGATTGGGAAGATAAAGTATTTGCAGTACTTTGGGCATATAGAAAAACATACAAAAGGTTAAACAAAGCCACACCATTTCATTTAGTGTTTGGCGCAGAAGTTGTTCTTCCTATGGAATTTATGTTACCTTATTTATGTATTACGTGCCTTTGGAGGTCTAGGTGATGAACAAGCTTAGAATAATGGATTGAAAAGACTATTCAAATTTGGATGAGTGACGAGCCATAGCATGTTGGAGTTAGATTCAAGAAAAGGCCCGATAGAAAGCATGACATGATTGAAACATAAGGGATAAGAGGTTTGAGATTGGACAAATGGTACTCCTCTATGACTCTAAGTTCTTGCACCATCCATGAAAACTTAAAGTACATTGGTTAGGGCCGTATGTTATCACTTACATCCTTGAAACATGCACTTGTCACTTAAAAGCACTTGATGGAACACGACTACCCGATTACTCGACGGGAGTAGGTTGAAGCCCTAGTATAAATAAGCCTTCTTGGTGTTTGTAATAAGGCAGTATTGCCATTTAGATTAGGTTTTATATTTTACATTCCGTTAATGTCTTTCCTTCACATAAGGAGAAGCAAGGTGAGTGAATATAATCATTGTATTGCAGAGAATAAAAGGAGCTTGATGCTTTGTTGAACACAAAGACAAAAAAATACACAGTGGAAGACATGTCGGTGTATGATGATGCTGACGAGAAGCTCTTGAAGAAGATTGGAGTTTACCAATCGTATGAGCTCCCTTACTTCGGGAAATATGAGCCCTTATACCTGTGGCTCATGAGAAGAGTGCATGCAGATTTTTTCTACTTTGCATGACGCTGAGCCAGAATCTCAGCCGCGCTAATCTCCACGGTAATGGGATTGAAGGGCACATGAGAAGATTTGAGAGATGATTAGATAGACAAGGCTACAATATTGGAGACTAGAAAGGAGTTGGGGTACACAAAGGGTCCACGTGGCATGGATATAGATAAAATAAAGAAGTATCCAGTTGTACAAGCAGCCGTACATCTTGTTACGAAGCTAAATGACCAGGAAAGGTGGTCACAAGTGAATACCATATGGCTGCACATTTCTAAAAATATGTCTAAAGGGGTAGTCTACAAAATTTCATGTTACATTGCAGAAATTATCATTGAGGAGGCACGCATGGGAGGAAAGATCAGCTTTGGAGCTGTTCTATTATCACTAGTGTTCATGGAGATCGGAGTACCTGATGGACCAAAAGAGAAGATATGGGAGTATCCCATGGAGCACAAGTCACATTCTAGAATGCTTCAAAAAGTACTTGTGTGAAGGATCCATGACAAAATAGGTCAAGCAAAGGGTTGAGAAATGGTACGATAGGCTCGCGTGGCCTTTGAAGAAGAATGGCGCATCCCCAAGGACTTTCCTTCGGTGGTTGGAAAGGTAATTCAGTTTGTTGTATACCAAAGCACTTTTGCATAGTGCGGTTTGCCATGAAGGATGGAGCATGGAACCCTTAGTGTAAGTTACCATATGCCTTCACAACAAGGTACTTACAAGCGTTAATGCACAGGTTCTCAGATGCGCGGTGCTTAATGTTCAATGTAGACAAGGTAGATTGTGACTACCACACACTAAGAAAAAAATATGTGTATCCAGGGTGGGGTGTATGTATTAAAAGGCTCATTTCAAATGTATTGAGCATTAAACTAGTAAGTTTGGCTATGGGAGATATTGGAGCAGCACTGGTGTACCTCTAACTAAAGCCAAAGATGGAGAATAACAAGTATGTGGAAGATGAGTTCGCACTTCCAGAACCACCGAGGGGTAAGCATACAATGGAGAACATCCTAGTGCCTAAGCCCACAAAGCCAATTGAGGTAGAGGATGAGGAGGATGAGCACAAAGATAGTGGTGGTTTGGAACATAGAGGTAGAAGACATCCTACGAATAAGGATGAAGTTGAGTGTGCCACTACACCACCTCAGCCACAAGAGGGGGATGATGAGGACTTGGATGCATTCCAAGGAGAGCACAGATTTAAGAGGGTGTTTAGGAGAACAAGGACCCAAAGTGCTACTCCAAAAATAGTGCGCAAATCACCCATAATCTCTCCACAGAAGGAGACAACCGCAAAAAGGAGAAGGAAATTGAAGTTGAATGAGGAGGCGGAAGAGTCAGAGGAAAGCGCGCCTAATTCTCCTACACCTCCGGAGAACATAGAAGAACAAAAAGATGAAGAAATGAAGGAAGGAGAAGATGAGGAAAAGGGAACAAATGAGACAACTACTGTGGATTGCTCAGGATGTGGAGACACAAGTTCCAAATCTAGAAGCTCAAGTTCCTTAGTAGCCTAGGTCTAGAAGAACGAGTGGAGAGCACATTCCACTAGTCATGGGTTATGCCGAGGATGCAAGTAAAATTGTTCATGCCTGGTTCTAGAGCACACTAACGCAAAAGGAATTATATGGCTAGGAGTTAATGGATGAAGATATGGCTACAGTGCGGACAAGGAAGTAGTTATCATGGTCTATGCACACACACATGGATGAACCCAATTTTGATGTGTGTGACGAGTCATGCGTATTGAGGAGGTTGAAAAAAACACATCATGCTAGACACATGACGGTAAAGCCTACTGTCATGTCAGATGAATAGGTGAGCAATGCATTGGTGAAAGTCTCAACAGAGGTGGCAAGGAGGAATATGGACAAAGCTGCCACAATTAGGGTGCTCAGGGAAGAGATTAAAACTAAGGATGGGGAAATAGCATGCCTAACATAGGAAAGAGACTTAGCACAGAAGAAGAACTCTGTATTTATTAGCATCGTAGAGGAAATTGGTGATAATGTCATAAGAGCTAGGCCACACTTAGAGCCAAAGGTACCAAAGATGTTTCCTTCAGTGATACACTACGTAGGAAAATTGGTGGACCTAGTGCTTGAAGATGAACTTTGTGCATGCCAGTGCCAAAAGATCCAGCGTAAGATGTGGAATGAGAGAAGGATTCAGTGATGTGAAAGATTACATCCTATGAAGGACTACTACAAAGCGCCGCAAGAAGAATCAAGAAAGCATACCAAGCCTTGAACATCTCGCACATGGCTCTAGAGACACTCATCAACATAAAAACCCTGGAGGAGAACAATGAGGTCCAAAAAGTGATGAAGGATGAAACATTGGGCTGCGTAGAAAGGTTATCAATGGTTAAACAAAAGCACGAGGCCCTGCAGCAGCCCAAGAACCACACAAAAATTAGTTGGAAGAGCTTGGGAAGCTCATTGCACTGTAAGATGGATTTCTTTGGAGGGAAGGATGACCTCAATGGACAACGTTGTGTTAGTCTTGAAGAATGAGAAAGGGAGATTGTGAAGGATGAATTGGAGTCCATTGTTGTGGAAATTCCAGAAAAATCGGAGGAAACACTCACTTTGAAAGTGGCAGACCTTAGAGGCCAAAATAAATCGGGAATACCTTGAATTAGTTGTTCAAAGTTGTAGAAGAAGAGACTGCAGATTAAAAACATTCGTCCATTTATCAAAATTCTTTCCATTCTTCTATTCTTTACTTCAGTTTTGGAGATGACCATTGTCGGGGTGACAATAAAATTAGTGTGGGGTAATGTTGATCAGAGAACATTGGGCAAAAAGCACACAAGAATTATGTGCGGTAAAGTAGGTCATATTAAAAGGCACAAACGGATAGGGAGAACACGCGCGAGCAAAAGTTCAAATTTTGGGACTTAGCTGTTTTTGCTCATGGAGGTCTATTTTTAGAGATGGCGTGCATGGCACACAAACAAGGTAGGACGTGTGCACCACGCATTGGCTATTTTTGGAGGATTAGCTGCAAAGCACTTTGTATGGACACGAGCCAAAAATAGATCTACTATTATTAGTTAACTACCAGTAGTCTATAGTAGCGCACTTGCATGCGTGGCTAGTTTTGTAATGATGCGTGGCTAGTAATAGCATGTGACCTATTTTGAGAACTGATAAGCGGTGAAAGGCAAGTTCCGACCCTTATAAGTATGTAGTAAACTATGTAATAGAGAGATCGACATATACAAAGATATGCATACATAGTGAGATTATGCTGCTAAATTTGTTACGCGCATACTATTGTTATTGTAATGAAGCTTCTGTAAACTTATTGCAGTTAATATGATGGAGGATACTAGCTAAATCTAAGTGTTAATTATATGTGTAGTTGAATCTAGTATGTCTTTGATCTCATCATGGTTAATAATTAGTTATGTTCTCCCTTAGAGATAGATCGTTATGCTCTGTAGAATGATGTGTTAGTAATGGAACTATATATGTTAAATCTTCATCATGCTAACATCCTGCAACAACAACCCTAAAGAGGGACCGGTACCTTTGCGTGAGCCAGTGAGCACTCGGTCAAGGCCGAGTGATGTTTCAAATGCATCTAGGGTCTTATTGGATTTATAACACCGAATTCTAGGTGCATCAATAAATTCTCCATGTTCGTCTACAACATTGTGCCATTTCCAAAGTCCTATGTCCTACATTATACTAGTCCTCACCTTACGCATTTTGCATCATACACTATTAGGCTATTCACACATATTGTCTCACATCATATATATAGGCATATATCTTACATCATACATTGTATATCCCCACATTACTCATATTCTACACATATTATACACTACGTAGCTCGTCACCTCCCACTTTGTTTGGCTATGTCGAACCAACCCTCGAGCTCGTTAGAAGCATCTCATCACTTCGTATTGAGTGGGATATTTCCCATCCACCTTGTCGATCCATGATTCGAATTCCTATCCTCATGGACTCTTCCATTTTCATTGGCTCGAAATGAGCTTGTAATGTTGATGCGTCCCGAGCTATGCCTCACCTAACGAGCTCAACTCGGTGTGCAACTTTGGGTGAGCCTTTGGTTACCTTCAACAAATACTTCCAGAGGTATGCCGAGTTCCTTGTGTGCCTCCACGAGCTCATTAGACTCTGATGAGCTCGTCACACCATGTGTGTATTGTTAAATGCCATCTTAGCTTGAAACTGAACTAACTTTGTCGAGCTCGAGCATCCCATGGTTAGCTTGAACTAAAAATAACTGGGATCTACAGGACTCATTCAAACTGAGCTCACCACATGATCTTGTAGCTCATCCAAGATTTGTATTGAGCTCACCAAGTAGCTCATCAAGCTACTCGGTGAGATGGCTCATCCAATGGTCTATTCGCTACTACAAACATGATCCTACCATGATTTTTTCACCTTCATGACTCCTATCAAAACTGAGGAGTTAAAGGAGAACTAGGACATTCTAAACACAATTTCTCAATTTTAATATATTTCCCACACTCATGGCGGAAGGTGAGCCCATAAGCCAACCGCACTACGAGAAAACTCATTAACCCCTAAGACCCAAAATGGAAAACACACCGAAACGATCCCAAAATTTCCCACAACTCCACAGATGTTCCTTCACCACAAATTTTTTCATACTAAGCATCTAAGATGTTTCATGAAGGGTTCTCTCGATCTTAGGGTCCCATTGGCCCACGTTGTCTAAATTTTTCCTAGGGGCAAAATTGGGTAACAACTTCTTTAGCCAGAGTGGCATGAGATCTCCCAAAAACTCGCAGTACAGGATATCCTTCTACACTCTCTTCCTTGAGATGGATCAGGGGCACATGTTTCATTTACATTTGTGTATTTTACATTTACATACTTTCATACACATGTGTCTTTTACATTGTGTTTTTACACATACATACATACATATTTGACTACTTGATCACTTTCTCCTTGTAGGTCCGACTATATGAGAAACAAACAATCAAATGGGGGTAATAACGTCAACAACAACACTTCGTGACAACACACGATTTACTAACCATGCATGTACATTACACACCGCAACAACTACACATGCGTTCCATCGTAGGTTCACTCTCATCACTTTTTTTTGCTCATTTTTCATCTTTAGTTTCCACGATCCCCCATCTTTTTATCACTCCACACTTTGTATAGTCCTTTAACGCATTTCAACTACACTCTTCATGGACATCAGCATGCATATCCGGCTACTTTATGTTACCAAGCTTTCCTCTCACCAACATAAATTGGGGAAAAATGTAGTCACAAAATCATGCACTTTAGACATTTATTTATCCCAGTCTCATACTACTATTTAGAAGGTTCTTGAGTGAAGAAATTACTAATTAACCCCCGTCTTTTGGCCATCTTATTTTATTTTATTTCGTCGTTATTGACCTCTTCCACCCATATGCCCAGTCAACTTCTGTCATCCCACATCATTTTAGCCTCGACTGAAATGCTCGTGGGTGCCCTAGTCCCACCAGGGGTGCCCCGATCCTTTTGCACTTTCCCACCACTTTTTGGGCTCTTTCTAGCCATTTTGCATCTTTATCTTTCTTGTGGTCATCCTTTTTGGGGTTAATTACAAAATTAGACCAAGATAACCCTATAAATATAAAGTTATGAGACCATAATGAGGGACCTAACATCACTTACTACTATCACTCCATCTAGAATTGCATCTGTCTATTGCATTGGAGATCACTTGCACCCACATAGCTCCATCATGAAAGCACAAGGCTAGGACATTTGCATCACACTTCATAGGGGGAGGGATTCTATTCTATTCCATGCACACATTCTATTAAATTTTCTACACATAGTTATTACTCGCTACTTCACAAAGTGCGATTGACACAAGAGCAACCTAGGGCATATACACACACTTGCACATAGAACTACATCGGGTGTGAGATGTAGTACAACGCTCAGTTAGTAAGTCCACCATTATGACAGAAGAGGTCATTCGATCCCTTCATATGCATTATTCATTTTTAGGGTTTGATGCTTGTTTTGGGGTCTTGTAGGTCTTTCTTTCATCTTGGAGTATTGGTGACATCTAGCGCAAGACAACAAAGTTGATGTGACAAATAACGAGGGTTTCAAACCATCTACCAAACCAATAAAGACCGGTTTGAGCTTTTACATAGATCGGGGTCCCCAGATAGCAAACCAGAGCACCCGCAAGCACCCTAGTCCTCCTCAGAGCTCCCGTCAGCTAGATCCTCTAGATCCATCCTTTTGGGACTTCTACACAATCGTTCATGCTCCTCATTTTTCTAATCACCTCTCGTGACACCCTCGACATGCATCCGTTATTCAACCGAGTTCTTTCCTTTTCCTTCTTACACATTAGGGTTAGCATTTCCTTTTGCATATTTGTTTATCTCATTTACATTCTTATTTACTGCATTTATCTACTTTATTATAGTTTTTCATAGCTTAGATTAACTATCCCATTACTACATAGTCCATTTTTAGTTAATCACAATCCAAGGCTTTTGGTTCAAATGGTCAACGTGAGCCAGCTATTAAAGAACAACCCCATAGCTCGCAAGCTAAGGAGCCATTTTTCGCTAATAAAGAACCAACTACTTTGTCAAATCATCTTTCCAATTACCAAAATACTCTAGCATGCCCAAGGCGGCCTTGGTTCTCATGGACCAGACAAATTCTATTTCTAATGTCACCATGCCACAACCATTGTCGTTGTTATTAATAGACAGATCATAGGGGCCATACAAAAGGCCTCGAAGTCCTCCTCGTGTCTCTTGGGATCATAGCCCGACACGTAGTGTGGACTCAACAAAAGAGGAGTACAACATCAAATATGTCGGGTGGAAGAAAATTGAATTGCAGTATTTTTCAGAAAGCATAACTCTTTGCTCAATTCCTACAAAACCAGATTCGACGCTCTTAATGGCTTGGATGCTAACATCATGGCTCTTGACCAACATCTCCCATGAATTTTTTATCTTGGAATGTTCGGGGTCTTACAGACTCCTGTCACAAGTATGTTGTTCGTGAAACTTGACAAAGATTTTCCAATTTAGATGTTTTGTTTTTGTAGGAGGTGAAAATTATAGGTTTTCAGTTATAGGTGGTTTGTAAATCCATCTAGCCTGATAGCTTGGCCTTTTGCAGTAATCATGAAGTGGGGCATGGGGGTTTAATTTCCCTTTTTGCTCCCAAATGACAACCCTTTTGATTGACCATGGCATCGACCCCACCAATCGTGCCATATGGGTCCTATTTAATGTTGATAGTCGCCCTTTTGGCCTCATTAATATATATGCCTCTAATGATGTGGCCGAAAGGGTCAATCTTTGGCAGTGGATAGATTGCACAACCATCGATGCTTATTGGGTCATAAGTGGTGATTTTAATATGGTTGAGTCACCTTGCGGCCACCTACCGATGAGGTGGACAACTGGTGAAAGGGAGGCGTGGTTTTTCATGTGTAATAAGTTTGGGTTTTATGACCCTAATGCTTCTCACACTCCCACTTCTAAAGCATGGTTCACTTGGTCCAATCTTCGAGGAGGATCAGATCGTGTTCTTAAATGAATCGATAGAGCCATGTTGTCATCTCAAGATTATTTTGATTTTGACAACATTTATTCTCATCCAATGGAGGTCATGCCTGACTTTGTCCTTTCGGATCACTCCCCCATTCAATTTTGTATCACTTGGCATGATAAACATGCTTTTTGTCATAAAGGCCAATTATTTCTTAATACTGCCTTGATGCAACATGGGCCCACACTCAATCATATCAAACATGTGTGGAATTTGGCCCTCAGCCTAGTCATTGTCAACACTTTCATCCACCTATGCATGTCAGCTAGACTCAATGGTGGGAGGACGCTATGACTCAGACTACTAGATTCCTCAGAATATACAAGGCAGATAGTTAGCCAAAATTAGATGTCGCTCATACTCCACCAACACTTCTACTCTTAGCCGAGTGGTGGTGGTACTTCAAGGAAACCCCTTCTCTGAAACTCTACAACTTCAAGTTGCAATGCTTCGCCAGCAAATTCAAATTGCTTGATAATTACAATGCTTGGGGAGCTCAAATTTGTGCCCACATGCATTGGCTTAAAATTGGTGATCGAGTTTCGAAAGAATTATTTCTTCTCTCAGAGCCAAAAATCCTTCTTAGAAAATTTGGGCCATCTTTGATGGTGAAGCTAGGGTCATTGACCCCCAACTCATGCTGCAAGCATTTGTGCGACATTACAAGCTAGTCTTTTAGGCTCAACAACCCTCTGCCAACCGACAAACAACCCTTAAACAATGTTTGGTTGTTGTGTCGTGCAAGCTTTCCCATGCTTAAAAGGTGGTTTGTGACTGAATGCTCACCATTGATGACCTCCACGATGCAGTCATGCAAATGGCCAATGATAAGGCTTTGGGATGTGATGGCTTCCCTTGCGAATTCTATAAAGCTTTATGGGACTTAGTCGGTCAAGACCTTTTCAAGTCTATCTCGAAGGGTTTTAAGAACTAGTCATTAGGATCATGTATCAACAAATGGAATATTAAATTCATCCCAAAACCAGGGGATCCAAAGCAAATTACTTGTTGGCCGTATCACTTTGTTGAATGTATCCTACAAAATAATTTCCAAAGCTCTGGCTATGTGGTTACGTAATATTCTCCCCATTGTTATTCAACCAAAAACTGGGTTCATTCAGGGGTGATACATCTTAGACAACATCATAGTTGTTTAGGAAGGCATGGAATGGGCCCGCAGATCCAATTAGTCTACTATGTTCATAAAAATTGATTTTGAGAAAGCTTATGATTGAATTGAATGGCCGTTTATCCTTGCCATGCTTCAAGCCCTTGGCTTCGGCCCCATTTTCATTCAATCGGTCAGAATGCTATTTGCAGATGCCTCTGCCTAGATCATTATTGATGACCTCAGTTATGAGTCCTTAGGATTGTTTCATTCCATTCAAGGGTGCCCATTATCGCTTGTGCTCTATGTTCTTGTTGCCCAAGGTTTTGGGTATCTATTGGCCCACGCCAAAACCCAAGGGCTCGTTAGGGGAATTTCACTACCTTCTGCGACCAATTCTCAATTGCTCAATGGTCACTTTGCAGATGATTCCTTTCTCACACTCATTGAGAATGAATCCAATATTCACAATGCCATGCACTACCTTGATATTTTCTGTTTAGCGTCGGTTCTTCCATTCAATGACAGAAAACCTAGTGTTACCGACAATCCTTCCTCCCAACGCCCGATTGGCTGGCCTCTTTTGAGTGGAAGATTCTTGCACACAACAAAATGTTTAAATTTCTTGGCATCCCTTTTGCCTTTCAAGCATTGTTGACCGAGCTATGACAATATGTTATTCAACGGGTGTCCAAAAAATTGGATTATTGGATTACTAGACCTTTGTCCTTGGTAGGAAAATTCCAAATTTGTTCTAAAGTTCTGGCGGCCACACACGTTTATTACTCCTTGTGTTGGGTGCCTTCTAAAGCCTCTATTCAGAAGCTGGAGAAGCTCCTCAAAGCCTTTCTTTGGGCCAACGCTTCCACTGGAAAAGGATTTCATTGTGTTGCTTGGGAGATATGTTGCCTTCCCCGCATGGGGGGTTGGGCCTTATTGACATTCAACACCAAGGGCGGGCACTCTGTGCGAAATGGATTGTTAGATGCATCCAAGGCCAAGAAGCATGGAAAGTGCTTCTGCGCCATGACATCGAAGAAGGATCACCTTATGGCTGCCTGCATGGAAAGGTTTGGGGTTTATTAACCTCCTTATTGCTTCGGTGCTTGTTAAAGTTGTTGGCACTTTTGTGCTTAAAAACATTTGGAAAGCATGGGAGTGCATCAAACCATGGCTTCACTGGAAAGGTGGCTGATTTTCGTAATGGGCTCTCCATTAACCATCATTCTCTTTGGTGGTCACCAATATTTCAAGCTCAGGATAAGTGTTTCACATACATCCCAGGGATTCTTGCACTCAAAATTTTCAAGCGCGGAATTTGCACCATCCAAGATTTATTTTGTAAACACTCTCAATCCTGGTATTCTTGGCTTGAGCTTAAAGCTCGGTTTTGGCTGACCAACCAGGATCAGGCTAGTATTACTGAAGTGCTCAAGTCGGTCCTTGACCATATGTTGCACAAGATTTTTGTGCGCTCCTCTCGCCCTTGGTGGATGGATTGGAAATGGTATGTTGATACCCCATTTCACAATTATTCAACCAGTAAAGGCTACTGTTGGCTTTCGCCTCATCTGCCCATGGTTGAAAAACTCAACACTCGATGGGGATTCATTCCACTTCGTCTTCCTAGAGTAGGCGATTTGACACTATTTGGTCTATCTATGTGGAGCCCGAAATTGCCCATTTTCTCTAGTGTATTCTGCACCAAGGTCTTCTAGTGGGGTCTCGACTTGTTCAAATTGGGGTCTTGACTCCCAAGTGCCCATTTTGTGGCCACTTGGAAACTTTAATGCATCTCTTCTGGTTTTGTCCGAAAGCACAGCTTGCTTGGAATTGGATACACTCATTTTTCTTTCCTCTCAGACCGCACTTGTTTTACTTGGCAAAATATCCTTTTAGGAGATAACCCCAAACTTCTACCTATGTTCACCTAGATTTGACATGTTTTCAAAGGGGAAATTTTGTTTTGGATATGGAAAGAAAGAAATACTTTTTCTTTGCTAATTTTGAAGTTGATCAGCAATTTTCAGTGTATAACAAGTCTATTGTTATCTCCAATGTGCTATCTGCAGATTCAAGTCCAAGCTAACAAAGTTTCCTTGGAGGTGGACCACCTATAGAATTTGTTGCGGCACAGGGGGGATGCCCTGCATAATGTCGCCAGAGCCATCCTCACCATCTCGGTGCTCCTCGCCGTAAGGATGTGGTGGTCGTTGCAGCCGTTCTCAATGATAATCTTTCAACCTGGGCTTGTCGCTCACCCCGCCCTCAAGAATGAAGGCATCATTCACCACTAGCTCGCCATCAAGACTAGGGGTGTCCCTTCCGCTCGTCACAACTCGGGTGGGGCTCATGTGTTGCCCGCGACGCACATGTTGGATGGTGGAATCTGCGCCCGCCGCCACCACCGCCCTCAGACAAGTTCCCGCCTCTCTCTCGCCATCCCCACTCGGGGGAGGTGGAAAATGAAGAAGATAATCCCACTTTGGTTGGGACATTAGGATGCCGCAAAGACCTCCCGAGTTCGAGCCGGCCGGATGATCATGATCCTCTTGCTTCAGGAATATTTGTTGTTGTTGCTTAATTTTGTGTTCTAGTGGTTTCCTAGGCATTGCCTAGTTTGTTTGTTGTTCTCCTAGGCTCGACCTAATTTGTTTGTGGTTTTGGGGTGTGCTCTCATACCGCCCACTTTTTCTTGAAGGCTATCTTGTATCTTATTGCATTAATATAATATAAGATTTATTTTCATACAAAAATAAAAATAAATAATTTTAAAGGTCACATTTTGTATTAATATTCCTTGAGCTTTAGACTTACAACTATAAATTCCATAGCAAGTTTTTGGGCTGCCACTAAATGACCCTTGTTTTTAAAAAATCTTTAGTAGTTTATATGATGGGGATCAACCCTTTTAAGTCCGATTTATTGATTTAATCTCATCTTCCCTCTTGTATTTATTTTTAGGAGAAAACGGGCCTGGCAAATACTTAAGTCGATACTTAAACCTTGTTAAAATCCAAGAGCACAGCACAACAGAGCCGAGCTCTCTTTCAGCAATCAGAATTGGCTATGTTACTCGCTGTTGCTTCCGCTCCCGCTCTCCCTCCTGTATCATTATCATTATCATTATTAGCAAACACTAAATCGAGTGCCAAGCTCTCGCATGGGTTTTTGTGTTTGTGTTTAAGAAAGACAAGGCAGGGGTGTGCAGCTAGTGCTACTAATCATAATCATAATGGCCAAGGGGACGGAGCACCGCCTTCCTCTATTGTATGCCTCTCTTTCTCCTCTCCTTTATCTTTGCACTTTTTGATCCAAAATTATTAGTATCATACAATCTCTAACTGCAACATTTTCGAAGGACAATGCCTGCGCAGGCCATCTGAATCTCTAAAGTTATAAAACTCATTAGAGACCATGTACTGAATTAGTCCAATACTTTTTGTGGAGCGAATATTTATAATCACTTCCCTAGCCCAAAGTGTGGCCTGTATATTCACCAGGTTGAAACAATTGATGTATGTGTCCACAAGGAGGAGTTTCATTCAACCGAGGAATCGGCGAGAAAAGGAATGTTATACATTCAGGCACACGGTATTATGCGGGGTTATGTATTAGATTAGAGGTTATATATTGGAGGCTCTCACCAATATCGTCCATCACTTGTATTAGGCTTAGCTTCTTGGATTGTGTGATCCAAAAGTTCATATTATATTTTAGTCTATAGTTTATTAATTTGTATTTGGTAAAATAAACTAAATCTTAATAAGCTTTCATTAAGTAGTCGTGTAGCTTGGTTATAAAAGCAAAGGCTTTATATATAACTATTTTGTAATAATGAAATTCGATCAATGAAGTTCAAATATTTTGTTTTATCTGTCATTTCCTATAGTATTTATTGGTCTATTAGTAGTATCAATGCTAAAGCTACCTACCTTGCCTACGAAGGGAGCCATGCCTAATGCATGGAGAAGATGAAAAAATGAAACATGAGAGGAGATTAGATTTGTGAATTGTCAAAGGGCATTTCAACTAGCAATGGTACGTTGAGTGTATAATGGAAACACCCAAGGGGATGTGGCGAAGATATGAAAATTGAGGAAGCGAAAAAGAGGGAGGGATTTGAAATTTTCAACCGGACCAGTTTTGGTCTGGTTCAGTCGGATCTGAGTCCAGTTCCGATTTTTAAAACATTGCATAGAATTAATGATTGATGAATTGAAACCTTATGCTGTCTACATGAATCAGAGGGCTCCAAACAGAAGCAGTACTTTAGCACAAGACCCAACTTGATATATCTAAAAAATGTCGTTTCCTTGAAGAAGCAGAAGATAAACCTGGCCTAATATCAGGATATGTGCTGGATTAAAATGTCATAAAAGTTTTAATCCTAGCCACTTGGCTTCCCTGCACTCCCCCTTCAACTGTATTTGTAAATCTCTCAATTTATTCACTTATTCCATTACTAAATTAAAAATTTATTTGAATTTCAAGTTGATTTAAGCAAATCTCAAATTTCTCTACTATTTATTTCGACAATCTACTTCCATAATAAAGTGAGAAATTATATCATGCCATAAAACACAGTGCATCAGAATTATATTGTGATCACACTAGACCAAAATTCATTAGATAGGAGAATAATCGCGCTTCAAATTTCATTGTGTCATGAACTTTATAACCTAAAACACCTCCTGAATAGTAGGGAAGGCAGACATTCACATTATCTTTCTGCATATGCAACAGCATAGTCTTGCCTGCATTACTCAAATATAATGGTGGTCGAACTCGGTGTCTGCCAATCAAAAAATAGAAAACTAATCAAAACCTGGAAAAGTTAAACAGGAAAAAAAAAAATCTCTGCAATCCAACCAAATAACAACCCACTACTATATATGACACATTGCCCTAACAATGAAAACGCTAAATAGCCTGGAACATGAAGATGATGGATCTGAATCTTACCACACAATTTAAGGCCTAAAGTTCTTTATAAGGTCACCAATACAAAAATATAGGCTTTAGATACCACCCACCAGTCTATTGTTCATTATAAGGTCACCGATAGAGGGGAACAAATTTCATACTAAATGAAAAGTATTCAGATAACCCCGCACAAACATACCACAACACCCAACTCAATTTATCCACCATCGTTTCATTGAAAAGCAGATAGGCATTACCCAGTATATAGATAAATGAAACACAATGTAGAATCCTTAATACAGTTATGTTAGACTCTACTCCAACAGTCAATTCAAGGGTACAGTCCCAAGATCCCGTTACACCATGAAAAATTCAATATGTTACAGAATTACCAAACCTAAGATCTCATTAGCCTGATACAGATTTATGTAGTACCATTAATATTACACCCTAAATTTGCTTTGAAAATATAAAAGACCAGGCAAATACACTCGCCTCGTCTTTCAGCATATGCAACAACGTAGTCTTTCCTGCATTGTTCAAGCCTAGAAAAAGAATCTTTGCCTAAAAAGCTTGATCTTGAAAGAAAAAAACTTGATCTTGAAAGAAAAAACTTGATTTTAAAGGAAAACAATTGCACAAGGGTTTTGAAGAAAAAGACATGGACAAGGATTTTGAAGAAAAATACAGATCTGTTACTTACCAAAAGGGCTGAGAACATGTACATCCAGTTGTGATATGAAACTCTTTGGAGTGATTCTTCTATTTACACGCGGATCTTGTGCTCAACCTGCAATTGACCTCGCCCTCTTTGGATTTCTGTAAATTGTGAAAACGCTAAGAACAATATAAAGCCAAGGAGAAAATAAATCGAAAAAGAGCAGACAGTGAGGGGTAAGGAAAAGTGGAGAAATGGATTGCTGTATTTATAGAAAACGTAATTGAATCGAGGTCGGCTGCGGGTTTGCAAAACACAAAAAACGTCTAAACGCCCGTCAAATTTAACCCCTTGATGTGAATGACCAGAGGTTCTTTCTCATAGGGGCAACACCTTTCGGCGTAATTATTTTTTATATTTTTAATAGACATGTACGGATGAGTATACAAGTGTGATTTGCTGAGAAATTACATGTTTTGATAATTCTCTATGGATTGCTGTTGTATTACTGCGGTACAAGGTCCAAAGGGCATTTCAGTTTTGACGACTATCAGGCATGAAAAACATTAGATGAGTGCGGATATGGATGAAGAAATGAAGATGTGAAGGCATTGGAAATGTGAAAGTTTGGAGTTTTGGCATGCTGAAACCTGTTTTACGGGCAACCGTACACTTCCCCAAGTGTTGATCGATGTTTGCTACTACATTTACATTTTTGTATGAACGTGTGGGATTTTAAACTTTGGGCGTGAATGTTACTGTTTCATTTTTGTTAGAAGTCTGACATGGGACAGGTGTGAATGAGGAGGAGGTGCCAAGGTCAGAGAGCATGAGTGTGAAACAGACTCTGTTTGACATTTTTATTGATTCCGTGCAAAGGGTATGGTGCTCCATTTGTTTGGCTTGGCATTGACAAAACTGCCATTTTTTTAGAAGTATTCTTATGAAAAGTGCAATATTCATAGCGTGGAGCCCACTTATAGGTAAAATAATGCTATTGCTATTATGCACAAAATATTACTGACTATGCATATTTACAATCCTATTTTGAAAGCCAATAGAAGGCAAGATTGAGTTATGTAAGACTTTTGCATTTTATATTTAATTAGGATCCATAGACAAATTGGTTGTAAGACTATTTGAAGGCTTTATAAGTAGAGAGGTCACAAGTCCAACTCCTAGTTCTCTATTTTGCATGTAGTGCAAATTTCACAGAACTAGCTTGCAAATGTAAAGTACATGAAAGTTTTTAAACTTCAAATATCAAGTGATTGCCTAGAAGAATTGGTTAAAAAGTGTTCGATTGAGATATTGCGTGTGTAGGAGGTCAAGAGGTCAAATATCATCACCTGCAAGGTCAGTTTTAAAATACTTTTTTAAAGTGCATATAGCCTACGATTATGAAGTTTTGAGTCTTGTTGATGCCTTACATGAAGATAGGCACAAAACCACTTGTCTTGAAGGTTTTGGCTCATTTTGAATCCATTTTAAGCGTTAGTTTCTTGTTTGGAGTCTCCTTGTGAGTTTTCTAGTGAAATGTATCAAAAATCATTTTGAATGGAGATAGAAAGCTTTTATTGTATAATGGGTGCAATCTTGATAGTACCCGACATCCAAGACTTACTTTGAATTTGAAAATGGGCAGTTTCTATTTAAAAACCATGGTCAGAACACCATACTTTCTTGTTGCTGGTATTGTTAGAGACCAAAACATAACATCCAGTGGTCTATAGGGCCATTTGGATTGACTCAAGCTAATAGAGCTAGAAGACCCTATCATGAGTTCATTACTATCTCCGAGATCGGGTTTGATGTTGTGGCATTTTTTGGATATATGTTGGGAATTTGATGTTATTTCGTTAATGTCCAAATTTTGGTTTTTCTTTATCGATTTCATAGTTGAGGAGCAAACCATGGATCTAGTGGTAATGATGCATATACTTATCACTTCTTGATTGATACGGGAAGGGTGTCTTGATTAGTCTTTGGGTGATTGTACATTATTGATAGGGTTTGTAAGCACCGAGTGTTTGCAAAGTGGACAAACTTGCTAGGCATCAGTAAGATGTGCCATACTTGGGTACAAAATAGTTATTGAGACAAAGATGAATGTGGTTGGGCATTTCCATGACGATGTTCATATTGTCGTATAGGTATAGGTATCAAAGGGATGGCGAGTGAGGAACATTCACCACCTTTGTGTTATGAGGCAGGCAGGGTTTGCAGAGGCACAAGACATAGAAGGTCAAGTTGTGGTTGCGGTAGATGTGTCGACATAGGTTGATTAATACCAAAAGTACAAGTTGTAACGCCCGCTAAAACAACCCACTTGAGACCTAAGAACAACCTAGGATTAGTTAGGAAAATTATGGAATAATATATATTTTTGAATTAAAAGAGTCTACAACTGGGTTACAAGACAACAATTGTCACTAACAGGCTCCGAACAATTCTAATCCATTAGAAAATACTTTTCTTTTATTAACAATTATTAGAGGTCATAAGGTCCAAAATTTAGGGTTAGAAGGTTCAATTAGGTTCAGAGGGTAATTCCTCACCATACCCACTCTCTAACAGGCTTAAAGTTTCAACTTGATTTTTCTCACACTTAACACATTCAAAAATTCCCTAAATCATTCCCATTGGATAGGAAATTTCCTCACCTTTCCATTGATATAAAGAAGTCCTCCTAACTCCTCATATTTCTCAAGTTATGGGCCGGCGGGCCTTGGGGTGAAATTTTTCCCCAAGAGTGGGCCTGTGTGGGCCCAGGGTGAAAATTTTCCCAAAGGGCGGGTCAAGGGCGGGCGCGGGGAGACTTTTAGAACATTTCGCGCGGGGCGGAAAACTAACTGCGCTCGCGCACCCGCGGGTCCGCAAGTCCACAAGGGACATGTGGTGCTTCTCAAGCCAGCGCGGGGAGAGCGGGTCGGCGGGAGACGTTTGGGAAAAAATTTCCCGCACGGGGCAAAAGCCAACATTGCGCCCGCAAGTCCGCAAGCCGCAAGGGACATATGGCATCACCTAAGCCAACGTGGGGAAAGCGGGGGCGGGGAGAAATTTTGTTTAACGCCCCGAAGGGCTAAGAGGGTAACATTGACCCGCACCTCCGTTGACTCCTCATGCCACGTGGCAGCTCCTGATTGGCTGCGGGTCGGGACGACGGGGAAAACATGGAAAATTTTCCCAAAATTTTCAAACACAAAAAGGCAAAAGGGACCCATTTCGTAGCCGATGCCTCGTGACGCCACGTGGCATCACCTGATTGGTCGCGGGTTGGCGGGGCTGCGGGGAAGACTTGGAAATTTTTCCCAAAAGTTTTTTCCAGATGCGCTAAGTTTAAAAAGGGGTCCACCCTCCGCCAACACCTCGTGGTGCCATGTGGCAGCCTCTGATTGGCTGCGGGCCGGTGGGGAAAATTTAGAAAAAATTTCAAATTTTTTTTTTAAGTGCCAAGGGAAAAATTCGGGCCGTGGGCCCGTCAAGGAAAATTTTTCCATTTTTTTTTTTGACACCAAGGAAGAAAGCTTGAAGGCCATAACTTTTGATAGAGAGCTCGGTTTTGGGCAAACGAGGACTTTCTGGAAAGCTCTCGACGTCCTCTTTGCACAAAGATCATTAATTTTTGATTTTGATAAAGTTTAAGGGGTCAATTTTAAGAAAATGGCCTGCAAGCTTTTACAGTGCAAACTGGTAAATTTTAACTTGTGAGATTTATTCAATTTGATCTTCTTCCTCTCTCAACATGTCAAATAGACATGGGGACATGTTCTTAGATGGATTTAAGGAAGGATTCAAGATTCAATTTGTCTAATAGATTTGCAATTTGAACATTTTCATTTCTTGACAACAAAATGATTGCAAAACGGTTTGAGCCCGATTTTGCCAAGTTTTGAAATATTTCCTCTTAAGTGTCTTTGTCTAATTGGATTCGTTTAGGGCCTACTACTTCAATTTAATCATTTAATTTGTTATTTTATTGTTGCAGGTTCGAACTGTGCATTTTTTTGTTTTGATAATTGCCAGTTTGAAATTACAAAAAACAGGGATCAAATTTTAATGGTTCTATTTGCCACTTTCTTCTTCCAAGTATTTAGAATACGTTCCAATTCCAATCTAATACATTAGTTGATTTAATCAAACCATTCGAAAGCCAAAATACAATTCTGATTTCCAGTCTTAACATTTTTCAAGGAGAACAGAGCATTATATTTTTCCTCACACGCATTTCTTCTTTTCAATAGAGATTTCAAAACACAATAGATGATCAATTTCAATACAACAATACAGATTGAAAAAGGTAATGCAATCCTTTATTGATTCCAAAATACAACATTACAACCTTTCTTCTTTTATTCCTTCCAAAACATATATTATATACATAACAGAATAATACATTTTCTTCTCACGTGTTTCACTTTACCACTTTTCAAACAGGATTTCATAGTGAATGCTAAACACAGATTTCCAATGGAATAACAACATATGGACAAGACAAAACCACTTCCATTAATTTAAATGAACTCTTACAACTTCCTTTCCATTTGGTTTCAAAATGCAACATATAAAAACACGTATCATTCTTTCACATTCTTTCCAAAACAGAATACAGAGTATAACTCTTTTACATTTCAAATTTCCACTTGCAATCAGTACAACATCTTTCCATTACAAACATTTACAAGTTCATCCACTTCAAGTGGGAAAGGTTACAATGAGATTTCATTTCACAAGGGACTGTCAAACTGTCTTTTCTCAGCTCCAGAACAACAACATGCATACTCCTCATTCTTCCAATTTGATCACAACAAGAGTAGGGGAAAGACAACGCTCTCCACCCAACCAAGACATCCAATGAAGAGGAGAAGCCATCCTTCTTCATTGGCCCCCGAGCCCCAACCACAATGCAATAAAAGATGTGATCCAACTCATGGCAACAACAAGCTTCCACAAACATACAAACAACATTTTCACAAAGAAACACAGTCCCAAACAAAATGTAGTTTACAACTACATTAAAACATGACAAACAATACAAAGGCTTCATCAAGCAAGCCAAAGGAGCAAGAAGCTATGGGGGATGCTGCTTATGCCTCCCAAAGGGAAAATGGGTATCACCACCTGAGAACAACCCACTATATATATATATATATATATATATATGTATATCATTTCAAAACCCTGTCATGCCCTTATGCCTCCCCCAAGTACCCCTTATTCCTCACATTTTCTTATGTCTCCCCAACCTCTTATGGCACCCCATAACGAGTAAAGAAATGCAAGTTATTTCTTTGTAAGGTGGAACCCAAATCCCAACTCCCTCCACCCTTATACCTCCCTAAAACACACTTGTGCCTCCCACAAAATAACCCCATAGTCTTCTCCTACACCATTCCTAGGCCATCTACCCAACAACCCACAATATACCAAAGCATTCACAAGAACATTTACATATATACAAGAAGAGCATTTCAAGAGCCAAACTCCTACCTCTCCATGATGGAGTTGTTCCAAGTTCCAAAACAACAAGCTTTATCCCAATGCAAGCAATCCAAAATAGCCAAGCACAAACATGCAACAATTTTCTAAAAACTTCTTCAAGCAAGAGCTCCCAAAACAAGCAAGAAAAATTTGCCCAAAATGAAGTCTCCAAAAGTGAAGCAACTCAAAACAAGGCAAGAAATTCGAATTTTATAGAAGAGGAAAGGGAAGAGGATGAGGTAGATTCATGTTGGATGCCACATCACACATCCTCAACCCCAACCCCAAAAGTCAACTTCATTCTCCAATGCATAATAAATAAGTGGGTGAATAATATGATAGATTTACTTACACACTCAAACAAGTCCATACCCCATAAGGACTGAAATTAAATTATGTAAGAAAAGTGCAATTACAACATTCAACTTGACTTGTAAAAATGCATAAAAAGGTCTAAATTTAACCCTCCAACCATAGGCAAGGTTGGTATGTAAATTTAAGAGGTATGAGACAAGTTTAACTTGTCCCACAAGCCTCCAAAATCAGCCTCCAAGGACAAATTTGAATTTCTAAGAAGGTGGAGTGTTTCACACTCAAAAGTTAACTTACACATCACTTACAAGGTCACTTACACATTACTTACACATTCTTACAACACTTTAAAACATGGCCAACAACTCTATTAATTACATTCTTATGACATCTTTTAATTAATTAACTAAACAATATGATTACTCACAATATTAACACCACATTAAATAAATAATGAAAAGGGTAAGTGCACCACATAAAACACATGCAAAAATTAAACAAAAGGGACCAAATAAAAGAAAAAAAAAAAAAAATCCCTTGGTCACATTTAAAGGTGATCCCCCCCATGGGAATCCCTAACACAAACAAACACACACAAAAAAAAACATATTGCCATGGTGACCTTGTTGAATTCATCTAGAATTCCAAAGTGGTTGGTCTCCAATCCCCGATGTTTGTTGTGATATTTTTAACCTGCAAAAATACAAATACCTCCTTCGGCCTCGTGGCCATATTAGAATGTCCAAAATAATATAAATATAATTAAAAATCCAAAATCATCTAGATATATGAATCACAACAACATCAAAGCAATCTAACAATATCATTTATAGTTTTATCAACAACTATATCATCATCCAATAATTTTCCATTTCTAGGTCTACTCACAATATCTAAATATCACAAATCCGAACAACATCCATCATATAACCATGTCCAACAGTATAACATCATCAACATATAAAATGTCTCTAATAATCATCATGCATCATAACTGAATCAAGTCAACAATAATCCATGATCTAACATTTAACATCATACTATAATAAAGTCCATAATCATGTTCATAATCTAATCAAGATATCATGATTAATATCAAACAGGTGTCAAAGGGAAGTGGGCACTACACAAGTGGCTAGTTGGTAAGTCATGCAGTTTTGCTGGATAGCTTTAGAGTCATAGTGCTTTAGTCCTTTTGTTGTGCCCTTCGGATCAAGGGGGTGTTGGTATGTGTGATCCAAAAGCTTTTATTATATTTTTTTCTATAGTTTATATTTTGTATTTAGTGAAATAAAGTTAATCAACTTTGACTAAGATGGGTAGTTGTAGTTGGGTTGGGTGGTTATGAAAGCAAAGGATCTATATAGCCTTTTTGTAATGATAAAATTCGATCAATGAAGCCCAAGTACTTTGTTTTTATAGTTCACTTAGTGTAATATTTACCGATCCGATAGCCCTCATAGTAGGAGATTCCTTGGAATGGTTTTTTCTTTAAGGAATATTGGATTAATTGTACACTTACCAAGCTTAGAAATCTGACTTTATAAGGAAGAAGAAAAATCCAAAAATACAAAATTTCGAGAAGTTTGGCTCAAAAAAGTATACACCAAAGTTGTTCCATGGAGTTTCGGAATGGGGGACGACGGAATGGGTCTTAGAGATGGGGTACCAAGGGCCTAGGTTTGGGGACGATAGGGGGATAGCGACACACACACACACACATAGTACTTGAAAAATTAGTTATTAAAAATGTATAAGGAATAACAAATGAAACTTTGAAATACTAAACACATTGCATCAAATATGTAATGTTCCCAATGGGACTATTTTTGCTCCTAGTTGGATTTTAGGCAAATCCCAAACTCAAAATTACAGATTAGAGAAAATATGGAAATTTATTTAATGCAGATCTGAATTTAACCTGAAAAGTGCGACTAGGGTAAAGTGGGAAACCCAAACAAATCAGCCAATAAAATATAACTTCTCCACTCCCATTTGATCTACCAATTTTATAAAGCCAAAATATGAAAGAGCATACATATTTTTAATACACAAGAACGCTGAAATTAATTTATAAAATCTGTAGACTGGTTGCCCATAAAAATAGATAAAATTAATATCTCTGAAACCCCAAAATTTTTGAAAACAAGTTGATTTGATTTATAAAAATCAGAGTAAAATGCTGCACTCAAATAAGATCTGAAATACCTTGAAATACATCGGATATGCCATAAAAGTGGGTCGCTCCACATGGATGAAGGGCATAGAAAATAATAACTTTCTCTCCCAAACCCTTGCCAAAAATCTGCAACTTCCCCTTTATTCAACTGCTGGAAATAAAATGAAAACACTGCTAATCCACTGAAGCACAATGGAAACCCTTGTGTAGAGAATCCTCACAAACTAGAGGAAGGGTTTTCGTCCTTCAACTAGGGCTCTTAGAGGGTTTTCATCCTCAAGAGTGAAAATGCAAGCAAACAATGCTTAACATGTAAATATGAAATTAGAATAAACAAGTGATCCTCTCCTAAGCAAGTCGACTTTCTTATATAGAGAAAATGACCCAACTAACCTCTCTCATCATCCAATCAGCTCACTTGCCTCATTTAATGTTTTCCACTTTGTTTAATATTTTCTCTTGCTTTCATTTAATATTTTCCCATATTAAATGCTTTTCCCAACAACTTTTCCCTCCTAATGCAATTCACTTTTTTCTAGGGAAATACATTTGTCCCATGAGCTTTTACACTTTCTAATCATTTTTATTGCCCCTAAGGCAAGTCGCATTTCTCCTAAATAAATACAATTTATATTAAGTGCTTTATCATGTATTTGCCTTTTCTATATTTTATTTTATTATTAAGTTCATTAAATTATTATAAGTGCTTTTATAATGTTTACTTAATTTTTTAAGCACTTTATAATAAAGTAATAGAACTTAAGTCCCCTTGTGTTCGTTCCTTAGCAAATCTGGGAGACAAAATAGGCTAAGGGTCTTCGATGGGAAGGGAATATTACAGAATAGTGAAAATGCGAAATATCAATATATATTAATATTTATATTCAAAATGATGATTACATTCAAAGTTCAAATATAATTGGCCAATGGCTCAATGCGATGAAGACTGGCACTTGCTCTAACTCTTGTTGTTACTTGCTACTAATGTTGCCCTCTTCCTCGCTAATGCTCTCTCTCCTTTGCTAATGTAATTGCTCCCCTCTTGCTTGTTAATGCTCTCACCGTCTCACTCTTGCTTGCTAATGCTCTCACCCTCTTACTCTTGTTTGCGAATGCTTTCACTCTGCGTTGAATTTTTAATTGTGATTCGAGAGGGTGTAAGTCTTATTTATGGTTCTTTTTGGTGTGTCTAGGGGTAGGTGGCCCCATTGATTATTAGGGTTAGGGGCCGAAAATTATGAAACAAAATGTCTAAAAACAAACAAACTTTTAGATAGACTTTATGCCACCGGGACAACTAAGAGTCTTGGGGATGGTTGGGAGTCTCTAGGATGGATCGAGAGACCTTTGGAAGTCTCTCGGGACGCCTAAAAAATGTCCTCTCTTTGAGGGAAACCTTTTGGGGACATCCTTATCTAGCTAGTGTCTATGGGGGCATTTCCCACTGTCCCCAAGTCTTGGAGACATTCCGAGTCTCCGAGATGTCACTTTTGGGAGGGGGAAGTGTCGTGTAAAAATATCATATATCATTAACATGTATAAAATTTTAATTGTAAAAATATCATATATCATATTATATGTCACTTTTGGGGATGGTTGGGAGTCTCTAGGACGGGTCGAGAGACCTCTCGGAAGTCTCTGGGATGTCCCCAAGTCCCAAAATGGGGGGACGTCTAAAAAATGTCCTCTCTTTGAGGGAAACCTTTGGGACATCCTCATCTAGCTAGTGGCTACATGGGGAACATTTCACCGTGTGTGCCCAAGTCTTGGAGACTTTTCGAGTCTCCGAGATGTTACTTTTGGGAGGGGGAAGTGTTGTGTAAAAATATCATATATCATTAACATGTATAAAATTTTAAGCGTAAAAATATCATATATCATATTATATGTCACTTTTGGGGATGGCTAGGAGTCTCTAGGACGGGTCGAGAGACCTCTCGGAAGTCTCCGGCACGTCCCCAAGTTCCAAAATGGGGGACGTCTAAAAATGTCTCTCTTTGAGGGAAACCTTTCGGGACATCCTCATCTAGCTAGTGGCATGGGGAACATTTCCCAGCTGTCCCCAAGTATTGGAGACGCTCGAGTCTCGAGATGTCACTTTTGGGAGGGGACGTGTCGTGTAAAAATATCATATATCATTAACATGGAGAAAATTTTAATTGTTGGGACGAGAAGAGCCAATTGGTTAGGATGCGGATTTGTAGAGAAATGAAATTTCCATTAAAAAATAAAAATAAAAATGCGTGCCTTAGATTGGACCGATTTAGTGTGCTTGAAAAATCTGGAACCGAAGTAATCTATGCTAAATTCGGTAGGATTTGATAACTATGATCAGTTGTATTGAGTTGGGGAGATGGAGTAGTGTAGTAGTCTTAGCTCTCATAGCAAGGGATTTCTTGGAATGGTTCCTTCCTCAAGAAGTATTGTATGGTGTAATGCTACCTTATGGGTATTCTTCATCTAGTGTATTGAATATTAGTGTAAATTGGTACGTGTAAGAAAGGAATACTAACAAGTAGACTCGGCCTCCAAAGGACATGCTGGAACTGCAATTTTGTTTTATGGGGGTGTTGGGAAGGAAAATTGTTTGTGAATGAAGCATGCTACCTTACAAAGTACAAGTTGGATTGGTAGAATGGGAAATGAAAGGTAGGCATGAATTTATTTCACCACGTTGGATTCACCAAAAATGTATGCAAGGAAAACTAACAAGTCAACCTCACACACAATCATCCAGAGGTCTGCTGGAAAATTTTAAGACTTGGGTATTATGTTGGCGCTGTCTCTGGTCACGGTCTCTTTGATCCCAAAATTGGTTGGCGGTCTCAATTTGTTCGTTGAGGCCTTGGAATTGTGGGATGAAGAAATGTGGAATGGGAGTAGATTGAAGGACCAGTCCTTGGATTTTTGGTCTGATGTTATCTTGAATGGCAGGCTTGTTGGCAAGACCGGGATGCCTAATATGAGGGAAATGACCAGTTCTGAAGTACTGCTCTTGCCTGTGAATAGTCATTAAATCAAAGAAATAGATACATTGGAAAAACGAAGGATAACCATAGGAAATACTACCAAAACTAGTTTGGAAGGTAAGATTAAGAGTGATAGAGTAGACCAGAACGGAAAGACCTCACTAAAGGACGTTTTGGACAGGGTAGCTAGTTCTGAGAGATGGGAAGGGTAGCGAGTTCTAAAAGTCTAATTTAATCACAGGAAAGTAAAGTCTATGTTAGTCAAATAACGCATAAAATCAAACCAAACAAGTTATCTATGTATGCTAAATTGCTAAAACAAACAAGAAAATAGACAAGCAAACTAATATCTGGTTAATTGATCCTTGTTCTTTCAAACAGTAAGCACCCCAGGATCTAATTGCAGAAATTACAAGAGGAAAATCGATGTTCCACTCTTTTTAGCTTATTCCGGCTTTTAAATGCAAGCAAGCAAACATGCAAAACCTGCACTCACAACCTACCTGGAAAAATATTTCCAAGAACAAAATAGATATCTAGAGAGAAAGTTTTCCAGAACATGTAAAATGAGTTTTATGTGCTAGAATCAATCTAAATCTCAAGAAATCATGCTTGTAGCAGTTTTGTCGTAGCTAAGTCATCAAGTAATACACTCTAATGATGCTTGTGAAAGTTTAAATGCAAACACAAGAAAGCTTGATGTGCTATGCAAGCTGTAATGCAAATAATCAGAACCATTTCAACCTGTATGAGCAAGTTTCTCTCACACTTTTTTCTTATGTTTTAGCGATGAATGGAACTAATGTGAATGTCAATAATATGCACTAAACTAATATGCAAATCGGATGAGAATGAAATCAGCTGAGAAATGTACAAAGACAACGATTGCAATGTATTTTTTGTTGTCTTAAATGATGCCAATGAAAGATGAACACAAAACGAAATGCTCTATGAGATAATTAAGATGCAAAGTTGAAGTTGCTAAGATCAAGGACAAATCAGAATTGTAGAAATCAGCAAATGCAAAGTTTTCAAATACTGCAAGCAATGCAAATGGGGAGGCCAAATGGTGTATGAATACCGGGATATTAAGGATGTCAAAAACAGATTCGAGAGCTTTTAAATGTAAAGAACTGTCTTAAAAGATGCAAGGGTAATAAACAAGAGAGTTTCCCAACTTTGAGGTGCAATGCTATCTCCAAATGAATAACTTGCAAACTCTTTGGTGCTCAAACTCTATGAGTATCACTGAAAACCAGACTCAGATATAATAAAAACAGAGAGATGAATGTGACAAGAATGTTGCAAAATGTGAAGAAGAGAAGCAAGATCATCCAAATGCTATAAGGGATGTTTTAAAAGGTTTTTCTGAGCTTTTGTGACTGAAATGATATGAAAACAGACCTATTAGAAGAAATCTGTAGTGTAGTGAATGGTGAACCTAATAATGCATTGTCTATGCAAATAAGTGTTTGTGTGAAGATGGATGAGACCAAATATGGTTGGAGATTGAGAAATCAAACCTGCAACAGGTGAGTGACAACACTTTTGATGGAAATCAATCAAATAAATGGGCTAATGCAAAATTATTTAGGATGTAACTTAAACAATGAGACCTTTTTGATTTCTATGAACCTTAGGCAAGCTGAAAACTGCACGTTTGTGTGTGTATGAACAATACAATTGTTCATACAGATTTGTAATTGAAAACATAGGGTGATCTGAACTCAAAGTGATGCAAGGAAGCCATGTACAACTCAAAACAATCCTAGAACTGCTGTATTTTGTCAAGGAACTATCTAAAAATGAAGAGACACAGATCTAGTAATTTTGTTAGACACTTGGCAAGCATGTAATGAATGCAAAGATAGGAGAAAGGCTAAGTATGCTTAATGGAAATGAGTTTTATATGTGGGGGTGTAGAGGGGTTTGAGGTTACTATCAATGAACGATACTACAAGATAGTACTTGAAGCTCTCAAGCCCTTATTTTGAAATGGAAATATGCAAGAGAATTTGTGCAACTAAAACTGCATGAACTACCTCCAAATCTATTGTTGCAATGCCAAATCTGAAGATGACAGACCAAGAATAGAGTAATGGCAGAGCTAGAGGGCAATGCCCTAAAAGGTGACTTCTGGAGGGAGAGTCTTGCATAAAACGTTGTAAGAGGACAATCTAGAATATTAAAACTACTAATAAGATGATAAGATGATTGAAATAGCAATGAAAAAGACATTATGACAACTGAACAGGGCTGATCATTGCAAGGATGGCAAATAACTCACTTTTCCTATCCCTCATGACCACCAACACACTTGAATTCATAGACATGGGAGTGAATGGGACTAGTTGTCATTTTCTAATGGACATGGAAGTGAAATGACCCTCTAGAGATGCCCATGACCTTTCCTTTTCACTTCCTTCTCTTTTCATTTTCTTTTGAGTGCTAGGCATGGCTATCGGTTTTGCAGGGTAGGACCACAAAGGTGTTGACCGTCATATTAATATTGTTATATTTTAGTGGCCATGTTATGTGGTTAATGATTGGATTGTCAGTCATAGGTAGTAATGACTCTTGTTAGTATGTTTGGTTGTGTTAACCAACAACCCATTGGGTCTTTTTGTCATATGAATAGAATGACGTATGTTGTGGAAATGTTGTCGAGTACTAGGTCCTCCCTATACTGAAAACTTGTAATAAACGCCACCTAATTACTTGTAAGTTGTAATTGATATTATGTGGTAGTGTAGTTTCTCTTTACCCATTCTAGTGTAGTTGCTGTTAAAGAACATTGGGTCAAGTTTAAAGTTGGTTCAAAGTGAATGTCAATTGAAAATACTTATAGTTGATGAGGCACTACATTGTCTTATTAGATTTCTATGCCAAAATTAGCCGTCAAATACGACAAAAGAAATTACAATGATACAAAGAGTTTTAGAAGAAGACGACCACTACCGTGACGAGAAATAATCAATGTTATTGACTCTAAACAAAAGTAGAGAAGAAGACAACACGATTAGGGAAAGGACCAAGAAGTTATATGGCCTACTTGAATGATGGAGCAACGAGAAAGACAAAAAGGATGTGACATGCAACCAACTCTAAAAATTTGTGAAGTACGGAGTAGAAGTGGGAGTTGAAGCGATAACCAAGGCTAAATTGCAAGTAAAACTCGAGGTAGAGGTGTAGCCAAAACTAAGAAAGAGTTTAGTTGGAACTTGTGGATCCTGGGCTACTCATGAGTAAAGAGTGGGTTAGGTATTGCCATATCCCCTTTTGAGGAAGGGCGCGTGGACATTGGCAACCAAGTTGGGTTGGAGGGTGTTGCAAGAGTATCAAGGGAAGAGTTCGAGGCATCTGCACGACAAGTTGGAGGGAGTAAAGAAAAGAAGGGGACTTGATAATGGGTAGGATAGTGTATGGATCCTTGTCAAGGACGACGGTCGAACATAAGGATGTTTCCATGTTAGGAGAGCAGAGGAACATCGAACGCAAATTTTCTTAAGGGGGAGAACCTTATTTGAAGAGCAACATCGAATCAACCTATAACTAGAGCCATGGCCATCCATCAACTCCATCTCCAAAAAATAAAGGTCGCACAATTTAACCGGCAATGAATCAAGGATCATATGGCATTGCAGGCATGTGTTACAATTTGACCGCCAATGGACACATAGATGAACGTCTTTGGTTGTGATGCTTTTCAAGTGGCTATTGATTGGTATACTGATGCAACAAACACTAATAAGGTTACATGAGAGAAATTGAGGAAAGCATTTGAGAATGAATTTAAGCTCCTCATAGATGACAATGAGATTGTTGTGGAAATTTGTTATACTTAGCAAGGTAAACACAAGAATTTTGGACTTTATAACAAAAGACTCAAGGAAATGTTGGGAAAACTTGAAAATGAACTTGTTGATGGCTTGAAGACATGTCGGTTCATTGAAGGTTTGGTACCCTCGTTGTGGATGAAGATGAAGGTGCTCCCACCCTTGTGTTACGAAGATGCATACAATCGAGCCATGGACATCAACGTGTAATGTCCCCATTTTCGGGACATTACTGATATACAGGTTCATCTCTTTTATTTGCATTGTAACCACTTGGTATGCCTAGCGCTACAAGTGGGAGTCTCTTTAGTTAGTTTAATGTGCATATAGGTTAGTTACTTTTATTTATTTAATTAGAAAATAAATAAAGTGCACATAGTCTTAGTATTAAATATTTTATTATGTTTTCCTTCCAAAAGGGAAAAAGTCGGTCATTGGATATTGCACCCCTTAGTTCTATAAAAGGAGGTCACATTTCCTTTAGAGGGTTATGTTGATTGAACTTTGAATTTACTCCATGCTTGGAGAAATGGGATGTATGCCCTAGCTCTTGCATTGTGCTCTCTCATTGTTAGCTTCATTTGGATCCATTATTGAAGAATATTGAAGACTCCATTGTTCTCTCCATTGTGCTCTCTTGTGTTGAATGTGTTTATGCTTGGTATATTCATTCTAGCATTGGCGACTTGGTCTTGGGTATTGACGCATTTATTTGGAGGAAAAATCTGCATTTTTGTGAAGGGTTTGAGATACTTTGTGACTGTTATTATTGCTGCAATTTATTAGAGGCAAATCGACTTGGTTTGGGGTTTGATCTATCATGTTTTGAGGTTGTTTATGCTAGATCTATTTGCTGCTGTGTCTAATCAATTATTTCAGATCAAGGGCTGATTGTTTGAGTGTTTTGGAAGGGTTATGTGAGTTGGAATTAATTTATAGCATTTATTCTAACCCTAGCGACTTGGAGGCAGATTTCGGGGGCAGTTTTGAGTGGGTTTTGGTGATCAGAAAATTCAGTTTTGTAGTTCATTGGAAAGCCCTTCATTTCTACTTTATTTTGCATTTTATTTCATGCAAAAATACCAAGTATTGAAGAAGTTATTAATTTTTGAAGTTTCAGCTGTTCTAAGTGCAATTTTATTTATTATCTGCTGTTATAAAAATCAGATCTGAAAAAGGTTCGAATGGGATCAGTTTAGCATTGGTTTTGATTATCTTCATAATTTTTGGAGCTAATTTGATGCCCTAAATGTGTTGAGCGACCTAATTTTTAGGGTGAAATTAGGGTTTTATGTTGGCTGTGCAAAAACTGATTTTGGGATATTATTCTTCATATTTTTGTGGCCCAAAATCCAAAGTTTGAAGATTTTTGCTTGGATGGTTAAGCAAGAAATAATTTTGGAAGATTGCAGCAGTTGGGGTGTAATTATTAATTATTTTTAGCTTTTAAAAATCTGATTTGAATGTGTTTAAATTCCAATTGTTTTCTTCCAATCTATCCCACCACCTTGGCTAGTTCCAACCCCATTTGGGTTCGAAATAGCTGACATTGGGATATTTTAGGTTGAAGCAAAAGGGTTTACCCATTCTTTGCTTAATCTTGACAAGTACTTCTCCATTTTCTAAATTGTCTTAAGGGGGGACATTACAGAAAGCAAGAAAAGGTCATCCAAGATTGAGAAGACGCAAAGAAGTTGACCTTGATTCCCGTGATGGCAATGAAATTGAATCGGTGAGATCCTAGAGGAAAAACATGCTCCGAATGATAAAGGAACTCAAACGAGAGACAAAAATGAAGGAAATGATCTCTGATGTATTGATTGGAAGGTAGAAAGTCATGTTAAGGTGAATTGCCCAAAAGATATGCTTTGGGAGATTTGGCAAGTTACATGGAATGCACTCAAGGGTTGCCCAAATAATTGCAAAATAAGAGTGGCCAAGTATTGTTCACACAAAGAGAGCATTCGACATCACCTACTATGCCGCCAAGAAATACCAACGTTAGGATGATAGTGTTGGTGGGAGTTGAATCTAGTATGACTCCCAAGGACGACCATTTGTACAAGTTTGGGAGTGAGTACAATGATTGGGGACATTTCGCAAGATATTGCCTTAATCAAAATAAAATTGGCCTTCCCTACTTGGAATTCTCTACTTGAACAAATTTGTAGATGGCGTGAGTTTGGGAACTAGAGTGATGGCAATTGTCTAAAGCAAGCCAACATCAATATGATTGATTTAGTGAGGGCAAAGTGTAACATACCGCTATTTTCTAATCTTGTCTTCACGACAATTTAATTAATCCAGTAATTAAAAAAAAAGAATACTAATGGTTGTTTATTCGAATTTATAATTTGACCACCGGTACTTGGTTATCCAAGTACTTAATTTTGGATTAAGTACTTGGACAAGTTAGATACCACCGATTGTTATTATCTAACGCAAAGTCTTATTATGAATCGGGTTTCAGTTTTTACCTATTGAAGGAGTTGCGTGATTTGGAAAACTATTACAGACTCATAATCATTTTTTTTAGTGGGCTTTTGATGGTTATAAAACCTTTACGACTAAAAGCCTAGTTGAACTGCTTGTAATATTAACGTGGCGACTTGGTAACAATATTACGAGGTCCTATTTAATATTAATGTTATTAAATATTGGGGCATAATGCCACACCATTGAGTTGAAGGTAATGGTTGAGGTATTTTTATTTGATTTCAATAATTAAAAAAGGTGATGAAACACCATGATTGCATGAAATTGTCAAAGGGAATTTTTTTGTTGGTAGAAGTCAATATGGAAAAGTTAAGAAAATGCCATGATATGGCAATAATAAAGTTGAATGGTTTTATTAAGTCCACAAAGTAGACATTCATGTTGAAAAAGGGAAATGGGAATTATTTGGTGCATATTCTTTTTATTTTCCCTCCCACGTAGATGAAGGCTTTATTAGCTGTCCACTTGGCATTTTTGGATGAGCAAAATTTTAGGGTTTCTCGAGATTTGCGAAGGAAAGTGGAGATGAGAGTCAGTTGTTTGTTTTGCATTTCATTTTTACTTTGAGTTCCCTCCTCTCATGGAGGAACTCTGCCAAAATTTTTCAGCATATGTAGAGGTCGACTTGCTTAAGAGATTTGATTTTTATCACGGGGAATGCAAAATTTTTAGAAGTTTGGTGGCAAATCTAGAAGGGTTTGGAGTAGCAGAAGGAAAAAGGGATTTACAGGCAAGGGTTTTCTTCCTTGCTCCCCTTTGTTTTGATTTTTAATTAGATGGGTCTCTCAGCTTTCTCCATTTTCGTTGTGGTTACAATATGATGAAAATTTCGTGATTTAGCTCCTTTCTTGATTTTTGTTTGCTGCATATTTTTCTTTGATGGTGGGTAATTTGTGTGGCATTACCAAATTGATTTGGGTATTTGATTTGTTGGCTGGAAATGAAAATCGATTGGGTATTTAATTTGTTGGATATGAATAAAAATTGATTTGGGTATTTAATTTGTTGGCTGGAAATGAAAATCGATTGGGTATTTTATTTGTTGGATATGAATAAAAATTGATTTGGGTAATTTATTTAATGGTTGGAAACAAAAAAATCGATGTGGGTATTTTATTTTTGAGATTTATGCAAAAAAATAGTGATGGTTGTGAATGAAAATCGATTTTGGTAATTTATTTAATGGTTGGAAATGAAAAATCGATCTGGGTATTTTATTTTTGAGATTTTAGCAAAAGAATAGTGTTGTTGGAAGGAAAATCGATTTGGGTATTTGTTGTGATTTTGTTGTTAGGAAGAATGTTAAACTGCAGCTAGGGTTTAAAAGAAATATTGTGAGATTGGGATGTGATATCTTCCTTTTACAAAATTGTATGTTAAAATTGTCTTGGCTGCCTTGTGATTATTGTCTTGCCGAGAGTGCTCTTTACTTGATAGTGAAACATTTTGATTTAGCGGAATGTGGCATCCTTGACTGTTATAGTATTGACATTTGAAAATTTGAAAGGAGTTGGGTTGAGTGGTTTACTTCCTTCTTAATGTTGCATGTAACTCAACTTGTTGTATGGTTGTTAAGTGAAAGAAAATGAAATACATGCTATAAGCTAGCCAAGCTGGTAACTCTCTTGCAGGAACAAATAATTATGAAATAAGCATGCTGCAAAGGTAAAATTATGCTGATAAAATCAGCTTGGAATATAAATTTCCTTTGTTTAGATAGATTTCATTTTCCTTTCATATCCCGAGATTTTCTAGCTCGGAGGGTTAGATCACTTGATCCATACCATTTATTTTTAAGCATTTATTTCATTCATGTATCAGTTGATTTAATTTGTATTACTTGGAAAATTTTAAAAGTGAAAAATACAAGGGGAAATTCTGGCAATTTTTTTCCAAAATTCTATACTTAGCCATTTTTCGGATGAAAATATGTACGGTTGACTTTTATGATATGTGAATTAAGTTGAAATAGTGATGGGTGCAAAACATATTTATTTTCCTTGATTTTTATATGTTAAATACTTTTAACTGAACTGTTGTTTGTTGTGCATTAGCAATGGATCCGACACATTGACGGAAATCGGCATCCCCATCAATCGCACAACTTGCGATTGAAGAGGCGGAAGAAACATATGCGGAGTGCACCTTCGGGGCAAACGCACATATATTTCCACACCTCTTCCTTCGCTAACTATGGGATTGTTGGAGGAATCCAGTTCCCTAACTGTCGCGGAAGCATCGCTGTTGCAGAGTGATTGAGTTAGTTTGTAGACTAATCTTAATTATGAGTCAAAACTTAGAGTAGCAAGTAGGATTACTCTTGCCAATTCATTGAAATGACACCCCTTAAACATACAAAGGTCGCGCAGGTTAAATAAGGTTGGTTGGATCGTTTCACTCGGCTTGAGGAAGTTTGCGTTGATTGAATATTGTAAAACGGATATTGGATCCAATTGTAAATGTACTTGCATTTCTTGGCATAGTATTCTTGTAATAGTCCTTAGTGGACATAAATTGTTAAATATTAATAAAGTGAAGAATGAATTTTGTACCAATTTTCATGGCAGCGTTGTGAATGCATTATGTATGACCGTGAGTGGTTAGTAAACGAAACATTTATTATGTCAAGTTAAGGAAACTTTCAATTAAACATTTAGTGCTTCTAATGATTATGGTTATGAACTAAAAATGGTGTTATTTATCAAGAAAGCTTTCTATTAATTCATGGTAAGTCAGGTTATAATCTAGCTCTATATGAAGGGTGGACCATGAGATGATTAGATGATTCGCATCAAAGATTTTGAGGTCTTTGTAATCTACATTTAAATGAATAAAAAGGCTATTTTTAAAATGGTCAAACTAGCAAAAGTATTATTCTTACCTCTTAGGGAAGAATGCTGATTATGAATAATGTCTTGGTAATTTCCCTTAATCTGGTTACAAGAAGTAAACTTGAAAGTAAAGCAATTAAGATATAAACTGGTAGTGCATTCCATATCTGCAAAATTCATATGGGGTATAACATAAGCTAAGGAATTAGTCTCAAACAAGGAGAGGTATTAATCTAGTCTATACTTAATATTGGCTTAGATCTTTGCTATTGATAACCACGCCAAGATATAAATCTGCCTTTATTGAATTTTGGGAATAATGAAGGAGGGGCACACATCTTGATAATTATAGTTGAAAGTCTAATTCAATTTTAAAATGAAAGAGCTCTATAGTAAAGAATTGTGAACTTAATCGGATATGGTAATCTACTACACCTAAGAAAAAGGATCATAAACAAGAGGTGAATAGTACACCCTAAGTGGCATTACCTAGCCTAGAATAAACAAAGACAAATGGGCAGTCCTAAAGATGTCAATAATGCCTTGACTATGAAGGTAAAAGCAAGATAAGCTTGCTGCAATTAAATAAGTCGTGGTTGATCTAGTAGGAACTTTTAAAGGGTATCAAACCTCTTCCATAACAAAAAGGTTAAAAAAAAACATTTAGGGGGCTGCGGGGTAAAAAGAACACCACATGCCTGCCCCTAATCCCCAAAGGAAGGTAACCTAATACCTAAAGGAAGGTAACCTAATACCTAAACTAATATCCATTCAATAATGAACTACGCATGAATGAATAAGGACCTAAGCAGAAGTTGGGTTCCAATGCATGGTGTAGGTTGGCTATGAGTAGCCCATCAACTGCCTAATATGGAAACGTATTAAGCAGTGGATAGGCCACCCGTAGGTAACCAATAACGGGCATTGGGGGTTCCTCGGGCTTGCGTAAATGAACTTGTTAGGAATTAATTGAGTCATAATAGGTTCATCTACTTAAGCTTATAAGATCCAGATAACTGTGATGAGATGATAGTGAGGTGATGGGAAGACAAGTTTAGGCGAGTTGTGCACTCATCTAATCTAAGCGTACATAGTACAAGAAAAATTTGGCCAAAGTATTGTACTTGTTGGGTACATTGTCTAATCACCATGATTCCTCAATCCCGAAGTGTAGGATGCAAGATGGAGTTACTAAGTGACTCTAGGTAGACACTAGAGGATCAATCACGAGATCTCAATACTGCAGTGCGGTAAAACCAACGAAGCTAATTATGAACATTCAATTGAATGTTAAGGGTGATCGTGGAGATCAGGGATATGAGACCCTTACAGTTGCACAGGGTTTATCACTAAATTATAGGATGGATTAAATTGTTAAGACTTGTTGCATAAACTAGTTTGTCTAGTTTCCAAAATAAATTATGCAAAGGAATGTCTACTCTTTGTTAAGATAATTTGACTTATTGCATTAACTAGCTCAAGCTAAGTAACTCCGATTTGTAATGCAGAGGAATGCCTATATGTTGTAAAATAAAAAAATGGTACTGATTTGGGTTGAATTTCAAGGTTGTTACATTAGGCTATGGCAATTACCATAGCAAGTGAAGAATGTTAATTATCACAACCCACATACGGAGAAGGAAAGGTCATGGCGGAAGCAAGGATGGAAGTTGAGAGGGCAATAGTTGAAGAACAATGCTAGCCACATGAGCATACAAAGTATAGCGACGTGTAGAATGAAGTCCAACAAAGCCATTGCAAGACAAGTCTTGGAGATGTACTGTGAAAACAATTGACTTATTACAAAGCCATTCCAAATCTCAAGAATGCTATAATTTCTACCATACAAGATATTGGCTCTCGGGCATGAAGCATACAACTCCACACCTAATGTCAAATGGTATAGCATATGAATGAACCGATAGTCAAGCCCCCATTCTTAAGTGACCGAGTGATTGATCCTATCCTCTTGTTGATGAATCTAGCCCGCAATCAAGAGTCGGCTTATGGAAATTTGCTATCCCCTATTTTAAAAATTAGGGATAATGCCTCTAATCGCACTCTCTTAGGCAACTCTAGGCCATTTACGATTCAAATGGTTTGCAATTCGTGACTTGTGGCGCCAAAACACATGGGTGTTCCCTTCGTCATCGACAACTCTCTAAGTGAACCGTCACTTAGTCACGATTTTGGCCAAAATTATTTTATAGGAGACACAATTTCAAGCATGAATAAGTGGTATATGCTTCATGAATCAAAGAAAAAATAGTTCATAGGATAACAAGTAAGTGTTCACAATATTAATTTGCAGACTTCGTATCCTAGTGGACAAGGCTTGGTGGGCTTGCTCAGTGTGCTATTCTTCATCTTGAAGGTGCAATATGTCATGGAATGTATTATTATTCTGACATGAAGTGGTTTTTAAAGAATGCTTGGTGCTTAAGATGTCATGGAATAGACCTTGTCAGTCCATCATGTAATGTTACTCAAGCGTGCATATGTATCTCAAGTGAGTCAAAGGGGCTAGTGTCTTTATATCTTGTGGGTCCAAGTCAAGCAATAAATGACTGTAATAAAGTTAAATTAGCTCTTTGGGATTTATTAATATTACTTATGTGTGGGGTCACAAAAGCAATGTAATATTGCTATCATGTATTAATCTTTTAAAAAGTACCGAATATGTAAAAGATGAAACATGGGCTAAGCAGGTTAGGTCAAGTTGAGGTTACAAGTTAGCTATTCAGATTCCAACTACCTTGCAAGTGCACATGAGTACAAAAGGACACGAGATTCATTGTAACATGGCTCTTTTTTTTTGTCCATCCTAGGTTAGGGCTTACTTGATGGAATGTGATTTTGATGTATGAGAGTTATGTATTTCTTTTGTGGGGATTGTCTCTTCTTTGTTCATGAAATTTATTTTGCTGTTCATGGATCTAGATACACGTTAGATTCTTGCGTATATCGGATTATATGTGAGCTCTGTAGATTTCATAAACTTTGCATTGTGAATTTCAAGCAGTGGATTTTATGTCACACACCTACAATCAGATTTGAGAGAAGGTTCTAGGCTCTCAAGTAATTCCTTTATTCTCATTACACATACACTTTATCATTGCCATTGATAGGTGAGAGGAATAACTTCCATCTGATCTTTATCCTTTCTTAAGTAATCCGAGTAGCCCTATGAGTTTAGCCTGCTGCGGGATCCTCCTCTTTCTTTCTTTCCTTTCCCTTTTGTTCCATTTGTGCTTTTGGTCAAAAGTACACAAAAACCAGCAAAATCCCTGTCATACGAGTGAGCTGCCATATTTCCGTGTCTGTTGCACGCTATGCCACTGTTTGCTGGGTGGGTTAATGAAACAATTGGAAGAATCATGACATAAATTTGGGCTAACAGTTAGACGATTCTATTGGGGATCAAAATTCCTTGCGCATGCAATTCTAAATAATTCAAGAAGCCTCCCTAGAACTGAGGTGATTTACCTTCGGTTTCAAGAAAATCGTATTTTTGGAGACGACTCTCAACATGCAGATGATCATTTACTGTGGCATGCCGAATTTTGGGAGTCAATGAAGAAGACGCCTGTCTTTGTGAGACTTTTTTAAATCCTCATTGGACTTGCCGCTGATTGGCTATTGTGATTAGATGATGGGTGTTTAATAGATTGGAGCATCCTGAAGACCAAGTTCTTGAATATGTTCAAGCCGACTGTAGATGTGCATGCATTGCAGCTTCAGTTCTTCCAAATTGAGAAGAAAGAGGAAGAGAATTCAAGGAATTTTGTTGTGTGCTTCAACAAATTGCTGAAGATGATTCCACTCACCATGCATTCCACTACTGAAAACCAGCTTTGCTTCTTCATTGCTTCTCTGCATCCAGAGACTAGTTTCAACTTGAAGAGGAATAAGGTACGCGATGTTGAGATTGCAGAACAAGTGATCGGAGTTGAAGATGACTCGGTCTTATCCGAAAAATTGAAGAAAGATGCTGCAAAATCTCCTCCAAATGTTTCAAATGGCAAACAAATGATTATTCATGAGGAATCAAAAGTTTCATCTAAAAAGACCACATCCTTGACACCAAATTTTAAAATAGAAGGAAAAGTATTGTCATCCCTCATGATTATTCAATTTCACGGTCTTTGATGAAAAATTCTTGATCAATGGATTGCTTAAAGAACTTGGAACGAGATTATTTGTAGAAGAAATGGTAAGCATTTCTTACATTCACCATGAGGAGGGTGATAAAGAATCCAACACTCCCCTATCTGAAGAGGAGATTAATGCTTTTCCAGCTCCCTGTCAAGGTGATGACCCCACTGCATCAAATTTTAGGACTCAGTGGTGTGCCTTGCGTCTTCATCACCGACAATCGAAGAACTTTTGGCAATACTCCCTTAAGGAGTTTGAAGAAACCGAATGTAATACTCCTCTCCCGGATATGCAACACTTCATGAATGATTTGAAGATGATTTTAAGACCTCGAGTTTTCTCATTCCAGTTCATTCCCAAAGATGAAAGGTTTCATTTGAGTTTGATGGAGAAGCTTTCGGGCTAGAAAAACACTTATGGTCAAAGGCAATGACTATGTGCATGAGGAAGGTTCAGTAAATGATGCAGCTATAACGAAGGAGAGTGATATGTTTGAAGTTGATTGTCAAAATCGAGAAATGTACCCTTGGCTAGCTAGGTGGTATGGAGACGAGCCAAAAGAATTCTTTCCATGAGGATAACAGAGCTGGAGTATGAAATGTTCAACATGTTAGAAGCTGGGGAAATGAGTGTTCTCGAAAGGAAAACAATGAAGGAGATACCATCTTAGAAACATTTCATTTTAAAGACTTAGTTGTACTAGATCCCATAGTGCCCCTATATCATTTAACTCCAACTAGAGTTTCATCTCACTCGTGCCAAGTTATCATGTTATAGGTTGTACTTTATTGAACTTGTTAGTGGATGTGAATAACCATTCACCTTGTCCTTGTTGCCATGTACATATTTGTCTTGTCTTTTCCTTTTCTTGTTTTCCATCATATGTGTTTTTTCAAGAGGTGCAACAATTTGAAGAAATCTCGAGCCTCTTCACCATTTCCCTTGCAAATTATCAAATGCCCTTTTCCCTCGGCTTCATCAATCTATTCCCTAGTCGACAACCCCTTTTTTGACTTGGGAAAAGTTCACTTCTTTATGTTAAGTACCCAAATCCATGCAAGGAGATGTGGGATCACTTGAAGACTTAACCGGAAGCTAGTGAGCTATGGAGATGACCACACATGAATATTCTAAGAATATACTTCGCACATAGAAATGAGCTACACACAAGAGGACACGAGGAACATAGGAAATGAACAAGGCCACAAATGATTCAAGATTGTGTGACTGACTTAAGGAACAAAGGGAAAGTTTTGGAAGCCAATAGGTGCGTGCCATCTAAGAAATAACCAGGCGACCTTGAGGTATACACGAGAGAATCTGAAGAATATTCACATGACATTTGGATAGGCCAGATTATCATGCCAATTCTATAAATACCCCTTTCATTCTAACTTGTAATAACTTTTATCTTTTGTTGAACGACTTGACATGATTCATTTTTTAGTTGTCGAGACTTGGAGAGATTTAAGATATCCTACTGAGAGGGTTTAAAGAGATAAATATGAGAATAACCAGGGTTTCATGGAGATTATTAGGTAGATCACGCATACATAAAGCGTATATGTTGTAATTCTGTGTTATATTATGACTCTATGGACAAGGCACACATATTGATGTAATTTGTATCATCTATTGTGTGTAATAAAAGATGCATGTTCTATGTAGATCAGAAGGATCTTTATGTGAAGTAAGCATGTTTTGTGTCATTCTATATGAATGAGAGTATGTTTGTGTGTGTATTCTGCATAATTATTGAGTTAGGGTTTGATCTGATGTTTTCATGTGTAATTGTACATATGCAAGTTTGATCTTCATGTCACTCTCATAGAATGAGGAATCTCAGGCTGCTTTACTATGCTTTAGGTGAGACAGTCAGACACACAAGTGAGTGAAGATGCCAACGTAGATAGAGTTGTTTGCTATATATTGTGCACTAGGGTGTGTCTCATGTTATTATTTGGACTTTGGAGAGTATGCAAAAGGTCATAAAACCATGACTATAGAACGATTATGTTGCTGGGTTCTAGTTCCATTATGTCTCGAGGAGTGGATGAGTGCATGGCATGCAAACTTGTGGATTAGATCATGCTAGAGTGGTTCGAGGCCTTGTTTGAGAGACCTTAGAAATTGTGGTGAAAGCAAAGGTATTTGACAATCGCTGACCTAGAGCATGAGTAGAGGATGAATTGCTCAATTATCTATACAAAGTGTAATGTCCCCTGTTGGCTCTTTGGATCCTAAGTGAATTTCAAACAATTCCAACACTAGCATGCAAGTCTTAAGATGATAATCCAAGGACTGTGACTGCAGATCTGAATGTAATTAAGACAAAGCGACTTGGTTCATAGAGAAAACTATACCAAATTCGTGACAACAAGAATGTCTCCTAACTCCAATGTGACAAGCAGATTTTTGGGAGGTAAAACCGTTCAAAAACAAGAGATAATAAGATCATACAATCCCAGTTGGACAGCTGCAATAAATTACCAGAAATGGCGACTATGGGTATGAGGGAAACCCTTGTAAATCAGCAGCAAATAAACATATCTCCCACATGAACATATATCATAATTTTGTAGCAGTCCATTAATACATGAAATCGAATGTGTAGGGCATAAATACACAAGTAAATATGACCCAGAATGCTGCAGATTATTATGGACTGAAACAGCTCTATATTTCCTTCATAAGGTTCTGAAAATAATACATTTGAAGCCCAAAAATACAGAATGAGTGAAGACAATTAAAATCAGACCTGGAAATGGTCCTCAAACACCATGGTCTCACCAAACATTGAGTCGCTCCACATGACTAAAATGTAATAACACTGCTGCCATAAATCCTCCCGTCCTTTATTGCTAAAATTCAACATAACAGCTGAAGTTCCTTTGAAGCACAATAAGATTCCCTGTATGGAAATCTCTCTTCTTCTCTATGAGGGTTTTCGTCCTCTAGAGTAATTTTGCAAAGCTCAAAGCTTAGACAAAAGTCAGATTTTTATAAAATGAGAATGAGATGCCCTCCTCTAAGTCGACCTCTCCTTTAAATAGGCAAAGTGACCCAAAGGAGCCTTTTTAACCTCCAATCAGCTTGCAATACATTTCTCTATGCAAATTTTTCCCATTAGGCCTAGTCGCATTTTTGCCTAGGGAAAATACAAAATGGTTTTGGGTCTATTTTCCTTCTAGGCAGCTAATATAGTCTTTCCTAGACAACTCGCCCATTCTCCTAGGGAGGATACAAATATAATATAAGACCCTATGCACTCACCTAGAGATTACAACAATTGTTTATAGGTGCATTTCTTTATTAAGTCAAATAAATAATTATAAGTGCTTTAATATTTTTCTTTTATTTTCTTTTAGGCACTTATAAATTTTTATTATGACTTAAGTCACCCTTGCACACTTCCTTTGGCCGTTGGGTAGACAAAATGGGCCAAAGGTCTTTGATGCCATTATTCGAAAAAGAGGGACATTTCACAAAGTGTTCTTTGTAGAGTTCCTTGAACACTTGTATGTGTGGATTGCTGTAGGTTTGGACTCAAGCTATTGACGTATGGTGGAGAGGTGCACAAAACAACCGTGGTTGGGAGTTTCTTTGTGAACAACGTACTCATGTCCGAAGCAAGCAGAGTTCGCGTTCTTGAGAGCCTAGGGGATCTTTTCTTGCTGGGATTCATGTGTGGATAAAGATGCTCCTTGTTGACAGGGTTTGAGTTGGTGAGCATGGAGAGGTAGATCTTTGTAGTGTAGTGGGCTAGGTAGTTGAAGGCGAATGTTAGGATTTTGTTGCATAAAGTTGGAGTAGAGAAATAATGGATATTATGATGGAAAGGGAAATGAGGTCAAAGGCATGCGGAAAGTCAACAAAGAGAGGTCGAGCTAAGGGACTCTAGAAGTGCACGAAATTCAAACCGGATGGATGCTTTGTTGGAACCTTCATTGGTTATGGAGGGCACACAAATGACTTGCATCGGGAGGAATGCTTTGTGTTGGAAGATGGACCGCACAATCGAAATATCTTCGATCGTGAAGATGTGGAAGATCAAGGTGGTGATGATGTACCCACGAAAGATGAATATGCAAGCTTGGAGGATGACCCTACATGGAGCCAACAACTAGTTGTTGCATGTACACAACATTATGCTTATGAAAGATGTTTGAAAGTGTTGATGCGAGTGGGTGAGGAAGTTTTTAGACGTTTAGTCGAATTGTGTCGAGAAAATATTAGGATTTGAACCTAAGAAGGAAGTTTCTACCATGGTTGGGATTATGATGAATATGTAAAAGATGGTGATGGCGCCTTCCAAGTAATGTGGAGCTAGAATTTGTAATTGGATGGTCTAGTAGTCCAACACAAATTGCAGTGTGTCAGAGACGATACATCTCAGACCTTTGGCTATCGCATGGGGTATCTGTTTAGGTAGGGCAAGGTGCTCAAGTTATGAGAAGTATTTTGGTTACTGCTAATAGGATTAGGTGTTGGAGTTGCATTTTGGAATACCGTGCAAACGAGTGGAAAAAAATGCACAACAACAAATGCAGTATCTAGTAAATGTAAACTTACCAACGTACAAAGGTCCGTAGGATGCAACAGATCACACGCACAAATGTGAGTTAGTATGGAGAGTGAAGTGTGTGACTTCTTCAGATATGAAAGCAAGTTGTTTGCTACCACTTTGCTGGATCGTGCACACATTTGGTATATGAAGTTTCATCCTAATTATATAGTAGTGGACTTGGATGTGCTGAAAATGACATTTATGGAGTTCCACATTGAAATTTGAGCAAGAGAGCATTTATGTGCTGAAAGAGATAAAACATGAGATGAATGAAAGCATACGTGTGCATAATGAGCATTTCAAAACTTTTATATCTAAGATCTCCTATGACATACACCTAGTACAATTTATTCAATGGTTTGTTGGGGGTTTGCTACCTTCAATCAAGAGACAATTGGTGATGAAGAGCTTCATGAAACCTAGGGAAGTGTTGGATGCTGCCCTTTGAACGGAGATGAAAGAGATAACATAGGAGATGAATGAAATCACACTTGTGCATGAAAGCACACTTGTGCATTGTAATATCCCCTTCTAGGACAATTTAGGAAATGAAGTACTTGTTAAGATTCAACAAAGAATGGAAAAATCCTTTGGCTTCAACCTAAAATATCCCAATGTTAGCTATTTCGAACCCAAATGAGGTTGGAACTAGCCAAGGTGGTGGGATAGATTGGAAGAAAACAATTGGAATTTAAACACATTCAAATCAGATTTTTAACAGCTGAAAAATAATTAATATTAAAACCCCAACTACTGCAATCTTCCAAAATTATTTCCCGCTTAACCATCCAAGCAAAAATTCTCAAACTTGGGATTTTGGGCCACAAAAATGTGAAGAATAATATTATAAAACTAGATATAGCATAGCAAACACGAAACCCTAATTTTTCCCTAAAAATTAGGTCGCCCAACACATTTAGGGCATCAAACCCACTCCAAAAATTATGAAATCATCTTCTCCTTATCTCTCCTAATTTCTACAACCACATATTGATCCCAAACTGCAGATCTGAATTTAATAACAATCGTTAATTAATTAAAGTGCACCCAGAACAGCTGAAACTTCAAAAATTCATATCTCCCTCAATACTTGGAGTTTTTGCATGAAATAAATTGCAGAATAAAGTAGAAATAAAGATCTTTCCAATGAACTAACAAACTGAATTTTTATCCCACTGAAAACTACTCAAATCTGCCTCTGAAATCTGAAAACCAGACACGCTAGGTTAGGGAAAATTAATTAAATAATTTCCAGCTCATAAAACCCTTCCAAAACTCTTAAACAATCAACCCTTGATCTGAAATAATTGATTAGACACAACAACAAATAGATCTAGCATAAATAACTTCAAAATATGAAAGATCAAACCCCAATACTAGTTGTTATGGCTAAATAAATTGCAGCAGCAATAATAGTCATAAAAGTACTTCAAACCCTTCACAAAAATACAGATTTATCATCCAAATAAATGTGCCAATACCAACACAAGAGATCACAATGAAGAGAACAATACAATCTTCAATATCTTCAACAATGGATCCAAATGAAGCTTACAATGAGAGAGCACAATGCAAGAACTAGGGCATACATCCCAATACTCTAAGCATGGAGTGAAATCAAATGATCAATCAACATGCCCTCTAAGGAAATGCGACCTCCCTTTTATAGAACTAAGGGGTGCAATATCCAATAAAGACTGACCTTTTCCCTTTTGGAGGGAAAACATAAACTCTCATTAAAATATTTAATACTAGGACTATGTGCACTTTATTTATTTATTTTAATTAAATAAATAAAAGTAACTAACCTATGTGCACATTAAACTAACTAAAGAGACTCCCACTTGTAGCGCTAGGCATGCCAAGGGTTACTGAAAGTGCAAATGAAAATAAATATTAATAATGTCCCGAAAAGGGGACATTACATGCATAATGTGCATTTTAAAACTTTGCTATCTAATATCTCCTATGGCATATACCTAGTACAATATACTCAATGGTTTGTTGGGGTTTCTACATTCATTTAGAAGACAATCGCGAAGAAGAGCTTCATGAAACCTAGGAAGTGTTGGATGCTGCCCTTTAAATGGAGCTCACAAGAAATTTCGATACGGGGATACGCTCGTTATTGGAGCTGCAACTTTTATTGATGGTAAAGCAGCTTTAGGAGTTGATATCAACTGGAGTTGTGCAAGAAATGCAAAGAATTGTGGTGTACTAATTGTGAGTTAGAGGGCCACACGAAGAAGACTTCCTCTAGGAAGAGAGTTCATTCGACAAGTCTAGGTTATGAAGTGTGTTTAGCCATGTACAAATCAAGGAATTGTCCTTTGTTTGAGGAGGGAAAACAGATTGAGGTGGTATGTTGGTGTAATATTTGTGAGACTAATAGCCACAAATCCTTAGATTACTGATTGGTTAAAGAAATTTGAGAAATCAAAGCACGAGAGCCGAGAAAAGCTACAATATCCCCAAATCGGGAAGGACGACAAGGAGGAAGATCTTGAGGATGAGGCAAATAAGGAGGAATTGGTGGCCTTGCATGGGGCACATGCTTTAAGTGTGAAGTGACCGAGCATTACCATAGGTCGTGTTCAAAATTTCCTATGTGTTCAAGTTGTGATGAGGAGCATAAGATCGAGGATTGCTTAGAATCGTAGAAGAAAATTTTGTAGAATGAGGCCATGTAAAAAGTTGTGGGTATGGAAATCGTGGCGCAAAATCAACATCAATCCTCAAGGGAATGGAAGGTATTGAGGACAAGGAAAAAAAGTAAATGCAACCATACAATGTGGTGGATATCACGGACATATAGTTCCATGTTATGTGCAAAAAGAAAAGCTAAGGTGTAATGCACCCAAGCTGAAAAGCCGGGTGGTTATCCTAATGCTACGGGCGTAGGAGATCATTGCAAAGGCTTGAGAAGTTATGCAATGCTTGCAGAGTGAGTTGAAATTTGCGTGATGCGAAGATCGAAATTATAGTCTACGCTTTAGTAGAGATTTTAAAGTTATTGAGATGGCGGGAAAGATTAGTATCTAGGTGTTAGGTAGGCTTTGGTGCTTTATGATAATAAAGCGAAGATGAGATTCAAGCAAAAGTATATGAGATTTGAAAATGGCGAACAAAAGGTAGTGATTCCATTAGATGCAAAACTCAGATTGATGTATGTGGAAAATGTGGAGGAAGATGAGGAAGAGATCAACCTCTATAAGTTAACTATAGAAGAAGAGGAACGCATTATACCCTTAGAGAAAGGGAAGGTAAAATGAGACCAAAAGGAGGTTGAGTTATCCAATTTGGCTTCATTTAGGTGGTTAAGAATTATATGATATTACCGGCCGAGGTTGCACAAGATTTCAACAACGAACGTAAAAAAGTCTACTATTGTAGGGAACATAAAGGTGGATTCTAAGTGATGTAAAGGTAGTTAGCTCAAAGAAATCTATAAGGATGTGTTATGAGAAGAAAGGATTGTGTAGTGCAAGAAAAGAACCATGGCGGAAGATGGAGATTATGGTAAAGATATTTGTGCAAGATCCGCCTACTCCTTTTGTCAAGGTGAAATGAGGAGTTTATGAATATGACTACGCTAGAGAGGGAAGTTTAGCAAATTGGCATACAAGCAGTGAACATGTGGGAATGATAAATGACCGTGCCCAAGAAAAGGAGGAAGAAGAGATTGATGTGGTAGATATGGAAATAGGTGAAAAATTGGATGGGGAAAGAATCAAGAGTAAACCACGGTTTCTATGGAAAAGACTAGCGGAGGGTAGTTTAAAAGAGTTGTCGACATCAATCGCATACTGGACAAGCAAAGGAAGGCCAACGAAAGGAAGCTTGATGTAGCATCTCGTAAAGCATGCATGCCACAAGTGACCATAAAATGGGTACCTAAGTATTATAATCTCTAGAAGTTTGTATATGAAGATGGGTGGATGTGAATGTAGTATGAAAATTTTACCGTTTGAAAAGGACCATAAATAACATTGACAACTAGAAATGCCACCCCAAAAATATCTATTCCTTCCTAGGATAAATGGTGTCCCTGATTTCACCCTGAAATCTAGGACTACCCTATTTAAATTTTTTTGTACTTTTAAAATAATGGGTCGTTTTGTGTTTTTATTGCCAGAAAGTTCCTGTAATGTGTCAAGATATTCCCAAGGAGCCATATAAGCCATTTTCGACAAATACCCAGATGCCCAAAATTGTTTTATTCTGTCGCTAGGTTTACCTGCGGGAAATTTGTATTTAATTATTTTGAGCCCCGTTTGAGGCAATTTGTGCTCCGGTTTAACCCTGTTGTGATCGTACATGTCAATATTCCCATATACCAGTAGGGTTTTAACCAGGAATGAATCCTGGGCTTTATTTGTGACTTCTGGCAATGTTTTGTGTTTTTAGTGTTTTCCGTTTCGTTTTCTGTGAAATTTCTCTGGATCAATTCCTTTGCTTGGTTTGGCCTGATTCTTGGCCTAGAGTATTTGGAGATCACCTATGCACGTTGTGCCATCTGAGGTCCTGTTCTCTCGGAAAAGACAAAGTCATGCAAAAAAACTTCTTCGGTGGGGCCGCATTTTTGGAAAAAGAGGGTTTGAAGTGAATCATGGGATTTTGGAAGCAAGCGGGTGGGAATTTTCACACTGCCAAAGCAGGTACTTTTTCCCATGAAAGCAATGCCACTTAAGTCACAATGGGAAAATTAGAGGCAAGAGGCAAAGAATTTCTTACCGCCTGCAGGTAAAAATTCCTATTGTGGAATAAAAAAATCACTTAAGGCATTGATGAGATTTTATTACCTACCTTACATGGGTGGTAAATAATCCCATTGTCAATTGACTTTTAAAAATAGAAATTCCTCATGACAAAAAGTGTGACCCCTTTAGGGAAAGAAGGGCAGCTTTTGATGCAATTAATTAATTTATTTCTTCTCCAATTTTGGCGCCCAGGCTTGTGGAAAAGTCAACAAAGGGAAAGTGGACAAAGGAAGTCAGAATTAGAAGTTCTAAAATTAAATAAATATTATTTATTTAATGCAGCCCTTTCATGTCAAAAAGTGCGCCCCATTTGGGAGAGGAATAATACTTTTTAAAGTATTAATTGATTTAATTAATTCCTATTTTCAGTGGCTAAGGTCAAAGCATACTGTGAAGCTTAAGTTAACTGGAAGTAGAAGGTTAAAAATAAATAAATTTAATTTATTTAATGGCAGCCATGAGCATGCACAAAATAGGCGCCCCATTTGAAGAGTAAAGCTTATTAAATAATTAATTAATAGCCAAGAATAGGAGAGACATTAATTAATTATAGAATTATGAGGATTATATAAGCAGGGGCTACCATAAGGATGAATTAATTAATTCAAAAGCAGAGAAGTGCAGCCCAAACAAAAAGTGCGCCTCATTTGGAGAGAAATTTTGCTCAGAAGGTGTAATTAATGCTGGAAGCTTCCAAATTTGGTGCCTAGGTTTGAAGGAGGTTGATTTGTGTTTGAATAATTGTCTGCATAAGTGATACAGGTGCTCAGGAATTCATTACAGGTGCTTTTATAAGAGAAAGGGAGCTTAAATCAATGTCCAATACATTGAACATATCCTCCGAATCTGAAGAATTATCCAGATCTGCACCGGTTGTGAAGAATTCCGGCCGAATAAGGAGAAAAAGAATTGTTCAGACAAAGATAGATACAACCATGGCAAAGAGGGATGAAAAAGAGAGCACAACAGAGTCATGCATCACTTCTAAATTTGCAGACATTGGAGACACAGATCTAGGTCCGGAACCTCTTTCCGAATTGATTGAAAGATCCAGAGCAGGAAAGACTTCCCTCATGCGTGCAGTCAAAAGCAGTGGAATTATTCGAGCTGCAGCATTTCCGTACACAGCCCAGTTGCCAGAGTTCGTTATGGAGTGTGCTAGGTCTTACCATCCATCATCCAGATCAGTTCGAGATGCTACGGGAAAACAATAATCCGGTTGGACGCACAGTTCATCAATTATTGTTTGAAGATTCCGGCACGAAAGGTGGTGACTTCTATTAGCATACAGGATGCCGACAGTAGGTGGGAGAAGCATAGAGTTGATTGTGTGAACATAATGAACAACTGATACATGAAGAAGCCCAGATCTCCTTCCAAGTTCCCAAGAACTCTTCTGCGGTCCAATCTGGTACAAGAGGTGGATGATATTGCCAAATTGTTATGCAGGATAAATGGCGAAGCAAACGCTCACACCTTCCACACATGGATGTATGCTTTCATTAGGACCATTGAAATCAACAAAGCAGATTTAATAATCAATTGGTCAGAAATCATTAGTGACAACTTTGGTGAGTAGCTCTGGAACGTGAGGCGTACTTTCAGCTTCAAAATGACTTTCTATTTGGTATATGCAACAGCTTCACAAGGCATCTTCTCCAAGCTAGATAGATGTGGTGTTCTTTCCAAGGACCCTATTTTTGAGTGCTACCCACAACTTACTGTACCTACATGCAAGAAAGATTTCAAAGTGGTCAACGATGGATTCTTCTACGAATTCATTTGCAGGTTGGACAGGATCTAAAGGCCAACAAGGTGAGCAAGGAAGCATGGGAAGTTGTGTCCAGAATTGGTAGTCTCTTCATTCAGTTTGTGGATTTCACATACCTCAGGGTCACCGGCTTTTCTGGAGAACCAGTTAAGTTGCCTAGATATCCGAATGATAGATTGGTCACCATGGAGCTGAGAAGACAACTTGTGGAGATGCACGACCTTCAGTCGAAACGACACAAGTCTACGGGCTTCTTCCCGATCACTGTGGGCCATTATAGCTGCCAAAGCATTCATAAAGCTTGAGGAGTGGAAGCGAAAATGTTCTCTCGAGCACGAGCAACAGCTTCTTCCCAAAGACACAGCTGAACTTCAATCCATTCGGAGTGGCCAGGAAGACAATCTCCCAGGAGTACGCACATGTGCCTTCATTAAAAGATTTCTAGATGAAGTGCAAAAGTGAGTACGAGGTTAGAAAGAAAGATTTCAACAGGCTATTAACACGACAAGTGTTTGACTTTGGATTAGCACGGATACCTACAGATCTTAAAGATGATGGGCCTGTGTTACTTGACACATACCATCAAATGGGAGGAGATAGAGCTGTACTTCAGGAGAACATAGGGGGCTGCCATACGATTGAGGAAAGGTCTGCCGCATTGTTCTGGTGAATACTTCAAATTGGTTGTTGACGAAGGGATTGCCTTGATGAAGCATTGATGAATCAAATCACGGGCAACTTTGGCACAGGAGATTCCCTCAAGAGGAAGCACGGAGGAGAAAGCAGCAGAAGGCCTAAGAAGATTAAAGTGCACAGAAGGTCTCAATCAAAGGAGAAGATCACTTCCACGGCTATGATGTTAGTTTCGGCTTCTCCAAAGATTCAAGTACTTCATCGATTGTTGCACCTAAGTAGAGGACACCGCCATTCCTCCGTCAGATGCGGAAACATTCATCTTCTCTCCTCAGCCACTCCGTTCAACACCTGTTCTTGAAGAAATGTTGAAGCTGCAGATGACAGAGTTTGAAAAGGTTTTGTCTTTGGATGATTCAGAGGATGACAGCCACAACATTGTAGCGGTTTTCAGATGGAGGAATCAGAGTGAGAGATAGTGGTACACTCAGCAACTTCTCATTCTCCGAGAAGTAATTTCTCGAAATGGTTGACTTCGTAGTTGGTTCAGAGGCTAGAGTGGAAATCAACTTGGAGGAACACGACGTGCAGTGCATACTGCTCTTGAGTCTAGGCGGAAAAGACAGAAAACCTAAAGTTGATAAGGTAACTTCAAGGTTGATCATCGAGGAGTCGGGATAGAAGTTTCGTTGAGATGTCAGTTCTGGTAGAAGGGAAGGAGGATGAGCTCACAGCAGAAGACATAACAATAACCAAAGTACCCATAGGTCAAGCCACCACAGAAGGATTGAAACAAGATACACAAACATTGATAGATGCTCTATTCCTTAGGCTTGACAGAGAAAAGGCGGAGAAAGTTGAACTTTAAAAGCAGGTATCTCAGTTGTGCGAGATCATTGCCAAGGTTGCTAAATCTTCCACTCAGCCAATTTCAGCTCAAGAGCAGGTGAGTGATCATCTGATGTAGGAAATGGAAGATGCAAGTAACCAGGTTAAAGCTATCGACGAATGGAAAAGTCTGATCATTCGTCAAGCTTCTGTACAACTCGGAGAGGTGCCAGCCCGCCTAAAGGTTATGAAAGATGCAGCAGATCAGCTGAAGCAACTGATGACAAGCACGGTAGATATGAACACAGTTGCTGAGAGTAACCTGAGTACTTTGGCCGAAATCAATAAACTGCCGAGAGAAGTGTTGATTGTAGAGCATTATGTACTGATGATTAGTTGAGAAGGGGAAGCAATGGAGTTTGCAGATCTTTCCGTTCAAGATCTGCATTATGCCAAGAGGACGCAGCCCTCGAGAGTATGGCATCGTCTTTACCAGACAATATCATTGCTTTCACTCATGAGGAAGTGGTCGGAAATGTTACTTCATACACACGGATCATTCCTAGCAGAGTGCCTAATTCCCTGGAAGGGTCTCTTTTGATGGTGCAAGGAGAATTGATGGAGCCATTAAGCCTTTCACGATGAATTCCATCAGCAGACTGATGGCACTGCAGTCGGATATTGCAAAGTTCGGGCCGAGCTTGGAGGATGTGGAAGCATGTATCAGGGTATTGAACGAAGGCTTGCTGCAGTTCAGGACAGAAAAGGAAGTTGTGGCTAAGACAGATGGGAAGATGTTGAATTACATGTTCAACAAGTATATTCAGTATTAGAACAAAAAGAAGATATAAATGTTACAGTTGGCGTGTCTTTCTTCTTCTATTTTCCACGTTCTCGGATGTAATTGTAAAACTTTAAAGTTATTGGTTTTGAAACCATTACTTTAAGTTATGTGGAACAATTCTATTAGTTAAGTGACAGATGTGTCACTTGAAGAGAAATTAGAGGAGGATGATTGCCAGATGTTATCTTTACTTCTTGTTTACGTTTGATTCGATTGAGTTTCCCATTTGTACTTTCCTTCTACATTCTATAAGTAGAAGAACCTTGGGTTAATCATTAGAATTGGTAAGAAGCATTCTTGTGTTCCAGACTTTGTCTTTGAAACCCCGATAGCCACTTGAAGCAAAGGAATATAAAGAAACAGATTTTTCGGAGAACTTTGTGTCACGGTGCATTTTGTTTCTAGCTTTTTATCTTAGATCTTTTAATAAACCGTGTTATTTTAGATCTAAATCTAGAGTTGCCTTTGCTTATAATTCGTGTGTGTTGATATCTATTGGTTTCTTCTATGTGCATGCAATTAACTCGTTATCTATTGATTGGGTTACACATCTTCCCCATTTCTTCCTTGTGTTTTATTATTTCCTTCGCCTATAAATATTTCCTTTCGTTAAACAATCTGTTTACTTGCTTTGTAAAGCTATACAACTATGGTTCATGAGTGAATAGTTAAAGTAAAACCCCATATAGATACTAGCATATTTTAACCGACAAATCGACACGGGAGCCTCACTGGTAAATGAGGGAGATTTATCTCATGATTGCCTAGGTTTTCAGCTATGCAGAAAATTTAGCCAACAATAGGTTTATTTTTGTCATTTTAAAAATTTCATTTGACTATACGTAAATAAGTGAGTTATGCTCCTATTATTTTGTGTTCATATATATAACATAGAATCATGAAATCATAAGGGGAAAAGAGATGTGCTGCGCTCATGAAATTTTGTATATGAGGTACAAAGAGATTTCAACTTGGGTTTATAAATTCAATTGAGTGAGTTGAGCGGGCCCTTCATAGGTTTGACATTAGATGTCTAATTTTTGGGCTAACTCAATATTGGATTTCCTACTTGACTACATGATTGTTTGGAACAAGTGATGTGGAAGGTGATCAAAGCAAAGCACACAACCGTAGGAAGAGACCAAGCATAAATTAAGATCGGAGACATCCCACTTCAATATAAGAATACAATTAGATGATTTGACTTGAACTCGGGACTCAACAATTACTTGATAGCTTTATTGCTACTATATATATATATATTCAAAAAACCATCTTAAATTAAATGTAAAACACTTCTAAAAAAGACATGAGAAACAAATGTAGAGAATACATAAGTATATTTATTGTTAATTTTCAACTAAAAAGAGGACAATGTTCGAGCTTTTATACCAAAAAGGGTATAAACTAAAATGCTCATAGACAATCAAGGAGCGGTGAGTAATGCTGAAATCTTCTGGGCAAGTAATCTTGAGTGATATCGAGTGATGTTGAGTAAGTGCTAGTAATTACTTGTCATTACTCGTGATTCTAATCTTGTCACTCGGCTTGCATGAGTAATGGGGATAGTTACTTCTTTGTAAAAACAATGGCGAGTTCTTCGCAATTACTCAACGAGTTTTGGTGACTTTTAAAACTATGATTTTAATCTCTCGTGCATAAGGGCATGACTCCATATTAGTGTTGAAAGAAGGAGAAAAGTCGATGCATGTGGCGTAAGAAAATGATGCTATGGAATGGGTGCATAGAAAATGAAGATGAACGATTAGGCACAAAATTGATGATGTCACACGATTGTTGAAGATGGACATTGGAAGAGCGGGGAAAGGAAAGTGCGAAAAATCAAAGTTTGTAAGTGGATGAAATTCATTGAGGGGAGTAAATGCACACGTATGAGGAGATATGCATTCAAAGATGCCATTTGCAAAAGATTTTAGGGTTTGAGACTTGAGCAAATTCAAGAAGCTTGAGTCAAGAGATTGAGGAACTAGGGCATGACAACAAGAGAAATGGAGAAAGTTGTAGATTGAAACAATTTGAGAGAATTTAGGTAAAGAAAAAGAAGGGAATTCTAGGTGAGATATGTTTGTGAGAAGAAAATTACATTTGAGGGAGAGTGGAACAAACAAAACGAAGCAAGAGAAGGTGAAACTTATGAATGTGGAGAGCGGTTCATAAGAAAGGCGTAATGTTAGAATAATCAAGAACCCTTAAGAGGAAGGTGATACTTTTGTTTTGCAAAATGATCCCTGTTGAGAAAATGTTAGTTAGATTTTCCGCACAACCGAAAATCTAGCGATCATGAGATAAATCTCCCTCATTTACCGGTGAGGCTCCGTGTAAGATTTCTATCAATTATGGATTTGAGTAATCTGTTCGTGGGTTTTACTTTAATTGCAAAGCTCATGAGCCATAACTAGGCAATTTTGTAGCAAGTAAGTAAGCAGCTATAAAGAAATATTTGCAGAAGAGGAAAATAATTGAATCCGGGAAGAAAGAAGAGAAAATGTGCAATCCAACCAATAGTTCACAGAGTTGGTCTCATGCACATAGATAAAACAAACAAATCTCAAAATACAAAATTTAAAGGAAATGAAAGTTTCAAATCTAGATCTGAGATAACACAAAGTTTATGCAAAGATCTACACAAAAGTAAGAAACAAATGCACCGTTGACACAAAGTTCTCCGGAAATCTGTCTCTTTTCAATTCCTTAGCTTTCAGAAAGATATCAAGGGTTTCAACTCAAAGTCTGGAACACAAGAATGCTGATTACAAATTCTGATTCTTTAACCTCGTAGGTTCTTCCTCTATTTATAGTGTATAGAGGGCAATTACAAATAGGAAGTTTTTAATGAATTCCCGCATGCGGAAGCTATAGAAAAGGGGACAACTGACAATCTTCCTCCTGGAATTACTCTTTGCATGACATGCATGATTTATAACTGAAAATAGAACCTTCTATTTTGCATGTCTGCCACCTATTTCCAAGTAATTGACTTCTTCAAGTAACGACTTTTAAACCAATCACTTAAGTTTTATAATTTAATCGATTGCTCAATTACTTTGTTGGAGAAAATAAGAGAAAGAAGAAGAAAGAGGAAAAGAAATTAGAAGAAAGCTGCAACACTCCCAGTCTTGTTCTTTTTCCATATTCTGCATGCGGTTGACTCTTTTGCCTTTGATTCTCACCAAACTAGATCCGGAAGTAGATGAAAGTGATTTTCTCATGGTGCTTACCTCCGACTTGTCTTCCCATTTATCCTTGAAACTTTTGCAATTCTTCTCCAAAGATATGCACCTAATGCAATGTTTGCTGTAAACAATTCATGGAAAACTTGTCACCTTTTATTTTTAATTGCATATGAGCAATTTTAAATTCTGGAAAGCACTTTGGGTGAAGGAAAATACAAGTAAATTCAATGAAGGCTTCAACTGGAAGATTAGGAGCACATGCACAAGCTTCGAAAGAAATTTTCCATGCACCGACTTCCACACGGGCTGCATTAGAAACAAGAGAACGAATTTTTGCCGGAAGCCTTTGCAATTATGAGAGCTGGATCTATTTCTTCCTCTGATTCTGAAGATATATTCAATGTATCAGACATTGACTTCTGCTTTCTTCACCAATATGGGCATAAATGAAGTATTCATCAACATGCAGATGCTCTGAATAATAAATTTTTTTTTTCCAACCCTAGGCACCAAAATTGGATGCTTCCCAGGATGTGGAAAATATTTTTTAATGCAAAATCCTCCTTCCTTGGTGCCAAAATCCTTCCGGGCTGCAAGCTCCATCAAAAAGAATTAATTGCTTCTCCCTTATGGCATCCCATGCTTATATAGCCATCTGCATGCTATTTTTAATAATTGTCTTTCCCTATTTTTGGCAATTAATTAATTAAAAGTCATGCTCCTTCACTCAATTTGGGCGCCCAAGTCTGCATGCTTCTGCTTGCTTTTTTATGAATTTATTTTATTTATTTTTAGCATGCATCCTTGACTTCTCTTTAGCTCATTCACTTGCCTTGACTTTCCTTCTATTTATGGCGCCAAACTTGGCTAGAAATAACATTAATAAATATCATTAAATGCATGTATTAATGCCAAGGTGGGTCGCACTTTTTGGCAAGAGGAATTGCTAAAAATAGGAAGTCAAAGCAATGGGAATTTTCACCTTGTAAGGCAACTAAGAAATTCCCGCTTTTCACTTAAGTGACTGGACTTTTATAATGGGAATTTTTACCCTGCAAGGCATGCAAGAAATTCGCTGTTCACTTAAGTGACTTGACTTTCATAATGGGAATTTTCACCCTGCAAGGCAGCTAAGAAATTCCGCTTGCCACCTCTAAAATTCCCATTGGTAGCTTAAGTGATTTGACTTGATGGGAAAAAGTAACTGCTTAGCAGTAGTGCAAGAAATTCTGCCCGACTGTCACCTCTAAAATTCCCATTGGCAACTTAAGTGATTCCTTCCAAAAATGCGACTTGCATGAAAGATAGCTCTTTTCCAAAAGTGCGACTTGCATTATGACTTCTGCCTTTAAAATTGCGTGAAAATTCGTCACTTAAGGCAATGTGGAAATTGGATGCGGAAGACAACTTTGAAAATTGACTGGCATGAAGACTGCATTTCTTTCCTTTTTGGATTTTTGGTGAAGAAAACACAAATATAGAATAAAATTTGCCATTTTTGGAAAGGGTCCGAGAAGATGTAGCAGCAAAACTTGCATGTGCCATAACTTTCATTCCGTGGCTCTGTTTTAGGTGTCATTTTCTCTAAAAGTGCATATTTTCTCGAGCTCTATGCATTGATGGCAATATTTTTCTTATTTTCATAAAATCCATTTTTGCACCTTTTTGGACCAAACGACTTCTTGCAATCTTCTGAAAGAATCTTGAGCTCTGATCGCCTTTAGACAAATTAGTAATTAAAAATACTAGATAGCTTTTCAAAACCCTAGGCCCGGGAAAGATCTGGCAAGAAGAATGAATAGGCTACAAGAATTGCTGTAGAAAACAAACCAAAACACACAAAAAGAAATAAAACAAAACAAAAATAGCTGCGGGCAATTGCTAGAAATTTTTCTCCATTTAGCTGATCTGCAAAAATTCTTCCCCTTGGGTGAATGTTCTGTGGTAATAATGATGGGGTGAAGTGCTTTATATAACCTAAATCCTCCAATTTTAGCTCAATCTATTTTTAAAAGAACTTTATTTATTTAATAAATAAATAAATAAAACACTTGCAGACAAGGTCTAGCGAAGGGATTGAGTGAGCTTTGGCATGTGGGTATTTGTCGAATTTGGCTTTTATGACTCTTTGGGGTACCTTAGAGCAATGCAAACAATCCAGACAAAACAAACACAAAACAACCCATTACTTTGAAAAGAACAATTTTTTTAAAAGGGGTAGCCCCATTTTGTGGTGAAATCTCAGGGACACCAGAAAATCACTAGATTGGTGAGGATATTAAGTCGAAGAGGAAGCAAGAAGAAGAAAACCCGAAAGGAAGGCTCAAATTGAAGCTTAAAAAAGAAAAAGGAAGAAATGAGAAAGAAACATATGGTGGAAGGGAGGAAAGAGGTAGGGATTCCTCTCATGATTTACATGGACTTAGCACCGTTGAGAGGGTCATTGGAAAGAAAGGTAGAGACATGCACGACGGTGGAATACAATCATAGGTATTACAAGTTGCAGAAGATGCTTACTGGGGAGTTGGACAAACGATCGCAACAAGGAGGCAAGGTGAGAAAATTGTTGGAAAATACAAGAGTAGAAAATCTATATAATCCCCCATATTTTGGGAACCCGAGTGATTTAATGGGAAATTCACGATACGGCACTTAAAATTATGTAGTTGAATTAAAAGAGAAACCATTAGAGCGGAACTAGTAGAGTGGAAAACGGTGAGAGTTCCTGCAAGATTACTAGTGCCTAAGATTTTTGTGAAGGGAGATTTTTATTTGATCCCTTGTGATCCGGACGACATTTTGGAGCTTCAGACATTTCGTAAATCTCCCTAAACTATTGCAGAACGGTAGAGCATTCCGATATCTTTCCGACGATACCAAGAACGCTGGAAACAAAGATCGCGAGCTTGAGATATTGTTGGTCAAAGTTCAGACTAGAGATGGTCAACAGGCTAGACAGTGACACGTGGCAAAAGAAGGTTGGTCAAAATTGAAAAAGTTAGTTTTAGAATGCCGGTCTTCGACTCTCGGGTTCGAAAATGTGGGCCCTTCTATTTGATGGCTAGGGGCCCTCAGCCACGTTCGACACACTCTTTTCATGGAGGGGTGCTTTTGCCGCATTGTGTTCGATTTTTTTTTCGCCACGTGGTGGGTCCTCAGGCCACCACGTGGCCTACCACCACTATTACACTGAGCCAACTCAGTTTTACCTCAATGAGTTAATATCTTCGGGGTTATTGGTATATTTGTATATTGCATTATATTGTAATATTGCTTGGGACCGAGCCAGCTCGGTTGGACATATCTTGGTGAGCTCGATATTACATTGGGCGAGTTCACATTGCATTGGGGTGAGTCATATTCCTTTACCACCGCCACTTTATGGACAGCTCGAGGAGGTCATTTAAACACTACCGACGACCTTATCAACTCGACCACATGCATGGCATTTACACATTGCCTAGCTCGCCACATAAACCACGTGACATATCCACTCGCCACCGCCAAGACGTGGCATTCAAACCAACTCGGCGCGGTCACCCATATAGCTCGACCATTCATTTTCACCACCGAAGCCACTACGTGGCAAAACGTAGAATCTGTGTGAACTTAGCCATGTTAAAAGGGGGTGGCAAAAGCCTATTTAAAGGCTTAAAATATTTAATGCCCTGCGAATGTGGGATTTCAACCCACATATAAAACAACAATGACATGTTTATTTAATGGGCCTCAAACCCTAAACATGTTGCATTCTAAAAGAGACCTAACCGTTACACTACATAGGCTCGGCAAGTTAACTCATGAGCTCGCAATTATTTAAGTAGTGTTTATTGCAGGTCCTGTGAGGGGTAGTTATATACCTACTTGCAGAGATCCTCATTTTTGGAGGACTTAGAGACAAAACTAGGTCTTGGTGCAAAAGGAAACTTGCTCAAAATTTCATTACGCTCCTAGTGGTGTAATTATTTTTCCGTTTTGGAGGTTTTGTGACATCGTTTTATGCAGCGGAAGTCACTAATTGTGGAATTTCCTAAAGGAGTAACTTTGACAAAGTACTTGAGAAGGTGAAGGATGTTCACCGAGCACCTTTATCGAGTCCTTCAAAGGTCTGAAAGTACGTTTTTTGCAGGTTGTGATCTATTTATCATTTTGGAAGGGTAATTGTACTTAAAATGATTTTATAATAGATCGATTCACGCTTATGTGAATCTGGAGACGTAGCCCAACTGGGTGAACTCCGTTATCAATTTTGTGTCATTTTTATTACTAGTATGATTCTGATTTTCTGATTTTTATTTCCGCAACTTAACTAGTAAAATTTAATCACAATTTGCATATTGAAAGTCAGCAACGACATTTTATTAAAATCGGGTGATAATGGGATCTTTGAATGGTTCAATGGGTTAACTGATATGGATGTTTATATTCATTTTAAACTCAGTTTGAAAACACATTGGATCAGATTTCATTCCTGATTTTGGGTCAGTTCAGTATTTGGGAACTGATAAATTTTTAACATCCGGGTAAACATTATTTCAGTAGAATTGTTTTCTGCTATGTTTACGGATCACCTTGTGAAATATGTGGCAGAAGAATTCAATTGCAGAGTAGATGAAGCACATAAAAATGGAGAGTTTTGATAAGGCAACTTCTTGGTCTTGGTTTTGTTCGACAAGATAGGGATCCCGAGGATAGGAATTTGTGAAGGTTGGGATAGTGGGAGTAGGAAGTTGCATTAATTGCTACAAGGATTGCAATTTTGAGGGAAGTGTTACTTGTGTGGCTCATAAGCAGAAAATCAAAGAGTGGTATGAGAGAGTTAAAGCTATGGTGGAGGACAAGGAAAGAATACCCCAACATTTGTTAGCTATGGATTTTGGTTATGCAAAATTCAGAAAATGGTCACATGGCATTGCCTACACTATGGGAGAAGATGGAGAATGGAAACATTGGATGAAATTACTGTATGTAGCGAGTGTGCAATTTATATAGAGATCACTACAATGGTTAAAGCAAGTCCAAAAGGCATCAGTGGATGTTGTGCTAGTGGACAAGCGCAAGAATGAATTGCTGGAAAAGATTGAGGGGAAGAAGGTTGCCAACTTTGAAGATGAAGAGTAGGATGATGACTCGTTGGAATTGAAGAAGCCACATGAAGTTGTCCTAGATGGTGAGAAGAATCAATTACTTTATGCATTGAGACCAAGGAGAAAGGATTCAAGGAAGAGATCGATGAAAGTTCCAATGAGTGGAGTACAATGAGAAAGAGGACCAATGTTAGGAATATCTTGTTAGTGTTCACATGTTATTGTTTTTAGTATGTGGTGTGATGAGTTGTAATAATAACTCATATAGATATTATGTGTTGTAATAGTTAATTGGGTAATAATGCATGTGTGAGAGAGATTCTTGGGTATGTTACACTCTATAGTTAGGATGTGATTATGGAGTGGTAACTCACGATATGATTAGATATGAGTGGTTGAAGGAGATAAGTGTGCCTCCTATCTTATAGGAGATCAACTCACTATATATGTATTCCTCTCTTTGTGAATAATAACATCTGAAGTTTATGTTTTGTGTGTTTATCTGTGTTATTCTGATAAGAGAGTTTATTGTTAAATGAGCGACCAAATTCATCCTTTGATAAGAGCAGTTTTGATATGGAATGTTAAATTGTGAAGGGGCTGCCTGCTGGTCAATTGCCCCTGTTGATGATAGTTATTTTGTGCAGATTGACATGCTCTATATATGTCCATTCTTAGTTGTACAGAGCTGAATATATATTCCTTGGAGACATTATTATTAAATCATTTAGTGTTTTTTAGTTGCTATCATTCCTGTCAAGCCCATATTATTTTTTCCTTTTTGCATCGAGCCTTGGGTCAACTCTGTCTTCATTACTTCGTCACATCGACACATTGAATTAGTGAAGCTGTGATTTGTATTAGCTTTGAATTCATACCAACTTGTGAGTTGAGTTGGCTGTGAATTGATTCCGTTCACCTCGAATTTCTCGCTTATCATTGCGCATCTTCATTTAGGACTGTTATTTTCAAAGCAATATCCACACAGTCAAGTTATGGTGACCTGTTGCATGGATCTTCAAAGGCAGAGTATCATATGTTGCAGCTATACATTATTTTCTTTGTTTGACTAACAATTGCGGGTTCTCAAAAATTTGGATCACGTTGAGCCGACCTTTCCTCCTGATCTTGTAGTCGACTTTGACATAGATTGGCCATCACATGCACATGCAAAGGTGCCAACAAAGAACACACTCACCGATTGGCTTTGAGGTTTGATCACGACCCAAATCTTAGTTTGGACTCTGCATGAAGGGTATCTTGCATTGGAATTTGGTTTAGCAATCAGTCATAGACTTGCTCAACATTGTACCAATAATCCACTACATTGGCATCCTAAGTTGCCGCATTCGAATTCGTGTTCGAATTCGCCGATGATTAAATTCGTGAAAAATTCGCTGGTAAAAAAATCAGCGATTAAATTCGTGATTAAATTCGACTATGAGAAATATACATTTTTATTACATATATAAAAACAAAAGATAAATTCACATTTCAAAAGAGAGATAATATCACATTTCATTGATTTCATAAGTAGCTATTACAATAATGTGATTGAAAGCAAAAACTTCAAAAAACATGTGCTCGCAGGTTGCGACCAAGCTGGCAGGTGGGACGATTAGTCCGAGCACGGGAGAATACTCGCTGAGTTTTGGAAAGCTATCCAGTATTTTTAATTACTAATCTGTCTACAGGCAATCAAAGCTCATGATTCTTTCAGAAGATTGCAAGAAGTTGCTTGGTCCAAAAAGATGCAAAAATGGATTTTATGAAAATAAGAAAAATATTGCCATCAATGCGTAGAGCTCGAGAAAATATGCACTTTTAGAGAAAACGACACCTGAAACGGAGCTACAGAATGAAAGTTATGGCACATGCAAGTTTTTGCTGCTACATCTTCTCGGACCCTTTCCAAAAATGGCAAATTTTTTTCTATACTTGCGATTTTTTCACCAAAAAACCAAAAACGGAAAAATTGGCAAAAAGGAAAAAACGCGAATTACATCACGAATTTCAACCCACTGTTAAAATTCGGTGAATTTCGAATTTTTTCCTTCAAATTCGCCGAATGCGGCAACTTAGTTGGCATCACATTTGTTTGCTGGACATTCTGATCGGCCTTAGTACTGAAAGTTTGTTTGATTTTTGTTTTGGCACCGCATTGATCTCTGTTACCTTTGATACAAAAATCGCGATTTATCGGCCGATAATCACGATTTATCTTTTGCTAGAGGGAAAATGATTTATCTTTGGGAAAATCGCGATTTTTTCCCTCCCGATAAATTGGCGATTTCTTGGTAAGAAATTTCAAGAAAAATCATGGAAAATCGGTTTAAAAATCATGGAAAATCATTGCTTAGGTATAAAACGTCAAAACTGAAAAAAAGGAGTTCATTTCAAAGCGTTTAGGGTTGAATTTCTCTTGCGCGAATTCATCCCGTGTTTTGCTAGGGTTTCGACCACAATTAGCTTTATTTTACTATTATACATTTGTTTTTATTTATTATCAATGTTCAACTTCATTGCTCATACGAATTGACATTAACTGCAGCCAGCAGGTGTCTAACATTCTGAGTTCGTGTATTTGAGCTTGCTTTCATTTATTTTCCTTGCATTCGAATTTGTTTTATGCATGAACTCAAATAACTCAGAGTCTCAGCCTCTTGAATCACGATTTCTGGTATAGTTCGTGTAACATTGGTAAAGCTAAATGAAACATTGGTAATATAAGTAATATACCAATGTTTTACATTTAATTTAAGTGTATTTTATGAATTTAAATGTTTTTTAAAGTAGTGATAAAGTCGCCGATTAATGCCGATAAATTGCCGAGAAATCACCGATTCCCGATTTCCGAGTCAAATTTTGGCCTGCCGATTAATTGCCAATAACGATTTTTTGAACTATGTCTCATTCATTACTCCACTCCATTCTTCTCAACATAGCCTTGACATCGATGGCTCCTCTTTACGGATTCAAAAGCACATTTTGTGCATTGTTTTACTAGTTTCAACTATGTTATGATAACTAGTATTCTTGCATGTCGAAGTTTGCTATCTCATTATCTTGATTGGTTCCTCTATTTGGCGTTTGGTTTGCTTGATTGACCAACTCACATGTTTGATACTTCAATATATTTGGTCAACCATTCGGTTTCACAAACAACACACAATTTGCATTGGAGTTGTATTTGTCCTTGTAGACTTGTTCTTGACATCTATTCGCCACGAATCCGACAGTTGCCTCCCTCTCGCCCACCGTTTTGGCAAAGACGTTGAAGTTGGTGTCAAAATTGATGTATACATGACTACTTTTAAAAATTCTCTTCTTCCCACATACTCAACCTATTTAGAGACTTTATAGGCAAGCGATGCTGTGAAGACACTCTATTTTGATTATTTGGTTGACAAGGCTGAAAGAGAAAAGGATTTTGGAAGCAAGACTAAGAACTCAGGGAAAGCATGTGTTATGTTTGTCAAAAGGGAAATTCTTCCAAGAAGGCTTCCACTTTGTGATAGAGGAAAGGGAAGACAGAGGGGGAAGACAAATGCCAAGGAGGTAGAATTGGCAAAAATAATAGGCAACAATAGGAGAAGCAAAATGAAAAACAAAACATGTTTTGCAAATGTTGTGGCTCGAAAATGGAGTCATGAGGGTCATGAATGCAAAACTTTATGGAACAAAATTGAGGCCTATCGAAACAAACAAAAAAAAAGTCTCATAACCGGACTCTACTTAGTTCACAAATGAAAATATTCTTTCTATTCGAGATGAAGTCAATAATGCCTTAGTAAATACATCTTGGTTTGGTGCTTGGGCCCTCGACACCAGTGCCACACGACACATGACTTTACGAAAGGACTTCATTGAGGAGTCCCATGAAGAAAGTTGTTGTCTGGGTATATTTTGCAGATAGATCAAATTTGCAACTAGAAGGAAAAGGGACAATTCAACTCAAATCACCAAGTCTTGCAAATTTCATTTTAAAAAATTCCTATATCTCCATTTAGATAGATGGAGTAAAAATCACAAGAAAATGTGATAATGCAGCTGTAATGATTGGAGTTGATGAAGGCGAGTTACTAAAACTTAGGGACAAGCCATCAATCTCAAAGATTTATTCTCATCTTGTAGAAGGGATGTCACCAAGTCTTTTGTGACATGCCATATTTGGGCACACACTATGCCAACATTCGCACAACGAAAAGAATGGTGTTGTCGGACTGCCAACAATTAGAATATAAGGCTTATAAATTAGCGTTAAGTCAATATTAGTTAAATTTTTAAATTAATAAACGGTTGTAACCACTTCAACCATTTTGTAATCATTTCTTACATGATAAAATGATGGACACACAATGAATAGTGAGTGCATTTCGGTTTTCTCTTCATTTTTTCTCTCTCCACTTCTTCTAACATTGGTGTAAGATCCCTTTGGTGCTCGAATGGATTTGTAAACCGAGGAGAAAGAGTAGAAGGATATCCAATTTGAGCAAGGGCACAAATGGGAGTTTGAAAGATATCTAGTTCGAACAAGGGTATGGACGAGATTTTGGGCGGGAGATTTAAATGCCATTGAAGGCATAGTCACGGAAATAGAAGGCATATCCTTGAAGTTGCCATTTCCACCATAAATAACAGTCGCAAATTTTGAAGGAGAATGCATACGTGGTAGGAGGGTATTTGAAGGGTTTCTGACTTAAAATACAATCGGTAAGGATATTTTGAGATCCATCATGACATAAGAAGGAGGAAATATATGTATATTGTTGAGAGATATGTCGTGAATGTAATATCCCCTTCTCTAGGCTAGTTCATTTTAAAGACCTTGGGCCCATTCCACTTCGTGGGCTTAAAGAGAAAGAGCAAGGGAAGTATTTAATGTCATGATTGTCAGTTGCTTTTGTAGCTTTATATTATTTTCAAGCAACTTTCTAATTATGACTTAGAAAAGTCAAGCTCGTTTAAAAATGTGCAAATACCAACTTGAAAAATAAAAAGAAACTTATATTTCTACAAGGAGGTCGGTCATGTTTGGGAGGATCATCCTTTTGATTTTGGCACCACCTTTAGCTATATAAAGGGGTCGCTTGGCTTGGAAAAGGAACACTTGATTTGGAATTCATTTTCTTTGAGTTGGAGCACGAAATTGCTTTCTCTCTCTTCCATTGAGGACGAAAACCCTCCATGGAGGTCTATTGAGGATGAAGCCCCTCAATAACATTCAGATTTGGGGACGGAAACCCTCAAAATCTGCATAAGGTGGTCTCATTTAGAGATTACATTGGGCTACATTCAGATTTCTTTGGTGTACTATCTATTTTCAATCATTTTCAGCTAGGGCAGATCAGATTTACATGGCCTTGAGTGTGGAAAACCACAAGAGTCCATGTTGGATCAGCACAAGGGTTTGGGTAGATTTTCAATCCATTGGGTTGAAGCGCCATACCTTGGAGGGCTGTTTGGCCAATTTCAGATGCTCTCCTAGGGTAGCAACTCATCCTTGGGAGGAGTTGATTGTTTCTAGGGCACGCTAACTCACTTTCCTTTCGTATTTGGATTCTTCATATTTTTGGAGGCTGATTGTACTTTCCGGAATTGTATTTGGGTCTTGGAATCATTATTTCTGCCCATATCTATGAGTGTACTCATTGTTGTCATAAATTTAATCAAAGAAAATCAGTTTGTAGCTTGGATGATCATTTCCTTGTTCCTAAATGTTCTAAAATATTTCTAAAACTTAGGAACCATTTGGGTATATTTGTATTTTGAGATGAAATTGCAAAAATTGATTGCTATTATAAATAAATCAGTTTGCTGTACTTGTTGTCATACATTCTCAGTTCGTTATCTATTGGGGTTTATGCAATATTCGTTTATTTCAGTTTTGAGCCCGAAAGGGACATTATAATGGTATCAAAGCAAAGATCTTGCCAGCTTGAAGGGTATTCATGCAAGAAGGTGACAAAGAATACATTTGCTATCAAAGCAAAGGAAAGAAGAATTCAGATCAGCCACTTGAAGGGCCTAACATAGCCAACAAAAGTTCTGAAGAGGCCAAGTTTGATAGACTTATCGAAGGGCAAGAGAGGTTGGCGGATACTATGGATTTGTTAGCCCTAACCTTACAAAATCTTCATGGGCCATGACATCACAATGATGAGGGCAGTTCGTTGGGGTTTCACATTATGAGGCGACCCTAAGGGTCAAATTTTGGATCTGTTGCTAGGCCTTTTCAACCTACCTTCCTCCCAAGAGAAGAAGTCATTTCGGAGGTTGAAACATGGCATTTGGTGGGTCACAACATTGTGGCCAGCTATGAGGAGTATAGGGCTCTTCCAAATGAGATTCGTGATGCCATTTCACTTGTGGAGTTCATAGGATGATCAAGGTTTGAATCCAGATCTCAAGCACCACATAAAGATCTTCAACATGCCTTGGGGAAAGTGACACTCTCCACATTTGATGGTTCCAACAAGGGGACAACCCGTGCATGGATACAAAAGTTGGATACTTATCTATCGTTGAGGCCTATGACTGGAAGAAGAAGCGATCAAGTTTGCAACCCTTCATCTTGAAGGAATTGCACACGAGTGGCGGTACCATGGATTGATCACACAAGGGCACAATCTCATCCACTCATATGATGAGTTTTGTAGGAGGATCATTGAGAGATTTGATAGGATTGATCGGAGGTTCACTTTTAGGAGCTAGCACAATTGAGACAACACGACACGGTAGAAGATTATGTTGCGAATTTCAGAGACTTTCCGTGATGATTTCGGATGTGATAGAGAGGAGACTCATTGTCTTGTTCATTGAGGGGTTATCTCGAACCACTTAAGGGTTTGGTAAGAGCATTTGATCCGTTGTCTCTTCAAAAGGATATTAATTTTTTTGGACTTAGAAGATGTCCCAAGGACAGCAAAGTGATCAGCAAGTGTGAAGGACATCTCGAATAGTGGACAGCCAAAAGGACATTCGGGGCAGCCCAAAACATCCTTGTACCGCAAAGAGGCCTTTTTAGCAAGCACCAATCATACAAAATATAATGTACCTTTCTAGGGATGAACCGAGTAAGGGTTTAGCTTAAACCCTAATGAACCAAATCTGAAAATACACCATTAGCTAACAAGTATCAATCTGAAAATGACTGAAAATACACATCAACCTTATTAAAATAATAAACAATCAGTCCTCTAAGGCAACAAACTATATAGGGACTTCACATCAACATTTAACCATGCAATAACATCTGAAAATGATTCTAAATAGTTAATCCAATGACGACAATATTTATCAATCCCAATTACATCAAAGAAATGGAGAAAACAAGTGATTACACCCATCTGCAATTAATTTTATGACAACAATACAACCACAACCAAGGGTTGGAAATAGCTCTTAGACCACTCCAAAAATCACCAAAATGTAGATTCCAGCCTTATAAAATATGAAGAACAATAATATCAACTCAAATTGTCCAAAAGTGCCCTAGATGATATCAAACCCTTCACCCAAGCAAGTCGCCTAGGGTTAGAAGGGAAGAAATAAATATAAAATCCTCCTTAAAGCTCACTTGTGACTTCCGGGTGAAGCCACCAAAGCACACAAGAGGGTTTCTATCCCCAAGTGTGATCCTATTGAAGGGTTTCGTCCTCAATAAGTGTCCAAGGAAGGGTTTTGTTCTTCAATGGCAAGAAGAGAAGCTATACTAGCTCCAAATCCAAGTAAATGTCAAAATAGATGAATGACTCCTCCATTCAAGCCTCCTTAAGTAGCCCATCTTTGGCGTTAAGGATGAATAAAAGCCCAATCCTCATGGCCGTTCTCTTAATGCACTTTTTAATCTTCACTTAAGAAGACCGACCTCATAAAAGAGTATTTCTTTATCTCCTTGTAGCTCTCAAGAAGACCAACCTTAATGAAGGTGAAGATAGAAGTTCCTTTTTCGCTTTGCCATTCACCTAATTGAATCACTCCAGGCCATAATTAGTAATTAAATAAAAAGGAAATTACTTGCAATAATGGCAATGTTTACCTCCCTTGCTTCCTTCCTTGAAGCCCACGGAAGGTGGAATGGGCCCAAGGCCTTTATAGTGACTAGCGTGGAAAAGGGAACATTACAGTCCTCCCTTCCCAAATTTGCTTGTCCTCAAGCAAATGCACGTACCCGGATCCCAAATGAATCTCAGCTGCTCCTTTGATGTTCCTGCACATGAAGGAAACTCATTAAAGAAAAAATGTGTTCCCTTCTTCATCCACTCATGCTTCACGGATATGATGGCTAGCTCTTCTTCTTTTCTTACAAGGCCTTACAATTACCATCCAAGCATCGGTTGTCTGCAATTTCCCTCATGTTGTCCCACACACCTATGTAATCTTGCTTTTCTCTTTCAAAAATAAGAACAAAGGTGATTGGAATTCCACTTTTATTTCCACAAAATATCACAAGATTGTCTAGATGTAGGAAACACAATTTCCAATTGCTAAGATGTCCTTTCATGTAATGTCCCCTTTCTTATAAAAAAATAAAAAGAAGATAAAATCGATTTGCACATGTAATTTTAAAATAAAATTTTATACATTGTGCAAATCAAAATAAAAGGGGAAGTTCGACTTCACCTTGAGATAATAAAAATATTTTTTAAAAGGTAAATCAAGTGACTATGCAAGTCACATTTCCTGGAAGCATTTAATAATTAATATTTGAGACAGTGATTATTCCTAAGCATGGGTCGACTCATATGGGCATCTTTTTAAAATCCCTATGCATTTAATATTTGTTGGTGACTTTCAGGGACATTTTTAAATAAGATTTTCTCTAGATGATGGCGCTAAAGATGGAGAAGAACTTTGGAGGATGTGCAAGCAAAAGTTATAAAAGAAGATGTGGTTACTCTTTTTTGGCATGTTGACGGTTTATAAAACTTATCTTCATGCTTGGAGAAGGGATGTATGCCCACTTATGATCAAAACAAAAGGTGTTTATTAACACCACCATTTGTTAAATGTGTGTGCCCATATGAGCATGAAGTAATAAGTTTTTGGCAATTATTTCTTTATATATGTATAAGGCGCCATTTTTGGGAGAAGATATAAGCTTGCTTTGAGGGTTTGGAGTGTGATTTATGATGAATATATTTTATTATATGCTGCTAGTTTTTTTAATGAAATCGACTTGTTTGGACATGTACTAAGAGTGTTTGGAAGGGATTTTGAAGTGATTATAAATTTGCTGTTTTAGATTTATTAATTGCAGATCTGGAACTGCATTTATTGACTCTTAAAGTGAAGGAAAAAGTGCTGGAATTAATGTGCAAATTTTACCCTAACCCCTATTTGGGTTTGGGATTTTGAGGGCTGTTTTGAGTGGTTTCTAGTGCATGGAAAGATCTAATATTTATTGTGAATAGAAGCTCATCAACTTGGTTTCATGTCAAAAGAGTTAGTATTTTGGGAGTTATTAATTTCCAAAGTTTCAGTTAATTTTCATCAGTATTATTTATTACTTTTACTTTTGCAAAGTGTATTGGATAAAGGAGTGTAAATACCAACTGGATTGCCCATCTAAACCCTCACATTGGCTCACTCCAATCCTATTTGTGTTGTATTGAAGGCGATACTAAGGTTAGTTGAGATAAACCTAGGAGGGTTTATCTTCTAAGTTGTTTGTTTTGCAAGTAATTAATAATAAATCATTAATATCCCACAAGGGGATATTACATTTCATGACCCAAAAAAGTGAAAAGAACAAGCTGAAAATGCACAAAGCAGCAGTCCACCCTCTACAAACAACCTTTAAATTGACCCTTGGGTCAAGGTGTTTGTCATCCCATATTACTTCTTTGATTATGCAGGCTGGAAACAAAGTATTACAGTCATGAATCACCTAATTTTTCACCCAATTTGGAGCTATGTTGGCTGAAGTAGTTGTCTTCTTCAGCTGAAACCATCCACCACTATTTTCCAATGATTTAATGACCTCAAAATGGTCACTCTTGCAGCTGTTCAAGTCTGAAAACAACAACTTATAATCTGATTTTATCAAAATCAACAACTTAAAAATGGAACAACTACAAAATTGAAACCTCCTTGCAAAATTAGGAAATGTGAGCATTGCAATGACTGAAAACACCTCTCTAAAGGCTGAAATTTTCTCCCAACATTCATCAATCGAAAAATGCTCCATCCTTTGACTAAAATTACTTGCTTACCCACTTGTATGTATGCCATTGAGATCTTGTGGTGGCTGATTTGAATAATGACAGCAACACCAAGTCTGGAATTTTGAGCTATAGTTCTCCAAGGTACACTCCTCTTGTCACCACTAACCACCCACATACTTTGTTGGTGATCTCTTGCATGAATATTCAACCATGAAGTAACTTCACCATGCTTAAGTTGTGTTACTCTGACATTATACTTGGCTGGAAGTGGACATAATTGGGCATATCTTGTGAATCTATCAACCACAACATATAAACAATTCTTACCTTGAACCATGGGCAGCCCGGTGATGATGTCCATGGAGCTACCTTCCCATTTGTGAGTGGGAATAGGAAGGGGCTGCAATAGTCCAGCTGGAAATCCATGCTTCGCCTTGTTTCGTTGGCAAGCCAAACATTCCCGTATGTATTGAGGCACCTCCTCTTTAAGACCTTTCCAAAAGAACCTTTCTCTCACCTTTTTGTATGTCTTGAGATAGCCGGATGACCAGCCAATGGGGCATCATGAACAACCCTCAATATCTTGTTCTTCACCTTCGATTTCAAAAACCAAATAGACTCCATTCTTATAGAGAATGAGCCCATCCATTATTTTGTACCTTTCATCCACAATTTCTCTCTCAAAAGCAACATTAGCAAACTTATTCTTGTCATACTCAGCTGTAATTAAAGGCTTTCAATCTGTTGTTATCTTAGATAAAGAGTAAAGTGTAATTTCCCTTTTTGGGGACTCACATGAAACTATGCAAAGCTGAAGATAAACAACACTTTTCAAATCTTTAGTAGGTTGTTAGTGACTGAAATAAATAGATAAAAACCCTTAATTGCTACCAACAAACACCCTTCTAGGGCAGCGACCCTTTTTGGGGTTTCAAACCCACTTTTGTGCCCTCAAAACCCTTGAAATCAGCTACCTCTAAGTCTCTAAAATCATTATATATTGTCAACAATCATATCATGCAAGAAAATTGATTTTTATAAGCTTGGAAGTGAGATTTGATTTTTATGATAAAACCCTCAACTACAAAAATTAATTAAATAGTCCAAAACTGCAACTAACTTCCATGAGCTTGGAAAAATAACAAATCGCCACCAAAATTCATGAAACTTCATAACTTGACTCTTATAAATATAGAGAATATTTTTCCAATCTCAAAACCATGAAATTGTTGCAAGAAAGTACCAAAATGCTCCCCTAAGTGGGTTGCTCCACTTAGAACAACCAATAAACATGCAAAGATACTCCACAAAGTAGGTCGCTCCACCTTAAAATAGGCAATTATGCATGCAAAATTAGAAATAGGGAAATGATCCTTCAATTGTTACCCAAATAACACCTCAGGGTGATTTGCCTAGAGCTAGAAATAAAGATTGTAGCAATAAAAGATCCCTCAAGGGGGTGGAGACTCTCGTGTTGAAATCTTCTTTAGACTTGGTGAAGGGTTTCGTCCTCACACAAAGCTCTCTAAGGGTTTTTGTCCTTAGGAGAGGGAGAGAGATGCTTCACAAGCAATCTTTTGAAAATAATAGAATTCACACATGCTTATCAAATGGCCAAACAACCTCCTTTTATAACCATAAGGGGTGCTACATTTCAAATGATGGCTGACCCAAATAAAAAGTACTTTTTAATTATCTAATTTGTATTTGGAGCCTACATGCTCAAAATACTTTATTTTTAATTAAATAAGTTCTTCTATTGAAGTGCTAGGCTTTCCCAATAGGAATACACGATGATAATAAAAGCTCTGCTTTAATAATGACAAAAATGTCATCCAAGGATTCCCCTTGCTTAAACCCACAGAGGAACAAAATGGGTTAATGTCTTCAAATCCGCTAGTCATTGTGTAGGTACAAGGAAAATTGAAACAAATGAAAGAAAACAACAATGAAAAACAAATGCAAACCTTTCTTCAAGTTTTTTTGCAACCTCGGATGAGATAGCTGACATGTGGAATATAGTTGCACGCTTGTTGGATCTCTTTGAATGATTTGATTGTGGATGCTCCAAACTTGGTTCCAAATGGAAGAAGGATGTGCTACGAGCAATGGATGATCAAATGGGTAGCCTCATGGCGTGCAAATTCTAATGGCAATTTGGAAGAGTAATGTTGTAAATGCTTAAAGCTTCCAAGAGATGAATTGTGAAGGAAAAAGCCTCTTATTTATAGTTGAAGGAGAGGTCATGGATTGTGGATCAAGATTAAAATAAGCTGCAGTAAATAATGCATTTTCTTGATCTAACAAGTTGATTTGGTCTGTATAGTTCACTATTTTGAATAAGAATTTAAGGTGCAATGAGTTTGAATAGTTGGCTCTTGAATTCTTCAATTATACGTGCAATTTCACTTCCACCTTTGTAGGGTTTTAGAACTTGAGTGGAGCGAGCTAGTTCAACTTAAGTGAGTTGGATAATGAAGTGGAAATGAGTGGATAAATATATTTTATTCTATTTAAATGGCTAATTAAATTAGCTAAGGTGTGCAAGGTGTATAGTTAATGCATGATAGAATTAATTAAATTAATTCTAATGAGATGTGAGTGAATTCTAATGGAATGTGGGAGGATAATGGTCTAGGATGCATTCTAGAACTGATTTGGCACATTGTGCAGGTGATAAGGATGATTAGGAATAGGTATGTATTTTTAGGGTGTCTACATTTTCCCCTCTTTAAAGTGTTATTATGAAGTAATAACATTTTAAAGATAATAGACACATGTAGATCAATGAGCGGATGATAGGGAAGTGTGGTGGACTTGCTTGATATGCCACAGTAAAGCATTTAGAAGGGTTGATTAGTGAAGCAACAAAGGTTGTAAGAAGAGGCAAAAGCATAACAAGCTAATAGCATATTTAATTCGATGGAAGAGGACACCATGGAAGTTGCAGAGGTGGATAATTTAATTAATTTTTTTGCTATGATGAGGGGATTCCAAATTTTATTTACAGGGTGTTTGATGCATGAGCATCTATGGGTGCATGGACAATCTTCATCACCCAAAAATATTTGCACTTTTCTTTAAATAAATTCCTATAACTTACTAACAGTTTGCCCCTACAAAAGGTCATAGCGTTCTCGAGGCCATTGTGGAGGAGTTCATATTTCCATTGCATGCATGCAAGAACAAAAGGAGCCACGAATAAGTGGAAATGAACACAATGCAATTTATGTTGGATTCAATAATTCAACGCATTCATGTAGTCACTGAGGGAGATTAACGGTGAAAAGGTGATCATGTGGTGCGAAGGATGGGATGCTTTGCCATGTGGCGAATCCTGCAAGACGAAAATTCACATCTTGAAGTAAAGAGGGACCAAAAGTGATACACGTTAGGGTGGAGTTTATAGATCCACACATCGTGTGCAAGGGAGGAAGAATGTGTGAAGGGAAAAGAAAAGGGTCACAATGAGATACTGCGGCGGCGTGTAAAGGTGCCATCTATCATAGGAGGCATGATAGAGAAGGGGTCACCGAAATGTCCCTCTTTCTCGAATAATAACATCAAAGACCTTTGGCCCATTCTGTCTACCCGACGGCCAAAGGGTGTGTGCAAGGGTGACTTAAGTCACAATAAATTTTTATAAGTGCCTAAAAGAAAATAAAATAAAAAAATTAAAAGCACTTATAATTATTTATTTGGCTTAATTTAAGTATGCACTTATAAATTAATGTTGTAACCTCTAGAAAAGTGCAAGAAGGGTCTAATGTTATGTTTGTATCATTCCTAGGAAGTATGGCAACTTACCTAGAGAATGATTACTGACCCCTTTAGAAAGTATAAGGCCCATTTCTAATTTTTATCCTCCCTATGAGGAAAGTGTGACTTGCCTAGACAAGGGAAGTGGGACTTATGTTTAGGAATAATCACTAATTGTGATTGGAGGTTCCTTTTTGGGTCATTTCCTTTATAAAGGGGAGAGGTCGACTTAGAAAGGCATCTTATTCTCATTTTATCAAAATCTGAATGTTGTCTAAGCTCTGAGCTTTGCATAAACATGCTAGAGGACAAAAACCCTCATAGAGAAGAAGAGGAATTTCCATACAAGGAATTCTAGTGTGATTACAAGAGGATCTCAGTATATTTCCAGTTGTTTGTGTTGAAGGGTTTGCAGAAATAATTTGTAGCAGCATTATCTTGACTTCATTAAGTGGAGCGACCCATCTTTGGGTTGTTTTTAGGAACTTCTGGATCTGCATTCATCAATCATTCGCTATACTCCATTTTGGGAATCCGAAAAAATAAATTGTGAATATTTGGAGAGCTCTAAAGGTATTTTCCAGACTCATCTTGTGTGCAGATTTTGAGTATCATTTCTGCCTTTATTTCTCTTAAAAATCTGGAATCTCCTGCATGTATTAGCTGCTAATAATCTGAAGAATTAATGGTGAGTGGTGAATATAATTGCAACTGCTGTCTTAAGGGTATTTTATAACAAAAACCAGTCGCACTCCTATAAAATAAATTACAGCAGACAATATAAAGTTTGCAGGACGTTTTCACAGTCAAAAGACTGATTTGGTTTCATAAAAAAATCTGTATTTTGTAGCTGGGTGGAAAGATAAGCATTCATTCACTGTGTGCATGGATTTTCCTAGTAATCTCTAGTTGCTTTTCCTTTCTAAAAATCTGACCTGCATTAATAAATCGTGTGATATCTTTTCTGAGTTGTCTCTTTGATGAAGGAAATACCCAAAATCCACCTAGGGCTGAGTTGTCCCATTTGGGGACATTACAGTGGTATCAGAGCTAGTATTCCTCCCATCCTGTGAGGGAAATCTGCAGAAATCAGACTTGCATGCAATCAGCAAAAGCTCACATAGTCTATCAAAGAAGAGGGACTCCAAAGAAGACAATGGATGAACGTGGAAGACCACCTCCAGATGACACTCTCAGCTATATGAATGAAGTCATGACCAGAACTCAGAGAGAGCTGCAGCAAACGATGAGGGAGAACCAAAGGGAACTACGTGACACATTCACTAGTTCCATTCGGGAGTTGGCTATGGTTCTACAAGGAAATATGGCAGCCATCAATCAAGGAGCAACCAACAATGGAGAAGGAAGCTCAACAGGACCGGTGAAGACTTCTCCCAAGCCTACTCAACAAATTTTCAGAGCCAAGTTTCTCCAAAGAGAGGAACCAATTGAAGAAGTGGCACAAAATGATGTTGATGATGTAGAGGCATATGGTGATGAGTACATGCAGCTAAGCCTTCGAGTTAGAGATATGCTACCTTTTAGAGACTTCTGCCAATTGAAGAATAACAAGGGTACAGGAAGAAGTAGAAGAGCCCATCAAGAGACACCTAGGAGAGACATTCAGCAAAGATTGGGTAAGGTAACTCTTCCTTCATTTGATGGTACAGATAAGTGCTCTGCTAGATCATGGTTGCAGAAATTAGATACCTATCTTTCTTTGAATCCCATGTATGAAGATGAAGCACTTAAGTTTGCAACACTACATTTGGATGGTGTGGCACATGAGTGGTGGTATCATGGCATCATCACTCAAGGACATGGCTCTATTACCTCACTTGAAGAATTCAGTAGATGCTTGACCGAGAGGTTTGATCGGATGGATCCAGATTTGTACTTCAGGGAGCTTGCCCAACTCAAACAGGATGGCACCTTAGATAAGTATATTTCTGATTTCCAAAGAATTTCAGTTATGGTTCCTGACATTAGTGAAAGAAGACTTGTTTTTTGTTTATTGAAGGGTTAGGAGAGCCATTAAAGGGTCTTGTCAAAGCCTTTAATCCTCCCTCTCTTCAAGGAGCCATTAAGAAAGCACTTGACTTGGAGAGCTCTATGCCAAAAGGGAAAAATTTGCAGCAGCGAACAACACCATTACAGCAGCAAAAGAACACATGTGAGCAGCCTATAGCACCTCAAAATGATAGGCAAGGTGCAGCAGTTGGTGGGCAGCCCACTAGAGCACAAGAATGGGAGAAAAACAAGGCTGAAATCGAGGAAAGGAGGGAGCTAAGGAGGAAGAGATTGTGCTATGATTGCAAAGAACCATGGACACCCAATCATCGTTGCAAAGGTAAGGGCTCCGTTCATTATATTGAAGTTATTGATGAGGAAGAAGATGATGATGATGCTGATCCAAAAGATCAAGCAAAAGATGATGAAGTGGTTGTTATAGGTGCTACCTTAGCAACACTAACTATTTTTCCTAGTTTTTATGCATTCCATGTGAAATGTGATCTTCTTGGGCAAAAGATCACTATTTTGATTGATGGTGGGGCAACACACAACTTCATTGATGAAGGTTTGGTTGCTAGATTGGGTCTACAAGAAGAAGAATTCCAAGGATTTGATGTGATTTTGGTGGATGGGCATACAATCACATGTACCAAGAAGATTTCCCAACTTCGGTTCACCATGAAGGGACATGAGGTATGTGATGAATTTTATATTGTTGGCATTGGTGGTTTGGATTTGGTTCTTGGTGTTCAATGGCTCCAATCCTTGGGTGATTTTCATCAAAATTATCAAACCATGGAGCTGAAATTCAAGGTGCAAGACAAGGAAATTGTTTTGCAAGGCATAAGGAAAGGAGTTCCTCCAAAGATGGCAGCCCATAGCATGATTGGGAAATTTAATGAGGAGCTGATTTCACATGAAGAGGCTGAAATTGAAAGAGAAATAACAGGGCAGCAGCTGGATTTTGACAAAAATCAGTTTTTTGTGAACCATGGAGACATCCTAAGGTATGATTTAACCTCTTATGTGCAGCATATTCAGATTCCTTTGGATAAGAGTGCTGATCTTGATGATGAAATCTGTAATATATCTTATGAAATACCTTGGATACTTTCATGTGTCTATGAGCACTTGGTTAAGGACAATTGGTGGCAAGATTTGTCTCATCTTACAGGTACAGGTGCTAGACTTCTGAAACACTTCAACATATTTTGTCTATTGTGCATGGCACTTAGACAAAGGAGTACAAAATTGCTTGTGGGCAAGCAATTTGGGGAAGGGAGGACTGAAATGTCCCTCTTTCTCGAATAATAGCATCGAAGACCTTTGGCCCATTCTATCTACCCGATGGCCAAAGGGTGTGTGCAAGGTTGACTTAAGTCACAATAAATTTATATAAGTGCCTAAAAGAAAATAAAAGAAAAAAAAATCAAAATCACTTATAATTATTTATTTGGCTTAATTTAAGTATGCACTTATAAATTAATGTTGTAGCCTCTCGAAAAGTGCAAGAGGGGTCTTATGTTATCTTTGTATCATTCCTAAGAAGTATGATGACTTACCTAGAGAATGATTATTGCCCCCTTTAGAAAGTTTAAGGCCCATTTCTAATTTTTATCCTCCCTACGAGGTAAGTGCGACTTGCCTAGACAAGGGAAGTGGGACTTTTGTTTAGGAATCATCACTAATTGTGGTTGGAGGATTTTGGAGGTTCCTTTTTGGGTCATTTCCTTTATAAAGGGGAGAGGTCGACTTAGAAAGACATCTTATTCTCATTTTATCAAAATCTGAATTTTGTCTAAGCTCTGAGCTTTGCAAAAACACTCTAGAGGACGAAAACCCTCATAGAGAAGAAGAGGAATTTCCATACAGGGAATTTTAGTGTGATTACAAGAGGATCTCAGTATATTTCCAGTTGTTTGTGTTGAAGGGTTTGCAGAAATAATTTGTAGCAGCATTATCTTGACTTTATTAAGTGGAGCGACCCATCTTTGGGTTGTTTTTAGAGACTTTTGGATCTGCATTCATCAATCATTCGCTATACTCCATTTTGGGAATCCGATTAAATAAATTCTGAATATTTGGAGAGCTCTAAAGGTATTTTCCAGACTCATCTTGTGTGCAGATTTCTGAGTATCATTTCTGCCTTTGTTTCTCTTAAAAATCTGGAATCTCCTGCATGTATTAGCCTGCTAATAATCTGAAGAATTAATGGTGAGTGGTGAATATAATTGCAACTGCTGTCTTAAGGGTATTTTATAACAAAAACCAATCTCACTTCTATAAAATAAATTACAGCAGACAGTATTCAGTTTGCAGGACGTTTTCACAGTGAAAAGACTGATTTGGTTTCATAAAAAAATCTGTATTTTATAGCTGGGTGGAAAGATAAGCATTCATTCACTGCGTGCATGGGTTTTCCTAGTAATCTCTTGTCGCTTTTCCTTTCTAAAAATCTGACCTGCAGTAATAAATCATGTGATATCTTTTCTGAGTTGTCTCTTTGACGAGGGAAATACCCAAAATCCACCTAGGGCTGAGTTGTCCCATTTGGGGACATTACAATCACAAAGGAAGAGAGGCAAAGATGTGTGATATAGTGTGAAAGGTCACAATAAGCAGGAACAATCGAAGGTTGAGAATTTAATGTGAAAGAAAAACGTGCTCAGTAAGAAAGAACATGCAGCCATATCAATTATGAAACTGTGCTCTGTGACAACATGTGGTAGCCACAAGTAAGCACAGGAGGCCATACCAACTGCAGGACAGGCCATAAAATGATATGTGACAGAAGTAAAGTATGGGCAGCCACCTTATTAATTGAGAATCATAGGACACACCTGAGATGGGGACATTTTGAGCCTTCAACTAAGCTTTAAAGAGAGGAGTTTGTCTTCTTTTTGGGGTTGGTCTTGAGAGGAAAAGCTGGTAGCCATTGATAGAGAAGCTGCGAGTAGATGTAAATCATAAACACATAGAGGAGCCTTAGAGATAAGAAAGGGTAAAAATCTCTCGTTGAATCTTAGTGCAGTTTGTAAGTTTTGTTATAGTTGTTGGAGCTCAAATCAGTTGAATATTATTGGAATGAAGGATTTGTTGTTGTGTATGTGTGTGGGAGACTCTTAATGTCTTCTTTGTATGATTTAAAATAGTTGGAAAGTTTTTTTAGACTCTCAAGCTAAAGGGCTTGAGCATCCATTCGTTGGGAACCCCTATCCTGGATTGCGTCATAGAAATCCAATTTATTATGCATATAATACCAATATTCATGCTCATCAAAAAAACCCATGCATGGGAGAAGACATTTCTTGTCTGATGTGACTTTTTCCATGTTCAAATCACCACAGGATCTAGTGTGCATCTGGTAGCTTGTTAATAAGCCACCACCAAAGTTGCGCTGAAGCATAAAGATTAATAATGCCTAAGGAGTGGTTTTCAAGGTTTAACAAATCCCAAAGGACCCATCGATGATCAGCATAATGCGGCTGCCATTTCTAAGAAAGAAAAGTAATGAACCCTCCTTGGCCTTGATCATGATTGTTTGTTAAAAAAATCTCAGACCGAAAAACTTCCACATTTGTGAGCAAAAATCCAACTATCTTACATAAAACATCTAAATTTGGAAATTGATGTCTAGTATCACTCACCACATGCTTGGAAGGTGGGTTTGTAAGACCCCGTACATTCCATGGGCAAATATTCATAAATCACGGGATCTAAAGACATATTTTTAGAATTTAGCCCCTCAAATGCTCCATGACTATTTTGCAAAATCCTTTATTGGTTGGTGTGAATGAAATTGCTGTTGGAAAAGACATCGTGTTTCAAGAACTCTTTCCTCTGTTTCTCAAAATAGGTTGCAAGAGTGCCCTAAAGAAGCTTCATGCGAGGGTAAACATTTTGAAGAGACAATTGAGAATCTTGCATATTGAGAAGTAGACACATTTGCTACCAAAGGTTCTTAGAGATGTAAAACTTGGATGCCTCCTTTGAGGCTTCAATGCGCTTTTGAGATGATTGAGATATTGCCATGATTGGTTCGGAAGTGTCTAGAGAACATTTACCCGAGTTAGGGTTTGTAACTACTGTTTTTTGCTCAAGGCAACCCCATTAGGATTTGACACAAAACTCTCATTGGCCATATTTTGGTTGGATTTTTGATAGTCAATATTGGTCTATCCATCTTTGCCAACTGGTTAGTTTTCAGCCAATGGTTTTACATGGGCTTGGCGTGATTGACCAAAAAAGGGCAATCTCTAATTTTGTGTTAAGAGGATTGACAATGAAAACAAGTATTAGGCAAGTTGATGTACAAAACATGTTGAACATGGTGTCTATCCTCAATTCAAATATTAATGGTTTCCTTGAGATCACATGAGAGATCAACCTCGACTCAAAAGCCTTTTTGAAGATGGGCTGAATTATTTTTTTCAGTTGATGGAAAATGAGCCGGCCTTAAGAAGAGGCTAGGTGATAAAGGAAAGGCTAATAAGGCAAAGGAAGATCGGGAATTCAACCCAAACCGAAACCTTTAGGGCAAAACACTTTGAGTGAACAAAGTCATGGGTCCAAGGGCAAAAAAACAATCAGAGTTCTTAATAATCCAAGGACCATGCTTAGAAAAGACAGAAGTATTTTGGGAATTGGCAAAGTGAGATACAAAGAAACCTTTGATTGTATTTTGGACCACATGAAGTTTAATCCTGTGTGGAGCTTGAACAAATTGAAGCCAATTTTTTAACTACACTTTTAGAGGGAATTCTCCTGACAAAATAACCATCAAAGTATATTGTTCAAGCCATTTGTAAGCATTCTTTGTTAGAACATTAATCTTAAGTAGGGTTTTACCCCTCTTAAGTGTCTTGTTTATAATTAAATAAATAAAAATATATAATATTTTTATTTATTTAATATAAACTTTAGTTTATAAGGTTTAATTGATTATTTAAATCAATTTATAAATGTGATGGGGTGTTTCACGAGAAGACAACCTTAAAAATAATTTAAATATGATCCTTGGGGTCGGGTGAATTTAATTCACGGGAAAAACATGGAAAATGTTTATGGAGAGAAGTGGTGAAGGAGAGTGTTTTATTGGACTTGTAAAAAGTTTCTCACTATAATGGAAATCTATTTCTACCGTGGTTTTTACCCTTCGGGGTTTTCCACGTAAATTTGGTGTCTTGTGTAATGTGTTTATTATATTTATTTATTATAGTTTATTTCACATTATTTAAATAAACTTTGTTATGTATATTTAAATGCTCGAACCTTAACATGGTACTAGAGCATATTAAAAATCAATCTATTAAATAATTTGTTTTATTTAATGGTTCGGTGAAAAATTGGTTCTGACGTAGTTTTTACCCCGCTTGGGTTATAAAATGGGACCCTATTCAATTTAATTTTTCTCGCACTCACTTTTGTCTCTCGAAAAGTTTATTAACCCTTTCAAATTTGGTGTATTCGAAAGGTTAGAGTGGGCCAACTCTACATTCATGGTATGTATTTGTTTAAATGTTGTGCGATTTGTTTTTGATATGAATTTTATTTCTAATGTGTGCAGGAACTTTTTTACCAAGTTTATATGAAGGTTCCCAAGTTTGAGACAAACATCCAAGTTTATAGGGATCTAAATTTTTCCATTGGTCCGTGACTCAATAGGTTTGGGGACCAAGTTTGAAAACATTAAAATTCTTTAATTAATCCTAAGACCCTAAACCTATAGTATATGCTTCCATATTTGAATATGGCATGTATTTTAATTAAAACCTAACCTCCATGCTAATTGGTCATTGACCGCCTTGTATTCAAATAACATAGACTTGGCTTATATATTATTTAAATCCTATGTACCCACTCCTAAGACCACCGTGGCATACGGTATGGTGGGCGGGGTAATGGCTATGACCACATGTAGCATATCGTTAATAAACATTATCCACCCCTTTCAATAGCCGCCTAAGGTGGTTGTTTTAAACATTTAAACAACCCAAACCGCTTTGACATGGTTAAAGACCATTATAATGTATAAAGAAGTCCTTCCATTTGGCCGCTCCACAATTGCCAAGTCAATGGCGAATTCAATACATGACCGGGTAGACCATGTCAACCACCACACCCAATTTAAATGCTAATTGAATTGGTCAAATGAGCGCTTACATGGTCAACCTCCTTCATTGCATATTGATTGGGACTTAGTCCCATATTGCCCACACATTTAAGCAAGAGATGGTTTAAAGTGCAGCGGAGGAGGATAATCAATGTGGCAAAGGCCAAGCGTTTGGATGTTTTTTTGTTGGCCTATATTCCAACTTGCCACTTAGCTCCACATGTAACTCATTTGTACCTGCGAGGTAGTCCATTGAGTCAAGCTCACGTCCCTTGGCCGAGGCATTGATTGGAATGAGGTGGCGAGCCCCTCTTGGCTTGGCCGTTATCTCAATCCTCGTGACTTGCCCAACTCGGTAGTCGGCTCGTCGGTGATAAGGTGGCCAAACTCGCCCGTCAACTCGAGCTCAACTTACTCTGTCGAGTTGGAAAATGTGACTTAACGAGGAGCTCGGTCTCCTTGACCAATTTTTTAAAAACTTTTTACAATTTTTTTTTTTCTAAATTATAATTTAGTGTAAACATTTTTGTTGGAAATATTGTCATTGATGTCAAAGGCTTAATCATTGATGTATTTGGTTAACGGAATCATGTAACGGAAGCTGATGGAACTGTTGATGGATTTTGACGGAAATGGTAGAAAGTAACAGAAATAACCAGCAGTATAGAAGGGTAGAAAATGAAAGTTTAAATACATGAAAAGAAGTGTTTTTGCATAAGGATTATCATGGTATAAGCGAGATATACACAGCTGTACATAAGAGAGAGATATCAACATTTTAAGGTGTTCATATGCCATGTTTTATGGTGAAAAAGAAGATTTAATGATGGCTGACAGCGATTTAATGATAACAACGATTTGTCTAAGGAGGGGCAACGCTCCTATCAAGTGGTTAATTGCATTGTTTAATGTGCATTTAATAATTATGGGCTGCATTAATTTTTTTGGTTTTAGCCGACTAATGCACTTAATTAAGTTGTGTTAATGGAAAGGTTGTGTCGGTTGGAACGATGTGTCTTTTCGAAAGGATGTGAGAAGGATATATAAGGAGATGGAATCATTTGGTTTAGGCAAGCAATTTGAGTGCTTCATTCAAGTTTAAGGGAGAGAAGAAGAAGAGCAGAATATGAAATATAAAAAGGAGTGAAGGGCAGATTTATTTTTAATGAAGAGTTGCAGTGATTTATATATGTGAAGGGACTGAAATAAATCAGAAGAATATTCTTAGCAACATTTTTGTTCTATTATTTGTCAAGCAACAACAACATAAAAGACAGGAAAGAGTTTGTTTTTGTAAGGAAGGTTAGTGCCTTCATATTTGAAGAGATCGGTGTCTCTTCTTTGAGTTCAGTCTTGAGCAAAAAGGGGTTGGTGCTCCTGTAGGTTGGTGCCTACAAAATTGTAACTTGGGGATTGGTGTCTCCCGTAGGTTGGTGCCTACAAACATTTGAGAAATATAATAAAGAAGATTTTCTCCGTGGTTTTCTCCCGAAAGGGTTTCCACGTAAATTTGTGTCTATTTGCAGTGTGTTGGTTTGCTTTGCATTCATTGATTGCTTTGATATATTCACTGTGAAACTGATTAATTGTGATTACAAATCTGAGATTAAGTGTTAAATTTAAAAGAATATCATAATACTGATTCACCCCCTCTCAGTATTATCTTGTGCTTAACAATTTTATAAAATCATTTTTTTACTTTTATTAATAACAAAAACTTATAATGGTATCTTTTAAAACTAGGAGATTTACGACTATAGTGTTTTTCGTAAAATTTTTATATATTTTATATTTCGATTAAATAGTTGGTTCTTTGTGCCGTAAGGAACATGAAGGAGATCAATGCACAAATCGCACAAGACTAGATAGTCGCATAGAAACAACAGGGGATTTTACTAAGTTCTTTGCAATTTTTGCCTTCGTAAAATCTAATTGTTTATCGAAAAGCGCAAAATAAGGATTTGAATATTCAATTGATGTAATAATCTTGTTTTTCCTCTTGATTTGATTTTGAAAGCTTCAAAATGGAATCTAATCATTTCAACATTGACAAGACACAAATGTTAAACGAGACTAACTACAACATCTAGAAGATACGATTCAAGGCGAAATTCATGACATGTAAGCTTTGGACTCTCTCGAATGGTACAAGAGAAGGCACCGATCGGTAGCAAGCAACATCAAACAAAATTTTTCTGTTTCAATGATAAAGTGTAGGAATCGATGTCTATTATATGCAGGAAGAAGCGTGCAAGATGAATTTTTCCTACACATTGGAAACTAGGAAAGTCCAAGTGAAACTTGGAAATGATTAGAATGAATGCATGAAGGTACGTGCCTTTCAAAAATTATAAAATTGATCTTTGAGTTAATGACAACTCCCATGAAGGGAGACGAAAAAGTGATTAATTTTCTAGAAAAAATTAAAACCATTAAACCACAATTAGATGGATGTAATTGTGATTTAATTCATGATAAACTATTGTATTTTATTATTTAAATGAACATCCATGAAAGGTTTAAGAACTTCATTTCCATTTTAAATTCAAAATATCAAACTGAACAATATATTCTAGATTAATCTACTCCGAGTGCTCTCTTAATTCAGGAAGAGCAAGTCATGTCGAACTTTGATTCGAAGGAGAATGCCACTCGGGCACTTCTCACACAAAAACCTAAGAATAACTTTTCTAGGTTTAACAAGAATAAAAAATCAAACTTTAAACCTTCGGGCAAAGATAAGAAATCAGGGAATAATCACCTAAATGTTAGTTTTGATGGGAAACGTCACAACTGTGGGAAATTTGGTCACAAAAAGGAAGATTGTAGGGTAAACACAAATAAACTAAATTTCAAAATTCAGAAAGGGAATAAACTAAATCAAAATCAAAACAAAAATAAAATAAAAATAAAAACCTATTGTAGTTGCATTATATGTTTGCATTAGTTCTTCGCTAAAGAAAATTAATGGATATTAGACAAAGTGGTCCTGCTCCAGGTACATGACTTATAGATTTGATATTTTGATTGATATCAAAGAATGTAATGATCAAATCTATCTTGGTGATCATTCCATTCTCGATGTTCAAAGTCAAGGAAGAGCTAAAGTTTTCAATGGTTTTATAAATGATGTTTTGTGTGTTCCTAAACTAAAAATGAATTTGCTTTCATGTTCACAGCTAACTCAAAACAATTATAGTGTAATTTTACTAAAGGATAAATGGTTTATTAAAAATGAGTTAGATGTTATTATTGCTGAAGGCATACAAAAGAATGGTTTATATGTATTTAAAGGTTTTCAGATCGCCTTGTCTTTCTACTCAAAATAGGAATGATGTTCATTGTGGCATGAAAGATTAGGTCATGTTAATTTTAGGAGAATGTATGTCATGTCTCGTTTTAACCTTGTTGTTGGTCTACCTCTTATCTCTCATGCCCAGAAACTTGTGAAGGGTCCTTACGTGGTAAACAATCTGCAAATCCCTTCCATAGCCATCATGAAGCAAACCTCTAAGAACCTCTTGAACTTATCCACAGTGATGTTAGAGGACCTTTAGAAGTTTCTTTCCTGAATAGTTCTTTATATGCTATTACTTTCTTTGATGATTATTCTCGCATGATTTGATCATTCTTTATAAAAATAAATCAAATATTTTATCTAAATTTAAAGAGTTTAAAGCTTTAGTAGAAAATAGTTCTAGTCGTAAAATTAAAAGAATTAGAACAAATAATGGAGGAGAATATATTAGTAAAACATTTGATTCGTTTTGTATCGAATGTGGAATACAAAGGGAACTCACTACTCCCTACTCTCCTCAACAAAATGGTATAGTGGAAAGGAAAAACCACACCATTCTTGAAATGGTCAAAACCATGTTACACTTAGCCCAAGTCCCTAAATTTCTTTAGGTGAAGCTATGCACACCGTTCACATTCTGAAGAGAGTCCGTTCTAAAGCCCTATTTCAATCTTTTCCTTTAGAAAAGTGGACCTATAAGAAACTTAGTGTATCTCATCTGAAAATATTTGGAAGTTCTGCCTCTATCATCATTCCTAAAGAAAAAGGAAAATTTAGATCAAACCTCCTATTCTTGCATCTTTGTAGGCTATGGAGGTAAAACAAAAGGTCTAAGGATCTATGATCTTGCAAAACGTGAAGTTATTGAGAACAAGAATGTTAAAATCCTAGAAAACCCTTTTTGTAATTCATTTTTGTTTCTTCTATTTCTTCGTTTATGATGAATCTAATGAATTAAAAAACAATGATAATAATGAATGTGATGAACAAATAAATTGTAATAATGATTCTACAATTGAAAAAGAGTCTCTACCGTATCCTCTATAACAAAAAGGCCTAACTGGGCTCAATTCCTTCTTCAAAACTCTTATTCTGATAACCTTAGTAAGATGACTAGAAGCCATCATACCTATCATGCCTTAATGACTATGTATGAGCTAGAACCCCAATCTTTCGAAGAGGCATCTCACGAAGAAAGATGGGTAGAAGCCATGAAAGTTGAATATTCTGCCTTAATTAAAAATCACATTTGGGATCTTGTTCCTCCGAAAAAAACATAGTATTGTTGGCTCTAGGCGGCTTTACAAAATCAAGTATAAGATAATTTTATTAATGTCCAACGAATGACCACAATAGTAGGTCAATGGGACTATATGATACAATGCAAGAAGTGCCAGCAGGGAGACTGAAGGGGTCACCCAAACAATAAAAGAAGAGAAAATAAGAGAGAGAGGAAAGAAGAAGGAGAAGCAAAGGCCACCGTGACCAGAATAGTGCAGATGGATGGAGCTGAAGAGGAGGGGGAGAATCCCGCCACTGACCCCCTGTCACTTAAAGCATCCGAGGCCGATCGAAAGTTTTGGCTATATGTTCGTGTCCGTGGTCGAAGCCATGAAAAGATTAGAATGCCGGTGTACGGAAGAAGGATGAACAAGACGAGCTCTTTGCGTTCTCCTGATCGGACACAACCTCTGAGAGAGGGCCCCAAACCGAGTGCGATCACGAATACCTCTAGATTGGGAAGTAGCCCCCCAGAGTTCGGACGGATCTGGTCTAGGAATCCGAATTGGTGTCAAGGTGCCGCTTGGTGCCCCTCACCGAGGGGAGCACCGAAAAGAAGGAAGTAATCTATGGAGTAGCAACCTGACTTGGAGGAGACTGTAGGGTTTCATTTCGGAGCTTGAGTGCCTCCTGAAGGTAGAGAGTAAGACACCGCTGATCACAGTATTTGAAAAAAGTTGAAAAGACGGATGCTCTTGGAATAAACAATGGAATCTCCCTCTGATCTCGTAGTAGATAGGACACCTGAAAATGAAGTGATCTTCCGTTTCGATCTCTGGAGAGAACAAAGCTGACAAATCCTCTCGGAGCGGTCCCGATCCTCCACATTAAGCCTATCGAGCCCACTCGAACCGGAATAGAGAAATGTGAAGTGCCTCGTAACAAGGTGTCGGGAGATATTTGCAGTTCGGGCCGATAAACCCGTCTGTGATCTCAAGAAAATGTGCAACATAGAAAGCCATCTTAGGACGAAGCCCATCCGGGGGACTAATCCAAGTATGTTGGATGAACTGCTTGTAAATGTCTTCTCTGATAATTTTGTGCAGATCCTGCTTACCCGAAAGGAGGTGGGCAGGGGCATCTAGGGAGTATCTGTAAGGTGGGAGACGGTCCATCTGAATCCCGAGAGAGCCGAGAAGACGTGAGACTCCTGCATACCAACAACGAGAGCGACCGCTATGGTCAAAAAGAGCAATAGCCTCAGAGGAATGGTAGGCGAGGTAGAGATACCTATCCCTGCTTGCGAAAGAGTTTGAAAGCCCCTAAATGTGATGCAAAAGTGAAACCAGGCCAAATATAGTCTCCAATCTAAAGGGATGAGCCCGAACTCGGCCAAGATGATATTATGTGGAACTGTCTCTCTGCACCGGATGATGCGTCTGAGCATGAGGATCTGGACCCGCTCAACTGTAGCCCAATCAGAGTCGAGCAAGGATGGTCCCCAAACCTCGGAACCATAAAGGACCGTGGGGTGCACAAGAGAATTTGAGAGAGACATCTTCGACAAGATGTCCTGGAAGTGGTGGTGGAAGCACTATCTCTCCAAGATCGCAAGGATCCATAACCCTTGTTTATGGGGGTGAAGGGCATGCCAAGACTCAAGCAGGCCCAATAAATAAAACTCCCAGATAAGTATAGGAGCTGGTGATCTCAATCTCTCCCCCCGTAGAAGAAATGGAAGTCCGAAGTCTTCAACCCATTGAAGATCATGACCTTGGTTTTACCAAGGTTAATCACAACATTTTATGGTCGCAAAAGAGGGCTAAGGCGCCCAACTAACCTCTCGTAGTCCCTCCTTGGAAGAAGCAAGGAGGACTACGTCATCCGCAAAAAGGAGGATGTAGATCAACACCCGGTGAAGAAGACAACCATCCCCTTCCTGGATATGGTCCTTGAGAAAGTCCTCCAACTCATCGATGTAGATACCAAACAATGTAGGTGAGAGGGGGCAGCCTTGCTTAACCTTGATGGTACTCCTAATGAAATAAAAAATTCCGGCAGTAGTGTGAAGGTGGCCCAAAACATCCTCGTATAGGCGCATAATGACAACAAGAAGGGTTTCGGAAATACCGATGTCTCTGAGTCTACGGAAAAGAGCTTCCGTGGCACAGAATCAAAGGCTTTCAAAATCAACGAAGCAACAAAAGACCTTAGAGGATCGGTGACGAGCCTCCTCAAAGATTACCCGAAGGGTGAGGATGTAATCGATGGTTTGGTAAGCAGGCTGGAACTCCGCTTGCCCCTTGGCTTTGCAATGGCGTACTCCAGGAATTTAGAAAGCTGCATGTGGAGGACCGTGGGATAGAGCTTGGAGAACGTGTGGCCAAACATGATCGTCCTGTTATTGTTTGGGTCAGAAGTGGGACCCAACTTGTGGATGGGGTGAATGATATGATGGGACCAAGACTTTAAAGCCTGTACAAATCACTTGATTGAAGAGATCAACAAGGTAGTTGTTTAGAGTGTCTAAGTCATGCTTGAAGAATTCTGCTTGAAAGCCCTCCTCATCAGCTTCCCTGCTATTCATGGCTAAAATGGCTTTCTTCACATTCGTGTAAGTAAAGATATGGTAGGTAGGGGAGGGGAAACTACCTAGATCTGGGGCTGGCCAGAATATCATAAAGGGTGGAAGTATGAGTGAACATGGAGGTGGGAAGTAGGTCCTGGGGTAAGGAGGAATGGCGGGGAAGAATGGTACACCAGAAACGTTTAGGGGAGTGCATAAGGGAGGCACAGAGCTCAAAGCAGCGATGAGAGAGAAATGTGCATTTTTTGTGGCGAAGGAAACATCGGTAGTTAGACTTGAGAGATGGGAAGGAGGGGAGGGCATGTGTGAAGGAAAAGCGAAGGCGACAGTGAAGAGATTTGTAGTCTTCATCGTACCACCGGTTCATAGGGAAGGTTAAACTTGGTAGGGAGGGTGGGGATAGAGCGGGGAAGGAGCACAGAGCAAAGATCAAGAATGGCGGAGGAAAGGGTATCGAACATCCGATCAGAGGGGAGTGAGGAAAAATGGGGTGGAGGGGGAAGAAGTTGGCGAAGGTGAAAGGAGAAGCTTACCGGGTCACCCTCGTCAAACTTCCAGATGGTACGTGAAGGGGCGTGGGGAGAGGTCGGGATTGGGGGTAACCTGCAAGGAGAAGGAAAGGGTCGCATGATCAACAAGGGGAATGGGGGAGACACATAAGTGGTGAATATAGGGAATCAAATTGGGGGTAGTCATGACGTAGTCCACCACACTAGCACCCCCACAATGAGGTCTGCATGTGAAGAAATGGGAGTCAGGGAAGCACAAGATGCCATTAAAGATCAACAGATCATGAGATTCCCCCATCTGAAGGAGGTGTCGGCCGTATGACATCAAAGGTCCTGTCATATCCTCTGAGTCCCGCTAAAAGCCAACCAAATCAGGGTCCACCTTGGATAAACAGAGCAAGTCATCAATCCTATCAGCGTAGGGGAACTTGGAGATTTACAGGTGTGCATTAAAATCGCCCAAGACAATGACCTCCCCACATGCCGAATATTGAGAAATGCCTATATAGAGATCGAAGAAGGGGTCTCCATCTGGGCCATTATGAATGGCAAAAGAAGAGGAGGTTGGGGGAAATAACAATCCGCAATGAAGATATCTCTAAGATGAGACGAGGTCCGCCAAATCCTAATCCAGAGGAAACGGGAAAACTTGTCCTCTACTGACCATGAAATCCCGCTTCGAAATGTATCCTCGACTGTGCACGCAACACCGCTAGATCCTCAAACCCTCCCAAACTCCGAGTCTCCTGTCTGCAAACCGAAAGCCAATAGTATCCTCTGATGTCTGGGAGAGGGCGAACAGGGCTAGCATGAGTTTCTATGACAAAGAAAGTCTGAAAGACCAAGAGCATCATATAGGATACCCGAAGAAGACCAATAGGACCCGTTCCTACTCCAACATGTAATGGAGATGCCCTTGTTCGACGCCACTCCCAATGGGACCGTCATTTGGGACCGGACCCGGAAACCTAACTAGGAGGAAAAGAATCATGAATGACAGGCCTGAGGTTGCGAATGACTGCCCATTTCCCCGCTTTCCTGGCTGCCATAACAATTTCGTGGGACTTCTTGAGTTCGGCCACCTATTCTCTGGTGAGGTCTTCATCGAGGAAGATCTTATTGGGGAGAGAGAATAGCTTGCGCTTGGCTCTGAGTGCCCTGACCCTGTCATCTGTTGTTTTAAAGTGGAGAAAAAGGGTGGAATCCTCAGACGAGCCATGCTCTATCGAGATGAACATCGGGCAACCCCAAAGTCCCCGTAATAAAATCTGATGCAATGGCCGATGACAATTATGATAAGTTCAAAGCTAGGTTAGTAGCTCACGAGTTTACTCAAAAATCTAGTATCAACTATGTAAATTTTTTTGCCCCATTTGCAAAAATGAGCACAATTAGGATTCTTATTGTCTTAGTTGCTCAATATGGTTGAGAAATCCACTAGATGGATGTTAAGAATGCATCCCTGAATGGTGATTTAAATGAAAAAATGGACATGACCCAACCTGAAGGTTTTGAAGAACCTGGAAAAAAACTTTGTGTGTAAATAGAAAAAAATTCTATATGGCTTAAAACAAGCTCCTAGAGCTTGGTATGCAAAAATAAACAACTTTTTAAAGACATTGGTTTCACTAACAATTTATCTGATAATGATCTTTTTGTTAAAATTGAAAATAATTAGATTATTCTTATTGTCTTATATGTTGATGATTTGCTTATTACTAACAATTCAAATAGTTTAATTTTTAAAATTAAAGCTAAATTGAACAATACTTTGAAATGACTGATTTAAGATTATTACATCATTTTTTAGGCATGAAATTTTTTCAAGATAAACATTCTATTGTTGTATCTCAGTCACAATATGCTACTAATTTTCTTAAAAGGTTTAATATGGTAGATTGTAAACCAAGTTGCTATTCCTATTGAAGTTGGTTGTAAACTTGATCCTAAACTTGCATGTGAAAAACTAATCCTACTCTTTACATGCAACTTGTAGGTAGTTTAATTTATCTAACAATTACTAGACCTAACATTGCATATGTAGTAGGTATTACATTGATTCATGTAGGAACCATATCAAGATCATTGAAAGTTAGCAAAAATAATATTGAGATATATTAAAGGAACAATTAATTTTGGTTTACATTATACTTCTTTTGATAATGCATGTTTATATGGATATTGTGATTTTGACCATGTTGGTGATGTGATAGATAGAAAATCTACAACTGGATATGTGTTCAAGTTTGGTACAAGTGCCATTACTTGGAGCAACAAAAAGCAAGATGCCAATCTCCATCTCTTCTACTGAGGTAGAATATAAAAGTGCAATGGAAGCAGCGAAAGAAGCCATGTGGCTAAAGCGGTTGTTGGAAGAAATTCACATGGAAGTTAAAGAAAGTACTCTTTTATGTGATAGTCAGAGTTGTATTGCTCTTGCTAATAATCCAATTCAACATCAGAGAACGAAGCATATAGAGATACATATGCATTTTATCCGAGAGAAGGTGCTCTGTGGTGATATAGATCTCTAGTACTACCCTACTGAAGATCAAGTTGCAGATATATTTACGAAGCCATTGTGTGCCATGAAGTTCTACAAGTTTCGTGCAATGCTTGGCCTTTTAGAGTTGCCATTGAGGGGAGTGTGCATGACAATGCCACCTCCTAACGGTCGGCCATGTGTTTTCTTCTTCACCTCTATACTTTTGCTCCAAATTAAAAACATTGTAAAAGATCTTTTTATGATCTTAGTAAACTTATCACTCTAAGTTTATTGTGTAGTCTAAAGTAATATAGCATCATGTTGTAAAGAGGTCCTTACTTTATAAAAGGCTCCTAGAGATGCTTGTATAGATTTTCCATGAGAAACTGTGAGATGTAGTCTCACAAATCATGTTTAGCCTAAATCATACTTCTGATTTATGGTTTTCAAATCCTTTTGTACTAAAAGGTAAATTTAACATGACGGTGTATAAATCCTTTAAATGTGATATGCTAGCCTAAACCCTTACTATGGTTTAAGGATTATAAATCCCGTTGTTGTATACACAGGTAATGTTGACTTATAAACCCCACTTAATATTAAGGAGTGTTAGAACATTAATCTTAAGTAGGGTTTTACCCTCTTAAGTGTTCTTAAGTTATAAACTTTAGTTTATAATTAAATAAATAAAAATATATATATTTTTATTTATTTAATATAAACTTTAGTTTATAGGTTTAATTGATTATTTAAATCAATTTATAAATGTGATGGGGTGCTTCACGAGAAGACACACCCGTAAAAATTAATTAAATATGACCTCGGGGTTGGGTGAATTTAATTCATGGGAAAAACATGGAAAATGTTTATGGAGAGAATTGGTGAAGGAGAGTGTTTTATTGGACTTGTAAAAATTTTCTCACTATAATGGAAATCTATTTCTATCGGGTTTTTTTACCCTTCGGGGTTTTCCATGTAAATTTGGTGTCCTGTGTAATATGTTTATTATATTTATTTATTATAGTTTATTTCCCATTATTTAAATAAACTTTGTTATATGTATTAAAATGCTTGGACCTTAACATTCTTAGTGTCTATAATTGGGAAAATAACATCAGGTAAAGGATAAGTATCCTTACTTCATGAAAGACTTTTTGTATGAATTTTTGAGGTTGCTTGGAGGAGGCGTCATCTCCAATGGTTTCACCACCAATAGTTGCAACTTCAAGAGTTGAACTTGTGTGGTGTGATGCGATTAAATACGGAAAAATACAACTGAAGGAACAATAAATGTGAAAGGATTGACAAATCCAGCAGTCCTAATAAACAACGTGGAATGATAGATAGGATTACTCAATGGTGGTGGGAATCAATCTCTAGCAGGGCTCTCTATGCAACTATCTCAAGGTTAATCCCCTTTAAATGCAGAAGAAGGAACTTTGAATTTCCTATATGTGTCTTCCCATCTAGATACGTGGGTTAGCAGACTGAGAGGTGAAAGATTAGCTGGAGTACCACTTGGTAAAAACATTCGAGGCATTAACGTGAATGTCACAATAGTACCTTTGTGTTCTTTTAGAATTTAGTTATGAGAAAATGGTTTTTCAAAAATATTATTCCAAAATACAAAAGTCGATTTGCTATATACTTTCACCCTCAAAAGTTAGAGTAATTAGGAAACTAAATTTGGAGATGCTTTGATAACTAGCCTTACCCGAGTTTGAACTATTGGAAAATTGCAGGGTTCTAAAACAATCCAAATGGTAGGCTTTTTGTACTCTGTTATGTCTAGTTTAAGTTATGATACTGATCATCACCAAGGGGGATAAAGTCCTAGGTAGACCAGGCAGTTGCCTAGGGTACCAATAATTAGGGGCCCTCAATTTATGAGATTTTCATTAGGTGGTTAGTTTACTTCCTGTCAATTTTGTTGTTGGTAATCTAGAGGGATCGGCGAATACTTAGCGATGCAAAGCTTCGAGGAGCGAGACTCTAACACAATTATTATTATGGTTGTAATATATTAATGTTGGGCACAATACCTATAATAGACAATATAATATTAAAACTTATTCCATGTAAGGTCAACAATTTGGTAATGTCTCGGAAAGGCCAGATTACACCATAGGAAAGTAGTTGCCTGGGGTGGCAATAGTTAGGCAGTGTTAAGATTATAAAAACATTACTAGGTTGACCGTTTATTGTCTGCCAATAATTATTATGGTTGTAATATATTAATGTTGGACAATGCCTATTAATGATAATATAATATTATAACTTATTGTGTGTAAGATTAACAATATTAGTGTTTTTGGTTTGATAAACATGCCTTTGATGAAAAAATTTAAAAATGCAATGGTTCTTGGCGAGTTTTTGTTTAAACTAATTAATGAATTTAGTCATTTTATATGATTATTTAAGGTACCTACATTCTTTTGTAAATATCAGTTTTTAGGGGTGATTTTTATATTATTTGCTTTAGGTATGATTTATAAGATGCATAAATTTTCTTCCATAAATAGTTTTAGAAAATGATGATACCGAATAACAAACCAAAATCATTGAAATCCTAATAGTTTGAGAAATAATCGTTTTCAAGCTTAATATTTAAGTTGTGTTTCTAAAATAACAATTGTCTCTTTTTGGTGCTTAACCATAATGTTTTCATAACGAATAATTCTTAACCATAACTATGTATTGTTAGAAAAACATAATATATAATGTTTGTACAAATTAGGTGGGGGTCTTTCAATTAAGCATTGCCTAGGTGCTCAAAACTCTAAATCTGGCCCTGATCACATATATTTGAGTCCATGAATGTCTGTTTAAATTATTGCATATCTGCAGAAGTCCAATATTTTATATTCCATATATATATAGATATTTGATAAATAAAGGAGGGCGGTGAGATCTCTCACCTGTCTATTCATAAACAAAAAGATTACAAAAACTGGCCATTAATGGTGATGCTATGGAGCCATGCCAAATTACAAAAACTTTCCACAGTTGATTCCTCTATATTCCCTACATTTGTTATGACTTTTAACAGCAACTATAATTTTCTTAATTTACTTTTCAGGTATTTTATTAAGAGGTGTTAGTAGGTGTTAGTCCTGCCTTTTTGTGGTGTTTTAACGAAAAAACATGATAGTTTTTCATGTTTGTAATGGCTGTTCCAGTCTAAGAGCAAAAGGGAGATGCTTTTGGAGTATGTAAGAAATGTACAACCGGAATTTTTAGAATTGTTTGTAAAAAGAGCGCCACCACAGGTTTGATTATTATTTTATATGTTTTCTATTTCCTTCTTTTGCACTCATGTTTTAAGATTTTTACTTCTACCAAGATGTTGCAGGAATTGATATATTGCAATTTAGCCATTCATACAATGTGAGCACATAACATGGTCTGCCATATTGCATTCTTTTCAAAGAGGGACACAGCTTAAGATGCATTCTGTTGAATCTGTGGGTAGAATTTTAGGCCCATCTTAGAGATGGATGATTGCAGGTTGTGGAAGCAATGCGTCAAACTGTAACAAACATGATTGGGACACTACCGTCACAATTCTTTGCCATGACTGTAACAACAGTAAGTGTTATCACGGTGCATTTGCATTAGGGGTCTTAGGGACTGGGACTTTGATTGCTTTTTCCTCTTTGGAAAATCATCTTTGCAACTTCAGTTTCTTGATGGCCTTGTGTGTATGATAAACTATAACTTGTTTGTGCAGGTAGCTGAGAATTTGGCACAACTTATGTATAGTGTCATGATGACTGGATATATGTTCAAGAATGCACAGTATCGTCTAGAATTGCAGCAAAGTCTAGAACAGGTGGCACTTACTGATGGACAAAATATTAGGGTATGATAAAGGAGCAGATGAATGCTTTCCGAATTTATAGGGCCTATTCTCTATTGTCATTCTCTTCTGAGATTATTGTCAATTTGTTGTAAAATGTTTTTGTGTCATCCATAATCAGAAGATGCAGTTTTTCAGTTTAGGGCTTATATCACCTAATAGTCTATTTGATTTGCATTCTTTATTGTAGTAGTTTCAAAATTTGGTTCAATTTCACATTAAAGTGCAAGAATGGTTATTCCTTGCAGTCAACAGGACCAAAACTTTTTGGCTTTCATTCTTTTCTCATGCAGTCATCTTTTAAAAATGACAGTGGTTGCATGTTGGAAACTAACTATACTTTCCATCCAATCAGGGTGAGATTGTGTATGTTGCTTGTCGATGGAATGCACCATATTCAACTTACACCGTGTAATGCTTCTGAAACATTCAGTGTTAGTGGTGGCTAGAACCCTTTATTATGTCAGCTTTATCTAAATCGATACCTGTCGTGGGTTATAGTTTTATCATCTCTATGCTTTTGCTTAGGTTGGAATGCAACAGATTCTGTAATTCTGGAAGGTCCATATGCACATGACATGGAATTCACACTTTGCATGCATGCACACACACACACACACACACATAGACACGGTCAGACACAAATAGATGTAAACAGACACACATTCACACATTCACTCGCACGCACAAACACATAGAATGTACATGTGGTGATCTCACTTCCAAGCTTGTGCATCTCAAGTTGTTTCTCAACTCCATTCTTCATGTACTAGACCATACACTAGGAGTTTTCTTTTAGCTTGGTTCAGTCCACACTTCAAGTGATCTTTCTGTGGGATATTTCTCATAAGACCTAACTGGGCTATGATGCAAGTACATTAGAAATTGGCTTTTTGGAGTGGCTTTAGTGCTTAGCATAGAGTTCTTATGTATGCTGTAGACTGTTGTTATGTTTTGAGATTTTGTCACCCAAACGAGGTTGGTCTGGTTTGCAAATTAGTCTAACCAGTTTTAATTTTTTTATATCATCACCTCTGCAGTCAAATCCAGAATATGCACCAGGTACACAGAAAAAGGTAAGCGGTGAAGTAATCAGGTGGCGTAATGATTCTGGGCCGGAGAAAATTGATGCTTGTAAATACATAGAACTCTTAGAAGGTGAAATTGAGAAACTGCAACATCAACTGGAACGAGGAAAGGCATCCAGTGGGCAGAATGAAATCTTGGAGTATCTTAAGTCACTTGAACCCCAGAACTTGCAGGTAACAAATGTTTATACATATAATTATATTTACTTCTTGTATGTGTCAAGAACAAATAGAAAACTCTTTGTGATGAAAATTTTGTGCATCAAAAGAAATGTTTATGGGGATGTGTGCCTGGGGTTTGGCAGCTGCCCCTGAAGTTTCTATGTCTATGGGACAATGCCCCATTGGAAACATCCTGAGTGTTGAGGATTCCTGGAAAACCCATGCACACCGTGTACTTCTGGGCATCACCCAGACCCTAATAAAAGAATGGAAAAGTGATTTTTAAAACTTCACTCTAAGGAGGGGCATCACCCCAATGAAGCCCTTAAAATCTCCCCTAACCCTGATGTTATCTCTTTTGCTAATACAGAAAACTTGGAGTAGATTTCTCATACCATTCAATAGCATATATGATTATATCATGAATAACAGGGTTTTGGAAATAAGAAGTTTTTTTTTGTAATTACCAAGTGCATAGGAGCATTTGAATGTGATAATGCAGTAAAAACTTAAGAAAATTTCTTTCACTTGCAAAAGTTTCTTTCTTTTTTATTTGGGCTATAGAAGTTGTAGAATTAGTTAGATTTGAGCTCGGGAATCGTTTTATTCACTCTTTCATCTAGGATTCTTGCTTTGCGCAGTGAGCATCATGTTGTTTCTTCCATTGTATGAAAGCATAAACTATGATTAAAAAGTCATAAAACTTAAAACAAAGTTCAAATGATTTTGTAGTTTCTATATTTTTTAATATTAGTTTTGGAAGGGTCCCCTATATTTTGGAAACCAATGTCTTGTGCGATGTCCCTGAAATTTGGGTGTCTCTGCACATGACACCAATATGCATCCCGATGTTATTGCCTTCTCCGGTCTCCAATCCTTGAAATTGATGTTCTGCGTGACATACCCTGAAATTTGGCTGTTTCTGTACATCCCAGATATGCATCCCTATGTCCTTGCGTCACTAGGTCTCCATTTGGAGGAAGGATAATATTGGGATATGTGAAATCGGCACAAGGTGATGCATTAGGAGGGCATGTGCCTGCAACATCTCAAAGCTGAGGCTGCTATGTTGAAATGTGATACAAAAATTAAGCAAAACTGAAGTCTTGTTCATGCTTTCATGTGGCCTGTCATTTGAGGGGAGTTGAATATTGTTGTCCATTACAGGATGTCATGTGAATCTTACATTAGCATGTCATTTTGTTTTACGAGTAAGTGCATGATTTGCATTAGGCTCAGTTAATGTGTAATCAGGGTAGATATTCCATTCCTCATCCGCCAACACAAATCTTAACACCAGAAAATCTGATATTACTAATTTATACTGGCTGTCCTATAAGAATTAAGCTTAAAAAGCTGGTTTATCCTCATAATTGTGATGCTTAGTGCTGAAAATATAAAATGAACAATAAGCAAGTAAAGAACTGAAATAATGCATGGAAATAGAAGTGAACACAAGAATTTATTGTGGAAAAACCCATTGTGGAAGTATCCCAGAAGAGCAGGCTGTGCCTCCTCATCTCCACTATCATTATGCAAGGTTTACAAACCAATTGCTTCAATGAAGCCTCCAAGAACACTGTGGGACCTTTGCAGCAATCCATTTGAAAATTTGCCTAGACAACTTGCTTCACTATGTAATGTCCCCTTTTCCACACTAGTCATGTTATCCAAAATTCACCCCCCAGGGTAATTTTGATAACATGCATCAGATTATTCTGTCCCGAGCAAGTAGATTGATTCAAGGCCCAAAATCATGAAAATCGGCTAAGTCCTAGTCCCCTGGCAGCACTTGGGACATTGGGACGTCGGGGCGCGAATCGGCCGAAAAGCCGCCAGGCGGTCCGCGCAGCAATTGGGACGTCGGGACGCGCGGGACGCGAAAGGGCGAACCGGCCGAAAGTGGAAAAAATCGCCAAGTTTTGTCTGGGACATCCGGGACAAGAGTACGCGGAGGACGCGGATCGGCCGGTTTGGCACAAGTCAGTCCATTTCGGGCGGTTCGGAGAATTTTGTCCCAGGCAGTCCGGGACAGTTGGGACAAGAGTACGTGGAGGACGCGAACCGGCCGGTTCGGCCGAAACAGAGGACTTTCGTTTGGGACATCCGGGCCAAAAGTACGCGTGGGACGTGAAAAGGCGAAGTGGCCGAAAAAGACAAGGAGGCCCGCGGACGAATCAGGAAACGCCACGTGTCAGGGGGAAAATGACTCGAAGAATTTGCTAAGTGTTGGCCGAAAATTTCAAAGGGCAAGGTTTGAAGGGTCGGCCCGAGCCAATAGACACAGGACACATGTCCTAAGGCGGGGGAGTTCGGAGCCAGGGAAAGACTTAGGAAAATTTGACAAAAGTCTTGGGCAAAAAAATTAAAAGACAAGGATGACCCTCGCCCCTGTCCTCCAACCAGATCACGCCACGTGTCCCAAGTGGCGGGGCGCGGGGGGAAAGTGAATTTTTTTCCAAAATTATAAAAACGTCAAAATTTCAAAGGGAAACCCGGGAGGCGGAGGAGAGAGAATTGCTTGTCCAATCAGCGCTTGCCACGTGGCGTCCGACCAGCGGAGCGCGGAAATTTTTCAAAATTTTTCCAAAGACAAAAAAGAGGTAAAATTTGAAATTTTTTCCCGCCGATCCGTTTTGGGCCGTTTTTGCCCTAAATCTTCAAACGATCATATCTTTTGATCCAGAACTCGGATTTGCACGTTCTTTATATCATTGGAAAGATGTTGAATTTCTCTACACGATTCCATGGTCAATTTCTAATTTTGGTTCAGTTTGGAGAGAGAAAATTCAAAAACGGCTCTGGTACGTGTCCATGGCCAGAAATGACATTTCAACAACCAAATTTAATACAGAATGGGTCGCATTCTCCTCCAATTTGGTCAAAAATGACAGGGTATGGGTTTGTAAGGTCCCCCATGCTGATTTAATGCATTTGCAGTCAATGAGGAATGGGCTCCCACATTTTTGTACGTTTTCTCTCTCATGGGCTCGACCCATGCACTGTAAAAGCCAGATTTGGCTCATTTCTTCAGGGGAACACTTTTTTGAACATCAGACTTCTTCTTTCACCTGAAAACAAGTGAATTTTGTAAGTATCAGGCCTTTTTCAAGGATTGTAATAGGTTTATACCTCTTTGATGGTGTAATGCAAGGGATTTTACATGGAAATGACAGTGCAAACTCTGTGAATGTTTTCAGTCCTCTGTTTGTATTGTTTTTATTTCATTTTCAGATCTCTTATTGCATCTTATCAGCTTGTGTATGTTTTTCGTGTTGCATTTCATGGATTTGTGCCTATTTGTATGAGCAAAAATGTTCACCACTCCTTTGGTGCATCACCATCATTAGGTTAGTTTCATTTTCTGCATTTCTTATCCCTGTCTACTTGCAAATTAGGGTAAAATTAGGATTTGAACCTCTGCAATTGTGTAAACACTAGATCTAATCAGAGGAGTTTGAGGAACCAACCTCTAATCTGGAGATTCTTCTCTCATTTTACAAGTCCCCACACTTGGAGAAAGGATTCAATGTTGTGCAATCACACTGGATGCTAGAGTGATCAACCTAGAAATCTGATCAACATCCAGGGGTGCTGTGATTTTGCACTAACAGTTTTGGCACACCCGGTGGGACACTAGAGGTCTCATTTTTATTGCAGCAAAGTTGATGTGCATCTGCTGCAATTTTCTTGCTTGAAAAGAGCTATTATTTGCATATTTGCCGACTCCAAGGGGAAGAACCACCTGGTTTCAGCAAAGGTGCAGCTTGAAAACTCATGAGAAGAGTCACCACAAGGTCAAGAGTGGAGAAGAAGAAGTGTTGTTTGAACACCCGCAATTATCTCCAAGAAGAAGGCAAAGAGGAAGAAGGATTCAAAGGTCTCCATCTCCACCAAAAGTAACTCTCTCAACTCCTCCACTGGTAGGCCTTTCATTCACCAACAAGGGTTTTAAGACCAATTAGAATGGCACAAAACAACCCCTATGTCAACTTCACAGGAAGCAGCCCACTTGCCCTCAATGCACAACATCCAATTCCTATTGCAGCCTTGAAGAACATTCCGTACTTCACTGGAGAAAATCAGACTACTCCAGGTGATCATGTTAAAGATATTGCTAACCTTTGTGTAATTCATGAAATCAATGAGATGCAAGTGGCTGTCAAGTTACTGGCATCTTCATTCAAGGGTAAAGCATTGCAATGGTTTAGGAGCCTTGGAGCTGGTTCTATCACAAATTGGAATCAGCTGTGTATAGCACTTCATGAGCAATTTGGAGAAAAGGGAGACAACTTGTCTCTTTTGGAGCAGCTGACAACCATCAAGAGAGCTCCCAATGAACAGCTGACCGATTTCAACTTCAGATTTCAAAAGACTTGGGAGAGAATTCCAGTGGCAGTCAGGCCAACACAGAAGGTGCTTTTCTCTACTATCTCAAAGCTCTAAATTCTGATATTTCTATGTTGATTCAGTCCATGGGAGGCATAACTATCCCTATGGCTTATAGCATTGCCATTAGGGCTGAAAATTGTTTGATCCAAGCTGGCAAACTTGCCCCTAGACCTCCCATGCCATTGTTTCCAAGCTTAGAGAGTCCAAACACCAATCAAGCACCTAATTTGGCTCCTTCTCCCACTCCTAGAAATCAGAGTTCAAATGAAGCTTCCACTTCATCTCCAAGTGCCCCAAATGAGCTTCAAGAAGTCATGAAGCAATTGCAAAACCTAGGCAATGAGCTGGTTACTCTCAAAAGGCAGCAGGCCCAAGGTTTTAGACCTTCTTATCAGCCCCAAGCTCAGCCTAACAGGCAGCCATACCAACCACAAAGGCCACCTAATCCTGCTGCAAATATGAATCAAACAAGGCCTCCTGCCAATAGACCATTTCAGCCCTATAATCCAAATGCCATATCTGCCTCTAAGGCATTGGTGCCAACACAAAACAACATTGCCCAGGAGTATGATTGGTGTTTTCCATGCAATGAGCCTCATAACCAATCCATGTGCTTCAATGGTGCTTTGAATCAAGCATTAATGGTGACAACTACTGGTGTGGAGGGTGAGGGCAGTCAAGGAAACAACCAACGACAAGAAACATTCCAACAGCAATTAGCCCCAAATGACACCACGTTGGTAAATTGGCAAGCAGAGGATTTCTGTGGCATGAACCAGGTAGTTTCCCAAGGTGTTGCAGCCAACACAAGGTCAAAAAGGAGGAATTTGGGTGAAGAACAGCCATTAGCCCCAACCAATCCACAACCTTCCATGGCTCCACAAATGGTTGGCAAGCAAAATCCAATTTCAAATGCACAAGGGCAGCCAAGAATAGCCCCTAGGCCAACTCAAATACCAGTTGTTGCTGCCCACGTGCAAGGAGTGAATGTGCAAACCAAGGGACAACAAAGAGATCCTTCATCACCATTCAAGATTATCGATCGATCGATGAAGAAGACAAACGTCAATATATCAATATGGGAATCCCTATCTATCCTGTGCCAAAGAGATTTGCTACAAGCTGCCATGAAGGACTGGCCAACTTCGAATCAGCAAGTTCAGATGCAAGACAAAGTGCTTACAAATGCTGCCCAGCCTGAAGGAGATCATGGAGGACAACAAGGTAAAATGTTGAAACCCCCTCCTTTCTATGTTTCATTGATCATTGGAAATCAGCTAGTGCACAATTGCATGATAGACTCCGGGGCAAGTAGCTCAGTAATGCCTAAACAAATAGCTGATCAGCTAGGGCTCCAATATGAAACAATATCCAAAGGGGTAGTGCAGCTAGATGGGACAGCAGTAACAACAGTTGGGGTGATTAGAAACTTGAGTCTTACCTTGCATGCCTGTCCAAATGTTGTTGTTTTACAAGATGTATTAGTCATAGACCTTCCACCACTCTTTGCCCTATGCTTGTCAAGGGACTTCACAGCCAAGATTGGGGGATATTTGTTTGCTGATTGGTCACACATGCTGTTTAGAACGAGGTATGGAACTAAGGCTACAATCAGGTCTGAACCTATTGCAAACTTCCATATTGAGCCTTACACTCCAAGTCAGATCAATGCCAATTGTTCAGCATTTGATCAAGAAGACCACCCAAGCACTGATGAGGCTGACACCAAGGTTGGAAGCATCCCGGATCTAACTCTTGATGAATGGGCAAACAAGATACATGCATTTGATCCTTATCAAGAAGTGGAAGAATCTGAGCTAGGGGTCTATTGCATACACGAAGAAAATCAGCCTATTCCTAGCATCACCAAGCCAAACCACAAAGATGACAATGAGGTATGGCAGCTGTTTTTTGATGGATCAAGGAGTAGACAAGGTGCAGGAGGTGGAGCTATGCTTGTTTCACCTCAAGGAATAAAGTACTATTCAGCTTTTAGATTTCAGTTTGCATGCTCCAATAACACTGCTGAATATGAAGCCTTAGTGCAAGGGATGCATTGGGCAATCAAGAGAGGAATAAAGAACTTGCAAGTCTTTGGTGACAGTGAATTGATTGTAAATCAGGTCAAGGGACAACATGCTACCAAAAATGATCTTCTCAAGTGCTACAAGAACAGGGTGTGGGACCTCATGGAAGATTTTGAGGGTTTTGGCATCAAATCCATTCCTAGGGAAGAGAATCAAGTCGGCCGACAAAGCTTCAGCAGCAAAAGAGGGGCAGCCTTTGACATTGTGGAAAGCATTCAACAAGACAAGGTACAACCAAACATCCACGTGATTGTGAGGCCTTCAAAGGCCGGATAACAATGTCAGTTGGCAAGTGTTTGAAAATGACCAACAAATCATCCATTTCTTAAGAAGAAGCTGAGTTCTCACCAAGAATCAAGAAAGATCGAACAGCAAAGATGGTGACCAAGTGATACAAAGTGAGAACTAACAAGCTGCCCAAGGGACTTATCACTTTGGAGTCCATTTTTAACCCCAATGATCAATTTAGAAAGGAGAAAGCAAACATTCAAAGTCAAGAGAGAGGATTCAAAATCCATCTTGGTAGAAGAGAACAAACCATTGCAAATTGGAAGGATGACAACTGAACAAGAAAGGTATGAGTTCATACAGCTGTGTCAAGAGTTCCCTAACGTGTTTGCTTGGAGCTATGAAGACTTGAAAGGTTTCAATCCCAACTTAGCTCAAAGATACCATCGAATTGGATCCAAATACTAAGCTCTCTGTCAAAGTAAACAAAGACCAGTCAATCCACACATGGAGCCTCTCATGAGGAAAGAATTGGACAAGCTGATTGAGTCAAGGATCATATTCCCAATCAAGCATTCTAGTTGGGTTGCCAACTTAGTTCCAGTCAGAAAGAAGAGTGGAGAGATCAGATTGTGTGTTGACTTCAGAGACTTGAATAGAGCCTCTCTCAAGGACCATTACCCACTCCCTTCCATGGAGCAAATCTTGCAAGTTGTGGCTGGCTCCGAGAGGTTTTCACTACTTGATGGCTACTCAGGCTACAATCAGATTATGGTGAAGGAAGAAGACCAGTTCAAGACAACCTTCACAACCAAATGGGGAACTTTTGCATACAGGAAAATGCCATTTGGGCTGTCCAACGCTGGTGCTACCTTCCAAAGGGCAATGGACATGGCATTCAAAGGTTTGATTAACAACGTGGTGCTGATTTACCTTGATGACATCACTATTTTTTCCAAAAATGCAGCAGACCACCTCTCTCATTTGAGACAAGTCTTCACGAGGTGCAGGAGATTTGGAGTGTCTTTGAATCCTAAGAAGTGTATCTTTCTTGCACATGAAGGAAAGCTCCTTGGCCATATTGTCTCCAAAGAAGAATTAGCAATTGATCCAGAGACGGTTGAAGCCATAAGAGCACTACCATTGCCAAGCCACAAGAAAGCCCTTCAGAGTTTCTTGGGAAGGATAAACTTTGTTTGAGGTTTGTCCCAGATTTTGCAGCCCTTGTCAAGCCCATCACCAAAATGTTAAAGAAGAGCATGGCTTTCAAGTGGACAGCAAAAGGCAAGGAGAGTTTTGAAGCAATCAAAGAAGCTATCTCTCAAGCACCAACTCTCATCAACCTGATTTCTCCAAGGATTTCATCCTCTATGCATTTGGAGGTAATGATACTATTTCTACCATTTTGGTACAGCAGAACAAGGACAATGATGAGCAGCCAATTGCCTTCTTCAGCCGGAGCCTAGATGACTATGAGGTGAGGTACTCTTTTATTGAGAAGCATGTACTTGCAGTAATCAGAAGCTTGAAGAAATTCAAGCATTTAATCTCAAGCAACAAGGTCCAGTTGCTGGTCTCACATGCTGGGGTTAAGGACTTCCTCCTCAACAAGGATTTGAATGAGAAAAGGGCAGGTTGGATCACCCGTGTCATGGAGTATGACATTGAGATCAAGATCACCAAGTTGGTAAGAGGGAAAGGATTGTGTGAGCAGCTGGTTTTGGGGAAGCAAAAAGAAGTATGCAATGAAGAAGAGGCTGTTTTGACAGTCCAGGACAGCCATGAGCCAAGTGGCAATCAAGAAGAAGACAATGCTGCCCCCACTCCTTGCTGGACCCAAGGTATTATACACTTCCTAGGCACAGGCCTATGCCCTCCGGAGATGAACAAGACCCAAAGGAGACACTTCAGATTGCAGGCTGTCCCATATGCCATTGTTGATGGAGTTTTGTTCAAGAAAGATGTGAATGGAGTGCTGCTGAGATGCATTAGCACAAATCAGATTCAAAGGGTGTTGGAAGAGTTCCATGGTGGACCAGCTGGTGGTCATTTTGCACCAAGAGTGACAGCTCTAAAAATCATGAAGGCTGGTTATTATTGGCCTAAGATCTTGATGATTGCTATGCATGGATTAAGAGGTGTAAGAATTGTGCATTCTTCACAGAAAAGAGAGACTTGCTACCCTTCCATTACATCCAATCTCAGCTTGACCAGCCATTCATGCAATGGGGTTTGGACTTCATTGAGTCATTAATCCCAATTCAAGCCAAGGGCACAAATGGATTTTGACACCACGGACTACCTCACCAAATGGATAGAAGCAAAGAGCACTCAAAGAGGCAAATGAGTCTAAAGCATCTTAGACTTTTATGAGGGGATAACAACCAGATTTGGTGTACCCGCTACAATAATCTCCGATAATGCATCGCATTCATGGATCTAAGGTGACCGAGTGGGCTGTTAAGAACGGGATCTACCTAAGCACTTCATCAAACTATTACCCTCAAGGTAATGGCTAGGCCGAGTCTACAAACAAGAACTTGTTGAGGATCATTAGGAGGACTCTTGACGAGAATCAGAGGTCTTGGCATACCAAACTGAAATCAGCCTTATGGGCTGATAGGATAACTCCCAAGAGATCCACAGGTAACTCTCCATTCAAGCTTGTCTATGGAAGAGAAGCAATCTTGCCCATGTCACTTGAGTTGCCAACATTGGAACTCATGAAGCAGCTGGAGTTGCTAGAGTTTGAGCCCATGGAGGTGAGGTATGCAGAGTTGATGGAGCTGCAAGAGATCAGAAATCAGGCATCCCAAGCAATGGAAAAGGATCAAGCTTTGATCAAAAAGACCTTTGATAGGAAGGCCAAGGATAGATCTTTTTAGGTTGGAGATCTAGTGTTGAAATGGGATGTGGATAGAGCAAAACCGGGAAGGCATTCAAAATTTGATGCCATTTGGAGTGGCCCATACATGGTCACGAAGTGCAAGAACAACAATGCTTTCCAATTGGCCTCATTGGATGGTGAAGAACTGCAGATTCCAGTAAATGGAATCTATCTCAAGCATTGCTTCTAGAGGAAAAATTACCACCTTGTAAATATTAGATTAGATTTTCATTCCTCCAAGTGCTTGTGCACATTGTTTTGTTGTAGGTTAGTTTTGTTTTCCCTAAGTGCTTTGACACAGCTTGCTGTCCATGGAGATGTTTTGCAGTCCTTGCTCCCATCAGGTGATATTCCATCTTCCTCCTTACACATTCTAAGTCAGTTGGGGTTCTAAACAAAATATTTGATGACTCCATGCCCAATGGACTGCTTCAGGCAACTGGTATCTTCTACCTAGCAGGCAGGTGACCCCACTGAGTCGCCCAAATTGTTATCCAAAATTCACCCCTGGGTAAATTTTGATAACATGCATCGATTATTATCTCGTCTCGAGCAAGTAGATTGATTCACGGCCCAAAATCATGAAAATCGGCTAAGTCCTAGTCCCGGTAAAGCACTTGGGACAGTTGGGACGTCGGGGCGCGAATCGGCCGGAAAAGCCGCCAGCGGTTCGGCAAAGATCCGACAAGCTTGGGACGATTGGGGACGCGGGACGCGAAAGGGGCGAACCGGCCGAAAGTGAAAAAATCGCCAAGTTTTGTCTCTCGGGGACAGCCGGACAAGAGTACGCGGAGGACGCGGATCGGCGGTTTAGCGCAAGTCAGTCCATTTCGGCGGTTCGAGAATTTTGTCCGTGCGATCCGGGGACAGTTGGGACAAGAGTACGTGGAGGACGCGAACCGCCGGTTCGGCCGAAACAGAGGACTTTCGTTTGGGACATCCGGGCCAAAAGTACGTGTGGGACGCGAAAAGGCGAAGTGGCCGAAAAAAGACAAGGAGGCCCGCGGACGAATCAGGAAACGCCACGTGTCAGGGGGAAAATGACTCAAGAATTTGCTAAGTGTTGGCCGAAAATTTCAAAGGGCAAGGTTTGAAGGGTCGGCCCGAGCCAATAGACACAGGACACGTGTCCTAAGGCGGGGAGTTCGGAGCCAGGGAAAGACTTAGGAAAATTTGACAAAAGTCTTGGGCCAAAAAATTAAAAGACAAGGATGACCCCGCGCCCCTGTCCTCCAACCAGATCACGCCACGTGTCCCAAGTGGCGGGCGCGGGGAAAGTGAATTTTTTTCCAAAATTATAAAAATGTCAAAATTTCAAAGGGAAACCCGCGGGAGGCGGAGGAGAGAGAATTGCTCGTCCAATCAGCGCTTGCCACGTGGCGTCCGACCAGCGGAGCGCGGAAATTTTTTGAAAATTTTTCCAAAGACAAAAAAGAGGTAAAATTTGAAATTTTTTCCCACCGATCCGTTTTGGGCCGTTTTTGCCCTAAATCTTCAAACGATCATATCTTTTGATCCAGAACTCGGATTTGCACGTTCTTTATATCATTGGAAAGCTGTTGAATTTATCTACACGATTCCATGGTCAATTTCTAATTTTGGTTCAGTTTGGAGAGAGAAAATTCAAAAACGGCTCTGGTACGTGTCCATGGTCAGAAATGACATTTCAACAACCAAATTTAATATAGAATGGGTCGCATTCTCCTCCAATTTGGTCAAAAATGACAGGGTATGGGTTTGTAAGGTCCCCCATGCTGATTTAATGCATTTGCAGTCAATGAGGAATGGGCTCCCACGTTTTTGTACGTTTTCTCTCTCATGGGCTCGACCCATGCAATGTAAAAGCCAGATTTGGCTCATTTCTTCAGGGGGAACACTTTTTTGAACATCAGACTTCTTCTTTCACCTGAAAACAAGTGAATTTTGTAAGTATCAGGCCTTTTTCAAGGATTGTAACAGGTTTATACCTCTTTGATGGTGTAATGCAAGGGATTTTACATGGAAATGACAGTGCAAACTCTGTGAATGTTTTCAGTCCTCTGTTTGTATTGTTTTTATTTCATTTTCAGATCTCTTATTGCATCTTATCAGCTTGTGTATGTTTTTTGTGTTGCATTTCATGGATTTGTGCCTATTTGTATGAGCAAAAATGTTCACCACTCCTTTGGTGCATCACCATCATTAGGTTAGTTTCATTTTCTGCATTTCTTATCCCTGTCTACTTGCAAATTAGGGTAAAATTAGGATTTGAACCTCTGTAATTGTGTAAACACTAGATCTAATCAGAGGAGTTCGAGGAACCAGCCTCTAATCTGAAGATTCTTCTCTCATTTTACAAGTCCCCACACTTGGAGAAAGGATTCAATGTTGTGCAATCACACTGGGTGCTAGAGTGATCAACATAGAAATCTGATCAACATCCAGGGGTGCTGTGATTTTGCACTAACAGTCACTTTTAAATTTTAAGGCCTTGGGCCCATTTCACCTTCCATGGGCCTTGAGAAAGGAAGCAAGGGAGGTGAACATTACCATTATTGCAAGTAATTTCCTTATTCATTTAATTACTAATTATGGCTTGGAGTGATTTGATTAGGTGAATGGCAAAGCGAAAAAGGAACTTCTATCTTCACCTTCATTAAGGTCGGTCTTCTTGAGAGCTACAAGGGAGATAAAGAAATATTCTTTTATGAGGTCGGTTTTCTTAAGTGAAGTGAAGATTAAAAAGTGCATTTCCCCCTTCATTAAGAGGTCGGCCATGAAGATTGGGCTCCTAATTCATCCTTGGTGCAAGAAGGGGTACTTAAGGAGGTTCGAATGGAGGAGGACATTATCATCTATCATCTATTTTGACATTTACTTGGAGTGGAGCTAGTGTAGCTTTTCTTCTTGCCATCAAGGATGAAAAACCATCATTGGCCACCTATTGAGGACGAAACCCTTAAATAGGATCACACTAGGGACGAAAACCCTCTTTCGTAAGGGTGGTCTTACATGGAGGTCACATTGGTACTTCAAAGTGATTTTATACAATTGATCTACATTTCCAGCCCTAGGTGACCGTCTTGAGGGTTGAGTTCGGTGCCTTCTTGGGCACATTTTGCTATTTTGAGTTGGCATTCTTGTTTCTCATAATTTATAAGGATGAAATCTACATTTTGGTGATTTTTTCTAGCCCTCGGTTTGGCTCTATGGTTGTTGTAATAAAAATTAATTACAGCTGTGATTTATCATCCTTTCTCCATATTTTTGATGTATTTGAGATTGATAAATATTGTCGTGGTTGGATAAATTATTTTGGTGGCATTTCAACTCTATTTGCATGGTTAAATGTTGATGTGAACCTCATATGCAATTCGCTGCCCTAGAGGACTGATTTATATTGTGTGTTGATTGTTTGAAGAGCATTCTCAGCTATTTCAATTTGATGTGTGCGTGTTTGAAGGTGCAATTTCAGATTTGGGTTTAAGGTCAAATCCTTATTTCTAGATTTAGCCCTAGAAAGGGACATTACAAAGTGGTATTAGAGCTTTGGTCTTCCCAGCTCGAGGGTTTCCTTAAAAGAAGATAAATGGCGGATAAATTTTTTGGTGATGCCAGATTTGATAGGCTTGCCCTAGGGAAAAAATATTGGCCAATAAAATGGCTCAGTTGATCCATACCTTTCAAGTTCCAAATGGCGGAAGGAGTGTCATGAAAAGAAGTCAATAATTCTCAACCATCCAAATTGGACAACATTGTTAACTTGGTATGAGGAGTATAAGGCTCTTTCGAAGAAGATTCGTGATGCCATGTCACTTGCTGAGTTCATGGGAGTAAGCAAGGGAAGATCAAGGCCCAAGCTTAGGTCACGAGCTACAAAAGAGGAAAAATTAAGACTGCAAGTAATGGAGGAATCCATCATGCAAGTTGAAGAGGAAGAAATCATGGAGCTTGAGCCAAAGAAGGAAGAAGAATAACCGAAGTTGTTGGGCATCGAAAGGGAACAACCCATGGGAGCCCTAGAAGCCCCCATCACCATTGCCAAAGTAGAGCTCTTGACTGATTTTCAGAACAGCATGAAGACATCAAAGTTTGATGAAAGTTTGAAGCATGAGCCTAGAAAGGGAAGGGAAATCATGGAGTATGAGTCCCAAGGTAAAAGTTCTTTAATATTTAATGAAATTTCATTGGTTCCTAATGGGTGCATGTGGCTAAATGTTGAATAGAAATCAGACTTGTATAAGTGTAAAGAGGATGACATTACTGGTAGGGTATGTCCATGAAGGGCACTTTCGGTTTTCGTAATTATTTTCAGTTCGCTAGACATTTCCAAACGATAGTCAATGATGGGCGAATTGAGGAAGTTTACCACCTTGGAGTGAGTTATGGAGATGTTCCAAACAATTACCAACAAAAAGATGGTGGGATCCTTGTTGGAAGCCCAATGTATGATGAAAAAAATCACATTTTAATATTTTATCTCCTCTTATGTCGCTACCATACTTGTGTCATTATGGGCAGCTTGTTGTTAAGAAATATCACATGTCATGTTTGATGCCTTGCAATATAATTGGTGATGATGTGAAGAACTTGTGGAGTAACATATGACACATAGATCTTTTCTTGCAAGATTATGTGAGCATAAAAGTTTGGGTTCGGTTGATCCTTTGAATTATAAGAAAAAGGAAGTCCTTGTTGAATTTAATATTGCTACTCCATGCATATGGTTAGAAAGAAATTTGATGGAGGATTGTTTTGAATTTATTATGTATCCTAACAAAGTTGTGAAGGATTTACTCCTAGAGTGTCCCTTGAAACCAAATTCTACCCTCCATGGACAAGGAGTCATGGTTTTGATTGATAATGGAGCTACTTACAGTTTCATTGATGAGAGCTTGAGGGAAAAGGTGGATTTGAAGGTGGAAGACTTCAAAGGCTTCATGGTCAAGATAGCGGATGGCTACTCCATGCCATGCACAAGGAGGTGTCCCCAACTCCTTTTCACATTGGGAGAGCATGAGGTATGTGATGATTTTAATATGATTGGCATAACTGATATAAATCTTGTGCTTGGGGTCCAATGGTTACATTCATTAGGAGAGCTCACTCTTAACTACCAAAGTATGGAGTTAAGCTTCATGGATAAGGGAAAGAAAGTAATACTTCAAGGTATGATTCCAGAAACCTCTCAAATCAAGTATTTGATAGAAGGTATTTTGTCAAAAGAATCATATCTTGGATCTTTATCTAAGATAATTGCAAATTGGAAGTCTTTAATTACAACCAAGTATAATGTTAGAGCAGCGCAACATAAACATGGTAGAGTTGCTTCATGGTTGGGTATCCATGCAAAAGGTCACCAACAAAGTATGTGGGTGGTTAGTGGTGACGAGGGGAGTGTACTTTGGAGAACTATAGCTTAGAATTTCAGACTTAGTGCTGCTGTCATTATTCAAATCAGCCACCACAAGGTCTTGTTAGTATGCATACAAGTTGGTAAGCAAGGAATGTTAGTCAAAGGATGGAGCATTTTTCGATTGATGAATGATTGGAGAAAATTTTCGGCCATTAGAGAGCTGTTTTTAGTCATTGCAATGCTCACATTTCCTAATTTTGGAAAGAGGTTTCAGTTTTGTATCTGCTGCACCATTTTTAAATTGTTGGTTTTTATAAAATCAGATTAGGAGTTGTTTTCAGATTTGAATAGCTACAAGAGTGATCATTATGAGGTCATTAAATTATCGGAAAATGGCGGTAGATGGTTTCAGTTGAAGAAGACTACTTTAGCATACATAGCTCTAAATTTGGGGAAATATCAGGTGATTCGTGACTGTCATACTTTGTTTCCAGCCCCCATATCATTAGTGTGGAATTTTTTGAAGAGATGTCATGCTTACAGCTGCTGTACTTTCCTTTCATTTGTTCACAACTTTTCCAGCTACTTTCCTACTTATAAGACACCTGAAAAAGAGCTTCCAATCATATGGTTGAAGAAATTCCAAGCTACTACTGACATTGGCATATTTGTGACTGATTTAAGGTGGTTTCCAACCACTAACATTCTGATTTTTGAGAGAAAAATGCAAGGTTACAGCTGTGTTTGGGACAACATTGCTAAAGTTTTGGGAATCCATCATTTGAATGGAAATTATGAGATGGTGGCAAGCAAAGGAAGGGAGCTAGCTATCATGTCCATAAGGCATGATGAAGAGATTGTAAAAGTGTTGTTAAACACTCTTGTTTTCCTTGATACGTTTGCTTCATGTGCAGGAACATCAAAGGTGGAGCAACTGAGATTCATTTGGGATCCGGGTACATGCATTTGTGTAATGTTCCTTTCTAGGCGACTCAGGAAATGACCAAAAGCTGAGGTGTAACTCACAAATCAGATTATGGAACTGTTCATATAATCCTCGTAATTCGCAAATTAAACCGTTCCTAGGGCAACGTCTTTCATACAAGAGTTAAACCTCCTCAAAGGTGGGTCAAACCCTGTTAAATCCCTTCAAATCTCATGCCAAAATTATTAGGAAACCCTCAACAAACACAATCAACAAATAATCACTCCCAAGTGGGTTGCTCCACTCCAAACAAATAAATCATTAAACTAAAAAGACCAATCATGCAAAAAAATGATAATTTATTGCCTTTCAAATCAACTTGCATACATAAAACCTCATGAAGGGTTTTCGTCCTCCACAAGTCCTCAACCAAGGGTTTCCATCCTTGGAAAAGGTCCTCAATCAAGGGGTTTCATCCTTGAGAAAGGTAGATAAGGTGCTTCACAAGAAAACCTTAGCCATGATTCAATAATGCCCAAGCGACCTCCTTAAATAGCCACAAGGAGTGCTTTACAACATAAAAATGATGGCCGACCCCTTAAGGTAAGTGCTTTTAAATATTCAAATGGTATTTGGAGCCTACATGCTCATAATACCTTTATTTCCTAACTACTTAAGTCCCTCTATTGGAGTGCTAGGCTTCCCAATAGGATACATGATAATAAATAAAACACTACCTAAACAACAATAAAAATATAATTCAGATCTTCCCCTTGCTTTCCTCCTTAGACCCATGAGGAGAGAATGGGTTAAGGTCTTTGAAAATCAGCCTTCAAAAAGGGACATGACAATTTGCTTGAGGACAAGCAAATTTGGGGAGGATGTAATGTCCCCTTTTCCACGCTAGTCACTTTTAAGGCCTTGGGCCCATTCCACCTTCTGTGGGCCTCGAGGAAGGAAGCAAGGGAGGTGAACATTGCCATTATTGTAAGTAATTTCCTTATTTATTTAATTACTAATTATGGCTTGGAGTGATTCGATTAGGTGAATGGCAAGCGAAAAAGGAACTTCTATCTTCACCTTCATTAAGGTCGGTCTTCTTGAGAGCTACAAGGAGATAAAGAAATATTCTTTTATGAGGTCAGTTTTCTTAAATGAAGTGAAGATTAAAAGTGCATTTCCCCCTTCATTAAGATGCCAACCATGAAGATTAGACTCTAATTCATCCTTAGTGCAAGAAGGGGTACTTAAGGAGGTTCGAACGAAGGAGGACATTATCATCTATCATCTATTTTGACATCTACTTGGAGTGGATCTAGTGTATCTTTTCTTCTTGCCATTAAAGGACAAAAACCCTTCATTGGTCACCTATTGAGGTGAAACCCTTCAATAGGATCACACTAGGGATGAAACCCACCGTGTGTAAGGGTGGTCTCATTGGGAGGTCACATTGGTACTTCAAAGTGATTTTATACAGTTGATCTACATTTCTAGCCCTAGGTGACTTGCTTGAGGGTTGAGTTTGGTGCCTTCTAGGGCACATTTTGGTATTTTGAGTTGGTATTCTTGTTCCTCATAATTTACAAGGCCGAAATCTACATTTTGGTGATTTTAGGAGTTTATCTATTTTTTCCAGCCCTCGGTTTGGTTGTATGGTTACTCTAATAAAAATAATTACAACTGTGTTTTATCATTTGTTTCTCCATATTTTTGATGTATTTGAGATTGATAAATATTGTCGTGGTTGAATAAATTATTTTGGTAGCATTTCAGCTCTATTTGCATGGTTAAATGTTTATGTGAGCCTCATATGCTATTCGCTACCTTAGAGGACTGATTTATATTGTGTGTTGATTGTTTGAAGAGCATTCTCAACTATTTCAGTTTGATGTGTGTGTGCTTGAAGGTGCAATTTCAGATTTGGTTTTAAGGCCAAACCCTTATTTCACATTACACACTATTCTACTCATTTGTACACCCTGTCCTACTATTCTAGAATTTAGAAATACATGAACCTAAGGGGTACACTTACACAAAAATTTGAGAAAAGAAATTGGACAAAGACTCCAAATGCCTAAGTACTTGAAGAGATGCAGAAGAAACATTTAATCCTCCTTTTGGATTCTTGGTCATGCTGTTTGGTTTTATAAGGGGTAGCTTCAACCCCGTATAGAATGATTTTTGGTAGAATGATCTTAGTCAATCTGTAGTCAAAGCTGCAAGCGAGTTTGGTCAGTATCCGAACTCTTTGACTATGACTAATTTGTAATGTCCCTTTTTTAATTAAAAATTAAAAAGAAGAGAAAATCGATTTGCACATATAAATTTAACAAATTTTTTTTTTTATGTGCAAATCAAAAATAAAAGAGAAATTCGATTTCACCTTGGGATAATAATTTCTTATTTTAAAGGTGAATTAAGTGACTAAGCAAGTTGCATTTTTTTGGGAATGATTTAATGTTTGATATTTAAAATAAATCACTATCTTCTATGCATGGTTCAATCCATATGGACCCCATTTGATTTAAATTCCCTATGCATTTAATATTTGCTTATAGTGTGATCTCCGGACACTTTTTTAAAATGATATTCCCTCCTAGCTTTTGGTGCCAAAGATGGAGATAGAACTTTGGAGGATGTGCAAGGCAAAAGATATAAAAGAAGATGTGGGTACTCCTTTTTGCATGTTGATGGTTTATGAAACTTATCTTCATGATCAAGAAGGGATGTATGCCCATTAATGATCTAAAACAAAAGGTGTTCTTCAACGCCACCTTTGATCAAGTGTGTATGCCCTTTGAGCTTGAACCGATAAGTTATTTGCATCTTTTCTTCTATATATATAAGTTGCCATTGTTTGAGAGAGTGCATGAACTTGTTGATGAAAGTTTTGAGGGATTTGGGTGAGGGTTTCAATATGAGTTTTATAGTCGAGTTGTGTGGGTGATGTTTGTGGTGCAAATCGGTGGTATTTGAAGCAAGTTTAAATCTGATCATTTCTAGCTTGTGTATTTAATCAATATGGCCATGATTTGACCATTTTTATGCTTATTAATGTGGCTGGTAATTACCTTTGCTAAATTGACTTGTGTAGAAGATTTTGGAAAACATTGAAAAGGGTTTTTGTTGAGCACAAGATAATACCGAGAGGGGGTGAATCAAGATTATGATATTATTTCAAACTTCGATACTTAAACTTAGATCTATAATCACGAGCAATGTGAATATATCAAATCAATTAAAGAACACAAAACTTAATGCAAGTAGACACAGATATATGTGGAAACCCTTTCGGGAGAAAACCACAGAGAAACTTCTTTCTTTATATATATTTCTCAAAAATTTGTAGGCACAAACCTACCGGAGACACCAATCCCCAAATTACAGTTTTGTAGGCACCAACCTACAGGAGCACCCACCCCTTTTGCTAAGCACCAACTCAAAGCAAGAGACACCGATCTCTTCGAATATAAAGGCACCAACCTTCCTTACAAAATTTGCTTTCCACTTTTGAACTTGTTGCTTCCTCAACGAATAATGGAAAATTCTTCTTCTTACTTTCAGATTTGTTGTTCTAAAATTCTGCCCTTACGCTTCCTCTTCTTCTTCTTTTTCCTTAAGATATTCAACTTGAATCCATGCTTAATAAGTCTCATATGAATCTTCTTATATAGCCTTTCGTACCTTTTCGAAAAGACACATCGTTCCAACCGACACAACCTTTCCATTAACACAACTTAATTAAGTGCATTAGTCGGCTAAAACCAAAGAATAATTAATGCAGCCCATAATTATTAAATGCACATTAATCAATGCAATTAACCACTTGATAGGAGCGCTGCCCCTCCTTAGACAAATCATTGTTATCATTAAATCGTTGCCAGCCATCATTAAATCTTCTTTTTCACCATAAAACATTGCATATGAACACCTTAAAATGCGGATATCTCTCTTATGTATAGTTGTGTATATCTCGCTTATACCATGATAATCCTCATGCAAAAACGCTTCTTTTCATGTATTTAAACTTTCATTTTCTACCCTTCTATACTGCTGGTTATTTCCGTTACTTTCTACCATTTCCGTCAATAATTCCGTTACTTTCTGACTGATTTCCGTTTACCAGTTCAGCACCTCTTTTGACATCAATGACAATATTTCCAACAATCTCCCCCTTTGTCATTGATGGCAACCCCAAAAATAATCTCCTCTTCTCGCAGCCTTCCTCTTGCCGTAGCTCCCCCTTACTACCATTCTCCCCCTTTGACATCAATGGCAAAGGGTCATCCTAGGAGCTGAAAAATTTGCAAAGTTTTAGCTCCCCCTTAACCAGTGCTACCCTTGACTCTTCAATGTAAAGATGTAAAAGAAATTACTCCCAGCTTATGCCGTAGATATTCAAATGTCTCCTTTGGAAGTGGCTTAGTGAAAATATCTACTATTTGTTCGGATGTAGCGACATACTCCAACTTTACCTGTTTCTCTGCCACCTGCTCTCTTAAGAAGTGATATCTTATGGGAATGTGCTTTGTTCTGGAATGCATAACCGGATTCTTTGAAATACTTATTGCACTGGTATTATCACATAATATGGAGATGGGATGATCATACTCTACTTTGATATCCTTCAAGGTCTGCTTCATCCATAAAATTTGCATGCAACATAGTACCGCTGCTATATACTCTGCTTCTACTGTGGATAGGGATACAAAATTTGCTTTTACTTAGCCAAGATACCAGTTGTTTCAAGAAAAAATGCTCCTCCGCTTGTACTTTTTTCTCTGTCATCTACACATCCCGCCCAATCTCAATCATAAATTTGTCAATGTGAAATCTTTTCCTTTTGGATACCACAACCCGTATTCCATAGTTCCCTTTAGATATCTGAATATGCGTTTTACAACTTGCACATGTGTTTCTTTCGGCCCTGCTTGAAAACGTGCCACCATACCCACTGCTTGCATGATATCTGGTCTGGATGCTGTCACATATAATAAACTCCCAATCATTGATCTATAGAGAGATTGATCAACATCTGGAGATTCGTCATCTTTGCTTAACTTGGTTCCGGTGATCATCGGTGTGCTGACAGGTGCACACTCCTCCATACCAAACTTTTTCAACATTTCCTTCACATACTTGGTTTGGGATATAAATATTCCTTTATTAGATTGAGAAATTTGCAATCCAAGGAAAAAGGATAACTCACCCAACATAGACATTTCAAATTCCTTTTGCATGTCTTCTGCAAATTTTCTAGACATTTCTTCATTGTCTCCTCCAAAGATTATGTCATCCACATATACAACCACAATTAACTGGTGTTCATCTTCAGTTTTGATGTAAAGATTACTGTCAGCATGTCCTCTCTTGAATCCTTGGTCCTGTAGATGTTGATCAAGCCTTGAGTACCATGCTCTGGGGGCTTGTTTTAATCCATACAATGCCTTTTTCAACCTACACACATAATCTTCATTTTTCGATAATAAGAACCCTTCAAAGCTGTTTTATGTAAACCTCCTCTTCTAAATTCCCATTTAAAAAGGCTGATTTGACATCCATTTGGTAGACTTTGAAATTTTTAAACACTGCGAAAGCAAGGAACATTCTGATTGCTTCTAGTCTGGCAACCGGAGCAAAAGTCTCTTCAAAATCAATACCTTCCACTTGAGCATACCCTTTGCATACCAATCTTGCCTTATTTCGAGTGACTTGACCATCTTCATTTAGTTTGTTCCGAAATACCCACTTAGTGCCAATCACATTCTGACTCTTTGGTCTGGGAACCAGTTCCCAAGTTTCATTTTTCTCAATTTGATCTAATTCTTCTTCCATCGCCTTCAACCAATGTTTATCATGTCTTGCTTCTAAAAAGTTCTTAGGTTCTACCTTAGATAGCAGAGAAAAATACCCTTGCTCAGAAGCATTTGTAATTCTTCTTCTGGTTTGAACCCCGGTATCAAGTTCTCCAATAATCTGACTTTCATCATGATTTTTCTGAACGAAGCGAGATGGTGTCTTGGTATCCTGCCTTTCTGATTTACTCCACTCTTCAATATCTTCTTCTTCCTCTTGTTCTTCTTTCACAAGACTTGGTATTTCTAAAGACTCTTCGAATTTTCTTTTGTCTTTAGATCCAGACCCTCATCCACTCTGACACTTGCACTTTCTATGATAGTCCGCAACCTCTTGTTATAACATCTGAAGGCTTTACTTTTAGTGGAGTACCCAAGAAAAATCCCTTCATCGGATCTTGAATCAAATTTGCCTAAGTCCTCTTCGGTTCTTTTAATGAAACATCTGCTCCCAAATACCTTAAAATATTTGACCGAGGCTGGTCTTCCTTTCCATAATTCATATGGAGTTTTGTCATGGTTAACTCTGATTTGCACTCTATCCAAAATATAAATGGCAGTACTTACCGCTTCTTTCCAGAATCTATCTGATAGCTTAGATTCATTCAACATTGTTCGGGCCATCTCTTGAATGGTTCTGTTCTTCCTTTCTACTACTCCATTTTGTTGTGGAGTTCTTGCAGCTGAGTATTGTCTTTTAATTCCATGGTCTTCACAATATTCAATAAATTCATTTGACATGAATTCACCTCCACGATCTGACCTTAGACATTTTATCTTCAGCCCTGTTTCATTTTCTACTAATGCCTTGAAAGTTTTGAACTTTCCAAATGCTTCAGATTTTTCTTTCAAAAATGCTGCCCATGTCATTCTAATGTAGTCATCAATGAGTAACATAAAATAACTCTCACCTTGAATACTTTTCATTCTGGTAGGTCCACACAAATCCGTGTGAATTAGCTCCAATGGTTTGGTGGATGAATACTCCTTTGTTTTGAATCTTGTTCTGGTCTGCTTCCCAAGCTGGCACTGCTTGCATAGAGTACTCGAAGGCTTTGTTATTTTAGGCATGTCCCGTATGGCCTGCTTATTGCTTATCTTCACAAGATTATCAAAATTTATATGTCCCATCCTTCTATGCCATAGCCAACTCTCCTCAACTTGACTTAGGCAACATTTTTCTTCTTTTATTTCTCCGAGCATATATAGATTATTTGCAGTTCGGTGGCAATCTGCAATTAGTTCTCCTGTATCTGCTTTCCTTATTTCACATCCTTCGGCATAGAACTTAAGAGTGTGTCCCTGATCACACATTTGACTCACACTCAAGAGGTTATGTTTTAATCCTTCAACATACAAAACATTCTTTATTTTTGTTTTTCCATTATCCAGACTCAGCGTACCTTTGCCAACGATCTTCGTTGTAGCATTATCACCAAATTTTATTGTACCTTCATTTACTTTCTTTAAGGAGAGAAACTTACTTTTATCACCAGTCATATGTCTTGAACATCCGCTATCAATGTACCACTGCTGTCCTTCATCTCGAGCATGAAAAGCTGTTTGAACGAGCATGGATTTTTCTTTGTCTAGCCCATCTTTCTCTTGCTTCCTTGTCCAGGATTTCATAGCCTCCCTTTTCTTTGTATCTAAAGGCTTTGTCTTTTGATCTTGTCTCGAGTCAAACACACTTCTACAAAAGCGTGCTATATGTCCATAATTATTGCACTTGTAGCAGATAATGGCTTCCTCATTATAATAGGATAGTGGAGCAAATGAATTATAGTTCATATTCAACACTCTATGAGCAGATTTTGGTTTGTTCCAGGCTTCATTATCTCTCATTCGCTTTCTACACTCTATCTTTTTATGCCCATATATATTGCAATAAAAACAATAACCATGAAAGGAACTTTTGAACCTGTTCATATTCCTATGTCGTGGAGTAAATGGTCTTTTGATGTCGTTCTCTTTAACACCTTCCTTGTGGATGGAACTGGTCTTCGTAGTTTCCTCTTCCTTTCTGCTTTTATTCTTCGTAGGTGCATTTAGAATTTCTGCATAACTTTTTGCCTTTTCTAAACCTTTCTTCTCCGGAATCTCAATGGAATTTGAAGCTTTCTCTAGTTTTTCTTCATATCCGAGTCCTGATTTGTTGGATGGTGATCTTTGATTTTCTAGAATCTCATCTAGAACCTTAGTACTTTTTTCAAATTTCAAGTTGTTCATTAGTTTGGTATTTACCTTTTCTAAGTCTTTTCTCATCGCAACAATCTCTGACTCACGCTTTTCACATTCTTCTTGTTTCACCTTGAGCTGACTTCTCAACCCTTCCTCAATTCTCTTTGCTTCTTCAATTTGGGTCTTCAGGTCAATGATTAGATTCTTTGATTCTTCAAGACTCTGTGCTAACTTAGCTTCGAAAGATTGATTTTGTTCTTCATACTTCTGGAGCTGAAGTCTTTTCTTCGATTCTCTCTTTTGAGTGCTTTTATTTCACCCAACGCACAAATGAGTTCTCCTTCAAGGTTTACCTCGCCTTCTTCTTCTATGTCCTCGATTCCTTCCAAATCAACTTTGCTAGTTGATGAACCTTCTTCTATAGCCATAAACAATGTTTCTTCATCATCATTGTCTGAATCACTTATTCCGCTTTCTTCGGATGAGCTGCTACCTCTTTTTGAATATAGACTCTTCTTTTGCTTTTCAAATCTTTTCTTTCCTCTGCTTTGCTTGAATTCTCTTTTGAACTTGGGCTTGCTTTCTTCATCTTCGCTATCTTCCTTCTTTGGGCATTTAGTTGCAAAATGACCAATTTTACCACAGTTAAAACATTTAAATGGTAACTTACCTTTGTATCTCCAAGATCCTTTCTTTAGCTTTAGAATGAATAAAGCTTCCTTTTCATCTTCTTCGCTGTTTGATTCATCATTCGCTTCAGATTCCTTGATTGCCTTTTTCTTCGAGACTTTGAATGCGGCTTCCTTCTTTCTTTGGTTTATTAGACTCGGTCCTCATTTCACAAGCCGTCAGTATTCCATGTAGTTCGTCCATGCTTAACTTGTCAAGATCCTTCATTTCTTCGATGGCAGACACCTTAGCATCAAATCTTAATGGTAAAGATCTTAAGACCTTCTGGATGATCACAGGTTCCTCAATCTTTTCTCCAAGCCCTCTTATGGCGTTGACAACTTCATCCACCCGCAGAAGATAAGCTGCAACATCTTCCTCATCCTTCATTTTTAGGCTCTCAAATTTTCTCCTATGGGTTTGAAGCTTAGCTTTTCTGACCTTATCATCACCTTCATATATTGTTCGAAGTTTATCCCATATTTCCTTTGCCGTGTCACATTGCATTACCTTGACAAATTCGGACTCTGACAGACCACACAAGATTGCATTCATCGCCTTGGCATTGTTTTCAAAAGCCTTCTTACCGGCTTGGTCTGTTGGCGGAGTTGATGGAATGATATATCCGACCGCTACTGATTGCCAAATATCAAACCCTAGTGCCATCAGATAGGTTCTCATTCTTATGCTCCAAAATGCATAGTTTGTTCCGTCAAACAACAGAGCCTTGTTCGAGGAAAAACCTTCTTGTACTTGACTAGCCATATGTGCTCCCGAGATCTACCTTCCAACTGTTAGATTGTTCTGAAGGAACCTGCTCTGATACCAATTGTTGAGCACAAGATAATACTGAGAGGGGGGGTGAATCAATATTATGATATTATTTCAAACTTCAATACTTAAACTTAGATCTATAATCACAAGCAATGTGAATATATCAAATCAATCAAAGAACACAAAACTTAATGCAAGTAGACACAGATATACGTGGAAACCCTTTTGGGAGAAAAACCATGGAGAAACTTCTTTCTTTATATATATTTCTCAAAAATTTATAGGCACCAACCTACTGGAGACAACAATCCCCAAATTACAGTTTTGTAGGCACCAACCTACAGGAGCACCCACCCCTTTTGCTAAGCACCAACTCAACAAGAGACATCGATCTCTTCGAATATGAAGGCACCAACCTTCCTTACAAAATTTGCTTTCCACTTTTGAACTTGTTGCTTCCTCAACGAATAATGAAAAATTCTTCTTACTTTCAGATTTGCTGTTCTAAAATTCTGCCCTTACGCTTCCTCTTCTTCTTTTTCCTTAAGATATTCAACTTGAATCCATGCTTAATAAGTCTCATATGAATCTTCTTATATAGCCTTTCGTACCTTTTCGAAAAGACACATCGTTCCAACCGACACAACCTTTCCATTAACACAACTTAATTAAGTGCATTAGTCGGCTAAAACCAAAGAATAATTAATGCAGCCCATAATTATTAAATGCACATTAATCAATGCAATTAACCACTTGATAGGAGCGCTGCCCCTCTTTAGACAAATCACTGTTATCATTAAATCGCTGCCAACCATCATTAAATCTTCTTTTTCACCATAAAACATTGCATATGAACACCTTAAAATGCGGATATCTCTCTCTTATGTATAGTTGTGTATATCTCGCTTATACCATGATAATCCTCATGCAAAAATGCTTCTTTTCATGTATTTAAACTTTCGTTTTCTACCCTTCTATACTGCTGGTTATTTCCGTTACTTTCTACCATTTCCGTCAATAATTCTGTTACTTTTTGACATATTTCCGTTTACCAGTTCAGCACCTCTTTTGACATCAATGACAATATTTCCAACAGTTTTCTAATATTTATGAGCTGCTGTTATAAATTAATTAATTGCAGATCTGAAAACTGCATTTATTGGGTTGAAGAGTGAAGGGAAAGTGCTGTAATAAGTTTACATATTTTGTCCTAACCCTAGCGACTTGAACTGCAGATTCGGGGGCTGTGTTGAGTGGGTTTCAGTTGATTAAAAATTCTGATTTTGGATGCATTTCAAAGATCTTAATTTTATCTTCCTACTACATTTTATTTCAGAGCAAAAAGAGTTAATATTGTGGGAGATATTAATTTTTAAAGTTTGCAGTCATTTTCAGTTGTTTTCAGGCATATTAAAATTATTTTTCTACTTCTGCAAGTTTATTGGTTAAAAATAGTGCAAATTCCAACTAGATAGCCCGTCTGAACCCTTAACTTGGCTCACTCCAACCCCATTTGGGTTGTATTGAAGCCGACACTGGGTTAGTTGAGGTGAACCTAAAAGGGTTTCTCTTCTAAGTTTGCTTCTTTTGCAAGTAGATTAATAATAATTAATTAATATCCCACAAGGGAATATTACATAATTCTTTAGATGTGTCCCCTAAGTTGTCCGGATCATCCTTCAACCTTCCCATAATTATTTCTTTTCTTTTGTACTACATCCACATCTCTGTTTTGATTGATTCCACCTTATGAGTGTGCGAATGACATGGTTACTTCATTAGTCATACAAACTATGGAGTCATATTAATTAATGATACAACTTTCACGATCCAATTTAGATCATCATGGTTTTGAGGGAGATGCATATTGTATGTCTCTTTGTTTATGTGTGATGAGAGGATTGGTTGTCTGTGTGCTAGCATTTGGTCCTTGTGCATAACGATGCACCTTGGCAAGATTTTTGCCTTTTAAATTTACTATAGACCTCTAGGGATAAGTGGTGACATAAGATTGCACTAAATAAAGAATATCTAATAGAAGTTTTTTTTTATAATAGGAAGGCTGACTAGTATCTTGTTTCTCTCTTGGAATAATTGACAATTACTATTAATGAGAAACTAAGAATTATTTTCCTGAAGATTGATTAATTTTCCTTTTCTTGAGGTGGGTACACATAAGGCACTCAAAAACATTAGAATTGGTTACACTTGACATGATGGATCTAAAAACTAAAAATTCAAATCTTAGTTATTTTGAAGGACTAATTGATCTTATTAAATAATAACTAATATAAATAAAGGAAATTGTAAGGAAAGAATAAAGATGCACGATTAACTTGTCGAGTGGCTTTGTTTCTATACCCCTTTAGAGGTAGAAATACACAAATGAAAAGGGTAAAAGTTCAATAACATTTGGTCCTTGTGCATAATTATGCACCTTGGCAAGATTTGTTGCCTTTTAAATTTAGCCAATTTTACTATAGACTTCTAGGGGTAAGTGGTGCAATAAGATTGCACTAAATAAATAATATCTAATAGAAGTTTTTTTACGTTAGGAAGGCTCACTAGTATCTTGTTTCTCTCTTGGAATTATTGACAAATTACTATTAATGAGAAACTAAGAATTATTTTCCTTGAAGATTGATTAATTTTATTTTTTATTAGAATGTAAGGCTTATTTATAAGGATGTCATTAGTTATTTAACTAAAAGATGGTTGTAACCGGTTGTAACTATATCAACCGTTTTGTAACTACTTCATTCATAATATAATGACAGACACACTATCTCCATAGTGTGCAATCTACCTTCTCTTTATTTCTTCCTTGTGCATGTCTTCTAACATTGGTATCAGAGTGAGACGCAAGGAGGTTTTTGAGAAAAGGAAATCAAAAGACGTTTTTAGTCATTGCAGTTGCAAATTTTCATGTTGATTTTCATAAGAATTTTTGTTTAAACTTTCAATGGCACAAAAGCCTAGAATGGAGGTCACACAGCCGCAAAAGCCTGAAATTTCATTTCCAGAGGTCATCACAACCAGTCACAAGTCTCAAAGAAAAAAAATAGAGTTTGTAGTCACCAAAATACAGTCACGTTTTTCAACATTCGTGGATATACAAGAAACAGTTTTGAAGTATTATTAGGGCCTTTTTAAGGCATATACATGCACGTACAAGGCACAAAAAACACAGTTATTTACGCCGCGTTTCTATAGCAAAACCAAAGTTGTGGGAGCAAGCTTTCGGGAAGAACATAGTCATGGTTTTTATGCACAAAATTGCCATGAAACAATCATGAATTGCATCCATATAAAAGTACGTTAAACCAGTCGTAGGGCAAAGGAACTGGTATTTAATTTACTCATCTCGGTAACTACGCAATATTATTTATTTTAAAAATGGAAATTCTCGTAGAAAAATATTCTAGTCTAAATTTTCATACATGGAAAGTGAAAATACAAATGCAACTTATGAATAAAAATTTGTGGGGCATAGTAAACGGGAAAGAGAAAGCACCCACTGATGCATCTAAATTGTTAGATTGGCAGAGCAAAGATGATAAAGTGAAAGCTATTATTGGCCTTGCTCTCTCCGACTTTGAACTTCATCATGTAGACCTAGACAAATCATCCAAGGAAATTTGGGATGCTCTAAATAAATTATTTGGAGCGAAAGCAATTAATGCCAAATTTTCCCTAAAACTTCAATTATATAGGTTCAAAATGGATGAAGGAGTCTCTATGTCAAGCCACATCAATAATCTAAAGTCCTTGATCAAACAACTAGCGAAGTCAAAGCTGCGATAGAGGATGAGGATGCCAAAGCTATCCTATTAAACAATTTGTCTTCAAAATACAACAATGTAATTTTTACCCTCAGTCAAATTCAATCTCAATCTCTAGATGATATGATTGCAACTCTTCTAGCTGAAGAAAATCGAACAACTGTAGAAGATGTAGAAGGTAATTCTCAACAAGAAAGTGCATTTTATTCCAGAACCAAAAACTTTTGTAGAAGATCAAATAAAGATAACCGGGAGATTGAATGTCATTATTGTAAGAAAAGAGGTCACACAACATGGGATTGTTGTGTTCGAGCCAATGATGTGCTCAAGGGTAAATGCATATCAAATACAACCAATATAGCCATGGTTGAAGCCCCACTAGATGCATAATGTAGTGAGGGAAGCTGCGAATACGTAATATAAAGATGCTCTAAACTTTGAAGGCAAAAAATGATACAAGGTAGATGAAGCTCGGTATGGATGGTTGCTCAGATAGTTTGGGAAACTGTGGATCTTGGGAATTATACCCTCATGAGGGTCATGAGACAACTTGATGGAGCTTGTGGATGGCTCAATATGGATGGTTGTTCAATAATTCGGGAGATTTTTGATTTGGGAGTTTGGGGAGGTGGAATCAGGAACTTGAGAATTCAGCTCGGGAGCTACACCTTTACAAAGGTCACGAAGCAACTTGATGGAGCCCTACCTAGTCAAAGCACTGCTTTCAAAGTGAAAGCCTCTGAAGATTATGCGGTTTGTTTGGTTCTAGCTTTGTTAAAATGTTCATTTTTGCTTTATGTAGGATAAGCCTTAAGAGGGGGTATTAGAATGTAAGGTTTATTTATAAGGATGTCATTAGTTATTTAACTAAAAGATGGTTGTAATTTTATCAACCGTTTTGTAACTACTTCATTCATAATATAATGATGGACACACCATCTCCATAGTGTGCAATCTGCCTTCTCTTTATTTCTTCCTTGTGCACGTCTTCCAACACTTTTCTCTTGAGGCTAAGTACAAATAAGGCACTCGAAATGTCGAAATTGGTTACACTTGACATGATGGATCTAAAAAAACAAAAATTCAAATCTTAGTCCTTTGAAAGACTACATGATCTTATTAAAGAATATTTAATAGAAATGAAGTAAATGCAAAGAAAGAATAAATATGCAACATCTCCATAGTGTGCAATCTTCCTTCTCTTTATTTCTTCCTTGTGCATGTCTTCCAACACTTGACATGATGGATCTAAAAAACCAAAAATTCAAATCTTAGTTCTTTTGAAAGACTACATGATCTTATTAAAGAATATTTAATAGAAATGAAGTAAAGCGCAAGGAAAGAATAAATATGCACCATCTCCACGGTGTGCAATCTTCCTTCTCTTTATTTCTTCCTTGTGCACGTCTTCCAACACTTTTCTCTTGAGGCTGGGTACACATAAGGCACTCAAACGTTGGAATCGGTTTTACTTGACATGATGGATCTAAAAAACCAAAAATTCAAATCTTAGTTCTTTTGAAAGACTACGTGATCTTATTAAAGAATATTTAATAGAAATGAAGTAAATTGCAAGGAAAGAATAAATATGCACCATCAACTTGTAGAGTGGTTTGGCTTCTATACCCCTTTAGAGGTAGAAATACACAAATGAAAAGGGTAACGGTTTGATAACAACTTACCTTTACAAGTTGATAAAGAACTACATGATCTTATTAAAGAATATCTAATAGAAATAAAGTAAATTGCAAGGAAAGAATAAGGATGCACCATCAACTTGTAGGGTGGCTTAGCTTCTATATCCCTTTAGAGGTAGAAATACACAAATGAAACAGGGAATAGTTCGATAACAACTTATCTTTACAATGAATGCGACCAAAGTTCATACTAAGCTAGAATAGATAAAATTAACTCGAAGTTTCCCAAGCGTGTCGAGTGAGTTTTAATGTGGATAAGATCTCGAATGAAAGCATTAATTAATCATTTCCATGTAGATAATAAATTGCGTAGAACAAATCCTTCCATACAAATGGGGTCTTGCACGAAATCTAATCGACATATGGGTAAGCTAGTGGGAAACAATCTAATTCCAACTAATAGACTAACCACTCCAATGGGATGTCATTTTCTAAGTATGGGTTGCTAAAATCCACATATCATTTTCATGGATTAATTCTAAGGAATTGGAAATGTTAGATGTCCTTTCTTTTTAACATCATATCCTCCAAGCATTTTTTAGAGATCCAAGTAAAGTCTTCTCTAGGCAGCTGCTTCCAATTTAGTGAGTACTTCATAATGGACTTGTTTCTTATTGGCTTCTCTTGAATTCTAACCAGGGCCTTAGGTTTTAATTGTAAGCACCCCTCTTTATCCAATGGAGACGATTTTGAGTTGTGCACTCGTTTCCCAAGCTTTTCTTTTGTGATTACAAATGTAGGACACATTGTGGATCTTTGTCCCAATAGGCAATTCTAAAGAATTTACAATTTTGTACTTCCTTACAAAGGACTCTATAAATTTTTTCCCTTGTGGCTTGTGTAGGATTTTGTTCGCACACTAAAAGTTTGTGTAATACTATTTGCTTCCACGTTTCATATATTGGATGAGGAACTACAAGCCATATTTAACCACGATGTTCAACCATAGAAAGCCCTAAGGCAAGAGAAAGTGAAATATTTTGAAGATTTCAATTGACAACTTTGAGAGGAAAATCGAGAGCTACGCAATATGGTTCGACACTTGGGAATGGAAAACCAAGAGGTGCAAGATAGATTGGCCACTCATTAAGGTTTTGTCATTGGTGTCATGGAGGAGTTGCGAGAATAATTGATTGTATAAGAAGAATTGTTGCCAAGCTCCAAGAAGATTGTGAAGAAGTGAACAAGACATAAGATTCAACCAAACAAAGAGAGACTAGCCTATACAAGGTGGCTGAACCATGATAAAGGCAAGCTTGATAAACACCTCATCATATGCTCTATCTTCCAATGAAACTGTAAATGAGACCTTTGGTAGTTTTGTAGCCTACATTAAACGAGGCTTGAAGTTGATGAAAAACATGTTTTATAGAGGCCAAGATGTAAGAAATCCCATATAGGTTGAGGCGAGACCATACTATGACATGCCACCGATAGGGATTAGGATTATAGATAATCAATTGAAAATTATTTTAATAAGAATAAACATAATATTAGAAGAAATAATTTACTTGGATTAGGATCATAAATAATCAATTGACAATCATTTTAATAAGATTAAACATTATATTGGAAGAAATAATTTACTTACATAGAACTAAATAATACATATGCAATACACAATATTTACATGGGGAAAACCATTTTGGGTAAAAACCCACACTAGATGTATCACACATTATAATGAAGACAATTATAATATTGTCCGATCATTACCAACCACAATTGTTTGACCATTATAGACCACAAAAACCTGGCTTTAGTACCATCTTCTTTCATACCTTTTTATTTCCACACAACTGCGTGCACAAATATATGCATTGTTATTGTTTTCCATCCACTTTACACACACATCTCAGTTATTATTTTCACGGGTTGTTATGTGATATGTTTGTCCTATTTAGGGTTTCCCGCTAAATAAGAGGACGGTTGAATCACAACCATCCATCCGAGGTTGGTGTGGGGTCACAACCCCTCATCTATAATTATTTTATAAACATATTTTATTAATTAAATATTAATTAGATCTTATAAAGTAACCTTTATTCTCCAATTATTTAATTAATAATTATAAACTTTCCTTAAATACCACTAGGATTAATATAGCCTAGCTATATTATTTATTTATTATAAGATTAAACTTTATAATACTAGCCTTATATAAGCATTTAGGGGCCACTATCGTTAAGTGTGGATCAGTTTAAATATCACGCTCTTTACACTCCTTAATATTTAATGGGGATACATGCCATCATTTTCTTTTTGTAAAAGAAACAATTGAAGACCCGCAACATAGGTCTTCTTTAAGTCGTATGCAACCGATGATGGTATCACATGTTTCTTTAGGATGATGCAAAAAAATACTTCATCTATTCAATAATAGTATTCCACATTTGCTTTCAATGATGCAAAAAGAAGACTAACATGTGTATTTGAAGCTTTTTATAACACAAGGAATCTCCACAAAATACAATACTCCCTTCGGTTCTTGTAACAAAAACCTATACAATGATTTTTCCAATGTTTTTTACAATAGAGTAGTACAAATAAGAAGATTCAAGTTGGCCATTAGGAGGTGTCATTGTCATGCACACTCCCCCTCAATGGCAACTCCTTAAGGCCTAACATTAATTTGAATATGCAAAGTTCGGCAAGCACAAAGAGGTTTTGTAAAGATATCCGCCACTTTTAAAACTAAAGAGAAATCTCGCCATTGAGGACCTTTTCTCTGATAAAGTGCATATGAACTTACAATGTGCTTCGTTTGTTGATGGTGAACTGGATTCTTGGACAGAGCTATACAAATTTGGTTGTCACACTATAGTGTGGTAATCTCAGCAGTACTCATATGAAACTCATCTAACAATTTTCTAAGCCACATTACTTATTTCGCAGCCTCTGTTGCACTTTTTTACATGGCCTCTATAGACAAGAGAGCAACTGATTGGTGTTTCTTGTTGCTCCATGTGACAGCCCTTGCACCAAGTTTAAAGATATAACCAAAAGTAGATTTTATATCTATAGCATCACCAACAAAGTTACCATCACAATAACCAAGTAATTTTACATTTTTGGTGCAAGAATAATAATTACCATAATTAAATGTGCCTTACATATACCTTAGTATTCTTTTAGTCACTTTCCAATGATTCAGATATGGGTCTTGCATAAACCATGAAGCAATGTTTATGGAATAAGTAATATTTGGCTTGGTAATGGTTAAATAGATTAAACTTCGTACTAGTTGTCTGTACAAGGTAGGATTGGTTTTCTCACTTGGAGGTTTGGATCAAGTCTGATCCCAACTTCAATAGGTATATCAGCCAGTTTACAGTCAATCACGCAGAATTTAAGAAGCAAGTAATTTGTGTATCATGCTTGAGATACGTCAATTGAGTTTTGATTCTGGAATATGGTCATGAAAAGGAAGTGGTAAAGAAGGCCACAATCTGACATTTTCAAAGGATTGATTAAATTTAGTTTTGTAGTCTTTGGATGAAGGAATTTTGATTACCGGTAATTAGTAGATCATCCACATAAAGTTCGACTAAAATAATTTGGCCATCTTCATATTTTACGAAGATCATTGTTAGAATAAGAGTTAGTAAAGCCAAAAGATTTTAAGAATAATACTAAGCTCTACGAGCTTGTTTTAGACCATAAAGAGATTTCTTGAGTTTGCGTATGCATTTTTCTGTGTTAGGTTCTTTAAAATGTTTAGGTTGAGACATAAAATTCTCTTCATCAACATTACCTTTTAAGAAAGCATTCTTAACATCCATTTGGTGCATCTTCCAACCATGTTGGGTTGTGTGTGTAAGAAGCATCCTAATGGAGTTCATTTTCCCAATGGGGCAAAGATTTCATTGTAGTCATTACCATTTTGTTGAGTAAAGCCTTGAGCAACTAACCTTGCCTTATATTTATCAACTTCACCAATGGAGTTATACTTTACTTCAACATTGTTCCTTTTGGAAGGTGGAGGAATAAGATTCCATGTTTTATTCTTAACTAGAGTGTCATACTCTAACTTCATGGCTTCTATCTTTCATCTTGGTTGGCTTTTTCAAAGGATTGTGGTTTGTTTTTGTAAAATGTCGTCAAGGCATTATAAGTATGCTAACTCCTAGTCGAAGACAGATTTTCTATGTTAGTGTCTCGAAACAAAGTTTGAGCCCGCCTTGATATTTTACTTTGGAAATTGTTATGTTATTCCTCCCCTTATACTCTTCACATCTACACTAGTTCTATAGTTCGGTCGAAGACCTTTTGGCTGCTTTTGTCTACCCGACGGCCAAAAGGGTGTTTTCAAGGGTGACTTCGGTTTATTATTCTTTTATATGGTGCTCGAAATTAAATAAAATATAATTAAAGCACATATAATGAATTAATAAATTGTTGGGTGACTTTGACTTAGGAAAAGGTATTTAAATAAAATTAATAAATTATTTAAATGCAATTCCTAGCCAAAAGTGCGACTTGCCTGGGTATGTTGATTAAACCCAAAAATGCGACCCACTTAGAAAAGGAAAATAATTAATTAATTATTAATTATTTGGGTTTGGCCAAAAAGTGCGACTTGGAGATTTGGAGGGTTTTTGGCTATATAATGAAAAATGCGACTTGGGGAAAGGACATTCAGATTATTATTATTTTTACAGAGCAGTGAGCACAGAGCTTTTGCAGACAAAATCCAAGGACGGAAACCCTCTGGATTATTACTCTTGCGGACGGAAACCCCAGGAGCAGTGAGAGAAGCTTCCACCCAGGATCTTCATTGTTTACACAGGTTATTTTCATTTCAGCAGTGTCAGATAGAGAAATAAATTGCAGCAGTGGGCATTCAGGCAACATCAAGAGTGGGGCGACTTGTTCTACAGTTGATGTATGCATTATCAGAGGTATTTTTCATGATAGTTTATTGTTATACATTTCAGCCACATATATATGCCAAATCGATTTGACTGGGATTCATTCTGGCTGAGTTTTGGGTAGTATCTGTATTATTCCATCTGCAGATTTCTATTTGTGTTTGCCCTAGTTATTTATCATTAGAAATCAATGTTGAATGTATGGCTGCGTTATTTATGAAGAAATCAATCATTTAAACCCTAGGCGCCATTTCTATAAATACCCGGTTTGCGGGAGTTTGCAGTATTTTAATTATTATGCAGTGTGAGAATGTTATTTCATGGATTCATTTGATATTACCAGTTCAGCTCTATACCTGAGCAATATATAAAAAAAAAAAAAAAAAAAATCGAGAAAACGGGTTTGGGATCTTTCAGTGGTATCAGAGCAGTGTATCCTCCCAGCCTGTGTGGGAAGGAACAGCCAGGGCATTAAAACAGAAATCAGCCTTGAATGCATCACAGAGAGGACGGTACACATAGATACTACACCCGCAGACGAGCACGGCTCGAAGCTGGTATTGCAGGTGGTGACAGAATGGAACATTTGGGTGAGAGACCTGAGAGTCCTCGAGAGGAGCATGCAGATCCAGATAGGAATTTTATTCGGGATATGGCAGCTACACAGAGGCAGTTATTACAGACCATGGAGCGCATGGGTACTACTTTGGACAGGTTGGCACTGGATAGGCCGCGGGACAGGCATGGCAGGAGGGATAGATCCGTATCCGTTGCTAGTAGCTACAGGGGTCATAGCAGATCACCTTCAGAGCTTGGGAGTGTTAGGGGATCGCCACGCCGTGAGCGGAGGCATACCCATACAGACGAGAGGAGACCTACACGGACGGCAGATAGGCCCATGCAGCCTAACTTCTTGCCTAGAGGTGACCCCCAGAGATTGAGGGACGGTCGGAAGAAGCAGCTTTCCCGGATACCATCATGGCAGTCAGCGATGAGTGGAGGAGTTTGCCACAGCATGTGAGGGATGCATTTCCCCTCCCACAGTATTGTGCTCAGAGGAGAGACAGCATGAGGACTGGACAGGATAGGAGACCTAGAGCACAGCAGAACAGAGATTTGCAGCAGGTTACCAATAAGGTAACCCTTTCCACTTTTGATGGTAGTGGAAAGATCAGTGCCAGGGCTTGGATTCACAAGCTCGACACCTACCTTACCCTCAAGCCCATGAGGGAGCAGGAGGCCATACAGTTCGCTACATTGCACCTTGAGGGGGTGGCTTATGATTGGTGGCACCATGGGTTAGTTACGCAGGGTCATGAGCTTCTACATTCATACAGGGATTTCAGTGATGATTGATTGCGAGGTTTGATCGCAAGGATGTGGAGCTATATTACAGGGACAGCACAGCTCAGACAGAGTGGACATGTTGATTCTTACATCAACGAATTTCAGCGGATAGCCGTTATGGTTCCAGAGATGCCTGAGAAGAGGGTGGTTATGTTATTTATAGAGGGCCTCCATGATAGGATGAGAGGATTGGTCAAGGCTCTTAAGCCTAGGACATTGCATGATGCCATTCAGACGGCATTGGACTTGGACACATCTCCCACTTCCTATCAGCCCACTTCTTATCAGCCCAATAAGAAGTTTCCCACGAGCTCCAGGCCATTTCAGCGCTCTACCGCCCCACAGAAGAGTGCACCACCTCCTAAGGTGGATCAGGAGACTCGTAACGAGTTAAGGAGGAAGAAGCTTTGCTTTCATTGCAAAGACCATTGGGAGCCTGGACATCGTTGCCTTGGTAAAGGCAAGGTGCATCTCATTGAGGTGATTTCAGATGGAGAGGATGATCACTCGCCAGGTACAGATGTAGAGGATGAGGGCGGTGACCATGATGCACAGGGGGAGCAGCCCCAAATAGAGCTTGGCGAGGGCGAGGCATTGGATTCATCCGATGTTACTATTGCCACACTTTCAGGCGTTCCTAGGTACCATCCCTTTCGTCTGAAGGGAGTGCTTAAGGGGCAGCGGATTGTTTGTCTGGTTGACAGTGGAGCTACGCACAACTTCATTGATGAGGGGTTGGCGGCGAAGCGAGGATTACAGGTTGAGGAATTTGATGGGTTTAGTGTACGGGTGGCAGATGGATTTGCTATCAGTTGCACTAAGAGGATTCCACGACTTAGTATTCAGATGGGGGACTATACATTGACCGATGACTTCTATGTTATTGGACTTGGTGAGATTGATACAGTATTGGGTATTCAGTGGTTACAGTCCCTTGGCAGATATGTACAGGATTTCCGCAGGATGGAGTTAGAGTTTATGGTGGATAAGAAGAAGATTGTGCTTCGGGCTCTTTCTGACGGTGGGCCTAGAGTTGTTTCAGCACGCAGGATGGAGTCTATAGCGAGACATGGAGATATTGCATGGGCAGCCCAGTGTTTCATTTCGTCCAAATCTTCTTCAGATGATGATCAGCCTTATCATATTGACATCCAGACCATACTGGATAAGCACGGTTCAGTGTTTGGTGACATTCCTCCAGGTAGACCACCAGATAGAGGGTTTGAGCACGTTATAGAGCTTGAGGAGGGTGCTAAGCCCGTGATGACTACGCCTTATCGCCATCCTAAGACATACAAGGATGAGATAGAGAAGGCCATTAGAGAGCTCTTGGAGATGGGACACATCCGTCCTAGCTCTAGTCCCTTTGCTTCTTCAGTTGTATTGGTAAAGAAGAAGGATGGGACCATGAGGATGTGCATTGACTATCGTGCACTTAACAAGAAAACCATCAAAAACAGGTATCCCATTCCCCGCATTGATGAGTTGTTGGATGAGCTGCATGGATCTATCTACTTCTCGAAGATTGATCTTCGATCAGGCTACCACCAGATTAGAGTACGGGATGAGGATATCCATAAGACAGCCTTCAGATGTCACTATGGGCACTATGAGTTCTTGGTGATGCCATTCGGACTCACTAATGCGCCTGCTACATTTCAGTCATGTATGAACCATCTCTTCAACAAACAGTTGAGGCAGTTTGTATTGGTGTTTTTTGATGATATTCTGATTTATAGCAGGACATGGGATGATCATTTGAGGCATCTTGATGAGGTACTTAGCATAATGGAAACTCAGTCTTTGTTTGCTAAGATGTCCAAGTGTGAATTTGGGCTCACGGAGATACTGTATCTTGGGCATGTCATTGGGGCCAATGGGGTCAAGGTTCATCAGGAGAAGATACAGGCAATGCAGGATTGGCCACCACCCAAGAATATCTCTGACTTGCGAGGATTCTTAGGGTTATGTGGTTATTACAGGAGGTTCGTGAAGGGTTACTCCCAGTTGGTAGCTCCGTTGACAGATCTTACACGGAAGGGTGCATTCAGTTGGTCAGATGAGGCACAGGTGGTATTTGAGAAGCTTAAGGTAATTATGAGCACCTGTCCAGTTTTGGCTCTTCCAGATTTCTCACGGCCCTTCATTTTAGAGTGTGATGCTTCGGGATTGGGGATTGGTGCAGTTCTTATGCAGGATCGTCATCCTATTGCCTTTGAGAGCCGGAAGCTGAGAGATAATGAGAGACTGTATTCCACTTATGATAAGGAGATGCTTGCCATTATGCATGCCTTGGCAAAGTTTAGACAGTATTTGGTGGGTGGAAAATTTGTGGTGAGAACCGACCACAACAGTTTGAAATATTTCCTGGAACAAAAAGAACTCAATGAGAGGCAACAAAAATGGGTCAGCAGGATCCAGGCATATGATTTTGACATTGAGTATGTCAAGGGGACGAAGAATGTAGTGGCTGATGCACTTTCCAGGAAACCCCATCCCGCTGTCCTATGTTCGTTGAGTGAGATTTCAGCAGATTGGAAATCTCAACTGTCAGTTGAATATTCCAAAAACACGTGGGCATGTGATATTATGGATGGAAAAATTCAGGATGATCGGTATAAGGTAATGACTGATTTGATTTTGTATAAGGGCAGAATTTACCTAGTTCCTGAATCTAAACTTAAAGAGAAGATTATGCATGCTCTCCATGATACACCACTGGCAGGACATCCAGGGTATTTTAAAACATACAGGCAGATTAGAGAGAGATTCTCCTGGAAGGGTCTCAAGGATGATGTCCTGCGCCATGTCCGTGAGTGTATGACTTGTCAGCAGAACAAGTCAGAGCATACTTTCCCAGCAGGTTTGCTACAGCCATTGCCAGTTCCGGAACAGAAATGGGAGAGTATTTCTATGGATTTCATTACAGGGCTTCCCGTGGTGCAAGGGAATGATCGCATTTACGCCGTAGTGGATCGGTTGACAAAATATGCACACTTTTTCGCTGTCCCTACCAGCTTTAAGGCACCTCATGTGGCTGATTTGTTCTTCCGTCAGATATTCAGGTTGCATGGGCTACCGAAGAACATAGTTAGTGACCGGGATAGTAGGTTTATGAGCATATTTTGGCAGGAGCTTTTCCGTCTGGTCTACACCGAGCTGACTCCTAGCACCAGTTATCACCCTCAGACGGATGGACAGACAGAGATTGTGAACAAATGGATAGAGGGTTATCTTCGCAACTACGTTGCAGGACAGCAAAAGGCATGGGTTAAGTTGTTGTATTTATGCGAGTATTGCTATAACACCACTTACCATATGTCTATTGGTATGACTCCATTCCGAGCTCTGTATGGGTATGATGCGAGATCCTTTGTTGATATGGCATTTGGGGATAGTAGAGCTCCCAAAGCTCAGGAGAGTTTACAGGATATTCAGGAAATCCTTAAGGTGCTTAAGGAAAACATGCAGCGGGCCCAGAATCAGCAGAAAATATATGCAGATAGGCACCGAGTGGAGAGATCATTTGAGATAGGGGACATGGTTTTTCTACGACTTCAGCCTTACAGGCAAAGTACTCTCAAGAAGAGTGGGGCTGAAAAGCTCAAACCGCGATTTTATGGGCCATACAGGGTGTTGAGGAGAGTTGGTGAAGTGGCATATGAGCTGGAGTTACCTTCTGAGAGTAAGATACATAATGTTTTTCATGTGTCTTGCTTGAAAAAGGCTTTGGGGCAGAACATTATTTCTTCTACAGATTTGCCACCCCTGGATGAGGAAGGGAGACTAGACCTAGTGCCAGAGGAGATCTTGGACAGCCGAGAGAGGAGACTGAGGAACAGGGTCATTCGGGAGTTCTTGGTGAGGTGGAAGGAATTGCCAGAGGAGGATGCTACATGGGAAGGTGAGGTTATATTACAGCATCCAGCTCTACAGTTGCTTGGGGACAAGCAATCTCCGGAAGGGAGGACTGTAATGTCCCTCTTTCTCGGTTAGTTCGGTCGAAGACCTTTTGGCCTGTTTTGTCTACCCGACGGCCAAAAGGGTGTTTTCAAGGGTGACTTCGGTTTATTATTCTTTTATATGGTGCTCGAAATTAAATAAAATATAATTAAAGCACATATAATGAATTAATAAATTGTTGGGTGACTTTGACTTAGGAAAAGGTATTTAAATAAAATTAATAAATTATTTAAATGCAATTCCTAGCCAAAAGTGCGACTTGCCTGGGTATGTTGATTAAACCCAAAAATGCGACCCACTTAGAAAAGGAAAATAATTAATTAATTATTAATTATTTGGGTTTGGCCAAAAAGTGCGACTTGGAGATTTGGAGGGTTTTTGGCTATATGAAGAAAAATGCGACTTGGGGAAGGGCATTCAGATTATTATCATTTTTACAGAGCAGTGAGCACAGAGCTTTTGCAGACAAAATCCAAGGACGGAAACCCTCTGGATTATTACTCTTGCGGACGGAAACCCCAGGAGCAGTGAGAGAAGATTCTACCCAGGGATCTTCATTGTTTACACAGGTTATTTTCATTTCAGCAGTGTCAGATAGAGAAATAAATTGCAGCAGTGGGCATTCAGGCAACATCAAGAGTGGGGCGACTTGTTCTACAGTTGGTGTATGCATTTTCAGAGGTATTTTCCATGATAGTTATTTGTTATACATTTCAGCCATTTATATATGCCAAATCGATTTGACTGGGATTCATTCTGGCTGAGTTTTTGGGTAGTATCTGTATTTTCCATCTGCAGATTTCTATTTGTATTTGCCCTAGTTATTTATCATTAAAAATCAATGTTAAATGTATGGCTGCGTTATTTATGAAGAAATCAATCATTTAAACCCTAGGCGCCATTTCTATAAATACCCGGTTTGCGGGAGTTTGCAGTATTTTGATTATTATGCAGTGTGAGAATGTTATTTCATGGATTCAACTGATATTACCAGTTCAGCTCTATACCTGAGCAATATATAAAAAAAAAAAAAAAAAAAAAAAAAAAAAAAATCAGACAAAACGTTAATCCACATATTACTTTGAGTTCGAGAGGGAAATACTATTCTATTCACATTTAGGTGTCTCGGGGTTTTGGGCTCCCGGGAGTAAGAAGTTCTGATTACTTGCTACACTGTTTACTTCTGTACAATACAAACACATTTACCTCTGTATGGAGCCATTGGCCCTACATAATTAAATGTGGCAGTAAACATTAAGTAAGCAACGCAGTATTTACTCAAAAAATTCAGCAGAAGTATAAAAATTTACACCTATGCTTTTGGTAATGCCACCATCTCTAACAGCGATGCATGATTTTGAATAAATATTAGACCATATTATTTATATCTAATCGAGCAAAAGTATGTTTAAAAATGCAAGTACTCTTAAGGAGCTGATATTGGATTTTATGAATTTTTATATTTTTTCTTTTTAATTATTGTTACCATAAATTATGCACCTAGAATTGGCGCCAAAGATGGGTAAAAATGGAAGAGCATGCTAAATAGAAAAGAGATAAATCAAAATAGTCCTAGTGCCAAAAATAGAGTGAACTTGGCTAAAAATAGCAGCCCCATGCGCCAAAGGAAGAACAAGGAAAAGAGGTGCATGGAAGAGATAAAAATAGGAGTTCCAGTTCTATTTTTAGGAGTTTGGATGAAGTGCATGAATGGATAATTTAAAAGCAAACTCTTGTTCTATTTTTAGCATCTTGCCATGTGCCAAGGATGGATAAAGATAGGTTTGGATAAATTTAGCATGCTGCTGTTCTAAATTAATGATTGGTGCCAAAGAGGGAGATGGCATGAATGGAATTAATTAAATTTAGCATGTAGCAGTCTGTTTTGTATGTGGCGCCACAAAGGAGAGGTTCCTTTATTAAATTTAAAGCATGCAGCTGGTCTGGTTGGACTGTGGCGCCAAAAGGAGTTAAAATATATAAAAATAAAAATAAAATAAAAGCAGACAACAGTTTAAGATATAAGGGTAAAGATGAAGAAAATACAAGAAACAAATAAGACAAAAGGGTAAAGGTGAGGAAGAGCTATTCCAAGTCAAAGAAGTTTGCGCCAAAGATGGAAAGATTAATTTAATTAAAACTAATGCATGCAGCAGACTGTTTTAATTGTGGTGCCAAGGATGAAGATAATTAAATAATTTAAAGGGACATGATACTGTCCATCCGCCAAAAAGGGGTTCAAGAATAAATAAAATAGCATGCAGACAAGCTATTTTTGGGACACAACAGCCTATGTAGGCTGAATTTGATATTGTTGAATCATTAGACACACTTGGGCTGATTTGCTCTGGCAATTCTAGCCTTGTACTTGCACCTCTGAATAAAAAGCTCCATTTTTGCCCTCTCATATCGCTGTTTTCTGATTTTTCATTGTGTTTGATAGGAATATTATGTTGCTCTAGTGTGGAATTTACTTCCTCTAGGGATGTCCTTTCTCCTAAACCCTTGAATTTATTATGCAAAATAGCTTAGAGTTGTGTAGGTGTGTGAATCTTTTGAATTCTCTCTGTGCAGAGTTACATGCATGTGTTAAATTATTGGTGTATCACCCTTATTTCTCATTTCCCGCATTCCTCTTCCCTTTTCCTCGTCAAAGTTTTCATTTTTTAGGTGATTCACAAGGGAACCGGCCTTCTCTGAAGGTTCACCTCAGACATAGGCTACCCACAGCCTTGAGGTGTTCCAATTTTGTCAACAAGAGAGAGAGTACCGACACCATTCTCTATTAGGGTGCAACTTCCGGGCGACGACAATTATAAAAAAAGATTGATGACTAGCAAGCTTAATGTGATTGAGAATGTGTGCTTCTCCTTCAACATATAGGGTGATAGGAAAAGCTTTGTAGAGAACTTCCAGAGGCTTGCTTAGCTTGAATATGTTGTTATTCAATCTTCTATACCTGAAAAAATCTTGACTTTATATTGCAATCTATCAACAAGTGATATATTTTTGTATGAAGAGTTTAAATTAAACAAAGGAGAATAAAACAAAGATTATGCAGCCTATATACAGCGATCCTTACCTACAGATATATTTATGCTGCTTCAGCATCACTCTACAATTCTTAGAAATGAATGTTTCAAATCTTCAATAGTTGAATTTCCTCTCAAACACAACTTTGGAAGTTGATTAAATATTTTGTCAAGTTTTACGTAGAAGCTATATATAATTATGCCTCTTTCATCTTGTAAGAAGTTTTTTTGTTCTTCCCAAATTTTTTAAAATGTCACTTTTGGTGTTTTTATTAACGTTTTCAAGGTCTATTGTGGAGACAACAGGATAAGGCAAACTGGTGGGCTGAGTTATCCAATGAACAACCTCCACCCGTAGTAGTTGTATGTGAAAAAAATACTGTCAGAATTGAGATAAACTAGCAATATAAAAATGGAGTTTCAAATTGTGTGAACTGAAATGGAGATGGGAGTTTCAAATATGGTGTTTGAAAAACAACTGTCACAGGTCAGATAATGGGCGTGATGAAAATGTTCATTTTAAAATCCAGCAAGCTCCATGCTGAGCAACTGGCTAAGTTCCTTTCCGAGCAGTTTGCCAAGAAGTGAACATTCCCACCAGAAAGCGATACCCGAGCTGCGACGCCTATCATTGATTCTGCATAGAAGACAGTTTAGGAAGGAGCAAACAGAGGTGGATGAAGGCTGTTGCAGCACAGAAGACAAGGTTAGGAAGGAGCAGACCTACGTATGCAAACATTATGACCGAAATTGATTTTGAATATAGTAATACATGCATTTGCTCTCTCTGGTGTTGTGCCATTCTTGCTCACAGCTACAGACAAATTCTAACAAGGAACACAGTTTCTTTCAACTTCCCTTCACAATTGAACATTACTTTCAAAATGTTTGTTATTTAAATGCATTCCACCAAGTTTTGTGTTGCTATTTCACTTTTATGTTGCTTTGTTCAATTCTCTAATAGTAAAACGATCCCGACCCCAATCAAGTTCCAAAGATAACATATTGCAACCAAAATATTCTTAATGAGCAACAAAATTTTGAAAGAAAATGGCAATGGCTGGTTAAGAAAGCTCCAAATAATAAATCCATGGCAAACACATCCCTCAAAGCAAAATACCACAACACTTTGAGAGCATCCTCCTAGCTAGTGCCCCAATTGCGCTTGACGTAGGGTATGGATATTCATCAACCAATAATAAAATGACGATATTTGCCAACATGCCTTTGATGTTAAAAAAACTGTGATGAACAATTATAAAGAATGTGGAAGCATTCACCAAAACTCACCATCCACCAACAACTATTTCCAGTTGCTAATTTCATTTAATAACACAAATTAGGAAATCGCTAAATAGATTGTTGCAACTGAGTAAGTTACAAGTACAATATCAAATCCTGTGTAGACAATAAAGAGGATTTAATAAATAAGTAAATAGGTTTACAAATATCAAGAAATTATCCTGCTCTTAGCAAACTATAAATTAAATTTACTAGCCAAACCAAGGCTCTTGTACCATGATAGGTGATTATGATTGTAGATAATCAATTGGCAATCATTGTAACTATAATAAACATAATACTAGAAGAAATAGTTTACTTATAGAGGACCAGATAAGACATATACCGTACACAAGATTTACTTGGGTAAAATCCTTTTGAGTAAAATCTCCATGATAAATGCTTCATTTGTCAAAATGAGAAAACTTACGATATTGTCTGACTATTAGAGGCCACAATTGTTTGATCATTACAGACCACAAAAACCTGGTTTTAGTACCTTCTTCTTCTTCCTCTTAGACACCTCTTTGTTGCCACAACCACATACACAAATGTATGCACTGTTATTGTTTTGCATCCACTCTACATCCACATGTTCGTTATTATTTTCATGTGTTGCTATGTGATATGTTTTCCTATTCAAGGTTCCTCCTAAATAGGAGGATGGTTGAATTATAACTATCCATCCTAGGTTGGTGTGGTTTCACGACCCCTCACCTATAACTATTTTATAATTATATTCAATTAATTAAATATTAATTAGATATTATAAAGTAATCTTTAGAACTATCTAATTATTTAATTAATAATTATAAATTTCCTTTACAATTTCCGCTAGGATTAATATACCCTAGCTATAGTATTTAATTTATTATAAAATAGGGTTCAAAATGAATATTTGTTGTATGGTGATGAAATTGCATGTATATGCAAGGGATAGTTGCGTAATCGTCAGTTCCCATAAGGGGAAGTTGTGTAACCGCTGGTCTCAATAGGCGGTGGTTGTGTAACTCCTGTTATATGCAAGTGACAGTTTCATAACCATCATTTAAGTCGGGTGGATCTGTAGAAAGTGGCGGTTTCTCCGAAGTGAGTTAAATAAAAAGAGTGAAAGTAGAATGACAACACCTCTCTAATTGTGAGTCGTTTGGGAGTCCCTAAGTGCATGAAATTACATTCTTGTAGCATGATAAGTAAGAGGCCTGAATTCAATTGGAAGCATGAGCATGAGAGTGACAAAGTTGGTGTTCAATTGATTGTATGAGAAAAGATTATGAAGGGATGAGTGAGAAAACAACAAAGTCGAACTTTTGTTCAATTTGTTCTATTCATCTCTTTGTAAGCTGTATTTGACCATAAGACAAATCATGAATTTGAGCTTTTTCAATTTCCAATAGGCTTTTCCGCACATCAGGATTTTCCTGGCTAAAATTTGTGTCCATTGTTGCTTTTGTTGTTCATGGTTGTTTACATTCATGTTTCAGTACTCCAAGTTCTGTTTAGCAACATACTACACTAATTCCAATTCCTCAAAAGCATTAAAGTTTGTCAATTTAAAGTAGATTTCAAGTAAGACATAATGTGATTCTACAAATTCTATTAAGCAAATTAAATTTACGAGTTCACAAATTGTTTTGGTAATCAGATTAGGTTAATTTTTGGTATTGTGGATAGTCTTCAATTGATTTGTATGACAACAAGATTAGAAGAAGAAGAATCGCTACCTTGTGATCCCGAGGTTTCTATAAAGAAATGGAGCCATAAGCTGAAAGAAAAGGAAAACGAAGGAGAAGATAATCTTGCCAAGAGAGTAGCCGCCTTAGTGACATGCATTGAAAATGTGATGTAGTCCCAAGACAACACAACCAAGCAGCAGGAGCTCATGGATAGAAATCAAGAATCTATAGACATGGTGGTTTGTGCTCCAGCCAGAAGTTCGACATAGGAGGAGAAGAACTTCAAGAACAAGAGTTCATGAATGAAGATGAGTAGCCTCCAGGAAGACCAATCTAAGGCTAAGGTAAAACCATTCAAACGCACTCCTTTCAAATACGAAACCGAAGTTGAGATGAGACCTCTTGAAGGACAAATAGACGCTGAATTGCTAGACAAATGGTTGAAAAAAATGAAAACATATTTAAGTGTGTATAATGTTTAGGAGGCACAAACAATTTCTTTTACATGCCTCAAAAATGGATGGACAAGCTCTAATTTGGTGGAAAATCCTTTTATTTTGTAGTAACTAGGTGGGATAAATTTAGAGGATTGTTATGTAAGAATTTTTATCCTACTGGACATAAAATAATCAGAAAATTGGGTGGCATAAAATTGATCAGCTCATACATTGCAGTAGGCTGACATCAACCTTTGCTTCAAAGAAAAAGGCCTCCCAACAATGTTGGGTAGTTATTTGCTTCTATGATTTCTAGTTCTTCAAGTCAATATATAACTTAATCCCCATGATGTTTATCTCTTGCATTGTGCATAAGAACTAGATGTTGCTCTAGATTCTTATTCACCATTCAAAATACATGTAGTGATGTCTTCAAGGGGACTCCCCATGGCGACCTATGCCTCAACCAAAACATTAGACCTCATATATATTACCACATTCTTGACTTATTCCCTCTTTTTATATTCATTTAAGAGAAGTTTTGCAACATACCTAGTATTCTTGATTCCCAAGAATTGGCGTGGTTGTGGTATTATAAGGAGTGTGGCGTCGCACAATAGTATCCGATTATAGTTATAGCTTTGGCAGCACACCTTCCCATCTCAAAGTCTTCAAAATGGCATAAGAAATCTCTGGATCATCTTCTATATTGTGTGCATCTCGAATCTGTCAGAAATCGCCTTGGCCCCAGTCTCATGAAGGAGATGTGCAACCTCTTGATAAACCTTCCATTGTGGAGGATCCAATCCTTTTTGCAATTTTTTTGAGGAAACACTCACCGAGAATTTTTCTTTCTAGGGCATACAACCGCATCAATTTGAGCATCACCACAAGCTAACACATGCACGAGGTGATGTTACTCAAATGGATCTCACCTCAATTTGCAACTTAGCCCTAACCGTATTGGTATTATTTTGTCTCTCATTTCATTTTTGTAGTAGTTAAGGACATCCTTTGTCTTATGTCCGCCTTCACAATGAAAATATCTTGGGAAATTTAGTCACTTCGTACTATAGTGACACACTTCCCTCAAGTATAACATGTGATAGGGCCCCTGTCGACCACCCATATCCTCCCCTTCCTCGACCGGATATTCAAAGTCCTCAATGTCCGCCACACCATGTAAGGATCCATTGGTGCCTTTTTGTTTCTTGTAATATATGCTTTTACGCATTACTCATGCATGAGCTCAACTTCACGACACTAGGATGTATCATAGGGAGCTATTTCACAACATTGGCACCAATAGTTTGTTGAGACTCCCTTTATCTTCTATAACAAGGGACAATGAATATGTGTTGTGACATCTATCTTGCAGTCTTGCTGAAGATCGGATTTAGTGGGTCATGATCTAGTGTTTCAAAGGTATTGTTTTCGATATTGGTAAATGGTAACTTTGATAGGTTTCTTTAAAAATTCTTGGGAGTTTGTCGGTGGGATCCTTTCTCCCCTTATTTGTTCATAATTCTAGCGAGATGCATTGGGAATATACATCAAGGATGCAAATGAAAAAAGGGAAAATTTAGGGCTGAAAGCCTTCCAAAATGATGAGCCCAACACCCATCTTTAGTTTGTGGATGACACTATCCTTTTTGGGTTGGCGGAGGTGAGGGAGGTTAAAAATTTCAAAAGAATCTTGGAAGATTATGGAGAAGCTTCGGGAAAAATGGTTAGTTCGGTAAAATCGAATCCCTTCATAAATGCACCTTGAAGCAGACAAATGACAATTTTGGCAGCTTTAGGCATTCCAATGGGATTTTTGCCAAGCATATATCTTGGAGCTCCTCTTTTCACAGAGGCTGCCAAAATAACAATTTGGAAAGTCAGATTCCTCGTGTTCCTTTCTACATGTTGTCTTTGCTACATAGACCTTCAAAATACATTCTACTTTGGTGCACTATTGCTTTGGTAGTTGGCGCCTCAATCTACTTTTGCACGGCTCTCTTATCCGCTCATCTGCTCCTCATAATACAGACATAGATTTGCTATGTTGAAAATAAGAGAAATTTCTATCCCTTACGACAGTTCCAACTCGTATGCTTTCTCTGCAAACTTCTTTAGGATTCTTCCACTTGAGTTTGTTATAAGTTCCTCGTGGGGCCTCTCCTTCCTTAGGTGCACAAGAATTAAGTCTCCCGCCTAAAACTCCAAGTGTCTCCTTCACAAATCTTCATGTTCTTTGTATTGCGTAGTACTCTTCTCCAACTATTTGCATGCTTGCTCGTGCACTTCATGTATTGTACGAAGTCCTCTCCTCAGGACTCTCACCCTATTCTCACGGCAACTTCCTTAGCTCTGCAATTCCTCTTAAAATTGTTTCATACATTATCCGGATAGGTGACTTCCTAGTGCTTCTATTGACAAAGTTGTGACGCGAACTCCGCTTGTGCAAGAATTGCATCTCACATTTCTGGCTTTTTTCCTACCAAATATCGTAACAAATTGCCAAGACTCTGTTTGGCCATCTGTTTGTGGGTGATATGTAAAACTAAGTTCTGCAACCTCGTGTTAAGTTTCTTGATAATATGCACCAAAAGTGACCCACAAACTTCATATCTTGATCGATCAATGGTGTGCGGAAAAGCATGCAATCTCACAACTTCCTTGAAAAATAAATTCGCAACATGGGTAGCTTCACTGGTCTTCTTACAAGCAATGAAATGAGCCATCTTTGAGAATCTATTTTACACAACAAAGTTAGAATCATGACCCATGTGTATTCGGGAAATCCCAAAATAAAATACACACTTAGATGCTTCCATGGTCTTTCATGTATTGGTAGTGGTCGATATAACCCCGCATTATGAATCCTCGCTTTTTCCAACTAGCATACCCTACATCTCTGCATATATTTTTCCACATTTGTAGCCATTTCGGCCAATTATATCTTTCTCCTAATTGTGCGAGGTCTTATCTATCTCAAAGTGCCTTGACAATTCTCCACAATGTTTCTATTGGATCAAATTCTCTTCCATTGATCCTTGCGGAATGTTGGCAAAATATATTGTCGTATGCAAAATATGGTGCTTTGACAATAGTATGTGGGACAAAGTCCCTCCTCTATTGTGAGGGGAGGCACCCTTTATTGAAAGCCAAAACCAAACAAGAAAGAATATGTACAATATTTACACTAACTTGTGGGGGTGGGATTTTACTCCCGGGGAAAGGAATATTAACTAAAAAGTGAGAAGAAAGGAATGGAGAAATGAGAGAGAGAGAGAGAGAAGAGAAGAACTTGCATTTCAAATAAGTAAACTCAAAGCTTATTATAGTTTGCAAGGAGATAATTTAATATTAGAAACATTTCCGATTAGGATTACGCATGCATGAAAATAATAATGAAGGAAAAACAGATAACATAAGAACACATGCTTTTACGAAAAATATCATGACACAAAGTTCAACAAATCTTCTTTTATTCCTTCATAAGGATGAATACAAAGTTCCATACACTTAGTTCTTCTCAAAGATCTTTTATGAAATTCTTTGTACCGCTCAAAAACTCTTCAAGTCTTCAATTGTCGAATCCCATCAAGAAATATTTAAATGTCCTTACAATATCCCGTCCTGGATAGCAAAAAATCTCTCAAAATATCCTTGAAGAAATCCCTTCCAGAAGTCTCTCAAAGTAGTTCCTCTAACAAGTAAAAATCTTCAGCTGTGCAAAATTCCTTTGAAATGATTTACAACTACATACATATAGGAAAAAGCTTCCTATTTTCCAGCTACATGTGAGATTGACCAAGTCAATTTTCTAAAAATAAAAACTACACAAATGATGTGCACTTTTTGTAGAAATAAAGTACATTTTACAAACACAAAAGTACACAAACTAGAAATTGTAATATCAACATTGACAATATACAACTGCAAATTAGAGATTTCCCCTGACACATTTTCTTCTTGATTAGCTCCTTCAAATTTATGACCTTTTTATATTGGCATGGTTCCCTCGAATTATCACATTTTTCCTTTTTTGGTTTTGGGAGTGGGGGTCTAGGGGTGGCCTTTTGGACTTACTAATGTTCTCTATCTTTGTGACAAATATTTGCATTTTGAGATTCAGGAATTTGGAGCCGTTTTTACACTTAAAATATCAGCTAAATACTTAAGTGGAAGTTTGACTTGTTTTTTTACAACTAAAAACCCAAATTAAGACCTTGGCGGAACATTAATTTGCTTTTACATGTAAAAACTTCACTTAAGACTTGGTATGAGTTTTGAGTTGCTTTTGCACGTAAAAACTCTACCAAAGATTTGATCAAAGTTTTGAGTTGCTTTTGCACCTCAAAACATCGTTGAAAACTTGATTGAGTTGCTTTTTCACCACAAATCTTCGACAAAGATTATGACGAAACTTTCAAATGCTTTTCTTGCACACAAAAACCTCGCTTGAGACACTATGATTGCTTTTGCACTTGAAATATTTGCAAGACCTTGACGGGAATCGAGATCTTGGAATTGTCGTGCAATATGAAGTTTGATTGTAAAATTGCTCCAAATCGCTGAAACTCTGAAATACAAAAGGCCTTTCTATTTTGGAATATGAAGATTCAAACAAAATTCACAACTCAATTGCAAAACTATTCGATACCTCCAAATGTTCAAAAACAAAGGAGAGAGTAAATAAAAAACCGGAGTTTGTGAAGCAATTTACAATTGAGTTGTAAAACTGCCCCAAATCTTTGAAAGTCCGATTTAGCTTAATTTTCTTAATACTTAGCCAAATTTGATATCTTGAGCCCATAGACTTATAAAATTCATTCTACGACTTGATTTGATTGAATTTTATCAATTCACGACCAATTTTTCTTGGTGGATTCAAATTTTATGTGGAGACCCCTCTTTTAGTTCCTGCAAAATACGACTAATTTTTTTTTGTTTCCTACCGGAAGAGAAATGCTACTGCATACTTTTATGCTTGCGATTATCTTTGCCTCGTAACTTTGTTATAAGCTTGATATAAATCTTGGCTCATGGTAATGTCTCTGGTGTTCGAAAATTTCTGGAAAGCTGTGAATCATGGCTCGGTTTCTCGGCAATTTTGTGGCTGGTGATTTTGAGAGCACAGAGGAAGAATCGTGGACAAACCACGAGTGAAATTTGTGGCTCGTTCATGGCACGAGAGGCTGTTCGCGAGGGCACAAGAGTGCATGTTTCGTGGATCTAGCAATCCTTTCGTGACTCTGTTCTGAATTGTGGCTTTTGGCTCACGAATCATGGCTTGGGGCTCTGCAAAATATATGAAAACCGCGGCTCGTTTTGCATCGTTTGAAATGTTCGCAATTTCTACCGATTTTGTGGCTCGAGTTTTGAGTTTCATTCTCTGCTCTGGGCTGTGTTTGTGGTCTTCGTGGCTCGTTCCGAGTTCTCTTGCTTGCCGTGGCCTCTCTTTTCGTGGTTGTGGTTAACCTGCAACCTGCGTGCTCCCTCGTTGATGTGTTTTAACTACAACCTGCGTGCCCTCCTTCTCTGGCCTCCATGACTACTAATGCATAGTAATCAAATCAGGGATTTTGGAGGCTCTACGGACATCCCTCTAATCGTTTCTCCCCTCTGGCAGTCTACCCACCATGATGTCTCCCTCCACCCTTTGCCCTGCATCGGTGATTTCCAGTCTTGGGTCAAATGAACAGGGTAAGCAGGATGGCAACCTTCCTAACATCATTGTAGAACTACTCAGCATATTAGAGACTCTGGAATTGTCCAACAGATCCCTCGGACCGAGGTTTTTGAATTAACCTCTCGGGTTGAAAAGGTTGAAGTTGATAATATCTCTTTGCGAAGACAACTCACGGACACAAAACCTACTGCTGATAATGATCAATTACAGGTTGAGATTTCAGATTTAAAACACAAGCAAGAGGAAATTAGAACTCAACAGGAAAATCTTCAAAAACAAATAGATTCTGGGCCCAAGTGGTTAAGGGTAAAGATAAAAATCCTCCTTTAACAACAGTTGAAGAAGTGGTTCAAGCCAAATTAGTGGAAGAGAGAATCGACGTTCCAGGGAGCTGAATCTTAAGGTTAGAGGATTGCCCACTCCTCCTCCCTCTTTTGATCCCTTGGCCATTGCTTCGGAGTTCCTCACAGGAAACTTGGGGCTGCCGAGTTACGATTGGATAGAGCTTGGTTGGTGCAGGAATTTGTACTCTTTTTATCCATTTCAAATCAGCTAATGACCGCCTTAAGGCTCTCAGAGCCAAGCGGAAACTTTTTCTCTACCCAATAAGGTCTTTCTTGATGAAGATCTTACTAGAGAACAAGTTGCCGAACTCAAAAATCTCGGGAAATTGTCATGGCAGCCAGAAAAGAAGGGAAATGGGCGGTGATTCGTAACCTCAGGCCAGTGGTTCGGGATTCCTTCCCCCCTGGTTGGGCTCCAGGATCCAACTCTAGTTCTAGATGACGGTTCCGATTGGAGCTCGGAAGCAAGGCATCTCCATCTCATGTTAGAATGGAAATGGGTCCTTCTGGTCTTCTCCAGGCCTCTTGCATGATGCTTTAGGATTCTCTGACCTTCTCTTTGTTACGGAGACACGTACGAGCCCGGTTCGCCCCTCCGCCGGATATCGAGTTTACTCTTGGGCTCTGTTTGCACACGGGAGACTTGGAGTTCGGGAGGCGTCGAGGATCTGGTAGGGTTGCTTGTTTGGTCAGGGACACCCTTTGTTATTGATCCTCATGTGTGGATTTCACTAATGCCTCGAGGTTTTGGTGTAACGGTTCGTTACATTTGGTATCAGAGCAACCACCCGTGTTCGAATCCCGCTTGGTTGGTTACGCCGTGTAGTTGGGGCCCGTGGGGCGCCTAAACGTCGGTGAAGCGGGGCTCGTACGTATGGGAGTGCGGGCGCAAACCCAGCCCGAGTCGGGCTCTACGGAAGCGTGGTGGGATGTTATGATCCTCATGTGTGGATTTCACTAATGCCTCGAGGTTTTGGTGTAATGGTTCGTTACACACTTCGGAGTAGGATTTCTATTCTTTGTTAAGGATAAGTCTGCCCATTTTCTTTGGGTTCGGATCAAATGTAATTCCTCCCTCCTCAGGGACATCTTCATTGCAGTTTGTTATTTTCCTCCAGCTTCCTCATTTGCTATTCATAGCGGCCCAGACGGAGACCCCTTCTTTGACCTTTATGTTGGTATCTCTCAGTTCTCGGGTTCTGGAGAGGTCATCATTTTGGGGGACTTCAATGCTCGTACTAGAAATCTTCAGGTTCCGAGGCACGATAGGACCGACGATGTACTTTGCACTTCTGAGGTGGATCTAGAGTTGGTTGGCTTCAGCGAGAGTCTGAGGACACGACAGGGCCCCTGACTTCACTACGGTCGGCATCTTCTCCAGTTGGGGGAATCTCATGACCTACTGATTTTGAATGGCATTCCTTGCTTTCTGAATCCCGGTTCTTCACCTGTAAACCTTTTTGTGGTGGGGCCAGTGTGGTTGATTACGTCATGACTACCCCCGACTTGATTCCTTACATCCACCACTTATGTGTCTCCCCCATCCCTCTTGTTGACCATCATGACCCTCTCCTTTTCCCTTCAGACTACCCTGCCCCCATGACCTCACCCCCTCCCCTTGTATCTCACGTACTATTTGGAAATTTGACAAAGGGGATCCCAACACTTTTTCCTCCTACCTTCGTCTGCTTCTCCCCCATTCCCCATTTCACCTCTCTCACCTCGGACCAGATGTTTAATACCCTCTCTTGCGCTATTCGTGAGGCAGCCACGAGTTCCTTTCCCAAGTCACTCATTCCACCTTGCGCCATCGTGGTACATACCCTATGAACAAATGGTATGACGAGGAATGCAAAGCCTTCCATCGAAACTTTGCTTTGCTTTCCTGCACGCCCTTCCCTCCTTCCCTTCCCTGAAGTCAGCCTATCGTCGTCTCCTTCGTCATAAGAAACACACCTTTATCTCTCATAGGCGCCGAGAGCTTCGTCTGTCACTTATCCACTCCCCAAAGCATTTCTGGCGCACCATTCTTCCCCGTCATTCACCTTTACCCCTGGACTTAGATCCCAATTCCATGTTCACTCACACCTCCACTCTTTATGACTTCCCTGGCCAACCTCACATCCAGGTTCATTCCCCTCCCTCCCATTGCCATATTTTCACCCACACCAACGTGAGGAATGCCATTCTAGCTATGAGTTGCAAGTAAAGTAGGGGATGAGGAAGGGTTCCAAGCGGAACTTTTCAAACATGGGCGGAAGACGCTCCTCAGTTATCTTGTGGACCTCTTCAATCAGGTGGTTTGTATAGGTTTCCCAGAGTCTTGGTCCCACCACATTATCCACCCCATACACAAGTCGGGGCCTACTTCCGACCCCAACAATTACAGGACTATCATGGTGGGTCACACATTCTCCAAGCTCTATGCTACAGTTCTTCATTTGCAGCTTTCCGAGTTCCTTGATCAGTACCATTGCAGAGCTAGGGGACAGGCGGGCTTCGGCCGACTTACCAGACTATTGATCACATCCTCACTCTTTGGGCTATTATCGAGGAGGCTCGCCACCGCTCCTCCAGAGTTTTCTGCTGTTTTGTGGATTTTCGAAAAGCTTTTGATTCGGTTCCACAGAAGCCCTTTTCCGCAAGCTCAGAGATATAGGCATTTCCGAGACTCTTCTTACAACCATTATGCGCCTTTATGAGGAGGTCCTTGGCCACCTTCGCACCTCTGTTGGCTTGTCCGACTTCATCAGGAGTACCATTGGAGTCAAACAGGGCTGCCCCCTCTCTCCTACCTTATTTGGGATCTACATTGATGAGCTTGAGGATTTTCTCAGGGATCACATCTAGGAAGGTGATGGGTGTCTTCTGCACCATGTTTTGATCTACATCCTCCTCTTTTGCAGATGACGTAGTCCTCCTTGCTCTTTCTCGTGAAGGGTCTCCAGGGGCTGCGAATGCCTTGGCCCTATTTTGTGATCACAAGCAGCTGACAGTGAACCTTGGGAAAACCAAAGTTATGGTTTTTAATTTTCTGAAGACTTTGGACCTCCACTTCTTCTTTAGGGGTGTGGAGATTGAGATCACTTGCTCTTACACATACCTGGGGATCCTATTCTCTGGACCTCATTTTAGGCTCCGTCCTGTTCTCCAACCCCGGGTTAATAAGGGGTATGATTCTTTGGCGATTCTTGAGAGAGTGTTTCCGCCACCACTTTCAGGACATTCTTTCCAAGATGTCCCCCTCGATTCATTAGTTAGGCCCACGGTTCTGTATGGTTCGGAAATTTGGGGTCCCTCTCTTTTGGACTCAGATTGGGCTACTATTGAGCGTGTTCAAATCCTCATGCTCAGGCGTATTATCAGGTGCAAAGAATCTGTTCCTCACAACATTATTCTTGTTGAGTTTGGGGCTCGCCCTTTTCGATTGGAGACCATCTTCAGCCTTGTGTTGTTGTTGCACTGTATCCGAGGTTTTTCTGGTTCTTCTGTTGACAGGGATAGGTACATTTACCTTGCCTACTGCTCCTTTGAAGCTATTGCATCCTCAGATCATAGTGGTCGATCTCGCTGTTGGTATGCCTGCGTTTCACGCCTTTTTGAGTCCATTGGCATCCAGATGGACCGTCTCCCACCCTTTAGCTATTCTCTGGATGCCCCTGCCCATCTCCTACTCAACCAACAAGACCTTCATAGAATAATTAGAGATGATATCTACAGACAGTTCATTCAAGCACACTTGGACCAACCCCTCGGGGGGGTTACGTCCAAAGATGTCATTCTATACGACACACTTTCTTGAGATCCGTGATGGGGTCATTATCAGACCCATGTACATTTCCCGACATTGGTTACAGGTCCTTCGTATCTCTCTGGGTCAGTTTAGAGTGGGCTCACATCGACTTTGTGTGGAGACTAATCATCACTTAGACCGCTCGGAGCGGACATATGTCCTTTGCTCTCTCTCCAGAGGTTGGGCGAAAAACACTTCATTTTCGGTGTGTCTGCATTTACTTATGAGATTTGAGGGAGATTCCATTGCACATCTCGTGAGCTTCCCTCATTCATAGTTTTTTTCAGATACTATGATCAGAGATGTCTTGCTTTCTATCTTCAGGAGGTCCTTAGGCTTCGGGACAGGCTCCTCCACCCTCCTCCCAGACGGATGAATACTAGACAGATCACTTCTTTCTTCCGGTGCTCTCCCCGGTGAGGGGTACCAAGCGGCACTTGGACACGAGTCTGGACCCCCAACTCAGATTTGTCAGGTTTCGGGACTCCATTTCTCCCACCCGAGGCTCCCTACCTTAGGCACGTCTCGGGGCCCCTCCACATAGACAGCGATCCACCAGGCTTACAGAGAGGCACCGCCTTCCTCCCGGACACCGGCTTCTAGACATTCCATAGTCTCAACTACTGGTCATCGACGCATTGCGAGTTACTCCCATCCGGCCTTGAGTGTTAGGTGATGTTGTTTGGGGTGTTGTTCCTTCTTTCACTCCCCCACACCATCATCCTATTCTTCTTCCTTTCTGGTTTCTCGGCTCTTATTGCATCCTTCTCTTCCTCTTCTTCTCTCATTGTATTTCGGGTGATCTGTTTGGGTCCTCTTATTGGGTTTGTGTGCTTTGTACTCTGCAGTCCCATTGACCTACTTTTGTGGTCATGTGTTGGACATTAATAATATTATCTTATCTTATCTTAACCGCTTACTCACCAATTTGCTAACATTAATTTCACATTAGAAAAAGGTTCAACTACTAAGAGATCGGGACCCACTTCATATCGCAACGCAACTCGATCATATTGCTTGAATAGTAACCAAACAAGTACATGACTTCATTAAACACAATTGTTAAAACCTTTGGACCCTTTTGCCACAAGTTCCCCTCAACAAGGATTTTGGGTTTACTTTTTATAAGGTTGTCATTGAATGAAGTTAATTCTTAATGGCAGGAAGAGTTTATCATAACTCAATTCACTATTCCTACAATGTACATTTAATGTACTAATTGCACTAGATACAATAATATCATATTATTAGTTATAATGTAATGTACCTTTTTAGGGCTGAACCACACCAACAAGGAATTTACACAAACCCCACATGAAAATAATCCGATTTTTATAATAACAGATCCAACAATATTAGAAACCCTAGCAACGAACAAGAAATTACACTTTTAGGGCATCATACATCATTAAAAACAGCTGAAAGTAAATATACAAGTCTTCCTAATGCAACGAACTGTAACAACACTTAATGGCATCCATTCTCATATAATATGGGCTGGAAATTAGCATAAAAATATCCTAAACACTTAATAAATCCTACAAGATGAAATTTGGAGCAATTTGTATTTTTATAAATTTATTTCAATTGGAAATACAGCTGAAACTTCTAAAATTCATAACTCCATCAATACTTGGAGTTTCAACACAGACTGATGCTCAAAATGATTTTGAAGAGACCAACTATCCAATGAAAGTGAAATCACAATTTTCCAACTATGAATACCTAATAAAAAGTGATCCCGAAATCTCCAAATGGGTAGATCAATTTGTAACAACCATGTTATGATTCATCCAAATTAAAGGAATTATAAAAAAACCCTTAATTACAATTAATGCCTTCAATGATTTTCTGCTTGGAACAAATAAGTCTAGAATAATTTAATGTTTACAATCCATCTGATAACAAATGATAACCATGTGCAACTGTAAGGGTCAACTAGATCTTTCGATCCCCCTTAATTCACTCTAACCGAGTGTGTATAACTTGTATACTTTTGGTTAAACCTTTAGCAAGTCATGAGAACTATGTGCATCTCCTAAGTGTCAACCTGGAAAACATACAAGCTGTAATCCATCCGGTATCGACACAATAAGTTAGGGGAATGGTGAACAGACAATGTAATCAGCTAGTTACACTACTTTGGCCAAAGATTCAAGTGTTGCAATGCAAGCTTAGTTTCGTGACCACACACAAGTCAACGAAACTTGTCTCCGTCACCGCACAACCATCTCTACACAATTATTTGGATCTCATTTTGTTGTTTTAAGAAATTAAGTTTTAGTTTTGAAGAAGTAGAGTCCATGACTCACCCTACTAATCAAAAGGATCCTATCGATCCCGTCTTAGGATCCTATGTGAAAGATGAACTTATTTTTCATAGATAACTAAGAGTGTAAACAAATTGTAGGTAGGTCTTATATCCCATCGTCCTTTCGATAGAATCCTACCGTCTTTGGCTTAGGATGGCTATGCACGAAGATAGTGACCACGTAATGAATTTCATCATTACGTCCTCACTACCCTTCCCATAGCCATCCTAAGCTAGCACGGGTAGGATTCTATCGAAAGGACGATGGGATATATAGTACCTACACTTTGTTTACACTCTTAGTTATCAATGAAAAATAAGTAAGTTCATCTTTATGACGAGGTTGTAATGTATAATTACACGATATCCGTTTCTTGATAGAGGGTTATAGTAACTCGTTGAGTTACTATCTTTCATGAGTACCTCTTATCGATCTAATGCAACTTAGTGTTGGTCGTTAAATATAGGTTTACTTAACCATGTCTCGTATAGAGTTGATCCATTCATTCCTTAATAAGTTTAGACATCAATCTCATAAGCATATCGGTGAACATGATTAGTCCAATTTATTTAATAAGGTACAATAATAATTTAACGATGTTTTCGTTGTATTGTTTTTCTTATCGTGTTATGTTTGACATTCACATATTTTTTCATTTAAAATGAATCAATAAAATCAGTTATAATTGCATATCATAATATCAATTAACTTTATTTATACTCAGCTGTAAAACAACATATAAATACTTTCATATCCAACAAAATATGATACAAAACATCAAAGTATTTTATTTAAAATTTAATAAGGATAATCCCTTATTTTCAGAAATAATGATATACAATTAATCATGATTTTTTTGATTAGTGGTAAAGGAGGGTTAAGGGGACCCTACCCCGTATAAACAAGCCAGTCTAAGTAAAAAGAAACATGGCAAGGTTATACACGTTGAAGCCCAGCGATTACATAGTCAAAGTCTAACTAACAACATCACAAAACAAAATAACAACATTAGAAGTCACAACAACCAAACTAATATAGCATTACAAAAAGGCAAACAACCCCAAAAAGCCAAAGGTATACAAAACAAAGTTAGTCTTTGATTATTTCTCCCACAGAGTGCATGCACTCATGCCATTCTCTAACCAGATCAGCTATGGTAACCCTCCATTTCTCGTAATCTAGTTCGATCATCTCCCTCCAGGCACAACCTCATCTTTTTCCCAGTTTGCGGCCTCAAGCATGGCTCCACGGACCAACTCTCCCATCATCGTAAGGTGCTGAATGGTGCTCTTCATGTTCATCAAGAAAACTTCTCTAATATGCAACATGGTCTCTTTCATTTTTAAAACATCCTTCTCCATGGCCATACACCTTTCATTCACATTTTTCAGATTATCATTGACCACAATAGCAGTGAGTTTTTCCATCTTCTCTTGAATCTCCCTAAGTTCAATGGTAACCATACTTATCTTATGCCTGTTAATGTCTTGTGTCAAGTCTGCAAGTTTTGAAATCCTTCAAGAAAGCACTAGCCTTCACCCCAAAATTATGAGCAGAGAAGAGATCTTTTGAGTGACCTTAAGTGCATGAAGACTAGCAATGGCTTCTTCTATGCCCTGGGTATGAGTTTCCAAAGTCTCTTCTTCCTCTCGGCCGTTTTAGGGATAGTATCCTTCGCTGTCCTTCTCTTTCGAAACAATCTCCGTTTCTTCGAGTATCTCTACCACTGTCAACCTGATCAAAATCCTCCAAACCCTTCTCCTTTGACCCCGAGCTAACCTCTATTTTCTCTTGCTTCCTTTCCAAGCCATCCACCGTCCTTTTCTTTGTAGGGTTCTCCTTTCTTTGTGCTCAACCTAGTCCTTCTGCCCACCGTCTTCCCTTCTTCCTCCTCCCTAGGGCTCTCTTTCTTTGCCCCAATTTTCAATCCTGCCAATTTTGGGCGTGCCAGTTTTGACCAAAGCCTTAAGAAGGCCTTGGTGGAGAGGAGCAAAATAGGTACCTTTTCTAACCATGGCAATAGATTTCTCTAGAGACTTATACAAAAATTAGGAAAATTATATAGCCTCCCATTCCTAATGTGATTAAGCATAGGAAAATAATAACCATACACCACCCTAAAACGACCCTCTAGGGTAACATAAGACATTAACAATAGAGCTATTTCATCATACGGTGGGGCAAATCTTCTTTTTCATAGCCAATATACAATTAATCATGATAGACATTAGGCAAAATGCCATTTTCAACTTGCGAAGATAATACTTTCGCGTTAATAAATAAATACAACAATCCTTATCGGATTTTAAACAAATAATACATGACGTAATCATGCGTACACAATCAATTAGTCACTTCATGAATGTCATTCCTTCCTGCAATTTGTAGGAGAGAATGACATTCATGAAGTGTTTCTACATATTTTTCATCCGTGTGTCTCTTAATTAATGAGGGCACAAAAATCATCAAATCCCAACATATCTCTTGTGGCTTGGCTCAAAGAACCGTACTCCAACCTTTGAGCATCTATGAGTTCGACTAAGGTGGGTTCTTCTTCTTCCTCTCTCTCTCCAATGGTCTCTTTAGGTAAGAAGACATCTTTAAAAAACTTAGAAGTAGAGCCTCCTTTATGTGAGCTCCCTTCGTTGGAGCTGACATATTTATCTTTACCCATAGCCTCTCTGATGAGTTGGGGCATTAGCTCACTCATGGATCTTTGTAGTTCTTGCCCACATCCTTGCATTAGTTCATGCAAGAATTTTACTTGATCCGATGTGAATGCTCCTTCATCCATGTTTCCCTTATCTCTCCTTTTATAAAACAACCACTTCTTATCACCCTGCATGCACAAATCACCCACATGAAAAGAGGAAAGAAGCTCTGATACCACTGTAATATCCCCTTGTGGGATATTAATAATATATTATTATTTACTTGCAAAACAAACAACTTAGAAGATAAACCTTTCTACGGTTACCTCAACTAACCCTAGTGTCACTACAATACAACCCAAATGGGGTTGGAATGAGCCAAGGCGAGGGTTTAGATGGGCAATCCAGTCGGTATTTATACTCCTTTTTCCAATATACTTTTGCAGAAGTAAAATAATAAATTAAACTGCTGAAAATCAATCGAAACTTTGAAAATCCATAACTCTAAAAATATTAACTCTTTTGATATGAAACCAAGTGCAGCGGAAAGGGAAAATTATGAGCTTCAATCCAAAATTAAAATCAGATCTTTTCACACACTTGAAACCCCTCAAAACAGCTCCCAAAATCCCAAACCCAGTCGCTAGGGTTAGGGTAAAATCTGCAATACAATTTCTGCACTTTTCTCACACTTTAAGAGTCAATAAAATGCAGTTCCAGATCTGCAATTAATAAATCCAAACAACAGATTTATAAATACTGAAAAATCACTCCAAGATACTCTTAACACATGCCCAAACAAGTCGACTTCATTAGATAAAAACCAACAACATGTAATGAAAGATAATCATCATAAATCCCACTTCAAACCCTCAAAGCAAGCTCATATCATCTCCAAAAAATGGCGCCTTGTATATATATAATGAGAAATGATTGCAAAACTTATTACTTCAAGCTTTCATGGGCACACACACTTCACAAATGGTGGTGTTAATAAACACCTTTTATTTTTGATCACAAGTGGGCATACATCCCTTCTCCAAGCATGAAGATAAGTTTTTATAAACTGTCAACATGCCAAAAAAGGAGTAGCCATATCTCTTTTATAGCTTTTGCTTGCTCATCCTCCAAGGTTCTTCTCCTTCTTGGCGCCATCATCTAGGAGGAAATATCATTAAAAAATGTGCCTGAAATTCACCAACAACAAATATTAAATGCATAGGGATATTAAAAAAGATGCTCATATGGGTCGACCCATGCTTAGGAATAATCACTTTATTTCAAATATTAATTATTACATGCTCCCAGGAAAATGCGACTTGCCTAGTCACTTGTTTTATCTTTAAAAACATTTATTTATTTTCTCAAGGTGAAGTCGAACTTTCCCTTTTTAATTCGATTTGCACAATTTATAAAATTTCATTTTAAAATTACATGTGCAAATCGATTTTATCTTTTTTAAATTTTTATAAAAAAGGGGGACATTACATACCTCATATAGTCCCATGGTAATATGGAGTTGAGGACACCTTTTTGTACATTGCATAGAGTGGCCATCCGCTATCCTTACAATGAAACCTTTGAAGTCTTCAACCTTCAATTTCAGATTTGAAACCAAACATGCATCTATGAAATTGTGAGTGGCTCCTCCATCAATCAAAATTGTGACCTTATGCCCTTGTAGATCACCCTTAATGTGAAAAGAGTTGTAACTTGGTACTCCCATCAAGGTAGCAAGAGTGCTATTTACTTCTTCTGGATCTTCTTTAATCAAACTATCATGCCTAGCCTCATCCTCATTGCTATCATCATCATCACAATCAGAAATTACTTCAATATAGTGAACTTTAGCTTTGCCCAAACAATGATGTCTTAGAGTCCAAGGATCCTTGCAAGAAAAACACAAATTCTTCCTTCGTAGTTCATTTTTTGTCTCCTTATCATGGCTGGTTTTTGCAGATCCATGTGAACATTGGGCACCTTTTTGGAGAGGTCTCTTTGGCTGGTCCAAAGGGATGCTTCTTGGCTGTTTGGGGGGTTGTTCCCCTCTCGAATTCACCTTAGAAGTGCTGCTGGTTGCTGCTGATTTTGTGGCAGCACCTTCAAGATCAAGAGCCTTCTTAATTGCCTCTTGTAGAGACAAAGGATCAAATGCACGAACCAACCCCTTGAGGGGCTCAATCAAACCCTCAACAAAAAGCACTATGAGCCTTCTTTCGGATACATCCGTGATCATGACAGAAAGCCTTTGAAATTCAATCACATACTCTTCTACAGTGCCTTGTTGTCTCAAGTGTGCAAGCTCACGAAAATGCACCTCGGATCCACTCTATCAAACCGATCAATGAGTCTTTGGAAAAACTCATCATAGGCATGTGTCTCACTATGCCCTTGTGTCACAAGCCCATGGAACCGCCATTCATGAGTAATTCCCTCAAGATGTAAAGTGGCAAATTTGATTGCATCTTCCTCCATCATAGGCTTCAAAGACAAATATGTATTCAATTTTTGAATCCAAGCCCTAGCGCTACCCTTAGTAGATCCATCAAATGTAGAAAAAGCCAACTTACCCAACACATTTTGGACATCTCTTTGTGGCATGGCATGTCTAGGCTCGGGCCTAGGTCTTCCTCTATTCACTCCTATGAACTCTGCAAGAGAAATAGCCTCACTGAGATCTCCCTTGGTAAGGCCATGTATTCTTCATAACTCGCTGCAATATTCCTTCCACCCGTAGGTCTTGCTTCTTTCGGAATGGCCTCCTCTCTAGGAAGGAAAGTGGGCTTCCAACTTGATCTTTGGGTTGATCCAATAAGTCTCTTGGCATTATTTGCTCCATTCGAACTACCTTCACCATTTTGAACCCTAGGTTCAATGATTCTTTGGAGGGAAAGAGCTAGAAAATCCATAGTGTCGGCGAGTCTCTCTTGGCCGGCAATTAATTTGTCCACCTTTGCTTCTTGGGAGTCTTGATCAGCCATGCTTCCTTCTTCTCTTGGCTGGTCCTCTTTGTCTGCCTTCTTTCTTCTTTGGTAGTAGATGTAACCCTTGTTGCCTTCTTCCATAAACCCTAGGTCCTTTGAAGATCCGAGCTCTGATACCACTGTAATGACCCTTTTAAGGGTTTAGACCAAAAGAAAAAGAATTTAACCAAACACCAAAATTATTCAGATCTGATTTTTACTGCAGCAGACTGAAAATAAGAAATCAGTGAATTGTACCCTTCACAAATATATGCCAAACACCATCAAATGCTTCAAATAAACTTGCCAAAATTTAGATATATCATTTATGCATCCACAAGAGCCAAAAACAATGAAAAATTTGAAGAAACACACCGCTGGAAATTAAATAATATCCAGCCAATAGAAACCACAAGAAAATTATAGATTGTGGTTTTAGAAACCCCCAAAAATCATGAAACTTGATGTAATATCGCCTTTTGGGACATATAAAAAAATTGCAACACCTTGAACACAAGTCGAACTAAGGAGGATGAGATCCTTTTAGATCTACCTTAAATAACCCAATGTCAGCGTAATTACAACCCAAAATGGGGTTGGAATTAGCCAAGGTAGTGGGTTAGATGGGAGAACCAATTGGAAACCCAATCTTTTTAGATCTGAATTTTATTGCACCAGATAATAATTAAATATTGCACACAGACAACTGAGACTTCAAAAATTAATAACTCATTCAATACTCCATATTTTGCAATGAATTAAAGTGCATAATAATCTAGAATTCAAGGGCTTTCCTATGAACTATAGATCTGATTTTCTGAGTATTAAAACCCCCTCAAAACAGACCCGGAAATCTCAGTCCAAGTCGCTAGGGTTATCGAAAATTAAATAAATTATTTCAGCCCTTTTCCCAGCCCCCAAACACTCCAAATAAGGTCTCCTTTCTCTGAAATAAATGCCAACACAACACAGATTACAGATCTAGCTCATATACCCTCAAAACATGCTAAAACAAACTCCAAACCAAGTCGCTATAGCTGGATTTATTCCAGCAGTGACTAGTAAGGATAATCAAGCAAAAATGATGATTCTTTGCATTCAAACTTGGCACAATAAATTAGAAAATTACTTGCAAACACAACAGATCTGAAATGTACATATTAAACCCTCAACACATGCACATAAACTCAGATTTCCTTCCACCAATAGTTCGCTAGGGCTAGGAATATTTCCCAAGCAATTCTTCACATTTGTAATGCCCCATTCAATGTTTACCTCGATTCTTGCTTCGTTGGCCCGGTTGCTAAATGTTGAACGTGTGTGTGCTTCCGTTGACCGATAATTGACTTCGACCTTGTTTCGAAGTCAATTTAGTATCTCTTCTTTACATCATACCTCCTTGTACCGTCTTTTTGCTTGCTCGTGGATTGTGGGAACCCCGTAGTGTCTTTTTGGGCTTTCTCTTCTTGGCGTAACGAAATCTCAATTTTGTGGTTTGTGTAATGATGCTATAATTTTAGGTTCTAGAGGATTAGCCTAACCCCTTTTAGTTGTTAGGGTCCTTTGTTTTAGTACCGATGATTTTGTTTAAAAAAAATTAAATAATAATAGTAATAAATTTTTTTAAAAATAAATATATATATTCAATTAGTTTACGTTGGTCGACTGTGCCTTTTTTTGCATGTGTGTATTTAATGGCAATTAATAGGTGAAATTTTGTGGAGGCGTACACCCACCCCAACATTTATTCCTCCCTGCCGCCGCTTACACTACCTTTTGTTTTATTTGTGCCATGCTTTGGCTCTCGGTTTGAGGGAAGGAAACATAAAACCAAAAGTTTGGCCACCTGCCTTGTATCTATTGCTCATTAAAAACATTTTGCTTTGGTTTTTTTTTGTGGTGGTTGAACATGCCTTCGGCCGCGTGAGTGTGGTGAAGGAGCCTTTTAGTGGTCTGTAGAAACTGCGTGGAAACCTTCAGCAAACACACCTTGCAGGCTTGGATGCCTAGCTAGCTGGATGACTGTGAATTTCGACCTAAGGTTATGTTAAAGGCTTTTTAGGCGTGGGTACGACTTGTGGAAGTTGAATCAGGCAAGATTAGCCCTACTCGTTGCAATATTCTGCTACCCTTAATAATCCCATGCAATGAAATGTTCTCTTCCCCGAAATGGTGTTCTGTTTTGGGTTCTTGTGGTTGTAGTATAGTTTGCTTTGACCTTACTGGTTGTCCCTCCGTTTTGTTTTGTTTTCCTTATCCCTTTGGTGCTAAATGAATTTCTTGTAAGAAATTTTGATCTACACATGGAATCATTCTCCTGTTTAGCATAATAGTCTTAGCAATTAATTATTTTGAATGACTATATGATGGAAATCAGTCTTTTGTGTTTGTGTTCCTCGGTATTTTTTTTTTGGGTTTTGTTCGGTAGGAAGTCAACTTATTTTGGATGGTGGTATACCCATGTGTGATAACTCGGTCTGTACATTGAAACTAAGTTTGGGAGAGTTAAATTTTAGTCCGATTTGCTAGTGCAGTTATAGTTACGAGGCAATGTACGTTGCATCGTAAACCAGCCATGCATTTTACTTCTTGCATAATGCCTTAGTTGTGTGTGTTTGGGTTTTTTTTAAAATATTATTTAATGTTTGGCATGTGCGAATGATGTATTTTTATTATAAATGCAGTCATATTTAGATGTTTGGTATGCCATTGTGATGTCGTCTCAAGGCGAGAGTATACTTTATGCATTCGGCAATGGTGAGAGGATAAACCTTCTATCTGCAACTCTAATGGTTCCCTGTGTAAAATAGAGGGGTCAAACCTTTGAAGATTGTCAAAAGGACAAATGTGATTTTCGGGATTAGAACCCAAATTGGGCTTGTTTGATACTCATGCCTTAATGATAATTGGGTGTTTTCTCATAAGCAAGTCGCCCTTTTTAAAGTGTCAAATCTATTGACTTAAACGTTTCTATATAATTATACTTGTGGTTCTGAAGAAGTTTTGGCTGGGAGGTTGAGATTACAAGCGAGAGCTCGATTGATCCTATTTTTATATTCTTATTTTTTTTACTTTTGAAGCCTCTGTGAGAAAGCTTAGGGAATGTTTCAATTCTTTAGGAGCCCCGTGAATTACCATTTGAGTATAGCCGTATCTTTCTAAATAATTAGTTCTATGGCAGCCTATTTTTAGTTTGTTTTGATGGTGTATTAGACAAGTGGATGTGTCCCATATTTGTAATGGTACAGTCATTAGATGTTAAGGAATGGATTGTCAAATAATTTATAATTGAGACAACGTGATGACGGCCTTCGTACTAAGTGATTTGCATAATTAGATTGCCTTTGTAAGGAAAATGAGTGTTCCTTGTGTATGAGGGATGTTTGGATTACCTAGAATAATGTAGCTTTCTTTTGACAGTAAATATAACTGATTTTTTTTTGGATAATCTTTTTTTCTATTGATAAAATTATTGAGTTCTATAATGAGTAATTAGAAGCTTGGATCCAATTAGATGGATATCCAAGGTCCGAAAAGGAAACTTTTGATGTTAGTTAAGTTCGTGGAAATTGATGACACGGTTTACTTGGCTGACTTCTTTCTATAAGACAAGTTTAACTGTTCAACCTTATGGAATACCGTTTTCAGTTGGTAATAATAATAGGTTCCTAATTATATTATATTATTTTAATCGATGGTTTGAGTATTGGTTTCAATCATAAAACCTATATGATTACATGATTTAAATCCTAATGCACTCGTTACCCCGTGTTTTGGACTCGTAAGGAAAATGTCTCCTTGTTTTTTTTTTTTTTTTTAACTTTTGTCATTTAGAGACAAGGTTTAAAGCTGGTGCTTACGACTTCCTTCTTGCTAGCATTATGAAAATTTAGCACGAATTGAAGTTGTCAATGTTTTAGGGCTTAAACCATTTCATTAAATAGAAGGTTTCCTTTCATGATATTATTAAATGTTAGCTTAATGTTTCAGTGTGTAGTGCTTATCTTGCTCAGTTCTCGTGAACTGACTCAGGTGGATAATTTGTTGCAGATGGATTTCGTGAGTAGATGAGGGAAAGACTTATAGGATGTTGCTTTAGTCGTGGTTAAGAAAATTCCTTTTGTATGAATGCTTAATTGGTTGTAAAACTCTGGAATGGGTTTCGTGGAATCTTAGAAATGGTTCGGTGCCATAGTTCAATGTTTTGTGGTGTATTATTGTCTTAACTTTGGAAACCATGGCTTGTTGGCTATCATGGAAAATATAAGAAAATTGGATTACCGCTTTGTTGAGTGACCTTAATGGATTATAGGAATTCTAAGAATAGTATAGCATTGCTTGATCAATGTTGTTACTTTTGTTTCCCTAGTCATGGTTCCTTAGAATTGTTTTGTCTCTTGGGTTCGTATGCCGTGTCGAATACCAATGATGTAACCATGTTTAGTTTTCACAAAGGAGTAATGGTAAACTTTGCTCTTGAGATAAAATGTTGTGTTGTGAACCCTTCTTCGATATCGTAACAATGCAATTATAAACATTTTAAGATGGGTGGGTAATCCTTTTAAAAGTTCTTTATGAGTGAATTAATGTAGATGTGACCTACTTGATAACAATCAATTCCATAAGTGATCAAAGAGGGAACTATCCTTTGTAAAGTAAAATTATATACCTTGTTATCCCTAGCTAAACTAATGAACATTATCTTTTGGGTGAATTCTTAAACGATCATAAGGTGAAATCAATGGTTAGATTTTAGAAGATAATAAGATTTAATAAGTAGGAGGAAATAGTTTAGAAACCATGCAATCTATCTCTCAGCTGTTTGAAAGGTAAATTGTTTCCTTCGTAAAATTCATCCAATGAAGCCTAAGTGAAACCTTTAATCATTCTGGATGAATTCTCAATCTTCACTAAAATCTTGGTTAATAACTAAGGAGATCTTAAAGATGAATTCAGATTGAGCTTCTTCCTCCATCCTCTCTCGAGTACATTGTAATCTCTCTCAAGTGTTGTTAAACGTTTGATCCATGCACAAAGGAGATTATAGTTCCGAAACTAAACGGTACTTCCCTCAACTGAAGTTGTGCTCATCACCTTGTGCAATGGAGATAGGAGGCAATTTCTGTAGCTCGAGTATGAATAAATAACCTTGTGATAATTGAAATAATGTCTTTTATTAGTCCAATGAATTCAGCAAGTTATTGACTTATTATCGAGGGTCCTCTTCGAAAACTTGATCTTAAGATATTTAGTCAAAAAGTATAAAAGAGAGAAGTTCACCTTTGTTAGAGGAATTTCCCAAATCAAATCATGAACATCCTTGATCGTAAAGTTAGGTCTTGAAGGAATTTTCTGGTAAATACATAATCTTAAAAGATTTTTCATCATAGGATGCCCCTAACAGTAACTGTGCATTGAGGTTGAACTTTTTCGTTGTGCCTTGTCGACAAGAAAATTTATTTGTTCTTGTTGGGTGTTGTATCTTTCCTTGTTGCCTATGTGGTCAACATTGTGGCAAGCTTATTGAGAGTTGTTCGTATCCCCTTCTGGTCACCTATGTTGTCGTGTAAACTCCTAGTAAGTCAAAAATAAATGTGAACCCATGTGCAATAGAGGTATGAACGAGTTTTAGCAGCGTAAGTTTGGATAGTTGGCCTTGTGGAATTAATTATCTCCTTTATTAAATAAATGAATTAAACAAATAATTGTCATATTAGTGAAGACCTTAAGCTAATTACCCTGCAGTGTAAAAGGAAGAAACTTAGCTTTGTAAGAAGAATTGTACGAATCACATCCAAAGTCTCCTAGAACGTAAGTTAAGAATTGAAAGATGTTTTATTAAAATAAATAACCTTCAAGAAGTTCTCATCGTGGTATGCCCTAATGGTAAGCATGTTACGTGGGACGGACTTCTCTGTTGTCTTATCAAAAGAAAGGTGATTGCTCGCGATGGGTGTTGTATTTGTGGTCATCGTTGTGTCGAGATGTTTGAAGAGTTAGTTGTAGCCATTGTGTCCACCTGTAATGTCGTTCTATACTTCGAACAAGTCAAAAAAATTATCTTGTATTTTTTTCTATGTTGCCTTGTGTGTTTGAAATAGTGGGTGTTACTGCAACACCATACATGCATTAATGGAACCTCAAATCTGAATTCAATTTCAAATCGGAGAGAGAGAGAGAGAGAGAGAGAGAGAGAGAGAGAGAGCAATCAACAACATAGGGCATACATCCCTTTTCTCCAAGCATGGAGTAAATTCAAATGATCAATCAACATGCCCACTAAAGGTCACACAACCTCCTTTTATAGAATTAAGGGGTGCAACATTCAATGACCGACCTATCCCTTTTGGAGGGAAAACATAAACTCACATTAAAACATAATTAAAATATTTAATACTAAGACTATGTGCACTTTATTTATTTTTCCTAATTTAATATTAGGAAATTAATTAACCTATGTGCACTTTTAAGACCAAGAGACAACTCCCCCTTGTAGCGCAAGGCATGCCAAGGGGTTACAATGCAAAGTAGACCAAAAGATAGCTCTTAGGAATGTCCTAGAAAAGGGGACATTATAGTCCTCCCCACTCGGAGATTGCTTGCCCTCAAGCAATAGCAAGATCATATGTCCATGTGTTTTGCCACAAAGAGGAGATGTGGGGTGGTGCATCCAAAGCCTTGATCTTGTGCCTGTCAAGTGGTGGATAGTTGGGAAGATCAAGTTTTCTCCCTTCATGTCAGTCTGGATAGGAATATCTTCAATTCTACAGTAGGTGCTCCATGTTGGGGTATCTTCATCAAAGGATGTGGAGCCAAAAACTGGGTGAGCTTTGCTAAGCTCCAAGGATGCCCACTCATAGATGCCTTCATGAAGAGTGAAGGACAACAACTTTCTCTCATATGTCTTCAGCCCTGCACATGATGCAAACGAGTTAGAAAAAATATAAGTGTTGAGAAACACTTTTCCGGTTTCCCCTTTATGTCTCCATGGCTTCAATGGCTCACAAATCATTACCAAACATGGGATGCCCCCAAATGTCATTATGCTGCCCCAAACACTGTTATAATTATGAATTTTCATCCCACAGATCAGAAACGAAAGAGATGGAATCCACCATGGTGTCCCCGAGATTTCACCTTGAAATCTGAGACTACCCCTTTTAAAATTTTCGTTCTTTTCAAGTAACGGGTCGTGTTTTGTGTTTGTTTTGCTTGCAGTTGTATGCATTGCTCTAAGGTATCCGAAAGAGTCATAAAAGCCAAATTCGATAAATACCCACATGCTAAAACTCACTCTATCCCTTCACCAGGTTTTGTCTGAAAACATTTTATTTATTTATTTATTAAATAAATAAAGTTCTTTAAAAATAGTTTGTGCTGAAGTTAAACCCCGTCATGGATCTCCACACCAGTATTACTTTCACATCTAAGTAGAGTATTCATGCGGGGAAGAGTTTTTACACATTGGTTAATTGGCAAGTTATTTTCGAGCAATTGTCTGCGACTTCTGGCGTGTTTTTGTTTTTTATTTATTTTTTTGTGTTTGGTTTGTTTTTTCTCGTGTAGTTTGTTTGGTAATTCCTCCTTGGTCTTTTTTTGTTCGCTTAACCGGTTCGATTGCCAGGTTTTTTAAAAGTCATCCATGGCCTCGAGAAAAGCAAAATCTATTGTGAAATGTTGGTTTTCAACGAAGCAACTTGGAAGCAAGTCGCACTTTCTAGAAATGGATGATTTCTCTGTAAAGTCATAAATGCAATTGCCCCTAATTTGGGAAGTCAATTTCTAGTGGAAGTCGCACACTTTTGGGGCTTCTTGGAAGGTTGAAATTAACACAAGTCACTTAAGTGAAATGTGGGTAATTTGTAGCTTCTGGTAGGTGGAAATTTAAAGCCTCCTAACAGGTTGTTTTTCCCACAATATAAGTTAAGTCACTTAAGTGAAAAGTGAGAATTTTGGGGCTGCTGGATGCTTGAAAATTCCCACTTCCTTGCCCTCATGTTTTTTCCACAAAAGCAAGTTAATTCACCTATACAAGTCGCACTTTTTGGGGCTGCTGGAATGTTGTAATTTAGCACAAATCACTTAAGTGAAAAGTGGGAATTTTGGGGACTTCCTTTCCCTCATGTTTTTCCACAATTCCTAGCCAAAAGTGCGACCCACTTTGGCATAGTTGCATGCTTTAAAATGGATTTCTTTTAATTGTTTTTAGCAAAGGTTGGCGCCAAAGATAGGGAGAAAGTCAAAGCAAATAGGCATGATAAAAATAAGACAAAGAAGCTTGCTAAAAATAGAGGAAAGAATTGCAAGGAAAAGCATGCTAAAAGCAAGCTAAATTAGGCAAACTTGGGTGCCCAAATAAGGAGAAAAACACATCTTATTATTAGAAATTGCTAAAAATAAGAAGCAATTGGTAAAAATAGCATGCAGTTGCCTATATAAGAAGTGGACGCCATAAGTAAAGGGCAATTAATTCTTTTATGTGGAGCATGCTGCCTGGAGGATATTGGCGCCAAAGGTTGAAGTTGTGAGCATTAAAAATATTTTTAATTGTCGGGAAGCATCCAATTTTGGTGCCTAAGGTTGGAAGTGCTTTCTTTTTATTATTTTGGCTATCTGCATGTTGATGTGAGTGCACAGGTGAATAAAATAATATTTTTAGCTTGTTTGGCATGCAAGCAAAGTCTAAAAATTTAGGGCAGCAGGCTTTATAATCAAATTTTGGTGAAGAAATTAGGCATTCATGCCATGGATTCCATGTTTGTCTGAACTAATTTGCAGGTATACTTCATAGGTGCTCATATTGATGAAAAGAAGGCAAAGTCAATGTCAGATACATTGAATATATCTTTAGAATCAGGAGGAGCAATTGCAGGAGTTACGCACTGAAGTAAATCCAACTCTCGTAATTGCGCAAGATCTTATCAAAAAAAAAAAAAAGATCTCAGACAAAGGTTGTTTTAGGCATGATGAAGGGTGATGAAAGAGATGATTCAACAGAATCATGCATAGTTTCTAGGCTTGCTGAGATCAATGATACAAACATGGGGCCTGAATCTATCACTGATTTGATTGACAGATCCAAAGCCACCGACAGGTCATCCCTCATGCGGGCAATGAGAAGTAGTGGAATTATTCAAGCTGCAAGCATTTTGGCTATAACCCAGTTGCCTGAATTTGTTCTAGAATGTGCAAAGTTCTATCATCCTCTATCTAGGACAATCATGGATGCAACAGAAAGACAATGATCAGATTGGATGCACAATTCATTGATTATTGCCTCAAGATTCTGGCACGGCCCATAGTAATTGCAATTGGCATGCAGGAAGCTTGTGATAGATGGGAAAAGAATAAAGCAAACTGTGTGGGTATAATGAACAATAGATATATGAAGAAGCCTAGAGCACCATCAAAATTCCCAAGGACTCTTTCATGGTCAAATTTGGTGCAGGAAGTTGATGATATCACCCGGTTGCTTTGCAGGATAAATGGGGAAGCTAATGCCAATAACTTCCGCTCATGGATGTATGCCTTCATCATAACAATTGAGATCAACAGAGCTGATTCAATAATCAATTGGGCAGAGATCATTAGTAACAACATTAGTGAGCAGAGGTAGAAGTGTGAGGCGGACATTCAGTTTCAAAATGACTTCATACCTTGTGTATGTTGCAGCCTCACAAGGGATATTCTCCAAACTGGATAGATGGGGCATACTTTCAAAGGATCCTATTTATGAGTGCTACCCACAGTTGACGATTCTTGAATGCTACAAGGATTACAAGGTAGTGAACGATGGCTTCTTCTATGGATTCATTTGCGCAGGATAAAGGGTGATCGAAGGCCAACAAATGAGCAAGGAAGCTTGGGAAGCTGTCTCCCAGCATGGTTGTATCTTCATCCAGTTCGTTGACTTCACGTATCTCAGGGTTAGTGGCTTTTCTCGAGAACCAGTCAAGTTGCCGAGGTACCCAAATGATAAGTGGATTATCATGGAGTTATGCAGGAAGCTTGTAGAGTTGCATGACTTACAATCAAAACAACATAGATCTACAGTTAGACTTCCCAGTCACAGTGGGCCATTATAGTTGTCAAAGCATCCACAAAGCCAGAGGAGTCGAAGCAGAAATGTTTTCTTACTATGAGCACGAGTTCTTCCTAGCTCGGATGAATTTTGATCCTTATGGGATAGCAAAGAAGATAGTCTCCAGGAATACTCACATGTCCCTTCATTGGAGGATTTCTTGGATGAAGTGCAGGAGCGAATACAAAGTCAGAAAGGGAGATTTCAGCAGATTATCAGCTCAACAGGTTTCTGACTATGGTTTGGCAAGGATACCTGCAAATCTTTCAGACGATGGGCATGTGGTACTTGACACATATCATCAAATGGGAGGAGATAGAGCTGCTCTTCAAGCCAGTGTGGGTGGTAGTTAGATGATTGAGGAAAGGTCTTCGCATGCAGTCTTGGTTAACACCTCAAATTGGTTGTTAACGAAGGGATATTGTTTGGACGAGGCTTTGATGAACTAGATCACAGGAATTTTCAAGAACAGGGATCCCAACAAAAGAAAGCATGAGGGTGAGAGCAGCAAGAAGACCAAAGAAGCTCAAGGTACACAAAAAGTCTCAAGCATTGGAAAAAGGAAAGTCTACATCCATTACACCAGTGCTACTTTCAGACGAAGCTTCTCCTGCATCAACACACAACACTTCAGCATTTCCAACATCACAGGAAGTTATGGTTATTCCACAACTGAAGCCGACATCATTCGTGTACACTCCTCTTCCGTTACTTAGTTCTCCACTTCCTCCTCCTATAGAGGAATTGAAGGCACAAATGGTAGAATTTGAAAGAGCATTATCCTTAGATGGCATGGAAGAAGGAAGTCACAATACAATGGTGAATTCAAATGCAGAGAACTTGAGCAAGAAATGGTAATGCATACCGAGGTTTCTCATTCCCGGGGAGTAATTTTGCATCTTGGTTGGCTTTGCAAATAGTCCCAGAGGCTAGGGAAGAAATCAACCTGGAAGAAGAAGACTTGCAGCTGCTCGTGAGCTTAGGAAAAGACAAAAGACCTAAAGCTGCTAAAGTAACTTCAAGGCTGGTTATTGAAGAGTCAGGACAAAGGTTTGCTGAATTATCAGTTCCAGCCATAGAAGGAAGCAAAAGGGAGAGCTAACGGATGCAGACATATCGGTAACCAAAGTGCCACTGGGGAAAATCACCACAGAGGGATTAAAGCAGGATACTCAGACATTGATAGACGCTTTATTCCTCAAGCTTGACAGGGAGAAGGTAGAAAAAGCCAAACTTCAGATACAGATCTCCCAATTATGTGAGATTATTGCCAAGGTTGCTAAACCTTCTTCTCAACCAATAGCACAGGAGCAAGTGAGCTGCCATTTGATTGAAGAGATTGAGGATGCGGGAAATCAGGTCAAAGCTATTGCTAAATGGAAAGAGCAAATCATCCACCAAGCTTCAGAGCAGTTCGAGGAAGTACCAACTAGCTTGGAGAGTATGCACAGGGCATTATCTTAGCTAAAGGAACTAATGACAGGTATAAAAGATGAAAATATAGTTGCTGAAAGTCACTGGATATCTTGGCAAGATAAATGCATTGCCGGAGAATGTATTAATTACAGAGCAGATTGTACCTGATGGATTGATAGAAAAGGGCAAGCAGTTGGAGATAGTAGTCTTTCCGCATGGAGATTCTCAAGCTTATGCTAAATAGAATGCGATCCTTTGGAAGACAAGATGAGAGAAGTGCCAGAGAACATAGTTGCTTTCACTATAGAAGAGGAAGTTGATGGTATTCATTACTATACGAGATGCATTCCAAACAAGTTGCCTGCTTCTCTTGAGGAATTTCTTCTAGTTGTCCAAAAGAAGATTGACAAAGCCGTCATGCCTTTCACATTGGATTCAATTGGCAAACTAGTGAGACTTCATGCAAATATCAAAGAATTTGGGCCTAGTTTGGAGAAAGTAAAGGCAAGCACTGATACTCTATCCAGGGGATTGCTGCGGTTCAAGACTGAGAAAGAAGTTGTTGCTAAAGTAGATGGGAAGACACTGAATCACATGTTTGACAAGTACATTCAGTATCAGAACAAAGAGAAAGCGTGAAGTGTAGCAGCTGGCATATTTTCTTTCTTTCTCTCTCTTTCTTCTTTCTTATTTTCTCGGACAAAATTGTAAAACTAAAGTAATTGGTTAAAAGCCATTACTTTAAGTTATTTGAAAAGGTCCTTTAATTGAGAATAGGTGGCAGACATGCACAACTTTGATCTAGTCTTCAGATGCATGTCACTTAGAGAGGAATTCTAGGGGAAGATTGTCAGTTGTTTCTTTTATAGCTTCCACATGTGTGAATTCAGTTATAGTTTCCTATTTGTAATTGCCCTCTATACACTATAAATAGAGGAAGAGCCTACGGGTTAGATAATCACAATTTTGCTAGAGCATTCTTGAGTCTTCAGACTTTGTGTTGTTATTTCTGTGAAAGCTTGGGAATTGAATAAAAGGTGGATTTCGGAGAACTTTGTGTCTACGGTGCTTTGCTTCTTTCTTCTATTTTAATTTTTAGATAAACTTTGTGTTATCTAAGATTTAGGTTAGAAGCTATTCATTTCCTTTACTTGCGATTATTGTGAGATCTACTTGTTTATTTAATCTATGTGTATGAGACCAACTCTGAAAACTATTGGTTGAATTACATATCTTCCTTTCTTCTTTCCCAAATTCCATTATTTCCCCCTTCTGCAAATACTTCATAAACAGTTGCTTACTTGCTGCAGAATTGCTAAGCTATGGTTCATGAGATTTGTAATTAAAGTAAAACCCCTGCAAATAGTTATTAGGATTCATACTTACTAGATTGATAAACATCTTACATGGGAGCCTCATCGGTAAATGAGGGAGATTTATCTCATGACTGCCTAGGTTTTTAGCTGTGCAGAAAATCTAGCCAACACACAAACAATGATGCATAGGTCACCAAAAATCACTAGCAACAACATCTTCAACTGTATGGCTGGGAACTCAACTATAGAAGTGATTAGTGAGCTGAAAGTATGTATGAGAGTGGTAAAAATGAAAGGGCAACGACTGTCATATTTCAATATTATCATCCAAACATCAATTTCTGTGTGTTGGGCAGCAATTATAGAAAATAGCAAACTGAAAATGGAAGGTACAACAGTCCTAGCTTGCATGGTAGCCAACACTAACAATATATACTCAAGATTTCTGTCATTTTCCAGCAAGTATTCAACACGCATCTGATTTTTCTTGCTTGGGGCAGCAAGATAACATTCTCCTTGTTTATTTTCCAACATAAACTCTATGTTCCCAATGTTTCTTTCAAAGGTTAGAAGATGCAAATTGATGTGGCACAAGGAAGGTAAAAGATCTAATTCCAAGGTGCAAGACATCAAAACATTCTTGTGACGGAATGGCTTACCCCTCATGATGATAGAATTCATGACCGTATCTCCATGCCACCTTCCAATCTTCTTTGCATGTAAAACGCTAGTGATAGGCAACACATAATTGAGTTTCACCTTGCCACTTACAAAGTCACTTAGAAGGTCATTCCTCCCATGCTTGGCTGCCCCTTGTTCCCCTTTATTGCTGTCATAAAAATTATAGAATACGGATCTGCCCATTGAGGCCATGTATCACCCAACAAAGAACTCTTATATGGTACTTTGTCAAAAACTCCTTGAGGGTTTATTCCTTTAGAAACATGCTTAACACTTATGCAACAAAAATTCTTAAGGAATGATGAATTATCTGAAGATGCATGGGTGAGACTTACCCAATCAAGTGCTGCCCTTTGTAGATCAAAATTGTACCATGGTAAGTCATAAAGCACCAAGCTATACACATGTTCATCCTTCCCTATAAGATGCCCACAAAGGTGGCCTTGAACCTTTGTTTCATCAATAACTCTTGCATATATTTCATGGGGAAGACAAAACTGAAATGAAATAGTGTGTAACCATAGATTACTCCGTTCATACCTTGGAATGATATTTCATGATCTATCTTTATTAGCTGCCATCACAAATTTTCCAACCTGAAAATCACTATCAGCCCCTTGGAAAATATCTTGCCTCATCATTTCCGAGCCTCCTAGGACTCCATCATGTTTTCCAACATCCGTGCTTGCCATATGTAATTTTGAATCTTCACTTAATCCCAAGAAATCATGTGCAAACAACAAAAAATCAGAATTGATACTTCTTGGAAAAATATTCATTTTCCATACCTCAGAGTGCCCATCATGGATTTTGTGTACCAGAGAGTCTTCTTGCTCAAAAACTCCATCAATTTCACTTATATGCTCCTTGTCAATGGCTGTCCCGGCATGGACAGCAGGTTGCACATTCATATTCACAGTAGAAATTGGTTCTTCAACCACCAAACTTTCACTCCTAATTTGAGGATCTGAAATTTCTTCTTCCTCTTCAACCTTTTGGGTGCCCTCATGTTGCTCATTCATGCAACCTTGTAGCTCCAATGTTCCCTTCCCTTTTGGTTCTCCTTCCGTGATCCCGCTTTCTGTCATTTCACTCATGCAAATATTAGAAGATAAGGAAGCATTCTCAACTAATGAAGGAATTTTACCTTGTACATCCTTCTCATCTTGCACACCAAACTTCTCTAGGAATCTTTGCGAGAAGTCTTCAAGGAAAGCAACAGATTCGACCCCTTGGGTCTTCAACAAATGATGCCACCACCTGTGTGCCATTCCAATCATGTAGATAGAGATGAGCTCGAGGGCTTCATCTTGACATACCGACCGGATTGACATGCAAATAGGTCTTGAATTCCTACAACCAAGCTTTTGCAAAAATTTTATCTGTGCCATCAAAGAATGGAACTTGATACCATTTCATTTGTTTTGGAGTGAAGCCTCCACTTTCCAATCCCATCCTAGATCATGCAAGAACAACTCCAAACAACTTGATTAGTTTCCCAAAAATAATGTGGATAATCAACAATTGAATGGTGCAAATATCTGAACTTTTTAGATCCTGTATACAACTGGAATGATTTTATTTTGGAACCACTGAGATGTCCCTTTTGTTAGACAAATATGAAATTTCTGATTGTTCCAATAAATCCCAATAACTAACAGAAAATTACAGATCTGGAAATGACTGAAAATGCACTCAGAAACATGCAGAAATCAACCACACAACAAACCCTAGTGGGTGAATCATCTTTAGGGTGATAACTCACTCAATATTGCTCCGATTCACCTCAAACAAATTGCAATAAGTCTGAAATATTTTTCCCAATCTGAATATGCAAAACAAATTTTTTTCTAGATCTGAAAGTGTGAAACTCATTAAATAGTAAATTCGTCACTATCCCTAGCCGAAATTAGAAAAATTGCATAACTTGCTCAAAACACCCTGGAATTGCATGAAACTTTGGGGAATGATAGATAATATTATGGAGCAACTTTCACAAAAGGAATTTTCTGAAAATAACTGAAATCTGATTTTTAAAACCTGAAATACTGCAGAAAATTATAGCAACTTCAAAAATCCATAACTCCTTCAATAATGCTCCGATCTGCCCAAACGAACTATGCCTGGATTCAGAAAAATATAAGGTATTTAATGGTGTTACCTCATATGCTGGTATTCATCATAGGTGCCTCAAACTGCCAAACACCAATTTGCCCCTAGGGTTTTGGGCTGAAAATTGCAGCAAAAGAAGGAATAACCAAAATTTCTCCAACCCTATACACAAACCCTCACAAGTGCAGAGGAAAGATGCTCTGATACCACTGTAATATCCCCTTTTAGGACATAAAAAAATTGCAGCACCTTGAACACAAATCAAAGCGAGGATGAGATCCTTTTAGATCAACTTCAAATAACCAAGTGTCGGGCGTAATTACAACCCAAAATGGGGTTGGAATTAGCCAAGGTAGTGAGTTAGGTGAGAGAACCAATTGAAACCCTAGTTTTCATATTCATAAATCTTTTCAAATCTGAATTTTATTGCAAAGATAATAATTAAATATTGCAGGTGAGACAAGTGAAACTTCAAAATTTAATAACTCATCCAATACTCCATATTTTGTAATGAAATAAAGTGCATAATAGTCTAGAATTCAAGGGCTTTCCAATGCACTATAGATTAGATTTTTATGAGTATTAAAACCCCCTCAAAACAGACCTGGAAATCTCAGCCCAAGTCATAGTTACCTAAGACTCCGGGATGTCAGGACGTTGCCTTTTGCGGGACGACATATTTTTTTGAAATTTTTGGGATGGGGGGACGGCAAGGGGACAACTAATAAAACATATATAAATTGATATATAATTGATTAATTTTACAAATATAACATGAATAATTCAATAAACTAAGACTTAAAATTGAAAGTTTGAAGATTGAAACCATTAATGATTAATCCAATTATTCATCACATAAGCCAAGGCCCAAAATGCTACAACTATATATATTATATTCAATGTTCAAAACTTCAACATGACAATGAAAGACTAAAGCTGAAAATTAAAAACAAGTCTTAGTCTTACTCTTCAATAATCAACATGAGAAGAGTACAACTACACCCACATTACATATGCTATGAAATATTATGTCATGACTCATAACCAAAATGACATTACATAACCAAAATGACAAGTGACAAGTACAACTCAAAAATCGCTATCAGAGCCCTCTCGAAGGAATAGTTGCGAACCGCTCCTCACTAGAAGTATTTGTATCAACATCATCTGCATCTGCAAAGGAGATATCAACTAGTCCTCGCTGCTCCTGATCTTCATCAATCTGCCTTGCATCCTTAGGATCCACATCCCACCGCAATGTTGGGCTCTCCTTGTACATAGGTGTCTTATGATCCATGAGATGCAAAGCCCTATGTACAACGACAAGTTTCTTTGCTCTCTTAGAGGTAAGTCTGTTCCTTTTAAGAGAGTGGATCCACCCATATGTTGACCAATTCCTCTCAGAAGCAGAGGAACTAGAAACCGAGAAAGAAGACAAACAAAGCAAGTGTATGTAGCAATCCTACATGTCCATACAATCGCCACAAACTAACTGGACTCTCTTGTGCCAATGTGGTCCTGTCTATCTTTGACGATTTTTTGTAGCCATCCAGATAAGCGAACTTGAGCCAATCAGTTCTGACTCGTGAAACATCCTCTGCATTATACATTTTTTTGAGGGCTTTAAAGAAACCCTTCCTCACCTCCTCATCATCTACTGGGAGAACTACCCGAGACGTACTCGCTGGTTTGGGTAGTGGGGGCTCTAAAAAGTTATTTAATATTAATTTTGACATGGTCAATGACTAAAAAATGAACCTTAACTCATAAACTAGTAAAATTATAAACTCGAAACTCCTCAAAAAGCTATAAAAAGGCTATGGGAGTGGAGCCATACCCAAACATATCCACGGGTTGGGTAGTGGGGGGCTCGAAAAAAGTTTTTTTAAATTTTGACATGGTCAATGACCAAAAAACGAACCCTAACTCATAAATTAATAAAATAATAAACCCGAAACTCCTCAAAAAGCTATAAAAAGGCTACTGAGAGTGGAGCTAGTGCGAGTGGCATGCAAGAATTTGATTTTGAGGAAAATCTAGATGATATATTCTAGATTTGTTTGTATTCATGTTGACATGATATTCATATATCATATGTATGGCAGCCACATTATCAATGAAATGTAAAATCTTAAGTATATTGAATGTTTTGAACATTGATCCTACTATATTTTTCAAGTTTTGTTTGTATTCATGTTGACATGATATTCGTATATCATATGTATGGCAGCCACATGATCAATGAAAATGTAAAATCTTAAGTATATTGAATGTTTTGAACATTGATCCTACTATATTTTTCAAGTTTTGTATTTCTTATGGACTAAAAATGAGTAAAATGAATATATGTATAAAATACATACATACATACGTATACATATACATATACATACATACATACATACATACATACATACATATATATATATATATATATATATATATATATATTATTTTTTAATATATATGTACGGACGTATCCAAGATGTATCGTACCCAAGGGTTTTTTAAAATTAACGTATCTACGTATTGAACCCAAACCCTAACCCCTATCCTAGCAAGATAGCTTTTGAGGCACTGTCAAAATCTAGCTCTACTCATTTCTTTGCATGGGGGAGAGAGGGTGGACTGGTTGGGGATTTCTGGGGTGTGGTAAACCCCTAGATAAATGAGACTCCATTATTGGGGATCTTGGTGATTATATTTAAATGTAATATAGCCGTACCTTTAATAATACTTTTCCATATCTTATATCCAAATGACCTTCCTATCCTTGTACCCATATCTGTATCTCACATTTTCAACTGACTGATATTTTTCTATTTTTTAATTTTTGATTGTTGAACTTCAAGCTTGCTCTCTGCTTACACTCTGCTAACCTTATATTCAGGGCAATCAGAAATATGCATCTAATTTCTCAAAACTTTTCATTCAACAAAACCAGAACCTGCTGTTTAGGAATGTATTCTATTTGGAACAAATTTGACAAAGAACAGCATGAAATATTCATGAATTCAGAGTTTCAAATGCAGGTACAAAACTGTTATGTTTGTTCACAACAATTTTTCTCATTATTCCAGGGGATGTCTGGACACGGAACGTTCCTATCAACTCACTCCTAGGCCAAAAAGTGCCCTTTTTGAGACAGAAAACCATCTGCTAGTAAAACTTGTCTGGGTCATACATATATGAACTGAAACATGAATAGTAGGCTGGCATTCAAGACTAATCTTTATCATGAATCCATTCAAGGGACAATACACATGCTTCTGCTTAAAGCCGGCATTATTGGAATCAAATTTTGTCTTCGGTCCTTCGTGATAGATGTATGTGTTTCTTGGTGTTATTCAGGAAGCATAAGAACTTGTTTGGCACTGCAGGCTTGCAGCCATTCCGTTCGGGTCTGCACAAATCTCATTTACTTTTCTTTCCCAGGCATTTAGATTGGGGACATAAATCATACGTGTTTGCGTAATATGCAGGTCTGACATTACTTTTCCAACTTGTCCTGCAATATCTGTCTAGAAAATTAGAAATGGTTGCAAAAGTCCTTCAAATAATATTGTTCAAAATTCTTTCTGAAGTCTATCCAATTATATTTTTATGTGCCTTAGATAATCATTTATAACATTATTTGAGTCCAATATTTCAATATAACAATAAAACTTTGACCTTGCATTTTAAAATATTTCTCCTTAGAAGTATATCAGTTTTCCATGTTAAAAATTTATTAAGTCCATGTAGACTATTAAAAACATTAATTAATACTTTAATTTGAAAATAAACTCTGGCATTTAGAGAAAAAAACTATTACTTATCTTTGATTGTCGACATATGTTCTCTCCTCCATGTATATCTAAAGTAACCCTAGCCTCTAGCCTTCTTCCCTCTCCTAGATGTTAATTGCCAAACTCTGACCTCAACCCTAGAGACCTACCGACTTGGGATACCATAATAGAAGTGCACATTTAAATTGACGATATAAAACAGAAATGTTGAAATGGAATTGATAATCACTTTCTCGAGGTTTAATGTGACAATTTATACATCATCCAAAGTTAGGTATATAACCACTAGTTGTTTATTATATCTAATCATATTATTCAACTCTTATTTAACGATACAACTTTTGCAGCATTAATAACATGATCTCACTTATTTATGAGATACTTTAGACCTAAATACTATATATCTAGATGGCCATTTTACTTGGCAGTTTCTTGGTTGTAGTTGGTATGAGACATCCATTGGTTAGTTTTTGCAAAACTGTCTGTATTGGTAATGGCTGACCCAATTATTTAGGAGGGGTGATCCCATGGTCGATTCTTAATCACTGGTTGGAAATGTTTTGATAGGTAAATGGCATGAGAGATCCATTTGCTAATTTTTGCAAAATTGTCTGGTTGCATTTGAATGGTCAATTCTTAACCATTGATTTGAAATGTTCTGATAGGTAGATTTGCATGCATTTTTATTTTTAATGTTTAATAGGTTCTTTTCTAACGAGAGAAGAAGTTATAGAGTGATTGCATGTTCGCACAAAGTACAAACTAAATGCTTTCCTTTATGCAGGAACTGACAAGCAGTGCAGGAGAGGATGCTTTGGATGCAATGGACACATTTATCCAGCGTTTACTTGGAGTTTCTGACCCAGCACAACTCAAGGTTTGAGTTCACATATTTCAGATTTTTCTCACTCTAGGTTCATTATTCTGTTACCAGTTTTGCTTCACATATTTATATATTTCTAAAACATTTCATCATTAATAGAATCTTATAGAGAGGTCGCAATTCAATTCAACAGCATTTTTGAATGGATGAGCATTACGTCCTCCTTAAATTGAAGGAGAGGCATTTGCAAGAATGTAAAGTGCCACAACCAGAAATGGATGCCTTGAGCATGAAAGTCCAAGATGTGATTTTTATTTTTTTTGGATTGATGGGGGCTGGCATTGGGACCCTTGCCCAATAATTAGAAAAATGAGGCAGCCCTCAGAAAAACCAAAAACATTTATTATTACTCAATTAACTAGAGTTAAACAAGCACTACAGCCTACTACAAGCCTAGGAACATTTCCCCAAGACGTGTCACAAAAAGGACTAGTTGTTTACTTATTGGCCATAGGCCTAAAGGAGTATACAGGCTATGACTATAGGCCATTACTGATGCTACTGCTACTATCAGAACTCAGAGGAAAACATATCAAATGCAAATCTTGACAAACAAGTTGACTGGACGGTCATCCTTCTGCGGCTGATCCTAGTCACTACTTCGGCATCCTTATTCCTTTGTTCCTTGATCTCTTGTTTTTACAAGGGATGCACCAGCTCCACCCAAGGAGCTTCATCTTGGGCCTTTCTGCGAGAATTCCCAAATTGAGCCTCTGCTTTTGTATAGCACCATGCTTTTGCTTCAGTAATGTGCCCTTCAATTTGGCTAGCAATATGGGCATGAAGATGTGAGGCTCGGTATGGAGTGCTAGGAGCAGGGCATGTTTTAGAGGCTGATTTTCTCCAATTGGCTAATTTTTGACAATTTTTTGATTTGCCAACCAACATATTTTTGAGAAAATTATTCACGGAACTTTCCTATTAAATGAACAAAACGTTGTTAAATTCGAAAAACTAAACTTATATTAATAGAAAATTCTATGTTTTTCCTTACAATTTGCCTAATATACGTATGTTTCCTATTCAATATGAAAATATTAGTCTGCAATTAGATACTTAAAAAAATTCTCGTTCTTTAAAAACAAAATCCTGGCTAGGAGACACCTGTACCTTACAGAGGGATTTACAACCCACCTGAGACGATTTGGAGCTTCTTGATGTAATCATTGTGACCTGCCATTGTTTATTTCTAGGGTTCCAAATTATTCTCCAAAACTTTAATTTAGTTTTTCATGGCTTCTAATTCCAATAGAGCAATCTATGAAGGAAAGAATTTAGATTCATTGTCATATCCCGAGAAAAGATGTGCAGCAACATTGAGCTTGCTTCCTTGCACTCTACTTTCTTCAGAAATAGTCTGGGAGAATCATCTCTAAGAGAACCCACAATGTGTTTGATGCCCTTGTGAACTTGGGTAATCTAATCAGCCAGCACTATTTTTCAGATTTTGTCACTGAAAAGTCTGCAACTTTGGCTACGGATTGTGTTAGGTTATAATGAGAGTGACATAGTGTAAGGAAGGGAATTAATGATACTAAAGAGGGGGATATGCCACCTTTTATAAGGTCTTCTAAACCCTCCCAACTACCGGGAGATTTATTAGTGATTAAGCCTAGCTTATACACCCATAATTAGCTAGGGATTTAATTACTTTTATTGAATCTTCTATAAAAATGCTTCCTCTGCACCTCTTCAAACTGAGATTGAAGCTCTTTTCCTTCACTGACCTGATCAAGTTTCTAGTTTGGACCTGAACATCTTCAAATAGCTCAAATAATAACATGCTAGTCTCCATCAATGATGAAAGATTTTAACACCAAAATTTGGCTATATGTAGGAAAGACTCACCATTTCCACCTAATTGCTATTGTTGATCCCAAGGTCAGAAGAGTAGGTGCTAATGAGGTTACCTTTGTCATCTCTGATTACATCGCTTGCCCTTGCACTACCCAAATTGCCCTAAGAGGCTCTATGAAAATTCAACTTATATCAACCACTAGGCAGGCACAACCATTTTACTGAAGTTCTTGCCACTTTACTACTACAAACCCCTTATCAGATGAAGTTCAACAGCTGTAATTGGAGGTACCATACATAGATGAAGAAACTTTAGGCATTTTATATCTATTGGTAATGGGATCAGTTTGATAGATAGTTGTCTAGTATGGCAATGAAAGTAAAATATCTACCACGAGCCCTTGGTAAGAAGAACATGGCTATAGGTCAAGGTCAAGTGGACGAGGATGTCAAGGGGTTATCGAGTGCAAACAATTCAGCAGTGGTAGACTTTATGGTTGGGCATTTTGGAAGCGTGCTATCTCCATATACATGCAAGGTGGGACAGAGGCTAAAATTGTCCCTAGCAAATACTAGAATGGTTGATGAAAAATATCATTAAAATTTGGTTGCTAAGATTTTAGGGGTCACTCCTGATTACACTTAATCCCACAATCTTACATACAGTATATTTGTTGTAGTAAGAAATCTGTTCTAGGTACTTTACACATCATCACCATCTTTAGAAGGAGCAGAAGATGAAATAGAACCAGTTCTACTTGGGTTAGTACACATGTATTTCTTCTCGTCTTCTGTTTGTTATCCATTAAATTTCAAGGGACAAGTTTGATTGGCTAGTATGTAGGATTCCAGTAATTGTGTAATGCCCCTAATAATCTTTCTTCATAAGTGTATTAAGGTTATGGAGCAACAAATTTGTCGCATGCATAAGCTTTGTATTTTCTTTTGATAGTTTCTAGATGTTTTCAAATTTAGTTACGCTGACCTAATTAGGACTTTGGGTTCACCCCTACCTAATTATGTCTATGAATAGGGATATATATTCTCTTCTAATGTAATGTCCCCATTCTTACACCTGAGGCCTAGTGGCTTATTTCAGTCTCAGCCTTGGTCATACCCGAGGGGCTAGAGATGTTGGAGGCTATAGGGTATGGATTTTTGGCTACCACCTTCACTTTATGTTATATTCTGTCATTGACTTTAGTGTTGGGCGACTAGGTGGTAACATTTGTTCCATTTCTGCGTTGCAGGGACTTAAGTGTACTTTTTTGGCATGTGAACAATAAAGTAATTTAAGTTATATTATTTCACATGAGAAAATACCCAAAGGGGGCGATTAGGGTTTGTTGGAGGAAAAAGTTATATATTTTCCCCTTGTGGTCATTTGGGCATTCATTCAAACATTCAGACTTTTGGAGCTATTGCTATTTGCAACCATTTTGCTTGTGGAGGTCAAATTCTACAGGAACCCTAGCTTCGATGGTGAGAGATCCATCCCTAGCTGGTAGAGCATTCTTCGGTGAGGGTTTCCAACCCATATCCCTAGCTTGTTGTTTGCACCATTCAGATTTGGATTCAGACTTGCAAACATAGAGCAAAGATCAGAGATATATTGGCCGTTTTGATCAGAGGTTCAGGTATAGAGGAGAGGACAGCCAACCATCATTTGGGTATCCATTTATTTTCAGTTTGGGGCAGCTGTGTGACTCCCACAGGTAGGGTGACTTACCTAGGGTTTTCATGCAACATTTTGGAGGGGTTTTAATGGCTCTTTTCCAGAGATTTCGGAGCTGGAGATTGTTATCATCATGAGGATGCCCTAGAATTCATTTCCATCATTCTTCCATTGTTATTCTGAAAATTACGGTCAGCTGTATTTTTCTCTCATTTTCTGCCCTAAAATAAATAAAATAAAATAAGATCTTTGCAATAAAAATTATTTCTCTATTGTGCATTATTCTCCATATTTTTCCACTTCCTTTGAAACTTTTGGGTATTGTTGGAAGTGAATATTTATGAAGATAAAATTTTTCTTTATTTCTGTACCTTGCTGTCCTGAAAAATCAGAATTACAGTTTGTTGGATTTTTATAAATTTATGATTTTTAAGTGATATCAAAAAGAGATATTTCATTTAAATCATCATAAATTGAAATCTCTGTTTCATTGTCTTATTGTTTTGCATTTTGGACATTACCCCCTCAAAATGGCTAGTATTTGTGTTGCTGTTATAGCAATTCATTTGGCATTGCTGCATCACTCTCGTTGGATTTGATCTTAGTTTTGCAGTCATGTGGATTTTCTATTACTATTTGAGTTTACTTAATTGCTTTGCATTTGAGAAATATCATAAGACATGGTATCAAAGTATGATTTGGGTGGCTAATTCTATAGCATGAGGAAGGCAGGGCATGAAAGGTGAGCATCTTTCTATTCCTTAATCTTTTCAGCCAATCTGTTTTTTTAATTGTTTTCTTAACTGTGCATTTTTGTGTGTTTGTTTGACTTTGGGAAAGTATTTAGATTTGTTACGATTCTACTTCTATCAAACACTAGAAGAAAATGTAGTCTTTAATATCTTTATAAGCAAGAAGAATTTTGGGGACATGATTTGAACAAGAGACTCTAAGTAATCCCTTTTATGATTTTTTGGGAAACAATAGTAATTGGATTTGTCTCATTGACACAATCACAATGGTATAGCTCTCTAGTAACCAAGTTGTTTTTTACCCTTTTTGACGCCCTTAGTTTTTGGGTCCTTGTCGACCTTTTTTTGGATCCCTATACCATCAATTTCAATTTTTCATTTTGAGCAATTGTGTATAGGTCCTTGGTAATGCTCATTTTTGCTGCCAAACCCTAAATATTTGTATGGACATTCAAAAATCTATAGCTAGGAGACCAACCCAAAAATCAATTGTCTTCCTTATTTCCAAAATCTAGCACACCCAATCCTCCTCCCATCGGCACCGCAACTTGTGGTGAACATCTTGTTTTTTGCACACTAGCGCAAATAACTAAACTATTTTCCATAGGATTTGAGAAGGTTGTAAATGTTATCCACAAGAAGGTTCTTGCACCTCTTACAATCTCACTAAACATTGGATTGAAGGTTTTTTTATTCTTTCATTGCTTGGATCCATGAAACATCTAGTTTAGTGGTGCCAACCACACCCTAAGATAACTAAAACCTCACCAACAATGGACCTATGGGTTTCACAAATAGTTTACCTATTGGAGGAAGCACGAGTTTACCCAATCTCAACAACAACATTAGAACCAATACTCCAACTCCTGTAGAATGTGAGGAGATTGTAAATGATATCCACAAGAAGATGCTTGCACCTGTTACAATCTCACTAAACACTGGATTGAAAGTTTTGGTGATTCTTTCATTACCCAAATCCAACAAGCATCTAATCTAGCGATGTCAACCACACCCTAAGGTAACCATAACCTCACTAACAATGGGCCTATGGGTTTCCCAAATGTTCTACCTATGGGAGGTACATGATTACCCAATATCATCAACACATTGGAACCTCTACTCCATCAAATATGCTAGGGGGTACTAAAGCTTTTGCGAATATGCTAATAAGTACCAATGGTTGGGGGATTCAACATTCCAAACAACTAGGGATTTCCCTTTTATCTAACAACACTAAATAGCCAACAATCACTAGTTGCTACTCCCTTAGTGCTAACCAACAATTTTTTAATGAAGGAATGGGCCATTTTTCTCAAGGAGAGATTCAATTTAACCAAAGTTGAGGTGCACAAGTTTGACGGGAGGATGTGACTTTTGGCTAAGCCTTATGGAACAATATTTTGAGCTACGTAATATACTACATGCTAAGATGCTTGACATTGCTTTACTCTTTTTGGAACATGAATCTTATCAATGGTGCTAATAGATAAGGTAGGAAATGTTGGACAATTTCTGGATTGGACTACTTTTGCTGAAGAGTTTTCTTCCCATAATGAGTAGACATGGCATAGAGATTACTTTAGACAATTGACAAATCTTAGGCAAAAATTATCTAGACCAAAATATAATACGAAAAGGACAAGTTTATAGAATATCAAAGATCTTCGAGGATTAGATCCATGGACGATTAAAGATGAGATCAAAAACATTTAACACAAAGCAAAGGAATGTGACCACTTGTATACGCCTAATTTTTCACTTTTCATCTTCCATACTTGTTACTAACAATTTCCTTTGCGCAGATAAGGGTCACTGATGCATCTATTTCTTTAGCAGGTGCCTTAAGGGGCCTGCCAGGAATGTGGAATGATTTTTCACGTAATCATTATGGGTTAGAGATAGTACACAGAGAGAATGTTGCTATTTTTTCCTGACCTTAGTTGTCCTTGCATTAGTAATCCTTGTCTCCGTAGATCTCACACACATTGTAGATTTGACATCTTGCTTGTATCTCACCATTTGGCACTTTGTTCGTCCATGTCCATGATCTACGACTCTTTTTCGCTTTACATGACACATCACTTCATTTACCATCCTGGCCGACGCCATCGCCCGTGGGAGATGGTGTCGGTGTAAGGTTTTTCTTGGCCGATGCCATCGCCCACGGGAAATGGCATCGTGTATATGCCTACCACATCTTGACATTCATGAAGGAAGCCCAAATCTTAGGAACTGCCACTTGCTCTACTCTTTTGCGCCATCTTCGCATCTGCTTGCTTAACTCTTAGTTCATCTTGCACTTTGCTTGGATTGGATTGGATTGGACACTCTTCTTCTTGGTTGGATTGCTTGCACTATTGGGTCATCTATAGTGAGTCTAGGATAGGAACGATGTTCCCCTTCTCCACCTAATAGTGATTCTCTCTCGGTGTGTTGCTTCTCTGGAGAGATAGATGCATTAGTGACCACCCTACAGTACATGTGAGTGCTCTAACTATCTTTGTCATTTTGCATAGATTAGTTCATCTCCTTCCCTCATTGTGCTATGTTAGCTTAGTGTTACATGTGTTTTGATACTAGTTAGCATAGTGCTCTTATTCATGATCAACTCCTTAGCTTCTCTTTACTTTCATTTTAGTCATATTGTGCATGCTTGCCTTATGTATTATTGATCTGTCATGTCTCGCTCAATGCGAGTTCCAAAACGATAAAAAGACAACCCAAAATTCCGATCAAGATATTAAAAGTAATAATAATGGTTATAAGTTTTTAAAGGGTGTATTAATTACAAGGGCGGTAAAGATTAACACATAATGATCGTAACACAACTAAGTCAAAAATATGACGAAGCGACACAAACCGCATTCGCGAAAGAGCATGGTAAAGAATCATTATCTTTCACGCCGTTGCGACCGTGTCACATTTTCAGCTTAACGGGACAAAGAGTCGAGTGTAATACCACTTTTGCGAGTTAGAATAAAACTACGATTATTATTTTTATAAAAGTCGGCAATAATTAACTTGTGATGACGACAAGGTTAAGTTATCAACTAGCAATAAAGCTTATAGCGATGGAAGAGTTAAAACTAGTTTAATTTAATTATGACAAGGTTAATAATCGCTCCGAAAATGATTTTAAAGTTTGCAAAAGGCCAAAAGAATTATTATGGTCACGAGTCCCATTTCATCTCATAAATGGACCCATGCCTACTCATTTTTATCACGCAAGTTTCAAAATATATTTAATTAATTAATGCATCCAATTATTAAGGTGCAAACCATATAACCTAAGTCTTTTCCAAAATAATACATTTAATTAAAACTCATTATAAAGTGCGACCATATGACTTAAGTCATTTTCTATTTAAATTGGAGCCCTTGGATTTAAGAGATCTCCACCGTGAGATCAAAACCCTAAAATTTAAAACTTATGAGGATTAAATTCGAAACCTAATATCAATTATTCATTTTTCCGTCACTCTTTCATCCGGATGCCCTAATTTTTAGTTTTGTTTGTAGGGAGGAGAAGAAGATTGGATGAGCCCAAGTAAGAAACAAAGAGGAGATTTCCACTACATTGTTATTTATATTTCAAATTTGGATAACATCTTGGTTTGCACACAATTGTTTTATTTATCCAGGGTTTCAAATCTATGATTCTCTTTCTTTTTGATTTAATCCAATGGATCTGTAAGCTTATCGATACACATTGTATTTATTTTTGCTTTTATTAAGTGCTCATATTCTGAGTGGATGAATATATCCAAACTGTTATACATACATACATATATACATATTGATTTACAAGAGTGCTGGCCACACTTTGGATAAAGCGCAAAAGGGTGGGTGAGCGTATGAAGGGCCTTAAGACTTGTGGTTTAAGTTGGGTGGCCGTAGGCTATGGGACAGCCCGCCCTAAGGAGTTCATGGGCGGCCAAGGGCTGTGGGGGTAGTAGGGGATGGCGTGGGGTGGGGGCTAAGGCATGGGCCACATTCCTAGAGAGGGTAAGCCAAGGGGTGTGGGGACGGGCAGCCCCCTCCCCCACATACATATACATTTTTAAAAAACAATAACTTTTATTTAATCTCAATCTTCACTCAATTTCAAAGAAATACCTTGATTTGGTTATTTAAGAACTCCAATCTTATTATTTTTATAAGGAATTTTAGATATATATATATATATATATATATATATATATATATCTAAAATTCCTTATAAAAATAATAAGATTGAGTTCTTATATATATATATATATATTCTATTTTTAAGATATATGTTTATATTAGTAGGATTCCAACCAATGAGTTGCAAAAATAAGATAATATTCCACACCATCATTTGTGTTATATATATAAATATACTTGTAGGTTTATTATATATAACTATATATATATTTATATGGGTAGTAACCAATCAATAGAGATAATTTTTCTTAATATTTAAGTTATATTCACATCAGTTTTATTTTCTCTTTATGATATGAGCAAGAAAGATTCAGTTTTCTAACTCATAGTGCAACAAGAGGGTAGCTTAATATAATACTAATGTTTGTATATATACAGATGTGCATACATATATATAAATATATTTATAGAGAACAACAAATAAACTTAAGTGTTCTAAACACACCATTTATGATATTTAACTCAGTATATAAATGAGTAAACTTAAATAGATTTTTTTCTACCAAGTGGAAAAATAGAAATCCTACAGATCTGCACATGGAACAACTAATGTTTTTTTAATTCAAAAACAACAAAATGTGGCTTTTAATACTACCGTTTCATTCCCTAAACTTGATCCAAGTGAAAGCAACTATTTGAGATTTTACAATAAACATTAACATTTTTCATGATTCCTTGAAAGAGGAGTAAAGTACAACAATTTTCAGATTTTCCCATAAACCATTCCAAAATTATTTTACCCAAATAGCTGATTTCTTTCACTTTCAATAAGATATTTCAAGAGGGAGAAGCAGAGATTTAAACAACAATCATACTCTTTGAAATAAGGTGAACAATTCCAATTTATAGCAGGAATAAGATGCATTTTTTTAAAACAAATAACAATCCTTTGTGAGAATTTTCAACAACAATTTAATATTGAAACAATTCATTCTTTGGAAACAATTTAGCACATTTGACTTAGAATAAACAAGGACAATATGGCAAATTTTTGCTAGAATTTGAACAATTTTAGAACAGTAATAAATCTGCAAACTGCCTTTTCAAACAACTCCATCTAGCTCCAAAACAGCTTGAATAAAACCTCCAAAAGCCACAAGAGTGATCCTGGTTTACCACCCAACCAATTGGCATCATTGCATGCCACCAAGGGATCCAAGGCAACATGCTAGCCTCCCCAAGCCCATGGGAAAGAAGCAACATAATCCAACTAGCACCTAGGAAAGATGAGTTGAATTTAAACAAATTCCATACTTGGTTCCAAAACAACAAACAAACAAATTTAACCAAGGAAAAATCAGCCAAGAAGCACCATACTTCATACAAGGGAAGAGGGGATAGAAAATCCCTTTTTAAGTAGCCAAATAACTCCATTTTAATCAGCAAGTTTCTCCTTATCTCTCCATTCGAACATACACCCCTTATAACTCCAAATTACTCCCCTTATCTCTTCGTTTCCCTCCCCCATGAAGGCTTTTTAGATTCCAAGTTTCTTTCATTGAGGGTAGGGATTGATTTCTGTAATGTCCGCATTCTTACGCCTGAGGCCTGAGGCTATTGGGTATGGATGTTTATTCTTGCCTTCTTTGTATGTTATATTTTGTCGTTGACATTAGTGTTGGGTGACTTGGTGGTAATAGCTATTCTAATTCTTCGTTGGGGTGACTTAAGTGCACTTTTTGGCATATGGGTGATAAAGTCACTTAAGTTATTTCTTTTATCATGTGGATTTTTCCCAAGGGGGCGATTAGGGTTTTTGGGGCCCTTTGTTGCAATGAGAAATTATAAAAGGAAGCACTTGGGGAGAGGAAAGGAGGAATTCATTCATACAGATATTTGGAGCTTTTGTTGGTTGCACTCTTTGCTTGTGGAAGTAAGATTCTACATGAACCCTAGCTTCGATGGTGAGAGATCCACTCCTAGCTAGCAGAGCACTCTTCGGTGGTGAAAGATCCATCCCTAGTTTGCTATTTGGGAGCATTACTCAGTTCAGATTTTTAGACAGAGTTTTCAAAGAATTTCAAGGGTTTGTTCAAAGTGCCCCAGAGATGCTATTTGATCCACATGTAGGTTATTTGATCCGCATGTCAACCACCGTCAGATCAGATCATTTCCAGCGCTTGGGACAGGCTTGGCGAATTCCCAGTGAGCATTTTGCTTTGTTTTGGGCTGTCCTAGGGTGACGTCACCCTCCCTGATTTGCAACAATGTTTTCCTAGGGTTTCGTGGGGAGTTTTCGAGTTTTTCCAGGTTGGATCTATTTAATAAAATTTATATTTATTGCTGTCAAAAATCAGATTCGATTTGATCAATTTCAGACATGCGTGAATATTGGGGTTTTGATGCAGTTTATGTATTTAAAATAAATAAATAAAATCAGATCTGTGTGCTAAAAAAATATTTCTTAGTACTTTATTGTTCTCCATATTTTTCCAAGCGTTTTGAAGCTTAAGGTATTTTTGTAAGTGGATGTTTTGGAAGAAAAAAATTTCTTTGTTTCTGTACCTTCTTGCCCTGAAAATCAGAAATTTCAGTTTGTTAAAAATTTGGGAATTTTGTGTGATATCTTATAAGGGATATTTCAATTTACAAAACAAATGGAAATCAGTCCCTACCTACAAGTCAAATGTAGGTGGGTAAACCTTAAGAAAAATGCTTTAAAGCTTGTCAAACAAGTATAGAAAGTGAACAAGGTGGAATTCCTCCCTCTTCCCTTTAAGCTCCAAAATTCACACCCCTCAAGGGTGGATGGAGTGACAAAAGAAAACTTAAAACATTCAAATTCTTCCATTTTGCAATCGAATTCATATGCACAATCTCAAACACACAAACAAATAAGAAGTAAACATGTGCAAGATCCTACCTTGCAAATTCAAGCACCAAATCCAATCTAATTGCTGACCAAGGCTCCAAATGCTTCCAAGCTTTCCCTAACCATGGACACGAGGAAGTATGAAGAAAAGGAAGCCACCCAAACAAACCAATCGGAGGGTGACAAGTGTCACCCTCCACCAAAACTTCATCAATGACCATACTACAAAATTGCATCCAAAATAAAAGAAAGAAAAACAAAATTTGACTCCAAACACTCATGAGGATTTTCAAATTCCCAAAACATTCCCAAGGATCAAAGTTTCATAAATTTGAAGTGTGTGGGAAGAGGTAATATGAGCCAATGGGCTTCATTTTCATTGAAAAGAGCCCACCCACCCATAGGGATGGGGGCTAGGGCCTCTTTTCAAAGCAAATGAGGTCATTTGCTTTCCATTTACCCTTCCTAAATGACACATCTTTCCCAAATCTGAGTTTGGGAAAGATGTGGCATTTAGGAGGGACAATTAGGCTCACCTAATCCATGATTAGGTTTCCTAATACCTCCAAAACCCTTGCACAACATCCCAAGCCACAAGAGATGCCAAAAGCCACAAAGGTATAACATAAAACACTGGATAACATTAAACTCAAGAGGGAGTTAGTTTCATACCATAGAACTATACAAGAGCATATATCACAATGATAGAAAATAGACCAACAATCACATAGCCAAGAGAATCCAACATACAACAAGTTATAAGAATGACGAACAAGATGTCGTAATTGATAAGAGAGGAAAGGTCTGGCCCTTAGGTCCTTTTTTGTGCTAGTTGGAATATGTTCCTTGAATCCCACGTTCTCCCATGACCAAATACCTGTCACCTGCACACTCAAGGAAAACCTCATATCCATCCAACACAATAATCAAAATATGATAAAATCCAAATGCATCATAATCAATCATCCATAGGTAATCATGCTAGCTAAGCAGTATATCATAAAACCGAATCATCATCATAGTAAGAAGATTTATGATCATGCATCAAGTATGAATGCAATAACAATACAAGGTCGTGTTCAAATCACATCATGATAACATCTCACATAAATAATTGATCAATGAAACGTGGCATCGTGTGCCACATCGACAACCTGTCAACGAAACTTATTATCCTAGTGTTAGCAAATAATCATGCCGTGAACCAATGTCACATCAAAACAATATAACATAGCAGTAATACCCCACTCAATATAGATAACCTAGATACAATGAGTCGATATAGCTCAAAATGAGAATACAAAAATAGGTGGGCACTTCATCCCCTAGGAATTGACTTCCTCCGAGAAGTCACTGAAAGAGGTAAGAATGTCGTGCCCGCAATGGTGTCACATCCTCCCAAGTAGTTGCAGTCTCATCATACCTATCCCACTGAACTCTAACCTGGTCTAGGTCTCGCCCATGAAGGGCCAACCTGCTATGCTCTAGAATACGCACAGCTCCAAAATGGATTGTCCTTCGGCCTCCACCTGCGAGGCCGACCAATCCAAAACATGAGCTGTGTCAGGAACATACTTCCGCAACACTGAGACGTGAAACACGTCGTGTGCATGGGATAGGCATGGCGACAAAGTTAAGCGATAGGCAACTGGACCAATAATCTCCAAATATCAAAAGGCCAAACAAATCGAGGGGATAACTTAGACCCCTTTCCATAACGGATTGGACTCTTGTGTGGATACACCCTAAGAAATCCTTGTCACCCACAAGGAAGTGACGCTCTACCCTCTTCATATTGGAATACGCCTTACGGCGTGCATGAGCTGCTCCAAAGGTTGTTTGATGAGAACTTGTTGCTCCATTTTGAAGAAGATAAGCGGGACCAAGAACAATCCTATCATCCAATCTGTCCTAGCTCAACGGTGTCCTGTAAGGTCTCCCATATAAGGCCTGATAAGTTGCCATGCCAATGGAACTATGAAAACTGTTATCATATGCAAATGCAACCAGATACCAATAATGCTCCCACTTCGTCTGCTGATCCATCACATACATCGAAGCATGTCCGCAAGCACCTGATTCACCCTCTCTGTCTCGCCCCATCCGTCCGAGGGTGGTACGCTGAAATGAAATTAATCTGAGTTCCTAAAGCTGACTAAAATGAAGTCCAAAACGCAGCAGTATAAATAGAGCCACGATCACAAATGATTGTCGTAGGAATACCAAGCAACCTCACTACATCCATGAAAACTTGTGAAATGGCAACTACATTATATGAGACCTTCGTTGGAGAAAAGCAGCAACCTTGGTCAACTTATCCACTGTCACCATGATGGCGTCATGATGAAACGATGAAGTGGGAAGACCAACAATAAAATCCATAGACACCACGTCCCACTTCCACTCCGGAATATCATACAGTTAAAGAAGGCCTGCGGGGTGAGAATGTTCGGCCTTCACCCCCTCGGCACTCAAGACCGCGGGCTACGAAATCTGCAATAGCACAACACAACCCAAGCCAAAAGTATAGTTGTCTCAAGTGCGCATGCATCTTCTTAACCCTCGATACGCCGCATACGGGGCTCGATGTGCCTCTAAAAGAACAAAACTGTAAATCTCTAACTCTAGGCACATAGATGCATCTCTCAAATCAAGAAGACCATATGACTCTAAGGTGTGACCTACATACTTGCCCTCCAAGAGCCCCCGAGACTCTACCACTCGGGTGGCACCCTCATAGAATGTCTCCTGGAAGCCGTTGAAGTATCTCGCCTCCGAGTTCTAATCGCAAGGTCAAAGAAGAAATCTCATCTCGCTGCTACTCAAGGCATCAATGATGACATTCTCCTTCCTCTTGATGTCTTGGACATCCATATCATACTCACAGAGGAACTCCATCCAATGCCACCGCTGAGCGTTGAGGTTGGGCTGCGTAAAGATATGATGAAGGCTCAAATGGTCGTCCTCAAAACAAACGGCCGCCCAATAAAAATGTGTCTCCAATGAACCAATGCATGAACTACTGTTGTAAGCTAAAGATCATGGGTAGGATACTTAAGTTCATAGTCCTTGAGCTTGCGGGACTCAAATGCAATGACACAATGCTCTTGCATGAGCATTGCTTCAAGTCCCTCTATCGATGCATCTGTGCAAATCACAAAGTCAGCCAAAGGATCAGGAACTACAAGGATGGGTGCAATCAATCACTTCTTGAGCAATTGAAAGGTTTGTTCACACTTCTCTAAAAACAAAACTTCTTCCCTTTGTGTTGAAGGGAAGTGATAGGATTGGCAACCCTAGAAAAATCCTTAACAAATCGGGTAATACCCTCGCTAACCCCATAAAACTCCTAACCTCAGTCATATGCGGTGGGGTTGGCCAATCAATGATAGCATGGATGTTTGAGGGATCTAATGAGATATCCTCGCCCGTGATGATGAGCCCTAAATACTATATCTCGGTCTGAAAGAAGGAACACTTCTCCAAATTTCCATAAAACTGGTACTCTCTCAAAACTTGTAATACCTGTCTCAAGTGCTATTGGTGCTTCTCCATTGAGCGAGAATAAATCAAAATGTCACTAGAAACACAATGACAAATCTATCCAAGAAAGTCCTGAAAACCCCATTCATGAGGCTCATAAACACTGTAGGTGCATTCGTCAGACCGAAAGGAACCACTGTGAACTCGTAATGCCCATACCGAGTCCGAAAAGTTGTCTTATGAATATCCACCTTTGTGAACCACAACTGATGGTAATCTGACTTCAGATCTATCTTGGAGAACACTCTGTCTCCCCTCATCTGATCAAACAAATTGTCAATATGGGGCAGAGGATAATGGTTCTTCGCTGTTACTTCGCTCATTTGTTTTAAGTCAACATAGAAACGAAGGGATCCATCCTTCTTCACAAAAATCACCGGCGTGCCCTAAGGAGACACTAGGTTAGACGAAGCCTTCTCTAATAGCTCCTCTAACTAAATATTGAGCTCATAAAGCTTAGGGGTAGTCATCTTGTACGGAACACAGAAACGAGTGCAAAACCCGTAACAAGATCAATGGAAAAGTCTACCTCATGATGCAAAGTGCCATACCTAGGAGCTCACTAGAAAAAGATCTGCAAACTCTCACAAGATGGGGTGCTCATATAAAGGTGAACTCGCTGGAATCTCCTCGATCCATCATCGATCGTGATAACAAATATCGACACCTCTTGCACATGCTCCGCTTGAGCTGCATATGAGACCATACGCAAGGAATTAGGTCTCTAAACTTGAAAAATAATCGTAAAACTGCCCAAATCATCCAAACACTCAATAATCTTGTTTCGTAGTCGACTTTGGCCCGATGGGAATCAAACTAATCAATACCAAAAACGACCTCATAAGATCCCAACGGTAAAATACAGACATAACTAAGGTGATGAGAACACTCCAAGGTCAAGGATACAACTCTCCACATACGTGTCTACAATGAGCTTGGCCCGTAGCCAACTCTACTTGCCATCTATTTGCCTGCCTAGAAGCCACCAAACCACACCTATCCGCTAAAGAGCGCGATATAAAGGAGTCAGAAGCTTCTGAATCAAATAAAACAATAACATGTGTACCTCTAATCATACTTGTCGTTTCAATGACTGTGGCTTGGTGCTCCGCTTGACGGTTCTCTACTGTGGCGTAGACGCGATGAGCATGCCCTATGTCGCCCAATGTCTTCTCAGAAACAAGTGCCTTTTGTCTTTAGGCAAAAAGGGTCTCTATGGACAGAAAGGAGCAAAATGATCATGGGCCCCACTAATGAAACAACCTTGTGCATCCCTTTGCGAATGAGTCCCTCATGTGCTCAGGGTGTACTCGATCCCCGTGGGTCCTATCCTAGTGGACTATAGAGAACGAGTCCGATTAGGATGTTGACTACTAGGTCTCCCGTGTTTTCCTAGAATGTGGCCACTATGGTCCCTACCTCTCTGACTATCTTGGCCTGGTCTAGTCCTCTCTATGACGAACCTAATGCTACGAGGTTGTTATGGGTGTGGGGTGGTCTCGATGTTGACTTAATTGCTTTGAACCCTTCTCGGGGGTGGGGTGGAGCCACGTGATTTGTGATCTTGAGTAGAGCGAACTTACTCCCGCATCTTATCTCGGTTTCGATCTCTAGTTACGCTCGTGCCCGCCCCTGTTCTCCTCTACTAGGTCGTCCTTCTCCACCACCTTCTCCAAGGTCGCAGGAGATAGAATCCCGACTATTCCTTCTAGGTCGCACGCAGCCCCCGATGAACCCTGTTCACCTATAACTTCTCATCCTAGAGATAGTCCACATATTCAAGAGATCTAAAATCTACACTCATACCGAGCTACTATATCTTTGGACCCTTGTCGAGGATCGTGAAATTCATCGATCCTTTTCGAATGAAATACTTTGACATATGCCGAGGCTAGAAATGCTTCTCAAACAACTTGTAGGTAACAACCTTTTGGGTCCAATGGAGCTTCCGCTCCTCATTTCTCCACCAGACGCCTCACGCATCGCAGAGGAGGTGTATGGTAAGGCGAGCCTTGACATTGCTTTCATAAGGATGCAAGCCAAAGCAATTGTCTAAACTTACGAGCCATGATCCGGCCCTAAAACCATCTATCGTGTCTTCATACGTGGGCGGATGAAGTTCAAGAAGGTCGTGGATAGTACCACTACTGCTCGCTGCTCATGAGGGCGTGTCTCAAGCACTCTCTCGAATCTGAATTGTGGGGCTATGAGACCTCTCTCGCCATACCGAAATCTGAAGTGTAGCGCTGCGAGACCTCTCTCATTTGTGAAGAAATTTGTATGCGAGTGGAAGAATGCGAACCCTCCTCGGGTGTGTTTCATTGTCGTGTTGACTAGCCTCTGTAGGCTGGCTCAAGTTGTGTAGGAAGTCGATCTTGGAGGACTCCCATCAACTAATGAAGTGTATCTCGGATCTATGGCCCAAAATTGGCTCTAGGAATCTTAGGAGGTGAACGCTCATGACCTCGAGTTGGTGCTGCACCTTGTCTAGTACTGCGTCCGTTATCCCGCACGAGGGCGAAATATTACATTAGAATTTTGCAGAAAAAGATTTAAATAAAGTGGTTTTAATTAACTTAAGCTACCAAAAGCTAACAATAAATCCCCAAAGCATCTTGTGTCGAAACCGAGCTTTGATACTAGATGTCGCGCTTCGCTCAACACGAGTTCCAAAAACGATAAAAAGACAACCAAAAATCCCGATCAAAATATTAATAATAATAATAGTAATAATTTTTTTAAAAGGGTATAATAATTACAAGGGTGGTAGAGATTAACACATAACGATCATAATGTGACCAAGTCGCAAAAAACGACAAAGTGACACCATACTATACTCGCGAAAGAGCATAGTAAAGAATCATTATCTTTCATCGCCGTTGAAGCCGTGTCGCATTTTTGGCTTAACGAGATGAAGAGTTGGCGTAACGCCACTTTCGCGAGTTAGAATAAAACTACAATTATTATTTTTATAAACGTTGGCAATAATTAAATCGTGATGACGACAATGCTAAGTTATCAACTAGCGATAAAGCTTATCGTGCTAGAAGAGTAAAAGTGGGTTTAATTTAATCATGGCAAGGTTAATAATCATTTCGAAAATGATTTTAAAGTTTGCGGAAGGCCAAAATAATTATTACGGTCATGGGTCCCATTTCGTCTCCTAAATGGACCCATGCCTTCGCATTTTTATTACACAAGTTTTAAAATAGATTTAATTAATTAATACATTTAATTATTAAGGTGTAACCATATAACCTAAGTCTTTTCCAAAATAATACATTTAATTAAAACCCATTATAAAGTGCAACCATATGAATTAAGTCATTTTGTAATTAAATTAGAGCCCTTGGATTTAAGAGATCTCCACCGTGAGATCAAAACCCTAAAATTAAAAACTTATGAGGATAAAATTCCTAACCTAATATCTATTATTCATTTTTCCTCCTCTCTTTCATCCGGATGCCCTAGTTTTTAGTTTTGTCTGCAGGGAGGAGAAGAAGATTGGATGAGCCCAAGCAAGAAACAAAGAGGGGATTTCCACTACATTGTTATTTTTATTTCAGATTTGGATAACATTTTGGTTTGCACACAATTTTATTTATCCGGGGTTTCAAATTTATGGTTCTCTTTCTTTTTGATCTGATCCAATGGATCTGTAAGCTTATTGATACATATTGTATTTGTTTTTGTTTTTATTAAGTGCTCATATTATGAGCAAATGACTATATCCAAACTGTTATATATATATATATATATATATATATATATATGATTTACAAGAGTGCTGGCCCCATTGGATAAAGCCCAAAAGGGTGGCTGAGCGTATGAAGGGCCTTAAGGCATGTGGTTTAAGTTAGGTGGCCATAGGCCGTGGGACAGCCTGTCCCAAGGAGTTCATGGGTGGCCAAGGGCCCTGGGGGCAGTGGGGGATAGCGTGGGGTGGGGCCACAGCCCCAAAGGGTAACCAAGGGGTGTGGGGACGGGTGGGACAACCGTTCCCCGTTCCCCCGCCCCCACCCCCGCCACATTCATATATATTTTTAAAACAATAACTTTTATTTAATCTCAATCTTCACTCAGTTTGAAAGAAATACCTTGATTTGAATATTTAAGAACTCCAATCTTATTATTTGTATAAGGAATTATATATATGTTTATATCAGTAGGAGTCCAACAACTGAGTTGCAGAAATAAGAAAATATTCCATACCATCATTTGTGTTATAAATTATATATATACTTGTAGGTTTATTATGCATACCTCTCTCTCTCTCTCTCTCTCTATATATATATATATATATATATATATTTATATGGGTAGTAACCAATTAATAGAGATAATTTTTCCTGATATTTGAATTATATTCACATCAGTTTTCTTTTTCTTTTTATGATATGAGGAACAGGAAAGATTGAGTTTAATAATTCATAATGCAGCAAGAGGGTAACTTAATATAATACTAATGTTTGTATATATATATATTTATTTATAGAGAACAACAGATAAACTATGTGTGTTCTAAACACACCAATAGTGATATTTAACTCAGTATATAAATGAGTAAACTTAAACAAATATTTGCTACAAAGTGGAAAGATAGAAATGCTACAGATCTACAAATAGTACAACTTTTGTTTGATTCAAAAGCAACAATACGTGACTTTTAATATAACTGTTTCATTCCCTAAACTTGATCCAACTAAAAGCAACTATTTGAGATTTTGCAGTAAACATTCAACTTTTTCATGATTCTGTGAAAGAGTAGTAAAGTACAACTATTTTCAGATGTCAAATTTTCCCATAAACCATTCCAAAATTATTTTACCCAAATAGCTCATTTCTTTTCACTTTCAATAATGTATTTTAAGAGGGAGAAGCAGAGATTTGAACAACAATCATACTCTTTGAAATAAGGTGAACAAGCCCAAGTTATAGCAGGAATAAGATGCATTTTTTAAAAACAAGTAACAATCCCTAGTGAGAATTTTCAACAACAATTTAATATTGAAACAATTCATTCCTTGGAAACAATTTAACACATTTGAATTAGAATAAACATAAAGGAAAATACTAATAATGCAAGCTACAAGCCTTCCACTCAAGTGGAGACGACATGGTAATTTTTTGTCAAAATTTGAACAATTTCATAACAATAATAAATCTGGAAACTTCCTTGCAAACACCTCCATCCAACTTCAAAACAACATAAGTAAAACCTCCTAAAAGCCACAAGAGTGAGCCAACCAATTGGCATCATTACATGCCACCAAGGGATCCAAGGCAATGCTAGCCTCCCCCAAGCCCATGGGAAAGAGGCAACACAATCAAACTAGCACTTAAGAAAGAAGAGTTGAATTTAAACACATTCTATACTTGGTTCCAAAACAACAAACAAACAAATTTAACCAAGGCAAAATCAGTCAAGAAGCACCATGATTCTTATAAGGGAAGAGGGGATAAAAATCCCATTTTAAGTATCCAAATAACTCCATTTAAATCAGTTTCTCCTTATCTCTCCATTCAAAACAACACCCCTTATCACTCCAAATTACTCCCCTTATCTCTCCATTTCCCTCCCCCATGAAGGCTTTTCAAACTGCAAGTTTCCTTCATTGAGGGTAGGGATTGATTTCCAAACCAAATGAAAATCAGTCCCTAGGTATAAGCCAAATGTAGGTGGGTAAACCAAAAGAAAAATGCTTTCAAGCTTGTCAAACAAGCATGAAAAGTGATCGAGGAGGAATTCCTCCCTCTTCCCATCAAGCAAACTTAAAACATTCAAATTCTTCCATTTTGCAATCAAATTCATATGCACAATTTCAAACACAAACAAATAAGAAGTAAACGTGTAAGATCCTACCTTGTAAATTGAAGCAGCAAATCCAATCCAATTGCTCACCAAGGCTCCAAATGCTTTCCAAGATTTCCCAAAACAGCTTAGGAAAATACATGTTAGTGGGATAATTACGGATGTAAATATAAATGTAACCACCCTTGTAAGTTGTTTATTATATTGTTCATGTGAGGTTTGGTGTTAAACCAAACTTACATATTTAGGGAGAGTAGTTGTGGTAGGTTTCCTATTTTTAGGAAACATCCTTCCTATAAATACGTATGGTGTTGAATGGTGAATAGAACGAAGATTGTTTGTGTTAAGATTTGCACCCGCTTTTTCATCCGGTATCGAGTGATTATGGTTCTGTGAGAGGATGTGAAGGGCTGATCCATTGAGCTTTTCCCGAGGATGAAAAGAGGATAAAAAGATTATTCTGTTTGTAAAGAATACATCAATATATATTTCTTTGCTTTTGTCAATTTGTGTGTATCATAGTAGGAAAACTCGCCAAAACCAAAACTTGCTGACCAAAAAAAAACTCGCCAATATTCGGCCAATACTGGGAATACTCTAATAACTTAAAAATACTCAAATTTCTTTAAAAACATAAATTTTAAGGAACACATAGCTACAAAATGTATCAAATGAGCCCATAAAATGTTGGAGAAGTGTTTTCTATTAGATTTGAATACAAATATAATACAAAATCGCATCATCATGCGAATACGACAACCGGTCGATAAATAATATGAATTTATGATGATTGACATTGAAAATATCATCATAAATTTCATATCTATGCAAGTTACAATATACAATAAATTACATTTTCCTCTTCCCCAATCTAGAGAAAAATTGGGGAGAGGGTCTAGTGCCTCTACTAGTCCCCACACTCGGCTGCGTCTCCACGCTCCTCCTAGAAGGCTGTGAATCTGGCTCGATCATAGAACTAGATGGTGGTGCTGGTGGCTCCTCTGCTACATGTTGGAGATCACCTCCAAAGATGTCATCCAGTCCAATATCTCCTCGGAGTCCTGCTAGTGCTTCTCCCTCCATAGCCTCCCTCTCAAAAGAAGCAATCTCGTCCGTTGTGAATGCAGGGTTTTCCTCTTCTTGCCCAGTCCACTCACTGTATGGATCTATCTCATCCAAATCAATGAGCTCCTCTGATGTGGCCTCAACTTTTTTTGTGCGAAGCCAAGATTGTATTGCACAAAAACCAAGTCGTTGAGCCTTTTTTGAGTTAACTTGTTGCACTTCTTCGTGTGAATGGCCTCAAACAAACTCCAGTTGCGTTCACATCCAGAAGCACTACAAGGTTGAGATAGAATTTTGAGGGCTAACTTTTGAAGATTTGGGGTATTCCCTCCCCAATCCTCCCACCAAGAACCTACAAACAAGATAATCAAAAATTTAAAATTAATTAATAAAATCAAATATGCAACTAATAAGTAACTTGGTAAACATTCTAATTTTTATTACCTGTGACTGTGTGGTTCTCCCTCGAATAGCTAGCACCGAAGAAAAGAGTCATCCCCTACTATGTTTGTAACTCTGCAGCTCTAAAATGACGAGGTCCATCGTCTCAACATCCGGTATCATCCTCTCAATACATGTTGAAAGGCCCTCCATAACCTCTCTGTTCACATTTGTGAAGCTGTCAGAGTAGAAATACTTGGGGTTGAGGTAGTAACCCGCTGCATGAATAGGTTGGTGGAGTTGATTGTTCCACCTCCGATCAATAATCTCCCAAAAGGGACCATATCTGATGATATCCCCCCTGTAATAGTTTTGGATAGACTCTTTGGTCCTATCCATGTTCTCATATACAAACCCCATGGGGTTTTGCTCCCCATCAACCAAACGCAAAACTCTCACCAACGGCTCTGACACCTACACACAAATTAAAATGTAAGATTGCAAACTTACAAGTTACAATACATATTAGAAATGAAATAAAAAAGTGAAAAGTAGAACAATATATTTAATATTTATAATTTAACAAATTAAAATAAAGGAATGAAATATAAATCGAAGTTTGAAATTACCTTGATGATCTCTATAGCTCTCTTTGCAAAGATATCATCAAAAACTATCTTTGCAACCCTCTCTCCATCAGCTTTCTTTGAATATTGTGAGTCTAGCCATGCTTGACTCACAAACATTTGTTTCAAAGGTGTCAACAAACTAGAAATACTTTGCAACGTCAAGAAGTTAGTTGCAAACCTTGTGACACCGGCTCGAACAAGTTCTTTCCCCTTTGTGTGTACTCTCATCAAGCTCAGAACCCAAGGGTGATTGTATATGTACTTCGTTATAGATCTTGCATCTTCTACAACCGGCCTCACCCAATCAATTTTGCCTATGTCCTCCAAAAGAAGGTCAATGCAATGAGCTGCACAAGGAGTCCAAAAGAGTGATGGATGTCTCTCCTGCAATAGTCTCCCAGCCGCCACATATGCTGCTGCATTGTCTGTGACAACTTGCACAACATTCTGTACACCAACCTCTAATACAACTGTCTCTAACATAACACTCAAATTTTCTGCATTTTTTATTATGTTAGAGGCATCAATAGATTTTAAAAACACCATCTCACCGTTTGAAGCTGCTAAAAAATTAACAAGGGTGCGGTTCCTTCCATCCGTCCACCCATCTGAAAGAATGGTGCATTCGAATTTTTCCATGTTGTTTCTTGTGCTCTTTAAAGATGGTAGTGGCATCTCGCATCGCACCCTCAAATCTTTTGGAGAGGGTACCTTGTACCCTTTCCCGCAATTTTCAACACTTGTCACCAAGTACTCCCAAAGATGGGCTCTTTGCCACATTGAACGGCGGAGTTGTTGTAGTACCAAAAATTTGCTGCAAGCTTTATCCACTTCCTCATTCATATCTTTGTTCCAGGCTGTACCTTCCAATGAAGGTTGTGCTCCATGTGTGTTCCTTGCCACAAAAAAGCTCGGTATGCCTTTGCTCGAACTCGATGAAGATGTGCCTCTTCCGGCTCTTCCTCTTCGTATGCGTGGACCACGAGTAGAGCCCACAATTGTTGCCGCATCATCGTCTAAATTCTCTTCCATTGCAGCCCCAGGTCTAATAGCTTGTGCTATGGCTGCCTTCAGCCTTGCGTTCTCTAGTTTCTTCTCCTCTAACTCTGCTAGCTTTGCTTTAATCTCTTGCGTTGCCTCTTCCGACACGTTGGGGCAAACTGTAACATCTCGGCAAGGAATAGTTGAAAGGTGATATTTCAAACGATTGATGCCTCCATTCATTTTCTTGTTACAGAAAGTGCAAAAAATTTTGCCCGCACAAGTTCCACGTACAACATACTTCCATGCTATGGAACGGGCATTCGGAGGAACGGTCCCTGCTAGTGATTCAGATGCCGAACCTGATGCCGAGCCTGATGCCATTGTTAAGCTCTAATCTGCAACACAATGCACATTTAAAAAATTAGAAAACGTAAACTTAATTTAATTTTAAAAACAAAACGTGCCTGAATAACAAATTTGCGTAAATAAAAAAAATACATTACAAGCATTCAATTTTACATTACATGTATTTAGAATTACACAACGAATCGATTACAATACACATACATAAAATTTAACTAATTTACAATGAATTTGCGTTAAAAAAAATACATACCTCTGGCTGCAAATGAGTATAAAAAAATTACAAGCATTCGATTTTACATTACATGTATTTAGAATTACACAACGAATCGATTACAATACACATACATAAAAATTAACTAATTTACAATGAATTTGCATTAAAAAAAAAAAAATTACATACCTCTGGCTGCAAATGAGTATAAAAAAAGTACAAGCATTCGATTTTACATTACATGTATTTAGAATCACAATAGGAATCTATAAAACCTAAATAATATACACAAAATTTGGAAAAACTTCAAAGAATAAAAAAAAAAAAAACCCTACCTCCAAATGCAAATCTCCAAATTCTCTCCTCGAATTTGCTCCAAAAAAACTCGGTGAGCTTTTTTTTTTCTGGGATCGCGAGTATTTCGGCGAGTTAACCGTTCAGCGTTTTTGGCGAGTTTTCCATCTATGGTGTGTATACTCTTTGAAGAAACATAGTTGGTGGGTAATAAACTGTTCATGATTCCGCAGACCAAAAATCATTTGCTTTTGTGCCACAACCGTCAACTATGTTACTCTCTTGATTGCAGGCTACACCCAACAGCGGTTCAAGTTTTTTTTTATTTTGCCGCATGGTGATCCGTATTCTGCTCAACAATTTGAATTTGATCTCAAATTTTCTCCACCCTCCTTAAGCATGGTCTTGCTTCCAAATCACCTCTCACCGTCTAGTCTCGTGAGCTTCCACCTACCGCTCAAAGGTGTATCCATAAAGAATCGAGAAAGGCATTCTTTTCAAGCGGTGATTGGGTATGAATAAAAGGCGTGACATCTCAACAAATGTGTTTTTTTCCTCTATCCAAGAATTCCATCTCGTTGTCTTTTCTCGGATTATAGTTTCAACCTTGAAACATGGCAAAAGTACTCTCTGATAACCCAAAGTTTTGTGAGACAATTGCAGCATATGCATTTGGCGTAGCAGATCTGCAACGCATGATCAATATTATCATTCTTTTCAGTTTGGGGTTGGACATTGATTTTTTTGTTTAGCATTCTGAGTTTGAAAAATACACAGCGTGAGTTCCTCACCTCAGATTTGACACCTAGCTCATGGTTGGATTTTAGCATGCATTATTTTCCGGATCACTAATGCGGCTTTCTAGAATTATGCATCGTGCGTCCATTGTAAGTGGTTGTTGTAGTAATATTAGAAGTCAATAGGTATGATAGTTTTTTTCAAGTTTATTAAAATATTATATTTTTTTGTCATGTCGAATTGTCATTAGTCATTTAAAATTAGTATGATGATATGTTATTGTAAAAGAGTCAAGTTGTTTTATGTTATAATTGTAGTCATCACTCTTGTCATCATTTTGTTAAAAAAAAAGTGTATATAGGTTGTGTTTCTCCTCTCAATAGTCAAAATTGTAGAATCATTGTTAATCAAATAGGTGATTTTAGGATATTTGTCTATTGTCTTTTTTTATTGTCTAGTATTGTTAAAAGTTGTATTGTCAAGAGTAAGAGCAAAAAGTTAGAAAAAAAATTGCCTCACTTTTTAATAATTGGACACATTTTCTCTTGTATGTGGCGTCCATCTTGTGGGGGTGAGTTGTTCAAATATCTTCAAAGCCAAATCAAGTTGAGTTAGCAGCCTTTCACTAGAGGATGGAGGCATCGGAGGTTGGAGGTCAATCAACGACCTCTTGTCAGTCGCCAACAACAAGGTGCTCAGTGTGGCGACATCTTTATGGTGTGTATGTGCTTATCAATTGTGCATTGTGTTTGTTTTAAGTTTTTTGCATTGTGTGGTGTGTTTTGTGGATGCTGGGAAAACGATTGTATTGGAGAGCAGATGACTGCAGAGATCCTTTGGCTGCGGTGATACTTTGATTTCCGTACTTCGTTGGAAGATGATCGGTCAGTGAATACGTTCATTGGCAATGGTGATCATGTGCAACAAGATCCAAGATAGCAAGATCCGGTCAGTAGTATGTAGTTCGATATGATTTGCTTTTCAGTGTTCTTGGTTTGATGAATAATGGAAATTTCACATTGTGGGGGGACATGAAACCAATGTTCCATTTCCATTCTGCGCCCAAACGACTAAAGTCAAAGGCAACTTCCAGTGGCAATGGCGGTTCCTATGTTGTTCGAGATCGAGTGGCAGCGATCCACAACAATGGCTGCAATAAAGAACATTGCAATTCTTATAGGAAGTAATGTGAAATATCTTTCCATTATGTGTTATATTGTTAGTTTTGTAGTAAGCGAATTGTGATTCCTATATACTTCCCTGATGTACAAGCATAGTGGCGAACAAAAGCACCAAAGTAAGTCAGTTCATGGATCTTGAAAGGGTTTGTGGGAGGATCTAGAAAAACCACATGAGGTGGATAGTTGATGGGGCCTATTCACGTCAAGGTTTGTGGTAAGCCTGTTTACAACCATGGAAGGAGAGAGCCTCTCTTTTGGATCAAGATCACGAGTCACATACTAGGACATGTTTCATGAGGGTGATCATATTGCAGTCGAGTATGTGAATGTTTTTCTACCATGTTCGCACTAAGGGGGATGTTAGGAAAATACATGTTAGTGCTAACATTATGTTAGTGGGATAATTACGAGTGTAAATATAAATGTAAATGTAAATATAACCACCCTCGTAAGTTGTTTATTATATTGTTTATGTGAGGTTTGGTTGTTAAACCAAACTCACGTATTTAGGGAGAGTGGTTGTAGGAGGTTTCCTATTTTTTAGGAAACATGCTCCCTATAAATACGTATGGTGTTGAATGGTGAATAGAACAAAGATTGTTTGTGTTAAGATTTGCACCTGCTCTTTCAACAATGCTCTCCCAAAATTTTCCAAGCAAAAGAACCTCTAACCATGGACATGAGGTATTATGAAGAGAAGGAAGCCGCCCAAACAAACAAATCAAAGGGTGACAAGTGTCACCCTCCACCAAAATTTCATTCAATGACCATACTACAAAATTGCATCCAAAAGGAAAATAAAATTAGACTCCAAACACTCATGAGGATTTTCAAATTCCCAAAACATTCCCAAGGATCAAAATTTCATAAATTTGAAGTGTGTGGGAAGAGGCAATATGAGCCAATGGACTTCATTTGCATTGAAAAGAGCCCACCCACCCATATGGATGGGGGCTAGGGCCTCTTTTCAAAGCAAATGAGGTCATTTTCTTGCCATTTACCCTTCCTAAATGACACATCTTTCCCAAATCCTAGTTTGGAAAAGATGTTGCGTTTAGGAGGGGTAATTAGGCTCACCTAATCCCTCCTAAGCCCCCTTGCACAACATCCCTAGCCACACGAGATGCCAAAAGCCACAAAGGGGTAACATAAAACACTAGATAACATTAAACCTAATAGCGAGTTAGTTTCAAACCATAAAAGTATACGAGATGAGCATATATCACAATGATAGAACATAGACCAACAATCAAATAGCCAAGAAAATCGAACATACGACAAGGTACAAACATGATAAACAAGGTTTTGTAATCGATAGGAGAGGAAAGGTTTGGCTCTTAGGGCCTTTTTTTGTGTTAGTTGGAATATGTTCCACGAATCCCGTGTTCTCTTGTGACCAAATACTTGTCACCGCACACTCAAGGGAAACCTCATATCCGTCTAACAAAAAATCGAAGTACGATAAAATCCAAATGCATCATGATCAATCATCCATACCTAATCATGCTAGCTAAGTAGTATATCATAAAAGCGAATCATCAACATAGTAAGAAGGTTTACGACCATGCATCAGTATGAACCCAATAACAATACAAGATCGTGCTCAAATCAAGTCATGATAAGATCTCATATAAATAATTGATCAATGAAACATGGCATCATGTGCCCCATCGACAACCTATCAACAAGAGTTAGTATCCTAGTGCTAGCAAATAACCATTCCGTGAAACAATGTCACATCAAAACAATATAACATAACAATAGTATCCTTGTCAATATAGATAATCCGGATCTGATGAGTCGATATAGCTCAAAATGAGAACACAGAAATAGGTGGGCACTACAGATTCATTCCTCCCCTCACCCAATTACCAATATCTTAGTAGGGTACTCTTCTCTATCTTGACTGTGGGCATTGCAAACCCTAGTTTGACTTAATGTATGGATTCTTCGCTCTCTAGATATGCAACCTTAGCGCTCGTTGTAGCTCCCTTCAAATCTATCCACCTTTGTGTGCCTATTCATGTGTGTTTCTTACTCCTTGCCTCAATACCCTTGTAGATTGAATGATTTAGGAGTGCAAGTTTTGAGACACATTCTTGGCCTGCCATTCAACCACTCGAGAGACTTACACAAGATCAACCTTCGGGATGGAGAGACGAAACTTGCCTAATACTTTTATCACATGAAAATCGCCAATCTCTCTTGTTATGAGGAGGAGAAGAGAGACGAAGGACTTATGATAGCATTATGATAATGAGTGGTATAAGGGTCATAAGTGTTGCAATGGTGAGAAAATCATAATGATTATTGAAAACGAGGTTCCGGAAGAAGGTAAGGCAGATGCAAAGGAAGAAAATTTGGACCTAGAGCAAGAAAAAGCTTGTGGAGATGCAATCACCTCTAAGCCAAATAATTGGTTCTCATAACATGGAGAAGTTGCTAATACAAGAATCTTATGGTATGGTTGCAAAATCACACTAATTGGAAGTCAAGACATAGAAACACCATTTCAACGAGATCCTTCGCAGATCATTCAATGTTGTATAAGGAAAAACTGAAACAAATGAAAGAAAACAACAATAACAATGCAATGCAAACCTTTCTTCAAGTTCTCTTGCAACCTCGGATGAGATAGCTGAAGTGTGGAATGGAGTACCACACTTGTTGGATCTCTTTGAATGATTTGGTTGTGGATGCTCCAAACTTGGTTCCAAATGGAAGAAGGATGTGCTACGAGCAATGGATGATCAAATGGTAAGCCTCACAACATCTAAATTCTAATAGCAAATTAATAGAATGATGCTGCAAATGCCTAAAGCTTCCAAGAGATGAATTGTGAAGGATTGAGCCTCATATTTATAGTTGAAGGAGAGGCCATGGATTGTGGATCAAGCTTTGAATGAGTTGCAGGTAAATGAATGCATTTTCCTGAATTAGCAAGTTGATTTGGTCTGTGTAATTAACTATTTTGAATAAGAATTTAAGGGGCAATGAATATTTAGTTGGCTTTTGATTTTATTCCAAAAGGTGGTTGTACGTGAATATTTTGCTTCCACCTTTGTAGGGTTCTAGAACTTGAGTGGAGTGAGCTAGTTCAACTTGAGTGAGTTGGATGGTGAAGTGGAGATGAGTGGAGGGTGAGTGGATAATTAGCTATTATTTATTTAAATAGCTAATTAAATTAGCCAAGGGGTGTGAGTGTATGCTTTATGCATGATAGAATTAATTAAATTAATTCTAAAGGGATGTGGGTGAATTCTAATGGAATGTGAGAGGGTAGTGGTCTAGAATGCATTCTAGAACTGATTTGGCACATTGTGTAGGTGATAGGGATGACTAGGAATAAGTATGTATTTTTAGGTGTCTCGCATTTGCCCCTCTTTAAAGTGTTTTTGCTAAGTGATAGCGTTTTAAAGATAATAGACACATATATATCATATGAGCGGATGACGGGGAAGTATGGTTGTAATGTCCCCTTTTCGAGACATTATTAAAATTTATTTTTCATTTGCATTGTAACCCCTTGGCATGCCGAGCGCTACAAGTGGGAGTCTTTATAGTTAGTTTAATGTGCACATAGGTTAATTACTTTTATTTATTTAATTAAAAATAAATCAAGTGCACATAGTCTTAGTAATAAATATTTTAATGAGAGTTTATGTTTTCCCTCAAAAGGGAAAGGTCGGTCTTTATTGGATATTGAACCCCTTAGTTCTATAAAAGGGAGGTCGCATTTTCCTTAGGGGGTTATGTTGATGAATTATTGATTTCACTCCATGCTTGGAGAATTGAGATGTATGCCCTAGTTCTTGCATTGATCTCTCTTATTTGGATCCATTATTGAAGATTATTGAAGACTCCATTGTTCTTTCCATTTTGGTCTCTTGTGTTGAAGGTGTTTATGCATGATATTTTCTCTCTAGCTTTGGCGACTTGTCTAGGGTATTGGCGCATTTTATTGAGGGTAAAATCTGCATGTTATTGAATATTTTGAAGGGTTCTACATGCTGAAAATTATTTATGCAATTTATTCTAACCCTAGCGACTGGGTTTGGGATTTTAGGGGCTGTTTTGAAGGGGTTGCAGTTATCATAAAATTCAGATTTTTATATCTTTGGAAAGCTCTTGAATTATAGATTAGTCTGCACTTTATTTCATGGCAAAAGATGAAGTATTGAGCAAGTTATGAATTTTTCAAGTTTCAGTTGTTTGTGCTAGGTTTTAACTACACAGTTTCAGATTTTGTGGGTTGATTTGCTTTCTGCTCATCCAAAAATTGTGATCTATAGCTTGTTGGAAAGCTAAAAATATTAAGAATCTTTTGGCATGAGTTTGATAGAAAAATAATGGATGGTGAAGGAGTTATTAATTTTTGAAGTTTGCAGCAGTTTAGTGCATTTATTAATTAATTACTGCTGTAATTAATTTCAGATTTGAAGTGATTAATTTCCTAACTAGTTCTCCCATCTAATCCACCACCTTGGCTCACTCCAACCCTTTTTGGGTTGTATTGAAGCTAACATTGGATTATTTGAGGTCAAACTAGGAGGGTTTAGTCCTTCTAGAGTCGATTCAGTAAATTAATTTGCACATTTGGATAATATCCCGAAAAGGGGATATTACAATGGTGGACTGTTTGATTTTCTCCGTGAAGCATTTGGATGTCCTAATGAGTACGGATGCTTGATTTTCCCCAAAGAAGCATTTTTTATGCCTCAACGAGTATGGATTACGCTAAGGGATTGCCCCTCAAGTGGATGGGTGGCAACAAAGTGGTGGACAACCACTTGATAGGAGGAAGGATAAGGCGGATGATGTAAGAGAAGTAGAAAGAGAATGAAAGTGATTTTGCTCATAGCTTGAGCTTCCATTCAGATAGTGAAATTTAGAGCAACATTATCTTGTTGTTGTACAAAGAGAGTTGGCACCATGATTATGAAAGATCATGATGTTCAACCCATTATGTGTGTAAACAAACAGACATACAACAAACAAAAGATAAACATAAAACAAACCCAATATACACAGTAAATATATGTACCATGGCTATAAATGAACTAAGATTATAACAAAATACTTGTAATTGGTCTAGAAAGAATAGCAGCAATGCAACCAAAGTGTAAACAAAGACTTTTAACTATGCCCCTAATGTGTTCCACAATGATAATTAAGCAAATTTGGATGCCCCTAAGCAAGGATTCATGCAAGGGGATTGGATTAGACTGAAAGAGTGGGGTCAAGTGACACTCTTTATTGGATTCGGCGAAGAGTAATATGAGATTGAATGGGTCATTGTCCCCAAGAAAGGATGCAAGGAAGGGAGGGTATAAGCTCGAGATTGCCCCAAGCAAGGATATATGCGAAGGATAGGATTGATTTGACTTACCCCAAAGAAAGGATACATACAAGGGGTAAGATGATTTGTTTTTTATAGTCGTAGGATGGTTGGAACGATCACTAGGATAGGAGTTAAAAGTTTGATTTTGTTGAGTTGTGTTGATTTTTGTTCTTTTTTAGATAAGGTAAAAAAGTTTGGTTTTGAAGGGACCCAAAACCCCTTTACAAAAAAAAGAAGCCGGCAAAAAGGCACCAAAAAGAAAACAAGGGTCCAAATTCAAACGGACTTGAGCAAAAGCTCCCCAGAGCAAGGCATGACCCAGATTAGGTCTACATAGGATTGTTTTTTTTACAAAAATACATGATAACGGCCATGGCTACTATAAAAGGAAAAACCATCATTGAACCAATCATGAAGTGTAGTATAAGGGTTGCCATCAATTTGGTTTGCTTGAGGAGGCTTTGCTTCTAGTTCTCGCACTAGGCCCCCTATCCATGGCACCCTAAGATCATCTTTCCACGAAATGGTAACCTTTTTAGGGGCATTCTCGGTAGGAGCCTTACCTTCCATTTCCATGAGCTCATCGTCCTCCGAGCTGCTCAACTCCAGACACATTTTATCCTTTCCTTCCATGACTTTGGCCTTAGCAACTTGATCACGAAGGATGGAGACATGTTTTTCCCGCATGACCATTTCCGCAGATAAGCCCCCTTATTCTTTTATTTTGCACCTCAATTTTTCTGTGACACTCCCTGATTTCTTGAACAAGATTTTTGTTGACTAGAAGGATCGTATTGGTTGTGGATTCAATCCTAAGAATCCTAGCTTCCCAATCCACCATGTTTCTATCCCTTTCCTTGCTAGCAACACTTTCCCCAATGGTTTTATCTCCCTGCTTTAGGTGCAGAGGATATCTCAAGACATTACCATCCCAATTTTCCCGCTGCCCACCATTTTTAATGTGAGTCAAACGGTCGGCGAGGGTTTCATTGTCCGAATCCACCTCCATATGAACAAGGGGTTGGGATGGGAGCAAAGGTTTACCTTTCTGATACATTAACAAAATCAACCCATGATGCAACGAAGTTTCCACTTTCTCATTTTGATAATCATTGATAGAGGTAAGGGATCTGAGGAGAAAGAAGGGGAAACTCATTGCTTGATTCCTATGCAGGTAGTTGAGGATAGACAAATGGTAGGAAAAGATCTTTCTAAATTTTCCTTCAAGGTAAGGTACTTCATAACCACTAAACAAACATCTGACCATCTCTCAGGGAGGCAACTTCTCGCAATACCATCATCAAACATGAGGATTCTCTCATCGGACCAAATAAAGTAGATATCTCATGCCTCTACCTAGTTTTATCCTTAAAAAGTTTGAGACCATCCAAGGATAAGCCCGTGGCCTCGGTGATAGACTCTTCAGTGACTAAAATCTCCATACCCCTCATTTTTACACATCCCCCATCCCAAGCATTACCAAATTCAGTATCAAGTTGAGGATCATTACCTTTAAGTCTCTTGATGTAGTTGGAGAGGCCACCTCTTCACAACAACCTCCACAAAGTGGCATCCCTCTTGATATGCAGGTAGGTAGACGACTGTTCGGACTTTGTCACTCCCCTTGCTTAACCCAGTACTTTGCTCAAGCCTGAGGCGTATAAGAATGAAATTGCAGACCCAAAATAAAAGGACTAAGCCCAATTTGGGGGATTAAAACCCCTTTTCCAAAAATAATTCACCTTCCCACGGGACTAGTCACTCGAACCCAAGAGGCTATCACACCAAGGCACGGGATGTCTTATCAGCATTAACCAAGTTTAATAAATAATTCCACTGTATAAGTTTTCCCTGTCAGATCACTGTTTCCGGCATATCATTGCCATGATTAGCTAATTTGTCAGCAGGTTTATTCCCGACTTTATAAACATGGTTAATCTCCACCTTTTCAAATGAAGCAAGCAAGAGCCTAGCCTCGGTGATGATGTTTTTAAGTTTCCAACCAGATTCCCCCTTATTCTTAAGGGCATTGACAACACATAGGCAGTCACCTTCTATTATCAGGGACTTAATATTCATAGAAACACAAAGCTCAATACCCCATAACATCGCCATAGCTTCGGCATAGTTGTTTGAATGATTACCCACAAGGCCAACATAGGCTTTAAAACACTCACCCAAACGATCTGAATTAGTCTCCCTCCCCCATCCCGCCCCTCCGAAGGTTCTTGCCAATCTATCGAAATTTAGTTTGAGACTACCCTTAGGCGGGCATCTCCATTTAACATTTTTTTTATTTGCTCCTCATATCTTTGCTATTATCCCATTTTGTGGGACTGATATTCAAACTATTCAGGATGGAGATTTCAAAAGCTAGACAGGGCTTTGTATATTTACTTTTGATGATCTGCGTGTTTTCTCTTAGAGTTTGACTGATTTTCCTAACAACCTTCTGAATACTAGAGCACTGGTTACGAAATGTCCGGTTATTTCTTTTGACCTAGATGCCCAAAAGAGTGTGAGGAAGAGCACATTTCTAGATTTCTTTGATGAGGTCATGATGGAAATTGAAAAACCACTTCTCCGAGAAATTAGAAACATCCCTAAGAAGGACCATCTACACTTAAAAAAATCTAGAACAACGGAAAAACCTTGGAAAGCAAAAATACATTCTAGGAAAAGATGATTGGTTGTTTCTTCTTGTTTGCACAGGCTACATTTGTTAATGAGAATCATACCTTTCTTCCTTAGTTTGTCCACTGTCAAAATTTTCTTCTAGACCACTTCCCAAAGAGAAGAAATTAATTTCAGGAGTAAGGTTTTTATTCCATATTTTATGCCAAAGTATACATTAACCTCAATTTGCTCAAATTTCAAAATATATCCAAACTTAACCTCATAGTTTCCCGAGAATCCATACCACGCCGAGATCGATCATCGCGACATTTTCTATGAGGGATGTGGCATTGCTTTAGTTCATTATTTAGGATTTCAAAAGGATATTGAGGACTTTTATAGTTCGGGAGAGGAGTCCATCTTCTCTATGTCCAATAATCACACACCAGCTCTCCATATTCATGCTTATAGAATTGAGTTAGGTTCATCCATGGTTCTTCTAGCTTTAGGGGATTATTTCTGATCCAAGGATCCTCCCAAAATTTGATTTTTGTACCATTCCGTAGATTCCATTTTGTGCCCTTAACCAGCAACTTCCTAGATTGAATAAGATTGTTCCAAAAATAGAGCCTTTTGGAAGTTCCTGATCCGAGAAGAAACCAAAAGTGCCACCAACATTTTGCAAATATTTCGCCTTTAAAATATCAATCTAGGTACCTTATTCTTTGTGCATTCTCCATCCAATTTTGGCTATTAGAGCTTGGTTCATTATCTACATTTTTTCCAGACCTAGACCTCCCTATCTTTAGGTCTAGTAAACTTATCCCAAGCTATCAATGGTATCCTAGACTTTACCTCGAACTGGAACATAAAAATATCTTTTAAATGCTCTCAATGGCTTTTCTGACTTTTGTGGGAATAATGAAAATTGAAATAGTGTAAAGGGCCACTCCCACAAAGAGCTTTGGAGAAGTCGGGCTTTTCCAGTCTGCGATAGCAAGAAGGATCCTTTCCAAGAAGCTAATTTCTTGTGGAATCTTTCAATAACTTTATTCCATCCTATGTCTTCCAGTTTACTCCCACAAAGTGGCATTCCCAAATAATTATCTCGGGAGAGGTTTTATGTTGCACTCCATGATATTGGCCAATCTGTTCTGTTGTTCATTGACATTGATGAAGAAGCAAAAACTCTTGCAGAAGTTCACTTTTGTCTTGAGACTTTCTCGAACTGCCTAGTGATGTCCTTGAATGAACGAGCTTCCTGAACAACAACCTGGCCAAGAAGAACCATATCATCCACAAATTGTTGGAGGCACAAGTTGTCCACTCCGTTAGCAACCTTAACACCTTCAAGTCTTCCTCCACTTTGGGATTTTGAGCACAATCTGCTCAAGGATTCGGCCACAATGATGATATAGAGGAAAGGGGAGAGCGGGTCCCCTTGCCTTAGACCCCTTTCCGCTTTGAAAAAGCCTTGAGGTTTTCCGTTAATGATGACCGAGAACATGGGGGAAGAGGTATAGGCTTGAATCATCTTGATAAAGTGGGGTCAAAGCCCAGTTTATGCAAAAGAAGGATCATAAAATTCCATGAGACCCGATCGTAGGATTTTTGCATGTCTAATTTGATGAGCATGGCCTCCCGATTGGATTTTTCTACCGAATGGATAGAGATGATGATGTTCAAAATTTGTCTACCCGAGACAAAAGCTCCTTGATTAGGAGAAACAAAGTTACTGAGAACCTCCCTCATTCGGAAAGCCAAAATTTTTGAAATAATTTTATACAAAGAGTTACAAAGACTGATGGGTCTGAATTCTCCTAGATCTTTGGCTCCCAGATTTTTAGGGATGAGAGCTATGAAAGTATGATTGACTTGCTTGAGCAAGCTACCAGATCTGAAAAAGTCTTGAACCGCCACAACCACCTCTTTCTTCACAATGTCCCAATAAAGTTGGAAGAAAAAAATAGGAAAGCCATCAGGTCTAGGGGTTTTATCCCCTTCCATTTCAGAGACAATGGCCTTGATCTCCTCCTCAGAAGGTATGGCAATAAGGTCTTTGTTATCCTCTAGACTGATGGCAGGATCAAAAAGATTTAGAGTCTCTGTGACAGATTCCATGGAGGGAAGTTGACCCTCAACAAACAACTGTTTGAAGAAGGAAATTATAGTATTCGAAATGTCATTCTCCTCCATAGCCACTTCTCCATCTTGTTTCATAATTTCTTGGATACGCCCTTTGTTAGCCTTAATAGTAGCTGAGATATGGAAGAACTTTGTATTTATATCTCCCTCTTTAAGCCAGTTAATCCGAGATTTCTGTTTCCAATAAATTTCTTCCTTACTGAGAATAGTGTGTAATTCAGACAAGAGAACTTTTTCCTTTTCTTTGTCTTCAGTACTCTAGACTCCTTCCATTATTTCTTCCATTTCTCTCAACTCCTCAGTTATTTTACTCTTTTGCATGAAGATATTGCCAAATGTATCTTTATTCCATTTTTGATCTTGGTCTTGACATTTTTTAGCTTTGCAAGTAACTTGAAACATACTATTACCTCTAGTTTCTATGTTCCACCATTCCTCAATCATTTTTTCAAGCTTTGGGGGTGGTCCACATCTTTCAAACCTAAAGGGTCTACCTTTAGTTTGCACCATTTCTCCAAAGCTGAGAAGGATCGGATTGTGGTCAAAACCAACTCGAGCTAAAGAAGAAAGAGAATAATGTTGCTCCGTATCCAATGATAATTAACCAGGAACCTATCAAGTCTAATCTGGATGAGATCTTCACCACTTCGTCTATTAGTCCAGGTGAAGGATATGGCACCACTTCTTTTTTCTAAGGGGATCAGGGGAGTATTGAAACCCCCTCCTATAACCTAATTTAAGTCATTAAACATCCTTTTGAAACGAGTCATATCCTCCAAAGCTCGTGTTTACCAATACTTGTGCTGGGGGTGTAGACATAAGAAATGATGAATTGTTTTTTCGAACTAAGAATGGTGAAGTAGGTGGCTATATGATGTTGACTTTTGAATAAAGGAAAACCTTCTCGCACATTCGCATTCTAAAGACAAAGCAAACATCTTGAGGTCCCCACAGATGATTGGCCTTGAAACCCAACCTCTTTCCAAAAAGATTTCTGAAATTCTTCCATCCTTGCTATATTCATCTTTGTTTCTGTAACATCATGATATTTGGTTTTTTGTTTTTCCTAAAATCTGAGAGAATCCTATGCTTACTAGGGTTGTTTAAACCCCTTATATTCCAAGAAAAAATAATCATTTAATAGGATTTGATTTTTGGCTTACCGCCAATGATCTTTGCTTACCTTCCATAACCTCATTCTTTCACACTTTTCCTTCTTTGACGGTCTTCGGAGAGGGTTTGTTTCCTCCCACATCTGCTTTGGAGGTGACCCCTCTCATCCTAGGAGTAGCTTTCCTTTTGGGTGATAGTTTTGGACTTTTCTTGGCCATCACCAGAGGTTAATAGGGGAGCTCATCACTTTTAAAACTTCAGACTCTACTTCCTTAGTGCTGTCTGAAGAAGTCTCAATCTCTTCCTCCTCATTATGGTTGTCTTCGATTTGAAAAAATTTAAAAAGGCTCAACAGGAGATGAGTCCTCCAATCCTTCCTTCTTATTTGATTCTGTAACTCTCTGTAAATCCTCCTCCACTGTAGGAATGTCCTCAAGATGAGGAACCAACAGATTAAACTTGTTGCTAATCTCCAAGGATACTTCCTCATATCTTTGAGCAAAGAAACTAGCCTCCAATGAGTCAGGCACCATGGATCCTATAATACTATCTCCCGTAGTGGTACATCTTCCACCATCCCGTTTTCTGTTTTTGTTTCTGGGTCTGCTATCCTCTGCTTGACAATCGTTCAATGCACCTCCCACCGCTGTGGAGATGACCATTTCGTTACCCGACTTGTTAATCAAAGGAGATTTATGAATCTGCACCCAAGTGGGAGCCAGTTTAGAGGGTCCACCCACCCCATGATCTAAAACTTCTTTTCCTTCGACTCCTCCCTAGGATTACCTTTCCTTTTGAGTAGAGCCTTGCAAACAACTTCCTCTTTGGATTTAGGACACATTTTGGAGTTGTGGCCCATTTTGAAACATGAGAAGCACATGAAAGGAGTTATCTCATAATCAATCTTTTGGACGTGAGCCCCCATTTAGAGTTTAGATTGATGTTTCGAGGTAGTTCTATCTTCGGAATCATGTTGGCACAAAAGCGAGCAAACGACAACCGTGACTTATCACTGATTATAGGGTCGATAATGACCAACAAACTAATAGCTTTAACAATTCACTTAATAATGTCACAATCCCAATATTCTAGCGGTAAACTTGGAAGCCTGCCCCAAATCGGGTATTCTTTAATGGTGTTTTCCAGTGGATTAAATCTCGATTGCCGTTTTTGGATAAGCACGAGTAGACGACCCATGAACCAAGGACCACAAGCAAGGATATTAATAAGATATTCATCCAAAGAGAGGGTAACCACAAAGAAGGAATTAACATAAGCTACAATGTCCATGGCTCCTTTAGGCGACCACTTTCGGCATGCCCATTTACGAACTCATCAATATTGGGTCTACTTCCGGTATTTTGGCAAGAATGGTGTTGCTCATGGAAGAGCAGACCCTCTTAGCCACCTTATCCGGGATATCCAACGAGATACCATTCGCTTGGCAAATGGGTTGAAGGTTAAAGGATGATACCTGCTCTAGTTTCCTTCTCGAGACCATCTTGGCCCATGTGACTGCGGGGCCCCTCGATAGCTCTCCCTTGTCTCTCTCGTGCCATAAATTCAACATCCTTCCTCCCATCGATCGATCTAGAGCCGGGTCCCCTGGAACCGGACTAACAACATTTTTCCACTCCTTAGAAGATTCAAAAACCACTCCCGCCACCAAAGACATTGCTCTGTAACCTATAAAATTGATTTTTGTTGGATTTGTAAATTTTAGGATTTTGTGATTATTTGAATGTTTTTGGATTTTGATTATTTGATTTTTTTGGGTTTTTGTCTCGGTAAAAGGGTGCATTGCTCGAACTCATGTTTAGATTATTGTAAACATTTCATTCCATTGATAGAATGGATTGTAGATGATAAAGTGATGAACTATTTTACTCCATTCTTGACTCCACACAACTAGTAAAATGCGAGGATCAACACCGAGAGCCAAGGACTGGGACAAAGGAGATAGTGATATGAAAATGAAGATGATGGATGCAAAGACACAAGGTGTAATAATGGTCCATTTGGGAAAAAGTGACTCGTCTCAGTCAAGATTTTTCGACCGATTCCAAAATTATAGCTCTCGACTTAACTTAGACTTGTAGGTGGCCTATTGATTGACAAGATCTTGTTGAAGGACTTTTGTCTCTCTTAACATGAACAACTAAATTGTTTCTTTGGTTTGATATGATTAAGCACTAGTGATTTAAATTTCTTGAAGGCTTTCATTTGTCTGATTTTTTTGAAATGACTCCCCACACCTTGCCCCATGCCACCAGTAAGTGGCAAGGGCTGAACACCGAAGACAAAACATAGGTAAGGATACCTTCCTCCTTTCCCAGTCTCACACTACTAGTAAGAAGTGTGAGCTCAACACCAAAGACTGCAAAGGATGAAAGGTGTAATAATTTACATTTTTTTGTATTTTTGATTGATTTTGCCTTGTTTTTGAATAATGCATGTTTGGGACAGAACGTTTGCCCCCAAATCTCAGCCTCATGCGGCTAGTAGGATGCATGGTTTTAACACCGTGATTGAGATGGGCAGACAAATGACCCAAGTAAAGAACTTTAGTGCATTTTGTTAAAGAGAGCTTGTTTGGAAGGAGGATTTTATATCAATAAGATTCTAGACAAAACCGTAGGTAAAAATATCCGAAATGGTAGAAACCATAATAGGGATGAGGTACACAATGCCTAATAGGAACAAGATTAACCTGTGTCTTATAGGTGAAGAGTGTGAAGATATGATGATGTTATGATTGAGATATTTGCCAATGGATGAAAAGTTTAAAAATGTTTTGAGATGAGTTGACCATGCAAGCAACCTCCCCTAGTGTGGAGAGTACCCGTGGATAAGTAGTTTTTGCTTCCACGTTTTTATTTTCATATAATATTTGGATGAAGTGTTGGCTATGGTAGATTTTTTTTTTTCTTTTTACGCTTTTTGATTTTGTGTTTTAGGGTTAGCAATGGACTCATTGTTTTGGAAGAGGTCCATGGTTATGTGAGTTGAATGGTCATGATTTACGAGACTTGGGTAGATGCGGTCTAAGGCAATTGTGTGGATCGATTTTTTCAATTAATAGGTGATTTGAGTGGTCCGATTTACGAGAATTGGACGAATGAAGTGTAATGTCCCCTTCCTAGCCTTTTCATAAGATTGTCAAAGTTAGCCTATTTAGTCATTCTTGTAAGCTAACGAGTTTGGTTAGGGAAGCGTGGTGATAGTTTATCAACATGGTTTGGTGGAGAATTGTGTTATGGTCTTTTCTCGGAGTATTTTTGATGTTATTTTCCCATACTATTTTTAGTAAGTCTTTTTCGGGTGTCCGGGAGATCAGTTGTCAACATTGTTATTTTTAGAACTGTAGGAGGGAGCGGTTAATATTGATATTTTGACATTTTATATGGTCCAGAATATCTATTTTAATTAACTTACATTATTTAAATATTATAAAGTTCTTTAATGAAAGGGGCCAAGGGAGACATAAGTAATGTTTAAAATGTTTTATTAAAATATGTCTAGATGGGAGACATAAGGAGGAAATAAATTAAATGAAACATTTTATCGCACATGGCTTGGTGAAGAGGGTCAAACTCCTTGGGAGAGTTATAAAAGCAAATTTGTGGAACTCATTTGACATGCTGGATATTGGATATTGATTTCTATAGGTTGGAGAAGACATTTCTTCTCAGGGTTTGTGAGGATGGAATCCCTTGCAAACAACATTCTCTATGCTATTGAAAGACACAATCTGGAGGATCCTTGGTGTTTTCATTCAAGAAACACAATTGAGCAGATTGGAATTCCTATTGTTTAGATATTATTGAAGATTCATTGAATATCAATTGGCGATCGTTGAAGCGAGGGTTTGAACATTATTGTTGCTTCTGTTTATGCTTCTTTGGGGTGGCCGTACCATTCCCCATGTTGGCCGTACACTTTTGGGAAACACTAGAGAATCTTGTTGCTGGTCGCTAGGGTTTTGGTGTCGTTCAAAGGCATTTTGAAGGCGTGTTGACTTGCTCACATCAATCTATATTGCTGCTATCCTTGCTGACTGGTGCCCAATTTGGATGCTCTCATTTGAAGATTTCTTCACCAGTTCAGTCTTTTTGTTTGCTGCGCTCTCTGGGTATGTTGGATTTGGATAATAGATGATATTTTATGAACTGGGTTGTAATTATTTTGATGAAAAACTGAGTATCTAAGCTGATATAAAAATCTGGAATTTTCGGCTGTGTATTCCCTATGTAATGTTCAGATTTTGAGTTGAAAATATTATTGCAATATCTTCTATTTTGCTGCATTATATTGTTGTATCAAACATTGCAAATATATCACAAAACATTCCTAAAAAAAAGCAAAGGCAAAACAGGGCTGCACATTACAGTGGTATCAGAGCAGTTTATTCTCCCATCCTGAAAGGTCTTGAGAAGGCAGTGTTATTACAGTGGATTGAATGAGTAATGCAGCCATATACTCATCCGTATAACTTGAGAAGAAACAGATCTAACGCAGTCCTTGAGAACCAATAAGAGTTAAATCCGATTGTAGGCTGTAATGTCCCTTTTTGGACATTAATTAATTATAAAATATTGAAAAACCTTTAATCCACTTTCCCTTGGATTAAAGGAAAATTAATCAATTTGTGCTCATACAATTAAAAATTAAAAATATTATTTATTTTGTGCAAGTCGAAAATTATAAAGGGGGAAAATCGATTTATTATGGGCCAATTAAATATCATTTGAGGTAAATCGATTTAATTAAGGCAAGATGAATTATTGAAAGGCAAGTCGATTTACTCTTGAAATTATTTAAATATTATTTATGGGCAAATCGATTTATGGGGCAAAAGTCGACTTCCATGTGGGCATTAATTAAATTAATTAATTCCTATTTTCTATTTATTTCAAATATTATTTTGGGAATTAACATTTGCATTGGAGTTTGACTTTCAAGCCATTTTAAAATTAAAAGCTCTCCTCTCTAGAAGATGGCGCCAAAAAGGAGAGAAAACATTGGAGATTGCACAAAGACAAATCTATAAAAGGAGATGAGGGCACCCCTTTTTGCATGTTGACAGTTTTTGGAAACTTATCTTCATGCTTGAAGAGGGATGTATGCCCACTCATGATCACAAAATAAAAGGTGTTTATTAACACCACCCAAGTGTGAAGTGTGTGTTAACCTTTCAAGCTATTTTGATAAGTTTCTTGCATATTATTATCATAGTTGAAAGACGCCTTGTTTTGGGAGATGATTTGCATGTTTATGGAGCTCTAAATGATGATTTTATGAAGTATATTTGCTGCTGGTTTTTCTATATCAAATCGACTTGTTTGGGGGTGATATTTGCATCATTTGAAGATCTTACTTGTGCCTAAAGCTTGCTGGTTATTTCTAGATTTATTGTTGCCCAAATCGACTTGGTTAAAGGTTTATGTGGTATGATTTCATGGTGTTTTGAATGAGCTTTCAAATTTGATTTACATCTGCATTTATTTCCAAGTATTGGTGCATGCTTTGATAGTGTTTTGGCCCATTTTAACTGCTGGAAATTATCTAAGTCAAATCGACTTGATTGGAGGAGTTAAATAATATTTTATGAGGGTTTATTGACAAGTTTCCGGGCTGTGCATGTTCAAAAATTTATTGTGCATTGTGAAGGTGAAATTCCAAGGGTTTGAAGGAGGTTTAAGGCTGGAATTTAATTATTTGAATTTTCTAACCCTAGTCGACTTGCACACAGATTTCCAGGGCTGTTTTGAAGTGGTATTTGTTGACGGAAAAATCAGATTTATAATTTGTTGGAAAGATCTAATTTTTAGCTTTCATTTGCAAGTGGTTTCATTGAAGTGTGAAGGGTATTGTGCAAGTTATAAATTATTGAAGTTCTGTTGGTTTTTCAGAATTTTTAATTAATATTCTACTACTGCAAATTATTATGGTTTATGAAGTGTCATCTCCAACTAGTTAGCCCATCTAAACCCACCGCCTTGGCTCACTCCAACCCCATTTGGGTTGTATTGAAACCGACATTGGGTTATTTGAGGTGATCCTAGAAGGGTTTGCTCTTCTAAGTTTACTCTGCAAGTAGAATTTTTTTAGATTTTAATTAATATCCCAAAAGGGGATATTACACAAGCATAGAAATGGGTGATAGAGATAGGGATAATAGGGGTAATGAGAATCCAAGTACTTGTGACATGCTTAATGATATGATGAGAGGGCAGTGAGAGTTTCAACAAGGGTTACAACAAACATTGGCACAAATGACAACCCTATTGACATGACATATGATAAGGAACAACAATAATAATGGCAACAATGGGGGAAACAACAACAATGTCAACAACGACAATATTGGGCATTCTGTGAACAACAAACCTGCTGGTCATCATACTAGGACAACTTCTTCTAGGCCTCTTATGCCTACCTTTCCACCTAGAGTGCAGCCCCAAGTTGGAAATGAACCCACCTTCGATATTTACAGGATGAGTTCTTACAAGATTGGAGGGATTCAGATCCAAAGATTCATGTAGAGATGTCCTTCAGAGACTACTGTGAGCTTAGAATGAAGCACATACCTCACAGGGGTGGAAGAGCACATAACCATGATTTACAGAGGAAAGTTGGGAAGCTCACAATTCCATTTTATGATGGCACAGGGAAGACCACTGCAAGGGCTTGGGTGCAGAAGTTAGACACTTATTTTCAGCTTAATCCTATGCCAGAAGATGAAGCCATCAAATATGTCGCTATTCACTTGGATGGGATTTCTCATGAGTGGTGGCATCATGGGATGATTACCATGGGACATGATCAAATTGATACATATGCAGAGTTCACAGAGAGGTTGATAGATAGATTTGATATGAAAGACCCTGAATTGCATTTTAAGGAGTTGGGTCAATGCAAACAGTGGGGCACCGTGGACCATTATGTTCCAAATTTCCAGAGACTTTCAGTGCTTGTTACAAATATATCAGAAAGGAGATTGGTTCTTTTTATATATGGAATTTCAGATCCCTTATGTGGTTGTATTAAGGGACTCAATCCAACTACTTTGTAGGAAGCGATTAAGAGGGCTAGGGATTTGAAGTCTTCTACTTCCAGAAGTAAATTCCATTCCAAATGATTTATGCATAAGAAAGATAAAGACAAGAAGCATTTTCAGCGTGATTCCCATCAGCCCAATAGGACTCAAATAGACTTGACAATGACCAACTTAATGACTTTAGCAGAGGCTCCTACAATAGAGTCTTTTAGATCTCTCTAAGCATCCATCCAACAAGTTAGCAATTCTCTGTTACCTCTAGTAAACACTTCATTCGTATAGCTCATCATATTTGTAAGAGGAGCTCTCTAATCATACCCTTCCATACTTGCGTTCGAGATCTTTTTTTTTTCTTTTCTTTCCTCACGAGGCTAGGAGGATTTCAGGTTACGATATCATTGTAGTGTCCCCAAATAGACATTTTTGACCTCAAATTGATTTTAGGGCAATCCCACAACCAAATGCAAACTTATAAAATTAATATAAAATTTTTACTAGGTAGATGTGAATTTTAATCTAAAAAAAGTGCGACTAGGGTAAAGTGGGAAACCTAATCAAATCAACATTTATAATAGAATGTTTTCATCCAAATCTGATCCTACTTATTTATAAGACCAAAATATGAAGAAACATACAGATTTCAGATGCAAATAAGGCTGAAATTAATTTATTTTGAAACCCCATTCTGTGGAAAATTATGGCAACTTCAAAAATTCATAACTTACTCAAAATGCTCTGATCCACATAAATGAATTATGCACGGACTCACAAAAATTGGGAGAATACAATGATGTTACCCATTCATACAAATGACCACCACAATTGCCCTAAACAACCAAAATACCTATTCGCCCTTAGGGTTTTTGGGCTGGAATTACAGCAGAAACTCAACCATCACCTTCGTCTTCAAACCCTTGGACCAAACCTGCACTTTTACCCAGTTCAACTGTTGGAAAATACTGAAAATTAAGGCTAACTCAATGATGCCCAATGGAATCCCTTGTGTAGAGAATCCTCACAAACTAGAGGAAGGATTTTCATCCTTCTTTAGGGTTCTTGGAGGGTTTTTGTCCTCAAGAGGAAAATACAAGCCAAATGGTTAACACACAAATTTGAAATTTGATAATAAACAAGTCATGCCTCTTCTAAGCAAGTTGACTTTCTTATATAGAGAAGATGGCCATACTAACCTTCTTAACACTCAATCAGATTTGTCCCTTCATTTAATATTTTTTCCACCCATTTTCTTCCTAGTGCAAGTCGAATTTTTCTAGAGTAGATAACTTTGGCTCATATGCTTTTGCCTTTTTCTTATTTATTTTTTAATTTACTAACAAATTATTATAATTATTTTTTTGGATTGTTAAATGTTTTGACTGGAGCTATGAACCGGAGGGTTGGTGGGGCCCCACCCTACAACAATGTCCTCAGACAAGATATTACAATTAAGACCAACACAAACCACCGCGGCCACTGAGCCCGCACCGACGATGCAATTTTCCACCACCACCATTTTTAGAGCCACCAGCCGCCGCCAACACCAATGCCAACGATGCAAATTCCGCCACCGTCAAGAACCACCAGCCAAAGCCACGAGCCGCATCCATCGGTGATGCAACACCCGCCACCACCGAACCACCGCAACCTACCGGTGATGCAACATCCGCCACCACTGGTAAACCATCCTGAAGGGATCACGCCCAGCGGAATTTGAACTGGGTGGATCCGGACACAACTGTCCGTCTTAACCGATCCACCCAAACCCCATTGGCTATACTAATAAATTATTATAAGTGCATATAATGTTTCTTTTTTTATTTTTTTATTTTGCACTTTATAATAAAATATTATAACTTAAGTCACCCTTATTTTCTTCCCTTAGCCGTTGGGTAGACAAAATAGGCTAAGGGTCTTCGATTGGGAAGGGGATATTACGGTAGTGATGAGTAAAATACATCAGAGGAGGAGCCGAAGAGTGATGGAACCATTGCCCAACTCTCGAGCATTCAAAGGGCAGTCATATTTAAGGTCAAGGTGACTTTACAGGGGCTGCGAATCATAGCTCGATTGATACGGAGTTCCACACATAACTTCATTGATGAGAAGTTTGTGGCTAGGAGAGGTCTAAAGACAAAAGAGCATGACGGTTTTAAGGTGATGATAGCTAATGGGTACAAACTTTCTTGCACTTAGAAGGTTGCAAATCTGAAAATTCAATTAGGTGAATATCAACTGATAGATGAATTCTATGTGGTTAATATAGGGGACATTGATATGGTATTGGGAATGCATTGGATGAAGTCTCTTGTGGAGTTCTCATTCAACCTTCAGAAGATGGAAATGAAGTTTGAGGCCAATGTGAAGAAGATAGTACTTAGAGGCCTATCAGATGGGGGGCCTAGAGTGGTATCCTTCAAAAGGATGGAGCGGCTAATCAGACATGAGCAGGTTGAGTGGGCGGCCAAGTGTCTTATCATGCCTACAGTTGCAGATCAGCAAAAGAATAATTACCATCTGAATATCCAGAAGTTAATATCGCAGCATAGTATGATATTTGGGAGCATTCCTCCTATTGTGCCACCAGATAGAGGGATTGAGCACATCATAGAGTTGGAGGAAGGTAATAAACCCATGATGCCTACTCCTTACCGACATCCAGAGAGACAAAGATGAAATAGAAAAAGCAATTAAGTTGTTAGAGATGGGGCACATAAGACCTAGCAAAAGTCCATTTGCATCAGTAGTTGTTTTGGTAAAAACAAAGACATGACTATGCGAATGTGCATTGATTACAAGGCCCTTAATAAGAAAACAATAAAAACAAGAACCCTATTCCTAGTATAGATGAGCTAATTGATGAGTTACATGGTGCTTGATATTTCTCCAAAATAGATTTGAGGTCAGGGTACCATCAGATTCGAATGAGGAAATAGGATATAAAGAAGACGACTTTCAAGTGCCATTATGGGCATTTTGAGTTCCTAGTGATGCCCTTTGGTTTGACAAATGCCCAAACCGCTTTTCAGAGTTGCACGAATCGGGTGTTCAGGAATCAGTTGAGAAAATGTGTTTTGATATTCTTTGATGACATCCTGATTTTTAGCAAAACCTGGGAAGAACACTTGCAACATCTTGAGGAGGTTTTGAGCATCTTGGAGAGTGAGTCTCTCTATGCAAAGGAGTCCAAATGTGACTTCGGTATGACAAAGATTTGTACCTTGGTCACATCATCAGTGCAGAGGGGGTAAGAGTTGATCCTGAGAAGATCAAGGCTATTGTTGACTGGCCTCCACCAACGAACCTCACTCAACTTAAAGGGTTCTTTGGTTTGTGTGGGTTTTATAGGAGGTTTGTTAAAGGTTTTTCTCGAGTGCAGCCCCACTTACAAATTTAACTAAGAAGGAGCATTCGAGTGGTCAGATTCAGCACAGAGGTGTTTTGAGCACTTCAAACAGGTGATGTCATCATGTCCAGTGTTAGCTATACCTGATTTCTCCAAAACTTTTGAGGTGGAGTGTGATGTATCATGAGAGGGGATTGGTGTTGGTTTGTTACAGGAGAAACACCCCATTGTATTTGAGAGTAGAAAATTGAGAGGTGTGGAGGAAAGCTATTATGTTTATGACAGAGAGATGTTGGCCATCATGCATGCCTTGGCCAAGTTTAGACCATACCTAGTTGGGGGTAAATTTATTATTAAAATTGACCACAATAGTATCAAATATTTCATGAACTAGAAGGACCTCAATGACAGGCAACAGAAGTGGGTAAGCAGATTACAGGCGTATGATTTTGACATTGTATATGTCAAGGGGAAAAAGAACGTAGTTGCTGATGCACTTTCTAGGAGGCCTCACTTATGTTCTCTAGTGGATATTTCTGATGGTTGGAGAGAATTAATTGCAGCAGAGTACGCTAAAGATTCTTGGGCAGCAAGGATTGTAGAGGGCACAATTCATGATGACAAGTATACAGTACTTAATGGGTTGATTTTTTATAAGGGTAGAATTTATTTGGTGTCTTCTTCTCAGTTTAAGGTGAAGTTATTGAGGATATTCCATGATGCACCTATGGCTGGTCATCCGGGGTTTTTCAAGACATACAAACAGATCCGGGAGAGATTCACTTGGAAAGGACTTAAAAATGAAGTCCTCAAGTTTGTCAGGGAGTGTCCTACTTGTCAAGCAAAATAAGAATGAGCATTCCTATCCAGCTTGACTACTTCAGCCCCTACCCATTCCTAATCAGAAATGGGAATCTATTTCTATGGATTTTATCACAGGGCTACCTGAGGTACAAGGTAAAGGTTGCATCTATGTGGTGGTTGACAGGTTAACTAAATTTGCACACTTCCTTTCCATTCCAAAGATTCATACAGCGGCGGAGGTAGCGGATTGGTTATTCCGAGAGATTTTCAGGTTACATGGGATGCTCAAGAATATTGTTAGTGATAGGGACAACACATTCCTAAGTATGTTTTGGCAGGAGCTCTTCAAATTGAGTGGGACTGAGATCACTCCCAACACTAGCTACCACCCATAGACAGACGGTCAAACAGAGATAGTGAACAAATGGGTGGAGGGGTATCTCAAGAATTATGTTTCTGGGCAGCAGAGAGCTTGGGTTAAATGGCTGCACCTTGGTGAGTATTGCTATAATAGTACATATCACATGTCTATCACGATGTCACCATTCATGGCTCTATATGGTTACGAGGCTCCCAACTTCATGGATCTACTTTTTGGGGACAACAAAGTGCCTAAGGCAAAGGACTTGCTACAAGAAAGTCAAGATATCATGAAGTCATTGAAGGAAAATTTGCAATAAGCACAAAATCGGCAGAAGTTGTATGTTGATCAGCAGTAGGGACAGAGTGCATTTTTGAGGTTGGGGACATGGTTTATCTGAGATTACAACCATACAAACAGTCTATTCTCAAGAAGAGTGGAGAGAAGCTCAAACCCATATTTTATGGTCTGTTCAAAGTATCGCGATGGGTTGGAAAGGTTTCTTATGAGCTTGATTTACCCGCTAGCAATAGGGTTCATAATGTATTTCATGTATCCAGACTCAAGAAAACAATCAGGCACAATGTGGTTCCCTCATCTGAGTTGCCACCATTGGATGAGGAGGGGAAGTTGATATTGATTCCAAAGGCCATCATAGACACCATAGAACAGACTCTTCGGAGGAGGGTCATCAAAGAATATTTGATCAAGTGGAAGAACTTACAAGTGGAGGATGCAACATGGACAAATGAGCAGATTTTGTAGTATCCAGAATTGAGATTGCTGGAGGACAAGCAATCTTGGGAAGGGCGGACTGTAATGTCCCCTTCCTAGCCTTTTCATGAGATTGTCAGAGTTAGCCTATTCAGTCGTTCCCGTAGGCTAACGGAGTGTGGTTAGGGAACTGTGGTGACAGTTTATCCAGCATGGTGTGGTGGAGAGTTGTGTTATGGCCTTTTCTGGAGTATTTTTGATGTTTTCTCCCATACTATTTTTAGTAAGTCTTTTTCGGGCGTTCGGGAGGTCAGTTGTCAGCATTGCTATTTTTAGAACTGTAGGTGGGAGCGGTTGATATTGATATTTCGACATTTTATATGGTCCAGAATATCTATTTTAAATAACGTAAAGTATTAAAGTTAAATTAAATATTTAACTTACGTTATTTAAATATTATAAAGTTCTTTAATGAAAGGGGCCAAGGGAGACATAAGTAATGTTTAAAATGTTTTATTAAAATATGTCTAGATGGGAGACATAAGGAGGAAATAAATTAAATGAAACATTTTATCCCACATGGCTTGGTGAAGAGGGTCGAACTCCTTGGGAGAGTTATAAAAGCAAATTTGTGGAGCTCATTTGACATGTTGGATATTGGATATTGATTTCTACAGGTTGGAGAAGACATTTCTTCTCAGGGTTTGTGAGGACGAAATCCCTTGCAAGCAACATTCTCTACGCTGTTGAAAGACATAGTCTGGAGGATTCTTGGTGTTTTCATTCAAGAAACACAGTTGAGCAGATTGGAATTCCTATTGTTTAGATATTATTGAAGATTCATTAAATATCAGTTGGTGATCGTTGGAGCGAGGGTTTGAAGATTATTGTTGCTGCTGTTTATGCTTCTTTGGGCTGGCCGTACCATTCCCCATGTTGGCCGTACACTTCTGGGAAACACTGGAGACTCTTGTTGCTGGTCGCTAGGGTTTTGGGTGTGGTTCAAAGGCATTTTGGAGGCGTCTAGACTTGCTCACATCAATCTATATTGCTGTTTCGTTATTGCTGCTGTCCTTGATGACTGGTGCCCAATTTTGACGCTCCCGTTTGAAGATTTCTTCACCAGTTCAGTCTTTTTGTTTGCTGCACTTTCTGGGTATGTTGGATTTGGATAATAGATGATATTTTATGAACTGGGTTGTAATTATTTTGATGAAAAACTGAGTACTTAAGCTGATATAAAAATCTGGAATTTTCAGCTGTGTATTTCCTATGCAATGTTCAGCTTTTGAATTGGAAATATTATTGCAATATCTTCTATTTTTCTGCATTATTTGTTGTATCGAAGATTGCAAGTATTTCACAAAACATTTCTCAAAAAAAAAAAAAAGTCAAAACAGGGCCGAACATTACAAGACTTGGGTGGACGAGGTCCAAATCAATAGTAGAGAGATTTTCAATAAATCTATGATTTGACGGGTCCTGATTTACGAGACTTGGGTGGACGAGGTCCAAGTCAGCGGAGGAGATAAATAAGATAGGATAAATTTATTATTTTCCAACGAATCACCACAAAAGTAGGTCAAAGGGATTGCAGGACAACGAGCAGCGATACAAAGTGGGAAAACCAAAGAGTTCGAGAAAGACAAGTACAAAAGCCGAAGAGGTGGCCAACCGGAAGGAGAAATCACACGCACCCGAGTGGGGGTGGAAATACAAGTGAGAGGAAGAAAGGGGGAAAGATGACCAAGGAGAATAAAAAGGAAAGCCCATTAAGGAATCGTAACATCCGAGGCCGATGGAAAAAGCTAACGATAGAATACCGACATGCCAAAGAGAGTTTGCGTACTATGTCGCTTGTCTGGACACATCACTATCCCTCTAATGCCGGTGGATTTAGTACATTTCGAGGCCGCACTCCAGTACGGGCATGCCCGTGATGGTTCGATGAACCATGAATGGTTTCCTAGGCCAAACCAATATGGAGAAAGAAGCGGGGTCGAGTGTCATTAGGGCGCTTAGTGCTGTTTTCGAATGTAAAGCGTGAAGAAGGAAGAGATCTGCTAGGTAGAGTCCGGTCCAGGATGCGGCACCAAGAGGGTGCTCATGAAGCTTCAAAGCCTCTTGTAAGTATAAAGCCAGGCACCTATGATCCTCAAACTTGAAGTCAGAAAGATCCTGCATCCTCCTAATTAAAAACTGGAACCTCCCTCTGATCTCGTAGAAAATGGGGCAACGAAAGATGAAGTGTGTTTCCGTCTCGGTCTCTTGGAAACTACACAACTGACAAATCTTGTTCCAACAATCAAGGTGGTGATTCGTCTCACAACAAAGTCTATGAGAACCAACCCTGAACCGACCGAGGGGATGCAAAGGGCGTGCATCCGGTGTTGAAGGGTGTACTGAGAACGGATAATGAGACCATCTCTCAACTCCAAAATATGCTCAGTGTAAAAGGCCATCTTGGGATGTAAAACCCCGAGGATTTACCCAAGTGGTACGGATGAACTGCATGTAAATATCCTCTTTGATGATCATGTTCATCTCTTGTTTAGTAGGCAGAAGGTGGCTCGGTGCATCCAAGGAGTACCGAAAAGGTGGAAGATGGTCCATCTGAATACCAATTGCCCCAAGAGTTCGGAGACCTCAAAGCATACCAACTACGACGCCGACATGGGGAGTCTGAAAGAGCAATAGCCTTTGATGAACAATATGCCAAGTACGGGTACCTGTCCCGCCCCTTGGCAGTGTCCGCAAAGCCCCGAATGCGGTGCAAGAAAGAAACCAAGTCAAATATGGTCTCCAATCTGAAAGGATGGGCTCCAAACTCCGCCAAAATAATGTGTTGGGGTACAATTTGCTTACACCTGATGAAGTGGCGAAGGAGAAGTGTTTGGACCCTCTCGACGGAGGCCCAGTCAATACCTAGCAAAGAGGGTCCCCAAGCAATAGAACCGTAGAGAACCGTGGGTTTGATGAGGGAGTCCATGAGGGACATTTTGGAGGAGATGTCCTGAAAGTGATGGCAGAAGCACTGTCTCTCAAGAAGAACTAAGGACCCATAGCCCTTATTGACTCAAGGTTGGAGGGTCTGTCTCAAACTGAAACGAGGGCTAGAGAACAGAATCCCCAAGTAGGTATAAGAGCTGGTGATCTCAATCTCCTTGTCCGTGAAGAAGAAGTGGAGATCTGAGATCTTCAAACCATCAAGACCATAACCTTGGTTTTACCCAGGTTAACCGTCAAATCGTCGAAGATCACAAAACAAGGCTAAGGCATCTAGTTGTCTCTATAAGCCCTTAGGAGAAGAAGCTAAGAGAACCACATCATCTGCAAATGAAATAATGGATATCAAAACCTGGTGTAGAAGGCACCCATCACTGTCCTAAATATGCTCATGGAGAAAATACTCTAGCTCTTCATTGTATATCCCAAACAGAGCTAGGGATAGTGGACACGCCTACTTTATCCCAATGGTACTCGATGAACTCTGAAACTTCCTGGGAGTAGCGGAGGCGGCTCAAAACATGCAGCACAGTGCACGATGAATGTGAGAAGGTCTCGAAAATGCCAATGTCACGGAGCCTCTGAAAATGTGCATCACGTGGAACCGAGTCAAAAGGTTTTATGAAAATCAACAAAGCAACAATAGACCTTCGATGAGTGATGATGTGCCTCCTCAATGATGACCCGGAGAGTGAAGATAGAAATATTTTCAATGTATAAGGATTGATTATTCATGATGTTTGGTTTCAAAAGGTCACGAGGACCAAATGAGAGGATTGGATTGTTTGATGTTAGATTTGGGATTAAATCTTGAAATTGGTTTATGTTGATACCTTTAGGAACACATACATCATGGAGTGCATGTGTAAGAACGTCTTGAAACATAGGGGACGTTTTGGTCAAATCCATTCGAAAGATTTGCGTAAATGTCTTTTCTAATGGTTTGATAATGTCATAGGAATTAGACGAAGATTGCGTATTGGACGACTGTTGTGGAACAACAAACTTAAGAGTGGAAACTTGAGATATCGTGGACGATGTCCAAACTGTTTCTTGGAGCATTCTTTATAGCATAGATAGGAGTGTTAGGTGTAGGATCTAGCGATGAAATTATAGGATCAAGCTCAACATTGTTCGATGATTGGCCCTTATCTTTAGATTTTTCGTTTGCACCATGAGTTGAAAAGGAGTCCTAAATTACTTCCATTCTTCATTTGGCATGGTTTTATTAGAAGTGTCTTCGACTTCAATGTCTCCATTGTCAAGTAAATCTTGGATGTAATGATGTAGTTTTAAACAACGATCCGTAGGATGACCGCTAATGCGGTGGTATTCACAATATTCCGATTCGTTGTACCATGTAGGTTTTGGTTTCCCTTTTGTGAAGGGTATTGTTAGTGGATAGGTGACCATGTTAGCGTCTTCTAATTGATGGAGGACACTAGAAAGACTTTCTCCAAGAGGTGTAAATTGTCATCTTTTGATTTCACATGGAGTAGTTTCTTGACTAGGGAGTATGATTGTTTGTTTACTTGATTCACTTGATTGATGATTTAAAGGATTTGTGATGAGACCTTTTGCAATAAGAGATTTCTCAATTTTAGTTCCTTTTTTGATTACTTCTTCAAAGTTGTTTAGATAATGCATTTGCATTTGGAATGATAGCTCCGAATGAAAATTTGTGATGCAAAGGCTTATCAACTGTTTTTCAGGTATTAAACAATGAAACCAGTTTGTGATCTTTGCCATCGTCGAAGGAAGGAGGTGAATGTTTCATTGTTTTTTTGGTTTGTGTTGCAAAGGTATGTCATGGTGAGTTTTGTTGATATCTCACGAAGTTTTTCTAGAAAAACATCATTTGATGCGTTGCGTGTGTTCACCATCGTTTAGTGAAAGTAGTGTTGGATTTGATCGAGAGGATAAAAGCGTGTTGCAGATCGAATTGATGGATATTTTGATTTTGATTCGATTTGGGATTGATTTTAAAGTCTGTTAGGACTAATTGAATGAAATATTTGCTTAGATTTGGGATTGATTTTAAAGTCTGTTAGGACTAATTGAATGAAATATTTGCTTAAATTTGGATAAAGTGAATACCTAAATAATAAGACTTTTAATTTGATTTGGATTACTTAATATGTGAATATCCAACATATAACGGTTTTGATTTAGGTTTTTGGCTTAGGAATTGCTTAAACTTGAATAAAGTGAACATTCAATGTATAAGACTCTTGATTTAGTTCAATTTGAAAGTGGTTTAATACGTGAATAATGCAAAAGGTTTTTTATTTGCTTAACACGTGAATAAAGTGAACATTCAACATATAAGGTTTGGATGTTGGTTTGATTTGCTTAATAAGTGAATATTCAACCTATAAGGCTTGGATTTGATTCATGATTTGATTACTTACGAATTGCCTATAATTGAATAAAGTGATTGGATTTGATTTGATGTGGTTTAATATATGAATAAAGTGAATATTCAGTGTATAAAGGATTTGATTCGATCGGATGTGCTTAAACAATGGATAAAGTGAATATCCAATGAAAAAGCTTAAATCATGATGTGATTGGATTTTGCTTAAGTCTAGGATTTTTGGTAAAATCAAAGACTAAGACTAATAATGATTTGGATTTGAGTTGATAAGTTTATGGAATGAAATGGAATTAGTTAGCCCTAATTTTTCAAGCTTCCTAAGGGTTAGGGAGAATTTTCACTCACCAAAGTGCCTAAACGAGTACTCATGCTAGAAAATTGCTTTCCTAGCTACAAATTATACCCCTCAATCAATTAAGAATAGGCCGTCACCATGGGCTACTTATGGTTTCCTCACGAGTATTACTAGTCAAGTGGGTTGTGGGGCACTACCTGTTTTGTTGGTCGGTTCCCTCAAGGTGCCAACTACTTTGGGGTTCTGTGGTACTCATAATGAGTTTTAGGGATATGCCCAAGCACTTCCCACAATTAAAGCGAACGGGTTTTAACCCTTATCCGAACCTGCAATGACAATGTGTTTTTAGATTATTTTAACAAATTTTAATAATTTGTAAATGTCTTTGCCAAGGAAAATCTGTAAGCACAATATTAGTAGTTTGTTTGTTTGATATTGTTGATGAAATTTTCCAACTTCGCAATGGTCCTACACACAAATGATTAGTAATTTTTTCTGCAAAGAAAACACGATGTAAAACAATGAAACAAATTTCACCGTTTCTAATTCTCAAGATCACCCAAGAGGGTGCGAGAGAAGAGCATACGCAGATTGGTTTGATTAGATTAGATTAGATAAAGATTGAAAGAAAAACAAGCGTTTAGATGTTTTATTTATGAAAATCAGAGGAAAAGGTTGAAAAACAGTGCTTAGACAACAATAAAAAATGAGCTAACACGTTGGACAGTTATAAAAATAACAAAAAGAAAAATACAGAATGCTAGCGCATGTAATTAGGTGCACTAGCGTGAGTGTTAACAGAGCGCACTCAATTAGGTACATTAGCGTGATTGTTAACGGTAGCGCACCCAAGTAGGTGTGCTACACGACGAAGTTTGACAAAGAGCGCACTCAAGTAGGTGCCCTAGCGTGAAGGCGTTATGGTAGCGCACTCAAGTAGGTGCTCTTGTGTGAGGGCCGACTGCAGCGCACTCAAGGATGTGGCTAGCGTGAAGGCTGATGGTAGCGCACTCAAGTAGGTGCGCTAGCATGAAGGTTAATGGTAGTGCACTCAAGTAGGTATGCTAGCGTGATAAAGACTTTTTCAAAACTAGTTACGGTAGCGTGTGTTCATCATTACGTGTAGCACACTTCAAGGGTTACGGTAGTGTGCATACCTGCTACAAAGAGCGCAGAAACCTGTAGATACACAAAGAATGAAGAAAAAAACAGCAAAATGATTGTTTTTGGTATTTTCTCTTAGTTTACCCCACCAAATACCCTGAAACTTTAACAGTAAGTCAAACAAAACAAATAATATAAAAACAAACTTAGATTGGCAAGAAACAAACTAAAAATGATAAAGAATGCGTGGGTGGTCCCACCGGGTGTGCCAAAATGTGTACAAGGAAAACCGAAACAAATGAAAGAAAACAATAATAATAATCCAATGCAAAACTTTCTTCAAGTTCTCTTGCAACTTTAGATGAGACAAACTGAAGTGTGGAATGGAGTACCACACTTGTTGGATCTCTTTGAATGATTTGATTATGGATGCTCCAAACTTGGTTCCAAATGGAAGAAGGATGTGCTATGAGCAATGGATGATCAAATGGGCAGCCTCACAACGTCTAGATTCCAATGGCAAATTGACATAATGATCTGCGCAAATGCCTAAAGTTTCCAAGAGATGAATAGTGATGGATTGAGCCTCATATTTATAGATGAAGGAGAGGCCATGGATTGTGGATCAAGCTTTGAATGAGTTGTAGGTGAATGAATGCATTTTCCTGATTTAGCAAGTTGATTTGGTCTGTGCAGTTGGCTATTTTGAATAAGAATTAAAGGGGCAATGAATATTTAGTTGGCTTTTGATTTTATTCCAAAAGGTGGTTGTACGTGAATATTTTGCTTCCACCTTTGTAGGGTTCTAGAACTTGAGTGGAGTGAGCTAGTTCAACTTGAGTGAGCTGGAGATGAGTGAATAATTAGCTATTATTTATTTAAATAGCTAATTAAATTAGCCAAGGGGTGTGAGTGTATGCTTTATGCATGATATAATTAATTAAATTAATTCTAAAGTGATGTGGGTGAATTCTAATGGAATGTGAGAGGGTAGTGGTCTAGAATGCATTCTAGAATTGATTTGGCACATTGTGCAAGTGATAGGGATGACTAGGAATAGGTATGTATTTTTAGGGTGTCTACAATACTTGGTTAATGAAATGTTGGATTTTGTTATTATTTTCCACGGCAAAAGTGTCCACTCATCTACACTAGTAATGGTTGAAATGGAGGATGTGATATGATCTCATAAACAAAAAATAGATTTGACATTTGTGTTTGTGTTTGCGACTTGTCGACATTGTTGTGAGTGTCAAAGGTGATCAAACAAGCCAAGGAGCATCCCCAAAGTTTGAACACCTCATAAACAACATATTTGGGAGGATTCAATTATTTGTCGGGATAGATGGTGAAATCATCGGTTTAAGCCGGTGGCGGTTTCAAAATTGCCAGTTTACATTGACTAGTGGTTTAGGAATTGTTGGTTTGCACAAACTAGTGTTTTTTTCTCGGTTGATATATAAAATTGTAGTAATGGCCTAGAACAAAAAATTATCACTTGTTGAGATTTTTCCAAGGAACTTTGGAATGTTTATAGGCCTTGCAAGTTGTCAGAGAGATCTGAATTCATTTAGTTAAGGGAGTTTTTAGCTATAAACAAGCATAGAGTGAGAAACTTTGGACAATGAGAGTTCAACTTGGAGCTTGCTATGGAAGAGTGTCCAATATAGAATAGGGTAGAGATTATTTTTAGTCCATCTCGGGATTGTAAACTATTTCTTTCATCTTCATGTTATTGTAATTCACTAATGCAAGTGTGTTTGGTGAGCATATAGTCATTTTCAATGCTTCATATTAGTATGAGGTTGGTGTAGATGGTGTCCGTAGCTAAGTAGGGTATATATAAAAGGTAAGTGTTAATAATAGATCATCATATTGCAAATTTTGTTCTTATTGTTAGGTTGTGGAGGTTTCTCCCTTGAAGTGTCTTGTCACATGCTTCTCTTATTTCCATCATATTGTGTTCTATTGTTGTGATTATACTTCAATGATATACTATGTTTATTACAAGTGGTGCAGATCTCTAAATGAAGTCATATATGCAACAAAGACTGGATTTTTTTCATTTCAAGTCCGAGTGTGTGTTGAAGAGTTACATTTGATAAAGTGAGTCTAGTCTAGGGTGTTGGAAGACATTCAAATTTATGCCAAAAATATGAATCAGCCTCTTGTAGTGAACGTGGAGTACTTAGGGCATACAATATCGCATGACAAAGTGTCAAGGTTGGCCATAAAAATATAGTAGTAGAATCTCTTCTCGACAAGAGACAAAGGCAATAGAGACAAATGACATGGTTGGAATGGTAACACTACATTCAAACATGGAAACTCACTTAACAAATTCAAAGGCCTTGTCATATTGATGCATAAGCATTCTTGTCGACAAGCAATCTTGCATAAACAAAAAAATCGTTGCTTGTGTGTTTGTAACTTGCCGACATCATTGTGCATGTTAAAGGTTATCCAACGGGCCAAGGAGCATCCTCAAAGCTTCGATACCTTATAAGCAACATTTTTAGGATTTTTCAAACATCTATCATGATCAAATTGAACGATTTTGTAATAGATGGTGCAATCATCAATTTATGTTGGTGAAACCTTTGGTTTGCATTAACAAGTAGTTTGAAATCGTTGCTTTGCAGAAATCAGTATTTTTTCCCACTCAAAACATAAAATCCCAATAATGGCCTAGAGAAGGAATTTATTAGTTGCTAAGTAGTTTCCAAGGTGCTTTGAAATGTGAAGAGGCCTCTTAAGTTATCGAGAGATATCAAAATTCTTTCATATGGAGTATTTTAGTTGGAAACAAAGGAGAAAAGAAAGGGGGACATGGAGAGTTCAACTAGGAACTTATTTTGGAAGACTATCTATTCCGTAACAAGGATGAGACCATGGTACCATGTTCTTACAAACTTAGTGAAAATTTGGTTTGAACCGTACTTTTAGTCCGACCAAACTTACCGAACAAGTTTAGTTGAACATTAATTTTCTTTTTAATTAAAAAAATAAAGCATTTATATTAAAAGAACTTCAACTCAAAACAAAACGAAACAAGAAACACTAATATGTAAGCACCCAAATGAAAAACTCCGTAGATAATATATTTATTTATTATTATGTGTATTTGGTTTTTTTTTTTCAAATATCATCATATATGTATAGCATTTATTATTTATATACATTTTATATTTGTAAATTTTCTAAACCGAATTGAGTCGAGCCAAACTTTTGAATTTTTTTGAAATTCCAAACTTTTTTCCCCTTTTGAACTATCCGAACTTTTCGAACATGGTAACTATGGTAGGGACTGTATCAAGTCCATCTTGGGATTGTTTACCATGTCCGTAATCTTCATGTTATTGTAATTGAGTAATGTAAGTGTGTTTTGCCTGCTTATAATAATTTGTAATGCTTCAAATTGGTAATAGGGTCGGTCTAGATAGTCTCCATAGCATAAGTAGGTTATATGAGTAGATAGGGTTAGTAGTAGATCATCATATTATGAATTCTCTTCTTATTGTAATGTTGTGGAGGTTTCCCCCTGAAGTGGCTTGGTCATATGCTTATCTTATTTCCATCATATTATGTTCTATTGTTGTGATTGTACTTCAGTGATATAGTAAGTTCATGACATTCATCATCTGTGAGTGAAGTCATATATGTAATAAAGACCAAATTTTTGGATTTCAAGTCTGAGTGTGTGTTCAAGCGTTCAATTTGAGAAGGTTAATCTAGGATGCAGAGAAAGGGTGTCATTCATTTTGTTCCCGTCTTACCGACTTACATAATTTGGTATTAGGAAGGTCTACATCTTGCTTGACTGAGTTTGTGAGGCTCTAGTGGGTTTGTTGCAGGTGTGAGATAGGTCTTGCAATTGTTGTGCACAATGAGGAGAAAAATTGCACACAGAGGAGTTCCCTTGGAAAAGGAGGAAGAGCACAAAGCATTGTAGACTTGGTAAAGATGTTGAGAGGAATTCAAGCTAGATTGGATTTTATAGAGACTACACAATGAAGAGGAGTCAGAGCAAACATGAGTGAAGATGAAGAAGAAACACATAAGGTTCATATCAAAGGGATAGGTAATGAACTAGAAGATATATTCTCAAGGCCATTGACAAGATGGGAGCATGATGAGGTTGCACATCCCTAGTTAAGCGAGGGATTTTGTGTCATGAGGATTTGTCTAGCGTCCCCTTTTCCAAGCTAGTTCGATTTGGAGACTTTGAGCCCATTCCACTTCCCGTGGGCAAGAAGGAAATGAACAAGGGAAGTAATTTTCATGTTTTTCAATTATTTTCGTGAGCATTGCATTCTTCTTTAATAGTTTTCTACATAAAGTTAGGTCGGCTGGGTTAAGAAGGTGAAAAGCCAAAGAAAAAATAAAAGAAAAGTATCCATTATGAGGTCAGTCCTAATTGGAAGCTTTCTAATCAGATCTTCAAATCATTTACTCACCCCATAAGTTATAATCAGATCTTCACATCTTCATATCCTTTTCACAATTCGCGGTTTAAATGTCAGACTTCATTAACTCATTCAACTTACACTTTTACATAATCTGTAGTTGTTATAATTCAGATATAATTCATAATCAAACAATTTCAATTTATTTCAATGATCACTTAAGCACGAATCTATTATAACATCTCTTCCCTTTCTATAATCAAAGGTCAAATACAATTTTAAAATTTGTTCACAATGTATTCAAAAGTACTACATAAATTTGCCACATGGACTCAAGAAATACAATATGGTCAGGTTCTTCTTTGCAAGCACTAAATATGCCATGGATCAAAACTACAATTAATGAATTGAGGTTCCATGTCTCATATATCCAGTCAAGTACAGTTCGTGTTGTGGCCTTTGAGGGCAGTCATGGTCATACTATAAGAACGATGTTATTCTACAATCCATACAGTGATTGCTTACCACCCCAACCATTGACTCAAACTACATGGACACATCAAGGAGCCAAGACAATTCACCAGACATTGCACATCAAAAAGACCACGTCACAAATGATAAATGCGACACTACAAATAAATACATATACAACAATTTGTTTACAACACACATTCAAGGGGTTAGTTCGTCTTGCCACCAGAATGAAACAACTATGAGATTCTTCTCGCAAGTGCGAAGGGCTCGTGTCTTTGTACAAAGTACCATACCGTCAGCTCTTGACAATTATAAGGGAGAGACTTGTGTCAAATGCGAGTCCCTCTCTTATCGCAAGAAACTGGTTGTATGACAACTTCGATCTTTGGAAGTCGAAATCTTTGCATTTTCTCATGAATACTGAAAATAGAACTTTGTAATTAGAATATTCTTTAAATAAAATTTAATATAGAAGTGAGAATACATTATTTGTGCAATGCAATTCAATATTTCATATAATGGCTAATATCACAAGTGATTATTCATAACTGAATAAATAAAACACTTCACTCATTATAGCTACTGAATAAGCACATGAATGAAATCTGACACAGTTTTAATCACCATTTGTTTCCCATTTTAATCACCATGTTCCTATTTCTAAGCCTGCCACAATTCTTATTAGGAAATCATAACAAGACAGCCAGTATGTTATCAGATTTTCCAAATCGATGATAAATCACATATCAATAAAGATAATTCAATCCAATCAAATGAAAGGAAGATTTGGATACCATTATAGGTGCCACAACTATTGGTCTATAGCATAGTTGGAATACTCGCCTATAACTCGCCGAGTTATTAAAAACTCGCCAAAAACCATGCAAACTCACCATAAAACTTGCCAAAAAGGTTAAAAAAAAATCGCCGAGTTTTGGCGAGTATTCCCGAGTATTCGCCGAGTTTTGGCGAGTATTCCTGAGTACGAGCAAATTTATGTTTTTTAAAGAAATTTGAGTATTTTTTAAGTTGCCGAGTATTCCCAAGTATTGGCCGAATATTGGTGAGTTTTTGCCGAGTTTTTTTTTTGGGGGTCTGCTGAGTATTTGCCAAATGCGAGTATTCCAACTATGGTCTATAGTCTTTCAAAAGAATCATGACAAGAAAATTCCATAAATCAAGTAAACCAAGTCATATTGTTACATGATCATAGCTATAAGACAATCAGATTTACAAAAAGAAATACATATCAATCTCACATTACTATCTCAAAACATCATCGATTGCCCTACTTTTCCTAGAAGCAAGTTCAGGGCTTTTGGAAAAATAATTTGTATATGGAAAAATACAACTTTTTGACAGTAACGAGTAGACAAAAACTCTCCTCTATTATGAGGGGAAGTTCTCTTTATTGAAAACAAGAGAAATGATGAAATGAAATATATACAATATGTACAAAATATTGTATTGTGGAGTTTTGCATTAAACTCGGAAGAAATATGAAGTGTAAAGGGAGAGAGAGAATGGAAGGAGATTAAAATGTCCCTCTTCCTAGACTAATAGCATTGAAGACCTTTAGCCTATTTGGTCTACCCGATGGCTAAAGGATGAATCCAGGGTGACTTAAGTCACAATAAATTAGTATTAAGTGCCTAAAAAAAAAAAAAAAAATTATTAAAGCACTTATATTAATTTATTTGGCTTAATAAAAGGATGCACTTATAAATAAAAGTTGTAATCTCTAGAAAGGTGCATAGGGGCAAATAGTGTGTTACAAAGGTCTAATATTATGTTTGTATCCTTCCTAGGAGATTGGCGACTTGCCTAGAGAAAGGATATTGGCAATTTGGGAAGTATAAGGCCCATGTTAATTTTGTATCCTCCCTATGAGGAAAATACGACTAGAATAGATGGGAAACTAGGGGCTTATGCTTAGAAATAATCACTGTTTGCTGATTGGTGATGTTGGAGGTTCCTTTTGGGTCATTTTTCCTTTATAAAGGAGAGGTCGACTTAGAAGAAGGCATCTCATACTCATTCTACAAAATTCTGAATTTATCTTAAGCTTGGTGCTTTTGTATAAAAATACTCTAGAGGACGAAAACCCTCTTAGAGAATGTGAGGGATTTCCACCCAGGAAATTCTATTGTGCTTGCAAGGGAATTTTCAGTTACTTCTAGCAGTAGTTGATGAGTTTTTGCAACAAGGGTTTGAAGAATAAATTGCAGCAGTAGTGTGATCATTATCCCAGGTGGAGCGACCCATATTGTAGCTGATTTGTGATGAATGCAAGACATTCCAGGTCTGCTTTGTATTGCCACTTGCTAATCTGATTTTTGTGACTAAAAGCAGCCAGTTTCTTATAATTTTGGGGGTTTATAAATGTTATTTTCAGTCATGTACAAGGCTGACTGTCTGCAGATCATTTATTAATTATTTCCAGCTTTGTGGTGTCTTAAAATCTGAGTTTTCTTCATACTTTGGCCACTAAAATTGTAGAGATCAGGTTAGAGTAAGCACAGATCTGTTTGTGTGCTTTTTGGAGGGGTTTCATATTCAAATCCTAGTCGCCATTGAGGAATATTTATTGCAGCAGTGTAATCTGATCTTTGTATGGTCATGTATACCATTCTAAGGGCTGATTTGGGGTCTAAAAATCTGCATATCATAACTGAGTTGAAAGTTAAATAGTATTCACCATGTTGCATGAGTCTTCCTAGTCGCTTTTCCTTACATGATATCTGATCTGCTGTAATAAAATTCTGTGATACCTTTATTGAGTTGCCTCTTGTTAAGGGAAATTCATAAAAATCCACCTTAGGTATAGATTGTCCCAACTGGGGACAATACAGAGATGCACACATGAATTTAAATGCATATTTTACCCTCCTATGTAGGAGAGTAAATCATTATAATATTTACAATTTAACATTGTTGCATTCAATGAAGGAAAGAAAGAAAGACATGCATTTAATATAAGAATAAACAATATCACTAAAGATATTTTTGAGACACAAAGTTATGGAAAATATCCGTGTATTTTTGTTGGACATGAACACAAGTTCTCGTTGCTTTTTCTTTTGAGAAATTTTTTGGACAGCATGCAAAATCCTTTTTACAATAGTTACTTCTTATATTAATAATAAGATAATGTAATTCCTTGATTGACTTCACATCCTTCTCATATCTTTTATATTTTACTTTCTAAAAAGTAAAATATTACAAAAAGAAGAAGATAGTTTATGGTAGGATCTATTTACAAAAAGTAACGTACAATTAAAACAAATTATACGAGGCCCTATCTAAAAACAAACCATCATTTTGAGGCTTCTTTGGATCGACATGTTCTTTAGCCATGCTTTTCTTTTTCTTTTTTGCCTTCTTGGTTCTCACGTATATCCGGAACCCGATGAGAGTACCCACAATGACCACCTCATGAGGGACCATTATATAATTACAACAAACAATCCTAATGTCTACTTGGATGTTGTGGATCCCCCAATAAGCTAAAATTATGCCTAGCTTTGGGGCTTTACCCCTTAACACTCCGTTGGGGATACCGCTTTAAGACACCCATCTTAGAGCGGTAGCCCCCAACGGGATCGAGGTGGAGCCCTTGAAGCCAAGAACAATTTCAACATCATAAAGCTTTTGGGATACCATGATGAAATCTGATTTCACTTTTTGGTCATGCTTTGCAGGACACACGTTCATTTATGTGGAGGAACGTTCTCATTGGACATGTTGACATGCCTTTTGTTTTTTCTTCCTTTGCTTTGCTCAAGGATTTGGCATGTTAGGTGTGTGAAGCATGTCCAACAGTCTCTTTATGCATTTTGCAGTAAACCTCATATGAGGTCATGCCTTTCATGCCCTTGTTTCTTGCATTGCATGCAACACACTTTCTCTTCCCCACATGAACTTTCAATCGAGCCTTCAATTCACACCTTTGGTGCCTTAAGTGCTAGCGCGTTAGGTGTGTCTTTGTTTCCTATCTCACACTTATATATGAGCTCCATCAACATTCTTTGCTTACTTTAGCTCATTTTTCTTTTATACTTGGTGCTCGGGACGTGCTTTTGATTTCTTGTCACAGTTTCACCCAAGTCTTTTATGTGTGCTTCACACACTTCTATTATCTTTTGCTCGAGGAGCAGATTTGCTTCCTCTCCAACACTTATTTTTTTCCTCTTAAAATGAGCTTAGCACACTTCTTCAAGTCTATTTGTGTGCTTTTTTCTCTCATGGCACTTTATTTTGTGCTCTCCAAGCATGCCTTTCATGCCTCGCATCTTTTAGGCGCATCAAGTGCGGATTTTATTCTCCTTTGAAACTTCCACCCAAGTCATGAAACCGTGATTCATGCACGCTTTGTATTGTGTTACACCAGATGTAATTTTGACTCCTTGCCAACACTTCCAAGTGCCCTCTAAAAACACACTTATACCTTTTGGGGCTGTGTTTTATTTTTATTTTTATTTTTGTGTTGTGTTTGTTTGCTTGACCCCGTACCCAAAAGACAAGATACGAAACCGGAGATCTTTAGGATCTCATCTTTTCCCTTGTCATTCGACAGAGAAAAAGATGTCCACAGACAGAAACAATCTGGTGTCCCTAGATTTCATCCCGAAATCTGTGACTACTCTACCCGAAAAAATTTTGTACTTTTAAAATAATGGGTTGTTTTGCGTTTTTATTGCACGAAAGTTCTTGTATTGTGTCAAGATATTCCCAAAGAGCCATATTAACCTTTTTCGCCAAATACCCAGATGCCCAATATTGTTATATTCTGTCGTCGGGATTTTTTATGGGAAATTTGTATTTAATTATTTTGAGCCCCGTATGAGGCTATTTTGCGCTCCGTTTTAACTCTGTTATGATCGAACATATCATTATTTCTTTATACCAGAAGGATTTTAACAAGGAATAAGTTCTGGGCTTTATTTGTGACTTTTGGCAATTTTTCGTGTTTTTGTTTTTTCTCGTTTTGTTTTCTGTGAAATTTCTCTAGATCAATTTCTTTGCCGGTTTGGCCTGATTCTTGGCCTAAAGTAACTGGGGAACATATACGCACGTTATGCCCGGAGGAAGTCACCATCGGAGGTCTGGTTCACTGGGAAAAACGAAGTCGTGCACTAAAAAGCCCCTGCGGGGTTGGGCGCATTTTTGGAAAACAAAGGATTTAAGCTGCAGTGTGGGAAAAAAATAGAAAGCAGAGGCAAAGGGAATTTTATACTGCGTAGCAGGTACTTTTCCCCATGATAGAAAATTTACTTAAGCTGCAGTGGGAAAATTAGAGGCAACAGACAGGGCAGGGAATTTATTGTCTGCCTTGCAGGGTAAAAATTCCCATGGTGAAATAAAAGAAAAGTGACTTAAGTGAAATCATGGGATTTTATTGCCTGCCATGTAGGGTAAATAATCCCATTGTCAAAGTCAAATCACTTAAGTGGATCATGGGATTTTCGAGCTACCTTGTAGGGTAAAAATTCCCATTGCCATGTGTTTTTAAAAATAGAATTCTATTATGCTAAAAAGTGCGACCCACCTTGGGTGAATAATAATGCATTAAATAAATATTTGTTAATATTTATTCACCCAATTTTGGCACCCAGGCTTGTGGAAAAGTCAACAAAGGGAAGTGGACAAAAAGAATTTAAAAATAGAATTCCAAAATTAAATAAATTTAATTTATTTAATGTAGCCCCTTTTGAGAAGGAAATAATACTTTTTAAAGTATTAATTGATTAAATTAAATTCTATTTTCAGTGGCTATGGTCAAAGCACACTGTGAAGCTTAAGTGAAGTGAAGAGTGGATGATTAAATTGATTAAATTTAATTTAATGGATGGCTGTCCTTAATCATGCAATTTTAGCACACCAGTTAAAGAGAAAAACATGATTTTTAATTAATTAATTCCCAGGAATAGGAAGGGCAATTATTAATTATAGAATTACGAGGGTTATATAAGCATGGGCTGCCATAAGGATGAATTATTTAACTCACGGGTAAAGAAGTGCAGCCCGGAGGAATAGTGTGCCGCATTTGAAGAGGAATTTTGCTCGAGATAAAGGTGGATTTGATGCTAAAAGCTTCTAGTTTTGGCGCATGCTTTGAAGAAGGCTGATTTGTGTCTACATAATTGTTTGTAGAAGTGATACAGGTGCTCAAGCGATGTTGGTAAAATTCATGCTTGCTTTGCATGCAAATAAAACGTCAAATTTTGGGGCAGCGAGGCTTGAACTATGTAGATTTTTGTTATTAAAATTCACTTGTGCATGCTCCGGTTGCCATCTTTGTATCGAATTAATTGCGGGGAGTTAAATACAGTGCTTTTATAAAGAAAAGAAACTTATATCAATGTCCAATACATTGAATATTTCCTTCGAATCTGAAGGATTATCTAGATCTGCACCAGTTTTGAAGAATTCCAGTCAAATAAGAAGAAAAAGAATTGTTCAGACAAAGATAGACAAAGCTATGGCGAAGAAAGATGAAAAAGAAAGCACAACGGAGTCATGCATCACTTCTAAATTTGCAGATATTGGAGACACGGATCTAGGCTCGGAACCTCTTGTTGAATTGATAGACAGATCTAGAGCAGGAAAGACTTCACTCATGCGTGCAGGAAAAACTTCACTCATGCGTGCAGGAAAAACTTCACTCATGCGTGCAGATTAAAAGCAGTGGAATTATTCGAGCTACAACTTTTCCATCCACACCGGCCCGATTGCGAGTTTGTTATGTAGAGTGCAGATCCATATCCGATGATGCGAGATGCAAATCCATATGCAGATCCAGATCTAGATCTCATAGTTGCAAAAGCTTTAGGACAAAGGCTTCATCCTCTTGTTTTGAATGCAGCCCGTGAAGAAGTCAATGCGTGGAAATTTTCTTCCAAGATCTTGTGCAAATGCTCCCATCTTCTAGTTGAAGCCTTCATTGAATTTTCATTCATTTGGAGTGCTTTAATTTTAATTGCTCATATGCAATTAAAAATAAGGATGATGAGTTATCTACGGCAAACATTGCATTGATGCATGTACTGGAGAAGAACTGCAAAAGCTTCAAGGATAAAAGAGAAGACAATGCGAAGGCAAAATCCAGTTGTTTCCAATTCCAACTTGTTTCCAGATCCATTTGCTTCGAGATCCAATTTGAATCAATTGCGTACGGAGACATGAAAAAGGACAAGACTGCAGCTTTCCTCTTCCTTCTTCTTTCCTTCGACAAAGTAATTGAGTGATCAATTAAATTATACAACTTAAAGTGATTGGTTTAAAAGCCATTACTTGAAGAAGTCAACTACTTGGAGATAGGTGGCAAGCGCGTGCAAAATAGAAGGTTCTATTTTTAGTTGCAAATCATACATGTCATGCAAAGAGGAATTTCAGGAGGGAGATTGCGGTTGTTTCTTTTCCGACTTTCACATGTGCGGTTCAACTAAAAGCTTCTAACTTGTAATTGCCCCTCTACATTTTATAAGTAGAGGAAGAACCTTCGGGTTAATGATCGAATTTGTTAAGCAACAATCTTGTGTTCTAGACTTCGTCTTTGAACCCCCTGAAAGCCACTTAGAGCAAAGGAATACAAAGGAGCAGGTTTAGGAGAACTTTGTGTCACGGTGTCTTGTGTTTCTTGCTTTTAATCTTAGGTCTCTTAAATAAAGCGTGTGTTATTTTAGATCGGATCTAGAGCGCCTTTGTTTTAGAATTCGTGTTTATATCTATTGGATTCTTCTATATGCATGCAATCAACTCTACCATCTACTAATTGAGATGCACATCTTCCCTATTTCTTCTAGATGTTTATGTAATTACCTTTTCTATAACTTTCCTTTCTTTAAACAGTTGCTTACTTGCTGCAGAATTATTCAGTTATGGTTCATGAACTGAGTAGTTAAAGTAAAACCCCATTTAGATATTAGCATACTTAAATTGACAAATCTGACACGGGAGCCTCACCGGTTAAATGAGGGAGATTTATCTCATGACTGCCTAGGTTTTGTGCTATGCAGAAAATCTAGCCAACATGGCTGCAACTTCATTTTTGCCAAGTGACCCTTTAGACAAAAATGAACATCTTTTCATGGTCTACATGTTGAACACAATTTTGGAGGATTTTGGCAATGCCAAAAATAAAAGACTTGGAATGTTCTCATGGAATGGACATGACATAAGATGAACTCTAGAATCTTATCTTAAATCGTGCCTTATCGGTTGGGCTTATAATTTGACATTTTTTTTGAGGCAATTTCATAGAAAATTACGGAAGAGGAAAAACACACAAACACATGATGAAGGAAACACAACATGGAAGGGAAACACATGACACCGAACTCACCTATGCATATGGTAGGGGACAACCTACCTTTTTGTTTGAATTGATTCTAGTATTTCCTATTATAGGGAAAAAGAAGATGTATGCCCTCTTGATAGGAAAAGTAGTAATTATTTTCTTTGTAGAGATGTTAGATGTTAAAAGGACCGATCCACAAAGATTTGAGTTTCTTATGAGTACATCTTGGCTCTCTTTTCTTATCCCATAGGAGAACTAGATTAGCAACCTTAAAATCTCTTTGTCGCACCTTATTGTCAAAAGCTTTTTGACCTTGCTTTGATGCTTGACAATTCGATCCATGATTGTGATCTATCCTTCCTCCACTTTATTGAAGTACATAATCCTTACATGCAGAGAACAACCAAAATCCTCATCCTTTATTCCTCGAGGCCAATTTGAGAGAAGACAATTCTAAAGAGATTGGGATTTTGGCATGAATTTTGTACTCTGATTGGAAAGGTCACATGCCAATAACACTCTTAGGAGTGATCCGGTCTACCCGCAATGACATCTTATGCCAACCGTGACTATCATCTACTAGCTTGTAGGTGATAGTAACAAGGTTCTTGTTACTCAATTTAGCTTGTCCATTTCCCCTGTAGGTAGTAGTCTGAAGCTTGTGCTAGGGATATCCCATAACCACAACAATGTCGCGAAAGAGGAGAAATTTGAGGCATTGCAAATTACAATCTTCCGTGGCACAACAAATCTGATCAAAATGTTTTGTTTGATGAAATTGCATTCCACATGTAAGGTGGTTTGCTTTATTGGAATAGTTTCCACCCACTCGTGAAATAGTTGGTGGTTGTGAGGATGCGGGTATGTCCTACACTAGAGTGTGGGTTCAAAGGGCCAATGTAGTCCAAGCCCCCTTGTTGAAAAGGTTTTGCAATTACTATGGGCCTAAGAGGTAGCATTGTTAACTTTAGTCTTCCCACAAAGTACTAACAAGGCTCATATTTGGAGATCTGTTTATGAGCATCTTTCAAGAGAGTTCACAACAATAGTGGGCCCTTAGAATCTTGAATGTTGTAATCGGCGAAGAAAATTGGCCGCCACACGCTTGATCATGAAAAGCTTCTAACAACCTCTTTTCATATTTCTTGTCTAGTCTATAAAAATGACACTATGTAATTTTTTTCTTGAAAAGTGTCTCCTAGATTATGTACTCGCGACCTCTAAGCTTGAGTGTTCATTTCTATTTTGCATTGAGGTGTGTAGGGAAGTCTTTGTGGCTTAGGAAATAATTGATGTCTAAGAAATAAATGATGTCTAAGTACCAATCATCTAGATAACTAATGAAGAAAACCAAAGGCAAATCCTCGAACCATCTCTTGTATGCAACACATCGCAATCTTCTTGATGGGGATCATTTTTTGCTATGAGTGGCACGAGGCCATGCCGTGGACGAGCTTATTGGGCTTGGTGTTGAGGTTGTATTCTTGCACCTTGGCTATCCATCCAACTCTTTTAGAACCAAGCTCTTCTGCAACATCAATATGGACTTGACAGCGAGAAAGTGTCGGACATTATCATTGTGGTGTGAGAATTCAAGATATAAAACCACAATTACTTCATATTTTTCAAGATCGCATAGGCATGCTTTTCAATTGAAGAATTCTTGATCTTATGATCTTTTAGTCTAGAAGTCATGATGGAGAGGGCACAACTTCATCATTCTTTTGTACCAAGATAGTTGATAGTGTATGCTCTTGTAGATAATGAAATCGTTTTTGAAGTTTGGGGCACACGAGTATTGATGCCTTTCTTTATACTTGTAGATAATGAAATCCTTTTTGAAGTCCTGGGCACACGAGCACTAATTCCTTTGCTATAACAATTTTTATCTCCTCGAAAGCATCATTTTCCTCTTTGTTCCTCTTGAAGGCAGCCTTGTGCGTTCATCATTTTAGCTACGTGCCTTGTTAATTCAACAAATTCAAAGATGCATCTCCTTAGGAAATTCAATTTCGTTAAAAACAAGAGAGCTTCAGAGCTTGATAATAGGGAGAGTCAACTTCTTGATTGCCTCCACCTTATCTCGAATCAATTTTTATCCTTTAGACACAATCTTACCGAGGATCTTTCCTTATTTTACCTTGACGACCGACGTTTTGGGATTTAATGAAATACCTTGAGCCCAACACCTCTAAAATACTTTCTCTAGAAGCTCATAGTGGTCTTCCCATTTTTTAGAGAAAATAATTAAGTGATCCAGAAGACTAGTATGATTTTTTTCTTCACATCCTCAAAGGCCAAATCCATTTCCCTTTGAATGTTGCACCTATGTTGATGAGGCTAAAAACATTCTCTTGTATGCAATCGTCCCCAAAGGAGTGGTGAATGCAATCTTATGTCGATCAACAATTGCCATCTCAATCGGTTATATCCTTAAAATCCATTCGGGATGGATAACAATTCAAAACCTATGATTGCTTGAAGCACCGAGTCCATGATAGGCATGGGATAGTTATCCTTCAATAGGACTTGATTTAGGTATTGAAAATCTATGCATTCGTATTTCCCCACTCTTCTTCCTAACGGGAAAAATGTTGGCAACCCAAGTAAAGTGGTAGATAGGAAAGAAGATGCACACATCAAGTATTTTCTACATCTTTTCAAAAATGGTATCGACTATCTTGAGATTATAATGCCTTTTCTTTTTCTTGTAGGAGCTAACACTTGGTTTGAGTGCTATGCTACATATTCTCGGGCTTGAAAGGTTTGATGTCGGCATTTGACCAAGAAAGAATGTCCATATATTTTTAAGGAGAGTTGTGATTCTTCATTAGTGAGCAACATTTAACAATGTTGACAAGCTCAGCTACTCTTCTAACCCAATGTACATCTGTTTGAAGTCGGTCAAACCATAGGGTTTTCCTTGTAGTTTCCTTTCGATAAACCAATCACGCTTATCAAAAAGTTCTTCTAGTGAAACATGGCCTTTTATAATCTTATTACCATTTCGTTGGATCACACCATCCTCCCAAACTTCGTTCTTGATTCCCTTTTGTTCTTCATTAGCTACAGACTCCCTATCGAGAAATCGTTGCCTTCAAATTATAGGTTCCTCATTTTTTCTGCCTTCTCCGGGAAGGAAATAATTAGTTGTCATTTCAAGACTTTCCAGGTTATCCGAGTTATCAAGAACACTGGAACAAAAGACCATTTGAATGGTATATTTGTCTTTAGAAAAATCATGATGAGGGATTAGTAGAGAAGAAGACATTGCTAGTACATCAGCCTTGTCATTTGTTATCCCTTTGAAGTGCGAAAATAGAGAAGGATTCCAAATTTTCAATGCAGTCTCATACCCTATTTCGATAGTGTCTTTGATGATCATCCTTTACACGTAACTAGGTGTATACTTACTTAAATACCAGTTAGACATCACCTTGAGCTTTCAAATTCTTCATGCCCATTTCCTCGCCACCTTCAGCCATAGAAGCAACGCTTTCTACTCTATCATGTTATTGGTGTTTGGGAATTGCATCTTGTGGGAAAATGGAAACATCTCCTTCGGTGGAGATATGGGAACTACTCTTGCGCTTGAACGTACAAAAGAGAAATTGTCGTAAAATTCCAAAGTCTAGACATCATTAGGATCTCCTTCTAATTTTGGGAGCATCCAAATCTTCAGTAGTCATCATCATATAAGTTCCATGCCCTCTTTCTTCACACAAAATGTCAACCCACAAATCATTTGATTTCTGCATAGTGAACTTCGCATGTAACTAAGGCTCTTAACCTCTGTTTGAGCCCCTTTATTGGAATAATTACATGAATCTGGTCCAATTTTATTTCTCCTCCTAAGCCCTTCGCGAAGCTCATTTGCAAAAATAAGCCATAGATGGGAATATCAACAATCAAGATGGTCACCTTGACCCTCTTTTATGGGTAAGCAATTGGAGCACCTTTGATTTTTCCAATTAGAAAAAGTTTAGTTTCCATAGAAAACTAAACTCAAATGTCTTCGTGAGTTAGTTCAAGGGCATGAACAACCTTGGCAGCATTATATTATTAGAGTACCCAAAAGTTACAATATGATTGTTGAGCTTGAATCTTGCAATAAACATGAGACATTAAAAGGTTCCATCTTACCACTAATGGTAGGAGAAGAGGCCCCAAGGTTGTGAGAAGTGGAAACACTTGGAGAAGCTAGGATGCCTTTCCGCATAGGTCTAGAGGTAGTGGATTGATCTCCTCTAATGAATTTCACCAATCGGTCCAACTGATCTAAGTTTTCTCTCGATATTATGTTCAGGATATTATGATCTAGGTTTTATTTCGGTTATCTATGATATCAAAAGATGATAAATTGGCTAAACGACATATGTGTATAGGCTCCAAATCCATCAACAAGTTGGCGAGGGCGCCTATCCCTATATAGATTATATCAATGTAGCCTACTTTCTTATGCCCGTAGGCCCACCTATCTTATATAGACAATGGGCTCAACCCCCTTTCATTAGTATGATTTCCCCCGGTCTCATCATCGAGTATAGATTTCTATTGTTCCACATGGATGACATCATGGATTGTGTGAGTGTCGCAAATTTTTTCAATAAGATTGATTTGAAGAGAGTATCATTAGATTCATGTAAGAGGAATGGATGATTGCGTTCAAGATGCAAGAGGATTGTATGAGTGGCTGGTTATGATGTTCGGATTGAGTAACACACTAAGTACTTTCATGAGGTTGATGAATGAAGTCTTGAAACCATTTTTGAGCAAGTTTGTGATTGTGTACCTTGATGATATTCTAATATTATACAATAGGATGTGATAAGAGCATTTGTTTCATATAAGGCAAGCGTTGTGGCGGTTGAATGAGAAGTAGTTGGCAATTAATTTGAAAAAGTGTGGTTTTATAAAGATCTTGTATATTTGGGATTTATAATTTGTGTAGGGAAAACATCATTCTTAGCACAAAGAGGCTTGAAGATGGATCCAAAGAAGATCCACACCATAGTGGATTGGCCATCATTACAAGTGCTTTTGAAGCACGTGGTTTTCATGGGTAGGCTAGTTTTTACCACAAGTTCATTAAGCACTTTAGCGGAATCTGTGCACCTATTACAGAGGCCGTGCAAGGGGATAAGAAGATTGTTGTTTGGAGCTTCAACATAGAGAGCAATTTTTGAGAGCTGAAATCGAAAGTGACCAAACAACCAATGTTGGTGTTGTCGGTGCTAGTAGTTTAGCCATTGGCATAGTGCCGAGTCAAGAAGGGAGGCCAATAGCTTATTTTAGCGAAAAGTTGAATAATGTGAAGAAGTATAGCATGTATGATCAAGAGTTCTATGCAATTGTGCAAGTGCTCAAGAAGTGGAGGCACTACTTATTGCTGAAAGAGTTTGTGCTATTTATTAATCATCAGCATGGCAATTTATAAATAGTGAAGGAAAATTGAATAAGAGGCATGTGAAGTGGGTAGAGTACCTACAGGGATACACTTTTGTGTTGAAGCATAAGAGTGGAAAATCTAATAAGGTTGTTGATGAGCTGAATTGACACAATATTTGTTGACGAAGATCAAAGTAGAGGTTGTTGGTTTGGAATCCATGAAGGAGTTGTATGCATAGGATGAAAACTTCATTGAGGCTTGGAGAGCATGCACAACATGTGCACTTGTTGTGACAGGACATGTTGGCTGGATAATTTTGTGCAAGAAGACCTATTGTTTAAAGGAATGGAGTTATACATCCCGAAAGGATCAATTTGGTGAAGGAAAAACACAACGGAGGATTATTAGGGAACTTTGGATTGGATAAGAAATTGGTGCAGCTAGCGGCGGGTTAATTTTTGTTGCTATGTCTATAGATTTGGACAAGTTTGTCCAAGTATACAAGACATGTCAGTTTGCTAAGGGGAGATCTCATAATGCAAGGTCGTATCAACCTTTTCCCATTTTAGAGAAGTATTAAGAAGATACAAGTATGAATTTTTTTTTGGGTTTTCCCAAGATATAGAGAGTTGATTCCATAGATGTTTGAAGATGGCATATTTTGTTGCTTGGGAGGACTAGTGATGTGACTCACATCACAAATCTTTTCTTCAAGGAGATTGTAATGCTGCATGGATTGCCGCACAATATCGTGTTTGACAGGGATATAAAGTTTGTTGGTCATTTTTGGTAGACATTGTGGAAGAAGTTTGAGTACAAAGTTGCAATTCAATTCGGTGTATCATCTATGGATTGATGGATAAAGATGGTGAATAAGAGTCTTAGGGACTTACTTAAGATGTTTGGTGGGTGATATGCGAGGAACATGGTTTTGGCATTAGACAAGCGAAATTTACATATATTAATTTATTTAATGAGCATATAGGGAAAATATCATTCTAGATTGTGTATGGGAGTAACTGCGAGGCGTTGCGGTATTGCAGTAAGACTTCTTGTGCTAAGAAAGGAGTTAAGTAGCAGATTTTGCGAGTTCGTAGATGAAGTGCACCAAGTGCGGATCAATAGAGAAGATGAATGCACAAATGAAAGGCGAAGGGAAGTGGAATTTTAGGTTGGAGTTATATTCTTAGCTCATTTGCGGAATGAGAGGTTTCCTAACGGTACCTACAATAAGCTGAAGTGGAAGAAAATACGGCCATGTAAAGTGTTGAGGAAGTTTTCAAAGAACATTTATGAGATTGAATTACCAAATACCTTAAACATATTCAATGTGGTGGTTTTGTATCCATCTTTGTGCAAGTCGGGAAAATTTAAAGGATTCAAATGTAGAAGATGGTGAGGTGGATTAGAGACAATAGATGTTGGTAAAGTTGGGTGATGAAGCAAAAAGTAAATGACGCCAAGATCAAGCAAACGCGCATCGAGGAGTATAAGGAGTATTTGTTCAAGTGAAAAGGAAAGGCTATCAAGACACAATGCGGATGAGTGCTAGAGAGGTCACTCGTCATAAAATTCTAGAAGACTAGCTCTCTCGAGCATGAGCTCAAGTTTTCAAAATTACCTGAGTTGTATGATGCAAGAGCATCCAGTTCACAAAGCTACCCTATATCAACGAAAAATAGATGAGTCCAAATGAATCAATTTTGTGTTAGTAGGCGGCATTGTCTTTGGATTATGTTGTTGGTGGGCTGCGTAAGTCTAGTTGAAGTCATGCAAGCCTAAGGGAAGTTGCATAATACTACAAATAAGTTTTAAAGCTGCGAAATACTATCTAAAGTTGTGAAGTACTATCCCAAGCCATGAGAAACTACAAATCTGTTTGGAAGGCGCAGAAATCCTGAAGGATGTTGTTTGAAGTCATGTGTAACTACAAAGTTGGGCCAACGCCGTGAAGATCTTAAAGAAACCAATTGGCAATGCCTCGAATCATGCAATGGGTCATTTGGGCCTTGTCTTTGTGGTAGTCCATACTTTTAGGAGTCAAATTAGGTGGCTTTTATGCCTATATAAACAAAGCATGATGGCCTTTAGAAGTTAAGTTCTAAGGAGCGAAAGTTTTAGCAAACTCATTGTGGATGTGGGTTTAAAGCATAGATCGACGATAATTGTAATGACTTGAAATGACACAAGTAGAGAATGATTGAATGACTGTATCATTGGCGATCGGTCTAAGTGTTCTATTCCTCATAAGTATATGAATAAAGCTTGTTGATTCATTTTTCTGTTGAATTCAAATATGTGTTATTTCATGTATCTATGCATGTTTTCCTTGTGTGATTCTATGGGCTGCGTGGTCAAAGGCGACTCTTCATTGAGCACCCTAAGCTCACATACACCAATTTGGAACTTGGTGAGAGTACTCATAATGACATTCTCATGAGGTACCATTGTATGGTTGCAACAAACAATCCATGTCTATTGCCTTCTTGTTCGGTGCGGTTTCGCCCCAATATATTTTTTGTTTTTTTAGTTCAAAGGTAGGATTTGGGGGCAACAATCCCCAATAGGGTCAAGGGGTGGAGCCCACAAATCTAGGTACAAATTGAGCTTCCACGGCCTTCAAAACACCACGACGAAACCTGATTCTTCTTTTGGTCAAGCACATAGTGTGTGCTTTTAATGTTGTTGCAACACTTCATCATTGGCCATGTCAACACACTTGGCATACCTTTTCTTTTCTTTCTTCTCTTTAAATAAGGATTTGGCATTTCGGGTGTGTGAAATGTGCCGCATTTTTCGCAATTTATGGTCAGCCTCATGGTCATGCCATTCACGTCCTTGTTTCTTCGCTTTCTATTATCCATGAGTACTTTCACTCTAGTCTCTCCACCCGCACCTTTGACACTTTAAGTTGATAGCGTGTCAGTGCACCTTTGCTTCTGTCTTGCACTTCCATTTGGGCTTTGTTAGTGCACTTTTGTGTTTCACTTTACTTTGGATCATTTTGCTTCTACTTTTTGTTCATCTATTGCACTTTTGGTTCCTCTATTGCACTTTCACTTAAGTCCTTTATTTGCGCTTCATGGGCTTCTATTATCTTGTGGATTTGTTTTCTCTCCAATGCTTATTTTTGTGTCTAAAAACGCTTTTGCACATTTTTCACGTTTGTCACGTTGGGCGTGCTTTTGTTTCTCTTGTGGCACATCTTTGGGTACTCTCCAAGCACACCTCTACCATCTGATTTCTCTTGGGTGTGCTAAAAAAATATTTTATTCTCCTCTAGAAATTCCACCTAAGCTGTGAAACCTGCACATGTTTGACTCCTCGCCAGCCCTTCCAAGTGCTCTCTAAAATGCACTTGTACCCTATGGGACCAAAACTTCATTTTCACCAAGTGACGCTTTAGACAAAAAGGAACGTCTTTTGCGGCAGCGAATATGGTCTATTGAAAAACTTAAGATTTTTTGATATGCAACCAATCACTACAACTCATTCATTCAAGGCAGTCGATGTGACCATTATGGCAAGAAGACTGGTGCAACCAAGAAGCATTGAGGACTTCTCATGTCACCATCAAGACCTCATCGTCTATTTAAATGTCACACAATCTGTAGATTTGCATATCAAACTCGAAGACTCCATTCATTCTCAAATTGTAAGATATACAATTTCGAGTAATAGATCTCAATTACCTTACAACTTATTCGAGAAGACAGCCATCAAAATTCAATATAGTCAAGAGTAAAACAAACTATATCTGCCAATTGTAATATGATCATGATAATCCCAATGAACAACTCTCATTTGAAATATCAACCCGGATCTTGTTTTTTTGAATTAAAAAAACAAGTTTCAGCTCAATGAACAATGTAAATGTGAAACCCACGTAAGTTCACAGTTCTTATCAGCTGCAATGATTTTAAATCGAAATAGAGGATTTATCTATCAATTAAGACATTACAATTTTGAATTCATTATCTTATTCAAATTATATCAATTTATCATCAAGAATGATTATAACAGTTTATTGCGATGAATTTTCTTGTATACAAAGATATGAATATATAATTGAACTGGATGGGAAAGCATATTGGTGTGCAAATGCACACCAACATGTACACCCACCTCAAGATTCATTTCAAAAACAATATAATTGAAGAGATAGATTATCACAATTTGCTTATATATAACTTTTCAGAAAAAATATGAGAGAATTGTTGCCCTTACCTGATTTAATAAAATTGTGTAAGAAGAAAAGGATTTGAAGCTGAGATCTCAGACTTCCAGCTTGCCCTCTATTCTCCACTTTCCCTTGTTGTTTCCCCTTGTTTTTGTCTACCCTATCTGTTTCTATGTGTCTACCCAAAACCATTCCTTCTAATATTTATAACCTGCACACTATTACATAAAGTATAAATAGCACCACATTTAGGGTCAAAATCATGTTAGAAATCGAGGTTTTTTTGTTTTGTTTTTGGCCTCTTTTGTGTAGTGGTGCAAAAGTGACACTAAAATGAAGCGGCTAAATAGTTTTATTTGTGCCACATTGTACACCACCATTGCACCACCTTTGCACCTTGAGTATGCCACCTTTGCACCACCCCAATGATAAAAAAAAAATAGTTATATTAATAATACTTCTTGTAAAAAAATAAAAAGTTTGTGTGAGTTGTCTCTTACTAAAAATTATAAAAATTGTGTTGGCAATAATGGTGGAGAAATTCTGAAAAATTCTCTCTAAATACAAATGGTGAAAAATCGTGAGATGAGTCTATTGAGACTTGAATCAGGGCCCAACAACGAATAAGAACAACATGCAAAGCTAAACACTGACTGCATTTATATATAAGTAAAGTGGTCTATGAAAATTTTAATGGAGGTTCAATGCGATTTTAGTGTGGAAAGATGAGCTCTTTGTAAAAGACATGGTTGTGTGTCTGTTTTTTTCATGTCCCTCACAGCTCCCAAGTGCACCATTCTTTTGAACTTCTCCTCATCAACAATGCTCCTTAAATATCATAAAGGTACATTAAAAAAACACAATAGTGCAAAAATTAGGAAAATGGATATGTGAAATTCCACGTTACCTTCACCATTATGCCTCACATGACTCCCATTGATTTCCAACTGTCTTCCATGGCTGCCTTCGCCATTGCAACACCTCACTGTTTGCTCTACCATGATGAATGTCGGCCTTCACCATTGCAACACCTCACTGTTTTCTCTACGATTGCTGTCACCATTACAATGCATAAGTGTCTGCTCATTCCCGATGAATGAAATAATAGCTAGTCTGAGTAACTTAAAGTTAAACTTTGGAAAGCCGACCCAAATTTTTGGGCAGCATAATGAAAATTTACATTTTAGGGGAAATGATGCTGCAAATGTGATGCAATTTGCATCTTGGATCCCCCATAAAAATATTTTAATATTATACACTATAAAATATAATAAAGAAAATATTTATTATTAGTTTTTAGGTGGCACAAATATTTGGACCGAGCCCACATTTTTGTGCCACCTTAGGGAAAAAAACTGCAAATGTTTGAAATCAACCCAATTAGTGGTGCTAATTGCACTTTATGTAGTAGTGATGACAGTCCTGAAATGACTGGGGATAAATGACTTAAAACCAGCTCCACTATTAATAGAAATGGCACGTAAGTAGGATCTGGAAGTTGCATGACTGAGTGGTCATTAAATCTAAATGATAGAAATAACAAAGAGAACTCGAAAGAAAAGACTGCAAGAAACTTTCGTGAATTCCTTGTGCAAGGTCCTTATCTTCCATGCAATAATCATCTCAAAATCTATATGCAAATTAAATGACTTTTTTTCCATGGCAATGCCAAGTAATTAACCATTTCAGAAAATGATGATAAACACATAAAATATAGACAATCACCAAACTCTTAACTACCTCCAAAAGGATGGTTTCAAAACTGTGGTATTCGATAGCTCACTTAGGAAGCTTGAGTTACCCACTGATATTGTATCCATTTGAACTCCTAAGTTAAAATAAACTCAATTCCATGTTTGGAGGGTCCACGACCCAATTCCACTTAATTTTCAAAGCCATAATTAATAATACACACTACAAGTAATATGCTTTAGGATCTTTATGAAAGTTTTAACCCCGACCCCCATCCCCCAAAGGTAATTAACAAAGAGACCCAAACGCAACATGAAACCAAATGTTTCTTTATATTAATCAAAGAGGAAAATTACATGCATAAGCACAATGCATTGCAAGCTTATTAGTCTTGAAAGAAAGACTTTTTAGCAACCCTCAAAGGAATGCAATCCTAGGACTCTAGATCCTAAGTAGACTTGCAGCTCCCAAGATTCTGTTGAACTACACTTGGCTCCTCTGAATTGGAGCTTTCACTCAAATTCCCGTCCTTTATTATTTACACATAGCTGCCTTCAGGGTTTCTTTGGCTCCTCTGGCTGCCTCACAAGATCCTCAACCGTTATATTTATAGAAGCCAATAGGTGAAAGTGAAGATCCCTTTGAAACCATTTACTCATTAGACCACCATTGATTGAGATGAACTGGTAAATAGGTAGTCTCTCATGGGGGCTAGACTGTCCAATTGGAAACACTCTAGTTTCCGGGAAACACTTGTGTAGAAAGCGAATTGTGTGACATGTAACTCCAAAAGACGACTCATCATTGTAGGGGTGCGTAAACAAATACATGGTGGGCTGCGTTATGCACAAATTCTCAATTATGCTTTGTGCAAGACCCTGCACAAGCTACTTCTTGTAGAAGTTTTTCACAAAACTCATTAGACATCTGGTTGTGCAGGACTTTCGGTCATTCTCGCAAATTTGCGTTGCCTTTATATCCCCACTCTAACAAAGATGTTATGGGAAGGGCTGCAAGGGGTGCACAATGTTGCAGAAATTTCTTTTTCTGCTACTAAGTGTTTTTGGTGATTCAAGATATCTCGTGAATCGAATGGTCTTGCATCAACATGTTTATAAATTCTATGAAAATGTGGAAAACGTTACTTCATAAATCCAAAATTTCAACACTATGTTATCCTTTATTTCATCATCTATTATAATGATGCACTAAATGATATAGAAAACTCAAAGAAATTCAGTATCTCTACTAGACCTCGTTCGATGGACATAATGCCTTAGACTTGGTATTGTAGATATTTTGTAAACTCATTATATATTCTTTTTTTTCTATTTAATAATATGAATTCCAGCTTTTATTGTAATTACAAGTTCAAATCTTAGTACAAATTCAATGAGAAGGATTGAAAATAAAAGATCTTAAAATAGGAATCTTTTTGTTTTCCAACTAATTTTAATGTCTCAACATTTTGTTGTCCACCTTTTAAATATATATTCATTGTTTTAATTAGCAGTACAAATTAGGCCAATTGAATATGTTCTCTCTAGATGTACCATCAAAGCAAAGTTCAAACCTATGTTTCCTTTCGGCATTCTTGAGATCATTAGCAGATAAGATTTAATAGTGGAGAAAATAAAATTCAAGAGTGTCTTGTTTTCCACATGTGTGTACACTTTGGCGGTATTATTTTGTTGGCAAATGGAATGCCAAAGTATTGTTCATGGTATATAATTCCTACTTCAGTTATACATCAAAGTTTATTCAACCATGCTAGAGATTTGATATTGTGGGAAACCTAACTTGTAAGCTATTAATATATTTTCCTTGTATATGGTTTTACCTTTGTGCAGAGAACACCAACAGAGACAACTGCCCTTGAGCTTGCTAGGTTATTATATTGGTTGATGGTAGTTGGTTATAGCATTGTAATATCGAAGTTCGATTTGACATGGAACGTGTACTTGAAATGGCATCAAAACTTCCCGAATTACCATCGGTGAAAATATGTGATTGGCAAAGAAGATTCAAATTTGCTTTGGGCATGGCTGGTCATGCTTATTAAAGCCATCAATTTAAATGTAATATCATTGTTATGCTTGCATGGTTATGCCTTATTAAACATAAGTTGAATGATATGGTGATATGATCTATATAACATTCTTAAAATAAATATTTATCACCCTTTGTGTTTTCCGCATAAAATAACAAAATATTAAACCAATCACGACGTGTAGCATAATGGATTGAAATGCAATTTATGAGTATAGTCACACTAATACCAAATTTTTTTATTTTATTTTGCAAGAAATGCCTCCATTTTAAGACAAATTTATGTTCACATTAAATCTAGTGATGTCATCTATCTACTAGACACTTCTCTATCGATCTAGAGGTAACAACTTTATTATAGTTAGCCTTGGGATCTTTCAGTGTTAATTCTAAAGGAAAAGACTAATTTGTGATCCTTGATCGTTGCTTTTAGTTTTTGTAGTGTTTGGTTTAGTGTGATATTCTATGTTATTCAAATCATGATGTACACAATTCTATATTTTTAGGGAAATATTGTGATTACTCGCTTAATATTGTTGCTTTAGACAACTTTCTATTCGTATCTTATAAACATCTCTTCAAGTTTTAGTTAGTAACATTCTACCCCTTCTATCTTATGTCGGGTGTTACCCGATTATTAGTTGTTCTCGGTCCTCCATGAGTGTTTTACAATCCTACTATAGTGCTCAAAACATTCTCACACAATTCAAATAAAATAGGGATTTTTAGTAGAATCGAGACAATGCATTGTGTTGGATGATGCATGTGTCGATATGACGAATACTTCACCATTGTAATGACTCAATCCATGGCATACAAGGGTTGCAGGCTACTCCCATTTACTCCAGGTCAACTTATTTATGTGCAAAAGAGCAAACTCAACATAGGATGCCCCACGACCCTCCAATGGTCAAAGGATACTTGTAGTTAAATGAAGATATGTAGTTGCCTAACATAGGGTTTGAAAAACCATTCCAAGTGTGTATCTACCTAAAACCCACCCTTGTCATATTTATAACCCATAAAAGTCTCAAAATTGTTCGGAATTAATGGAAATGACATGCAAATAGATTCGTAGTTGCATGCCAAAATGGTCATAAAATTAAAAATGATTAAATAACACAATGATAACTCGAAAGAAAAGACTAAAACATCCATGAATTTCACATCAAAGTTATTATATTCCATGTAGTAATCATATCAAAATCTTCTTGCAAGGCTCAAATGAAAACTTTGCCAATGCTCCATCGAAGCGGTTGGTCATTTCAAATGATGACAATAAAGAAGCAAACAATAGACAATTGTCCAACCCTAACCACCACCATAATGGTGGTTTCAAAACATTGGTATTTAATACCTTACGAATGAAGCTTCAAGTCACCCAATGAAATCAGCCCGTCGGGTTTACCCTACCGATAGGGAATGTGGGTTATATGTGGGAGGTCTCCGGGTCCATTACAGGCTAGCCACTTCTATAGCTCGTTGTTACTCGGCTAGGGAGTGTGAGGCGGGTCAACTTTTTCAGTGGCGGAGGTGGTCTCTCGATGTGGTGCTAAGCCGACTTGGTGTCCAATGCGACGAGGGTCAGGTCAGGCATGAATCCTGTGTTTAATGTCACAAGGCATGTTCAAGCTTTACGACACGAGAGTTATCCCAAACCACTTTTAGCCTTTCGAGTTTACCCTAGCGGCGGGGAATGTGGGTTATATGTGGGAGGTCTCGAGGTCCATCCCCATGCTTTGGCCACCTCTATAGATCGTTGTTACTCGGCTAGGCAATGCCAGGCGAGGTCGGTGACTTCGGTGGTGGTGGTCTCTCAACGTGGTGCCAAGTTGATTTGGTGTTCAATGCGACGTGGGTCGGGATCGGGTATGAATCATGTGTTGATGTGACGAGGCATGTTCGGGATCACGGAGCGAGAGTTATCCCAAACCACTTAGAAAGTCCGTCGGGTTTACCCTAGCGGTGGGGAATGTGGGTTATATGTGGGAGGTCTCGAGGTCCATTCCCCAAGTGGCCACCTCTATAGCTCGTCATTACTCGGCTGAGCAGGTGCAGTGGGTGGTGCTTGCCGGTGGCAGAGGTGGTCTCTTGACATGGTGCCAAGCCGGTTTGGTGTTCAATGTGACGTGGGTCGAGGTGGGGCATGAACCCCGTGTTTGATGTGATGAGGCATGTTACGGCATCACGACATGAGAGTTATCCCAAACCACTTTAGCCGTCGTGTTTACCTAGCGGTGGGGATGTGGGTTATATGTGCGCAGTCTTGGGGTTCGTTCCCAGGTGGCCACCTTTATAGCTCTCCGTTGCTCGACTAGGCAGTGCAGCGGGTCAGCAGCTTTGGTGGCGAAGGTGGTCTCTCGATGTGGTGCCAAGTCGACTTGGTGTTCAATGCGACATGGGTCGAGGTCAAGCATGAATCTTGTGTTCAATATGACGAGGCATGTTCTAACATCACGACACGAGAGTTATCCCAAACCACTTTTTGGGGTTGAGGTCAGGCATGAATCCTGTGTTCAATGTGACAAGGCATGTTCGCATTATGACACGAGAGTTATCCCAAACCACTTTTAGCCCATCGTGTTTACCCTAGCGGTGCGAATGTGGGTTATATGTGGGAGGTCTTGGGGTCCATTCCCTGGGTTGGCCACCTCTATAGCTCGTCGTTACTCGACTAGGAAGTGTCAGGCGGGTCAATTGCTTCGGTGGCGGAGGTGGTCTCTCGACATGGTGCCAAGCCAACTTGGTGTTCAATGCGACAGGGGTTGGGCTCAGGCATGAATCATGTGTTCAATGTGGCGATGCATGTTTTGGCATTACGACATAAAAGTTATCCCAAATCACTTTAAGCCCATTAGGTTTACCCTAGCGGTGGGGAATGTGGGTTATATGTGGGAGGTCTTGGGTCCATTCCCTGGGCTGGCCGCCTCTATAGCTCGCCGTTACTCGGCTGGCGGTCTTAGGTGGGCCAAGCGCCGTTGGCGGAGGTGGTCTCTCGACGTGGTGCCAAGCCGACTTGGTGTTCAATGTGACGGGGTCGGGGTCAAGTATGAATCCCATGTTGATGTGACGAGGCATGTTTTGGCATTACAACATGAGAGTTATCCCAAACCACTTTGCCAATGGGGTTTGGGTGGATCGGTTAAGACGGACGGTTGTGTCTGGATCCACCCAGGTTCAAATCCCATTGGGTGTGATCCCTTCGGGGTGGTTTATCGGTGGTGGTAGGTGTTACATCACCGGTGGTTATTGCTTGTGGTTATTCTCGACGGTGGTGGACTTTGCATCGTTGCCATTAGCGTTTGTGGCGGTGGTGGCCCTAAAAGCGGCGCAGGGAAAATTGCATTGTCGGTGTGAGCTTAGTGGTTGCGGTTTGTGTTGGATTAATTGTAATATCTGGTCTCGAACATAGGTTGTAATGGGTGGGGTCTCGTCAACTCTCGGTTCATAGTTAGGTGAAAAGCGTTTACAATAAAAAAAAGAAAGTCGCCCAATGAAATCCTATCTATTTGAACTCCAAGTTGAAATGAATTCTATTCCATGTTTGGTTGTTTTATGACCCTATTCAACATAATTTATAAAACCACAATCAATAATACATATTATAAGTAATATGCATAAGGATTTTTATTAAGCTCTTGACCCCTCAAAAGGCTTCTAACCATATACTTAGGTGTTTAGGCTAATATAATAATGTGGCAATTGCAAATTTCAAGGTTTAAGAATGTCAAGTCCACATTGTTAATTAGTTTCAAGGTTACAACTTGACTTTGAATACCAAATATACATGACAAATTCTGTATCAAAGAGTAATGTGACTCAATATAGGACAATAATACTCGAGTGCTACTAAAGTCTTAACAATGACAAGTGGAGACTCAACTAAATTCAAAACAACAACACAATTTGACTAGTGTCGCTAGGCATCTCAATCATAGAATTATAATGGTGATGAGGGTAATTATCGATAAAATTTAGCTATCCATGTTGATATCCTTATCCTCAATGCGATAAATCTATACCCATAAATTGGTAATATAAACAAGTACAAAATAAAGTACAAGTACAATAAAATCAATCACATCAAACATACAAGTAAATAAGCTTTATAACTATCAACATTTATCATCTTTCAACAACAATTTTTGTTTTTTTTTGCAAAAATTATGGTAGTGGTTGGGGTGACTCACTCAATTTACACCTACCAATTGCATTTCACATACAAAAATTAACCCTTTTCACCACGCCTCCAATCATTCCTTGTAACCATGCCTAGTCAACAAACTCTTCATTCCATGCCATTCACCATATTTTTTATTTTTTTAATTTGTAGCCCTTTTTTAATGTGTTTATTACATCTCGTTTTAGCTTCCGGATTTTATTTTGATATTTAATAATTTGATATTCTTGTTACTAATTTTTATTTTATTTATTTTTTTATTTTTATCGTATGGTAAAAAAAAATCGTTAAATATTATTATTATTCCTTTTTAATTTATTTACTATTTTGGAGAAGGAAGTATATACGTAAAATAAACATTTAAGTATAAGATTAGTTTTATTATATATAGCCCTTTTATTTTTTCTTATACTTTAAGTTATATTTTATGTATATACTTCCAGGATGTTTGAGAGTGGTTTTAGACATCAAGGAGATCAAATGCAAAATCTAGATTTTGGATGGTTCCCCAAAATTTCGAGACTCGGCTAATTTTCAAGTTCCCAAATTTAAGACTTAGCCAATTAGCTTGCGGGAATAACCACCTAAATTTCATATTTTCATTATTTGCTATTATTATTAGTTTATACGTTAAATATTGATTTTATTATTATTATTATTATAACATTTTCCACAATTCAAAATATGATCGAAATCTAGATAGAAATTGAAATTATGAAAAAATCACAGCCAAGAAAACAATTGGTACTTGGTGTTGTACCTCCACATGATATTTGACGACAACTCACATGGGATCTGACACCTCGATCGTTTGAGTAGTTGGCGAGATGAGCTCTCATACCAATTGGCCAAGTGGGAAGGTGGAAACCGGACCTCATTAGTTGGGTACAACGGAGTGGGGCATTACATTCCCTGCCCTAATAAAGAATCATCCTTGATGTGATGCAACAACAGGGTTATGAGAAGAATATGCGAGAAAAAGGGGTCAACATGACCTTCGTCACTAAAATGCGACCAACAAAGGACAACCAAATTTTGTAATTCTTTTAAATGGTTAATGTTATGTGAAGAATGGTAGTTTTCATTGGTCGTAGTCACTTTATCCTTAATTTATTAGTTATGTCTCATATCATCTTGATAACAACTCTAGCTCATTAGTTTCATGATTAACATATCCAAAATAATAATTTTCTCAATAGTAAAAGTTCGTTGATTCATGTTTCTTAATCATTTTCATTGGTTAATAGTTCATTTTCATTGTCTCTAAGGGGTTTCCAACATCACAAAACATCATGGGCTCATACAAGACCAAACAATACACATGCCAAAACCAACATTACACAACGGTAAAGAAAAATAAATCCATAATTCCAATTGGGAAGAAAATACATTCCACAAATCACGGTACTCAAACAAGTCTCATCCATAAAATTCATAAACAACGTGTTCCAAACGTAACAACGAGAAAACATCGTATATTTGTAAAAACATTACATACATGACTCAAGTTACAAAAATCTCTATCACAATTTTAAGAGAGAAAAATATAATTTGCACCCAATAGTAATCAACATCAAGACACAAGTATCACAAAACATTGCCAAATGGCTCACATAAGTAATCCATCAATTATCAGGTACATCACAAGTACTAAATCTCCATATGCCTCCCAGAAAACTCCATATACCTCTCAATACCATATAGTATCATAGAACCAGAACAGACTAGGTCACTCTATGAACCAAAACACATAGAGCCCCATCACCTCAATGAAATACAAGCACCCGAAAGCCTCAAAGGTAAGCACTGGCGTAATCCTCAAGTACAACTCAATATGAAATAAGATCTTTGTATCCTCTTAATCCAAAATCATAGTTTGAGAACTCACAAGGCTCACATGGTCGATAACCACACAAAGGTTGTATCTACGACAACCAACTAAGGAGTGAGAGAGGGTTATAAATTACCATTTTCCAAGCTCGAGGTGTGGATGCTACATAATATGCATGGCATCTGTAGAATAATGTCATACATACCAAACAAACGGAAGTGGATTTTCAGTCTACGAGGGACTCCACTTCCTATATCGTACTCATCTCGAACAACATGGACCATTTTTCACCCTTCTCACTCCCGGGTGCACCTTGATCATCGCCGTGGGGATCGATGGTGCAAGGTGACACATAACACAACACAACATCACTAACATAATGCTACAACACAACATGATATATGCATAGATATCATGTAAGGGATGATGTACATTACAATTAATCACAATTTACATAATAACACACACTTTCCAAATAATGCACTAATGGCATAGGTATGCTACAATAGGGATCATAAGGTCATCATATACCCCTATTCATGAGGAAAACACATTATTACCTATTCACAACAAACACAAGTACAATATAGGTGATACACCACTACGACACAAACAAATTCCACAAGGTGGTACATTTTCTATATACACGTCGATGGCACACACAAGAGACAATGGGGTGTCACTTAACAACACATTCAAGATTCACAACAAAACATGATTTTCACACAGATTGATAGAACATACACACTATATGACAATTTTACATGAGAGTACTGTATACAATCACTTAAATAACTCACAAATCCACACATGGTAACTATCATAGGTACATACATAACATCACCAACACAAGTTGTGAATAATGTAACATGACATAACATAATGTTTTCATATTGTAACAATATTCACATCACAAACATATACCAGAGGTTCAAGATTATGAACCTCCACTCTGATACCAAATGTAGCACCTACACTAGCAACACATCCAAAGCATAAATATATATTTTTAATAAAATTGAAATCTTACAACACTTATCAACAATACTTGCATTATCACTTGGGCCCACATAACAATAACTTTGCTGAACAAAAACACAACATGCGTCTCTTCATATGTATCTCAAAACCAAGGAGATGATTATACTACAAAACAATAAATAATAATAAACATAATCGCAAGCCATAAATGGCCTATCAAGGGAAATGGTGTCAATACTTCCACTTATCCCTCCACTAAGGAAGGGATACTAGCCTTTGGTTCCTCAAAGAAGTCATGTAACCACACATGAAAACACACTTATCACTCCACTAAGACTAGTCTCACCAACCTTTGTTTCCTCCCAAAATGAATAAGAAAACCCCATACACCATAATAACACTTATCCCTCCACCTTTGGCAATGTAATTCCCCAACATACACACATACAAAGCATACTCATGCATACAAGGAAAATACAACACATCCATCAATGCACATGCATTCCAAATAGAAACCAATTAATTCCACCAAGGTTAATCATTAAGAGAAGGAGAAAATACATTCAATCAAATATGTATCACCATGTCAAGCCTTCGTAAGAGGCTTGAAGGAGAGAGGATTGGGAACATTCACAACATTAGCATGCACTACCAAGCCTCTAATGGCTTACAAAGGGAACTAGGGTCAATCCATACCACTTATCGCTCCACTAAGGTATGGGGCATAAGTTCTTGGTTCCTCCAGTAAAATAAAATGCATCCCACTTATCCTTCTACTTGGTTTATTATAAAACCCACTTATCACTCCACTAGAACAAATCCCACATACCTTTGGTTCCTCCTTAATGTAACACAAGTTTTACTTCAATTTTATCTTTACTTATCCCTCGATAATGACCCTATCTTCCCCCATACACATAAAATGCTTGTTAGTCTCACAATGAGTGCTAATATAGTACAAAACATATAGAATACCACATACTACTCAAATGAGCATTAAATAATGTACATCCCATAAAATAATGGAAAAATAAAATATGAATTTACAAGATGAAGAGAGAGAGAGAGAGAGAGAGAGAGAGAGAGAGAGAGAGAGAGAGAGAGAGAGAGAGAGGTCTTTGACCATCACTAAACACATCACATGGCTTGCTTTATAGTCATATAAATCTTGGGTGTTAAACATGGTTTAAGGAAATTAGTACTCCTTCAAACTCATAATCACATGAATGGAGTAACAATAACTCACAACACATTGGTTCCAACAAGCATAGTACCAAAATAAGGAGGGACCAATAGACGAATAAGAGAGATGGATAACCCACAAGATACATAAAATAAAATAATTTGCTTTTCCTTTTAGATTACTTGATCAATTACCACCTTTGTTTTTAAACTTGGTCATGAATGTGAATAAGGTTCCTTCCTTGAATATTACAAGTTTCCATTGTTAGAATGTTGATCACTTAGGATACGTACCATTATTTTCATTTTCTTTATGATCATATTAAATGTTTTTAACCGTTTTGACCTCATTCAAGGTGTGTGAGATATTCATCACAATCACACCAAAATTCATTTCATTTACATATTCAATCAAATATGTATAACCATATCAAGCCTTCGTAAGAGGCTTGAAGGAGAGAGTATTGGGAGCACTCATAAAATTAGCATTAACTACCACGCCTCTAATGACTTGCGAGGGTAACTAGGGTCAATCCCTACCACTTATCACTCCACTAAGGTATGAAACATAAGTCCTTGGTTCCTCCAGTAAAATAAAATGCATGCCACTTATCCCTCCACCTGGTTTATTACAAAACCCACTTATCACTCCACTAGAACAAATCCCACATACCTTTGGTTCCTCCTTAATGTAACACAAGTTTTACTTCAATTTTATCTTTACTTATCCCTCCATAATGACCCTACCTTCCCCATACACACAAAATGCTTGTTAGTCTCACAATGAGTACTAAAAAAGTACACAACATATAGAATACCACATACTACTCAAATGAGCATTAAATAACGTACATCCCATAAAATGATGGAAAAATAAAATAGGAATTTACAAGGATGAAGAGAGATAGAGAGAGAGAGAGTGAGGTCTTTGACCATCACCAAACACATCACATGGATTGCTTTATAGTCATATAAATCTTGGGTGTTAAACATGGTTTAAGGAAATTAGTACTCCTTCACTTGATAATCACATGAATGGAGTAAAAATAACTCACAAAAAATTGGTTTGGACAAGAATAGTACCAAAAATAAGGAGGGGCCAATAAATGAATAAGAGAGATGGATAACCCACAAGGCACATAAATAAAATAATAATAATTTTCCTTTTTAGGTTACTTGATCAATTACCACCTTTGTTTTTACACTTGTCATAAATGTGAATAAGGTTCTTTCTTTGAATCTTGCAAGTTTCCATTGTTAGAATGTTATTCACTTAGGATACATACCATTATTTTCATTTTCTTTATGATCATATTAAATGTTGTTAACCGTTTTGACCTCATTCAAGGTGTGTGAGATATTCATCACAATCACACCAAAATTCATTTCATTTACATTCCTTACTTTAGTATTAAGTTGGCATTATTTTACAAACACCATGAAACATATAGGAATTTTCTTCACTTAGGGAAAACAAGGTTCAAAGGGGTGTTAACTCATACCAATCACATCATTTATGGCACTTAAACAACTCAAATATTTAAGGTATATGTTTCACATGTGGGATATTCAATATAATAATATGAATTTAAATGCCTTCTACGACACTATTCCTCTCATTGACAACCATGCGTTAAGGGTCCTTAACTAATAATCTTCATAAGATATCCATGAAGTATTAACTTTGTTAATGCTCAAAGGGTCTAAAATCTACCATGAGGAAAAACTTATGGTAATCAGTTATCCATACCTCACAAACTTTCACACAACTAAGGTACTTTGATACTTCTTACCAAGGTAACACTTCTATTTGCAAGGAGCTTAAGGGGTTCAAATTTTGTAGTTCCAAGTGTAGGTAACTAGGACCTAGGTTTCAATTGCGTTGTTTAAATTTATTTAATGAGATTATTTGGGAGTGAAACACCCCAAATATATTCACACAACTTAGGATACTCAAAAGAGTATTAAGGACCATACCCAAGATGAGGATTTGTTTTTTCAATGGGGGACCTAGCACTATGACATCTAGGAGTAAGGATCGTATTCCCACTCAAAGAGATAGGATACACATAGTGTAGTCATGTCCTCACACAATGTCCTAAGCCATGGAAATGGTATAGCAAGGCTTATTCCAAGTACATAAATATGAAACAATTTACAATAGGTTTAAACCTTTCCTTAACATGACGGGGTTTTCATACTTAACAAGATTCAACTAAAAATTAAGGTATGATAAGAGGGTTATAACTCATTTTAGTTGTTTGGAAAGGGAAAGGTAAATCTCGACCAACAATTTAAGTATCAAGATAAAAATAATATAATTACTATGATAAATGATTGATTTTTTTTTTTTTATTATTGGCAAATAGTTTTTTGAAAGGGACTATACCCTTGTTTACAAAAGAAGGCCTAGAAGCCAGGATAAGCAAGATAACCATAGAGAAAAGGATCAGAATCCAAATGTTACAATGAAGTTCAAAGTAGCCAAAAAACAACTACCAAGATGAAACAAAACAACAAAATTCTTGCAAAAAACCGATAAAGGGTCGAAAAATAACAAAAAAACATACAAGGACAGCAGAAGCATCAACAACTACTTTTTAGTAGCTTTGTCAATGATGGTTTTGATATTCTTTCAGGATTTGAACATTCCCAAAGTTGTCATGTGGGCAGCGTCATTATAATCCAGCTGCTCCACGGTCTTCTTACTTTCCTTATCATTACCCCAAAGAGTAGCCGAAACTCTGCTTAGGTTGGAGACACTTTTGACGTGTTGCTTAATGAACTCCTCAATCGCCCTAAATATGGAAATGTTGTAATCATGTCGAGTTTTGGCCTTCCCTAAGTGGGAGTCTAAGGAGTGCAGCTTCTTGTAAATATCTTCAATTTGGCTGCTGTCAACATCCTCCTCCTCTTCCTTCTTCCTCTTTCCTTTCTGTTTTGCCAAGTTTTTAACTTCATCCTTCAACAATTTCATATCGGCCTCTAGGGCTTCGGCCTTCTTAAAGGGCTTTCCAACCGCACTTCCCGAAGTGGCCTGCTATCGCGATATTTAGGAGGTCATGAGAAATTTCAAATTCCGAGAACCCTTCTCCATAGCAAGAGTCTTAAGGTTAAGCTTCCTAGAAGCCACAGTAACCAATCTCCACGAGGAAGAGGCTAAGTGGGGGTGAGAGCAATGAGAAGGGGGAATGGGAGAAGATGACTAAATGGCGATAGGGGGTGACGGCGGTGGTGACAGGGCAAAGAGAAGAGAAACAGGTGGCAGCAACAGAGCACTGGCGAGAGAGGGAATCGAGCTAGGGGAGGATGGGAGACCGGGAAACTTGAGGAGACAACATTTGTGCAGCAACAAAATGAGCCCTTGGTGCAACGGAACCACCGGGAATGTTTTTGAAACTCGAAAATGGAGCGTTCAAGCGAGTTCAGCAAGTAATGGGGGAAGCAAACCAAACGATCCCTACGAAAGTGATTAAGAAAAATAAGGTGTTTCGCAGGAACAGTGACAAACCTTCCCTCCAAGGAGATGAACCGTATCATCATGTGGGTTACTTCATCATAAGGTGGAGGGATCGAGCTAACAAGCAGGCCCGCTGTTATATAGGTCAGCTTCTCCTCTCCCTCAACAAATCTCCTCTCTTCAGCATCTTTATCGACCCTTTTGTTAAAGAAACGAAAGCCCTCCAAGCCAAGGCCGGTTTCAGCAATAAGATCTTCATTGATTAAGACCTTCTGCCCCCCATATTCCACTGTCCTCTCCTTCCAATCCTTTGCAAAATGCACAGAGATGCTCTGATCATGTCCCTGAATCCTGTCCATGAAGTTTGTTATGCCACCCTTGCTAAGAATGTTCCACAACTCAATATTCTCTTTCCAGTCTGGGTCCACACTGGGCTCAATTTGACAAGGAGGACCCCCATCTTCTTTACTCGATCTCGATTGCAACAAATTTCTAACTGATCTCTAATGCCAGTCCACTTTTTGTTATAGTAATCTGCATAATGATGGAAATGAGAGCCGTTGCTATTCCCACGATCGGCTGCGTGTCTGCTGATCTGAGCCTACTGAAAAGCGCATGTGAGAATAGCCCACTCCCTGTCATCAATCACTTTATCGCCGCCTTCGGTTTCCGTGGAGGTTTGAATCCACCTTTTAACAGTCTCAATGCAGTCCGCATGCACGATTTTCAAAACCGTATATCTCCACTTGAAATTCCCCATATGATTCACACTATCCTGATTATTAGACGTGATTTGCATAAACCAATACTTTAAATCAACACGTGTTGGAGTATTTTTGAAGTTGATCCACGCCCAAAAATCATAACTCATTTCTAGATATTGCTTGCGTATGAAGATCCGCCTGAATGTTGTTTTGAAGCTGTTTGGGGATGCTATTATTGTCCCAAACTGTAAGATTAACATTAATGCCATAATTTTCCAGCACATCCGCCAATTTATTACCCTCCCTGTAGGTATGCGTGATCCTGATGTTACTGAAAGTATGACTAATACTTATGGACTCTGCAATAAAATCCTTGATGCTCCAACTTGGAGATGAGCACTGTTTAAGAAGATTAATGATATTTAGGGAATCTCCTTCAATAATGAGGTTTTGAATATTATGTGTCTGCAGGCAATTCTCGGACCCCAAAGATAAATGATTGATTTAATAACTCCATATCATTGTATAACTTTCAATTACAACAACATACTGACCTTAAATGCACACATGGAATAACTAACTTTTAATTTATTTGCATTTTCTCCTTTTAAAAATAGTAAATATTTATAATTATTCAAATTTACAATATGTCACATCATTTTATACATTTTACAATCTAAGTACATAGATAAAGTCATTTTCCTTCATTTATCTCCTTTGTCGAGCCACCGTGACTTGTAAAAATCATTAGAGCTTGGGTCAATGATAACCGATGGCATGACATTCTACCCTAATCTAACATAACTCGTGATTACTACTTTTCCATTTGCAAAGAAAGAACCACTTTACATAACAGGAGAGGTAAGAGATACATTTTTGTTTTCATCACATTTTCAAAACTTGAGAGGGGTATAGAGAGGAGAGAGAAACATCACATTTTCCCAAAAATATTTTTTTATTGAAACAAACAACCAATTTAAGATTCATAACATCATATATTAATTCCTACATGTTTACCCTCCGGAGAAATAACTTAATATTGGTCCATAAGAATGTTTTATTTATTTTTCTACTAGATTGCGAAATGTCCAAATTTAGTCTTGTTGGCGAGAAAAGTTGTCGGGAAAAATTGGTGGATTTATTTCTAATGATTTGGGAATATAAGTCCCTCTACTTAACCGATGCTGGCTGGTGTATATGCATGTGTGAGTAAAATGGTGGATTTTCCTTGCGGCCTTTTGACGAGGGGATCCAACAGTGCACTCCACCGACCTGCAGAAAAATCTTGCAGAGATATCTACAAGGGAGGAATTTGATAGGAGAGTGGGAAAGGGAGTGAGAATATGAGGTAGGAGAAACTAATGTTACAGGTAGAAAGTCAGATTCCTACACACATCAGTTAGAAGTTTCATCACATGCACTAAAATTGGGAAGAAACAATTCTGCAAACAACAACAAGACCAATTAGAATTTAATGAACACAAAGTATTAGTAAACCCCTTAGTCAAAAAAGTCTAGAAACTCCTTGTATTGATGCTCAAGTAGAAATTGTACATAGTATGATAATGAAAGACATTGAGAATAAGGGGAAAATGGCTAGCTCTTTTCACTTGAAAGTAAGAAAAGATTTCTCATGAACTTACAAGAATACAACTAGCTAGAAGAATTTCAGAATTAGAACCCTTTTGAATGAGGAACTCATTACAATTTATAGAATAAGGAGCAACTCTTCATCTTCCTGAAGACATTTCACTTGCCTCATTTTCACTTTACACCATTCATATTCCTACCCAAATATTAAGTCCCTTTTATAAAAACAAGGTGACTTAAATTTTACATCATGTTTCTAAAGTTGTCTTTAGATGACTTAAAGGCATATCAAAAATTGCAAACCCCAATGAAGAATTAGAGAACTTGAAGAGAGAGAAATTTTGGGGGAGAAAGAGAAGAGAGAGAATAAGAGAGGATGTCACTCCTGGTGAAGTCAGATGATCCTTATTGACTGAAAGCTCCAATGCAGTGAAATTATGGATCTTCAAACTCTTTGTACCCTGCAAAACTCCTTAGTATTTGAACTTGATTTTGAATTGTTATCTATCTCATGCCAATGAGAAGATACCTACTCCCTTGTGTTCCTTTTTGTGAATGATTCACTCATGTTGTACACAAGTTACTACTAATGAGAAGCTTCCTTCACTCATGTTGTACACCACGAACTGAGTGTTTAGAAACAATGTTGAGTTATCCCAATGGTGACCATGGACGTTGCTAATGGAAATCCACTTCAAGGAAGCCGAGGATGGAAACTCCCTCTTGCAATGACCCCTTACAAAACAGTCATACTTTTACGAGATATGTCCTACAAAAAGACATATTTGTTTTTATAGGCGTTAGAGTCGATGAACATATTGACGATATTATGAATGGTTATTCAACACTTTTTATTCTCGAATGGAACAACTTACTATTTTTAGTAAGTGTGAAATTTCTTCTCTAACCTTCAACAAAGCAACTACCGATTTGAATTTTCAGCTCTCGAATTCCCCTTTTGTGAAATTCACCCTCTGGAATGAGTTACTATTTTTAGTGAGTTCCCAAAAGCAACTTTCTATTTTTAGCAAGTAAGAAAAATCAGCCCCTTCGATCCTTGGTGGTTCAGTAGGTAACCGGAAATCCTCCTTCCTCTCTCTGCTCCCCTCAATTTTGGACCAATCTTCTATATTTGGTAGGTATTCATGGGACCACTTACTATTTTTAGTAAGTGTCAATTCTAGACCAAGACGACAATTTCAATGAATTTTTCTTATGATACCTCTTTTGTGTTCATTGCCTCATTTGCGGGTTCTACGGTTGGTGAATTTCCCAAAATAGTAGTCCCGTATGCGAGATGACCTTCTATTTTTATAAAGTGAGCTTCTAGTGGTCGGATCACGAGAAGAATAAATTTTTTCGATATGGGCTTTTTCCTAATCTTGCCCCCTCGAAATTTTAGACTTACCCAGTCACCGAGTTTGGGAGATTTTAAAATTTTAAATTTTTGACGATGATGATGACTCTAAACACGACATCCATTAATGGACCTTAGAAGTTATAGGTTTGGTTTTCTTCTCCATTCACAACAAAAGTTATATTTTTTTTGTGGGTTTTGTTTCTTGTTCTTCCGATGAAATTTCTCTTGAACCATTTAGGATTTGGGGAAATCAAGTTTTTGTCCTCCCATTGGGATGAGAGGAAGATTTATTCATTGTAAGTGATTCATGATACAACAAGGGCATTTTAGGGTGAGGTTTTAATCTCCTTCAAGATTAAAGAACATAGTATCAAATGGTTCTTCATTTCGTGCTCGATTAGCAAGATATGTTCATATCTTTGTCTTACGATAATGGAGTTTTCTAATGAATCTCTCGATTTCTCTCTTCCATTCTTCAATACTTCAGATTTTTATCAATATTTCCTCGAAACCTTTTTTTTCATGTATTTGAGGGTCTGGTTTCAATTTAGTAGCTGGTTTAGAGCAGAAATGGTGAAGTGTTTGTTGCTCTACAACTTTCTTCTGCCAATAGAGAAACAATAAGAAGTAGCGAAGCGGCAAAGGAGATAGAAATTTTCAAATTTTGGAGTTGGAGTTGGGTGAAATTTTGTTTCCTTTATGTCCCTTAAGAATTAATGTACACATGGTACATCGGTTTTCATGTGGCACCTCAGCTCGACACTTGGCGGAGATCCAATGGTGGAGGGTTTTGGCCAAAAAGCATGTTGGAAGCACCGAGGGATGAAAGTTGATCGCATGAGAAACCAAGAGAAATTACATGGGATGGGAAATTTTTTTATTTACATCATTTCCCCCAGCACAAAGGTACATGAGGTTCATCAATTTCTACTCAATTCCTTAGCTCGACACTTGGTGGAGATCCAACGGTTGAGGTTTAGCTCCCTGGCTAGCTCCGGGGTTGAGAAAATGCACTAGATAGGGTCACATGGGTGACCTGAAGACATCTTGAGGATGGGTGGATTTTTATGTCCCTCATATCTCTAAGCATAAAGGGACATGAGGGTCATCAATTTGTATGGAAAACCAAAAGCCACCGGTTGTCACGATTTTGACGCTTGAGGGAATGAGCTGCAAACAAGCACCTAGGAGCTGAACTAGCAATCTGAGAGGCCATATGTGTGTCCAAAGGGATTATTAGGGCTGGGAAAATTTTCTTGTCCCTCATTTCCCTTAGCTTGAGGGATGAAAGGGACACAAAATTATGCTAGGCTCTTGGAGCTGACACGTGTCCTCTTGTAAATTTGACTAATTGTTGAAGCCTTCCTAGAGGATAACTTGAAATGATGATAACTTGATCTCCCAATGGATTTTTTTCACAAATGGTTATATTATTTTGACTGAAAATGTCCATATGAATCCAATGGTGGGGGTATTATATCTTAATTCATCCATTTAGGACTGAAAAATAGATTTCTAATCTTGTCCCTTACCTTTACATGAGAAAAACTATCTGAGACCTATTACGCTAAGGTATTGAGAAAAATATGATTTCACAATATTTTAAAGAATTTAATTCCTTTTCGAAGATGTATTTTTAATTCCTAATTCCAACCATATCTCCTAGAATCACCTCCCGAAGCTCAGTAGCTCTTTTGATCTTGTGTACTGCCTAGTCCTGTGAAAAAAATGATTATAGATATATTGTGCCAAGTTTTTGTGAAAAATATTATTTCACCACCTTGTAGGGATTTTAATTACCTTTATGAAGATGTATTTTTTGGCTCCTAGCTCCATCTAGAGCTCCTGGAATCACCTCTCGAAGCTCGGTAACTCTTTTGATCCCTGTGCACTTCTTAGGCACTGTGAAAAAACCGATTAACCTATTTCTCCAAGGTGTTGTGAAAAATATAATTTCACCATATTTTAAGGATATGAATTTAATTTTTGACAATGTATTTTTAGCTCCTAACTCTTTCCATATCTCCTAGAATCACTTCCGAGGAAGTGCAAGAGGTTTTTTTCCCTTTGTGTTGCTTAGGCCTATGAACCCTATTTTTTTATCAAACTACCCCAACTCTTCCAAATCCTTCCTAAATCTTCCAAAATCAATTTCATGATGTTAATAAATGTTCCATTCACATCCTTGTTGTATTTTTATCCTTTGTTCCACTCTAGGGGTTGCACTAGTCTTGAAAAAGCTAGTGGTAGATGTTGTATATATCTTTTCCCCAGGTAGATATAGACAAGCAGAAGAATGGAGAAATCAAAGAAGCTCAAATCCCTGACATGCGCCCAAGGCGCACAGAAGTGGTGCATGACAATGAGTGTCGACAGAGGAAATGGTGCGCCCAAGGCGCACAGAAGTGGCGCACGACAATGAGTGTCGACAGAGGAAATGGTGCGCCCAAGGCGCACAGAAGTGGCACACGACAATGAGTGTCGATAGAGGAAATGGTGCGCCCAAGGCGCACAGAAGTGGCACACGACAATGAGTGTCGACAGAGGAAATGGTGCGCCCAAGGCGCACAGAAGTGGCGCACGACAATGAGTGTCGACAGAGGAAATGGTGTGCCCAAGGCGCACAGAAGTGGCGCACGACAATGAGTGTCGGCGAGAGAGAAATAGTGCGCCAGGCGCACGAAGTGGCGCGCGACAATGAGTGTCGAGAGAGAAATGGTGCGCGAGGTGCGCGAAGTGGCGCGCGCGAAAATGAGTGTCGACAGAGAAATGGTGCACCCAGGCGCGCGAAGTGGCGCACGACAATGAGTGTCGGCGAGAGAAATGGTGCGCCGAGGCGCACTGAAGTGCGCACGCGACAATGAGTGTCGACAGAGGAAATGGTGCGCCCAAGGCGCACAAAAGTGGCGCATGACACGAAGTGTCGACAGGGTAAAGGATGCGCCCTTGGTGCACAGAAGAGGATGTCGACACACACATGGATGCGCCTATGGTGCACCTTCAGGAGGCGCAACATTTTGAGCACCGCAGGAAGCAGACCCTGGCGCAGATATTCAAATGGCCATAACTTTTGATTGGGAGCTCGGATTCATGCAAGGTTGGACTTTTTGGAAAGCTTACGAGGTCCTCTGTCCAACTACAATTGGATATATTTAATTGGGTGAGAAAAAATTCTTAAAAATGCAAAATACAGTTCGCCACTTTTGGGTTCGCTGGGGTTCTCACCTACCATCATAATGAGATGAGTTAAGTGCATTCTGGAGGTGGTTGGGGCAGATTTCGAATTCCTCTCTCTTTTCTCTCTCATTCTTCCTATAAATTGTAAGGAGGGGCTTCTTTCTAAAGGTTGGACATTCTTGTTTTGCCCCTCCCTTCTTCTCTTTGGCAGGTGAACTTGTGGAGTTCAAACCTCCCATTTGAAACTGTAATGTATCTTTGCCTCTTGGCATTTTGCAGTGTGTTGTATCAATCCTTGGAGCAAATTAATACATGTCTGTGGATGATTCTCAACCCTCTCTGTATTCATTTGCACCCCCTTTGATCTTTCACTGTGAATCTGGCTATCTGTGTATGATCTTGCATTGCATTTTAATGGTCTGTGTTTATTTGGCAAGACAGGTGTTCTTCATTCCTCGGTGCATCACCTCCTTAGTTTAGGTTTTATTTTATGCATCTTCTTACCCTGTCTCCTTGGAAAGTTAGATTAGGTTTTTAGTAAACCCTCTGCATTTTATTGGTGCATCTGGATAGAGGAATAGGAGCCGGCCTTCATCCGGAGAGCTTTTCCATTTTCGCAAGGTCCCACACTTGGGAAAAGCTCCATGTTATGCAATCATACTGAGAGTCTCAACCCATCGCGTTGCAGAGTCCCAGGGGTGCTGTGATTCATCAATAGTTTTGGCACGCCCGGTGGGACCAAGAGGTCATTCCACAGTTTCGAAGGAACTTTCAAGAAATTCGGACTTAAAAAATTGCAGGTTTTACAGTTCAGTTTTTTCCACCTTCCAGGCTGAACTTTAAAATCGATTTTTAAGGACTTAACTCGCTCGAAACAAGTCAAAATTTCACCAGTTGATAGATCGGGGGATAATCTTCAAAAGGGTATTCTTAGATTTTTGAGATTTTGACTTTCAAAATTTCATGGTTTTTTGATTTTCGGATTTTGGGTTTGGAAGTCTGGCATTTTGGGTTTTAGAATTTGTCATTCCAGAATCAAGTTCCAAACTCTAAAATATCAAAAATACAGGTCTTTCAATTTTCCATTTTTAAATATTGTCAGGTTTGGTGTGTAACTTGGCAGGATCTAGCCTTTTGAGGCTCACTTTCTAACACATCTGGCGACTCCGAAGGGGTAGAATTCAGCGGTGTAGCAGCAAAAGTTTCCCAGGCATATGAGAAGAATTCGAACCAGGTCTAATACTCGAGAAGAGGGGCTATTTGTCCAATTGCAACTATCACCAGGAGGAGGAAGGAGAGGAAGAAGACCACAAAGATCACCATCTCCACCTAACAGGACTTTGTCTACACCTCCACCTGGTAGGCCTTTTCTCGCATCGACCAGGGTTCTTAGGCCAATCATAATGGCACATCTACCACCGAATCCCTTTGTCAATTTCACGGGCAGTAGTCCACTTGCCCTAAATGCTCAGAATCAAATTCCAATTGCAGCACTAAAGAATATACCCTATTTTACAGGAGAAAATCATACTACTCCTATTGATCACATCCAGGATATTGCTAATGCATGTGCAATCCACGAAATAAATGAAATGGATGTTGCAGTCAAGTTGTTGGCTTCATCTTTCAAAGGCAAGGCCTTATGATGGTTTAGGAGCCTTCTGGAGGCTCTATTACAAGTGGAACCAACTTTGTTCTGCTCTTTGCGCAACCAATTCGGGAGAGGCGGACAATTTATCTTTATTGGAGCAGTGACAACAATCAAAAGGGCTCCTAACGAACAAATGGCAGATTTCAACTTGATTCCAACGGACATGGGACAGGATCCCAATATTTGTTAGACCAAGCTTTGCCGAAGGAGCATTCCTTTATTTCTTAAAGGCTATAAATTCAGACATAGCCATGATGATCCAATCAATGGGAGGGACAACGCTGCGGGGGTCCTATGACACGGCGATCGGAAGCGAGAGAACTATTTGATCAGCCGCAAGCAAGCTTGCACAAGGCCACCAATGCCTCTCTATCCGGACATGGGAAATCCTACTGACGATCAAGCACCACGAGTTGAATCCCATTCCAACTCCTAGAAATCAAAGCAATAATGAGGCATCGACTTCTTCAAATACTTCAAAGGAATTGCGCAGGAGGTCATGAAACAATTGCAGAACCTTGGAAATGAGCTTGTGACTATCAAAAGACAGCAAGCTCAAAGTGCTAGACCGTATCGGCCTCAAGCACGAGTGCAAGCTAGGCCCCATACCAACAAAATAGACCACCACCTCGGGCTGCAAATCAAAACCGAGAACCAAGGATGACCTTAAGCTGCGAGGCCATTTCGACCGTATGATCCAAATGCAGCGGCGTCCTCAAGAGCCTTGGTTCCGACACAAAATAACATGGCACAGAGTACGATTTGGTGTTACCCTTGCAATCTACCTCACAATCGGTCGGCATGTTTCAATGGTGCCTTTGAATCGAGGCCTTGATGGTGCGAACCATTGGTGTTGCTCAAGAACTAAGCCGAGAGGAGAATCAGCAACAACAAACGCAGCAAGAAGGACCTCAGCGAAACCACATTGGCAAATTGGCAAGCGGAAGACTTACGTGGAGTTAACCAATAGCCTTTTCAAGGCGTGGCTGCTGACACGGTCAAAGAAGAGAAATATAGGAGAGGGACAATCGTGTAATCCGGTTGTTTCTCAACCCACTCTTACACAACAAGGGGTCGAGACCAAACGCAGCTCAAATGTGCAAAATCAACCCAAGGTACTTTTTTGTAGCAACACACGCACATGCTCAAGCTCGAGAAAAGTTTGCACCAAGTAAGGGACATCAAAAGGACAATTCATTCCCTTTGACATCATTGATCAAATGAAGAAGGCGAGCGTGAATATATCAATGTGGGAATCTTTATCCATCCCGGAGACAAAGAGATCTTCTACAAGCTGCCATGAAGAATTGGTCAACTTGAACCAGCGAGGCCCATATGCAAGAGAAGGTCCTCATGAATCTTTGCTCGGCTGAAGGGAATCATGGAGGACAACAAGGTAAAGTTTTGAAACCCCCTCCATTCTATATTTCATTAATCATCGGGGATAAATTAGTACACAATTGCATGATTGATTAAGGGCAAGTAGTTCGGTGATGCGAAGCAAATAGTGGATCATTTGGGTTTGAAATATGAGCCGAGTCTTTGAAAGGAGTAGTACAACTAGATGGAGCAGCGGTAGGAAGCTGTTGGAGTCATCGAGGGTTAAGCCTAACTCTACATTCCTGTCCTAATGTTACAGTTTTGCAAGATGTGTCTGTGATTGACCTTCCGCCACTCTTTGTGTTGTGTCTCATCAAGAGACTTCCTTTGCAAAAATCGGTGGATATTTATCTGCAGATTGGTCGCACATGATTTTAGGACAAGGTATGGAGCAAAGCAACAATCAGTCGAGAACCAATTGCCCATTTCCATATTGAGCCTCATGTACCAAATCCTATCAATGCAAATTGCTCGGTTTTGATCGGGAGGAGTGTTCAAGTGATCTAGAAAGCAGGTACTAAGGTCGAGGGAATTCTGATTTAACTTTGGATGAATGGGCAAACAAGAGTCATGAATTTGAACCATACTGAGAAATTGAAGAATCGAATTGGGCGTGTATTGTATACACGAAGAAAATTCACCCATTCCGACATCATTCGGCTGAACAAAAGGATGAAAACAAAGTTTGGAAATTATTTTTCGATGGTTCGAGAAGCGAGATAAGTCTTGGAGGTGGTGCGATGTTGATTTCACCACAAGACATCAAATATTTTCAGCTTTTCGTTTCAGTTTTCCTGTTCAAACAACACGGCTGAATACGAAGCATTGATTCATGGAATTCATTGGGCCAGGAAAAGGGGCATAAAGAACTTGCAGGTGTTTGGAGATAGCGAGCTAATCGTCAACCAAGTTAGGGGACAACATGCCACAAAGAATGACCTGCTAAAGAGCTACAAAAATAGGGTATGGGACCTCATTGAGGATTTCGAAGCTTTCAGCATTGTGTCCATACCCAGGAAGAAAAATGAAGCCATGAGATAGGCTCGCAGCAGTTGGAGCAACGTTTGATGTGGTTGATAACATCGAAGGAAAAACACAGACCACATATCCATGTGATTGTGAGACCAGCAGTTCCAGATAATAACACAAGCTGGCAGGTGTTTGAGAACGATCAACAGATCGTCAATTTCTTACAAGAAGAGGCTGAATTCTCAGCTAGGAATCAGGACAGATTAGAGCAGCAGTATGGGGATCAGGTAGTGCAGCTGCGGACAAACAAGCTTCCTAAGGGTTTAGTAACATTGGAGTCTATCTTCAACCCTAACGACCAGTTTCGTAAGGAAAAGGAAAACATACAGGTCAAGAGAGAAGATTCAGAGCCAATTCCGGTTGGGGAAGGCAAAACACTTCAAATTGGCAAAGTGGCCACTGAACAGGAGAAATCAGATTTCGTACAACTTTGCCAAGAATTTCCAGATGTCTTCGCTTGGAGCTATGAAGACTTAAGAGGATTCGATCCAAATTTGGCACAACATACCATAGAATTGGATCCAGATGCTAAGCCCGTTAGGCAGAAGCAGAGACCAGTCAACCCTCACATGGAGCCTCTAATGAAGAAAGAGCTAAATAAGCTGATAGAGGCAAGCATTATATTCCCGATCAAGCACTCAAGCTGGGTTGCAAACTTGGTTCCGGTCAGGAAGAAGAGTGGAGAAATCAGGTTGTGTGTAGATTTCTGAGACCTCAACGGGGCATCTCTCAAAGATCATTACCCACTTCCTTGATGGAACAAATATTGCAAGTAGTATCCGGTTCGGAGAGATTCTCTCTCTAGATGGCTACTCGGGGGTATAATCGGGTGATGGTGAAAGAAGGTGACCAATTCAAGCGGCTTTCACCACCGAATGGGGGACCTATGCCTACAAGAAGATGCCATTTGGGCTATCAAATGCTAAGGCCACTTTCGAAGGGCAATGGATATGGCATTGAGGGTTGATCAATAAAATAGTTTTGATATATCTTGCGACATCTTTGTATTCTCAAAAAATGCAGCGGATCACCTCTTTCATTTGAGGCAAGTATTTCAGAGGTGTAGAAGATTTGGGGTATCATTGAATCCCAAAAAATGCATATTCTTGGCTCACGAGGGAAAACTTCTAGGCCATATTGTTTCAAAGGAGGGGTTGATGATTGACCCAGAAAGAGTTGAAGCAATTCAAGCATTGCCATTGCCAAGTCACAAGAAGGCTCTTCAAAGCTTCTTAGGAAGGATCAATTTCGTCCATGAGTTTGTTCCAAATTTTGCAGCTCTCGTAAAACCAATACGCTGATGTTAAAGAAGAGCATGGCATTTAAGTGGACATCGAAGGCAAGGCAAGTTTTGAGGCAATAAAAGAGGCTATATCTCAAGCCCTGACTCTCGTCAATCCGAGACTTCTCTAAGGACTTCGTCTTTATATGCCTTTGGTGGTGGGGACACGATTTACTGCAATCTGGTACAACAAAACAAAGAAGGATTAGAACAACCAGTTGCTTTCTTCAGTCAAGGCTTGGAGGAATACGAAACTAGGTACTCTTTCATTGAAAAGCATGTCCTTGCGGTAATCAGAAGCTTAAAGAAATTCAAGCACCTAGTCTCAAACAACAAGATCCAATTATTAGTCTCTCATGCGGGAGTCGAGGACTTCCTTCTAAACAAGGATCGAATGAGAAAGCGTGCGGGATGGATAACTCGTGTCATGGAATATGACATCGAGATCAAGGTCACCAAACTAGTACGTGGGAAGGGACTATGTGAGCAGCTAGCCTTGAGTCAACAAGTTGAAGTTGGTGATGAAAAGGAGACTACCTTGGTACTACAGGATGATCAAGAACAAGAAAATGATGACGTGCCTACTCCTTGTTGGACTCAGAATATGATACACTTCCTACAGACAGGCCTATGCCCTCCAGAAATGAGCAAAGCAAAGAGGAGATACTTCAGATTACAAGCCATTCCATATGTGCTTGTTGATGGTGTTTTGTTTAAGAAAGACATCAATGGAGTTCTATTGAGGTGCATTGGGATAAGTCAAATTGAGAGGGTGTTACGAGATTTTCACGATGGAGATTCTGGAGGACATTTTTCCCCATGAGTAACAGCTCTCAAGATAATGAAGGCAGGGTATTATTGGCGACAGTCTTCAGTGACTGCTATACATGGATAAGAAAGTGCAAGAAATGTGCACTCTTCACAGGCAAAGAAAGACAAGCAGCACTTCCATTGCACCCAATTCTGGTTGACCAACCATTTATGCAATGGGGATTGGACTTCGTCGGGGTCATCAATCCAAACTCAAGCCAAGGCCACAAGTGGATTCTCACGGCAACGGACTATTTCACCAAGTGGACTGAAGCAGTAGCGCTCAAGGAAGCAAATGAGTCTAACATACTAGACTTTTATGAAGGAATAGTGACCAGGTTCGGTGTGCCGGCCACTATCATATCAGATAATGCATTGGCATTCATAGGTTCCAAGATTACAGAATGGGCTGTCAAGAATGGAATCTATTTGAGCACCTCTTCAAATTATTACCCGCGGGGGTAATGGGATGAGGAGAAGTCCACGAACAAGAATTTGTTAAGAATCATCGAGAAGGACTCTAGATGAAAACCAAAGGACATGGCATACCAAGCTAAAATCAGCATTATGGGTGTGAGGATAACGCCAAAGAGATCTACAGGTAATTCTCCCTACAAGTTGGTATATGGGAAAGAGGCAGTGTTGCCTATATCATTAGAATTGCCAGCATTGGAGCTCATGAAGCAGTTGGAGTTGTCTGAGTTCGAACCAATGGAGGCTAGGTATGCAGAGTTGATGGAATTGGAAGAAATAAGAGAACATGCAGTTCAGGTGATTGAAAAGGATCAGGCCTTAGTAAAAAGATGGTTTGATAAGAAAGCGAGAGCAAGGACCTTCCAGGAAGGAGACCTAGTTCTGAAATGGGATGCAGATCGGGCAAAGCCAGGAAGGCATTCCAAGTTTGATGCCATTTGGAGTGGCCCCTACATGGTCACAGGATGTAAGAATAGCAATGCCTTCCGATTGTCTACTTTGGATGGAGGAGAAATCCCGATTCCGGTTAACGGAATCTATCTTAAACATTGCTACTAAAAGGAAAAGGTTCACCCTTGTAAATATTAGCCTAGATTTAAATTCCTCTAAGTGCGTATGCACATTGTCTTGTGGTAGTTAGGTTTTTGTTTCCCTAAGTGCTTCGGCACAGGTTTTGTTGCTCTCAGGTTGATTTCTACAATTCAGAATGCTGTCAGAGAAGAAGTTGCGGTATCAGGTTCGGGATCAGATATCAGGTTGGTTTCAGGTTATTGCTTATGACTCCATGCCCAATGGATTGCTAAAAGGCCACTGATCTGCTACCTAGCAGGCAGGTGATCCCATTGAGTCACCAAATTGTTGTATATATCTTTTCCCGGGTAGATATAGACAAGCAGAAGAATGGAGAAATCAAAGAAGCTCAAATCCCTGACATGCGCCCAAGGCGCACAGAAGTGGCGCACGACAATGAGTGTCGACAGAGGAAATGGTGCACCCAAGGCGCACAGAAGTGGCGCACGACAATGAGTGTCGACAGAGGAAATGGTGCGCCCAAGGCGCACAGAAGTGGCGCACGACAATGAGTGTCGACAGAGGAAATGGTGTGCCCAAGGTGCACAGAAGTGGTGCATGACAATGAGTGTCGACAGAGGAAATAGTGCGCCCAAGGTGCACAAAGTGGCGCATGAAAATGAGTGTCGGCGAGAGAGAAATGGTGCGCCGAGAGGTGCGCGAAGTGGTACCGCGACAATGAGTGTCGGCAGAGGAAATGGGCGCGAGGCCCAAGAAGTGCGCAGTAGCGACGACAATGAAAGTGTCGCAGAGAAATGTGTGCGCCCAGGCGCTGAAGTGGCGCATGACACGGAGTGTCGACAGGGTAAAGGATGCACCCTTGGCGCACAGAAGAGGATGTCGACACACACATGGATGTGCCTATGGCGCACCTTCAGAGGCGCTTGACATTTTGAGGCCGGGAAGCGAGACCACAGCGTGAGATATTCAAATGGCCATAACTTTTGGTGGTGGGAGCTTGGATTCATGCAAGGTTGGACTTTTTGGAAAGCTTACGAGGTCCTTTGTCCAACCACGATTTGGATATATTTAATTGGGTGAGAAAAATTCTTAAAAATGTAAAATACAGTTCGCCACTTTTGGGTTCGCTGGGGTTCTCACCTACCATCATAATGAGATGAGTTAAGTGCATTCTGGAGGTGGTTGGGGCAGATTTCGAATTCCTCTCTCTTTTCTCTCTCATTCTTCCTATAAATTGTAAGGAGGGGCTTCTTTCTAAAGGTTGGACATTTCTGTTTTGCCCCTCCCTTCTTCTCTTTGGCAGGTGAACTTGTGGAGTTCAAACCTCCCATTTGAAACTGTAATGTATCTTTGCCTCTTGGCATTTTGCAGTGTGTTGTATCAATCCTTGGAGCAAATTAATACATGTCTGTGGATAATTCTCAACCCTCTCTGTATTCATTTGCACCCCCTTTGATCTTTCACTGTGAATCTGGCTATCTGTGTATGATCTTGCATTGCATTTTAATGGTCTGTGTTTATTTGGCAAGACAGGTGTTCTTCATTCCTCGGTGCATCACCTCTGTTAGTTTAGGTTTTATTTTATGCATCTTCTTACCCTGTCTCCTTGGAAAGTTAGATTAGGTTTTTAGTAAACCCTCTGCATTTTATTGGTGCATCTAGATAGAGGAATAGGAGCCGGCCTTCATCCGGAGAGCTTTTCCATTTTCGCAAGGTCCCACACTTGGGAAAAGCTCCATGTTATGCAATCATATCATATACATTAACCTATATACAGGTAATTCACTGGAGTTGATGGAACTTAGATTTGGTGAACTGGGTACAAATGACGACTACTTTTTAGGGTCACCGATCGTAGTTGGACTAGTTTGGTTTGGTCATTCAACGACCAGAGGCCTACAAAACCCCTTTGCAAAACTAACCAGTGGGGTGTTTTTCTCAAGACTAATGGTTGTAAGAAATTTTCATGTAGAAATAATAGAGGTTTATGGAAACTGATATCCATTTCATCACTTGAGGTGCAAATGGAAAGCCAAAACCAAACTCAACTTTTAAGTTTTAGAAACTTCTTAAGACCGCAACAATAGCTAACAGGCTCCTAGAGGGGTTAAGAAATTCTCTCAAACAAACTTTTGAGGTCCTACCAAGGTTCAAACCAATACCCCACATGATAGGGTACCCATTCAAAGCTTAACCTCCCCATTTTAGGATTTGGAAATATGTTTTGTGAACCTCGAAATACATGTTTTATTAACTTTTGCAAGTAAACTATTGGTGTGTTTAATTGAAGGCTCACTCTCAACTCACCAACTCAAGCGGCATAATTATCCAGTCTTGTTACTATGGCTTACCAAATGTCTTATGACATGGTTTGAGAGTGCGGGTGTTGATCTGATTAATCGAAAGGTTGAATGAGAAGAAGTAAAATTTTCTACGGTTTGTACTACGATTTATTTAATTAAATTGAAGGCTTATCCTTAATTTTATTAAAATTTCGATACCATTGAAAAAGGAAAACTAGAAATACAAAAATTATGCAAGATGAGGGTGAGAAAACCATGCCTCTTAATCTAAGCTGGCGAGAAGTTGCACAAGGGTTTCCAAAGTAGTTTTTTTATTCCGACTTGTAAAAGATCAACGCTAAGGCATTTTGTCAAGCGGTTCATGGGATTTTTCTAAGATTCATGGGTGACTACCGAAGCCACCAAAATAATTTATTTATTTTTTCAAAAAAATCACGTCCAAGATGAAAACTTCCAAATTTTGGCATATACATATGTGTTTTCCATGGGTCCACATTGACATGAGGCGTTTAAACAAACAACTCATATGCTACGTCTAAGGTTGTGGGATGTGGTTTCAAACCTACCCACCGAGGTGCCCACACACAACTCTTAAGATCCCTTTAACATTGGATGGGAAGATTCTTCTAAATCCTTTCCAAAAAACGTATTTTGTACAATCCTAAAATCATTGTAGTCCAATAACCACATTTATTTCAAGCATTTTGTCAAACAATTAACATGTTTGCACATGCTTCCACTATTTCATCACAACCAACCAAAAATTGAACAAATGTAATCCCATCCATAACTAAACTCAATCTCACCACTCCACATAATGTAGTAAGGAGGAGGAAGATGCTAGAAAAATTCTTTGGAGTTATTCTTTACAAGCTGTCAAAGCATTTTACAATTAGGTTTATAGAGCCTCTTTTAGCAAATCTATTTTGTATATCTAGTAACCAAATCTACCAATGCCCTAAGTTTTTTAGGATTTTTTTTAGAAAATTCACGTGCTCCACAATTTACAAAGCATTCACCATGGAAGTAGCTCCTAATTTGGCACATCTTGGAGGGGAAACAATGGAAAATGTTTTGGATTTTTCTTTAAACCTACCAAATGTCCTTACCTAAGAGTTGTAGCATCTTCCAACAACTCCTTTTTTCTCATTGCCTACAAAAATTCTTCCCATAGACCATGTTTTTCTATAGTTTCTAGGAATACATTGGCAAGGTTGAATGATTGGAAAAAACAAATTCCAAATGCTCCAAAAAAATGACACATTGGCTTGGAAAATGATGCTAGTGGTTGGGGAGGCTGTCTTTACACCTACCAATTTTATTGCACTTATAATATCTAAAACAAAATTCACCATTTTTCACCTCGCCTCCATTCATTCCTTATAACCTACTCCACCCGAGTGCCATGCCTAGTCAACAAACCATCCATTCCATGTCATTCACCATATTTTTGTGTTATTTGTATCCCTTTCTTAATGTGTTTATACTTTAAGTTATATTTTATGTATATACTTCTAGGATGTTTGAGAGTGGTTTTAGACATCAAGGAGATCAAATGAAAAATATAGATTTTGGATGGCTCCCCCAAATTTCAGACTCAACCAATTTTTGGGTTCCCAAATTTTAGACTTAACCAATTAGCTTGTAAGAATAACCCCTAAATTTAATCTAAATTTCATATTTTCATTATTTTTATTATTATTAGTTTATATATTAAATATTGATTTTATTATTTTCATTATTATAACATTTTCCACAATTCACGATATGATCGACACCTAGATCGAAATTGAAATTATGAAAAAATAACAATGTGAGAGGAATAAATTGGTGCCTAGTGTTGTACCTTCACATGATATTTTACGAAAACTCACATGTGATCCAACACCACGATCATTTGAGTAGTTTTGCAAGATGAGATTTCATACCAACTAGCCAAATGGGAGGGTGGAACCCAAACCTCACCGGTTGGGTGCAAAAAAGCGGGAATTATAAAATATTCAAAGATTTATTATCCAAGCATGACAAACAAGATGCTAATTCTTCATCTAATCATACATATCATGTTGTGCCTCCTCCTTCATTAGGGCCTCTTGATTTTCTAGTTTCTAATTCTGATGCATCTCCACCACTTATCACATTCTTTGATCATGATTATCATGTTATATTTTCTTCTAATACACTACATATCAATGCTTCTATCAAATCGCATCTTTGTCAATAACACCATGATTAATCCATTGACTCTTATTGGTGTGTGCTCTATTACATTTCTCGTCATTATCAACTATCCATTCTCTCAAATTTCGTATCAAATTCCCAAATTTTATGGCTACATCAAGCTTCTAGTTATAGTTGGGCCTCTCACCATGTTTGTTCCATTCACTATGGCACCTTCAATCAAAGATTTTGATATGTTCGTGGATCTTCCTTGGCTCCGCGCCACTCAAGCCATATTTTCTATGAACTACTTGTGTCTCAAATTCATTCACAATAAGTAAGTTGTCACTCTTAAAGGTGTTCCACCATCCAAATGTTTCCTAAGAATTCTCTTGAGGATTCCCTTTCACTAGTTAGAGTATCTAAGCCCCTGGGCCTCTCAAATCTAAGGCATATTCTGCACCTAGCTCTCCTATTCGCACACAACCTACTCATTCTCATTGGTCTACTAGTAAATCTCCTTGACCTAATACCCCTACTCGGGAAGCCCCTTTACATAGGATTTCACCACCTCCTTCACCTCATAGGTCTACTTCACATAGGTGCTCATCACCTCCTAGGTCCACTTCACATGGGTGCTCATGACCTCCTAAGTATCCCTCGAGATATGTGTTCACCACCTAGGCTTCCTTTACATATATATCATCGGTCTCATATACCACCGATATTAGAGCATGGTAATACGCCTTTATCTCCTCAAATTTAGGTGGAGGATGCTTTCCCCTCACTTTCGTCGGCTAGCTTACTCATCATCATACACTTGGGGGTTATCCTACTTACTTCCCCTTTTCATAGTAACATCAATTGTCTACCATTTATACTCTTACTATTTATGCTTCATATTTCCTATTTCTAGGAAATATTACATTGGATACATTTTGTATCACCATTACCCTATAAGCGCAATCTTGTCTTTGAGAGGTTCACACTTTATTGTTAAGGGAATACTGCATCCATGAACCTCACATACTACACGTTTCACTCTTTGTGCTTCACGATACATATTTCTAGCATTCCATTCACACACAACATACTATTCTATGACGCATTATAGTTCCATGGTTCATACTCGACAATGAGGTATAAATCTAAAATGAACCTCACCACATCCACTTTTACATTCCATGCTTCATGATCTATCTTTATAAGCACACATTGTCAAACCATTTCGATGATGCACTCTTATTCTATGGTTCAATCTTTATTGTTTAGGGGTCATTAATAGCGAAAATCATTTGATACTCATTCACTAGGGGCACGTGTTGGACCCCTAGAATATTGATCAAGTATGAAGGTACGTAGGCGTGTAAGATCCCAGTTATGGAATGGTGAGCAAGGAAAAACCACGTAAGATAAGGGTTTAAGGAAGCCCATGGCATGCGACACGCGAAGACGGGCGAGGGTTTAGGAATTAGTCAATTTGGATGTGCGGGTAGAACACGTGAAAATCATGACCCGATTACATGTGGATAAGATGCGAGCTTGGTGAAAGGTTGGCCCAGGAAGAAGAATGCCTGCGATAGAATCTTATAGAAGAACATCATGGGATAAAGTGGAAATCTTATGCACAGGAGAAACATGCTCGTATGGAGGACCACATTCGGACACTTAACACCAGATCTAAGGGTGTTGGAGGGTGAGTTGGCACCCAGAAAGCTAGAAATACAAGCACTGCGAGAGAGACAGAAGGGAGATATAGAGAGTGGGTGGAGCTCGAAAAAATGATACAAGGACTCTATCAAGTGGATAGTTGTATTCGGGAGAGGATGCATTAGGCTTGGGGTTGTAAATTTTCTTTTTGGTAGCTTAGTTACATAAGTCCAGTGTAATGCATGACTGCGGTCTACTTCTCTGTGACCCTCTGTAATGGTTCCATGGATGTAATAAGGTTACTGTTATAATATATACATGAATATCAATTATTTTGATGCATACTTATCTCTTATGAGTTATCTTTCCTTTCATGCTAACTATGGATGCTTGTATGTTTCTTTATATCATAATGCATGTTATGGATTCTATTAAGTACTTAGTTTGAAATTACTGCAAGGATCTAGAGGTTGTTCTAAGACCTATGGTTCTTGTATGTCCTAACTTCCCTTCTAGAATCTCTTACACAAATCATAAACGATGTTTCCCACTAAAATCATAGAAAATAGAGACTCGGTACCCTCACGTGCCTCGGGTGAGTGCCTAGATTTCACTGGGTAATAGGCAGCGCGCACGGGGTTCCATTCTTTTGTGATACGAGTAAAAATAAATACATCTTGGTTCCATTTCCGCGACCTCTTTTCGAATTTGTAGTGGGATTTAACATACATCATGATCTTTGTAATGAGTAATGATAGAGCGGTTAACATTGGAAAGTGTTGAATCGTGGTTCAAGAGCACGGAGGATGATTTTTCTCAAATATTTAGCACTGGACCTGAGTTTGATGCACATAGATGGGTAGAAGAGAATCTCTACCACGATCTTTATGAGACCTTTTTCTACTACTTCCCTGTGGAGCTGTATGAATGGCTCATAACCTATGCATCTAGATCCAGTTGGCGTTATGGATTGCATGTGTGGACCCAAGAAGAATACCAAAGGCTATAGGATGCAGATCTAACATGGACCCGTGGTTTAGATCATTGGTGGAAAGGAGTATTAGCTAGCTACACCAGAGTACGCCATTTCCACATATTCATGTGCGGAGGTTGCTAAATTTGAGTTTCTATAGGATCCCGGAGGATTGTTTCTACGTGTTGTCCCTTTGGCTCGAAGATCTTGATGATTATCATGTGTTTAGAGGCATTCCTAATGTTTGGATAAACCATTCGAGTCTTTGGGCGAGGAAGCTAGGGTGGAGGAAGATGGCAAGATGTTGTGGTAGAAAAAGAAAGGGAGGAGAGATGACTCAAGTATGGTGAAGCACGTGAAAGGGAGATTGCTAGAAAACGTGAGGTTGTAGGTGTGATGGATGTATGGTAGTAGACGTTACGGGAAGGATTTGAGGTTCACGTAGAGGACGTGGAACCTGAGCAGTCTATGTGACCCCATCTTGGCAAGTGCGTGAGAGAAAACCCTTTGGCTTCTGATGAGAGTTCATTGCATGGAGAAAGAAGAACCAATGGCACACATATGAGCCCACCTAGTGACTGGACCGTAGCGCTTGGTTTTCTAGATCAGGGGGATAATATTGTTAGTCCAGTTGGTTACATTGGAGGTGATCAGTCTCTGATGACACACATATGAGCCCACCTAGTGACCAGACCCTAGCACTTGGTTTTCGAGATCAGGGGGATAATATTGTTAGTCCAGTTGGTTACATTGGAGGTGATCGGTCTACACCCAGGAGGTATAATTTCTTGAAGTCAACCCAATGTTAGGAATTTTCAGGAAAGGTATAGGCACACAAGCATTTGGTCTCGTGTATGGGAGTGGTGTGGGGTATACTATCGGCGTAGTGGGGCATTATTACAGTTGTAGGCATGTAGCTCGGTGGAAGTATGGGGACCCTTGGCATGACCACTTCGGGACTGGTGGGCCTGGTGGATCTAGTGGTTCGGGAGGAGTAGGAGCTGGTGGGTTTGGTGGATCTGGTGGTTCAGGACCTGGTGGGCCTAGTGGATCTCGGTGGTTGAGACACAGTGGACTGGTGGATCAGGTGGAGGAAATATAGGTGGAAACCAAGGATTTGGCAAAGGAGGATTTGGGCCCCAACCACCCCCACAAGTTTTCTTTGAAATATCTCTACATTTTCTAGATCACAGAGGTATCGAGGATGTTCTTGAACATGTTCACAAGTGTGAACTACTATGGCATGTGAAGGGTGTCACAACCCCATAATGAAAGGCCAGCCAGATTTACAACCACGTTACTGAGGGCACACACATAGTTGGTATAGGAAGTATGACCCTCATCAAATAGTGGTGGACTAAACTGCTTTAAAGAATGCATTCTTGGTAGAATTCCACTTTCACGAGTTTGAGCGAGAAGAGCATCACTTCTTTGAAGGAGATTCGAGAAAGGAATGCCGAGAGAGTGTGTAGGAGTATGATGGATGCTTTAAAACTCTCTTATCTAAATTATCATATGATATTCACCCTTCATATCATGCTCAGTGGTTTGTTGGAGGGTTGATCACCCCTTTTAGAAGGGCCTTATCTAATAAAACTTTTACGGACTGCCTTGAGGCATTGGAAGCTACCCTGTGCCTTTGAAAGCATTGGTAGTGTTGATACTAGCATTAGCCCATTCTTGGAGGCTCATTTTCTTTGCTATATGGCTAAGCGACTAGAAAAATTGTCTGCAAACTCAGCCCATAAGACTCACGGTGGTTTTGATGCACTGATTATGAGGTAGAGGGCACGTTAAGGATAATTCCCCGAGGACGGTATGTGTTGTGGTGATAGATTGTGAAATTTTCATGGGGACCATGATGCGAGTAGGTTCCCCTTACTGCAACACACAATCGGGAATAATGTATCTTGTTCTTCTGCAAGATTTTCACTTCTACAACCCATTATACCAAGGAATGTAGGCTCATTGATTAGATCCATGAGGCCATTAATCATGGGGTGCGCCAAGCCGAGTGTTGCTAGTATTTCTAAGGGTGATGATCACTATTATGAGGAGCGTGTAGATGGAGGTGTGTGTAGAAGAGGTTTTGAGGAGGATTACGTGGTCGTGGTAGCAACATGAGGGAGGAAGGAGTGAGTTCCCATGTGGAACTGTTTCAATTATGGATCTATAAAGAATTACAAATGTGAATGCCTAGACTTGTTGCGGTGCTCGTGGTTTGGAAAGAAGCATAAATATGAGGAGCTCCCAAAATTGTTTGAGCACATGAATCAGCGACACCTTTGAAAGGACAAGTGCTGTAATGGTTAGCATCAAGAAGGCAAACATACCATGGATGTCTTGGGTATGAGGATGCATGTTTGGATCCTATCTTGTAACAAGGGTAGAATCGATGCATGTAAGAGAGATACCAAGACAAAATAATTTGGTTTCAAGGAGGAGGTCATTCATGGAAAGTATCTAGACCCCCATGCAACAAAAGGAGATATATCAAGACACCATGGATGTCATTCGGATCTTACTGAGGGGAAATCTAATGTCTAAAGGAGCAATCCGGGAGGGAGGAGTAGGGAAGGAGAGTTAAGGTGCCAAAGGATGACTTGGATGAGGTCAAGGAGGTGTGTAGAATGCTAAGGCAGGATAATATCATTCCCTTTCTAGGATCGTGGTTGAGGAGAAGGTACCACGCATTGAAGGAGAGAGCGAGAGACAAGTCTTGCACATGAACCTCCCCCTCATAGCCTTGACTATGACAAGGAGATCACGTTGAATGCAGTGGTAGATGGATGGCTCCTCAACAATATCCCCATTGACACAGGCATGAAGGTTAATGTTCTAACTTTGGATGCATGGCATCAGATGTGAAGACCTACATTACAACCATATTCGAATGTACTATATATGGAAAACAAGATTAAGGCAATTCCCATCAGTGTCTTGAAGGATGAAACTATCTCTATCCAGGGAGCTAAGTTTACTGGGGACTTCAAAGTCTTGGCACTCATTGAGAAGGACAATTTCCTAGCACTACTTGGGCGCCCTGGTGTTACAAGAACAATGCAGACCTTCGGTTCAACAAAGGGTACATCAGCTTTGAGAATAAGGAGGAATGGGTCATTATACCCCTGGCTGATGGGAAGTCAACACCCTATATTGAACCGTTGGGTGAAGAAGTTCTAGATAGGATATATGTGCACTCAATCAGAGACCCAGAGATGATACACCTTATTAACAAGGTTATCCAATTTGAATATGATTAGTCAGTGAGTGATACCACTATTCTAGCATGTGAAAATTGGGTGCATGGAACTTATGAATTGATGGGGCGGTAGTTGAGAGGGTCAGTGACCAAGGTAACAAAGGCATGCATGGTTCTATGCCTTGGAGGAAAAGAGCGCCCAAGTATTCGGGAGGAACCTTCCTTGAGATCTTTCTGCGGGAGGTGGAAGCTCGTGGAGGGATGGGAAGAAACAAAGAACGATGTTAAGTTATGTCTTACTCGGCACAATGGCTTGGTGGTGGGCTACACATCAGGAGAGCCTTTTAGAGTGGCGCAAGGTAAGAATTGCTCTCTTTGTTAGATTTTCTAGGAGCAATGTGCCCACCATCATCAAGGACTACCATGGGAAGGAGCCCACCTCTTTCCATATCTAGGAGTGTGAATGGGTCTAGAGAGAAGGTGCGGAAGCTTTGCCACCATCCCTCTAGGTGCACAAGTTGTATTCTACACTATAGGGTTACGCGCGTACATGGTATATTCATTTGGAGACATGCCGCTAGACAAGGAATTGGCAAGAGCTCGTGGCTAACCTTATTCAAACCTTTGAGTATCGGAGTACCAAACCATCAGTTGATAAGGCCTTGTAGGGTATCAAGTGCCTTACCATGGGGGATAGTGCCAGGATGGAAGATAGGCTGTTGGAATTACTAGGTGAACTAGGATTGGAGGCGTGCTTTGAAGAAGAAGTAGAGGAAACTAGAAGAGTTACAACTTGAGTGTGTGTGTTTGGAAAAAGAAAAAGGAAAGTTGGTGTATGTGATTGATGGAGAGGAATCAAAAATCTTGGATGTTAACCATTCTATAGGGACATGTGAGGTAGTGTCGGTGCTAATACTAGTGCACGCACCTATTATGAGCCCTTAAAGATGAAGAAGGTTAACATCGGTTCAAGAGAAGAACCTAAGGAAGCTATTATTAGAGATTACTGATCAGAGAAGGAAGTTTCTAAGATCATTGATCTGTTGCATGAATTTGAGGATTTATTCCCACGTGGGTATCATGAGCTCAAAGGCATTCACCATTCCTTGGGGGAGATGAATATAAAATTGAAGGTTAGGAAAAGGCTCTACCAAATGAATCCCAATTTTTGCGTGAAGGTTAAGGAGGAAATAGACAAAATGATAACTTCTAGGATCATTAAGGAAGTGGAAGAATCAGAGTGGATAAGTCTGATGGTAATCAGCATCAAGAAGGATGGGAGGACTAGGATCTATGTGGATTATAGGGAACTAAACGTTGTTTGTGTCATTGATCCATTTTTAACCCCCTTCACTAAAGAATTTTTGGAAGGAGTCGCTGGACGTGAAATCTATTCCTTCTGAGATGGATTTTGGGGTACCACCAAGTCCATATTGCAAAGGAGGACTATGTGAAGATGACTTTCACCACTTTGAGTGGGGAATTTTTGATTACACAGTCATGCCCTTTGGGTTGAAGAATTTGCGTGCTATTTTATCACGCATAGTGGTGCAAGCATTCAGGACTTCATCCATAAGTTTCTTGAGTCTATTTGGATGATTGGACGTGTGTATGGTGCAGTTAAAGACCATTGTGACAATTTAAGGTTAATGTTTGAGAGCTGTAGGTGGTTGAGGATATCTTTCAATGTTAAGAAGTGTGTGTTTTCTAAACCCTTGGGACTTTATTGGGGCATATCATATGTAAGGAGGGCTTGCTGGTAGATCCCGCTAAAGTTGTAGCTATTGTGGGGTTAGGGGATCCTATTAGCCAGAGTGCAGTGCGTGGATTCCTTGGGCATATGAGCTATTACAAGAAATTCATAAAAGGGTATGCCAAGATTACCGTGCCTTTAGAGGAGCTGCTTAGACATAAAAGTGCCTTCCATTGGGGAGAGGCGTAGTAGAGGGCATTTGATACATTAAAAGATAGGCTTGTCACCACACCTATATTACGTTTTCCCTCTTGGGACAATCCCTTTCATGTCCATGTAGATGCCTCAGGGACCACCATTGGAGAAGTGCTTGTACAACCAGGTGAATGGATTGTTGATCATCCTCTGTGTTTTGTAAGTAGGAAGCTGACACCAGTAGAGTAGAATTATACCATAATTGAGTGTGAGGCATTGTCAATGATCTACGTGCTTTTCAAGTTTAGGTAGTATCTCTTGCAACACCTTTTGTGTTTTACAACGACCACATGGTATTAAAATATTTGGTGAACAAGCCTATTTTACAAGGACGTATATGTCAGTGGGTGTTGTTGTTTCAAGAACATGAATTCTCCATTGTAGTGAATCCTAGGAAAATCAATTGTGGACACGATCATATATCAAGAATTGATTCGGGGAGGATACGTAGAGTATTAAGGAAGCAATGCGGATGCATGCTTGTTTAGGTTGTGGCACACACCCTGGGACTTGGAAGAGATTGTAGTATTTTTAAAGGAAGCTGTGGCACCAGAAGAAATGAAGACATTGGAGAAATTTTTTTTGGCCATACGTGTTGTGCCCTACATGTTAATCAGTGGAGACTCATACAAGTTGGGACGTGATGAAGTTTTGCATAGGTGTGTATTAGAGCATGAGTTCTTGACCATCATGGAGGAAGCACATAGAGGAAGTGTGAGTGGGCATTATACATGTGATGCCACCGTGCGTAAGATATTAATGGCAGTTTTGTGGTGGCAAACCACATACAAGGATTATAGAGACTATTGTAAAGTGTGTGACCATTGTCAACACATTGGAAAACCAGGGAGGAGAGATGAAATGCCTTTACACCCTATACCTAGTGCGAAGCCTTTTGAAAAGTGGGCAATAGACTTTGTAGGACCTATTACACTAGCGGCATGTAGGACTGGGTCATGTTATGTCATCACTTACATGGATTATCTGACAAGGTGGGTAGAGGTAGCTCCGACTAAAGATTGCACTGATGAGCAACAATGACAAGATTCTTATGGGAGAACATTATCACAAGGTATGGATGCCCATTGAGTTTGACCAGCGATAGGGGTACGCATTTCTTGAATGAGACCATGAGGATCCTATTATCAGAGTTCATGGTGGCTCATCACAAGACTACGCCCTATCACCCATAATCGAATGGAACCGCGGAAGCGTTCAACAAAATACTGAGTCATACCTTGACCAAAATTTGTGATGTTAGAAGACAAGATTGGGATGACAAAGTATCAACAAAGATCTTATGGGCTTACAAGATAACCTATAAAAGAGCTGAAAAAAGCCACACCATTTCAGTTGGTGTTTGGTGTGGAAGCTATTTTTCGATTGAATTTATGTTGCCTTCTCTGTGAATAGCACATGCAGGAGGGTTAGCTGATGAACAAGCACTGGAAGAAAGGATTGATGAGTTAATGAAGCTGGATGAGAGACGATCACTCGCTAGGTGGAGCCAAATAGTAGAAAAAGAAAAGTAGAAGGCTTGGCATGATCGCCACATTAGAAACAAGAAGTTTGAGGTTGGGCTAGATGGTTTTACTATATGATTCTAAGTTTCTATGCCACCCTAGGAAGTTAAAAGTCCATTGGTTGGGTCCTTACACAATCTCGTACATCCTTGATTCGGGTGTGTGCTAGTTATAAGTGCTAGATGGGACGAAGTTGCTTGGACACTTCAATGGGAGTAGGCTAAAGCCCTACTATAAATAAGTCTTCTTAGTGTTTGTAAATAAGGTAGTTTTCTAGTTAGTTTAGAAATTTCCTTTATTTTTCCCTTTCTTGTGTTTCCCTTTCGCATTGTTGTTTTGTTTTGTGCCTTGGGCATTGGTAACCTTATTTCTATTTTGGAGAATTTGTGAGTGTGCAGAGGACCACACATCATTTTAAGTGTGGGGTGGAGTAATGTGAAGGAGCGCATGTATTTAGAGTGCAAGGAAGTGTATGTTAAAAAGCCTTGTTGAATGGCCTAGTTGAAAGAAGTGTGTGGAGAAAAAAAATGGAAGAAGGATGGTTGGTGCCAAGATAAAGCTACTTTTAGATCCCACGTACTAATGAGAAAAAAAAGTGCATTAAGCAACATCGGGTAGGCGAGAGCAAAGAATCGGGAAAGAAGAAGTGCCTTCGGCGTCGGTTATGCATGTGTAAGAGTCTCCTGTCGGGTTGGATTGGTTGTGTGCTAGAAGGTTAGAGGAGTTTTTACAGGTTGGGTGCGTGAGTGAAAGCGTTGAAGATGAGCTTTGTTTGAAAAAGCCGCATTAAATGAAAAAAGTATGGTGGTAGGTGAAGTAGCATTTAATGCTCAAAAAGAGAAAATCTATAAGTAAAGGGTCAAGGCACTTTCATTTTCACTTTGCGAATAGAGAGAGAAGTGATTTTTACATCTATGACAAACTAGGGTTTCAGATTTGATCGTGTGAAGAAATATTTGTGAGATTGAAGTGTGAGCAGCCAGTTTGGATTTGCAAACTAGAAGGAAGGGGTTACATGGGCATGAGAAAAGTTGTGAGGAGGTGTCGTCTTGTGGAAGTTTTATCCCAGTTAGGGTTTGAAAAACTAGGGCATGGGTTCGAGAGGTTTTTCATCATAGATTTGAGATCTGAGGCTAGAAGAAGTGGAAGAATAGAGTAACAAGGAGGGAGTGAAGTGATAGGAGGACCTCGAAAATGGCACCCAAGAAAGGAAAGGGCAAGGCCAAGGCCAAGTAACAAGAACCTAACGTGAGTAATACAAATGAAGAATGGTATGCGGAGATGCAGTACCCAGATGGGGTAATGATGGGTAAGGAGTGGGAGTCCCACCTGAGGAACGTGCCTATAAGTGACTATAACCATCAAACAAACATGATCGAGAAGGAAATGACACTGGAGTTAGTGCGCCCCACGAGTAAATAGACACTAGAGGGCTTGCCCATCTATAATGATGATGTTAAGGTCAAATTGGAGAAGGCAGGGTTGTTACAACTCTATGAGTTGCCCTATTTTGGAAAACCAGAATACCTATACCAATGGCTAATGTCACAAGTACATGAAGATTACTTCCATTTTGCGGGCGCAAGATGTGCATTACTCCTCAACTCATCTCTCAGTTCACAGGCCTCATATGTGAAGGAGACAACTTGGAAGATGACCTAGGTGATAAGGAGGAAATTCAGGAAACCATCACCGAATATGCTGTAAGAAGGGGTCGAGGTACTACGACATCTCAGACATCAAGGACCTAGTGATGAAGATGGCCACACATCTGGTAACAAAGCTGAATGGCTAGGAGAGATGGACCCGGAGTTGATAAACCACTGGTTACATGTCTGCGCAGGAAAATTATAAAGGGTAATTTATAAATTTTTGCATACATCGCGAGAGGAGATTGTTAGTTGTGCGAAGTAGGGGGAAATCCTCTTCAGAAACATCTTACTAACCATCATATTTTCAGAGATTGGAGTGCCTGACGCACCAGAAAAATTTGTATGGGAGTACCCTACCGAGGATCCTTTGCCCATAAAGAGATTTGAGAAGTATGCATGTGACACAATGAAAACACCCCACAAGGCGTGACTAGAGAAGTGGTATACGCACTTGAGGAATGTGTTTAGGGCAGAGTGGAGGATTCCCAAACAATTTCTAGTAGTCACTGAAGGAGAAGCCAAGTTTTTAGTATACCAACATTTCTACCTGGGTAGGTTCAAGTTATTAGATGGGTCATGGAGCCCATGGTGCAAGCTTCCCTTCGCTTTCACAGCTCAATACTTTCAATCGGGAGTAAACAAATTCAAGGAATCCAAGAAGCTAAAGCTAGAACTGGGTAGTCTAGACCGGGAGCACAGAGAGATGTAAAAAGGTTGAACTACCCTAGTGGAAAGCACACATACGTGGAAAGGTACGTGTCGCATGAGGTCCAGATGACAAGGCTAATGACGCTACCCATTGCAAGAGGATCTGTGATGCATGTATACCTCCGTATAAGGACTAAGTTTGAGAAGGACGTGTACTTCAAAAATGATGTCTCTATACCTAAAGATCATATGGGTAGGAAGAGGCCCGTGCCCAAGAAGAGGGGAAGAGAAGAAGAAGCACCAAGTGTGTAGACTACTCAGATAGTGAGTATGCTAACAACGAGCACCAAGCCTAGTACTTACGTGTGGAGAAAGAAGTTCTAGTGAAGGAGAAGACACCAGAAGTGGAGGCACCTAGGAAACCCCTCACCAAGGAAAATTCGCCAGAGGAAGAGGAAGAGGCCGAATCCCCTGTCAAGGAGCCACCTCTCAGGAAAAAGTAGAGGATGGAAGAGGAAGCTGACTTGGAGGAGACCGACAGCTTGGAGAAGTACATGGGTGGAAGAGAGGATGAGAGTGAAGAAGATGATAGTAAGGAGGATGAGCCTGAGAGGGATCAAGAGCCACATGTTTTTAGCGTGTACGACTCAGGAGAAGAGAGCGAGAGAAGAGAAATAGGAGTTCGTATTCACATGGCGCAAGAGTACCCAGGATGAGGAAGGTGCCCAAGACATGGGAAAGAGTGAGGAGGTTGGCATGGAAAAGTGGGAAGCCATAAGCTTCACAAAGGAGCAAATCACCGAGGTAGTAGAGAGAGAGGAAAATAAAATTCTTGAGGCCTTAGTAGACCAAGAGTTGGAGCGTAGTGACATAGTGCTGGAGGAAGGAAAAGAGGAAAACATTGAAAAGGAGCATGACAACATGGGAGGAGGTCCCGCTCTAATGGTGAGTTTTCCCAAAGGCATGCGCTTGGGTAGGAGGACCCTTGATATAGAGAAAAGACAAGTGATGGGCTACGTTGATGACTCAAAGAAGGTGCTACATGCGTAGTTCTAGAGCACTGTACCCATAGAAAGGATTTTAGCCATGGGGTCATTTGAAAAGGAGGGTGTATACCCTAGAACAAAGAAGATGCTCTCTTGGGCATTTGAATCCCACATTGATGAGCCAAAATTTGAAGTCTACCAAGGAGCAATCATAATAGTACCAGAGTCTAAGGGAGCCAATCCCTTGGTAAATGCCCAGAACTCGGATGAGAAGGTCTATAACGCGCTCAACAAGGTCACGGTCGAGACAGAGGCTAGGCTCTTTGTGCGCAATGACAGTATAAGAGTGCTAGAGGGAAAGCTAGGGAAGAAAGAAGAGGATATGGCAGAGAAGGCCAAGAGATTGAAGCAAGAAGAACTAATCAGTGTGCAGTTGAGGCACAAGCTAAAGGATGAGAAGACAAAGGTGCATGAAGTATACAAGAAGGTGGAGTCTATCAAGAGCACCATCATTTTAAAGCACCCAAACCTAGCGCCACCCGTGCAGAAGTACGCATCCATTTGGAATGCTTAGAAGATCTAACATGTGTCCTCACCATGGAGAGATGACCTTTGGCCCTGGATTCTATAGAGGAAGTGGCCGCACGCTTAAAGGAAGAGGACAGGTTTGAGTGTGGTAGCACTCATTGCTGAGTATAGTAAGGTGCTCATAGAGGTTAAAATCATTTCCCAATCTACTGAGGCCGCATATGATACTTGTACGAGATAGGGATAAGGTAGAAAGCACCTTGGTCGCCACACTCGAAGCGGAGCTAAAGGAGTTCCAAGAGAAGAATAAAGGAAACAAGGAAGAGAGGGAAAAGGTTCTTGCTAAAGTAGAAAGAAAATATGAGGCAATTAAAACATTAAGGGGTTCAATCAAGGCCCAGATAAAATAACTATACCCTTAGATTACCAGGAGGATGGACATGCTCGAAGACCTAGGAAAGGAGATGGAGAAGATCATTGACACTTTGGGTGCCCAGGGAATTGGCCTAAGTTTTGATGAGGTGAGCATCCTGATTAGTGACCTCTATCAGAAGGCACAGAGTGAGGTTGACATATGGAACAAGTTGGAGGTAGACTTGTGGAAGGATTTTCCTAGCTTGCTGAGTTGATGCCCCCCCATTCTTCCTTCTTCCCCAATTCTTTCATTCCTTTATTATTTTACAAAATGTAAGACTACACCTTGGTTCCTTAAGGCAACATACATCTTGGTTAAGTGGAGTGTTTCCACAGATGGAGAACAAGCATAGTGTGGGGTGATGTTGGACCCCTAGAATATTGACCAAGTATGAAGGCGCATAGGCACACAAGATCCCAGTTATGGAATGGCACACAAGGAAAAATCATGCAAGAGAAGGGTTTAAGGAAGCTCATGGTGCGTGACGTGTGAAGACAGAACCGAGGGTTTGGGACTTAGTCAATTTGGATGTCTGGAGTAGAACACGTGAAAAGCATGACCCGATTGCATGTGGATAAGATGCTAGCTTGGCGATAAGTTGGCCCAAGAAGGAGCATGCCTATGATAGAATCTTCTAGAAGAACATCATGGGATAAAGTGGAAAGCTTAGGCTGGAGAAGCATGCTCACATGGAGGACCACATTCGGACACTTGGCACCAGATCTAAGGGTCGTTGGAGGGTGATTTGGCAGTCTAGGAAAGCTATAAATACAAGTGCCTACAAAGACATAAAGGGAGATATAAAGAGTGGTTGGAGCTTTACAGAAATGCTACGAGGACTTTGTCAAGTGGATAGTTGTATTTGGGAGATGATGCATTAGGCTTGGGGGTTGTAAATTTTCTTTTTGGTAGCTTAGTTACATAAGTCCAGTGTAATGCATGAGCGTAGTCTACTTCTCTATGACCCTCTGTAATGGTTCCATGGATGTAATAAGGTTCCTGTTATAATATATACATGAATATCAATGATTTTGATGCATACTTCTCTCTTATGAGTTCTCTTTCCTTTCATGCTAAGTATGGATGCTTGTATGTTTCTTTCTATCATAATACATGTTATGGATTCTATTAAGTACTTGGTCTGAAATGACTGCAAGGATCTAGAGGCCGTTCTGAGCCCTATGGTTCTTGTATGTCCTAACTTCCCTTTTGGAATCTCTTACACAAATCATAGATGATGTTTCCCACTAAACTCACATAAAAGAGAGACTCGGTACCCGTGCATGCCTCGGTGAACGCAACTTTCACCATTGGGTGATAGGCCAGCGCACATGGGGTTCCTTTCTTTTGTGATAGGAGTAAAAATGACTACAACACATTGATCCTATCACATTCACATTGCATACCATTCCATCTCACTCATACATTACATATTGCATATCTTGGTTACACTTAATCTTATTTTCTTATACTTACATTCATACTTTGTTTCCAATGCTAGATGGATACTTCATATGCCAAAATGTTTTCTATATATACACATGTGTAGTCACTTGGTCTTTTAGAGTGAATGCGAGATCACTTACAGGTCTTTACACACTACAATGATGCTTGTCGATGTACCTTTTACCGATCCGATTGAGGCTCCTAGGGAATATACCTTTTCATGCATTACATGTGTTATTATTTCATTATTTACTACTTTTACATCCTAGCACACTACTTTCTACTAGTACATACATGCCTTGACATACTTTTTATCTTTCTAACATTCTAAAGGTTGCTTCATGTGCACCATTTACCTTACAAAACTATATACCACCATGGTTGTCTATTACATATTGCTTGTCATTATTTTCTATTATATGATATTGTTTGCGGGCTATGCCCTATGTCTTGTCTGATCACTTCTTGTATGCTTTTGGTAGCTTTGGAAATGATTGTGTTGTGACATTGCGAGTGATGTACCATGTTTGAAACCTTATACTCATGCTCTATCTTGTATGAAAACTTTCTCATTACATTGCTTTTCTACGACATTCTTTCCACTCTTGCTACTAACACATGTATCTAACCAATTATTTTGCATGTGCCTTGGTTTTTACCATGCACATTCCCCCTACTGAGGATACATTTTAGATAGGTTTCAGGTCCTCTCATTTAGGTCACATACTTCTATCATTGTCACATGTACCCTAAATGAGGGGGCATGCATCAAGTGAATCAATCACCCTATATAGCAGCTCAGAGCTACAATACTAATGTAGAGATAATTAACAATCAACCATACATTTAACAACTTGAGAAGGTTATTACAACAACTTCACCAAATATTTGCATATGAGGATCTTGATCAAACCTAAAAATGGCTCAAATATGATTTTATTGATCTATTTCATCTTAGAAGTCATCTCCTTTTCCTATGCCATGTTTTCAATAGCTTTATATAATGACAAATCAACCATTAATGTGATCACAATTCAAGAAACTTAGACCTTCTTCATTGTTCTTGTCTTCTCCTTCACTATTTATTTTATTTTAATCATGTAATTTTGGATTTTTTTGCTTTCTTTTACATCACTATGAGATTTTACCATGTCTATCACTTCAAACCACTATAAGATCCAACATTAAAATTATACAAAAACTTCAAGATATAAAACTTCACCTATATATCTCAATCTTGCAATCTTGTGTCATTAAGGTCATGCATCTTGTAAGCTCCAAGGTTGGAGACTTCTAGAGATACCTAACAAGATGTAAAAATACATTTAAATACCCTTTAGGAAAACTTGGTAACATGTGAAATTCAAAACCAGACTCATTTTCGTCTTCCTCTTATCACCTTTCCTCTCTCCAAGCTTACAACTCCTTCTAGCCTTGATTTTAGACATTTTTCTAAATAAATTTTAATGCTTTGGGTATCTAAGCTAAATATTGGAATTTACAAATACCCATTTGACAATATATACTCGTGAAAAAACTTAGTATGCCTTTTTTTGGCAAAAATCCTTCAAACTCACATATTGGGCCTCTAATTAGGCCTTCTAATAATATACCCTACTTGTGATAGTCAACTATCACATTTTTATATAAATTCCACTAGTGAAATACCTTGATTCATTCAAATTTCTTTAATACACATTCCCATCATCGTTTCTACTAGTTTTTAGGACACAATTCCTCATTTAAGGGTTTCAAAGCTAATTTTGTGTTAAACCCTAATTGTGTCTACACTGTGTAGGCCCAAGAGAATGAAAATTCTTATAAGTCAAGGATTTTTAGTCTCAAGGCCTAATAATTGGTTTCAAGCTGTGTTATAGCCTTCTAAGAGTTTTGAGTTACCAACAAAGTGAACTCACAAACAATCTTTAGTCAACATTCAAAAATTACTTTCATCCTTGTTAGAACATGGTGATATTGAAACCCTTACTCACTAACATTCAAGAATGTACATCCTTAACTGAGATAATATTATCATTTGATTAAATCCTCATTAACACAATTCTCCTAATGGTATAATTTATCTCATACATCTAGCTAATACCCAAGGTTCATTAAAGCTAGTCATGGATTGTCATAGTCTTCGAGGGTATTATGCATACATGCCTAATAGCAGAGAACTCATCTTCAAAACTAAGAAATAACACTACCTCCATCTTTATCATGTGTTTCTTCTTGAAATAAATTTCTAGTTATGATATCAAATCAAACACATTAAGACCTTGCCAATCAAAAACATACTAGTGTGGATAGTCTTAATATTTACATGCAAGAAACAAAGTAACCACGAATCAACTGCATTTGTCTTTCCTTAGTGGTTCCAAACAATCCTTCATATACAAAGTAAAAATCTCAAGGAATTAAGCCATAAATTATAATCAATCCAAATAAAAACAAGATATTTCCTCTAAAATAGAAATTTCTCATTATGACTATAACCTTATTACAAAATTTCACTCTTCTTGACCTCTTGAGCTCCTTTCCTCAAGGAAGCTCTTTCATTTCCACCTCTCTCTCTCTCTCTCTCTCTCTCTCTCTCTCCTAAAAGGTTACTAACTAACTCCATTTGAATTCCACCCATTTAACTTATTCATTTAACCCTAACTTGACTTATTAAGACTTACATTCTCATACATGTCCATTATAGGCACAATATCATCATTTTTAGCATTTTTTTAGCATTTTTAGACATTTGATTGACTTAGAATACATCCTAGGACCTATTCCATCCTCACACATTTTAAAAATCCTTTAAAAATTTTCCACTCTTTGACAACCTTTGTCAAGTCACATTTTCACTCTTTATATGCTTTATAAATTTGAATCTCATTTTGGAGGGAAAATACAATCGTGGATAAATTCAAAATTTAAACCCTTCCTAATTTATTGAAATGATTCACAATGCCTCCCTAAGAACTCTAAGACTTGCCAAAAACCCAAAACCATGACAAGAAGTATATGCGTCCGTTTTTGGTTCTTCATTTTTGATGCTCTTGCATCAAGTATAAACCTACACAGTACAAAATTAGTACATATTATAATTATAGAAATGGCTTAGAATCAGACTTGGGTCCTCAGTTCAACATAAACACCAGCACCCAAATTTAGACACTAGCACCTAGGTGCTCTTGACCTTCCACGGGTGCCTATGTCCTTAGGAAGATATAATTATTTTCTCATATCAACACAATTCACAACAATTCACATAGCAGTTTTTATAGTACATGCATAGTCCTCCAGCAAAAAAATGCATTCTATCTCCATTACAATTAGTACAATCATAATAATTTGGAACTAATTCAGTAAAACTCAAAATAAAACATGGAAACACCATCTACATTGGTTTTTATTGGGTAGATTCATTGAATGAGAGTAACACTAGACCACTCTCCGTAACACTTGCTCTTTGGCACAAGATCACCCAAAAAAATTACACTTGGCATGATATCACCCAAAAAACTCACTCTTGGCATGAGATTTCCCAAAAAAATTGGTCTATACAATATTCAGGACATATTTCTATCCTTTACATTCTTTCACATCAGTGCACGCTTTCCCTTTACTACTTTTTTCACATTTTTACAAAGTTTTCATTATACATGACTTTGACTACTCTTTCACTCTTATTTTGCAAGTCTGTCCTTAATACAAAACAAGAAGCAACCCTACATTAAACATAACACCAAACATAACAATAGGTACAACATGGTACAAAAAAATAAGCTTGACCTTGGGGTCACTTTCTCTTCCTAGTTTCCATGCTTCATTTTTATCTCTTCACACTTTCACTTATCTCTTCACCACACTATTGCCATCACACTCTATAAGGAAAAAAAGGTACACATCTTCTAAATAATTTATTTTATCGATTATTCACTCAAAAACATAAAGTGGGGGAAAATTTAGACAAAAAATCATGCACTTGGGTACATTTCTAGGTCCTAAAAGCATACCAGTATTCATATGATTCCTAAGCCAAAAAACTAGTAATTAAAAACTATGTTTGGCCATTTTTATGTGTTTCTTGATATATATTTAACTTTACACACCCTACAACCCATTTGGTAATTTAATTACTTATTTTCATGACTTTGGACACCAACACCCGGCCGGGATGCTAGTGCCTAGGAAAAATCCTCCCCTCTAGGTGCTTCTAACCTCTTTCCACCTTACTCGCTATTTTAGGGCCTCTTTCATATTTTGGGAATCTTATTTTCTTATGGGTTAGCCTTCTAGTTTTCAATTACAAAATTCAAACAAGGGAATCATATAAATACATAGCTATGTGATCAAAATAAAGGACCAAGCTCTAAGCATACTATCTATCACCTAAGCTTGCATCCAAAAGCATCCAAAACACTCAAAGGCATTCATCTAGCATCCATTCAAGGGACAAGGGATTGAATTTTTACATAAAAATCATAGGGGGAATTTTATTATATTCCATACACACATTTTCATATTTTAGAAAATATATCTTGTTATCTAGTGTGTCTTGCACAAGGGAATCTTAGGGAAAAATTCTTTCACACTCTCACAAGAACTACATGGATTCGAGATGTAGTGTAGTGCTCCGTTGTAAGTTCACTCGGTCGGCCAGTGGATCATCAAGGTCATTCGACTCCCCATATTGAATCTTTCTTTTTGGATTTGATACAGTTTTGTGGGTTTTACGTGTGAACATATATTTTGTATGTTATAGGTACACTCAACGATCAAGGTGTGACATATAGGCGATCAAGAACGGATAACATCAACACTTATACGACACAAAAAAACCATGTTATGACAAATTTCACATTCATGTGCACCCATTAGAAGAATTTGGTGCCCATGTAGTCCTAACCGAATTCACGTGTCTAGTCTTTCCTTATCCGACAGTTCCAAATTTTACGGTGCATAGTTACAACGATCTACCCTCTATGTTCATTAGTTTCCCCAATCTAGATCAGTTCCAAGAAAAGAACAACTAGCTAACTCCTTTTTTCTCTCATCTTGTGCTTAGGGTATCATGTTTAATTTCTTATTACTTGTGTCATAGTGTATCTAACAACTATATATCATAGTGTACATTTAGTTACTCTAAAATTAGATTTTAACAAACAAATTTAATTTTTATTAAATAATTGGAGAGCTTCATATCAAAGTGCACATTATCCAATTATACCTGTCAAGATGATAAAAGAAACCATATCTTACTTTTGTTAAAGACTCATTTTGAATCCCAAATATCCATGCACATACATCCGTATTAACTTGTAATATACCACAAGATACAAATCTCCCATTTAGGCATAAGAGACTTAGAAAAACTTTCTCACCATCCTTCATACTTTCTTGGAATAAAACCTTTTGAGAAAGGATTAGAGTCAATCTACAATAGACACGACAAAAATGTGTTGGCTATAGAACATTATTTATAACTTTCTTGAATTATCACCTAAACATAGTCCCAAAGAAAAGACATATTGACAACATGACCATTTCACAAAATGGGTTAACATAGACTTCCTTGAAATACCTCATAATACTTGATATTTAGATAATGACATGACAAGATTCCCTTGAGAATTTGAGGAAAAACATGACATACCATTTGATTTAGTAGATCATGCCTAAGACCCTCAACATAATTTGCATAATCATTATACATGTTTGACTAAAATACCATACCCTATGTTGTGTTCATAATGACAGCTCATAATCAAACAATGAAGGACTTGAATCATCAAAATTCCATGACATACTTAATCACCTACTTGTACATTTTTATAAGGACTACTTGATAATGAATACTTATTATCAATACTTTAACAAACACATAATACAAAAATACATACCTTGACAACTTGATGACATACTTTGAACTCATAATAGTAGCATACATCAAACAAACATATCCCTCTATTCTCAATGCTTCATATGGATCACTATACCTCTAAGAATCCTAGTAGAGGAATATATCATCACGATAGATATATAAGAAGGAATTAAAAAGATCCCAAGCCTTCTTGGACACCTGAAAATAACTTCCATTCACTTTTTTCTGATTTGAGCTCTAAGACATACCTAGTTTTCCATTCATATCGGTTCTTAGAGGACCATTATTATACCTTCTAGGTTCCCATGACATGCCTTGTCTTCTACCATGCACTCTTGGACTTTGAAAGCTCCTCTCTTGCCTTTTAGGAAACAAATATTCTAGTAACATGTCCAATATTTTTATAATTAAAAACACAACCAAATTCTTACCTTTGTAGCCTTCATTACCCCAATCCTGACTTGAGGGTTCATACAAGCAATACTTAGTGACATGAAATAGCTCATGAAATTTGTAACAAACCACACTCTTTTTTTTCTCACTCCTACTATCCCTCTAAGGGTGATCATCCTTGGAAAACCTTCTACACTCCTTGGATCTATGCCCAAAACCATTGCATGTGAAACAATAACCATTAAAATATATTTCATACCTTGAGGCATTAGGTTACCTAATTGGCTTTGTCTTCACATTGTATTTGATGGAAATATCCTTCTTTCCTTCCTTGATGTTTGGTTCTCCATATTCCTTACTTGAAACAATGTCTTCTATCATTTCCTATTTTCCTTTGAGGTCATCACTAAACACCAAACCTATCTTGTCACCTACAAATTTCTGATTGCTCAAGATGTCATCAAAGGTCTTGGAGATTTTATCAAATTACTTTTTTTTCCCTTACTAGCTACATCAGATAAATCTCTCTTAATAACAATCACTTATTCATCCTTGGATTGTAAACTTAGAGTCATGGAACTCATCTACATCTCTAGTCTTCTCATTGTCTCATCAAGATTCTCTGTCACATCCCAATGTTTCTCCTCTAGATCATGGATCTTTTCTTCATATTATTTGGCTTGTAACCTCAAATTATTGTTATTTTTCTCATCATCCTTTAGTTCAAATCAAACACACACCAATTTAGTCTTATTATAATTTTCTTCTTCCTCAAAATATCTGTAAGAATAAAATATGAAATCACCTAATAGTGTAGAACCACCACTAGTGGATCTCATGGCATATTTAGTCATGAACACTTCATCTCCAACGTCTTCATGTTTTGATTTAGATTCAGAATTTGAAACATCACTCTCACTACTTTCTTCAGAAGAATGAGACTTTTCCTTTGTGTAAAAACTTTTCTTTCCATTCTTTTTGTAATCAAAATTTTAAAAGCCTTTCTTTCCTTTACTATGTTTATAGTTCTTGTTATGATCATAATTATGATACTCATCATGGTATTCCTCACCTTCCTTTTTACACCTATGACTCTATGAGAACATTTTGTAGAAAAATGAATTACTTCACCATAATTGAAACACTTGATGGAAACTTACTTTTGTATTTTCCAGATCCAACCTTCAATCTCCTAGTAAACATTGCAAAGAGTTATTCATCTTCAAACTCAACATCATCATCACCATCATTAGCCTTCTTTCCCTTGATCTTCATTTCAAATTTTAAAGTAATCTCTTTCTTATCTGGTTTGGAATCAGTAATTCTCATCTCATAGGAACTCAAATTCCCATACAACTCATCCATTTTCAAAACAATCAAATTCTTGGATTATTCAATAGTAGACATTTTAGAATCAAATATAGGTGTTAGAGATAAATAAATTTTTTGAAAGACAACATCTTCCTTTACTTCGCATCTATACCTTTCATAATTTTGACAACCTTGTCGACCCTAAAAACATATGCAACAATAGGTTCATCATCATTCATTTTCAACCCTTCAAATGGATTTCTAAAATTCTGAAGCTTATCTGTCCTTACCTTAGAGTCTCATTCATAAATAACCTTATGTTTCTCTCAAATATCCTTTGATGATTTGCAATGCATCACCTTCACAATCTCATGTTCATCCAATCCACACATGATGACATTCATATCCTTGGAATTATCACTAAAAGTTATCTTATACGGAGTAGTAGTAAGAGGTGTAACGGGAAAACTATAACCATACTCCAAATATTTTCAAACATAATACCATAAGGACATGATGTGAGTCATCATCCTCATAATTCAAAAGCATAGTTCACTCCATCAAATATTGGTGCATTTTTATAGAAGAACCACAAGGATCTCCTTTCAAGTAATAAAACTTCTCCAAAAGAACCTAATATGACACCAATTTTTGGAAGAAAAATGGAATGAGAGGGGGGATTTAAATCAATTCTTACAAAATTTTAAATAATTTCATATTTACTTGCTTAAACCATAAACTATTCAATCATTCATTAATGTGTGCTTATTATTCAATCAAATCAACACAACCATGAAAGAGACACAAGAACACAAGATGTAAGTGGGAAAAACTCAAGGGGAAGAAAAAAACTGATTTTTTTATTATATTACTCAAATAAAAGTATTTAGTGAAGCACCAACTCTACAAGGAGTGCCAACCCCTAGTATAGTGAAGGAGCAATTCCAAAAGGAGGCTAAAACCCCATAAGATGATCCAAAACTAAATAAAACACCTTTGAATGAATATCTCTACGATGTCTTATTGCTACTCAAATTGATGGAAATCACTGATTCAACTCACACAACTTCAAACCCTCTCTTCCTCAACTTGTTATGTCTCACACTTTCATGACTTATCATGGCTTAAAAATCTTTCACACATGATCTATGAATCTCCTTATACATTAAATAATTTTCTCATCTACGTAATTATGCCTTCATAATTTTTTCCAATATACACTTGGGTAACATTTTTTCCCTCTCACTTACCTAATTCAAATTTGAACTAAAACATGCACTTTATACCCTTCTCAACTCAAAAAAATAATACAAGCTGGTCCTCATCATTTATCTATACCAATATAACAAAATAGCATAACATTACACTTATTCAAATTCATATCATGGACCCATGTAGGTCGTCCATGCTCAAATGCACCAAACAAACTCAAAACCCCATCACCTAATTCATTAAAGATCAAAAACATCATCACCATGATTATTCAATCTCTAAAAATGATCACACATGTAAAATATGACATAAAAACATCATACATAGTCCTACATTATCTTACACCAATCAAATTCTTCATAACTCACTCAAGAAGGTTCATATCCTTAAGGAAACTTGATTGTTTCCAGGAAGAGATCTTCACCTATGGGCCTCGAGACCACACCAAAACACATCAAATATGGCATAAAACCACTCATTGGAATACCCATGACCTGTAGATAACATCCATAATTGTTATAGCTCATGAAACAAATATACATGAAAACCATACCAAATTTCCTCCTCACTAAATTGAGATTCCCAGAAATTCATTTTAGAAACAAAAATAGTTTTCACCCTTGTTGTCACTTTTAAGATCTATAAAGGAATTAAATAGGAATAAAATTCACCCCTATTCATTTTGTAACTAATATTAAACATAAAATAATCCATCTCGATGCCTCTTTTATCTCAATCTTCTAGCACTGGGAAATTTGTCCTAGAAAACAAAAACCTTCCTCTTCAAAAACTAAGATGGATGACCTATTGAAAATCATCATCATGAAAACAAATACACCATTGGAAATATATCTAAATATTATTTCAATAACATCTTACATTTCCTTCCAACTCTAAGTGCAAGGACTTCAACCAGGCCCATCTATGAAATGAGTCCAAAACTTTCCTCTTTGGGTGCAAGGAACAATTTTCATAAATAGGGAAATTTTTTTCCCACTAGATGCTCAAACATGATCTGAAAACATCATGGAAATAAATTACAGCTCCCATTAATAAAATCAATTTCAATTTATTTCATACTTCCTTTAGAAAAATTCTCCAGAAACCGAGCTTCACTTGCTTGTTTTAGTGAGGTCCACTCATCACCACATGCACTATATTACTTTTCTTGAAATATGGAGGATTCCTATACAACCTCTAATCATAATACTAGTACAAAAATCAATTATGGTAAATTATAAAGAATATATCTCCTACTACTTTTGAGATAGGGTTTCAAATTCATAAAAGGTTGTTTACCTTCTTAAAATTCATTCATAAAAATGTGATGATGAAACAAATCCATTATTTTGTGAAAAATTCTTATTTCCATGGAAAAACATACTTAAATCCAAAAGGTCTCATGTAAATCTCACAATTCATGGTCAACATCATAAGTTCACAATCCGAATTTGGATTTGCATTCTCAAACACCATGTTTCACTAAATACATCATAACTAGAAAAATATTCACCGAGGAAACTTGAAAATTTACCCACAACATCATATAAAACCCTTATAAAATTTCCAATAATCATCATGGCCCAAATATATCTACATATTCTCAACCAATCTCATTTTCATGACTACCCCTTGGGGTTTTATATGTTCTAGGTCAAGACCAAATGAACCAACACTAAAAATCATCATGAAACCTCTAAAAATACCTCTACATGATGATAAAAGTAAACACACCTTCATGAGTGATCTCAGGGGCTCACACATACCAACAAGGGACTATCATGCCTAATTAGGCCTCTAAACACTAGGATTAGGCCTAATGTGTACCATGACCAAGAAGTCAAACATCATAGATCTACTTTATAGCTCTCCAAAATGAACCAACACACCTGAAACAACATATCTCACTCACCTACAAGAATTCCAAAGCTCACATATCTCTATACTTCCTCATTTGGTCTACATGCACCTAAACTAGGTCTAGATGAACACCTACAACCGGGTCTTCAAATTATACTGCACTCGAAACTCATACGAGTTCCTAAAAGCTCTCCATAAATTCTCTACATGCTGCTATCATGCTCCTCAAGTCACCATATAGATCCATCCACCATGGTCCTCAAGTCACTATATAGATCCATCCACCATGCTCCATCACCTAGGCTACCTAGGTCACCTGATTAGGCTTGCTAGACTAAGCAAATCTCACTGAATCCACTTATGCAACCATAAAACCATCTGAAACTCCATATAACCATCATGTCAAGCATATTTTAACACTACTTCATCATCATATTTTTCATTAATGGGATTTTACATCAATGAAAACACTTAAACTTAATAATGCTAACATAAAATTGGTCATCCACTAAATGAGAAGGGAATATGCCACCAAGGACACTCTTTTGAAATATTACAGGCATAAAATTTGGGATATCTTATAAATTTTTGATGTTGTTGAATTGAAAGTGTTGCCACGGAAATTGATCAAAGAAGTGAACCAAATGGAGGCTATTGGATCTCAATTTTCACCACATAAAGATATCATCCACAATAATGAGTAACATGTTAAGATATTTATTGCGCCATCATTTCCATATAATGAAATCAACTGGAATATTTTTGATAGTTATGAAAAAATTATGTAATCTATTCAAAATGAATTTGATTTCTCGTTAAGGCTACAATATGATTTACATGATATCTATAGTGATAAAATTATTTAGCTAAGGATTAAAAACTACCCAAAGGATTGGTCACTCTTAAATACATTTTCATCCCTAATGATGAATTCATAGGAGAAGAAGAGAATATAACAACAAGGCAAGAGTAATTTCAAACAATCACTACTGCACAAGACAAGGAGATATTTCTTGGAAATGTATGCAATGAATATGCAAAGTAAGATTTTGTCTCCTTTTTTCTTGAGTTACCTAGGGAGAGGACCCTAGCCCTTTATGGCTTCACCAGCCCACACTAGTTGTGGAACCATCCAAGGATGGTATTTTAAGCACTCGCAAGCCCACAGATTAAACCACATTATCATGGTGCCCCATCACTAGGGTATCCAAATGATGGTAGTATGCCACCTTAACACGAAGTTGAGATTTGAACCTTGGACCTCCCAATTATAAGAATACCCAAGAACCGTTACACCACTACCCGTTGGATGCAATATTTTATCTCCTCGTGTAAAAAATTTAATGATATATTGTCATGGAGTTATGAATATATTAAGGGTTTTAACCACAACATTTCTCATAATTCCATAGATCTTGATCCCAATGTCAAACTAACTAGATATAAAAAAGGCCCATTAACCCCAAGATAGATCCCTTCATGAGGAAATAATTATCCAATCTCATTGAGGAAAAAATCATATTCCCCATAAAATATTCCTATTGGGTGGGTAATTTAGTTCCGATTAGAAAGAAAAATGGAGAAATTAGGATTTGTGTGGATTTCAGGGATTTGAACAAATATTCCTTATAAGATCATTACCCTCTACCTTCTATGGAATAAGTTTTGAAAATGGTAGTATGAGGTAAAATATTTTATTTCTTGGATGGCTACTTAGGTTTTAATTAGAACAAAGATTGATAATAAGATCAATTTAAAACTACAGTTACAACTAAATGAGGAACATATGCATATCGAGAATATGCCTTTGGGATTCTCAAATATAGGTTCCACATTCCAATAATAAATGAATATTACTTTTAAAGGGTACATTAATGATTTCCTCCTCACCTACTTTGATGATATCACTATTTTTTCAAAAGAGGGTAAGGACCATATCAATCATCTTGATAATTGTTTTGAGATATGTAGGGAATTTGGGGTATCTCTTAACCTTGAGACATATAATTTTACACTTCCTAGTGGAAAGATTTTAGTTCATACTATTTCAAAAGATGATATTTACATTTACCGTGAAATAAATTAAACCATTCTTTCTCTTTACTTGTAAACTCATAAATAGTCTCTATAATCATTCCTTGGAAAGATTAACTTTGTTAGGAAGTTTATTCCTAATTTTGTAGGATTGGTTAAGCCTATCACTTTATTGCTTAAGAAGGATTTGGTTTTTAAATGGAAAAAGGAGGGAAATAAAATATTTACCAATATAAACAGAACAATTTCTCAATCCCCCATACTCATTAACCCGATTACTCAAAGGATTTCATCTTATATTTATATACAACTAATACCACCACCTGTTGTTGTTTTAACACAAAAATTAGTCAAGGTTTAGAGTAGCTAATGGATTTATTTAGTCAAACAATGATGGATTATGAATTAAAATATAGTCACATAGAAAAATAGGTATTTTCCATTAAGATAGCTCTCAATAATTTTAAGAGTATGCTTACAATAACCACATCAAAGCTCTAGTCTCACACTCCAGTGTGAGAGACTTATTCATGGGATAAAAAGTTAGTGAGAAAAGAGCTGGATGGGTGACCAAAATTATGGGGTTTGATGTGACCATTAAAGCCACAAAACTTATGAGAGCTATAACACTTTTTGAGTAACTAGATTCAGATTTTGAAGAAAATCAAGAAACCTCCCTCTTCATGGATGAAAATTCACAAAGTTTTATAAATATGCAAGATGAAAGAGATCCACACAATGGCCATAGTTGGATTGATGAAAAATATACATTCCCATCCACTAGTGTATATAATCCTAGACTAAGAAAAATAAAAATAAGGCATCTCAGGTTGTAATAAATTCCCTACACAATGATTAGTGGGATTATTTTCAAGAGGGACATTGATGGAGTGTTGTTGAGGTATATTGAGGTTATTAGGTGAAAAAAGCATTGAAGGAATTCCATGATGATTTCTTTGATGGACACTTATCTCGAAAAAGTTACAAATATGAAAATTATAATGGAACGATACTTTTAGCCCACATTGTTTGCAGATGCACATCAATGGGTCATAAAATGCAAGGAATGTGATTTCTTCATTGGTAAAAAAAAGTTTGATGCCCTTCCAATTCCCCCAATTCAATAAAATCAACCATGATTCCAATGGCATATTGACTTCATTGACATGATAAATCCTCCTTCAAGTGCGGGTCATAGATGGGTTATAACAACAAAGGATTAATTTACCAAGTGGACTGAAGCTATGCTACTTAGGGAAGCTACTCAATCAAATATCCTTGATTTTCTTGAATATATTGTGATAAGATTTGGGGTTCATCAAACCATAATTTTTATAATGATAAAACCTTCTACAGCTCTAAAATTTCTAATTATGATCTTAGAATTTGAATTTAATTGATGAATTCCTTCAATTACTAACTGGGAGTAAGGGTTTAGTAGATTCTACTAATAAGATCTTGATCAGAATCATGAAGAGAACAATTGATATCAACCATAGGCAATGGCATACAAAGGTGAGAAATTATCTTTGGGATGATATAATTACATAAAAGAAAGAAGATTGTAATTCTCATTTCAAACTTTTCTATGGTAGAGATGGTAGGCTTTCTTTGTCTCTAGATCTTCCTTCTTTAGTTGTGGCTCAACAATTTGAATTGGAGGGTGTAGATGAAAGAGAAATAAGAATGAAAAAAATTATTGATATTAAAGAATGCATTCTGTTATGATAAATATATAAGAGCATCAGTGGTTGACCAAACAATGGTTTGACAAGAAGGCTAAGGATTAGTCCTTCAAATTAGGAGTTCTAGTCCTCAAATGGGATGCATATAGAGCTAAACCTAAGAGAACTCCAAGTTTTATGCAATTTGGAGTGGGCCATACATCATCCAAGATTACTAGGATGCTAATACATTTGATATATCAAATCTCAATGGGGAAATACTTTTGATCTCAATTAATGTGATCTATCTTAAACCCTCTCATTTAGAAGGGAATGCTTCACATTGTATAGATTAGATTAGTTTTTACTTCCTCCAAGTTGTGTTTTAGGACATTTTTTCTGGTAGTATAACTTATTTTCCTAAGTTCCTTGCATAGTTTTCATGTTGTTTTCAAGTGGCATTTGCGATTACAGAGTGGTTCATGGAGGAATCTAAAAAGATATGATTAGTAAAGTTGTTGAAATGAAAAGGATGATTTGTAAGAAAAAAGTAAAAAAAAAATTAAATTGTCTTATAAGCATTCAAGATGATTAGATAAGTACTTCTTGTAGCTTCATTCACATGATTTTCAAGAAATAGGGTGGAAAATATTTTTCATGAAAATTTTCCACTCTCATTAAATTCCATTCTCGGGACAGGTTCCATGGTGGAAACAAAATGTTGAGGACAACTTTATATGTCTTCTTTCATATGATCAGTTGTAAAAATCAGATTTTCTTATGCTTTTTCCTTAGCAAGAGATTAAGTTTCTTGGATAGTTTACAAGTTTTATCCATAAATCTTAAGAAATCAGCATCAAGATCATTCCAAGATAGTTTCACATCAATGTTATGTCCATGTAGTACTTCATGAAGATTCAAAGGTAAGATTTCCAAGTTGTAGATTAGTTTTCAAGTTTTCAAAATTGACTCCATGCCTAATGGATACTCAAAGGGCCACTAATCTCTTATATATTAGGAAGATTTCCTCATCCACATGGTGCAAGTAAGATTTATATAGATCAAGACCAATGGTTCACAAGGCCTTTTGATCCTTGACAGTCCACTTTGTGAGATCCATTACATTTGTTGGTATTGTAGTATTAGGTTCAATAACATCCCACCGATCATTCTCAATTAGAGTTAGCTACATCTAGATTCTCCATCTATGAAAATATCATCCTTTAAACTTCTCAACAATACTTAACTTCTCCATTTTTGAAAGAATTGACACACAAAAAAACAAGGAGGATGTTGGACAAATAAAAGTAGCCCAGAATCACTTTGTTTTATGGGAAAAAATAATTACATGGACTGATAAGATTTTACAGTGATGATCATACAAAAATCACGTTACCGATTCATTTAATGAGTGCATGAAAGATAATATCTAGGAAGGCAAAATACAGTCTTGCGTTCTAATTCTTTGTAACATTCCAACAATTGTTTAGGAATCTTGTTGATAAATAAGACTGTTCATTGAAATGAAACTTATACTTGAGCTGGTTGAGATTCTAAAATTCTTGAGATCAGAATTCTATGGTTGTGCAAGTAATTCATGCCAAATCATCATCCACGTGTTCTCCAAGTCTAATTAGAGGTTGTAATCTTTAATGCAAATGGTGAGTAGCATTTTTATCTTCCATATACACCATTTGAATGCCCAACAAGTTTGATGTAACACTGAATCACATGTGGATCACAAAATAAAGATTTTGGTGGAGTCAATCTACAATGAAGTAATAAGTTTGGACGTCGATCATTTATAACTAAGATCCACGCATATGCTTTTCCGATTTAGACATCTCTATACTACGCCTCCGCATAAGTATTCTTTCTTATACGTGGCCAACATGAGATATCATTTGAAGATTGCATGCAAATATTAAATATTGATGTAGAAAATGACAGATTACTCCTTGAATGATGAACTATAAACACATAGATTATTGATAATCCTCTTACACATTCATAAATCATAATAAAAATGGAAATAATAAAGGAATCATAACTTAATGCTACTCGCTCGGATACAAAATATTGAATTTGGTCATAGTCAAATTAGCACAACAAACTAATAGCCTTCTATTAATTCATTGCTCATTATGTTTAATCAATCGGTACATACAAATATATAGGAGACATATATCCTATAATTAGGAATGAACCAATCCTAAAAATAACTGAACAACCAACCTATGTAATATTATATTGTTAGACATAACAATATAATATAAACTAACTAATACAATCTTACCGTATTACTATATTAACCAAAACAATCTGGTAAATAGTACTTAATGTAAATACTAATTTCCTAACAACACCGTGCTCCATGAATCCACTTGGCCATAAATTTCTCTTCGTAACTCCAAATTACACAAAATTAGTCTCGTTGGAACCGTATTTTCATTCGATTCACTTTGGCATAAAGAAAAGAAGAATTTGATGGAGTTTAAGGGGTTAAAAAAATAGGTTCGAAGAGAAGGATTGCCTCTAGGACTACAAAAATCCCAACTAGAATTTAATGAGAAAGTGTACCCATACATTTTCCTGCAAGTAAAGTGACATAGGGAAATGAATTTTTGACAGGTGTTCATGCTTATTTTAGAATTATAATGTATAGTGTTGGTGTTTGGATATTGAAATATGAATTTCCATCTCTTTTTCCCCCTCTCTCTCATTCTTTATAAATGTAAGTACATGTGTAGAAAAGAGGTGTCTCTTCTTCTCTTTGTATTGAAATCTCTCTTTTGGATTTTTGCATTTCCTACACCTTCATACCTATGTGAATGCATATTTTGCAAGTATTGTAAAACTATACTTATTAAATGCAAGTGTAAGTGATTTCATTAGCATGCAAATATTGTTTATTCCTTTAAATGCAATGTGTTTGATGGGAGTCATTACCCTCTTGCTATCTCTCGAATCTATTTTACTTTTATCTTTCATAACTATGTGTTCTTTTATTTTTGCATATGTGGTTGAATTTTTTTCTATATATGTAAGATTTAACCATCTTTCTCTTGGTTCTATCACATATTTTAGCTTAATATGTTCATGTTCCCCCATATCTCCTTGGTTACTTGGATGTGTTAGAATAGGACATTTTAGACGTATTTTTAGTGTAGCATTAGGAAATAGGTAGGGAGAAAACCTTCTCTAGAGGTTGATTTAAGTTTGTAATTCCCACATTGTTGATATCATCCCATTTTTCCTCAAAAATGATTGATCTTTCATGATCATATCTAGGTACAATTATGAGCTCCAACAATCATTTTCTTCATTTCATGTTATAATAAAATTTTATCATTTTCACAAAGATTTATGAATCTCTTAGAGGATATTAAATATATTTACACTGTAAAAAACATCCTTTTACATATTGAATGGATGAAGCTAAAAAAATATAATTAATATCATTTTCATTTCCCAAAACACTTACATAGATTATATATCTTTTCTCTCTTAATAAGACATGTTTATGTAACTATTACCAATTTTAGATTTTGGACTATTTTTCTTCTAAAAATAGTTTTGTATGAAATTTTAGTGTGTATTTTTCGGATAGATAATATTTGGAAAAGGATCTAAGGGCCAAGTACAAAAGATATTACAATGAAGCTCATAAAAAGCAAAAAGAAAACCAACAGAAAGTTTGAGGAAAAAGAAATTGACTCATACAAAGCATAGAAAAATATCCAAAAACAAAAAACCATATAGATCTAAACCATTACATCATAAGACCAAAAACCAACAGATGGTTGGTACAAAAGTAGAAAAAAATCTTTAGACAGATTTTCCCCTCATTCTTGTGCTAGGACCCTCCTGCTTAAGCTGATTGTCAGAAGAGTCTTTGTCCTCCAACCTTATAATTGTTAATTTAATCCTCTTCCCTTTTTCCAGAGCCAGTTATGCTTGAATAACATCAAGCCTATGTCCCAAAGCAAAAACCTTAGAATTAGTTCTCTCGAGCATTTCGATTAAATTCTAGTTTTCAGCCTTTATTTATTCCACCTTGTCCTCCAATGCTTCTACATTTTAGTATATTCATAGGATGATGTTACCTACATATGTGTGATACATATTATAATTTTTTTGTTAGATAAAATTTCTTATATTTAAGAATGATTATCATACAAAAATATTTCATACATTAATTACTTATATTTATGAATATATATCATACCAAAAATTTCTTAAATGAAATTAACTTATCACATGTAACATGATTCTATATTGTATGAAAAATGAATTAATTTTAAGAGTGTATGGTGTCTCACTTATTTCATTGTTTATGAGTGTTTTTATATTCTTGTTTTAAGGAGTACATGGTCTATTTTTTTTCTTGTTGAAAGAAATTATATATTACTTGCATGATCAAATTGTATTTGGATTGAAGTTTTAACATGTGTATGCCATGACATGTTTTTGTGATTGAAAAAGGAAAGTGCATAGTACTTACATGAGAGAATTATACTTTTCTTGAAGTTATGAAATGTGTAGGGCATGAAGTAGGATGTTTCAATTGGATTGCTAGATAATAAATTCTTGTTAATACAATAAATTATATTTTTGTTGATAAAATAAATTACATTTGGCTCATAGGAGAACATAGGTTACAGACTTAGTGATTGGAGACACTTGAAAAAGTTGGAGTATAAATGTTGTAGACATCCATCTTAAGTTTTTGTTACTAAGGAATAGGATTTGTTGGAATATTTAAATGTTGTTTCCTTTTCATCTCCCTTTCAATCCCCTCTTTCTCCCATTGAATCATCTTATGCTTTTTTCTCCTTTCTTTGTTATTGTATCTTCTCCAACTATTTCCTTTTATTTTCAGTTCTCTTTCAAGTTTCATTACTTTATTTTTTTGTTAAATAGTTCTTTTTACTTCCTCTCATCTATCTACTATTTCCCCCTTGATTTTATCTCATCTAGTTCCTTCTTCCATGCTTCTTTTTATTCAAGAAATTATAAGTAGTATCTTGATGTGATAATTTTTATTGTATAATTAACCTAATAGTCCCTTTTTAAAAACATTTTTCTCTATATTTAACCCCATCAATTGGTATCCTTAAAAAAACTATGTAGTGACCCACTCGTATAGTTTCTTGATTTTTCTTTACGTTGATGTTTTTTTTTGCCTTCTACAAATGTTTCTAAAGTATTTAAATCTCTAAATTCCAAATAGCGATCCTCTTTGTATTTACATTCATTAGATCATGCATAATAGTGAACTATTTCACTTGGAATGGTAAAAGAGGGGATGCAATGGAAATTGATAAGTCATTTGGGAATTTGATTGGAATCCCCAAGTTTCCAACTTCTTTCAAACATTATTATTGGCTTACTTATGTTGGCATACTCATCCCACCATCAACTATAATGGGTACTTGTGTATAATTTGTATGATTTGGTGTGTTGTTCTTGTCTTCAACTTAAACATGTGTTTCTAATTGTTGTGTTACATCCTCAAATCTACTACCTCTACCCATATTCACTAATTTTTTAGCACCTAGTGCTTCTCTATTGTTTTATGTTTCCTATTGTGTTCTTTTACCTTTTCATGCATAAATAGTTGGATTTCTTATTTTTCATACCAAACCATTTAAAGTATGTTTTCTACTATCATTTACTCCTCTCGTCTACCAAAAATTTAAAGCGAGAACATAGGATCATGTCATAGATGAGTGCATCATTGTAAAGAGGTCATATTTTAGTATTTTTAAACTTAAATTTAATATTTAATAGAGTTAAAACTCTCTTGAAAGGATTGATACTAAGTGACACCAATTATATTTTCATAACATCTACTTTGTGATGTTTGGTCATCCTATTTGATGATAACTCATCTTTGAAGTATATTTTAAAGGGAAAACATAAACTAGCATATAATGATTGTAGTATGTGGTAGTGTACATAGGTAAAGTGATAGTACCTATGCCCAATACTCTTTCCTCCTAGATTGTTCCACAAACCACATGGCTGCCATGACCATAAAAATGAGAAAATTCCTATTTAATGGTGAAACACCACCTATAACTAATATTACAAAGTCATGTAACCAATTTAGAAACAATTTTATGGCCATCCACATGTGTGGTTGGGCTACCATATATGTACCAAGCTCACAATTTGAAATTTAATTTGTTAATTGTCTGCATGTTATTAATAGATAAATCATAATATACTCTTCCTTACCAAATTAATGTAATAAAGGATTTCGATCCAATATCTACTCTTTGGGAGTATGTGGGGTACACTCCTACTCTTGTCTTTTCAATGACCCTCATCCCATAGTTCCTACCAATTTGCACACCAGTTTCATTGCAATTCCATATTCTCTCGAGGTCTATATTACTTTAATTTATACATTATGCCTATATTTTAATAAAATATTAAAACTATATTTGTCCTAAGCATGATTATTTTGTCCTAATATATGCCTTTTGCAGTCCTTAAAGACGTATCATAATGTCTATTTGTGAAGCTGTTCACACAAATATTTACTAGAAAAACCATCCTTGAATGGAGTAGACCTAATTTTCCATAAATCTTCCATGTGATCCTTTAATAAATCAATCTATACCCATGACCCATATTGGCCACATTTTTATAATATTTCATGATTTATGAATCTTGTTTATTTATTGAGGTGGTTAGGGGTCCTTTGCAATTTATGGTTGTAATAATACCATTCAACTAGTTTAACATTGAACTTGTAGAGACCCCCATTTGTTATTTGTTCTATGTATTCATTCATCCATACTTTTTAAAAGAAAACTTTATTTGATGTAACCTTATGCTTTCCATTGATATTAACATTTACCTCCATTTTTATGGATTTGGCTTAGCATATTAAGGTGGACTAGTCTTAATTTGTTCTATTTTATTTTCTTCAATATGCCTTCCTCGAGTCAAGTATATAATTAAGTTCGAAACCCCTTTTATAGGGCCCATCCATGATATGCGCAACAACATCATACCTTTCTTCTTTGGTACCATGATGACCTATAATTTTTTTGTTAAATTAACATGAATGAAGTTAAAATGTTATACAAATATGAATGAAGTGCCTCTTACATAATTATTTTAGGAATATTTGATCGCATAGATGACCAATTTCTCGGTCTTACTATCGGTGGGAATGTCTTACATAATGCTTTCTATGTGATTTGATTGTTATTCTATCCACGTTGAAAGTGACATCACTTTGAAATGTGAAAATGAATACATACATTTATCATATTTCAATTTTTATTAACACTAACAACAATGGGTTACTATAATGTAATATTGAGACATTATCTCCATACTAAGGAGGTTTTATGATGAATGGGGAAAGTAAATGGAAACATTGAATGGATTAATGGTGTGAAACTATATTTCATTAAAAATGAAGGTGAAGTGATAAGGATGAAGTGAAATATGCTCAAATACATTTAATAGTATATAAGGCATTAATTGACCATGCACCACCTTGAACCACATAGTATATTAGGTGGACATGTGTAACCAATTTATTATTTCAAAATAACATGGTGAATATATTTGATTTTAGGCTTTTCGATGTTCAGTTCACCTAAAATTCCTCAAATTTTATGTATATTTTTTCCATAAATCAATGATCGTAATTTTTATTTTTGACCTTTGTGTTGATTCACTACTTTGTTATCTTGTTGAATTCTTTATGTTATTTTGTTTGTTGGAGAATAGATGTCTTTCAAGTCCTATTTTGGTTTATTTTTACTATATTGAATATCTAGACATTGGCCATTTTATAATTGGGTAGGGTCCCAGCTATTTTTATCCTTAATAAAAAATAATAATTTATTTTTGACATTGAATATACTACAATCAAACATTGCACATATGCTAAAATTACTAAATATACATTGAATATAAAGTTTTAATTTTTGAATGGAATACACAATATCAATTGAGTTCGTGGAAAATTGAGAATTAAATATCAATATACATTGAATTGTTGAATACACAATTGTATTTTTGGCATTGAATACATTGTATAAACCGAGTTTGTGATGGATTCAACATTGAATGTCAATATACACTAAAATTATTGAATATACACTAAATATATAGTTGTAATATCTTCATTTAATATTCAATATATTTCCTAGGTGTATATTAGAGTATATTCACTACAATATATTCAATGCTAAAATTTCTACCGTATATTCAATGTGCATTTAAACATTCCAAAGCAGTATAGAGGAGAGGCACTAGTTATTGAACATGTTACATTTTTGAACACTTTTTAATTATGATATGGTGTATTCAATTAACATATTCAATGTATATTAAGTGCATATTCGCAATTTGAATGCATTGTATAAAATGACAAAATTATTTCCTTATATTCAATGTATATTAAACTAGTTAATATAATATTAACCACTTATATTCAAACAAAAATTATTGGGTCCTTGGAGAAGGTCGGAAGATATTCCTTTAGATGGGTGTTATGGAGAAGTTTAAATTCCCTCTTGTGGCTTGGGAAAAATTCACTAAACCAAAGTTTTGTGGGGGCTTGGGGTTAAAAAATATCTCTCTTATGAATGAGGCCTTGATTGCCAAAGTTGGATGGAGGATTGCTAGAGAGGAAGGTCTCTGGGTGGAAATCATAAAGAAGAAATATTTGTAGAATATAGGTAGAATGGAGTCCTTTTTCAATCAAGACAATATTCCTAGAGGGTCTTCTTTCTGGAACTCTTTTGTGGCCTCTAAAGAAATTTTAACCAAGGGTACTTTGTGGGAGATAGGAAAAGGTAATAGAATCAGTTTCTGGTATGATAGTTGGATTGAGGATTTTCCCTTAGCTAACCTGGAAATCTGGAAAAGGGTTGCTCAGTTCTATGAGGAAAGGGGAAAATTATGGATAAGAGACTTCTGGATTTAGGAGGAAACTGTCAGGTGGGAAACCATTGATCCTCCTCCGAATTTGATGGAGATATCCAACCCTTTTGGGTTCTCAACAAGAAATTAAGGGATTTCCATATCCCCATTTTTAGACCAAGGAGGACTCCATTAAATGGAAAGAGGAAGATTCAAGAAATTTCTTGGTAAAATCTACCTATATGTTAAATTTTAAGGATGGTCTTCAAAAAGACTATTGGGGTAAGCTTTGGGTGAAGGATCTTATCCCTAAGGTTAATATATTTTATTGGTTGGCTGTCCAAAATAGAATTATGACTGTGGAAAATCTCAAGAAATGGGGAATGAAGCTACCCAATAGATGCTCTCTTTACAGGAAAGAGGAGGAAAATGTCAACCATCTTCTCCTTCATTACTCCTTCTCCCAAGAAGTTTTTGCTTCCATTCTGGATCTGTTCAATATCCAATGGATTTTGCCTTTGACTATTGAGGACTACTATTTTCAATGGGAGAGTCCCTTCTACTTTCCCATCTTGGTCTAGGCATGGAATATTTCCCTCCCTCACTTTTTTTGGGGATTATGGAAGGCTAGGAATGATTATATCTTCGGGACTAGAAATATCTTCTCTTGAAAGTTAAAAGAAAAATTTTGGTGGCCATCAAGGAAAATATCAAACTCTTTAAAGGTAAGGAAAAGAAACCCTATCCGAAAGGGGAGCAGAAATTTCTTGATAAGTTCGCCCTTGGACCAGTGGAATTACACAGACCTAGAAAGAGATCCATTTTGAATAGGCCTAAGAAAAATATTGTTAAGATAAATTTTGATGGGGAATCTAGGTCAAGTGGGGAGGTGGAATTTTAAGAAATAGTGAAGGTGAATGGTTTTTTGTTTATGTTGGGCCATTAGGGAGTCAAAAAAAAAATATGGCGGAAGCTAGAGCTCTCCTTTGGGGGGTTTTGTTGGCCAAAGAAAAAGGTTTCAAGGACATCCAGATCGAGGGTGATTCCCTCATCATTATTAATTCTCTTAACAATAAGGGATCCATTAATTGGCCCTTAAGAAATGTCCTCAATGATGTTAAGGAAACTTTAAAAGGTTTTGTAAAGGTTTATTTTAATCACACTTTGCGGCAAGGAAATAAGTGTGTGGATAAGATGGAAAATTACGGAGTTCATAGTCATGATTATAAGATCTAGTGTAAAGGAGATGATTTTCCCCTCGACATTAATGAATTCATTATTAGAGATAGAGGGCACTAAGTTTGATGATGTTGGCACAAGTGACCTCAGGTACTATGACAACTTACATAAAAGATATATTTCTCAGGTTTTGTTGGCGTGAAAGGGGTCTAAATTTGAGAAGTGTTTGTGATCAGGGGAAGTTTGGTTTTGTGAAGATGGGTGGTGATAGAATTAGGGTTGAACTGGCTAGCCAAAATATTGAGGTTTTTAATCAGCATTTGTGGAACAAGCTTAAGATTGGGGGTTTTAGTAATTTCATTGCTAAATTACATGGTCATGACCCTTCCTGTCAAAGGACTTTGGTAGATCTTGGAAAGAGGGAAAGTTTAAGGTTAGAGGTATGGAAATTGAGGTTTCAGAGACCACCATCTCCCTTGTGATGGAGATGAAAATGGATGGGCTCAAAATTTTTAAGGATAGAACCCACAGAGAGCATGAAATTGAGTTGTTCTTCATGGGAAAGGAAAGGTGTTCTTTCTTTACTGATGGTATTTCCAGGTCATGTATTCTAGGAATATGGAGAGAAGTGTGCCTTCAAATCATGAAGTATATCACTCTGGAAGGAAAATACTAAAAATATATACTCATCATATGACCCTTCTGAATATGTTTCGTCATAAGGTCATGGTGAGCATTCCTTTTCCTGTTTATGTCAATGAAAAATTCTCTGATGGTGTTCCAGCAGGAGAAGGCAGAGATGCCTTTACATGAAGGGCTCATCCTCATGATGTTTGAAAATGGGAAACCTATTCTAAACTCTTCCCTGAAAGATAAGGTGGAGGAGGATGATCTTACTCTTGTAGAATGCCTTACTAAGATGAAGGCTGGGAAATGTAAAAATGTGGGGAGGATTCTGAAAGGAGAAGAGTGAGGAAGGTCGTGGTGAAGCGAGCACCTCAAGAAAGAGGGGTTGTGATGGAAATTTTAAGGGCTTCGAGGAGTGGAGTAGAAAGGTGCAGTATTTAGAGGGGGTGCTTCAGGCGATGGATGAAACCAATGTTGGTCAAAGGGAAACCATGTTGGATGTCATTAATGTTTCTAAAAATTTGTCTTAGCCTAGGTGAAGTCTAAAAAAATATTCGGAGTTGGAGTGATGCAACCTAGAATTTACCAGATAACACCCTAGTCACGCTAGCACATCACTCAGCCTAGAATGAGCGCTCACCTAAAGCACGCAAAGGTACTAGGTCCCTCTTTAGACTTGTTGTAGTAGGATGTTCGCATGATGAAGGAAGAAACATATATATCCATAACTAATTCACCATTATACAATGCATGCTACATTTAGATCTATGAAAGAACATGTTTAAACAGTAATCATGATTGAATTAAGAACATGCACAACTCAATTACACATAGGAATGACACTTAGGTTTAGCCAATATCTTCCATCTATTAATAACACAGAAGCTCCTTACAATAATGGCAATCTATACCAATGTGCACATGGACCCGATACAATAATCCAATCATATGTGCATACCTCTATACCTTCATACATCCATCTCTCTCTATTTATATATTCTACTATGTTATTCATATCATATATATATGGTGGGGACTTTCCTTCACCGATTATCTATTCCATAAATAGGCCGCATGCTATTAATAGCCATGTGCCATTTATAGGCATAACCACACATGCAAGTGTGCTATCTATAGACCTCTTATAGTTAACTAAAGTGACAATCCTATTCTTAGCTCATCTCCATGAAAAATTCTTGATTTGATCCTCTAAATATAGATAATGCATGGCGCAGACATCTCTGCATCATTGGTGTGTTGTGCACACCATCTTCTAAAAATAGGTCTTCATGCTAAAAAATAAGATAAGTCCTAAATGCTGAACTTTCCCTCCGTGCGTGAGTTCTTCCTATCCCTCTGCACCCTTGATCCTGGCCTTCTCTCCCACACATAATTCTTGTGTGATCTCTAGCAAGTATTCTTTGATCAACATTACCCCACACTAATCTCATTATCGTCCCGATAATGGGTATCTCCAAAACTTTAAGTAAAGAATAAAAGAATGGAAAGAATAAGAATTAAAAAATGTAGATAAATAAAGAAGTTTTATGAGGCTATGAGGTAGCCTCCTCTGCATCAGTTTGAAGTATCAACTCTGGATACTCCTTTATTTCAGCCTCCAAGGCTGCCATTCAGTGAGTGCTTGTTCTAATTTCTCTGGAATTTCCATAACAATAGACTCCAACTCATCCCTTGTAATCTCCCCTTTTTCATTTTGTAGAACCAACACAATGCTAGACATTGAGGTCATTCTTCCTTCTAGAAATTTCATATTCTCCACAATTAGCTTCCCAAGCTCTTCTAGCCAAGTCTTATGTGGATCTTGTGCTGTTGCCAGTGCCTCACACTTCTTCTTAACTATTGAAAATATTTCTATGCGGCCCAATGTCTCATCCTTCATTTATTTTTGGAGCCATTTCTTCCTCCTCGATGATCACCTTCTTCTTTCCTTTTGTTGCTGCCGCAACCGCTGCCTTCTTGGGTGCCATTTTTACCTTGTAATCCCTTGTAGATCCTTACCATTCAAATTATGCAATGTGTGAAGAAAAACCTAGTTTGATTCAACATTCCCTAGGTGAAATTACATTCCCTAACTCATCTTCTTCACCTCTCTTTGCTCAAACCCTTCACCATCGGTGACACAAGCTGCTTCTACAAGTGCTAGTACCTCAAAATCCCCACCGAACTTGGCCCCTTGTATGGTTATAGATGCATCCTTCAAAACTCCTATGGGGGTGGCCTTAGTTCAGTTTTCCATAAACAACACATTAGATGATGGCTACAATGGAGGCCTCCCATTCGTACTCCATGCATCTAATGTAAGAACATTTACTTCCGTACCCATATCAATCAATATGTTGCTCAAAACCACCCATCCACAACAACATTCAAAGTAATTTCCTTGTCATAGTTAATGCTATCAGGGGGAATATTTGCATGCAAAATCTTCCGTCTAGTCTTAATACTTATGCACAGAGTGTTCCCTTTTAACCAACTTCCTAATAGTGGAATAATGTTCTCTTGGCGCAACATTTTGCACACTTCTCTAAGATCATTGATATCAGTTTAGACTATTTTTGATGCTTTCTTCTATTCCTTTAAGTGTTGTATCTAACCTAGAAGATTCCTTAGCACTTCCATGGTATCCTAGTAAAATTCCTTCTAATGAGCAGGATCTAGGTACCTTGCATGCAAAACCTCCTCCTTGGTGATTGTAGGCTTCTGGTGAAATGCCTCCTAGAAGTGCCACTTCATCTCATGTAGTAATATTCACTATCAATACCTCAAGTCCTTTTGCTATCTTGGGCATCCACTGATCTTCTACCATGTATTGTATTCTAACCATCTCGGTGCCTTTGTTTTCTTTCTTATGCTGCTTACTCAAATGCTCATATAAGTCTCAGGAACTCTTCATAGCTATGGTTATTTTTGCAGAAAGAACATTAAATATTTTGAGGACATTCACACCTATAGTGGTCGGAGATCTGCATGCATATCATGTTCCATGAGGGAACTCACCTCTTCCTCTACCACATGCCTCATCCTCCATATCCACCATGATATTCATGTCCTCTTCCATGAATTCCTTCAAAATTCCCCTCATTCTCGTCATAGCACATTATATTATGATCCCAATCCTGGTCCTCATTTTTGCCTTAGGAATTTTCTATTACACTTATCTGTCATACCCCAATGTCTATAAGCATCTGGATTTGACCAATCAACCGACAATCTTCAGTATCATGGGTCATGGAGTGAATTTTTTTGCAAAAGTAGGATACATTCTTCCTTATCATGGACTGTAACAAAGGATAATGACTAACATCATGATTCAAATGGTACATCTCATAATCCAATAGTAATGGGTGTACAGATCGTGAGGACAACTATCCTTGGTGTGACCTTCCACTTCACAATCTATACACTGAATTCATGAGTGTGTTTCATGCGATGAATTTTCGGTAGCTTCTCTTATTGCTTTACCATAGCTGAAATTTGTGCCTTTAAGAATGGACTAACACCAGTGTTAATGCTCCCAACTTCCTCAAAGACACAAAGATGCTTCCAAAGTGCTTTGTGTGGAATAGTGTATGTCTTATGTGACAAAGGTGCCCTTCTAAATGGTGTAATCAATCCCCCAACAAACCATTGTGCATATGCTTTGGCTTATGTGAATATCATAAGATAGCTTAGATAGAAGTGTCTTAAAATGGGCATCAAACTCATGTAAACTCTTAGTAGTGCCCCGCTTGATATCCTTGAGCACACTTATACTCTTCTCGCTTAAACTCGGGGATATGGAACTCTTTCAAGAAAGCATCCTTCAATGCTGCATAATCCACACAAGTTTGATCAGGGTCCAACTTCCTATACCAGTTGTGTACATGTCCCTATAATGTAGTAGTAAATTAAATTTCCTTTCACTCAAAATCCATGATACCTTTAGCATGCCACAAGATTTCACACATATGCACATGTTTGGCAACATCCTCTATGCCTCTATACTCAGGAAGACAAATAGACATCTCCATATAAATATTTTTTGGTTATGCGGGCCTTGACCACCGATCCGAGAACCTCCCGTGTTCCCTCTGCCTCTAGAACCCCTAGATCCACCAAAAATAGAACCACATATACCTCCCGATCCTCCACTTTGTGTAGCTGGGATATGACTTATAGATGTACTCCCCATGATTTGATAATAGTACTATCGAACCCCTATAATCTGTGAGGTAGTTCCACTTCCAGAGGTGAATTCAACATTCGTGTGCTCACGTTACGTGTGGATGATGCATCTAAGAATTCTCCTCCAAATATCATTAAAGTCATATATCCCGCCATTGATGTACTTTCTCCCCGACTTGCTCCTCTCCTACTTCCCAAGTTAGCTTCTTTGGTTACTTATCATACTAGATATTGGAAAACCAAGTGTAAGGGCTAGGTCACCGGTGGATTAAGATGTGTACCGTGGCCTAGCTAGTCTCTACTAGCGTACTTCGTGGGAGGAAAAGGGGGATCTATGTCATGTTTCTCAAGATGGGGAGTTCCGATGCTCTAGTTCCACATCTTCTACATGAGCTATAAATCCTTCACGAGCCATCTCTCCCCTTAATGCCATACTTTCCGTAATGTAATGCTACTTCTCTATCTCCCTCTCACGCACCTCATTATACTTAATTCTCCTCTCTCTCTCTCTACCTCTCTACCGCTAGGCCCACCATCTTTCACCAAAATTGTTCCTGCCCTCACATATGGTGAATTTTAGTTAGCCATTGGTTTACTCTCTAGGTTCAAAGTTACCATCAAGATCTTAATCACCAGTGGAATACCTTATAGATATACTCCTCTTGGATATCACAAAATTGGAATTCAACTACCTATAGGAAATAATACGTTGAAATTGAATATTCCAGAATATAACTATTTAGAACACCATGAAACCACGTATCCACAATGTAAGTCCAGATAAAATCAACATCATAAAGGGCTTGAAATTCTTCCTGTGTCTAGACAAGTGCACAATACCTCCAATTTCACTGAGATGCATAAGAAGTAAGCCACTCATATAGTTCTACTGGAAAGATAGCAAAAAAGCTCTTGTATAGGCTATCATATAGATTTTGTTCTACCCAAATACATGCATTAAACTCAAATCCACTACTGAACTACCGTGCATATTCTTCCTCCAAATCATGTATCCACTCCTCAATACTTGCTAGAGTTAACCAATACGTCTTCATCGCGAACCATCCTGAACACAATGAAAAAGAGGTCCCAAAGAACGGAACCAATGATGTAGCCTAGAATTTACCAAATAACACCCTAGTCACACTGGCACATCACTTAGCCTAGACTGAGCACTCACCCGAAGTGCACAAAGGTACCAAGTCCCTCTTTAGAGTTACTTGTAGTAGGATGTTAGTGTGATGAAGGAAGAAACATATATATCCATAAATAATTCACCATTCTACAATGCATGCTACATTCATATCTATGAAAGAACAAGTTTAAACAGTAATCATGATTGAATTAAGAACATGCACAACTCAATTACACACAAGAATGACACTTAGGTTCAGCCAATATCTTCCATCTATTAATCACACAGAAGCTCCTTACAATAATGGCAATCTATACCGATGCGCGCATGGATCTCGATACAATAATCCAATCATATGCGCATACCTTTATACCTTCATACATCCATCTCTCTATGTGTATATATTCTACTATGTTATTCATATCATATATATAGGGTGGGGGATTTCCCTTCACCGCTTATCTATTCCAGAAATAGGCTGCATGCTATTAATAGCCACACACCATTTATAGGCATAACCACACATGCAAGTGTGCTATCTATAGACCACTTACAGTTAACTAAAGTGATAATCCTATTCTTAGCTCATCTTCGTGTAAAATGCTTGATATGATCCTCTAAAGATAGATAATGCATGGCGTGCACGTCTCTACATCGTTGGTGTGTTCCGCACGTCATCTTCTAAAAATAGGTCTTCATGCTAAAAATAGGCTAAGTCTTGAATGCTGAACTTTCCCTTCATGTGAAGGTTCTTCATGTCCCTCCGTGCCCTTGATCTTGGCCTTCTCTCCCACATGGAATTCTTGTGTGATCTCTAACAAGTATTCTCTCGATCAATATGGAGTTTCAGGTCAAAACGTTGAGTGATAGGATGGAAGGGATTGAGGAAGGCACTAAAAGGAGGAGTTTCAATTTGTGCATCAATAGTTCGAGGATGAGCTGGAGGAAGATATGAATGACAAGGGTACTGAGGGTGCTGTGAACAAAGAAAGTCTTGCTGGAAGTAGTGAAGTTTTTCCTAAAAATTAGGGTTTTTCTGGATTGTTGGTAGAATTTTGGTGAACTTCTGCAGACTAATGTTTTAGGGCTAGTTTCTTTTCTCTATTTTCTCTCTTTCTTTTTTTGGTTTAAGTCTTGTTCTTCGTTGTTTGAGTTAAGCATGTTTAACTCCTTTAGAGGAATTTTCTATATCTATCTTGCTCATTGGTTCTTGTTCCTCCTTTTGTAAAGCCCCTGGGAGATGATCCCTATTTTTACCTTATCTAATAAAAACTTATATTCAAATAATAGCTACTAATATATACACTAAAATTACTTAATATATGGTCAAAGTACATTTGTAATCCTGGTATTTCTTACAAATGTACTCATTCTGCTATAAACATAGATGAAATATGAAACAACCAATAAAATTATAGCTCACTTGATGGCCAACTTGACGATTTGAAACATATAATATATTCAAAGTATATATTCAATGTTTGAATGCATAGTAGAAAATAAATAAATTACAACCGTATATTCAATTAATATAAATTTAATATATATTTAATCAATTAATATACTATTAACCATATATATTCAACTATTAAATTCCTAAAAAAACACAACTCTTATGTATATTCATATATTCTTTAGTTGTTATATTAATTTATACTCCATGTATATTTAGACATTCTTTACATATTCAAACGTTAATTGATACTTAGTGTGAATTTGTGGTTTACTCGATAACTAACATATATTTTGATCTCTCCCAATTTGTGAATGAATCACTTGAATATTCTTATACATCCAGTTTATAATAGTCAATTAAATTCAAATCCAAAATTAGGAGGGATTTTTAAAATTGTGCATTAATTCTACATTTTCTAAAAAATGGCAAGCCTAATATATTTTTTGCGGGTATTAGATTTAAATGAGGCGAAGGATCAAATGGATGTGTGATGTAGAAGAATCATCTAGAAGCCATCTAAAATGTAATTGTTTCCATAATGATGTCAAAATCGGTATGTGGAGTCATATGTGAGAAATATTTAAGAGTGAGGGGTTTGAAAATTCAAGTTGAAGCTTTTCCCTCCAAAATGAAATTCAAATTGTAAGGAAATATACAAGAGTAATAAAGGGTGTGTAAGGTGTTATAAGTGTCTAGTTAAAATAAATAGGTGTGTAGTAGGTCTTGTGTGTGTTTTTGCATCATTTAGATGCTTAAAAATAATGAAAAGATGGCAGTTATACATTTAGGAGGTAGATGGAAGTTGAAAGGTCACAATGTGACAATCATGAAGCATCTAGGGGGAGTTACATATCAATTATAGTTAAAATATGGGAGGAGTGAGTTTTTGGAAGTTCATTCCACATTTTAGAGGATGAAGAGAAGTTGGAATGAAAGTAAAATACAATGATTTGTGTAAGGAAGGAAGAAATATACATATGTTTATGATAGTTTGTATGTTTTAATCTTGTTCTTAAGAGTGTTCTGAGTTTTCTTTGGAAAATGATGGTTTATCTCTGTGATTCTTACATAAATCCATTATATGATTGTTAGAGAGTCTTGGAATGCATTTTCCTTGAATTAATGTAATGATCTAGCACTTTGTTTTGATGCATGGATGATTCCTTGATTGAGTTGAAATAAAAGCGTGACTATAAACTAATGATATTCTTCAAACCAATTAGAATAAATTTATAATTTTAAATCAAAATCACTTGAAATTCAGACCACATTAATATGAGCACATTTTTCAAATGGGTTTTGAACTGTTTGGCTTACGTCTCAGTAATTATTTTTTTATACCGTGTTTTCCTAGTTGTACTAAGAGTGCATGCAAATTATTTGACAAAATGTCTGCATAGGAAAGTGATCATAACTCACGTGTTTTAAATATTTAATGAATAAAATTTGTAGATAAGAAGAATATGATAATTTTTCAAGTGGGTTTTCATTATTTATGTGATTTGACACTTCTATGAAAAGTTTTAATAAAATCTCTTCAGACTCGCTTTTTTTTTTTTGCAAGAAACAAGCCATTTTGGGCTTGGGAAGGATCCTCGTATGCAGAGACAAAGTGAAATATTTTTTTGAATCCCTTGAAATATTGAATATAAGACTGATTATAGTTTCTCTCTGCATCAATGTGCATTTATATTCATAAATTTTGACTATTGGACTTGTACTTGGGATCAACAAAACTCTTTTCATATTAATAAATTTTTAATGTGAACACGACTTCTCCTATCAATGTACATTGTATTATGTTTATATGTAAATAATAGTATTTATCAATTAATAATGACATTTATTTATTTTAACTTGCCTTATCAAATGAGCGTTCTAACACAAAACATGATTTTGAATGTATTATGTTTTTGAATGCTTGTGTTGTTTAATTTTGTTTATATTTTATACATAATAAAATTGTACACGATAAATATTCAAATAACTTAATATATTATGAGCCCACCCAAATATATGACAAAAAAATATGTTAACTTGATGGATCCCATCCTAAAAAAATTTACAACCGGGACATGCTCGAAAATGAATGCCTTTCTCCTACTCTCCTTAAATTAATTTTGTAGGGTTTGGCAGTGTAATGCAATCATTTTTTATCTTACTAAATTTCTTTCCACACTTTAACAATTATCTCCAACACACCACTTCAAAAATACCATTCCCCAAAACTTGATTTTCTCGCATTTCCTTAAAAACATTTAATTAGTCACACAAAAAGAAAAATCCTTGTAATTTTAAAACATCTTTCCCTTTTTTTCTTCACTTATGTTATATTGTTTCCTTTTTAAATTATTATATATATATATATATATATATATATACACATACCATTTTTAATTACTTTCTATATAAATATACACATATATGCTTATGATATGTATATTTAGTGATACAAAAATATTAAATATATCTATCTCAAAAACACCAAAAGATAACAATCTTGAGGACCTAATCTTACACTATAATGTTTTCTTATCTCATAGTTATCAATAAATTCATATATATATATATTGAATGGTCACAAATGGTGTAAATCTAAAAGGCTCCAACTCTACCATATGTAAAATATATTACAAATTTTCAATTGATAACTGCAAGAAAAAAACTAGTGATGGTAAAGAACACATAAAATTCAAGGTCAGTATAAAAGTGAACACACTCATAACCATTACATCCCACTAATACCATTCAAATTCCTCTCATCATAATTAACATTGATAATTGATCTAGGATGACACCCACACCAAATAGTTCAAATGGTCTAAATTCTATCCAATATTGTACACATAATGAAGATCTTGTTGAGATCTTTCCAACACATTTTGAATGGGGTAAAACTAACTTCGTATGCGAAGTTATGATAAGTTTAAGTTCAATTCCAATAGGTAAAAAATGTGCACAAGTACAATGATGACATCACCATCTTGATTGGACCTATAGAGGTGGACCAATCATGGCATGAAACATGGACTATAAGATAATGACATGTGGTAGAGAGTATACAAATGGATTTATTTGGATTTTGGTTATAGTTCTTCGAGGGTCAAATGTGGGACTAAATTACATTGAATTTGTAAATCCAAATGCTTAATAGGTGAAAAATCCTCATAGAGAGACAAGTGGAAATTCCAAAATCCACCACATGGCCTAACCAACCACTAAGTACATTATAACTAAGTGCCCAACTCAGCCAAGGCACATTTAAAGTCTATAATGGTCCTTTAACCACTTTACTCTGCTAAGATGATTTTATTTGAATCCTTGAGGTGATTATTGTACAAACCATGTGGGATAATATTTTATCCCAATCACTTAAAATGGATTCCAATCCTTTTAAAAGGGAATTCAAATACCCATTATCTAAGTGGGATGAACTCTTAGCCAAGGCCAACTTGTTTGGACTCAAATACCTATAAAAATTCATTTATTTGTTTTAATTCCCATGATACGTGGGATTTACTAGGCCAAAAAAGGTTTTTCTGAAAAAAAAATTATTTGTTAAATAATATGTGGGATTTTTACCCACATAAGACAAAAAAACCCCATTAAAAGAAAAAATAGGATAAAAACTAAAAATAAGCCTAAACTCATTTTTGTGAGATTTTATTATAAATTTGGCATGCATTCCTTATTTTCTAGGCTAGGTAAGTGAAAAGAAAGGTGTTTTAAGTGGGATTTGAACCCAAAAATCCTGGTAAAAGGATAAGGATTTGGAAAATGAACTAGATATCCCATAAAAATTATAAAAAGAGGAATTTTGCATTTAAAATATAAAATTGTAAACTATTTTTAATGGTATTAACCCCTTTGTAAAAGGAGAGAAGTAGGTAAATATTGAGCTCACCAACTAGGTGGAGATTGAACATGTGATATCCTAGAGATAGAGATTACTTATAGATAATAACCACTTATTAGGAGAGACATCCCATTAATGGAGAATATTTTGACGTAAGATAGTGTATTTTTGCATCATTTAATCAATTGATTCCTATTTTGGTGGACCCAAAGACGTAGTCTAATTAGATGAACTCCATTAACAATGTATAGTGTAATTTTATATATTTTAATTCTATAAACTATTGCTTTGAATCAATGTTATTATGAATTTTTTCATATTTAAGCTAACTTGTACATAATTATAGGAATTTATGAGAAATTGAGAAAACAAGTTTGATGTTTAAAATCTGGTGAATTAGTGAGTGTTTTCATTAACTAACAAATTTGGATCAAGTTTGGTATCTATCACACCAATTTTGAACGTAAATGATGAGAAAATAGAGAAATTATGATAGTATTAGTAAATGGAGAAAGTCATGAATTTGGTTTTAAATGCCCATTTTCATATCAGTGTCCGGTATTAGAACCAGTTTTCCAAAGTCTTGCTAACACCATTTTCACTTTATGTGAAATTATTCCGATTGTTAAATTTGTAGTTTGTAAGTGAGTTTTATTGGTTGTAAAATACATCCAAGGGAAAATCTATGAAGAGAGGAAGGCCTCGGGAGCTTGAAGACATAAACCGATAGATTCGGGAGGTAAACTCGAATTAATAAAAGGGTGGCTTCTTATGGGAATCATTACGAATTACAACTTGAGTTGCAATCCAAGTAAGAGATCTTAGAAAAATTCTAGAATCGTGAAAGAGTGGAGGAGAAATAAGATTATACCATACAAAGGAAACAATCCTCTACCAAAGATGAAAAAACCATGGCTGAGGTATGCACTATAAGTAATTCACCATGCTATTTTTCTTTCCATAAAGATGTAATTTTTTTGGCGAATTCGAGAAGCATACTTAGTGTATTGGATCCAACTTGTTAATCAAGATGGGTTTTGATGGAAAAATACTTGGTATTAATATCCAAGTAATGACTAATATAATAAAAGTCAAGGAAATACCTCGTTATGTAGGTTTGAGATATTTTAGTGGATATGGAGAATTTGGAGAATGCAGAAATAATTGAAATAAGAAAATATTCTAGAGGATAAGAGTTGAAACCACTAGATCTATACAAACAACCCATGCAAGGTAGTGATAGTTTTTTCATGTCAAAACTAATGAGGATATTTTTTCTCATATGAATGGGAAAGCATGTCATGATGATGGTGAGAGTGGAAGAAAGCTATAATTAAGAAGGGGACAACCTTCCAATAATGTAAAATCATAAAAAAATAAGGCAAAACATATCCATTAAGAGATGAACATCCCAAAGGAGGAGATAACACATTTTCCCTTATCAAAATCATAGAAAGGAAATCCTAAAAATGTGGAAAACATAAATAATCCAACGTTTTCTTACATTATGAGAGGAATGAACTTGTAATTTAAAAGTTTTGGTATACATATCCATGTTTTTGTGTGGAATGAATAACCATTATGTGGCCATCTGTTAGAGGAGACATTCCATCTAAATAAAATTCATTCCATTCAAGAGGAAAGAGACTCATTTTAAAAACCACTCTCTGAGTCAAAATGTGGAGAATAGAAAGAAGGGATTACTATCCAAGAAAATGGTAAAGAATTATTCGACTCATTGTAATATGAGTGGCCATTGGGTTGACAAGTGTAACAATTTAATAATCTCCATCCAAAACTTTTTCCAAATACCAATAAGAAGAAACTTGTGAGCACCAATATTTCAAGAGATAGCCCATGAAGAATCCCACCTATCTAAATAAGATAATGTAAAAGAGAACAACCCAAAGAGGAGCATCCATCAACCTGCGTTAGTAAGAAATTATTTACTTTCATGGATAATATCTTTATATAGCTACGACATATTTATCATCCTTATAAAAATCCAAATCAATTTTGGGTTTCCAATGTTAAAGAAGAACGAAGGGAACTAACCCCATTTTTATGAGCAAGTGTGGAGGTAGATCACTCATTGAGGGTGAATATGGAACATCCATTCAATTTGAAAAATACATTACGAGAAGCCCATTATAAGAGGTTTAATAATTTTCTATTTTTCATTCTCATCTTCATGTTGGACTTGATTCTAGCATTTTTTTCTTACTTCTTTTAGAATATTGTAATAAGGGTGAAGAGGCACTCCATTGAGAGAGACATCTAAAAAGATTCTCCAAGTCATTTTTTTATATGACAACAATATAGAGACACGATGATGGGAACCTTATAGAATGCACATGAGTAGAAGTGTCCTTCTAAGAGGGAGGCGAAGTGGTGTGAAATCAACATGAGAGGTGCTTCTTGTATGGTAAGTAGAACTTGATAAAGAGCATTGTTGTTTTGTGAATGTATATTGGAATTCATTTTCTTTAATTGAAATATATTCTTTCAATGTATGCATAATTGTTTATATGCACATTTTTAAGACTCAAATTCGGGAAATGTTTATAAATAAAATTCTATTTACAATCCATATATGTTGCATTTTATTGTAAGACCTCAATAATGAAAAATTATATGAGTCGTGACATGCTATGAAATCAATTATTATACAAATTAATTATTTTCCTTTGTTGAGTGATCCAAAAATAATCGATTATTATTACTACGATCTCGGACCCTTATAGGATTTAATTATTTGCTAATAATTTACTCCTTGTAAGTAATCAATTTAAAATAAAATGCAAGACATTTAAGAAAATTTCACAAAGATTGATTACGGAGTTCGGCAATTGCCTAAATCTCTAGGTTCATGGTCAAACTATTTCCACTAGTCAAAAATTGTAAGTTATAATAGTAATTTCACAAGAAAACCTAACGGAATTTTACTTTCCTATCAGTACACCAGTTCTTCAAAAACTTTAGATGATCAGTCAAATTGTTCTTCACCTTCCTGATGAAAAATATCCTTCAGCTTTGATCAGCCTTCCTGACGCTATCAATGCGACGCTAGCACTCCGGTTGACAATCCAGAATTTGCAAGTAATTGGTGCGGCTCAATGGGCCTATTGGGTAGTTTATCATTTACTCCCAATCACAAATATTTCATCGAATATTACCTAAATTAACAGGCCAATAGACAATATTTGTCTATAGTATTTTTTAGGATTTTAATATAGTTTTACAAAACTATATTAAAATTTTCCCTATTACTAATTCTCCACATCCCACAAATAAGCTTAAAAAAATAATAAGCTTCTTGGGCTAATGTGTCCACCTTTCCACGCTCTAGCAATGAGCTTCTCCATTACACCGATGTGTGTCCATTACAAAGAACGGGTTCCCTATTTATACAAAATTAGGGCCCTTGAATTTAATGCATAACAAATTATCCTTAGGCTATTTTCAACCTAGCCCGTACATGAAAAATGGGATAGGCTTATCTCCATTTGGGCGGATTTGCATATTTCAATGGGCTAAATATCCATGTTGGTGGATAATCATGTTTAATGGGATAAATATCCCAAATAGGGTGGTGGGATAATAGTTTAGGATTTATTAAGCCTTTCCACGCACATGTATAGTGGTCAATGGACCATTAGAGGCATAACCACCCCCATCTCCACGTGGATTAATACCACGCATGGCTTAGCCCCCTACACTTCTTCACCTCCTTCTCTCCTCCACGTGGAAGATTCCACTACAACTGCTTTACAAAGGGGCTTAGCATAATGTATGACGGCTAAGTGGGTATTATGTGGTTTATACTAATATATATATATTTAATATATATATATATATATATATATATATATATATATATATATATATATATGCAGTTGGGAATAATGTATAAGTGGAATTACCAAGTAAATAAAAATTTGAACCATACCATGGGTATCGAAAATAATTAACTTGATCATAATGTAGTCCACTTGTCGTAACACGATAGGCAAATCGAGTGAATTTGATGAGTGGTGGCAAGCCACGTGGTGGCTTGTGGACCCACCATGTCGGCGATAATACCATAGTCCACATGGTAGCCAAGCTCCCCTCCATAGCAAAAGTTGAGCCTCTTGCTCCAACGTGCTTTTCCATTTCATGATTATTGAAGACCAGTGGATAAATCCCCTTTAATTTTTCCAACGCCTTTTGCCACATGTCGTTGACCGAACTTTCGCCAGACATAACTAGAACTCCCGATGTCCATTTTCTGCATTCTCACAGTTGTTGGAAATCTCTTGAGATGATCTTCTACACTAACACCATTTAGGGATGTTTAGGGAACTTTCAAAAATTAACCCCTAATCACACCTCCCCATCGAGAAAGGCTTTTTGTCCCCAAAAGTTTACATATTATCACGAATCGAAAAACTCTGCTGCCACCTCAAAAGTGCTACTGTAGTAGACCCTTGGGTCTTCTCCTCCAATCTTCTCACTTTGACAACTTTTCTCTGATCCTGGACCTATGGGTTATGGGCCCACCACACTTTCATTGTGCCACTTTGATATCCGAAGAAGACCTTCACGCATCTGCTATATGGTGCTGAGTTTTTGAATGAAACCTCAATGCTCCTTCTGTGCGGTGTTAAGATTCTTGATATCTAACAACAAGGATCTTCTTTGAATCTATAACATAGCTCCTAGCTCCGAGTTGATTCTACAGAATCCAAACTGGTTTGAAGGAACTCTATGTTACGTAGAGCTTTGATTGATCCGATGTCGGTGATGGACAATGCCTTGTCCCTTTACAGACCTCAATGCCTCTAATGCATGATGCTAAGCCTCTTTCAAGACCTCAAGCCTCCGATGCATGATGCTAAGTCTGTTTCAGAGATCAACGCCTCCAATGCATGATGCTAAGCCTCTTTCAAGACCTCAATCCTCTAATACATGATGCTAAGTCTATTGATCAGCTACCATTCGTATGTGCGGTCGCAATGCCTTGACACCGAATGATGTTCTAAGCTAATCCTTTGAGAACTCCTCTTGTTTACATACTAATATTAGGTACCATTCTGCTGCATGGTCCCAATGCCTCTACACAGAATGAATTTCCAACCCGACGTCAATGCCAACAGTGATTTAACTACCATTCTGCTTGCACGGTCATAATGCCTCTACATAGAATGAAGTTCTGAGCTAATCTTTTGAGAGCTCCTTTTTTTGAAAAATTATATCAGGTACCATTCTGCTAGATGCACATGATGGATTCTCCACAGAATGAAGTTCCAACTGACGTTAATGCCAACGGTGATTCAGCTACCATTCTGTTGCACAGTCATAATTCCTCTACACAAAATGAAGTTCCAAGCTGATCTCTATGAACTCTATTGTCTGCACAAATGGTAGATCAATCTCCAAGCTTTATATGAGTTAATTCCTGTGTCCAAGCTATAATAGGTACTCACATGCTGATTAAGAGATATATTTAGAGCATTAATCAAATTTTCTAAGTAAGAAAATCCACTGAGTATTGTAAACCTTTCTCTTAGTATTTTCTCACAATATCTGATCTCCAAACTTAATACTGCATACAATTCATCAATATGAATTATTCAATATATAATTAAAAAATCGTTGACTTACCCATTTGAAAGGACTTCCACTTTCGTGTATTACAGTCCTGGGTTGACTTGTCAACTAATGGTGGAGTAGAAACTTCTTCTACCTTTGTAATAGGCCTCCATTCCATCTTTGGCTTGCCATTACTCTGATGGCGAGATGGATGCAGTTTCAAAATTTTCCACCGGTGCCCATTCCTCTGGAAATGAGCACAAAAATTCCTCTTAATCTCCTTCTTCGGGATGAGGAACTCTTTCTACCATTTCTTGACTCTGCATGACGAGATTGGTCTTTTTGATTTTCCTTGTTCCTGACAAACGACATCAACTTCTTCATCAGTGTCCTTCTCTTCCAGCATTTGGCCACAAAATGATTATGCAATCCACAAAAAGTACATGGAAAGGAATTCCACATCTTCTGAAAATCATAACCATACTTCTTAAGCTGAAAAAGTGGATCAGAAGTTTTATTGTGCTTATGATTATGGTAAGAAACTGGAGGTGGAATCTCATTACCTCTTCACTGATTTCTCTTACCACATCCTACCTGTGATGATGAAGCACAAATTTCCTGCTCATAATCTTCTTACAGGACTAGTGGGGTATTATCTTTGCTTTCGGAAGCTTGTCTCCCATTAGCATTCTTGGATCATTCTCCAATTTCCATTCCCACACTAGGAAAACCCAAACCTGCAAAATGAGGATGATCCTTGACCTATATTGGGTTAGCAATGCCTTGGCCATTTTTCCCAAGGTCTCTTCCACCAAATCCCATTTTATCTAGTAACTTGGATACAATTCCTCTAGTATGCTTTTCAAAAAAATGAAAGACTTCATTACGAATCCACAAAAAGTACATGGAAAAGAATTCCACATCTTCTGAAAATCATAACCATACCTCTTAAGCTGAAAAAGTGAATCAGAATTTTTACTTGTGCTTATGATTATGGTAAGAAACTGGAGGTGGAATCTCATTACCTCTTCTTGATTTCTCTTACCACATCCTACCTGTGATGATGAAGCACAAATTTCCCTGCTCATAATCTTCTTACAGGACTAGTGGGGTAATATCTTTGCTTTCGGAAGCTTGTCTCCCATTAGCATTCTTGGAGCATTCTCCAATATCCATTCCCAAACTAGGAAAACCCAAACCTGCAAAATGAGGATGATCCTTGACCTATATTGGGTTAGCAATGCCTTGGCCATTTTCCCAAGGTCTCTTCCACCAAATCCCATTTTATCTAGTAACTTGGATACAATTCCTCTAGTATGCTTTTCAAAAAATGAAAGACTTCATTACCCGAATCCAAAACCAAATGGGAGGAAGAAAAAGATTCCCATGGTGAACAACTTACGGTCAGGCAATCATCTACCATGGCCTCTGTATCTTAAGTTGAAGGTATTTCCTTCCTCAGATCACCACATTGCAACCTTGTCAAGAGCTCATCCTTGGTTTTCAATTCCAATTTCAAATGAGGATTCTCCTCTTCCAGGAGTAATACATTGATCACAGGAGAGAATTATCTTCCTAGATCTAGTGATTATACGCATCAATCTCATCGAGCTTCACCTGTTTAGACATCTTGCCCATAGTGCACTTGTACCATGTTCACACAAATTGAACCAACTGCACCAATCTTGAAGTAATCACTCTGTTAATTAGATTTACTGAAAAAAAAATATGGAGCTAAACCAACTCTGATACCAAACATGCTTTGGAGATTAGCAAGTTTGCAGGTGTCGATTACCATCTCTGATACCAAACTTGATAAAAAAATAATCAGATTATTACTACCTGATCTCGAGACCCTTATAGGCTTTAATTATTTGCCGATAATTTACTCCTTTTAAGTAATAAATTTAAAATAAAATGCAAGACATTTAAGACAATTGCACAAAGATTGATTATGGAGTTTGGCAATTGCCTAAATCTCCAGGTTCGTGGTCAAACCGTTCCACTTGTCAAAACTTGTAAGTTACAGTAGTACTTTCACAAGAAAATCTAATGGAAATTTACTTGCCTATCAAGACACCAGTTCTTGAAAACTTCAAATGATCGGTTGAATTGTTCTTCAACTTCCCGATGCACAATCTCCTTCGCGTCTTGATCGGCCTTCCCGACACTATCAATGCGACGCTAGCACTCCGGTCGACAATCCAACATTTGCAAGTAATTGGTGTGGCTCAATGGGCCTATTGGGTAGTTTATCATTTACTCCCAATCACAAATATTTCATCTAATATTACCTAAATTAATAGGCCAATAGACAATATTTGTCTATAGTAATTTTTAGGAATTTAATATAGTTTTACAAAACTATATTAAAATTTTCCCTGTTACTAATTCTCCACATCCCACAAATAAGCTTAAAAAATAATAAGCTTCTCGGGCTAATGTGTCCACCTTTCCACACTCTAGCAATGAGCTTCTCCATTGCGCCGGTGTGTGTCCATTACAAAGAACGGGTTCCCTATTTATACAAAATTAGGGCCCTTGAATAATGCATTACAAATTATCCTTAGGCTATTTTCAACCTAGCCCGTACATGAAAAATGGGATAGGCTTATCTCCATTTGGGCGGATTTCCATATTTTAATGGGCTAAATACCCATGTTGGCGGAGAAGCATGTTTAATGGGATAAATATCCCAAATAGGGCGGTGGGATAATATTTTAGGCTTTATTAAGCCTTTCCATGCACATGTATAGTGGTCAATGGGCCATTAGAGGCATAACCACCCCCATCTCCACGTGGATTAATACCACGCATGGCTTAGCCCCCTACACCGCTTCACCTCCTTCTCTCCTCCACGTGGAAGATTCCACTACAACCACTTTACAAAGGGGCTTAGCATAATGTATGACAACTAAGTGGGTATTATGTGGTTTATACTAATGTTTTAACATATATATATATATATATATACGTGTGTGTGTGTGTGTGTGTGTGTGTGTGTGTGTGTGTGTGTGTGTGTGTGTGTGTGGCATTTGGGAATAATGTATACGTGGACTTACCATGTAAATAAAAATTCGACCCATACCATGGGTATCAAAAATAATTAACTTGATCATCATGTAGTCCACTTTTCATCTCGATAGGCAAATTGAGTGAATTCGACGAGTGGTGGCAAGCCATGTGGTGGCTTGTGGACCCACCATGTCGGCGATAATACCATAGTCCACACGGCGGTTGGGCTCCCCTCCGTAACAAAATTTGAGCCTCTTGATCCGACACACTATTCCATTTAATGATTTTCGAAGACCAATGGATAAAACCCCTTCAATTTTTCCAACGCATTTTGCCACATGTCGCACAGTGCAATTGGTCCAATATTGACCAGTTGACTAGAGTTGACTTTCTCGTTGACCGAAGTTTCACTAGACATAACTAGAACTCCCAATGTCTGTTTGCTGCATTCTCATAGTCGTTGGAAAGATCTCAAGATGATCTTCTGAACTAACACCATTTAGGGATGTTTAGGTAACTTTCAAAAATGATCCCCTGATCATTGAGAAGATTAAAAAGCAAGTATAATACAACAACACCTCTTAAAGAGATAGCTTCATTTTAGCCTACAAGAAATGTAGAGGATAAGATATTCTTCCAATAAAAATACCAAGACACTAAGAGCATAAGAAGTTAATTTGGTATAGATGGGAGGGAGTCATGAAATCTCTTTTTCACTTGGGTTTTGTAGGTTCCAGTTTGTGGTAGTTAGTCTTTAAGACCTGAGAAACAAATAATTTCTATATATGCCGTTGTATTATGTGTTTTCCCTTTATTGGGAGAAATAACCCCTATTTTGGGAGAAACAGCCCCTAATTTGGGAGAATAAGCATTTTTATTCCCCCTATTGGGAGACAAAAGTAAGTTTATTCTCTATTATTATAGGATTAGAAAGTTGAAGACCAAGAGTCCATTGTAGAGACCTCCTAGAGATAGTAAAAAGAAATTTAAACCCCTTATTGGGAGAGATAGCATCCTATGATCATGTATCAAGGTGAGAATATTCAAGTTCCTTATGTTGATGATTTTTCTGTAGAATTAATTGATGAGTTATAAGAAGAGTTTATGCTTGACATAAGAGAGAAGTCCATAAATGAGGGAGTTGTATGTTCAATTATTATCTAAGAAAAAATAGAATTTTGTTTGTCAAAAATATTGTTAGTGGGGAGCATTGATCTAGGATGATAACCACACCAAACAATTGATATTATATGTAATCTATTTGAAAAGTCTTGTACATCAAAGAGCACATTGAGATTTTTCTAATGCATTTTAAACAGAGGTTCATCTTCATATGAAAAAATTGTGGCCTACTAAAGCTCTACTCCAAAAAAACAAAATGTAGAGGTATAATGATGACATCATCATGATGATTGGATCTATATAGGTGGAAAAATCATGTCTTGATACGTGGACCAATCATGTAGTAGCATGTGGCTAAGAATATGCAAATGGGTTTATCTAGTTTTTGGCCTCTAGTTTTGATGGTTGAATGTGGGACTAAAACCCAATGAATTTGCAGAGCAAGTGCTTGAGAGACATGAAATCCTCACATAGAGATAAATGGCAATTCCACAAGACACCACATGGCCTAACCAACTAACAAACGTGTTATAACTAAGCACCTAACTCAACCAAGATGCATTCAAAGTCTATAATGGTCCTGTAACCACTTCAATATATACAAAGATACTTTTATTTGAATCCTTAAGGTAGTCGATTGCACAAACCATGTGAGATAATGCTTTATCCCAAGAACTTAAAATCGAGTCAAAGACTTTTAAAAAGGCATATGAATACACACAATCTAAGTGGGATAAAATCTTAGACAAGGACAACATGTTTGGGGTTAAAGAACTATAGAAATTCATGTATTTATTTTAATTCCCATGATATATAGGACTTAATAAGCCAAAAAAGTTTTTAGAAAAATCCTTTATTATTGAATGTTACGTGGGATTTTCACCCACATAAGACAAAAACCCACTAAAAGACAAAATAGGATAAAAGCAACTAGATAAGCCTAACTTCTTTTTTTGTGCGATTTTATTATTAATTTGGAATATATTCCTTAATTTTGGGCTAAGCAAGCCTAAAAGAAAGGAATTTTCAGTGGGATTTGAACCATGAAAATCTTGATAAAAGGATAAGGCTTTGGTTAATGAACTAGAGAGCACGTGAGCATTATAAAAGGAGGAATATTGCATTTAAAATGTAAAATTTGTAACCATTCTTAGTGGTATTATCCTCTTTATAAAGGGAGAAAAGAATGTAAATGCAAGTGATCACCATCTAGGTAGAGATTGAACCAGAGAGCTCCTAGAGATTTATATTACTTGCAGATTACATCTCCATATTGAGAGAGATTTCTTGTTATTAGAGAATTTTTTCATGTAAGATAATGTATTTTTGCATCATTTAATCAATTGGTTTTTGTTTTATAAGACCCAGAGATGTAGTCTAATTAGAAGAACTTGATTATAAATTTGAAGTGTAAAGTTCTATTTTTATTTCTATTACCTAGTATTTTTAATTATTATTAGAATGATTTTTATATTCAAGCCAATTATTATGTAATTATAGGAAATTACGTGAAATTAAGAAAACCATGTTTGATATCCAAAATTGGTAAGATGTTAAGTGTTTGAATGAATTAATAATTTTGGATCAATTTTCGTATTAATCAAGTAAATTTTCAACTTAAAAGACATGACACTTGAGAAATTATTAAAGTATTCAAAAATGGAGAAAGTCATGAATTTGGTTTAAAATTTTCATTTTTGGATCAATAGTTAGTAAATGTTATTATACCCTATATATCAATTTATAATCATAAAAGTTACCTTAAGCACATGGTTAAAAAATTCTAAGATACAATTATCTAGAAGGGATTTACTTGGATTACCATATATCACATCGACAAATGATTGTATTTCCCTTTACAACTCCCAAAGTTGAAGGTAACCTACGAAAGAATCATTAAACCAATGTTTGGGATCGAATACCCCTTACAAGATATGATGACATTTATATCTACCATGTACTTAAAATTATTGTGAAGAGGTTTCTTGATCGAGTGAGTTGGGATACAAGAAGATACTCAAAAATACCAAGTAGGCACCACCCATCAAACCACAAGAGCCACATAGTCACAAAAAAACTTTGAAAAAAAAAAGAGGTCGGGATAGAAGAACAAATAATTATGTAATATAAGGGTGCTACATTATTCTATAAGAATTCCTCAATTTATCTTTTGTACAAATATTCTAACATAGGGTGAAGGAATAGGAAAGGAAGGAATGATGATAAAAGACACTTGGAATAGCTAGATATGCAATATGAAGGTGATATAATGACATACTATACAGGTATAAAGTAGTGATACTATGGTGGTAAGAAGTTTGAGTGTCACAATAATTTCCCACAACATATTATGAGATAACCCACCTAATCCTAGTGAACCCAACGTAACAAGGATTCTTGCACAAAAAAATAACAAAGAGAAATTGAAAGTGAAAAATAAGGTGTATACATATGCTCCGAATGAGGATCATTGTGTGTAAGAATATTATAGCATGGAATGTGTATGATGGGTAAAGGATAGGTTCCGAGTTGGGTTCATAATTGTAGAGATCCAATCTCAAAAAAGTATAATGTGTAGATAAAAAGGTGCTTAAGGAGTGCTAAATTCATAAATCTAGATGATAATAGCCCTATCCTTAGGATAACTATAGGTTTCTAAGGATTGCAACCAATATTAATATAGATATCCTACTAGTATTTTGAAATAGAAGAGAGATAACCAAGGGGTGGACAAAACCAAGGAGCATAGTAATACTAAGACATAATAATAGATCAAAGAAGACATGAATTCACCTTAATCTATAGTAATGAATGACCAATACAAATAAGCACACACATATCAAATTAAATACTAAAGAAGGTTATAAATACTTACTTGTAGTGCTTTTGTGACCACTAATGTATAATCCTCCCTAGAGACAATAATATCTAGATAAAATCACTATGGGTGGAAAAGGGGAATTTAAACAAGAATATACCTAATCATGACTCCTATATTGACCTAAATGCAAAATAGGAAAGCTTCAAGACTCCAAAGTCAAACAATGTGTTTATAAAGTGTGAAATAGTGTGAGTAAAAGTAAGTATAAGTGTGTTTAAATGATTTTAAATGGTTTGTAATAATAGATATCAAAGGGGTATATTTACCCAATGAAATCACCCATGGGAAATGACACCAAACTTAAGGTATGCCCTAAGGTTATGGGATGAACTCATGAGGAGAAAAGGATAGAATGTGAATGGAAGTAAGTGAAAATGGTCAAGATTGACTAAAATTAAGGATCATAACATGTAATAAGAAGAAGAAAGTGGACATAATCAAACATGTACATATATTGAAATGTGTGAACAAAGGAAAGAAATGGGGCATGTATATGGTGAATAAGGATAATAATTAAATATCTTGAATGTTGTGGTCTATCCAACATCTCCATGTTTGATCATACCCAAATCTCGATAGGCCCCTTAAGGAACCCATTGAGGAGGAGAATACATCAATAACCCATACACAAAACAAATGGTTAGTAAGAGTAAAAAATATGGTGTACACATATGCCCCAAATAAAGAACATCAATTGTCACTATAGTGAAACACAATATGGTATTTAAAAAATAATATATGAAACATTAAATTGAAAGGAAATGCTTACAGTAAAGTGATGAAATTAAAGTAATAAATGTTAAATGAAATATTCATATCTCAAACTTACATTTCAAAGTGTCGTTTGGCTTACCTATGATGGGTATAATAACTACTTAGAACCTTGTATAAGAAATACTAAAAAGAAACACTAGAATATAATTTATAAAATAAGACATAAATCACCTAACTAGGAGGTTATGAGAGGGATGATAAATGAGGGTGGTTAACAACACTAAAGACCACGAGAAAACCAATTGGTATATGCTTATAAGGATGATAATGTGTGATAAATGGCATTAATTAGGATGTGATTCCATATAGTTAGTGGGATTGAAGAGATGGATGGATAAATTACCAGAATATCCAAGGTAGGAAGCCATGGCCATATAAAACCAAACAAGAAAGATAAACCCAAGTTGGATGAAAATAAAGTAAAATTGTAGGTGATGAATTAGTGAATTTGAGGAGCGTGGAATTGATAAGTGAGAGAATCAAATATAGAAGTTATTGATTCTCAAATGGTATTTATTTTTTAGAATATAGACACTATGACCCATAATGTTAATTATATAAGGACTCCACAACTTTTGAGCATATTTCCCTTCTTTGTTGTGGGTGTAATCTAACTTTAAGGATAGGTCACCAAATTCAAATTTTGAGGTTTAATGAGTTTTTGTGTTTTCTATCAACGCATTTTTTTAATTTATGATTATGATGAACAACATTATCAGGTTTTTCATGAAATATATCAAGAAAAAGATAATTTCTTTGTGGATATGTTCATCGGGAATGATTCCATGTAGGGAGATACAGAGGGAAGGAAGCCACACATCAAGTGGAAGGATCACTTTAGAGCCAAATACAAGTGAGAATGGGGTTTTCTAGTGGCCATACAAAAACTATTGTGATAAGCCCAGAGTGTTGGATGGAGCTTGAGGTGTTAGTCGAGTGTGATTCTCAAATGGTATTTTGAAGAAATTTCGTTAAAATATTCAACACGTCTATTACACCAAGAGTGATAAAGGGTCAAGTTTGTGAATCATTTGAATTTCCCATAAAGTTGTTTCATTTATTTAAATTTGAAATTACAAACATTTTCATAAATGACCGTGAGAGGAATTCCAAAGTGAAAGATGATTTGGTTAAGGATAAATTTCAAATTAGTTAGGCTAGTCATATTATTAAGAGGCATGGATTCAACCCACTTAGTAAATTATTGAGTAGCTGTAATGATGAAAAGATGTAAATTTTGAGAGAGGAATTTTACCAATACAATCTAATACCCACATATTTAAGGGCGGTGAGATTTGACTATCTGAATCTTAGATGTTGGAGAGAAAATAAGATCATCATGATATTGATAAGGTTTGGATTTCTTAGCAAAGGAATGGGCATCATCCTATAAAGTAGTAAAATAACAACCCATACACAATACTTTGTGGGTTGTGGCATGGACAACACAATGTCCACTTGTAGGTTCCTCCATTCACTTATTTGAGGAGAGAAGGAACTTAATCCTCAAATAAAAAGAGTGGAGAATCGTCAAAGTTATGATAATAGATGATATTATATTTAAGGAAAGATTTTAGAGTTTTCTAACAAATTTTAGCATGTTTTAAAAAATTGAAGTTGGGAGAATAAACTTGGTGTTGGATACATTGGATAATGTGAGAATACCATGATTTGTTGGAAGGAAGCATGAAATACATGTGTCAAATAGGAGGAGAGTTGAGATAAGGTTGTGTGGAAGGTGTTTTCATATTTGGACCATATATTAATCCTATGATAGATCCATGTGAGGTAAAAATTGAGTAGCATATGATGCCAAATAATTAGCCAAAACATTATCTTCTCAAGGAATATATTAAATGGTGAATGAATAAAACTATTATGCAAGTTCTTGGATGGTTTCATGGTATGATTTGAGATTATTACTCTAGAATTAGTAACCATTGCTGACTTTTCAGCAAATAATTTTTGAGTCACTTATGACATGGAGATATGTAATGTTAGAGGTGAAAGTGACCTTCATGCCAAGGATAAGATCCTCATATTTAGAAATGTTTTTGTGACATCAAATTAAAGTCAAAAGGAGAAAAGAAGTCTCTTACATGATGGATCAATAAGAAAACATCCATCCTCAACTCCCTTAAGATGTTTTTCTCTATTGAAATGGAGAGTCTAAGTTTCTTTGTGAATTTTGACTATGATTTCTTCATATTAGGTGATGGAATTTAGAAATTATGGTTTAAGATTCACATCACTAGCTATGAGAGAGTGTTCCTTGAGATAAAAATAAAGCTATAGTAATAGTATTTTTATTGTAAGGGTTTGTTCATTTACTTCAATGAATAATATTTATCCATTAGGAAGAACATTGGGAATGGTTTAATCTCAATGTATTGGAGTAGTGACAAGTTGGTCTATTATGAATTTTCCTTTGATGAAATTTTGCATAATGATTCATAAATCAAATTCAATAAGGAGAACCATCCATTTTTGATGCAATATATTGGGAGGATGACATGGGAGAATAAGTGATGGAGTGGTTTGGTATGAACTATAACATAGGTGGTTTGATATATAATACAATGATGAAGTTTGGTCACAGTAAAATAAATGGCCAAATGGTATCATTCAATGGAGGTAGAGTGATTCTCATAGGTAATAAGAGCACAAATAATGCATTATATGGCATTTTCCTTCCATTTTTATCCTCTTGTGATCCATAAACTTATAATTTGAAACTCTACGAATCACACAATTATCTTTGTTCTACTTTCAACTTTGGAAAATGACAGATTTTATTGAAGAAAATTAGAGCTTCGTGAAATGATTATCTAGTGCTATAGAAAGGAATTTGTAGAGGAGGAAAGAATTCAATACTTCAACACCAAAAATGTTATCCTAGAAACCTCCAATGGAGGAAAACCAGTTAGGAAGGGAAACTAATCTTTCTTCCCACTTTTATTGGTCTAATATAGACAATTATAGATTATAATAAGTATGAAAAGAAGCAAAAATGTAAAACTTCTCTCTAATTACTTGCTTCTCTGTTTCTACACCTTGCTCCTACAATTCCATTCTAGCACTGAAGATCTTTCTCACTACTCTCATTAAACTCTACTTCTTGATCTCTTTGGATCTTTGAATGATCATTCTCTTGCTCCTTTCATGAATTTATAGGCCTTCCCATGTCCTCATGTGCACTGGAGGATGTGAAAGGGAATGGAAGGGAAGAGACACGGCTAGGTGCTTCAAATTCACGTCCATTCGCATTCCATTCTTATTTTTGTTCAAAAGTGTCAGGACCACCACTCTAAGTAGACCGGTGGTCTCAGGACTACCGCCCTAGCTAGGAAGTGGTTTTAGGACCGCTGCCCTTGCATGGTGGTAGTTATGAAACCACTACTCTGCATAGAGTGATGGTTCCTTCTAGAACCTCTGTTTACCTCATTTTATTCATTTTTCTTATTTCTCCTTCTTAGTGCTGATGGAACTGATGAAGTGGTGTGTTTTTCTAGATCCCTATGGATCATACCTCCCTTACTTAGGAGGATTTTGGTCCCAAAAAATATTAGTGGGGGAGTGGTAGAGGAATCAAATCCCTCTCGTGCTCATTCAAGTACCACTAGGTCTTCCTTGGTGTCTTCTCTTGTCCAACCTGCCAAGAATCCTGTGGATCTCTGGTTTTTTTCTCCAGTGCTACATCCTCCTCTAAGTTTCCTTGAGTAAAATCCTCTTTAGAAGGTAACTTTTGTATCTTTCCTTCTTTTCATGCATAAATGGTGTTAGTGGATGTGAGCTCTTGCAACTCACTATCACGTGCATCTACATGAAGTATGGCATAAAGGTTTCTTCTCCAACCTACTCAAGTATGGTGAAGGTCCCATACTGTAGTGGTTTATTCCTTTCTTGTCTTTGTCTCTTGAGATGGATTGGCTGAATCCTCTCCAAGTACACTGCTGCTATAGTCACCACCGTTCCTTGTATCTCCTCTTCTTCTTACTGCCCCATGGTCAAGTCCAGTGAATCTGTAGGTAGATACGGTGACTGCATAGTGGAAGTTTGTTTTGCTCCTTGAATGAGCAGTTCCTGTGGTGTCTTCTTCTACAAAAATTGACAAGTGCTATCCAAATTATCCATCCTTTGGTCAAAAATATCTGTGCTCTCACATCCATTTTTCTTTTCTTCCAATGAAAGCAAACAAAATTGATGATTTTCCTAAATAAGTCTTGGTGCTTGGTTGGCACTTACCATAGCTTTCTTTGATTTACTCTAGTGTGCCCAGATGTTAAACTGACTTTGTCCTTGATCCATCTGTACTCGATTCTCCCTTCTTATGAACACAACATCCCTAGCATACAAGTAAGGAATTTTGAAGACAACATCAAATGCATCAAGTGGAATAATATCAGCCTCTAATACATCTATGTATTGGGTATTTATCCCAAACTGAAACTTACACTTCCTTGTAAATTTTATTTTTACACCCTTCTTCACCCATCCCAGTGGGTATGGATGTGGATGCACATAAGTCTCTAGACCAAGATGTTTATATAGCTGCATCGAAATAAATTTTGAGTGAGAACCAAAATATACTAAAGTGTTTACCTTAGTATTCTTGATTTGGATTTTGATTTGAATAGCTTACTCATCTCTTCTTCTTCTACCCCATACATGTTAGTGGCCATGCATCCTAGCCTCTCATCTACATCTGAATCATCCTTAATCTCCACCTCTCTTTCTATCTTCACAATGGCCATGGATTTCTTGGAATCCTTGGTTTGGTGCTTTGGGTGCAATTCTCGGATGTAACTTCCAACATGTGGCATCAGTATGCCCATTTACATCACAATTCTTACAGAAATTCTTAGGATCTTTACAAGTATGCAAAGCCAGTAGTGGTATGTTTACCTTTCCATTTACCTCTACTACTTGTCTTCCCTTTTTCTTTGTCATGTTGTTTTGTTGACTGGTCTCCCTTTGGCTCTATTTCTCCTTGCTTCTTCTCATCATCAATGTAGTATGCTTGTATACAAGCTTCATTGATATCCTTGGACTTCATGGAGATTACCTTCCTCCGAAGGTGAGTGTGACATCCTCCCAAATATTTGGTCAGAATGTCCTCATCCTCCAAGTCCATGTTAAACAACATCGCTTGTCTCCAAAATTCCATAGTGTAGTCTTGCATGCTTTGACCGCTTCCCCTGTCTAAAAAGTACTGCCACTTAATCATCATGTCAGTCTTATGGCCAATAAGATAGAATTTATCTCTAATAAATTCTTTAAAACCTTTCCAAGTACTAATAATAGGACATTTCTTCTTCTCATAAGTGGCTAGATGGGTTTTCCACCAAACTAGAGCATGACCTTCCATTTTGAGATGCGCAAAGGTGATCCTTTGTGCCTCAGTGACATTATACACACTAAAGTAGTATTCCAACTATTTTAGCCATTTATCTAGTAATTATGCATCTACTTTTCCTTAAAATTCTTTATTTGCACTTCCATTTCAAATTTAAAAGGTGTATGTGCAGATTTTACCTTCTTGCTTACAATTTGCATCTCTTCATGCTCTTCCCATTCTTCCTCTTTGTGGCTCTTTCCAATACCAATTTTTTTGGCTAGTTCTTGAACCACTGATTCCATTGAATATTTCTTAACTGAAGCCATCTTTTGTATATCTGAAAGCTCTTCTTGGTTTCTATGCAATCTATCCATCATGGTCTCTAGCATCTTGACTCTATGGACCAAGTTCTCTTCCTCCATTTGAGATTGAATTCTTTGTTTCCACTTCTTCATAGAAATATCTGGCTCATAAGGTAAATATTCTTCACCTTTGGACCTTGTCTCTATCATACAAAATCACAAGAAAGATTTGAATACCACAATCCTAGATATATAATCAGCTCTGATACCAAAATGATCCGTAAACTTCTACTTTGGAACTCTACGAATCACACAATTATGTTGTTCTACTTTCAGCTTTGAAAAATGAAATATTTTATTGAAAAAAATTAGAGCTTCATGACTGATTATCTAGTGCTATAGAAAGGAAATTATAGAGAAGGAAAGAATTCAAAACTTCAACACCAACAATTTTATCTTGAAACCTCCAATGGAGGAAAACTAGTCGGGAAGGGAAACTGCTCTTTCTTCCCACTTTTATTGGTCTAATATAGACAATTACAGATTACAATAAGTATGAAAATAAGAAACAATGTAAACCTTCTCTCCAATTACTTATTTTCTCTATTTTTACACCTTGCTCCTACAATTCCATTCCAACACTAAAGATCTTGCTCACTGCTCTCATTAAACTCTACTTCTCGATCTCTTTGGATCTTTGAATGATCATTCTCTTTCTCCTTTCATGAATTTATAGGCCTTCCCATGTCCTCCCGTGCACTAGAGGATGTGAAAGGGCATGGAAGGGAAGATACATGGTTGGGCGCTTCAAATTCATGTCCATTCACGTTCCATTCTTCTTTTCTATTTGAAAGTGTTAGGACTGCCGCCTTGAGTAGACCGGTGGTCTTAGGACTACTACCCTGGATGGGTGATGGTTTCAGGACTATTTCTCCTTGCGGTGTGGTGGTTCCTTCCAGAACCTTTGTTTACCTCATTTTATTCACTTTTCTTATTTCTCCTTTTTGGTGTTGATGAAATTGATGAAGTGGTGTGTTTTTCTAGATCCGTATGGATCATCTTGAGCCAACATTTCCTCAATGGAGATGGGTGTGGAAGAGGTGTAAAGACTAATTGGTAGGTTAGAAGATGGGGGTTATAATGTAGGCATGGTGAGAAAATATATTTTTAATATTTTTGAAAGCTTACTAGAAATATTTGTTCCATTAAGTGTGGTATCATTTTCAAGGAAATTGTTAATTTCATATGTATGATATAAAAATTCAAGGAAAAACTATCAAATTTCCTCAAGTTTCCCTGGAAAATGTACAAATGTAAAGGAAAGACGTAGGATGATGTATGTAAAAAACAACCTTTATATTTTCAAGGTCAACATCTATGCCACACTTGGAGATTATGAAACCAAGGAAATTTCCTTGGGTGACACAAAATATCCACTTTCATGGATTGAAGGCATCTTTGTATTTGAAAATTCATTAAAGGGAAAGGATGTGGTCTTAAACATGATCCTATGTGCATCTAGACTTGACAAGAAGGTCATCCACATAGAATTTGACTATATTATGTATGAAATCATGTAATATATGGGTTATTTCTTATTAGTAAGTTTCGTAATATTTTTAAGGTTCAAAGGAATTTTAACATAACAATAAGAACCTAATTTTTGTGGTGAATGTGGTCTTACATTGATATTTATGTGTTATTTGGATTTGGTTATATCCTAAAAACCCATCCATGAGGGATAACATCTCATAACTTCTTGTGGAATCAATGATGCCATCAATGAAAGTTAGGGGAAATTATCCTTTAGACATGTAAGGTTGAGGTTAAAAAATTAAATGTAAATTTGAATGGTGAGATGGCCCTTATTTTGAACAAGAATGATATTAAATATCCATTCCTAATAGTAAATGGGACAAGTGAAATTAGTGTTAAGAATCGAACAAATGTTTTATGATATAAGTTATTGATTTTAGGAGGAAAATTATAAATATTTTTGTGAATAGAATCAATATTGAGATAGGTGATGATGCTATGGAAAATGATATCACAATCAATGCCAAGAATGTTAGAATATCCACAAGAAAATACCTCCTTGTTTTTGTAAAGGAATTCAATATGTATATTGTGGAGCTATGGAAAACAATCACCTAACATGATAACATGAAAATGACCATCATCAAAATGGACATTAATGGTGTTTTCATTCAACATTGTATTTCCATCTTGAAAATTATGTGGTGCTTCAATATGTTTTATGACCACTTCATTGACAAGGTCAACCGTAACAATGAAGATGTCAAAAAGTGAAGTGTTATTATGGTGGTGGACTCTTTTATGATGCTGTGAATGGAGGATGTGCTCATGTGAATATAGAAATTTAAAAATGGCCTCATCATTATTGAGAGTTAGTAGGGGTAATTATATTTGACATAAATTTTGATGGCCATATATATCTTACCATTGCGATAATCTTTGGTGAGAACCGATATGGTGTATATCAAGACCTTAATTTCTAAAGTGACATTAGGAGGGGAAGGTAAGGGAGAATAATTTGTCTCGAAAGGATCATCTATGTTGGTATTAGAGGGGTCTATGGCATAAGTAATGAATGAATTAGGAAAAAATATCATTCGTGTTAGTAGCACAGGAGATGATGATATCAACAAAATTGAGAATAATGGATCATTTATATGATGCTCAAGTAGTGACTATGGTAGATAAAACATAACTATGTTGGGTAGATTTAGATCTGATCATGAAAAAATTTGGAGATAGATAGACATAGTTATAAGCTGGATAGTTGTATAAGCACCCAAGGAGTATTGAGTAATGGGGGATTGGGTCTGGTGGAACATAGGGTACAATTTCCTCATCCTCTATATCCCTAGTTTCATAAAAAGGAGATTCAAAATCATAAGATCCATAATTCATATGGATGTCATGGTGAGATGTATGTGTTCATGTCAAAAAAATTTGATAGTGAAGGGTGCTAAGATGATGTGATTCAACATGAGGTAAAATGTAATCTCCATCATTGATAGAAGTATGAGTAATTTAGATTATGAGAGCACCTATGAAGCATGTTGTATTCATCTAATTTTGTGAATCCCATTCTACTAAAAGAGTATGGGGAGGGTGGTTTTATAAAGATGCTTTCAATTTCAAGTTCACCATTTTCATGCATATGACTGAAGACACAACATTGTGTAAGGGGATCCTCAAATTCCAAGATGGTAGGAAATCAATTCTGAGGTAATAAAACTAGAGGAGGACATAATGTGTTATTATTAGGAAAGTGGTTTTTGTTAAGAAATTTTTGTAATTCATTTGGTTTATCATCATTTGAGTCTACTAGGGTGACTGAATATTGGGTTTGTAGTCATAAAAATAAACACATGGAATGCTAAGTACCATGGTCATAGTGGGAGTAAAGAAAGTTTTTTGGAAAAAGTACAAGCATATCCATAGGGTTACAATCAACATAATTCTTATATCATTGATTATTATGGATAAATTATATGTATTGGTACCTTTAAAATGTGACCGCACACATGTGCTATGTCCATAAGAGACCAAGAAATAGAATATAAGAAAGATGAAGATCAAACACCACGAGTTTGATGTGGAATGTATAGGAACCTAATGTGATAGGATGATAAATGTAGAAGATGGTATTTTTATGGATCTTATTGAACCCATGATAAATAATTTAGGTATGTTTTAGATCATCAATCGAGAAATCGTAGTTTTGAGTCGGGAAAAGGAAGTAACATTAATCTTAGAGCCTTCATTTACTAAAATTTTTCGCACTTGAGCAACATAAATGATGACACTAATGAGGAGTGCAGAATCATTTATATGGAATAATATATCATCATTGATCATGTCTTTTTGAGAATTCAATAATAGGGTCTTGGCATTTTACGGAGGAATGGCGGTTTCGATGTTATGTAAATTAGAGTTAGGTGGAGTAATAAGCGTGTCTTCTACCTCATCAAAGGCATACTCCAAGCAATATATCTATTTCATGATAAGTTTTTGATGCTTTGGAGGATTATGCATGAGTTACATCAAGGTAAATTTATAAGTCATGGAATTAAGCTCATATATGAAGTTCCATTGAGGCTTAGGATAAGTACCATCATGGTATTTGGGTGGATAAGAAAAAGGGAGATGCCCCATATTTGAAGTATGTTTATATGTATAAGAAACCTTGTTGGATGGTGGTGGAATAGGATATGTGTGGGAACATTATACAATGGTTTTAGATGAGGCTCATATGAGGGAGTGGGATCATCACTTTGATTTTCATAAGAGGTATCAATGATCTTTTGATCATTAGAGGAAAGTTTTAGGTTTGTGAATAAAATATTTATGTGAAAGCATATCGATAATGAAATTTAGCCACATTGAAATATTGTGAATTGAAGTAATTGTGATCATAAGACCCTTTGAATATAACTATAAAATGATTCATGGGATCCTTATTACAGTTAGCCTTATATATGAATTCTTCATGGGATTTAAGAAGGGATTGGTATTTTTCATAGCATTCCTAAACTGAAGCGTTTGTATAAAATTGAGGTGTGATGAATAATTCAAGAGAATCCTTATTAAGATCCCTGTAATCTTTATGGGAGTGCCAATGGTAATGTGTCACCAATAAAAGAGATCATGATTAAAGGAGGTCATTGGTTGCTTGTTTGGAGATAAGATGCAAGGGGTAGGAAGAAGTAATAACTCTCCATGGGATGTGGATTATAGGTATTAATATTTTAACTATCATTATTTGGAGAAGAATGTGGTATCATTCCACCTTTAGCAAGGGCTTTTGGACTGATGGAATTATAAATTGTAACATGTGTGTGACCAATGATACATAATCCTCCCCAAAGAAAACAACATTGAGAGAGAATATATATGGATGGTGAAGGGGAAAGATAAATAATAAGATCTTTAGTCCTAACTCGTTATAATGACCTAAATAAAAAGAGGAAAGATTCAAGACTCCAAAGTTATCCAATAAGTGTGTATGCGGTGTAAAATATTACAAGAAAAATCAAGTATAGGTGTTTTCAAATCATTTTTAATTTGTTTGTATTACTAAGAGATCAAAGGGGTATATATACTTGAAGTGATCACTCACCGGTAATGGCATCAACTATGAAAGTCTAGCCAAAATATGTATCATCTCCCATGGGAAATGGAGTTAACCTTGGGGAATTCTATAAGTTCATGGGATTAAATCATGAGGATCAAAGCCCGAAATTTGAATGCGGGTAAGTGATGAAGGTCTAGAGTTCCCAAAAGCAAGGATAATAACATGCAATAATAAGAAGTAAATTGACATAATGGTATAAGTATACATAATGAGTGAAATGTATGAATAAAGGGAAGAAAAGAGGCATGTATAAGGTGGCTATGGATAATAGTGACATCTCTCAATTTTTTTGTATATCCCACATGAAAAAGTATGATCATACCCAATTATTGGTAGGCACTTTAAGGCACCCTCTCAGGAGGAGAATGCATCAAAAACCCTACACAAAATAAATGATTAAAAAAATTAACAATATGGTGTTTACATAATGGTATCCGCAAAAGAAACATAATATACTGAAATTAATTTAAATGAAGTAATAAAGAGAATATGAACATGATGAAATATAAATAGGTCAACTTACCTTTATGTGAAAATGATTGAATGTTGAGCCTCTAATCTCAATTGTGGAGTGTACATATGCTTAGAGAACATAGTCTTATACACAATTGATTATAAGAAATAATCATAATAAACGTAAAGAATTCTCTAATGGAAGATGAAAGGACATGTTTAGATAGTCTACAAAGGGAGGAAAATAAGGTCTAAAGGCCTAAAAATACCATAAAAGAGGTTCCAGGTTAGGTCTAAATAACATATTAAGAAAACCAAATCATGTCTATAAACCTATGAAATGATATTTAGGTGCATAAACAAGGAATGTATCAGTTTAGTAGTCATGAAAATATGTAGAAAAAAAGATAATAAGATCTAGGTTAGGGGTATATAGCTTATAATGAGATACTAAATTAAGTATGAGAAACCTAGGGAAAATTATACTGTGCATATATAAGAAATAAATTGGTTGATAAATATTAAAATAGTGAATCACCATAATTTTACACTTGGAGTCATAAAAAAAACTAAGAGGATTCTAATAAATATATAGAATTTATCAAGAGAGAGCCTTTCAAAATCCCAAATATGCGGTTGATACTCAAGTAGGGATGGTTCTACGGAAATTCCTTAAAATGTAATTCCTTTCACAATGCTAGAATGTTTGAATGAGATGGAGAAGAGAATATAAAGAAGTTGGGAAAGATATAAAAATGTTTATGAAAATGGGAGATAATAGAAAGGGAAAAATAAATGGGAACCAACAAGGTGAAAAAAATTCTTTAATAGAGACAAGACTGATGAGATTTTCAAGAGTAAGAGTTTTCAACATCAAGGTATGAAAGAACCCAATTATGGGATGTTTGGTTTGGGAAAATGATTGAAGTATGAAATCATTCCTTGTCACTATGGGATCCAAATAAAGTACATACCTTCCTACTATTTGTTCTTCATTCTTCACAATCCAAAGGATCTACCAACCAAGCTGTAAGGATTAGGAACTTTCTTGAAAGGTAGGTGAGAAAAGTTATAGATATGTAATATCCTAACTTAATTATAAAACCCTACCATACCCTAAAGGAACCTTGACTCTAATACGATACCAACTATGGAGTTTGGTATTTTTACTAGGATATGCGGTGTACCAATGGTTTGATGTGGGTTTGATGGATTCCTTAGGGATGAAATAAATTTTATATGGGGACATATTTGAGTGTGTAAAAATTTGAGTATGGATTTTGCATTGGGTCAGCCAAGCATAAAAAGAGGTAATGATTCAATTTTTTTGTTGTGGATATATTTTTGAGAAAACACAATTTATTTAATGTTAGACAAAAATAATGTTACAAGGGTAACATATATGTTTTCAAGGAAGAAGTTTGGTTGCATGATATTATAAAGAATATTAAATCATATAGAGACACCAAAATTTTGAGCCACTTCTATAGGATCTTATGCAAAATTTTAGGCATGTAAGTTACAATTCAATAGTACATATCATCCTCAAATGGATGAGATAAAATAAGTTGAGTATATGATGTTTGAATATTTGTTGAGGTGTATTGTTCGTGATAATCCTAAATAATGGGATAACTTTACCATAGGTATAATTTTCCTATAATAGTTCAATGAATAGATCAAGGGTAAGTCAACATTTCAAAATTTTATGGAATGAATTCTAATGGTATTATGAGTTTGGTGAAACTAACTATTTCGAGAGATGGTGAGTGATGATATAAAATATTTTGTGGAACATATTCAAAAATTATAGGAAATAGTAAGAAATAAATTGCAAGAAAGCAACAAAAAATATAATATGGCAATATATATCACTGGAAGAAATAATACATTTAAATAAGGATAATTGGTGATGGTTTATTTAGGAAGGAGAGATTTTTCAAAGGAAAACACAACGTGATTAAGTATAATAAGAATGGCCCTTGTAGAATTATGAATAAGATCAATGATAATGCATATGAGGTAATTCTGCCACATAATTTTGATATTACTCATGTATTTAATGTTTTATACTCGTATAAATTTCATGGGGATGAGGATAATTAGGAAGAAAATGAAGAAGTGGATTAGAAGGATTTAATTCCCATAAATAAAGGGAAGGTGGCGTAGGTTATTGAAAAGAAAAATATCAACAAAAGGGAAGGTAGTTCCAATAAATATTTGGTACAATAGGAAGTTCTACAATAAGAGGAAAACACTAAAATAATTTAATCATTAGAACTACCTATAAGAGAATCTTATTACAATGATTTAATGATTTAATGGCTATCCCTAGTCATTGTCTATAAAGGAGTAATATAATAACATACATATAAGAGAATTTTATTACAAGAGAGGGTAAAATTTAGATTGTTAGTAGAGCTCCAAGATCACAACATCATGAATTACAACATGTTGTAGTCTAGGTTCAATTGATATTATTTTCATGGAATAGTTCTCAAAAGTGGAGATAATTTTTAATTTATGATTACACAAAGTAACTACTGAAAAATAAAAAATTCAAGGAAGAAAGAGAAAGTGATTGGGAATATACATAGAAAATAAACAAGAATTCTTATTCTCGAATCGAGAACACACAAATATTTCAAAATGGAACATAAAGGAATGAAGATGAAATTTTATTAGGATCAAACACCAACATCATGTGCAATGTTCTTACATATTTTTCACAAATTGAGGTGAATTTTTAACCATTAGCCCCTTCTTCTTTCTTTCATAAAAATCGGTTCTTCACATTCTCTATTTATCATAAGATAACACTATATATTATATATTTTGTCTTATCTATGTTATGAACATACATTATGATTGTGCAATCATATAAAATACATTCATGTTTTTTTAAATCCTTTTTACACTTATAACAAGTTTCTATACTTAAATAGTTGTATCATCCAAGAAAAATATTCTTTGATGATCGGGAGGTTTATTGTGATACTCTTTTTGAGTTATACCGAATATTGATTATGTACCACATTATGATACTCTAGTCACATTCAATACACAAGATTCCATTTACTAATTTTCATCCTCTATACACTACTTAACCTTCCTTTCAAGTTTTAATTAAGTATAATTTCCAACATACCATCCTTTCGGGTTTTCAATTTATGTAAACATCCTCATAGACCACCCTTATGGGTTTCCAATCTATGCAGGCCTACTTATAGATGTAAAACGAAAATTGTGCAAGTATACTTCAAAATTTATTACCTACCACAAAATTGAGTTACTCCTTTTTCTCATAGTTATTTATGATGTTGTTTGGCTTGATGAATAGATTGAAAGGAGGAGTCGGGAATATATGCATTGCTTTAAGTCTATGGAGTAGGATATGTTATAGGACATAGTGTGGGGTTTTCTTCATTATTATTTATAGTGGGGAGGAATGCTTCCAAGTATTTTTTTTACACATTCAAAACTATGAGTGTTTCATTTAATCTACAAAAGTATATATGTAAAATTGATAATGCTTGTGTGACTTCATATAATGAGTCCTCTTTGGAATTATCTAAATCTTTCCCATAGAGAGTGATGGTATTTTAGATTTCATGTTGCAACACTTATTGTCAATATTGCATTATTTTTCTTAAACTCCAACAAAGGTATTGCAATGTGTTTTGTGTTATCATTCCCAAAATCTATCACCGACATTATCTCGAGCATGCATAGATGTTTGAAAATTTTTCTTGATCTCTTGATCATTTGTCTCATGTCGAAGTTGATCTTGCATTATGTTTCCCTTGTCTATATCAGTTTTGATGTGGACCATTGTATTTTTAGTTGTGTATTCCAATATAGGATCTAAAAAGTGAGTTTATTTTCTTTTTCTTCGACTTTGTTGAAGCATCTTCATGTATTATTGCAAAAATTAAAGATAAATCCTTGAATTCCTTATGCGAGATTATTTAGTGAGAATCAAGATGGAACCTCGTGTACATCAAAGAGGTTACACTCTAATGGTGACATGAATTCTCCAAGTAATCATCAAGTTTAATTTAATAATAAGTGAAATCATGCATATAAAAATAGGTTTGGTCATTATCATAGATCAAAATAAGGGTACATATGGAAGTTCTATGTAAATCCCATTCCTAGAAAATCATTCCCTCCATGATGGAAAGAAGAGTTATGATTACAAAATGTAATGGAATTCCTATGACTGACAAATACATATGACAATGACATATTTTATGAAAAAATATGTCATGTGTCATATAACTCCCATGACCTATGATCTCACCTTATTGACATGACTCACCAAATGAGGTGGAAAAGATTCCAAGTGATGATGAGGTAACTAATACACACCAAAATACCCATTCATAGAAAAGGTATAGGTCATGACAATTCAAAAATAGAAGGAGAAATCCCCAGGACAAATAATAAATATGTATCACTGGGTCTTGGAAACCAAAGGCTTGATAAGGTACCCATGTAAAAATGACATATTTTCATAAAAGAAGAAGAAGAGAAGAGGAATAGAAATCCTGAAGAAGATGGGCGGTGTGGAAGACCTTACCCCAATAAGATATATCTAGTGAAGAAAATTTTCCTTAGTGAAGGGTTTGGTGTATATATTTGTAGCCTCATCGAAATCTTAAAATACTGAAAGTAGATGATGTCTCCATGAATCATCTCTCATATGAAGTGCATGTGGATATTAATGTTCTTCTTCTACTGATGTTGAACTGAATTTTGAAAAATTGAGATGATGTTCATGTTTTCATAGTAAGTGGTGATAGGTTTCCAAAAGTAAATACCAAACTCTGTCAGAATCCCTAAAATCAAACAACTTCCATGATAGTGTTAACTACTCCTCTATATTCTACCTATGTAGAAGATATCACAATCACATTTTTGTTCTTGCTAGAAAAACTAAAACGACTGAACCAAGAGAGAAATTGAATACTAAAGTAGATTTATGATGATCTAGATCACTTCGACCCAATCAAAGTTTGTATATAAAACCAAGTCAATCTTCTTACCTTCTAAATATTAAATGACATTAGTATGAGATCCATGAAAATAGAAAATAATCCTCTTCATTTATTTCCAATGTAACTCTTGCATAAATCTAGACACAATCCCAACAACATTTGAAAGATCCGAGCGAGTGTGACTCGGATAAATCAAAATCCCTACCAATAGTTGATAAAACATACCATCAGCCATAAGAGTAGATCAATTAGAAACCAACTTAACCATGGAAAGGAAAGGAGTAGGAGGATGATTACAATAAGTTATGTGAAACTAAGATAACAAATCAAAGGAGTACTTACCTTACGAAATTACAATTCTTAAGTCATATTGTGAAATATGAATCCTAAGAAAGTAATGAAGCAAGCCCAAGTCGACATGGAGAACTTGTTGGCCATGGAAATATTAAAAAATCAATGATCAAGGAAGAGCTACCCATGATCAACAAGTCAATTACATAAAAAATGAAGATGAGCATGGATTCATCCTACCACAAAATGTAAACATTAGGTTCATATTGACACCGAGTGAACAATGATGCAAGTAAAAAGGAGTCCATATTGGCATACAAATCCCAAGGGGATTTTTAAGGATGTAGAGATACTTCTTTAACTTATAAATGAGGGAGGGATCATGGACTTAACATGGGGGTTGTTCACACGAAATATATTCATCTAGGTCCCCATGAAAGAAGGAAATCTTAATGTCCATCCGGTGTACTTCCCATTTGCTCACTACAATGATGACAAGGGTTAGTCATATAGAAGTCATATCATGTAATGGAGTAAAGGTTTTTAATAATCAACCACAACTACACAGGAGAAACCCTTAGTTATAAATCACAATTTAGAATTATTGACATCTCCATCGGCATCATACTTTATTTGGTAAATCCACTACACCAAATTATTTTTATTCCTTTCACAAGAGGGGGGATATCCAACGTATCATTCTTTATGAGTGAGGAATACTCCTCATCCATGAAAGAATCCCATTGAGGAATCCTAGAAGCCTCTAGGAAAGACTGAGGGTCAGAAGTGGAGGTGAAGGAGTGTGGTCCAGTGAACTCGAACAAGTTTTTTTCATCCGAAGGATTGCCAATTAACTTTCCGAACTATACAAAGTCTTCCTAGCCCATTGAGGACTAAGAGGTGATTTAGGATTAAAATCTATAGATTCTTCACTCGAGTGAGATGGTAAAAATTACTCATCATCACTACTATCGAAGGTGGAAGACTACGAAGCATGAGAAGAGTGAGGAGTATAAGGACCATGAGGATGGGATGGAGGAGGACGTGGATTCTCTATGACATGATCATCATATAAAGAATCCAAGTAAATGTTATAGAGTAGAAGGACTCCAGAGGGTGAAAAGGTGGAAGTCAAAGATGAATCATCGAATTCACACTTCTATCAATATAAAGTTGATGAGTAGCAGGGTTCAAAAATATATAGCCCTTCACATAAGTTATGGATACCATAAAAATTCAAGGCCTAGATTTTGGTTATAGGCTCTTTCATTTCTTTTTGGGAATCTCATCTGTAACATTAGATTTGATGACACAAAATTCTCTACATCAAGTTTTAATAAAAATAGGATTCAAAGGGTGTCATCCATCTTACAACATTGTGTGGAATATGGTTCTAAATATAAAAAAACATAATTCACAACTACAACCTAATAATGTAGAGGAAAGGATTTAAAGTGAACCATATAAGTGGACATCTCTTTAAGTGTTTAGTTATTTCTCCTTATAACTCCATTTTAATAAGGGTTGTAATCAAATGTATGTTGCAAACAAATACCTTCATAGGTACAAAAATCTCAAACCTATTACTCACATACTCACCTCTATTATTGGTTCAAACAAACTTGACAGACCTTTCATTTTTTTTTTTCAAAAAGAGCATTAAAGTCTCAAAAGTTCTTGAAAACCTCAAAATTATGTTTAAGAAAATACACACAAGTGTAATGCGAAAATTCATCAATGAAGGTAAGTATATAGAGAGCTCTAGTAAATGAAAGAAATCGGAAAGGGACAAAAATTTCACTATGAACAAGATCTAAAAGACAAGTACCTCTCCATGATTTTCTTTTCCAAAAATTTCTTCGGTGTGCTTCTTAAGGGTACAACCCTCACAAATACCCTTAGAAAATTTTATGTGAGGTAACCCATTAACCATTTTGTTTTGGATTAATTGTTTAAGGTAAAGATATTTAAGATGACCAAAATGATCATGATATATATTTATAACCTCATATACACGAGTGAGCAAGGTAGTGGGAATCAAATTAGAAGTAATGTGGGAGAAGCTATATAAATATAAATGGTGATCTTACTTTCCCTAAACCATTGTGGATTTAGATTGAAGCTCACTTACAATAACCGAGTTAGGATAAAATTCCACTCTTATTCCTTCACCAAGGTGATTGATTTGATAAACTGATAGGAGATTTGTAGAGATAATAGGGACCACTCAATAGTTGGTTAAACATTCCACCATCCATCTCTATTAATTCACTACCAAAAATCAACACCATAGTGTCATTACCCAACGTGATTTGGGATATGCCACATGAATCGATGTTGGAGAACTAAACATGTGAAGAGCCCATGTGGTGGGAGGAACCAAAATAAATGATCCACATTAATAAAGGAACTAATATAGCTACAAGGTCCTTTCCTTTATTCTTATCAGATTTAGAATCCTTTTCTCTAGAATACTCAAAATTCAAATAATTTTGTTTGATAGAATAAAGAACACATACTTTATTCTTCTCAAGTAAATGAGTTAGGTGATCTATTTATTTTATCATACATTGATGCTCTTCATGTCTAGACTTCTTGCAATAGGAACACTTACATTTTCCTTCTTCACTTTAGGATTAAAAGTTAAAGGGTTTGTGTTATATTTGGTTTAAGCTTAGTTGTTCTTGGTTTCCTTCTTTTGTTGGTCCTTTTTACATTTCTTCTTTTAAAGTTTCTTTCCCTTACCATTAATTTCTACAAGGGCATGTGACTTGGATTTGAATTAATTTTTTCTATTTTCAAATGAGATGGGATGAAAAACTATCAAATGAGGTAATTTTCCAAGTACTTCCAAATGTGGATTTTGTGGCATGGAAAGTAGAAATGAATATGGAGTATTTAGGACCTAACTTAGAAATAATTGACATGATCAAATGAGAAGCTTTTTTCTCAAATTTACATTCCTTTAAGAAAAATATATTGTGTACAAAATTTTCGAAGAAATCCTTTAGGTTATCAAATTCACTATAATTTTATCCTATTAGTTCATTTTCCAACTCATGTGATTTCATTTCATCTTGATTTCTAAACCTTTTAGAAGAGGGATGAAACCCTCGTAATTATATCGATATGCAATCAAATCTAATACAATAGAGATGGCTGAAATATTTATAGATATTGCACATTAAAGTACAGATAAACATGATATTCCAAAGGTGTAACAAAATATACTTCCATGTACACAAAATTGCAAATATATGGTTTTAACAATACATAACCAATATATTTTTAAAAGATGTTTTCTTGGAAATACCAGATTCTCTAGCCAATCATGTTTGGTCTTCTATGGGTAATACCATTCTGACCAAGATTCTTGGTAGTAGACCCAATATTGAAGACTTTAGGAAATGGGTAAAAAGGAAATGGATGCCTAAGGGGGAGACAAATGTAGTGTCTTATACTAATGCCTTTTTGTGATTCATCTGTCTCTGGAGGAGGATTTCTTAAGGATTCTTGCAGGGGGCCTTGGTTCATGGGTCATGTTGTGGTTTTAGTTCAAAAGTGGGTGTTAGGTTTCAATCCTTTGGCGATTGTTGTATGCATGAGAATATTAGTTATGTTAATAAATAAGAAACTAGCTAAGTAGTTCCATGATGTAACTAAACCTATCATAAACATCAAGATGAGTGCTAAACAAGATAACTTCTATAATAATGAATTAAAATAAAACAATATCATTTTATCTCTAATAACTCTATGATTACTTAAAACATAAATTAAACCTAGTTAAATCTATGAGCAATAAAATTATATGTGTTGTTTGCTTCACCGGAGGTGAAAAGGTCTCTCTAAAATGGCTACAAGGCAAGTTAGATACCCTCCTACTAACCTACTATGAAGTTATGGATGCAAGATGGCGGAGCTTCAACAATGGAGGATAGTAAAGATCAAATGCCTATTAGCTTGGCTAATGCAAATGAGGTCTAATGCCAATATCTCCAAATGTGAGAGAGATTTTTTTATGTAAGCAAGGTGTGTGTTTTAGAGGGAGGGGTTACCCTTCTATTTATATATTTCCAAATGAGAGGATGCTGAAATTTGGGTGCATATGGGACTAAAGATCAAAAAGCACTTTTAGATTAGATTAGGATAAACATGCTTTAGGCTTAGTTAACTAGGGTTTAGGCTAGTTAAACTTAATTAGCAAGTGATTAGAGACTCATTGAGAGTTGTGAGGGGTCTGGATAACCAATTGTGACTGATAAATAGCCTAAAAAGCTAATAGAAGTGGTCTAGAGAGAACTAGGGAGGTTCTGAATAGTCGAAAGGAGGAATGTTTAGCTAATAAGAGAGATATTAGCCAAATAAGATGATTATAGGAGGAATACGACTGAAAGAGTGTCATGAATGGGTATCTAAGAATGGAGTGAAGAGGAGTTGATTAATGAAGTGTCGTTAATTGGTTGAATTAGAGGAAATGCTAAGTGTAAGCATATTTTAGGTGTCTACATTTGCCCCTCTTTGAGGTGGTGTAAGCGATGTCACTTCAAAGAAAGTAGACAAGCATAAACAAGTAGAAATTTTTAAGGGATAGAATAAAAATGAGTAGAATGAAGGATGCCCCCTCGATTGTTGATGGGGTGATAGAAGAACTCGATTGAAAATAAAAAAGATGACAAGAAGAGAACATAAGAAAGAATAGTGTGAAGAAGAAAGAGAATATAGAAGAAAAGGAGAATGAGGAAGGGGGATTAAGCTAACATCCATCTAGTGCCTTTTAAACAACTTTATTTTCATCATATTGCTAAGGATATTCATCATCAGTCCTTATTAAAAAGAATGAACAAAAGTGTAGTATGACATGAAAATCCATATACGAACAAATGTACATTGTTAAAAACACCAACTCCATGCAACATACAAAATGTAATGCAATACGAGAAATTAAAATATGCCTAACTCCATGCAACATACATAATGCAATGCAATATGAGAAAGTAAACAAGCCAACCTAATAGAGAAACATAATATAATGTTTTTGTTATCAAGCTCCAGTTCAGACCTATGTGAATTAATGATAAGGGTTGAATATGGATCCCCAAGCAAGGATACATATAAGGGGAATAATGGAGGACACTTCGGTCTGATGATAAAGTAATGTGCATTACAAAATAGTACCAGTGCAACTCATTATACCCAATAGTATAGATTAAATAAGTAATGTAGATTTTGTTGAAGGAGGTAGATCAAGATAATCCATGAGTTGCGCACATGAACAAGTGAGAACCAAAGAGTGATGTTTTTAGGATGATTTTATATTGTTTAGAAGTAATCTGAAACATATTTGAATGTTTTGATTGATTTTGAAAGTATTTTGAAACTATGTACATGAAGAAAAGGAAGCGGGGATGCCCCTAGTGATAGATGGGATGTACAAGGGAATAAGGCCATGTGTGTTTGAGAAAGGTGAAGATGTAAAAATTCCTCAACAATTAGGTGGGAGTATTCAAAGGAAAACTCTCTAGGGTAGAAGTGGGACCCAAGGCCATCATGGATAGGTTCAACATGATGATGAATATAAACTAGTGAAGTCTTTGGGAAGAAGCAAGGATGCCCCCAACGTAAGTTGGCCTAAAATCACATGATAGAAAGGAAGGAGTGATGATTTTTTTTTTTTTTTTGTGAAAGGGGAAAGAGGTGTCCGAAAACATGGCAAAAAGTAATCTTATACACATGGATGATCTGAACAAAGTAGAAGAATGATGCAAATGATATGGATGTAGATTAGAAGCCTCACGATGAAGAAGTGATTAGGCAAAGGGAAAAATTGTGAGACAAGATAATGACTAAAGTAAGAGTCCGAACAAGGTCCAAAAAGACACTTGGTAACATACTAATGCTGCTTACTCATAGAGATCCAAAGTGTGTGCATGTGGAATTTATTACCTCTTGAAGGGAAGATTTAATAGAAAAGAAGTGAAGACATCCTATCCAATGTGTATGAATGATTTATTTGGATATGTGATATGTGATTTGTGAATGAAGGTTGGAAGTATAGTCGTACATTACTTTGCTGCACCAGCTAGGCATCCATAGCCCCGACGGAGATGTATTTGATTCTAATTGCAACATTGCTCTACTGCCAGTCAGGAATCTATATCCCCAATAGAGATTATTAGAAATACCCCAAGAGAGAGTTATATATTGATTTACATTTGCTTTTAGCTTTTATCTTTTGATTTTTTGATTGATTTTGATTCTTTTTCTTTTTAAAAACTTGTTTCAGCTCTCTCGTTTAACAAGGGGTTAAGAACCACTAGTGGCTTGATGGAAGGAGGTGGAAATGATTGTGATGATGATATTGGCTATTGTCAACAAATATGTAAAAATTTAATCGCAACAAGTTTATTAGATGTTGAATGTGATAGGATCTCTAGGAGGTCATTTTTTCTTTAATTTACCTAGGTGATAAAAGACCGGGGTCAAATGGATACCATAGAGATAAATGTCACAAAATGTGTGTGAATAAGCTAACCAAAATATCACCAAAGGGATGAGAATGGTAGGAAGACTTGTAGAAGAATAAAAAGGAAGGTAATAAATAACATCCATGTGTACGCAATACTTGATTGCAATGTTTGATCTTTGTACCTTTGATTTTTCTTGTGTTTTCTTAATGTTTTTGTATTTTTAATTTTTTAAAAAAGATTTTTGATAGTTTTAAGAAAGGCTGGAATACAAGATTCACTTTGCATGGTAAGATCCAACAACAATTTTTGCTGTGATGCCCATTTAAAACAACCCACTTGAGACCTAAGAAACAACCTAGGATTAGCTAGAAAATTATGGGATAATTTTTTTGATTAGAAGTGTCTACAACCAAGTTGTAATGCAATAGTTGCCTCAATAGGTTCCGGAACAAATCTAAAATTACAAGAACAAAATTTACAATTATTAATCAATTATCAAGTTCACATGGTTCAATTTTAGGGTTAGAAGTTTCAGTTAGGTTCAGGGAGTAATCTACCCCCATACCCACTCTCTAGTAGGCTCATAGTTTCAACCTGATTTTTCTCATACTTAACACTTCTAAAATTTCCCTAAATAATTCCTATTGGATAGAAAATTTTCTCACCTTTCCAAAGTAATATAAATAAGTCCTTCGAAACTCAAGATATGATCGGGCGGAGTTTATGGGTCAAAATTTTCCCAAGGGGACACATGTCAAGAGGAGAGGAAAACCTATTTGGTGGGTTGGCGGGTCACAGGTGGCATTTGGAAATTTTACTTGTGTGGGAGAAATTTACCATTTGCACTTGGGCCTCCATAGGTCCTCCAAGGACACATGGCAATTTCTGGGCCGAGACATTTCCGTGGAAAAGGGGAAAGGCGGAGTGGCAAAAGAATTTGGGGCACTTCGTCCAAGGAAAAGAAAAGAAAAACAACACCCACACACTGTGGGTCCATCTAGGTGACACGTGGCACTCTAAAATATATTTGGGAAGAAGGGAGAGGGAGAGGTGTTGAGTGGTGAGGTGATCTAGTGAATTTATTGAAAAGGGGAAAGAAGGTAGAAGGCATGCGCGGGTCCGCGCATCCGCGGAGGAGAAAAACCCAAAAGTGAGGGCGGGGATGCGGGGCCATGGGGAAATTTTTCAAAAAAATTCCAAAGGAAAAAACTAAAAGAAACAAAGGGTCCACCCCCTCTGCTAGCACCGAAAGCTACCACGGGTCGGTGGGGCTGAAAAGAAAAAATTTCCAAAATTTTCAAAAAGGCCAAAGGGCAAAAAGATGTCGTGCCTCCACCGCTGCCCCGTGAGGACACATGGTAGCCTCTGATTGGCTACCGGCTACCAAGGAAAATATGGAAATTTTCCCGAGCCAAATTTTAAAAAAAAATTCCTAAGGATTTTAAATCGGAATTCTTTTTTGGGCCGTGGGCCCATTAGGGAAAATTTTCCCAAATTTTCCCACCAAGGCCAAAAAATTTCAAAGTGCCATACCTTGAGCTAGAATTTTTTTTTTTTTGGAAACAAGGACTTTTGGAAATCTCTCGATGCCCTCTTTGCACAAGAAACATAAAATTTACATTTTGAGAACGTATAAGGGTTCAATTTTGCAAAAATGATCTGCAGGCTTTAAAAAGGCTAACTGGTAATTTCCAACTTTCAATTTTGATTAAATTGGATCTCCTCCTTCACTCAACATGCCAAAAATTCATGGAGAATTGATCTAGGGAGAGTTTAAAGTGTTTTAGGAAGGTAAATTTATTCCATTGATTTCAATTTGCATTTTTCCATCAATTGACAGAAAAATGACTGTGAGAAGGATTTGGATCTAATTTTGCAATGTTTAAACTTGTTTTCTTAAGTGTTATTTTTCAAATGAGTTCCTTAGTGTCTTAGCATGCTAAATTATATAAATTCCAAGTTGATTGATGTGTGCAGAGTCCGAACTGTGCATTATATTGAAATTTACAAATTAATTCTATCACAATTTAATTAATTAAAAGAAGGGAACACATTACTAATAAAATACATACAACAATAATAAAAGAAACAAACTAATTAAAATACACAAGCCCAAGGTCACATGTAAAGGAAATATCCCCCTCAATGGGAATCCCTAACAAAACAACACACACACAAAACAAGTTGCCATGGTGACCTCGTTGAATCCACCTAGAATTCCACTTTGGTTGGTCTCCGATCCCTCGATGTTTTGTTGTGATATTTTTAACCTGTAAAATACAAATACCTCCTTCGGCCTCATGGCCATATCAAAACATCCAATATGATAACATTAAAATCATTAAACCAACTATATAAATGAATCACAACAATCATCAAAGTAACAACTACATCATTTGCATTTTTAATCAACAACTATATCATTATCATAAAATATCCATTTTCTAGATCTACTCATAGTATCCGAAAACACATGTCTGAACAACATCCATAAACATGTCAAATGATATATCATCATCCACATATAAGGTGTCTCTAATAATCATCATGAATCATAATCAAATCTAGATCAATGATAATCCATGATCAATGTCTAACAGAATACAAAATCAAAACATAATAATGTCTATAATGTAATCACAGATCAAAATAGGTATCTAAAAGGTGTCAAAGGGAAGTGGGCACTACATCCCCCTCACCTTAGACTTGAATTCCTCCGGAAGTCACTTTGGAACAAATGTGGAAACCGAACTCGCAATAAGGTAGCATCCTCCCATATAGCTACAATCTCATCATATCTCGTCCCCCGCACCCGAACCTGATTAATCTCTTTACCTTAAAGGCCTGTGGTCATGCGATCTAAGATGAAAATGGGCTCAACCAACACCTGCCCCTGATCCTACACCTACAATGATGTCTAATCCAAAACATGAGAAGGATCTCGTAATATATCTCTTGAGAACTGAAACATGAAAACATCATATACATGAGACAAGTTGGGTGGCAATGCTAGATAGTAAGCCAAAGGGATGACACACTCCAAGATCTCAAAAGGACCAAAAGATCTAGGAGATAACTTAGAACCTTTTCCATATTGGATAGGGATCTTGTGTGGGTGACACGAAGGAACACCTTCATGCCCACATCAAAACTATGATCAATCCTATGCTGATCCACATGCTTCTTCTACCTATCCTGAGCCTCTTGCAAACCGAGCTTGATCAACACCACCTACCGCTCCATTTCATATAGAAGAGCTGGTCTAAGAGATAATTTTTCCTTTATCTGTCCTAGCTAAGAGGTGTCCCGCACTCTGTACCATATAAGGCCCGAAAAGGAGCCATGCCTATAGAAATATGGAAACTATTATTGTACGAAAACTCCACTAAGTACACAGTACTCCTCCCATTTAGACTGCTGATCCATAACATACATCCTTAACATATCCTCTAAAATATGATTCACCCTCTCGGTCTGTCCATCCTCTCGGGGTGATATGTTGTGCTGAAGTTGATCCTTGTCCCGAGGACATACCGTATGGTGGTCAAAAATGTGAAGTGTACAAAGGATCACAGTCACAAATGATCTTCCACGAAATCCTATGCAACCTGATAATCTCATCCAAATATACTCGTGCCACTACTCTAGCTGTATAAGTGGTTTTCATCAAAGAAAAGTGAGCCACTTTTGTCAATTTATCTACTGTGACCATAATGACGTCGTGGTGATATCTTGACATAGGTATCCTAATAATGAAATCCATGGAAATGATGGTCCACTTCCATTCCGTTATAATATGAGGATAAAGAAGGCCAACTAGATGTTGATGTTTGGCCTTAACCCTCTTGCACTCTAAACACTGTGACACAAACTAGGCCATGTCTTGATGAAGTCCTTTCTAATGATACAACTGTCGCAAGGTGGCATGCATCTTCTTCACCCCGGGATGGGCTGAATAGGGTGCATGATGTGCCTCTACCAATATTTCCTACCTCAAGCCTCCATCTTTAGGAACTTATATCCATCCTTTGTGCTAGAGAAGGCCATCCGAATCTAAAGAAAAACCATCAAACTTCCCCTCAAGGGGTCTCGAGACTTGATCTCAACTCATACCGCAATGTAGAAGTTGTCAAGAGGAAGTTGAAGAATCCTACTCGTAAGTCTATACTCACTAAGGTGGCCATAGCCACATGTCTCCATTTGCTGAGAGTGTCTACTACCACATTCTGTTTCCCCTTCACATGCTCAATCTCCATGTCATACTCATAAAGAAAATCCATCCAATACAATTGATGAGCATTGAGATTGGGATGTGTGAAGAGGTGGTCAAAAATCAAATGATCGGTCTTGAGTGTGAATCTCCTGCCAAGAAGAAAATGCCTCCATCAAACCAAGGCATGCACAACTACCAAATGTTCAAGATCATGGGTCGATAATTAAGCTCATGATCCTTGAGTTTGTGAAACTCAAAAGCCACTACTCTTCCATCCCGTATTAACACACCTCTAAGCCCTACTAAAGAAGCATCTCGTGTAAACAAAGAACTCACCCTATGGATCTGGCACTGCAAGAATAGGTGCTATAGTGAGGCACTCCTTCAATTTCCTAAAGGCTTGCTTGCATCTATTTGACTAAACAAACTTCTTCCCTTTCCTCTGAAGGGAAGTGATAGGGTGCGCAATCTAAGAGAAGTCCTGAACAAATCTCTGGTAGTAGTCTACTAATCCCATGAAGTTACACACCTTGGTCACTATAATGGGTGCTAGCCAATCCATAATGGCTCTAATCTTGGAAGGATCGAATGTGATACCTTCCCTAGAAATGATGTGACCTAAATACTACACCTCAGTCTGAAAGAAATCACACTTCTCCAAGTTCCTGTAATGTTCCTACTCATGAAGACACTGAAGAACTTGGCAAAGGTGCCCCTCATGCTCCTCATGTGTACATGATTATATCAAAATTTCGTCAAGGAAGATGAGAATGAAGTGATCTAAGAATTTCCTAAATACCCCATTCATCAAACTCATGAACATTGTGGGGGCATTAGTCAAACCAAGAGGCACCACTGTGAACTCATAGTGCCCATATCTCATGCGAAAGGCGGTCTTGTGAATGTCTTCCTTTGAGATCCTCAACTGATGGTACCCTAACTTAAGATCAATCTTAGAGAAAACTATGGCTCCCTTCATCTGATCAAACAAGTCATCAATACAAGGAAGAGGATAACGATTCTTGATTGTTACCTTGTTCACCAAGTGGCGGTAATCAATACACATTCATAAGGATCCATCCTTCTTCTTCAAAATATCATCGGTGAACCCGAAGGGGATACACTAGGATGGATAAGGCATTTCTCTAGAAGGCCCTCAAGTTGTAACTTGAGCTCATAGAGATCCGGGGTGGTCATCCGATAAGGTGCCCGTGAGATAGGCTCTGCTCCAGGAACTAGATCTATATGAAAATCAATCTCACATGGGGGTGGTAACCTCGGTAGCTCCCCTAGGAAGACATTAAAAAACTCTCTCAAAATGGGATGACCATCTAGCGATGGTCCACTAGACCCATCCTCTGATCTATCATTGAATGTAGCAACATACATCTGACAACCTCATCTCACACAACACTTAAGCTACATAGTGGAAATTGTGTGAATAGAAACGGGTCTCCTAACCCTTGAAATCACCGAATCAACTACCAAATCATCTACACAAAATATAGTCTTGTGGTAATAATCCATCCTGCCCCTGTTTGCGAGATAACCAATCCATACCCAAAATGACTCCATACGAGCCCAAAGGAAGGATACAAAGATCTAAGGTAGTGGTGAAAGGTCCCATATCCACTACACTCTCCTTAACTAAGGATTCTATAAAGATCTTAGCTCCAGAAGCTATCTCAAAATCCCAACTAAGACCCCTGTCTAACTCGCCACCACTCGCATCACTCTACTAAAGATGGTGCAATGAAAGAATCAGAATAACCAGAATCAAACAATATAGAGGTAGGAATACCATCAATGCTACCTGTGGTCTCAATGAATGTGCTCTAATGCTCTACCTAGAAATTCTCAACCACTACATAAATCCTATGGATACGTCCCATATCACCAATAGTTGGCTCTGAAATACATGTCTTACCCTTGTTATTAGGGTTATGTGGGTAATCTCTCCAAAAGTGTCCATTAACTCCACAACCAAAACATCATCCTAATCCTCCCCAATGATGAAGCACCTCCAGTAGGTTCCCTAGAATTCTATGGCATGGATCTTGATGAGCTGTTGTGGTTTGCTAAGGTCTCTACTAGCGAGCTCTTGTTGTCTGAGCTCTAATTCCACCTTGTGTTTCGATGGGACCCCAAGAGAAGGCCCCATACTCTAACCTCTTTGTGCATCAGCTCTTTGTGGAGGTCTATGAGGTGGGCAAGATTGCTGCTACTACTACTGTGGCCTAAAGGATGACTATGTTGTACCCTAGCCACCATGAGGAAGGGGTACTAATCCCCTCAATATACCATCCTGCATCTGTTGTATGCATGTCTCTGGAATCGGTCTCTACTCTTTGGGTGTTTCCTCGAGTATCCTCTATAATATAGGCCTTCTCATTGGCCTCTCTGCTAAAGTCTGTGGGCAATGAATCTACACTGCACCTCCAATATCTAAATTCGGGCCCAGATGAACACCGTGAATCTACACCGCTCATCCCGCATATACTCTACATATTGGAGTAGATCTAGAAATTTACTCTCATAGTCTCGCTACTAAAAGAGAAGCCTATCGGAGGTCATAGAACTCATCGATCCTCTGCTTTGTATGAACCTCTATGAAAGGTAACTACTCCTAAATCTCTCCTCAAATAGCTCCCAAGTCACTTTCTCTGAATCTACATGGAACTTCTACTCCTCTGTCCTCCACCATACTCCTGCAAAGATCCCTCGGTAGATGGATTGTAACACGATCTTTCGTGTTTCTAGAACAAGGACAATGCTTGAAGCAACCACTCAAGCTCACTAGCCAGGCCTCTACCTGAAATCCACCCATGTCACCTAAGTAGTGTGAGGGATGAAGCTTTAGGATCTCCCTAATGTGATCCGCTGCTATGGTCTGGTGTCCTCTAGGTCTCTCTCTGCATGCTCATCCCTAAGTCTAGGGCTCTGAGACCTCTCTTTATACTTTAGAACTCTATCACCCTATCTCCTAGATGGTGAATTTTCTGGCTAAGTTCACATGGGAGTTTTCTCCTCTATGCTCCTAATGGGTTGAGGAGATACCTTACCCTCAATAGAATGGGCTCTGTCATGGCTAGCTGCATGTGCTCCTGCTAATCCTCTATGTAGAGTGACATTAACATCCTGAAGGGTCTGTAGAATCTGGGGTAGGATAGCTACTACACCCTAATCTGGTGGTGGTGGTGGTGGTGGTGAGTCTCGAGTCTCGTGAAGGTTCCCCTCACTCTGTCGAGCCTCTTACATAGACCAAAGTGAGAGTTAGTTTACCTTTCTAAGTTTTACACAACTTCCATGTTTACTAAAATATATAAATTCTAGCTAGGTTGTTTTCTAGGTTTAAAAGCTTGCTAGGTTTAAGTTTTCATGTCTCGAATTTTTCCCAATGATCTAAGAATTTGAACCACCGCTCTAATACAAAACCGTGATACCCGTGTAAAAAAACCCACTTGAGACCTAAGAAACAACCTAGGATTAGCTAGAAAATTATGGGATAAATTTATTTGATTAGAAGTGTCTACAACCAAGTTACACCGCAATGATGATTGCCTCAATAGGTTCTAGAACAAATCTAAAATTACAAGAACAAAATTTATAATTATTAATCAATTATCAAGTTCACATGGTTCAATTTTAGGGTTATAAGTTTCAGTTAGGTTAAGGGAGTAATCTACCCCCATACCCAATCTCTAGCAGGCTCAAAGTTTCAACCTAATTTTTCTCATACTTAATACTTCCAAAATTTCCCTAAATCATTCCCATTGGATAGGAAATTTTCTCACCTTTCGAGGTGATATAAAGAATTCCTCCTAACTCCTTTAAAAACTCAAGATATGATCAGGCAGAGTTTAGGGGTCAAATTTTCCCCAAGGGGACACGTGTCAAGAGGAGAGGAAAACCTCTTTGGCAGGTTGGTGGGTCGTGGGGTGACATTTGGAAATTTTCCTTACATGGGAGAAATTTCCCATTTGCACCCGCACCTCCATAGGTCCTCTAAGGACATGTGGTGGCCGTTGAGACATCACCGGGGAAAAGGGGAAAGGCGGAGCAACGAAAGAATTTGGGGCACTTTACCCAAGGAGAAGAAAAGCCAAACAATGCCCACGCACCGCAGTGTCTGTCTCCTGGGGACATGTGGCACTCTGTAATCACTATGGGAATAATGGGGAGAGGGAGAGGCATGGAGTGGCGAGGTGATCTGGAGAATTTTTCCAAAAGGGAAAAGAAGGTGGAAGGCACGAGCGGGTCCGCGCATCCACAGAGGAGAAAAACCTAAAAGTGAGGGCTAGGATGTGGGGTCGCGGGTGAAATTTTTCAAAAATTTTCCAAAGGAAAAAAGGGTCCTTCCCTCTCGTTAGCACCCAAATATGCCACGTGGCATCCTCTGTTATTGGTTCATGGGCCAGTGGGGCTAAAAGGAAAATTTTTCCAAAATTTTTAAAAAGGCCAAAGGGAAAAAGATGTCGCGCCTCCGCTGCTACCCCATGAGGACACATGGCAGCCTCTAATTGGTTGTGGGCTGGTGGAGGAAAAGATGAAAAATTTTCCCAAGCCAAATTTTCAAAAATTTTGCTAAGGATTTTAAATGGGAATTTCTTTTAGAGTCGCTGGGCCCTGCCAGGGAAAATTTTCCCAAATTTTCCCGCCAAGGCCAAAAACTTCAAAGTGCCATAACTTGAGCTAGAAAGCTCAATTTTGGGAAAATGAGGACTTTTTGGAAATCTCTTGATGCCCTCTTTGCACATGAAATATAAAATTTATATTTTGATAATGTATAAGGGTTTAATTTTTCAAAAATGATTTGTAGGATTTTAAAAGGTTAATTGGTAATTTCCAACTTTCAATTTTGATTAAATTGGATCTCCTCCTTCACTCAACATGCCAAACATGCATGGAGAATTGATCTAGGAGATTTTAAATTGTTTTAAAAAGGTAAATTTATTCCATTGATTTCAATTTGCATTTTTCCATCAATTGGTAGAAAAATGACTGTGAGAAGGATTTGGCTCTAATTTGCAATGTTTAAACTTCTTTTCTTAAGTGTTCTTTGTCAAATGAGTTCCTTAGTGTCTTAGAATTCTAAATTATATCAATTCCAAGTTGATTGATGTGTGCAGGTCTAAACTATGCATTATATTGAAATTTACCAGTTTTGAAAGTTGCAGCAGAGATTCATTTCAAGGGAAAACTCTATGTATCCATTTTATCATTTAAGTGTGATACTTCATTCCTAAACTAATCCAATACAATCAGTTGTTTCTAAACAATTCATTTCCAAGTTAAATTGAAAAATCTGATTTCCAAATATAATATATTTAAAAAAAAGAAACAATGCAATATAATTCTTACACACGTATTTCTTCTTTTTTCAATTTTCAAAACAAAGATTCAATCACAATTTAACATTCCAGTTCAACACAACAATGCAATTGAGAGATGAACTAGCAATTATTTATTGAATTCATTTATAAAAATTTACATCTTCACATTCTTCCATTTCTTGAATGCAATTAACAGAGTTCTATTTCTTTCCAATAACAATATAGAATGTATATGTCTTTCACAATTCCAATATCTAACTTCATAATCAAATTACATACATCTTTCCTTCACAAATACATATTACAATTTCATCCACAACAAGTGGGAAAGGATTACAAATGAATGTGTTTCCACAAGGGACTGTCAAATTACACTTTTCTTTGCTCTAGGACAGCAACATGCACATTTCCTCTTTCTCCAAATTTATCACAACAAAATAGGGGGAAAGGCAATGCTCTCCACCCAACCAAGACATCCAATGAAAGGAGAAGCCTTTCTTCATCATTGGCCCCTGAACCCCAACAAAAATACAATCAAAGGTGTAATTTAAGCATGGTAACAACTATATTCCACAACACAACATTCTTTCACATACACATTTCCTTTTTTTTGTTAAAAACATAATTCAACACAAAAACAACAATTCACAACTACATTTAAAATCATTTCAAAACAGAACTCAGGCTTGATCATGCAAGCCAAAGGAGCAAGGTCTATGGGGGAAGCTACTTATGCCTCCCAATTGGAATTTAGGCATCCACCAATAACAGACTGCCAAATTAATCCATCACACACAAATCCTTATGCCCCCACAAATCCCTCCTTATGCCCCCATAGATTTCCTTATGCCCCCCACAAAGTAAGAAATGCAAGCTATTTATTTTCCATGGTGGATCCCAAACCCAAAGTCCTTCCACAAAATTTTGATGCCAATGGCATTATTTTATGCCCCCACATGGATTCCCCATAGCCTTCTCCTACACCTTCCCTAAGGCAATCTACCCAACCAGCCAACAAATAAAACAAAGCATGCACTATCCACACAACACAACAAGAAAATGACAACATATAAAAAGAGAGTTAAATTCCTACCTCTCCATGGTTACTTTGGTGCCCAAACAACAAGCTTCAAGTGCCAAAACACAGTCCAAAACAAAAATTCCAAGCATGCAAAGCTTTCTCCAAACTTTCTCCAAGAACAAGAGCTCCACACAAGAAAAATGCGCCCCAAGGAAGTTGCAAAAATGATTCAACAACCCAAAAACAAGAAGAGATTTTGAATTAAATAGAAGAGGGAGAGAAGAGGATGATGTGGATCCATGTAGGATGCCACATCACACATCCTCCAATTCAACACAAAAGACAAACTCCATTCTCCCAAGCACAATAAAGAGGTGGGTGAAAAATATGACAAGTTACTTGCACACTCTAAAAAGCCCACACCTCAAGGGACAACAAATTAATTAAAATGTAAGAAAGTGCAATTAAAAACATGCAACAAGACTATTAAAATTCATTATAAAAGTCACAAATCACATCTCCATCCATAAGTATGGTTGGTAGATTAAATTTAGAGGCATGAGACAAGTTTTACTTGTCCCACAAGCCTCCAAAAACAGCCCCAAGGAAAAATTCGAATTTTTCATGGAGGTGGAGTATTTCTTACTCCAAAATCTGACTTACACAAGCTCTTACACAACTTACACATCCCTTACAAATTAAATACAAACAGCCAACAAATTTCATTATTACTTTCCCATATCCCAATTTGATTTATTTAAATTTTAACCATATGATTCTCACATTAATTCTATCACAATATAATTAATTAAAATAAGGGAACACATTACTAATAAAATACATACAACAATAATAAAATAAACACACTAATTAAAATACACAACCCCATGGTCACATGTAAAGGAAATTCCCCCCATGGGAATCCCTAACAAAACAACACACACACAAAACAAGTTGCCATGGTGACCTCGTTGAATCCACCTAGAATTCCACTTTGGTTGGTCTCCGATCCCCCGATGTTTTGTTGTGATATTTTTAACCTGAAAAATACAAATACCTCCTTCGGCCTCATGGCCATATCAGAACATCCAATATGATACAATTAAAATCACTAAATCAACTATATAAATTAATCACAACAATCATGAAGTAACAACTACATCATTTGCATTTTTAATCAACAACTATATCATTATCATAAAATATCCAATTTCTAGATCTACTCATAGTATCCAAAAACACATGTCTGAACAACATCCATAAACATCCATGTCAAATAATATATCATCATCCACATATAAGGTGTCTCTAATAATCATCATGCATCATAATCAAATCTAGATCAATGATAATCCCGATCAAAAGCATACTAAATCAAAACATAATAATGTCTATAATGTAATCATAGTATCAAAATAGGTATCCAAAAGGTGTCAAAGGGAAGTGGGCACTACATCTATAACTTCCTTGATAAGGGAGACTAGGTGTGTTTGTTTATTAAGATTAATATTTTCTCTGATCTCAATGTCAAGGTGAGCTCATACTCAACAAATGAGTGCAATTTATCCTGAAACTTGGATTTTTCGTATGAGGGATATTGAGTTCCCTATCCATAGGTTTTTGAACTTTATGCCAAACTTGATGGTTACATTGATGTGCATTCTTGAGTCACGCTTGATTTACAATTTTGAGATTGTTCGTGTTTCTAGTTGCTTTGGAGCTCTTAGAAGTTTTGAACTAGGCTTAATAGTGAACCTATTTGAGTTTCTTATAAGTTGACGTGTGAAGTTTTGGCCTTAAGAAGTGTGAGAAGAGAGCGAACATTTATTATTGATGATAGGAATGAGATAAATGATGGTGGGCTTGCCCGGTCATTGGTAGAAGGATGATGTGATGGATGAATAAGATATGGTCCAAGGATTAAAGAGGTTAGAATACTAGGAGGTGAGAAGCTAATATAATATGATGAATGGATACCAAGATATGGCCCTAAGATGGAAGAAATGGATACAAGGTCATGGCCCAATAATGGAAGAAGATGACAAAGGGATTCTAGGACGTGGCCTAAGTATAGATGAGGAGGGAATACTAGAAGGGGTATGTTATCCCGTAAAATTGACAAGGGCAATTTTACCGATAACCATACCGAAAATTTTTGTCTTGATCCCTCGATAGGGATCCCTCGCGTTCGAAACGATTTAAAATTCCTTCTCGGGAAATCTAGCTTTCGAACTTAGTCTTTTTGAGCCTTTTTGGCTGGGCGCATGGATTTGCACTGTAACACCACGTTTTGGTGCGCCCCTTTAAAAAGCCTTTGGCGCATGGTTTCCCATGTCAACACGTCTTTCGGTGCGCCAAAGCATGTTAAGCCTTATTTGCGTGCGCCGAGGCGCATGCGCCTCGATGTTGACATATCATTTGTCGCGCCTCTTTTCCATGCGCCAAAAGGCGCATGTATTTTCCTTGTTACACCACGTTTTGGTGCGCCCAAGGGCGCACATAAATTCATGTCGACAACTCGTTTTATGCGCAAAGTCGCACCCATTCTCCTGTTGTCAGTTACTTCCATGCGCCAAAGGGCGCATGCTTTCCTCTGTCGACAGTCGTTTTCGCGCGCCTTTTCAAATAGTGGGTGGCGCATTTATGACAAAGTTTTGTTATATATAACAGTGCCCGCCCTGTCATTTTCATTCCATTTTGACAAGCACGTGATCGCTCTGGATTTGTCAGCTCTGCCCTGTCGCCGTCATTGCTCTGTGGACCCACTCGCCACAAATTTTCGATATATATTCGAGGTAGGTGGTTCTCCTGGTTTGTTTTTGAAAGCTTTCACGTTCTTGGTCTGTGTTTTCTCTCGTTCGAGCTTATTTCTTTAGCGGGTCTGTTTGTTGCTTGCATGGTCTGTCTCTTTAATGGCTAGCCGGCCTTGTTGGGCTTGTTTCTCCCCTGTCCTGTCGGTTTCTTCTTTTCCTACTCCTTTCCTCTTTCCGGATTTGTTGGAAAAAGGGGGGTGGTTTCGCATCAGCGCCATCTGAGATCCTCCTTATAAAAACCTTGTCATACCAAGCCTCCTTTCGGGTGGAAGATTGAGTTGAAAAACGACTAAATGATTAAAGTGTTCTCCATGGCGCACTGTTGCGTCATGTTGCAATGAAGACAGTCGCGCCCCTCGGCGCGTCTACCCAGCATGCTGCAGTTAAAAATCATGCGCTCTTAGGCGCACCCTTTCGGCCTGTAACGCGCTCAAAACCCGCGCCTCCTTCATCCCTTTGGCGCGTCTTTTTCCCATGTCGCAAAATCTGCCCATGCGCCAAAGGGCGCACCAAATATCAATGTAGCATGCATTTCCTGTGCGCCCTTCTATAAAATGCAGTCTGCTTCATCCATGCGCCATGCGCCTTTGGCGCCAATTTTACCTCTGTTGCGTCCTTTTCCTGTGCGCCTTGTCTTTTCAGCCTGTTATATACATTTTCCATGCGCCCTGCGCCCGAGCCTTAAAAGTTCTAACTCTTTCTTCTGCTAGCGTTCCCATTGAAAATCAAATGACTAATTCAAGCTTCTTGGATTGGGTTTCACTCCTCCTACGTGCAGATCATCAGATAAGCCTTGAAGAACACATGTCTACCTCAAGCAAGAGACCCGCCAAACCAAGAGGAAAAGCTAAGCTAACAGAGGAAGAAATGAAGTATAAGTACCAAAGGGTTAGAATGCCCGAATCTCAGGCGGAATGCAATATGGATGTCAGAGATTCTGAACTGGGCCACATTGACATGGACGAATTCTGGGTGAGAACTCAGAAAGTAACAAGAAGCCCCTGGATGGATAAATTGATGGGTAGTGCTCTACATTTCGCCGGTGGGATTCCAGTCAGCGCTATTAATAATGAGTTCATAATGGTGGTTGCCCAATCTTACAACAAGGACACCAGGTGTGTCGAAAATAGTAAGGGAGAAGTGGTCATTGACCTCACCACTCGCCATTTTGAAAAGATTCTTGGCATCCCTCATCACCGAAGCTTCGTGGCCGTTACCCAAGAAGAATGTGTCAAGACCTGGGAGGGCAATGAGGACCTATGCATGCAATTAATGAATGAAGTCTACCTCAAAAATAAGAAGGTAGTGACCCGGTGGCCCCAGACTATCCACCGAAGCGACTTCTCCGAAGAACTCAGTGACACCATCACTTTCCTGAGCAGAGTCTTCGGGCTTTCAGACGCCCACTACTTCCATAAATGGATGCTGCGGTACCTGGAGACGATGAACAAAAATTTGCCCGATCAGCGCTTCTGCTGGGGGGAAATAATAAGCAGCGCCATTTCTGAGCAGCTACAACAGTTTGCCACAACAGGAGTGTTTCATATGAACTCCTACGTAGTGTATGCTGCAGCGTCTGAAAGGGACTATCCAGGGCTGCACCGAAGTGGAACTTGGCCTCAGGCCAAGATATATGAATACTATCAAGAGCTGAAGCTGGAGAACAGCATCCAACACTTCGCTAAGATCAATGATGTTTTCTTCTATCACATCATGTGCATATTGCGGCCAAATTTGACTCATGGCCGGACAACCAAAAACATAGTGGCAGTCACAGAGAAGTGGGGGGCCTTGTTCACCCAATTTCCCACATTCACCTATCTGAGGGCGGTCAACTTTTTGGGCGAACCAACCAGGTTGCCAAGGTATGCTGGACCAAAGCTGATTTTATTGGAACTATCAAGACAGCTCGTCACATACCATGAAAAGTGCCTCAAGAGAAAGAAGGGCGGAACTCCTTTCCCCCTCACAGTAGGCCGTTACACATGCTCCAGCTATCACAAGGCGAAGGAGATGTTTGCTGAGCTAGAATTGCTCAACCTAAAGCATGATTTCCCAGCAAGGCCTACATTCGACCCTAGGGGCTGTCTACCAAGGGCTAAGCTTGATCCGATTCATGTCCCTCAGATTGAGGATATCTACATTGACGTTCTCCATGAGGTAGAACTCAGAAGAAAGGATCACTCTCGCTTAGCATTAACGGAAATCATCCATTACGGAGTGGCTATTGTCCCAAAAGGCTTCCAAACCACGGAAGACGAAGTAGACAAAGTGTATAATGACACAGAAGGGGATGATTGGCCCTTCCCGGACATTGACAGAAGCAAGGCTCCTCAGACAATCGAGGAGAGGGTCAAGGAGACTATGCGGAGAACAGAGCACTGGTGCCGCATGAATGGGTTAATCTACCTCGGTGTAGATTTTACAACTTCTCCTTTGGGTAATGCACCTCCAAGGTCAAAGAAGCAGCTAAAAGGCAAAGCTGCGGAAGGTGAGCCTAGCACCATTCAGGAGGAAGCCCCTGAAAGTCCTCTTCCTTCAGAGCCTGAACAAGTAATAACCCTGGATTCGCCAGAGAAGGAATTGACAGAGGATAGTCCTATACGCCCATCCACCCAGGATGTCGGCATTGCTACAACTACAGAGGTCCCTTCTATCCCTTCTTCTTCTCTTCCTCCCCTTCCTCAGATATCGGCAACCACTCCTTTGGTTGTGTCTTCTCCCCCTTCTTCTACTCTCTCCCCTGCCTCTTCGTCCATCTTCTCCTCTCTCGCTGATTTGTCTTCCTCCATTTCTTCCCTCATTTCCGGGCTCCCTTCCCTTCCCATGTCTTCTACAGCTGCGGTTTCCCTTCCTCCCGTGGGCATGTCTTCGGCTATTCTTTCAATGCCGCCGCCGCGTGTCTCCACGCTCTTCCCCTCTTCTACCGTTGCTGCTTCCCCCTCTGTCTCTGGTCCTTCTTCAATAGGACCAGCTTGGATCTCTCAGCAGCTGAGCCAACCAAAGAGGAAAGTCCCCATCGCTCCGATGGACTTTTCAGTCATTCCGGCTAAAGGAGCAAAGAAGCACAAGCCGGTTACACGCTTCTCCAAGAGCGCTGCAGGTGAGAGAGTTATGGAAATTGCCTACCCCGATCCCACCAAAGAGAAAGAAGATCTGTCTCCGGCAGATTTCACAGTGACCCAAGTCACAATGGGGACGTCCTCTGAAAGTCTCCAGGGGGAAGCTCTTTCCGCAGTTGATGCACTCTGCGAAAAGCTTCAGGAAACAAAGGAAGAAAAGAGGCTACTGAAGGAGCAGAATAAATACCTGCTTCAAGCCCTACAGAAGATGGGAAGTGCACCTCCCACAACTGCCGCCGAGACTCCTGAGCTGCTCAGTCAGGAGAAGATCAATGAATATTCAAAAATCGGCGAGCAAGGTATGGTCTTATTTTCGCTTGAGAAGCCAAATCCTTAAGGATAGTGAAAAGGTGATCGCCGAGTATATCGGTTTATACCGAACATCGAGAAGGCGAATAAGGAACTCCAAACATTAGCGAGTCCAAAGATCGAAGAGCTCGACAACGCCGCACTCCAACACGAGGCCTTCCAACAAATGTTCGACTGCTCGAAGATTTGGTCAAGTTTGGAGTATTCGGTCATCCAAGGACCCTCAACAAGACCATGTCCACTCACGGACTATCGGATAGATCAGCTCGAATTTGTGTTAGAGAAGATAGACAAGGTGAAGGAAGAGGCCCGGATGCGATGCATCAAATGGAGAAGATTGTTCTATCTATGACTCTGGGGTTGCTCACTCCTTCCCTCACCTTGAGATCAGCTGACGATACTATCCGAATTTTCAAGGAGTTAGCTTCTCAAGGGACAGGGCCAGAAGTCACTTTCAACATCGAATCCATCAACAACCTACTGGCCTGTAGAGACTTCATCGGGTCCCTAATCGAGGCGGGTAAAGACTATTCCAAGGTCCCCGAAAAGCTCATTGATGAGCGGGAAACTTGCGAAGCAATCAGTGAAAGGCACAAGGATCCATCACAAGATCAATTTGCGCCAATGATCAGCAAGTTCTTGGAATACCGCGCTCAGTTCCACATCTCATCTCCTGATCAGCATCAGAAACAGGCGACCCCTTTTAGGCCACAGGATGATGATGATGAATAGCTTCTTCTTCTTCTTCTTCTCCTCTCTATTCTCCGACTTTCTCTTCGAAATATCATAAGTGTGTTGGCATGAACGATGACATCATCCATGTTGCATCATGGGATGATGTCATCCGTCCAAGTTGTCAAAGTCAACATGACTTTTGGATATTTTGTAAATATCTTGTGAATAAGTGGTTGGCTCCATTTTGCCTTCTCTCTCCCTCACTTTCTATAAATACTAGAATACTTGTTGTATTCAAGGAGGTGAACATTTTTCAGATAGAAATAGAAGTGAGGAGAGAAAGACTTTGAGCTTTCTTGTAACAGAAAAGAACAGTAATACAATTATTCAGACTTTGTGCTCAATAGCTGTGTTATGCATTAGATCTTTCTTACGTTAGATCTGTATGTGTTTAATCTGTTGGATTCATATCTACTTTTCCGTCATTTGTTTATCAGTATTGCTTTGTTTATTTATGCAAGTAGGTTTGGCTCTGTTTACTACCAAACTAAAAGCATAGATCTTCTGACCCTTCCGCTTTGGAACTCATTTCTTTTCTTCCTTCGGATCTGTTCTTTCTCTTTTCCCTCTTCCATTCCTTTCTTTTCTCAGCCTGAAACACTCTACTGGGATGAGATCCCAACCCCCGAAGGCAGAATCTGTGAGACTTGCATAGGTTCCTGCTAGTAGAAGTAGCAATAAACCAGTGTCGCTTTGCTGCCTCAAAGAGGGGCTAAGCCCTGCACACTGTTGGCTCGTTTATCCATAGATCTGCCCACGCGATGCATTTTCGACCAACAACAGGTACCATAGATAGAACAGATGAAGGGATACTAGGACATGGCCCAAGAATAGAAGGTAATGGGCTACTAAAAGGTGACCCACAAGTAGAAAATGGAGGGCTACTAGGATGTGGCCCCAAGATAGAAGAAGATGATGGGGTACTCGGCGGTGACCCAATGTGAGATTTTGATTAAGGAATGATGCTAGATAAGGAATGATTTAGAAATGAGAATATAGGCCAAGGATCAATGCTAGACCCCAGTATTTCATCATGCGTAGAGGAAGGTGAAGATGGAATAGAAGAAGAATCAAGTTCCATGACATTAGGCTCCTCATCTATATTATGAAAAAATCAATAAAATTCCTTTCCCCAATATGCAAGCATATCAAGTTCTAAAAAGAATCCTTGTTTGCAATCCTCTAAAGGGATATCATCATGTCTTTGTAATTTTTTCTTCATTCGACATAAATAAATTACTAAAGGTTGTTGTTCTTTTTTCCATAGAAGGTTGAATAGAAGAAACAAGTCTGATAAGTGGGGATGATTAATTGATAGAAGAAAATGACTCAAGAGAGGAAGTGTGATTAGTGGTAGGCGCCTCATGAATGGATGATTTGGGTATAAACCTAGATTGATTTTCTAGAAGATGATGTAATGTAGGAGAGAAAATAGGATCACATATCCATATGTTAAGTTGTGACATAGGATTCGAGTTAGATGATTGACTAGAGGTAATCACATAGCCATTTGTTGAGTTGCGACATAGCCATCATGGAACTACTTAGCTAGTTTCTTGTTTATTAACATAAATAATCTTCCAAACTCTTCCAAACTAGAAACTATAAATACAAGCCTAAGGCTTTCCTTTCAAATGGTCCTTCTCTCTCAAGCACTTTGGAAAGGCATTAGAAATCATTTGTGATAGCTTTAAGCTATAGAACATTTGGATCTTGGCCATACTCCATTGTTAAGAGCTCCTCCATCTTGCATCCATCCATTCCAAATATAGTTAGTAAGGGAATATCTAAAGCTTGGCCATGTAGCCAACTTGGAGAGATCTCTTCACTATGTTTGGGAGTAAACAACACACAATTTGATTGCTTAGAATCTAACTAGGTTCACTTTCATTAAGCTTTCATGGAGTAGAGAGTAGTATATATGCTAGGGTTTGAATGTTTGTTTCAAATTTATGCATGCATAGATAGTTTCTTGTTTAGCTCTAATCTCATGGTGCATAGTTGAGTTAGAAAATATTTGAGGTTCTTTAGCTTTATTCCATAGATTTTTCAGCTTTCCATTGCATACATTTGGCACACTCGGTGGGACACTTATGTTCATCCTCCATTAATGGAGGTCTTTTGAGTTCTCCAAAGTTCATTTGCAAGTTTTTTTAGTTAATAAAACTTTTTATTTGCTCATTTATATTTCTAACACTAGCTAAATCACGCTTATTTGCATATGTTCTATGCGTTTGAACTAGAAATATGATACTTTGAATAGCAAATAACTGTTTTCTCTTAAAAATTTTCAAAATTAGTGAGTTTTGTAGGTTTTTCATAGGGTACATGTAGGTGTTGTAAGGGGGCACATCCACGTTGAAACCCTAACATTCCTATCAAAAAAGCACACACATGTTTGGATGTATTTATCATTGATAGGTTTTCTCTCCGCAAGGACACACATGTGTCTCCATTGGTGGGTCAATGTCTCTGTCTCTCTAGATGCATCGTGTAAAAACCCCACTTTGTGTAAAAAATTGAAACTTTTTATTTTATGCTTGGACGTGTCTCCATTGAACCCTAAGTGTCCATGTCGAGTTGTAAGCATCTTTGTCTATCTGGATGCGTCTGTGTTTTTGGTATACTATGGATTTTACTAATTTTGTTTTGTAGGTGTATCCATTGAGTTAGGCACGTCCATGTTGGAACCCCTGGCATACTGTCAAAAATATTGTGCAGGTGTTATCCCCCTTTCCATTTTTACCTTGCATATGTCTACATTGGTTAGGGCACGTATCCATTGGCTAGGTGTGTATGTTTCATTCTAGACGTGCAGGTGTCTCTTTATAGTACGGATTCATTCATTTTATTTTTAGTGCTCCTTGTTTTGATCATATCTTTTGACTTGTTAACCTGTTTTCAGAGTTTGAATAGGCATCAGAAAGAGAACAAAGCATAATTTGTGAGGGACATCAAAACTAAACAACAAAAACCTTATAATACATGTTTTTACATGCATGATTCAAAATGGTGTGCTACTTGAAACCATATTAAGCTAAGCAAGATAAAAAAATGCACCATTCCACATCACACTTGTATTATAGGTTTCGAAAAGGGTACGTCCCTATTCGCTCAATCTGAAACATAACCTATTTGACAAAATGCATTAAGCTACAACAATGGGGGTGGTTCCAGGAACCCTAAAGTAATCCACTGTTGTGTAACCTCATGGATGAAATAGGAAGCACTCCGCTTACCCACTTGACTAGTTTTCCTTGTGAGTTAGAGTCACAAGTTGTCCATATCGTGACCCTGGTAAGAGTACATGATGGATGCATTTATTTCCCACTGTACTTGAAGGGGGAAAAGATGAGATACTCCCAAGATAGTCAGGGTGACTATTTGGGTAAATCACACTCGCTCTTAGACAACTTGTGACACCTAGTTGAGAGAACTTATTAAGGAGGCCATTCTGTCTTGAAGCCCACTTTACGAGTCTTTTGTTATGTCAAGCCATCATGAAGTAATAACTTGTTTGGATTCAAATCCTTGTTTTTGAACACGGTAACAAATCCATTTAAGTTAGATCTAAGTGTATCTCATCATGAAGTTTACAATGTGTTACTTATCTTGGTTTCTTTCTCGCCTTCGGATGAGGTGAAACTCTACCCAAGTAATGCTTAGTTTATTTCCATCTTTTGATCTACACCTTTTGCATTCTTATTTCCCATTTGGGGCAAGAAAAGGCATCTTTTGGGTGTGTTGTCATAGATAGTGTTCACCACTTTTTTTGTCTGTTTACACTCATCCATGTTTACGGTTAAGTTGTTAAACATCTAAAGTGTGTGGATGTGTCCTCATTTATTTGATGGCCACTTGATCTTGATTTCAAGATCATCATAATATTTAGGATTATTTCATCATTTGATCTCCCTTCGATGTGTTACCTTGTTCGCATTGTCTTGAAAAAATTAAGATACTTATGTCGTGTTTTTCGTATATGTGATCTAAGTATCCGCATTGTGGCATTATGCTGCACACATTTTAACACATCCTTAGTATACCTTGACTTGGTTTGACTTCAAGCATTTTTCAAAATATTGAAGAGTTTCACTTACTTTGTTTGTGTCATTTTGATACCACTTTGGCACTAATATCTCACTTCTTCGTGAAGCTTGATTAACATGTCCAATTGGTGTGGTTATGTGGCTTACATTTGTAAACCTCATCCTTTAACATTTTGGCCTTGTTGGTTGTTGAACGCATTGTTGTATCCTTTGATTGGGAGTCACCTCTACTATTTGTTAATATTTACGCCTTGTTTATTTTGAGCTTAACGTAAATATTGACATTGTGTTGATCATATTTGCATCAAACTATCACTTTGCACACACATTTTTAAGGAGTATTTCCTTATGGATTGGATTTTTCTTTCACACTTGCATGATTATTTCTTGTGATTATTCATCTAGAAAAATTGTTTTCTAGGACAATCATTTTCGATCTCATCAAGATTGCATCGTCACGATGTCTATTTTCCTTAGAAATTCTTCATAAAATCAGGCATGCATCTCCATACTTATGAAATGTCTAGCTGGTTGTCATTATACTTCCATGAATCAACATTTCACTTCCTTCTCTTTGAAGGAGTTCCATCACACTATCTATATCTAGACATTTGTGCTTAAAACAACGCCAACAATGACTAACTATCACGTAGTTTCTCACATTTACAAAAATACGGAACCTAGGTTTAGGAATTCAAATCAAAAGATTCCCATTACAACTAAACCTCATTTGGTTCTTCATGCTAGAGGGCCCAATTGGGTACCCTGTTCCCCACCTTTAGCTCATAGTCGGTGGTATGGTTTGGATGCTTTTGATCCAAATTATTATTCAAGTTCCCCCACTCTTCTTCTTCTGATTCAAATCCAAACTACCATTTAGAATCCAACTCTTCTTCTAAAGACTCGGATCCCAACTATTGTTCGGATACCCCTAGATCAAATATTAAATCACGGTCCTTACTTCCTTCATAGGACCTTTATTCCAACTCACCTTAATGACGTCTTCCTCCTTTAAAGACTCGTGCGACTCCAAGTTCCATTGATCAAAGATATAATACAGTCTTAAGTCACGGTCCTCCCTTTCTTCCCCGGGAACTCCTTCATCAGTCATCTCAATGACCTCTTCCTCCATCAAAGAGTTCCATGACTCTGGATTACCTCTAGTTAATCATCTAATTAGACTTCTATGTCGTAACTTAATGGATGGCTATGTGATCCTATTTTCTCTCCTACATTGCATCATCTTCTAGAAACGAAATCTAGGTCCATATCCAAATCATCAATTCATGAGATGCATACCACTAATCCTACTTCCTCTCTTGAGCCATATTATTTTATTAATCAATCTTCCCCATTATCGACTTTTTTCTCTATTCAACCTTCTATGGCCAAGAAAAACAACCTCTACTAATTGATTTCTCTCAGAATGAAGAAACAATCAGAGTACATGAAGATATCCCTCTAGAGGATTGTAAACAAGGATTCTTTCTAGAACTTGATATGCTCACGTATTGGGGAAAAGAAGTTGATTCCTTTTATCAAAACATAGGGGAAGATCCTAAAGTCATGGAACTTGATTCTTCTTTTGGCATTCCATCTTCACCTTCTTCTGAGCATGATGAGATGTTAGGGTCTAGCATTGATCCATGGCCTATCTTCTCATTACCAAATCATTCATTATCTATCACCATTCCTCAATAAAAATATTGCATTGGGTCACCGTTGAGTACCCCATCATCTTCTTCTATCCTGGGGCCACATCCTAGTAGCCCTCCATTTTATACTTATGGGTCACCTTTTGGTATCCTATTACCTTCTATTCTTGGGCCATGTCCTAGTAGCCCTTCATCCTCTTCTATCTATGGGACCCCTTACGGTAGTCCCTCCTCATCTATACTTGGGCAATGTCCTAGAAGCCCTTCGTCATCTTCTTCCATTCTTGGGCCATGTCCTCAGTAGCCCAATTTCTTCCATCTTAGGGCCATATCTTGGTATCCCTTCATCATCTTCTATTAGTGGCTCACCTCCTAGTAGTCCATCCTCTTCAATTCTTGGACCATATCCTATTTGTCCATCACATCATCCTTCTACCAATGACCGAGGCAATCCCACCATCATTTCTCTCATTCCTATCATCGGTCATAAATGTTCGCTCTCTTCTCTAACTTCTGGGCAAGAAAATTCACACATCAGCTTATAAGAAACCCAAACAAGTTCATTATCAAGCTTAGGTCAAAAATTCCAAGAGCTCGAAAGCCCCCAACAACTCAAACAATCTCAAAATTGTAAATCAAGCACGATTCAAGAATGCACATCAACGTAACCATCAAGTTTGGCGTAAATTGTAGAAACCTATGGATAGGGAAATCAAGATCCCTCGTATGAAATCCATGTTTCAGGATAAATTGCAATCATTTGTTGAGTATGAGCTCACCTCAATCATTGAGATCAGAGAAAATATTACGCTTAATAAACAAACACACCTAATATCCCTTATCAAGGAAGTTATAAACATTGTTGTTGGATCTTACCATGCAAAGTGACTCGGTGTTCCCACCTTTCTTAAAACTATGAAAATCTAAAAATAAAAAAACAATTAAAAAAATACAAAAATATTGAGAAAACACAAGAAAAATCAAAGGTACAAAGATCAAACATTTCAATCGTGTGTTGCGTACACATGGATGTTATCTATTCCTTTCCTTTCTATTCTTTTGTAAGTATTCCTACCATTTTCATCCATTCGGTGATATTTTAGTTAGCCTATTCACACACATTTTGTGACACTTATCTCTATGGTATCTATTTGAACCTAGTCTTTTATCACCTTGGTAAATTAAAGAAAGACTGACCTCTTAGAGATCATATCACATTCAACATCTAATAAACTTGTTGCAGAAAGAAATTTTAGACATATTTGTTAAAACTAGCCAATGTCATCATCAAAATCATTTCCACCTCCTTCCATCAAGCCATCAAGTGGTTCTTAACCCTTTGTCAAACAAGGGAGCTAAAATAAATTTTTCATAAAGAAAAAGAATCAAAATCAATCAATCAAAAGCTAAAAGCTGCAAGCAAAAGAAAATTGATATATTACTCTCTCTTGGGGTATTTACAATAATCTCTATCAGGGCTATGGATGTGTGTGGTAGTAGAGAAATGTTGCAATTAGAATCAAATACATCTCTGTCGGGGCTATGGATGTTTGGCTGGTAGTGGAGCAATGTACGGTTATCCTTCCACCATCCATTCACAAAATCACCTTTCAAAATAAATCATTCCTACACATTGGCTAGGTGTCTTCACTTGTTTTCTATTAAATATTCCCTTCAAGAGGTAATAAATTCCACATGCACACACTGGATCTCTATGAGTAGGAAGAATTAGTATGTTACCAAGTGTATTTTTATTTGGACCTTGTTTAAACTCTTTTTCTAGCTTGTATCTCATCTCATGATTTTTGCCTTTGGCTAATCGATTTTTCTTCACCATGAGGCTCCTAAGATACATTCATATCATTCACATCATTCTTCTACATCGTTCGAACATCCATGTTTATAAGATTACTTTTTTTCCATGTTTTCAGACACCTTTGTCCCCTTTCACAAAATAACAATCTTCTCCTTCCTTTCTATCATGTGATTTTAGTCCAACTTACGATGGGGGAATCCTTTTTTCTTCCTAACACTTCATTGGTTTACATTCATCATCATATTAAACCTATCCATAATGGCCTTAGATCTTGCTTCTACCTATGAAGAGTTTGACTTTGAATACTCCCACCTAATTGCTATGGAACTTTCGAATCTTCACCTTTCTTATATGCACGTGGCCTTATGCCCTTATACATCCCATCTATTTCTAGGGGCATTCACGCTTCCTTGTATTCCTGTACATAGCTTTAGAAAACTTTCAAAAATAAAAACATTCAAATATATTAGAAAAATAAAAAACATTCACATATGTTTCAAGAAACATCAAAAGAAATATAAATCATCCTACAAAACATCGCTCTTTGGTTCTCACATGTTCATGTATGTGACCCACAGTCATCTTGATCTAACTCCATCAACAAAAGATAGGATTCTTACTTCATCTATACTACGGGGCACAACGAGTTTCTTGGTACTAAAGTGTCCTCCGTTATTCCCATTATATTTATCCTTACTTGGGGAACCATCTTCAACCCTTTTCGTTAATTCACACAGGTCAGAACTAAAGCTCGATAACAAAAACATTATATTATGTTTCTCTATTAGGTTGGCTTGTTTACCTTCTCATATTACATTGCATTATGTATGTTTCATGGAGTTAGGAAACTTTTACTTTCTCATATTGCATTGCATTTTGTATGTTGCATGGAGTTGGTGTTTTTAGCAATGGAAATTTGTTCATATATGGATTTTCATGTCATACTACACTTTTTTCATTCTTTTTAATAAGGACTGATGATGAAGATCCTTAGCAATATGATGAAAAATAAAGTTGTTTAAAAGGCACTGGATGGATGTTAGCTCATTCCCTCTTCCTCATATTCCTTTTTTCTTCTATATCCCTTTTCTTCTTCACACTATTCTTTCTTTTGTTCTCTTCTTGTCATCTTTTCAACTATCAATCAAGTTCTTCTATCACCCCATCGAAAATTGAGGGGACATCCTTCATTATACTCATTTTTCTTCTATCCCTTCAAAAAATTATACTTTTTTATGCTTGTCTACTTTCTTTGAAGTGACATTACTTATGCCACCTCAAAGAGGGGCAAATATAGACACCTAAAATATGCTTACACTTAGCATTTCATCCAATTCAACCGATTGATGACACTTCATTAATCAACCATTCTTCACTCCACTCTTGAATGCCCATTTACAACACCTTCTTGGTTGTATTCCTCCTATAATCAACTTATTTGGCTAATATCTCTCTTATTAGCTAAACATTCCTCCTTTCAACCATTCATAACCTCCCTAGTTCTCTCTAAACCACTTCTATTGGCTTCGTAGGCTATCTATCAATCACAATTAATTAACCAAACCCTCCCAACTCTCAATGAGTATCTAATAACTTGCTAATTAAGTTTAACTATCCTAAACCCTAGTTAACTAGCCTAAACCTAGCCTAACTAAGCCTAAAGCATGTTTATCCTAATCTACTCTAAAAGTAATTTTTGAGCTTTAGTCCCGCATGCACCCAAATTTCAGAATCCTCTCATTTGGAAATCTATAAATAGAAGGGCCACCCCTCCCTCTAAAACACACACTTTGTTTACAATACAAAATCTCTCTCACATTTGGAGATATTGGCATTAGACCTCATTTGCATTAGCCAAGCTAATAGGCATTTGATCTTGGCTATGCTCCATTGTTGAAGCTCCTTCATCTTGCATCCAAAAATTTAGAGTAGGTTAGTATGAGGGTATCTAACTTGGCCTTGTAGCCATTTTAAAGAGACCTTTTCACCTACATTGAAGAAAACAACACATCTAATTTGATTGCTCATAGGTTTAACTAGGTTTAATTTATGTTTTAAGTAATCATAAAGTAGTTAGAGATAAAATGATAGTGTTTTAGTTTAATTCATTATTGTAGAAGGTATCTCATTTAGCACTCATCTTGATGTTTTAGTTAGATCATGTAACTTCTTAGCTAGTTTCTTGTTTATTAACATAACTAATATTCTAATGCAAACAACTGTCATTAATGAATATTATGTATGTGTTAGGCTACCTAGTCTTCCATTGGAATATTGGGACCTAGATATCCTTCATGGGATAACTAAGGCCATTAGAGCCTTGGTCATTATTGATCTGGTTACCTATGTTATAATAAGGATTCTTTTTGTGTGTTTTTGTGTAAATGTCACTCTTGAATCACCTTTACCAAGAAGCATTGAGATTAAAGCACCATGGGGTAGTCACACCTAAAATATTGACTATGAGTTTTCTCCTTTTATGTGTTTTTCCTACTTTAAAGAAGGACACAATATCAAATCTTGTCCCACAGCTAAAGAGGAGGCTGCTATTAAAGATGAGCTTAAGAGGAATACAAACAAGGAGGATCTAAAGGGAAAGGTACTAATGCGGTTAAATGGTAGTAGACTGTCAAAGGTTAATCTCGAATGGAGACAGCTATAAAATTCCAAGGAACTTACTCCAGAAGCAAAGGTCAAGAAATTTTTTGAGGAAGGGTAGGATAAGGTAAATAATAGTTAGGAGAACCAAGAACCTGGGAATAATGAGGATACAATGTTTTTTGAATATTTTCAGGAGGATAGTATAGTGGGTTCAATAGTCTTAGAATCTTTGGATACAAGTTTCTTTTCTTAGAGACTAAAGGAAGCTATACTAGTGAGAAATATGTATCAAATGTTAGATGTAAATATGGAGGATATATCTATTGTTGTGGAGGATGCATAATGGGAACATGAGCTTGATGAAGAACTAGCAAAAGAAGAAACAAATATAAGTAAGAAGGTGGATGATGTGGTCAACGAGAGTGCTTTTATGTGAGATCAAATTTTCTCATCCCCGACTCTAGGACATCATTAACCAAATTTCAACACCAAGAACTAGATCTAAGGCAGATGTAGGAGAAAACAAGGCATCCTCAGGATGGCCTTTGGAGAAGGAAAAAAGGGATAAAGTGACAAAGAAAGATATCATGGAAGGTCACCAAAAACCATTAGTGTTGGGTAAGAAATCCTCTTATCATAAATTATTTACATCTTCTGGAACATTAGGGGCCTAAATCAGCCCAAGTAAGCATAGGATTTTGAGGGATTTAAAAGAGAAAGAGAAACCAGATGTGTTAATGTTACAAGAAACTAAGATGAATGATGTGAGGATGAAGGATTTTCAGGATTCTTTTTGGAAATATTATGGATTTCACTATCAACTTATTATTGGAGCCTCACGATGTTTTTTGTGCTTATGGAAAAAGGATAAATTGGAACAATTTCCTCTCATTAATAGTCAACACCATTTAGCTATTTGTTTTACTAAAGTTAGGTCTAGAAATCAGTTTATCCTATCAAATATCTATGCTCCTAATACCTCTGTTGGAAGAAGGGAGCTATGGAAGAAAATGACCACTTTCAAGAGAATGTTTAAAGATTTAAATTTGATTATTGGTGGAGAATTTCATACACCTCTCATTCCTTCTAAGAAGAAATGGGGTATTAATGTATTCACATAAAGTATGTAGGACTTGGGTAATTTCATGGGTTGGAATTCCTTAATTGACCGAATCTTAGTGGCTCTAAATTCACTTGGTCCAACAGGAGAGAGGGATAATATTATTCAAATAATATTGGATATGTTTTTGTCAATACTCAATGGATTCAGAAACAACATTACACTTTCTCCACCCTTCCTAGGATTGGGTTACATCAAAATTCGTTAATCCTCAAAACTAATTTTAGAGCTCACATGGTTAGTCGTCCCTTCAGGTTTGAAAAGATGTGGACTACTCACCCTGATTTGGAATAGAGACTTTAGGAATGGTGGAACATTGAAGTGAGAGGTAACAATATGTTCAAGGTGACCACCAAGCTCAAAAATATCAAAGTTAATCTAAAAGTATGGAATAAGGAAAATTTTGGAAACATTTTCCTTCAAAAAAGTAGAATAGCAGAGGATCTCAAGATTCTTGAAGAAAACATGGAACATGGAGGGTGGATCCCTGAGGAAAAATCCAAAGAAAAGACCCTTCTTTCAGACTACCACAATATCTTGCATCATGAAACAATCGAGAATCGGTGGCTTAAGGAAGGGATTACAACACCAAATTTTTCCATATCTATACTACTATTAAATCTAATAAAATACATATTCAAGAGATCAAGAAAGGTAATGGGGATATTACCAATGATGATAGGGATATTGTTTCTACCATTGTGGCCTTCTTAAAAAATTATGTTGAGGATCTTCTTAGTGATGAATTTACTAAGGAAGAAATACTTAACCTTTTTGAACTTGTTGTTAGTCATGAAGAAAATCAAGAGTATTTTGGACGCTATGGAAGGTGATAAAAGTCCTGGAATGTATGGATTTCCATATTTTTTCTTCCAACTCTATTGGGATATTGTTAAGACAGATGTGGTTTCTGTTGTTCAAGAATTTTTGATTAGGCTACTTACTTAAACAAATTAATCATACATTTATTTCCTATTACCTAAAAAAACCTAGTGCAAAGGATCCTGGGGGAATTTAGAACAATTATTCTTTGCAAGACCATGTATAATCTCATCTCTAAAATTCCAGCCTTTAGACTTAGGGAGACCCTTGGTAGCTTCATTTCTCCCAATCGGGGATTTTGTGCCAGTAGAAATGTTTTGGAGAGTATTATTACAATTCATGAAACTATGTATTCAAAGTGGAACTTTCAGAAGGAAGCCATGATTCAAGTGGACATGTAAAAAGACTATGATAGAATTTGTTGGGATTTTTGTACTCTCTTCTTTGTAAGATGTGCTATAATACCCATTTCATTAAAATGATTCAAGCTTGTACTAAGGATATGATATTTTCAGTTATCATAAATGGTAAACCCAATGGTTTTTTCAAAGCTAAAAGGGGGATGAGACAAGGTGATCCTTTATCCCCCTTCCTATATATAATTTTTACTAAAACTTTGTGTAGATTATGCCTTAAATCCCAAATAGAAGGTCACATAAAGGGGATTAGGGTAGCCATAGGTATAGAAAATCAATGTCTACAACAGTTTTTGATGATACGTTCCTCTTGTGTCAATATTTTGTTCAAGAATCCAAGACTATCAAAGGCATTACTAAGAATTATGAGAGGGCTACAAGGTAGAAAATAAATTTAGGAAAAGCTCTTGTTTCTTCATAAATGTGGGAAAGGAACAACATATCAGATTGGCTACCATCCTGGATTGTAGTATCAAAATCCTTCCTAATTCATATTTGGGAATGCCTCTTTGTGGGAGTAAAATCAATGAAAGAGTGTGGAATATTATCTTAGAGAGATTTCATAAGAAGTTGGCCTCTTGGAAAGGCTCCCTTCTCTCTCAAGTTGGGAAGGCTCATATTCTTCAGAGAATTTTGCAAGGTATTCATGTGTTTATAATGTCCATATTTATTCTTCCAAGAAGAGTTAAGAAGGCCATTGAAGGGATTCAAAAAGGTTATTATGGACTAGATATGAAGATAAAAATAGAATTCCTTTGGTTGTATGGGACAAGGTTACCCAATTCAAGGAGAAGGGTGGTTTAGGTCTTAAAAGTATTTAGTTTATGAACCATGTCCTCATTGCTAAGGTTGCGTGGAGGCTCCATAAATAAGTTGGTATTTGGGTGACTATTATGAAAGAAAAATATTTGCTTCCATTTGGAAAAATGTAAGATTTTTTCAGTGATTTGGTACTACGGAGAGGTTTTGTTTTCTAGAATAATTTGTGTCAAACTAGGAAATTGTTTATCAAAGGGTGAAAATGGAACCTTGGATATGGATCTAAAATAAAATTCTGGGAGGACCCTTGGGTGGAGGATGTTGCCCTAAATTTGAGAAATCCTTGGAGGGAAATTTGGCATTTCTACTCTGATGAGAAAGGAGATCTTATGAGAAATTATTGGGATGAGGAACACAGATGGTCCCCTATCCTTCCCCCTCCTTTCTTTCATGGGGATATCCAAACTTTTCATGAGTTAAATAGAAAAATAAGGGATCTTCATATCCCTCCTGATAGTGTCAAGTAAGATCTTGTTTGGAGACTCACTGATACTGGGGATTATGAGGTTAAATCAGAATATTTGACAAACTTTGACCATATGGATTCAAATGTTGTTTGGAGGAAGGTTTGGAACAAACATCTTATCCCTAAGATCATTTTTTTTGGAAGTAATCAAAGGTAAGATCCTTACTATTGATTTTATAAAAAGGAAGGGAATGATCATTATTAAGAAATGCTGGTTGTGTAAGGAAAATGAAGAAACTATTAGGCACTTATTTTTGGAATGTCCATTCTCTTTTCAAGTTTTTGCTATAATCTTGGGCATATTTAATGTGTAGTGGGTCCTCCCTGGTGATGTGGCTCTCTTACCTGAATAGTGGAACTTTAATTTTTAGAATGAAATGGTTAAAAAATGTGGAAGATGGCCTTGCCTCACATCTTTTGAGGAAATCGAATTGAACGTAATAATGAGAATTTTTAATAGAAAATCGGTTAGCTTGAGGGGTTTCGAGATAAAGTGTTATGGTATTTTAAGGGTAAATATAGGATCCTTAAATCCAAATAGGTCAGAGGGTGCCCAAAGTGGGATATGGATGTTCTTAGGAACTTAGAGGCTGAATTCTCCTTCACCATTAAGGAAAACCAAAACATATTATCAAATGGATCAAACTATGGGATGGAATATTCAAAGCTGAAATTTGATGGGTTAGCTCACTTGATTGAAAAATTGGCTAGAGGAGGTGGTCTTATTTAGGACTATAAAGGTATTTTCATTGGGTGCCTATGCGGGGCCTATAGGAAAAATTCAAACAACGTAGTAGAGGCCAAAGCCGTGCTTTGGGGAGTTAGGTTTTGTTGTGACATAGGATTAAAAAATATGATTATTGTGGGTGACTCGACGTGTTTCATTAATGCTCTTAAGTACAATAGAAAGTGTGGCTGGAAACTTAATAATTTTATTATGAAGGCGTGTGGCATCCTTGTTTCATTTGATCAAGTGTTAATTCAACACTCTTATAGTACAAGGAACAAACCAACGCATGAGTTGGCTGATTAATTTATGGCCATGGTGGATTCGAATATGTCGATCGGGACACGTACTCCTTGGATTCAGGTGAATAAGCTCATTAATGATAATGCAATGTAGGAAGAAGGGTTTTGATGAAAACCCATGTTTGCACACTCGAAATTACAAGAGGACTTCCCTTTTTTGAAAAACCAACCTTGTCAATTTCATTTATTTCTTGATTCAGTGTCTCTCTCGGCTCTGTGAAGGTGTTTTTCCTATAGGTTTCATGGGGGTGATAGGGTGAGAATGGAGCCCACTACTTTTCTCCATCTCAAAAATTATATGGGTATGTGGAAAGTGCTGCATAAAGGGGGTCTTACCAAATTCATTTGAAGGATCAAAGGTAATTAACCTATCCTATATGTAGAATTTACTGCTTCCTAGAAGGATGGTAGTTTTGATTTTTGTGCGGTCCATTATGATGTCTCAGATGAAGCAATTTCTAAATTTACTGGATTAAAAATTGAGGGACTCAAAATTTTTAAATACCTAACTAGGAAGAAGCATGAAATTGTGACTTTCTTTGAGGCTAGGTAAAACATTATTGCTTATGATGATAGGATTTCCTGTACTTTCTTTCCAGATAGGTGGGAATATGTTTGCATGGTTATCATGAAGTATTTGACCCTTGAAGGGAAATTTTGAATTTTTTTACCTATCATCTGTCTATTCTCAATCTCTTCCATCATGATCAATCAATGAGCCTCATTTATTTTCTTTATTGTTCACTACTCTCGACCATTGAGGATTTTAAGAAGGAAAAGATAAATATCCCCCTCCACCAGGTCTCATCCTCCTTATGGTTTAAAGAGGTAAAATGGATATCCCTTTCCCTATTACTGATCATGATTCTAATATTGAAACCCGAGCCTCCTGCATTAAAAAAATTAATAAACAGAAAGTGATTGATCTAGAGAAGGGAATTGCTAATGCCTTGTGTAATATCAAAAAGGGTATCAAGAACTTGGATGATAATTATACCAAAATGGCCCAATAACTTACTGAATTGGATGCAAGACTTATGAGGGCTGAGACCACCAATGACACCATTCTCACAGTCAACAAAAACCTCATTCAAGAGCTGAAATATTTCCATTAGTGTATTGATTCCTAGAACAAAACCATCAGGGGTATCGAGCTTTTTTATGTAAGAGTAGGGTATTTCTATTTTTAGGATCAAGTTTCTACCGAGGAGGGAAAAACAAGATGAAGTTGATGCTAAGAATGTCGACACCGAGGAATTAGACACTCGAAGATATCTCAGAATGGTTACTCGACTACAATCAAAGAAAGGATTAGAGGGAAGAGAAGGTGGAGACCAGACAGAGAATGTGGTTGTTAACCAACCGAAAAGGGTCATTATCAAGGTGGCTAGTAGGAGGGATGGAGGTCTGAGCACTAGATCCCATAGTAGGGCCACGATGAACTAATTACGTTCCTTTTTTTCCCTTTTCTGTTTGGTTTGGTTTTTGTCTCTGCCCCTTTAGGGTAAAAAAACAAATAATAATTTTGAAAACTCTTGTAGTTTGGCCCATATATGTGGGGGCCTATTGTCAAGCTCTTTTGACTCTGCCTTCATGGCCTTGTTATATTTTTGTTTCTGAAAACTTGCTCCTCTATGTATGGGGTTTTTTTGGTCCCCGTTTAAAACCAATTTTTTTTATCTTATCTAAAAAATGCATAACCATATAATGATAAAACAACCCAAATAATGAAAAAAATATGATACAAGAATACTATTTCTAAATACAAAAAAATATGGTTTATAATCACACTATAATTACTTACCACAATAATAATATAATTACCCATGCTAAATTAACCTAGGTAAACTATGTTTACCCTAACATTCCACCCCCTTAATTTTTCATTTCCTCAAGTGATGAGGAGAGGAACTCTTTGAAAAACTTGAACTTGTCACATGTAAGTGACTTTGTGAAGATAGTTTCTTGTTGTTGGGAAAAAATAAAGTTGTGTGTTTTGTTTTAAGAAATGCTCGTGTATGAAATGAACTTGTAGCTCGATGCTATTAGTTATATCATGAAAAACTAGATTTCAAACAAGTTTGAGAACACCTTCATTGTCTACATACATGGTGGTAGGTTTTTCCAGTGGTACTCCAAGTCCTTCTAGTATGTGACATATCCATATTGCTTTGTAAACAGCTCCACCTACAACACGATACTCGAATTCTATAGAAAAGTGAGAAAAAATGTTTTGTTTCTTGTTTCCCCATGATATCGGTCTAGATCCCAAAAAGAATGCAAATCCATAAGTGAATTTTCTATCATCAAATTTACCTACACAATATGAATTTGAATATCTAGTTAAGAAGAAGTTATTATTCTTATTGTACTCTAGACCAAGATCCATTTGTAACCTTAACATATCTCAAGATCTTCCTTACTACTTTCCAATGATAGAATTTAGTTTCTTGCATGAACCATGATAGATATATTACTGAAAAGATGATATTTGGTCCAATATATATTAGGTAAATGAGACTCCTAATCAAATTTTGATAGAGAGATACATTTACCACATGAGATGGATATGAATGAGATAACTGCAGTCTCGTCTCCATCGGTGTAGGAATAGGTGTACAATCCATCATCCTAAATTTCTTGAGTGTTGTCTTGGTATAATTTAATTAAGAAAAAAAGATGTGATTATCCTTCTGTCATACTTCTAATCCAAGACAATAGTGCATGAGCCTAAGATCTGTCATATTAAACGATCGATTAAGATCTAAGTTTTTACATCAATCATCTTAATCGAACTTGTAGTGATGACTAGATTGTTGACATATACAAAAAAATCCCAATCTCCCCCTTGAGTTTTGAGGTAGATATTGGGATCATATGGATTTTTGATGAATCCATGATGAACAATATGCTCATCCATTTTGATGTACCAAGCCCAAGGTGCCTGTTTAAGGCCATACAAATATTTCTTGAGTATACATACCTCTTTTTATTCTCCAGGTACAACATAACCCTCAAGTTGAGTCATGTAGACTTCTTCTTGTAGATATCTGTTCAAAAATTCACTTTTCACGTCCATTTGATGGACTTTCCAATAAAACTAAACATCTAGAGAAAATATTATCCCGATCATTTTGATCTCACGTGGGAGAAAATGTCTCCTTAGAGTCTATGCTTTCCTTTTGTATATACCCCTTTTATACCAATATTTCTTTATACTTTTCTATGGTCCCATATTCTTTGTACTTAATTTTTAATGTCCATCTCGCAACCAATGGGTTTCTTCCCTGGTGGAATATTGACAATCTACCAAGTGTTGTTTTTCATTACTAACTAATACTCAGCATCCATGACATCTTTCCAAGATTTTGACTATAGAGATTCTTGGAAGTTAGAGAGGTCAACTTATTCAACAAATATACTCATCAAAGAACAATTTAGTTCTTCTCTTACTTTACCTTGTAATTTGGTGGTCTAGTGGTGGATGTATCTGGTGGAGCATCCAATTTTACATCTCATATCATATCATGTTATCATACCACATTGGCATACCTTGTATTGATCCTATGGGTTTTGGTATTTTCTAATCATCACCATCATCCCCATCATCATTGTCATCATCAAAGGGAACATCATATTTTTTTCATAACGGTGAAATATCTCGCATCAAGTGAGTATGGATAAGGATTCTCAGCTTCCTTATTCTCAAATAACTCATCATCTCTGCTGGTCTAGAATTTTTTGGTCTTTGGATCCATCAATTTGTACCCAAGAGCCTTTTTAGTATAGCCAATGAAGATGAGTTTTTGAGATTTCATATCCAACTTCTTTATGTTCTGCTTGGGTATGAGCATGCCATATTTTCACCCAAATACTCTGAGGTGTGCAAGGGATGGCTTCTTCTTCGACCATGCTTTATGTGGTGTTACTCCATCAAGATAAATTGTGGGCACTTTGTTCAATAAATATACTAATTTATTTTCTTCTTCTTCCCAAATTTCCCCGAGTCCAAAATCATCGATCATGTAATGCACCATCTCCATGATAGTATGGTTTCTTCTCTCAACAATACCATCGTCTTTGCGGTGTGTGTGGAGGATGAATCTATCAAAAATATCACGATCTTGATGGTAGGATTTGAACACATTACTAGAGAATTCCCACCTTGATTTGAGTGGAGAGATCTAATATGATGACCAATCTCATTCTCTATAGGCACTTTGAACTTTGTGAAGTTCTCAAAAGCTTCACTTTTCTTATGAAGACCAAATATCCACATTTTTCTTGAATATTCATCAATACATAACATGAAATACTGAAATCCGGAATGAATAGGTTACATCATACCAAAAATATTGAAATGAACAAGATCAAGCTTACCCGAAGCTCGATAATTACTCTTATTGAATGAAGCTTTGTGTTGTTTACCTACTAGGAATCGAAGAAATTTATCTCGTATGCTTATGGAGAGATGAAAAAACTCTCACCATGTTGCATTGACAAAGTGTTTTGAGATATTTGAAACTAATGTGAATCAGACATTGATGCCACAAATGTACTAAGGAAGAATTCTTAGCCACAAGTGCTTGATCATCCCTATGGAAAAAGTCAACCTGGAACATACGTCTAACATTGGAGGTTTTTGAAATAATTTTTGAGCCTCTTGATTTGTCTTGAATCAAAAACACTTTCTTATGAGAATGACTATTAAAGTAAATATTCATATTATGATCTATAATATGACTTTCTGATAGCAAATTATTTGTTAAGACATGGACATATAATACATCTAATAGTCTACAATTTTGTGAACCAAGAGGTAGAGAAATGTTCCCAATCCCCTGTACTATGTACAAAGAATCATCACCTAATGAAACATGATTTTTTGAAGGTGTGTCCATCATGGTGATAAAACAGTCTCTATTTTTTGTCATGTGTCAAGAGGCTCTGAATCAACATACCAAACATCATTAGATGACGTGGATGGTTCACTTAAAGGAGAAGTGTACTATAAGTCCTCATTGTTTGAATGATATTCTTGAACAACTATATTACCTTGCTAATGGGGTTTTCTTTACTAGCTCCCCTTCTTTTTCCCTTGATTGTAGTGTGACTGTCCCTTATGAGATTGTTGATTTTGAGGTCGAAATTTAGTTGTTGAACCTTTCTTATATGTATTGTACCAAAATATTTCACATCATGTCCTCTGTTGCAGATAGGACATTTCTTATTTTGCTTGTCCCTATGCTAATGTTGTTTTTGGGAATTTTGAGAAGAATGATATTTTGCTTTTCCTTTTCCTTTTTGATGAGAAGATAGTGCCTTCTCCTCTTCATCATATTTATTGTACATTATTTATTATTTTTTCATTAGATTCACTAACTTGTCAAAAGTAACTATCTAATATGAAAAGTTTATTGTCATAAAAAAATGTGGTAAGAAGGAGGGAGTGATCTAAGATAAATGGGAATGAGAGTTGTATCGTGATGTCCTTTCTTAGGGCTAGAAGTGAAGCCCACAATTCTACAACTCTTTATAATAAATCTTCTACTTTCTAATTTGGTTTGAATTTTAGTGAGTGTAATTGATTCTAAAAATTTAGTATCATGTTCTTTTTTGGGCATCTTACATGGTGATCAACTTATCCCATACTTATTTATCTATTTTAGCATCTCAAATGTGAGGTTACACATCATCAGACACTGTAAACAAGATTATGAATTTTTACTTATTATTGGCCTTGTCAAACTGTCTCTGTTGATCTGCATCATATGGTGATCTGGTTGTAAAACCATTCACAGCAGACCATATCTCTTCAAACTGAAGTTGTGTTTTGATCTTAGTCTTACATACAACATAATTATATCCTCTTAAGCACTAAGAGTATGGAAGAAATAACTTAGGGGCATTGGTGACCATTCTACTAAATCAATCGACAAAGGCTAAGGATCTTATCACTCCAGGTGTAAGGTCTCCCAATCTATATGTTGTCATTTTGATATACCCATCGGTACGTGGAAGAATCTCACCCTTTCAATATACCCAATGGTATGTGAAAGAGGTGTTAACGTACGTGAAAGAATTAGATATGTGGTACCAAGACAATACTAAAATGGGTATGTGTGATTAAATACACTAGCTCAAAGAAATATCCTCATACGTGTGCGTTACTTCTCTATTTAATTGGATAATTTCGAAGTCCTGGATTTATTTCATGCAATTTTTCACAAATGGATGGGAGGGCTCAAAGTGTGTGCATTATGTCCTTATTTCTCCCCGTCGATTTATAGGGATGATGCCTAAATGATGTTGTTACATCTATATTAGGTGTTAAGTGTAGTAGTATTTGTGACGGATTTACCCGTAAGATCTTCTTAGAGGAATTATATATCTTGAATGCTATAAAAGAGATCCAAAGATCTCGTGAGTATTATCAAATAAAATTTTATTGATTTTTTTCAAAACTTTGTCAATTTTTAATTAGTTACAATGTTTACAATTGAATATGGAAACCTACAAATTAGTACAATCCACTGAAATATACATTGAAAATATACAATTACATCTAATATGCAAAAAAATTGAATGACATGTAAATTGTTATTGTTTTGTGAGGCCCGGTGGCCTTCAAAGCTCAAAATGGCTCTCAATGGGAAAAACAACTAAAAATGTATTTTATAAAATCCCCTTATTACTAAAAATGCTCAAAATAAATTTTTAAGAAAATTAGGAGAAATTTTTACCCCAAAATTAGATTTTTTCTCGCTAAATATAGAGGGGGTTTAGTTATGGTTAAGCGGTTTAGCAGAGGTTTTCACCGCTAACTATGGTGTTTCCTTCTAAAAAGGCCACTAAATCATATAGTTTCAAAATTTAGCTGTTTTGGTGGGGTCAAATCTCTAACCTTCCACACCTAAAACCTTTCAACAAACCAATAGAGCACTCAATGTGCTTTGTGTAGAAACCTATAATTTAGTTCCAATAATTTAAATACTTAAATTGTGCTAATTATACTACTTCCTCAAATTGATGACATATCGTCAATGTAACACACTTTCTCTTCTATCATTGTTAAGTAATTACATTACGCTAATTAATTGACCCTTATATCCAAAAAATACAATCATTAATGACCTGTTGTTAATTAAACCCTTTCTAATTGAATTTAATTAATTATTCGTAATTAATTAATTAAGTTTCCTCTTCTATTAGATAAATAAATCATCATTTATTTATCCTAAGCCCTTCCTATTCCCTAAATCATACTAATTGTTCTTTTAAAATATTCTATAAAGCTTTCTAACTATTAATTAATCACTTGTGTTAATTAATAAATCATGTCAAACCCCTAAGTCACTATAGGACAAATTAAACTTTCCCGGGTTGACTCAAACCGCTTTTCAACCATAGTCACCCCCAACTAACTCAACCTAGCTATTATCCCACATGTAAAGGGATATAGAGATTATTTTATCCATTGGGCTATATAAGGAACCCTCTTCTTACCATTCTAATTACACCTAAATGAGCATTGATCCTAAGCTATAGTCATTTTATCATCTTAGAGAATTTTTCCATTACATGAGCTATCTATCGTCATTTCGGCATTCATCCATAGAAGTTTGAATTCATATAGAGATATTTCAAATGGTCTTATAGCCATGGATTGACAAGACTTCATTCTTGAAACCTTGTGATTCAAACATACAATCAACCCTTTTGATTGTTAAGGATCTAAATAGGTTCATTCCATTGATTAACATTCAATAGAGATAGAGATTAATTGATTAACATATTAGTTTGATTTTTATTCATGTTATAATGTAAATATGTTGGTAGATTCATATTTTTTAAGCTCTAAGCATGATGGTGCATAGATTTTAGTTTAGCATTGTATTGAGGCTATTACGTGTTAGTCTTGATTTTACTTGCATAGCTAACTAATTATTGTAAAAAAATTGAATATAAATTGAAGCAATTGATATTTGAACAAATTTGAAAATTCTTGTACCTTTTAAATGATCAATGTGGTATAATTAGAGGAGTAACACTTAGACTTTGTGAGGTGAAAAAAATAAGTTTAGGGTTTTCTTGTCAATGTGGATCTACCACATTTTTTTAGTTTTTCAATCTTTCTCCTCTTTTTGGTTTTCTTGCCACTTTTTTTTGCTTTTTTATTTCCTTTGCCATGTTTGTTTTGTTTTTTTACTATAGGGTCATTAGAGTGGATGCTTGAAGCAGTAGGGGAGCTCAAATTTAGATGTTATAGACTAGATCTTCCCAACTTGGGATTAGTTGAGGTATGCATTAGGGGTCCACACAGATTCACCTCTTTGTAAGTCGGATCAAACCCAATGTGTTTGGCACAAAATTGGGCTTAGAACTGTCTAGAAATGGATTGAATCTATTGTTTAGATGTGCAAAAATCTTGATTAGGAGCTAACTCGACTGATAAAACTAGCGAGGTGCGTGGCTCAGCTATGTGGAAACCAAACCTCAAGTCACCCAGGATAAGGAAAAAAAAAAACTCTGTTTGGATCAAATTCATAGCTCATCTCGTGAAAAATTCAACTCTCTTGAATGCTCGGGAGGAGCTCATCCTCAACTAACCCTTTAGCTTTCTCGGGAGATCTCATTAGGAGCTCGATGTAGACCTTGATCACAATCCACTCTAGCATTCTACTAAAATAGTAGAGACTAATGTATCCTCTAATTTTAGTGGATAAAACACTAATGGGGAATATATATATATATATATTAAATTTCTTAATCTAATCTTTTTCAGAACCAAAATTGCTCTAGGAAGAAATTTTTTTCCTAGTGCAGGGGCACAAAGTGTAAAAATAATTATCTTTCTAAACACCGGAATTGAACAAGAGGTTATAGGGATTCAGGGATGGGGTTGGGAATTTAAAAGAGGCTACAAAGGATATCCAAATGTTGCAGATTCTTCTCCAAGCTTGTCTATCTCTTCTCGCAATCTCTCTCGCACACCTTATTTGTTCACATGATCTCCTGCTCTGATACCAAATCTAGAAGAGGAAAAAAAGCCTCATAATTGTATTGATATGCAATCAAATATAATTCAATAGAGATGGTTACAATATTTATAGATATTGTACATCCAAGTATAGACAAATAGGATGTTGCACAGTGCAACAAACTATGTATCCATGTATATAAAATTACAAATATGTGGTTTTAACAATACATAGCCATACAACAATAAAATAAACCAAATAATGACAAAAATGATACAGAATACTATTCCCAAATACAAACAATATATGGTTTATAATCACACCATAACTATGTACCATGGTAAAAATATAATTACCTATGCTAAATTAACCTAGGTAAACTATGTTTACCCTAAAAACCTATCATCTAAATTTTTCCATACTTCATCAGTGTTTTAGAATCCTCAATATGGAAGATAAATTAAGGAGAAACAGACATATAAATAAGACCTAAGGCTTCATCACATTAGTTAACCACTTAGATTTTTTAGGCTCATCATTAGGTTCAGTCTCAGCTCCCATGGTGATGCAAAATAACCATTTACCCCTTAGTTTCATTACCATTTTTGATCTCCATTTAAATAAATTAAATGATGTGAGAAAAAGAAATAAAAGAGAATCCATATTGAAGAGAGAGAATTAAGGAATCAAGAAGAAAAAGAAACACCAAACACACCCAAAAATAATAATTTCACCCCTTTATTTTTAGAACTTTATAGTTTAGCGTTTTGATTACAATCAGATGTGAATTTGCATCATGAAACATTCGGTCACTCACCTTACAATTAGTGTAACAATGTACAAGTGTGGAAACTAAAATAATGTTCTAAGGATCACAACAATTCAACACCTCGATAAATCACAAAATGATGCTAAAAAGAAAAGGACAGAGAAAACAGGTCTTACATGAGAAAACAGTGTCTCACATCACACCAAAACCCCCTTATCGCAAGTATGTGGTAGACACACTCACCAGCCCGCAAGTAATAACAAGAGTGATACAATGCAAAAATGACTCAAGACAACCTAAAGGGCCTCCAAAAAGAAAGAAGAGTGTCCTAGAAGGTCCAAAAAGGCTCCAGATGGCGCTACACACTCCATAAATGATCTCCCAAATGGATGTCTCATAACCCTATATTTTACGTAATTTAATTTAAAAAATTAAAAGGATTTATTAACAATACAAAATATAATATAATTATATTAACCTCCTTTTAAATTAATGACCTCCTAATATAATTAATTATTAACCTTGAAATAAAAACTCCCTTTAATTAAATCAAGTCCACTTAATAATTAATTAAGACTAGAAAATCACGTTAATTTTCTACTACGCCTATGTTTTAAAAAAGACAAAATTAAAAATATAAGGTGAGATTTTAAAATGAAAGAAGGTAGGGTAAGGGTGGTCAACTTAGGAGTCCATGTGGGAGAGCTTAGGATGAGTTTTGGCTCGATGCGGTGAGCCGGAAGGATTGGATAAGAAATTCAGCTAGGAACCACACAAGGCTTAAGGGAGGTAGGATAACGCCGAGGGGAAAGGTTTGATAGTGATAAATCTTACAAAATGTAGGGTAGGGAGTAGCAAGGAAGGAAAAAGAACTTGGGGGTGGATTCAAATGTTTAGGATGTTAATGCCTATGTAGGGTGATCTTGGAATAATAATAAGGTCAAGTAGGGGCCAAATAGAGCCAAGGAGTCTTAGATGACTGATTAGGTGAGGTAGAAACCATGGATAACACATATGGATAAGAAAAAGATGGATAGGGTAAATCATACGACAATATTTAGGTCAAATTCCAAGGTTAGTAGGCAATGCGGTCAAGCCACAAAGTGCCAAAAAGAGGTGAGAAGGGTAAGAGGACTAATGAGGTATGATCTCACCACAAAGTAAAAAGCCTCAAAAATAACTTGCAAAAACTTGACACACCAAGTTACAACACAACTCATAGTCAAAGAGACAATTTTTTAGGAAAGAACGAGACTAGATATAAAACAACTTGACTCACAATAAGGAACTAACTTTCCAAGTGATACATCTAACTTGAGTCACAAGGAATAGCTCGATAGGAAAAAAAACTCATCGTCGGGAGCTCATCGAGCTCTCAGGAGGTCGACCAAGCTAGGAGATATGAGTAGGGAAGATAGGTAAAAACAATACATGGCAACAAGAGAAGAGAAGAATTAGGGGAGAAAATTTCAAGAAATTTTTAAAATTTAAAATGAAAAAGTCAAAATAATAGCACCATAAAGTGCACCTAATTTTTTTCACCAAATAAAGCTACAACTAGTTATATTTGGTGGAGAAACACTTGAAAATTGCACATGAACAAACCAAAAATAACACAAACCGATAGTAAGAAATTGTTAAAGTATATCTTCAAGATTCAAAAATTCATCAAAAAATTACACGAGAAACACTAAAAATGAAAACAGAATTAATTAGAAACCATATTAAATGAGTGCACGTTTATCAAACAAACACTTTGATGTCAAGTGATATTGTTCTTTTAGGATCAAGATAGAACCTCATGCACATTGAAGAGGTTATAGTCTAGTAGTGACATCAATGCTCTAAGTAATCACCAAGTGTAATTGAACAATAAGGAAAATCATATATAAAGAATAGCTCTACTCATTCTCTTAGATCATAATAAGGGTACATATAGGAGTTTTTGTAACTCCTATACCTAGAAAATAATTCCCTCTAAGACGGAAAGAGGATTTATGATTCTAAAATGGAATATAAATCCTATGATGCCATTGATGCATATGACAATGACAGATTTTGGTGCGGGGTCAATAGAAAATTTGTTTTACTAGAACTTTATCTATCTTAGCTTGATGGTTTAATGTTCACAATGTTTATTTCATGATAATCAAGAGCTTAAAATTTATCTAGAGGACTCACTCCAACCCCTTCTTGAGGATCACTCCTAAGATCACTTGCACTTTGGCTATGTTTCTCTACCTTGAGGTCTAATGAGACCTAGTACATACTAATACTTAAAGACAACAATTAGAGGATATTTCACTTGATACGACAACACATCAAAGGTGATCACTTTGTGATCATTGATTTAATGTCAATAGATGTGTAAGACTACTATTTTCACATGCAAGTTAACTTCAAGCTACAAATCCACTTAAGAGCTTTCTTGGAAAACATACCTCTTGATGTCTCTTAGTACTTCTTACCTCAAATGGATTCCTTCCTCAAATGGAGTTATAAGGTTTCTTCTACCTATTGAAACATGTTCAAGACATCACATTACAACTTTAGGATACTTAGTAACATTCTAACAAGAGTCTTCTTGTATGCATTCCTCCAACTCTGCCCTCAAGCTTCTTAACTCTTTATTCTCCCTATTCAAGGTCTCAAATGAAAATGGATGGCTCCCATGGCATGGTTACATGTGTTTTAAAAATGTCTTACCATGATCAAGATGTATCATATCTTTCATAGGTGGTTATAATGTTACTTTTGTTACATTCACCCTTTTTACTAACTTTAGATTGCCCTAACAAGTATTCTCTAGTGTACAATAACTTTATAATCAAATGAAGACTAATTAAGGCTCCTAGAAGCACTTAAACCCGTAAATCATACCTAGCTATGTGTTACTCAATCTTGCATACATTATATTTAAACATATTATACCCAAATCACCTTTTTAGACCTTTTCATAGTGCTCTAATGGAGTTCTAGACCCTACACAGTCAACCTTGAATTGTAATGATGGTAATTTAATTGTTACACACAAAAAGACCAATAAATAACCCTAATTACACTTGGCTCTACCTTCCTTAGTAGTATATCATCATGATTGATCAATTATAAATGAAAAATCTGTCTATTTCTATGTCTAATCGTACATTATATCATGGAAATTGAGATGGAATTTACTTTCAAAGAGAAATCTATCTACATTAGTCTAATTACCATGAGATTTGGAGAGTAGCTAGGTATTATTAAAATAGAAATTATTTGTAAATTTTAGGCAATTCCATCCATCTAGTTCAAAGATAATGCATTCCCTAGTATGGGCCCAAGAACACACAATTTGATATAACAATTAAACTAAGCATTTTTAAAACTTACAAAAATTATGCCTATTGATGCATCCTAGAATTTACTAGATAACACCCTAGACATGTCTCTGGCACATCACTCAAGCTTAGACTAAGCACTCACCTGAAGCACACAAAGGTACTAGGTCCCTCTTTAGGGTTGTTGTAGCAAGATGTTAGTGTGATGAAGGAAGAAACATATAGATCCATAACTAATCCATCATTCTACAATGCATGCTACATTCATATCTATGAAAGAACAAGCTTTAAATAGTAATCATGATTGAATCAAGAACATGCACTACTCAATTATACACAGAATGACACTTAGATTCAGCCAATATCTTTCATCTATTAATAAACATAGAAGCTCCTTACAATAATGGCAATCTATACCAATGCACGCATGGATATAATACAATAATCCAATCATGTGCACATACCTCTATACCTTCATACATCCATCTCTCTGTGTGTATATATTTTACTATGTACTTCACATCATATATATAGGGTGGGGACTTTCCCTTCACCACTTATCTATTCCAAAAATAGGCCACATGTTATTAATAGCCACGTGCCATTTACAGGCATAGCCACACATGCAAGTGTGTTATCTAGAGACCTCTTATAGTTAACTGACGTGAAAATACTATTCTTAGCTCATCTCCATGAAAAATCAGTTCGATCCAATCCTCTAAAGATAGACAATGTGTGGCACACACGTCTCTGCATCATTGGTGTGTTCCACATGCCATCTCCTAAAAATAGGTCTTCATACTATAAATCGGCGAAGTCTTGAATGCTAAACTTGCCCTCTATGCATAGGTTCTTCCTGTCCCTTTGTGTCCCCGATCCTAGCCTTCTCTCCCATACGCAGACTTCTTGTGTGATCCCTAACAAGTATTCTCTGATCAACATTACCCCACACTAATCTCATTGTCGTCCCAACAATGAGTATCTCCAATAATTGAAGTAAAGAATAGAATAATGGAAAGAATAAGAATGACCGAATGTATATAAATAAAGAAGTGGTATGAGGCTATGAGGTAGCCTCCTCTATATCAGTTTCAAGTATCAAATCTGGATACTCCTCCTTTATTTCAGCCTCCAAGACCTGTCATTCAGTGATTGTTTGTTTTGCTTTCTCTAGAATTTCTACAACAATGGATTCCAACTCATCCCTCAAAATCTCTCCTTTTTCATTCTATAGAACCAACACAACGCTGGACATCGAGGTTATTCTTCCTTACAGAAGATCCATGTTCTACGTAATTTACTTCCCAAGCTCTTCTAGCCGAGTCTTTTGGGGCTCTTGTGCTACTTCCGGGGCCTCATGCTGCTTTCGCTTAACTATTGACAATATTTCTACACGGCCCAATATCTCATATTTCATTGCTTTTTGGACCTCATTGTTTTTTTCCGATTCTTTACACCAATACGCACCTTCGAAGCGTGCAGATGTTCAAATCCTAGTTTTCCTTCTTCAATACTTCTTGTAGCACTTACAAGAGCTCTTCATAGTATGTAATATTTCACATCACTGAGGATTTCTATCATTTTGCCTCTTGCTCTAACTTCCTTGTGATGTCATTTCACAGAGGTTCATCTTCAAGAACCAGTCTACCAACTTTCCTACATAATGTATCCCTAAGGGAAATGTCTGTGGTACCTTGGTCTCTAATTGTGGCCTTTCTTTGATGACATTATCCCCAATCTCCTCTGTGATGCTAATAAATACTTCATTCTTCTTCTGCATGAATTCCATCTCTTGTGTTATGTGCGCTATCTCCGCATATTTTGTCTTTAGCTCCTCACACAATGCTCTAATCATTGTAGCTTTATCCATGTTTCTTCTAGAAACTTCAATAGAAACCTTAACCAAGGTGTTCTTGACCTGCTCATCGACATGATAGTAGGATTTACCGTCATATGTCTAGCTTGGGGTGCCTTCTTCATCCGTCTCAAAACACATGACTCTTCACATACATCAAATTCAGGCTCATCCATGTGGGTTTTCATTGACCATGATAGTTTCTTTCAAGTGTGCACAATCACCATATCCTCATCCATTAGCTCCTAGTCGAATAAATCCTTCTGTACTATCGTGCTCTAGAAGTGGGTGCAAAAATTTTACATGCATCCTCTACATACCCCATGGCTAGTGGAATGTGCTCTCCACTCATCCTCTTCGATCTAGGACCCTTGGGAATTATAGCTTCAAGGTTAGGATCCTGTCCTGTTACATCTTGAGCAGTTGCATGCATGGATCCAAAGGTTTCCTTTTCTTTTTCTTCTCCATCCTTCATCTCTTCATATTTTTTCTCTTCCTCATTTTGTGGCTCGTCTTCTTACTCGAGTGGGGTAGGAGATGCATGCTCACTCTCTTTTGATTCCTCCACTTCTTTATCCAACTTCAACTTTCTTCTCTTCTTTGGTTTAACGGTCTCCTTGTGTGGAGAGAGATGAGGTGATTTCTTAATGTTTTTGGGGTTACACTTTGATTCCTTATGCATCTAAACACTTTCTTAAACCTATGCTTCCCCTAATCAACCTCTATATCTTCCTCTTTATCCTATCCTTGAGGTGGAGTGTCCGTGCACCGTGACTCTTCTCTATCATATGGTTACTTTCTTCTGCACTCCAATCCTCCACTATCTTCACACTCCTTTTCACCCTATACTTTAAAAAATTATGTGGGAATTTTTGCTGGTATGTTTTCTATTGTGTTCTTACCCTTCAGTGGCCCTAGGAGCATGAATTCATTCTCTACATATTTATTGTTCTCCATCTTAGGCTTCAGCTGAAGATACACCAATGTTTCCCCTACATATGCTACAACTAGACTTATTGGCTTAGTATTCAACACCTCCAAAATGATCCTCTTGGTGTATGCACTTCTTCCAGGATACACATACTTTTTCCTCAATGTATGGTAGTCAGAGTTTACCTTATCTACATTAAATACTCGTCAGTGTGTGTCTGTAAATATGTGAATAGATGCTTGGAAATACCTTACAATGAATGCGTAAGGTAATTTACACCAAGGGCTCTAGACTCCATCTCTCATTGGGAAGCGCACAATGTAAAAATGTTGATATACAACAAACTAATTTTTTTTTTTCCTACTACGGATGGTAGGTCCTTTGGGATGCATCACTCTTCTCCAAATGATGCATGGATCATGTCATACCATTTCTCTGCCCTTTACTTGATGTCATCTGTCATGGCCCCTTTACATAGGTACTTGCTAAACCTTTCAGCTAGTGACTTATTCTCCATGGGGTATTCCCATACCTTTTCCTTCGGCCCATCTGGTACTCTAATTTCCATGAATACTAGTGATAGTAGAACAGCCCCAAAGCTGATCTTCCTCCTATGCACACTTACTCAACTATTTGTTTTACAATTTAGCTTTGTAATATTATAGATTGCTCCTTCGAAATCTTACACGTCATGTGTAACCACATAGTATTTACTTGTGACCACTACTCCTGATCATTCAACTTTGTAACAAGGTGTCTTTGCTACTTGCACAATTAGACAGCTTCTTCAATTTTTCTATATCCATATTGTGCGGACCCTTGTGTACCCCAACTCTTGTCCTGCGGTCTTTAAGATCATGGTTTTATCTATGAGATCATTCTTTATGTCCTCTCATGTGGCCTTCAAACCTATAACTGATGAGATAAGTGCATATGAGATTCTAACTCTGCATCCTGCAAAGTAGAATAAGTCCTTGTGCACTCTTCTCATGAGCCACTGATACAAGGGCTCATACTTCCTGAAATATGGAAGCTCATATAATTGGTAGACCCCAATTCTCTTCAGAAGCTTCTCACCTACATCATCATAAACCGGCATGTCATCTACCATATGTTTGTTTATCCTAGCAGTGAGCAAGGAATCAAGCTCCTTCTTGTTCTCTCGCAGTCTTGTGATTGTATTCACTCACTTTGCTCTTTCTGATAGGTGAATCCCATTCCTAGCTGATGATGAATCCTTCTAGATATTACATCTCTAAAAAATCACTTTCGGGTGCCATATCTTCTTCCTCGATGACCACCTTATTCTTTCCTTTTGGTCTTGCTGTAGCTACCTTCTTAGGTGCCATTTTTACCTTGCAAACATCTCCTCTTTAACTTTGCAACTTGCGAATCAAACCCTAGCTCAATTCAATCATGCCCTAGGTGAAAAATTTGTGCCCTAACTCCTTTCTATCTCCTTGCTTCACCACTAGGGACACAAGCTTCTTTTTACACAGATTTTTATCACGCTTGGTTTCACACCCTTCACACCTTAACCCGATCACTCAAATCTTTGCACTTAGCTCTTTCCTTAAATTACCTTAGTCACAATGGTAAAAATGAATCCACATACCATCCTTATATAGATTTTTAAAATTTTGATGTATTTATTGCTCCTTCACCTACCAAATATCCTCTCATTCATTGACCAAATTTTTTCATTCCATGCGATACATTTTTGCACCATGTGTTATGTTTGTGGAGCCTGTTTTCATGTTAGAGTTTGGTACACCTTCCATGTGTTACACTTAGATATTTTACGGTGGTTCCACTCACCGGTGAGCGGGTCAAGGGGGTTTGAGGGGTGAAGCCCCCAAAACAAATTTTCATGGGTGGTTTATTAACCCATGGGTAATGGGTAACCGTTATGGGCTGTTGGCTTTTCGGTTTCCATTGTTTTGTAAAACTACCTCTTTAGCTACCTATTGATGTACTTATAAATAGATGGACATACAATAGGATATATATGAGTGTTTTTGTGAAGGTGAATAGTGTGTGTGAATTCAAGTGTGAATTCGAGAGGGTTTGTTGAGCGCAGCTCCAAACAAGATCTGGTTATTGTAATTGTGAAGACTGTTGGCTTGTAATAAAATCTAAGTGTTCTTAGTGGATGTAACCCACCATTGGGTGAACCACGTTAAATATTGTCTTCGCGTTTTGCATATTTCATTTCTGTAATTTCTATTCATACTTCTTATTATTGTGATTTTGAGGAATTATTCCGCATTAGATTTTATTAATTCCTAACACCCTAGCTATAACCTTCTAACATTCCTTCCTACCCTCTAGTCACAGACTTCTCTTCAGCATGTGCCCTTGTGCCCAAGTAACTCATCACTGTACCTTCTCCCGGTAGTTATCATAGCCTCTTCTCACCTCACCTTATATAGTCCTTTCATTCATCTCCATCCTTGGTCACTTTTGAGAAGCAATCTTCTTTTGACTTAAAGCACACCCATAGCAGACTTATTCCTTTCACCTTCAATTCCACAATATTTTACTTGGATAACTATAACCACCCCACATTAAAAGTATGTGCAGTCCTCTACACATCAAAATTATTCATATAGTAATTAGCTTCATGTGTGTAAGTGCGCATATTACACAAAAACAACAACTAAATTAACAAAACATAACAATAATGAAGGAAATACATTAAGTAAATATAGAATGGAAACCTAATATAAATGGAAATAATACCTTATTACAAACACTAAGAAGACTTATTTATATTAGGGCTTTAGCCTACTCCCATTAAAGTAACTAGGTAGCCACGTTCCATCAAGTGCTTCTAACTAGAAACCACATGATTCAAGTATGTAAGTGACGACATATGGCCCCAACTAGTGTACTTTGAGCTTGCCGGATGGTGCAAGAACTTTGAGTCATGTTAGGTTTCATATTTGCACTTGGAATGAAACCAAATTCAGGGGATAAGCAAGTCCCTCCTCTTTAATGGGAGAGGTTCCCTTATTGAAAGCAGGGGAAAAACCTATGTACAAATGTAAAGTCTTTCATTTAATGGTGGTTTCCCAATATCCTAAAATGTGTTTTAAGCTTGGAAAGTTATTAATACATGAGGATATAATACTTTTAAGAGAGGAGGGAGGCAGAAGAAGACAATACTTTCAGGGAAAAGAGATGGCAGAGAAAACCCTTATATGTATTGTGTAAATAAGATGCAGAATAGAACCATCCACGTTTATAATAGACACAATTCACAGACTCAAAGTTTTAGAGATTGTACAAACTAGAACACAAAGTTTCCAAGAATGCAAGGATTAGATGATTCACATATCAGAACCAGAAGGAAAGAGAAAGCAGAAGAAAAAGGAAAAACCTTTGTATTGATTTCTTCCAATTCAAAATTATAGTTTCAGAATAATCAAAATTCCAACCCTTTATAATGGCTTTGAAAGCTCATGATATAGCTCATAAGAGATAGTTACAACTTTCTTGAGAAATGTTGATCGAGATAAAACAATTAGCGAGAACTCACACACAGTCCGCATGGAAAAATAGGATGGGATCGAAGGAAGGCGTCACGTGTGGAGGTGTAGAGTCAAACTTTCGAGACTTAGCCAATTTTGTAGATCAAGTCTATTTTCGAGGTCGTGTAGAGCACACAAAGTGATGCTTTGAGACTTGTGTGCCATGATTTGTCTATATTTTGAGGATCATAATGAAGCACTCTTGCATGGAAGTAATCCAAGAATGGATTCATCACTCTAGTTAACTATAAGTGATCTATAGATAACATACTTTCATGTATGGCTATAATTGTAAAGGGTGCATGACTATTATTAACGTGTGACATATTTTTCGCATATCTAGTGGTGAAGGGAAAGTTCCCACCCTATATATATTATATGAATCACGTAGTGATATATCATGTTAAAGAGTTAGAGATTCATGAGTGCGTGAGGACTGGATAATTGTAACAGATCCATGTGAGCATGACTATTATTGTATCAAGCCTCTGTATTGTTATCATGTTTAATATATGAAGAATATTGGCCAAACCCAAGTGTCTTATATGTGTTATCATTGCATACTATTGATTTCTTGATGATTTATACTTAAATGCATGCCTTTATAGATCTGGTTTGGTATAACTGTGTAATGATGGATTAGTTTCTAACTATATGTCCTTATCACTTCACCATGCTACCATCCTGCTACAACAACCCTAAAGAGGAACTTGGTACCTTGGCATGCTTCGGGTGAGTGCTCAGCCTATGTTGAGTGATGTGCCAACATGACTAGGTGTTATCTGAGAATTCTAGGCTACATCATTGGTTCCATTGTTGGGACCTCTTTTTCAGTTGTTTTTAGGATGGTTTGCGATGAAGACATATCGGCTAACTTTGGCGAGTGTTGAAGAGTGGATTCATGATTTGGAGGAAGAATACACACGAAGGTTTAGCAATGGATCTAGATTTAACACACACACTTGGCTAGAGTAGAATTTGTATGAAAGTTTCTTTGCTATGTTTCACATAGAATTATACGAGTGGTTGATTACATATGAGTCTAAGAGGAATTAGAGGTATCACACACTTATTTGGACATAGGAGGAATTTTAAACACTATATGATGCTGACTTGATCTGGACTCGCGCGGTAGATATCTGGTTTCACGGTGTTCTAAAAAACTATATTATGGAGTATTCAATTTTGACTTATTCGTGCCGGAGGTAGCTGAGTTCCAGTTCCTACGGTATCCTAGAGGGATGTATTTGTAAGGTATTCCACTGGCAATCAAGATATTGATGGTAACGTTGAACTTGGAAGATAAGCCCATGGCAAGTTAAAAATCTCCATGCGCGGGGGTAGGAACAGGATTGGTGAAAGATGGCAGACCTAGCGGCAACATGATAGAGGGAAGAGAGGTGGCTGAAGTATGATGAGGCACGTGAGAGGGAATTATGGAAGAAGCAAGAAGTTACAGAATAGATGGCGTTGTGGAGAGAGATGGCTCGTGAAGGATTTGAGGCTCATGAGGATGAAGAAGAGCTAGAGCATCAGGAACTCCCCCATCTAGGAAAGCATGACAGAGAACCCTCTTCACCTCACATGGAAGTGCACCAGTAGATATGACCTAGGCCGTAGGCATGCATCTAAGACAACCTGCTAACCTAGCCCTTGTGCTTGGTTTTCTAGTATCTAGTACAACAGGTAAACAAAGTTTTCATTTAGGAAGTGAAAGAGTAGAAACAAGTCAGATAGCAAGTACATCAATGATAGCACAGACAACTTTGTTATTCTTTGGGGGTATGTTTTTAGGCTCATCATCTAGATAAAATATGAATGTGCTGAATGTGGGATTCGCCTCTGGAATTGGGACTACTTCACAAACTATAGGGGTCTAGTATAGTACCACTGTCGGAACATAGGGGAGTGCATCTATGGGCCCTATTCCAACTTTAGGAGGAGGATCGAGAGGTATGGGTAGTTCTAGTTCTGGTGGTTCAGGTGGTTTTGGAGGTAGAGGAAACCAAGGAGGTTATGGGTTAGGTGGTCAAGGCTTACAACAACCCCAGAACATTTATATGGAGATGTCTCTTTGTCTCCTAGAGTACAGAGGTATCGAGGATGCTACTGAACATATTCATATGTGTGAAATATTGTGGCACATGAAAGGTATCATGGCTTCTGAGTGCAAGGCAAGTCAATTTGCTACTATGTTATAGGCACGCGCATAGCTAGTATAGGAAGTTTGATCCCAATCAAACTTGTATTGATTATGTAGCATTGAAAGATGCTTTCTTAAAAGAGTTCCATATCCCAGAGTTTGAGTAGAAGAGTATAAGCACACTTAAGGATATAAAGCAAGGCACTACTGAAAGTGTACGTGAGTATGATGCCCATTTTAAAACACTTCTATCCAAACTCTCCTATGATATACATGCAAGTCAGCATGCACAATGGTTTGTCAGAGGATTGATTACTCCATTTTGAAGAGCACTGTCACATAAGACTTATAACAACCAATGTGAAGCATCAGAAGTAGCTCTACACGCTGAGGTAGTTGGGAGTATTGACATTGGAGTTAGTCCATTCTTAGAGGCTCAGATAACAGCTATGGTGAAATAGTTAGAAATTATCAAAGCAAACTCACTCATGAGACACACTCAAAAATCTAGTGATCAGATTGTGAAGAGGAAGGCCACACCAAGGATAGTTTCCCTCACAGATCTATACATTCACTATTATTAGACTGTGAGATTTTCTGTTTGAATCATGATGATAGTCACTACCCCTTACTACAACACGTGATCAAGAAGAATATATCCTCTTTTTGTAAAATTTGTAGGTCCACAACCCATGATACTAAAGATTGTAGATTGATTGGCTAGATCCATGATGTCATTGATATTAGGCTGTAATAGACAAGTGTGGATGATAGTTCTAAAGGAAAGAATGAGCATCAGGATAAGGATTATAATCAAGCGTGCTATGACAGGAATGATGGAAGATTTCAAGGAGGTCATGGAAGAGGACGAGGATATCGAGGTGGATATGGAGGACGAGGCTGAGGTGGGGGAAGAGGTTAATTCCCTCGAGGAACTTGCTATACATATGGCTCACCTGACCATTATAGGCATGAATGCCTGTAGAATATTTCCTGTTCATTTTGTGGAAAGGGGCATAGTTATGAAGAGTGTCTGGACTTACACGAGCATCTCAATAAGTAGCACAAGAAAGAAAAAAAAGGTGCAAGGATGGTTAGAATCTAGTGTATGGTAGAGAATCAGTGGATGCCCAAGTTAACACCCGAACCCGAGGTAGTAATGTGAGTTAAGATAACCACATGAGATGAGGTAGCACATGCAAAAGAGGTATTGCAATGTGAAGTCGACAATCACTAGGGAGGAGGTTTTACATGCAAGGTATCCAAATCTAACTCATTAGAAAGAAGTTTATTAGGAAACTATGGAGGTCCTTAGAAACCTTCAAAGTGAAATACAGTGTTTGAAAGAGCAGTCTCGGAAGTTGGAGCATAAGGATACGAAAAGGCCCCGTCGATATTGATGACATCAGAGAGGTATGTAAAATGTTGCGCCAGGAGAATATTAATCCTTTATTGGAAAATTGGTTATACAGAATACTCCATGTGCAGGAACCGAGACTGGAAGACAAATAATCCATGTGAATCTCCCCCGATAGCATTGAATATGACAAGGAGATCACTTTGAATGCTATTATGGATGGTTGGTTGTTAACCAATATTTTGATTAACACACAAAGCGGAAGTGAATGTACTTACATTGGATGCATGGGTACAAATGGGGAGACCTCCATTACAGCCATCATCTAATGTATTGTTCATGGCAAATAGAACAAAAGCTACTCCCATAGGAGTTTTGAAGGATGCATCTATCACTATACAAGGGGCCAAGTTCACAGGAGACTTCGAAGTGTTAGCACTTGCGGAAGTAGATAGCTTCCCAACTTTGCTTGGGCACCCTTGGTGTTATGCAAACAATGCTGATTTGAGGTTTAATAAGGAGTATACCACTTTGATAACAAGGAGGAAAGGGTCATAATACCATTGATAGATGGGAAATTCATACCATATGTGGAACCTTTGAGTGAAAAGGACTTGAACAGATTTATATATGTGATATTCGGGACCCAAAGGTCAATGAGCCATCTAAGGAAGGAATCCTTCATTGGGAAGATTCTCAGTCAATCAGCGATACTACTAGTATTGCTTGTGATAATTGGGCTCATGGTACTTATGAACTAGTGGGGTGTGAAGTTAAGCACGTGGTTTCTTGCAAAAAGGGTTTTCACTGTCTGATGTATAGGTCACTCAGTACCCTGATATACTAGATCCGAAGATCTGGCTAGATTCTTGCAGGCCATGGAGGAAAAATGGGATGACTAGATTAAAAGATGAGATATGTTGTCATATACTTTACACGGGACAATAATGCGTTAGTGGGTGGTTCACAGGGATAATCTCTTGGAATGGAGAGAGATTGGGACCACCTTATCAACTAGGTTTTCAAGAAGTAATGCACCTACAAAGATTTTCCCATATCATGGTGATCAACCTGTTCAACATCATATCTAGTAGTGTGAAAGACTTTGAACAGCAGGACATGAAACATTACCGCCCTCACTTTGGGTGCATCGGTTTTATTCTACTCTACAAGGTTACGCGTGTGCTTGGTATGTATATGCTGAATTACATCGCGACACTGGCAATTGGCATAATTTGACTATAGGGATGATCCAAACTTTTGACTTCTTCTCATCTACACCACCAGTGAACAAGGATTTAAGCTTTATCAAGTGCTTAACCATGGGAGACAGTGGGAAAGCAAAAGAACTTATTCAAGAATTATTTGGTGAGACAGAGACATGGGCGCATTTTGAGGAAGAAGTAGATGATACCATACTACTTGAGTGCACTTCTCTGGAAAAAGACAAGGGGAAGTTGGTTTACATAATTGATGATGAGGAAGTTGAGCACTTAGAAGTTGATTATTCACATGGAGCACGTGAGGTGTTAGATAAAGTGCGGATGTACATACGTGCACATATCATGAACCTATGAAGACAAGCAAGGTAAATAACGGCACAAAATTTGAACCTAAGGAAGTGATAATTGGGGATTACCGGTCGTGAGTCAAAAGTGGCAAGGATCATAGAGTTACTTGAGACTATGAGGACTTATTCCAAAGAGGATACCATAAACTTAAAGGCATGCTTAAATAACTTGGAGAAATGAAGATAAAGATTAATGAAGTTATGTGCCCTATTAGGAAGAGACCTTATCGAATGAATCCCAATTTTCGTGAGAAAGTAAAGGAGGAAATTGAAAAGATGTTGAAATCTAGGATCATTCAACCATTGGATGAGTTAGAATGGGTTAGTCCTATGGTGATAAGTATCAAAAAGGATGGTAGGATTTGAATTTGTGTTGATTATAGAGAGTTGAATGTAGCATGTGTTATAGATCCTTTCCCTACGCCATTCACAGAGGAAATATTAGGAGTGGTTGGGCATGAGATATATTCATTTACAGATGGGTTCTCAGGGTATCATCAGGTTAGGATTGCCTTGGAAGATCAAGAAAAGACCACCTTCACTACTGAATGGGGAAGCTTTTCCTATACTGTGATGCCCTTTGGATTGAAGAATGCACCTGTTGTATTCTCAAGGATAGTGGTGCAAGCATTCAAGGATTTTATTCACAAATTCTTGCAGGTATATCTTGATGATTGGAATGTTCATGGGCTAATTAAGGATCATTGTGAAAATCCACACTTAATGTTTGAGAGATGTAGACAGTTGAGTATCTCGTTGAATATCAAGAAGTGCATCTTTACTACTCCCTTTGGCATACTTTTAGGACACATAATCTACAAGGAAGGGTTGTTGGTCGATCCAGCTAAAGTTGCAGTCATTTTAGGCTTGAAAGTGCCCGCTAGTCAGAGTGAGGTGCGCAGATTTTTGGGTCATACAGGGTATTACAAGAAGTTTATAAAAGGGTATGCCAAATTTGCCGCACCCTTGGAAGAATTACTCAAGGGGAAAGGTACATTCTATTGGGGGGAGTCGCAACAACACACGTTTGAGATATTGAAGAAGAAACTTACTACCGTGCCTATCTTGCACTTTCCTTCATGGGATAAACCTTTTCATGTTCATGTGGATGCCTCTAGCATGGCCATTGGTGTTGTCTTAGCTCAACTTGGAGAAGGTATAGTTGATCATCCCATTTGTTTTTCTAGTAGGAAGTTGACCCCTGCATAATAGAATTATACTAATACATAGCGAGGATTTGTCCATGATATATGCCTTGCACAAATTCTGACAAGTATCTATTGGCCACACCTTTTTTGTTTTATACAGATCATATGACATTGAAGTATTTGGTGAACAAGCCCATCTTACAGGGCGCATATGTAGATGGATACTCTTATTTCAAGAGTTTGACTTTACAGTTGTGGTAAAACCAGGGAAAAGTAATTATAGACTAGATCACTTGTCTAGAGTTCAATTAGGTGAAGAAGCATAAACAATAGAAGAGACCATGCCTGATGCACAGTTGTATAGGTTACAATGCACGCTAATGCAATTAGAGGACACTTTTTTCTTCCTAAGGATGGGGATGGCACTGAAGACATGAGGTCCCTGGAGAAAAATAAACTTGTTATACGCACGACACCATTCATTTTAATCAGTGGTGACTTATACAAGTTAGACAGAGATGATTTGTTACGTTGTTGTGTATTAGAGCATGAACGAAAGGATATAATGGAGGAATCCCATGGTGGTATTGTAGGTGGCCACTATGCAGGTGATGCTATAGCGTGAAAGATCCTACTTGCTGGTTTGTGGTGGGAAACATTGTATAAGGATTGTAAGGAGTATTGTAAGGCATGTGACCATTATCAACATCTAGGTCGACCAGGACAGAGGGATGAGATGCCTTTACAACCAATTATAAGTGTATAACCCTTTGAGAAATGGGTGATAGAATTTTTAGGGCCTATTTCACTAGCTGCACGTAGGACTAGATCATGCTATATCATTACTTATACAAATTATCTTACGAGATGCGTAAAAAAGTAGCACCTACGAAGGACTGTATAGTGGCTACAGCAACAAGGTTCTTATGGGAAAATGTTCTTACCATTATGGCTGTCCTGTAAGTTTAACTAGTGATAGGGGCACTCATTTTTTAAATGAGACAATCGGAATTCTGTTAGATGAGTTTAAGGTTTCCCACCACAAGACTACACCCTATCACCCTCAGGAAAATGGAACTACTGAGGCTTTCAACAATACTTTGAGCCACACATTGATCAAGATTTTTGATGTGGGATGAAAAATTGGGATTACAAAGCATCTATTGTTCTTTGGTCCTACCAAAAACATATAAGAGATTAAATAAAGCCACACCTTTTCAGTTGGTGTTTGGCATAGAAGCTATTCTTCCTATAGAATTTATGTTACCTTCTTTGCACATTGTGTGCATTGGAGGTCTAGCTGATGAGAAAGATTTGGAAAAACGGATTAAGAACATGGTTCAACTAGATGAGCACCAGGCCATAGCACGATGGAGTCAGAAATAGGAGAAATCCTGCTAGAAAGCATGACATGAGAGGCATATCAGGGATAAGAAACTTACAATCGACAAATGGTACTTCTATATGACTCTAATTTTTGCATCATCCAGTGGAAGCTCAAGTTGCATTGGTTGGGGCCATATGTTATAAATCACATAATTGAGTCAGGTGCTTGCTAATTAGAAGCAATTGATGGAATACGGCTGCCCATTACTTTAACAAGAGTAGGTTGAAGCCCTACTATAAATAAGTCTTCTTGGTGTTTGTAATAAGGTAGTGTTGCTAGATAGATTAGGTATCCCTTTCTGCATTTCCTTAATGTGTTTCTTTCATCATCGCTATGCTTTGTCAATTTAGTTATTGTTTTTGTGTAATACGTGTGATTGCGCGCATGAAGCTAACTACAATATGAAGCATTTTGATGCATAGAGGACTATGCATACTTTTAGTATGGCGTAGATTGTTGGTGACTCCTAGGTATAATGTTGTGAAGATTGGAAGGTATAATGTTGTGGATGTTAAGGAAGTAAGCTGCTAAAGGTGATTTATAAAGGATTTCTTTTCAAAAGTAACCAAGGATGGAGATGAATGAAGGAAAAGTATAACGTGAGGTAAGTAGAAGCCATGATAACTACCAGGAGAAGGTGTAGTGACGAGGTAATCGGGTTTAGAGCACACGCCGAAGAGAAGTATGTGACCGGAAGGTAGGAAGGCACGCTAGAAGGCTATAGCTATGGCGTGAAGATGTACCGCATATAAATGACAAAATTGAGCAATAAATGAGAAATATTTGGTAGGTGAAGGAGAAATTAATGCATCAAAAATTGAAAATCTACATAAGGATGGGATGCAAATTCATTTCTAACCTTACAATTATGAGAATTCGATGAAGAGCTAAGTGTGAAGAGTTGAGTAATCGATTCAAGGTGCGAAGAGGGTGAAACCAGGCATGTAAGGTAGATCTGTGTATTGGAGAAGCATGTATCCTGTAGGAGAAGGGTTTGAATGAAGGAGATTGATAGAGTAGAGCTAGGGCACATGATTTCATGATTATAAGTTAGGGCATGATTGAATCGGGTTAGGGTTTGAAGTAAACCATTAAAGAGTTATAGAAGAAGGTGTAGAAACACAACACAAAGGGAAGAATGGCTCCAAAGAAGGAAGAAACAGCAACAAAAGGAAAGAAGAAGGTAGTAGTGGAAGAGGAGGAAGAGATGACTCTTGAGAGCAATTTTTTAGATATGTAGTACTGAAGAAGAAATTTTGGGCCAAGAATGGGATTCCCACATACGAAAGAGAAAAATAAGTGAGTACAACCACCAAACCAAGGAAAATTAGAAGAAGTTGGATGATTTACTTAACTCCCGAATGGATAGGTGAACTAGTGATGGGATGCTGATATATGATGATGCAGGGGAGAAGTTACTAAAAAGGATTGTTGTTTATCAATTATATGAGCTCCCATACTTCAGGAAATATGAACCATTATACAGGTGGCTGATGAGACGAGTCCATGAGGAATTCTTCTATTTTGTAGGATGTAAGGGTACAAACAATGGGGTATGTAGAGGACCAGGAGATGATTGTTTGTGCTTAGTTCCAGAGCACCATCATGTAAAAATATTTATTTGGATGGGTGCTTATGGATGAGAATAAGGAGAAATTAAGAAAATGAAAGAAACTTTCATGGTCGATGCATACACATATGGATGAACTGGATTTTGATGTCTTTGAAGAATCATGTGCGTTTAGATGGTTGAAGAAGGCACCAGAAGTCTAGCACATGAAAATTAAACCAACTGTTATGACAGATGCGCAGGTAAGCAATGCCTTGGTGAAAGTATCTACTGAGGTAGCTAGAAGAAACATTGACAAATATGCTATAGTTAAAGCAACGACAAAGGAGCTAAAAGAAAAGGATGTGGTAATAGCCGATTTAGTGCGAGAAGAGGAATTTGAGCAAAATGAAGTATGAGAGTTTTGTTAGTATGGCAGAGGAAATTGGAGATGATATACTAAAGGTATGCTTGCATTTGGAATCATAGGTACCAAAATAATTTCCTTCTGTGATGCACTACATAAGAACAATGATAAAATTAGTATTAGAGGATGAAAAGGTGTGTATACCAGAGTAGCCTAAGGACCTAGAAAAAGAGGCAGAAAAATCACAGGCTACAATAGTAAGGAATATTGCTACATATGAGGGCCTACTACAAGCACTCTAAGAGGAGCTGAAGAAATCCGATCATGCCTTAATGATATGCACAACTCCAGATGTGCTAATAAGGGTAAAAACTGGTAGAAGACAATGAGGTGCAAAAGGCCATGAAGGATGACACACTAGGCTACACTGAATGACTAACTATGGTAAAGCAGAAGCACGAGGCATTGGCTGTGGCATAGGCACCGCATAAAGAGAGGTTAGATGAACTTGGAAAACTCATTTCTCAGAAGATGGATGTGCTAGAAGGGATGCATACATCTATGTCAAGCATAATTCTTGTAATACAGAATGAGCAAGGAAAACTAACTCAGGATGAGCTGGAATCTATCATTGTGGATGTTCCAGAGAAAGTAGAAAAGGCATTAACAGAGTGGGAGAACTTAGAAGAAAACATAAAGGAGGAGTATCCAGAGATGATACTTCAAAAAGAAATGGAGGAGCTTGAAGCCTAAATAATTCTTTGATTCTTTAATTATTTTCTATTCTTTGTGTAAGATTCATTCAACATTCTGTATTTCAACTATTCTTTACTCAGTTGTGGACATCACCATTATCGGGGTGACAATGATATTAGTGTGGGGTATTTTTTATTATATAAAACACTTAGTAGAACTCACACACAGAGTCCACATGGAAAAATAGGATGGGATCGAAGAAACGAAAGAATAGGAAGGTGTTGTGTGTAGAGGTGCAGAGTTAGACTTTCGGGACTTAGCCAATTTTGTAAATCAAGTCTATTTTCAGAGGCTGGCATATGGAACACACAAAGTGATGCTAAGACTTGCACACCACACTTTGTCTATATTTCGAGGATCATATCAAAGCACTCTTGCATGGAAGTAATCTAAGAATAGATTCATCACTCTAGTTAATTGTAAGTGATCTATAGATAACATACTTGCATGTATGGCTATAATTATAAACAATGCATGGCTATTATTAGCGTGCGACCTATTTTTGGCATAGTTAGTGGTGAAGGGAAAGTTCCCCACCCTATATATATTAGATGAATCACCTAGTTGATATACCGTGTTGAAGGGTTATAGATTCATGAGTGCATGAGACTAGATAATTGTAACAGATCCATGCGCACATGACTATTATTGTATCAAGCCTCTATATTGTTGTCATGTTTAATATATGAAGAATATTGGCCAAACTAAAGTGTCTTATATGTGTTATCATTGCATGCTATTGATTTCTTGATGATTTATACTTAAATGCATGCCTTTATAGATCTGGTTCAATATAACTATGTAATGATGGATTAGTTTCTAACTATATGTCCTTATCACTTCACCATGCTACCATCCTACTACAACAACCCTAAAGAGGGACTTGGTACCTTGGTGCACTTTGGGTGAGCACTCAAAGCCTATGTTGAGTGATGTGCCCGTGACTAGGTGTTATCTGAGAATTCTAGGCTACATTAAGAAAGCAAGAAAAAGTTACACCTTATTCTAATCATCTAAGCCCCTTCGAATTCTTGATTTGCAAAGAAATGTTAATGATAGAAAAAATAGTTTTTTAAATATACTTGGCGTTACATTATTTTACCAGTTAAAACATGGGCCATTCAATTTGATTTTACAACTTTGAATTTGGGCCACCCATGTGGGAGGAATTAATTTGAGCGGGTGACAGATGCCTTCTATTTTTTTTTCCTTTGAAGCTACGCCAAGATGACATGTGGAGACCTCCACAGTTTCCTTCACACTTTTCTCGATTTGGTTCTATTTCGCTTGACCTATGTTGACCCCTAAACATGAGGGATGGTGCTCATTTGAGTTTCTATTTTGGAAGCTCACCTTAAAATTGTGTTGATTTGATTCGTGTCTCCTTCCACCGGTCTTGGAATTTTCAACGGCCAACTCCGTCCTCATTGACTTTAACAACGTGGCGAAATGGCACTACTTGAGATCGGCCCTTTGATTTCACTTCAAATGCAACCATTAAGGCATGTGGATACTTCCACCAACCCACCCATACTTAGTCAATTTTAACGATTGGTTGTGTCCTTTTTGAACATTGGACACATGGAGGACTAGAAAAATTTTGAGAACTACCCCCATATTTGACTATTGAAGCTACACCAATGAGGCATGTGACGCCATCCACCGAGCCTTCCATACTTAGCTGATTTTATCTTGTTCTATTTTCATTCTATACCGGGACATGTGGAAAGCTTGTGGTTATTTAAGGAATGTCCTTGTGCCCTACCCCACGGAGTTGCACCATTTGGACATGTCGAGGCTTTCACTAAACCTTGAAATATGGCCAAACCACATCCAATAAAAATATCCACGTATTACCTGTCGACTCTAGGGAAAAAATTAACGAGAAAAATATGCCTGTCATTCTGACTGTGGGAAGAAAATAAAAAAGAAGGAAAGGAACTTCACCATACGCCTGACTTTCAAATTATTCTCCATGAATAGGAAAACTGCAAACAATGCCAAGCTAGATGCGATTCGATACTCTAAGGCATAGACTCAATTTTTTTTTAAACTTGACTTCAAAAGATAGAAATTTTGGGGCCTACAACATGTCATAAAGACATACCATTTGTCCAATCTCAAACTTCTTATACCTTATATTTTTGTCATGCCATGCTTTCTACCTATATATTTTCTACTTCTAACTCCATCATGTCATGGCTCATCGCTCATCCAGTTGAATCCTCTTCTTGACATGTTCTTCTAAATCTTACTTATCAGCTAGATCTCCAAAGCATTTGCAATGCGCAAAGAAGGTAACATAAATTCTATTGGGAGACCAGATTCTATGCCAAACACCGGTTGAAATGGTGTGGCTTTGTTCAATTTGTTGTAAGTTGTTCTATATGCCCAAAGAATAGCTGAAACTTTGTCATCCCAATCCTTTCTTCCAACATTACAAATTTTTGTCAAAGTCGGCTCAAAATCTTGTTGAAAGCCTCGTAGTTCCATTTTCCGAGGATAGTAAGGTATAGTTTTATGGTGTGCAACCATAAACTCATATAATAGGATCCCGATTGTATCATTCAAAAAGTGTGTACCCCTATCACTTGCCAAGATTAAAGGACATCTATATCTTGTAATAACATTCTCCCATAGAAATCTAGTTGTTATAAACTCGTATACAGTCCTTCGTAGGTGTTGTTTCGCCCATTGTGTGAGATAATTTGTGCAAGTAATGATATAACATGACCGAGTCTTATGCATAGCTCGTGAAATAGGTTCTACAAATTCTATGGCCCATTTCTCAAATGGTTCAACACTAGTAATTGGTCTCAAAGGCATCTCATCTCTTTTCCCTGGTTTTCCTAGTGACAATGATCACACACCTTACAATATTATTTACAATCCCTATAAAATGTCTCCCAAAGCATAATCCAACAAGTAGGATCTTTCAGCAATCGCATCACCCTGGATAATGGCCTCTTGCAATACCACCATGGGCCTCTTCCATAATATCCTTGCACTCATACTCTAATACACAATGATGTAATACTTCATCTCTGCCTAACTTGTAGAGGTCATCATTGATTAAGATAAACATTGTCACGTGTATAACAAACTATTTATTTTCTAATGCCTTCATTCCTTCTAGTGTCACACCAATCCGTAGAAAGACAACAATGTCTTCTAAGTAACCTATATAACTATGCATCTATCATGTTTTCTTCAATTGTCTATGCCTCCTCTCTCGGAGTAAATTATAGACAAGTGGTCTCGGTCCAGAGTTAATTTTCCTTGGCTTCACCATAACTATGAAATAAAACTCTTAAAATAGGAGTACCCATCTGCATATGCACCCTTGTAAGATGAGCTTGTTTACAAAGTACTTCAATGTCATGTGATCTCGTATAAAAAAATGGTGCTACTAACAAGTCCTATTGAAACTTGTGCAATGCATAGATCATTGAAAAAGCTTCACACTCTGTAGTTATATAATTTCATTCATCAGAGTTAGTTTCATACTAGAAAAACAAATTTGATGATCAAAAATACCTTCTCCAAGTTTAGATAACACCGTGTCAATGGCCATGCCAGAGGCTTCCACATGCATGTGAAATGGTTTATCCCATGAGGGAAAGCATAGAATGGGTGTGGTAGTAAGTTTCTCCTTTAATATCTCAAATGCGTGCTGCTACAGTTCTCCCCAATAAAATGTACCTTTCCCCTTTAGTAACTCTTCTAAGGGTGCAGCAACTTTGGCATACCCTTTGATGAATTTTCTATAATATCATGTATGACCTAAAAATTTGTGCACCTCACTTTTACTAGTAGGCACTTCTAGGCCTAAAATGACTGCAACCTTAGCTAGATCAACCAACAAACCTTCCTTGCAGATTATATGTCCTAACAATATTCTAAATGGTGTAACAAATATGCACTTCTTGATGTTCAAAGAGATACTCAATTGTCTACACCATTCAAACATTAAGCGTAGATTATCACAATGATCTTTCAAAATCCCATATACTATCCAATCATCTAGGTAGACCTGTAAGTAGTTTTGAATAAAATCTTTGAATGTCTAAACAACTATGCGTGAGAATATAGTAGGTGCATTTTTTAATCCAAAAGGCATCATAGTATCGGAAAAACTGCCCCATTTAGTATTAAATGTTGTCTTTTCTTGATCCTCTTGAGCAATCCTAACTTGATGATACCTGAAAAACCCATCTCTAAAAGAGTAAATTTCATGCCCTACCACTCCTTCCAAAGATCTCCTCAATGAATGGCATAGGGAATGGGTCTATTACACAAGAAGCATTTAGCTCCATGTAGCCCACACATATTCTAATTTGTGCATCCTTCATGATATTGATCGCCATTGGACTAACCCATTCCAACTCATCAAGGGCTTGATAATTCTAGATTTCAACATTTTATCAATTTCGTCTTTTACCTTTTTGTGAAAATTGGGGTTCATTCTATAAGGTCTCTTTCTCATTTTCCGCACACCTTCCTTAAGTTTTATCTTCATTTCCCAAGTGATTCATGCATGCATTTATGTACATAATACCCTCAAGGAGTAAGTCCCGATAATCCCTGAGTAACTCAATGATCTTTGCTACCTCCAAGTCTGACTAGTAATCTCCAATGATGGCCTCCTTAGGCTCAGCCTCCAAACCTATATTCACCTTCTTTATCTTCATGGATTCGTGATAGGTGCACATGTCCTTGTATGCACTTTCCAAGACCTTGCATACCCCTTGTGAATGTTCAATATCCAGGTTCTCAACTTCCTCATCATCCATAATGTAAACCATCTTTCCTTTCTCTTTCTCAAGGCAAGCACATTCAAGTAGTATGGAGTTCATTTCTTCTTCCTTTTCAAAATGTGCTCCGAACTCTGTCTCACCAAATAATTCCTGAATATTCTCTTTGGCTTTTGCACTATATCTCATAGTTAAGCGCTTGACAAATTTTAATGGCTCTTCTACTTTGAAGGTTGGGAAGAAAAGTAGTCAAAGGTCCTGGACCATTCCTGCACCAAATTTTTCTAGTATCCAGTCTCTCGATGTAGTTTCGCAAATACATACCAGGTGCATGAGCATCCTTGTAGCGTAGAGTATAATCTATGCAACCAGAGTGAAGGCGGTAATGCTTCCATCCCTCTTGTCCAAAGTCTCTCACACTACTAAATGTGATCTTGAATAGGTTGATCACCATGATAAGTGCATATATACATAGGTGCATTGTTCCTTACACACCTAATAGGTAGGGCTATTCCAATATCTTCCTATTCTATAAATTATCTTTGTGGACTAACCATCGCTTGCGCTATCCCGCACAAGGTATATACTAACATATCTCTTCTCTTAATTTGATCTGTCCATTGTGCTTTCATGGCTTTCAAAAATATAGGAATATCTTCTACCCCAGTATGCCAAGGTACTACACTACCTATCCGTTGAACAGAGTGAAGTCCATTCTTTCCCGCAACCACACTTTTCACCTTACACCCGACTAGTTCATATGTACAAAGTGAGCCCAATTATCACAAGTAATACTCATAGTATCACTAATAGAATGAGAATCCTCCCACTGTAGGATGCCTTCTTTTGATGGCTCATTGACCTCTGGGTCTTGAATAGCGTGTACATAAATTCTGTTTAAGTCCTCACTTAGAGGCTCAACATATGGCATAGAATTCCCATCTATTAGAGATATAAAAACTCTTTCCTCCTTATTCTCAAAGCTGATATACCCCTTATTGAATCTTAAGTCAACGTTATTCGTATAACACCAAGGGCATCCAAGCAAGGGTGGAAAATTGTCTCGCTTCTACAAATTGTAATACTTCAAAATCCCAAGACAACTTGGCCCCTTTTATGGTTATAGATACATCCTTCAAAACTCCTATGGGAGTGGCCTTAGTCCAGTTTTCCATAAGCAACACACTAGATGATGGCTACAATGGGGGTCTCCCCATTTGTACCCATGCATCTAATGTAAGTACATTTACTTCCACACATGTATCAATCAGAATATTACTCAACATCCATCCATCCATAACAACATTCGAGTAATTTATTTATCATAGTTAATGCTATCAGGGGGAAGATTCACATGTAAAATCTGCCATCCAGTCTCAATACTTGTGCACGAAGTGTTCCCTTTTAACCAAATTCCTAATAGTGGAATGATGTTCTCCTGGCACAACATTTTGCACACTTCTCTTAGATCATCGATACCAATTTGCATTATCTCTAATGCTTTCTTTTACTCCTTTAAGTACTATATCTCACCCTAAAGATTCCTTAGCACTTCCATGGTATCCTAGTAAACTTCCTTCTGATGAGAAGGATTTGGGTACCTTGTATGCAAAACCTCCTCCTCCTGATCATAGGATTCGGTGAAATGCCTCTCTTACGCGTTTGCTTTAGCTTGTGTAGTAATATTCACTTTGTTAATGCCTTAGGTCCTGCTACCATCTTGAGCATCCATTGATCTTCTACCGTGCACTAGATTCTAACCATCCTAACACCTTTTTTTTCTTACTTATGATGTATAATCGATGCTCATATAAGTCCAGGAACTCCTCATAGATATGGTTCTATTTGTAGAAAGAACATGAAATATGCAGGGACATTCATGCCTATAGTGGTCAAGAGATCCACATGTATAACATGTTCCATGAGGGAACTCACCTCTTCCATGAATTCATTCAAAATTCCCCTCATTATTATCATAACACATTTGATTATGATCCCAATTATGGTTCTCATTCTCACCCTTAGAATTATCTGTTACACTTTTCCATCGTACTCCCAATGTCTATAACATTCTAGATCTGACCAATCGGTCGATAATCTTGATATCATGGGTCGTGGACTGAATTTTTTTGCAAAAGCAGGATACATTATTCCTTATCACACGCTGTAATAAAGGACAAAGTGACTAGCATCATGATTCAAATGATAGATCTCACAATCCAATAGTAATGAGCATACATATCTATGAGGGAAACTATCCTTGGTGTGACCTTCCACTTCACAATCTATACACCAAATTCCTGAGCGTGTTTCATGGGCTGAATTTGCTGATAGCTTCTCTAATTGCTTTGCCATAGCTGCAATATGTGCCTCTAAGAATGGACTAACGCCAATGTCAATGCTCCCAACTACCTCAGAAAATAAATCTACTTCATTGCTTCACGAGATAATTGTATGTCTTATGTGATAGTGCCCTTATAAATGGTGTAGTCAATCTACCAACAAACCATTGTGCATGTTGTCTTGTGTGAATATCATAAGATATCTTAGATAGAAGTGTCTTAAAATGGTCATCATATTGATGTACACTCTTAGTAGTGCCTTGCTTGATATCCTTGAGCACACCTATACTCCTCTACTCAAACTCAAGGATATAGAACTCTTTCAAGAAAGCATCCTTCAATGTTTCATAATCCATGAAAGTATGATCAGGGTAAAACTTCCTATACTAGTTGTGTGCACATCCATGTAATGTAGTAGAAAATTGACTTACTTTCACTCAGAAGCCATGATCCCTTTAGCGCGCCACAATATTTCACACATATGCACATGTTTGGAAGCATCCTCTATGCCTTTATACTCTGGAAGATGAAGATACATCTCCATATAAATATTTTGTGCTTCTACAGGCCTTGATCACCTAATCTAGAACCTCTTGTGTTCCCTCTTCCTTTAGAACCCCTAGATCCATTGGAACTATAACCACCTATAACTCTTGATCCTCCACCTATATATGGAATATGACATGTAGATGTACTCCCATGTGCTTTGACAGTAGTACTAAATTGAACCCCTACAGTCTGTGAGGTAGTTCCACTTCTAGAGGTGAATCCAACATTCTACACACTCACGTTCTGTGTGGATGATACACCTAAGACTGTTCCTCCAAATATCATTGAATTTGACTATCCTACCATTGATGTACTTTCTCCCTAACTTACTCCCACTCTCCTACTTCCCATGTTATCTTACTAGTTACTCGTCACACTAGATAATAGAAAATCAAGCGCAAGGGATAGGTCACGGGTGGATTAAGATGTGTGCCCATGGCCTAGGTAGTCTCTACCGGCATACTTTTGTGTGAGGCCAAGGGGGATCTCTGTCCTATTTTCCAAGATGATGGATTTCCTAATGCTCTACCTCCACATATTTTACGTGAGCTATAAATCCTTCACTAGCCATCTCTCTCCTCAATGCCATACTTTCTACAATGGAACACTGCTTCTTTATCTCCCTCTCACGCGCCTCATTATACTTAAGCTACCTCTCCTCTCTCTACATCTCTGCCACTAGGTCTACCATCTTTCACCAAACTTGTTCCTTCCCTCGTGTGTGGTGAATTTTAGCTATCCATTGGTTTACTCTCTAGATTTAAAGTTACCATCAAGATCTTGATCGCCAAAGGAATACCTTACAAATATACTCCTCTTGATACCGTAAAAATTAGAATTCAGATACCTTTGGGAAATAATACGTCAAAATTGAATGTTCTAGAATATAACTATTTAGAACACTATAAAACCACGTATCCACATTGTGAGTCCAGATCAAATCAACATCATAAAAGGCCACGAAATTATTCCTATGTTAGAAAAAGTGCATGATACCTCTAATTCCACCGAGATGCATAAGCAGTAAGAAGTGATCGTATAGTTCTACTTGAAGGATAGCGAAAAATATCTTGTATAGGTTGTCATACAAATTATTTCTACCTAAGTGTGTGTGTTAAACTCAAATCTCTTGCTGAATTGCCATGCATACTCTTCCTCAAGATTATGTATCCTCTCCTCAATACTTTGCTAGAGTTAACCGATACATTATCATCGTGAACCATACTAAACACAACTAAAAAAAGAGGTCCCAAAAATGGAACCAATGATGTAACCTAGAATTTTCCAGATAACACCCTAGACACACTGGCACATCACTCAACTTAGACTGAGTGCTCACCTAAAGCACGCAAAGGTACTAGGTCCCTCTTCAGGGTTGTTATAGTAGGATGTTAGTGTGATAAAGGAAGAAACATATATATCCATAACTAATCCATCATTCTACAATGTATTCTACATTGAGATCTATGAAATAACAAGCTTTAAAGAGTAATCATGATTGAATCAAGAATATGCACTACTCAATTACACACACGGGGAATGACACTTAGATTCAGCCAATATCTTCCATCTATTAATAAATACGAAGCTCCTTATAATGAAAATCTATAACAATTCATACATGGATCTAATAAAATAATATAATTATGTGTGCATACCTCTATACCTTCATACACCCATCTCTCTTTGTGTATATCTTTTACTATGTACTTCACATCATATATATAGGGTGGGGATTTTCCCTTCATTTCTTATCTATTACAAAAATAGGCCACGTGCTATTAATAGCCATGCACCATTTACATGCATAGACACACATGCAAGTGTGTTATCTATAGACCTCTTGCAGCTTAATCAAGTGACTATCCCATTCTTAGCTCATCTCCATGAAAAATGCTTCGATCCGATCCTCTAAAGATAGACAATGTGTGGCGTGCACGTCTCTGCATCGTTGGTGTGTTCTATACGCCATCTCCTAAAAACATGTCTTCATGCTCAAAATCAGCAAAGATTGAAAGCAGAAGTTTCTCTCTGTGTGCAAGTTCTTATTGTCCCTCGCACCCTTGATCCTGGCATTTCTCCCATGCATAATTTTTGTGTGATCCCTAACAAGTATTCTTTGATCAACACCTATGATCCTTGATACCTGTAGGAGCTCTTTATCTTAGTATTCAGATAGTTTGGTGAAAATTTCATAGATCAAGATTTTTATCACCACCGTCCCTGGTATAGTCGGTTATCACAATCCATTTAAACATGCAATTGCAAGCAAAAAAGAGCCAAATCTTCTCACAAAACATCATTCATACTTTTATTTACCATTATTCAATCTCAATTTCCACTTCTTGTTCTTCATACATTCTAACCACCTATGAAATAGGTGTAAAATTTATAAGTATGAACTCCTAAATTAGTTCAATGAGACACTCGAATAAACTCCTAGAAACTCTCAACAACTAGATAAACATGAAATAGTGATAAAGATCACTTTATTCTACCTATCATCTTGTATAGTAGCAGATCTATATGATGTCATGGATTGGATAACCCATTTAGCCTATGGTCTTTATTTAATATGTCCATTATTACCCTTATAACTCACTTACAAACACATATTCACCTTCTACAAGCATAAAAATGTGATTTTACATAAAAATCAAGTTACTTACACCTAAACTAATGGTCTTATGACCTTATTATGCCTTAGTACTTGATGTTCTTGCATCAGATTGTATGAAAGAATCTTCCATGTGTCACATAACTCCTAAGACCTATGATATCACCTAAGTGAGATGACTCATCATGTGAGGTGGATAATATGTTGAGTGATGACAAAGAAAGTCACACACACCAACACCTTCTTGGATTGGGATACTTTCACTTTTATTTTCTTCGTAGTCACTTTTTTCATATACTTGTCCATTAGTTTTCCTTCTAGAGTAGTTTACTACATTTTTTTATCATTACTTTCTCATTTATGGTAATGGTGATAAGTTATAACAATTTTCCTAAATTCATAATTTGAGATTACATATTTCTTGATGCAAAGTTTATTTTTATTGCATCATTTACATTAAAATTTCCCATATGTTTTTTTGTAGTGTATGCATGACTTCAATCTACATATGCAATGGTAGCTTCTCCAAATCCACTTCAACTTTTTTGACTAATTCTTGGGAATTTTTAGCATTTACACATGTCTAGGAAATATATGGAGATAAAGTATATATGTGAGATAAAGGGAGTAAAATATTATGTTTTCTATTTACGCACTTGATTGCATCATCCACCAAAATGTTTTTTTGTCTCTTTCCATAGTTTATTTTTGGAAAGATGCTCAAAACTTGAACTTCCGGTTTTTGTGGAACTAACAAAGAGCACTTGCACATGGGGAGAGTTATTGTAGTTTTATGAGGACTTTGTTTTATTCTCCTTATGATTTCACTTGCTCCTTCTCTACTTTTTTGTTGATTGTTATGGTTCCCTCTTCTAAACCCATTGAGCTTCTACCTCTACCTTACTAATTTAGTTCACAGTTAGTTGAGCATATGTGGTCCTTTTATCTTTTCTTCGTTGTCTTTTGTGGTATTTTATTTTTCTATCTTCTTTCTTCTTTGTCTCTTCCTATTTATTTTTGTTCTCTTCCTTATCCTTAGCCTTTTCCTATTTCTTCAATTTCTCTTATTCCTCTACCTTGACATTTTCATCTACTTATTATTTCTCATTATCTTATTTTTTCTTTTCTTATCTTTTTCTTGGTGCTTCTTCTCCACTATCTTTATTTACTTCAACCTTCACAGTTGCCTATTTTTTCTATTTTTCCTCCTACTCTTTCTTCTTTCACTCCTCTTCCTCCTTTTTTGTTTTTATAGGCTCCTTGAAATATGATTCTTGATTTATTTATTCTTTTTCTTATTTTTTTGTTCTCCATTTATTTCTAGTTACACCATTTCTACACTCTACTCGAGAAGTGTTTATGAAATAGGAATTATAGCTATGGGTTCTGATTACATGTGTTACACAATTTTTCCTCTTTTATGTTATTTTCTAGAGGATCACTTAGATCTTGCAAAGATACAGGAGGAGAAGGTTTACTCACCATTTTTGGTATCACATATTGTGGAACTATTAATTTTACCCTTTTATGGGTTCTAGATTTTTCCTCTTCTACACATGTTCTTCTATTTCTTGTTCAAATTCCTCTTATCTTGTTATGTGATGAATATTTTTAGCTATCTCTTATTATGTGAGTGAGGCCATCATTTGTGTGAAAAATCCTAAACCTATAAGTCTTGTATACCCTTGTAAAGGTGATATTTTCCTAATATATTACGGGCTTGTATATGACTTCTATTTATTAATATGTGTCACCGAGATTTATTCTTCAAGATATATCACTTTGATCACTTGTGAATATGCTCTAGATTTAAGATGTAATCCTACATCATTGAGTCATTATAATATTTTTTAATTAGTTGTTCCCATCTGAAATCCTCCCAACCTACGTTGATCATGAGAGAGTGTGACATGAGTGGAAGTTTCACTAGATCCATAGGATTTAATTTTAGACTCAGATATTTTTCTCTTCACACTACTTTCCAAGTGTAACACTCTCTCTTATGGTAGATAAATCCTAGTTCACATGTCTTCAAGTGCTATTATGTGCACTTTTTGCTAGTGCATTTTAGATTTTCAAAATCTAAGTTTGTGAAAAGACTAGGTAACCTTGGGTTCTTTTCAACCCATGGTTGAGATTTTATAGCTTATATAGTGGACATTTTATTTAATTTCAAATGACTCCTTGTCTAGGATTTAGTTTACATTATAGGTTGAGATTCGTCCTCCAATTTTTTAGTTTCTCTAGATTTTAGGCCACTTTCAATTAGTTATACTAGTATTTCACTATATAATGGCTATAAATTTGTGGAGATCATGCCATATTGTATTATTAATTCTTATTGTATTATCTCCTTATTGGTTAATAATGGGATCATATTACGATGTTTGGCATTGGATCCTTCAAATTACAGTATGAACCCAATTTACAAAAATAATAGTTTTACATATGGGGTTGTGTATGCACACATTTTCTCCGGTATGCATGGGTTTATTTCTACGTGTCTTCATATTTTTTGTATTGAGGTTGGAACGTATTATGAAAACCACTTATGTGGGTAATATTATATTGAGGATTGAATGTATTACACCAAATTATCATATTGGTGATACACATCACCCCCTTTGGAGCTCGTAAACTAGTAAAATATAACAACATGATAAACCATTAATACATAATTTTTTTCAGTAAGATTCTTTAGCTTCATTTTGAGAATTATTATTGAGTTTGTGAGCTAGGAATTCTAAATTTTTTAACTCATTTCTATCCACCAAAATTATAGTAATGATGTCCACTACACCAAGAGATACTTTCTTACTTCCACACATAACTTGTCATTATCTTCTTGCTATAATTTTTACCGAAATGGTATCTCTTGATTTACAATAGCTCCAAAAGGGATTCCCCTTCCTTGAGCAGATGATAATAGATGGTTGGAGTTGATTACTTCACTGATGGTTAAGTTATTTTGTATGTGAGTATACATATAAATTTATTGGGCAATCTAATGGCTCAAGTGATTATGACTACATTTATTGGGATTGTATCTTATAGACTAAACCAAATGGTGACATTGTAATATTGAATCATTGACATTTATATGATCTCTAGGAAGTCTTACATATATGGAAATATTTCAATCCTATAATTAATCATTCCTCAAATTGGATCCTTTTCTACTATTTTACCTTTTATGGCTTCAGTCTAGATTGTGGGTCTCTCTATGCCCCAAGCTTGTTCTAATTTTTCTACAAGGCTATGATGTGGTGGGTCACTCCAATATGTTTTTCTAAAAATGATATAAATCCACATTTCTTCCTTCTTCGAGTCACTTAGAGGAAGGAATGTGATTCCTTTATCCTCCATCATGACTTGTACCTTAGGTCCAATGGTCCAAGTGAATAGATCTCCCATTTCTATTTTGGTGCTTTCCTTCACAAGCCCGGTCTATGGATTTTAAACTCCTACGACTTATAATTTTTTTATTTTATTGGTTGTTTCTTCTCAATTTCAAATCTGCACAAAAATATTATCTCTTTCTCCATTTTTCTCCTATTTATATCACTTCTAGATGTGACGTGGACATTTTTGATATGTTTATCCTTTGATCTACCACCTTAATTACTTTTATCCATTAGATATTTGGCTTGATTTTTCATCAACTAGACTATTTAGTTCACTAACCATGATATATTTTTAGATTCATGTGACTTCTATATAAGTTGGTGAGCTGGTAACTTTCCATCCTTTCAAAATTTTGAATTTACTTTATGTCTCTTCTTTCTTGTTTCTTGTGCGGGGTTCCCTAACTTATTTTTTTGCTATAATTTGTTCTTTATTTTTTATTGTATTCTTTTTTTTATCATTTATAAGGAAATTATTTTAATTTGATATACTCTACACACACTAGAACACAAAATTATCAAAAACACAAACTTCTATCTACCACCACACTACTTGAAATTTGAAAATTCATTCTCTAACTCATATGCCAAAGGCACTTATTATCACTTTCTTGTCATTACAAAATTATCCATTATGGGATTTTATTCAACATATGTTAATTTTACTAGGTAACCTATTCCTATATTAACCCTGCACAAATTTTCCTTATTTTTATATGATGAAAGATATAGGGTAATTTCCACCGATGTACAATTTTCCTAGGTGTGATTTAAATTTAATTTCATAGAATAGTACTATTTGTTCAATTTAATTTTTTTAGTTATGAAAATTGTATTCATGCCATGATTTATGACTCTGTTTATGTTCCTCATGATTGCAATGTTCAATTTATATGTTTTCTTCTATTGTTGTCCAATCTAGAAGTTTATTTTTTATGGACTCTTTATATCCCAACCACATGATTATCATAATATATAGTCTTGGTAAAATGTATTATATTGAAGTTATTACTTCGATTCTATAGACTAATTAAAATGGTGTATGCATTATACTCCTATTGTAGTTATTTATGTATGACCCAAGTATTTTAGGTATTGTACCTTCTCAATCATATATGTGAGAATTACATATCTTTGTAAGCACCCTTTCTAATAATATATTAGTATCCCTAGATTTTCTATTTTCTTGCAGTTGGTATCATGTACTTTGATGAAGCATAATCATAAAATATTCTATAAGGGTTTAGATTGTTTTATTTAAGAGGTGTGCTCCCCTATCAATAAATATCTTCTCGCAAGCATCCATACCCGGTTATGATGTTTTCATATAGAAACTTGGTTATGTCCAATGTTGGGAAATTAGGTATGGTAGAAGATTCAACCCATTCAATCAAATAATAACTTTCAGGATAATATACCTAGATCTATACCATCTAGATAGTGGATGAATAATTCCAATGAAATATATCCTCCATTTTCCAAAGGGTTATGTGGATAAGACTCAATTGAGTTCTATTTTTCATTTTGATTGGGTTTCCTCTTATCTTAAAAATATTGTAGCTATTCATAATGTGGTGTTCATCATAATACAAGGTTGGCCAAAAATTCCACTTTGCAAAAATTTCTATATAATTAATTCATTTCCAAATTCCCTCTTGATATGACTACATGTGCTTCATATAATATTGATTTGAATTTATATTCTACGATACCCTACACAATACTTCATCCTTCCCCAATTTATACAAAAATCCATTTGTAATTGTGTATGTAAAATATTTAGTGGTATGCTACTTCTTCTCCTTTTTTGAGTAGTGATCGGTAAAATATCATGCTAAAGAAACTACATTATTTCCTCAAGTTTCCTCGGGATTGCAATAAGTTGAAATAAGTGTGTGTATGGTGCATATTCATTTAAATCCTTAAATTTGTCCCATATATCAATGTGTCTTAGGTGATCTGGTCTAATATATTCTTTTCTTGGATTGACATTTATCTTAAATCTATATTTTTAAATAACATATGCCATCTTGATATCCTTCCTTCTAATAATGAATTTTTACTAAATACCGCAATGTCTGGTGGCCCATGAAGAACTCAAATGGTGTTACCAAAAGGTATTTCCTAATATTTTTAAGTGTTAAGACCATGAATAAAATATCTAATTATGTATTCATATAATTTTTATCTGTTGGTGACAATTTTTGACTTAAAAATGAATGAGTGATCAATCCCTCCTTATCCTATTTGTAAAATGATTTCTCTCTCTCTCTCTCTCTCCACTTCTTGAAGCATTAACATGTACATAAAAATCTATACTAGTTTGGGAAAACTAATATTGGAACATTGACTAGATTCTATTTAAGTCATGTGTGAAATCCCTTTGGAAGTTTGTAGTACACTTTAATATATCCCCTTTTATTAATACGTGTTCCATTGGTTGAAATAAACTAACATATCCCCTTGTAAATTGTCTATAATATCCCGCATGTCCAAGAAAAGCGTGGATTTATTAGGGTTTTGTTAGAGTTTTGAGACAAATTATACCTACAATTTTAATTTGATATACCAAAATCCCTTCTTTCAAAATATCATGTCTAATTAATACTCCAAAAGGGGTAAAGAAAACCATATCTTTAAATTTAATGCAATTAAAAATTTTGGGCTAACAAAAATAACATAAGTGTTGGGTACGAAAATGTAGGGCGTGAGAAGAGCACGTGAAAATATAGTAAGGTTCAAGCACCCAGGATCATAACTTATCTATTGTATTGTTAAGGATATTTTTAGAGATAGAGTGTTGAGAAAAATTATGTGGACAACTTTAGATCACGCAAGGCTATTTTGGGATGTGTAGCAGATCAAGCGTCGTACATAGTTTCAATCTAATAATAGAATTTCTACTTGGATTTAACTATAGACAGTCTTTTTTAGAACACTTGCATATTTTTATTCCTTGTAAAGGTGAATGGCTATTATTAGAATGTAGCCTATTTTTATAAGGTTCATGGGCGGTGAAGGAAAAGTCCCCACCCCTATATATATGTATTAATTTGCACGGTTTGAATAGTCCTGATTATTGTAGAGTTATGTTGTGGATTTGCTAGCCGGCATGACTATGGAGGTGTGTATTGATGTATGAATATTATGTGTTTAATTATTTGATATAATGGAACATATTGGTTGGATATTGGTTATGTATATGAATCAATATGCTTATTACATGGTAAATCTTATTATGATCATTGTTTAGTCAATCTTACATATGGTTTAGATCTAGATCTGGTTTATGCACTGTGGATTATTTATTATCTATTATAAATCAGGATATATACATGCTCAATCATGCTAACATTCTAGACAAACAAATATAAAGAGGGATCTAGTGCCCTTGTGCACTTCAGGTGAGCATTCAATTCGAGGTTGACTGATGTGTCAGTGTGCCTTGGGTTATTTGCAATGAATTCTAGGATACATCATTATTTCCATTGCTATGACCTCTTTCTCAGCTATTTTTTAGGATGTTACATGGTGAAGAACTACTTATTAACCTTGGCCAGTATTGAGGAGTGGTTAGTAGATTTGGAAGAAGATTATGCACACACATTCAACACTGCACTGATTTTAATGCACACACATGGGTTTAAAAATATATATGACACATTATATGAGATGTTATTTGATATATTTACCATAGATCTATACAAGTGGTTGGTTTCTTATGCATCAAAGAGGAATTGGAGGTTTCACATGCTTGTTTGGATGCAAGAAGAATTTCAGGCCTTGTATGATGCAGATCTTATTTGGACGTACTCTGTGGATGTTTGGTTCCATGGTGTTTTGAACAACTACATTCTTGAGTACATAGTTTTTACTTACTCTTTCCTAGAGGTTGATGATTTTTAGTTTTTGTGTGAGCCCAGAGGATTGTATTTACACAAAGTATCCCACTAGCAATTAAGATCTTGATTATAACCCTGGAATTGGAAAAGAAGTCAATGGCTAACTAAAACCCACCACATGTAGGGGAAGGAGAAGGTTTGGTAAGGATGGTGGACCTAGTGACAAAGAGACAGAGGGAAGAAAGGAAGATTAAGTTCAATGAGGCGTGTGAGAGGGATTTAGAGAAGCAATGTGAAGTTGTAGAATGGATGGCGTTGTGGAGAGAGATGGCTTGTGAAGGATTCAGAACTCACATAGAAGATGTGGAGCAGAGCATCTAGATCTCCTCAATTTGGGAAAGCATGATAGGGAACCCAATTCAACCTTAGATAATATTTTTCCATTAGATATGACATGGGCCTTTGGCGCGCATTTGAATCTACTTGGTGACCTATCACTTGCGCTTGGTTTTATAGTTTCTACGATAGTTAGTAATCTACAACCATTATGAGCACTTGAGTTGTAGTAGATAGAGTTAATTTACAATCAAGTTTAGGAGTTAATCAGGTATCTTATTCATATATGGTGTAATCATCATCTACTTTATTTGGAGGACCAGTTGGAGGTATCTTTTCTTGCACATCGTTGACACGAACATAGGCATGTAGAACCTCAACATCACATCTTAAAGTAGTGCAACTTTACAGACTGTGGGCATTCAGTTTAGCACAACTATCAGAACATAAGGTAGTGCATATTTTGGTCCATTACCTACTAGAGGGGGTGGATCAAGAGGATCGGGTGGCTCGCACCGGTGGGTTTGGTAGATCTAGAGGTTGTGGGAATACGGGAGGAAACACATGAGGCTCTAATTTTGGTGGGAAAGGTCTACACCATCCTTAACAAATTTACATGGAGATGTCTCTCTATCTACTAGAGTATAGAGGTATTGAAGATGCAGTTGGGCATGTTGATATGTGTGAGATACTATGGTGCATAAAGGGGATTACAACTCTATAGCGTAAAGAAAGCCAATTTAAAACTACGTTGCCGGGATGCATGCACAATTAGTACAGAAATTTTGATCATGATCAGAATTGTGTGGAATATACAACATTGTATGATGCTTTCTTGAAGGAATTTTATATCCCTGAGTTTGAGCAGAAGAGCATAAACGTGCTTAAAGAAATTAAGAAAGGAACTACTAAAAGTGTTAAAGAATATGATGCATGGTTTAAGAAATTAAGTAGGGAACTACCGAAGATGCGGTAAGGCATGTTGGTATGTGTGAGATACTATGGTGCACAAAGGGGATTATAGCTCTTATGTTGCAGGACGTGCTCACAATTGGTATAAAAAGTTTGATCCTGATTAGACTTGTGTGGACTATACAATGCTGCATAATGCTTTATTGAAGGAATTTTATATCCCCGAGTTTGATTAGAAGAACATAAACATGCTTTAAGAAATTAAGTAGGGCACTACTGAAAGTGTTCAGAATATGATGCATGGTTCAAGAATCTTTTGTCTAAGTTATCTTATGACATCCACACAAGCCAACATGCACAGTGGTTCATTGGAGGACTAATCATGCCTTTTAGGAGGGTGCATTTTAATAATACTTATATAGATATGCGTGAGGTACTTAAAGCATCTCTGCTCACTAAGGTGGTAATAATTATGGACATAGGAGTAAGCTCATTCTTAGAATCACTGATTACAATAATGATGAAATGATTGGAGAAATTTTCTGCTAATTCAACACATGAGACACACAGTGGAATATGGTGTACAAATTTTGAACTAGAGAGGCATACGAGGATATTTTCCCTCGAAATTGGTGCACTCCTTGTTTCGTTGAGTGTGGAGTTTAATTGCTTCAAAAAAATATTTTTTTACATGTTCTTGGATTTGATAAAGGACTCGAGATCGATCATAATGTGAATGGAATCCATCACGCAGTGACCAACATCGATCGATTATCAACCAAAGCATGGGTCGAAGTGACCAACATCGGTAAGGTACTAACTTTCATTAGTTAGGAAGTGAGTGATATCAGTCATCTTGTGTGATGATGCTTTTGTTTTTGGATGAGAATTAAAATAAATATTTCTCTTTAAAGTTTTTTTATTGATTGTAAAATCATAGTTAGTTGCCCATAATAAATACATATACATGTATGCATTGTAGGAAGGCATGAGAGAAGAAATTAGAAATTTCTTACATGTTAGTTTTCTTGGTGAGCAAGAAAGAGTATCTTAGTGAGGGAAAAATATTGAACATCCTGTGAGGTGTTAGAAGACAACAAATCTTCATTTTATTTCCTTTATAAAGCACTAAATAATAATTTTGGTTGTTTCTTGGTGGACGTATCCCACACTGGGTGAACCACGTTAAATCTAGTGTTATCTTTCTCTTGTTTATTTTATCTTCTGGTTTATTTATGTATTCATTACTTGTATGCTTTATTTGATTTTAGATCTATGTAACACTATTAAATGGTTAAACCATAATGCACGATATCCGATATTTTTTTGGAGGTTTTGTGTGTTGACATGATTTACTTACGAGAGGTTTTTGATTGAGTGGGAGCATAACAATGGCAGAAGATAGTAAATACTAAGTAGATAAATTTAATAGTCATAATTATCAAATATAGAAGATGCAGGTGGAGGATTATTTATATTGAAAGGATCTATACTTACCATTAGATGAGTATGCACAACCTGATCACGATGTCTAATGAAGAATGGAAGGTTCTTGATAGAAAGGCTATGAGATCTATAATATTGAGCCTAGTAGCATTGGTGGCTTTGAATTTTACAGATGTAAAAACCATGGTAGAGTTGATGAAATCTTTAGAAAATTTGTATGAAACTCCTAGTGCTTTGAATAAGGTTTATTTGATGATTTTTTTTTTTAATTCTAAGATGCAAGAAGGTGGATCTGTATCTAATCATTTGAATGATTTCTGGTCTATTGTAAATCAATTAAAATCAATAGAAAATTTGGTTTGATGATGAATTAAAAGAAATTTTATTCTTATTATCTTTGTCGAGATAGTTGGGATAACTTGGTAATGGTTGTTAGTAATACAATGATATGCTTCCAAAGGTTTGAAATTTGATGATGTGGTTATTGTAATCCTTAATGAGAAAATACATAGAAAATTATTAGGAGAAGCATCATATGGAAACACTTTAAATATATAAAGTGGGGGAATATCTAAGGAGAGATCATAAAGAGAAATAATAATGGGAGATCAAAGTCAAGAAATGGTAGATCTAGATCCAAGTAAAAAGATTTACTTTCTTTGGATATATGGAAAGAGAGGAAACGTAAAGGAGTGTCACCCAAGGAAAAGAAAGATAATACATCAGACAAAGGTAAAGAGGAAATTGTTACAAGTGAGTTAAAACAAGATGCCCTTATTCTCTCCTTGGATAATAAATTATAATCTTGGGTTTTAGATTCGGAGCTTCTTTTCATGCTACCTAATAAGGGTTATTTAATAAATTATGTTCGGGGTGATTTTGGACAAGTTTATTTAGGAGATAATGAGCCATGCAATATTAATGGTAAAGATGATGTTAATCTAAAGCTGAACAATGGAAATCCATGAGTATTGAAATATGTGAGGCATGTACCAAGCCTCAAGATAAATCTAATCTTTGTAGGGAAACTAGGTGAATCTAGATACATGGTTACATTCGAACCAATTCTTAGAAGGTTACCAATGGATCTCTTATTGTGGCAAGAGGTAAGAAGGTAGGAACTTTATATTTTTTTACATGTGTTACCAATTCCTTTTTTGTTCTATCTACTACTGATTTAGATGCAACCATGTGGTATAACCCATTTAGGCCATATGAGTGAAAAAGGAATGTAGATCTTAAAAACTAAGGGTAATTTATGATATTTGAAACAATTAGATATTGAATTTTGTGAGCATTTCATATTTGGAAAGTAGAAGAGAGTGAGATATCTCATGGTTGGGTCAACAAAGAAGGAGCAAAAATTGGATCTTGTACATTCGGATGTGTGTGTACTAACTCAAGTAGTTTCATTGGAGGATCCCACTATTATGTAACTTTCATTAATGATGCCACAAGGAAGGTATGGATTTATTGTAGTAAGTGTAAATATGATGTTTTTGATATTTTTAAAAGGTGGAAATCCATTGTGGTAAATGAAACAAACTTAAAATTAAAGTGCCTTAGATCTAACAATTGTGGTGAGTACTGCAATAAGGATTTTAATGATTATTGATCAATAAATGGAATACGAAGAGAAAGAATGGTTCCTATAACTCCACCAGAGAATGGATTCATAGAAAGAATGAAACAGAACAATCATGAAATGTGCTATAATCATGAGGATACATGTCTTTTTACTTTGAAGTTTTGGGAGAAGTAGTGGATACAACAATGTACTTGTTCAACATTGGGCCATCAACAACACTAGATGGTGGAATACCCAGAAGAAGGTTAGTCCGGAAAAGAGGGATATTTTTCTTTTCTTATATTTTTTGGTTTAGAAGCTTTTATGCATATTGATAAGGAAAATAGGAAGAAGTTGGATGCTAAATCTAAGAGATGTACTTTCATTGGTTGTGGATATGGTGATTTTGGATATCATTTTTGGGATTTATAAGATTCTAAGATTGTTAAGAGTCATGAAGTTGATTGGAATGTAAAAATGATGTATATGGATCAGGTTTTGGTGCCTAAAAATGAACAAGTTGATGAGATTTTGAAGGAAAATCAACTTTCGGATCTAAAATAGACATCCATAGACAACGGCGTTGGTTCTAAAGAAGTTGATGCCAATTAAGCTAAGCTGGTATTGGCAAACAAGATCAGATTTAGAATAGAAAACTACTAGAACTAGTGTCGGTACTCCTCGAACTGGTGGCAATGAGGCAACCATAGTTAATAGGTAGAAAAAGGAACCATGATCGGTTACATAATCTGCGGTCGATATTAGGATACCAACATTGGTCATTGATAGAGATTGACACCAATGTGCAATAGGAACAATATGAGCCCCAAGCATCCCATATCTCAGTGAGAAGGTCACAAAGAGTAAGTAGACCTCCAGAGAGATTTTCACCTTCCTTTTCTTATTTATTATTGACTGATAGTGGTGAACTAAAAATATTTGAAGAATTAATGCAGGTAGATACCCACGTGCATTGGGAGCATGGCATGTATGAGGAGATGGATTCCTTAGAACAAAATTGGACATGGGATTTGGTCAAGTTGCCAGCAATTAAGAAAGCACTACATAACAAATGGGTTTATAGGATCAAGGAAGAAGAGGGTAGACTGAAAATATACAAGGTGAGGCTTATGGTAAAGGGATTTGTACAAAAATTACATATTGAATTTGATGATTATTTTTCGCTTGTAGTTAAGATGACTTCTATTCGTATTGTTCTAAGTTTGGTTACAATAGAATATTTACATTTAGAACAACTTGATGTTAAGAAAAATTTTCTTCATGGTTATTTGGAGGAAGATATTTATATGTAACAACCGCTTAGTTATGAAGTCAAGGGTAAGGAGAAACTTGTGTGTAGATTGAAAAAGAGCCTATATGGGTTCAAACAAGCTTTAAGGAAAGCGATATTTAAGATTTGATAGTTTTATGCAAGAGCATGGTTATATGAGATGTGAATTTGACCATTGTGTTTATTTTAAGAAGATTGAAAATGAGACCTATGTTAATTTATTACTATATGTGGATGATATATTGATTGCAAGATCTAGTATGTAGGACATTGGTGAACTTAAAGAAAGGCTAGCTCACACATTTTGCAATGAAGGATTTGGGAGCTACAAATAAAATCCTTGGCATGAAAATTCATCGAGATAGAAAGAAGAAGAATTTGTATTTGTCTCAGGAGGCTTATATCAATAAGGTGTTGGAAAGGTTTAACTTGCAAGATTAAAAACCTGTTAGTATATCTATGGATGGACACTTCAAATTGAGAAAATATTAATTTCCTTCATCACACGAGGAGGTTGAGTACATGGCACATGTTCCCTATGCTTTAGTAGTAGTAAGTATTATGTATGCCATGGTTTGTACTAGACCAGACATTGTACATGCAATGGGATTTAGGAGCAGGTTTATGGCTAATCTAGCTAAAGAACATCAAAAAGTTGTCCAATGGATTCTTAGGTATTTGAGAGGGACATCCAACATGGAGTTATGCTATGGAGGGTTAGATACTTCTTTATGTAGCTATGTTGATTCAGATATGGCTAGAGATTTGGATGGCAAGAGGAGCACCACTAGATATGTTTTCATAGTAGGTGGAATGACAGGTTCTATGTATTTCGAGATTGCGAAGGTTATGGATTTGTCTACTATAGAGGCAAGAGTATGTTGCAACTACAGAAGATAACAAGGAGATGATATGGATGAGTAGGTTCATAAAAGAGTTGGGTAAGGAGCAAGAGGATTGCATATTATATAGTGATAGTCAGAGCGTGATCCATCTGGAAAAGAACTCAACATTTCATTCAAGAACGAAACACATTTAGTTGAGGTATCACTTCATACAATAGGTGTTGGAGGATGGGCAGCTGAAGTTAGAGAAAATCCATATAGATGAGAACCTTGCATATATGCTAACGAATCCATTGGTAAAGGAGAAGTTAGAGATTCACTCCACTTCTATTGTTCTTCAAGTTTGAGACTTGAAGAGGAAGAAATGGGCTAAGGAAAAGGATCTAAGGATGGTGATGTACACTACAGTGCAGCAATTGATCTCCAAGTGGGATATTGTTGAGTGTGGATCTTAATTGCTTCACAAAAATATTGTTTTTACATGTTTCTAGATTTGATAGTGACCAACATTGGTCGGGTTATCAACCAAAGATGGGTCGTGAAGTGGCCAACATTGGTTAGGAAGTAACCAACACCGGTAAGAAGTGACCGAATTAGTTGACTTTGTCAACGATGGTTTGTTTTTTACCAAGAATTAGAATAAATATTTTTCTTTAAAGATGATTTATTGATTGTAAAAACATAGTTAGTTTCCCAGAATAGATATATATGCATCTATGTATTGTATAAGGGAATGAGAGTAGAAAATATAAATTGTTTTCATGTTAGTTTTCTTGATGAGTAAGAAAGAGTAGATGAGTGAGGGAAAAATATTGAACATCTGTGAGGTGTTGGAAGACAAAAATCTTCATTGTATTTCCTCTGTAAAGCATTGAATAATAATTTTGGCCATTTCTTGGTGGATGTATCCCACACTAGGTGAACCACGTTAAATATGATGTTATCTTTCTCTTGTTTATTTTATCTTCTGGTTTATTTCCACATTCATTACTTGTATGCTTTATCTAATTTTAGATTTGTGCAACACTATTATATGGTTAAACCACAACAGTTGTTGGATTGCGAGATATGTCACTTGGTCCACAGTTCAAGCCGGTGCCAATTATTGTAGTGCATGATAAGAAAGAATGTGTAAAGCTACTATAAGATTTGCAGGTCCTTAACTCATGATACTGAAGATTGTAGATTGATTGACAAGATCCATGATGCCATTGATATTGGCGCATAAATATCTTGGTGTTGTAAATAATTCAAGGAAAAGGGCGAACATCATGACTATGATCATAGTGAAGGGTGATTTGATGGCAAACATGGTAGAGGTCTAGGTTACAGAGGTGGATTAAGAGGTCGAGGTTGCGAGGACGGAAGAAGTGATTTCCCTCATGTATCTTGTTATACATGTGGATATCATGATCACTACATGCACAAATGTCCACATAATATTATGTGTTCTTTTTATAAAAAGAATCAAAGTTATGAAGAGTTCCTCAACTTGTATGAACACTTAAGAAAGAAACACAAACATGAAAATAAGGGCGTAGGAATGGTTAGAGTACAATGCATCATGGAAGACCAATGGATGCCAAAGTTAGCACCAGATCTTGAGTTGGTACCTGTGAAGATTACTACACACACTGAGGCAACATGTGCCATGGAATATCTACAACAGAAGACTACTATTACTAAGGAGGAAGTACTACATGCCAAGTATGTAAACCCAATGCATCGAAGGAGGTTTATTAAGAAACTATGGAGGTAATTTGGAATTTATAGGGTGAGATATAATGTTTGAAGGAATAGTCACGAAAGTTAGAACAAAATAAAGTAGTTGAGCTTCATCAGATAGATGTTGATGATTTGAAAGAGGTTTGCAAGATGTTGCACCAAGAGAACATTATTCCTTTGTTAGGGAGCTGGTTGAAGGAAAGGCTCCATGCACTAGGGTTGAGCATGAGAGACAACTTTTGCATGCTAATATTCCTCTGGAAAATTTGGATTATGACAAGGAGATTACTCTAAATGTTGTTGTTGATGGTTGGATTTTGAGTAACATTTTGATTAACATAGGTGCAAAAGTGAATGTACTTTATTTGGATGTGTGGATTCATATGGGAAGACATCTAATACAACCATATTCTAATGTTATCTTCATGGAAAACCAAACTAAGGAAACACCCATCGTATTTTTAAAAGATACATCAATTAATATACGGGGGACAAGTTCACTTTGGGGACTTTGAGGTCTTAGCACTTGCAAAAGTAGACAATTATCCAGCCTTACTTAGATACCCTTGGTGCTATGAAAACAATGTTGACCTACGTTTTAATAAAGGTACATCAATTTTGAGAATAAGGAAAAGCGTGTCATTATCCCTTTGACATATGGGAAATTTGCACCTTATGTAGAGCCCTTAAGTAAAGAATTCTTAAAAAAAAATTCTATACACACCATTTGAGATACATAAGTTCTTGAGCCATCAAAAGAATGGTTTCTCTAGTGGGATGATACACGATCCATGATTGATACTACAAGTGTTTCATGTGATAATTGGGTGCATGAAACTTATGAAATGGTTGGGTGAAAAGTATGGAGTGTAGCTGAGCACATTAGTAAGCCGATCAATATCCAACATTTGGGTAATATCCAGTACCAAAGTGCATAGGTGAAGATAATCTAGAAGTATTCCTGCTTGTTATGGTATTTCAATGTGAGTGTCGGCTAAAAATAAGGAACATGTTAGTGTATAGTCTATGTGGGATGGTAGAGCACTAGTAGATTGTTCACGAGGATACTATTTGGTAATGGAGAGAAGTAAGGATTTCTTTATCTACTCGGTTTCTAAGAAGCAATGCACCTACTTAGATCTATTCCTTTCATGGTGGTGATCCTATTCAGCACCACATTTAGTAGTGTGAGAGACTCTGGAAAGTGGGGTAGGAAGCTTTACCACCTTTTTGTGGGTGCACAATTTTTATTTCACCTTGTGAGGTGCGTGCACATGGTATGTCTACGTAGATTTGAATAGGGTGGCTATAAATTAGAAAGAACTTACTAAAGGTATGAATCATAAATTTGATAACTTTTCTTCTAAAACTTTGGTGAATGAGGTGTTATAGGTTATGTAGTGCTTAACTATCAAAGTTAGTGTAAAGGATTGTAATCAATTTTACTCCCACTATAAAAGGAAGAAATCCCATGCGCACCGACTTATCACCCAACAGTAACACGAGCACTCAACCGAGGCACGCGGGTGTTGAGTCTCTCTTTTATGTTAGTTTTAGTGGGAAACATTTATCTATGATTAGTGTAAGAGTATTCAAGAAATAATTTTAGATATACAAGAATAATAGGGATCATAACAGCCTCCAGATCCTTATAGCTTCTTCAGACCAAATGTTTTAATAGACTCCATAACATATATTATAACAGAAAGAAAGATACAATCTTTCATTCATAACATGCAAGGAAAGAGAACTCCTATGAATGAAATATAAATTAAAGCTATTGTTATCCATGTCTATTTGCAACATGTAACCTCATTGTATTCATTGTTTCATTACAAAGAGCCATAGAGGGAAGACCGCAATCATGCACATCACTAGGCTTGTATAACTATGCCAAAAGAAAAAGAAATTACAATATTAAGCCTAGTACATTCCTTTCTGCATCAAAGTTCCACTCATGAGCAATCATGCAGAGCTTCACCCATGTTATCTCTCTCTGTGTATATCCCTCTTCTTCTATCTCTATATCTCTATCTCCATCTATATGTTATCTCGGTCTCTCTCTCAGTATATCTTTTCCCACTACAGGCACTTGTATTTATCATCTTCACATTGCCAACTCACCTTGCCACACCCTTAGATCCATCACCAAGTGTCGAATGTCTTCCTCCAAGTGAGCATGTTCCTTGAGGTCCAAGCTCTCCACTCCATATCATGATGATCTTCTAGAAGATCCCATCGTAGCATGCTCTTTCTGGAACACATGTTTCCTGTGCTAACATCTTATCTGCGTGCTGCAACCGATCATGATTTTCACTTGTTCTACCTTGGAAACTTAAATCGGCTAAGTCTCGAACATCCTTTTTACGCGCGCGTGAACCATGTGCCTTCTTAAATTTTCCTTTTGCATGATTTTTCCTTGCATGCCATTTTAGAAGCTGGGATCCCACGTTCCTAAGAACATTTGTACTTTGCCGGATATTCGGGGCCCAACATCACCCTCACTACACTTGTTCTCCGTCCTTGAAAACATTCTACTTGACCAAGGTGCAAGATGGTTCAATGGAACCAAGATGTAGTCATATCTTACAAAATGAATAAGGAATTAAAGAATAGGGGAAATAATGAAGAATGGGGGGGAATTAATTCAAAAGGCTTGGGAAGTCCCGTCATAGATCTGCCTCCAGATTTTTTCACACCTCGACCTCACCCTTCTTCCTTCGGCATAGGTCACCTACTGAGGGTGCCCACTTCATCAAAGCTTAGGCCATCTCCTGGGCACCCAAAGTGTCCATGATCTATTAAATTTCCTTACCCAAATCCACGAGCTTGTGCATTCTTCTGGTGATTTGGGGGTATATTTCCTTCAAACAGACCTTAGTTGAGCTTCTTAAAGCCTCAATCGCCTCTGATTTCTTTTCTACCTCGGCCAGAACCTTGTCCCTTTCTACCCTATTCCCCTTGTTCTTTTCCTAGAACTCCTTCATCTCTGCTTCAAGTGTGGCAACCAAGGAGCTTGCCACCTTACATTGATCCACGCATGTGTCATACACGGCTTCTGCAGACTAGGCAGTGACCTTAATTTCTACGAGTACTTGGCTATACTTGGCAATAAGTGCTATCACATTTAACTGGTCCTCATCCTTCAGGTGCATGGCCACTTCCTCCACAGATTACAATGCCAAGGGTCATATATTCATGGTGAGGACACACGTTAAGTATTCTAGGAATTCCAAGCATCTATGCGTACCTCTAGGGGATTGGCGTTAGATCTGGGTGTTTTAAAATGATTGTGCTTTTTATCGATTCTACTTTCTTGTAGACCTCCTGCACCTTTTCCTTCTCCTCCTTGAGCTCATGCTTTAGCTATGCACTAATTAATTCCTCCTGTTTTAAGTTTTTGGCCACCTTAGCCAACTCTTCTTCCTTCTTAGCCAATTTTCCCTCTAAAACCCTTATGCTATCATTCCATGTAAATATCCTACCTCTGTTTCAACCACAACTTTGTTTAGAGCATTGCACACTTGCTCATCTGAGATCTCCTAAGAATTTACTAAGGGGTTATTTCCCTTAGACTCTGGAAACATGATAAGTGCCTTTTGGTAGACCTCAAAGTCTGTCTCGTCAACGTGGGACTCAAATTCCCAAGAAAGCATCTTCTTGGTCCTGGGGTACACGCCCTCCTTCTCAAACAATCCCATGGCTATAAGTTTCTCAGTGGGTATCGTGCTCTGGAACCATGTGTGTAGCACCTTCCTTGAATCATCCACATAGCCCATTATCTACCTTTGTTCTACATCTAGAGTTCTTCTACCCAAGTGCATGCCTTTGGGGAAGCTAACTGTCAGAGTGGGGCCTCCTAGGCTGTCATGTCCCTTTTCAACGCTCTCCTCCTTCCCTTCCTTAAGTACTATGTCTGCGCTACGCTCTAACTCCTGGTCTACAAGGGCCTCGAGCATCTTCTTCACTTCTCACTCTGCTATTTCAGTTATCTACTCCTTGGTAAAACTTATGTCTCCCTACTTCTCCATGGCATCCTTCTCATCCGTATTTGTATCTTTAGTTCCTTCATCACCTTGTGCACCTTTTCATCACGTGAATACGAACTCTTGATTTTCATCCCCACTCTCTTCCTCTCGAGTCATAGACACTAAATACATGAGGTTCCAAAGGTTCCTTTTCTTTCTCTAGCTCTTCCTCCTCATCACCACCTCCTTCACTCTCATCCTCTCCTTCTCCCAGATATCTCTCTAAGTTATCGGTCACCTCCGAGTCAGCTTCTTCATCCACCCTCTGCTTCTTCCTAAGAGGTTTCTTCTAGTCAGGAGATTTTGCCTTCTCTTCTTCCTCTTATGACTCCTCCATGGTGGTGGGTTGTTCAAGTGCCTCTACTTCTGGCATCTTCTCCTTTACTGGAGACTTCTTTCTTTGAACATAGGTGCTTGGCTTGGCACTTATAGAAGGCATGCTCACTGTCTGAGCAGTTGGCACACTTGGTGCTCCTTCCTCTCCTCTGCCTCTCTTCTTAGACATTGCTTCTTCTTTCCCAAGGGGTCCTTAGGTATTGAGATCTCATCCACTAAGTACACACCATTCTTGAACTTTTCCATATGCGCATGTACATGTGCACCATGGATCCTCCAGCGATGGGAATCATTATTGTCCTAGTCATATGGATTTTTATGACACATACTTCTCCACATATGCGTGCTTACCTCCGGGGTAGTTTAGTTTCTTCCTCATATCCCTGTGCTCCCGGTCAAACTTTCCTAGCTCCAGCCTTAGCTTCTTTGATTCTTTAAATAGGTTTACCCCCACTTGGAAGTATTAGGCGGTGAATGTGAAAGACAATTTTCACCAAGGGCTCCATGATTCATCAATAATTTTGAACCTATCCAAGCGGTAGTTGGTACACCTGAACTCATCTTCTCCTGTGTGGATGCGAGAGTTGTTCGGGATCTTCCACTCCATCCCAAATGCATTTCTCAAGCATGTATACCATTTTTCATGTCATGATTTGTGGGGAATCGTCATTATATCACATGCATATTTTTGAACCTCTTTGCGGGTGAAGGGTCTTTGGCTGGGTACTCCCACATGAACTTATCTGATGCATCCGACACTCTAATCTCTATGAACACTATGGTGAGTAGGACATTGCCAAAGAGGATCATGTCCCCTTCCTTTGTGCATTTAACTATCTCCTCTGCAATGTATGTGGACAAGTTGTAAATAGTCCCCTCTGCAATCTTCCTGTAGACATGTAGCCATGGCTTGTTGACTTACATCCATCTTTCTTGGCCATTCAGCTTCGTTACCAGGTGCACAGCCATCTTCATAATGGGGTCCTTGATTTCTGAGATGTCATAGTACTGCGACCCTTTCTTGCATGCATACTCAATGATGGTCTCTTGAATAACCTCCTTGTCATCAAGGTCATGTTATAGGTTATCTCCCTCACAAATGAGGCCTGTAAACTGTGAAATCAACTAGGGAGTCACGTCCATCTTGCACCCAGAAAAGTGGAAGTAGTCCTCATGTACCTCGAGACATAAACCACTAGTACAAGTGATCCAGCTTCCCAAAATAAGGTAACTCATAGAGTTATAGTAACCCTACCTTCACCAATTTGACCTTCACATCATCATTGTAGATAGGTAAACCTTCAGGTGTTCATTTTTTGGTTGGGCGTACCAATTATAATGCCATTTATTTCTCTATAGTGTTGGTGTGGTGATTATAATCACTGACCGGTATGCTTCTCAAATGGGATTCCCATTCCTTCCCCATCATCACTCCATCTAGGTACTACATTTCTACATACCATTCTTTATTTGTATCTACCTCAGGTTCTAGTTGTTTAGCCTTAGCTTTTCCCTTTCCTTTCTTAGGTTCCATGGTCGAGGTAATTTTATCACTCAATCCTCTCCTTGTTACTCTACTTTCCTTCTCCCAACCTTTGATCTCAGATCGTGATACAATTCTTCTAAACCCATGCCCTAGTTTTTGAACCCTAACTTTGATAAACTCTTCACAAGACAACATCTTTTCACTTCTTTCCATGCCCGTGTAATTCCTTCCTTCTGGTTCACAATCTCAAACTAGCTCTTCATGTTTTTAATCACACAGATCTTCCACTTGATCAAATCTGAAAAACCCTAGCTGATAACACTCACTTATATCTCCAACTCTTCATTTTTGCAAAGTAAAATGAGAGTGCCCGACCCTCTATTTATAGTTTTTCCTTTTTTTGGTCATTAAATGCTACTCTACCTACCCCGTACTTTGTTCATTTAATGCAAATTTTTAAAACAAATCCCGTCTTCAGCACCTTCACTCACACACCTTCCTACGTGAAAACCCTCTTTAACTCACGTGCCCTTCCTACATGAAAATTCCTCCAACCTTCTAGCGTGCAAACCAACTTGACAGGAGACTCTTACACATGCTCAACATGCACCGAAGGCACTTCTTCTATCAGATTCTTACTTTCACCTACCTCATGTTGCTTTAATTGTGCTTCCTTTTCCTTTGTACGTGGGATCTATAAGTAGCTTTATCCTGGCACCAACCATTCTATCTTTTCTCTTCATCTCTCTTTCAACTGGGCTACTCAACAAGGCTCTTCAACACAACTTCCTTGGTACTTTTAATCATGCACTTCTTCACTTTTCTCCTTCACTTTTCTCCACCCCACACTTAAACGATGTGTGGTCCTCTACGCACTCATAAATTCTCCAAAAATAGCAATAAGGTTACGGTGCCCAAGGCACAAAACAAAACAACAACGCGAAAGGGAAACACAAGGAAAGGAAAATGCATAAAGGAAAAATTCTAAACTAACTAGAAAAACTACCTTATTTACAAACACCAAGAAGGCTTATTTATAGTAGGGCTTAACCTACTACCATTGAAGTGTCTAGGCAACTTGGTTCCATCCAAGTGCTTGTGGCATGCACTGAATCAAGGATGTACGAGATTGTGTAGGGACCTAACCAATGGACTTTCAACTTTCCAGGATGGCACAAAAATATAGAATCATATAGTAATACCATCTACCCAACCTCAAACTTCTTGTTTCTAATATGGCAATCATGCCAAGCCTTTTCTTTGCCTTTTCCATTGTTTGGCTCCAACGGGAAAGTGATCGTCTCTCATCCAGTTTCATTAGTTCATCAATTCTTTCTTCAGTGCACTTGTTCATTGGCTAATCCTCCTACATGTGCTATTCATAGAGAAGGTAACATAAATTCAACCGAAAAAACAACTTCCACACCAAACACCAATTGAAAAGGTGTGGCTTTATTTAGTGTTTTATACGTAGTCTTGTAAGCCCATAAAACTGTTGATACCTTGTCATCCCAATCATGTCTTCCAACATCATATATTTTGGTCAAGGTATGACTCGAATTTTGTTGAATGCTTCTGCGGTTCCATTTTCTTGTGGGTGATAGGGCATAGTCTTATGATGAGCCACCATGAACTCAGATAACAGGATCCTCACGGTATCATTCAGAAAATGCATACCCCTATCACTAGTCAAACTTAAAGGGCATCCATACCTTGTGATAATGTTCTCCCATAGGAACCTTTCCGTTGTTGCTGCCATGCAATCTTTAGTTGGGGCTACTTCTGCCCACCTTGTGAGATAATCCATGTAAGTGATGACATAATGTGACCTCGTCCTACATGCTTGCCGGTGTAATAGGTCCTACAAAGTCTATCACCCATTTTTCAAAAGGCTCGTGCTAGGAATAGGACGTAAATGTATTTCATCCCTCCTTCTGGTTTACCAATGCATTAATAGTGGTCACATGATTTTACAATAATCCCTACAATCTCTATATAAGGTTTCCCACCATAAACCTACCATTAATATCTTCTATGTGGTGGCGTCACCTGCGTAATGCCCACCCGCACTTCCTCTGTGTGCTTCCTCCATGATGGCTAGGAACTCATGCTCTAACACACATCTACGCAAAACTTCATCATGTCCCAATTTGTATAAGTCTCCACTAATCAACATATAGGGTGTGACACATATGGCTAACTACTTCTTTTCTAATGCCTTCATTCCATCTGGTGCCACACCTTCTTTTAAAAATATAGCAATCTCTTCCAAATATGAGGGCATGCACCACAATCTAAATAGTTGTGTATCTAGCATTTCTTCCTCAATACTTTTGTGCGTCCTCTCTGAATCAATTCTTGACAGATGATTAGGTCCACAATTGCTTTTTCGGGCTTTACTACAATGGTGAATTCAAACTCTTGAAACAACAACACCCATCGACATATGTGCCCTTGAAGAATGGGATTGTTCACTAAATACTTTAATGCCATATGTCCGGTGTAGAATACAAAGGGTGTTTCTATGAATACATCTAAATTTGAAAATCACATAGATCATTGACAATGCCTTGTGCTTGGTTGTGGTATAATTCTGCTCTGCTGGTGTTAACTTCCTGCTCATAAAATAGAGAGGATGATCAATAACCCCCCTCACACTGGTTGTGTAAGTACTACTCAATGGCGGTTCTGAGGCATCTACATGGACATGGAAGGGCTTGTCCTAAGAGGGAAATTGTAAAATAGGTGTGGTAATAAGCCTATCTTTTAATGTATCAAATGTCCCTCTGTTGTGCCTTTCCCCAATGGAAGGTACTTTTGTGTCTAAGTAGCTCCTCTAAGGGCATGGAGATCTTGGCATACCCCTTAATGAATTTTCTATAATACCTCGTATGCCCAAGGAATCCGTAGTGCGCTCTAGCTAGTAGGCTCCCTTAACCCCATAATAACTACAACTTTAGCGGATCTACCAGCAAGCCCTCCTTACATATGATATGCCCCAATAAAGTCCCAAAGGGTGTAGCAAACACACACTTCTTAATGTTGAGGGATATCCTCAACTACTACACCTTTCAAACATTAATCTCAAGTTGTCATAGTGGTCCTTAACTAGACCATATACTATCCAATCATCCAAATAAACCTAGAGAAACTTATGAATGAAGTCCTGGAATGCTTGCACCACTATGCGTGAAAAAATAGCAGGCATTCTTCAACCCAAAGGGCATGACCATATATGTAAAAATTCCCCACTCGGTGGTGAAATTTGTCTTCTCCTAGTCCTCCTTTGTAATCTGGACTTGGTGGTATCCTAAAAATCCATCCGTAAAGGAATAGATTTCACGCCTAATGACTCCTTCCAAAATTTCTTCAGTGAAGGGGGTCAGAAATGGATCAATGACACAAGCGCATTCAATTCCTATAATCACACAAATCCTAATTCACCCATCCTTCTTGATGCTAATTACCATTGAACTTATCCATTCCGATTCTTCCACTGCCTCAATGATCCCAAAAGCTATCATCTTGTCTATCTCCTCCTTAACCTTCACGCGTAAGTTGGGATTCATCGGTAGGGTATTTTTCTAATCGGGTGCACACCCTCCTTTAGTTTTATCCTCATCTCCCCCAAGGAATGGTGAATGCCTTTTAGCTCATGGTACCCACATGGGAATAAATCCTCGAATTCATGTAATAGATCAATGATCTTTGATACTTCCTTCTCCGTCCAATAATCTCTAATAATAGCTTCCTTAGGTTCTTCTCCTGAACCGATGTTAACTTTCTTTATCTTTAATGGCTCATGGTAAGCATGTGCATGAGCATCTGCACTATCCACTACTTCGTGTGTCCCTATAGAATGGCTAACATCTAAACTTTCCAATTCCTCTCCATCAATCACATATACTAACTTTCCCTTCTCCTTTTCCAAACACACGTGCTCAAGCTATAACTCTTCTATTTCTTTAATCTCTTGAAAACATGCCTCGATCTGGTTCACCTAGTAGTTCCAATAGCCTATCTTCTATTTTGGAACTATCCCCCATGGTAAGGTAATTGATACCTTGAAAGACCTTATCAACTGATGGTTTGGTACTCTGATACTCAAAGGTTTGAATAAGATCAACCACAAGCTCTTGCCAATTCCTTGTTTGGTGACGTGTCTCCGAATGAATGTACCATGCATGTGCAAACCCTACTGAGTGTAAATTCAACTTATGCACCTAGAGGGATGGTGGCAAGGCTTCTGCACCTTCTCTCCAGACCCGTTCACATTCGTAGATATGGAAAGAGGTGGGCTCCTTCCCATGGTACTCCCTGATGATGGTGGGTATATTACTTCTAAAAAATTTAACAAAGAGAGAAATTCTTACCTCGTGCCACTCTAAAAGGCTCTCTTGATGTGTGGCCCACCAATGAGCTGTTGTGTCGAGTAAGATGTAACTTAGCATCTCCCTCTGTTCCTTCTCATTCTTCCTCTGATCTTCTATCTCCTCCAAAAGATCTCAGGGAAGGATCCTCCAGTGAGTACTTGGGTAGTTCTTTTCCCCAAGGAGCCAAACTGTGCATGCCTTTGTTACCTTGGTCACCGATCCTCTCAACTGCCGATCCCATTAATTTATAAGTCCCATGTACCCAATTGTCACATGCTAAATTGGTGGTATCACTCTTGTTGAGCATCTTCAAACTAGATAACCATGTTAATAGGGTGTACCATCTCGGGGTCTACGATTGAAGCACACATAAATCTTGTCCATAGAACTTCTTCTCCCTATGGTTTGATGTAGGGAACTAACTTCCCATCAACCACGGGTATAATGAACCACTCCTCTTTGTTCTCAAAACTGATGTACCCTTTGTTGGCGAAGGTCCACATTGTTCTTGTAACACCAAGGGCACCTAAGTAATCTTTGGGAAATTGTGTCACGCCTCGGTGAGCACCGAGACTTTGAAGTCCCCAGTAAACTTGGCTCCTGAATAGTAATAGATGCATCCTTCAAGACACTGATGGGCATTGCCTTAGTCTTGTTTTCCATATACAACACATTTGAAGATGGTTGTAATGCAGGTCTCCCCATCTAATGCCATGCATCCAAAGTAAAAACATTAACCTCGTGTGCGGTGTCAATGAGTATATTCTTTGAGGAGCCATCCATCCATTGCATTCAATGTAATCTCCTTGTCATAGTCAAGGCTATGAGGGGGAAGGTTCACGTGCAAGACCTATCTCTGCACTCTTCTCCGGCACGTGGTACCTTCTCTCTCAACCAGGATCCTAACAAAGGAATGATGTTCTCCTTCCTTAGCAATTTGCACACATCCTTGACCTCATCCAGGTCATCTTTTTGCACCTCGATTCTCCTTCCTTGTTCCTCCCTCCTGGATTGCTCCTTTAGACACTAGATCTCCCCTTATAATCTTTGAATAACATCCATGGTGTCTAATATATCTCCTTCTGATGTGTGGGGTCTAGATACTTTCCATAAATGACCTCTTCTCTTGAAACTAGGTTCTTCTGTCTTGGTATCTCCCTTACGCACATGGCTTCGCCCTTATTATTACCAAGACGGGCTCCAAACCTTCATCTCGTGTTACAGAGGCATCCATTTATATTTCTATCTTCTTGATGCTTTGACCATTACAGTGCCTTTTCCTTTTGGTGCTATTGATTCATATGCTCAAATAATTCCGGGCACTCCTCATACTTATGCTTCTTACCACACCATGAGCACTATAACAAGTCCAGGCACTCATGCTTGTAATGTTCTATAGATCCATAGTTAAAACATGTCCCTCATGGGAACTCATCCCTTCCTCTATGGTTACCTTGTCCTCGGAATCCTCCTTGAAAACCTCTTCCATGCGCACTCCATCTGCACGCTCTTCATAACGGAGATCATCATTTTTAGAACCACTAGAAATGTTGGTTTGGCACACCCCATGATCAATGGCCTCATGTATCTGATCAATGAGCCTACAGTCTTTAGTATCATGGGTCGTGGAGGTACAAATCTTACAATAACAAGATACATTCTTCCTGATCGCATGCTGTAGCAAGGGACATCTACTTGCATCATGGTCCCCATGATAGATTTCAAAGTCTAATGTCATAGCGCATACCATCCTTTGGGGAAATTGTCCTTAGTGTGCCTCTCTATCTCACAATCTGTGCACCACAAACCACTATGAGTCTCATGGACTGAGTTCACAGATAGCTTTTCCAACTGCTTAGCCATAGCAACAATCTGAGCCTCCAAGAATGGGCTAACGCCAGTATCAATACTACCAACAACTTCGACGCACAAGGTAGCCTCCAATGCTTCACATGGATCTATAAAGGTCTTATGAGACAAGGCCCTTCTAAAAGGGTGATCAATCCCCAATAAACCACTATGCATCTTTGAGAAGGATGTATATCATATGATAATTTAGACAAAGAGAGTCTTAAAGCACGCATCATACTCCCACACACTCTCTGTCATTCCTTGTTGTATCTCCTTCAAAGTGCTAATGCTTTTTTCTCAAACTCAGGAATGTGGAACTCTACCAGAATGCATTCTTTAAGGTAGTGTAATCCACCACCATTTGATGAGGGTCATACTTTCTATACCAGCTATGCAGTGCCCTTGCAACGTGGTTACAAATTGACTAGCCTTTCATTCTGGGGTTATGATACCTTTCACACACCATAGTAGTTCACACTTGTGAACATGTTCCGTAGCATCCTCAATGCCCCTGTAATCTGGTAAATGTAGAGACATCTCAAAGAAAACTTGAGGTGGTGGTTGGGGTCCTTGTCCTAAACCAAATCCTTGGTTCCCTCGGTGTTTCCTCCACTACCTAATCCACCAAGTCCACTGGGTCCTATACCTCCAGAGCCACTAGATCCACTAGAACCACTAGGTCAATAGGGCCTGTAGGATTTGTGCCAAGCACCCCCATGGTCCCACTAAAGCGTGTGCATCGATAGTGTGATAATACCCCACTACCGCGACTTTGTCCCGCGCCACTCCCTGATGCGAGACCAAAAGCTTGAACACTTCCCCTTGTCCAAAAACTCCTCCAAATCATTGGAATATGTGTAGCCATAGAAGAAGGAACTAAAAAATTATACCACCTAGGTGTGGATATATCTCTTCCACTTGTTTCAATTGGGTCAATACTTCCTCTGGATCGGAAAAACCAAGTGTCGGGGGTTCAGTCTTTGGGTGAGTTCGAGATATGTGCCAATGACTCTCCTTTCTCCATGTGATGAACTCTCACTAGAAGCCAAAGGGTCTCCCTCACGCACTTACCAAGATGGGGTAGCACAGATTGCTTAGGTTCCATGTCTTCCGCGTGAACCTCAACTCCTTCCCGCAACATCTATCTCCATAGATCCATCACACTATCAGCCTCGCATCACCTAGTAATCTCCCTTTCACACGTTTCACCATACTTGAGTCATATTTCTTCCCTCTCCCTTTCTATCGTATCATTTGCCATCTTCCTCCACCCGAGCTTCCTTACCCAGCACTTAGAATGGTTTAGCTGGCCATTGGGAGCACCTCTAAACTCATGGTAACCATCAATATCTTCATAACTAGAGGAATAACGTAGAAATGTTCCTCTAGGTTCTCGTAGAAACTCAAACTCAGCAATCTCTGGGAAAGAATACATGGAAATGGCATATTCAGAGTGTAGCTAGCTAGTACTCCTCCCCACCAGTGATCTACAACATGGGTCCATGTCAGATCTACATCCTGTAACCTTTGGTAGTCTTCTTGGTCCATATCCGTGATCCATAACACCAACTTGATCTAGATGCATAGGCTGAAAGCCATCCATATAACTCTACTGGGAAGCAACAAAAAAAGTCTCATACAAATCATGGTAGAGATTCTCTTCTACCCATCTACGTGTATTGAACTTAGGTCCAAGTTTGAATCTTTGGGAAAATTCATATTCCATGCTCTTAAACCATGATTCAACATTTTCCAATGTTAACCGATCCATCATTACTCTTTACACAGATCATGATGCATGTTATATCCCACTACAACTTCGAAAAGAGGTCCTGGTAATGGAACCAAGATGTAGTCAATTTTACTCCCACTATAAAAGGAAGGAATCCCATGCGCGCCAGCCTATCACCCAGCAGAAGTTGAGTACTCACCGAGGCATGTGTGGGTGTCGAGTCTCTCTTTTATGTGAGTTTTAGTGGGAAGCATTTATCTATGATTAGTGTAAGAGTATTTAGGAAATAAGTTTAGACATAAAAGAATCATAGGGCTCAGAACGGCCTCCATATCCTTATAGCTTCTTCAAACCGGATGTTTTAATAGACTCCATAACATATATTATAACAAAAATAAATATACAATCATTCATTCATAGCATGCAAGGAAAGAGAACTCCTATGAATGAAATATACATTAAAGCTACTGATATCCATGTCTATTTATAATAGGTAACCTCATTGTATTCATTGTTTCATTACAAAGAGCCATAGAGGGAAAACCGTAGTCATGCACATCACTAGGCTTGTATAACTATGCCAAAAGAAAAAGAAATTACAATACTAAGCCTAGTACATTCCTTTCTGCATCAAAGTTCCACTCATGCAATCTGTGAGCTTCACCCATGTTCTCTCTCTCTCTCTGTGTATATCCCTCTTCTTCTATCTCTTATCTCTCTATCTCCATCTATATGTTATCTCGGTCTCTCTCTCTCGGTATATCTTTTCCCACTATAGGCACTTGTATTTATCATCTTCCCATGCTGCTACCAACTCACCTTTCCATGCCCTCAGATCCATCACCAAGTGTCGAATGTGGTCCTCCAAGTGAGCATGTTCCTTCAGGCTTGAGGTCTCCACTCCATCTCATGATGATCTTCTAGAATATCCCATCCTGGCATGCTCTTTCTTGGGCCACTTGTTGCTAGGCTGGTATCTTATTTACATGCAACCAATCATGCTTTTCATGTGTTCTACCTTAGACACTTAAATTTTCTAAGTCTTGAATCTCCTTTCATGCGCACTTGTGAACCATGTGCCTTCTTAACTCTTCCTTCTACATGCTTTTGCCTTGTACGCCCTTTTATAACTAGGATCCCGTGTGCCCAAGCACCTTCATACTTGGCCAATATTCCAGGGGCCCAACAAGAATGAAGAGTTACTTCAGGAGTTGTTAGGAGAATTAGACACAGTGGCAAAATTTGAAGAGGAACAAATAGATGAGAGAGAAACTTTGGCACACTTGCCTAGAAAGATAAAATGGTAAGATGATTTACATGGTTGATGATGAATAGGTAGAGAACCTAGACATTGAGCACATAGAGGGTATGAAAGAAGTATTAAATAGTGCGGATGATAAGGTGCACACCTACCATGAGCTTATGAAGACTAAGAAAGTGAACATTGGAATGGATGTTGAACCTAAGAAAGATATTATTGTCGATTATTGGTTTGATTCTAAAGTTGCTAAAATCATTGATTTTTGTGTGACTTTCAAAGTATTTTTTCCTAGAGGCTATCATGAATTGAAAGGTGTACATGAATCATTGAGAGAAATGAAGATAAAATTAAAAGAAGGTGCACGCCCAGTCTGAAAGAGGCCTTATAGGATGAATCTGAACTTGCACGTCAAGGTAAAGGAAGAAATTGACAAAATGTTTATTTTGGAATTATTGTGCCAATTGAGGAGTCTAAATGGATAAGTCTTATGGTGATCATCATCAAGAAATATGGAATAATCAAGATTTGTGTGGATTACAGGGAGTTAAATGTTACATGTGTGATTGATCCCTTTCCTACACCATTTACTAAGGAAATTTTGGAAGGCTTTACAGGGTGTGAAATATACTCCTTCACTAATGGATTGTATGGGTTTCATTAAGAAAGGATAAGCTGAAGAGGATCAAGATAATATGACTATGACTACCAAGTGGGGAAGTTTTGTATTCATGGTTATTCCCTTTAGATTAAATAATATGTCTGCAGTATTTTTACACATATTGGTACAATCATTTTAATATTTTATTCAAAATTTCTTACAGGTGTATTTAGATGATTAGAAAGTCTATGGGATCATGAAAGATCACTAAGATAATTTGAGGCTGATGTTTGAGAGATGTAGACAACTGAGCATATATTTTACCATTAATAAGTTCATATTTTCCACCCCTTTTGGAATTTTGTCGGGACATATCATCGTCAGAAGAATGCTTGTTGGTGGATCCTGCTAAGGTAGCTGTCATTTTAATCTTAGAGGAACATACTAGCCAAAGAAAGCTACATAGATTCTTGGGGTACATAGGTTATTATAGAAATTTTATTAAAGGATATGCTAAGATCATCGTGCCTTTAAAATAATTACTCAAGGGAAAAGGAAAGTTCTATTGGGGTGAGGCACAAGAACACGTATTTTACACACTGAAGGAAAGGCTTACTAAAATTCCTATTTTGTGCTTTCCTTCATGGTCCAAGCCTTTTTATGTTCATGTTGATTCCTTTGGTATGGCCATTGGTGCTGCGTTAGCTTAGCCTAGAGAAGGGATTTTGGATCATCATATTTTTTTTTCTAGCCGAAAGTTGACTCCATCAGAAAAAAAATTATACAAAAAAAGAGCATGAGGCCTTATATATGATCTACGTGCTCCATAAGTTTTGATAGTATTTTCTAACTTCACCTTTCATCTTTTATGCATACCACATTACATTCAATTACTTAGTGAACAAGCCCATTTTTTAGAGGTGCATATGTCATTAGGTACTATTGTTTCAAGAGTTCAATTTTACGGTGGTAGTTAAGCTCGGTAAGAGCAATTATGGTCCAAACCATTTATAAAGGATTCAATCTCAAGAAGATGCACAAAGCATTGAATATATGATACAAGATGTAAATTTGTTTAGGTTGAACCGTGTGCCTTCGGACTTGGAAGATATTTTTGTCTTTTTATGCACAGGTATGGCACCTGAAGGAATGAAGGATTTAGAGAAAAAACAACTTGTTATTACCTTACATGTTGATCAATGGAGACTTATACAAGTTAGGCCGTGATGAATTTTTGTGTCGGTGTGGGCTTAAGTGTGAGAGTGACGTAATAATAACGAGAGGCTCATGGCGGTATTGCAAGTGGACACTATGTGGGGATGCTACCACACATAAGATTTTACTAGCTAGTCTATGGTGGGAAACATTGTACAAGGATTGCAAAGCATATTGTAAGGCATGTGACCATTGTCAGTTCCTTGAAAATCATGGAAAACAAGATGAAATGCCTTTGAGGCCTACTACTAGTGAAGAACCTTTTGAGAAGTGGGCAAGCCGAATTTGTTGGCCCTATTTTCCCAGCCTCACGTAGGATAGGATCATGATATATTATAACTTTTATAGATTATCTTACAAGGTGGTAAGAAGTGGTACCTACAAAGGATTACACAATAGCTACAAAAACAAGGTTTCTATGGTAAAATATTACTAGCAGGTATAGCTTCCCTTTAAGTTTGACATGTGATAGGGGTTTTCATTTCCTTAATGAGACTATCATAATATTATTAGATGAATTTATGGTTGCACACCATATTAAAACCCCTTATCACCCTTCAAAAAATGGAACTTATGAGGCATTCAACAAGATATTGAGCCATACCTTGACAAAAATTTGTGATGTGGGAAGGAAAAATTAATGTGACAAGGTTTTGTGCTACTTTGAGCATACATGATGACTTACAAGAGGTTGAAGAAGGCCACACCCTTTCAATTGGTATTTAGGCATAGGTAGTTCTACCCATGGAATTCATGTTACCTTATTTTCATATTGTGAGCGTAGGAGGTCGGTGATGAGCAAGAATTAGAATAATGTATTGATAAATTAATGCATCTAGATGAAGGGTGCACCATAGCAAGATGGATTTAGAAGAAAGAAAAAACTAGGATGAAGGAATGGCATGATAAGAACATCAAGGATAAGAAGCTTAAGGTTGGGAAAATGGTATTTCTGTATGATTCAAATTTTTATGCCACCCTAGGAAGCTTAAGGTGCATTATTCTAGATTGTATGTTATCAATCATATCCTTAATTCAGACGCTTTCCAATTAGAGGCACTATATGGGACACGGTTTCCTAGTTACTTAAATAGGAGTAGGCTAAAGCCCTACTCTAAATAAGACTTATTTTTGTTTGTAATAAGGCAGTATTACCACTTAGATTAGGTTTACTTAATGCATTTCTTTTATATGTGTTTCCTTCATTGTTGTTATGCTTTGTCAATTTAGTGCAGTGTTTTATTTCATAAGCATGCTTGCATGCCAAAGGATGATTACTATTAAAGTATTTTACATGTACGAGATGACCAAAAATACCCTTAGTGTGGGGTGGATAAAGAAGGATTGACTGCTACATAAGAGAAAAAAACTCACGAGTGACCATAAAAGGGACATGCTTTCAAATTAAGAAAAATCAAGAAGATTGCTCAAAATTGAGACCACGAATAAAAGATGGGTGCTTAGTACAACATAAAGGGGCTGCAACATTAGAGACTACATAGGATGAGTCACATTGGATAAATACTTCACCGCAAAGAAGTGAAGATAGAGGAGATCTGTGAAAAAATGTAGTAGGTGTGCTAGAAGGTTATGATTGAGGTGCAAGAATTTGAGGTGCGGGTGCGAAAGAAAGAAGTGCAAAATGTGAGGAAGTGTAGACTCGTAATTAATGTCGTGTACAGTAGTGGATGGAGCAATTAATGAAGGATATTTTTAAAAAAGTTATAAATATGACATTTTTAATTTCATTATTACCTAGTGTTAAGAACCCTACAAATCGAAAAATACGAGTGGGAATTGAAGAAAATTGTTGGGACGTATTCAGGCGTGGAAACAGATTTCAGGTGGTAGTGCATGAAGGGTTTGTGTGTAACTAGGGTTTGAGGAAGTTAGACAACAACTAGGGTTTCACTCACACTTAAAAAAATTAAAAGGAGAAATGGCACCATGGAGGGCTCTAGTTGTGGAGAAAGAGGTCAATGACCCAATAGAAGAATGGTTGGTAGAAATGTTATACCTAGAATAAATGATCAAGGAACTACCATGGAAATATAAAACAACATAGTGTAGAGTTTTTGATATCAACCTTGAACCGATAAGTGCTTGAAGGATATTGTAGTAGAGGTCTACAAGAAGACTAACCTAAAGATGGTAGATGACACTAGGGTTTTGTATGCCTCTATGAAAAATCTACTCGATAGCGTGGGGGCCATGAAAATATTTGAGCTACCTTATTTCAGGGAGACTGAGATATTATATCAATGAATGATGTCATGCATATATGAGGAATTATTCTTCTTCGTAGGAGGAAGGATACGAATCACCACCAAATTGATTGGGAAGGTGACAGGGTTGCATGACTCTAGCCTAGAGATTTCTAGTGACCTATTAGATGATAAGGGCATTGATGCAATGACCACCATATATAAGTATAAGAAGGGGGACTGAGATTTTAAAGTAACCAACATTGAAGACATGGCCACCAAGGTTATGGCATAGATGGCGGGTAGTAATTTGGGTGCCACTGAGTGATGGAATGAAGTAAACCAACGTTTGTTGTGCATAGTGCAAAAGATGGAGAATAGAACATACTATAACATTGTTGGGTCCAGGAAGATAAAGGTGAGAAGATAACTTGGGGCACCATTATTTTATTAATTATATTTAATGAAATTGGCATGCCTAATGGACCAAGGGAGAATGTCTGGGAGTTTCCTTGAGGAAAATAAATCTCTAGAAAAGAAAATTTTGAAGTATACTCTACATGGAACTATTTCTAATACATATAAGGAGCGCCTAGATAATTGGGTAAGGAGGTTGCACATGTTGTTTACAGGAGAATGACGCATCCCACGTGAACTTCCCACAATACTAGATGGAGAAGTAGAGTTTGCGGTATACCAACATTTCATCTGGGGTGCTTCCACAGGAAGATAGGTGAGAAAATCCCTTGGTGTAAGTTACCATTTTCCTTCATTATAAGATATTTCAGGGATTCTATAAACAAGTTTCATAATGTGCGAAAACTCTAGTTTGACATGGATAAAGTAGACACATATGTTCACATTCTACACAATACTTATGCATGACCAAGAAAAGAGGCATATGTTGAGATGGTGTAATCTAATATTGTTGATATTACTCCAGAGATCTTGGCCATAGGAAATATTGAACTAGTGTACGTATATATGTACTTGAGGCCATGGTTCAAGGATGGTAAGGTGGTAAAAGGTGAAGATATGACTCTTCCAGGTCCTTGAAGAAGGGGCATATGATGGGGACATCAAGGCCTATAGTAATTGTGCCCCCACTCAAAATGATCCAATGCCTACGGGCTTAGAGAATGTTATGGAACAAGAGGAACAAGAAGAAATCTCTAGACTAGATCACACAAGGAGAGTCTTACATAGGAGGTGCACATCTAGGGACACATGCACTAGGACTTCATAACCAGTAAGGAGATCTCCGCACATCACTCCAGTGAAGAATGAGGAAGAACAAAGAAAGAAGTGTAGGAAGTATGTTCTAGTGAGGGATAGTGAGGAGGAGAAGTCCCCTCAGCAAAGTACATGAGATGAGGAGGCCACTCTAAGTATGGAGGAGAGATGAGAAGAGGCCACCTCGAGTGTTGAAATGTAGGAGGATGAGGATATAGGTGAACAAATAGTATATGAGGTTATTGACCAAAGTATAAGTGTCCAAGAGAAGTGCTTTGGTGGGGATGAAAGCAGACTTTGGTGGCTACACAGAGGTCATAATACACCCACATGTAAAGAAGGAGAGAATGAGGAAGAATAAGTAGAATAGAATGTGGGTGATGTAGTACAACAAGACACAAGTGTTGAAGTGTAGCAAGATGAAGGTACGTCTATTTAGGAAAATATTAGAGAGTGCCCAAGTCAACATGGGGAAGAAGAGGTGGTAAGGACCCAAAACTTGGGCTATGTTGATGACCAATCTAAAATCATTTACACCCGCTTCCATGGTACCTTTCCCAATAAGCATTTGTATGGTTGGGATTGGATGGACCCAAAAATGGCTAGGAAGTGCACTCACAAACAATTCTCATGGAGTATGATGACTAACATGGATGATCCTGACTTTGATGTATGTGAGGAGTTATGTAGTTCAAAGAAGATGAAAAAGGTGCCACATACCCACCATATAACCATAAATCCCACACACTTCTCAGATGAATAGGTAAGTAATGCACTTATTAAGGTATCAACCGAGGTTGTGCGTTGGAATATTGATAAGGAGGCAACTATTAGGGTACTCTTGGAAGATAAAAAGAATAAGTACACTCGGGTTAAATGGTTTTCGAGGAGCAAGATAAAGCTATGATGGAATCCTAGAATATTAAGAAAATGGCTGAGCATATTGTCGATGAGATCATGAAGTGGCTAGACTTCCAGGAAAAGGTGCCACAAAATTTTCCAACCACCATTCACTACTTGTGCACTATAGTAAAACTACTTTTAGAAGAAGAACCGGTGTGCAAGCTGAGACCTAAGGATGCTACAAAATATGTGACAAGGGCCAAGGCTGAAGTTGCAAGGAAAATATCCAGCTATGAGGCTATTCTACAAGCCTTGAATGATGAGATGAAGAAGGTAGATTTGGTGTTTCCATATGTGTAGTGCTTGATAACATGATACAAAGAAGGATAGGGGAAAAATAAAATTAAGTCCTGTAGGTATTTGAAGAACGAAACAATCGAGAACATAGAACAAATTACATTGGTAAATGCTAAGTGCAATGCATTTGATGCTATTAGGAAAAGAAAATGGATCAAATAAAGGACATCGGGAAGCTCATAGCCAAAAATATGGATGTAATGGAAGAGGTCTCAGTATGACTGATATCTACAAAATTATGTAAAATGAGGGTAGTAAGATGACTCTGGATGAGTTAGAGGACATAGATATATACATTCTGATAAAACAAATAAGGTGCTAAGTGACAGTACATGTTCGAGGAAGAAATTAAGAGTGAGTATCTAGAGTTGATTCTTCCAGAAGAGAAGAAAGATACCACTTAGCCTAATTTCCATAGCGTTGGTAATCCATTATTTTTGGACATATGTATTCATTCTTTCACTCAGTATTATTTTAGAGAGATAAGTTGAGATTACCCATTTCCGGGGAGGAAATCCATTTTAGTGTGGGGTAATGTTGGGATGAAAAATAGCATAAGTGTTGGGCACACAAATTTAGGGTGCAAGAAGAGCACACAACAATATAGTATGGTTGAAGCGTTGATGATAAGAACTTAGAATTTTTATTGTTAAGGCTATTTTTGGAGATAGAGTGTTGAGCACACAATGACGTGGATACTTGTAGATCACACAAGGCTATTTTGGGATGTGCAGCAGTTCGACCACAATGCATAGTTTCAATCTAATAATAGGATTTCTACTTGGAGTTAACTATATGAAGTCTATTGTTAGAACACTTGTTGTTTTGTATTCCTTTGTAAAGGTGCATGGCTATTATTAGCATGTAGCCTATTTTTGGAAGGTGCATGGGTGGTGAAGGAAAAGTCCCCACCCCTATATATATATGTATTGATTTTCATGGTTTGAATAATCCTGATTATTGTAGAGTTATGCTATGGATTTTCTAGTGCACATGACTATAGAGGTTATGTCTTGAAGTATGAAGATTATATGTTTAAGTATTTAATATAATTGAAAAATTTGGTTGGATATTGGTGTTGAATATGGATGAATATGGTTCTTGCATGGTAAATATTTTTATGATCATTGTTTAGTAAATTTTACATATGGTTTATATCTAGATCTAGTTTATGTAATGTGGATTATTTATTATCTGTTATAAATCAAGATATATACATTCTTAATCATGTTAACATTCTGAAAAATCAACTCTAAAGAGGGACTTGGTACCCTTGTGTGCTTTGAATGATTGCTCGGTTTAGGTTGAGTAATGTGTCAGCCCACCTTGGGTTATTTGCAGTGAATTCTAGGCTACATCACATAATGCACTAAAATGTTCTAACATAATACGTACCTTAGATATGTGTCCTTTGAATAGGGAAAAAATATCCCAATCATGTATTGAAATGTTTGAACGTTGTGACAACAACTCAGGAAAATATTGTGAGTGTATTATTTAATCCAAGAGGCATTACCTAATATGAAAATATGACCCATTCCATTATGAAGGTATTTTTACTTGATCTTCTTGCACAATTGAATTTTTTGATATCAATGAATCCATTTGCAAATGAGTACACATCGTGTCTTTATACTACTTCCATAATTTTATAAGTGAATGGCATTAGAAATGGGTCATTTACACATGCGTTTTTGAAATTTCTATAATCTCCAAATATTCTATTCTCTTTGATTTTCTTTAGTTGAGTGATTATCAGCCTCACCCAATCTGATTTCTCTATGGGATATACTAGTCCTTCTTTCAAAATGTGGTCAAATTCTACCTTAACATTTTCCTTAATATTTAGATTCAATAGTTAAGGCCTCTTCTTGATATTCTTTTCTATCTCCTTTAGTTTAATGAAAACTTACCCTAGTGATGGATATACTCCTTTTATTTCACTAAATTTAGTGGGGAACACATCTTCATAGTCTCACAATAATTATAAAATCTCAGACATTTATTTTTCCATCCAATAATCTCCAATAGTTGTTAATTTTACTATACCTAATGCACCAATGTATTTTATCATCATGTGCACCTTTGATTCATCATATATTTTCTCCATTCATTTATCCCTAGTGTATTCTACTATTATCGATCCTTGTTTTATTCTATTTTAAAATTACACATACTTTTTCTTCCTCACTACATAATTATTTATTGAATGATAAAGGTTCAATATGTTTGGGTTCAAACATTCCTACTAGTTATATATATTCATCCATCTCATTTTTCTTATTTGTTATCACCTACTCTATGAAATAACTTCATTTTTTTAATACAAATTATTTTTTAAAAAAATCAGCCTTTTGCTATTATATCTGCAATTCCTTTGATTTCTTTCTTTAGGATTTGGGAATTCAGACCCGCATTCTAAGTGAATAGTTCCATAACATAAGAATGTTTTGATCTTCGAAGAGTTACATCTACCATATATTTTCTATATTTGAATGTAAATGTTTGAATAAAATCCTCCTTCACTTATCTCTAAGTGTGTGTTTCTATTCTCTTATACTAATGAAAATACCAAGATTTCGGAAGTGGAACGAGTATTTTTGGAAGATATGAACCCACAATTTAGGATCAATTTGTTGTATTTACTAGGCCTCAATAAAACCCTAAATGTGAATTTATAGGCATTATTTTTATAGTACATAGGCCCATCTTTAGTTATTCTCGAAGGTAAAGAAAATCTTACATGTATTATGCCTATTACTTCATTCCATGTGAGCTTCTTTGAACTATATATGACCCACCATGTAGCTTTGATTCCCTTAAATACATACTCTAGTGCACTTATCCTCATGTATTCTTGTGGTACATGTTTTGAAATTCAACCAAGAATGTATATATACTAAATGTCTCAAATAATTATAGAATTGTATTTTCTTCTTATTGGACTATTCTCATTGGTCTAACCCCATATTTTTCGCACATCTAATTATCCAAATATTTATATGAATCCCCCAAAAATTGAAGATTAAATCTACCACAAGATATGAATTTATCCATCTGTCTTAGTATAATCCTATTCATTCTGCGTAAACACTTGTAGTTGCACTATCTTATATTTATTTAGAGACCTAATGTTGTACTAAACATCTTCTTTTGTGATTGGATTTTAATATTTCCTAGTGAAAAAATCTCTTAGTTTTTGAACTCATCTACATTCATTTCCCTAATTTTATTTTGTATCTTTGGGCCTTTTGTGAAGTTTAACCTTAAACAAGATTTCAATATCATATCAATAGGAGACATTGGTTGCTTAGAAATAATGTATGATTTCTATCCAGTATTGTTTATTGGTATAAAATGATAGAGTTGTCAAGGTGTGCTTCTATCTGATTTTCATTGTGTTTATTGTCATATTTATTTTATTGGACCATTTCTTTCCAATCAACATAGGGTAGTGCATCACATTTGTATTCATGTCAAGAATTGAAAATATTACTTTAATCCTCCTACTTGAATTTATATATCCTCCATGTGTTCAATAAGGTCCACTCTTTTGTAGTCTATGGTACAGAGGGTAAAATAGTTTTAATTCCTTAAATATTCATATGAATCACCACTTATTGAAGATTATATCTCCCATGGGATATGAATTTATTCATTTGTTTGAGTATAATCATGTTCATTCTATGTAAACACTTATAATTGTGCTATCATATATTTAGTTAGAGACCTAATGGTGTAATGAAACTCTTATTCTATGAATGGATTCTTAGGTTTCCTAGTGACAATAATCTCCTACTTTTTGAAGTCATATACATTAATTTCCTTCATTTATTATGCATATTTGGGCCTTTTGTGAAATTTCACTTGAAACAATATTTGAATATCATACGCATAAGGAGACATTGGTTTCATAGAAATAATGTATGGTCTTTATTGAGTCTTATTCATTGGTATAAAAATGATAGAGTCATAATTTTTTTTTGTCCATATAATTTGCATTGTGTTGATTGTCATATTGCCATCATATGCCCATTTATTTCCAATCAGCATATGGTAGTGCATCACATTGTTCTTCATGTCAATAAATTCAAAATATTACTTTAATTATCCTACTTGAATTACTATATCTTCCATTTGTACAATAAGGTCCACTCTTTTTAGTCTTTGATAGTGAGGGTAATATGGTTGTAATCCAAAATTAGAGATATCATATCTTCCCAAGTGGATATCAACATCATGTTGATTGTACTTTTAAAAAATAAAAGAACAAATTTTTTATTTCATATCCTCCTAGGATTATGTTTAATCTATTATCCATATCCCATGGATTCTTTGTTTTGAGATACCATATAGTCTTCTTTGACTATAGTAATCCACTTGTTGCACCTTTAGCAGAGTCTTGAGAAAGTTAGAGATGTTTTTCAAGATATACTTGTCATACAAAACATTTACCAATTTAAGGAGATCAAGTAATGTAGTATCCACTCCTTCCTAATTATAAATTCTCATCATTTAACCATAAATATGTGCTTCGCTTCCCTCAAATTCTATCCATTGACATCTTATTTTAAATTGAAGCGCAATAATATGTTTTCTTATTCTAATAGGGATTATTCCTTCCTTGGATTGGGGTATGTATCCTTACATGCACAAATGGTTTGGGGATCATTAGGAATATCCACATGTTCTAAGATTTGTTCTTTTCTTTTAACTTTAGTGATAACTTAGTGACTTCCAACATCCTTAGGAACTACATTGATCATTTTACCATTATGTAATTGTTTTTATTTTTTCTTTTTCTCCAATGCGGGATGGTTTTATATATTGTGTTACATGTACACCCGATAGTACATGTAAAAACATTCCCACTCTCGGTTAGAAGGATAGTTATGTGTAATATGATTTGGTTCTCTGTAAAGATAAAAATAAACCATTGTCTATGAAATCGGGGTCCCATTCTCATTTTTGATACCCACCTTGGTATCCTCATTTTTGTGCACAATACTATCTATGCAAGGAATTCCATTCTTGGTTATGAATTTGATATCTTCTATATGGGATTATGATAGAGATGTGTTCCATCAAGGTGATTCATTTGGTAGAGGTGGTGCCCAAACCATATTGTTTTATATAGAAAATGGAGCCCAACTAGGAATAGTTTGTGGATATTTCAAATTATCCACTACATGTTTGATTCTAAAGAGGAATAATCTCTCTACACACTAAATCATGGAGAGGAGACCATTTATATTTCAGGTACAACTTGTTATGTTTAGTGGAAAATTTTGTTTGGACTGTGAATAAATTTATAGTAACCTCATCTATAAAATCCATCAAATATTTGCAATCCTTAGCTTCATGCATAGTATCTCTATAAATACTACATATTACATTATGAGGTTTCCTTACATAATGTTGTATTAGATGAAATTTACTAAGTGAGTGTCCTCATTCCCTACATACTTCATAATATTCACCTTATCCCTCTATATTATTTTTAGTGTAGTCATTTTATGATGCCCTTCATCCCTGCACTATATGCACCATATGTTTAATCTAGGTTTCTTTCCTTCCAATAATTCCTCTAGTCTCCACATTACCACATCCAATTTTTCCTCTTCATTATGGATAGATGCACCAACATCTACATAATATTAAATATTATCCACATGTTATCCAATAAATCTCCTAGTGATTTGGATAACTTGTATACACATTCTGGCTCTTAGTTCCTCATTAAAGGTTACGTGTGCTCAAGTTCAATTGGCACATTTCCTTGGTTGCAATTTCCCCTTACGTGCTTTCTATTCTCTCCTTCCACTTTCCTTTTCCTCTTTGTTCCACTCCTCCCTTGCGCCCACCTTCTGCACATTCACTTTCTTTATAAGAAGCTTCTTCACCCTGCACGCATCTCACACTTAATTCAATCAGCTAAGTCCCTATCCCTCTCACACATCATGCCCATTACTTTATAATGGTTATGCCTTGACCATGCATTCTATGCTCACTATTTTTCCTCATTTACCAGCACACGTCGTGCACACATTCTTTGGTGCCTTCCTCTATTTTATTCCTTGTGCCCTTTCCTTACGCCCTATTTTACATCCTTCTCGTGCGAGTCATCTTCTAACATGCTTGAGGATGCTACACATAACCAGCCAAAGCGTACCAACATGACAATGAATCCTTGCAATAAATTAGTAACTGACACGTGGTAGAAATGACAAATATTTGCATAGTTGGCCATCATTTCAGCCAATCTACACATACCACATGTCTTATGTGAACTAATGGCTCTAACAAACTTCGATATATGTATCTTTTGCTATGGGGCTCGATCGGTGCATTCCTAGACTTTTTAGAGATTTTGACATCAGCTACCATGCTAAAAATTCAAATTTAAATTCTTGGTGGATCTAGTAGGTGAGAAATGGGAAATCGTCTCTCTGAGAATTGATGAGAAGATCTAATTGCTCCAACCAGCAATTTTAATCTGATTCACCCTTCTTCCCTCTTCAACACACTAAAAATACCTAGGGAAGTGTATTTGACAGAATCTTAGGTAGATTTGCAGGCATTGAATGCTTCTTATTGGTGGTTACATTTAGAATTCAAGTTTTCCCTCCTTCTCTTCTCCTTTTACAAATTTATCTATAAATGTAAGAGTTGGGCTCATTATTAATGTTGGACACTCACGGATCCTTACGTATTCTTCTAAGGACTTTATATATATTTTATTTTGAGCTCGCAGACCTCTAAATATAGCTCTCATATGTGGATATCCACCTCCTTTAGCATTGTAAAAATTCAGTACATTTCCGAAGTAATAGAAGCATCATTTTTGACTATTCCTGTCCTAATGTGTTTGTATTCCTTCTTCTTGCCTTTTCTTTTGTGTTGGTTGTGCCATTTCACACCCCTTACAGTTCCTTATTTAGTTGTTTTCCATGAAAATGATAAGGTAACTACATGTTTAGCTATGTTACTCGTGCATAGCCTCCTTTCACACATTTTCTTTCATTCTCGCTCGAATGAAAGTGTTTATCCCTCTTTTCTGGTGTTATCATCTTCTAGTGTAGGTTTCCTTTCATGTTATCCTTTTATCCCTAGTCCCTTAGAATTGTTAGATTAGTTTCCCCTTTTAGCATTAGGAGTAGTAGTAGTAGTAGAAATAGATAGAGGAATCGGCCTTCTTCGGAGATACGTCCCAAACGTGTAAGGTACCACAACCTGGGGACGGTTCCATTATTTTCTCAAACACTTCGATCCCTCTGGATCTAAGGCGCAGGTGAAAGTTTGAAGACCAAAACTACCCAAATAGTTTCTTCAATTCCCTTATCTTTTGTTTATAATTTCATTGTGAAATTGCAAAATGAATCTTACCGCATAATCCTTCTACAAACCGGGATTCCTTTCTTAGCTCATCAAAGTTGAAACTCATTTTTTCATTACATCGATAACCTCATTTCATATTCCATGATAGAATCTACCACTTTCTACTTTATTTCCTTTATTTATTGAATAATTTCTCTGCACACTTATTTATATTAAATTCTTATGTGAATGTAGTACGCACTTCCTATAAAGCTTATGTGCTAATATTTCTTGATAATATAAATTCCAAATATCTTCCATGTAGTGATTTCATGATTATTTTTATTATCATTTATTACAATCTTTACTTCCCATCATATATCATATGTTATTAAGTAATTATTTGGATCAACAAACCCATCATATGGTTGTCAACTTGTATATCGATTATGATAATGAGAAATATTTCCTCTCATTTCGAATTAGTTTTGGATGAATTTGTGTAGTAGTATGAATCAATATATGATTTGGATTTAATTACATGTTTATTTTATTAGTACTCAAAATGATACTTATAATTACCTTACTAGATTTGGTCCTTTCTTCTTCAGAATCTTCATATTTAGGAAAGGTAAATCTATATTTTGGACTCACCGAACTATTATTAATTCATTTCCTACTCTTTTCACTTTTTCCATTAAATGTAATTATATGCAATGGATGCATGTGTAATGATAAATCCAATTATTTTGAAATATATTCCACACTTATATCTTCAAATATTACATGAAACATAGTTTATACTATAAACAATGACTTAACCTTCTTCACAATTTTTGTAGAATTTCAATTTTCTCCCAATCCTCTAGAAAATAACAAGTAATTAATTTTATATCTAGCTCAAGGAAATATATCCTAGAAAAAGGGTATTATCATCTTATATGGTCCTTTTTGATCTATTCTAATTTCTTTATTACAAACTACATCTTATTGATTAGCACAATACCATGGCTTTTATGATGGCTTATCTATGTTCAACACTAACTACTTCATTAATCCACTTATAAATACTTCTAATCCTCTACCATCGGTCTCTTCTTCTAGTTACTTGGTTTCCTTTTTCACTTCATAGTGAGGGTCCACTTCTCATTACACACCCTCTTTATGACTCCAAATTTCTCACTCGGTGTTCTCTTTGATTTATCTAGGAGGATCCTTTCCTCCTTACTTGGCTTCTTTCCCTACTCTCTGCTACTCAAATTTTGTTTCATATTTCCATCATAAATACTTGATATTCCCCATCTATTGTGTTATTTGAGTTCTCTTTGTAGTCTTTTAAATTCTATTTTATTCTCTTTCATCATTCTCAAACCCTTTAAGATTCCTCTTTAAGTATGACCACTTCCCCTCCATATACGCCTTATAGGATTACATACCTTTAGCACGTACACGAATACTCCATAATGTGTGGAATTGGCACCATGGCCTTTTCAAAAACTAACATCTTGAATAATATAGAGAGTTATCTAACAAATTTTCCTCACAATTAAAAAATAAAATGTGATTCAATAGAATCAAAAGAACAAATGTTTTGGAAAAAAAAATAGTTACATATCCATAAATTATAGTTTTCATGTAATGATCTATAAGATGAGTCTACGTAGCATATATCTTGTGAAATGTTTCAATTTTTTCCTCCATCCATTCATATTCCTCTCTATTTTTTTGTTTAAAAGAGTAAAATTTCAGTCAAGTTAACCATATAGCTAACATTTGAGGAAGATCACATTATCAAATCTCATCTCCATAGATCTGATCCAAACATATATTATCATAAGGAATTCCTATCAAATTATTTTTAGATTCTTTGAATTTTCTCATCTTCTCTTGTAGCCATAATTTCACATCTCTTTGTCTTGGTAGCCATCTTAACATTTTTGGGGTCCTAAAAATGGAACCATTGTTAATATATGTCCCTGGATCATGATATCGGGACTTGTGATAGAATATAATCTAGGTTGACACCATATTTTTGCATGGAATAATACTTAAAATAGGATACAATTCTTAATTAGTGATCACATAATAGCTATTGAGAAAACATAATTCAAGGAAGAAAGATACAATAATTAGGAATACACATTAAAAATAAACATGAATCCTTATTCTTGAATCATAAATAGGACATAATTCATAATGGAAATTAAAGGAATCAAGATGAAATTCTATTAGGATCAAATATAAACATTTTGTCCAATGCACTTACATATTTTTATACAAACTAAGGTGAATATTGAACTACTAGTCCCTTATTCTTCCTTTTGTAAAAAAGAGGATCTTTTTATTCTCTATCTATTCTAAGAGATAACTATATATTCTATATTTTTTATTATCTATATTATGCATATAAATTATTACTCTATAATCACACAAATACATTTATGTCGACTTTTTAATATTTTTTACATTCCCAACATAGATAAACAAAGTAAATAATATTAAACAAGATAAAGCTCTTGACTATTATTTTCTTTTATAAATAAAATCCTAGTTATGGTTGGGAACCTAAGATAACAAGTTAATCATATTATGTTGGTTCATGTGAGTAAGGCTTGATTGATTCCACAAGGTATTACAATGTAACTCATAAGATAAAAGAATAAGGATTTACTATAATATGTTATAACAAAGACGTACAAAGTGTAACTAACATTTAATATATGGACTAGGGTGTAAATACCAAGAAGCATAACAAACCAAGAGGTATCTATGTAAAATAAGAAGCATATAAATCCATGAGGTAAAGATGAATGTAAAAAGTTATGACGTGAATAAAACTTAGAGGAGAATAAAGAAATGGATTAGTTTGAGTTGAAATATGAGAGTATGAAAAATTGTAAACGTGTAAAATGGGATATCCGTCGGGTTTACCCTAGTGGTGGGGAATGTGGGTTTTATGTGGGAGTTCGAGGGTCCATTCCCAAGGATGGCCACTTCTATAGCTCATTGTTACTGGCTAGGTAGTACCAGTGGGTGAGTTGCTTCTATGGCGGAGGTGGTCTCTCAACATGGTGCCAAGTTAGCTTGGTGTTTAATGTGACATTGTTTGGGGTAAAAATGAATCCCATGTTAAATGTGATAAGGCATGTCCTACCATCATAGCATGAGAGTTATGCCAAAATAATTTTCCAATGGGGTTTGAGTGGATCGATTAAGATAGATGGTTGTGTATGGATCCACCTAGGCTCAAATCACGTTGGGCGTGATCCCTTTAGTGAGTTTTATCGGTGGTGGTGGGTTTTTATGGTTGGTAGTTAATCTCAATAATGGTGGACTTTGCATCACCAAAATTGGCATTCGCAGTGGCTAGTGGCCCTAAAAACAACGATGGTAGAAAAAAATTCATTGTTGGTGCGAGCTCGGTGGTCACAGTTTGTGTTGGATTAATTTTAATATCTAGTCTTAGGAAATTCATTGTAATGGGTGGGGTCCGTAAACCCTCCGATTCATAACTCGATCAAAAGTGTTTAATGATGAAAAAGTGTAAAATGGGATGTAAAATATTATAATCCTATAAAACCAAGGTGTGATAATATAATATTATATATTGTAGTGCTAGTTATATATTAGTGCATGATAATTATAATATAAAAAACAAGATTGTAATTTTAATACTATATATGTCTAAATAGCTATAGGGAATGATATAAAGACTTTGTACAAGAAAGATAATTTGAACATACCAAGCATAATGATTTTTAAGAATTGAGAGTTTATCAATTCCTTGAAAAATTATTGATTTTTTTTTGGTATCTTGAGGAAGCATGGGAATCATAAGATACCCAAGAGTTTGAAAAAGTGAAAACATAATAAAATTCATTGAATTCTAATTTTATGAAAGAGTTTATCTAAAAATACTCCCTAAAGTGTGAGATAAGGAAAGCGTAGGTATCGTAAGATTCCCCAAAGTGTAAAATAGGGTAATAATAACCATTTAAGATGACTTAAAGTGTGAACTATGAGAAATATATGTATATGAAGATGCCTCAAATTATGAATTAAGGTGAGGTTATGGACCATTATATTCAATGTCAATTTTTATATCAACACATGTTTCACTAGTATATTTAGTTCATGATCAACTTTGACTAAAATATATTAGATTTTTTTTTGTAATTAGGGTAAATTGAGGGTTTTAGAAGTTCCCACAAACTTATACAAAAAATCCCAGTAGGCTAGATCAGGCAATGAGGATTACATTTAGATAAACCCAAGAAAATTCCAAAAAAACCGAACAACTAAAAGAAAAATAAAAAAACATCAAAGGAGCTTCCTCAACTCATTAATGGTATGCTTACATTGTATGGAGATAGAATATTTTTCTAGCTAATCAACAAGTGAAATTAGCTCAGAGAAATCTTTGGTGATGGCAGCCTTGGTGTTATCAGTGAAAATTTCCAAAGCTTTAAGGAAAATGAAGGAATGTTGTAGCTTGGCCATGATGGAAGCCACAAATTCAACTTGTATTTCTTCAAGTTGGTTACTTGATGTCATCAAAATTTCCCTCGTAATCCCCCATGATGCCCTTAGTAGCGGTGTCTTCCACTTTTGAAGAAGCTTCCATCTTGGTATCATGAGGGATGATCCCTTTTTCAATACCACTATAGATTCATCCCCTCCTCATTCTACTCCTCATCCATGTTTACTGGACCCAATTCAGGGGAGTTAGGATATAACTTAGCTAAACCCAACAGTGGGTCTAAAATATAGAGCTCTAAGCTAGAGACTCGGGAAGAAGTAGTAACCAAAACATCATCAACAGGAAGGACGAGGCACTTCTAGCTAGGGGAATGAGGAGGAATAATAGGGAAATGGGGGGCAAAAAACCCACGAGGTAGGAACACATGATTTCCACCTCAAAATTGGAGTCATAGGAGACTTAAGGTGGTGGCACTTCTTTGGAGAAGCAACGCATTTGAAGAGGAGGTAAAAAAGTCCCTAATGAAGAAAGGTTCCTTCTTCCCCCCTCGTAATATTTAAATAATGCTCGAGAAATTGGAATAGAAAGGTAACGAGATTGATTTTCTTCCCCCAGTGAAGGTGAGAAAGAATGAAGAAATGGGGCCCAAAGACCAACCTATATCACCCATCGATGGTGAAATATCTCATAATTACTTCTGCAACCCTATCCTAAGGGGTGAACAGGGATTCCCAAACATAACTAGAAAAATAATTGCCCAGATTCTCACCTTTGTCGATGAAATCCTGGAGCTCCACTTGCAAGGACCTCTTGAAGTAAACTACTCTAGAGGCTAGAAGGCCAGTCACTGAGGAAATTACGTTGATGGAGATGGTGAAATAAGTATTCCCAATTTGGACTCTACAACATGACTAGGTAACTAGGGCACCGTAAGAAACCATGGTTAAGTACCCAGTCAATCTTTCCAGGAAAGTAGTTCACAGTTTTCCTTGAGAATATTCCAAATTTCCTTGTCCTCCATTATTTTAGTGCAAGAAGCTGGTTTGATCCTTTTGATTTTCCCACCCATGGTGATTATCCCATGGCAATGAATAGAGGTGAGGAGACATGAGTTGGATTTAAAAATCTCATGTAAAATGTGGGAGTTGTTCATGTCATCAACCCTCCTGAACCTGTTATGATTATGATGTGAGAGTGCGCATCTCAAAACCTGATCCACCCAAGTGAAATAACTCTCATCCCACGTGCTTAGCTCTACAGACCATCGTATCATCATTATGAGATAATCATGACCACCACCCTTATTAAGAGTGGGGTTCTTTTTGTTTAGCTTATTGACATAAGGATCAGAAACCCACCACCATAGTAAGTTAGCTAGAAAAGGAGCAATCATTTTGAGAAATTTGAAGGAGATCGATAAGAAAATTTCCTGACCAAATTTTTTGAGTGTCAAGGAGGACACCAATGTTGGCCATGCAATTAGCCGCCTTATTCCCTTCATGGAAGATATGTTGGAATTTGATCTATTGGAAGTTCCTTTGAAGAAGACAGATATCAACAATAATGTTTTTAATAGACCATTGTCTAGGGTCATCTGAATTAAGGAGATTTATGATATTGAGAGAGTCATTTTCCATAATTATAGGATTGTTTCCTATTTGGAGAGTCAGCTCTAGCCCCTTGAGGACCGCTAAGGATTTAGAGTGATGGTTAGTCCCCATGCTAAAATTAGCTGCAATAGCCGCAAGATGGAAACCAAAAGAATTATGGAGGATCGCACCCCCAAATTTCCGTGGGTTACCTTTAGAAGCACCATCCATGTTAAGTTTCAACTATCCAAGGGATGAGGGAACCTTCGAATAGAAAAGCAAGCTAGGGATGATGGTTTTTCTATGGGAAGGATCGCTATCTGCCGACTCCATTCCATGTTATTATAGAACTAGAATTTTTGTTAATATTTCTTCTAGCAAGAACTATCTAGATTATATTGGAAGAGTATAGTAGTATGGTTGGCCACCCTATCAAGTTCTAGACATTGTTATTTGAAAATTATCTTATTTCTTTCCTTCCGGATGCCCCAAATGTGGTGAGGGAGGATAAGTTTCCACGCTAGGAGAGAGTGCGGGTGTGAGAAAGGGGAACACCATTGATTGAGGGAATCATGAAAGGATTTGGGGAAAGTCTAGAAAACACCAAAATGTGACAGAAGCCAATTCTAGATATCCTGAGAAAATGGACAGTGAAGAAGGAGATGAGAGGAGGAATCCAAAGCTTTGCAAGAGAGAACAAATCAAGTGGGAAGGGAGAAGCCTCTCCTTTTTAATTTCTCACCTGGGAGGAAAGCATTGTTGAAGGAGAGACAACAAAAGAAACCAATTTTGGGGATAGTCTCTTTGGGCCAAATTTTGTAGAGGGGAGGTCCAGAGCTAGTCGGGGCTTTGAATCGTAGGCAACTTTAATGGAGAAGGAGCTAGAAGGGGAGAGGGGCCAAATACAATCATCAGTAGGCAAGGAGAAAGGAATATAGATAGAGGATAGTGCAATTCTCAACTACTTCATACACTAAATTTGATGCTCACTGATACCAAATGAATTTGGGATATCCCAAGAGGGAATTGAATTCGTCAATCTCCAAAGTAACCAAAATTTTTCTTTCCATGGAAATTAATTAGGGTTATTTTGATAGAGTCCCAAACTAGGTTTAGGCACAAATATTTTTCCCCAATCCACCAATCTGACCATAAATCTATTAACCTGTCATTCCCGCCCATGCAACTTGGTGTAAGAACGCAAAAGAGGAAGTGAGCTCATGATCAAGTTCCAAATAGCTGAGCTGTGGGGCGGGGAGGAGAGAAGGAAATATTCCACTTGAGATAAATATTTGGTTCTCAATGAGCCCAGTGAGAGTTACCAAGAGCCACTTCCCCAATTTTAGCTAGTAGTGCAACATTCATGTCAATCTGTCTAATCCCAAGGCCTCCCAGACTGGTTGGCTTATAAACTTCATTCCAAGAGACAAGGTGTATCCACTTCTTATCCTCCACACCCAACCATAGAAATTTCTTTTGGATTCTCTCAACAACTGTTATCACTGAGGAAGGAATTTTGAGTAAAGACATAAAATAGATAGGTAAACTCTGAAGAGTATCTTTAACCAATTGAAGTTTACCTTCCTGACTTAGAAGGAGCCTTTCCAAGATGCTAGTTTATTTTGGTATCTCTCAATGACTGGATTCCATATGTTTTTAGTTTGCTTTCTCTTGAAAAGGGGATGCCAAGATAGGAGGAGGTTAAGTCCACAATTCTATAACTGAAGATGTCTACAATCCTCCTTTGAGTTTGAGGAGGTGTGTTTAGGAAGGATATACTGCTTTTGGTGAAGTTGATCAGTTGTTGAGAGAAAATTTGGTAGATTTCTAAAATTTCCTTGATGGCACGAGCTTTGATCATTGAGGCAACACTCAAGAGAAGGGTATCATCCAAAAATTGGCTACGAGTGGCCACAGGGGAGATAGAGGTGATTTTAATACCAAAAATGATAGACTGACTCTTGGAAGCCTCTAAGGCTCTGCTTAGGGTGTCTGCTATAAACAAGAAGAGGAAAGGAGATAGAGGATCCCCTTTCCTAATACCTCTACTATTTTTGAAAAACCCATCCAGGATTCCATTTATAAGGATTGAGAAATAAGGGGTAGTAATGCAAGAAAGAATCTATCTACACCATCTGTTGTCAAAACCATAGCTTTTCAAAGACCCAAATCGGGAAATTCCAAGCCGACTTTATCAAATGCTTTTGCATGTCTAATTTGAGGATCATTCCTGCAGACTTCAAATGTTGGGCAGAGTGAATGGATTCATGAACTGTGATGATACCCCCTGGATAAAGTGACCGCTGATGAAACCATTCTAATGTGGAGTGATGAGGTCATTCATCAGGGGTTTAAGTCTAGTAGCCAACATCTTGGTAATGATTTTGTAGGAGGTGTTGCATAGGCTGATTGGTCTGAAGTTGGTAATAGACTTAGAGTCAAGGGCTTTGGGGGCAAGAGTGATGAAAGTAGTATTCCATTATTTTAGAAGGGAGTTGCTTAGCTGGAATTCATTCACTGCATTAAAGAGATCTTGCTTGATGATCTCCCAAAAATTGGAAGAAGGCAATAGGGAAGCTGTCGGGGCTTGGAGCTTTGTCACCTTTCATGGTGAAGACCACTTTGTGAATTTCCTCCATAGAGAAGGGATTTGTTAAATTTCCATTCATATCATCAGAGACTAATTTAGGAATGTGTTGAAGCATCTTGGACATAGCTTGCTCATTGGGGGATTCTCATCTGAAGGAGATTAGAATAAAAAGAGACTAATTCATTAGAGATATCAATGTTAGAGGTTAATAAATTACCTGCCGGGGTTAGCAGTTCTCTGATTTTGTCTCTGCTTTTGTGTTTAGAAGCTGTAATGTGGAAGAATTTAGTGTTATGGTCTCCTGATCAAGCCAAAGTGCCCGTGATCTCTGCTTCCAATAGGTCTCTTCTTCTTTCAGGATATTATGGAATTCACTGAGAAGAGAGTTTTCTTTCTTATGGAGATGTTCCGATCTTCCTTCTACCTCCACCAGGGCTGAAATGTTAGCTATTTCCTAAGTCAGCTTTTGTTTATGTAGTTTGATGTTGTCGAATACCTTTCCTTCCAAATCTTAAGTTGCTTTTTGATTTCCTTGAGCTTACTAGAGAACTTGAACATATTAGAGCCCTTAATTTTGATGTCCCACCAACTCTTAATAAGAGGGTCTAAATGATTGTTTTCAAGCCAGGAAAGCTCGAATATGAAGGGAGGATTCTTTATGTTCATCTTGTTGTTGGCACATAGAAGCAAGGGGCTATGGTTAGATGCCACATGAGACAAGGAACTGAGGAAAAAATCAGGGTAAAGAGAGATCTAATCCAAAGATCCCATAGCCCTATCTAATCTTCTTTGAATATGATTTCTGCCCACTCTGCGGTTGAACCAGGTAAAGGAGGCACTTTGTGCAGTCCATATCTAAGAGTGTCTCCTCACGTATGAAGTCAGCTAGTGCTTCCATGCTGGAGGGGTTAGCTGGGGCTCCTCCTTGTTTTTCAGATGGGTAGAGAGGGTTGTTGAAGTCTCCCATAATGAGAACAGGAAAATTTCCGCAATTTTTTATGAAATTCAAAATGTCCTACCAGAGTCTTTCGCACTGGGTTTCCAAATTAGGGGCATAAACATTGATTGCTATCTAATTAGAATCAGAGCCTACCTCTTGGAAGAGCATGCAAAAAAATTGGGGTGTTGTAGAAGGCAATCACCTTTGAGAATTTTGGGATCCCAGAGAGTGCATAAGCCTCCCAAATTTCCTATAGAAAGCTGGGATGCAAAGGAAGTTATAGGAAAATTTTTCAAGAGACTGTCATCCTTTTTAAGTTTGGTTTCCTGAAGCATAATAATATCAGGAGAGTGGTTAAATTTCATATCCTTGAGGACCCTCTATTTTTGTAGAGAGTTAAGACCTCTTATATTCCATGAGATCACCTTCATTTCTTGGATTTGTGTTTACTCCCCACAACCATGGGGATGGTGCTTTGAGTTCCTTGTGCCACATTCAGGGATGATTCTTGTTGAAGCTTGAAATTTCCAGGGGGATGCCCGAGAACTTTCTCCATTCCAATATCATGTTTCTTACAGCTGCTTCGAGTCATGCAATGGTTAAAGCTGTCATCATAGGTTTGAGTAGAGGGGGAGATCTGGGAGTCATAGTGGGAGAAGAAAGGAGGACCACGTGGGGGTGGTGCTAGTAGGAGGAGGCTCCGAGGAAAGTATGGGGATAGGAGGGAGGGATAGAAGAAAGCTAGAGGGGGAAGGTGAAGGCGGAGAAGGGGGAGAGAAAGAAACCACCGAGGGGGAACAACCATCGAGGAGGGGGAGGGGAAGCAAGGAGAACCTCCACGGGAATAGAGATCAAAGTGTAAAAATAATGGGGAGAGAGGGGTAACAAAGTTAGATTCATTAGTGATCTCTCCTTCCTTAAGGAGAGAAAAGGGGTTGGAAGTAGAGATGGTCAGAGCCTCTTCAGGAATCATCTTTAGAATATATTTCCTTTTTTTTGTAGAGGCTTCATGGGATTTGGGCTTAGGCTCGGGGTTAGTGGGGCATCTAGATGCTCTGTGTCCGATGATTTTACAGATGAATCATGCTTATGGAATATATTAAAAATCAATGGGTTGTGTCCATGTTCCAAAATCTGATAAGAGCTCAATCAATTTTGGAGTGGGAAAGCCGACATCAACATTAACACTTGAAATCAACATGAATGAATCTAGTTTTAGCCTTGTTGGCCTGGTCTATTGCTATTAGAGAACCCATAGAAAGAGAAATACCTTTGATAACCATGGGATGCCAGAACTCTAGGGGAAGACCTAGTAGACGCACCCATATTGGGGCTTGAGTCATGGTTTTAGTGAGCGGGTTGAAGCCAGGTGACCATTTCCTGATGTAGAACCCTCTTCTACCGAAAAACCAAGGACCACCCAGAAGATCTCGAGAAAAATATTCCTTCAAGCTAAATGAGAAAATAATGAATCTGTTTGGCATCATAGCTATTTCTAGAGCTCCACAAGGGTTCCATTTCATGCGGGCCAATTTTTGATATCTTTGAGGGGGGGTCTAGGACCCATCATCTTACCCACTAGGGACATATCTCTAGAGGTGGAAACCTCCTCTGTGATGTGAGAGGGGATATGAAGAGAGAAGGACCCATCAGAGAGAATCAGAGACAACTTGTCCAAATGGGCTCCAAAAGTGGACCCTTCCACCACTTTTTTCCATGTCTCGGGGAGGCTTAGGAGACCAAGCCCAAAAGTTAGCAGGGTAGTAGTTCTGATCTAGACCAGAAGGCTTTGGCATTAGAGCCAGCACTAGAGGATGGAAAGAATTCAAAATTCAATAGGTGGAAAAAGCGGAGCCAAAAATCTTTTTAAGCATTTTTCCTTTTTATCAACTAAAATATATTAGATTAACATCAAGAGTAATTCCCAATTGTTAAAGAATAGGGTCACTTTATTTTTTTTTATTATTTTTCATGTTGAGGACGTTAAATATGGAAGATTTTATTTTGAATTCCTTTCGATGGACAAGGATTTTGTTTTGTTTTGGGTTGTATTTTTACTTCCTTGAGTTGACTAAGGAATTTCAATGTCTTTTTTCTTTTATGAATTCCTTTATCCTAGTTGATGACATTATATTTGTTTAGAATTTTAATTTATTGTATGAAGAAAATTTTGAAAATTTTTAAACAAGCCATATACTATTTTCTAAGAGTGGATTATATGGAAGATGGCGAGATAAAATTTCTTCATCTTTAACATTATTAGTGTCAAACTCAAGAAAAATTCGGTCATAAAAAAATTAACCATGTTGGCTTCATAGATAAAGGAATTTGTTAAATCTAAAATATTTTAATAATAAAGAACTTTATCATTATGATGTTGAGTATCAATAGAAAAATATTTCACTAGTAAAAATAATGTAGTTACTTCTATTGATTTCACGGATACTATTGAGCTCAAATCTATAGAAAAAATTTGGACTCAAAATTTAGACTATGAAGGGTTCCCCTTCAGATGCAAGACTTTTTTTCTCTTGGCCACTTAGCTTCGGATTGTTAGGAAGAGAAGAAATAGGTTAATAGAAGACCTTATTAGTGGAATAATTATGATCCCAGTCACTTGGTGATTTATATTCACTTTGATAGTGATTCATATGTTGGTGCTAAGGATGAGATTGTTACTTCTAAGGATGAGGTGGTCATTCCTTCTTCTACCCATGTAGAAAAGGTTTCTTTCCCAAGTCCCAAATCAATGGTGGAAGCTCATACTCTTCCTCTTGTTTCAATAGATTCTCATACCCTTATGGAGAAACATAATTTGAAAATTATAATTTTGATCCATGATTATGAAAATGTGAATTCAAACTCTAAAGAGGGCTGGAATAAAGTGAGAAAAAAGAAGAAAGGAAAAATATTCCCTAAAGATACATTTAAGATCCCAAGGGAAGGATCCTCATGGATAAGCTGTTAATTTTTTTACTTCTTTATTTTGTTGTGATGTTTGTTTGTTTTCTTCTCTATTGTCACTCTATGTGCCACTAAAAGAGTTTGGTTATTTTTATTCCCAATTGATATATCTTTGTCTCCATTTGATAATGGTGTAATGGGGTAAGGTCCCCTCAACCCTCTTTTAATAATAATAAAAAACGGGTAAATTTTACATCATTTTTAGGTTTTGGATTTTTAAATTTTAATATCTTATAGTGATATAAGGGTGGGAAAAGGTGTTACACACATGAAACAACCTTTAACATGATATTTGCACCACCTTTATGCTTCCATGAAAAATGAAAAAGGTAATATAGGGTAGTACAATTTCGTTTTATAGAAAATAAGAAGAATGGGCATGCTATAAAATCAAATAGGATACTGACATTAGATATGCATAGGTTTTGAGGTTGGATTTGATTAGGAAGATAAGGTTGTTGTATCTTTATTGAGGTACAAGATGTAACTTATCGAGTAATAATCGCTTGATAAAATTTGGGAGGCTTGAATTAATAGCCAAAATATATCACAAACACACACAAAAATTATAACATATACAAATATATGAATGATAAAAGTACTTAGATTACATCTAAATATATGACATTGAATCTCTTTGTAATGAATTATTCTCACTATCCAATAATATTCGGAGGTATATCAATCACTTTAGTACAAAAATCTAAAATTCATCCATATCATCTACATTATAAGAATTTAATTCTTTACGAGACAAACTTGGACTAGACTTTTTAGTTCTTTCAATTTTACAGGGACATACACTATAATTGATCTTATTCAAAGGGTAATTATTATTAAAATATATGGTTTAATTTTTTCTTAAGATTATTTTCATTTGTTTTGTATGAGTCATGGTTATTTATCTCTCATTAGGGATCTTTATCTTGGGAACCCAAATCTCACCACTTCAATATGTAACCATATCATTTGTATGATGTATTATATGTTTAATCTCATTTTTGTGTGACTTTATCTTATAGAAATTTCAAATGTAATATTTTATTTGTAACTATCAAGTATTTCTACCATAAATTTTAGTCATAGTTTTTCACATATGAAATCATATTATGTATGAAAATCCATCACATAGAGCCATGTACAACTAGGGGACTAAGTGATACGGGTAATGAAATTAGTATATCCTAATGATTATTCAAGTAGAAGTTTTTGGTCTATCTCAATCAGATCATTTCCTAATTATTTCAAGAAATACACACTACATGTTAAAATTTTTTTGGTCATCAACCTTTAATCCTATTAAATTCAACCATACCTTCTATAAATGATCAAATAATATAGCTTGAGAGATTTTTTTCATAATTGATTCTTTAATAATTTTTTTATAGTATAATGACTTGTGTAGGTTACATATGTGTCAAGACTTGAAATAGGTTAGTAGGAAAGGCAATTAGAGGGTTTTAAATAATCATACAACCTAAAATAGGTAAATATTTAATCAAAAATTGTTTATCTAACATATGGTATATTTCAATTCCTGGTTTTAGGATTTAAAATGAAAGAATATATATGGAAACAATTGTGAAACATAAAAAATATGTGTGCATGAAAGGTAGAGGAAGAAAAGTAATCTTTAATGAGTTATGTTTTTGTAAATAGCTTTGAAATAAAAAAATATTCAGATATAAATTTTATTACTTCAAAAAATAATATTAAATAATATTTTGTCCACATGGATAGGTTATAAGATCATTTTTATAGCTTGGGATAACATTTTAAATAATAAAATATGCCATCAAATAGAAATCCAAATTACATTTAAGACAATGACCGAATCCTTCACATATATTTTCATAAGTGGAGAACATAAATGTTTATCTTGTAAAAATCGTTGATGATAATAAAGTGGTATAATATTTAGTATTTGTAGTAATTTTTAACCTTATCACAAAAGAAAGGAACCCCATGCACGTCGGCCTATCACTCAGTGGCACTAGGTGCTCACCGAGGTACGCATGGGATTCGAGTCTCTCTTTTATGTGATTTTAGTGGGAAACATCATCTATGATCCATGTTCAAGGGTTTTGAAAGGAGTAAAACATACAAGCATCATAGAGCTCATAACGTCTTCTAGATCCTTGCAGTCATTCTAGATAGAAAATGCTTAACAGATTGGATAAATTATACCAAAATAGAAAGAAGTTATATAGGAACTCATACTTAATTATAAACATAAATGCAAAAGAATTATGAGAAATATGTATGCATTAGAATCATCAATGTTCATATTCATTGTAAATTGGTAACCTCATTACATTCATGGAGCCACTACAAAATGTTACAGAGAAGAAGACCACAATCATGTATTGTATCTGGACTCATATGACTAGGATCAAAAATAAATTTATAACCCCATACCCTTGATACATCCTTCCCTAAGCATAATTCCCCAAACTAACAGAGTTCTTACAGTATTTCTATAGAGCTCCACCCACTATCTAGTTGTTGTTTTTCCTTCTATAGGTGCTTATATATATAGGCTTTCTAGATTGCCAACTCATCCTCCAGTGGCCTCAGATCTGATGCCAAGTGTCTGAATGTGGTCCTCCATGTGGGCATGCTCCCCTGGCCTGAGCTTTCCACCTTTTACCATGATGAGCTTCTAGAAGCTTCTACCCTACACATGCTCCTTCTGGGCCACCCTGTCACCAAGATGGCACCTTATCCACTCCACATGCGTAGTCGGGTCATGCTTTTCACGTGTTCTACCAAAACACCCAAAATGGCTAAGTCTTGAACCCTTGGTTCTGTCTGTGTGCACACCATGGGATTCCTTAAAACCTTCTCTAAACCCTTCCCTGTGCACTTTATCCTTGCACGCTTTTCTTCAACTAGGCCTTGTGTGCCTATGTGCCCTTTTGTACTTAGCCAATATCTTAGGGGCCCAACATTACCCCACACTACACCTGTTCTCCATCTGTGGGAACACTTCTCAGAGAAGGAAAGAATATGGTGGACTTACACCATGGGATAAGAATAAGGGGATGAAAGAATATGGAAAAAGAATAGGAAATGATGGAATCACTGTAAAAGGCTAGGAAAATCCTTTTGCAAGTTGGCCTCCAACTTGTTCCAGGCATTGACTTCATTTTGCACTTTTTGATAGAGGTCACCAACCAGGGTGCTCACCTCATCAAAATGTAGCCCATTTCCTCGTGTGCTTATGGTGTTGGAAATTTTCTCTAACTCTTTGCCCACATCATCCAGCACATCCATTCTCCGTGTAATCTGTGGGTATAGTTCCTTCAACAGTTTTTAATTGAACCCCTTAAGGCTTTAATGGCTTCAGATTTTCTTTCGAACTCAGCAAGGATTCTATCCCTTTATGCCCTATACCCTTTATTCTTTTCCTAGAACTCCGTGATTTCTACTTCATGAGTGGTGACCAAGATGCCTACCACTTTGTCTCTATCCATGTAATTATCATATTCATCCTTATGATCTAGGAAGGGACTTTTATATCAGCAATAACCTTGTTGTACTCTGCTACAAATGCCACGACCTTTAATTTATCTTCCTTCTCTAAGCACGCAACCACTTCTTCTACAGATTCCAAGGCTAACAACTACCTTTCCATGGTGAGGACTCTTGTTAAATCCTCTAGGAATCCTAAATCAGATCCATACTTTTACGCAGGAGGTGCTAGGTCCAGATGCTTCAATACTATAACATTATTTATAGCCTCCACCTTCTTGTATACCACACCCACCTTGGCCTTCTCATCTTTTATCTCACGCTACAACTAGGCACTGATTAGTTTCTCTTGGCTAAGCTCCTTGGCCCTTGTAGCTAGTTCTTCCTCTTTCTTCTTTAGGTCCTCCTCCAGATCTTTTATTCTAGCCTTGATTTCAACGGAGACCTTGTTCAGTGCATTACACAGCTTGTTCATCCGAGAGCTGCTGAGCGTTCACCATGGGGTTGTCTTTTGTTGGCCTTGGAAATGTTATTATTACCCCATGGCTTACCTCAAATTCTAGCTCGTCAAGATGGGACTCAATTTCCCATGAGAGAATCTTCCTCATCTATGGGTAGGCAGCCTCCTTGTTAAAAGATGACATGACTATGAGCTCTTCTACCAAAATCATGCTTTGAGACTGTGTGTGAAACACTTTGTTGGGATCATCAATGTAAACCATCTCTAGCCTCTTCTCCCCTGCATGCCTTCTTCATGTGTACGTGCCCTTAGGAATACTTACAATTAAAATGGGGCCTCTAGTGTTATCGTGGTCCTTTTTCGCACTCTCCTCCTCCTTGTTTAACATTGGCCCAGCACTGCGCTTCAACTTCTCCTCCTCCAAGGTCTCAATGGCCTTTGTTTCTTCTCTCTCTACCACCTTGGGTATCTGCTCCACCATAAGGCTTGGGGCCTTCTGCGTCTGCGTGCCATCTCCCTCACTTCTCATGTCTTGGGCACCTCTCCCTTCCTGGCTATCCTTGTGCATATAAAAAGAGGAACCCCTGCTCCTCTTCTCTACCTTCTTCATCCAAATCATGCACATTGAAAATAGGTGGCCCTTGTTCCTTTTATAACTCATCTTCCCCACTGAGATATTCTTCACTAGCTTCTTCTTCACCTATGTGCTTGTCCAAACTTCCAGTATCTTCCAAGGTGGTCTCCTCTTCTAGCCTTTGCTTCTTCCTAACCAGGGATTCTAGTGTAGGTGACTCTATTTCTTCTTCTCCCAAGGACTCCTTGTTTGATGGATTTTCTAGCTCTGGAGTCTTTTCCTTGACTAAGGGCCTCTTCTTGTATGAATACATGCTTGTCCTAGCACTTGTCCTAGGGGATCCTATTACCTATGTTTCCCCAACACTTGGTATTTTCCTCTCTAGCTCCTTTTCCACCTGCTTGGGTGCGGGTCTCTTCCTACCAGTTGGATCCCCAAGCATAGATACCTCGTTTTCCAAATATGTGCCCTTCTCGATTTGGGTCTTATGCGGAGGTACATGCATACCACGGATCCTCCTGTAATGGGCAAGGTCATGGGATTTTTCATTTGTACTTCATGCAACACGTACCTCTCCATGTACACATGCTTTCTAGGGTAGACCAACCCTTTGTGCATTTCCTTGTGCTCTTAGTCTAGATTACTAAGGTCCAGTTTTAGCTTCTTGGAATCTTTAAACCTATTTACTCCCACTTGGAAGTATTGAGCTGTGAAGGTGAAGGGGAGCTTGCACCATGGGCTCCATGTCTCATCTATCAGTTTGAACCTACCCAGGCAGAAATTTTGGTACACAACAAATTCTACTTCTCCTTTAGTGGCCATTGGCATTTGTTTGGGAATCCTCCATTCTACCCTAAACGTGTTCCTTAAGCATGTATACCATTTCTCCGATGCACCTTATGCACAATTTTCATGGAGTCGCATGCATATTTTTAAATTTTTTTGTGGGTGAAGAGTCCTCTCGGTAGGTACTCCCATACGAATTTTCTTGATGCATCAGTACCCCAATCTCTCGAAAAAATAATTATCAACGGGACATTACCGAATAGGAAATTATCTCCTTCCTTCACACAGATTACAATCTCATCCGCAATGAACGCAGACAAGTTATAGATGGTGCCCTCGATATTTTCTTGCAAACATGTAACCATGGATTATTGACCTGGGTCCATCTCTCCTAGCCATTTAACTTGGTCACCAGATGCGTGGCCATTTTCATTACTAGGTCCTTGATGTCTATGATATCATAATATCTTGACCCCTTTTTGTACATGTAGGTAGCGATAGTCTCCTTAATTACCTCTTTATCACCTAGGTCATCTTCCAAACCATCTCCTTCACATATGAGGCCTATGAAATGTGAGATGATTTGAAGGGTAATGTACATTTTACACCCCGCAAAATGGAAGTATTCCTCATGCATGTGTGTCATCAGCCATTTATAGAGGTACTCAAGCTTCCCAAAGTAAGGCAACTCAAAGAGTTACAATAACCCTACCTTTTCCAACTTGACCTTCACGTCATCGTTATAGATGGGAAAACCCTCTGGTGTCCTTCTATTTGTTGGGCACACTAGTTCCAGTGCCATCTCCTTCTCGATCATGCTCATACGATGATTATATTAATTTATAGACATGTTCCTTAGATGGGACTCCCACTCCTTCCCTAGCATTACTCCATCTGGGTACTGCATTTCTGCATACCAATATTCATTTGTATGTGTGTCGGTTTCTTGTTGTTTGCCCTTTCCCTTTCCCTTCTTGGGTGTGCTAACTGGTTTCTTGGGTGCCATTGTCTAGGTTTGCTTCTTACTTTAATCACTTCATGTAACTCTATTCTTCCACTCTTTCCCACCTTAGATCTTGAATTTGCAAAGAAAATTCCTTAAACCCATGCCCTAGTTCTTCAAACCCTAGCTGGGATAATCCTTTCACAAGATGATGCCTTCTCACAACTCTTTTACACCCATGAAATCCCTCTTTTCTGGTTCACAGATCCAAACTAGTCACCCACACTCAATCTCTTTAAATTTTTTTCTTCACACGGATCAGTTTTTGGAAGCCCTAGTTTGCAAAAATGCAAAAAGTGCTTCTTTCTCCTTGTATGCAAAGTGAATAATGAAGTTCCTCGACCCTCTATTTATAGTTTTTCCTTTTTAAGCATTAAATGTTACTTCACCTACCACCGTACTTTTTACATTTAATGTGGATTTTTCAAACAAAGTTTGACTTTAGCACTTTAACTCATGCGCCTGACCCTATGCGGGTAATCTTCCAACCTTCTGGCACACAACCAATCCATCTAGATAGGAGACTCTTGCGCGTGCATCACTTGCGCTAAAGGAACTTCTTTTGTCCTATTTTTTTCTCTCACCTACCTCATGTTGCTTATGTGATTTTTCTTCCTTTATACATGGGATCTGAGAGTAGCCTTATCTTGACACCAATCATCCTTTTCCATCTTTTCTTTCCATGCACCTCTTTCAATAGGGCCATTCAATCAGGATTTTCAACACAACTTCCTTGGCACTTTACCCATGCTCTCCTTCACATTACTCCACCCCACACTAAAATGATGTGTGGTCCTCTGTGCACTCAAAAATCCTCAAAGAGTAATAAGGGTTATAGATGCCCAATGTCCAAAAAAAAAACACCAAGAAGACTTATTTATAGTATGGCTTATTTAGCCTACTCCCACTAAAGTGTCCAAGAAATTTTGTTTCATCCAGCGCTTGTAACTGGAACACGCCTAAGTCAAGGATGTACGAGATTTTATAAGGACCTAACCAATGGACCTTCAACTTCCCAAGATGGAGTAGAAACTTAGAGTCATATAGTAAGACCATCTGCCCAACCTCAAACTTCTTGTTTCTAATGTGGTGATCATGCCATGTTTTTTTCTTTATTTTTTTGTTTTTTGGCTCCACCTGGTGAGTGATTGTCTCTCATCCAACTTCATTAGTTCGTCAATTCTTTCTTCCAACACTTTATCATCAGCCAACCCTCCTATGCATGTTATTCATAGAGAAGGTAACATGAATTCAACTTGAAGAACATCTTCCATACCAAACACCAATTGAAATGGTTAGGCTTTGTTCATCCTTTTATAAGTTGTCTTGTAAGCCCATAATACGGCTGATACCTTGTCATCCTAATCTTATCTTCCGACATAAAAAATTTTGGTCAGGGTATGAATCAGTATTTTGTTAAATGCTTTTACAGTTCTATTTGCTTGTGGGTGATAAGGGGTAGTCTTGTGATGAGCTACCATGAATTATGCTAATAAGATCCTCATGGTCTCATTTAAGAAATGTGTATGCCTATCGCTGGTTATAATTAAAGGGCATCCATACCTTGTGATAATGTTCTCCCATAAAAATATTTCTACTATGGTTGTTGTGCAGTCTTTAGTTGGAGCTGCCTTTTCCCACCTTATCAAATAATCCGTGCAAGTGATTACATAGCATGATCCGGTCCTACATGTTGCTAGTGTAATAGGGCCTATGAAGTCTATTTCCCATTTCTCAAAAGGTTCAATACTAGGGATAGGGCGCAAAGGCATTTCATCTCTCTTTCCTAGCTTGCCAATGCACTGAAAATGGTCACATGCTTTACAATAGTCTTTACAATCCTTATACAGAGTTTCCCACCATAATCCTGCCATTAAAATTTTATGTGTAGTGGAATCACCTACATAATGTCCACCCGCACTTCCTCGTGTGCTTCCTCTATGATGGCGAGGCACTCATGCTCTAGTACACATCTGCACAAAACTTCATCATGCCCTAACTTGTATAAGTCCCCACTGATCAACATGTAGGGCGTGACACGTATAGCTAGTTTCTTTCTTTCTAATGCCTTCATCCCTTCTAGCGCCACACCTTATTTTAGGAATACCACAATATCCTCCAATTTTGAGGGCATGCACCGTAACCTAAATAGTTTCACATCTTGCATAGCCTCTTTAATACTCTGTGTGTCCTCCCCTGAATCAATCCTTGATGATGATTAGGTCCACAATTACTTTTTCCAAGCTTCACAACTACCATAAAATAAAACTCTTGAAATAATAGCACCCACCGACATATGTGCCCTTGTAGAATGGGCTTGTTCACTAAATACTTTAATGCCATGTGGTCGGTGTAAAATATAAAGGGTGTTGCTAGTAGATACTATCTGAACTTGAAAAGTGTGTAGATCATTGACAATGCCTCACACTCAGTCATGGTGTAATTCTACTCTACTGGTGTCAACTTCCTACTTGTAAAACATAGAGGGTGATCAATAATTCCTTCACTGGTTGTGTAAGAACTACTCCAATGGTGGTTCCTAAGGCATCTACATGAACGTGGAAGGGCTTGTCCTAAGAGGGAAAACGTAATATAGGTGCGGTGACAAGCCTAACCTTTAATGTGTTAAATGCCTTTTATTGTGCCTCTTCCCAATGGAAGGAACTTTTATGTCTAAGCAGTTCTTCTAGAGGCACAACTATCTTGGCATAACCCTTGATGAATTTTCTATAGTAACCCGTATGCTGAAAAAATCCACACATTGCTCTTTGGCTAGTAGGTTCCCCCAATCCCACAATAACTGCAACCTTGGTAGGATCTACTAGTAAGCCCTCCTTGCATATGATGTGCCCCAATAAAGTCCCAAAGGGTGTAGCAAAGACACACTTTTTAATGTTAAGAGATATCCTTAACTGCCGACATCTCTCAAACATCAGCCTCAAATTATCATAGTGGTCTTTCACTAGCCCATACACTATCCAATCATCTAGATAAACCTGAAGGAATTTGTGGATGAAGTCCTGGAACACCTGAACCACTATGCGTGAAAAAATAGTAGGCACATTCTTCAACCCAAAGGGCATGACCGTGTATGCAAAACTTCCCCATTCAATGGCAAAATTTGTCTTCTCCTGGTCTTCCTTTACAATCCAAACTTGGTGGTACCCCGAAAATCCATCCGTAAAGGAATAGATTTCATGCCCAACGAATCCCTCTAAAATTTATTTAGTGAAGGGGGTTGGAAAAGGATTGATGATACAAACCATGTTCAACTCCCTATAATCCACACATATCCTAATCCACCCATCCTTCTTGATGCTTATCACCATCGGACTTATCCATTCGATTCTTCCATAGCTTAAATGATTCCAAAAGCTATCAATTTTTCTATCTATTTCTTTATCTTTACACATAAATTGGGATTCATCTAGTAGGGTCTCTTCCTAACCGGGCGCACACCATCCTTCAACTTTATCCTCATCTCCCCCAAGGAATGGTAGACACCTTTGAGCTCATGGTACCCACGTGGGAATAAATCCTTAAAGCCGCACAAAAGATCTATGACCTTAGAGGATTCCTTCTCCGACCATTAATCTCCAATGATAGCTTCCTTAGGTTCCTCTTCTGAGCTGATGTTAACCTTCTTTATCTTTCAAGGCTTATGGTAGGCGCACACGTGAGCATCGAACTATCCACTATCCCACGCATCCTCACAGAATGGTTAACATCTAGGCACTTTGTTTCCTCTCATCAATAACATATACTAATTTCCCTTTCTCCTTTTCCAAGAACACACACTCAAGTTGGATCTCTTCTGCTTCTTCTACTTCTTCTTCAAAGCATGCCTCCAAACCTGGTCCACCTAGCAGTTCCAACAGCCTATCTTCTGCCATGGCACTATCCCCCATGGTAAGGAACTTAACAACTTACAATTCCTTATCAATTGATGGCTTGGTACTTCGATATTCAAACATTTGAATGAGGTTAGCTGCTAGCTCTTGCCAATTTCCTATTTGGTAGTGTGTCTCATAATGTATGTACCATGTGCGCACGTAACCTTGTAGTGTAGAATACAACTTGTACACCCAAAGGGATAGTGGCAAAGCTTTCACGTCTTCTCTCTAGACCTTCTAACAAGCTTGGATGTGGAAATAGTTGGGTTACTTACCATGGTATTCCTTGATGGCGGTGGGCATGTTGCTTCTAGAAAACCTGAGAGAGAAATTCTCACCTCGCGCCATTCCAAAAGGCTCTCTTGATGTGTAGCCCACCACCGTGCCACTGTGTTGAGTAGGACATAACTTAACATCCCTCTTCGTTCCTTCTCCTCCTTCTACTGAGCTTCAATCTCCTGTAAAAATATCTTAGGGAAGGCCCCTCCTGAATACTTATGTAATTTTTTTCCTCCTAGGTGCCGGACTATACGCACCTTTGTTACTTTTATTACCAATCCTTTCAACTTCCGTCTGATTAATTCATAAGTCCCATGCACCCAATTATCACATGTTAGGTTGGTGGTGTCACTGACTGAGCATCCTCAAATTGGATAACTTCATCGATAGGATGGATTATCTTTGGATCCCTGATTGAGCACACATATATCCTATCCAGGACTTCTTCCCCCAAAGGTTCAGTATAGGGTGTTGACTTCCCATTAGCCAAGGGTATAATAACCCACTCCTCCTTATTTTCAAAACTGATGTACCCCTTTTTGAACTAAAGGTCAACATTGTTCTTATAACACCATGTGTGCCCAAGTAGTGCTTGGAAAATTGTCTGCCTCGGTGAGCACCAAGACTTCAAAGTTCCTAGTAAACTTATCTCCTTGGATAGTTATAGTTGCATCCCTTAAGACACCAATGGGAATCACCTTCATTTTGTTTTCGTATATAGCACATTTGAAGATGGCATAATGCAGCATTCCCATCGATGCCGAGCATCCAATGTGAGAACATTGACCTCCACGCCTGTGTCAATAAGGTTATTACTAAGGAGCCATCCATCTACGACTGCATCCAATGTGATATATTTTTCATAGTCAAAGCTGTGAGGGGGAAGGTTTGCATGCAAGATCTATCTCTCGTGTTCTTCTCTGGTGCATGGTACCTTCTCCCTCAACCATATACCTAGCAAGGGAATAAAATTCTCTTGCCTTATCATTTTACATACTTCCTTGATCTCATCTAGGTCATCCTTTGGCACCTCAACTTTCCTCCTTTGTTCCTCCCTCTTGGACTACTCCTTTAGGCACAAGATTTATCCTTGTAAACTCGAATGACATCCATGGTATCTTGATATACTTCCTTTTGATGCATGGGGTCTAGGTACTTCCCATGAACTACTTCCTCTCTTGAAACTAGGGTCCTCTGCCTTGGTATTTCCTTTACGTGCACAACCTCTACTCTTGTTGTTACTAAAACAAGTTCTAAGCCTACATCACGTGTCACTTGTGGCATCTATTGTGTGTTTGTCTTCTTGATGCTTACCATTGTAGCACCCTTGTCTTTCCATTGTTGTTGATTCATGTGCTCAAACAACTCTAGGCATTCCTCATACTTGTGCTTCTTTCTGCACCATGAGTACCGCAAAAGGTCTCAGGCACTCTTTTTTATAATGTTCTGTACACCCACAACTAAAATAGGTTCCACGAGGGAACTCACTCCTTCCTCCTCCATGGTTACCATGACCATGAAATCCTCCGTGAAATCCCCTTCTACACGTACCACCATCTCGCATGCTCCTAATAGTGGCAATCATCATCCCTAGAACTATTGGCAATGCTGGTTTGGCACACCCCATGATCAATGAGCCTATAGTCCTTAGTATTGTGGGTTGTAGAAGTGCAAATTTCACAGTAGCAAGACACATTCTTCAAGATTACGCACTCTAACAAGGGGTACCTACTTACATCATGGTCCCCATGAAAATTTTAGTCTACTGTCACGACATGTACTACCCTCCGGGGAAAACTACCCTTAACATGCCCCTCTACTTCACAATTTGTGCACCATAAACCACTACGAGTCTCATGGGCTGAGTTTGTGGATAATTTCTCTAGATTCTTAGCCATAGTAGAAATTTGAGCCTCTAGGAATGGGCTAACTCTAGTATCAACACTACCAATAGCCTCAATGCGCAGATTAGCTTCCAATGCTTTTTGTAGATCTGTGAACGTTTTATGAGATAAAACCCTTCTAAAAGGGGTGATCAATCCTCCAACAAACCACTGAGCATGTTGTGAAGGGTGAATATCATAAGATAACTTAGATAAGAGAGTTTTAAAGCACACATCATACTCCCACACACTCTCTGCCATTCCCTGTTGAATTTCCTTCAGGGTGATGATGCTCTTCTGTTTAAACTTAGATATGTTGAATTCTACCAAGAAGGCATTCTTTAAAGCAGTGTAATCCACCACCATTTGATGGGGGTCATATTTCCTATACCAGCTATGTGTGCACCCTTGTAACATTGTTGTAAATTGAATAGCCTTCCACTCCGAGGTTGTGATCCCCTTTATGCGCCATAACAACTCACATTTGTGAACATGATATGCAACATCCTCAATAACTCTGTAATCATACAAGTTTAACGATATCTCAAAGAAGACTTGAGGGTATGGTAGGGGCTCTTTTCCTTCTGAGCCACAGCTTTGGTTTCCCCCAGTGTTCCCTCCACCGCTAGATCCACTAGGTCCACCCGGTCATGTGCCTCCTGAGCCACAAAATCCACTAGAACCACTAGGTCCACCAAGTCCTATAGTAGTTGTGTCAAGTTCCCTAAGGTTCCACTGAACTGTGTGCCTACGATCTGTGATAATTCTCCACTACCACTATTGTACCTGCACCACTTCTAGATGTGAGACCAAAGGCTTGTATACTTGATCCTTGTCTAAAGACTCCTCTAAATATGGGGATATGTGTAGCCATAGAAGTGGGGACTAAAAAATTGTACCTCCTAGGTGCAGATCTATCACTTCCACTGATTCCAACTAGGTCAATGATACTCCTTCCTTGTTCTAGAAAACCAAGTGCTAGGGTTTGGTCATTAGGTGGGTTTAGATACGTGAAAATGAATTTATCCATGTGACGAACTCTCATTAGAAGTTGAATGGGTCTCTCTTATGCACTTGCCAAGATGGGGTAACACAGAATGATCAGGTTCCACATCCTCCACGTGAACCTCAACTCCTTCCTGAAACATCTATCTCCATAGATCCATCATGCTTACAGCCTTGTGTCATCTAGTAATCTCCCTTTCACATGCTTCACTATACTTGAGTCATCTCTCCTCCCTTTCCTTCTTTGTCATAATATCTACCATCTTCCTCCACCCTAGCTCCCTTTCTTAACACTCAGAATGGTTTAGTCGGCCATTGGAAATGCCTCTAAACCCAAAGTAACAACCAAGATATTCATTTCCAGAGGGATAGCACGTAGAAATGATCCTCTAGGCTCCCGTAGAAATTCAAACTCAGCAACTTCTGGGAAAGAATATGTGGAAATAGCATACTCAGTGTAGCTAGCCAACACACCTTCCCACCAATGATCCACAACACGAGTGCACATTAGATCTGTATCCTACATCCTCTGGTAATCTTCTTAGGTCCACGCTAGCGATCTAGAATACAAGCTTGATCTAGATACATATGCTAAGAACCATTCATACAACTCTACTGGGAAACAATAGAAAAATGTTTCATATAAATCATGGTAGAGGTTCTCTTCTATGCATTTACATGTATCAAATGCAGGTTTGGTTCTTAATCTATGAGAAAATTCATCCTCCATGCTCTTGAACCATGTTTCAACACTTTCTAGAGTTAAATTTTATGTCATTACTCATTACTTAGGTCATGATGTATGCCATTTCCCACTACAAATTTGAAAAGAATTCCTAGAAATGGAACCAAGATGTAGTCATTTTTACCCTTATCACAAAATAAAGGAACCCCGTGCTCCGACCTATCACCCAATGGCACTGGGCACTCACCCGAGGCATGCGCGGGAGTTGAGTCTCTCTTTTATGTGAGTTTAGTGGGAAACATCATCTATGATCCATGTTCAAGGGTTTTGAAAGGAGTAAAACATACAAACATCATAGAGCTCAGAATGGCTTCTAGATCCTTGCAGTCATTCTAGATAGAAAATGCTTAACATATTGAATAACTTATACCAAAATAGAAAGAAGTTGTACAAGCACTCATACTTAATTATAAACATAAATGTAAAATAATTATGAGAAATATGTATGCATTAGAATCATCAATGTTCATATTCATTGTAAACTGGTAACCTCATTACATTCATGGAGCCATTACAAAATGTTATAGAGAAGCAGACCACAATCATGCATTATATCTGGACTCATATGACTAGGCTCACAAAAGAAATTTATAACCCCATACCCTTGATACATCCTTCCCTAAGCATAATTTCCCAAACTAACAGAGTTCTTGCAGTATTTCTGCAGAGCTCCACCCACTATCTGGTTGTTGTTTTTCCTTCTGCAGGTGCTTGTATATATAGGCTTTTCTGGGCTGCCAAATCATCCTCCAATGGCCTCAGATATGATGCCAAGTGTCTAAATGTGGTCCTCCATGTGGGCATGCTCCTCAGGCCTGAGCTTTCCACCTTTTACCATGATGAGATTCTAGAAGCTTCTACCCAGGCATGCTCCTTCTTGGGCCACCCTGTCGCCAGGATGACACCTTATCCACTCTGCATGCGTAGTTGGGTCATGCTTTTCATGTGTTATGCTAAAATTCCCAAAATTTCTAAGTCCCAAACCCTTGGTTCTATTTATGCATGTGACATGGCCTTCTTTAAAGCCTTCTTTAAACCCTTCCCTGCGTGCTTAATCCTTGTGCGCTTTTCTTTAACTAGGCCTTGCACGCCTATGCTCCTTTTTGTACTTAGCCAAAATCTTAGGGGCCTAATAGTATTAAGTTTGGATTTGGTGTGTACAAGTAAATGTTGTAAATATTACCTTTTTAAATGGAGATCATATTTGAAATACTAAAATATGACAGAAAATGGGAATCCAAATTGTGATACGGATTGAGTTCGTCAAATATATCTTCAAATTGGGATAACATACAACTTTATCATGTGAACACATTTAATGATTCTAAAGTGATAAATCATTTAATTTAATTACACAATCTATTTAGGATTGTGTATCATATAATATTTTTATTATAAGGAAAGTTGTGCTACTAGTTGAAATATAGTTTTTTTCATTAGATAGATAAATTTTTCATATACTCATTATATATTCCATATAAGTGGAGACTTATGATCTATGAATGTAGTGAACATTATAGGTGGAATTTAATTTATTTTAATTGATTGTCTAAAAATTTACTCAATTTACATTTATAGGTGATGTTTCGATACCTTTTATACAAAGAAGCATGATTGTACAAGTCAAAATATGCCTCTAATGATGTTTTCCACAAATTTATAAAACATGAGAACATTTTTATTTGTTCGTCAATCATAGTTTCTCTCCAAATTTTATAATTTAAAATTTCCTTTATAATTACAAACATTCTCAATGCCCACACATTATTCCTTTTTCCATGGAACATATTCCTCTATTTAAGGAATTAACGTTGGATTTTGGAGTACTTGACAATGGAAAGGATAAGATTTTTTGTAACCAATTTTTTTTAATGTTTTTTTGGTGAATTAGCCTATGAAGAATTTATAATAAAATAAAAATAGAAAGAGAATGTGTACGATATATATACTATGTAAATAATATTATATATAACATGATACTACTCTATATTGTGTGAGATTTTAACAAGTGGATAAGCCCACTGTTGACTACAAATTTAGTCAAAAATATTTATTATTTTCCACTAAATATCAAGCATATAATTTAAAATTAACTATTATGATATTTTAAAAAAAATTAAAGGAAAGTTCTTTTAAGTACTTGTAATACAATTTAACATTAAAGGTTTTTAATTTGTTTATTCAATGGTCTAGACTCAAAACCATGCATATAAATGCATTTTAGTTTCATATTTGAAACTTTATAATTCCATAATTTCTATTTTATCTCTATGGTGTGATCATATATTCCGAGGTGTTAGCTTTTGAAATGAAATTGCATGAGGGGTATGGTAGTGTTATTAACTACAAGAACTATTCACACTAAACAAATGTCAGTCTCATGCTTTCTTGTTAATGTTTAAAAAGTTAAGGACTAAAAATGAAAACACATTAATTCTCTCCAAAAAGTTTTAAAATCCATTATATAGACTTAAGGAGGCTCCTCAAGCCCATTATTTCCAAATTGACACATATCTTAGAGAGTCTAGTTTTGAAATATGATACTATGAACTAGCTACCTATGTAAAATTACTTAACGATGATAAAATGGTTATAATTTTCTATGTTGATGATATTTCCATATGTAGAGGCAATTACAACTTAATTAAACTAGTGAAAAATGAAATTTTTGTATTTTAAATGATAGATCTAGTCATACTTCAATATTTTCTTAGGTAGAAATTTGGCAATTCGATCATATTATATTTATATCACAACCTAAATATGATAAATGTTTGTTAGAAATATTTAAAATGTATGATTTTAACACAAATATTCCTATAGAATTTAATATAAAATATAAAATCACACTAATTAATAACTAATGAATGAAACAATGTATCAAAAATTATTAGGTAGTTTTATTTTATCACTTTTTCCTGACCAAATTGTTGAACATCGGTCATTGGTGTTGTCATTGATGTCAAGTGACATTGAAGGAAAAGGAGTGAGTGGTGAAGTGAGGTAGGAGTATAATTTAGGTATGTAAATGGTTGGTATTATTTTTCAAATGATCTACAAGTAATACATGATGTTTAAAACATGTGTGAGATATTTTGGAATGAGTAATAGGTTATATGATGAGATCATAGTTATAATCGGCTCATTTAGGCCTAGTTCTAAAGCCTAATGAGGTATAAGAGATTAATCAAAGGCATGTAAATATAAATTAATAATTATTTCATCCTAGAAATTTTTCCTAGGGCATGTATGAGCATCCAAAAGGATTATTTTGGCTCATGGAGGAAGGTTTCAAAAATTCACCAAAGTTGGTCCTAAGAACTAGTAGTGAAAACTGATGCAAATGAGATAGGTTTTAAAATTAAAGGAATATTCATTCAATATAATCTCATGGATCATATATAGGGGTTATTTTTGGTGCTTTGTGTAAAATTTCATCAAGTTCTAAAAAGGTATGTGAAAGTTGTGTAAGATTTTCTAAAACAAGCTTCTTAAGAAATGCAAAGTAAGTTGTCTTTATTATTAGCACCCAAGTAAAATTTTAGATCCTTCTTTAGATAAATAATAGAATTAAATTATTTATATAAATCCAAGAATGAAGTTTCAGAAAAAAATTTCAAGAAAAATGGATAAGTATCAGAGAAGATATGAGCATTCTACTGATAGGTAACTTCTCTTCTTAGGTCTATTTCTTGAAGTATGGATTTGAAATGAGTTATTTTCGGTTTCTTGTCAATTTTTTTAAGTGGTGAATGTGTTCATATCTCAATTAGGTATTCTCCATTCCATGTTTGTTACTAGCATGATCTTAAAGTAAATTTATTCAAGACAATTCATCTCAGTTATTACAAAGGAATTCTCATACAATCATGTAACCTAGAAAGGAATAATCAAGTGACAATGCTTATAGGCATTGGTTATAAGGAAAATTTTATCTAGACTTATTCTAGAGGTAAATTGTGAGTTTATGGAGTTCATAATTTATCCTTGTAGTAATTTTCAAATAACAAAACCTTTGTTTCCACCTTGTCTCCGGGTTATCTTGCTAAGAAAACAATATATAAGGACATGCTTGAAGATTGTTCTCCTTGAATACACTCTCTCTCAAGACCTTGAGTGGATCCACCATGTTCCTTATAAAATATATATGAAAATTAAATTGATTCTAATGAGGATACTAAGACAAAATTGATAAGAGTATGTGTATGTGTTTATTGATCAATCCGAATGTGAAGTGGATCCTTCTATAAAAGATGATATCATCATCATACGGTACATTGTTGGCATTTAAAATTGATGTTAAATCTCTATAATAATTTTAATCATATACTAATTACCCTAAAACATAAATATAAATGCTTAATTTTCTCCTAAAACATGTATGTAGGTCAACATATATTGTACAATCACCATGTATATCACTATGACCTTTGTTATTTTCTAATTTCTGGGAATGTTTTTGCATGTTTCAAGCCTATAAATTACTTTTAAGAGATGGATAATGGGAAGAAAACTTCATATAATTTTAAATTTTAAAAATCATTAAAAAATTTGTAATAAAATTGAGTTTGAAGAGTCTTGGGTGTGTACAATCGGTGAAACCATGAGGGTTTGAAAGACAAACTGTTTCGAAACTAGAGTTTTATCCAATGGAAATTAACCAAAATTTGAGGGAATATCTATATGGATAACACAAGTTTTTTTAAAAATAATTTGACAATATCATCTCAAAATGAGGAATATTTCTTTCATAATTTTCTCAAAAATCATGCTTCACCAATGCAGAGGTAGAAATGGGAGATTTGATGCATTTAATTTGTTGTAAATGAGCTAATACCTTAGGAAAAGGTTTGAAATGAATAGGAAGGAGTATTCCAACATATGATTGATCTTCCTTTGTGTTGAAATTGATTTTTTTTTGTGAAAACAATAAGAATAATATATAAGTTTGTTGTGTGACACCTTTGGTAAATGGCTAAAGGAAAAGTTTTGTTAATATCGTCATGAACAATGAAGGAGGTCTAGTTATTGCATCAAAATAACATTCTCAAAGATCCTAAATGTCTTAAAATACACTACAGTAAAAACTATTGAATTACTATACATGGCTCAAAATCATATTGTGCATTCAAGGCTCTAAAGATGTGGATAGTTCTTTGAGAAGGTGTAAGGTCAAGAGGTTGCTTCCTTTGATTTGAGTGAGTTATATGAAGAATTTTAAATGTCTTTACGGTTACTAAATGATGTTATTATCACCAAGATTAATATAGAAACTAAAAATATACTCCAAATACAAAGTATAACAAGGAATTTCAAAGGACTCAAGAATCCAAAAATATGGGATGTGGAAAGACTATGTTGTTTAAGTAAGAGAGCTTGAAAAGTGCTCAAGATAGAGAAAAACATGAGAGATATGAGTATGAAAAAAATTGATAGGTGTGGAAATTTAAGAGAAAAACAAACATATGTGAAATTTCTACCTAACTTAGATATAGGATGAGGTGTGATTGAATGATTTACTGAATGATTTCAAAAGGAAGAGGTACGAAGAGTATGTTGATAATTAGGTAATGAGAAAAACCAAAACATGAATGCAAATTATTGATTATATGAATGTAGTTTTATTTTCTCATGCAAGAACTGAATAGTGTGGTATAAATCAAAAATATTGAACTAAAAGTGTAACAAAGTCCCAAGGTCTAGATAAAAGTCTACAAAGGTGTATGAGGTGAAGTACATGATGGAATATACTATCAAGGTATAGAAACAAAATTTTCTAATTCATTGAGAGTTCTTGAAGATTGTAGAAAAATGATTGAGAAATATGTTACTTGAATGGTGGACTAGTGTATGTAAAGAACCTAATGTAGGAGTGTAACCAAACAAAGATATAATTAAATGACAGAGCAAGAACATTTGAAAAGAGAATTGATGTGAGAAAAAGAACTCTTAATGTTGTCTAAAGATCTTGTAAAATCTTGTGTATAATGAGTGTAAGAGTATAATGAGGTGGTGTACATCTTGACTAGGTTTGATACAAAATTGAGATGAGAATGTAATGAAGGTGAAAAATGAGAACATGATAGGAACATCCTTGAATTTCAAACACAAGTTGAAGACATACTCAACTTAAAAGTGCACGAGAACACGATAAATTGAAATTGTAGCAGCATGTACTATAAAACCATATGCACTTAGAAGATAAAGTCATGAAAGTTTGAAGTTATAATATGTAGAGCCTTGCATTGGATTTGGTGGATACAAATGAGATAAATAAGGAGTAAAATTAAGAAGCATAGAAGAAATAATATAGAGGTAATTATCAACTATGTAAGATGGTAAATCAAAAGTGATAAAATTAATTGAAGTCTAAGTGACATATTAGCGGTTGGGAAGTTGAAGCTTCCTTGATAGTTAAATCTCACTAAAGATCAGTTGTAGTTAGTTTAATTACACAAGGTTGAAGCCTCCAAACCGAGTATCAGATTTTAAATATTAGGAGTTGCACTTCTAAGTTGAGTTGAAGCTTAACCATGAAATCGACATAACGAGAGATAGGACAATTTAGTCCTAAGCATATTTCTTGGTTTCAAGTGGGTTTTTTCCCAGTTTGGGTTTCCCACATTAAATATGTCTCAGTGTGTGATCCCTATTTTTCCTTCTTGTGATTTCTAACTTATAATTGATGATGAAATTTGACTAAAGTAAATTATGAGGTAAATTTTGAATAGACGTCGATTCATCCCCCTCTCAGTGTCCTAATTTCCAATAATTGGTATTAGAATCTTGTCCTTCCAAATTGAGCCTAACATAGTGGATGGGATTTTGAATACACAAGCATGGATACATCAGTAGAGTCAGTGCTAAAAAGATTTATGAAATTTCTCAAGCTCTTATAAATGAGTTAAAGAAATAAATCAAGCTTAAGGAAGTTAACCATGGTCAAGAACTAAATGATATGGCTTCATTTGTTGAGAAATTTTCAAACTATTTGAAAGAAAAATAAAATTCTTTCTTTAAATTTTAAGAGGAACTAAAGACCTTGAAGATTGAGTTGGTATAGGTTACTAACCATCTTGATAGCTTGCAAAGAAAACAAAGACATTCTAGTGAAGTAGAGCATGAGACATGCTAGGAAGCTATTCAAGCCAAGAGTGAAGAATGTGAAAATTAAATGCAGATCTAAAGATCCTCAAAAAGGAACTAGAACAAGAAAAGGAAACATATTTCCAAGAATTCTCAGAGAATATGAACAACAAGGAACATAATAAGATCATTAGGCAACCTAATGCAAGAATATTATTAGGTAAGTTTCGTGGATTTTTTTTTCATGCAACATCTTTGGACATAGAGCTAGATATTGTAGGAGAAAGGTAGATAAAGATAATCCATGGAGATATTATAGGTCTGATTATGATAAGAACATAGTGTGTTTTAATTGCACATAAAAGGGTCATATAGCCAAGTATTATTTAGAAGAAATAGTAAATCATTTTTGGGACAAGAATCAAGTTGTATGCCTTAATTGTCATGGTAAAGATCATTTTTACAGACATTATAATTAACCACCTAGATTTAGTTACAAGTTGAATGCATTTCAGAGGCAAGATAAAATGATATTCAAAGAAAATAAAAACTCTAAGAATAAGAGCCGGTCATGGTTGAGAGAGATATTGGAAGGAAGGAAGAAAAATGGATATGTAAGGTCAAGGAAAAATAGTTGGAAGTTGAGACAATGAAGAATCATAAGAAGAAAACAAGGGAAGATGTTGAAAAGGAAAATCAAGATAGGAAAATGACAGAAGAAACTAAAACAAACATGATAGAAGAAACTAAAACAAACAAGACATCAGTAAGTGATGAAAAAGTAAAGAAAAATGAAAACTATTCCAAGACAAAGTATGAGGAATTTCTTCCTCAAATAGTGTTAGAGAAGGTGTATGATTTGAAACATGTATTCTTATCAAGCACTCAAGAATAAGATGAGAGATCAAGTGATGTGGTTGTTAGACCAAAGAATGAAACCAAGAAGGTTGATAAATTCTTGAAGACAAGAAAGGATAAGACTAATTAATCATGTTGTTTTGATGAATTCTTTCTGTTTTGACATGATACAAGAAGACATGATATACCTTCTCTAAGATTCTAGGAGGTATTTATAAATTCATGAAGGAAACATTGTGAGTGAAAGGTTTTATCCATGATGGTCTTGAGCAAGCAAGTGTCAAAATATCAGTGATAGGATTTGTGTTGGGATTGAAGTTTCCATGTGTGATCATCAGATGTGCAAGGATAATACATAAAATTGTGAAAGAGTACTAAAGCACTTAGACATGGTACATTAGTATCGAATGTGTCAAGATAAAAATTTTCACTTATGAGGATGATTACATACATGTAAATCAATACCAAAGTGATCTCAAAAGTGGTATGCACTCCTAGGGGAGTTATAAGATTTTGGATAAGGTCTATCAATGGAAGTTGATGGTTTCAATGTAACTTTAATCGAACATCATATAACACTATGGATGATTAATGTGACCATAAATTCATGTAAAAATCATGAAGGTATGCATAAAAGCTTCAATCGTAATTGAATTTGGAAAAGAAGCGAGCATAAGTTCGGTGTGTGTACTCATGGATTGAACTCGGGAATATTCACGTGATAGAAGTGATCATTAGTAACCTTGTATAGTGTAAAGGCTAGATTCTTCAAGATATTTCATTTTCATAATTTGAATGAGGTTATATGTGTCTTCAAAATGAAGAAAACATGTGAAAGTTTAAAGAAGGTTACCTTAGATAATATTAGTACTCAAAGTGTAGTGAGTCATTCAAGTATAAACATGTTACACATGATCTTTTGAAAAATAACATATGCCTTGATTCTATGATGATGTGGTTTAAGACCGAACTTCTACTAAGTTTGAATTTCTTAAACTTGGAAGTTCTTTGTTCAAAAAGACAACTATTACATTGACTAGAAATTGAAAAGGTGATAAGGGAAGAGGTTGTAGAAGGATTATAAAGATGTTTCACAAGGTTTGAAAATTTGTAAAAAGATCATCGCGGTGTAACTATGCTCATAATACTATAGTAATACACCAATTGACCATGGCATAGACGTATGTTTACCTCAAGAGCATAAAAACAAGAGTCACAATCTTGGAAAAGGGGATGTGAGATCAACTATCAAGGTATGAGGAGTTATTATTGTCGGGATTAAGAAGTTATTAACATAAATTATAGGAGGTAAGATAAAAGTATGAAGATGCCATAAGACTCTATAGGGGTCTATCAAGAGTACAAATAATGTCAAAGGATTGGTTAAATGTATTGAATATGACATAAGTTTAGTAGAAAACATAAATGCATACTAAAGGTATTATATGAGGCTAAGCTAGGTGTGCTATCTTATGAGGTCCTATTCTAAAGGAATTCATCCATGTAAATGTCAATGCAGAGTTTGAGTCTCTTTTATTATCTTAAGTGTTCTAAGTTGTGAAGTGATCTTAGGTTAAAATATGAGTATAGGAAGCATTATCTTTGTCATAAAGTTTTGTATCTTCTCTTTTTTTAGTATTTTCATTATCCGTGAAGAAATGTAGTGAGTAATTTGATTATCATAAATGGTGGAGATAGATGGTAAGGTATGTATTGGCTAAATGTTGAAATAGGTTTCTAAGAATGATCCATTTAGAAGGATGTTATTTTAAAAATTCAAAGAAGTGTTGAGAAGATATGAGATTCAATGGAGAATAGAATCTACTCAAATCTATGGATTGTGACAAAGAGATATGGATATTTTTCTCAAGGAAAGCATAAAAGGTGATTCATGACGAGTTTTAACTTCTAGAGCTTGGAAAAAGAGTGTAATATTTAATAAAATTGTATTTAAGGGATCATGGTCGTTAAAGTGAATATGATGAGCAATCAAGAAGTCATAAAAGTTAAAGTTGTGAGATAGGAAATTTGGCTTCTAAGGAAGAGTGTCTGTATCTAGGGGGAGCCTAGTTTTGTCAAATAGAGGTCACTTAAGGTTGGTATAGGAGCTCAAAAAGACACAATCCGAGGGGGAGCTTGTGGATAAGTAATCTTAATTTATAATGAATTATTATTCCTAATTGTGATTATTTCAAGTCAGTTAGCCAAGAACTCTTTATCATTGATATCAAAGTGGGAGAGATCTGTTGTTCAAAACCAAGAAGGATGATGTGAGCTACTAGTGTTTGTTTTTAATCAATTTGCTTTAGTAAGTTGACATCAATGACAAAGGGGGAGATTGTTGAATCCTAGTCATTGGTATTGTCATTGATGTTAAGTGACATTGATGGAAATGGAGTGAGTGGTGGAGTGAGGAGTCTACTTTAGGTATTGAAATGGTTGGTATTCTTGTTTCAAATGATCTGCAAGTAATAAATGTTTTTTCCGACATGTTCAAGAGATTTTGAAATGAGTAACATGTTATATGATGAGAGTCATAGTTGTAAATGGCTCATTTAATCCTAGTTCTAAATCCTAATGAGGTGTAAGATCTTAATACAGGGCATGAAAGTACAAATTAAGCATGGTTTCAACATAGAAAAATTTCCTAGGGCATGTTTGAGCATCCAAAAGGATTATTTTAGTTCCAAGAGGCAAATTTCAAAAATTCACTAAAGTTGGCCCCGAGGACTATTAGTGCAAGATGATACAAATGAGATAGGTTTAAAGATTACAAGAATATACATGGAAAATATATCATGGATCATGCAAAGGGGTGAGTTTTGGTGCTTCATGCCAAATTTCATCAAGTTCTGAAAAGGTATGTGAAGGTTGTGTAAGTTTTTCTAAAATAGGATTCTTAAGAAATGTAAAATAAGTTGTTTGTATTCTTAGCACCCAAGAAAAAAATGTGTAGCATTATTTGGATAAATTATAGAAGTAATTTTCATAGATAAATCTATGACTGAAGTGTTGCATGAAAACATTTCGGGAAAATGGATAAGTATCAGAGAAGATATGAGCATTTAACTGATATGTAATTTCTCTTCTCAAGTCTGTTTCTCAAAGTATGGAGTTGAAATGAGTTATTTTTAGTTTTTGTCAATTTTTTGAAGTGGTGCATATTTTTAGAGCTTAATGATGTATTTTCCATGCCATAGTCGTTACTAGCATGATCTTAAAGAACATTTCTTCAAGCCAATTCATCTTTGTTCATGCAAGGTAATTCTCATACAATCATGTAACTTAAACGCATAACTAGGTTACAATTCTCATAGGTGTTGGTTGTAATGAAAATTTACTCTATACTTATTCTAGAGGTCAGTGGTTAGTTGATGAAGTTCATAACTGGTCCTTGTAGTAAGTTGTAAAGAAAAAAACCTTTGTTTCCACCCTATCTTGCGTTATCTTACTGAGAAAACAATATATAAGGACATGCTTGAATATTTTTCTCCTTGAAGACACTCTCTCCCAAAACCTTGAGTGGATCCATCATATTTTTCATAAAGTCTAGATGAAAATTAAAATTATTCTAATGTGGAGACTAAGAAAAATGGAGAATAATGTTTGTATGTGTCTCTGTCAATTTAGAATGTGAAGTGGACCCTTCTATAAAAGATGAGATCATCATATAGGTGCATTTTTGGTGTGTAAAAGTGATGTTAAAGTGATCCAAGAAGGTCTAAGTTGTGTTAATGACCCTAAAACATCAGTCTAAATGTTTAATTTTCTCCTACGCATGTATTTAGGTCAATATGTACTATCTAAATCACCATGTATATCACTTTGCATTGTTGTTTTCTGATTTATAGGAATGGTTGTGCATGTTTCAATCCTAAAAACTGATTTTAAGAGATGGAGGATGGGAATAAAACTTCATAGCATTTTATATTATCAAAAACCATTAACAAATTTGTAAGAAAATTTAGGTTGAAGAGTCATGGATGTGCACAATCACCGAAACCATAGATGTAGGGTTTGAAAGACAAATCTATTTGAAACTAGAGTTCTATCTAATGGAAATTCACTGAATTTTAAGGGAAGATCTATATGGATAAAAAGAGTTGTTTTAAAAGTAATTTTACAATATCATCTCAAAATGAGGAATATTTTAGTGATAGTTCTCTCCAAAATCATGGTTCACTTGTGTAAAGGAATAAATGAGAGCTTTGATGCATTTTCTTTGTTGTAAATGAGCCAATCCCTTATACAAAGGTTTAAAATGACTAGGAAGGAGTCTTCCAACATATGAGTGATCTTCCTATGTGTCAAAATTGTTTTTGTGTGATAATAAATAAGAAGTATGCAGGATCATTGTGCAAACACGAATGGCAAATAGCTAATGGAAATTTTTGTCAAGAAACATCATGAAAAATGAAGGAGGCCTAGTTATTGCATCAAAATAACATTGTAAAATATCCTAAATTTCTTAAAATATGTTACAAGAATCGTTAAATTACTATACATGGATCAAAATCATATTGTGCATTTAAGGTGCTAAAGTTGTGGATATTTCTATGAGAAGGTGTAAGGTTAATAGGTTGCTTCCTTCAAGTTTAATGAGCTCTATGAAGAAGTTTTAATGTCTTGAAAAATACTAAGTGATGTTCTTATCACCAAGCTTGAGCTAGAAACTGAAAGGCTCCTCCAAAGTCAAAGTAAAATAAGGAGGTTAAAAGAACTCAAGAAGCAAAAAATTTAGAATGTGGAAAGACTATGTTGTCTATGTAAGAGAACTTGAAAATTTCTCAAGATAGAGAAAACCATGAGAGATATGTGTATGAAAAAACATTGATAGGTGTGGAAAGTTAAGAGAAAAACATACATACGTGAAAGTGTTACCTAACTTAGATATAAAATGAAGTGTGATCAAATGTTTTAGTGAATGAGTTCAAAAGGCAGAGGTATGAATTGACGTTGAAAGTTAGATAATGAATAAAAACCAAATCATGAATGAGAATGACTGAGCATATGAACCTAGTGTTATTTGTGTATGCAAGAACTGGATAATGTAGTTTGAATTAGAAATACTAAATTGAAAGTGTAATAAATTCCGAAGGTCTAGAGAAAAGTCTACAAAGGTGTGTGAGGTGAAGTACATGATGGAATATACTATGAAGGTACAAAAACATAATGTTATAAGTCATTGAGAGTTATTGAATATTGTAGAATAGTGGGTTAGAAAGATGGTACTTTAATGATGAACTAGTGTATGTAAAGAACAAAATTGGGAGTGTAACCAAACAGAGAGCTAAGTGAATGATAGAGAAAGAACATTTTGAAAAGAGTATTGATGTGAGAAAATGAACTCGGAATGTTGTCTTAAGAGATTGTAAAATATTGTTTATAATGAGTGAAGGAGTACAATGAGGTGGTGTACATATTGAATAGGTTTGATACAAGCTTGAGATGAGAATGTGATGAAGGTGAAAAATGAGAACATGATAGGAACATCCTTGAACTTCAAACACAATTTGAAGAAATACTAGACATAGAGTTACATGAGAACACAATAAATTGACATTGTAACAAGAAGTACTATAACAACATATGCACTCAAAATATAAAGTCTTGAAAGTGTGAAGTTATCATCTGTAGCAGAGCCTTGCATTTGATTTGGTGGATAGAAAGGAGAGAAATCAGGAGAATAATTAAGAAGCAAAGAAGATTTAATATAGAGGTCATTATCAGTTGTGTAAGACAAAAACCAAGATTGACCAAATTGATTAAACAAGTCTAAGTGGCAACTTAACAGTTGGGGACTTGAAGCTTCCCTTTGAGTTGAAGCTCACTAAATATCAATTATAGTTGGTTGAATTATAGGGGTTTAAGCCTCTAGAATGAGCAGTGTCTTGGTTAATCTTAGGAGTTACAGCTCCATGTTGATTCGAAGCTCAACCATGAAATCAATGTAATAGAGATAGGAAATTTAGTCCTGAGCATAGTTCTTGGTTTTAGTGGGGTTTTTCCCAGTTTTGGTTTCCCACATTAAATCTATCTCAATGTGTGATCTCTCATTTTTCTTCTTGTGCTTGCTAACTTAGAATTGATGATGAAAGTTGAATGAAGTAATTTTTAAGGTAAATTTTGAATAAGCATTGATTCACCCCCTCTTAGTGTCCTAATTTCCAACAAAAATTTGATATTTTTAGTAACTTTTATTTATCACTTCATGTATAAACCACAAGAAGATCATTAATAATATGCAAAATGAGTACTTTTATATTTCATTGGGAATCTTGAATTTAGAATCCATTTTCAAAAGTATGATGAGTTTTGTATGATAAGATATATTGATTCATATTTGGAATGAATAGTTGATTCAATTTCTACAACATGTGATGTTTTCACTCTTAGTTCATGAGTATATTCATGGAAAAGTGATCTTCAGATAATTGGCTCATCCTCTATTAAAATTGAGTACAAATAAATTGGTAGTACAAACTATGAAATAATTAGATTAAAAAAATATTGATGGATCTTTAACTTGGTCAAACTCTACCCATACCATTCTTTTGTAAATACTAGATTTGTCTCAAGTTGGTGAAAAACCCAAACTTTCTTGCTATAACTAAAAACATAATCTCATCAACACTACATCCATTAGTTGTTTAATAGAAAACATTAAGTTTCATAAATATTAATGGGTATTATTTCAACTATTTTCAAAATTATTAGACTTACTTGAGATGATTTAACTTCAAATAAAACTATAAAATGCATCTTGTACCACTAAATATAAAAATAATAAGAGCCAAATATCATCACCGTGAAGTTTCTAGATTCTACCTAATTTCTAAAATATTACCATAAATTTTAAGTTTAGGGAGATTATTGTATAGAATTTTCCATGTTTTGGAAAGAAATAAACATAAAACTAAATAATTTATTTTTTCCTAATCTTTAAAATTAGAAAAACATTGGCAAAGAAGATTGTGTAGAAATGAGTTCAATATATCTTTTTGTAATGCCATACTAGAATTAACATTCCAATAAGGATTAAGTGTATAAAATAATATGATATAATTTAATGTGGATAAGATATCAATAATGCCACATTAAAATTTGATCACATGCAGTTCATATATTTCTCATGCTTCCTTGAATACTCTAATTAACATTATTGTCCTATGATGAAGGAGCATCTAGGTTCATAAACAATCTATCATCAACAAAAATATAAAAATTTAGTATGTTTATTGTTTCTTTTACATATTATTTATTGGTGGAATGTAGTCAGTAAGTGTGTTGTTGGAAGGATAAAATTATTAGCATTTGCATTCTAATTTTTGAGTTCCACACAATCCTATTGTGTAATATCTATATTGTGCATAATATTATTGCACAATTCATAGTCTATTTCATAGTGTTCTATGTTAAGTGGAATATTTTCTCAAGTTTTTAATATGTTGGAAGGTATTACAAGAATTGGTTGAAAAATAATTTTTGTAAGCTTATTAGGAGCTGAAAAACACTAAGGGAGGTGAATAATCCTATAGGATTCCATACGGTACAATTGTTTTTAATTTAATCTATGAAGTACTATTTAGAGCTGAAAATACTAAAAATCACATTGTTGAGTAGCTCATGGTTTACTTTATAATATGATCAAAGTGAGAATGTAATATTAAGACTTGAAGTAGGGTATATTAAAGTTATAAATGACTTCCATGACAGACTTGTTCTCATGTATATATTCATTTTGAGTGATACTATGGTTTTTAATGGATGTTATCTTCCACACATTGTAGTGAGTTATAAGACTGTATTGTTGAAGGTTAGTCTCTATGTTTGTGTAATCTAGTTTATAAAAATAATTTATGATTTTTGTTAATTTCATTTCATTGTGTAATTTTTAGCAATCTTGGTTTTATGGCTTATTATAGGAACATGACATTTGTGTTTTCATAATTTGGTACCAGTGAAAATAAAAAAAATATGAGAAGTGAATTTTGAGTTTTCCATCTAGTGGGGTGGGTAGAGAATAGGGTGGATATAGACAAAGGTTTGTGAGAGATTGCAATAATATATTTAAGTGTTATGAAGAAATTTTCCACCTAAAACAATGAGTAAAGCGAATTCGGAGGTAAATAATATAGGTGGAAGGACTAATGACATTATAAAGATGCTACATAAAAGCATGTTAGATTAAATAACCTAGAAGAAAACCAAAGAAGAGGATTTTTATTGGCGGATGATGTAAGTGATGTGGAAGAAGAGTTGAAGCAAAGGAAGAAACTAATGATGGTTTGGATGGGGTAATCATAACACATGATGACACAAATAATATGGAAGGAAGGTTGTTGAGGGATGTGTGGAGGATTGATATAGAAGTATAAAATGGAGGTTTATTTCCTTTTAGGGATTTTATGGAAAGTGAATGAAAATAAAATTATTGATTAGATCATAGATATTTAAGATTATTGTGAATTTGACAAGGTTGTGAAAGATCAAAAGGTGAAAATGATGTTGACAAAGTTAAAGGGTCATGTGGTGTTGTGGTAGAATGAATTTCATATACAACACAATAGGAAGGGTATAGACAAGCTCAATAGATGGAATCAAATTTCACAAGATGAAAGATAAAATAATGCATGGACACTATCATTTGGATTAATAAAAATACATAATTTACGGTAGAAATACGTAAGTGTAAAGGAGTACAAATATAAGTTTTACAAGGTCATACTTCAAGTTGGTCATAGTGTGATGGATCAAGAGAAGGAAAAATAGTACCTCAATGGTTTGTGGTGGGAAACTCAAGATGAGATCATATTTATAAATATTTAGACTATATAATAGATGTGCAAGTATGCATTGAGAGAGGAAGGAAGTTGGAAAAAATACATACACAAAAGAACAAGGAAATGATCACATTGGCATAATAGTATGAAGGTGGGGAGTGTGTAAATATTTGGCAATATAGTGCATAGGAACTGAAAAATAAAGAAATTACTACATCTAAAAGAGGCAGAGGTGGGAGACAAATATTTAGTGGCATATCATTTTGGAGTAGATAAGTGGGGTATCAATATTTTTGAGTTTTCACAAAAGTGTGATGGGAAGAGGAAGAGTGTGAGTTTTCACATCACATAAGTAGAATAAGGTGATGATCGGGGAGAAGAATTGGAAGTGGGTGAAGAACTGATGGTATAAAGTAATGTATTGAAATTTTTAGGAGAGAAGGATGAATCATGATGTGAGAGGAACATTATTTTCTGCACAAGGTGAATTAATTAAGGAAAGGTTGTACAAAGTGGTGGCAAAATAGAAGAAATAAATATAATGTTGTATATGAAGATGTTGTCATGCATTTTTTCTAGCTCAAAAATTCAAACTTTCAAGCATGACAACTAAGCCAAATTTGAAAATTTGCTCCTAAGTCTTCTTGAATCCCTCTCCTAGTTAGTTTGTATTCTATGTAATGATCATATTGACATTTTAGGTACTTATGATATGATGAAAAATCATTTTTAGGTTTTTTAAAATGTGTGAAAATATGAACAATTCCATTTAGTGAAGAGCAACAAAATATTATCTATCTAACATGCACAAAAAGTTAATTTTTGCCTTTTAAGGTAAACATACATCCTCTAGGAAGGTTATGAAATCCCATAATCATATAGAGGTAATAATTGAGAGAAAAAATGGTATTAGAAGTGATTTTGGAAAGTTTAGGGAACTTTAGGATAGTTTTGGAGGTTTAGGGACTTATTGTGCAATAACAGTTTTCGGGTGTAAGGAGTAATTAGTCAAAAGCTGGAACCCGAACTTCACCAGTGATTCCATGAGCTCTGTAAGGAGTTATGAGAAAATAAAATATTTATTGTAAATATGAAGTAATTTTATAAACTTTTAAATCATATCTTTTTACAAGACCTAAGCGTTTCTCAAGGCTTCACAATGTTGTGAGACACACCCCGATGTCCCAAAAAAAAGGTCCATTTTTGGAGTTTCAAGAATATTTGAATTCCAAAACATATCCCACCATTATTTAAATTTTATCTGGAGTAAAAATAACATAAAATTTCATACAAAGAGACCATATGGAGCTTCAATAATGGTGTGTTCAAGTTCTTTCTTGTATAGGCATGCTTCTTGTAGTTAGCCAAATTTTAAAGTGACAGTGTGAGATTATGGCTTCATGGTGAAATTTTATGTTCCTATTTTACATTTCCTAAGGGGATATATGGGACATAAAAATATTCACTAGCTCATACCTCCTCTCTGGTCACCCATTACCTAGCTCACTGATCGACGGAGTACTAATCAAGCTAAGCTCATCTCCCTCTTCTCAAACCACATAGTGAAAAGTAGCATGATAAGATTAAGGTAACATTTTATCATCCCAATTATCCAAATTCCCAAGGGGAATTTTTTTCCCCTATCCTAGCCCCTCATCAGGTTCTCCATACGACCCAACCTCGACTCCCTGGTGCTCAAGCAAGTTTTCTCCATCTCCCTCACAATGCACCACAAAGTGAAAATTATCATGATTTGGTTGAGGTAAATTTTATTTTCTTCATTCCTAAGGGGGAAAAAAATCCTCATATTATATCCATTAAAACCCTAATTTTCAAATATATGAAACTTTCACACTTGTGAGAAAAAAGTAGCTACGGGGGTAACTAAAAACAAAGTAACTTACTTCCAATCTCAATTATTTTTAATAGTGAAACCTTTATTCCATTTTTGATGCCATTAAAGCCAAAAACATTAAAAAAATACATTCTTTCAAACACGTTCCATACCATCCATGACTATGAAAATAGAGCTTTTGCATTACTTCACATCCCAAGAACTGATTGCACCAATGTTGAACTAATTACTCATCTCCCAGACATCCTTATGATCACTAAATATTTAATCCTCCATTACTAGATGCCATTAAATAGTATAAGGCATAAAATCCTCCATAACAAAATTTTAATTTATTTTTGTAAGAGTTCAGGGCATGCAAATCACGATGAAAATTATAGCATAGGATCACGGTGCAGTAGATGAATCCAACAATGGTGTTTTTGTTAAAAACCAATGAAAAATGACTAGTTAATAAAATATTATATACTCTATACAATCACATGAAAAAAATTAAACCTCTCAAACTTTAAATATCTAGCTAGTACATCTAGAAATAATGTAAAATCGTAAGCAAGGTAAAACATGCCATTTTTCCAAAGTAGCATGTTCTGAAAAAATAACTTAATAAAAACTAAAATTTATAAAAAGGTTAAAAAATCATAAATGGAGGTTAAATGAGTGTGATATGAGCTTCAGAAGGTCAAATTTGAAAAAAGGAAATTTTTCCCAAAATAAAAGCTCCTAGTTCTACCGCCAAAAATAGAAAGTCTCAATTTTTATGAAAAAGGTTGCAGTTGGCTTGATTGTTACTAATCTCATTGATTTTTCCATCTTAAAATGGTTTTAAATTTTCCTTATATCTTAAAACAATAAATAAAACCTCCAAATGGATCCTAAAGCATCATTCCCATCATAATTGTGTCAAGGAGCAACACAAGACATATTGAGGTGCATTAGGTGAAATTTAGGAACATCATAAGGAATAGAAAAATGTTGAAAAAGATAAAGAGATTCATTGAAATTAAATTCATCAAGATTATGTTCATCATAAGCATGATGAGAAGGATTCTCTTTGAGTAAGAAAATATGTCATCTTAGGAAATGTATTCCTCATGAAGTGTTTCTAAACACTTGATCCATACTCGATAAAAAGCTAACATATTGCAAGTCATTAAGGGTGGAGTCTACGGTTCATAAATTTAGTATGTAGGAAAGTAACATGGAGCTCATTTCCATTCAGGGATCAATTCTTCATGTGGATAAATTGATCGATGTCTAAGTATCATAATTATGTTTCCACCCAAGTGGTATCTCGGTCAAGGAAATGAGTTGTGAAGTAGGAAATGATGTCATCATGATAAAAAATTAAATGAGATATTCATGGAGAAATATGAGGACACAAACTCTCCCAAAATAGGGTTGAACTGAGATAATTAAGATATTAAGGTACTCAATATTACCATGTATAAAGAATTAAGGACTCACATCATTCTATTTCAACCAATGGCCACTTCTTAAGAACACCCTTTATATGTAATCCTCTCTCTGCAATGTGAGGGTATCTTTTGGAAAATGAAAGTTAAACATCAAGTGGTTTTTGCATCATGGATCCAATTTATGATCACTAATGTCTATTGTGAAAGTCTAAGGAGAAAGAGAGTGGCCCTCACTCTCTTTGTGAAATCAAGAAAGAATCATTGTGAGTGATGACCATATTCATCTCAGGATCACGTTGGGAGGTCTCACAAAACTATTCCTAACAACTAATTTAGAATTCTAAAGTGTTCGTGCATCTTACACAACGAGGAGATCATGATCGACATGCCTCAAATCATCAGTTCTTCATCAAAAATATATCATTCAACTCATTCTCTTTCTCTCTTCTCTATCTCACTCTCCATATTCTAATTTTCAATTAAGAATTTAATTTTTAATATTTTTCCTGTTCACTCAAGTGATGATAAAATATTTGTAAAATGTAAAAGTAATATCTCAAATTCTAAAAGAAATACTTAATTTGTCTCTTGTGAGGGAAATTGAAAAGTCACAAGTGATGGGACATGAAGAGTCCTGTGGGGAGTAATTGAGAATATATTTTGTAATGTTATAAATTATAATGAATTATCCATTCCAAAGGATCTTGAAATTTTAGTTTATGGTAGCAATTTTGGATTGTTTTATGTTGATTTAGATTTGTATTCATCACTACACAAGAAATAAATGTTACATTTCTTCCATTTCCTTTGCTTATGATTTCCTCTCTTCTCTCTCTATTATATAACTTTTAAAACATAGTGATCTTGAATAACCAACAAAGAACTTGGTGTCCTTTTTGATGAATCTAAATAAGCATGTGTGTCCGAGGTTTGTTAGTCTTGTTAATCTCTTACTTTTTTCATCTAATTTATTATGGACCTACTATGTTTATTATGTGTGAACCCTACTAGTGCCTAGTCACAAAAATAACCCTCTCTTTCCTAACTTCTATCATTTACCCCTCATCATTTCAAATTCTATTAGATGCACAAAGACTAAGAGGGAGGGTGAATCAGTCATACAAATATTTAAATTCATTTACCATAACTTATAAATTCATTCAAAAAAACCATTAACCATATACATTTAATATGATCTTATTAAGTGTGAAAAATACATTCATAAGGACATGAAACATAAGAGGGAACACATTAAAAACATAATCAAAACTCAAAGGGAATAAAAATAGTGAAGCCTCTCGCTAATATTACTCATAGCAAAGAAATTGCAATAACATTATACATCAACCAATATTTATTTAAAGGCATGAGACCCATAGTTTAGTAGGAACCCAATCATACAATGAGGCTACAACCCACCATGATGACGAATAACCAACTCAGCAACCTAAAATGGATGATCATTGAAGATATGTTTCTCACACATCTTATTATGATCTCTAATTCAGCTCCAAATTCTTCAAATCCTCTCAAAAAATCTCCCTTCTTCTTTTCTCAAAAAATTCTTCTTCTTTAAGTTGATTTCACCTTTTCCCTAGCTCACCATTATCTAATATATCTATAGGATATGTTAAAATATTAATTTCCATATTCTACAGTCACAAATACCTCTCTCTCCTCCACACGCTTCCCTTTAGGTCACATGTTTTATCCACTAATAAAACTAACACAAATGAATCTTCTAATTTTCTTTTATACATGTTTCCTTTTTAAAAATCACATGGCCCATACTTAATAGTGTAAAAATCATTTCCAAATCATATTAAAATCATTAAAATATCACACAAAGGTTCATGTAGGTTGCCACACAATCATATAAAGCCTTCAAGACCACATTTGGGACAAATCAAGTCCTTAAACTCCAAAACAAGAAAATCACCAACCAACGTGTGAAAAAGACAAAAAAACTTCAAAAAAGAATTAAATATGCATATACATGTTTTATAAGCACTAATAAAGCTATAGAAAACATGAAATAACTTAGAACAATCAACAAGCCTCATGAAGCCACTCAAGAGCATGCACAACCAAGCACCCTCAAAATTGACCTTCAAAGAACAAGTCATAAATTTCTCATACCTTAGAAAAAACTAAAGTATGATATATCATTGGAAATATCTTAGATTCAAGATCATGAAAAAAATCAAACCAAGTCATAACTCCACCTGTAGTACCTCTAAAACAGCTTGTTCCCACAATGCTAAAACTTTCCCAAAAATGCCTAAAAACTAGTCTTCATAAATAGGTAAATAATTGCACTTTAAAGGCCTGAACATAATCTAAAACCATCATGAAAATTTAGTACAACTCCCATGCTTAAATAAATGGTAAATTAGTCAATATGTTCAATGGGAAACTTTTTCACAAACTAAAACTTTCCATAAACTTACCTTTTTGGGTGGGGCCCACTTACTATAAAAATCTCTAAATCACACTTGGAGATATATAGAGGATTCCTCTAAAACATACAATGATAATTTTTCCAAAATATTCAATTATGGGTGACTATAGTCAATATCTCCCAAGTCATTGCTTAACTAGGGTTTTGAGAGGGTTTCAAACCTGTTTACCTTCTTAACAATCGTTCATAAAAATGTGACGATAAAACAACCTCATTATTATTGGAAAATATTCATAAAAATAATTAATAACTATGAAAAGGATCTCAGGTCCCCATTAAAATCATACAATCCACAACAAGCATTATAAAGTCAACTTTTTCCTCAAATTCTCACCTTTAGAAACTTGGTTTTGGGAAAAACTCAATATATTAAAAAATATTCATCCCCTGGACTTGATATTTTACCGAAGCACCATAGTAGCCTCCTATAACTATCCCAAATATCATAATTTATCAAATACACCTTAAATTCTCTCACAACGATGAATTACCTATGAAATATTTCCTTTTTCTCAAGAAACTTGCTTCAATGAACCTCATACATGCACTAAAACACTGAATACTAACCTAAGATGCCTTAAAAATTTCATGTTTAGTGTCAAATCACCACTAAAATGTATTAACCATACTTCCATGCTCCATTTCTCATGCCACCATGAACTAGGTCTAGGAATAGGCCTATAATGACTTGACTCAACCATGAATCTTCATGAACTGACCATGATGACATCTTATAAAAACTTGGAAACCTTTTCCATATCATAATAAACATGTTTTACTTCATACCATCCTTATACCACCTTTTAGGACTCATACTATGACCATGGATGCTATCCCATGCTCCAAGAGATCATGACAAGACACCATGATTTGACATTACCAATGAAACTTCATGCTCGACCTTGATTAAAACCTTATGGGGAATCATATGACACATATAATCCCTTTTCGATCAATGGAATTTGACATCAATGAAAACCTTAGACACGGTTGCCAACAATCTCCCCTTTTATCATTTATGAAACCCACAAGAAGAAACACCTATAAGACACCCTTTTCATGTTTCGATACCACTCCCCCTTTTATATCTGTTAAAAATATTCAATGAAAATTCATCATGAAAAATGACACCTTACAATGACAAAAATAAATAAGACAACTTACTTGGTTATTCATAAATTCCCCTTTGGACTTTACTTTCTCTTCTTTCCTTTAATAACAACAATAAAGAATCTATGGACCTAATGTGTACATGCACATAGATCCCCCTGAGATTATATTCACTTTAATTTGGCTCCAAAATTTCTATAAAACATCCTCTATGACTATTTCATTCTTAAAAACAAGTTTTTCCTTCAAACACTAGTATAACCACCTTTACGACCAATATCCCTAAAGAACATCTTCATATCAATTTAGCCAAACTTATCAGTGCAACAAGAGCAATAAAAACACATGACACACTATAATATAGCTCCCTATCATCATTCCATCATCATCTAATTATTTAAGGAATTACACAAGCACATTCCTTTTCCATATGCCATGGAGATGGGTCACAACCAACATCACTATCCTAAATCATTTTTAGTGTACATTGACTTTATCATGAAATCACTACTGCTAGAGCTTTGAAAATTTCTCCTTTTACTGAGGTTGCAATCAGTCAATCAACCTTGTCACATGGTCTTTAGACACATTATACACTTGATGGAAGATAATTTTGAGGTTTTCCTATCTTATGAAGTCTCCATACACCTATCACTCATCATTTCACTACTTCACACCTCATTCATCCTTATCAGGGAAATCTTAAGGGTCCCTTTGAAAAAATGACTTAGAAAATATTTGGTGAATATGGGAAAATTAGCTTTCACACAAATGGAGAATATCAAGACATCATGACATCACTATTAAATGCCACCAAAGAGTATATTTTTTATATTCTACGAATTCGTCAAGTAGCATATTTTTATGCTACCGGCCGACAACATTTTTGTGCTACATACCAACAACATAACTATATGATATCGACTGGTAGCATAAAAATGTTGTTTGCTAATAGATTTTTTATGCTGCTTGACTGATATCATACTATATGTTTTTGAAAGTAGCATAAAAAATATGCTACGGAATGACTATATTTAGGTGAATTTTGTGAATTTCTATTTCTAGGAATGATGAATTTACCCCTATAATTAACTTGTACCTAGAAATTTTTGGCAAACTAGTCCTAGCTTGTACCCTAAATATTTGCCAATTTAAAATTTCAAAATTGGAATTTGTATGAAATAATGAATATTCGCCACTAAAATTTTCCCGATCTTTATAGATACCTATACAATATTCAAACATCCTTCTTTAAACCATTATACCAACAAGATCAACATGAAAAACTCCCCTTGGGATGATATGTTTTTTTCTCAGTAGTTGAACCTATAACAAACCCCTAAATGACTCGTGACAATATTATTATGATCAAATATAACACCTCCAATGAGTGTCTCAATCCTACCTTGAACTTGTCTTCCTACATTATTAATATGTAGTTTTCTCCATAGTCTTTTGAGTTAAATAAAAATTACTCACTATTGTATCATATCATTCCTTTTAGGTAAAAATTCATACCATAAGTCTTCCAAACATTATACCTTTTTTCAGACCTTATTTTTCTATTTGACATCATAGTATCCCTTAATAATTTGTTCAAAGATTGTGATTCCTTCATTTTTTCAGATCAAGACCTTGAGACCAAATTCAAAGCTACATGAGATAGATGAAAAAAATCATAGAAGACAACATACCTTATTGATGGTTCAACTCTTCTCTCCTTGAATCCATACTTCATCTTTATTGTTACTTGAAATAGTTATGAGACTTATTTCTTCACCGATGATCATACTTTGACAATGTAACAATTATACCTTCATTATTCACTAGAGCATTAGATCATAAATTATACTTGACTTTCTACCCTCCAAATTATATTACCCTTATCTCAAAAGAAACAAGCTTTCTACCAAGCCTTGAAACTCATTCCCTTAACTCTATGCACATGCTTGATGTTCCTCCTCATCTCTTTTTGTGCAATCCACTGATATAATAATATATTCCTTTGCTTTTAGACCTATTTAGATACCTACTTGTATTTTATACATGCCCATATTTTTTCCTTTGACTTCCTTTTTAAAATTCTGTCATGACATCCACAACTATCATATATTATCATAAAAATTTTAACCTTTCTTCTCTTCCTTATAAACGCATGGTCCAAAATTTTCAAGCCTAAAAACATAATTAAGAATCAATCACGATAGGCGACTATTAACCCTTTTATACTTTAAAAATTTCATTTCTTAGTGAAAAACACAAAATAAAAAATCCTCATACTCCACTCGATAATAATTTTAGATACCCAATTTGATCATTCAATTGAGTACAAATTTTAAAGATCAATTTTTAAATCCATTCAATCTTATTCCCCATATACCATTTTTAAAATAGACACAATTACTAACCCTTTAGATATAGATAGGGTTTACAATCTCCTTTCTCGTGGTTTTAGTCATCCAAAACTTCTTTTAACGGTACATATTACACTTTTCTTGTAGCAAGAAAATATCTCAACTCACAATACACACTCATATGGTCAAGAAAAGTCTCCATACCCTATTTCTAACATGAATCATAAAAATGGTATCATATTGAAACTTTATAAGTCTATTATGCATCTACATGGATTGATATAACAAGAAATAGATCTTTCAATCTTGCCATGAACCATTGCAAACTTTCACAAGGCATAAAACTATTTACTTTTTCTTGATAAGACATTCTTGATGTTTACATTATGACTATATGACCATGGAAATAAAGATAGTCACATACATATACCTTTGTTTCTCCAAACAAGCGAGTTATGACTCCACCTTTAGCTTAACTATGCATACCAAAGTGTTTATTAATTTTCAAAGCCTTAACCAAACTTCAAGACAAACAAAAATCCTTCTAGAATCTTGGATCATTTTTTTCAGCACAAATACCACTTGTCAATCCTACTAACCTCATCAAGGCTAACCTCTAACTTTGTAAAAACATCAAGGCATAAGAATACTAATACATTTCAGACTATCATATATATTATTAAATATCTATCTCAAGTTAATAACAAATATTCCCTGATCGTATGAAGATTTAACAATACTCTATTTTGAGAAACATAATTTTTTCAAAAAAATTATAACATAAACCCTTGTTAAACAACAATACTTTTGTTTTACCTCTATTTCATGGCTTAGAATACCTCAAACATAGACACATATTATAAGATGAAATCATGATTGATCAAATAGAAAACATATCACTGTGATGACATTTATTCAAAATTTGTAAACCTACTTTGCATAACTTCTTCACCATCTTGGATCATTATTGCACTCATTCTACACTTCCTTCATGAGCATGATAATACTTTAGATTACATGTATAATTATCTCACATAGTATCAAAAAGGTTTGAAGATAAAGAACCAAATCCAATCAACAATTTTTATCACTTGAACACTAACACAAAATTGACAGAGCTTGTACCATCATGACATGACTTCATACATAACCTAGAGAATTCTTCATGATTATTTGATTAATTATATTAGGAAATTTTCCTATGTGTAAAAATAAACATCTTGAAACTCAATTATCAATACTCATAAAACATGACAACAAATACTTCTCTTTATAGCATATTTGGACTCGTGACAATGAATTTTTGAATGTATATCAATTAAGAATGGTAAAATCACGGGATAAACACACATTCATATTGAATCACATGATGCTAAAACTTAATTTTGACATTGTAACACCAACTCAGAGCCCAAAATACCATATACCAAGACTTAAACCTTGGTGCATGATTAGATTTGACTTGACCGAACCAAACTAACCTCTAGGAGCATAAAAATATTGACCTTATTCCTTCATGAGACATAAAAAATTATGGAAATAATCATGCTTAATTTTCTATGATATAAACTTAGACACCTTAATAAATATAAGGACTCCTAATTCCTAAACTCAAACCTCATGGAAAATCAAAACTCATACCTTATAACCTTTGATGTATCCTAAAAACATCTAAACCTATCAAATTCTTCAGCATAGGTGACTGAATTGTAGTTAAACACATATGAATTTCTTCAAATTTTGGTTCTTCAATTATGTAAGTCATACCTCCTTGAACTGATTTGAGCTTGATTAACTTGTCTTCCTTATTCTCATCAATTTTTATCTTCTTCATTGTATTATACCCCCCTTTGACAAACTTCATTGGATTAGAATTCAATACTACATTTGATTCATCCTCCTTAGCTTGATCTAAATAATTAAATTCCTTGAATGATACTTTGGGATCATATATTTAGATAAACATATTCTTAACTTGTCCATTGGATGCTTGAAACCTATTTTTGTATATTAGATATCCACCTTGATAATTTTTTTTAGCAATATGGCCCAGTTTAGGACAATTATAACATACAACACCTTTTCTATCTCTAGACTGATATGGTCTTAGGTTCTAACAACAATTTACTCCCTTGTGATGATATTCACGAATATTTCACTTCTAGAAAACCTTATTTTGAAATATTTAGCTCTATGACAAAAATCATGACATGTGTAGCAATAACCATTGAAAGAGAAACCATACCTTGATGCATGTGGTTGTCTATCATGGTTAGAGTTCTTTGTCTCCTTCATGACATCAGAAAGTGATTGTACCCAACCTTTTCATCTACAAAATTCTTCTCCATCCTGTAATATGTATGCAACCTACTAAGTGTCAACTACAATTATGATTTCAAATATTTTAGTTCATCTTCATATCGATACGGTCTTATTTTTCGACTCTTAGGGTTTCAACTTTAGACTTAAGCTTGCAACATTCTTCTAGTTTTCCATTAAGAGCTTCTATCACACTTCTAATTTGGGATTTCAACTCTTCGATGGATTAATCATTCTCTACTTCCAAATCATTCATTTTTCCTTACATTCAAAAAAACCAAGGAATCTAGAATTTCATAATTTATTCTTAGAAGATCAGTTTATTTTCCCATTATGCTTTAATGATTTCCTCCAAGATGATTAAATTATTTTAAAAGGACCTAGCTCGATAAAAATTATGAAAAAATAAAAAATAACGAGAGGGGAGGTGAATCATTCTTTAAAATATTTCAATTCATTTACCATAACTTAGAATATCATTCAAAACAACCATTAACCATAAACATTCAATATGGGTGTATTAAGTGTATAACATCCATTCAAAAGAACATGAAATAAAAGAGAAAACGCATTAACACCATATGTAAGTGGAAAATCATCAAATGGAATAAAACCAATTGAAACCTTTGTTAATATTACTCATAACAAAGGAATTGAAATAATATTACACATTAATAAATATTTATTTAGCGAGGAACCAACCCCACAAGGAGAACCAACCCCTAGTTTAGTATGACACCAATCCTACAAGTAGGCTAAAACCCCCAAGATGAAAAAACACCAACTCAACCACCTAAAATAGATGATAAATAAATATATTTTTCTCACACAAATTATTGTAATCTCTAATTCAGCTCCACACTCTTCAAGCCCTCTCAAACCAGGTTCTCTTCTTATTTGCTCAAAAGTTCTTCTTCTTTAAGTTGATTTCACCTTTACCCTAGATATCCATTATATAATATCTCTCTAGTATATGTTCACATATTCATTTCCATATTTAACAGGTCGCAAATACCTATCTCTCCTCCACATGTTTCCCTTTCGGGCACACTTTTTCTCCACTAGCACAACTAACACAAACGAATCTTCTAATTTTATTTTATACCTATTTCCTTTTCAAAAATCACCCAGCTTAAACCTTCATAGTGTAATAATAATTTACAAATCATAGGAACATTATAAAAATATCATAAATTTTTTTTTATATAGGTTTCCAAAATCACCTAAAGCCTTCAAGGCCACCTTTGGGACACAACAAGTCTTGAAACCCCAAAACAAGCAACTCGCCAACCAAGGAGTGAAAAATAAAATATATAACTTCTCAAAAGAATGGAAAAATATTATAAATATTGTATAAGAACTCAAAAACCTCTATAAAACATGAAATAACTCATAACAATCAACAATCCTCATGATGACACTCAACAACATGCAAAACCAAACACCCTCAAATTTGACCTTTAAAGAATAGGTCATAACTTTCTCATACCTTAGAAAAAACTCAATTATGATATATTATTGGAAATATTTTGGATTCAGGATCATGTAAAAGCATAAAACATTCATAACTCCACTTGTAGCACTTCCAACACTATTATGTTCCTAGACTACTCAAAACTACCCCAAACCGCCTAAGACCCAGTCCTCATAAATAGGGAAAACTTTGCACTTTAAAAAAATAAACATGATCTTAAATCATCATGGAAATTTAGTAAAACTACCATGCTTAAATATATGGTAAATTAGTCAATAGGTTCAATAGGAAACTTTTTCACAAATTAAAACTTTCTAGAAAATTTCCTTTCTATGTAGGGCTCACATTGTGTCAAAATATCCAAATCACACTTGGAGAGATCTGGAGGAATCCTCTATAATATAAAATCATCAATTTTTCCAAAATAATCATTTCCAGGTCTCTATGCTCAATATCTCCAAAGTATCTACTTAACTTGGGTTTTGAGAGGGTTTCAAACCTGTTTACCTTCTTAACAACTATTCATAAAAATGTGATTATAAAAAACATCATTAATATTGAAATATATTCATAAAAATAATAATTAATTATTCCAATGATATCAGGTCCACATGAAAATCATAAAATACACAACGAACATTAGAAAGTCAAAATTTTCCTCAAATTCTAACCTTTGGAAACCCGATTTTGGGGAAAAATCAATATCTTCAAAAATATTCATCACCTAGAACTAAAATTTTACTTGAAGCACAATAAAAACATCCTATAACTATTAAAAGTCTCATCCTTTCTCAAATGCATCTTAAACTCTCTCACCAACACGACTTACCTATGCAATAATGTCATGTTCTCAAGAAACTTGCTTCAATGGACCTCATACATGCACTAAACCGATGAATACTGACTTGAGATGCCTTATACACTTCATATGTAGTGTAAAAACACTACTACCATGTAGGAAAATAATTCCCTACTCAATTTATCACGCCACCATGCAATACACCATACACTAGGTTTAGGAATAGGCCTAGAATGACCTAACTCCAGCATGAATCTTCATGAAATGAACATGATGACACATTTTCCACATCATAATAACCATATTTTAACTCATACCATCCTTATACCAAATTTTGATGACTCATACTATGACCATGCATACTAGTTAATGCTCCAAGACATCATGATAAGACATAATGATTTGACACTACCAATCAACCTTCATGCTTGACCTTGATTAACACCTCATGGAGACTCATATGACAACTAGAATCTATTTTACATCAATTAAATTTTACATTAACGACAATCTTAGAAAAATTGGACAAAAATTTATCCCTTGTACTAAGTAAAATAACTTTGCCATAGGATTAGTGAAGTGTTCCTATGTGATCATTGACCTATTTGGCCACCACACAAAATTAGGATAGTTTACATTCACTAATGGGAGACTCTCCATACATAAAAAGGAGAGGATTATCCCTATGAACATTGGTGGAAATAAATAATTTGCAACACAAAAAATAAATTTCACCAAACATTTTTAGCAACTCTACTAGGGGAGATCTCGTGCTCATGCAACCATAAAGATATCTGAAAAAATAAAAAATTAGATGTTCTAAAATATCCATAAAAATGAAAAATTAAAAATGCCAAAATTATATTTGAGGTTTCAAAATACTTGTTGAAAACATGTTGAGAAATCTACACTTTTCCATTTTCATTCCTTTCTAAGTACTCCAAGACATAATGAAAAAAATAAGGTACACCCGAGTTGATAGTGCATGTGGAATTTTTGACTGCGCATTCAAGGACCATCAAAAAGATTATTTTATACTTCCCACTTTACTGGTAAGAAGACAAGTTACTTTAAATACTATTGAAATTTATATTGAATAACCTATTGTAGAACCACTAGTCTTCATTCCATAAGAAGAAAGGGAGAACCTGATATGGCAACACAAACACCACTACCATGGGAAAAATACTAGTCCATTGGATTTAGCTCCACCACTTCATGATATTCCAAAAGGATCAAGATTTATTTTTTGAAATTTATTAAGATAGAAAACAACATCCTAATAATCACATCATATTTTTTCACATCCTTGGAGTGTGACGGGGAAGATGTTATAGTGTGTTTGTTTGTAAAAATTACAAGAAACCGTTGTGGACCAGTTCTTATACTTGTCATCATTCTCAATTTCTGATTGGGGTGATACAAAAATATGTTTGAAGAAAGATTCAAGACTTCTAAAGTTGATCATGCCCTCTTTTATCAACTTACTCAGATGAAGAAACAATAACAAGAGTCCATGAGAGACTTAATGGAAATATTAAACAAGTTGATCAAAAAACTTCCCACCATTTCTCATCCTACTATAGATAATATGAAAATTTTCTTCTTGAATTCTTCGTTTCTTGAATTTAGTTTCATTCTACGAAGAGTTCAACTAAGAGATTTGGACAATATTCAAGAAAATTCCATTGGAGTGGAAGTAGACTTGATCATGTCCGGGAAGATAAATAATCCATAAATAAATGATAAATCCCAAAGTTCTAAAGATGAGAGAGTTGATTCACTATTGAAAAATTTAACTAATGACTTGAAAATTTTGAAGAAGGAATTTTCTCAAAGAGCATCTCATTTAAACCAAAATAGAAATAAAGTTGTAGAAGCACACCAATGGCTTGCGTTGGAATCATCATTTTTCAACGTAATATATAATTCCAATGAAGATGGAGGAGAATAAATTGTTGAATCATAAAATGAATAAGAATATGTTGAATCTGAAAGGATTAAATATTCTAAATTGACACTAGATGAAGATTTTGAAGAACCCATAGATAGATACTCCTATGCAATATTCATTAGATCATAAAAGAAGAAAGAAGGATATTATTCTATTGCCCAAGAAAAGTAATTAAATCCTCAAAATACAACTCTATGAAAAACAACAATGAAAAGAGGATCATAAAAGTATGCTTTCACAGGTCAACTTAGAAGTAGCATGAGAATATTTTAACCAACAAACCTTCCACCTATTCAAGTAAGTCTCCTTCAAGTTCCCTTAAAAATTCATTTTATGTTGATCCTAAGAACATCCATGTCGGGGCTACCATAATCCCTTATATGCCTACCACTTCATCATCCCTTGATATCATTGACCATTGTAAAAACTCCAAAGTTCAAATTTCTAAGTATTAGTTAAACACCCATCCCAAAAAAATTGATAAGCTAGTTTAGTATATCATAGGAAGTAGTTATGTTTGATGTTTTAAAAATTCCAATACCAAAGAACTACCTCATGCCTCTCATTCTACTTCATCTCTGAATTGTATAACTTCCACACCCTCCACCTCCGGGAAGGTAAAATATTTCTATATAACCTTGTTGGTCAATGGGTACAGATTGAATAATTGCATTATTGACTCTAGTGCTTTCGACAACATCATGACTACAAAGGTTTCTAAAGCTCTTGGTCTCTCTCTCCCTCTCCTACTTATGGCCAATGCTATTCCATAGAAATAAAATAAGTCCCTTTGGTTTGATAGGTCAAGGATGATTAGGTAGAATTGGAATATTTCCCTAATAATAATATTAAGACAAGAATACTTGTAGAAGACATGTCCACCTCATATGGTATGTTCTTGGGTAGAAGCTTTATTGTCAAGATGTTTGTGAAGATATGTAGCAAAAGTATTAGTCATATGCCACCATTCTAGTCAACCGTAAAGTGAAGAAAAATCTTCGCATCGGGAAAATGAAATACATCGTTCAAATACTAGATGACCCAATGAAAAACATCTAGCATCAAAATTCAAAGTCTTATAGCTTTTCATATCTTTTGAGGATTATCTTGAGCTGCCCATATTGGTGGAAGAATTCTTGAGAATCACAGAGCTGGCCAAATAACATCATGATGACTTGATGAAATAAAAATTTGAGAGTATGTACTTCTCGTGGGATGTGAGCATTAATGCAATTTCTCTACTGGATGTTGATGATGGTCATTAGATCCTTGACTTGTAAAAAAACAATATTAAAGTGATGAGTAATTTAAATCAAGGAGTGATGCCCAATAATTCCTTATCGTCCAATGTTTCAAATCATGTTCTTAATGTTTGACATGAAGTTCCATTAAATGATTATGATTGTGAGTTTCAATATGTATCTTTATTTCTTCGAGAGGATGATAAGAAATGTGATAATGAAAATATTTTTCAGCCTCTTGAATCTAAAAATATTTAAGGAGATGATGATTTCATCATGGAAATGGAATTTTAAGTTCTTGGTGGTTAATGTTGGGAAAATTATAAGATAAATATTTTAGCTCAAATTTTTTGCTCATTACCTTTCATGAAAATGAAGACATTCTAAAAAAAATGGATAAATGAAATGGTGCTTGATCCCAAGCCTAATTTTATTCAAAATGAAAACATTCTTAATGAATTTCAATCTTTTAGTGTTCACTCTACTCAAGAGAAGGATGCTCTTAGTATAAATATGAATTTTAAGGTTCAAAATGGATAGTTTGAAGAATGTTATGGTTTTCATTATTCACATATGACCTTGTGATCATTTTCTTTTCAAAACGATAAAACACTATGCACATCACATAATAATGGGCAGCAGGTCAAGATTGAACTAGTAAGTGTGAAAAAATATTGCTTGGATCAAGTAACAAATAGATAACATCAAGAGGATATTGATAATGTTAATATTTTTAAAGCTTATGTTAAGAATTGACCCATGGAAGAAGTGGTCATGAAGTAGATAAAAAAATGTAGAACCAGTTTCTATAAAATTACATAGGCCTTGGTATGAAAACGATAAGCCAAGTGTGATCAAGAATCTTCTTCACAATAGTGATGGAAAATAAACAATTTGAAAAAATTGAGATTCAATGAGATTATGGAAAGAATGTGTCAAATTAATAAAATCAATGAACTAAATAAGTGGGTCATCAATTAAAATAACAATCATTCTAGATTTCTCAAGAAGTTGAGGAAAGGTTCATATTTTAGTGAGCCTATGAATTAATTCTGAAGAAAGGATTTCGGTAGTACATGTATATGGGTAAGCACTCAATCTAAATTGGTTTCATAATAAAAGTGGGTGTAACCCACACAAACATAGATGATTTAAGTTGTTTTCATTTTTTCATGTGTTTCCCTTTCCTATTGTGTGTTTGTTTCTTGTTTTGAATGTGTTTTTAATAAAGTAAGTTTCAATGTATGTCTCCGATATGACCATGTATTAGCCTAATGGATAAGGCACTGGTCCATGTATTGTATTATTATTCTTGAGTTATCATTTTTCCTTTCCTTATTTTTTTCAATCTAGAACAATTCCCCTTGCTATATCAATATTTTGTCGTGCATTTTTACCAGCTCAAAAATTCAAACATTCAAGCATGACAACTAAGCCAAATTTGAAAATTTACTCCTGATTCTTCCCAATTCCATATCCCAATAATTTTTCCTTCCATGTTATGATCATATTGACATTTATGGTACTTATGATATGATGAAAAATCATGTGAATTTTTTTGAAATGGTTTAAAATGATCAACAATTCCATTTAGTGAAGAGAAACTAAAGACTATCTCTCCGATGAGCTCGTAAAGGCTAATTTTGGTTTTTTCAATGCAAGTGTGCATCCTCGAGAAAGGTTATAAAATCTAATAATAATACATAGGTGATATTTGATAGTTATTATGGTATTAAAATATTATTTAGGAAAGTTTTTGAGGTTTAGGGACAAATTGTAAAACATCGAGTTTTTTCAGGTGTAAGGAGTAAGTAATCAAAATTAAAACATGAAATTCACTAGATGATTATGGGAGATCGATAAGGAGTTAGTATTATATCAAATAGGAACTTTAAATCTTAATAATTATCTACATGGTGGAATAATCACTTTTTTATAATGCTTAAGAGATTCTTAAGACATCTCAATCTTCGTAGATACACCCAACTATCTTGAAGAAAAAGGAGCCATTTTTTGGAGTTTAAGGCATATTTTAAGTATAAAAACTATCCCATTATTACTTAAATGTTATTGGGAGTAAAAATAATATAAAATTTCAAATTAAAATACCATATGGAGCTCTAAGAATTGTGCATTCAATTTCTCTCTTGTGTAGGCATGTTTCTCATACTTAGCCAATTTTGAAGTGATAAGTGTTAGATTCTAGACTTATGGTGAAAATTTGTGTCCCTATTGTCTCTTTCTCAAGGTGATAGAGGGAACACAAAAATTCACCCTAGATCATCACTCCTCTTTGGTTCCCCATATAACCCATCTCATCCCGACAGAGTGCTAATAAAGGTAAGCTCATCTCCCTCTCTTCGCACCACGCAGTTGATCAATGGCATGATCTGGTTGAGGAAAATTTTTATTGTAACCATTATCCATTTTCCCTAGGAGAAATAGGGGACATAAAAATTTCCCCATCCTATCCCCTCCTTACGCTCCGCATATGATTGAAAATCAGCCACGATGCTCAAGAAAGTTTTCTCCATCTCGCCATGATGCACCACAGAGAAAAAATTGTCATGATTTATTTCAGGTGAATTTTATTGTCTCCCTTTCCCCATTATAAATGGGATAGAGTTAAAAAAATATTCCCCATACTCGAGCAATAAAAACCTAGTTTTCCAACATAAGCAACTTTTACACCCGTGAGCAAAAAGTAGCGGTTTGGGTAACTTTAAAACAAAACATATTACTTTCAAGCTCATTTTTCTTACAAAATTCTAAGTTTCTACCAATTTTGATGCCATTAAACCTAAAACAACATTACAAACACTGTATATGCTGCCTAAAATGTTCAAAACCAGCCATGACTATGAAAAAAATATTTTCACATAACTCCTCATCTTCAAAACCGATTGCACCAATGTTTGAACGGATTACTCTTCTCCCATACATCCTTGTGATCACTAAATATTCAAGAATCCATTAATTTTTTTAATCACATATTATTAGGCCTGAAATCCTACTTCCCATTTTCCCTTTTTGATTTGCAAGAGCTAAAGCGGGCGGATCATGATGAAAATGGAGCACACAATCATGGTGTAGAGTTGAATCCAACAATGGTGTTTTTGTTGCAATAAAAATACATAATAACCAATTAATAAAAATATAATATAATCTATAAAATAACATGCTAAAAATTATAAAACTCTAAAAAGTGGAAGATACGATTACTCAAGACATCTAGAAACAATGCAAAATGGAAAGCATGGTAAAATAGGAAATTTTCCCAAAATAGTAGGTTTCAAAAAAACTTACTAAAAATAAAAACATTCTAAAAATGTTAAATAATATTCAATGGAGGATAATTAATTGTGATATGATATTCAAAAGATATAATTTAAGTAAAAATAATTTTTTTCCCAAAATAACAACTCCCAGTTTAAGCCGCCAACAATGGAAAGTCACGATTTTTGATGCAAAAAGTTCTAGCTTGATCCATTTTTACTCATGTCACTAGTTTTTTCCATCCTCACATTGTTTTAAATTTTCATCGTAGCTAAAAAAATTAAATAAACCCTCCACATGGATCCTAAAGCACCATTATGATCAAAATTGTGTCAAGGAGCAAGATCTCGACATATTAAGGCCCAACAAGTGGAAGTAGGGAACATTGTAAGGAATATAAAAGAGGTTCAAGAAGATGAATAGTTTCATTTATATTCAATTCATAAATTATGATGATCATCACAAGCATGATTAGAATTATTATTCATGATTAAATAAAGAGGACATCTCAAGAAATGCATTCCTCGTGAAGTGTTTCTAAACACTTGATCTATGCTCAATAAAGAGATCACATCTTGAAAGTCAGTAGGGGTGTAGTTTTTAGTTATTTGGTGTATTATGGATGATAATAACATGAATCTCATTTTCCATTTAGGTATTATTTCTTCATTGGGATAAATTGAGCAATGTCTAAGTACCGTAAATAATACTTTTAACCAAGTGAGATCTCAATGAGGAAGTGAGTTATAAAGTAGGAAATGATGTCATAATGATAAAAATGAAATGAGATATTCATGGAGAAATATTAGGACAATCTCTCCTAAAAGTGGGTTGAAATAATATAATTGAGCTATCAAGGCACTCAAGATCACCATGTTCAAATAGTCAAGTACTCACCCCATTCTGCGTTTCAACCAATGGTTAATTCTCAAGAGCATCATTCATATGAAAACCTATCTCTCCAATGTGAGGGTATACTTCGGTGAATGAAACTTAAGCATCAAGAGGTTTGTTCATCATGGATATGATTTGTGATCATAAATTTTAATTATGAAATCCTAAGGAGCAAGAGAGTGAACCTCACTCTCACTATGAAATCAAGAAGGAATCATAATGAGTGGTTCCCATAGTCATCTCAGGCTCACATCGGGAGGTCTCAAAAAAAAATTCATAAACACTCATTTAGTTATTTGAAGTGTCTATAAATATTGCAAAAGGAGCATATTGTGATCACCATGCCTCAAATTAGATATTTCTTCATCATCAACAAATCAATCAACCCATTCTCTTTCCTTCTTTCTCTCTCTCGGTCTCCATATTCTAATTTTCAATTAAGAATGTACTTTTACTATTTTTTCCTATTCACTAATGTGATGATAAAATATTTGTAAAATGTAAAGTAATCTCTCAAATTATAAGAGAGGTAATTAATTTGTCTCTTTTGAGTGAAATGGAAAAGTTACAAATAATGGGACATGAAGTGTCATGTCGGGGTAGATGAGAAGAAAAAGTGTAATACTATAATTTGGAATGGATTCTCCATTCCAAAGGATCTTGAAAATTTATTTTTGGTAGGAATTGTGGATTATTGTAGGTTGATTAAGCTTTTTTTTTTTTTTTTTAATAATGGCAAATAGTTTTTTGAAAGGGACTATACCCTTGAATACAAAATAAGGCCTTTAAGCCGGAATAAGAGTGAGAAACATAGCAGGACTAACCAAGTCCAGGTAATACAATGAAATTCCACGTAGCCCAGAAACAGCTACACAAGCGAGACTTAACAGCAAAACATCAGCAAAAAAACAGTAACCCGACAGCCAAGAAACAGTAAGAATAACAAAAGAGTGCAGTAGAAGCATGCAGGACTACTTCTTGGCTGCTTGATCAACACTGATCTTGACTTTTTTCCAAGCATGAAACATACCCAAAGCGGTCATGTGGGCAGCATCCGTCTTATCGAGCTCCTCGATGGTTCTTTTGCTCTCTCGTTGATTAAGCTTTGTATTCATCACTACACAAGAAATAAAGGCTACATTTATTCCATTTCCTTTGCTTATTTTTTCCTCTCTTATATTTCTATTATGCATCTTTGCAAGAATAGTGATCTTGAATAACCAAGAAGGAACTTGGTGTCCTCGATTGTTGAATCTAAATAATTATGTGTCTATGTCTTTCTAGGCTTGTTAATTACTTACATTATTTTTTCCTCTAATTTAATACAGACCTACTATGGTTATTGTATGTGAAATATGCTAGTTCCTACTCACGTAAATAACCCTCTCTTTTGTAATTTATCTTCTTTACCCTTAATCACTAAAAATTCTCTTGTGTACTTCATACAAGAACTTTGCCACAAGTTTAGTGAAGTGTTCATGTGTGATCCCTAGACTATTTGGACACCCCACAAAATTATGATAGTTTACATTCAATAATGAGAGCTTTAGCAAGCGCTTATCCATGTGACCATTGGTGGAAACCCATAATTTACAACACGAGAAATTATTTCACCGATGAAAGAGATGGTGTGAAATTTGGGATTGAAATGTAAGCTACATATAGTTCCTTATATATTTAATTTGTTGATGGAAGGACAACAAGTTTTATGAAGTATTAATAAAATGTAGAGATAAGGATTGGGATATTTTCTAACAATTTTTTGGGTAAAATTTTCTTGATGGATGCATGCGTTGTATTTTTGGGAATAGCTTAGAAATTTAATAAAAAATATTGTATGATGGGAAAAATAATACTATGAGAGTAAAATAGGAAGGGCATACAAAAAAATTCAATCCATTGAAAGAATCGAATAAGGGAACTAACAAGAGTCACATGGTGTGCAAGGATAACAAATATGGAATATGTGTGATAATGTACGCACCTTTTTAAAAGTGTGATATTTAAGATACCCAAAGATGATTATGAGGATCTCGAAAAAATATGACAAATTGTTTCAAATTTCTTAGAAATTACACAAGCTAATGTTTTCCCATTTTTATTATTTTTCCTTTTTCATATCCTTCCAAATTATTTTGGAGAGTATTTTTCATTCCAATTTCTTCTCACACCTTTTCTTCTTTGTTACACTACCACCATGCCAGCTTTTTTTGAAATATTTTTGGATTTGATAATTGCCATAAAAATTATGTTATCGGTTGTGGATGTTCTATAATGATTTTTGGAGGTCCCATCTCCCACATGTAGTGGTTGTGTAATTACCTTCTACCGAAATCAACAATTTCATCATGGGAAAAAAATTCTTACCCTTTGTTTTATGCATGATTTTTCGTCCTAATTTTAGGAAACACACATATTTTTCATTTTTAACCCACAATTTGCCTCTTCTTCCCAACTCCACTTTATTTCACCACCTATTCATCTAGTCTCCACCATATATCTCTGTTTTGATTTAGATTTAGAATTTAATTTCTTAGAATATTTTCTCTTAAGAAAAATTGTATGCTCATTTTATCCCCCTAAAAAAATAAATCTTTTCTAGAGAACACAATATCTGTTATTTTTTTGATCTAGAGGGATAAAAATAAATTACAAGGTAGATTTATTCTCATATAAAACAAACTAAGGACATTGTTTTGAAATACTATCCACAAAGATAATACGAGGGTTTCATACTAGTCTTATGACTCCCTTGAACTAGCAACATATATATGTTATTTAGTAGTATTCCATAATATATCAATCTCTTAATATTTTCTTCCTACATTATTACCATCACACTAGTGACACTAAACATCAATTAGAGTATTTTTACTAAGGGTATAGATAAGAAATTTAAAACTCATCCCCTTCTATCTACAAAAAGAGGTTGGATTTGTATTCAATTTTTTTATTTAGTTAGAATAATTTAGCTAGATATCATTGTCTAGATTTAACTAGAAAATCAGAAAAACAAAAGGAAAAATATATATATTAAATTCTAGTATGAATTTCATGTTTTGTAGATTAGAATTTAAGACATCCCTTTCTCTAGGTTCCTCCCATTTTAAGGATTGGTTCCTAGATTTTTTTCATTTACATTTTCTAGGTTTAGATCATTTTAGTTATTATATGAAATTCACCCATAAACCATAAAATTTGAAAAAAAGATAAACTCTATATTTGTTTCAAAACTGTTAGTAGATTATAACCGATTTTTTTATCTTAGCTTACATCAAGGGTTGACTAGATATTTAATATTAGATTAAATTTATTAGAATTTAGACTATAAATCTCATCTCTTTTATAAATTATGTTTCTAAAAAGATCATTTAGATTATAAAACTTGAATTTATTATTGCATACGGCTAGATTTGAACTTTATAATTACACATGAAGGATTGTAGTTTTTATCTCCTACTATTTGAGTCTTTTAAAATAGTTAAGAATAATTTAAATTGAAACTTTAGATTTAGATTATTCTCTACTCATTTCATTATTATTAAAATATTTAAAAACAACAAAAAAATATAATTGTTATCTCCTAAGAAAAGCACCCTTTATTTGTCATGAATGAATGGATGAGAAATCAGTGTTTTTGGTTCACATGGGATTGTATCCAAGTTGTGGGACTTGCTACTTGAGAAAACCCTCCATAGAAGGCTAGTTTCTCTACCTATTCTTGATTATAAACTAATAAAAGGGAAGGAAATTTAATTATCAAATCCTAATCTAAAAATATAGGGGACCAAGGAGAGAGGAAGTGCATAAAAATGGAAATCCTAAGCTAAGGGGAGGTGATAACACCAAGAAAAGGGTGAAGAAACTCTAATGAGGGAAAATGGAGAAGGAGAGGCCAAATAGAGGTTACACAGACCCAAGACTTCACTTACCATCTATTCTCCATGAAACACAACAAGATGAACCTACAAGTGAGAAAAACATGCAAAAAATACAACAACAAGAATGGAGAGGAAAGGAAATGCAACAAAATATAAGTCAAGGTTGAGAAACACCACAAAAATATTTTATGTCTTTCAAAGTATACACAACCATTACATTGGAAGAAGAAGGCAAAGGAACACATTACCAAGATCAAGTGAAGGTTTATAACTCACAGTTTCTCAAAAACAATTTTAACAGAGTTCATTTACATTTTAGAACATACCCCCTCACAAATGATAGATTTTACATTATATAGAAGATGGGAAAGAAACATGAGGGGGAATCGGATTTCCTCTTTAAATCACCAACAACATGAATTAAATTTCTAAAAATAAGCATGGGTACCCTTATAAGGCCATTCATCCATGATACTTTTCTTGTGGGAGAAGGAATGGGCACCATAACTCATCAAATGTGGTGGTTGAGATACTTGGAACTATATGTTTAATGCTAGATAATAATGTTGGATGTTTAATTTTTAATAATAGAACTATAGTACATAATGAGAGATTTAGAATGGTACCAAGTTTGTGAAATTTGGAGTAAAAGGAAAACATTTATGACCATTTGAAGTTGGAAGGCTCAAGATGATCATGAATGGTTCTCAACGGGTGCTACAATCCGCATTAATGCATCTTGTTTCTTGTGTGAAAGAACCGACTATTTGGAGAACTTGTAGAAGGGAAGAAAAATTCCTATTTTTATTGTGAGGCCCACTTTATCTGCAATGGTCAATGCTCTTTGTGTTTTGTGGAGGATTGGATCCGATGTAGAATTATGGAATAGTTCCACCCACTTCACTATTTCCCACATTGTCCACTTCACCCACAACTCTCATCCTCCACTTTGTTCCACTCACGACATTCCCCTGTTCCATTAGATCTTTTACGGATGATTTAGAGAAATAACTCCTTAGCGAGAATGTTTCGTATGTTCCTTTGGGGTCCACATTATCTGAATTATTGTCTCATCCTCACCCTAATACATCATCTCAAATGCTTATACGAAGAACTACAGATTCGACGAATTGTTCCATTCATTTATGAAACACCTAACTTGCCCACAATATGTTGTCAAATCACCTTATGTAGCTGAAAAGATCATGTGGAGAACTAAAGGCCCGTGTGAAATGTTTTGTATGTTCCTTATAGGCCTTATTTATCCACAATACTTTCGTAGAAGACCCATTTTTTTTTTTTTGTTAAGTGTTGGATTGAGGGGCTAGAAAATGATGAAAGAATGTCCCAAAACTATTTTTTCTCTATTTTTCTCAATTTATACCTTCCCATGTCCAAGTGAAAGCATAAGTTATTAAAATAAATCTAGGAGAGTGTATTTTAGATAACAATTTGGTGACTCAATGGGGCTATCTACCTACAAGATGGAGAGATCAATGACCTAGAAGTATCCATTGGGCATGGAGTTAGCATGATAATATGAAAAATGATATGATTTTGAATTTGTCACCCCTAAATCTACTTGAAGTACTTCCTGGGCTTAGAGATAATATGGAATTACTTGAAATGATCATTCCCATGATAAAATGATATTTTAAATTGAGTTTTATGAGAGTGGAAAATTTTCTTGAATCTAAAATTCCAAGTATAACCTAAAACATATCTTCTTTGGAGTCCTCCATGAATCTCTTTGTGAAATGAAAGCTGTGTCATCCAAAAGCAACGAAAAATGTGTAGAGAAATAAGGGAAATTAAAACCTACACTACCAACAAGACAATGTATTGAAATAATATAGAGGAATTAAAACTAAACTACATTGTATATGGAGGGTATTCCCTCAATAATAATGCTTGAGATTGATCCCATTGACCAGGATCTACAATTATTCTCCATCTATTTTTACAGCTGAAAATCATTATTTGAATTACAACCTAAAATTATGTAGGGGCCACTCCATATTGCATCAAACTTTGAGTTCCTTCCTATTTTATCTCGGTCTATATCCCACTTTAGGACTAGATTTCCTTCTTGGAAGTTTTAGCTTTATCTCTCTTGTTAAAACTCTTCTTCATCTAAATTTTATCTTTTCCATTGTTTCCGTAGCTTGGTTTCTCAACCCTTCTAGCTCCATGAGCTCTCCATACTTGAACTTTATAGCCTTAAAATCATATAATTCTAGTTGTTGATGAGCTCCAAGGCTACAAATTCAAGGGATATGGATAACCTTTCTTATTTATCATAAACAAGATTGAAAGAGGGGCTTCTGTTGATCTTTTAGGAGTGATCGTGTCATCCCACAAGGTTGACATTAACTTTGTGTGTCAAATTCTCTAATTTTCATCCAAGGCCCTTATTATGATCCTCAAAATATTATTGTTTTTGGACTCAACCTTCTTATTACCTTTAGGATAATAATTTAAGGAGGTGATCAAGTATATTCCTTTCTTAATGTACCCAATCGATATCTTTGTACTAAGGAAGGCCAAAACATTATAAAAAATGATCATGTAAGGAACACCAAACTGGGTCACAATACCTTCCTAGAAGTCCAGAATGTTTTCCTCTTTTTCCTCCTTTAAGGCAACTAATTATATCCATTTTTTGAAATAGTAAGTGGCTATGAGGATCCACTTGTGACCCAAGCTTGAATGTGGGTTTTCACTCTGATGAAATATTTTTCCCACTACAAGAATGGCTGATCTATTGAGATGGGTTAGAGTGGAAGAGATGATAACCTTTATTTTCCTATAGATAATGCACATTTCTTACATCTCCTAATCCATGCATAACAATATTTAAAAATATTAGTCCTATAATTAGCATCTTTCATGATCCTGAGAGATATTTCCTTTGGATAAAAGTTCCCTCCTGCTTCTCCATCATATAACTCATGCAATACCTTTTCTATTTGATTTTTTAAATGCATCTCAAGGGAAAACCATTCACATATTTTCTATACTGAGAATGTCATTTATAATAACATAAGGAATAAAATGAAGTTGGAAATATCTCCTTTTGGATTTATTCAAACCTTGGGGACATTAGCATATTTGGAGAAAGTGCACTACATCATGAGGCCAACAAGAGGTGGGTAATACATTGGTTGGTTACTCTTGATCATGTTGATGCACGAGGATGACTTCTTCATCAATATGTTGGTTTGAAACTAGATTCTCACACAGTCCCTTTCCTCTAACAAGATTATTTACTTAGATATAAATGTCATACTCCATTAATTTGGTTATCCAACCAAATATCTTCTCATTTATATTCTTGTTCGAAAGGAAATATTTCACAACAGCATGTGAAACTAATAGATGGATCTTGTTGTTGGATATTATATGCCTAATTTTTCAAAACTTATTATAACATCAAGGACATGTATTTAAACAAATGAGAATCTCACCTCATAATCCTCTATACCTTGGCTAAAAAATACAACATGTTATTCCAAACCTTCTTCATTTAGTTGCACCAGTATGGAAGGGATTATTTCCGTGCCACTAAAAGCATACAAAATGAAATCTTTTGTAAAACCAGGATTGATGATAGTTGGGGCCTATGTTATTCCTTTCTTGATGGATTAAAATATTCATTTTCCCTCAATGGACCATTTTAAATTAATGTTATTCTTCAGCATCAATGTTAATGGATTGAAAAGGTTAAATTTTTTTGGGACAAACTGTCTCGACAAAGTTGATTCTCCCAAGAAGCTTTGGAGTGCTTTCTTGAGCCTAGGAAATGGAAATGAAATAATGGAATTAAATATTTCTAGATCAATGTTTAATCCTTATTTAGGGACAATATGGCCAAGGAGTTTAACTTCATGAGATAGGAATATGTACTTCTTTGAATTAAGATAAAAACTTCTTACAACTCTTTAATACTTTCCTAAGACGGAGAAGATGATCAGATGCATTGTTTGAGAACACTGTGATATCATCCAAATAAATCATTTTTTTGTATCATTCCCTTGAATTCCATGTCCATGGATCTTTAGAAGGTTGCTCTTGTATTAGATAACCCAAATGAAATTTTCCTGTAAGCACAGGCTCCCCATTTTGAGGTAAAATTTGTCTTGAACTCGATATTCCTCCTTTACCATGATATGATTATATCTTGAGTAGCCATCTAAAAGAGAAAAAAATTCTAAACATGTCACCATTTGTAATATTTGTTCTATGGAGGGAAGTGGGTAATGATCCTTCAAATATTCCCCTGTTCAATGAAATTGACCCACAATCCAATTTATCCATTCCTTTTCCACGCTAGAACAAGATTTTCCACCCATGATGAATGCTTGATGGGGAAGATGATACTTACCTCAATCAGTTCGTTCAATTCCCTCTTCATTAGGAAGTCAATATGTGGATTAGCAGTTCTTTTTATTTTTTGATAGGTTTGGAATTTGAATCCAACTCAATGGTATGTTGAGCTAAACTAGGATCAAAACCTCTAAGGTCTTCATAGCTCCATGTAAAAATATCAAAAAATTCTTGGAAAATTTCTACAAAAGAATCTTTTTCTTATGGAGTACTTACCTTACCAATTTGAAGAAATTTTTCTTCACCAATTGAGATGGGTTCTAAATCTTCACCCTTAATAATTATGTTGCCATTTATTTTCTAAACTATTCTTTGGGGTTGAGAATGGATTCCAAGGTCACCAAGCCCTTGGGAAACTTATTTGATCTAAGTTGAAAAACTTGGTCTCTATATTGCTTCTCCAACTTATCTTGACTATTTGAAGAAAAATCATCCTCTTCTTGAATAAAATTAACAATCTATTAGTCATTCTCAAACACTTGTAATTGTTTGTCATTGTCAGGTATAACAAACCGTAATCTCACCTTGTGATTAACTAACATATGACTAAACCATGTAGTATGAAGATAATTAATCTAATCTATGAAAAACTATACTAAAGTAAATAAATGTAGTAAAGAAATATTTTAATGATCTAAGAAAATATGTAAAATGAAATACTAAACCCTAATATGTAAGAGTGAAGAGGAAAGAAATCACGAGAATAATAGATGCCGATGGACCTTGTCACGTTGATGAATTTTTTTAGAAATCATGAATGAATGTGTCAGATCCTGCAGAAGACATATCTAGGGTAAATGGATAGACTAAAGCACCTATGAGAGGACTGGGGCACCCACAGGCACTTTAGTAAGTAAAACAGGCACCCTAGTCTGAGAAAAAGGTCTAGATCTGGTCTTCACTAGTCTTGAAGATGAATGATAACCTTCACTTCTTGTCACATTAATTTTCCTATGTTACGTCAAATGCTCTAAATATTCCAAGAGGAATAAACAACCTGTAAAATACCAAAAGGAAGTATTAAAACCCTAAAAAAAAAATATGTAAATGAATGGGTCAAACTAACCTCATCTGCCACAATAGTGGGCTTACTAACTGAGTGTTGCACTACATTTCAAACCTGGATGTAGTTTTGGTGAGTTTTTACATGTTGTGCCCTAGGTGCTCTTGTGCCAATCACACTTTGTGAAATAGCAAGCAATAGCTAAATGTAGAAAATTAATAGAATGTGTGCATGGTATGGAATAGAATCCCTCCCCCTATGAAGTGCGATGTAGATGTCCTAGCTTGTGCCTTAATGATGGAGCTATGTAGATGCAAATTCTATAGATGGATGTAAATATAGATGAGTGATAGTAATATATGATGCTAGGTCCCTCATTATGGTCTCCTAATTTTATATTTATAGGGTTCTATTGCTCTAATTTTGTAATTAGCCTTGAAAAGGATGACCATAAGAAAGATAGAGATGAAAAATGGCTATAAAAGGCCAAAAAATTATGAGAAAGTTCTAGAAGGATCTCACCACCCCAACCGAGGCTTAAATAACATGGAATTCCCAAAAATGGTTGGGCAATAGGTCACAAATTATGAAATAAAATAAACAAGATGGCCAAAAGGATGGGGTTAAATATTACTTTCTTCACTCAAGAAAATTATAAATAGTAGTAGGAGACTAGGATAAATAAATTTGTAAAGTAGATTATTTTGTCTTCCACATTATGTTGGTGAGAAAAATCTAGTAACATAAAGTAGATAGAGATGTGTCCCTAATTTCCTTGAATATTATAGTATGTACTGATAGGAGACATGGGGGCCTATGTAAAACCCCCAAATTAATCAGCGATAGGAGACATGTGGCCACAAAAGAGGACCAACCATATGTACGTTATAACCCCTGGAAAGTTCTTGGTAGAAAATAATGCATGCAAAAATAAGAAGGATAGAAAAAGACAAGTGTAAACAAATATGCATGCATATGGAAAATAGTGTGTAGTTTATGTAAACAACGTAAAAGCTACAAAGAAATATAGTAAACAAGCAAGAAGAAAAATTAATCCACAAAAAGTAAGATACAAACATGGGACATCACTCACAATGTTGCAGGACACACAAGACCATCATGGCCATAAAAATAAATAATTATGCACACGGACATAGTAGGAAAATCCCCAAACAATAAAAATCAAAGGAGAAAATAGAGACAATGTAATAAACAAGTATGGAACCAAATAACCCTACATAACAAAATTTTCACATGAAGCACCCATTAACATGTTAGAAAGATAACTAGTATGAAAAAATCATGTAGAAGAAAGTAATGCAAAGTGCTAAGTACAAAATGAAATAATAGCCCTGGAAGAGATGAATGTTTGGATGCCACCAACAACCAATGTAGGAAGGGTATAAGGAAAGAATCCATGTTACATGTAAGATACCTATATCTACGATCACAAATAGAAAAATACGTGAACACACATGTGTGGATGATATAGATAAATGACATACAAGTAATCTAACTAGCATGTGTAATAAAGTGATCATGAACAACAAAAGTAAGCAAGAGTATAAGCAACCATAATATGCAACATGATGTGGATGGATGGAATGGAATGAAAAATGGAATGATAGGAGCCATGTGCCCCCCGAGTGAATGGAAATGTATGCACGAAGGTTCATTTTTTCCCCCTCAGTAGTCAATAATGAACCATAAACAAGAGTGTGTCATCGGGAAATGGTCGAGCAATGTGTGTTGTGTCTAACGCATTGTGATGAATGTGTAAGTGTAGTGATAAGATGTGACTTGATGAAAGTGTGTGCATGAACCATATAGCCGAAATACATATCACGATAAGATGAATGTATAAGTTATGATTCAGCCTAAGTGTATATCACTATAAGATGAATGGATGAGTGATGATTCAGCACTAAGTGTATATCACTATAAAATGTAATGAGGAAGTGGTGATCTAACCTAAGGTGTTGACCATTAAAAAATGATAGAATAGGTGACAATTTAACCTAAAGTGTATGTCACTACTAGATTAATATTAGGAGTGGTGATGTAACCTAATGTGTATACCACTAAAAATGATAGATTAAGTGATGATTTTGTGTAAAGCGTATGTCACTAGCCTAGTAATGTTGCATGGTTGAAGGTCGAGTAGTAAAGGTGTAAGGTCCATTTGATTTGTAAACCCTCGGCAATTGAGTATGGAATGAGGGACTAAATTTCATCATTGGGTAGTGAGTGCAACATGTAGAAGATAATGTAGTGTATTTAAAAATAAAATCCAACCATGTGATGAGTGGAATATGTAACTATGCGGTGTGAAAAATACAACACAATAAGTGTAAAATGTAATGTATATAATGTATATATATAGGCTAGTAATGTAGGATGTAAGATGATTTAATGCTAGACTCATATGTAATGAATACTAGAATAATATTCATAATATGTTTTAAAATGTGTGGTGTAATATGCATGGTATGTAGAAAAATGAAGAATGTAGTGTGGAGGATAAGTAGTATAAGATGTAAGATGTGTGGACGATGATGCATGCCTAATGGAAACTATCATGATGTATGATGTGTAAAGACAGAAATGAAAAAAATGTTGTAAACTGAATGTAGAATGTATAACATGTGATGTATGAATGAAGTGCAATGTGTAATCCCTATAGTGTAGTCTGTGGGGTTCATGTGTAGTAATCCCTCAATAGTTAAGTGTGAACCGAAGCACAAGAGTGTTTCGTTGGGTAATGATGCTAGAATATATGATGAGTATTTCTAATGTGAATATATGAATGTATAAGGATGTAAAATATGATAACTATGCTAAGACAGGGTAGGGGAGTGTAATGTCATGCCACCCAAGTGCGTGATAGAAACAATGAATATGAACCACTATCAATAAGATCATCACTATCACGATCAAAAATTTTTGTAGACGCATCGAAACCTGATAAGCTATAGAGTGAGGAGGGTCATAGAGGGACCCATTGTGGTAGAGTTGTATTTATTAATAAATACAATTGGTGGGAAACCATGAGTGTGCCAACGAGAGATATTTGGAACATAAGAAGGATAAAAATCACTAAGGACATATATATTTCTAAAAGGCATGGGAAATGTGAGCAAGGAGCGATGAGCATTTATTGTACCACCAATATAATCAAGCCAAGACTATCCAAGTGTGAGGGGAGAGTCATGAGGGGAGCATGCAACAAAAACTGTCAAATGAAAAACACGTAATCCATAAGATGTTGTAGTGTGAAAATAACCATGATAGAGATGTGGTGAATGAAGAGGTGGTAAAATGTCATTGAGCATTATGCCAAACCTAGCCAAACTGTCATGTGTACAAATAGTTTCTAAGAACATAGAGTCAATAGGGATATGTTTCCAAAAGGTCTTATTGATGAACAATGTGCATGTAAAAGGAGGCAATGGAGCGGAAATTCATGGAGGAGAAGAGGAGATAGTGTCGACACTGTGAACAAATCCCTTATACAATACCATAACATTAGTAGATGGAGGGGTCTTAAACCTATATTCTCTAGGGCCATCGGCCACAAAGGTCTCTTCAAAATAAGAATCATCTAAACCTAGAGGGGTAAATTCAATTTATCTTAATACTTAATCTATTATTTTAATATTGTCCACTTCGTCATCAAAATCCTCGAGAGGCATCGGGTGTGAGAAACATCATGTGGTATGGCATTATCAATAATGTTTGTAGGGGACACCATAGGTGGAGTAGTAGAGGGTGTTGCAACTGGTGGAGGAGGAACACTAGGAGGAACTGACATTGTAGGTGGGATAATAGAAGGTGTTGCAATGGAGGATGAATGTATAATAATAGGAGTTGATATTGTAGGTGAAATAATATTTTTGTGTGAGTTGAAATAGTTAGGGTATTAAGAGTGGTAGAGGAAGATGACAAAGCGCTAGATTGACCAATGTCATATGTATCAAGGTTGTTGTATGGAATGTGCTGTGAAGGTGGTATGGGCATAGAGGTAGTGGGGTCTATGTGATAATATTTGAAGGGTTCTAGGTCAACAGTGATAGTGTGTTCATAGCCATCATGTAAGAACTTGACACATTGGTGGATAGTAGATGGTAATGCATGTATTGAGTGAATAAAAGGCCTACCTAATAAGAGATTAATCTACATGGAGTTTTCAATAACATATAAATCTATGGGAATGGTCTTCCATCTAAGTTGCATATGTAAAGAGATAGTTCCTAAGTAGGTGTGAGTGGTAGAGTCATAACCATGAATGAGGGTAGAATTTTTAGAAATGAAATTATCACTAATGCCTAATTTCTTTAAAAGGGAATGCGCACATAGATTAACAACTGATCCATTATCAATGAGGACCCATTTAATGTAAGTAGTGTTAATAATGACAATAATGAGCAAAGGAGCACATGGATTGTTTTCAACAAAAGGTGAGATATCCTCATCGGTGAAAGATATGGCACATGGTATATTATGAAGGGATTATATGAGATGTGCAAAGGATACCACAAAATTATTAGTTTCAATATGAATGGCATGAAGGGAAGCTTCTAGTGTGTTGCAAAATTTGGTGCATTATGCAATAAGTCATAAAGAGAGATCTTAGCAAGCATATTTTTAAGTTTCTCAATGATATCATATCCCTTAGAAGTAGTAGGAGGAGGTACTAAAGTAATGGGTGGAGGAATAGACGTGGGTGGATTCATAGGTGGATTAGGATGAGTATGATGAGTAGTAACAACATTAATGGATGGGTCAACCCTAGGTGTGACAAAGTGAGGAGGATGTTGAGTACGCACACACATGAAATCAACAACAATAGTAACTATGCCCATGACTTTAGTTGGTGCAAAGGTGGGATAATAGGATTGAGCCATAACATTAGAGGGAGATGACATTGTCAAAATGTAGTGGGTACTAGAGCAAGGTAGTATAAAAGGTGGGTTCACCAAATTTCTTAACTAACATATTATTAAATTGTGTAGTATGAAGATAGTTAATCTAAGCTATGAAAAATTGTACTAAACTAAATAAATGTAGTAAAGAAATATTTTAATGATCTAAGAAAGTATGTAAAATAAAAGAGAAAATAACTCAACTAAATAATATATGTCTTTTGGACTGTCTCACGATCATGAATAAAAAATCAGGAAAAAGACATATCTAGGTGATATGGATAGAATGGAGTGCTTAGGAGAGGAAGGGGTGCCACGGGTGCTCTGGTAAGAAAAAAAGGTGCCTTGGTCTGGGATAAAGGTCCAAAACTAGTCTTCATAGGTCATAGAGATTACTAATAACCTTCATTTATTTTTGCATTAATTTTATGTGTTGCGTTGAATGCTCCAAATATTCCAAGAGCAAGAAATAACATGCAAAATACTAAAAGGAAGTATCAAAAAATTATAAAAATAAAGAAGCAAATGAATGGGTCAGACTGACCTCATCTACCACAATAGTGGGCTTACTAACTAAGCGTTGCACTACATTTCATACTGGATGTAGTTTTGGTGAGTGTGTGCATGCTTTATTGTGTCATTTGCACTTTGTGAAATAATGAGCAATAGCAAAATGTAGAATATGTAATATAATGTGTGCATGGAGTAGAATAAAATCCCTCCCCGTGAAGTGTCATGTAGATTTCCTAGCTTATGCCTTGATGATGGATCTATGTGGATGCCTTGATGATGGATGCAACTATAGATGAGTGATAGTAGTAGATGATGCTAGGTCCCCGATTATGGTATCATAACTTTATATTGATAGGGTTATCTTTCTCTAATTTTGTAATTAACCCCAAAAGGCTAACCAAAAGAAAGATAGAGATGAAAAACAACTAGAAGAGTCCCAAAAAGTGGTAGGAAATTGTTAGAACGATCGAGGCACCCATGGGTGCCCAAGTATTAATATGGGTGCCCTAGCCAAGGATAAAATAACACGGAATGTTTGAAAATGTCCGGGAATGTGGGTGAAATAGGTCATAAATTATTAAATAAAATAAATGAGATGGCCAAAAGGACAAGGGTTAATTAGTACTTTATTCAATCAAGAACCCTCTAAATAGTAGTATGAGACCGAGATAAATAAATGTCTAAAACACATGATTTTGTTACTACACCTTGATATGAGGTTGAATTTTTTTCTCTTCATAATCTTGACAACATAAAATTTTCTTGAATTGTAACCAATCCAATAATAGCTTAATTTTCTTTTCTCAAAATGGCATTTAATTTAAAAGTTTCAAAATATTCCAACATATTCCATAGTATATTCTTGTAAGATTTTATCGAGTCACTCTTATTTGCATTCAATCCTCACGATATGATTCACAACTACTTTACTATCCCTCAGGGTTTACAATTTCTTAATGTTATTTTTGCACATTAAAGACTATGGATGAGGGATTTATATTCTACTATGTTATTGGAGAAAATGAAATAAAATATGAAAGAGGAGTAATACTTAATGTCATTAGGAGCTACAAGAACTACATCTCCTATTATACCTTGTCTACTTCTTGATTTGTCAAATAAAATTTGCCAAATTTCATCTTCCTATTCACTATTTGGTTTTAAAATGTTAGTAAATGGTGAATTCTCTTCATGTAGACAATAAATTCCAAAGCTAGTTTCTTCCACCGTAGTTATGAATCAAAATTATAGCACCCTATTTCCCATTCATCAAGTAGTAAGTCAATAATTTCCTTAATCTGAGTATCTTCTTCTTGAGTACTTCAAAATATTCTTAATAAAAGATTGTACAACCTGGAATTGATGGGATATGTACATAGGGATATATATGGTATGTATCAATCAGTTCAGAATTAATGGTAGCCTTAGTGCAATACCTAGTTCGAAAAGCATATGAGACCAATCACTGATAAGTATCCTCTAATTTTGGCAGTGAAGTCCCTAGAGAGACATAGAGTGAATAATTGAGGTAAATCAATTATGAATACATCGTGGGGAACTAATAAATTGGGGCATGCATGTAGCATGAGGCCTAGTCCTTTGATAACACTAATAGTTAATATTTTTGTTTCATCAATTTGTACCACACCTTTAGAAATAGATTTATAATTAAGGCCTAGTTGGTATAAAATATTCTTAGACATCACTTTGAACTACTTTATGTGGAATTGATCATACAATTGTGCACTAAATGATTTCCAATGATCAAGGATACATAGAAAGGTGGAGGTTTCATTTTATTTCTCGGATGATCATAATTTTTTTAGGTACATTGATGATAACTTTAGATTATTCTTTAGATGACTCACTTGGGATAGAGAGATTAGCCATAACTGCTTGCAAGAGATCTCTTTGTCCTGGAATTTCTAATGATTCCCACATAGATATGCTCACATTATTTTTATTCATTTGTTTAAGGATGTTGTAAGGAGATGAATTATATTTTGGTTGTACCTTACTCATAACAACATTTTATTGCACTTGAGTTGATATAAAAGGACCTTTAGAATAATTTTGCACATTTCGAGCTATGATTGAATTGCCACTTCCTTGGAATGTAAAAGAAGGTTGAGGAGGGCCTACATTTTGTAACTATCCCTCTTCTTAAACCTATTATTCACAACCACAACTTGAGGAAAGGTCTAATTTATTCCAAATAAGTCATATATTTTCCAATTTACAAGTGAAGTATCACTTGGTGGTGTTTCTTGAGTGACCATATGATGTTCATTTTCCTCTACTACTACATATTGATGAACAAATGCACTTTTCACCATAAAATCTTAGTTCATAATGCCATTAGGGAATGTTTTTTTTGTTTGTGGAATATGACAAGGAATTTATTTATGTTATTCTTCAATAAGGTTATTTTGAACAGGAACCAAATCTTGAGATGAACTAGCCACATTTGGGTTATATGGTTGAAATTGTCTCATAGGAGGAAATTGATTTTGATTTGGGGAACAAGCTTGGAAGGAATGATTTTTGGTTGACAAGGGGACTTATTAGGTTGGTATGGAGGTTGATAGGGTATGAAATTTTGAGTTCTTTGCCTCTTAATGGATACCAACACATTCCCAAAATTTTACAATTGTTTCATCACTTCTTATAACTCATTGAAAGGACTTGAGGAATTAGATGATTTGCTTAAAATTTGATTCCTTGGGGTTCAAAAGGGAGATAATTTAGGGTTTGATGAGAATTAGGTGTCTCAATCTCTAGGAATATATGCAATGGATGTCAAGGAGATAGTTTCCTAGCCTAAATAAGGCTATTATCATCTCTAATGGCAATGTCATAAGCACTGTAATGTTCTATCTCATATATACCACATATTGACTAAAATATCACTATTTAAATCCTTTAGGTAATAGAGAAATACATGTTGGGGTATAGTTCTTACCATTTGAGGAATTCTATCCCAAACCTTTGAAATATGATGTTAAAATCAATCATCTACTCGTTAAGGGATCTCTATGTGGTTTTCGGTTGCTCTACCAAAGATAGGTGATCCGAATTGTCGTCATAATTATTACAAAGAGTTTTTCCAAGTTCATCCTAATTGTGAATTGTTCATGATCTCCAACTCTTGTACCATTGAAGAGATTTTCCTTTGAATGGTAAAGCCAAGTGTCTAACTATAACATCATCCTCAGTAATAAAATGGACTTAAAAAAATTGTCAACATATTGGAAATAGTCAGCTAGGGTAGTATGGTTTTCACTAGTGGAGAAATGGATAATTTTAAGTGCAAACACTAGTATATCATATTTTGTATTGAGATCCAAAGGACTACCATCGTTGAAGCTAAAAAGGTTGATTTCTTTAAAGATCCATGAAATATTTACGTCTTAGAGCTCTAAATGATAACAAGAAGGGATTACCAAGAGGATAAGTAGAGAGTACTCTATTTAGTGGTGATGGTGATATCTAAATTTATTTATCCATTCTTATTCTCCTTAGTGATAACTGCAAGTAATCAAAATATCCTTAAATTATGTTTTTCTTGACCTTATTTGAATCCTTCTCATGAAACTCGAGGCACTAAACTATTGAAAAATAGGAGATATAATGATTAGAGCTTGAAGTTGATAGATTTTTTGTTGTAAATAATCCAAAAGGCTGAAATTCATTAGGATAAACACAAAACTTAGAAAAATAACAAGAAAATATCAAGATGTCCCAAAGCATGAATGCAAGAACTGTTATCTCCAAAAATGCACCCTCCGATTTGTCATGAATGAATGGATGAACAATCATTATTTTTGGGTAAAATGGGATTGTATCTAATTTATGGGACTTCTGCTTGAGAAAAACCTCCAGAGAAGTCTTGTTCCTATACTTATTTTTAATGCTAAAGTAATCCTAGGAAGGAAATGCAATTATCTAATCTTAATATAACAATCTAAGGGACCAAGGAGAGAGATAAGTGCATAAAAATGAAAATCCTAAGCTAAGGGAAGGTGATAACACCAAGAAAAGGGTGAAGACACTATAACGGGGAAAGGTTGAACAAAAATGGATAAGGGAGATGCCAAATAGAGGTGACATAGAATCAAGAATTGACTTACCATTTAATCTCCATGAAACATAACAAGATGAACCTACACATTATAAAAACATGCACAAAATACAACAACAAGAATGGAAAGGAAAAGAAATGCAAAAAAAATAAACCGGGGTTGATAAACTCTACAAAAAAATATATTTTATTTCTTTTAAAGTACAAAAACCATTACATGTGAATAATAAGGAACAATAACACATTTACAAGATAAAGTGAAGGCTTACAACTCATGACTTCTCAGAACAATTTTGACAAAGTTTCTTTAAATTTTAGAACACCCCGCCCATAATTGATAAATTTTTCATTATATAGATGTGAAAGAAAGAGGAGGGGAAAATAGAGGGAAAATCATATTTCCACTTTTAACTATTAAAAATATGCTTTAAATGTTTGAAAATAAGCATAGGTACCCTGCCAAGTCTATTCTCCCATGATACTTTTCTTGTGGGAGAAGGAATGGGAACCATACCTCATAAAATGTGGTGGTTGACCTACCTATAACTATATGTTTAATGATTGATTGTATTTCCTATTTTTAACCCACCTAACCTCCTATAAAATAATAAATATAGTTTCTTTGGTGTATTACATGTTGAGATATTTCTAATGGTACCAATTTTGTGAAATTTTGAGTAACAGGGAAAAAGTTACGTCCTTTTGAAGTTGGCAAGCTCGCGATGGTAACGAATCATTCTTGGAGGGGTTCTATTGTTCGCATTAATGTGGCTTGTTCCTTGTGTGGAAGAACCAATCGAGTAGAGAACTTGTAAAAGGCAAGAACGGTTCCTATTGTTCATGCGAGGCCCAATTTAACCATAATGGTTGATGCTCTTTTTGTTTTGTGGAGGATTGGATCTAGTGTGGAAATGTGGTATAGTTTCACCCAATTCATTTGTTCCCACACTATCCATTTCATCTGTAACTCTCTTCCTCCACTTTATTCAACTTTATGGGTTTCCATATTCCATTATTTAGTCATGTGGCTGATTCAAAGAATTGACACCTTTGTAACGTTTTTGTATGTTCCTTTAGGGTACACATTATCCACACTAGATTGTTTCGCCTCACCCTAATATGTCAGCTCAAACGCTTATGCAAATAACTAAAAATTCCAAGGAATTATTTTGATTGTTCCATAAAAACCTGGATCACCCGCAATACAATGTCAACTCTCCTTATGCAGCAAAAAAATCATGTATAGAACTAAAGGCCCACGGGAACTATTCCTTCCATTCCTCCCAGTCCAATTTATCTACAATACACTACATAAGACCCAATTTTTATTTTTATGGCTAAGTGCTAGATTGAGGGGATAGAAAAGGAGTAAATAAAGTCCCAAAACCTATTTTCCTCAAATTTTGAATAATTTATACCTACCCATGTCTAAGTGAAAGTGTAAACTATCAATATGACCCTAGGAGAGGGTTAGATACCAATAATTCTACATGCATGTTATCAAATAGAGTAATGATTTTTTTTTTTGATTTTTTGACTCACACTATTAATAATCGAGTAATTAACATTTAGGAACTTATCTTCGAAAGTAATCATTTTCTACATTTTTTTGATTTCACCTCACTTAGGTTCTTGAAAAATAAATATTTGAATAAAACATGAAAAATAATCCCAAAACACGAGTTCCATACAACCAAACATTTTTTTATTTTAGACAAGTTAGAAAACATCCCAAAAACAACCTACAATATGTATAAGACATAGTTGCACCATCGAAAACAACAAAACATGCTTAAAATACACATGAACACTTTCTAATCAATATGATAATGATCTAACCTAAATGGATAAATTTATAGGGGTAGTAACTAATGGTATATTATCTTAATAAAATAGTTTCCAAAGATAATTGCAACAATATTAGGATAACACATGAAACAAAGATAAGTAGCAATAGAAAAATTAAACATAGTACTAGTAATGAGAGGGAGAATACGAATTAGATGATATAATGGATTTTGTTCTATTTAGGTTGACGTGATGACTGGAAAGGGTTAGAAATGGTATAAAAAGGCCATGTTCCAAAAACTATGTCTTGTGAATCTTCCTTGAATAGGTGTATGATACAAACCAAATAATATGGCCCTTATATAAGCTCATTTCTCTTTATGCTCTCGAGATCTTAAAATTTGTAGGGTTTTTATACCACTTGATCTATTACTTTTGTAACTTGAACCTTTGATATCATGCGATGCTCACTGTAACTAATTTAATATTTAAAAATCTATATGGTGAATGATTCCTAAAAAAACAAACATTAGATGGGTTGTTCTTTATGCACTACCGATGTTGCCACTCTTTTGTGAAGAGGGATCAAAATACATGTCATTCTCACCTAGTATGTTTTATCTAGAATGTATGCAAAAATTGATAACCATGACCTTAAGATAATGTAATTGTACTTGAACATGTTCCCTAGCTTGAATTAAATTTGATAATGTTCCTTTTTTCCTTACAAATTTAATTGGATGACTACCATAGAATGATTATACAGAGTATATAAATCTCAAATGATTCTTGGGGTATATTGTCTTGTGATTTATCTTAGTATTTTCTCGTTGTAGTGTTAGGTGTCAAGTACATAGAATGTTTTTTTCTAATAAAATATGATTAAATTTATTATATATGTGCTATAGATCTAGAAAAGTTGAATAGGACTAACTAGAAGTGTACCAAAGAATTTCAAATTAAGAAAATTATTGTTTGAGGAAAAGGGAATAAAGGTAGGTAGGCCCATATTGTATTGGATGTTATGGCACTTTCGGGTGCTATGGTCCTAGATACATGTGTGAGTGAATTAAAAATTGGGATTGAAATATTATTTGGTATAGTCTGATTTTATGAATTAATATGGCCATTATGCAAACAAACAGGTTGTGTGCAAAAGAAATAATGAGTGAGATATAGTTGTGGATAACATTATCAACCAAATTGAGCAATCGTGGTATAATGCAAAAATTTTGTACAATTTTATGTTGATACAAGACATGAATTATGAAAATGAGTGTTTATAGATAACAAGATGTCATTTTAAGAAGTGTTTTAATAAAAATTCTTATGAATCCCATTCAAGTCTTAAACCACCTACACATGTCTCCCATTTCATCCACCATATATTTATATATCTCTCATTCTAGATATATGATCTATAAAAACCTCTGTTTAGTATATATTTATGCTATGTTCCTAATCAAAACTAGCACCATGTAGTGGTCACTACTCCACCATGAATGAATTTTGGAAACTAGGTTGTCTGGGTAGAGTTAGATGTTTCCTTTGTGTTAATTTTCCTCTAGAGACACAAAAATCATGGGGATATTTTATCTAAGATAAGATGAGAAGTATTTTCCCTACTCCTCCCACACTCATTATGTCATAATTCATAATTCCTAATGGTGAGGTGACTCAATAAAACCATCCCATCCATTTTCTCATGAGATTACTTTCAATAGATATTTTAATGTCTTCTCTTCTATTGTCTCTTCCCTCTTCATTCTGCATATGAAATTTCTAGATCAAGACCACCCATCATCTAACAAATTTTTCATCCATGTGTCCCATTATGATATTCCCTCACTCATTGACCATAACACGTAATAATAAATTTTCACCACCATTAACCTCGATTGTACCTTCTACCATGAGTAGTTCAATAGGAGTTTCATTAAAGTTGACAAGAAGGTATTTCTATCTTGAGAACATTAGTATAAAACCGTATTTCCTATTTTCCCATATATTTAACCATTTACACTCTTTAGATTCATATCATCCTATTATCATTTGTGACATCCCCATATCATCACCTAATCAGCCCATATGCTAATTTCCTTGATTTTGCCAATGAGCATTGAAATACAAAAATGCCCCCTACATTTTTTTTTGCCATGTATAGTAATGTTATGCTATGATAGTGGATAAAAAATGATAGAGATAAGCTAGATGAAATTTAAGGACATAATAACATAATAAGAACAAAAAAATATGGGAATAATTTTCATAAGAGCAGTATACAAAAACACAATGGTATCTATGTGGTGTATATAGATGTTGTGAAAGGATGGAAGAATAATATTTTGAACCAAAATGTTGTATAATTGTGGAAAAATAAAGAGTTACCCCTTTGAGGTAAGTTTTTTTACCCTTATTTACATTTCAAATGAGAAAGATGTAAGAATTAAATATAGGTGGACTATTTTTATGTAAATAATTTCTAGTATAAATTGTGCATGACCCAAATAATGCATTCTAACTTGAAATAAACCAAGAAAGTATATGATAAGTAACTTATTCAAAAATTATTCAAAATACAAGAGGAGAGAGATATTGATCTTCTTCCCAAATATTTTGGAATGATCTAAGTGTTCCATGCTATGGAATAAGAGATTTTGGGACTTTAGATCTGCAGAGGAGATTCTAATATTGGAAAAAATGTATATTCAAGATGGTATAGGATATGTACGATAAAGGTAGGAGTTATACACTATAGGAGAAGGAATGTACACTATTTAAATAAAAATATAGTTATGATATGAAAATTTCTATGTTCTTCACTTGTATAGAAATAGTTCTCATTGTGTGTCACTCTTTCTTTGCATAACCTCAAGATTACATGTAATTTATTTTAACAAAGTATCAACCTTAATAAATTTTAAATCCCTTCACCAAAATATCACAAAACTAAAGGATGAAAATATGCACGCACACATGCGCATGCGCGCGTGTGTGTGTGTGTGTGTGTGTGTGTGTGTGTGTGTGTGTGTGTGTGTGTGTGTGTGTGTGTGTGTGTGTGTGTGAGTGTGTGTGTGTGTGTGTGTGTGTGTGTGTGTGTGTGTGTGTGTGTGTGTGTGTGTGTGTGTGTGTGTGTGTTGAGGATGGACCACCATATGAGAACAAACTCCCAACTACTAAACCAAACCCAATGTAACACTACATATCCTTGATGAAAAATCAAATCTCATTTGGTTCTCTTGGGTTCTCATGTAAGTGTGTAAATCTAACCAACCCCTTAAGACTTTCATTGTGTCTCTTGACATAAAGATAATGAGATAAATACATATTATAAAATGTAACCAATGTGGTAGTAGTTCATTTTTGTGACTCAACTATGCAACCTAGCCCTTATGTTGATTAAATCCCTTATGGAATGTTTTAGATGATTTTTATCTTGCTTAGGACATGAATTTGTGATTTTGTATTCTTGTAAATGGGAAAATAAAGACTCCTTAACGTGGTTGATTTCTTTAAAATTTTATCATGGGATTCCTTAGATAATTTTTATCTATTTTGAGAAGATTTAGGAAATGTTTGAGTGATTTTAGAATGATATTTATAATAGGATCTTGTACAAATTCCATGTAAGTTATAATGTGATAATGACTTACTTATATAGTCTTCCATAGGTAAGATATTATAATAAGGTTAACCCTATGATGATGAAATGACCCAAACAATGCTTTAACATTGAAAAAATATTCAATGATTAAGAAGGGGTAGGACTATATAGGTTGGCCAAGACCAAACCCCATATCTTATCCCTTCCATATGGTTTTTGATAGAGAGAGAAAATCATAAACTGAAAGTTATGTGATAAATATAATATTTTTTATGTCTCTTTGATTGAATAATATTTCTATATTATCAACAAAACATGATGTAAAGATTAAAAAGTTGTAGAATGGATAGAGAGAATATGAGATCATATTTTGAATATGAGCATTTTTCTTGACTATGAAGGATGCATATACTTTAATTCTATCCCCATTCAAGAGTGTGAAGAGAGGAGGAAATATTAATCTATGAAGCTTGCATTTTTCTTTGATACTTTTATTTTATGACAATTGAGTGAGATAAGGGGAAAGATAAGTCTATTAATCTCACAATATTTCTTTGATGCTTTCTAATAAACATATAGAACACAACACTACCAATGGATCTAGGCCCAATTTGTTTCAATAGACCTTAGATAGAATTACCCATGTTATGGCCTCTTAAGGTGGTACTATGTTTGAATTTATTATTAGAATTCTGAAATTTTTCTTAGGAGATAGAGGACTATGCCCCTAAACCCATTCTATAACTTTATATGAGATACCATTATCAATAATAAATGAAACATTCATACCCCTATAACCTTATCTAAACTATGTAATCTATATCTATACTTGTGTAGAAATCCTATAAATATCTAGTAAAATATATGAAAATTGAAAATTGAGTAAAACTACACTCTATCCGGGAACATATGGAGAGGTTAATACTATACCATGATGATGGTTATTCAATACAATTTTTACCTTGTTTTAATTCTACAACATTTTAGTATTTGTGATCTTCTCGAGGATCTAATCCCTATACAAATATTTTCATGTATCATATTGTAGACACAAAATAATGCACTTACTATTACATCATGCCTCTAGTATGTTGTTATATACATGATTCCTAAGAAATAAAAATAGACATTAACAAAAATTATTTTGCTTTGTGTTTACATTGTCTCATCTTCATATACTTTCGTCATTTATTTTCCTCAAACTACACCTTTAATTTTGGACATTGTACAACATATGACCTAGCTCGGTATTTTTTTATCTTATCTTTAGAGCCTCCCAAACATTAGTTCCCAAGATCTACCATCCCATTTTGGTCCTTATATCCTTTTCACCATTGTTCTCATGTTTAAAATGTCACATTTATTGTTACATTTTCTAAAGTTGTCACTTATCACTATGGGATATCTTGTTAGTTGTTAATGAAAAAATTCAAACAAGGGAATCATTTATATATACATGCCTTATTTACTATTCTAAAAGGTTATGAAATTTGTGATATTACTTATTATCTACTATTTGGACAAAGAGAAACACTCAAGGAATGTATTTGGGATGCATCATTCACTACATAGGAAGGGAAAAATTCTAAATTCCATCTCACACATTCATCTCGAGGAAAATTAGTTGTAGCTTGATATCTTTGTATTACTAGAAAAAGGAAAAAAATTCAAGGGACACAATATATCACACACACAGACACACAAAAATCCAAATTGAGTATAAAATGTAGTACAAAGCATAGTGAAAATCACCTTAGGGTGACCACCGAGGTCGATCGACTCAAGCATAAGTTATTATCATCCTCTCATTACTTATACTTACTTGTTATTGTGTGCTAGATATTTTGTATTCCTAATATTATCTATTTGATCTCAGTCTCTACGACATAATATTTAAATTTTGTTAAATCATTTGGTGAACCCAATCCTAACACAATATTTATTATATCTCTCTATTTTCTATCATGGCTAGCACTTCTCATGATTTTACTAATGATAAATCTTAATTACCTAAATAAATACATCATTGATCATCCTCAGAACCTATATTTCTTTTTATTTTATGCTTGTGAATAAGCCTAATAGATCTCTAAATATTCCCTTTTGGAAACTAATGTTATCACCGCTATTCCCTCAACATCCTCTATTCTAATATCCTCATCTCCCACTAATGTGTGGGTATCCACCTGCAATATTCATATTTACACACCTAATACTCACCTTTCTTCCCCTATAATTTCTCATATCCAACCCATTTATTCTTCAAGAACCCATGTCTCGAGTCTTGTAAACTAATTTATAAGATCAAATTTGTCGATTGCAACATGCTTCTTACTATTCCTCTCCATATCCCGATTCTTCAATTTTCCTACATAATCCTCTTACACTCAAAGTTTTGTCTTCCCATTTCCTTGAAAATTTTCTTCACCCAAGTTTCCTATTTTTGATGGCTATGGATATTCATAAGAGCATCTTATATCATTTCATGTTGAATTCTTAGACTATACTTTTGATGATACAATATTGAACAAGTTGTTTTCTAGGAGTCTTCATGACTATGCTCTACAATGGTTTTATTATTTTCCTTTAAACTCTATTATGTCTTTCACTCCTTGAGTAAATATATTTCTATCTCACTTTACTATGAACATTGAAACTAAAATATCATATGAACAAATGGCCAAAATTAAGCAAGGATATAATGAACATCTTAGTGACTATGTTTTGCACTATAAGAATAATCTTAGTAGAATGAATAATGTCTTAGCTAAATCTAAATTGCAAGATCTATTTATCCAAATTATATTTCATCTTTTCCAATAATGGGTGCTCTTTTAGTATTTTTATTATGTCAATCATTTATGTCATACTCTTAAAGAACATGAAAATAAGTTACTTTTTATGGGAAATATTAGTTCCAATCAATCTACTAAAAATTTCAAGCCAAATCTACATTTAAAAGAAATCCTAGTGAACCTAATCCTATAGACAATGTTGTTTCCTAACCTACAAATCACATATGACATCCTACATGTTATTTCCCATATTACCATATTTACCTTTCATGATGTTTCCCTATCTCATTAAAATTAATGTAATTTCTCTTCGATCTCTTCTTAAGACAGATCCTAATCATCCTCATGGAAATAATTTTGATAAAAATTCACATTGTGATTATAAATTATCATGTTTTTGGAATGGTTTATGTAAATTTAGAGGTTTACTTGTTGAAGGGATGTAAGTGGGATATTAGGGATGGTTCAAGGATTAGATTTTGGGGTGATTGGTGGTTCAAAGAAGAGCCCTTAATTAATCAAAGGCAATGGATTATCTTAGCTTCTCATTTTAAATCCTCAATGGGTATATTTCTTAGTGACTATTGGGTGAATTCAGATTGGGGGTGGACTTGGAAACATATTGAATGGGTACACCATAAGAGTATTGAATAATAATCTATGGGGTGTGCATATACCTTATGTTCCTCAAGAGGATGCTTTGATACGATAATTGAACAAGGATGGAGATTATTTTGTAAGTAATTTGGTTATGGGGAGGTTCGTAATATCCCTCTCTAAAATCCTTTCTAGAATTTTTTTTTGGATAATGTTATTATTCCAAAGGTTAATTTATTTTCTATGGCATGTGGTTAAAAACAAAATTCTAACTAGTGATAATTTGTAATCCAAAGGAATGATAATACCAAGTAGATGAATTTTATGTAAAAATACATATGAAAGCTGTTCAACATCTTTTTCAGCAATACTCTTTCTCTCAAAGATTTTTTAATAATGTATCGAGGTATTTTCAATTTACTTCGGTCTTTCTTTCGTAATATTTTTCTTACTTATACATGCAATGGGAAAATTCTTTTTCTTCCCTATGCCTTTATAAGGCACAAAGGTTTGTTTTTTTGTCATATTTAATGGGGAATTTGATTGGAAAAGAACAACATGATTTTTAAGGAAAAATCAAAAATCTCTACTAGATTGGGGAATGTCATTTTATGGGCAATGGCTAATAACCTTTCCATCATCAAATTTAAAGAGCTAAAAGGATATCCTAATCATGAAACTAAGATTATTCAATATTCTAAAATTAGTAAGTGCATTCAAAAAATCTCAATGTGGAAGAAAGATGATAGGAATAATGTAAAATGGGAAAAACCTAGGGAAGGATGGTTGAAACTTAACTTTGATGGAGCTGCAAAAGGAAGTTCTGGTTTAGCTGGAATTGGTGGCATAATTAGGAATGAGGAGGGTTCCCTCATTTTATCTTATGTTGAGCCCATAGGTAATAAAACTAATAACTATGTTGAAGCATATGCTGTTCTTAGTGGTATTAAATGGGCTATCTCTCAGAGAATAAGGAAGATTTATATAGAGGGAGAATCTTTATATATTATCAATGTTATGAAGGGTATTTTTAAACACCATGTTAGTATTAATTCTATCATTGTGGATATAATGGGCCTTTTACCTAAGTTTGAAACTTTGAAGATACACATATTGGACGTGTGTCAGGAGGCCAATCATTGTGTGGACACATTTGTTAGGAAATAAGAGATAAAATATGTAGAATAATCCCTTACGTAGTGCAATGAGAAATTAATATGCAGAAAATATTACAGATCTCAAATAAAAGTGCAGAATAAATAACACAACACAGAGAGACAATATTTAACGTGGTTCACCCAATTTGGGCTACGTCCACCAAGAATCACTTGCTCATATTTTATTACAAGCCTCCACTCTCTCAATACAATACCCAGATCCGTTTGGAGCTATGCTCAACAAACTCTATAGAATTCACACCCAAATTCAAAACACATATGCAATACATTTTCTTGTACCTATATCATATGCATAAGATCATATAAATAGACAAACAATGCTTAGCGAGTTTTACAAAAGCTGTAGGTATCAAAATAATGGGAAAAACAAAAATGTCCCATAAACCTATGGGAAACCGAAGAGGCGATATTACAAAACAATGGGTACTGAAAAAACACGGGCCCAAAAAAACAGCCCATAACGGTTACCCATTACCCATGGGTTAATAAACCACCCATGAAAATTTGCTTTGGGGCTTCGCCTCAAACTCCCTTCCATCGGGGGCTTCACCCCGAACCCCCCCGACCGCTCGGCGGCGAGCGGACCACGGAAAAATACCCAAGTGTAACACATAGAAGGTGTACCACACTCTAACATGAAAATAGGCTCCAAAAACATAATAATCTCCCACTTAGAGACTGATTTCCATTCTGAGAAAGCTTCTCAACCCTTCACTATCATCCGCGAAGGCCAACCAAAGCTGAACATAGCTTTAGTTTATCCCTTTTGACCACCTTGGTCATCATGTCTGCAGGATTCTGACTGGTATGAATCTTCTCCAACTTCAACTTATCTTCCTCCAAAGTTGTCCTGATGAAGTGATATCTCGAACTCAGTATATGCTTTGTCCTGGAGTGGAAAGCGAGTTCTTAGCTAGGTGTATAGCACTCGACTATCACTATGTAGCTTACATTCCTCTTGCTTATGCCCCAACTCCTCAAGTAATTGTTGTAACTAAATCATCTCTTTGCTTGCCCATGTGGAAGCAACATACTCAGCCTCCATGGTTGACAAAGCCACCAGCTTCTGTAGTCGTGAAATCCACCTCACTGTTGTCCCACCTACAATGTAAATATAACTTGTCGTGCTCCTCCTGCTGTCTACATCTCCAGCCATGTTTGAATCTACATAACCACGTAAAGTGGTGTCGATCCACTATAGCACAAAAACTGTCCCCATGGTCCCTCTCAAATACCGAATGATCCACTTTACTTCTTGCCAATGCTCTTTACCTGGATCACTCATAAATCTACTCACAACTCCCACTGCATGGGCAATATCAGGCCTAGTGCACACCATAGCATACATCAAACTACCAACTGCTGATGAGTAAGGTACCTTGGACATCTGGTTTCTTTCCTGCTCTGTCATGGGACACTACTCCTTTGATAACTTGAAATGGCCTGCCAAAGGAGTCCCAACCGGTTTAGCATCCTACATGTTAAACTTGTCCAATACCTTCTTAATGTACTCTTCCGAGATAAATTCAACTTACCTTCCTTCCTATCCCGAGTTATCTTCATACCAAGGATTTGTCAGCTACGCCCAAATCCTTCATATCAAAGGATTCACTTAGTGTTTCTTGAGTACTTTTATTTCTGCATGTTTTTACTTGCAACCAATATATCATCAACATACAAACACGGGATAATATAACTTCCATCCTCAAATTTATTTGTATACATGCAATGGTCAGAATGACATCTAATATAACCTTACTCCATCATGAAGCTATCAAACTTCTTATACTATTGACGTGGAGCTTGTTTCAAGCCATACAAGCTCTTCTTCAGTTTGCACACCATCTCCTCTTTACCTTTGACCTCATAGCCCTCTGGTTGCTACATATATAGTTCCTCCTCTAAATAACCATGGAGAAATGTAGTATTTACATCTAAGCTGTTCTAAGTGCAAGTCTTCTGCTACCACTATTCCAAGAACAATTCTAATAGAATTCATTTTTACTACAGGAGAAAAGATCTCATCAAAATATATACCTTGTTTTTCGTGCAACCCCTTGACCACCAACTGGGCCTTATATCTTTTCTTTCCTCCTTCTTCATCTTTAACTCTGTACACCCACTTGTTTTCGTAATGCTCTTTTTCCTTCCGATAGCTTCACCAAATCCCAAGTCTGGTTATCCATGAGTGACTTATGCTCCTCATCCATGGCTTGCTCCCACTTCTTATTGGCATCTACCGCATTGCTTCATCAAATCTCTCTCGGCTCTCCACTATTAGTGAGTAATAAATAATAAAGAGAAGGAGAAAACCGTTCGGGATCTTTTCTTACCCTATAAGACCTCCTCACCGTAGGAGTTTGGGGTTCTGTTGAGTTGGTTCCGAAGGCTGATTCATGGGTCACGGTCCCATCCGGAAGATCCTCTACCACCGCATATTCTTTCTTGGATTCTACCATGTTTTCTTGCAAATCGTTGTTTATACATGAATTTCTCATTAAAGATCACATCCCTAGACCAAATGATTTTCTTGTCCTTAATACTCCAACATTTAAATCCAAAGTCATCACCACCATAACCAATGAAAGTACATTTTTCTGATTTAGCCTCTAGCTTGGTCCTATCATCCTTGTCTATATGAACAAACACCTCACATCTAAAGACTCTAAGAAATGAATAATCAACTTTCTTACCGTACCAAGCCTCCTCAGGTATGCCTCCATCCAAGGAACTTGAGGGTCCTCTATTTATCAAGTACACAGTTGTGCTCACCGCTTCTACCCAAAAATAAAGAGGTAGTCCTGCATGTATCTACATGCTCCTAGCACATTCCATTATTGTTCTGTTCATCCTTTCTGATACCCCATTCTACTGTGGAGTTCCTGGAACCATATTTTACCTACGGATTCCATTCTTAGAACAATAATCATTAAATTCATTGCTACAATACTCTCCTCCATAAACCGACTCGAGACATTTTAGCTTAAGACCTTTTTCATTCTCTACCAAGGCTTTCCATTTAACAAAAGTGTCAAATACATCAGATTTGTTTCTAATACAATAAACCCAAAATTTCCTTGTTGCATCATCAATAAAAGTAACATAATAACTTAAACCCCCAAGAGATGATACCTGAGCTAGCCCCCACACATCAGAATGCACCAGCTCTAACTTACTCTCTTTCTTTGTAGGTCCAACCTTGAGAAACTTTACTCACTGTTTCCCATATATGCAGTCCTCACAGAACTCCAAACCTATTTTTGTATATCCAGGAAAATTCTTCTTTATGATGTCCATGCCCTTATGGCTCATATGACTGAGCCTATAGTGCCATAATGTTGTATCTGCATCTGAAGCCACAAGATTACAATCATTAGTACTATCAGTGGTTAAATACAAGGTTCCAACCTTCTTACCTCTTGCCACCACAAGATCACCCTTATTAACCTTCCAAGAGTTAGCTTAAAATATCACAGTACAACCATCACTTCCCAATTACCCCGTCGATATCAAATTTCACCTTAATGTAGGCACATGTTTGACATCCTTCAATAGCCATGTATTCCCATTCTCGCATCTTAACTGAGCGAAGAACCTTTTCTAACTATCTTGCAAGGCTCATCATCACCAAGAAAAACATGCCCAAAATCCCCTGGACATAATCGAAAAATAATGCCTATGTGGAGTAGCATGAAAAGAAGCCCTGAATCTAAAACCCTGGATTCGGTAATATTATGCAAAGAAAGAATCAAAGCATCTCGACATACATTACTCGAGGCCACATTTACCTCCTTGATTTCTTCCTATTGTTTCTTCTTATCCCGAAGCTCCCACAAATCCTTCTTTGCATGCCCGGGCTTTCCATAATTCCAGATACAATCTTGTTCTTGGATTTTAACCTTGCTCAATCTTTTGATTTTCCACAGTTTCCTCAATTCTTATGTCTCCCTCTAGTTTCCCTTTGTCAAAGCATTCCCTGAAGTAGAAGATTCCCTGGAGCTTTTTCTTTGCATTTCCTCTCTTAGAATCACCCCTACAACATCCTCAAACTTTAACTTTGAGTTAGCTGGAACCGATTTACTTACCGCCATTACCAGGCTATTCCAACTCTCAGGTAAAGAGCATAGAATTAATAAAGCCCTAACTTCTTCATCAAATTCTATTGTAACCGAAGCTAGCATATTCACAACCATATTGAAATCATTTAAATGATCTGCTACTAAACTATTCTCAGACATCTTCATATTAAACAACTTTTTCATTAAAAATATCTTGTTAGAGGCAGAGGGTTTTTCATACAACTTCCCTAATGCATACATTAGATCTTTTGTAGTATTTTCCTTTAAAACATTAAATAATACCAAAGATGCAAGACACGGCCAGATTGTCCCAAGTTCCTTCCTATCCAACAAATCTCATTCTGCATCTGTCATACTTGAGGGTTTGTTCACCTTATCAGACAACTGAGTATAAAGATCCTTCTGATAAAGGTAATGTTCCATTTGCATCTTCCAAAGATTGAAATTATGCCCGTTGAATTTATCAACCCTAGATCTTCCTTCATCTGCCATAGCTCCCACTCAAGCTAAAAACTTTCCCTGCGATTCAACACTTCAGCAAACCAAACTAGGCTCTGATACCAATTGTTAGGAAATAAGAGATAAAATATGCGGAATAATCCCTTAAAGAAGAATCACAACAAAAGAGAAATTAATATGCAGAAAATATTATAGATCTCAAATAAAAGTGTAGAATAAATAACACAACACAGAGAGACAAGATTTAACGTGGTTCACCCAATTTGGGCTATGTCCACCAAGAATCACTTGCTCATATTTTATTACAAGCCTCCACTCTCTCAATACAATACCAGATCCATTTGGAGCTATGCTCAACAAACTCTATAGAATTCACACCCAAATTCAAAACACATCTGCAATACATTTTCTTGTACCTCTATCATATGCATAAGACCATATAAATAGACAACTGCTTAAGCAGTTTTACAAAACCGTGAGTATCAAAACAATGGGAAAAAACAAAACTATCCCATAAACCTATGGGAAATCGAAGAGCGCTTTTACAAAACAATGGGTACTGAAAAAACATGGGCCCAAAAACATCCCATAATGGTTACCCATTACCCATGGGTTAATAAACCACCCATGAAAATTTGCTTCGGGGGCTTCGCCCCCGAACCCCCCGACTTTCTCGGTGGCGAGCGAGACCGCCGTAAAAATACCCGAGTGTAACACATAGAAGGTGTACCACACTCTAACATGAAAATAGGCTCCACAAACATAACAACATTGACTAATAATGGAGTATGGGCCTATACCAAATCATTATGGAGGATTGAGGAATAATTATTGGATGGTACAAAAGTAATCCTCAATGCAAAAAAGTAAGTGTATTGTCAAATGTGTGAGAGGGATTCGAGCTATCCTTTCCATTAATTTAGGTTGTGTGAGGGCTCATATCATTTATTATATAACAATACTTGGGTTTTTGTGGGTTTTATTACCAGTTGGTTTCAGGTTTCAGAATCAAATTGTGGAGATGGGTGGGAGTAGGGTTAGGTTTGAACCTTCTTCATGCATTGGTCTGGAGAGGGACTCTGTTATCTAGGAGATTTTCAAGAAAGGGGGGATTACTCATTTCCTTCAAAAATTGAGAGGTCATCATGAAAATATGTCGAATGAATTTGCTACAACTTGGGATAATGGTGTTGTGACCATTCTTGGAATCATTTTTCTTGTTTTGGAGGAGATAATAGGTCATGTTATAGGAATGGATTGTTCTGGAAGTAAGGTTTTCAAAGACAAAACCAGGCTTTAGGATGAGGTATACACTTTCTTAGAGGACGATGAGAAAATATGCTATATGGACGATGGAATATCTCACATGTCTTTTCCCTGGAAGATGGTCTGAGGTATGCTTCCATCTAATGAAGTACATTACGTTAGATGGAAAGTTTAGAAAGATTCATACGCAACATTTTATGTTTCTCAATCAATTTAGGAGGGGTAAAAAGATGAGTATTCCATTTTATCTTTACAAATTTCTTCAAGTGTTAGTCAGATACTTTCAAGCTGAGAAAATTATGGCTCCCCTCCACTAGGGGCTTATTTTATTGCTTGTGAAAGTGGGTAACCTAGTTCCTCAAACTAGGGTTTTGGGTCTAGTTGGGTGAAGATTGGGAAGATCATCTTACTTTGGTAGACAGATTGAAACTTAAAAAAATGAAAGAAAAATCCAAAAAAATGTAGATGTTGCAACTATGCTTCAAAATTTAGCTAGACGAGAATGTGGAGGATAGACTTTGAGGGTTTGATGGGGAGAAATGCTCGATAAATTTACTTGTTGATAAAATTTGATGCACTTTGGAGGATATTATGAACCAAGTTAGAGTTGAAAATAAGAATTTGATAACTAGTTCTCATAGCACTAATGTTGATTTGGTGGTTCTGGGTCATAGGATCAAGACTTTACAGGGTGTGGTTGCGCAGATGATAAAGGGAAGAGGATGAAGCTAGCTATTAGTAGTTCACATGAAGAAAAATAGTTTGACATCCATAAAGAGATTTGGGGCTGAGATCGAGGATGAAGGGAAATTCTTTTTAGGAGGTCCTTTACTTCCTCTTTGTTGACCGATATTGTGGTTTTTTGTACTTAGTTTATTTTGTTTTGGTCTCTATTTTGGTTGGTCGGTGTTTTGGATCTGTTGGAGTCAATCTCATTTTGACTCAATATTTTGTTAATAGATGTTTTTGTTTCTTGAGAGCTTTAATGTAATATCTTATGTATATGGCCTTGGAGCCTTTTCCAAGTATTATCTATAAAAACTATTCTAGTGATATGTGTTTTAATCTTATACATTTGATCCAAGATTTGATTGAAAATAGTGAAAGTAAGCAGCCCGAGCCTACCATTTCTACTTCTAAATCTACTTATGGCATTGGCAAGATTAATATTTTCAATGATCCATTACCCAAACATGAAAAGTAGTGTTTAAATATTCTTCCAATAATGTTTACCATGTTGTTCCACCCCATCATATTTTATCATCCTCTTAGATTTCTTTTGGTACTACTAATATTCCTCCACCATTCATTACTTTTGCTAATTCTAATTTTCATTTTTCCTTTTCATCACATATATTACACATTTATGCCTATGTGGGTGCTCATGTTGTTAAAAATATTATAGTACATATTAATTTCCACTATAATGCATTTTCATTATGTTTCTTATGATCCATTAGATTTTCATTATCCTAGATGACAGTTCAATCACCTACTTCTCATGGAAATGTGGTTCTCCTAATCACTTTTGGTCCTCTTACTATCTCTATTCCTTTCTCTATTGGATCCAATGTTACACATTGTGACATGGTGTTAAGATATACTTGGCTTAGGTATTCCAAATCCACCCCATCGATAGTTCATTTATGCCTTAAGTTCATACTTGAGCATTGAATTGTCACTATTTGAGGTATCTATTCATGAGCCCCTTTCTCTTTGGCACCTCTCACCATCACACATTAAGTTTCTACTGCCACTATATTACATTCTTCTACACATATATATGATAGTATCATAACGTTAAAATATACTACTTAGGACTCTAGAGCTCCTATCTCTTCATGTGATCCTTCTAAACCTCTACCTAGATCTCTTCCACATGTGAAATTTTATTATCTCCCATGATGAATACATCAGTCCCATATCCTACCTCATAGGAACATGTCTACACATCAGATGCATACTACACATTACATATCTAGGCCCACTTCATGGTATCATTCCTCACATGCATAACATAGTACTAATCCACACATCATATCAAGTGCAATTTCAAATGGCACTAGGTACTTGGATCATGTTCACATTTGTTCCTCACTCACTTCAGAAGATAGTGGTCACTTTACCTTTTCCTCATCAGATAGACTACTATGACAGTCACACTTGAGGAATATCATTCTCCCCTTTCTACCTGATGAAAAAATCTTATTCTAGGTTCAAACATGACTATTGAGGGAAAAATTACCTACATGAACCTCACTTTGCACATGTACACTAGAGGAATATTTCTTCCCTCCCTTAGTCATAGCTTTTTATATTCTAAATAATTCAAAAAAATTCAAATATTGTAAAAATAATAAATACATTAGCTTAGATCTTGGTTGCATGTATCCTTTCTTGCTTATACCATTCCATGTTACTTTGATTTATAATATGTTCTATCCTTTTACAATACACTTACACATTCACATGGAATTTTGAGGTTATTACATACCATCTACATGTTATATCATAATGCATCATGCTTGAAACTATTATCTACTAGTACCTTTGAAAATTTTAGGGTCATCTACCTTCCCTACTTCTTTATATTCAGATGTTATAATTGTAATATCTACTAACTTCATTCCTATTTTTAGTTGTATACAAAATATCAATGTGAATATAGATAGATCTATATCTATGGATTTATCTATATTGTTCGAGAACCGATCCTGTTTCAATCATGTCAATTAGTACTATTGACCCATTAGGTATTCGATTGAATTCTTCGACTTTGTTATATGTTATAGAAAGGTGATATTTTTACCCTAAAATTGTAAAGGATATACCTTCCATTATTTTTGACCTATTATTAAGTATTAATATTAATCTGCATTGATTAGACTGCGTGGCTGTGAGATGACTCTCTTATTGGTCTGTCTGTTTATCACTTAGATTTACGCATAAGATTGTTTTGATATAGTGACAAACTATCATTTTTTCCTACATGTTAACATGTGTTTCATGTGTAGAATTTGTCTTGCATACCTACTCCCAACCATGATGTATTCAATTTTACTCCCACTATAAAAGGAAGGAATACCATGTGCACCGGCCTATCACCTAGTAGAAGCTGAGCACTCACCTGAGGCACGCATGGGTGTCGAGTCTCTATTTTATGTGAGTTTTAGTGGGAATCATTTATCTATGATTAGTGTAAGAGTATTCAGGAAAGAATTTTAGACATACAAGAATCATAGGGCTTAACGGCCTCCAGATCCTTATAGCTTCTTCTGATAGGATGTTTTAACAAATTCCATATATTATAACAAAAAGAAAGATACACTCATTCATTCATAACATGCAAGGAAAGAGAACTCCTATGAATGAAATATACATTAAAGATACTGATATCTATGTCTATTTGCAATAGCTAACCTCATTGTATTCATTGTTTCATTACAAAGAGCCATAGAGTGCAAACCCCAGTCATGTGCATCACTAGGCTTGTATAAATATGCCAAAAGAAAAAGAAATTACAACACTAAGCCTAGTACATTCCTTTTCGCATTAAAGCTCCACTCGCAGAATCCTACAGAGCTTTACCCATGTTATCTCTCTCTCTCGTATATCTCTTCCTCTATCTCTATATCCCCATCTGTATTTTATCTCGGTCTCTGTATATATTTTCCTGCTATAGGAACTTGTATTTATCACCTTCCTGTGCCACCAACTCACCTTGTTGTGCCCTCAGATCCATCTCCAAGTGTCGAATGTGGTCCTTTAAGTGACCATGTTCCTTCAGGCTTGAGCTCTCCACTCCATCTCATGATGATCTTCTAGAAGATCCCATCACTGACATGCTCTTTCCTGGGCCACTTGTTGCCAAGATGACATCTTATCCATGCGCTGATCATGCTTTTCATGTGTTCTACCATTGTTGCATAAATCAGCTAAGTCTTGAACCTCCTTTCATGCACCACGCGAACCATGTGCCTTCTTAACTCTTCCTCCTACGCGCTTTTACCTTGCGCACCTTTTATAACAAGGTTCCCGCATGCCCACGCGCCTTCATACTTATTCAATATTTTAGGGGCCCAACACATGATTATTTGACTTTTTGTATCTTATCTTCTATACTTATGTCTTTATTGTCATTGTTTTCATGTTAATTCTAAATGCTTGACTACTTATTTTCTTGCATCACCTTCAGAGATTTGATTTTCTTATGATATCTTGAGTGATGTCCCATGCATTCCACTAGCTACCACACTAATCTTTTGTTGTATTATTATGTTTTATGAATAGTTTATATTATATTATGACATGCTTTTTTTTCATTAACTCTTTATGCCATCCTTTCCCATTATTTTTCATGTTCTATGATTATCATGCACATTCCTTATTCCATCTACAAGATCCATTCTTTATATGTGTGCATCAGTTTCATATTTTCTTATTTAGGATGCACTCACATTGGTTCATCTCACATACCCCAAATGATTTGGGGAAATCATCATTTGATTATTTCACCTTCTTAGTAGTGCAAAAACCAAACACAAAATGGTACATGATAAAATTTTACCAAACAAGAGCTAATAAAAATGTTTAGAATCCGACTTGGGCAAAAAAATCACATGGACATAAGCACCCAAATCAGATAGAAACAATGGGTACTAGTGGCCCACTTGGGTGGCTCTTTCCTAGAGGGAAAACTAGGTACCTTACAAGTTGAAAAGGTTCTCAGTAATAGGTTTTATCAAGTTCCAACAACACATACTCATTTACAAGTTACTATCTAGTACACTAGGAACAAAATCATTGGAAAGTTTTATATGTTAAGAAAGGGAACTAAATATTATTCTTTCTAAATTTACATCTTTTCTACGAGTATCAAATAAGGAGTTGCACTTAGGGAATATACAGGAAAATAATATGTTTGGAATAATGTGTCACATGTGGCTAGTTTCTATTGGGTTTGTGACCATATATAGTGGCACTTATTTATGGGGAAGCATCAATGGGTGGAGGGAAAATACTTAATCTCTCTAAACACTCTTCCCTTGAGACAAGACACCTAAATCCTTAGTATATTCAAACTAGTTTGGGAATTGATCACTCTCGACTCTTCTAACCATCTCCAAGACAACAAACATAGAGGAAAAATCTAAATTTTCTCTCATGACATTCAGGTGTATTTTATCCTTGATTCACTAGTATTTCATATGCAGTTATATTCTCATATTAAATTTTCTTAAGTTATATTTTAATTTCATATATCATGAACATTGACTACGCTTATATTCTTTTACAGTTTATCCTTATCCTAATAAAATGCAACACAAATGGAACACGAATAAATATCAAGCATAAGATGCTTAAACAAAGGAAATATGTAAGTTATTAATGCAAACATCATTTACACTATGAAGAAAATGTCATCAATAGGTTATCATCCCTTCTTAGATTATACAATACATCCTACAATATTCATTCAACACGCTTTTGGTTATAACATCCTTCGGCTCTCCATACGGTATGTTCTTCCTATCTACATTATGCGACTAAATATTCATTCACCAATATAAAGTGAGTGAAAATGTAGAAATTAAATCAACATCCTACTATTACATTGTACCTCTAGTATTTCATTATATGCATGATTCCTAACCAATAAACTATACATTTACACTTATTTTACTTTCTTTTTACACTATTTTATCTTTGTATACTTTTGTCTTTTTTTTTTTTTGAAATACACCTTTACTTTTGGACATTACACAATAGAACCTAGTAGGGATATGAGCACCCGGTGCTACTATCCCCTTTAGGATCTTATGTCCTTTCCCCCTCTTTATCATGTTTAAAATGAAACATCAATTATTATATTTTTTTAACTTTCCCTTATCATTATGGGTCATATTTTTAATTACTAATGATAAAATTCAAAAAAGGTAATAATATATATATATATATATATATATATATATATATATATATATATATATATATACATATACATGAACCTGCTATTTTAATGGGCTAGGAAATTTGGGATATTAATTTTTATCTACTATTTGGATACGAGAGAAACACTCAAGGAATGCTCTTGGGTGACATAATCCATTACTTAGGAGGGGATTATTTTTAATTCCATATCATAAATTAATATTGGAGGTAAAGTAGTTGTAGTCGACTATCTTGGTGTAAGCTGGAACAAGGGAAACCTAGCTTCAAGGGACATAATTCTATCTCACCCATACACTTGAACTACATTGAGTCTAAAATGTATAGTAGAGCTCAATGAAAATCACATGGGGTGACCACTGAGGTCAATATAACTCAAGAATATGAATATTTAATGTCATCTAATGTGTGTTTGATATTTTTGCAAGTACCTAGGTTTTTTTGTCATATCTTGCCATTTCGGTATGTTCATCGAAAGGATAATTCATAAAATGAAGAGTGGTTTATGAGATCCTAAGGATACGATTTATTAATTGAGCATACAAATACATGTGTATGTATATCTTGAAAAGGATATACAAACTTACACATAATTGTATGCACATCTAAACAAAAATGTTTTTCATCTAGCGTTTGTAAAGAACTTGATATTTATAATTTATTCTTGTATTTATATGATGTATAAGATTACTTTGCCTTGTTACGTGTGATGATTTTAGTACATGATGTACTATTTTATTATTTGCACCTGTAATGAATATTGTAGTGCACCATTCTATGTTGTGAGTTATGAGTTATGAGTTATCAATTTTGTTGATAGAAATGATTTGATGCATTGGTATATTGCTTGGTTACTAAATTTGATATTGATATTATGGTTTATCTAGATTTTTGGAAATAATGATTGCATAATGTGAGGGATCTATACATGGTTGCAACAATATTATATCTGTATTAAATTAAAGATATGATTGTATAATGCTAACCTTCTTTTGTTCCAATGATGGTTATAAAACCGTAAGGAATTTTTATGGTCTTCTTCACTTCTCGTAAAGGGTTATGAACTAATTAAAAGATGAAGATATTTATTTGTTTATCATACCATACAATTATTATTAATGGAAAAATTTATTCTATTGTTCTTCAACCATTGAGAAAAGATTAATAAGGTTGTAATGATGTTGTTTTTTAGATTACATAGTTGACCATGTTAAAGATTGAACCAAATTGGTCAAGAACCAAGGAGTGATTAAATATTGTTTTGATTTTCTCCTATTTCCATGCGAGGTATGGTTAGAAATTTGTTTTATCTTCATCACACATTTTAATAATGATTTTGAAATATGGCGAGTTTGAAAGGTATGTGGTAATAGACCAAGCTAACATATGTTTTTAGTTGGGTTAGTCTAAGACCACAAGGTAAGAAAGAAAAAGAATTGTTTAAAATGACCGTTTACCATGGTAAGGAAAGAAAATGATATTGTTTATTTTTATAATGGTCTAATACCATGGTGTTGAGAATTATAAGTTTTAAAAAAGTGGGTCCTTGACCACATGCTTCATTATCATTTGAATGTTTATTTGATTGCTAATGATTTAAATTTGGTCATTTGTTAACCCATACATTATGGAAAATTGATCTTTAGGTGATCTAGTTATTAGACCTAATGAGGAAACCATGCAAGAAATTATTGGAGAAGAGGTAAATGATTATTAATGGAAATTATTTTCCATGAAAAATTAGTTAATTAAACCATGCTTAAACTCCATGCGAAGTATGGTGGGAAAGTAGGAAAGGTGGTGGATATGTGAGTAAAGTCCGCTTGGCATTAACTATACTTAATTCTCAATTAATTCTCTCATAAATGGTGAAGCTTCTTTGAGACGCTACCTAACATACATGATAGTTTATTTTTATTGATGTAATTTCAATTTTAGCTATTCTCCTCTCGAACTCCATTGTTAGATCGGTTGTGCATGCGTTTAGTGAATCAAACTGTAGAGAAATTTATGGACATTATTAATGGTGATGAAGAATAATATTATTTGATTATGGTGTTTTTATTTTCATAAATATGTGGATTATTTTTTTATGGTTTTCTACGGAGAAAAACATGGAAAAATTGGAGCAATCAACTTGAGTCTTGAGGAATTTCATAAGGAAATAACAATGAAATAAAATAAAATAAAGGTTTTTGAGTTGTCCTTCTTGAAAGGCATGGTTATATACTTCCTTTCCTTGTTATTTCTTTACAAAATAATGGAATGTTTTCTAATTGTTTAATTATTATTGTTGAGGTTTGTATGAGTAATTAACTCTTCTTCTATTTGAATTAATCTTGTAAATTCTTGATCCGGGTGTTCTTCACCATTTTGGGTACTCAAATTTAAATTGAAAAGTGTTATTATTTGAGTTATTTTTATAGAACCTTTTGAATGGACATCAAGATTATATTAGTTTATTACAAAGTTATAGTATGATTTTGGAATACCCGTTTACTTGTTTTCGTAACCGTGAATGGCGGGTGTGATTTTGTTTCTTAGCTTAGACATTACTCCATCTTGTAGGTTATGTATTTTATTTTTATAAAGAGCTTGATACCTCAAATCAATTTGATAACTACATACATATATATATATATATATATATATATATATATATATATATATATATATATATATATATATATACATACATATATACATGTCCCATCTTGATGTATATGACACTAAGTCAATTTCATCGATTAAAAATGTGTTGATTTAACCCTGTTCATTTTGGGAATATATAGCCCATAGTTTAATGAAGATGGGTTCTTATAATTTATTGGTTTATGTTCGAATTCTGGAGTTTCATTCCTTACAAGTTTTATGTCACCAATGTTTTGTTATTCCCCATTTTGCATGTCAAAAAGTGTCGATTACTTGTTAAAATTGTGACATAAGAGTGATTGTGCTTAAGTAGGAAGATAAGATCAATTTTAACCAATCAATTGTTGGTTATTGTGGTGATTTATCACAACTTGGAAGGATTATGGTGTTGAGTGCTTGATTTTCATATCCTTATTTGAATGTTGGGCTTATTATGAATATATAATTTTGATGCCAGTTTACTTGTTTTGAATATTGAATCATGTTTTTGAAGACTATAACATCTTCAGTAAGATTGATTTGTGATCTTAAATAATATCATACTATAATAAAAATATCTCACAAAATTATAATGAATATTTATTAGTAGGTTAATCTAGAAGGTCTTAATTAGAAATGGGTGAGATAATACTCTTGATTGTATTGTATTTATGTTCTTTTACTTGTTGGTTGGGTTATGAAACTTGGAAATGGAAGTAGTAAGAAGGAAACTTGTTATTCTCTCTACATTAGCATCTTCTCAAAAAGATAATAGTTTATAGAATAAATTTTATACTAGATTATAATACCTTGTTGAGATAAAATAAATTGGAAATAGGTATAATGTTGATGATAAATGGAACTTGTTTAATTTTTCTAGAAATTTGTGCTTGAATTAATGTGCTTTGAGAAAAATGACACTTATCATTAAAAAAATAGTTAATATTAAATTAATTCATAATAAAGTAGCTAGACATGGAGTTGTATAGTCCACGTCGGTTCTTTCAAGTGACCATGTCTAAATTATCATTTTCATCTTTCGGGTGGTAAGTAATGTGAAAAATGTAAAGATTCTAGATTTCATCAAATTGATTGATATTTTACTATTTTATATTAATGCAATAAATGAAGTTGTGCTCAATTTTAGTACAAGGGAAGAAATGCTTGAAAATGTTCAAGGAAAGTATGTTTGTTTTATTATATTATTATCTTTTGATAATCACTTGTAAATATGTATAGAGGTTATAAATCATGAATATTAATGATTATGGTTCAGATTATTGTGTTTATGTTTTAAGACATTTATTTATAATTATTTTAATAGCCAAGCATTCATTGAGAATTGATGTTTAATGAGTTAATATTATTGTTTTGAGATGTTTTCATGATCTAACAATTGTGTAACGAAACTAGTAACAATCAATGAAATATGAAATGGATACTAAAAGAGATCATTAATTATGATGTAATTGTTAAGATCAGATTAACATGATGATAAATGATAGTGCATAAGCATGAAGCAATAAGATACCATACTTTTGCATTTTTATAGTAGAAACATATACTTTTCTCGATTAAGTATTGTCATAGTATGATCAAACCTCATTTCATTGTATCACATCATGAAGCTAGTTACGATGTCATAGAAGGAAGTAAGAAAGTACATTATGAACACATGAAACATTACATATGTACTTATCTGTCTTAAGTAAACTAAAAATACCTAGTATTTATTAATAATCATTAAAGATATTTAAATAATGGAGAGTAATTTATGGTAGGAATCGTGACACAACCTTCGTATCATACGAATCATACCCATACCTCATCGGGGTGGCTATGGGGAGAGGTACATATGTGTAATGAATTTGTTCATTACATGAATGTACCTTTTTCTATCGAGATCCCAAAGTGGTGTAGGTGTGAACCACATGACCCGGTTGTCGAGTAATGATATTTATAGCTTCGGTGTTTAAAATTAATAATTAACGATTACTTAAATTAAGTAATAGTAAAATTAATAAGTAAAAAATAGAAAAGAATCCTTACACTATGTTGAGATGGTTGTGTGGTGAAGGGAAGATAGGTTTCATAGGCTTGTGTGCAGTCTCAAACCGGCTTGTTAATGCAACACAAAATAACTATATGCATAGTAGTGAAAATGAATGATTGTATTGTTTATTCACCATTTCTTCTTTTAATTATGTTTTAAGATGGAGTGAAGTAATTACTTGCTTCACTGGATGACACTAAAAAGATACACATGATTATCTGTACCTTTAAAAAGGTCTAACTAAATGATATACATGGTATATTGTCTCATAAGGAATGTTTAAGGGGATCGAGAAGGATATGTAAGCCCTTATAGTTACACATAGTTATCATAGGTTGTCTAGATGGATTATGAATATTAATATATGCTAGAATAATTTAGTAGTTCTTGTAAATGATGATACTCATTACAAGATAAAAGAACTTACAAGATTTTGTAAATTATTATATGTTGGATTAATTTGATGGATGCTTCTAATCATTGAAGGAATCAAGTTAATTAAATGGTTTTTAAAAAAATCCATTAGTTTTATGAAGTGTAACATGGGTTCTACATTTTTCATAGGTATAGGTGTGGTAAAAAATCCTACAATGAAGTTAGACTTACAAAGAGTGAAGTAAAGGTGAGATTATCATACCTTTTAAAGATCCAATCCATATTTATAACCAGGACACTAGCACCTAATATAGATGTTAGTGCCTAGATGTTCATATACCTTCTAGGTACCACTATCCATAAGATTTGTAGATCTTTATTTTCCAGATCAAGTATACAGAGCTCAGATCCAACCTATTCCATCACTGCTCTATCCCATAATTATCCTAGAAAATAAGTTATCAACTAAGTTATTTTGTCATGATCCTAAAATTTTCCCATCTAAAACCCATGCAATATTTTTGTGTGTCATTGTGATGCTAAGTGGACCATATCTCAATTTATACATGTCATCCTCGCGAGGGCCATGCTAATATTCTCTGTATCATCCCAAATTTATCCAAAGGTACAAAATTGATTACACATTATGTTGTGACTATGTGTTGCAGCCCTAAAGCAACACCGGAGCAACTTGAGATACTAACTAAATCTAAAATTTCCATGGATGAAACCAATAAAGGTAACAACCCAGTTCAGGATCCTATTATTCTCAATAGTAGAGGAAAAAACAAAACTCCTCTCTATGGAGAGGATTCTTTAGTAAACAAGTTGAGGATTGAGTCACCTCAACTTCTCAAAGTAAAGGAGAGTAGTTTGCGCTTTACAGAATCTACTCAGTAGTTTTTCAACAATTTTTAGCTTCTCCTTTTACTCCCTTAAAGAGAATCATTGAAGGAATAAAAATATCCCTAGCCCATACAAGGAATAGGGTGAACTAATTCCTTCTAAGAGGATCTGTTATCCCAATTTCCCCCAAACAATTGACCAAACTCAACCCTGCATAGGAAGAAATCTAAAGGTTGGTTCCATCGTACGAGCCCACATTTTGAATCCAACAATCAAGTTGTAGGTGGACTCGTAAATGGAGAAACCAGAGGCTCAAAGGAGGAAAACAACATTAAGGAGGCTAGAGGGTCTTAGGAGAGAAACGAGGAAAGGCTCAAAGTCTTTGGGCTTCACAAACAATTTAGAGTAGGCCCAAATTGGATAAGTATGGAAGAGATGGCAGAAGCTTCCAAGTGTCTCAACGGCACACCTTCAAGGGTCGAAGCCCAAAAGAATTCCCCAAATAAGCGGCAAGCCTCCACATGTCTAGATTCCCCAAAAGTCACACTAGCCATTGAAAAGTCTTCAAGTCAGCAGAAGGTTCCACATGTCGACTCGGACAACTTAAAAGATAAATCCAAAGAGCAGAGACTCAAACATGCACCAACCCTCCATGTAGTTAGGGTTTGAGAAAAGCATTGGCCTGAATCAACTAAGTATCATAGACTCACAGAAGGTGCCACATGTCTCTTTGGCGCATCTTCAAAGGTAAATCTAAAAGTGGGTCTCCCAAACAAGCACTGACCTTCCACATGTCCCAGGTTCAAAAGGGACAGAGTCAACAATTGAAAATTCAAGATGGGGTAGAGTCAGTGGAGGGTGCCAAGTGTCTCAATGATGCAAATTCAAAAGGGGTGGCCCAAGGGCCAGTCTCAAGTGAGTGCATAGCTTCCACATGTCCAAAAGTCAAAAAGGGGGACAAAGCTAGCCACTTAAATCGACTAAGTATGGAAGGGACGACGAAGGCCTCCATGTGTCATCTCTACACAAATTCAAAAGGTAGAATTTGGAATCGGGTCCCAAATGTGCGTCAATCCTCCACACATCCCAAGTCATATGTATTCCCTTTCCAAATAAAAGGACTTGGCCAAAACACAAAGAAACAAAACAAAGTGTGGAAGGAGCCACATGTCTCTTCAAAGACAACTTTAAAAGTGAAATATAAAGGCAGTCCCTAAACATGTGCTAGCTCTACACATGGCCATGTCTCAAGTCAAGGTGGGAAGGCGGGTCGCTAGAGGCGTTTGAAATTTTGGCCCGAGAAGGTGTAAAGTGTAAAAATAAGCCGCACCTCCACTAACACCTAGAAGAGCCACGTGTTAGGCCTAAATTACATGTGGGGAGGTAGGCCTTGGAAGGATTTTTCTAGAGGCGAGCCGGTGGGCCCAAAGATGTTTTTGGAAAAAGTGAATTGTGGGGATACGAGGCATTTTTGCATTTTTGTATTTTTGTGCAAAAGGCGCAAAGTGCATTTTGGGTCCGTGGACCTATTCTGCTAAACTAGTTTTCTTCATTTTTATACAGATCCGACCCAAACATTCAAATGGATATATATTTTGATCTAGTTCCTGAAATCCAACAAATCTAGCACCATTAGAAAGGTCTCGACCTCGTCTACGCCATGGAAACCTAAAAATTTAATTTTGATGAGGTTAGGTGGGTGAAAAATAGGGAAACATCTTCATGCCATTAATATGTGATCTAATTTGTTGAACAACCACATCAGATTCAATTTGATCCATTGTCCTTCCTTCTTCGACACGTTGAACATACATAGAGTGATGGACTTGATAGATTGTGGGCAGATTTATAGGGGCATTGATGGTTGGTAGTTGAGCTCCAAATCAGGTTTCCCACCTCTTCTCTCCTCTTCTCTTCACTACATCTATAAAGGTAAGATATTTGCTCATTGTAAAGGGTTGGACATTTTGGTTTTGCACCCTCCCTTCTCCTCCGGTGGAGACGAGTTCTTGGAGTCCAAACCTCCGATTCAAGTTGTAATGCAAAGTTTTTGCCTCTTGGCTATTGTAATGTATTGTATCAACTTCGGAGCAATAATATATGTTTGTGGATGATTCTCAACCCTCTCATGTGTTCATTGTTATCTTTTGATCTCTCATTGTAGTTTGATTATCTATGCATGGTGGTTGTTGCATTTCTATGGTCTGTGTTAAATTGTAAAATGGGTGTTTAACATTCCTTTAGTGCATCACCTTGTTATCTTAGGTTTATTTTCTCACATTTCTCAAACTTTCCTCCTTGGAAAGATAGAGTAGGTTTTAGATTAGATCCTCTGTAATTTATTTGTGTGCACCTGAACAGAAGAATAGGAACCAGCCTTCATCTAGAGAGATCTCTCGATTTCAAAGTCTCACACTTTGAGATATGCTCCATGTTATGCTATCACACTAAGAGTATCAACCCAATAGGTTACAGAAATTCAGAGGTGTTGTGATTTTTCACTAACATGATCATTTTGAAGGACTACACTAGTATTCACTCACGTGAGTTCACTTTGGTTAATAGAAAAAGGGGGATCTAAAGGTTTTGAAAACATACTAGATGCCTTGTTTTTTTATAAGAAAAATTCTCTGGGAAACTGGACAACTTCCAGCTCCATGGTGACTAGATCTTCAATAAGGAAAGAAAACACAAGGGCAAACACTACAAAGGGTAGGCCCACTAAAAATGATCAAAGGAAAAAGGAGATCAATAAGGCACTGACAGATGGTACACAGTCCTCTTTGGACCATCTGGTTCATCCTTCCTCCCAGTATCTTTAAATGAATATTATTTCATGGAATATCAGAGGCCTTAATGGAAGTGGAAAACAATGTACTCTTAAAGATTTAAGGAAGACCTGCAATCCCACTATTATGGAAATTCAAGAAACCAAAATGAGTTCTGAAGAATTAAAGTTTTGTTGTAGATTTTTTTTGAAAAAGGATGATTGGGCGGTTGTTGACTCAAAAGGATCCCCAGGAGGTATGGTTGTATTTTGGGACCCAAACAAGATAACTGGGAAAGTCCTTCTTTCCTTTCATTCCCACCATTCTCTTACTTTCCATAGTCTTGACGACAAGTGTAGCTAGGTTTTTTAGGTCATCTATGCACCTAATATGTTGCATGATAGAAGATAACACTGGAAGGATCTTCAAAGTTTCCAAAATAAATTCTCCAGATGGAAACTACTTCTCATGGGTGATTTTAACACACCTCTTTCCATTGGAGAGAAAAGAGGTGGTACTACTGATCATACAACAGGAATGGATGATTTAGCTGACTTTATTTCTCACTCCAATTTCTTTGATTTAGAACTTCATGGAAATCCATACACTTGGTCCAATAAGATACTTGGAGAAAACCTTATTCAAGTTCATCTTGACAAAGCACTCATCTCAGCTGACTAGATTTTAATTCAATATTTTTATTTTTCCTCTCTTTATAAAATTGGCTTTGACCATAACCCCATAGTTCTAAACATGATGAATAATGAGAGAAATTATCATTCCTTATTCAAATTCAAGAAAATGTGGTTGGATCATATAGATATTCATGAAAAAATTAAGGAGTGGTGGGGCCTACAGGTAGAAGGGACAACCCAATTCAGATTTGTGCAAAAACTCAAAAACATAAAAAGGAAAGTCAGGACTTGGAACAAAGCATTGCTGGAAATATTTTCACTAAAAAAACATATCAAAGAGGATATTGAAGCATTGGAAATGAAATTTTCATCAAATAGTATGAATCAAGAGGACTTCTTGGAAAAACTCTTCTAGTGGAATTCCACACTATCTATATAAGAGAATAATCCTTTTGGAGATAAAAATCCAAAGAAGCGTGGCTTAAAGAAGGAGATAAGAACACTATATTTTTTCACATGAAAACTCAAGGATATGTCCCACAATAGGATTTAATAATTCACACTACAGAATGATGATACTAATTCTAACTCAAACTATATTGAAGAGGAAAATGTTAAGTTTTACAATAACTTCTTAAATGATTCTCCCTCCTTGTCAACTAAAGTAAAAATACTCTTTTGGATTCTATTCCTAATAATCTTCTGAATCCTGAAGAATTTAACATTCTCGAGAAAACCAACTATTATGGAATATATTTAAAAGGTGGTATTTTCTATGGAGGGAGACAAATCCCTGGGGCCTGATGTTTTTCATATTTTTTCTATTAAAAATTCTGGGATATCTATGTTGATTATCTCCTATAAGCGGCCAATGAATTATTTAGGATAGGTATGATTCTAAAATAAATTAACAATACTTTTATTATTTTTATTCCTAAAAATATTGGGGCCAAAGACTTGAAATATTTTAGGCCTATAATTCTTACTAATGTCCTATATAATATATTTACTAAATATATTACTTCAAGAATTCAACCACTGATCCATCACATCATTTCCAGCCAACAAGGTGGATTTGTGAAAGGAAGGCTTATTCAAGATGGAGTGGTTATGGTTCATGAAACCATACATTCAATGGAAAAAAGTAAGAAAGTGGGAATGGTATTAAAGTTGGATATGAACAAATCCTTTGATAGGGTTTCATGGATCTTCCTTGATAAAGTAATGGAGAAATTTGGTTTTGATGTCCACTTGATAAAAATATTTTCACTTGTATCTCTTCCTCCAGATTCTTTGTAATTGTTAATGGTACTCTAGTGGGTTTCTTTCCAAGTAGTCGAGGCATCCGCCAAGGTGATCCAATTTCTCCCATTCTTTTCATCATCATGGCGGATAGTCTTAGCTGCACCATAACAAGAGTTGTTTCCTTGGGTTTTTTACATGGATTTAAGCCTACATCTCTGGAGATTACAGTCTCTCATCAGTAATTTATAGATGACACTATTCTTCTTCTTCTTTCTTCTATTATTAAAGCCAAAATGATGAAGCATATCCTTCAACTCTATAAAGAGGCCTCAAAACAATAGATTCATTTTTATAAAAAGGTTTCTTTAACACTCCACCTACAAGACAAAGGAAAATTTCTCAAATTTTTGGGTGTGATATCAAATCATTTTCTACTACTTACCTTGGTCTTCCTCTTGGTACTAACAAGGTACCCATGAGTGTTTGGAATGCTTTGCTTGACAGGTTTTAAAGAAATATTGTTGGTTGGAAGGGAGATACTCTCTCTAGTGTGGGAAAATGTCTTCTTATTAAAAGCACACTTCAAAACCTTCCAATTTATATCATGTCTCTCTTCTTCATTCTTGCGGCCATTAAAGAGAAAATTGAGATAATTTGAAAAACCTTTCTTTAGACAAGGACATAAGAGAAAAACAAATTTCACTTAGTAGCATGGGATAAGGCTTGCAACAACAAAAAAGTAGGAGGTATTGGAATCAAAAAAATCAGGACTATGAATGCAACTCTTGTTTCAAAAATGGGATGGAGATTAATCAAGGAGGAACATCCATGGGAGACCTTATTAAAGCCAAATATCTAAATCAAGGTAATGTTCATGATTTCTTCAACAATGTTTCTCATCCCAATGACTCAAATGTTTAGAACAATATGGTTAAGATAAGAAAAGACCTTGAATAAGGTTGTAAATGGAATCTTGGAAATGGTGAAAACATAAATTTTGGAATGATAGATGGGCTGATTTTAGGAATCTAAAAAACAATGGGTAATGGGATCAGCTAAAAATCAGCCTTAGAAGAGTCATGGGACAACAAGTCAAAGCAAATATATTCAGAACATAGAAGGCAAACTACATTGGAGAGATGTTGATTTTTTTCTTCCAAATCAGAAGGATCTTCTTTTGGACCTATAAAACATTCTCAAGCATATCCCTATTAGTTAAATATAGGACAAGGATGATTTTATATGGTCTCATTATTTTAATGGTAACTACATGGTGAGATCAGGTTATGAATTATAAGTTATTGAACCCGCTTCAAAATTTCCTTTGAGTAAGATCTAGTTCAAATAACTCACCCAAAAATAAAACAATTCTTGTGGATGGTCTGAATAAGGGCATCCTAACCATTGATAACCTTATCAAAAGGGGATCCACAATGCCAAATAGATGTTACCACTGTAAAAATGATAATGAAACTATCCATCATCTCATTTTGCACTTTCGCCAAGTACTTGATACTCTTTAGAAGCTTATTTTCAACAAATTTGGTATTGTTTGGTCTTTCCCGATGATATCATACATGCATGGATTCAGTGGAAACCTCCTTTCAAAAATGATTTATTTCAAAGGTTTTAGAGTCTCATCTTCCCTCATACTATTTAGAGAATTTGGAAGGCTCGCAACTCCCTTATATTTAGAGATACCAACAAAACTATCAAAAACATTCATAAAGAAATTATAGTTTGCAAAAGAAAACATCCTAATGTTTTAACACCAAAAAAATAGTACCCTAAAGAAGATGAGAGATACTTAAAGTATTTAAATATTAATGTTCAACAAATTTCAATTTACTTACATAGACTCGACAAATATCTTTATTCAGTGGATTCTTGCAAAAGATGGTATAAGTTAAAATTTTATTGTTCCTCTAAAGGTAACCCAAGGGTAGGAAGTGAATGAGGTATCATTAGAAACCAACAAGATCAACTAATTGCAGGTTATGGAGGCCCCATAGGTAAGAAATCCAATCACTTTGTTGAGGCCCTAGCCACTCTCTAGGGAATCAGAATGGCTAGGATTATCAAGGTAAACAATCTCATTGTGGAGGGGGATTCTATGAATATCATTAACAACCTCTTTGGAATCAAAACACCCAATAGGACCATTAGTGATTTCATTAATGAAGCTAATAATATTTGCAATGGTCTTAATATTATGATTCAACATGTGTATAGGGAGGGAAATAGTGCCATAGATGCACTTGCTAATGTAGGTGTTCACATGAATAACTATAGTGAGTGGCATGATAACAAGGACCTCCCTTGCACAACTAACTCCACATTCATTAATGAAGCTACCGACCAACCCATAATTAATTCTTAAGGGGTGGATTTTACATGTGTGGAATTCCCCTCTTTGGTACTTGAAACAAATCAAATTTATTCATTTTTATTTACTCCACACCTCGAACACTAAGGGAATTTGTAATAAGAAAAAAATTTGGAGTAAGGCATCAGGTTTTACCAGGGAAGCAGTTTAGTATCTAAGCTATTGAATTGATGTTAGAATTTTTACCTGTTATTTCCATTGGTTTGTAATTGCTCGCCACTAGTTTCATCCATGATGGGGGAACCTTACAGAGTTGAACCATTTTTCGACCCCTAATGGCAAGACAATGTTAAAATTTGGGAAACCCTCAACATTGGAGGTTTCAAATACTTCATACAACAAATCTAGGGGCCATGATCAACATATCTCTCTGTAATTTGTAGAAAATTGGAAGGAAAAAAACATCAAGTTCAAGGGTAGATACTTCAACATTTCAGATAAATTTATCTCCTTCATCATGGGATTGAGTATGGAGGGAAACAAGTTATTTCACAATAAGTTTGATAAGGAGGCAGAGGAAAGGATTTTCTTGGATGATGGGGAAAAATTGAAATAAAATGTGAAGGCATCATCTTCTCCTCTATTCTACAACCTTTTGATGAAGTTTCCGCATGATGGTTTGTTACATAATGCTTGAAGGTAGGTTCTCCACTCTTCCTCTGCACCATTTGGTTCTTCTTAATCACTTCAGTGCGAAGAAAAGGTCAATTTTCCCTATTACATTTTGCACTCTTTGGAAAAATCTATTTTAGAGGTTCAAGGTCATAAGAGAGTTCTACCACTCCATCAGGGAGTCATCTTCCTTATCCATAAATTTATCCTTGATGTAGTGGAAAATGACCCAGCCCTCCTTTAGCTCCTCCACCTCCCCAGCAGCCCCATATTAGATCTAAGAATCCACTCTTTCATGACCCTGTTTCTGAACCTCTACCTAAGCAGATTCTTAGAAGCAACAAGAAAGATAAGGAGATAATTGGTGAAAAAATCCTTCCAGAGATCAACCATGTTAGTCCTAGTGCTCAAGTCACTCCTTCGTTCTTGAAAAGTTTAAACAATAGGCTGATGATTTGAAATCTATTGAAGATAATGTAGAATTTCTCCTTAAGACTGATAGCAAGACCACATACCCTACCTCCATTACCATCCTTCAAGAGGAAGTAAACTCACTCTCTAGTCAAGTCAGAGTACTTGAGGAAAAATATAACAATCAATTGGCCATTCACAGAGTAGTTCTTGATCTCCTCCAGGTTCATATTAACCAGATTTGTGATGTTAGTGGGATTCTTACATCAACTTGGAAGAATGGGAGGATCACTAAGAAGTTCTTCAAAGAGACCAATCTAGACCCTAATATTGGGGCAGCCATGAATCTTTATAAGGAACTTAGGGTAGCACTTAAGGTGTATAGAAAATATGTGAATTAGTGCCTTTTTTTCCTCTGTGTTCTCTGTGTAGTTATTGTTGTGTTGTTTCTAAGTTGTTGTTTTGTTGTTGTCATTCTGTTGTTAGGATACTTGTAGGTAGTTGGCCCCTGCCTTAGTACTCTTATAGTTTTATCTATCTTTTTGGCTTTTGGTTGGGGTGTGGCCCCCACGTATCAAAAACCACTTTTTTCTCTCATGTTTATCTTGGTTGTTGAGCCTTTTTGGTTGTACTTCAGGGTATGGTCCCTTCAAAACCATTTAACTTTAATAAAAAAATACTTTATAAGTTTAATCATTAATTTAAACATATAATACATATTATATTGCATGCATTGGGAGTTTTTTTAAACATTTTAAAATATTGTAAATATAACCATTATAATATTATGAATATTATACTTATTTTATATTAAGATAACATTATAAACAATTTTAGTAATAAAATATAATATTCTAACATTACAAACATTATAAGTATGTCATATTATATATAATAATAAAATTATATATAATATATTATTATAAATATTGTAGATATTATAACCATTATAGTATAATTATATATTATACAACATAATATATTATACAATATAGTTTATTGTGAATTATATCATACTTTATAAATCTACATCGAATATATTATATATCATAGATATTATATATTAATATATAATTACCATATTATATATATTATATGTTACATATAATATACCATATTATAATAATCTTAATCTAAACCTAATATCTACATGTCTCACCTTTTATTTTTTAGGTATATATTTTTTGTTTGTGCTTTGTTTATTTTTGATGTGCAAGTGGGCAACACTTGGAGGAATGGAATTCGGAGTAAGAGTGAAAATGGAGCCAGAGGATGGGGCAACAAGGTAGTGATGAGGTAGGGGAGAGGGGTGACATGATAGTGCAGGGGGAGTAGAGTGGGCAACTAGGATAGGGAAGTGGGTTACGGTAAGGAGTGGAAGTTTGAGTTAGGGATATGAGGACCACACCATATACTATTGATATTTGGGTATAAGGGGTAAGAAACAGTCCCTCGAGATCCTTTACATTTTGTAAATAAATATTATATATATATATATATCAAATTTATGTATAAAGAAGAAGATTCTTTTTTAAAATGTAGGTCTATAAGGGTTTAAGATATATATATATTAAACCCTTTCAAACTTGAATTTTGAATAAAGAATATCTTTGTGTTTCTCTCTCTCTCTCTCTCTCTCTCTCTCTCTCTCTCTCTCTCTCTGTGTGTGTGTGTGTGTGTGTGTGTGTGTGTGTGTGTGTGTGTGTGTGTGTGTGTGTGTGTGTGTGTGTGTGTGTGTGTGCGTGCACCAAAATCACTAGGAAAAATAAATTTTTTCATTATGGTACTTGTAAGTTTCATCAGAATCAATAACATGTTAAAAATTATTATTTTTCACACTATTATTATTCCAAAAGTACAAATTATACAATGTAATTAAATGTATTTTCAGCACTAAAAAAATTGATACATAAAATTATTTCATCTTTTCCTTTAAGTTGTGAACTAATACACACTTAAAAATGACATTCATTTAGGATATAGGATTTCTAGATTGTAAATTTATTACATTCAATAAGGCTACTTTTCTTTCCATTTCCATAATATAGTAAATCACTACAATTCATCAATTTCACTATTTTTATAAGATACAAGAAATAAGGAAATGAAAATCTAAAATGGGGCATCATGGATATGATCACCCCTTCATGAATTCCTACATGAATAGATGGTCATACCCATGTGTATCCTAGCTAGTATGAGTCCAATTTTCCATGAAAGTACACACATACTAGCTAGGATACACCAACTACAATATTAATTTTATAAACTAATTTATCAACACAATAACATTCCAAACTTTTCCAAACATCTATTTTCAAATTCACATTTTTTTAAAAACCCACTTATAATAAAAACTCATTACATAGCTGAATAGAAAATATTTACATTACTAACATAACAATATTTCACTTCATAATAATTAAAACCATATTCCCATTACAACCTTTCCTTTTAAAAACTATACACAAATCATTCATAACTGAAATTATTTACTTACATATCAATTGCTTCACATTAATGTTTTTTTAGGATAACACTAACTTGGAGCAACCATTAATAAAAAGGATGAAAATAGTTACATCAAGGAGTCTTCCATAAGTTTTACAAACACATAAAAGGGAAGCCAAATAACGCTTTCCGCCTAACCGTTTTCAATGGGGAAGGGGAACACTTCCCAATTGGCCCCAAACCCCAACACATGAACCATACAAGCACCAAAACCCCTTGAGAAACAAAAAAATAATTACTTTACTCCAATAGGACAAGAACAAATCACAATCAACAAGAATAAAAAAAAAAACATAAGAAAGAAACAAAACAACTTGAATTCAAGCCAAGTGGGAGAGGGAGGGTTGAAATTTGGTCTCCTTTTCTCTCCACATGGGTAGTGAATTATGCCTTGAAACCTTCATAAAACCATCCCTCCTTATTCCTCCACTACACCTTATACCTCCAATAACCACCCCTTTTCACTCCACCAAAGGCCTAATTCCAACTACCCCATCTCCCTCCAAACAAAATCAACAATATGCAACCACATTCATAAACAAGAATCCTAATTTCCTTTTCCCTCCACCAAACCAACATTTCAATCTCCCCTCTGAAACCCATCCTATGCCCTTCCCAAACCCAAACACATTTCAATAAGAAAAACAACCATAAGAGGGATAAACAATGAGATGAAAAATATAAACATATAGTCCCAATTAAACCTTTTATCAAAGAATAATACAATACAATATACATGATAATAAAAACAATAATGCACTAATAAAGAAATCTCAAGACTATACCTTGGAGCCATTGTAAAATATTCACTTGCTCCTTCAATTTCTTAAACCTCTCCAGGTTATCTCCTCCAAGATCAAATCTCTCCTAATAAATAAATTGTGTGTGTAACCATCCTTTTCTCATGCACACTTCTATATTTATATATTTTACAAAAGAGAGGGTGAGTTGGCTCCACATGGATGTCCAACTAGATGTCCTCTCTCCACCTCAACCAAGGAGTACACACCAATATCCAAGGAAATAAATTTCTCCAAAATATTAGTCAAACATCCATTACTCCACCAAACCCATGAGTACACAACAATATCCAAGGTAATAAATTTTCCAAAAGATTAGTCAAGAAAGAAAACTCAAGTTCCATCCATCACTCAAAGAGTTCACATAAATATTCAAGGTAATAAATTCTCCAACAAGATTATTCAAGCAAGAAAACTCAAGTGAAATAAATATCAAGAAAAAGGGACAATAATAAGTCAAAATCATGATAAAAATTAAAAACACACTACCCCATGATGGGTTTGGGTCTTGGGCTCATTTTAAATGGTGAGGACAAGGTTAGGTGGTCCTTTGGTGATTCAAATTTTTCCCAAAGTCCAAATTCTTGAGTTTAATGACTAATAATTATGATGTCCACCTACCAAAAGTTTCATAAACTAGTACCAAAACAAGACATGAGAAAAGAGAATAAATAATTTACAATTTACAAAATTCAAGGGTAATTTCTAAATGGGGCTTACAACATAGGAAATGTGAAAATTTTCAAACAACCCACAAAATAAAAAATATTAACAACTTTCCTAACCACAAACAATGTTTCTCAAGGTGGCCATGGGTTTTTTCATATGCATCCTTCATGTGTTGGTCCCTTAGTCCCCATACATGTGTTAATTTTATATAATTGAACCTATTCATTGCCATACATACCACACACACATTGCATCCATCTAATAAAATATTACAAAACCATGTTTTCACACATATAATTAATATTATAAAATCAATGTACCAATTCTATAATAACCATCATCACAACTAACATCCATATCCATAAATAAACACAATTTTGTTCGTATAAAAATCATTATCTAAGGATATCACTAAAGATTCAAATCTTATTAATATAATAATCATCATATAAACACATCCACATCTAATTATAAAAAGAAAATGCTAAAATCATTGCATCAAAAAAGTCAGCACAATCAACACATGTATATGTAAACACACTCACACACACACACACACACACACACACACACACACACACACACACACACGTGTGTGTGTGTGTGTGTATAGGATATATAATAATGATTTTGTGTCAATTTTGGTGTTTACATTTTCCCCCTTTAAGATAGTGGATAAAATTTACTACTATAAAGGAAAAAAATCATACTTTATAGTGTTGAAGCCAAAATATTTGTCTAGGCACAACAAGATAATAATCATTAAGTTCAATAAAATGGTTCATTAGTTGACCCACATAGAGATAGGAAATATATCATTGGTATGAAATGGTTTCTTAATAATATAAGACATAATTAGAGATATGGATATGATGTTAGTGATCACATAGGGTTAGGGTGATCAATCCCCAATACTTAATTTAATACTAGGTGAAAATTATGTTTATTAGAACTAAGGGTAAGAATCAAATGTCTAGTACTAATGGAAGAGTTTTAGGAGCTTTCTATTCACCCTAAATCAATTCTTCCCGACGGAAAGGACCACACCACTATAGAGATATGTACATCCCAAAATTTGAAAACCACTGTAAATTTGAAGGGGGATGATGTCTCATGCCTCCATTATACATTATATACTTGTAAAGGAGTGTAGTGATTTATTAAGTGGAAATTGTTTTCCCTTATGTTTTTAATATATTTACTAGCACGTTTATTTGTAATTTGATATATTTAATATTCAATGCATATTTATTTTATAATAACCATCATCACAAATAACATCCATATCCATAATTACACACAATTTTGTTAGTATAAAAGATCATTATCTAATTATTTCAATAAAGATTCAAATATTAGAAATATAATCATCATCATCATATAAACACATCCACAACTAATTATAACAATGGAAATGCTAAAATCTTTGCATCACAAAATTTAGCATGATCAACACACACACACACACACACACACACACACACACACACACACACACACACACACACACACACACACACACACACACACACACACACACACACACACACACACACACACACACACACGTGTGTGCGCACACGCGCACGCACGCACACGCACGTGTAAGTAAGTAACACATCAATATCATCCAAAATTACCCCGTCATAAAATTCCAAATCAATATTGTCCAAATGTAAAAATAACAAGTATCATAATCCCTGTCAAAATATCCTAGGAGATAGATAAAATGTCCAATGCAACTAATCTAATGAAATAAAAATGGTTTAAAAGAAGTGGGAATTACATATTCTCATCTTCTCATCAAATGTACTTCCTTACTATTACATGCTATATCTTGTGTATTCCTGATATTATCTACTTGATCTTAGTTCTCTAACTTAATATTTAAATTTTGTTAAATCAGATGTAATTTTTTTGTATTTGCATAAATATCATGTTGAATTCCCCCTCTTTTAAGGAATGTATTTGTATAAATATCGTGTTTCATCCTAAAGTATTTCTCATGACTTTAAGACTCATATTCAGCTTCTTTACTTCCATAAACATGACTAGAAAGGCATCTTGAAATTTTTGTAGCTCATTCCCTTGATGTCCCTACATCATTAACCCACCAAGTATGAGTCTTCTTCACCATGAAAGGGCACACATACTAGCTAGGATGCACAAACTACAATATTAAATCCATATAGTAATTTATCAACACAATAACATTCCAAACTTTTCATTTAATAAAAACTTAATGAAATCTAATTGTAGATTAAGTGATGTGATAAAATATATTAAATATATAAATTATAAACACTCAAATAGTGTACAAATATAAGTAAATAAGAGAGAAAAATTAATTAGCCGAGTCTTTCCAAATCTAGAACTAATCTAGGAAGTGTTATTACTAGAACAAATTCATAAATGCTCTTTATAAAATCTAGAACTTGAGAATAGTGTCGTATAGGGGCACCTGATGCTAGATAGGGGTGCCCAGAGTGTTAATGACTATTCTTGGGTGCTGGTGATTATGTAGAAGCTTAGATGATACTTTTTTCGTGTCACTAGGGTTTCAATATCACATCTTTTCATTCACTTGAATATTCTCTCTTTGATTGTTTAGGGTACCTCTAACCTAAAATAATAAACCTAGCTATCTACACTATCGAAAAATCACATCAAAATAGAATGAAAAATGAAAAATGTGAAGTCAAAATAACTTCGAAGGTCACCCAAAGAGTGAACTTATGATTTAGCACTGAACTACATTCCAGAATCCATGTAGTTTTTTTGTGTGAAATAGTGTCTTTAGGTTTCCCTTGTACTAATGACACCACTATAGAAGGATTGTAGTTAGATAATATGAAAATGTGTGATATGGAATTGAGTACTTCCCCTTCTTATGCAGTGTATGTAGGTCAAAAATGTAGTCCCTTTGATGGTAGTGATAATATATAGCTGTGATTGCCCCTTAGAATTGTTAGCTAGAATAATAGAGTTTATGTTGTGTATATATATGGATCTCTTATTTGAATTTCAATGCAAACGACCCAAAAGGATGACTATGAGATTGGGAAGGATAAGAAAACTAGAAATGCCAACCCAAAAAGTCAAAATAATTAAAAAGAATTAATAGGACATGAGTGCCTAGAATGAACATAGGTTCTTAGGTGCTAGTGTCTTGAGATAAATGATGAAAATGTGAAAATAATCATAGATGGGATCCATGTGACTTGACTAGAACTGGGTACAAAAATGATAGATGTGAGAGAGTAAGACAATATAAACAATTAAAACAAGTGGATAGACAAAGGATTGTGTCACCCGTGAATACTTTTCTTACTTAAGATCCATGCATATAACAAGATAATTGATGGCATAGTAAAATAGTAGTATGTGAATAATTTTATGTCTATATTTCTCCCCTTTATGCTATTTGAATGAAATTAAAACTGGTCTAAAGGAAGAAAGGAGCCTACCTCTATAAAGTTTGGAGAAGTTTTTTTGTAAAGTGCATGCAGAATGTAATAACTTCTAGCATGGAAAACCATGGATCAATGCTTTCAATCATGTTGCATAAGTTGAGATAACAAACTTTCATAAGAAACACTTGGAGAGATAGTTGAAATGATTTTGAGATTTTGAACTTGTTTGTTCAAGGAGATAAAGAGGGGTGGGGAGTGATTAATTCCCAACCTTATTGGTTTGTAAATGGGATGATTTTGGCATTCTACTGATACATGAAGAGCATTAGGGAGAGAGGTCTAGTTTTACTCTCCATCTATGATCTGCATCTCCAAAAGGTCTAACTCGGTGCAAACAAATAGAGACCAAGTTTAGTCCCTATTAGTTCCATTTGAAAAAATGTTTGTTCAAATTAAAGGACCCATATAGGATAATTATAGGAAAGGAAATGACATCTCATTACCCCCACTCCTATAGTAAAAGGTGTTCCAATTTAAATAATGCTAGATGGCTTCCAAGTTAGGTCATTTAGAAGTGATAGTAATGTAATGTAACTCCCAAGTTAGGTCATCTAGGAGAGATTGTAAAATATTCTAATTTAACCAATTCAATTATTTTCTTTGAATGATAGAAGATTTGTTTTAGATTATGTACTTAGTAAATTACTCATGTAGAGAGTTTTGATTTTCCCTCAGATTAGGTCATTTGGGTGAATAGATTTAGACTAGTAGAAAGTATTGATTGTAATATAGAATGGTTGTTCCTTTATTCAAATAAGATCAGAGTAACTTGTAATAATAATATGCTAGGATTGCCAATTGACTCTATTGTAAACTAGGAGGGATTATGAGATGATACTGATTATATGCACCCACTTTTGTGAAATGGTGAAGGGTGGAGAAAGTAACAATGATCTAAAAAAATATGCATAAGATGGTGTAATAGAAAATGAGAAATAGTATGGGATAATATAGTCATAATATGAGTATATTAGGAGTAGTACATGTTCCAAGTGTGAATATGAGATGTTAAAATATATATGGTATTGTGTTAGAGGAAATTTTGATCCATATGGCACAAAATACAAGACAAACAAAGTTACAAGGCTGATATATAAGAAAAATAGTGTGTTTTGTATTAGCTACAAAATTGGTCACAAACAATAACTATAGTATATGAAAAATTAGAATTACTATATATAGTAATAATTAAAAGGGAATAATATTTTTTTTTACGAAAATCAAGAGAAATTTGGAGCTTTGAGCTATGAGGATGCCACATGTTAGAGCAACAATTTTGACTAGATTTGAGAGAGAGAGTAAGCGGTGGCCGTGGATTTGGAGATGACTAATGAGTTAGTAAGAGCGAGTATTTTTGGTTAAAAATTCAAATATGTCTTTTTTTTTGGTCAATTTTAGAAAAATTAACTTTTTGTATTTTTCAACATTTCTGACTTAAGTGGAAGAAGCCAAGGCATTTCTGCCCCTGGGGACACTAACAACTAGTAATAGGTGCTAGTGACCTAATTATAGGCGTGCATGACCTGCCTCTGGGTGCTAACATCCTAGAGTAGGGTTTTGGGAAATATGTTGTCAAATGATGATATTATGATTATTTTTATGCTATGATAAGTTTTTTTTTTTTTACTTGTGATGTACTAATGGAATTTTTTTTTTTTGTGTTATGCAGAGGGATATACACTTGAGAGAGTTTCGGGTAGGACACTATTCGAGTACTTTTCTTACTTGATGGTTGTTAGATATTGAGTGGGATATATTAGACTATGCCATCTTGTGGAACATTACTAGATTGAGAAAGGTACCCCATAATATACCTATGTTGACTGTTTTTTGTAATAGATGGTGCATAAATATGTGTACATTTTGGTTTCCTACTGGTGAGATGATGGTGACCCTGGAGGATGTATACATGATACTACGGTTTCCAATTATAGGAGATAAATCATAGGTGATGGATATAGTGGATTCATGTAGTCGATGAATTCAGCGAGGTGGTATTTCATAGGCACATGAGTATAATAAGAGAATCATATCAATTTAGATGTGATAGTGAGATCCAGTTTTCCACAATTATGGAAGTTTGTTTTAGTGATTCTATATTCTTTAGTGAGTAGTGGAGGGTGGAAAAGTTAAGATATTATATAAGGTGTATGATATTTTTATAGGATATAAGATCATGGGACTAAGTATGCATGGGCGTGGTGTGTATTGGCCCACTTCTATAGATATTTGTAGAGATTTACTCGGGAGGATCATAGCGGTGGACTAGGAGCCATAAATATATTACATGTATGGGTGTATAAGAATATAATGATATTGAGACCACTGATTGGGCCCACAATATATCGGGATCGACCAAATATATTTACATTAAGGTGGGTAGGAACCACAAGAAGAGGATAGACATGACCACCTATAGGTTGATGATAGATCGATGGGTTGTGGGGCCATTATATAGAGGCCGTATATTGAATATGGAGGTTGATTGGAGGATGTGGTAGAGATTCGGTGTATTTGGTGGACCAAGTGGTTAGAGGATCACTTTTGAGGGTGAAAGAGTTGTTATAGGGTGAGTATAAAGGAAATTTATCATGGCCCAAGATGTACCCTAGTGCCATATATGGCTGAGATCTACTAGAGCGGTGAGACGATCGGGAGCTAGGTCAGGCCCAATAAGAGCACAACTAGAAAATCCTAGTCCATATGAGGTAGATGTAATTATAGAGCTTATAAAGGTTGGTGACACTGGGTACACCACCTACATATAGTGAGTGGTGGGTGACACATTTTTTGGTGTTTCTATTTCTAGTAGAGGAGAAAGAACCTACCCCTGATGTAGATGATGTAGCAATAGCACGAGCTAAACATAAGTATTGTTCATTTCTTTTTTTTTTAGTTGTTGTGTGGTTAATAGATATTTTGAAGCTTGTGTAGTAGTTAATGGTGTTTTTGGTGATTTGCAGATGATTCCTATTATTCATTGATTGTAGATTCATCAATATGCATGTTGACATTGAACGTGCCTCTATATGTGATTATGGGAGGAGGTATATTAGAATAGGTAGACATAATTTCAAGTGATCATTTATATTTGTTTGGTTCAAGTGTGGATAAGAAGTAGCCATGTTTACTTATTGAGTGAGTGCGATGAGGTGTGTGTAGAAACTAAGCATGCTAGATAGGCCATAGGAGGAGGATAGAAAGCGCAAGATTATTTTTCTAGATACGTTGAGCTATAGGGATAATTTGTAGGGAAGGAGGTTGAGATTTTTATATTATATAGTCAGATAGAGAGAGATATAGAGGTCAAGATCAACGACGTAGAGTGAGTGGTGAAGCCTCTAGTTCTACAGCTCCCACGATGGTAGATAGTGATAGTGATGATGATGTGTGATGTATTGTATATGTTGGATTGATACATGGGGCTTGCCTCCCAATTATTGTATATTTTATCATATGGTTTTTGATGGTATATATATATATATATGGATGTTGTTGTCGTGATATAATATTGACGTACATTGTATATTATGTGATGATTATGATGTGTTCATGGTAGTAATTGTGTAATGTGATAGATTGTATGTGCATTGTTGAAATGATTGTTTTGATTGTTGAATGTTAGAATGTAGTATGATGTGGAAATAATAGATAAGTAGTAAAATATATGCATACCGTATTTAGATAAAAGTGAGTGGTAGATCATAGAAATGTATGTATGTGATGTAATGTGGTAGGGAAATAAAAATGGCAATGTGACTTAGATAAGATAAAAAAATTAGACTAATGATGTGTTGATGATAAAACAATGATGAGATGTAAATAATATTAGTAATAGAATGGGATGAGAATGAAAGGGGGAGGAAGAATAGTGATTTCCCTAAGTTTGATAATGGGGTTTAATTATAAGTACCCCCTCAGCTAATCAAGAATGAACCATATAAATAGAGTACTTCATTGGGAAATGGGTTTGTAAATGTGTTCTAGAAAGATATATAATGAGGCATAGAGTGTGAGGCATAAAAGGAAAGGTTCATGTATGTAGTATTACCTCAATATTCAAGTGTGAACCATAGCAAAAGCGTACATCATAAGGTAAGGATGTGGAAATTAGATGTTATATACCAGATATTAAGAGGCTTGCTAGGCATGTATGGAGCATGTGAAGTAACAATGGTGTGAGATTAAGTTCCAAATTATATGCTATATGGAATGGATCTAAGAATAGAAGGTATGTTGGGAGGAAGTGTGGAAGAGAGGGGCTTAGGAATCCAATGAGGTACTTTATAAATGTTTGAGGATTAATAGGATTCAATCGTATGTGGATTAGATGGATAATGTGGATGGATAATGACCTTATGAGGTGGAAATATGACTAATTTAGATGGAGGTGAGGGAGACAAGTGAACAATTATGGAAACACACTTATATGGAATAAGAGAGAGTACTCATGAGAGTGAGAGTGGAAAGAAATTAAAAATTTGTCTTCTAATTATTATAAGTGATCATGGAGAACATACGTTTAATTTTCAAGACAGTTATTAATGTAGTGGAAATTATAGAAAGGAAAGTCACTTTGGCATTACAAGTGGTGAAGTGGATCATGTTCATTAGAAGGTAAGAAATTTAAGCGCTTGAAAAGTAAATCACACAAGACATCATGAGGTTTAGAAGCTTGTGTGAATCACAATGGTTCATGAGTAGGATGTGGAGAATACTTAGATATATGCTAACACGGTGGTGGGGAAGGAAGATGCTTACGAGGAGGACGAGATGGTGATCATGGAGGGAGCTTAATGGATGGAAGAGGAGAAGAAGTACTAGATGATAGTAGTATAATAATTATAATTGGGTGATATAATATGTGAAATAATTAAGTCTTATTATATATCGATGACTTTGTAGTATAAAAGAGTAAAATATTCACATGTATCATATAATAGTTATTTTTTCCATGCAGAATCACCACAACAAAAGATAAATTGATTTTATAAATTAATGGGATGAAATAATAATTGATGTGTGAAATAATTGAAGTGTAAGATGTAATCTAAAATTGGCTCATTATTTCCTTGATGCAAAGAAGGAAAGTGCACATATGTGACTCTAGAACCATTGTTAGAAATATATTGCCAAAAAAACATCCTCCATATCATAATAAGTACTAATGGTTCCATAAGTAAAGTAAGTATACCATTGGAGAGCATTATCAACAAGGATATGACGAAATTATTTGAGTATTTGAGTAACAAGTGATCATTAGAATAAGAAGACATGGCTGAATGATAATGCTTGAGAAGTAAATAATGATTTCAGTGACATAAAAACATGTGAAGTCCATCATGATGAATTCCTTTACAAAATAATAATTATGAATCTTTGTAGGAATAGGATTTCCATGCAGAGAACTATTTTCAATAGAATCATAATAGGATTTAATTTCAAGGGTGAGTGTATGGACTTGAGATTTAAAAGTTCCAACATCATTCAAGATTAAGAGAATATAATTTTAAGGAATGGTTGTTGAAATAAGAGGTATATTAAGAAGTTGGATCTTTCCATTATGATTAATCATGGGAATGTGAGAAGGAGGAGTGGATGTGGAAGGAGGAGTAGGAGGTGAAAGAGGAGGATAGGAACATGGAGGCTCTATGTGATTTCTAGATATAGACTCAGGAGATACAATAAGAGGTGTACTAGAGGTTGGAGTAGAATCATCATGAGAAACAACTTTAAAAGTAGACGAAAGAGGAGTAGTAAATTCAAATTCAAAAGTCTTAAGAGATATAACATCATCACTAAATGTTCATGATTAAATGCATAATCAAAATCACTATTAGACATTTTTCATAAGAAAATATCTCATCAAGACTATCATCAACATACAAAGAAGTGGTAGGTGTACTAAAATTTGATTTATCATTGCAATAATTGGAAAAAAATGAGAAGTAGGAAGATTATGAGATATATATTTACATTCATCTTGACTATTAGTAGAAATGACATCATCCACATTTACATTTTCAGAAATAGTAATATAAATATTGGTATCCATATTATCACAAGCAAGAACATGGTCAAGAAAATAATCTACAAAGTAATATTATAATGTGTTATAATAGGAGAAGAAGAAGATGTAGTAGCATGGGTGACTATATAAGATGAAGGATAACATGAAGCAATGCATTTCTCAAGGGAGACTGTAAATTTTAGGGGTTTCATGGCCAATAGGAAGAGTGTTTTGAAAATCAAGAAGTTTTTACAGAATGGAAGAATTAAATTTAGGATTTTGATAGAGGTCACAAAATTCATATCCTATAGCAAAAGTATCATCATAAAATAGTTACAAACATGTATTGGACATATTATGCTTGCGAGAGGAGGGCCTCCTTTTATCCATGAGGGTTTTTTGGATCACAAATAAAGAAGTTTATAACAAGAGTAGTTTCAAAAATTATTAAAAAAGCTTAATTAAATCAAGAATCGATGTGATAAACTATAGTAAATATACAAATTATAAGAACTTAAGTAGTTTCCAACTATAAGTAAATAAGAGAGACAAATTACTTAGTTGAGTCTTTTGTAATCTGGAGCCAATATGGGAAGTGTAAAGTGTCTAATAATATGAAACAATGTCACAAATTCTCTCTATAAAATATAGAGCTTAAGAATAATGCTGCAGGGGTACCAAAGTCTTTGGATAGGGGTGCGTAGGTGCTAGTGACTATTCCCGGGTGTTGGTGTCTACAAAAAAGCTTGAAATCTACTTTCTTCTATGTCACTAGGGTTTTTCTATCACTTCATGTCAGTCTCCTGATGTTTTCTCTTTGATTAATGAGGGAACTTGTAACCTACAAGACAAACCCTATCTACCTGTACAAGATCACAAACACATCAAATTGGAATGAAAAATGAAATATGTGAAGTCAAACTGACCTCAATGGTCACCTAATGAGTGAAATTATGACCAAGCACTTTACTACATTCCAAAATCCATGTATTTCTTTGTGTTTGTGTGTGAAATAATGTCCTTAGGTTTCCTATGTTCCTATGATGCCAAGATAGTGGGATTATATCTAGATGAGTTGTAAATGTGTGATATGGAATTCAATACTTCCCCTTCTTATGTAGTGTATATAGCCTAAAAATTTAGTCCCTTTGATGGTAGTGAGTGTATGTAGATGTGATTTCCACTTAGAATTTCTAGCTAGAATAATAGAGTGTATATTGTGTATATATATGGATGTCTTGTTTGAATTTAGACACTAGTGACCTAAAAGGCCGACTATGATCTCGAGATAAGGATTAAACAAACTAGAAAGACCAAAAATAAATGCCAAAATACGTAAAAATGAATAAATAGGACATGATCACCCAAAACGAAACATGCGCCTAAGCGCTAGTGTCGAGAATGGGCATTAGTGTCTTGAGATGTTAAAACACCGACGGACGAGGATCACCGTGACCTAACCTTAATTGTGGATAGAAAAGAAATATGTGTGAGAGAAATACAATAGGAACAATGAAAACAAGTGGATGATTAAGCAAATATTGAAATAAATAAATGCCAAATCTAAACATGCAACAAAGTGTAATAAATAAATATAGATATGTAATAAAGTACAAATTTTCCCCGAGTAAGTAAATTAATAAAATATGAAACCCTAGTTGTAAATGAAGGGATAAAAAGACTTATCTGAATCAAAATGATCCTAAAGGTATGTTGAGATGGAAAAATATTGGAACACAAACTTGAATACTTGCACACAAACCCAAAACAAGTGTGGGAGTGTCAAAAATGCAAGGACAAGGGTGCCTATGTAGGGTTAGGGGAGCTTGGGGTACTCGAGACCTATTATGGACACTTGTGACTAATTAGAAGCCACAAAACCTATTTTATAGGGTCTCCCGATGTTTTTGGTTATCCCTTTGATCACCTATATGTCACTATACTTCATTATTTTTTTCTTGAAAACCGCAATAAGAAAGAAGCCCTTACAAAACCCGCAAATGAAATCAAATCCTAAAAATATAAAGATGAAAATTGTGAGGTCGTACTTTCCTCGAGATGTTAACAAAGTGAACTTACAACCAAGCACTACACTACATTGAGTACCCCATGTAGTTCTATGTGCGAGTGAAGGAATCGTGCCTTAGGTGGATCTTGTGTGCGTCACACTTAATAACGAGCAATATCTAGATGTAAATAAATTTAGATAGATGTGTGTATGGAAAAATGAAATTTCCCTCCTATCAAGTATATGTAGAATAAGGTAGTCCCTTGCCCCCGTGTGGATTACGTATGGATGCTTAAATTATCTTGTAAATTCCTTTGGATGCAACCTTAAGTGGAGATAGTAAATGCTTAGTTCTTAGTCCTTTATTGTTTCCACATAGATTTTTATTTATATGATTCCCTTTCTTCAAATCATAATTAACCACTAAAATTCCCACAAGTAAAAATCAATATGCCAAAATGAACAGAAGAGACCGAAAATATGTGAGAAAAGTAAAAAGAGATCGGGGCACCAAGAGGGGATAAGCGTGCCTAGGCATTAGAATCATGGATGGGTGTTGATGTCCAAAGTTATAAATTATGAAGTATGAAAAGATATATTGGGAAAGGAGTGTAATACTAAAAGAAGAAATTGAAATCTAAAAAAGATCAATTAGTAATTTTTCGTTTAGGCAACATATGAATAGTGGTATGTGATCAGACTAGATAAATAATACCTGTGTGATTTAGTGTCTACATTTTCCCCCATTTTATGTTGTTGAGTGAATTATTGACAACATAGAGTAGATAAGATATGTGTACTTGATAACCATGTAGATCGATGGTGAAAATTGTGGTGAGAGACAAGGAAAAGCATGGAGTGATATAATTATGAAGCATGGAAACTAGAGAATAGGAAGAAAAAAAGTGATGATGATGACAAGGGTGAGTGATTATGTGTAATTGTTGTGTTATACCTATTGTATATTTCACTTAATGTGTGATGATGTGTGATTGATGTGACTATCACTTCCCATAAGGAAATACATGTAAAAGAGAAGAATGAACAAGTAGTCAAATATGCGTATATAAAATTTTTGATCCAAATGAGTAAAAAGTGTGTAAAAAGTATGTAAAAATATGAAAAGGAACATGTGCACTTGATCCCTGATGAGTGAAATAGATATAAATTATCTTGAAGATGTTGGAGAAAAATGATGTTTTTGGGGATATCATGTTAGTTGCATTGAGTGTGAGTTTTTGGGTGATCTCATGCCAAGAAAAAATGAAGTGTAGGGAGAAAAGTCTGGTGTCATTCTCCAACCTTTAACTTCCTCCCAAAGTGTAAAACACCATTGTAAATGGTGTGTAAAAATATGACCTATTTTAATCCAATGTGAAAGTAGAAAAGAAGGTGTAGTGCATGCATGCCAAGTATTGAAGAATTTGCCTATCTTGTAAATGTCATTGTATAAACTACCAAAAATTGTGATGAACGAAAAATTGTGTAACTAATGTAGACACTTATTTTTGACAACCCCATGCCTTCGCCTCATGTTTTCCCCTCATCATCTCTTAGTGCATCTATCCCTCCTTTCATATTTCAAATTACTCACTTTCTTTCCATAATTTCCCTTCCCCATTATTTAAATTAATTATTCATTCCCTAGGTCAATTTAATCATATTTTCCCCACATCCCACTTATTTCTCATATTCTCCATAAATTACAATTTATTCCCATATTTTAATCCCTTTTATCCATAATCCTTAATCTATCCTAAACCTATTTAATTATCATAATCCCATTCTTAATCACCTCCATTTAATTCCACTTTGGATTCCCACTCCTTTTAATCGTTCTCTTTCATTAAACCCCTTCCTAAGATTCCCTAAACTTATTTACTCCCCTGTCATCATACCGAACCCATTAATACCCCCCAACATACGCATAGACCTAAAAATAGTCCTCCACCCATTTATTATCCTATTCTCACCCATATGTTATTTTTCTAACATATCTTTACAGTTACCTGTCTCGATTCGACAAATGATCCAAGTCATCGTCAATCGACTCGAGTCACCGTCACAACCGACCTAGGTCACCTTCGACGACTCGGTCACCGTCGACTAACCTAGGTCACCATCGACACTACCCTATTCTATTTTAACACACTCACCCCTCCTCTCAAAGGGCTAGATAATTTTGAAACTTTTGTGTTATTTGTGAGTGTTACTTCCTCCATCATCCTTAGATCCCTTGTTATTAGTTGGATCACCTCATTTCCCATACATTCTATATTTAGAGCTTTTAATATAGTGAGATTACTTGGAGATTTGTTTTACATGTTTGTAGGTATTGTTAGAGCTCTGTCTCGTCTTTCATCCACCTCGGGTCATCCTCTGATCTATCCATCTACCGCATCATTTTTTCAAGTTTCCATATTTATTCCAGTTATCATAGACCCATCCCCCATATCTATTAAATATACCATATTTTGTATCCTACCGAACTTATCAACATCCTATTTCCCATCCTAACATATCATAATTAGTACTAGTCTCTATTTCTTCATCCTTTACGAACCTTGTATATGTCACCATCTATAGTGCCTATTTTTCTCTGGTTGTCATTGAACCACTTCCTACCTCCTTTAGATCTACATTTTCCTATATCCACTTATCTCATATGTATCATAATATCAATTTTGTAGATATGCATCAGCATTTTAGCTTTGTTCCTACACATTTTGGGATCATATATGCTCTGGTCATCATCGAAGTACCATTCACACCTAGGTCTTCATCGACCCAATCTAGTTTGGTCTTAATTTTAGTATTTACATTATCAAGTTATCATTTAACTATCTTTCAGCTTATTAAATATTTATCTTAGATTCTTCTATATGCATATCTTTATCCATCATTGATTATCCTTCTTGTTAATAATGTTGAACCTTGGTCATTGGTGTTTTCATTAATGTCAAGTGGAATTGATTGAAATTATTGAATGGTGAATTGAAGCTCAGTCAAAGGCATAAATTTCTATTGGTAGGGTCTTATCGGTGGTTTAGTGAGCCTTTAGGATGGTTTCGGGATAGTTTCAAAGTGTCGCATATGATTGGTTTGTGAGGCAAGAGTCCAGTGGAAGAATGGACATGGTTGGTATGGATGAATCAGATGATATATAGGTCAGATATGATGGTTTTAGTATGAGCACAATCTCTTACAGGGAGTTTTAGGTCATTTGGCGGAAATCATGGTTATATCTCGGTGCATTTAGGAATTTTTCTTGAGCTTGATGAGGTGTAATAGATAAATTAAGGGCATGGAAAGATAATGTGAGAATGTGAGAATCTTAGGAATTTTTTTCTATGGAAGTTTTGAGAAATAATAAGGCTTATTGTAGCTCCTAGAGGCAAAATTCAAAAGTTAACCAAAGTTGGTCTTGAGGACTAACAATGTAGGCTAAGGTAAGTGAGATAGGTTTGAATAGTATAGGAATATTTATGAAAAATAAAATCATGGATCATGTAGAGGGGTTATTTTTTTTGCTTCATGCCAAAATTCATCAAGTTCTAAAGAGGTATGTGAAATTTATGCTAGTTTTTTTAAAACTGGTTCATTGAGAAATGCATTTTGAGCCCTCTGTCTTCTTAGCACCCAAGAAAAATATTAATACTCCATATAAATCATACAATAAATTTTTGTGGAGGGTACCATTTATGAAATTTTGTAAATTTTTGAATTAAATCTGGTTAATTTTCAAAGAAGTTATGAGTAGTTTCTACTAGTGTTTTCTCTCTCTCAAGGGCTCTTTCTTGAGTTCATAGGCTTAACATAATTTTTTTGACTCTAGATAATTTGCATAAATTTTTTAACTCCTCAGAAGTATATAAAATCTCATATAACTAAAAATTATTACTCCATTTTACCTTAGGGTAGACTATGTTAAATAGGCATGTATTTGTTGTGTAAGACTAGGTCTAGTCAATCATACTTCAAGCCTCCAAATTTGCATTTCCTCGATAGAATTTTTTTGGAAAATGTATTTATAGTTTTTAGGTGATGATATCCTTCTACAGGATAAAGATAGTATGTTTTTAACCTCCAATTGCAATGGTGAAGTGCGAGTCTCCTCCAAATGTGCTAATACTCTTTAATGTCTTGTATAGTGTTAAGGAAGCATGAAAGACTAGTTAGTATATATATAATCAAAAGTCTAGAAAATATGACTATAGGAGAAAAAATTGATTGATCTATTTCCCTTTAAGATTTAAGAGTAAGGTGGTAGCTGGTTGAGGTGTAAGTTGTAAGAAGAAGGTCAAATGTCGAACTATCTTTTGGTGTCTCAAACAATGTCTAGAGTGATTTATTCTAGAACCTTATTGTAAATGATGAAGTTACATGTCATGATTTTTTTGGTTGAGTGAGTAATTATTCAAAGTGTTGGTGTTTCCATAAATTTTAAAATACTCTGTGAATATCGTTTACAATATGCATTGTCATATTTTCTAACCAATTTGTACTAATTCTTTGATTTTGGAGCTATTAAGTAAAATTCAAGCTTGATTAATGACAAGAGAAGATAGATAAGCCTCACAACTATTTACAGTAACTTATATTTTTGAATTCCATCCAAAATTGAGTGACAAATTTATTTTTTATAGTGCCTCAAGTTTTTGTAGCGACAAAAACCCTTACTCTAGAGTTTGTAAATGTTTCTCCTTTGAATCTTCAGATTTAACAGAAAAAATATTTGAATTTTTTTAATATATCTTTGTGTGAAATATATGAACATGTTTCAAAAGAAATAATTTTGGTTTAACAAGGAAGGAAGTATAATTCCTTGGTGGTCACTTGATTTTATCGCATACAACTATGTGCAAGTTCAGATTTTGTTGTTTGTAATGTAGTTTCTTCAAGAAAAATGATATATTTCTCCATGCGATCCATCTAATAGATAATAAGTTGCTAATTAAATGTTGTAATTCCTTTTAATTATTTTGAAATCTTAGTATCATGTGACAATGGTCTTGTGATCACCTTCAAAGCACTTTGTGTAGAGCTTGGAAAAGATTCTAATGTAAAATTATTGATGGTGAATGACTAAAAGCCTCGTGTAAATTTATTAAGAGATCATAAATGGCTCAAGGAACACAAAGTTGTGAATTTTTTTCTTGGAAAATCTTGAAAAATCATGACAGAGATGAAAATTGTACCAAAAGTATTTGAATGTTTGTGTGCATTGTTAAGTCAAAACATGTAACAAGGGTTTGTTTTATTCTTCCAGAGAAGATGAAAGGTAATAAACCTCCCTTTTCATAGAAGGTGAGTCTTGAAGAAGGAAAAATGTCACAAATTTTTACTTACTCATTATTTTCATCTCCTAAGCTCGGATGAAAAGATGAAGAGATAGTATATTTTCAAGATACATGTAGAAGTCAAAGAGGAAAATTAAAAAAATTTACAAAAACGTGAAGAGACATATCTAAGAAGTGGGATTCAAATGGATGGAAAATGTTGCTGAATGTATGAAAATTTGAAGGGACTTAAAAAAATAAACTCAAGTGTGTGAATAGAGAAATGAAGTAGGTATTCTAAAAAGTTGAGAAAATATTAATAGAAGAGTGTAAAAATGAATGATATGTGAGATATATTGGTGATGTAGTTCCTAAGGATTGAGAAGAGGATAGAAACTAAGGTGGTGAAGTAAATAGTGAATAAAAATAAATCAAATTCTAGGGTACAATCTGCAGAGGTATGATGAATAGTCTAATAAACTAACTAGGAAAATTTTCAGGAAAAAATTGACTTGGGTACATGCTTATTTTCTAACCGAGATAAAGTGTTGGAATATTTTGAAGACTAAATTGAATTCTAGTAACATATATGTGACAATTTTGAGAGTTAAATATTAAATAATAAGCATGATTTTGAGTTGGTAAGTTAATAATAGTGAGTGAGTGTTTCGGATAATTAAATAGAAAGAGAAAGATAAATAGGGGCATGAAAATTTATAAAATTACATGATCAATAAGAAGGTCAGGTTGAAAATTTAGGGTCACAACTAGATGATTTTCATCCAAGATGAAGAGTGATAAAATTTTGTATACACATTGAGTTGTAGCTCAATATAATCAGGGAGTTATAGCTTCCTTACAAGTTGTAGCTTGCAGAAGGTCAGTGGTTGCTGACTGAATTAATTTGAGGGTTGTAGCTTCCATCATCAAGTTGTAGCTTGATTGTATTCTTGGGGTTGTAGCCTCAAAAGTTGAGTTGTAGCTCAACTTGAAATCATTGTAACACATAGGACAAATTTTCCAAATCTAGTTCTCTGATTTCAGTGGGTTTTCTCCCATTTTGGGTTTCCCACTTTAAAACATTGTGTATTGTCTCTCTTTCATTTGCTTGTGTATGGTTTCATGTGTTTTTCTTAACAAGTTTGGTGAAGTAGAAATATATGAAAATTTTAATAAGACATTGATTTAACCCCCTCTCGTTTCCAAGTTTACAAAAATAAAAAAGTGGGTTGACATCCTTTCTAGGAAGCTTTATCTTCTCGTAACTGACCTCATCTTGAAGCCCACCATCTCTATCACTAATATTTTCGTGTTTAGTTCTCATTATTATGTAGGTTACCAAATCGTAGAAAGGAGGATTTATTCATGTGCTCTCGTACCATATTCATCACCATCCACATCATGAGGTCCCTTAAACCCTCCCATATTTTGATGTTTCTTGATTTCTCTATTATTTTTCCCTAATCTAAAACAAGAAGCAAAAAAATCTTGGTAAAAATTATAGCACACCAAAGTGGGACTACATCTACTTCGGTTAGGTCTCTTTAATTTTCATTTTTCTATTTATTTTATTCCATATCCATTTTTACCAACCTTGTAGGTATGATTTTTAATTTTGATTTTTACGTTAGATCATGGATTACTTGGATTTTTTTTTTCTCTCTTTCTTTCTTTGAATATTAGATATAAAGGAAAATATTATTCCGGTATTCCTTTTTTCATTCTCCATTCTTTTCTTTTATCACATTGTATATCTTGTCTTCTTGTCCTCATCAAGTATTCAAACCTCATTTTCAAATCTTAAAAATAAAAACCTCATTATTTGTTTTCTCATATATTATAGCTAGGGGTTAATCCTTTGCATCCACTAGTTTCACACAAATCCAAACACATGCATAAATTTAGACATCTTAAAAACTCTTCCAAGGTGGAAATATTGGGATTTCATCACCTAATAGAAAATTTTTCGCGGTGTTCTAGCCATGTTATAAAATTTATCATGGAATCATGCATTACGTATCATTCTATACATCAAGGAATCCATCTCTAAATGTCCTAAAACCATTCTTAGATCGATCATTTCCTAGGTTCCCTTTGAGCCTTCTTATTTTATTTCACACTTATTATAATAATTAAGATAAATAATATTGTGCAGGTGTTTTGCTTGCTATAGTAATTATCAACATAGGATTTTTGATTTGTTGTTTCATGCCCGGTCATAGACTAGAAAAATGGAACAACTCTCTTCATCTAACATTATAGTTTCTACCACTCTTCCTATACAAACATAAGCCATGCATATCATCTCTTCCTATGTGGTTACCCATCCTATAACTTCTACTATCACTTGTAGTGAGCCACCCATGTTTCATGCCCATTCTCATGTTGAGACCAACCCCTTCCTCTATCACCATTTCATCCCTTCTAGAAAATCTACTCCCCCATCGACCACTTTTGTTGAATCCTTCAGGCCCCTTTTTATATCCTATGGATATGTGGAGTTCTATGAACTCTTAGAAGCTAATTCCATCACCCTCCATGACTACCTCATCCATAAATCTACTCACCTTTCTATTTTTGGACCTCTTCTCCAGTAGATCTATACCTATAATTCCCATCCCGAATCCACTCAAGTTCTCACCTCCTAAATTTCCATCTTTTTCCCTCGGGAAATGAGTGATCCGCCATGTCCCAACATGAACAGGGCTCCTTTGACTCATCAACTCACCAATCTAATAAATTTTTGGTCCCCATCACATTTTTTTACCTCGTATCAATACCATCCCTTCATCATATATACCCATCACATCCTCATCATATTTTTCACCGATGACCTTACTCATCCTCTTACGTAATCCAAATTTCCTCCTCTTACATCTAAGAACCCTCTTCAGAATTTTTCCTATTCCTACATCCCAAATCCATGCTAATTTTATCTCTTCACAACCAATCCCTTTAGAATCTACTCAGACACATCAAACCCCTCTTCATACAAATTTTCAACATATGTTTCATCATCAATAAATCCACACATATCAATCTCCTTATCATACTCACCCTCAATCCAACTCCCTTGGAATGTATCAAAAAATCCCTCAATCTTGTCCCCCTACTTACATTCCTTTTAGACAACCCATCTCTAAATCAGTCTCATTCAAACCTATCACTTATCCTCCTCTTCATCAACCACCTCTAAAGACTCCCACCTATCTTGCATATTATTACACCCATCCTCAATCTAACCCATCCACTTCTTACGTCCACTAGCCTAATCCTTCGACCTATCTCCCACCCACTTCAAAAACCCCATGAAAACATTATTGAGTAGACTTATTAACTTGGAAGCCACTACATTGTGTCCTAAAAGCTCATTCATGTATGAAAATTTTTATAATGAGCCCATCCATACTTATGTCACCATCAAACCTTGTCCTCCCCATTGGGAACATCCTAAGTTCTCTAAATTTAATAGTAAAGAGGATCCTCAACATATTCTTTGAGATTTTAGACATGCATTATATCTCATAGCCCGTGATCATAGCCTCATCCTTAGGACCTTCCATATTTCATTACTTGACCCCGTGTTATACTGGTATAAGGCATCCCCTAACACTCTCTCTTCTCCTTCACACAACTTTCCCAAATATTTCCAGAGAATTTCTCCATCAAGATTTCTTGAAAAATTACTATCACTGATCTATATGTTGTTAAAGAGTTTGAATAATAATCCATCACATATTTCATCGCAAGATGACATGGCATCATAAAAAAACTATCCTTTTCCCTTCCTTATACTAATATCATCAATCTATTTTCTTGATCTTATGTTAAGAACATTTATTCCACCCTTCAGATTCAATCCTTTCAAAGATTCGAAGAATATTTTACATGGCTTGTAAATTAGAATTCCATTTCCTTGAGCAAGGTCATGTTAAACTCAAATATAAAAAAACCATAGATGGAGTTCACAAAATTCTCCTCTTCTCATCACGATAAATCCAAGAGCACGTAAAATTCTATTGTCATCAAGTCTTCTTCTACTTCTTCCTCCCATGTCGAGCCTTCACAAAGAGTTGATCACCGTACCCCAAACTATACTCCCCTTAGGGAGTCTTATAGTTCCATCTTTGATAAGATTACATATTCCAATCTCATCCAACTCCCTCTAATTCCACCCTTATCTGAATCACGACCCAAGACCGCTTGGTATTGAGAGGACTCCTATTGCAAGCATTATCAAGTCCACGGGAAACGCATTAAAAAAATCCATACCTTTAAGGACCTTGTTTAATTAATCATCAACCAAGGGGATCTATAAGTTAATAATCCTAATGCCCCTCCCAACCAACCACTTGAATTCTTTAAGTAGACTTTTTCTAATCATCCATAAACTATCTAAACAACCCCTTCTACATATGAAACAAGTAATTATCATACATTTAGTATTGTAAGTCAGGTCCCTAAATCATCATCCTTACCCACCCCATCCATCACATCCACATCTACCTCTACACCCATCATATCTACATATATTATTCCTACATTTACATTACTTGAGAATAATTCTCTTGTATCCATCGTACCTCTTTATATTTTTCCTATACCTACTTCCACACACCTAATTCCTCATCCACCTCTTCCTCTACACATCTCACCATACCTACTACATCCACCCCTATATCAAAATCACATTGTCATCCTCTCATGTACCTACATCCGATTCTATGTCAAATTCTATCTCCACACCTTCCATAGAAATTCATCCAAGTAATGTCCCTTTTTCATCCCCATCCTCCACATCTAAATACTCTTCTATAAAATCAACATCCCCATCATCTTCTCATAAACCCACTTTACTTTCAATCCTAAAATACACATCATCCACCTCTCAAAACATCCCCCTTATCACCCCTTTCAGAAATAAACCTCCACAACGTAAATCTATAAATCTTGGTGCACCTATCCATAAATCACTTACTCATCCACATATGAAACTAGAGTTGAACCTTTCTAATCCTCTTAAATATCTACCACCTAGTATCCAAACATCCATTTTGGGGCTCCCTCCTTAAAATTTGGGACCAGGCCCTTCATCCAGAGGACCCATCATCACTCAATCAAAAAAAAATCCATAGCCCATCCCTCTAAAACTATATGAAAATATTTTACCCCTCCTTCATCCAAATAACCCATTCCTTCTTCTTCTAAATCATCACCCAAACAATCATCCAACCCTTCATGCCAATAGCAATCAACATCCACCTTTCCTTCCACATCGAAATATGAATCCAAGGATCCTATAAAGCCTCATAAGAACAAAACCCCTCAGATTAATGTTGTAGTTAGAAAATAATATTCCCACAACCACTAAAAAATAAACACAATTTTGCAAAGGGAAATAAGACAAGTTATGATTCTAAGAACAAAGTATCCCAAATATCCTTATCAAAAAAGGAAAAAAATCTTTATTTCTTCATTGATGCTATAGAAAAATTATACAATAGTGAGAGTAAGAATAACATGGAGGTGAGAAAATTATGCAAGTGTTATATTTTTGCTTCTTCACAAGGAATACTCTCTCATGGTGCATTTACAATTTATATAACCTTTGAAGACTCTTCTCCTACCCCCATACAACCTTTCACATGTATTTCACAACCTTTGAATTTCGGCATTCTTAGGAGAGAATTAAGTCACCTTTTATAAATAAAGGGAGACTTTATTACATTATACTCATGAATCCAATTTTTAAGTAAATATGACATAATGAAAAATTGTAACACCCAATGAAGAAATAAAACATGAGGGAGAGAGAAAATGGGTGGAAGAGAAGAGAGAAAAAGAAGATAGAGAGAGAGAACTCAAATTGATGAAGAAACTTCCTTATTGATTTACTTTGATGCCTTATTGATCTAATGTGATGCTCTAATGCAACAAACTCTAAATCATTTAACATTTTACACCATGATAAACCTCCTTCAAATGATGTACAAAAACCTTAAATCAAGTGTTTGGAAACATTGTTGAATAATTACCTTGATGACCATGGGCATTCCTTGTGGAGGTCCATTTTAAAGAAGTGGAGTATAGAAATCAACCCCTGGTGACTTTTGTTACATGGCCACACTGATATACTGATTGGAAATATTTGATGGAATGCATTTTAAACACTTTTTCCTAGCAAATGATGACCACAATCCCTTCTTGGTACCTGACACACAAACAACCTAGACCATAGAAGGAGTGTTTAAAAACATTGTTGAGAGTTACGATGTTGATTCCATATATTCTATGGGAAATGCTTGTGATGATCTTCTGTAATACTTCCATGTTTTTAGAGAACATTGGTCCATGGAAAGATGCACTTGTTTTTACAAGTAATGAGTACATCATTGAAACAATGATGAATGTCTCATTCGTAATATGAAAATACCATTCCAAAACATGAAACACCACCATCTCTTCATGACTGATTACACGTGTGGAATTAGAAACTAGAATAACTTGTGAACTTACATTTTTTGAGTTCTAAAACCCTTCCCTACATCAGAAAGAGGAAATTACTATATTTAGAAAATTAAAATTTCCACCCTTTTTGACTCCAATCACTCAACTTTCCCTTCTAGATGACCTTTGTGCATACTGTTTCCCACCGAAATTACTTTTTGTGAAGACTTACTACTAATAGTAGGTTCTGTGTAGAAGGCTTACTATTTTTATAAAGTGGTTCTAGACCTCAATTTAAAACGAAACCAATTTTTTTTTCTCGTGTTTTCTCGATTTCATTGAACCTTTGAATTTTTGTTTTAATATGGACTCCAGGAATAAGATATTTTAAAATTTTAAAATTTACCATGGGGAAACTGAGGTTTCTTCACTATAAAAAATTTGGAGTGTGCATGAAAAAAAAATTCTTGTATCTTCAAGTCGCATGGGAATTCAAAATAATGTAGAAAAGCGTGTTGATTCCTCGCACTGGTTTATTAGATACAAGAAATTCTTCCTCACAGTTTCAAAGTATCTCTTGCAAAAAATATTATTTTTGTCTTAAAAATAATATTTTTTTATTTTTAACCTTTTTTATCATGGAAGCATGAATGAAATCAATGGAGGATGGAAATGTTGGAGGAAAATTCTAGAAAATATTTGGTAGAGATTTGGCAACATGTGGAGAAATGTGGGGGAATGAGAAAAAAGTGACTACGTGTCATATTTATATTTTGTAAAAGGCTTGAGGGGGTAGGGAAATTTTTTTCCCCCATTTTAACCTTTATAATTGGACATTACATGCACAAAAATTCACCTTTTCCTAATTTTTCCATGTTTCACTCACTCACCGGCGAAGAGAGATGGGAAGGGAGCTAAAAATGAACTCATATAGGCTAAAGTTTTGTCTTATGTGTAACTTGAAGGAAACCTGGGGGAGGGAACATTTCTTTTCCTCATTTTACCCTTGGTATGGGAAAATAGGTACAAAAATGGTGCCTTATCATGGTGTCTCCACTTTTCATTCATTAGTGCGATGAGAGGGGAGCTAGAAATGTTGGTCTAGGGGTTAAAATGGGTCATCGTGGTCTCATGGGGCAACCAACATGACAAAAGGTGGGAGGGATCATTATTTTCCCCTCATTTCCCTTAGTAATGGAAAAAGAGGAGAAAAAATGTGCCTTAGCCTCATTCTTCCACGTGGCATCCCAAAATTTGACTAAGTATTGAAATGCATACCTTGGGCGACAATTTGAAAAGACCATAACTTGAGCTCTCATATGATTTTTTTCATGATCCTTTATATGATTTCACATGGAAAAGGAATTTTGAGAAGTATGCTATAGGTATTATGAATTTATTATGACTTAAAACCCTCAAAAATATCCTTTTTATTGGGACCACAAGCTATGTTTGGAAAGATTGAGTTTCTAAGGAAAATGTATGGGGTTTTAGATAAATCTAATTTTACCACCATGTAGTGGACTGAAAATTACTTTCAATGATATTTTTTTGGCTCACAAATAATTCAAGAGCTCCATGAATCACCTCTTGAATTTTAGGTACCCTTTTGCGATGCAAGATTTTTCGACCTCAAAAACCTACTTCTAGTGAACTAGCTCCTAAACCTCCAAAAATTCCCAAAATATTCCTAAATTAGTCATATAATGATTTTGGATCTTAAATTCACCTCCATGATGAATTTAAACATTCAAAATTACTCTGGTGATTATGCACTTGTCTTAGAAAGGTTGATGATAGCCCTTTCTAAGATTGCTTGAAAACCCACTTTTAGAGATATTGCTCCTAAAATACTTGAATGATATTTTTCTTCCTAAATAACCTATAGGGAAGGATGACACACACATATGGACTACTAAAGGAAATGATAGTAATAGTACAATGAATAGGCTTACCCACTTGGATAGGTATACAATAAAAAAATTTGACACTAATGTATGGTTGTATTGTTTTCAAGTGAATTTTCTCCATGTAAAAACACATGAAAACGACTAGATATAGCTTACAAAAATGTTATGGACCAAGCACTGTGAGGACATAACATGATAAAACCATTGGGATATATAGTGTTGTTTAAAATAGATAGCTAGGAAGGAGGACACACACACACACACAAAACAAAAGGGAACACACAACACATGAAAAGGAAAGAAACCATACAACATGAAAGGGATACACATGACATAAAATGGAACACAAAACTAAAATCACATATGGTACAATGCAAGGGATAAATCACTTTCATTGAAGAAATTTTATTTTTTAGAGGTTACCTTTAAAGAGGTAACATTGAATACCGATATTCTTAAAATTCATTGACTAGTTCAAGAAAGTATCCTTCCTTCTTTGATTTTGATTTCTTATGAAAACTAGGTTATTTCATGACTTCCTGTGTACTTGGGAGGAGTGAGCCTATATGAGCTTCTTTATTCTTGTATCTTCTCTCAGAAATTCCATTACCTTCACTTGCCTTGAAATCAGTTTTAGAATGCCAATCGGCTTCCATGTTCAACCAATGTTGATATTCCATTGAGCATCTCATTACTCACCCAAGGATGGTTTTTGTTTTAATACTTTTGATGTCTTGAATTTTCTTCTTTTCCCAATTCAAGCATATTGAAAAAACTTTCTCATAGGGTCTCGAATTTATCTATCTCACTATGAGGTGTTTGATAATAGAGAAAGGGATTTGACATAACTTCACACCTTTCTTGTATGGCCATGGCATGAGTTAAGAGGTCAAGAATCACCTCAGGATATTTTATGCCTCCTACTATATCCAAGATTTTTTCTAAGGATTCTTTCTTTGGAATTTTGAAAATATTACCCTTACATTCATTCAAATAATCTTCATTCTAAAATTCAAGACAATCATTTAGAGGAATCACTTCATCATTCAAAGGCTCATTACATTCTACTATTTCTTTTTTAAGGTGATCCTCAAATTCAAGGACCTAAAAATTATTTGTATCAACTATTTCATAATAGAAAGAATCACCCTCTTCAAACGGAAAGGAGAAAACTTCAATTGCATTAATGCATCCATCATTGATTGCCTTAGGAGGGACATCAAATATTTACCTTGATTTTATTATTCATGAAAAACTTTTGAATCGGTTGAGAAATAAGAAATGGAATCTTGTTTTTCCTATAGATTTATAGCTTGCATCAAGAGTTTAAGATTGAGCTCGGGGTCTTCTAGATCTACAAGAGATCTTAGTAGTTCTTGCATAAACTGTTATTTCAAACCTTTTGAGAGCTCATTACAAGTTGAATTTGTCTCTTCTTCATGAATTACATGATCAAGAGAGAATTCATCTTCAAATGGGAATGAGAACGTCTCCTCATTATGGGTAAGCACACAAACTAATTTCTCTTCTTGAAAATAATCAAGAACCACTTCCTCTTCTTCATTACTCAAATCATTTGGTAACTTGGGGCCATCCTCTTGAAAATTAAATTTTCTCAACAGATCCTCAAGATCCATACCCCCTTGGAAAGGGATACTCAGTCCAATCAAAATGGGAATCTCACATTCCTCCTCGCTTTAACAAAATGATTCATCCTCATGTTGTCTTGATATAAGATGTTGGCTCTAGAGATTCCGACCTTTTGTATTGTATATTTAATATTTTTCATATGAGGAAACTTCTCTATATGTCCTTTAACCAAGTATGGTTATGGAAGACCAATTCATCTAGATTTTCCAACCCAAATCTTGGCAGAAGGTTATACCTAACAACATTCCAAATGTAGTTAGTATGTCCACTACGAAGATAGTCAATGAAACCTTCTTATCTGGAAATTTGGAAATATCCACTTGTGCATATTTTACCTTCCCTACTAGTGGCTCTTAATTTTAATCCATGGAGTAATAATATCCACCATCCGAGATTGTGGTGATTTTGAGGAATTGACAACCTTCATAGGCATTACATTGTCGAGAGGATCGAAATCTGTTATGTAATTATTCATTCTATATTCTCTAATGATAAGGGAGACATAGAACGAATCAATATGATTGGTCTTTGATGTGCTTAAGGATACCATGTTCTATGATGGAGGTGTAGGTGGGTTTGGTAATAGGCCTCTAGAGCTAGTGGTCATAGTATAGAGATTTGAACTATTACCCTTGATATTATGGATAAGACTCTCAAATTATTCCGGATGAGTCGATTATATTTGGTTTTTTTAAAATATGCACTCGGTCTTGTTCATATGTTCTATGACGTTAAAAGAAACATATATAGATAAGGGATATGGTGACACTACTTTTGAAGTTAGGAAAATATTAGAAGTAGGAGTGGATGCTTTGGAAACTAAGGTTGTTTTGAAAGGAAAATTAGAGGATTTTAGAGGAATAGATTTCATAGAAGAAAATTTAAATTTAGAAGAATCATTAAGAGACTTACTTGGCATGGTAGGTGATCTCTTTCTTGTCACAATATCTGGTTTTACCAACATAGACTCCATGGAGGGTAGAAGTGGAGATCCTTGGTTGATTATCTTCTTTTATGGAGTTATCATGAGAGGATATTTAGCCTTATCCTTTTTTACACCATTGGAGGAAAAGTATCATTTCTAAGATTGAGAATGGGTAAATACCACACATGAGAAACTAGTTGTATCTTTTTCGTCATCAACATCACCTCTGGAATACTCATAGAATCTAATTTTTGCATTGTTCTCTACTTCTTCAAGATCTAGGGATTCACATTCTTGTTCGAGTTTATCTTCATCTTCTTGAGTTCTAAAACTAGCATTCAAAGGTGAGCCCTTCAAGGAAAGCCTTTGGGTTGCCCCTGTAATCTAATTCCTATTATGGTTTTGAGGATATGTTCATTAAAAAACTTCCCTCTTCAAAGATTTCATGTTGTTTACCAATCTCTACAGTAATAGATATGTTATCCAAGATGCTGATATTTACCCTTTAAAGGGGTTTTTATTTTCCCTAATAGGATGAGGTCATCTTCAACTTCAATGGAAATTATTTTTATTAGGCTCGATTCCTTGGTTGACCCCTTTGGAGAAATAATCCTACCTCGGCATTTGATAAATGATGACAAACCTTTTTACGTTATTATTAGAGGGAACATCTTCTAGAGGTATCCTTTTGAGTAGCTTGTTATAACGAGCTATGAATTCCTCATAGTTTCATTTGATTCTTTCTTCATTTGAGAAAATTACACCAAAATTTCCCGACAATCTTCAATTTATTTTAATCTTTCCTTGAAGCCACTCTTGATATCCTCCCAAAGTAGATAATTGATATAGTTGGTAGAAGGTAGAACCATTTTGTTTCTTTGTATTGAATCGATACCATGAAAATTATCACAAAAATATCCTCATATTCGATTCAATAAGTTTTCATGATATGGTGAAGGCAAAGATGTGTTCTTCGGAAGTCGTGTACCATCACGTTTTAATTTTAGGAATTTATGTAGGAAAACATTGGTATACTATGAAGAGGAGGTGCTAGAGTAAGTGGGCCAATATTTGTTCCCCATGGAACAATGGGTTAAGGTCTTTCTACTTCATCTACCATTATTTATTTTGTTTAAGATTCAGATTTTTCTCTTGCTTATAAAAATTATTTTCCCAATTCTTCTTCCGGTTCACGTTCTTCTTCACTAGGAAATTCAATGTGCAATGGAGGTTGGAAAATGGGAGAATTTGTACGAGGAATATCAACAAGAGTTTGAATAGGATTTTTCAAGGGTACCGCTTGAAGACTATGATGGAGATGAGGCTTGAGAGAAGAAATATGGATTGTATCTAATTCATTCTTATTTATTTTGTAAATCCTTGAAAGTGGGATCAAAGATTCCTCTCAACCTATTTAATCTAGTATATTTCCTTTCAGCCAATTTTTGGAAGATTTTGCAATGGGAATATGAAATGAAACTATGGAATTTGAAGGGTCATTTAGAAGGATCAACAAGATTCAATCAATTCTCTCTTTTATTTTTCAATTTTTTATACTTTTGTTGTATTTTCTAATGATCATATTTTGGGTGTAGATGTTTCCAAGTCTTCCCCATGGCAGGTGCCAAAAACTATAGGCGAGAAATATTTTTGGGTGGAAAAATTGGTGGATCTCTTACCAACACTCCGGGAATATAAGTCTCTTTACTTGAATGTCAGTAACTTCGTGTTTATATGCATGTGTGAAATTTGAATTTGTGGTGGCCTTATGGTTGGGGATCTAATAGGGCACTCTCCTAACCCTCCAGCAAGAGATATTAATCACTTGCTAGAGAGGAATTATTTAGGATGTCATGAAAGGGAGAGAGAAAAATGGAGAGGGATTAACATTGTAGGTAGAAATTCACATTCCCAAAACCATTAACAGAAAATTCCAACAAATATAAATTAGAAGAAACAAAATTTCACAAAGGGCAACAAGAAAAGTTAAGATTATGAGCACAAAGTATCATAAATATCCTTATCAAAAAAGGGAACAAACTTCTTCTTGCTTTATTGATGTTGTAGTAAAATTTTATAATAGTGAGATTGAGAAGAACATAGAGATGAAAAAATGGAGGAAGTTCTATATTTTTTCTTCTTCACAAGGAATACTCTCTCATGAACACAAAAAATTGACCACCCTTTGAAATGAGGGTGCCTTTACAATTTATATAACCTTGGAAGACTCTTCGACTATCCCGCATATGACCTTTCATATGTCTTACACAACTTGTGACTTTTCAAATTATTAGGAGAGAATTAAGTCCCCTTTTATGAATTAAGGGAGAATTTATTACATTATAATCATAAAGTCACTTTTTAAGTAAATAATACATAATGAAAAAGTGTAACCCCAATGGGAAAGAGAAGAGAGAGAGAGAGAGAAATAAGTCGGTGAAGAAAGCGCATTATTGATCCGCTTCACTACTTCACCGATCTAATGTGATGTTCTAATGCAATGAACTATGAATCCTTTAACCTTTTAAACCATAAGAAACGTACTTCGGAGGATGTATGGATACTTTAAAAAAGTGTTTGGAAATATTGTTAAATGATTTCCTTGATGACCGCGATCGGTGGTTTCAAAGGTCCATTCTAAAGAATTGGAGGATGGAAACTCGACCCCTTGCAACTTTTGCTACATGGACACACTGATATACTAATTGGGAAAATTTGATGGGATACATTTTGAACACTTTTTTAGCCATTGATGACCAAAATCCTTTCTTGGTACTTTACGCACATACAACCTAGACCATAGAAGGAGTGTTTAAAAGCATTGTTGAGAGTTATGATTTTGATTCTAGATTACCTTTGGGAAATACTTATGATGATATTCTATGATACTTGTCATGTTTCTTGGGAGAATAATACTCCATGGAATGATGCACCTACTTGCACAAGTGATGATTACATAATTGAAACAATGAAGGATGTCTCATTCCGTAATATGAAATGATTATTCCAAAACATGGAACAACACCATTTTTTCATGAATGATTACACATGTGTATTAAAAAAATAGAACAACCTCGTGAACTTGCATTCTAAGGCTTCTGAAACACTTCCCTACATCATAAAGGGGAAATTAATATTTTTATAAAATTAAAATATCCACCCTTTTCGACTCCAATCACTCAACTTGTTCTTCTAGATGACGTCTATGCGTATTGTTTCCGATGAAATTGATTTTTGTTAAGACTTACTAAATATAGTAAGTCCCTACATAGGAAGCTTACTATTTTTAGAAATTGGTGTTATAGACCTTGTTTTTGGATGAAACCATTTTTTTACATGGGGTTTTTCATTCCATTGAATCTCTAAAGTTTTGTATCGATTTCTTCTTTGGAATAAGATATTTTAAAATTTAAAAATTTTCCGTGAGGAAATTAGGGTTTCTTCATTACAAAATATTTAGAATGTGTATGTGAAAACTTTTTCTTAGATCTTCAAGGTTCTTGAGAATGCAAAATAATGTAAAAAACCTACGTTGATTCATGCATCTATTAATTAGCTATGAGAAATTCTTCCTCATGGATTTTGAAGTCTCTCTGGCGAAAAAACTTTATTTTGGTCTTCAAAAATCTTGATTTTTTTGTTTTCAAACTTATAAATCATGGAATAATGAATTAAATTAATAGAGGATGGAAATTATGGAGAAAATATTCTAGGAAAAAATTGGCAGAGTTTTGGCAATATCTAGAGAAATGTGGGGGAATGAGCAAAAAAGTGACTAGTTGGTGTTGTATTTATAGTTACTGAAAGGCTTAATGGGGAGGGAAAAAATTTACCCCCATTTTCCTGATTTTAATGGGATAATAGGTGCAAAAAAATGTTCCTTTTCCTAATCGTTCCATGTGTCACTCACTCACTAGCCGAGAGGGATGGAAATGGGGCTAAAAATGAGCTCATGGAGGTGATTTTTGGTCATATGTATGACTGAAGAAAACCTAGGGGGAGGGATAATTTTTGGTCCCCATTTTCCCTTAGGATAGGAAAATAGGTATAAAAAATAGTGCCTTTTCCTGGTGTTTCCACTTTCCATTCATTGGTGTAATGAGATGGGTCTAGAAATGCTTGTCTAGGGGGTAAATCTGGGTTGTTGAGGTCACATGCAAAGTGAACAACATGAAAAAAAGGGACAGGGAGAATTTTTTTCCCTCATGTCCCCTTGTTGGGGAATAATATGATTCAAAAAGTTTCCTTAGCCTCATATTGCCATGTGGCATCCAAAATTTTGACTAAGTATTTAAATGCATACCATGGGTGACAACTTGAAAAGACCATAACTTGAGCTCCCATATGAGTTTTTGCATGCTTATTTATATGATTTTTAATAGAAAATGAATTTTAATAAGGATGAAATGGATTCCATTCCTTTATTATTACTGAAAACCCTCTAAAATCTCATTTTTTCTTTGAATTGCTAATTGTATTTGAAAAGAATGAGTTGCCAAAGAAAATACATGGGGTTTTAAATAAATCTGATTTTACCACCATGTAGGGGATTAAAAATTATTTCTAATGATATATATTTTGTCTCAGAACTCATTCTGGAGCTCCCAAAATCACCTCTTGAATTTTAGGTACCTTTTGAGATGTAAGTTCCTTCAGCATCAAAAACCCACTTTTGGTGAACTAGCTCCTTAACCTCAAAAAATTCCTAGAATATTCCTAAATAAGTTTCACCATGATTCTAGCTACTGAATGCACCTCTATAATGAATTTATAAATTTGAAATTTCTCTAGTGATTATGTACTTAACCTAGAAAGGATGATGATAACCCTTTTTAAATTTTCTTAAAACCCCACTTTAAGAGATATTACTCTTGAAGTACTTGAATGTTATTTTCTTCCTAAATCACCTACAGGGAAGGATGAAACACACATATGGACCACTATATGTATACAATAGGAATGGTACAAGGAATAGGTTGACCTAGGGGGTGTCTTGCATAGGTATAAAATAAAAGTTTTTGACACTTGGGTATGGTTGTCCTATTTTTCAAGTGAATGTTTCACATGCAAAAATATAGGACAACACAAAGATAACCCCCCTATTTACATAGATGCCATTCATATTACCAACTGGTCTCATCCTTAAAATTCCCAACCTTCCACCTCATTAAAATATAAAGTTTTCATTGCTTCTCCTCTTAGTGAGCCTTCTCAACCTCCTTTTTCCCCTAAGGCTAAGGTGTTTATCCTAGTAACTCCTAATCCTACCTTCACTGAGAAGACCATCGTAAAATAGTTGCATAAGGATCTTGTTAAGATGTCAATTTATGAGCTTATCCAAATCTCCCTAACCATAAACATTCTCTTATTGAAGGTTTACAATGTATTCCTATATCATCTAATGAGCCTCAACCCCTTCGCAACCTTTTTGGAGCTCTCGTAGCTTCCGCCACAATATCTTTCAAGGATTTTGAAATCCCTGGAATTCTTCTTAAATACCACTATATTCCTCTTTTTATCACAATTAATATTAATGAAACCTTCATTTTTATCCATTATTAAAAATGGTGCTAGTATCAACATCATTTCTTACCATACCTTCAATTAGCTTAAACTTCCTAACACCATTGTCTCTCAATCACTTGTCTTCCTTCATGATTTTAATGATGTTGTTTCCCCCACTTTGGACATGCTTATCCTTCCCATATATGTTGGGCATAAACTCCTTTATGATATATTGTAAATTGTAGAAGGGTGGTGTTAATATAATGTCTTTTTTGGATGCCCTTGGATTTGTTTCATGAGGGGAAGATCAATACTCACCATGCTGACCTCCCTTCCTTTAAATAATGTCACATGAATTATCAAATGAACGATGTGATTTTACCTAAGAAATACTCTTATTTTGAATCATCCACCAATTCTTCTGTGCCTTCATCTAAATTAAGGATCTATTTTTAGAGATAGGGTGTAGAGAACTCAAACTGATTGGAGACCTACGTGTCACACATTGGCTATTTTTGGATGATCAGCTATGAATCTCTTTGCATGAATGCAGGCTAAAGATAGAATTTGAAGTTGATAGTTGACAAAAAGAGATATCTATTGTTAACACTTTGTATGTAAGCCTATTTTTGTAATGATGCATGGCTAATAATAATAGCATGTGACCTATTATTGAATTAGATAAGAGGTGAAGGGAAATTCCCCACCCTTATAAATATGTAGTGAATTTTGTAGTAGATATATAGAGAGAGAGCATAGATATAAGTGTGAGAACTAGGTTATATTGAGATTATGCTGCTAGATCTGTTACAGGCATGAGCGTGTACTACTGTTATTGTAATGAATATTATGTGTATTTTCTAAAAATAATATAATGGTGATTATGGAATGAAACAAGGTGTTCTTATGGTTATAATATAGTATTGCATGCTTGATTCCATTATGGTTATCTATTAGATATGTTATGTTCTAGATCCAAGTCTGAATATGCACTGTATATGAAGATATATTAGTTATAGCTCTGAATGATTAAATTCTTCATCATGATAACATCCTGTAACAACAACCCTAAAGAGGGGCCTGGTACCTTTGCACACTTTGGGTGACCACTCGGTCTAGGATGAGTGATGTGCCAACACACCTGGGCTTGTATTGCTAAATTCTAGCTCGCATCATTGGCCATTTCGGGACCTCTTTTCAGATTTTTTCAGGATGGTTCATGATGAAGACATATCGGTTGACCTTAGCAAGTGTTGAGGAGTGGATACATGATCTGGAAGAAGAATACACATGATGGTTCAACATTGGATCTGAGTTTAACACACGCGTGTGGGTGGAACAGAACCTGTATGACAATTTATATGAGATCTTCTTCATTATCTTTCCAGTAGAATTATACGAGTGACTGATTGTGTATGCATCTAAGTGGAATTGGAGGTATCGCACACTTGTCTAGACATAGGAAGAATTTCAAGCCCTTTATGATGCTGATCTGATTTGGACTGAGTTGTGGATACGTGGTTCCATGGTGTTTTAGACAGTTATATCTTAGAGTACTCAATTTCCACTTATTCGTGTCTAGAGGTAGCTGAATTCCAATTTTTATGATATCCAAGGGAACTTACTTGTAAGGCATTCCATTGGTGATCAAGATTTTGATGGTAACTTTGAATTTGAGAGTAAATTGATGGCTAACTAAACCCCACCATGCATGGGGGTAGGATCAAGTTTGGTGAAAGATGGAAGACCTAGTGGTAGAAAGGAAGAGAGAGGAGATGGATTAAGTATAATGAGGCATGCGAGAGGGAGGTATAGAAGTAGTGGGAGGTTGCAGAGAAAATGGCATTATGGAGAAAGATAGTTTGGGAAGGAGTTGAAGTTCACGCAAAATATGTGGAACCCGAGCCTCAGAACTCCCCATTTTGGGAAAACATGATAGGAACCCTCCTCGGCCTCATGTAGAAAGCACGCCAAGTAGAGATGACCTAGGCTATGGGTGCACATCTGAATCCACCTAGAAACCTTTCCCTTGTGCTTGGTTTTCCAACATCTAGTACAACAAACATTCAACAAGTTAATTCAAGCAAGTAGTGGAAGAGTAGGAGTGAGTCTTATAAAAGGCACAATGATGGTAAGTGCAAATGGCTTTTTGTTATATGGGAGTACCTTTTGGGGTGTATCATCTACACAGAACTTAGGCGTGATGATTTTTGGACTAACTTTTGGAAGTGGTAATGCTTCACAAACTTTTGGGGTATAGTTTAATTCTACTATTGGGACATAGGGAAGTACATCTTCTGGTCTAACACTAGCTATAGTTCGGGATCATGAGGCATAGGTAGCTCTAGTTCTCGATGGATTTGGTGGTTTTGGAGGTAGGGGAAACACAGGAGGTTCTAGATTAGGTGGGAAAGGTCCGCACCAACCCAGAATATTTACATGGAGATGTCTCTTCATCTTCTAGACTATAGGGGCATAGAAGATGTTGTGAACATGTGCATATGTGTGAAATATTGTGGCACATAAAAGGAATCATGGCTTCTAAGCGTAGGGAAAGCCAATTTTGCTACTATGTTACAAGGGTGCACACACAACTGGTACAAAAAGTTTGACCCTGATCAAACTTGTGTAGACTATACAACTTTAAAAGATGCATTCCTTAAAGAGTTTCACATCCCTGAGTTTGAGCAGAAGAGTATAAGTGCACTCAAGGATATTAAGCAAGGCACTACTGAGAGTGTTAGAGAGTATGATGCCCATTTTAAAACATTGTTATCTAAGATTTCTTATGATATACATGCAAGCCAACATGCACAATGGTTCATGTTGGGGCCTAATTACCCCTTTTAGAAGGGCATTATCACATAAGACATACATTGATCCACATGAAGCACTTGAAGCAGCCTTACACGCTGAGGTAGTTGGAAGTATAGATATTGGGGTGAGCCCATTTTTAGAAGCATAGATCGCAGCTATGGAAAAATAGTTGGAGAAACTATCAGAAAATTCAGCACATGAGATGTGCACAGGGATTTGGTGTACATATTGTGAAGTAGAAGGTCACACAAAGGATAGTTGTCCTCGCAGATCAGTATGCTCATTGTTGTTGGATTGTGAGATATGCCATTTAAACCATGATGTTAGCCACTACCCATTATTACAATGTGATAAGGAAGAATGTTTCAAGCTACTGTAAAATCTATAGGTCCATGACTCATGACATGGAAGACTGCCTGATTGATTGGTCAGATCCATGATGCTATAGATATTGGTGTACAAAGAAGACAGAGTTTTAGATAACTCTAAGGGAAAGAATGAGCATCAGGACTGGGATCACAATCATGAAATTGCTATGATCGGAATGAAGGGTGTTTTGAAGGTGGTGTGGCAGAGGTCGAGGATACCATGGTGGATTTGGAGGATGAGGCCATGGTAGTGGAAGAAGTGAGTTTCCTCATGGAACATGTTATACATGTGGATCTCTTGACCACTACATGTGTGAATGTCCTTAGAATATTACATGTTCTTTTTGTGGAAAGAACCATAGCTATGAGGAGTTCTGGACTTATATGAGCATCTTAGTAAACAACATAAACAAGAAAACAAAGGTGCATGGATGGTTAGGATACAACACACTATTGGAAAATCAATGGATGCCTAAGTTGGAGGCAGAGTTCGAGGCATTACAGTGAAGATCATGACCCATGCTGAGGTGACACGCATCATAGAGAAGCATTACAGCAGAAGCCTACCATCACTAAGGAGGAGGTTCTACATGCATGGTACCCAGATCCTTCCCATCAAAAGGAGGTTTATCAGGAAACCATGGAAGTTCTTAGGAATCTTCAGGGTGAGATACAATACTTAAAAGAGAAATCATGAAAGATGGAGCAAAATAAAGTATCAGAGATGGTCCAAACTGATATAGATGACTTAAGGGAAGTGTGTAAAATGTTGTGCCAAGAAAATATCATTCCATTGTTAGGGATTGGTTAAAGGAAACACTCACACACAAGTATTGAGACTGGATGAGAAGATCTTGCATGTGAATCTTCCCCTCATAGCCTAGATTATGACAAGGAAATCACTCTGAATGTTGTTGTGGATGGGTGGCTATTGAGTAATATATTGATTGATATAGGCATGGAAGTCAATGTTCTTACCTTAGATGCATGGGTACAAATGGGAAGACCCCCATTACAGCCATCCTCTAATATATTGTTCATGGCTAATCAAACTAAGGCCACTCCCATCGGAGTTTTGAAAGATGCATCCATTACTATACAAGGGGCCAAGTTCACTAGAGACTTTGAGGTTTTAGCGCTGGAAGAGTCAGATAGCTTCCCAGCTCTATTGGGGCATCCTTGGTGCTATGAAAATAATGTTGATCTTTGGTTCAACAAGGGCTATATCAGTTTTGAAAACAAGGAGGAGAGAGTTATTATCCCTTTAACAAGATGGAAAATCTATGCCCTATGTTGAGCCCTTGAGTGAAGAAGATCTAAATAGGATTTATGTACATGCCATCCGAGATCCAAAGATACTTGAGCCAACTAAAGAAGGAATAATTCAGTGGGAGGATGCATAGTCTATTAGTGATACTACAAGTGTTGCTTGTGATAATTGGGCTCATACACCTATGAGTTGGTAGGGCATGAAGTAAAGAGCATATTTCCTAGAGGTAAAACCATGTTATGTCGTTAGGAGAATAGGTAACAACTCGGTACCTTGTTACACGAGAAGGAGATCCTATGGTATTCCTATGTGCCATGGAAGAACAGTGGATAGACCCATTGGAAAGAAGAAATATGCTAGCATATACACTACGTGGGACAACAACACGCTGGTGGATGGCCCACAAGGATAATCTTGTAGGATGGAATGAAATTAGGATTGCTCTTGCTACTAGGTTCTTCAGAGCAATGCACCTACTCAAATATGTACTTATTATGGTAATCAACTGTTCAACACCATGTTCAAAAGTGTGAGAGACTCTGGACATAAGGGTAGGAAGATTTACCACCTTTGCTATGGGTGCACAAGTTTTATTCCACTTTACAAGGATGTGCATGTGCTTGGTATGTATATGCAGAACTCCATAGAGAGACTAGAAATTGGTAGGATTTAATTACAGGAATAACCTAGACATTTGACTTCTTCTCTACAAATCCTCCGGTGGAAGAAGCATTAAAAGTCATAAAGTGCTTAACTATGGGAGATAGTGCCAAGGCTGAAGAACTCCTTCAGGAGTTATTAGATGAAGGAGACTCGAGAGCATCTTGTTGAAGAAATAGAGGCCGATGCAACATTACTTCAATGTGCTTTCCTTGAGAAAGAAAAAGGAAAAATGGTCTACTTAGTGGATGATGAAGAAGTAGAAAATTTGGATGTAAATCATTCATAGGTAGGGGAGGTATTGAAAGTGTAGATAAGACCACATGCACCTATCATGAACCTATGAAGACAAAGAAGGTGAATATTGGATCAGAGGTTGAGCCTAAGGAAGCCATAATTGGGGACTATTGGTTAGACTCTGAAGTGGAAAAAATCATAGAGTTACTAAGGGATTACCAAGACTTATTCCCTAGGGGGTACCATGAACTTAAAGGCATGCATGAATCGTTAGGGGAGATGAAGATAAAACTTAAAGAGGGTGTGTGCCTAGTTAGAAAGAGACCCTACAGGATGAACCCCAACTTGTATGAAAAGGTCAAAGAAGAAATTGACAAAATGTTGAAGTCTGGAATTATCAAGCCCCTTGATGAGTCAGAATGGGTTAGTCCAATGGTGATCAATATCAAGAAGGATGGATGGATTAGGATTTTGTGGACTACAGGGAGCTGAATGTTGCATGTGTGACTGATCCCTTTCCTATGCCATTCACCGAGGAAATACTAGAAGGTGTTGCAGAGGCATGAAATCTATTCATTTATAGATGGGTTCTCTGGGTATCATCAAGTTAGATATTCCCAGAGGATCAGAAAAGACTACGTTTACTATGAATGGGGTAGCTTCACCTATATTGTAATGCCTTTTGGTCTGAAAAATGCCTGTTGTATTTTTGTGCATAGTTGTTCAAGCATTCAAGGAATTTATTCACAACTTCTTACTAGGTATATTTAGATGATTGGATGGTGTATGGATTAGTTAAGGATCATTGTGACAATCTATGCTTAATGTTTGAAAGATGTAGATGATTGAGTATCTCATTAAACATCAAGAAAGTGCATATTTGCTACACCATTTGGGATATTATTAGGACACATAATCTGCAAGGAGGTTTTGTTGGTTGATCCAACCAAGGTTATAATCATTATAGGCCTAAGGGAGCCTACCAATTAGAGTGAGGTGTGTAGATTTTTGGGTCATATAGGATATTACAGAAGTTTATCAAAGGATATGCCAAAATTGCCACACCATTGGAAGAGTTACTAAAAGGGAAAGGTACATTCTACTGGGGAGAACCACAACAACACGCATTTGAGACATTAAAGGAAAAACTTACTACCACACCTATTCTATGTTTTCCTTCATGGGACCAACCCTTTCATGTACATGTTGATGCCTCTGGCATGACCATTGGCATGGTGTTGGCTCAACCTAGAGAAGGTATTGTAGATCATCCTATCTATTTTTGCTAGTAGAAAGTTGACTCCTGCAGAACAAAATTACACAACTATAGAGTGTGAAGATTTTTCAATGATCTATGTGCTACATAAATTATGCCAGTACCTACTAGCTACACCATTCATATTTTATACAGATCACATGGCATTGAAGTATTTGGTAAAAAACTTGTTCTACAAGGGTGCATATGTCGATGGGTGCTCTTATTTCAAGAATTTGATTTCACAGTTGTGGTAAAACCAGGAAAAGTAATTCTAGACCAGACCATCTATCAAGAATAATAGTTAGGAGAAGAAGAACACATTGCAATTGAGGATACCATGCCAAATGCATAGTTATATAGGTTACAATGAGTGCCATTAGAACTAGAAGACATTGTTGTCTTTCTACAAATAGGGATGACACAAAAGGAATGAAATCCTTGGAGAAGAAACAACTTGCTATATATGCAACCCCCTATATGTTAATCAATGGTGACCTATAAAAATTGGGTGAGATGAAGTATTACGCCATTGTGTATTAGAACATGAGCACACAAATATTATGGAAGAAGCTCATGGTGGTATTGCAGGTGGCCACTATGTCCGGTGATGCCACTGTGCACAAGATTCTACTCATTGGATTATGGTGGGAGACCTGTATAAAGATTGTAAGGAATTTTGTAAGGCTTGTGATCATTGTCAATGCCTTGGGAAACCAGTCAATGAGATGAAATGCCTCTAAGACCCATTACTAGTGCAAAACCATTTGAGAAATGGGCTATAGATTTTGTGGGTCCTATTTCACCAATTACGTGTAGAACTGGATCATGTTACATCATAACTTGCATAGATTATCTGACAAGGTGGGAAGAAGCAACACCTACAAAGGATTATACAATGGCCACAACAACCTAGGTTTCTTTGGGAAAATATTATTACAAGGTATGGATGTCCTTTAAGTTTGACCAAAGTGATAGGGGCACACATTTTCTTAATGAGACAATCAAAATTCTATTGGATGAATTCATGATTGCACACCATAAGACTACACCCTATCATCCTCGGAAAATGGGACTACTGAGGCTTTCAATAAAATTTTGAGCTAGACATTGACAAAAATATGTGATGTTGGAAGAAAGGATTGGGATGATAAAGTATCTATGCAGTACTTTGGGCATATCGGACAACATATAAAAGGTTGAACAAAGCCACACCATTTTAGTTAGTGTTTGGCATAGAAGTAGTTCTTCCTATGGAATTTATGTTACCTTCTTTGTGTATTTGCATGCACTGGAGGTCTTGCTGATGAGAAAGCATTAGAAGAATGCATTGAATAGTTAATCAAATTGGATGAATGATGAGCCATAACACGTTGGAGTCAAAAACAAGAGAAGGCCAAGGAAAGAAAGCATGGCATGACAGGCACATCAAGGATAAAAAATTTGGAGATAGGACAAATGGTGCTCCTTTATGATTCTAAGTTTTTGTGCCATCCAGAAAACTCAAAGTACATTGGTTGGGGTTGTATGTTATCACTCACATACTCGAATCAAGTGCTTGTCAGTTAGAGGCCCTTGATGGAATACGGTTACCTAGTTACTTCAATGGGAGTAGGCTGAAGCCCTACTATAAATAAGTCTTCTTGGTGTTTGTAATAAGGTAGTATTGCCATTTAGATTAGGTTTTCAATTCTGCATTTCCTTAATGTGTTTATTTCTTTTTTGTTATGCTTTGTCAATTTAGTTGGTGTGTTTGTGTAATAAGCATATTTACGCATGCCATAAGCTAATTACTATTTGAAGAATTTTTATGCACAGAGGACTACACATACCCTTAGTGTGGGGTAGGTTGTTGATATTAGGTACATGACTATTGAAAATAAGTACACATGAAAGGAACTATCTACGGGTGCTATTCAAGGTTGGAAAATTGAAAAAAAAAAAAAGAGATTTCTTCTGGACACAAGGACCATAGATAGAGAGGAATGAAGAAACAAGTATAAATGCGAGGTAAGCAAGGGCCGGAAGACTACTAGTGGAAGGTGCAAGTGATGAGGTACTTAGGTGCATGGAAGTGCGTTGAAGAGAAGTCTGCAACCAAAAGGTAGGAGGGCATGCTAGAAGGTTATAGCTTGGGTGTGAAGATGTACCATGTGGAAATAATGAAAATGGTCAATTAATGAGAGGATTGTTGGTAGGTGGAGGAGAAATAAATGCACTAAATTTTTGAAATTCTATATAAGGATGGGATGTGAGTTCATTTTTACCATTGTAATTGAGAGAATTTGAAAAGGGTTAAGTGTGAATGAGCCGAGAAATCATGTTGAGGTGCGTAGAGTGTGAAACTAGATGTGGGAGAAGGGTTGTGCATTGGAGAAGCTTGTGTTCCCATAGGAGAAGGGTTTGAGAAGAAGAAACACATTACAAACAAGCTAGGGCATGTGATTTCCACTAGGGCATGGAGATTTAAGCTAGGGTTTTGATTTTCTTGACTACAAGAGGGAAGAAAAGAGATATTTTTCAAATGGCACCAAAGAAAGCACCCACAACAGGAGATAAAGGGAAGAAGAAGGTTGAAGTGGAAGAAGAGATTTCTCCCGAGAGTAATTTTTTAGAAATGTAGTATCAGAGGGTGTGATTGTGGGACAAGAATGGGATTCCCATATCCACCAATGTAAAATCAATGACTACAACCATCAAACATCAGATAATAAGAAGGAGCTCGATGCATTGCTTGAGCATGAAAATAAACAAGCGCATGACAGAGGATATGCCAATATACGATGATTGGTGAGAAGTTTGTTGAAGTAGAATGGAGTCTACCAACTATATGAGCTACCATATTTTGGAAAGTATGAACCATTGTATGGTGGTTGATGAGAAGAGTCCATGAGGACTTCTTCTACTTCACCGGATGGAGGGTAAGAATCACAACTGCTTTGATTTCAATGGTGACAGGACTAAGGGCCTCAGGGTTGGATCTAGATAATGATTTAACTGATAAAGCCACAATCCTAGAGATGAGGAAGGAGTTGGGGTATACCAAGGGTGCATGGCATGGACATTGACAAGTTGAAGAAGTACCTAGTAGTGCAGGAAGTTACACATCTTGTGACAAAGTTGAATGACCAAGGAAGGTGGTCTCAGTAAACACAATGTGGTTGCACGTCACCAAGAAGATGTCTCAAGGAGTGGTCTACAACATTGTAGATCACATAGCAAAGACAATCATCGAAGAAGCATGGATAGTGTGATAGAATAATTTTTGGCGTTGTGTTATTGTCCTTAGTATTCATGGAGATTGGGGTGCCTGATGGGCCAAAGGAGAAGATTTGGGAGTACCCCATGAAACACAAGTCACATATGGAAAGGTTTGGCAAGTACTTGTGTGATGGATCAATGAGTGGACCATTCAAGTAGAGGGTAGAGATGTGGTATGATAGACTCCACATGGTGTTGAGGAAGAGTGGTGCATACCCAAGGATTTTCCTTTAGTGGTGGTAAGGTAGTTCAAGTTTTTATAGTATACCAACATTTTTGCATCGCGTGATTTGTGATGAAGGATGGGGCTTGGAGCCCATGGTGTAAAATATATCGTATGCCTTCACAAAAGGTATTTCTAGGCATCATTCATCGGTTCTTAGATGCACACTTAACCTTCAATGCAGACAAGGTAGATTGTGACTACCACACTCTGAGGAAGAAGTATGTATATCCAGGGTGTAATGCATACATTGAAAGACTTATTTTAGATATTATAAGCATGAAACATGTGAGCTTGGTAGTTGGGGACACAGGAGTAGTGCTTGTGTACCTACAACTCAAACCCAAGCTGGAGAACACTAAGTATGTGGAGAATGAGTTCACATGCTCCAGGGCCACCAAAGGGTAAGCATACAATGGAAAATGTTCCAACACCCAAGCCCACATAAACAATTCAAGTCGATGATGAAGAGGAGGAGCATGAGGATAGTGGTGGTTTGGAACATAGAGGTAGAAGACAACCTCCAAATAAGGATGAAGCTGAGCATGCAACTACTCCACCTCAGCCACAAGAGGGAGATGATGAGGACTTGGATGTAGTCCAAGGAGAGTGCCGATTCAAGAGAGTGTTTAGGAGAACAAGGACCCAAGGTGCTACTCCGCAAATAAATGTGCAGATCACCTCAACTCTCTCCATAGAAGGAGACAACTGAGAAAAGGAGAAGGAAATTAAAGTTGAATGAGGAAGTAGAAGATTTGGAGGAAAGCACACCCAATTCTCCTACACCTCTAGAGAATGTAGAGGAAAAAAAGATGAAGAAATGAAGGATGGAGAAGAGGAAGAAAAAGGGGCAGAAGAGACAACAACAGAGACTGCTCAGACATAGCAACACAAGTTCCCAATCTTGAAGCCCAAGTTCCTAAGTATCCTAGATCAAGAAGAACAAGTGGGGAGTATATTCCACTAGCCATGGGCTACCGAGGACATAGGTAAAATTTTCCACGCCCATTTCAGAGCACAATGGCACAAAAGGAGTTATATGGATGGGAATTAATGGATGAAGATATGGTGACAATGCACATAAGGAAGAATTGTCATGGTCGATGCACATGCACATGGATGAACTAGACTTTGATGTATGTGAGGAGTCATGCATGTCAAGGAGGTTGAAAAAACACACCTAGGCAGACACATAACAATAAAGCCTATTGTTATGTCAGATGAATAGGTGAGAAATGCTTTGGTGAAAGTCTCAACAGAGGTCGCACGTTAGAATATGGACAAAGCTGCCATAATTAGGGTGCTAAGGGAGGAGATCAAGACTAAGGATGAGGAGATAACGTGCCTAAAATAGGAAAAATATTTGGCACAAAAGAAGAATGTTGTGTTTATCAGCATGGCAGAGGAGATTGGTGACAATGTCATGAAGGCTAGGCCACACTTAGAACCAAAGGTACCCAAGACGTTTCCTTCGGCAATACATTATGTGAGTACATTGGTGGACTTAGTGCTAGAAGATGAACCTCTGTGCATGCCTGAGCCAAAGGATCCAACACAAGAATAAGAAAGAGTGTGAAAAGGCTTCAGTGATGTGGAAGATTGCATCATATGAAGGATTGCTTCAGAGCTTATAGGAGGAACTCAAGAAGTGGATCAAGCGTTGAATATTTTTAAAAGCGCCAAGAGGTTGTTATAAGGACCAGACCATTTTAGAAGACAATGAGGTCCTAAAGGCCATGAAGGAAGGATACATTGGGCCAAAGAATGGTTAATAGTTATCACTTGTTAAGAAGAAGCACGAGGCCCTTACAGCCACTCAAGAACCTCACAGGAAAGGTTGGATGAGCTTGGAAAACTCATCGCTCAAAAGATGGACTTGTTGGAAGGAAGAATGACTGGCATGTCCAACATTGTGTTGGTATTACAGAATGAAAAAGGAGAGATTGCAAGGGATGAATTGGATTCAATTACAGTAGATATTCTAGAGAAATCAGAGGCCATGCTCAATGATTGAAAGACCTTAGAGGCAGAGATAAAAGAGGAATATCTAGAATTGATTATTTAGGTTGTAGAGAAGATACTGCAAGTTAAAGACATTCTTTCATTCATCAAAATTATTTTTATTCCTTTATTCATATTCTTTGGTTCATTTTTGGAGACAACCATTGTCAGGGCAGAAATGAAACTAGTGTGGGGTAATGTTGATCAGTCAAACTCTAGCACTTAGTGAAGAAAATAAAAGGTTCACATGGAGAGAAAGAGTGCATTCAAAGGCGTGGAAGCATTAGAGAGGATCACACGTAGAAAGAGATAGATTTGGGACTTAGCCATTTTCATGATGAGGATCTATTTTTAGAGATAGCATGTGGAGCACTCAAACCGATTGGAGACTACACGTCACACATTGGCTATTTTTGGATGATCACTATGAAGCACTTTGCATGAATGCAAAGCTAAAGATAGAATTGTGAACTGATAGTTGACAAAGAGAGATCTATTGTTAACACTCTTGCATGTAAGCCTATTTTTGTAATGGCACATGGCTAATAATAACATGTGACCTATTTTGGGATTAGATAAGTGGTGAAGGGAAAGTCCCCACCCTTATAAATATGTAGTTGAACTGTGTAGTATATATATATATATATATATAGAGAGAGAGCATAGATATACGTGTGAGAACTAGGGTATAGTGAGATTATGTTGCTAGATCTATTATACACATGAGCGTATACTACTATACAATTATTATTGTAATGAAGCTTCTTATGGTTATAATTTAGTATTTACATTATAGTTATCTGTTAATTAATATAATGGAGATTATGGAGCTCGCATGATTAAAGTAAACAAGGTGTTCCTGGTATGGTTATAATTTAGTATTGCATGCTTGATTCCATTATCACTTATTCTTTCTCTCACATCAACATTGAGCCACCATCTTCTACTTCATCTAACTATCCCATGGATGTAAATGAAAACATGTTTATCTCCCTTAATGTTTTTTATTCTCCACCATTTCCCTCCTAACTTGTTCCTTTCCTCTTAACTATCCGAGATGATAGGAGAGGAATCCCTACCATTTATATCCTTCAATTAATCAATGATGATTCCATTATCTCTTACCTGGGGGATGAGAATTATCATATCCATAAGTCCCTTATTCTTGATAATCGCATCCTTCTTAATGAATCCACCATCAACATCAACATAGGGAATCCCCAAGAGCCCTAAATCCTAAAGGTTGACTAATCTCTTGATCCTCAAGAGCTTCAAGTCTTTACCTCATTCTTATCTAAACATATCCAAGCCTTGATATGGTCATACTCAAACATTTTAGGTATCTATCCTTCCATCCTCATCCATAACATCATAACCATTCCCAATGCTAAACATTTTAAACAGAATTTGTGTCACATATATCCCTCGCATTTACCTTCTTGTCAAAGAAGAGATACAAAAATCTTCTTTCTATTAACTTCATCCCCCAATTGACTATCTGCAATGGGTTTCAAATATCATGCCTATTCCCAATTCTTTTGGAAATCTCCAAATCTACACCAATTTTTGAGATTTAAATCTTTCTTTCCCTAAGGATGACTTTCCTCTTCCTAACATTGACTAGCTCGTCAAACTCATTGCTAGCCATGAGATGATCTCTCTTATGGATGGTTTTTCTAGTTACAATCATATCCTTATCTCCTAGAGGACCAATATAATACTTCCTTCATCACCACTTGCGGTACCTTCTATTACCACGTCATGACTTTTGATTTGAAAAATGTTGGGTCAACCTACAAGTGGGATATGACCTATATCTTTCATGACCTTATCCTTAAAACTCTAGAGGACATCTTGGGTAAATCCCGTAGGTTATGGAGACCATTCAAACCAAATGTCTTATTTATATTTTTAATGTATTAATTCTTTTGTTGCATATTCCCTAAGCATACATTGGTATAATATTAGTGTAATCATTACATAACCATTTGTTTAGTTCCTCTTGTTTGGAAACTAAATGGTTACATTCGGTTAGAAGAGAAAAGGGTGTGGGAATGTATATATACATGCCAATGGTTATGCTGGAAATGAGTGAGAGTGAGAGAGAGAGGAAACAAAAATAAGAGAAGCGTATTGCAACGTTGAAAAACATGAGATTAAAGTGGTGTGAGAAGAAGAAAGAAGTGCCATGAAAGAGAAGAGGGAGGGTAGTTTTGTTGCAGATTTGAAACTGCAGATTTATGCATTGTGTTTACATGTTGCAACATGTTTATTGTATTTTATTTTCTTCTAGATTAATAATAAAAAGGACTATTATTGTTGGTGGATGTAGCCCAGGAAAGGGTGAACCACATTAAATTTGTGTCGCTATTTTTGTTTTTGTAATTTCAGATTTCCTTTATTCTATAATTAATATCTACATATTAAATTTGTCTCTTCATTCCTGTTGGTAATTCCTAACAACTGGTATCAGAGTGGTGGTGTTTGTTTTATTACCAAGAAAGTCTCATAGTTGAGTGGGAGCAATGTCAGAAGAGGGAAAATTAAAGGTTGATAAATTCAATGGCTAGAATTATCAACTGTGGAAGATGTAGATGGAAGATTATTTATATCAAAAGGATTTGTGGTGGCCATTGTAGGGGAAAGAAAATAAACCATCAACAATGACAGATGAGGAATGGGAAATTTTAGACAGAAAGGCACTAGGAAGTATTTGGTTATGCCTAACACAATCAATGGCATTTAATATTTCAAAAGAAAAGACAACAGATGAATTGATGCAATCATTAGAAAAATTGTATGAAAAACCCTCTGCTTCAAATAAGGTATTCTTGATGAAGTATTTATTTAATATGAAATTGGTAGAAGGTGGTTCTATTACAGAACATTTAAATGAGTTTAATACGGTTACCAGTCAATTAACTTCTGTAAGTGTTAATTTTGATGAAGAAGTTAGAGCTCTCTTGATTTTATGTTCTTTTCCTGAAAGTGGAATAAATTGGTTATGGTAGTTAGTAATTATGTTTTTGGTTCAAATACATTAAAATTTGATGATGTTGTTGGTAAAACAAATGATAACTAGATTGTACTAATCTAAGAACTCGGATGTTAATCAAACATCATGATCAATAAGATGAAAGCAATTTGCGAGAATAGATTTACATAAACCTTTGCAAAAAATGAGTATAAATATTATATATTATTATGGAACTCACTGAATTATAATAAGGACATGCCTTTCTTATATAGACAAGGAATAACAATCTAAGAACCAGTCAAGGTCATAGATAAAGCGATAAATCAAGAAAAGAACTAGTCATCAAAGAGCTAGTCAAGTCCATAGATTTAGGAGAGAACTAGACATCAAGGATCTAGTCAATACCATAGATCAAGGAAAGAAATATACCTAACAACCAGAGATAATATCCCCATAATATCTAAATAAATAAAAATAAATATCCATGCACCTAAGTGGGTGAGAATAAATACAATAAAGGTAAATAAATTATCTAGGTGAACATGAGCTAAGGTAATTAACTAATCTAAATCCCCTTCCCCCAAGTGAAGCTAGGCACCAAAAATAGAATTAGTATGTCCACAAAGATGAGTATCGATAACTAGGCTCGATGAGGTACTCATGTAGAGTAACTAGAAAAAGGGACAATGCAATGTACCCAAATCAAGAACAAAAAGTAAAGAGAGTAAGAAACCACCTGCAAGGCATCGCAAGAATCTCGGCTTAAAATAATCATACAATACTTGAATAATTTTGGTGTGCACTATGGTCCAAATCCACTTCTCGATCATAGAACTAAAAACAACTAACACTGGGCTTCACTGAATAGCTCCATACAAGGAGATGTCAATGGAGTGATGTTCAAAGTGCAAAAAAAAACCAAAATAATTTGATCAACTATTATAAATAGGTGTGCCATGATCTAAGAATAATAACCAAAGCAACAAGGCACGAAAAAAAAAAAAAAAAGTGCCATGATTCAAGAAAAGCTAAGGTAACAAGGAAATGACATAAAACCTAAAGAAGAAGGATCAACACCACACCCTCCCATACTATTGAATGGGTGGAGTGATGCTACAAATATGTATGAGTTTAAAAACAAATACTCGAACACTAACAAACTAACACTAAACTTCACCAGAATAGCTCCCCCACAAGAGATACTGTTAACATGCCAAAAGTGTCAAAAATACAAATACAAAATCTCTCAACAAACAAGAGAGATACACAACACCTGCTAAAGAAAAATTCTCAAAACAAGGAGCATTACAATGTAGAAGGTATAAAAAGTGGAGCAAGATGCCAAATGGTTGAGGATCCATGCCTGTAGAGGTCTATCAATGAATTCTTATGTCTTCACCATGAGTGATCAGATATCCACCCCAAATCAAAATGGATGGATGAAGAAGATTTCTGCATATGACCTGGTGTAAAATTCATAATGGGTGCATGCAAAGGAACATCATAATGTGTTTTAGGTTGATCATGTTTGACAACTAAAATATTGTGTTTATCAAGCTTGAGTGAAGGTGCAAAAGTCATGTGTTACTCATGATCATCAAAAAGAGTCAAGTGAACAAAAATAGGAGCTCTGTCAATGTGTGATCCCAATGAAGTACCTTCTTGAAAACCAATGCCATGGCAAGAATTCCACTTAACATGTGGAATAGGGGAAACAATACCCTATGAATATCTACCAATACCTCTACTAGTGAAACCCATATAATAGAGCATGTGAGAACCGAATGTAGTGGTATGCTTCTCAAAAGAGCCATGCATGTGAGTAAAAGTAGGATACACAACATGTGTAACTACAATAGGCACAAACCTAGAAGAACATGCAGTAACAAGCCTAATAGGCTTAGGAGCATCAGGAGTAGGAGCAGGCTCAAAAACTGACAGATCAAGGTCAGTGGGTACAAGAGAAATAACTACAAGTGGACTAGGATCATGGATATGACTGTCCACAATATGATGGCGATGTTGTAGAATAGCAAGTTTTTGCTGCAGGGAGTGTATTATTGTATCCTTATCATGAATGAGTGCTTATAGAAGAGAATTTCACTTCTTGAGTGATCTATTTTCTTCCATAAATTTTACAATATCCTTCTAAAGTTCACACACTTCGATAAAATCATATCATTCTCATAATCCATGATAGATATAAGAATGCAACTCCCAAAAGTTTAGGACGTCGGGCTCAACCCAAATTATGTTCACAAGTGATTACAACACACCTCCATATTTGGAAATTTATAATGAGTGTGTGTTACAATATGACACTTTTTAAAATTATAGTGTGATTATAAAAAGAAATATTTCTAATGGAAAGAACACGAAAAAACAAGAACTTTTACAAAAATGACACTCAAATCCGAGTCTTTGATCAATAAATACAAGCTTTACAAGATTATTTTGTACTAATTATTTTAGTTGCCATCTTCTAGTTAAAATTTCTATTTCAAGATTGTGTGGACAATGACATGTGTTCTCTAAAATAGCAGGACATAGAATTTCCTAAAATGTCAAAATTTATGCTTGGTCATCCTTTCAAAAAGGTATTCGTGATGTAAACCAAAAATGCTACAACTGTAATAGAAAAATACCCTATGCAGATCTCGAGAAAATCAATAAAACACAAAAATAATTTTTAGGTTTCATTCCTTGCTAGTATGGATTCTAATGTAACACAATTCGCTCCTCTCGCAATAACAAAAAAACTTGAAAACCGACCGCCTCCAGTAAATGGTCAAGTTTACAAATAATCTTAGGTTTTTTAACCTTCTAAATCTAATGAAATCTATAAAAATAAATTATTTATAAAATAAAACTTACAAACGGATGTCAATAGCAATCTCCTACTTTGATACCATAAAAGGAATGATAACCAAATCGTACCAAGCCAAGAACTCATATGTTAATCAAACACCATGATCAATAAGATGAAAGTAATTCACCAGAATAAATTTACATAAACCTTTGGAAAAAAATGAAAACAAATATTATATATTATTATGGAACTTAATGAATTACAATGAGAATGGGCCTTGCTTATATAGGCAAGGAATAACAATCAAATAACTAGTCAAGGTCATATATCAAGCCATGAATCAAGGAAAGAACTAGTCAATATTATAGATCAAAGAAAGAACTATACCTAATAACTAGATAATATCCCCTAATATCTAAATAAATAAAAATAAATATCCACACACATAAGTGGGTGAGGATAAATATAATAAAGGTAAATAAAGTACCTATGTGAACATGAGCTAAGGTAAATACCTACTCTAACAGCTTGGTGTGATTCTGAGTGAGGAAATTCGAAAGAAAATCACTGGTGAAACTTCCACATCGGGTAATGTTTTGAATGTAGAAAACAAGGAAAGATCAAAAGATAGAGTAAAACATCTTGAAGGTCATGGGAAATCAAGAGGGAAATCCAAGAATGTTAGGTCTTAATCCTGGGATAAGAAATTTTGCTAGTACGGTGGAAAACGGGGTCATTTAAAGAAGCTTACTTTGGTCTCGAAAGAATAAAGAAGGAGACAAACAAGAAGGCAACAAATAAGCAAATGTGGTAAGTAAATATGAAGATGATGTTTTAATTCTTTCCCTAGATAATGTTGATGATTCATGGGTATTAGATTCGGGGCTTCATTTCATGCTACGCCCATAGAAATTATTTTCTTGATTATGTCCAAGGAGATTTTGGACTGGTGTATTTAGGAGATAATGAACCTTGTCATATTATTGGAAAGGGAAGAATCAAGATTAAATTACAGAATGGAAATCAATGGCTACTATAGGAGGTAAGGCATGTTCCAAGGCTGAGTAGAAATTTAATTTTAGCAAGGAAACTTGATGATGAAGGCTACATAGTTACTTTTACGGATAAAATTTGGAAGGTTACAAAAGGTGCTTTAGTAGTAGCTAAAGGTATGAAGGTTGGAACTTTATATATTTGTACAGGTCATGCTCTTTCTACCACTCCATTTGTCACAAGAAATATTGCTAGAAAATCATCTACAATAATTGTTGTTGGTATAAATGCAAATGTTGTGTGAACTGCAGGCACATTAGTAGTTATTACGGTTGTTATATGTACAAATGTAGTTGTTGTAGGTACAAATGTAGATGTTATGGGCACTATAGGCACTATAGGTATAAATGCATTTTCTATGGGCACTACAAACACAACATCAATTGTTGTAGGAACAACAATAGTTGTTGTAGGAACATCAATAGTTGATGTAGGCACTATAATAATAACATCGCCATTACAAGTGCTATGGTGTACAATTATTGCAAGTTATGAGACAACACTATGGCATCATAGGCTTGGACACATGAGTGAAAAAGGTATGAAAGTAATTCATTCTAAGAATTTATTACCAGGTCTGAAATGTATTAATATGGACTTATGTGAAAGTTGTGTATGGAAAACAAAAGAGAGTGAGTTTTCTCAAGCATGGGAGAACAAAGAAAGATGAGAAATTAGAGCTTGTGCATACAGATGTATGGGGACCAACTTGGGTAAATTATCATGGTGGCTCTTGTTATTATGTTATATTCATTGATGATGTAACTAGGAAGACATGGGTGTATTTTCTTAAAAAGAAATCAAATGTGTTTGAAAATTTTAAGAAATGGAAAATCTTGGTTGAGAATGAGACAGGTAAAAGATTAAAATGTCTCAGGTTTGATAATGGTGGTGAGTATTGCAGCAAAGAGTTTGAAAAATATTGTTCATTAAATGGAATCCAGAGGTAGAAAATGGTTCTAGGGACTCCACAGGAAAATGGTGTGGTTGAGTGGATGAAAAAAATTATGGAGCATGTAAGGAGTATGAGATTGCATCTGGGGATTTCTTGTACTTACGGGTAGAGGATGTTAATACTATTGTTTACCTAATCAAAAGAGGGTTCCTTTGGGTTGTGGTATTCTAGAGGAATCTTGGACCGGTAAGAAGGTAGATTATTCTTTTCTTAAAACCTTTGGTTGTGAAGTTTTTGTACTTGTTGATCCTAAAGATAGACACAAGATAGAAGAAAAATCTAAAAAGTATACCTTCATTGGATATGGCATTGATGAATTTGGTTATAGATTATGGGATTTTGAAAATCTGAAATTTATTAGAAGCAGGGATGTTGAGTTCAATGAGAAGGTGTTGTATAAAGATCAGATACAAGAAAAGAAGCATGAGAAGATAGGAAATGAATATGTGGTGTTGGATGATATTCTAGTTTGTAATACTCCAGTGGTTCCTCATATTGAACAACAACAAGAAATACCACAAACTCCAGTAAATGTTAGACATTCTACAAGGGTAAGTAGACCTCTCGATAGATTTTATCCTTCTTTATATTCTATTTTATTGACTGATGTTGGTGAACCGAAGGGTATGAAGAAGCTATGCAAGTGAATACACATAAACAATGGGAGTAAGGAATGAAAGAAGAAATGGAATCCCTACTGTAAAATCAGACTTGGGATTTATGCAAGCTACCTACAGGTAAAAGATCTTTACCAAATAAATGGGTTTACAAGATGAAAGAGGAAGGAGGAGGTAAGAAAATATTTAAATCCAGACTTGTGGTAAAAGGATTTGCATAGAAAAAGGGTATTGAATTTGATGAAATATTTTCGTAGTTGTTAAAATGACCTCTATTCATATTATTCTAAGCCTTGTTGTTGCAGAAGACTTACATCTTGAACAACTAGATGTGAAAACAATGTTTCTCCATGGGGATTTGGAAGAATAAATATATATGCAAAAACCACAAGGATTTGAGGTCAAAGGTAAGGAGAAATTAGTGTGCGATTGAAAAAAAGTTTGTATGGCTTGAAACAAGCACCTCGGAAATGGTATTTAAAATTTGACAATTTTATGGTTGAGCATGGCTACAACATGTGTCATTCAAATCATTGTGTTTATTTTAAGAGGTTGGATAATGGTAGTTATATTATCCTATGTTTATATGTTGATGACATGCTTGTTGTGGGGTCTAACATGGATCATATTAATGAGTTAAAACAAATGTTAGAAAAGTATTTTTCTATGAAGGATTTGGGGCAAAGTGAAACAAATCCTTGGTATGAGGATTTCTAGAGATAGGAAAAATAAAAAATTATCTCTGTCTCAAAGTGATTATATTGAGAAGGTGTTAAAAATATTTAACATGGAAAATGCTAAAGTTGTTAGCACACCTTTGCCTAGTCATTTTAAATTGACTAAAGAGATGTGTCTGAAGACACAAGAGGAGGAAGAAAAAATGTCCAAGATTCCATATTCTTTAGCTATTTGTAGTTTAATGTATGCCATGGTATGCACAAGGCTAGATATTACACATGTCATTGGAGTTGTGAGCAGATTTATGAGTAATCCTAGAATGGAGCATTGGAATGCGGTTAAATGGATTCTCAGGTACTTGAGAGGAACATCCAATAAGAATTTATGTTTTGGGGATATAATATTATTCTACATGGTTATGTTGACTCAGATTTGGTAGGTGATATCAACATTAGGTGTAGCACTATAGGTTATGTATTTACTGTTTGTGGGACAAAAGTCAGTTGGATTTCAAGGCTGCAAAATGTTGTTGCTTTATCAACTACGGAGGTAGAATATGTTGCTTGGACAAGAAAACAAGGAGATGATTTGGTTGCAATTTTTCTTATAAGAATTGGGAAATCAACTGGCTAATAATTACTTATTTATGGATAGCTAGAGTTCCATTCATATTGATAAAACGCTTTCCTTACATTCAAAGAAAAACACATACAACTGAGATATCACTTCATACGGTCAGTATTGGAGGATGGATAGGTAAAGCTGGAGAAGATTGATACATATGAAAATCCAACGGATATGTTTACAAAGGTAGTAACTTGGGAGAAGTTGATTTCCTCTTCATCTTATATTGGCCTTCACAATTAAAATAATTAAAATAGAACAGCGACCGAGGGTGTTGAATCTAGTGGGAGTTGATTTGGTGTTGATCAGTCTCCAAGTGGGAGATTGTTGGTTGTGGAGACCATTCAAACCAAATGTCTTATTTATATTTTTAATGTATTTATTTTTCTACAGTTTACGTAAGAATACGTTGGTATAATATTTGTTTAACCTCTATATAACCATTTTTAGTTCCTCTTGTTTGGAAACTAAATGGTTACATTTAGTTAGAAGAGAAAAGGGTGTGGGAATGTATATATACATGCCAATGGTTATGCTAGAAATGAGCAAGAGTGAGAGAGAGAGAAAAGATAAATCAGAGCAGTGTATTGCAGTGTTGAAAAATGTGAGATTAAAGTGGCGTGAGAAGAAGAAAGAAGTGCCAGAAAGAGAAGAGGGAGGGTAGTTTTGCTACAAATCTAAAACTACATATTTATGCATTGTGTTTGCATGTTGTAGCATGTTTATTGTATTTTATTTTCTGCTAGATTAATAATAAAAAGGATTGTTGTTGTTGGTGGATGTAGCCCAGGAAAGGGTGAACCACGTTAAATCCATGTCATTATTTTTTTGTGTAATTTCATATTTCTGTGTAATTTTCATATTTCCTTTATTTTGTAATTAATATCTAGAAATTAAATTTTTCTCTTCATTCCTTATATTAATTGCTAACAAATCCAAGTTTGTGTATGACCATTTTTATATCCTTAAAATCCTTTCGAGTGCATTATTTATTTCCTCCTTCGTCTTAATCTAGCCTGGTGTGTGTATGGAGTACTAACTGTAAACTCCTTGGCTTCATTATCTCTATCAGTGGGTAATGAAGCTTACCCTCCAAATTTAAGGAGATCCATAACATGCCTCCATCTTCTCGACGTCATGAAACTTTGTACTCTTCAAGGATGACTTCAATCACTCCATCACTTCATTTCACAACTCTTAGATTGATGTCAATCTTTTCATCACCTTTTTCATAAAGACACCCAATTTAATTGGGATGCTAACTATTAGAATAACTTTGATGATCTTAACCAAGTATCTCTCTCTCCACATGTTCTCACACCTCCACATGAAAGGGAGGCTTTATATATCTATATATTTTCCTTTGATAATGCTCTAGGATCCATATTGGCACATTCAGAATGAGCAAGGTAGGGAGAAGGATATATAATATATTAGTCACACCCTTTATGACTATGAAACACACTACACCAAAGTTGAAAAGATGTGTTGCACCCTCTTCTTTTCTACTTCTAAGATTCATCATTAACTTAATAACTATAAAACCTTCATCATTACCAGCTTCCACATTCTTAAAACCACGCATTCCAAGCCTTATCATAGTGATCGTATCACTCGATGGCTCATGATCATGATAGGGTTTGACCTAGAGCTCATCTCCCAGAAATCCATTAAGGTTCAAGCTATTTCCAATCAAATTGTTGAGGTTCTAGACAAAACATCATACACTTTGGGTATCTATCTAGTCCTAATCATGTATTACTATTCATAAAAATCCTAAGCAAGAAAAGTACTAATCAAACCATGTCTTTTGGCTACCTTTCTTTGTTTTTTATTACCAATTTTCATCTTAAACTCTTGGTTACCTAGTATTCCTTTTCACACATCAACATTTTTCACCCTAAACACTAGGCCCCAAGCTAGGATACCAGTGCTAGGTTCCCCCATCACCTCTGTGCACCCCCAACCTCTTTATAGTTTGCTAACATACTTTAGGTCCCAACTAGACATTTGGGCATATTATATTTTTAGTAGTCATCCTCTTCAAAAGTTAATTACGAAAATTCAAGAAAGGGAATATATAAATATAAAGTTATGTGACCATAATAAAGGACCAAACAATAAGCATTAGTTATAGCCACCTAAGGTTGAATCTAAAGGCATATTAAGAGCATTCAAACATCCATGTAACATCTATCTAGGGAAAGGGACTGCATTCTTCTACCTACACTTCATAAGAGCGGATTTTATTTTTATTCCATGTACATATATACTTACATCTTCTACATCTAGCTATTGTTTACTATCAAGTGTGACACGCATAAGAGCCACCTAGGGCATGATTCCGCACCCACACATAAAAAATAAAATGGGTTTGAAATGTAGTGTAATTATCAGTTGTAAGATCACTTGTTTGATAATTGAGGACAATACGAACCCTAATTTTCATTATTATTTTTGGGATTTGATGCACTTTTGATGCTTTTTCAGGTCATTTATTTATATTATGTTGTCATCGACATCAACAATCATTGTATGACCTACTAGCAATAAGAAGTGAAGGACAACAAATACCCTACAACCAAATCAAATATGGTTTTCTAGTGTTTTTGGTAGTCATAGGTGCCCAATATTGGTATAGAGTTCCCACAGAACCCTTGACCAATTCCAAGAACCCCAATCCAACGTATTACATCATCTCTATATTGATTTGTGTTTTATTATGACAGTCTACACTTCATACTTCTAAGTTCAGCACTTTGACACATGTCAATATTTATTGTGAGATAACTAAGTCATTTTATCTATTCATTTTCAATTAGGGTTTTAAATCTTAATTTCTTATTTTCTTAGGTTAGATTTATTCTTAGTGCATAGATATTTATTACAAATGTTACATACTTAGATTAGGAAATATTTTATTCATAAAAAAACATTTTGTTTAATCATTTTTATTAACTCAACTTGTGATTAGTCATTTTGATCCTTCTTTAGAACATCATATTTTCTATCATGGCTCCTAAAGTTCCTTAAATTTCTTTGTATGAGTTAATTCAAATGCATCCTATATTCAAACTTATTTTGAAAAACTCCCTAGAATTAGACACCATCTATCTCCTTAGATATACGCAGCCACATAAAGTGATTGATATTTTAGATCATCTATCGATGACCCTAGTATTAATGATCCTCCATTTAATCAAACCATGTTAGAGTCAATTAAAGCTTTACATTTTTTATTTGAAGAAAAATTTTAGGCTATGAAATCTACAATTACATCTCTTAAATCTGAAATCCAACACCTTAAGGACTCTTCTCAAGATCATGTTTATTCTCCTACATCTCATCTTCATTCTATGTATTCTACATGTTCTTATAATTGTGAACCTATAATATTTCCACTCTTGGCACCTCTAAAGTTTTATTTAAATGCTAAGCAACAAGATATTGTTCTATAGTTCATAGCTCATCAGTTGATTAGTTTTCCATATACGCGTTGCTATCCTCCTTATCAACTGATAAAATATCAAGGTCTCCTATTTTGTGTTTATCATCAAATAAATGGAGATAATGACAATGATTGCTATACTTTAAAATGAATAATCAAGCATCTTGAACGTCAATGTTTTATCTCATTCATTGAATGATGTTTTTTTACATGGTCCTCTCCACTTGTTACATCTAAATGAGTTCCTAAATCTGATCCCTTTATGTCTAATGAACATCATGCTTCAACTTATCATGTTCCTCTTTGCTCACTCAAGTGATGCCTATGAAATCTACTAAAACCAAGAAACCTCCTCTAGGAATCAATTCAACACCTCATCATACTGAGTCATATGCATAATTACTAAGTCAAATAAAGCAACCAAAATATCCTCCTCTCAATTCTTCTACATAAACAAGTAACCACTCACTACGTAAGACAAGAAAAATCTAGCTGGAATCTTTTAATGTCCACATCTTCGAGGCTTCTACGCCATCACCACTTCAACATCCAATTACATTTTTCAAGGAAACTACTCATTACATTGATCTTCTTAGTGTCATCACCTATAGCTATATCAATTACATACTTGGGGGCATCATAGCTTCTTCCCCCTTGCATTTCTATAAAAAATTTATATCATCTCAAATAATTGGTACTCCCCACTTAGATATTTAATATATCTTATGCATACCAATCTCATGGTTTGATTCACACTTGACTGTTAAGGGCATACTATATACATGAACCTCACACACTACACACTATACACTACACACTACACATTCTCACACACTTGACACATTCACAACACATCCTTCTCATCACTTGGATGTATTACAATTTTTACATTGGGAATATTTACAACACATATATATAGCATTGCTTAGTCACACTACACACTACACACCTCAAACTTCACACATACCGGAAATCCTTTCCTCACATCTTCTACCACACATTGTGTGCATTATTCACTATACACATTCACGATATATCATTCTTGCATCTACTTTTACGCATTGTTATTATTACCGTATGACGCACTCTAGTCCCTTAGTTCATACTTGAATACCGAGGGTTTACATTTAAAATGTACCTCACCCCTCTCACTTACTTACTAACACACTCTCTAGGCTTTATGCTTTATCAATCATATCTTTCTAGCACATACATTCAAACTTTTTCTTGATGAAGCACTCTTTTCTATGGTCCATTCTCAACTCGTTGAGGGGGCATGTATAAATAAAATTATCTCTTGCATACACACCCACTTGGGGGCATGCGACTCCTATCACATTAACACTACATTCTATTCCATCTCATCCATAGCATACTACATATCTTGGTCACATTTACTCTTGCTTACTTATGCTTACATGTACACTTTTTAAACATGCTAGTTAGATATTTCAAATTTCATTATTTTTATCATACAAACTTACACGTTCACTTTCATTTCTAGTTGTGATTGTGAGCTTTACAAATATATTTACATGCACCATGGATGTTTGGCACAAGACTCATACCAATCCCATAATAAATTTTTGGGGCATCCACTTTTGTATACACTACAAGTGTTATTGTTTCATTTTTATAGCATAGTAATTTATCGATTATACACGCTTTGACATACTTTATACCTCTCTAACATGCTAATGGGTTATTCATGTGCATCATTTGCTTTATAGGTCTATTTTCTACCACGGTTGTTTAAAATTTTGATTATCATTGTTTGCTCTTTGTATGCCATTGTTTAAGGGATTTTCCTTTGTCATATGTGCACATTGTCTACTTTTTTCATTTCGGCCTCAATTGTCTTGTGAAATTGTGATTAATGTCCCATGTTTGTAATCCACTTTTCATGGTCTACATTGTATTCTTACATACCGTATTTTACATGTGTGTTTTTATTTGCTTGCACTAACACTTGTTGTCTAGAAACTTTGTTTGCATGTTACTTTCTTTCTACCAAGTACACTTCATCCCCATATAGGAATCTTTTTAGTGTAATGGTTGGTCCTTCTTGGTCAAGATACTTCATGGTGATGTCACATGCACAAAAAAAGAGGGGGAATCATTTGGGTGAATCATTCACTCGATATAGTAGTCTACAAACATAGTTCAACATAACATAGTTCCAATACAAAAATCATTAGTCTCAAAGTCCGACTTGGGTCATCGCAGAAACATAGACACTTATGCCTGGACTAAGAAATTAGTGCCTGGTAACCCTTGACCCTTCCTAGATGCATGTGACCAGGGGGTATTTACACAACATATTCCACTTTAGTGTAGTTTTCAGCACTTCACACAATGAATTTTATAGGGCACATATTCTTTAGCACTCGACATGCATGCACTACAAAGAATTTTATACTTTCGCATTTGATCCTGGACTATTCAAACCAGATTGGATTTTTACACACCATCTGTAGTGGTGCTATACATTTTGGGAATTTTTAAAGGTTCAAGGGTGATGTTAGACTTTTCTCCCTACACTTATTTTGTTCTTGGCATGAGATCGACCAAAAACTCACATTTATCACAACCGGCGTGAGATCACCCGAAAACTCAATCTTCTACATCATCGTCAAGATCATTTTTATCTCTTTTCTCATCACGGATTAGGTGCACATGTTAATTTTTCACATTCTTACATACTTTCATACTTTTACACACTTTGATCATATACACATGTATTTGACTACTTTTTCATCCTTCTCTTTTATAGGTCCATTGTTATGGGAAGTGGTAGTCACATCAACAACACATAAAAAAATCAACAACAAAAATAAGTACAACATGGCATCAACACATACGCTCTTTCCCTAGGTTCATTATCATCATTTTTTTGCACTTCCTCATCCTTAGTTTCCATTCTTCACATTTTTATCAATCCACACTTATTCTTATCTCTCGCACACTTTTTTCCATCAATCTATATGGTTACTGTGTACATATATCTTATCTAATTTATGTTATCAAGCATTCTCTTAAAACTATAAAGTGGAATGAAAATGTAGACATAAAATAATGCACTTTGGGTATCCATCTACTCTTAATCACAAATTACTATTCTAATGATTCCTAAGTAATAAAATTACTAATTAACCCATGTATCTTGGCCACCTTTCTTTTCTTTCTATTGCCACTTTTGGTCTTACACTCTTGCTTTCATATTCTACCCTTTTATACTTTGGAATTTCTCACCCTAAACACCAGTGCCCAGCTAGGATGCCAATGTCAGGTACCCCCATACCCTCTAGGCATCCCTAACCTCTTTTTATTTTACTCACATATTTTGGGTCCTTTCTAGCTTTTTGGGCATCTTATATTTTTGGTAATCAGCCTTTTCAGGTTAATTTTTTAAATTCAAGAAAGGGAATCATATAAATATAAAGTTATGTGACCATAATAAAGGACCAAGTAGTAAGCATTAGCTATCACAACCTAAGGTTTTATCCAAAGGAATATTAAGAGCATTTAAGCATCCATTTAGGATCCATCTAGGGAAAGGGACTACATTCTTTTGCCTACAATTTATATGGGGGCAAGTTCATTATATTCCATGCACACATCTTCTACATCTATGTATTATTTTCTATCAAATGTGGCACGCACAAGTGCCACCTAGGTATGATTTCATACACACATATGAAACTACATTGGGTCTAAAATGTAGTGCAACAATCAGTCGTAAGATCACTTATTTGGCAACGGAGGATAGTTTGACCCTAATTTGTATTATTTTTTTAGGATTTGATGTGATTTTGAGGGTTTATTGGGTCATTTATTTATTACAAAGTTATCAACGACATGGAATATTATTTTGTGACCTAATAAGAAACAAAAGAAAATGAACACCTTGTGACCAATCAAAGATGGTTTTATGAGGTTTTTTGTAATCACAGAACCCAATACTGGTATGGAGCACCCACAGTGCCCCCGACCCATTCCAGTGCCCTAATCGAACATATTTTTCAATATGTACATTTTATGGGTTTTATTGTGATGTTTTACAATTTAGATTTCCCATTTCATCACTTCAAAGACAACCTAGGATTTATTGTGAAATAGATAAGTCATTCTCTTCATTTGCACTTAGGGTTTTAAATATTAAAATCTTATTTTCTTGGGTAATATTAATTCTTAGTGCATGCATATTTATCATAGCTATTACACACTTATCTTAGGTAATATTTTATTCATAAATAATTTTTTTCTTAATCACAGCCTCTCTTCCCGATAATCAACTCCCTAATGAAAAATTTCCTGATGAATCTATCTTCACCCTTGATCATGAGTTTTCTCCTCTTAAGATTACCATTTTATTTAATGGATCTAAGTTTCAATAAGGGGGAGGTGCTTACATCATTATCAATCCTCCTTGGGATACTCCCATCCCCATTCCTCAAAATCTTAACTTTGAATGCACTAATAATATGGTTGAGTATAAAGCACACAAATTAGGAATTGAATTTTTTTTTATGCTCGGTGTCCAAATTATTGATATCTATGGGGATTCCCATCTCATCGTAAATCAAGTCATAGGAACCTATGAATGTAAAAATGACATCCTTAAAAAATATAGCGATATCGTCATCTTTCCATCAAAACATTCGACTCTATACCATCCGAGTTATCCTACGATCATCCAACCATTTTGTTGACATGATTGCATCCCTTGCATCTATTATCCCAAGAACAATGGAGGAATCTAATCTCTCCATTGTTTTAGTGTCTACATCAACAATCTCATGCCCATGAGCTTCCTTTATCAATCATGCCTATAACAATCAATCTGATATTCATCATTCTTAGATCTTTGATTACCTATCCCAATCTAAATTACCCTTCGACCTATCTAAGAATGGTAGGTTTTCCTTCCTTCAACATGTAACCCACTATATTATCCTTGGAAAAATAATTTACAAATGTGGGTTTGAAGAAATTGTCTTATGTTGTCTTAAGTATTTTGAATATACCAATGCTATTTTAGAAGTCCACAATGACATCTGTGGTGAAAAATTTAGTGTCTTGGCTATTTCTAAGCACATCCTTCTCTTGGGTTATTACTGGCCTACCCTCAAACAATATTTTTGTATGTTAAAAAGTGCGTTAAATGTCACTAACATTCCAATCTTATCGCATTCCTATCTAGGATCCACAACCAGCCCCGTACCTTTTCTCCTTTTCACAATGGGGCTCAACCTCATCAAGCACTATTAATTTGTGTTCTTCTCAAAGCACCATAATTCTATCATCACCGATACTCTGAGTATTTCACAAAATGGGTGGAGTCCATTCCATTTAAATATACCAAATCTAACCATATCATTAACTTTGTCTATCATCATATCATCTATCATTTTGCATCCCTCACAATCTCATCATGGACAATGTAAAGTCCTTCAAAACCAAGACCTTAAGAATATTAAGATTTATTTCAACATTCGTTAATTTTGGCTTAACAAATAGTTACCCAATAATAGGACAACAACACCATAAGTTCCATTTAATGTGACTTAACCATTCAAGGAAGTGTAACAACCACCTAGGTTGTAACTTAATAGACTTATTAAAATGAAGTCTAAAGATTAGAATTCATATCTTCCTTTTTGTTTATAACTTTATGAGAGAGGAAGATTCCTCCTCTTCATGGTCAAGTTCTAGGGTTTAACACACCCTTTATGCTCTTTACAAAATTCTATAGTCTTCGTTGTATGTTCATTACACATCACCTTGCTATATTGAATTGTTTAGATAAGAACCTTAAATTCTGCAACTTATTTAGTTGCATCTTATTTAGGGAAATTACTCTAATTCCCTTTTATAATACTTATCCAAGAATACACATTACCATATAAATAATAAGAAGAATATCAACCAGATAAGATTCCATCTTTTTACAAAAGTACAAGATAATTTACACAACCAATGCAAGTAAATCCTCATCTTTCAATTCATTTTCAAAACTTATACATTTACAAGACTTATGCATTTTAGGCATACTACATAACAACAACCTTCCTTCTAAAAATAATATAACTTTTCTTTTCAATGCAACTCAAGAACAAATCATAATTCTTCACAAAGAATTAGACTTAAATCAGCCAATGCATCATATAAGTTTGTGCCTTCTTTTATCACTTACGAAGTCCATCTGCAAAAATTGCTAGCATAGGTCAGTTCAAAGAACTGAGCATGATAAGCACTAATCCTTAAAACGAAGTGCATTCCACTAATTGTTTCAATAAAACAACCCTGATTTAATGAACAATTAGTATATCATACAATAAACATAAGTAATAACAATCAAAAAAGAAGAGCATTAATAATCTGATTTCACTTCTAGGAGAGAAGAGCAAAATATAATCTATAATATTTGTCTTACAATTGAAAGCATAATTGATCCTATTAATTACCTTTAAAAACAATAGATCATACATCTCATTGTTCCCAAATCTATCAGAATAGAATACAACACTTATCATTATTACAAGACAAAAGAAGTGTTTTCAGCATGGTTCTCTTTAAGATGATACTTCTAACTTCCAAACAAGAAGAAGAGAAACCATTTCACTATACCAAAACACATAATGTCCGCAAGGCGAATAGGTTCACATCATGGCCTAATCTGTTTCAACTTAAGATAAACCACCTTAAAATCAATCATTTAAGATATTCATCAGAACAGAATCATATAAAAACCCATGAAGGAAATATGGGACAATAGTCAACCAACAAGTTGCATTTTCTTTTCAACAAACCAGTCATCAATCTCTTCCTAATTCATTTTAGTCAAATGTTAAGTAAGAGAAGACTAATCAAGTAATGATTCTCTTTTTCCTAAAAGAATAATCAATAGAAGGTTCCAACACAAATGAACTTATCCCAACTGCATTAGCAAAGAAAGCTTAACAGAAAATGATCCTACCCTGTAATCATTTCCTTCAACTTAATTTACAAATTCCCTTTTCAATACATACAGTTTAAGTTCATAAAAGAGTTCCCAAAGAAGAGAACAAGAACAATTCAAAGAAGGAAGAAAAATTAAATGCAATCATTCTCTTTTTCCTAAAATAATAGTCAACAGAAGGTTCCAACACAAATGAACTTATCCCAACTGCATTAGAAAAGAAAGCTTAACAGAAAATGATCCTACCCTGTAATCATTTCCTTCATCTTAATTAACAAATTCCCTTTTCAATACATACAGTTTAAGTTCATAAAGGAGTTCCCAAGAAGAGAACAAGAACACTTCAAGGAAGGAAGAAAACTTAAATGCAATCTTCCCATCAAAATCTTCCCATTATAATGCAAGAGTTCCATTTACAAGTCGGAACATTATAACCATGAAGTTCATACATAGCCCACAGTTATAAAGGAATCACAATTAATATTTTAAAGACTCAACATTCTTTCCTTGGACCCAACAAGAAGTATTAAAACCAAAATAGGAACAAGCACTCAGACTTACTCAAGATTTTGGTCCAGACAGACTATCTTATATATATATATATATATATATATATATATATATATATATATTTCTATAGAGTAAACAAATTGGATTCCCAATAATAGAAATAAACCAACAAGATAATTCCAGTAAAGTTCTTGAGGAGTTTACCAAATTATCCCCTAAACCATACCTCCCATTTTTCTTCTTGCGAACAATTGTTTATAAAAAGACTTCTGAGTTCGTAGACTATTCAATAAAATAGAAAACTCAGTTTGTATGCCAAGACCAAATTGACATAATAAAAAAAATACGTTCTACACAAGACCTTGAGCATAATGTTAAATCAAAAGTTCTCACAAAGGTTCAAGAGCACCCAAGAGAATATGCTTAAGTTTAGGGCAACAACAACAACATGTTCCCTTTTAGTTTACTTCCTAAACAAAGAAAACCAAAACGAAAACCAGGACATAACCGATACCTTGCTCAGGTTACCATTACCAACAAAAGTAACAATTCATTGTACAACTTTATATCACAATACCTCATATTTGAGTTAATATAAACACCAACATCTTAATGCTAGGTAGAATGTAAAGAATAAATTTTAATAGTTCTGAATAAGAAGAGCGTTTTAATTTTTTTGTTTACATCTTATCAAACCCTGTTTCCCAACTCAACAGAATATAAGATCCTTAACAAAGCTCAGACCAGACAAGCAACAAAAATATGAAGGCCATGTTCATAATGGACATTCCATAATAGTCCACAGTATTCAAGATACCAAATGCCAACATTAAGCTATATGTGGTCTTCAATAACAAACCCTATTATCTCAAGATAGTAAAACACAACTACCAAGTTATATGCGTTTTAAACAACAGTCTTAGTTTTTTTGAAAAATAAAAACAAGAACCAAGCCATAGCCCAAATTATCTATGAATAAAACACAAACACCATAGTACCGAGAAACCCAACAACAGTTCTTCAAATACCATGAAGTTCAAACAAAAATCGAGCTCGAATGCAAGCTCTCAGTAAAACATGAGCTCCTTACCAGCCCGAGATCATAAAACACTAACTCCAACAAAAATAGGTGGAACTCAAGTTCCCATAAAAGATTTCAACAAGTATTCATTGGCAACGAAGGTCAATAAAACCGAAACCATCAATTTACCAAAACTAAAAATGCCAAGCAAAGTTACCATATTCATTTTTGCATACATTTTTCATGTTTCTAAACAACCACAATGTATGTTTCCAACAGTAACCACAATATTCATGGATTCAAACCCCATAATACAAAATTTATAAAACCCTGCAAAAAATAACTAGATAGAACATGCAATGTACAAATCTCAATAGAGAAGAGTTGTTTTTATGAAAACACTTAGAAGAAAGCAAGAGATTTTAATAGTTAGAGCCTATCATGCCTGATAGTGTCTCTGTCAAATCGAAGAAGACCTCCAGCCAAGCTCACTACTTCTCCTCTTCTCCATGAAAGATCAAACAACCAAATTCCTTTTCTAGAATTCCTCTTATACATTCCACGAAACGAAAATAGATCTAAAACTTCAAAAATAGCCATGAAGTGCAGTTCAATCTGCTGGTTCAAAAAACCAGAGAGCATGTAGAGTAAAAATCATGAAACATGCAAAGTGAAACAACCCAAAAAAAATCCACTTGCATGCCTTCCAAGATGGTTTGAGCTCAAAAACCGAAAACAATAAATTCCATTAACTCCTATTTTCCCGCCTATCCTTCCTTGCCACCACCTTCCAATTCTGGTGAATGCCAAGTCCAAAATAACATGCATTTTTAATTTTAGTGATACTACCACCTAAGCCTCCACCAAGCCAACTAGCCCCTACCAAAGCTGGTAGTACCGCATTCATTAAAACCTTATCAACAACTTTAATGCCTTAGGAACCGTCACCCATAGTACTTACAACCACTTAAGTCCCCTTTCCTTCCCATTAGTTTAGGATAGATTACATTGCTTAGGTTAGATCTTAGGTAGATTAAAATTTATACCTTAGGATATAACACTAACAACTAACCCCCACCATAGGCCTTAGCAAATAGATTTAGGTAATTTCCACATAGGTAAATTAATTCAAAACACAATAGTTTTAGGCATTAGGTTAGATCACATTATAACCTTGTAGTATTAGGTTCTAGTTTAGTTTTAATACCTAGAAACCTTTCCAAATCCATTAGCACCAAGCTTAGGTTAGGTTTCCAATCAACCAATCATAGCAGAATAGGAAGATTTAGGTTAGAATCAGAATTCTATCAAGTAACATAGCTTAGGTAGGAATATTTTTACCTAGCTTAGGATCCTATAGGTTAGTCCTTTATAGGATCCTAGATCTCTCCTATGCCATGAACAAGCTGCAATTTCATTTTCACAAGAATGACCTGCCATGGTCGATCTCCAAAGACCCAAGCAAAACATACTACGGAATGGAAACACGTTCTCACAAAAATCAAAGAACTTGTATCTACAAAGTTCAGTCCATATATCTCTTAATTCATGGAATGTCAATTTACCATTCATTCAATCTGAACAGATTTAAAACATTCCTTGGATCACTGAAATTGATCCAAGGATGAGTCAGATAAATAGATAAGTCTACAACTCTTAAACCAGATTGCAACTTACCTAAAAGAAGTGAAAAATGGATTCAGGAAAGCCATTCCAATTCAGTCAAAGGATCTTAAGAGAAGAAAAGACTTATCCATATCAAGCATGATTTCCAATAATCAAAAGAACATATCCTTATAAGGAAAACCACATGTCAACACTTGAAATGTAAAGGAGGAAAAATAACAACTATCAAGGGTGTTAGACGCTCTCGATCGACCTCCAACATCATCAAGTCTATCAAGATTGAATTAAATTTGATTAAAAACCATATCAAGCCTCACAAATTTAACATTAGTGATATTTTACTTATGGAGAATTAGTATGTTACTACTCTAGAAAGGATCCAAAGTGGAAAGATCACTCCCAACTAGATTCAACCATACATTATCATGCATATGTATGGGTCCTGGTTCTTATCATTTAGCTTCTCTTAATGGTAAAACCGAACTAGAACCTCTCAATTCCTTCAGGCTTACAACCTTTTAATTATTAACATATCTACCAATGTGACCTTAGTCACCTTAGCGATCCCCTGTTTCCATCAATTTCCTCTTCCATGTATCACTATAATGATCTAGAATTATGTGGTCTACCATCACTATCATATCTATGACCTTAAATATGGGCACCATGATCTACTCATAATATATTCCTTATGGATAGGTTCTTCCTTCTTGGTGAGAAATACTCAATATTTACTTCCATTTCCTCTTATCTATCTTATGGAAGCATTATAAGGGTCCTCAAGTATAGCTTGTACATATTTATTATCCCATTTGTAAGTGGTCTACTTGGCTATCCTTAGCTCTCTGTGTAAAATTCAATATTCAAAATCAAGGATGATCCCGTCAAGTTATCTTTTCCTAAAAGTAGAATTTTCTCATGAAGGAAAAATTTTCATGTAAATAAAATAATGTAAAAATATAGATTTATCCCTCAAAGTACAACTATCATGTATCCTTCCATCTCAAAATGAGAATTATAAAAAGAAAGAAAATAAAAAAATGAAATTTAGACAACTCCCTCGAAGGATGGCTACTATGTTATATCATGGCAAAGAAAAGATTCCCACATTGATCATCCTTTCATATTTTAATATGTAAAATCATCTTAGGAAAGCTTCATGCATCAATCAACTTTCCCATTAAAAGTAAACTTCCCACATCGAACACCACCTAAGGAGAACCTATTTCCTACGTACATGTTATATCTTGACCCCTTTTTGTGTCTATAGTAGGTATATAATATTACACCTTCCATATTTCCTTTCTTGATCATGAGTGTGACTAACTATGGTTGCTTCTATGTTAGTACATGTCTTTGGTTCAAGTGCATTTCTTTATTTGATTCCCATTCTAGCTTTACCTCTAATCGAGCTTAGATCACTCCTTTCACTTGTGCTCTTTCCTATGGTGTGGTTTCATTCATACCTATTGGCCACCACCTAAGCAAGTCATATTCCTTCCTTTTATTCCCTATATTTTTCCTAACATCACTTTTACATCATATGAATTTATCACACCATTTATATTATCTATTGTACTCATCACATCCCATAACTACCATGTTTCTAAATCCATAAAATCTAATCATCTATCATATTAATTCATAATCATATATTATTTATCATCTATTATAAAGTATCATATCACATCCACATTCAATCCATAATCATCAAATAATCAAATCCATAACATCATAATAATAATCTTCCACATATAAGTCTAACATAACATACTCAAAACTATAAATCATACACATGACACATGATGAATCTTGAAAAAATACAGATCATATATCATAAGTCCAAATAAATATACATCAAGTCACAAAGTGTTAAGAGTCTTCTCTCAAAATGATACATTGTTAAAATTAGTAAACTCTACATCTAAGAGTCTCAAATCTTGCCTCGGGGTAGGTGCCTAAATATGTGTCCTGGGATTCATCTCCTCCATAATGGTTCTCATCTTGTGGTGGTTTTTACACATTCACTATACTCCTAGATGGCATAACACCACATGTTCCTACTACTGAGAAATATATGTTGTGTATCGCAGTTGTCCTTGAAGCTTATGTGTCACAATCCACTTATAATATTATTCCTCGATGAAAATAATCTATATAAATCTATGGATATAGTACCTATATTTTCCATACGTACTATCCCATGTGATGCCACTAGCGCACCACTCCTTGACTCTCAGTTATATTAGTGTGAATTCTCCAAATATAACTATATAAGCCTATCATTTTATTTTGTATCAATCCCTCTACTCAATATCCTCGTCCCTCTCCTAGCATAGGAATATGAACTCTTGGTGTGCCTCCTATAACTCCTTCTATGCCTTGTCCCTCTCTATATGGGATATGTCACACTCTACACACATCTACGTTATCTCCGTGGTAGCCCCTTCATCAAGCCCTCCCTCACCTCTAACATTTACATCCTCCCTCGTGGAAACCTCCTCCTCCTATTCATCATCCCCACCACCTCCCTTAGCTCCCTCTCCTTCCATCCGAGGTTACCCTATGGTATTAATCCAATATACAAACCTAGCTCGACTTTGACATCATCATCATCATCATCAACCCATAGTTTATGTGCCTCCTCTAATGGGTTGGCCATATTAGGTCTTGGAAGGGCCCTCTCTCGAATCATCTTGCCTATATCTAATAGGATCTCTAGGAACTTTTGTACCACTCCAAATTGTCTTCGAACCTATCAAACTGGATGGCCTCTATCCTCTCGAGCCTTTTCCCATGTACCTATTTGGTCCATCTCATCCTTTACAACTACACATCCATTCTAGGCCATACAAGATAATTACGATATGACATCCATCACACCTATTTGGTATTGAAATTTGTAAATATATATTAATACTCCTCTATCCTTGTCACCATGATCCTATTTGGTTCTCCATCCGAATAATCCAACCACCACTTGATATGGTCACTGTCACCCATGGTAGCCCTAATGGCCCGATCATTGCTACATGCCCGTAATCCCAAAAATGGAGAAGGAAACCCAAATAAATCCTTGTCCTCCTCCTCTTTGCATACATAAATAGATCATGATAGACTTGTGCAAGTAAGGTTATGCCGAATGAAAGTATTTTCTTATGATCAATAATATTTGTGACCACATCTGCTAGTGTCCATGGAACCTAGCACCCACTAAATATTGTAGTGCATATCCAGAAATGGCCATCATCAACAAGCATATCAAAAATCATCTGACCACACCTCTCTCATATCTAATCTCTATGTGAAATGCTTTATATGGAAGGGTAATATGTGGGGAATCGGCCCAAACATCCATGTTAAAACCCTCAATCTATTGTCTCATCTGTGATAAGTTGGACTAGCTCCCCTTGTATATGTATCATCAAAATCAAATATATGTCCTCCAATTTGACTATCATCTCACCCATCCTAAAACAAAATGTGCATGTACACACATCCCATCTATCCACTAATGGAATCATAATCCTTACATCTCATGGAATCTAATAGTAATAATAGAATCCGCCCAAGTTAAAATGTAGCTAAATTATCCCACTTTGTTTCTATAACATCATCTCTCGATATGATCATATAGTGCATGTAATTTTTCCCATAGATATGAGGTCTATCGGGCCTACCAAACCAATCAAACATACATCATTAGTCATCCCATCATCCAAAAAAAAAATTGATCATTCTAGCCCTAGTTGATACCGACATAGATTGGTTCGATGCCTATTATCATGGGTTGACGTAATTTTATTCTTGGTCACCGTGACCATCTCCCGTTAATGACCACCTTTATTCACCGGAGATCGCCTGGCATCTATCTCAAAATTTGAAAAAAATGCAAAAATTAAAAATATATAAAAAAATGCTTAAAAACAAGCTAGGGTTTAGGCATTTATAATCTTGTAGGTCCTCTGGCACTTCCTCACTACTCCTTCGGCCTCCATTTCTCTCAATCTCTCACTGTCCCTTTTCAACTCAGATATCTTGATCATCACTTCATACTATGTAAATGAGCCTAATTGGCCAACCCAAGGGCTTATATAGACCACAAACACCAATCATCATCAATTATCTCTAGTTTCCATTGACTTATCCTTGTCCCTATTGACCCATCCTTAATTTTTCACTAGTTTCCCCTTTTCACCATCTTCACCTTTAAATTATCTCTTCTTCCACTTATTTCTAGTGTGTCACCCCAAACACACTATTCCTTGTCATATCCAACTTTTATTATCATCTCGCCTTTCTCCGGAATCCTTTATTTCCTTTACTAGGGCACCATTATTATCTTCATCCTCATCTTACCTAGAAAGATTTTCTACTCAATTCCTCATGTATGAAGGATTTCACATTATTGACCTCACATATGTTTGTAGATGCATTTAATGTCTACCTCGACTCACTAGTCCATAGGACATTTTCATTGTCTCCATTGAGGACATACTTTATTCCCTTCCGAAGTGAATCTTGAAATCACCACCATATTTTAATCTTTATTTTTACATGGATCATTTTTTTCTCCGGGGCATCGTGCCTTGTCTTCTTTTTTACCCATCCTCACCACTACTCTCATCTATATTTTTCAAACTCATGATTGATTCCATTTTGTTTCATCAATCCTTCGTTTGAGGGGGAGTACCTCACCAATTATCCATTCCTCATCAATCATATTTTACACCTCTTCTAGTTTTTGTCTCACATTTTTTACCAAACCCTTCAATAAAAATGAGCATAATGTAGACATTTATTTTAACACCCCCATACCTTCACATTTCATTCACCCTTAATCATTGTTTAGTGCATCCATCCTCCCATTTCTTATTTTAAATTACCCACATTTCTTCCATAATTTTCCCTTCTCCACATTTTAAATTAATTATTCATTCCCTAAGTCCATTTAATCCTATTTCCCCCCATATCTCACCTATTTCTCATATTCTCCGTAAATTCCTATTCATTCCCATATTTTAATCCATTTTATCCATAATTCTTAATCTATCCTAAACCTATTTAATTATCTTAATCCTATTCTTAATCATCCCATTTAATGCCCCTTTGGATTCCCACTTTTTAATCATTATCCCTCATTAAAATTCTTCTTAAGATTCCTACTACACTTATTTACTCCCCCTCATCATCCCATAACCCATTAATACCCCCAACATGCATGTGAACAAAAAAATAACCTACCACCTATTTCTTATCATATTCTAACCCATCCATTATTGTTTTAACTTCTCTTTGTAGGTTGTTTGTCCCAGTCATCATTGAACCTACCTTTTATTTTTAACCACACTCGCCCCTAATCTCAAAGGGCTGGAAAATTTTGAAACTTCTTATGTTCTTCATGATTTTTTCATCTTACATCATCCTTGGAACCCTTGTTATCAGTTGGATCACCTCATTGTCCTCTTGTATGCCATATTTAGAGATTAGAATATAATTAATATTACTTAGAGATATAATTTGTGTATGATTCTCTTTGTTTTGTAGGTTTGCACGGGTATTCTTGGAGCTTTGTTTTCCTTTTATAAACCCATATTCATCCCCATATCTATCCATTTACTACATCATTTTTTCAATTTTCCATATCTCTTCTAGATGTCATCGACCCTTTTCCTATATCTATTAAATATGTCATATTTTTCATCCTACCCACCTTATCAAAGCATCATGTTGCCCATCCTAACATCTCATAATAAACACCGTATTGATTTTTCCATCCTTTTACCAACCCTACATAGGTTGTCATTGATTTTTCTTGTTTTTGTCTAGTATCCATCAACCTACTCCTTACTTCCTTCAGATCTAACTTTTTCTATATCCTCTTATCTCATTTTTATCTTGATATCATTTTTAGAGCTCGCATCCACATTTAAACTTTGTTAATACATATTTTGGGATCATCTTTTCTCTGGTCACCATTGATTGTGCTACCACACTGGTTCACCATGTCAACCCACTCAAAGTTTGGTCTTATTTTTAGTATTTCCATTATCAAGTTATCATTTCACTATCTTCAAGATTAATAAATTTGTATCTCATATTTTACTATCTTCACATCATTATCCATCATCAATTATCATTCTTATTATCAAACAAAGGTTGAAATCCTTTCTAAGAAGATTTTTCTTCTCAAAACTGACCTCTTTTGGAAGCTCACCATATATATCATTAATCGTCCTTTTAGTTCTCTTTATTGTATGGTTAAAAATCATAACGAGGAGGATTTATTCTTATGCACTGTGAGCCATTTTCATCACCATCCACATCAGAAGGTCCCTTAAACCCTCCCATATTTTGAGGTTTCTTGATTTCTTGTTTAGTTTTCACTAATCTGAAATAGGAATTGTGGAAATATTGATAAATAATCACCCCTTGGTCATAGGTGTCTAGGAAGGGTCAAAGGCACTCTGGTTTTACTGTCTAGGTCTAAACACTAGAATGTGTGTTATGTTGAAGATCCAAGTTAGGTTTTAGGATATTTCGAGACCGAATACTGTGTTGAATTTGAATTAACATGTGTCAGTCTTTGTGAATGTAGGATTCTAAATGGGGTGAATGATTCAACCAAAGTGGATGCCCCTCATTTGGGGTGCATGTACTACTACAAGGAGTGTGTGGCCTAAAGGAGGACCGAGTGTTGTGCTAAAATTGAAGCCATATAGGGAGGAAGTGTGCTTGGTATAAACTAAGGCACATGAAAACAAAGTGGCTGGAATTTTTTTTTTTGAAAAAACAAGATAAACATGCATGTAGAAGAGGATGTAAGATAAGAACGCAATAAGATAATGTAGATAAACAATAGTGTAGAAAAATTATACCATAAAAAGTGGGTTTTAAATATGGGATATCACTCACAATGTCACAAGAAAATCGAGGCTGCAGTGGCCAAAAGTATACAATGTGCACACAAAACTAAGGGGAAAATCCCTCAAGTAATGACATACAATGGAAATAAATTCCAGACAATAGAAAGCAATGTAACAAATAACCATGGCAGCAAATAGTTTTGTAAGATAAATATTACACATGAAGCACCCATTATCATTTTAAATAGATAAAAAATATGTCAAAACATGTATGATCTGATATAATATATTGTGTTACATGAATAAGAAGTATCATAAATAAAAACAATAGCACTTGTAGTGTGTACGAAAGTATATGCCATGAGGAGCCATTATGGGACTAGTAATAGGTACTACACAAAAATTCATGCTAGGTGTATCAATCTGTGTAAATTATATGATCACAACTAGAATAAAATTGTATGTGCATGTTTATATTAGAAATGTAATGACATACGATGTATCTAGCTTACATATCAAACAATATGTATCATGTGAGTATAAATAAACAAGAACAATGTGTGACCAAGATATATAGTGTGTTGTGAATGTGGACTAGAATAAAATGTATAGTAAGTGTGATAGGATCCATGTGTCCCTTGATTGAGTTTGAATGAGTATGCATATGATGATTTTCGTTTATAAATTCCCCTTCACTAGTCGAGAATGAACCATAGAACAAGATTGCATCATAAGGAAATGGTTTGAATGTGTGCATTAGTGAGATGTGATCATCAAGGTGTAGAGTGTAGTGAGTGAGTGTGTTGAGGTTTATTTTATATTTAGAACCTCAACAGTCCCAAGTATGAGCCATGCAACTAGAGTGCATCGTAGTGTAGTATGTTTTTTTGATTGTGTGCAAGAGAGATATGTCGTGAAGTGTGAAGTGTGAAGTGTAAAGTGTGAAGTGTGAACTGTGAACTGTGAACTGTGAAGTGTGAAGTGAGCCATCAACATTCAAGTGTGATCTATATCACAAGAGTATGCCATGCGGTAATGATGATACAAATGTATAAATATATGCAAACCTGTATGTGAATGACCAGATTCAAGTATAGAGTGAAATGATAGAATTTCCAGACATATAATAATATTAGAAGGGGGTGAGAATACGTATGATGACCAAAATTGTATGAAGATAAGAGTGATAAAGTAACATTGTCTAAGTGATCATCATTATCACCGTCAAAACTATATGGTGACACATCCGAAACTTGGTAGGCAATTTTATGTCATTGATCAAGAAAAGATCCATTGTGGCGTAGATTATACATACACATCATGTACTCCTCATTAGTGAAAGGTGGTAATGGTCATCCATGTGCATACCAATGAGTAAGATTTTATGAGTAGATGAGAAATGAATCGTTGTAAATGAAAACAAAAAAATGCATGGGAATGAAATTTCAAAGATGATCGGGATGCAAAGTGCCACAAATATAATCAATCCAATATTAACCAAGAATAAAGTGGTGAAATACATGGAGTGCATGCAACAAATCATGAAATATGAAGTACTCGAAGGATATAAACAATAGTAATGTAAGCATGTCTATGATATTAATGTGCTGAATGAGGTGGTGGGAAGATATCATCAATCATAAAACCAATCAAAGTCAAACCATTGAGTGTGTAAATAGTGTCAATGGTAGTATGATCGAATGGAATGTGTGACTAGAAATTATTTTTATGAAAATAGTACATGTGAAAGGTGGTATCGCAGATGTAAGTCACTCATAAGGAGATAATTAAGGTGGTATGATGTTTGATGTATGGACATGCCCCTAGTAAAGTATCATGGGAGTAGTAGGAGGGGTATTATGAAGTAGATATAACAATGTCTAATGTATAAATAGTTACTTTGAGTGGATGTAAGTAGTCTTGATAATGCACAGTCGAGGATTGGCAATAGGATAAATAGTAGTGGAAATCAAAATAGGTAATGTAGTGTTTGGATCTAGGTTGCAATGTTGGAATGGTGTGTTATTAGTGGGAACCTCATTTTCAAATACCTCATGCGAAAATGTAACACATCGTGAATCGTAGAAGACATTTCTTACATTTGATGAAGACATAGCCTACCAAGTAAGTAATTATATTGAAGTGGTATATCAATAACAAAAATGGAAATGGAATTTGCATTTAGTATATCATTTGGGTTCTGGGAATGCTTTATAATTCCTTAATAATTTTTAGGAGGTTACTTGGGGTTCATTTATGAAATACCCATCTTCTCAAAATGCCTAAAATCCCTTGGAAAATTAATTACTTGCTCTCTTAGGTTATCGGGTTTCTTAGAGTGCTTTACTTCTAAGTAACAAGTTGTCCATATACAAAAACATGATTTGAATAGACTTATCTTCTTTGCACTTATTAGAAGTACTTCCTCTTGTTAAAATTCAATAAGACAAGTAGTCCCAAAACACCACATAACTATCTTAGATTTCCTCATTTAACGCTAAACTCAAGTGATTTTACTTCTTAGCTTTGTGCTAAATCAAAAAACTTCTACTTCTTAACATTAAAGAAGTAAAGTAGTTCTTAAACACCACATAACTAAGCCTATTCATCATTGCACTATATCTATAACCTCTTACTTATGTTATTTGTGCTAAACCCAAATAACTTTACTTTTTATAAATAAGACAAGTAAAGTAAGTCTCAAAGACCGCATAACTAGTCACTTAAGTTATTAGTTTTGGGGACCTCTTTAATTCTTTTAAAAACATTGAAGTTAAGTAGTTTCAAAAATCCACATATAAGATGATTGATGACATGGAAATTGTGTGACCTACATTTAATGACACAAAATATAAAAAATCTCAAGTAATTACACATTGGATCCACACATTCACTTATTCATAGAGAGAATTTTTCGCCTTCCGAACCCCGAGTGATCTTTGTGCAACAATTTGAAGGAGATTTTTACATTTTGTCTTCAACCCATTTGCAGAGGAGGTTGGTGCATTATTTTTCTTCCTTCTTTTGTTTTGTGGTTTCTTTTGGTGTGTTTTCTTCCTTCTAGTTGCTTATTGTTCTATGTTTTGTGTAATGTTTGAAATTAGGGCATTCATGTTGATTAGGATTAGGGTTTTTTAGTTAAATAAATCTGTTTCTACCTTTAATGGGATGTCTTCAAAATTTTACTATTTGTAAAACCCTTATTTTTACCTAGGTCTATTTTTTCTTATTTTGTGGTTCTAAGTGACTCTTCCTTCATATTTCAGTGTCTAAGTCTACTTCTTCTTCTCTTATGTTGAACAAAGGAAAAGTAGTCTCAAATATCTACATAAAACATCATGGTTCCATTTTATATTGCATATTTTTGAATTAATTTTACTTGGAATTTAAAGGATTAACATTCCTAAAGTAATTGTTTCCTAGAAAACCAAATGATATTCCCTCTTTATTTGTGTTGATTTGAATGTCTTCTACTTGCCATCTTATGTTGTGGTTGGAACTTATTTTTCTTCTGAGTTTAATAATAGTAAAGTATTGTGAGAACGCCATAAAATAAATAATTCCATTATCTATCAATGCGGGTTTTGACATTACTTCTACTTGTTCTTTAGAGTGGTGACTTATTCTAAAAGTGATCACATCCTAAAACACCGCAATACTAAATTTATTTGCTCCATGATTCAATGATTTTAAACAAATTTTTCTTCACATATATTGCAATGTTTGGAACTATTGTTACTTGCACTAAATCAAATACCTAATTAACTAAAAATAGGATTTTAACTATTTTACAAGCTAATCTCAATATACACTAAGTGCTAGGACTAGATTTTATTATTTTGTATTTAAATTAGCTAGAATAATAGAAATGAAAGGGATATATTACTAACATGTAAATGACTTACCTTACTATGTGCTAGACTATAACATCTTGGTATGCGGATCAAGGGCAAGGCTATGACCGAATGACTTTAGGAAGGGAAGCATATGACTGTCTGTCTACACCGAGGTGCCGAGAGTGCCCTAGGGTGCCTTGGTCTAGATTCTAGGCACTAAGAACTGTGAAAATACTCAGGATTTGTGTTTGGAAGTGTCATGAGGAAGTCTAAAACCCTACTTGTTTATCACGCTAGATTCATTGGATGAACTGAATAATGACCTGTAAAACAAAAGGTTAGTGGGGTTAGATTGTCCTCAACCACCAAACTAGTGGACTTATTGTTGAGCGTTGCACTACATTACGGAAACTGATGTATTTCTAGTGTGTGTGTGTGTAATTTTGTGCCTAGGGTTCCCTAGCGCCAATGACACGGTAATAAGGGGCAATAGCTAGATGTAAAATGCAAAATAATGGATAGAATGGAAAGAATGGAAATAATACAACCCTTTCCCCTTGTGCTTGTGTGATGTAGATGTGATGCAGATGTAGAAGAAGCCCAAATGCAGTCCCTTGCCTTAGTAGATAGTTTCCCTTGATGTGTGTGATGTACGTCAATGATATGGTGCATATGAATTGTTTATATAAGGATCTCTTGCTCAAATTTTGACACTAGTGAGCCGAAACTACTAACTATGACGTGGGGAATACATGGGGTGACCATTAGGACCAACCTCAAATAAATAAATTAAGAGTACAAATCATGATGACATGAGTACCCAAAATTACAGATTGGGGCACCTTGGGTGCCCCAAATGCAACCCTAGGTGCCATAATGTAGAGAAAAATATGACAACTGGTTTGACTACAACATATGAGATACTCTAAGAGATGGCTACAAATACAGAGACAATTGACGACTGAACTAGATAAACAACCAGGATGAATGACTCACCAATCACAAAAACCCTAGAAATAGGTCACTAGTGAATACTTTTATCATGCAAGATCCATATATAAATTAACATACCCAAAGTGGTATAAATGTAATAGTATATGTGTGATTTCATGACTATATTTTCCCCACTTTATGTTTTGTGGGCGGAAAGTTTGGTAACACAAAGTAGATAAAGATACGTAATCGAGAAAATCCAAAGAAGCCCAAGCTATAGAAGAATTCACAGATGTGTAGTAGAAGCATGACATACCATGGATCAACAAGTCAATCCATGCAATGTAAAAGTGTAAATATCATGATGAAGTGTGGAAAATGAAAATGATGATTAGATGATTTTGAACGCGGTTAAATATTGAATAGGTGGGTAGGGAGTCATATTTTCCCAACCCAAATGCTTGTAAATGAATGGAATGATGGGAGGATTTAGACGTCCTAACACCAAAGGAAAAGTGCAGGAGAAAAGTTTATTATTCTCCATGATTTTACTACATCCTCAGGATCAAGCCATTGCAGATGGACTTAGATTGAAAAGTGGTGATTTTGGATCTAGATGAATTCAATTTAAACAGTTGACCCATATAGGAGTGATAAGGGGAAAGGAAATCTTTCCCCCACTTCACGAGTGTCACCACAATGTAAAGGCTTCCAAGTTAGGTCATGAGGAATTAAACATGATAGAGAATGAGATGGCTTCCAAGTTAGGTCATCCTGGAAGCAAGCATAATATAAAATAAGATGGCTTCGAAAGTTAGGTCATCTAGAAGTAAGTGCAAAGAGAAAATGAGATGGATTCCATATTAGGTTATATTGAAACGAATGAGGAGAATAGAATAAAATCCCAAGTTATGTTGTCCAAGAATAGAATGGTGAATGTAACTCCCAAGGTAGGTCAGTTGCTCGTGAATTTAAATGGTCTTTTATGAACATGTTGTTTTTTATTGGTTTATTGGTTACTCATGGTGAGGTTTTTCACTAATTTACCCTAGGTTAGGTCATTAGGGTAAATTTTCTAGGAACCGATAAGATGTCGTGTAAGATGGGTTTTAATTTCTTTTTTCCCTCAAGTTAGGTCATTAGGGGAGATTGACAAAGTGAAGTGTCATGGTATAAGTTACAAGGTATTAGGCTCATGATATGGAACATGTTGTAACATAAGGGGGATTATATGGGGACCCATAATGATATGCCCCCCTTTCAGCAAAAGAGGGAGTTGTGAGCAGAATAGAATCCAAACCAAAAGTAACGACAAGAGGTTAAAACACGGTTGTAAGGAATAGAAAATATTGGTACAATGTATAACGTATGAATAACATATATAGTATGATGGTAGTCATAATTCTAAAAATAATTCCACAAACAAAGTGCAAATCAGAGAAAAAATGCTCAAGATATGACCGAAATGGTGTTACGTGTATTAGTTGTGATGATAAGCATGAAATGTAGGCCATAGTAAAGGTGGAATTTGTAATGGGATTATAAATAGGAAAGTGAAAAGGTAACTTATCACTTCATTTGTTTTTAGTGCAAGTGTAAGAGTGTATGCGAAGTGAGTGAGGATGCCTCAAGCGAGACCACTTTTTCTGACCCAGTTTGAGAGAGTAACAACCACGTAGTGTGTGGTATCGCCGCATAGTTGGTAAGTGCATTATTTTTGCTAAAATGTAGGGTGGAATAGGTTATTGAGTTAAATTTTTACGTTTTTGAGATTTTTAGTTTTCTCGGCTTTTAGGACCTTAATAAGAGAGGTGAGGGAACTAATGACCCTTGGGACTAGAGCACCCACATCCGGGTGCTAGTGTCCTACTCGAGGTGCCCCATCCCCGATGTTAGGTTACTTGGTCTAGGAAATGCTGGTTTTTGGATACTACTATGGAGTTTATTTCTAACAAAGTTGAGAAGCTATTTTTGATCATGGAAAGTGTATTAAAAATTGTGTTTATTGTTGTTTTGTGTTGTGTAGAGGGATATCCACTTAAAGGAGTTCGTGGTGGTTGGTATTTGATTACACTACTAGGATTGGGTTTATCAAATGAAGAGTGCAATGTGTTGCACCATGCTAGCCTATGATAAATAGAGCAGATGGGGGATGTGTCCCATAAGATGCCTATGTTGACTACATTGTGTGATATATGGTGTGTAGACACATATACATTGTGGTTTCCTATGGGAGAGATGAAAATGACATTGGAGGATATATATTGAATACCGTAGTTACCAATGGTTGGGGAGAGAGTACAAGTGATGGAAGTAGTGGATATGGAGTGGCAAATGCACTTGACTAGGTGATATTTTACTGGGGCCAAGGTTCACATAGAGGCCCATTTTAGTTAGGATGTGATATTACAATCGGGGGGTTCGTGTTTGCGCAAGTTCATTGCAGTGGTGATAGCATCATGTATACCAGTGGAGGGAGGGGATTTCAAAATCTTGTATAAGATGCACGGCATATGTTGGTGGATAGAGGAGGATGGGATGATATATTCATGAGCATGGTCTTTGTTGGCCCATATGTACATCAACTTATATCGGTTTACGCATGATGAGCATGGTGGGGGTATAGGGGCCACCAAACTGATACATATATGGGCTTATGAGTACATAGTCATTGTGAGAGGCCACAGACGCCCACGATGAGAATTGATGTGGCCCGAGATATTTACACAACATTGGGTGGATATTCATGGTAGGAAGATGGACACAAATAGCTTGAGCATTGATAGACATGATGGGGCCCAAGTCAATGACATGGAGGTTGTATCATGAGTATGGGGATGGCCCGAGGATGTTATAGAGTTATTATGTATTTATATAACCATGTGGTTAGAGGAATTATTTCCAAGTGTAGCAAAGATGTTTCAAGTAGAGAGAGTGTCTTGGTAGTTTGGGATGGCACATGATGTGCCCCTAGAGCCATATATGGATATGGGTCGTTAGAGTGCCTAGGAGGGAAGGTTCTAGGCCAAGAACCACGATGGAGCAGCTTAGTACCTCCATGGTTAGATGTGGTAGACCCAATGATAGCACCTATGGACGGAGATGATGTAGGGAGTATGGAGGATTATCAAGCATGGTGGGAAGCACATCGATGGGTGTTGTTATACCTAATATTTTTGGGTGCTATGGAGTTACCAGTAGGAGGATTGGGTGAGGGAGGCATCCTTGACCTTGTAGTGGCAGTGATGGTAGATCATAATTATTTGTGTATGCTAATGTGGTTAATGAATTGTTTATGTTGTGTTTTGTTACGTGGTTGACTAACATGAGGTTACATGTAAGGTATGTAGGATATTCTTATTGGTCGTTAATAGTAGACACTTCTATCCACACATTGAAGTGGAATGTCCCGAGTAATGTATCAAGTGGATGGATACTAGAGTGTGTGTATTACATTACTAGAGAGCATGTGCCACTGTTTGAGCTAGTAGCCATAATGGAACCGACATGTACTATGATTCTTGATGAGAGAGACGAGGCATGGAGGAGACTCATCATGCCCGAGAGGTGGTAGGTGGTGGTCCCTTGGCTCAGGATGTGTTCGCTTGATATGTAGATTTGAAACATTAGTTCTTAGAGTAGAATATGAATATTGTTATATTATGTAGACAGATGGAGAAGTTTTGGAGCCATAAAATGTGGCATTGTTTCGGTGGCAAGGCATCGAGTTCTAGGGCTCTCATGATACATGAGATTGATAGTGATGATGAGATTTGATAGTGATGATTGTATATGATGTAGAGGCTTTACCCCCAAAGTGATGAAATATATTTTTGGGTGAGGATTGGTATGAATACTATATGTATGGAGACCTATTTTGGATATATATGATATAGATATTTAAGATGTTTTTTTTATGATGTATTAGATATCGTATGGTTGCATGGTTATTGTTCTAGCTTGTGTATTTTGGTTTATGTGAGAAATATAAATTTGTCCGATGATTCTAGTAATGGTAGATAAAATATGATGATGTAGATAACTAATGTAATATGATTGATGAGATGAATAAAGTATGTAGCGTGTAGGCATTGTAATGGTTATAATAGAATAAATGTGAAAATAGATAAATGTATCATAATGAATATGTGGAAATGTAATATAATGGTAATATGATAAAGTGATGAAAATATGAGAGGGGTGGTTAATGATGCCCCAAAGTGTATGGATGACAAGGCTCATGAATAAGACCCCTCAACAGTCAAGTATGAGCCACGTAAGCAAGAGTGTGTCATTGGGAAATGATTGAGGTGCACTAGATGAACGATGGAGCACGTGATGAAAGGTTCTTAAAAATAATCCCTCAATATTTTTGTAAGAACCATAAGAACACAAGTGCATCATCGAGGGTGAGGTGATAATGATCACCTACCGATGAACAATATGACGAGTGAAGGTAGATGCATATGGAATAAATGGAGCACGAGTGTAAGGACCAAAGTGCATGTAATATGGAGTGACCATGGGATGTTCAGCACCGGTGGAAACCCATGAGATTTATGTGATGGATAGTGTGAGTGAGGCATATGTAATGAATATGGAGGTGGTGGATAGCGAGTATGCAATCTGTGAGATTGACAAACAAACAAAGTAAAAGGTGTAGGATACTTAAGGGGTATATACGAGATGCTATCATGGGGAAGGAGATAAGGATCACTCATAAGTGAAAAATATATGACACCAATTCCTTCTAAATGTTCCAACCTCTCACATAAAGTAAGGTAATACTTGTCACGATGGCCAATAATATGGTGGTAATTACATCAATATTCATCATGTTGTTGTTGTAAATGGTGTGGATGGTGGTGGTGACTTGAAGGAAGAAAAATTAATCTCTCAATAAGTAATATACATAAAACATCATGAGGTCAAGCATTAGGTGAAAAACACAAAGGCTCACGGTACGTAGCTAAAGTAGTAGTAGTGGTAAGTGATTGTAGATGTGGAGAGACATGTGTAGGAGATGGAGGAGGAAACTGAGGTTTCTGCCTTTGTGCTTTGAGTTGAGAGAGAAGTTTCTTTGGATTTTGTTGGGAGGTGTAGTAGGAGTAAAATTGTTTGTTGGAGTTTTTGACAATGGTGGAGGTTTTTGAGGATGGAGAACTAGATATGTAGGTGGAAGAGTAGAGGGCCTAGTAATCATAGAAACATGGGAAGGTTCTGTGAGAGAGAATACAATAAGGTCATATTTTAGATCAATAACCTTGTAACAAAAAAGGATAAAGGACTTAAAAGTATCATATTGAAGCATTACTTAGAAGAGGAATAAGACCACGAAAGAAGAGGAACTAATTTTCCAAGTCACTAGGATGAAAGATAAGTTGGTGTATGCATGCATTAAAGTGTAAGATGTAATATTGAATAGGTTTGGAAGAGCCTTGATGGAGAGTGGGAATGTGATTATGTGTGACCTTAGGACCGACATTGATAGTAAACCTATGAAGGAAGGAGTCCTCCATGTCATAGAAAGTGCTAACATGAGAACCAAAATAGAGATGGGTACACCATTGAATTTCATTATCAACTAGACTAAACCAAAAGTCCTTAAGTAATAGTCAATCATTGGAATGAGAGGCCATAAGAGTGTGATAATGTGAAATATGAGCATGAGGGTCACTGGTACCATCGAAACAAGTAAATGTGGGCATGGTGAAATCCTTAGGAAAGGATGAGTTATGAATTTCTTGGGAATGGGATTACCATGCAAGGAATTATTGTCTATAGATGCGTAGTAAGCCCTACTTTCTAAGGTGAGAGAGTGAACTTGAGATTGAAGTTTTCCTACAACATGCATGAGGGATAGGATGTCTTGTGATGGAATAGAAGAAGATGGAAATAATGTATTAAGAGGTTGGATCTTGCCATTGTGTGTGATCATAGGTATATCAAGAGGGGAGATAGTAGGCTCAAGCTAAAGATACGTGAGGAGTGTGAGTCAAAGGAGCCACATGAGATGATGAAGGGGAAATTTTACTAGAAGTAACATGTGGTGTGGGTGAAGTGGAAGAAGGAAGTATAGATAAGGTAGGATTAGAATGAGAAGAAACAACATGAGGTGGAGACTCATGCACTATGGTAGAAGCCATAGGAGAAGAAGAAGATGGAATAGGAGAAGGAAACTCCTTAGGAATAAGAGATAGAGTGGTATGGTTAATGATAGCCGAAACAATACTATCAATGGGATCATCGAGGTAATAATAATGTGTCAATGAACTAGAATGAGACATCATGGAAACATAATGAGAAGTAGTAGGATACATGGGAGTAGCGATGGGAGTGGCCAAAGGAGAGGTAGGAGGCAAATTAGGTTGGGAATCAATGCCTAATGATAATCAATGATAGAAGGATCTAAAACATCCGGTGGCATATCAAAAGAAGAATAAGAAGGATCACAAGCCACCGGATGACATGGCATATAATGAGTAAAAGCAACGGGGTCATCAACAAGGCATATGCTGATAAGAGAGTCAGTAGGATTGGTGGGCACATGTTTTTGACCTTCTAGGAGGAGTTGTTGAGTGGCATCGGGTAAGGTCATAAGAGTACTATATAAAGTTGTAAGTTCAGTGATGGTAGCCTCATCATAAATGGGGTTGACACTAAAATGTGACATGATAATAATAAAATAAGAGCTATGCTAATGATAGATAATCAAAAAGCAATAATGTTTGAAATAACAGTTCACCAAAATGATTAACTAAAAATAGGATTTTTAACTATTTTATGAGCTAATCTAAATAGAAACTAAGTGTTATATTGAAGTGCTAGACTAGATATTTTTATTTTGTATTTGAATTAATTAAAATAATAGAAATGAGAGGGATATGTTACTAACATGTAAATGAATTACCTTACTGTGCATTGGACTATAGCAGACTAGTATGTAGACTAGGAAAGTTATGACCGAATGACTTTAGGAAGGGTAGGAGATGACTGTTTGTCTACATTGAGGCACCTAGGAGCATATTGGGGTGCCCTGGGTAACCTGTTCTAGATTATGGGTGTTGGTAATTGTAGAAATACTGGATGTATGTTCAAGAATGTCAAAAGGAGGTCTAAAACCATACATGTCTATCATGTTGGATTCACCAGATGAACTGGATAATGACCTACAAAAAAAGGTTAGTAGGTTCTAACTATCCTCAACCACCAAACCAATGGACTTATTATTGAGAATTGTACTACATTACAAAACTTAATGTAGTTCTAGCATGTGTGTGTGTGTAATTTTGTGTCTAGGGTTCCCTAGCGCCAATGATGTGGTAATAAGGGGAAATAACTAGATGTAAACTAAAAAATAATGGATATAATGGAAATAATGGAAATAATAAAACCCTTTCCCCATGTTCTTTTGTGATGGATATGTGATGTACATGTAGAAGAAGCCCAAATGTAGTCCCTTTCCTTAGTAGATAGTTTCCCTTGATGTGTGTGAGGAATGCCCATAATGTGGTTAGTATTCTTTGTTTATATAGGGATATCTAACTCAAATTTTGACACTAGTGACCCAAAACTACCGAATATGACGTAGGGAAATACACGGGGTAACCATTAGGACTAAACTCAAATAAAGAAATTAAGACTACAAATCACGATGACATGAGTGCCTAAAATCATGGACTAGGCCCCCAGTGGCACCCTAATGCAACCCTACGCACCCGATGTAGACAAAAAGATGACAACTGAGTTGACTACGACATATGAGACACTTTAAGAGATGGCCAAAAATGCAAAGAAAATTGACATCTGAACTAGACAAACAACTAGGATGACTGATTCGCTGACCACAAAACCTTAGAAATAGGTCAATAATGAATAATTTTATCATGCAAGATCCATATATAAATTAACATATCCAGTGGTATGAATGTAATAGTAGATGTGTGATTTCATGAATACAATACCTATAACTTCCTCAGATTGTGGTGAATTAAATTTCTTCTACTTAACAACTCAAGTTCTACTAAATTATCTACTTATTACTTTCATAGTCTTGCACTAATTCGCATTGCTTCTACTTCCCAAAGTGTATTTTGGTATACCAATTAGTCTTACTTCATATTCATTGTTCTAAACCGATGAGCTATTACTTCTCATATATTGCATTTTTAAATATTTATTACTTCCTATTCATTTCACAAAATTGAATTACTTCTTCTTGTTAATTACAAGTCTCGAGTAGTAGACCTGAAAAACCGCAATGAAATGTAGAGTGAAATTTTTACTTCATCTCTTCCAGAAAACCTTTAACTTCACTTCTACAAGGATTTTAATTCTCTTTCATTACCAAAATGAATCTGAGTAGTTACATGTAATTATAATAATGTGTCTTGACTTGAGTTCTAAATTTAAAAGTAGGAGTAGTTTCTAATCTTTAATAGTTGAAACATCGGTTACTTGAAGGAGAATAAATTTCGAGGAAAGAGAAGAATCAATTTAAGTAAGTGATAAGTTAGTAGGAGAAGAAGAATTTTATATTATTAGAGAGGATACTAATCTTATTGTTGAGGAAAATTTACAATCCAAGAAGGGAAAAGGGAAATCTAAATCAGATGGTGAAGCTAAAGGAATTAAAACAAAGTATTCATATAAAGGAAATCTAGTGGAGTCTTGAATTATGTCCAAGCTCACAAAAATTAGTGATAAAGATATGGGGTGTGTCTCCATCATTGAATTAATCGAGATATCCAAGGCTAAGGTTCAAGAACCCCTCATGCAGTCATTAACTAGGAGTGAGTTGATGAAATAAGCTACTTTTCCAAATACTACTCAATTTCCTAAATTTGTATTGCAATTTCCTAAACAATATGATTCCCAGAAAAGGAGAATTAAGGATGCCTCAAGTAATTTGGTGATAAGGCTTAATACTCATTTGTTTAACTACGATTAAAGATTCCTACTACACCTAAAACATTGGGTGTTAGTATGGATAAGGCATAGGAGCACTAGAAGAACAATAGATAAAATTCCATTTGGATTATAAACCTGAGTTATTTGAAGGAAACAAAGTAGGCATTAAGATTTCCTAGGACTATTGTGAGGTATGATCTAGTCCAAGAAGTAGATGATATTACTCAACTATTTTGCATAATCAATGGAGAGAAAAATGCCAAACACTTTTCTACTTGGATGTATTAATTTATAAGAATGATTGAGAATGGAAAGCCTAGTACTTTAATCAACTGGGTTGAGATTATTACTAATAACATGGAAAATAGTTGCAAAATATCACCTAAACACTGGAATTTAAGATGACTTCCTATCTTGTGTATGCTATAAGCATACATGGTGATTTTCCTAGGTTAAGGACTTTAGGTATCGAGATAAAATTCTAGTTTATGAGTATTATCCATACAATGGCCCTACCGAGTATTTCAAGGAGTACAAACAAGTCAATGATTTCTTTTTCTATGAAATCATTTACAAGCTTAACATTGATTTGAAGACAAAGAGATTAACTGATGATGTATAGAATCGGTTGTACAATATGGATGTATCTTTATTCAATTTTCCCATTTCACATATTTGAAAATTTGTGGTTTCACTGGAACTCCACTTCTACTCCCAAGGTATCTCAGTGACAAGTGTATTTTGCATGAGTTATGTAGACAACTAGTGGAAATCCATGATTTGTGACAAGGGCTTCAAAGAGTAGTAGTTTGTTTTCCAATTTTCATTGGGAGTTATCATTGTTCTAGCATTCAAAAATCTCTAAGTTTTGTTAAAGAAATGTTCCATAAATACACTCATAGTAATTACAAAGAAATAAGTAACTTTCATTATAGGAATATTTCCAAAAAAATAGTTGCATTAGATCATGCACATTTTCCAGCATTGGAGGATTTCTGGATTGATATTATAGATGAATATGAAATTAGAAGAAGAGATTATAGTAGAATGATGGTTTAATAAATCCTAATATTGGGATTGGAAAACATTCTAAAAAATATCCAAGATGATGGGAAAGTAATTTAAAATTCTTACTATAAAGAAGAAGGTGATAATGGCCCTTTTCCAATAGTAAGAAATAAATCCAAGACAATTATGGAGAGAACATCAACATTATTGCTTTATACTTCCAACTAGATTCTTAGAAAAGGTTATTTTTTGGAAGAATCAGTCATGAAATATATAAGTGAGGAGGGCATGAAGTGAAAGGAAGGCCTAGGAGAAAGAATTAGGGGCTAAAAATTAAAACCAATCAAGATGCCTAGAACCAAAGAAGTTCCTCCAAAGTAAACATCTCTAGAAAAAAATCTAGTTGCAAAAGTTACCCTAGGTGATACTTCTCATTTATTGGCATCTTCATCAACTAATTCTCCTACAATTCAATACCCTCTTATAAAAGGAAAGGTCGTGCTACCACCATTCAAGAAATATACGTTCTTATTTCCTTAAGTTTTTCAGAAAGTCCATCTTCTCATCCTCCTCCTTGCACTCCACCAAACATTACTCCTCCTCCATCTATATAAAAACCATCAATTACTCAACAAGATGTGATAAAATATAATGTTATGGAAGGATCCTCACTCCATGAGGTATCCCAGTTATTGGAAAAGGGTAAAAACTTGGAGTAGATCCTAGAGGTTGAAGAGGGAGAAATTGAGAAAGAAAGTGGAGGAGATGTTCATGAGAAAATAGTTAAAGTATCTTCAATTCCAAGACCTCCAATGCAGAAGGATGTTGATAAAGGAAAAGAATATGAAAGTGATGTTGATACAAGGAATGAAGAAGAGAAGGAAATTACATATCAGTTGGTGATTAAGAAGATGGCCAAATTGGAGAAAGTTTTTCTATAGGGTTCTGCTCTTGAAGAACCCAAGAAATAACTAGAAATAGTTTTACTTCCATCTATGGAAGTGATTGGTCAAGAAATGGTTTTTAATTCTAGTGCCCAAGCTTCTTTAGGGAAAGATTTTTAACTTGGTTAGCTACACATACACTTCCCCATTATAAGGAAGTGGTTAATTTAGAATAAATGGATATTCAATTACTAAAGAGTATTGAAAAGAAAGGAAGAAGATCCAAAGTAGCCAAGGTGACCTCTAAAATGATAATTTAACCTTGTGGAAAGAATTTTTCTGAAGTATCTACACTAGTAGTGAGAAAGAATAAAGAAGATTTGACTGGAGAAGATTTGGTGATAACCAGGGTACCCCTAGGAGAAGGACGAATGAAGGCTTGAAGAAAGACACACAGACAATAATCAATAATATTTTTCATAAGTCAAATTAAGAAAATCCAAAGAATACTAAGTTGAAGGAGCAAACATTCAAGCTTTGTGATATAATCATGAAGGTTGCAAGATCTTCAACATAACCAGTACTAACAAGAGAGTAGGTGAATCCTCAAGTGATCACTATAATGGAAGAGACTAGAGATAAAGAAAAGTCTTTATAGATGAATGGGTATCTAACATTAGAAAAGTATCCACAAATTATTATAAGGAAATACTTGTGAAAACAAAAGAGTGTCATGAAAAGTGGGATAAATTAAAGAATTTAAATTTAGAGGATGACAATGAATGCAAAATTGTTGAGCTACAAATTCAGAGTTTGGAAGAAATAGACTTCACTTCTATAAAATGTGTTGATTGAGGAGAAGATGGTACTAGAAGAGATGTGAAGAAAGGAAAACAACATATCTTCTTCTCTCATTTAAGAAGAGAATTCTTAAGCATATAATACAAAAAAGATGCAGCTCTTGGAAGAATAGGTCGAGCCATCCCTGGATGAACTAGATGATGGAATTTATGACTTAAAAAAGTATGGAATTGACAAACCTCCAAAATACATTGAGGAATTCCTTCAATTACTTCAGCAATAAATAAATAATGCCATCATTCCTTTTATTCATGCATCCCTGGAGAAATTTTCAAAACTTCAAGAAGATGTTTATTATTTAGGGTCATGTCTCGGGAAGGTCAGAGGTTGTTGTAATATTTTGGAAAAGGAATCATTCACCTTGGAAAAAGAGATGGAGGCTACTATGAAGGAGATAATGATGTAATCAAGTGCATGATAGATCAATATGCCAAGTATCGGGAAAAGAAGAGGGATGTAGATGAAGATGAAACTAAAGAAAAGGATGAAGAAAATAATAAGGTAGAAACTGAAGTTGTGAATTTGGAATAATCTTCTTCTTCTTCTTCTTATTCTTCTCTCTAAGTATATTCATTGTAAGACTTAAGTAACTCAGTGGTTAATCATTGTTACTTCAAGTTGTTTGATAAATTCAATTACTTGGTGGTAGTTATGAGTTGGTTATTCTAGTTTTAATAGTAGAAGATTCCAAATTTCTATGTGGTGTGTAACAAATATTTTGAGGATAAAAGTTCTCAACTCCTAACTAATTTTTAGTTATTCATTTATCAAAGTATGATGGATGTTGTATTCTTTTACTTTACTTATGATAACTATAAATAGAAGAAGAGACCTATGGGTCAAGGGATCTACAAATTTTTGGCAAACTGTTATTTAACATTATACATGGTTGTTTAAGAATTTGCATTGAAATAATTAGATGTGCATATTGTAAATGGTTGAATATTGAATAAGAAGAAAGGATTATTTTGGTTCAAATTTGTGTCCACTAATGTCTTTCTATGTAAGTTGTGAATGATAATGGAAAACTTTGTGTTATCTTTAGCTTTCATATGAGTACGCTTATTTTCATTTGATTAAAGTTGTAAGAATCATTTAATATTTGTTTATTTTGTGATCGTAACTCACTCTGTTATCTACATGTTACTAAGAGCACTTCTTCTACACAAGCTATCCTATTTTCCACATTTCTTTCTTACTTCTACCAACAATCACTTAATCATACAATTGCATACTTGCTACAAAATTGTCTAGCTATGGTACATGCGCTATTCAATTAAAGTAATACCCTTAACTTAATTTAAATGTGTTATATAATAAACAAATAAAGCACACGGGAGCTTCATTGTTAAATGAAAGGGATTTATCCCATGACTTCTAGGTTTATGTTTATCTGAGCATAAAATCTAGCCAACAATTTTTGGTGACTCCAAATGGGGAATGAAATCAAATCAAAAGACTTATGTTTATTATCATGTGGATGTTAGAGAAATACTTATGTACATATATTGAACTAGTTGTTTACATGCATACAAAATATTGTTCACATTGAAGTTCCTCTTACCCAAATCTAGGCATACATTATAAAATTAAACTCATACTTACAAGCTGCGCACTTTTTGAGTTAATTTTCTTTTCTATAAGAAAGCTTTTTCGGAACTTCCTCGTATTGTTTTAAAGTATTCATTCGGAAAGTCATCCATTTATAATGGAAATTCGGGATTAGGGAAGAAATGATCATTTCTTTCATCTATAAGAGAAATTTAATTTTAATTATCCATGGCAAGCCTAAAGCCAAAGAGAAAATATTTCACCTATAGGAAGAGTTCAAAATTCACCAAATGAGTTACAACATAACCGTTGTTAGTATTATTCAATGAATCAATCCTTAGTTTAATTCCTTTACAAATGGCTCAATAGATTCCTATTCCTTAGGGTAGGTCCTCTTATCATTTAATCTTAACTGGTCCATTTAATCTTAACTCCTCTCCATGAATTACCCAAAGGTTCTAGGAAAAAATTCCCAAAATTCTATGGAGATGGAAATAAGAATCTTGATGATCATTTGGAATATTTCAACATATCATGTGGAGTGCTAGTTGTGGAGCACAAAGATGTGTCCATGAGGATGTTTATCGATACATTGCATGATTGCTAGAGAATGGTTCTATTGAATAGCTCATGAACCATAACCAACTGGACTACCATGGGAGTAGTTCCTAAAAATATTCAAGCATTAGCAAAGGATGTAAGCACCCTTATTACTCAGCTAGCATATTTGAAGAAGGAACCTCATGAGAATATGAAGACTTTATCACCAATTTCTAGAGAATTTTGTACAAAATTCCTTCTTATGTTACTCTCATTGACGAAAATCAAAAGTGTTATTCATAAATGATTTGTTATATAAATTTGGATATCAGCTATGTAGAGCACATCCAGCTAATTTATAGGCATCACAAAACAATTTTATTGAATTTGAAGATGACCAAGTTATAGCTAGAAATATTAAATATTTCATCTTTTAAAGATGAATGAACAAATTGAGCTAGTACTCTCCGATCTAATGCTTTAGAGGTTGAAAAATGAAATGTAGTAGATAAATAAGCAAATGGTGTAGGGAGGTAGTGTTACCCCATCTAGACCAGTCCCTTCTTAAAATTTCAATAACTAGAATCAGAATCAGAATCGACTTACTACTACACCACAAAGATTGAGGATTAAAATTCCCCAAGAAATAATTTAGAGATGAATGAAGAAGATCATGTTGTTGTTAATATTTAATTACTTAAAGAAGAATATTTTTAGACCCTACTAGAGAATCCAATATCGGATACCTAGATTATGAATCTGATGAAGGATATTACGATTTTTTTTAAGATAGTGATGGCCACACATTTGCAATGTTTATAAGATCTCAAACACATTATGATGGTGAGGACTTCTTATAGTGGAAAGAGGAAAGAATGAGATGAGCCTAGACCAAATGTTACGATTATGAAGAGAGAAAGTTTTCTCTAAGAGATAAGGAGGTAAATTATACTCCTAATCAATTACAAAGAATGGTGAGGAAATTTTATGAAGTCAATCAGACTGCATTCATTCCATCTCTTGATATTATGATCACAAAAAAATACAAAGATATAGATGTCTAAGGATGAGTATTTAAGGGAATTTCTTAAGAAATTGAATAGACTTGTAAGGTATATACAAAGAAATGGACCAAATCATTATCCTATCCATACTTCAACATGTATTTTGTCTAATCCTAAGAATACTCCTCAAATAACATTACAACTATTACCCCTACATCCTCTAAGAGAATTGATCCTTTCTATTTTCATTACTTATTAATGGTTTCAAGTTGAGCAACTGTATCTTAGATTTAAGATCTTTTGATAATGTAATTCCAGCTAAGGTTGCTGATGCTCTGGGACTCACATTAACCAAAAAAATTGGAAGGTGTTATTTGATGGAGAGACAAGTTCCTCTCATTGGAAAAATCAAGGATGCTCAAGGTATGTCTTGACAGCCTTCCCAGAAAAAATATTGAAGATGACAATCCTGGTAGAAAATATTCTAGTTTCTTATGGTATGTTGTTGAGTAGAAACTTCTACAAATAATTGGGAGGAGAAGTGAAAATGGATTGGTCTTGTGTGCACATTCCAATCAAAGGAGTGAATCAGAGGTTAGAACTAGAGAAGAATTATAAATACACAGTCTCCAAGTCAAAAGACCTAAGGTATCATATTATTTTCCAAGAATTAGATCATGGAGTTTATTATTTGGAGTTAGACAATGAAGAACCCCAACCCACAACTCATAATTCACATGCAAAAGATGACAAGATCTGGAATCTTGAGTTTGATGGAAAGATGTTGTTCTCTTGGGTCTAAAATTGGCGTACGGCATTGATTTCTCTTGAAGGGAAGGTATTTTCTCATTCATTTAAACTTATGTTTGATAACACTAATAACACAACAGAGTATGAGGCACTATTGTTAGGAATGGAGCAAGCTAAGAGAATAGGAGTGAAGTTGTTGCAAGAAAGAGGAGATGATGAACTCATTGTGAAATAAATATGAGGTCAATACCAAGTAAAAAAGGACAAGATGAGACACTATAGAGACCGAGTATTTTCTGCCACCTTGGATTTTGTATCTTTCTCTATTTCCTACATTCCTAGAGATCAAAATTCCATGGCATACTCTTTGGAAATCATTGTAGCTCTTCTAAATCTAGATCACCATGTACTATATTTGGACAAGGTGATTATAGAGTGGAGAATATATTCCATCCAAAGGTTCCAGATAACGTTGATCAGTGGCAAGTTTTCAATGATGATCAATAGATAGTTATGTTTCTTAATCAACAAGACAACTTTGAAGAATCATACTTGAAGGAAGTAATTCACTTTCGAGGTAGAAAATATTGGTGAGATGATCTAGAGCTTGAGGAAGTCAAGAAATTATTCAGTTGAAAGGAAATAAAATTCCTAAAGATTTGGTATCTCTTGAAGAGATGTTTGATAAGCATGATCATTTTCTCAAGAAAATTAAAGATTACGAAGATATTTCTTCATCGAGGTGTAATCGTTGAATTTGGAGCTGAAGTTAAACCCAAGGTAGTGAATTTGGGTAAATGTTGTTTGGTGTGGAGAAAGAAGATTTCACAAAGCTTCTTTAAAAATACATTGATGTTTTTTTCCTAGTCTTATAAGGGCTTGAAAACATATCAGCCTGCAAAAGTGTAACATTACATTCCACTAAAGTCGGGACAAAAAAAATTCAAGAAAAACTTTCGGAGGCATAATCCAACCATCTTAGGTACAATGTTTTCTGAAATTCAGAAATTTCTAGATGCAAAGATAATTTATCCAATCCATCATTCTAAATGGTTGGAAAACATAGTCATATAAAGAAAAAGAATGGTGATATTTTATTATGTGTCGGATTTCACAATCTGATTCAAGCTTCATTGAAGGATAACTATCATATCTTGATTATGGGTCATACTCTCTAAGTGGTTACTGACTAAGAGATGTTATCTATGATTGATAGTTTCTCTGGTTATAATCAAGTTCAAGTAGCAAAAGAAGACCAATATAATAAAATTTCCTCACACCATGAGGAGCATTTACTTATTAGAAGAATATGCCTTTAGGAATAATTAATATTGGAGTGAAATTTCAAAGAGAAATGGATTTGGTGTTTTCCCATCTCAAAGATAGAATCATAGTGGTTTACCTTGAAAATTTCTAAGTCTTCTCTAAGAAGCAAATAAATCACATTGTTGATTTAGAATAATTCTTCATCCAATGCTAGAAGCATTGGATCTCTCTAAATCTTAAGAAGTCAATATTTTTGTAACTAAAGGAAATCTACTTAGACATATCATCTCAAAAGAAGGAACAAAGATATATCTAGAGAGAGTGTGAGATATTCAAAATTTTCCATTACCTACTTCTAAGAAAGGAGTCCATTCATTTTTGGTAAGGTAAACTTTCTAAGAAGGTTTATTCCTTATTTTGCTTAATTAACTTGTCATATCTTGAATATGATGAAAAATACACAAGACTTAAAATGGAGTGAAGAAGGAAAGAAATAATTTGATAAAATTAAAGCATCTTTGTCAAAATCACCAGTTCTAGTATCTCCAGATTTTAGTAAGGAGTTTATCCTCTACTATTACTCCTTCAAACACACAATGTCAACAATTTTGATGTAGAGGAATGAGGGGGATATTGAATCCCTGATTACTTTCATGAGTACATCTTAAAAATAATATTAGTTGAAGTATAATTACATGGAAAATCTTGCATATGTAGTTTTGAAAGCGTGAAAAAAATTAGGTACTATATTCTTTCTTCACATACTTTTGTCTATGTGTCTCGATACTATAGTTAAGTCCATTTTAATGCGGCAAGAGTTGGGCTCGCTAATAGTTACTTGGGTAACGAAGGTGTAAGAGTATGACTTGGTTATCAAGCCTATAAATCTTGTGCAAGGAAGACGGATTTGTGAGTTGATGATTGAGAAAAATTAAGATTAAGAGAATGATGAAGATTTTCTGTGGTTCTCTTTGTGAATTTTGTGGATGAATGGTATGGTAAGATTGTTTATTTCATCACATATGGAGGATGTCTTGATCATCTTACATGTAAGGAAAAATGAATTATCAAGCTCAAATCCAAGGATTTTGTTCTTTGGTACAATGGTTTTTATAAATATGGGATAGATGGTTTCTTTCTTAGATGTGTAGATCACTCTCAACAGAAGAGATTTCTAAAAAAAAAAAAATCATGAAATAGCATGCAGAGGTCATTTCTCAGCAAGGGTTACTACACAAAATTCTCTAGGAAAGGTATTACTCACCTACTCTTTTGTAAGATACATTTGATTGGGTTTCTAAGTGTCAAGCATGTCAACAATTTGTTGGGCATGTTAAGCTTCCAAATATTTCTTTGAAACCAGTTGTAATATAAGAACCATTTTAGTAGTGGGGAATTGATTTCATTGGTACATTGAATCCACCTTCTAGTGTTGGACACCATTACATTCTCACTACTATATATTACTTCAGTAAGTGGGTAGAAGTTTTTCAAGTTAAGATTACTACTTCAAGAAGTGTGTAACTTTATTAAGGAGAATATCATCATAAGGTTTGGGGTACTAAGAAAAATAGTAGCGAGATCATATTGTTAACTTATCTCTGAAGTCTTTGGTAGATTTTGTTACACATATATATTACAACTAGTTCATTCCTCAAATTACTATCCTCAAGGGAATAGTTAAGCGAGAATCAAGAAATACAAATTTTATATCAATCATCCAGAAGATGACAAATGAAAATCAGAATACTTAGCATAAGAAGTTGTTTGATGCACTTTGGGTAGATATAATTACTCTGATAAATCTATAGGTATGTCACCTTTATAATTGTTGTATGAGAAGGATGTCGAATTGCCTATTACTATTTAATTTTCTACCCTCCATCTTACAAAGGAATTGGAGGATACCACATATAAAGATGCACTTGATAAAAGAATAATGCATTTATATGAATTACGAGAATTATGGGTTCAAGTAGAAAATATATTGGTTGAGCATCAAAATAAGGTTAAGGTGTTATTTGATAAGAAATCCAGAGATAGAAAGTTCAAATTTGGAGACTAGGTGCTCTTGTGGGATAAGAAGAATGAGCCTAAGGGTATGCATGTCAAATTTGATTTATTATGAAATGGGTCATTCGTAATCTCTAGCTTTGTTATATTTGATAGTTTTGTCCTTTCCTACTAGGATTCTATTAAATTCTCATTTTCATACAATGGGAAGCATCTGAATCTTTACAAGATTTCATGATACAAGGTAAAACATGTATGTATATAAATAGATTCTTAGGGTTAATTTTAGGTTTTATTATTTTCCTATTTGTGACTTTGAACCAATGGACAAGGCTTGAAAATGAATATGATGTGATCTCATCTACATTTCTTCCCTTTGGATAGAAATAAATATGTCCACAGATGGAGCCAGTTGGTGTCCCCAAAATTTTACTTAGAAATTTTTGGGTACCCCTTTGAAAAATTTAAGTTTTCAGGACTTTTGATGAGTTGTGTTCATGTTGTTTGTATCTCTATAGGTTGTTTAGTATGTTTAGGTTGTTTCCTTAACTAATTTTGGTTATAGGAGTGATTTATAATTCTTCAAGAAGTTACAGGAGGTTGCTTGGGGTTGATTTATGAAATACCCATCTACTCAAAATGCCTAAAATCCCTTAGAAAATAAATTGCTTCCTCTTTCGGGTTATTATGATTATTAGAGTGCTTTAATTCTAAGTAACAATTTGTCCATATCCAAAACTGGATTTGAATAGACTTATCTTCTTTGCACTTATTGGAAGTGCATCTTCTTGTTAAAATTTAATAATACAAGTAGTCCCAGAACACCACATAATTCCCTTAGATTTCCTCTTTTAGCCCTAAATTCAAGTTATTTTGTAACATCCACTTTTTATGACTTAGAAAAAAGGGATTTTTTTTACATAATATTCATTATTCTAAATTCATATAATTTAGAACACACATTCATTTCAGTCCATCTCACTGTGAGAAAACCATATGTGATTGTAATGACTTGGTGAAATGTCAACATGTCATGTTTAACTTGTTAAAGTGTATATTATGAATACTTTTGTTCTTTTACCCATTAAGGGTAACTCAAGTGTTTTTTCTAAGATCTGAATATTTGTTACTGATATTTTCTCGAAATCCTACCTTCCTAGACTATGTCAAATAAGACAACACAACCAACTATTTGGAATAATTTGGTCAAAGTTTTAATTTTTTTACCATTTTTACATTCCAAGATGCCATACTTGTCAAAAAGAGTATGTGTTTAACCACACTCAAACTATTATCTAGATTGGTCTTCCTTGACTTTTGTCAACCAAACCCGAGTTAAATTTTCACAATAAATAGGGGCAGGTCACATACACTAGTGTGGAAGACTAATCATGGTGACTAAGGATAAATAGGCATACTCAATCAAATTCCGTCGATTGGGTGTGTTTAGTTACCTTAAGTAAACATGATTTTCCACTACACTAGTCCATGTGTCTATCTCTGTTTAGAGTAAAACTATGTACCAAATTTCCACTTATATCAATCAAAATAAGTGGGGTGTGAACATAGTTGTTTGCATCATAGTATCCTCATAATGACTCCAGTAATTATGAGGATACTTTGTTGCATCCCCTATATTACAATAACCTACTAATTTATTTCAACTAAACTAAAATACTTAAGAAACATTAGATTATTAACCCTCAAATTTTTACCCTAATAATTAATCATTAACAATGCACCTAAGGGTCCACTAAGTACGATTGATCCAAATAAAGGATTTGAAATGTACTCTTACACCAATTGAAGGTATGCAGATAAAATTTGTGTTCTTGCATATGAACCTTTTAATCTTAAACCATTATTTCCATTTATCAATAAATCTAAATTCGATATCAAGTAAGTAAGATCATTAATTTTTCTTACTACAGTTTATCATTGTAAACAATCTTGACTGAAAGCTTATACATTAGACTTAGTGATATCATAATATCTAAATCTTCTTATTAATTCTTTTAATCTTTTCATTTCCATTTATTTTTTCATAAAGAAGATCATACAGCCAATCATAATAATGAGTGATAATTTATTACATTATAAGGATAAAATACTTAGTTCGATTGAAAGATAAAAGTAAATATCCTCTTAATCATAATTAAGGACTATAGTCCTATAAAAGAAATTAAAAACATAAGGTTTAGATACATAATAGGAATGCCACATTCATCTATATATAACTATGATTATTACCTTTTCCGAGTAAGGATCTATCAATCATAATCATCATATTTATACCATTTCCCAAAATGAAATGAGTCGGAAGTGTGTGTATATATATAGTTCCTTATCCAAGCATTATTCTATGCCTTAGAATCCATTAAACCATGCATGTCGATATTTAATAATATGAATAAATTCTTATCATGCATGTTTTTTTAATTAAGGATAAATAGTTTTGAAGGGACTATACCCAGAGTACAAAAAGGCACAAGTAGCTAGATGCCAGGAAGGAGAAAACCCAACTAAGAAAGGGTAAATGCCTTAAACACATTGGCTCAAAAGCCGAGATATATCGATAAAGTGAGTACAAAAAGATCTATCCAAACTAAGATCCGAAGAAGAACAAAAGGACCAAAATAATTCAAAGAGGGATCCAAAATAGGGCATCCCAATAAAAAAATAGCAAGTAAAACCACCGAAAAACAACAACTTTCATAGAACTAAACAGCAAGACTGGGCATTGTACTATTTGACTTCCCCTGTCAATCTTGCCCTTAATTTTCTGAAGAGAGGTGAATAGCGCAATGGCCATGGCATGCGAAGGATCATTCATGTCTTCTTGAGCAAGGACAAGGGCATTAGTCTCATTATAATCTTATCATGCATGTTAATAATTAGAGATATTAATCAAATCTAAACATATATCACCCTCGAATAAATAAGAAATCACATGATTTTGGACAACAATTCCTTTATCAAAAAGAGAGTGTTCACTTCACTCCAATCTCAATAATATTCGATAAGCTTATAAGGAAACATATTTCATCATTACAAAATTAAATTAATACACCTTCATAGTCTTTCCAACAAGTTTATTTCAAGAGAATTTTAATACATAAAGCATCCAAATGAAGGAAATGATTTCATTAATAAAATGAATGCAACTTTTTATAAGTCTTTCTTCTTTCAGTTTTCATGAAGTCCATATGCAAAATTGTTAGCATGAGTCAATTCACATGAACTGATCATGATAAATGCTATAACGTTAAAACAATATGTTTTTATCTAATTGTTTCATAAAAGGAACCCTATTATTAATGAAAAGGTTCCAAATACAAAAATAATATCAATCTAATAAAAAGCTGACCAAAAATTCACAATGGTAAAATAGAAAGGAAGTCAATATATCTATTTAAGTATCATTTCCCTTAAAATAAGTTAAATAATCCAACAAAATTTAATTCCATCTATCTCACAATAATGATAATCATTTCAACATGATAACATTTCAAACTGCAACCAATTATAAGAAAAGAATTAATTAAAGTCATGATTTGTCCTCATTAGTTTCAATTTAATTCACCAAGCCAAAGTTCCACTATATCATAGTCATTTCCCTATCAATAAATCAAAAATGAATTGATCTAAAAACACAATGACTTGATAAGAATAGAATGTTGTCCCTATAAAAATAAATTTCATATCAACAACTAAAAAGGTTTGATATAAAAACATGAATGACCCAGCATGAACAACATACTATCCTGATAACCCTGCTATCTAAATCCCTACCTCTATTCCAAGAGGATGCCTCAAGAAAATAAAAACTTGACTACATTGAAAATAATCACTATATATTCCACAAGAGGTTTGCACAAGAATTCATAAGACAAATCAAACACAAGATACATAACTCTTGAAGGATCTATAGTCAACAACAAACTAAGATTAAAAACCATTTGATCAAAACATAACCATTCAACCAATATGACGGAGATAAGGTCATATCACAACACATAAATCAATAAAAATCAAAATTGAATGCCCAAATAACTCCCACATCCAAGATACATGAGAATAAAATCATAACAATTTTAAATTAAAAATGCAGAGTATGGATTTACCAAAAATACCAAGATCCAATTTTAAAAATTGAAAAATTCCTTAACAATGATCAAGTAGAACTCACATCATCCAACTTATTTTAAATGAACTCAAATACAAGCAATAATATCCTCACAACATTTAAACAAAATCAAACCGAGAGTACAAATCACAAAAGAGATGTTTCACAGGAACAAAAACATTCAACAAAACATGCTTTCATCCAAGAATGCATCCTAAGAAAACAATGATGACCCAAACCACTAGAATCTCCCAAGTAGAACAAGAACTACTACCAAATCATGATGCCCTACACATGACGCTTGAAGAATAAGATTTCTTCACAGAACATAAAGTAAAGAAAATGTAACCCAATTTGATATTAATACAAACCTGGGTCTTTACAAAAATCAACTAAGTTCAAAAACTATAACTGACCCAAGAAGGGTAATCATGCAACAAAATCATAATCAATGAAAGAGAGAGACTGAGATTACCAATCCTTGTTTCTCAAACATGTCCACCCGAGAAGGGTATTTAAAAAATGAAACAAAACTTAAGATGGCAGATACAAAAAAATCCATCATTCACCTATACAACATGCACTTACAATGCTCAAATATCACCTTCATGAATACCTAGTATGGGTCAAAACAAGATCTCATTAAAACAAAAAAAAAGATCAAAAGATCAGTTACCAATCTTAAGCCAAAACAAAGGATTATGAACCGAAACAAGAATCCCAAAATAGGCATTCTAGAAAAGTTGACCAATAATATTTGATAATACAACCAAATCGTATGACCATCAAACTAAAACAGGAGTTCCATTACAAGCCCTTTTATTATTGTGAACAAATTCGACCCAAATAATATTTATCAAAACCCAATTTCACAAAAACCTAGATTGTTCCAAAGTCAAGAGAATTCGAACTGAATCCCTATAATTCTTTAAACGCCAATACGGTACAAAACAAGGAGACATAATTATCAAAACATAGAATCCCCTTAAACAATCATACCTAGTTTCCAATAATGCAATACATTTTTTTCAACTTCATTCAAAACCTAGAATCATGTAAAATGATTTCATTCCACAGAATCACTATATTCATAAGAAACCATAACCATAAGAATCTCACAGAAGTAAGAAGAAGAAAAAAACACAAGGAACACTTTCTCGGATATGTTTTCGTGAAGAGCAAAGTTCTCTTTATGAAAATGTTTAAATAAAAAAGAGATCTATTGTCATGTGGATCATGCACCCATTGAATCTCTGAGTGATCCCATGCAATGTTGGAACATCCCCAAGGTGTGGGACCTTGTCACCTTGGGATGAACCTCCGAGATAAGGCCGACTTCCTTTGAAACTTGGAGCACTTGATTTAAGATCAATATGCAAGGCTAAAACATTTGAAAATAATTATAATCTACTCAACTGATGAGCTTAAAGTCGAGATAAAAAAATTGATGCACCAAGTATATTGAACAAATAGACCCACTTAAATGCACAATCAACTCCCCACAACAATATATGATATGCACATGTCTTTCAATCCTCCTCTATCCATGCCTATAAATAATAATGCAACCTTGTAATGAAAGGAAATAACTTTTCCACAACTGATATAAAAGTAGCGATATCACTTTTCACATGAATTGAAAAAGATAACTAGGATAAAGGAAGATTAACCAATCACATCAAGGAATTAAATATTCACAAGCTATAAATTGATCAATGATTAAAACAATAAACCGAGTTTCCATGCCAAAATGTTGTTTTGAATATAACTGAAAGGCTCAAAGTATATGAAGCACTCTTCCAAGATTGAAGAGTAACTTCTCCAAATGATATATCTATATCTAAACTTAATGCATTTTTAACTATTTATAAGTTCCAAAGGTTGAGCCATTACAAGCTGAACCTTAACTAACAAATTACTAAAAATAGAGTATAATAAGTTCAAGGGAACAGGCTCCCATAAAAATAGAAAAGTTGTTACAAAGGTTTGACTAAGTCAACCCTACAACTTTAATTGATTCAAATCTTGGAACCATCCCAATCATGTCTACCTAGATCATCTTGGACCTGCATCATCTTTCTCTTTCTTGATTTTTCCTTGATCTTCTTCTTCCCACATAGCCATCCGGTGTTGGTAGTCAACGAAATGTTTGATGATTCCATGTACCTCTCCTTCCTCTAGTCCACAATCATAATGATTCACCACATATGATATATAAATATCCATTGCAAATTTAGTTGGAAACCTTTTCAACTTATTTTTTTAATATTGGTAAATAGTTTTTTGAAAGGGACTATACCCTTGTGTACAAAAGAAGGCCTAAAAGCCGGAATAAGAGAGAGGAGCAGAGAAGCTGTAGCAAAGCACAAAAGCTACAGCGAAGAACAACGAAGCCCAGAACAGCTACACAAACGAGACTTAACAGCAAAACAACGGCAAAAAAACAGCAAGCCTACAGCCAAGAAGCAGTAAAAAACAATAAGGACCAGCAAAAGTAGTCGGGACTACTTCTTGGCCGCTTGATCAATACTCATCTTTACTCTTTTCCAAGCATGATACATGCCCAGCGTGGTCATATGAGCAGCATCCGTCTTATCGAGCTCCTCTCTGGTTCTTTTGCTCTCTTTCTCATTGCCCCAAAGTGTAGCCGGGACACCGCTAAGCTGTGAAACACTTCTTGCATGACCTTCGATGAACTCCTCGATGGCCCTGAAGGCTGCAATATTATACTCATGCCTAGTCTTCATCTTCCCTAGGCGGGAGTCTAAGGAGGTTAGTTTTTTATATATGTCATCAATCAGCTTTGTGCCAATGCTCCCTTCCCCCTCAATGCTTTGTTTGCCTTTTTGATTAGTAAGGTTTTTAACCTCATCCTTCAGCAAATTGAGCTTAGCCTCTGAGGCCTCCAATCTCCTAGAAGGGTTGTCCGTTGGTGCCGCCTGGGGACTGGCACCACTAATGTTCAAGCAGATCACGAGCAACGTCCTCCAAAGGTTCAACCCTCAAGCAATAGACTCAAGGTTGAGTCTCCTAGAAGCCCCGGTGACACGTTTAGAGGTAGAGACGGGGTGGGTGGTAGGGGCAGCAGGAGGAGAAGAAGGAGAATCCGAGCAGCCGGCATGGGTGTAGCAAAGACCGAAGGCGGGGCAACAATCAGGGCAGCGGGGAGACAGGATCGACAAAGCAGCGGAACCCAACAAAGCCGGGCCGGGAGAGGAAGGGAGACCGGGAATTTAATAAGGCAAAGGCGGTGCTTGTGAATAAGCAAAATAAGCCCTTGGTGCAAGGGAACCACCCGGTATATGCTTCGAACTCCATAATGGAGCGTTCAAGAGAATTTAACAGATAGTGAGGGAAGCAAACCAACCTACTCCTACGAAAGTGATTCAAAAAGACAAGGTGCTTGGCAGGGACAGTAACAAACCTGCCTTCTAAGGATATGAAGCGAATCATCATGCGGGTGACTTCGTCATACGGGGGTGGAATTGAGTTAACAAGCAGACCCGCGGTGTTGAATATGAGCTTCTCCTCCTCCTCCACAAATCTTCTCTCTTCAACCTCTTTGATAACCCTCTTGTTGAAGAAGCGGTATCCTTCCAAGCTGAGGCCAGTCGCTTCGGCTATGAGTTCCTCATTAATAAGAATTTTCTGCCCTCCATAGTCGACCGTCCTCTCATTCCACTCCTTTTCAACTTATTAACCACCTTCTTCAGTTGTATTATAAAATCAGCCTCGCACGAGACCAACCTGTCAATTGAATTGTTATTGATTTTTTTGTTATTTCATCATCTTTCATTATCAAATATTTGAAGTTTGATTTAATTTGTTCCACTAAAAGATATTTAATGTTCTCATTGAAAAACTTGTAGTTGATATTATAAAACTCCTCCAAAATATCATTTAAACCGTCCATTATTTCCACGTGTTTATCATCCAATTTCTTAATCAAGTCCTACAACACTTGGGATCTAAATTCCATGGCCTTTTGAAACTCAAACAATTTAGAAACATCATCAATTACTCCTTCTTGAAGGATTAAATCTAGGTCCATATCTCTAATCTCACTCCATGTAGTTAAATTCAGATTCAAATTATTGTTATCCTTAGAGATAATTTCATCTATCCTGTGAATAGAATTCCTCTCAGTTTGTAAATCATTATACAATTCAACAACTGCTTTAACCAAAGGATTAGCTTCCTAAAGAATTTTTCTATCCATCCATCTTTTGATCTTCCCTTCTGACCTATCTTGTCAAATTAATTATATGAAATATCCTCTAAACTAAAGAAACCGTAAGAGTAGTTGTAGTTGAAGTATTAGTAGTTGGAGTGGATTCTATTACTTTCCTTAATAGAGCAGTGAGTTGTTAAACCTTTGACTTCAATTAATCTTTGGAAGCTTTATCTTTATCATATTTCTCCAACAAATTTCCAAGGGCCACCTAAACATCTTGTTTGGCACCTTCATGTGTTTCTTTCCCTAGTAAAAACCTAGAGATCTAATAATTTGTTGTTATTATAGTTTCTTTAGTTTTCCCCTCAACGGCGGTGGCTACTTCCATGACCCTTTGTCTTGATTAATTTACTAATAAAATAGAGATTATATTCAATTATTTATATTGTCTCTTTAGAGTAGGTTCCAACACAATCAGATCCATCACATCTATAAGAGGCACCACATTTTTCTTCTTTGGGGTTTGGCGATATAGCCATTTAGGTATAGTGGATGTAGATTAAATTGGTATGGTTGATTTAGCACTTGGAGCACTAGATAAAACAATAACATTGGTAATATTAGTTGGAAATGAAATGGAGGTGGTAATGATAGAAGGGGTGGAAGTGAGAATAGCCTTGGGAGTGGATGTAATAAGACTGGAAGTTGAAATGGAAGGAAATGAAATTTGTTGAGATAATGGAGTGGAAACTAGAGAACCAATCATTTCCCCTACTAAGAGGACAGGAAGGGATGAAAATACTTGGGCCATGGATGGATATGGAAAATTAGAGAGGAGTGAAGGAGCAGTGGATAATGATTGGGAAAGTGGAGCTGAAGATAATGACAATGATAATGAAGAAGGGGGTGAAAATATTGTGATACAACTAGAGAATCACTGACTTCAACAACCTCTATTACTTGTATTGTAGGGGACACAACCTTGGCAATGGGAAATTTTGGAAGAGAGGAACTCCCAAAAACAAATGAGATCTTCCTTGGAATTATATTGGCCTTTTGAGTAGACCTTTTACCTTTCGTGGGTGTAGGGAGACTCAATGTTGGTTGGGATTCTACTCTTATAGATTGATCTATCCCTTTGGGTGAAATTCCCAAGGTAGCCAACCAATCATATGTCCTTTGAAGAATGGGCCCTGCCCTTTCCTTAGTATTGCAAAGTTCTTCCTTGGACCAATCTATCCATGGAAAAGGTTGATCGAAAACATTATTGTTCCTGTACACTGGATCCAATACTTCATCATCATCCTCCATCCCTTCTAGAATATCTGTAATACTAAATTTTCTAACCTCATTCAAATTCAACCTTTCATATTATCATTTCCTAATGATAACCTCATCCCGAAAATGAATCCAAATATCCTCTAGTGATGCGTGTGAAAACCTGGACAACCCTATTTCACTAAATTTACTGATAATCAAAGTTGGTTCGGCATGGAAAGTTATCAAAGTAACTTCGAGATTTCTCCATCCACATTCTTTTCTTTATAAATGCTGGCATAGATATATCTTCCTATTGAAATAGGAAACTTAACTTCGCCTTATGTCATTTGTTTTGAATTTTGTGATAATCTAACAACTGCCAAACCAACTCTAATAAAACCCATTTGTCGGTAGGACATCTTGGTAACTTGCTTGGGGCACCCAAGAAACCAGGAATCATGATGTATATAAATGTTTGGAACTATTGTCACCAAATCATTGCACCCTCTAAATGGCCAGGATGTGAACATGACATTCAATGTGATTGGGAAACATGGGATCACCTCTCAAGCTATGGGACTTGTGCTCGAGGTGAACCTCTGGAGAAGGCTTAATTCCTCTTCCTAGACTACTAAGTGTTGTACTAATCCTAGTGCAATAAAGTGATTATCTAGACCTATGCTAACATTTTCATGGGTTTTAGGGAAAGATATTTGCAAGAAAAAAATTGTGCTAGGGATGGCGATGCACCAAAGAAAGGGTGTTTCCGGACTCAAGAAGGGTTTATTTGAATAGAGTGTTTTCAATATAAGTCAACTTCACCTACTACAACTTAGAGAGGGTACCGAATACCACAAAATAAGAAGCATGTGTTCCCTTTGTAAAACTTGATCACACAAAACAATCTACCAAAGTATTCTAGTGAAGAAGGATGAACTTGATAAGGTTGAACAAGCACCACAACTCAACCGCATGTAATTCTCCACCACTTGATAAGCGAGAGAACTCCAAGAACCCGCAATAGAAACTTAAACTTGTACAATGTACCTAAAATCATATGAAAGGCACAAAGAAGTATAAAAGGATGAAAGGACCAAAATTAGTAACAAAACACACACTTTTATTACTTCAACAACATACACAATGCATCATACATTCAGAAGAGGTAATTTTTTTCATTATAGTCTTTAAAGGAGGCTTAAAAGTTCCCTCAACATTTAAGAACAACTTATAAGAGGATTCTTGAAAAAATATATAGTTGTCTCGAGAATTCTAACTGGTCTAACCTATTGGAATGAGCTTCCAACTTACATTTATAGAAGAAGTTGTGACAGGAGAGAATAAGTCATAAATTCCCTTCCTAAATTACAAGTACATGATTGTTCATTTATTACAGTTGGTTGAACCATTTGAAAAGGTTCCATCATGTGCCATCAATTTCCTATTAAACTATTCTTCTCAATTAATTAAAGGAATATTTAAATAAATATTTTAATAATAATAATAAATATTATCATTAATATATTTAAATAAAAATATTTATTTAATATAATTAAAGGTGGCCCCCAAGACCGGTTTGACTTGAAGAGAGGATTTATGAGAGAAAGGCCAAAAATAGCCCAACTCAGTGTTTGTCTCTCTGAGCCAACTCATTGAGTTGGTGTCAAGATACTCTTCTATCGCATTGACCAAGCTATGCTAACTCGTCCCACTCTCCATTTCTATCTCAGCTAATGTGTGAGTTCTCTAGTACAATCTCTTCCTATCGAGCTCCCACAAACCCGCTCCGAGCTTCTTCAATGTTGCAAACATCAATGTCAAGTCCATATTCTTTAAGTTTGGAAAGCTCTTATATTGATCCTCACCTTGGAAATGCTTCCTATTTCATTAAGTGAGATAACCTTTTCCATACCAAGTCATCCGGGTTAGTTGTCTTCAATGACATGGATAATGCATGTTAACGCTTCGAGCCCCCGAGCAACTCGGGTTCCACCTCTCCATTTTTTGAGATCTCTCAAACCAATTGGTGAGGCTCTACTTCAAGTCACTACTTGATTCAATCATCTTTCCTACATGTCATAGATCAAGCCTTTGAATACCTTACTAGTTTTCCTTGGGCTTTAGCCCCATTCCTTTTCAACTACGGCCTCACTACATTAAATAAATTGAGCCTCGATCCTTGGTCGGCGAGTTACTCACAATTTTTTTGAGTCCTTCCTCCTATGCGAGGTGAATTCAATCTTGCCACCTATTTAATCATGAGCCTTGGATCATTCCCTCACTTGTGTCTCATCACAATCATCTACTGACCCACATCGATTCGACCTCCACTAGCTAACTTAATCATACGCCAACCTTACCATGTATCAATACATTCATGTGTAAGGATGATACATTGAACTATTCGAAAAATTTAGTCACCGATCCAAATTATCATGTTTTCCTACTACTCACCATCTCGGATCCTCCTCTTCTACTGTCAAACTTGTTTATAGCTCGGTAGATTCACTGTGACTTCTAAGTCACCCATGAATCCTTCTTTATTTGCTTTTTATCTCTTATGTGTGAGCATTGTCAGATTGAACCAACTAAGCAGATCCATGTTCATGTCGTCGAGGCCTTTACATTGAGCTCCTATATTCTAGCCACCAAAATTCCCATCTTGCATTACATCGAGAGCTCAATGCTTAGACCCGGTCTCCTGATTCCTTAGCCAACAGACTTGGGCTCTTCCCCTTAACTCGGCACACAATCAACCACCCATGTTGTGACTTGGCCAACATCTCGCCTGATGATTCAGCAATAGGCTCGGATTCCCCACGTTAAGGCTCTGAGTGTGGGATTACCAACTTGGCTTTCCATCCTAACATTCCCACTTGGCATTAGGCTTCTGGATTCCCATGTTAAGAAAATTACTCGTGAATACTTTTAGTGTAGGGTTGAGGCACCATTTTTCCCACCCAACTAGGAAAAGAACCAAAAATATCCCATGAGTGAAATTTTCATGTTGGCACTCCATCATAGCACTTCCACTTGGGCATGGATCCCTGAAATTACCATAGCTTGATGAGCTATGTTCATCTCACCATATAATTTAGACATCGAGTCGACTCATTAATATTTTATGTGAAGCTAACCCACAACTTTCTCTCGAGTCAAGCTATTCCATTACCTAAGAAAGCCCAAGCAACTCATCCTCCTATGATTGAGATCATAAGATGAAAAATTGAGCCACTTTTTTTGACTAGCTTCTCCTACAAGTTTGAGCTCATCACAAACTCTCCTAAGCTCACTCTTTTTACAAGCTCCTGTGAAATCTAAACCTAGCTCATCATGAACACAATGTAAACTATCTCCTATATGATGCATTGTTTCAATAGACCTTGACCAATAATTTTATGCTTACTTTGACATACTTCATAAAATGGCTCAGTGAGCCCAGTGGTTTGATCTCCACATCAAACCTTACAACCATCTCTGTGAGTTTTTTTTTCTCTAATGAATTCAAATCTCGTTCATATGGTGAGATAACTTGCCTTTCAAAAGACTAGCTTGTCGATCCCTTTATATGAGTCCCACCAGTTCATATAAGTTACTCACTCCATGCATTAATCGGCGAGCTCGAGTGAGCCAAGATTTTCCATTCAATTGTGACCATCGAGCTTGTTCTTATCTCCGATTCATTACATTCATTCGCACTAGTGACCTAGTTCTTTATGCTCGCATTCACAAGGAATCCCCATGTCACATGACCTTGCTCAAGTTTCTTATTTGGGCCTATGTCAATGACTACGAATGTGATTGAATTCGAATTTGGAGCTCTTGCTTGATATCACCTAATAAATTATCTATTCCCTATTTAGTTCCTATGAGCTCCAATGAATTTTTTTGAACTCACCATGGTATTAATGTCTCGAGTCAATCTTAAGCTATGCATTCGCCACTCATTTCAAAAACTAAAGCCTTCACATGAGCATTAGCTTGGCTTAAACTGAGTTTGTTTGCCATGTCGACCTTGAATCCTTCTTCGAAGCCATTTTATGCTTTCTTTGGATTCACCCTAAACGATCAACCAAATTTTAGTGTCTTAAAATCGACTAGAAGATCCCTCCATGTTACGCTAACCTTACAACTCGAATTCTACTTCTGTTGAGAGGTCACCATCTAACCCATCCTTGAGCTTAACTTAACAACATTTTTCCAACTTCGTAGCAAACCAAGTTTGGTTCACTTCACCACAAGTTTTTTTATGGGCTCTATCAATGAGTTATACCGTTAGGTGCGAGCTTGATCATGTGCCGAATGCATGAGCTCCTTTTTAGCTTAATAAAAATAGCTTCTTAAATCATGATTTTTCCCTAGATATGACCCTCACGGTTTTCATCACCCCTGGAAGAAATTGGTAATACAATAAGGATTTTAAACATATTTTATCAATTTTGGTTAATTTATACCCATGATGAACACTTTCCTTTCTCTAAGCAAACATTGATCATCCAGATCAGAAAATAGGAGTAAATGGCCTGAAATGATCCCAAAACCTCTTGGAATACCATAAACCTTCTCAAGACACCGCAAATGTCCCTAAAGCTCAATATTTTCTTAAAATGGCCCAAAGTGATTATGAAGAACATTTTCCAATCATAGGATCCAATAAACCCCTATCATTGTCCAATTTTTCCCCAATGGGAAAATTTGATAACATTTTTGGTGACCTCTCAGGGATGATTGCCTACAAAGAATGATTCTAGTAGCCTTAAGCCATCCATTGGGTATGGAGTTAATGTTGGAATCTATAAAATAATTTGATCTTATGTGATATATCCTAGATTCCCCTTAGTATAGGTAATCTTGGACCTCCCTGGAATGCTAAGCATGAAGTATATTGAATCTAATGAATACTTGGCATCTATGACACATTGTAGAATTTTGATTAAAGTAACATTATGAACTCTTATAGAAAATTTGAACCTTCCTCTCCTTCAAAACCTCCAATGATGAAGCAATTTGCAAGAACAACACAAAACACAATAACAAGGAAAGAAAAATAACAACAACACACAATAATGTGTATAAGCACTTGAAGGAAAAAACCTAACTAAAGTATATAGGGGTGGAATGCTCTCAAAAGAAATATTTGAGATGTATCCCATTCACATGAATGGGAAATTATTCTCCATTGAGCCTATATAGATTAAATTAATTCTCCTCTTTACAACTCATGATGATGTATGGCCCACTTCAGAGAGTGTCAAGCTTGAGGTGCTTTCCTAGTTTGACCCTATATTTATCCCATTTAAGAGCTAAATATCACTCTTAAAAATGCCTTTTGAATGCCTTCTTGCCAAAATATTTCTTAACTGAGCCTAATGTTTCTATAAAATCTTCGTAGCCTTGTTTTTTATTTATTCTAACTCCTTGAGTTTGGAAAACCTTCTCATCAAAGGACCATTCTCCGTAACTTCAAGCTTATGAGTCAACTCCAAAGAAGGTAATTCCAAGGAGAGTGTAATTTTTATTCTCTTCCATTTAAGATCATGAAAGGATAATTTCTAATGTCCCTTTTAGGTGTGATCTGATCTTCCCCTAAAGCAGTCTTAAGATGTGTATGCCAAATCCTCTTATTAGTCTTCATTGTGCACTTAATAATCCTTATGAGGTTTTTGTTGCTAGACTCAGCCAATCCATTTCCTTATGGATAGTAATTGGATGAATTCTTGAGGTTAACCCCATTTTTACAGCCCATTCACTTAACTTCATACCAAGAAAAGCCATTGTATTGTCTAAAATGACTATAAATGGAACATCAAAGCTTGTCATTATACCTTCCAAGAAATAAATAACTACCTTCTCATTTCTCTCCTTCAATGCTACCGCCTCTATCTATCAATTAAAATAGTCCATTACAGTAAGGATCCATTTATATTCATCACTCAATGGAGGATTAATCATTCCAATGAAGTCCAACCCCCATTAAACAAAGGGTTGATCCACTTGAATTGATCGCAAAGTGGAAGAGATGCCAACTTCGATTCACGTGAAAAGGGAACATTCCTTACACTTCCTTATCTAGAGATGGGAATATTTGAACAAATCCACCCAATAGTAGCTGACTCGCATGATCTTGGTAGTATTTTTTGTAGAACAATGTCCTCTAGATAGGCCATTGTGAAACTCTTCTAGTATCTTACTTACGTGTTCCGGTCCCATGCACCGAAGGAGAACACCATTTAAATCCTTTCAAAAGAAATTTTTTTCTACCGTAACATATGGAATAGATTGAAGATGGAAGTTCCATCTCTAATTTTTTTCCATGTTCATAGGATATACTCCGAGAAAAGGAAACTCTTCATTTTGGATAACTAGTCAACTTGATCATTACCTTCATCAGTGTTTAGGAGCATCGCATCCTCATCACCTTTTGATTACATGTCTGCAGCAAGTCAGTAGACACACACCTTTACCTCGAAAAATTTGGTAAATTTTATATGTATGTCATACTTCATCACCTTCATGATCCATCCAACATGCTTTTTATTCATCTCTTTGTTCAAAAAATTCCTCGACACTGGATGAGACACCATCGATGAATTTTTTTATTGGATAATATGTGATTAAATTTCTTCAAAGCTCAAATAACTGCAAAGAATTGTTTTTCAACAAATGAATATTTGAGCTCATATTCTTTGAGGGATTGAATGAAGAAAGCAATTGGTTGCTCCATCAGATCATCATTTTCTTGCCGGGTGAGGATACCTACAATGCTCTCTTAACCCGCAAAAGCATAAAAGATAAAGTAATTATCAAACATGGGGTTCACCAAAGTGGGAGCTTGAGAAATGACCATTTTTATAATTTCAAGATATTGCTTCCTTCCTTTGTCCATGAGAATGGCATATTTTTATTAAACGAGGTTTGTTATTGGCTTAGCTAATGTCATGAATTGAGGGATGAATCTCCACATGAAATTTATGGTTCCTAGAAAACTATGGAGACCCTTCCTAAGAATTGGGATCTAGATAAGGACATAATTGAATGAATCCTAGATGGATCAATTGATAGTCCTTGTGTTGAAACAAAATTCCCTAATAACTTTCCCTCATGCACTACAAAAATACATTTCTTGGGTTTAAGTGAAACCCTAAATTCCCCGCACCTTTGAAAAACTTCTCTTAGATGCGTGATGTGGTCTTCGTATGCTTAGAATATAAAATTATATAATAAAGGTAATCCAAGATGATATCGTTGATTATTCCTTTAATTTCCATGTCCATGGTCTTTGGAAAGTACCACCTGGCATTGGAAAATCTAAATGGCATTTTGTTGTAAGCATACATGCCCCACTTGGTAGTGAAATCCATTTTGAATTGATCGATTCTTGGACCAAAATTTGATTATAACCTAAATATCCATCGAGAAAATAAAATATTTGGGCTCCTAGCACCATTTGAAGAATTTATTCCATTAATGGAAGATGATAACGGTCTTTTAACGAGGCATGGTTCAAATCCCTGAAATCCACACATAACCAAATCTCTCCATTTTTCTTCCTTACAGGGACCAGATTGGCTACCCAAGAGGAATGCTTGATAGGAAAAATTATACAAGCCTCGATGAGTTTGGTTAGCTCCTTTCTCATTAGTGGCTCAATTTTGGGATTAATTGGCCTTTGTTTCTGATGAAATAGCTTGGCATTAGGATCCAATTCAATATAATGTTATACTAGACCCGGATCAAAACCATGTAGGTATTTGTAGCTCCACACAAAGATGTCTCTATACTCTTGAAAATTCTGATGAAATATTCTTTCTCTTCAGAGTGCACACTTTGCCAATCTTCAAAAACTTTTCATTTACTACCTCGACTTCCTCAAAAACTTCTTCTTTGAGCACCATGTTAGAAATTTGTCTTTAAGCTTGATCATCTAAATTCAAGATGGATTTCAGAATGAATAATCCTTTTGGTAGTTTTTTTATTTTCAGTTGTATGATTTGAGCACCATATGATTCTTGCAACTTTTCTTGGTTTTTCGCAGCAAACTATGCCTCTTCTTGTAGGAAAAGAACAATTTGTTTGTCACTATTGAACACTTGTAAGCTACTCACATTATCAAGAATTGTAGGTCAAACCATAATTTTGACAAATTTCTTCCTTCTTTTATGATATCAATGGGTATGTTGTATTACAAGCCAATTTTAGCAAGCCTATGAACATCTTGATTTTGATTTCTAGGAACCACATAGATCCTTAAAGGTTAGAAATATTTAATCAAGTCCCAGATTTGGTTCTTGAATGATCTTAAAAGATCATTTTTGGATGCACCACATGTCGTTACTTGATGAAAAATTAACTCATTGTCTCCAAAAATAGTCAAAGATTTGATTCCCTTCTTTTGAGCTAGCCAAATTCCTTACACAAGGGCCTCGTATTCAGCAACATTGTTAGTGCAACTAAATTACAACAGAAATATGAGAAGTAATTATCTCCCTCTAGAGAAATTAACATAACACCAGCACTAGATCCATTCTTACTTCTCGAGCCATCGAAGAACAATTTCCACAGTCCTTCATAATTGCTTGGTGTTTTGACAAGTTATGGTATGATTGTATCTTCTTCATGAATGCAATATGTACCCAATCTCGTCTCTTCCAACAACAGAAAACCAACTTCTTCCTCTACCAACACATCAATGTAGGGATCATACTGATGATCTCCAATCACTTCATCTAACATAATATCATGGACTTATTTAACAAGAGTGGTTGGTTCATGATCATCATCTACTTCTTCTGGATCACTGATGGTATAATTCCCATTTATAGGACAAGAAGTGTAGGGTTCTACATGATTATGGTAATTTTATTCCACCTTTATAATTACTTTGGTTCCATATCGAGTCCTATGAATCATATGTGACCAATCATCTCGATGATAACCTCCCATCTTGGTAGTGAAATCTCATGATAGGAAGATGGAAAAGAGAGTAGGGAGATCAACGACTAATATGTCTTGGGTGAATGAAAACTCAAGAATTCATAGATGGTAAATTGAAGTCCTTTGATAACTCCAAAATTTTTAACGACTGCTCCATCTAATTTGAATAAATCCTCTTGTGATCGGGTGCATATTGTATGCCTAGTACATTTACAATTTATTTGGGCATGACCGAGATATTGGCACTAGAATTAATCATGCAATTATGTACGGTGGTTTCTAATGATCTGTGTAAATATAGATTGGTGGTGGTTTGTTTTCCTTAGGATCACATTTCCCTTCCAGTTAACACAAAATCATAGTACTTATTACACCATGACCGATGATCCTTGGGTTGTACCAAAACTGCTCGAGCCTCTCACAAAAATTTCTTTGAGAAGGAATTGAGAGTGTGTCCCACATAGGAATTCTCAGGTTGTTCTTCTTCATTTGTTCTAAAATACTGAATGGAATTGATCCTACTTTTATGACACTTCTTTAGGCATTGGGATCCTCCTTTTGAAAATGTTTTTATGTACCGTGATACCTAAAGAACCTTATTTCCTTGCGGCTTGGCTAGCATGTGTTTCTAGCGGTTTCTTTCCCACATATTTATCAACCACCACTTGTGGCTAAGGATATGAAGTCGATGCTTGATCAGCTTTGGAAGGTTGAGTTTCCATTTCTCTATTTTTATAATGAGTGTTCACTGCCACTGATGAGGAATGTATTCAACCGAAAAAATCTTCTACTTGCCAATTTAGAAAAGTGGTTTCTTCAGTGTACCGAGGTTAATATTTTATTTCCTACGTAGATGAATTTTTTGTTGGCTTTAGAGGGGTAGATATGCTTTAAACCATAAGGGTATGGCTCAAAATCCATTTGGATAAAGATTTTGATTGTGGGGTTGAGAACAAGGATAACACCATTCGTAGTCTAAAACTAGATTATTTGGGACATGTACTATGGCTCTTGATGAGCTAGTAGCAAGAGGGTTCTAAAATTTCAAAGGCCTAACATTCATAGGTTGAATTTAGGTTTGATTTTGAGGATAATTGTTCCCTTAAAAAGGAGGATGGTTAGCCTGATACTACTGATTTTGTGGCTGATATGGAAAATTATATTGAAATTGTTTCCTCTTCTGTGTAACGAGTTCATTCCAGAAAGTTTATAGTAGTGACTTGACTTCAAATAGATCATTTAAAGAGGCATGGGAAGATTGAAATGGTTTCTTAGAAGCTTCTGGAATAGGAGAAATGGTAGGCTAATTATTCATAAGATCCAGAGACTATGACATTGGAGGTTGTGGATCTATATTTCCATCTTGAATCAAGGAATTCTCCACTTTTATGGAAACATCATAGGCATTAGGTGGTGTAGTCTATCCTATGCACCTGGATCATAACTACTACATCATTATTCAAGGCTCACAAATAGTACAAGTATACATTATTTGAATAAGGATTTATGAGTTTTGGAGTCCTATTCTAGGTCCCATGGCATTGGAAGTTGAAATCAATCATGTATTCTTGGGGAGCTCTCTTTATGGTAGTGAGTTTTTCTAAGAGAAACAAGTGATCAATCTTGTCTTAAAATTGTTTACAAATAATTTCTCCTAACTCATCACAAGATTTTATAGTACCAACACTTAACCCTCAAAACCATTGAAGTGCTTTTCCCTTAAAAGAGGTAGCAAGAATCCTAACCGCAATGTTGTCCTTCGTGATATTATGTACTACACAAATGTTGGCTACATCAAGAATATGTTCCACTAGAGTAATGTGAGTTTCCCCTGTGTAAAAGGGTAAAATTTTTAGTTCCACAACAAGTGTAGGGTCATGTTGAGTGGACAAAAGAGGATTGCTTACATTGAAAGAGGGAAAAAATTTGTTCCTCGTAATAACAACAAAAGGTTGATTGTTCCTAGGCAGAGGATTCCATCCGTAAGGAATATTTGAATAACCCCTATGATGTAAAGTCATAACTAGTTATGTTGAAACCCCTCTTCTCCTTGTCTTTAGAGGAGACAAGGATAGTTCAATATACTGATAATTTCCTTACTTTGAAGAAGCTCTTATCTAAAATCTTCACATAAGTTAATGCACTGAGATTTGAAATCTAGAGATATAGAATCACTAGGTACTTTGATTTGTGCAAGTGAGAACAAAAGTACCAACTTTATCCCACCGGACATGCCAAAAACTATTTTTGCCAAATCACTGCACCCTCTGAATGGCCAAAATGTGAATAGGATGTTCAATGTGATTGGGAAACATGGGATCACCTCTCAAGCCATGGGACTTGGTCTCAAGGTAAAACTCCAGAGAAGGCTAACTTCCTCTTCCTAAACTAATTTTTGTACTAATCCTAGTGTAATAAAGTGATTATTTAGAACTATGGTAATATTTTCATGGGTTTTAGGGAAAGAGATTTGAAATAAATGAAACTATACTAGGGATGGTGATGTACCAAATAAAGGTTTTTTCTATAATCGGGAAGGGTTGATTTGAAGAGGGTGTGTGCACCACAATTCAACTTCGCCTAATGCAACTTAGAGATGGTAAAAATACCACGACAAGGAAACATGTGTTCCCTTTATTAAACTCAATCAGAAAAAAAAATTCTATCATTATTCCAGTGAAGAAGGATGAACTTGAGAAGGGTGAACAAGCACCACAACTCAACTTATTGTAATGCTCCACCACTTGATACACACATAACTCCAAGAAAATGTAATAGAAACATGAACTTCCACAGTGTACCTGTAAGAATGAGAAAGGAACAAAGAAGTATAGAAGGATGAAAGGACCAAGATTAGTCACAAAACACACACTTTTATTACTTCAACAACATGCACAATGTGTCATAAATTCAAAAGAGGCAATGGTTGACATTATAATATCTAAAGGAGGCTTAAAATTTTCCTTAACATACAAGAAAAAATTGCAAAAGAATGAGGATTCTTGAAAAAATATATGCTTGTCTCAAAATTCTAACTAGTCCAAATTGTTGGTATGAGATTCCAACTTACATTTATAGAAGAATTTGTAAGAGAGAGAGAGAAGAAGTAATAAATTCCCTTCCTAAATTGAAGGTACATGATTGTTCATTTATTATAGTTGGTTGAACCATTTGAAAAGGTTTCATCATGTGCCATCAATTTCATGTTGACCTATTCTTCTCCATTAATTAAAGGAATATTTAAATAAACTATTTTAATAATAATAATAAATACTATTATTAAAATATTTAAATAAAAATATTAATGTAATAAAATTAAAGGTGGCTCCTCAAGACCGGTTTCATTAAAGAGGGGGTTTGTGAGAGAAATATAAAAATATCCCAACTCGGTGTTTGGCTCTCTCGAGCAAGCTCACCAAGTTAGTTTCGAGCTCCTCTTTTATCACATTGACCAAGCTATACTAACTTGGTCCACTCTCCATGTTTATCTTGGCTAATGTGTGAGTTCTCTGCTACGAGATATTCCTACCAAGATCCCATGAACCCACTCCGAACTTCTTCAATGATGCAAACATCAATGTCGAGTCCATATTATTTAAGTTTGACAAGCTCTTATATCAATCCTCACCTTGGTAATTCTTTCCTATTCCTTCGAGCGAGATAAACTTCTCCATACCAAGTCAGCCAGAGAGTTCTCTTTAATGACATGGATAATGCATGTTAACTCTTTGAGCCCCCTGAGCAACTTAGGTTCCACCTTGTAATTTTGTGAGAGCTTTTAAACCAATTAGTGAGGCTCTACTTAGAGCCACCACTTGATTCAATCATATTTCCTACATGTCATAGATCCAAATACCTTACTAGTTTCCCTTGTGCTCGATCCTCGTTCCTTGCTAACTCGAGCCTCACTACATCATTAAACCGAGCCTGATCCTCAAATGGAAAGTTGCTCACCATTTTGTCTGAGCCCTTGCTCCTACGCAGATGAATTCAATCTTGTCACCTATGTAATCAAGAGCCTTGGCTCATTTCCCTCACTTGTGTCTCATCACAATCATCTTCTGACCCGCATCAGGTTGACCTCCATGAGCTAAATTAATCATACTCCAACCTTACAATGCATCGATACATTCACATGTAGGGATGATAGATTGACCTATTCAAACGTTCACTCACTGATCCAAACTATCATGTTTTCCTTATGACTTGCCATCTCGGATCCTCCTCTTATAATGTAAAACTTGTTCATAGCTTGGTAGATTCACTGTGACTTATAAGTCACCCATGAATCCTTCTTCGATTTCTTTTGATCTCTTCTGTGAGCATTATGGGATTGAACCAACTAAGCATATCTATTTTTGCATCGTTGGGGCCTTTATGTCGAGCTCCTATATTTTAGCCACCAAAATTTCCATCTTGCATTACATCAAGAGCTCAACGCTTAGACCCGATGTCACGATTCCTTAGCCAACATACTTGTGTTATTACCCTTAACTCGGTAGACACAATCAATCGCCCATGTTTTGACTTGGCTAGCATCTCACCTCAAAATTCAGCAATAGGCTTGAACTCCCACATTAAGGCTCCGAGCATGGGATTACTATACAATAGAAAAGTGACATGCGAGCATGAAAATCTACATGCAATTCTTCTTCGTACTGACCTCGTGAGGTCGAAGTGCTAAGAAAATTTGATGAGAATGGAATATATGTGGATATAGACAAACTAGTTGGGAAATATTATATCCTCAACACACAATAATGGAATCTACGAATCTAAGGCAAAGAAGGCCCTCCTAACCTGAATTGGTGTAATGGATTGTTCAAATATAATAGCTTCTTGGAGGCTCCAATCAATGTCGATATTTGCCGAGATCCTGTTTATTGGATATTAGATACATGGAAAATGACCTATAGGTGCTTCGTGTATATTTCAAGAAAAGGTCATAAAAATGGTGATGAGAGGTGTAGTGAATCCTCTAGATTTTTATGGAATATTCTCTCGGTCTAGTTTAGAAAACCCTAGCCTAATTGGCTACTATGTTTACTACGGAGAATTACGGAATGATGTTTGGTAGAAGTGGTGAGGATATAAATATTAGTGTGTGTAAACCAACGTTAATGTCGATTGATCAAGAGGCCAGTTAGGTTGTGGGACCTATGGATCAAAACCATAAGTTTGTGGTTGTGGTGGACCTCCTATGGTCATATGAGGAGTCAATCTCTCTTTCTGACTATCCAATAGTCATAATCCTTTTCAGCTTCTATGTTTAGAACTAGAAGTTGTATGATTTTCTCATAATACCTTACTAGTGTTTTGGAAACTTGAATACGTAAGCCAATATCTATGTCGGTGAGAAGGTCTCCTGTATTGGGCTGTGGAACTAAAGGATCGCAACCAAATATGTGTTCTCTTTCAAGTTCTTGTATGGTCATGTGGATATCCTATCAAGGCAGTATATAGTCGGGTTGATTTGACCAGAATGTGTATGCCTTGTCATCTTCAATATTCAACTCTCTCAATTGTTCACTAATTTCTTGTAGGTTTATTGTCGTTTGAAAAACTTGAATCCTAAGGTCTTGATCTATATCAGCTAGTGTTGTGGAGAGATTTGGTTGAGGTACCACCGGTTTGAAAACGTAATCCCTGGGCTCTCTAGGTCCCATGATTATCATGCAAAGATGATTCATCTTTAACTGAAATGAATAAACTAATTATGAAAGATATATCTACACTATGCATATATTCTTTTATTTGTGTATGAACTATTTTAACAAAATTAAAAGAGCAACTATTCTAATATATTCAGAAAATGGAAAATTAATCTAATAACAGAATCAAAACAAGCAAGGTAGCCTGGTATAGCTATTTTCCTATGCAGTTGTGAGTTTATCCTAAATATTTAAATAACTAACTAGCTTAATCGAAAGACTTCCAATCCTACCTCAGAAGTGAGGAATGAATCATAGTTTCTCAGAAACTATCATTCCCCATAGCTTCCCTGGAAATATCGAAAGTGAGCTTTAACTGAAATGAAATAATTTACTACTCTATTTGATATATTGTAACTAGAAATTTGATAGCTCAAACCTGGAGTTTACAGAATAGTGGTAAATCTAGTTGTGTCATGACTTGTCCCCTCAGTGTGATCTCCTTGTTCCTTCATGTTCTCGTGAATCTAGAAAAGTTTGTATGTGTTAGTGTCAGTAGTAAAAGATACTCAAAAAATGGTAGGCTTTGGATATAAACTAAATACAATGCAAGTAAGAGAGGGATAGTGCAAGTGAACAAAGCTTTACTATGTAATTCCTAGCAGGATTTATTGTGGGGATACAATGTAAATACGCTAAGAATTTTGGGATCTATCTCTTGTGACAAACAAAACATGTAACTCTAAGATGGATTCTAATCTAAAAATGAAACTATCTTATGCTAAACTGATTGTATGGGACATAAATGAAGTAAGATGAAAGCAAGAAGATCAAATGATCTCTAAAATAGAAATGAGAGGCTGATAATTCATGCAAAATATGAAACTATTGAAACTCATGCAAGAACTTCAAACAAACTGAATAATCAAACACAGAAGGAGAGGGGCCATTTGTTTGAAAACAAGCTGGCTATTTATAGCATTTGGATTTACCAAAGGGTAACTTGGAATTGATCTCCTTTACTATAAACAAAGGGAAAACACTATTTACTAGGCAGCCAAAACATAAATGCAAGCCAAAGTGGTTGAAGAATGTAGGTGAAATTTGAATTTTTACGTTTGACATGATCATCAAAACATTCTGGAAAATGCACACAGGACTGCTACCTTGTGCAGGGTAGTGGTTATAGGACCTCTTCCCTATCCTGGGCAGAGGTCATAGGACCACCGCCCAGGAAGGGTGGCGGTCCTATCACTTAAGACCAAAATGCAAAGAAAAAGAGAGTAGAGAACAAAAAAATCACACAGAGCTTGGATAGAGCATTTGGGATGCAAACATATACTTGGTGATATTTTTGGATTCGAACACCTTGCGAAGAGACCTGAATCATCATTGGGGCTTCTGTAACCTCTTTCCGGTAGTACAATACCTACATTTTTGGGTACGTACATATTGCCCCCTCGGAGAGGTGTTTTAGCCATGAAGAGGCATAAAATGGTGGGTCGGGTATGGTGGTCCCAAAATGGGGAGTTAGAGGTTATACCTGACATGCCGTGTGTCGAAATGTCACCATCTAGATTCCCACTACTTGCAAAATGAAAAGAGGACTCAAGTGCAGATAGATAAAATAAATCAAAAAATAAAACTAAATTAATATGGAATGAGGACTTACCATTCACGCAGGATTATAACTTACCTCTGTCAATGCTCCAACTCTGCGTAAAAACAATCAAAACCAAATTAGAATACTATATATATTTAAAACGAGCTCATTTTACTATTCATTTACACGTGTTGATTTGGTGGTTTTTGAGCTCTGGGACCCACAATGATGTTTTAGATGAGAGTATAGTCAAAATTTCCATTGCGAGGTCGTGATCATGCCTCCAAGAGTAGGACATCAGCCTGCGAAGTCTAAGGTTAGTTCTTCTCATTTTATCATTTTTAAATCAAAAATATAAAAATGTAGAAATCTTTGTCTTAGGGGGATTATTTTTGAAAATGTTAGTCTTAAATGAGTCTCTAGGGGGTGCCCATAGGGTAGGTCTTCATTTCATCCAAAATTATGTATTTTTGCATTTTTAAGTATTTTAGGGCTTAAGGGGCATTCACCAATTCGGGACAGATCGCCATTTTACATGGGTGGTGGCAATCATGGGATCGCCACCCTATGAAGGCGGTGGTTTCAAACAGAATGCAAAAAGAGATGTATTACTTGATTGTTTTTACATTTTTGGCATTTTTATATGTTCCTGATGATTTTTCTAGTTGGATTATGTTACTAACTTACTCCTTTTCTATGTTTTGGGTGGATGTAGAAGGAGGAGTACATCAAATGGAGTAGAGAGAGGGAGTGTGATTGGCTCCCAAAAGTGTTCAATGCATTGACCCAGGCTAAGAGAGACACTTTGTAGTGGGCTGACATCTTGCGGATCTCTCAAGTTCCTCACGTTACTCCTTCCAGTCACATACTATGTGACTTATTCTCATACTTGGGATGCCGACCGGAATACCTTCCTGCTACAGTGCTTGGGGCTAATGGACTATCACCCTTGAGGATGTCTACCATATATTGGGGGTCATGATTATTGGGAGGCAACTGTCTCTTAAGACAACATAGTGTCCAAATCTCAGATGGTTCAATGGGCCACATATATGGAAGATGTTGTTGTTTCCATGGGGTTGAAGAAGGGGGTGAAGGTCCGTTCTATTGTTGATTTTGATATCCATGTGCTCCATAAGGCTATTATGGGCATCCTTGCCTCGTAGTTGATTGGGGACAAGGGAGGGGATAATCTCTTATAACTGTTGGGATCCTATCATTGCATAGATTGAGGCTCATTGCCATATTTACGATTAGGGAGTATACATTCTGGGACCACCTACCATGATTTATACAGGGTGGTTAGATTACAAGGACAGTCACTGAGTCACCCTACTCTAGTTATGAGTTGGGTGTATGAGCGCATCATTCCTTATGGGAGAGGTATACAGGTAGAGGATTTGGGGGCTATTAGGGTAGTGAGGTGGACAGGGATGGTCATGACTAAGGATGCCACACCAACCAGTGGCTTCCCGACTATCAGAGACATAGAGGCCACCCCTTATTAGAACATGGTAGGGTTATGGGGAGAGGAGACACACACACTAATTTCCTGCTCTTCCATAGGTCAGTTGGTAGACAAGATGGGGAAGTTGGAGATCCACCCCTTTGACAGAGTACCTCAGCAGTTTGGCCTCCCCTTCATTGATATGCTTCCTCTAGTGGGGCCAATATACAGATCTGTTCGCGAGGCTAGGGGAGGTCCTAGAGGTCGAGGTTGGACTATGATCACTCCTGGAGTTCCCATTGTAGCTAGGTGGGTGGTTCATGCCCGAGGAGCAGCCAGTGCTCCTCAAGCACCATTACTTCAGATTGGAGCCACTCCTACTTTTAGTGGAGAGAGTGATGAGCCCATTGATGTGGACTCAGACTCTGAGGAGTTCACAGGAGAGGAGATAAAGGAGGAGACGGGGAGGTGAGACAGGTGGGACAGCCGGGGATGATAGTGACTCTGAGTGGCATGACACTCAGAGTATCTTGAGGGCCGAGAGGGTGGAGGAGAGTGCAGAGAAGGTGACCCTGATCTCAGAGGAGTTTCCTTCTCGAGACATTGGGGGAGATGATGAGTCCGTAGCAGGACGTCACTTCTTTCCAGATTTGGGGAGGTTCCATAGTCAGTGGCAGCGTCAGTGGTAGGTGTAGATCCTAGAGATCCCACCTAGATGCCTAGAGATCCGAGTGAGTTACTACTCTTTTCTTAATTTTTAGTTAGAATTGTTTAGTTGATATTTCCCTTTTGTTGTTTCATTTATTTTTACTTTATCATGGACAACTTTCTAACTTGTTTATTTCCCCTTTTTTATTTGCAGCGACTACTGAGGGATGGCGAGACTTGATTCACCAGGTGTGCATGGACACTCTACTACTCCCTTTGGAGAGTACACGGGCTGAGCTTACTATGGACGTGGGAGAGCCTTCAACAACCAGTAGACATACCAACATGTTTTCCCCTGTCTGGAAGGTGGAAAATATCATGACTTCTCTCCGTGCTAAGGTAGCTAGATATAGGACCATTGAGCGCTTGATGAGGAGGAGTCATTCTCACAGTGAGACCATAGCTATTGGCCATGATCGTGAGCCCTCAGTTCATTTAGAGCGTCATCACAGTAGGAGTCCTAGATGCGGTCGTGCACCTTCTGAGGGATCTCACAGGGATTGAGAGATCACAGTGTCCTTTTGCAGTGATTTTTGGTTGGATGTTTATACGAGTGTTTTTTTATTTTCCAGGCTCATTGAGCATTTTGACCATGCCTAGTGCATGATGGCATTGTACATAAAACATGATTCATATATATATATATATATATATATATATATATATATATATATATATATATATATATATATATATATATATATATATATATATATATATTTTGATCTAGATCTTCTTGTATCTAGAATTTTGTGATTCGTTTCCCATGTGTATACTATATGTTTTTGGAATCTTTGTTTTTATATGCTTTTCAGAATGTATGCAATGGATGACAAGTGATAACATAATGTTTCTCTTTGATTTTTTTGTAATGCTGATATGTGATGATGCAAACATATTGTAGTACTAAACTTTTGGCTTCTTTGGGAAATGTTCATTGCTTCTTATTATTTTGGCAAAACGTGATGACCATGCAGTGATGAGAGAGATGAACTTGCCCCACTCCTAACTCCATGCAACTAGTAAGATGTGAGGGCTCAACACTAATTGTTGGGAAGGGTGAAAATTATATGAGTTTGACTAGATGAAATGATGAGAGATAGAAAAATCAGTAACAGAAACCAAACTTAGACCTACATACTTACCCTACTCAAAACTACCACTAAGCTCATAAGCCAACTTACTTTCTAGTTTATCTAGACTTAGATCTATAAATGGCAACTTGGTTGACAAAATATGGTTTTGAGGATTTGATCTCTTTGGAATTTGGACGCTTATTTTCACTTAATATAATTTGATTTATATTTCTAAAATACCAAGATTTGTTAATTTGTGTGAATGGACCCCCCACACCCTGCCCCATGCCACTAGTAAGAAGCATGGGTTTTTCACCAAAGGTAGGATATAGGCAAGTAAGGGCACTTATTTCCTTTCCCAACCTCGCACCACTAGTAAGAGATGTGGGCTTATCACTGAAGGTTGGTGGGGTAAAGAAGTGTGTAAAATAAAATATTCTGTTTGCTTGGTATTTTTGATTCTATTTGATTTTGACACTTTTGATCTGTGATTTTGGAATATCCTTGTTTCAAAGAGATGTAAGAGGGATAGATGTGACACCAAGAAGCTTCTAGAATAGACTAGGTAAGAACAACTTCACCTAGTAGAAAGAAAGAGAAAACCAAGTATGCAGGCCTTGGTATGGTTTTCGTCAATATTTGTCTGTCGATCTTGATGAAAAGATTTTGGAATTATTTGATGATATTATGAAAACTTGAAGAGATATGATTTTGAATGTTTTTGCCAATACTTTTAGAAGCTTGTAATGAATTTCTTAAGAATAAGTTCCTTGACCACAATGGTTACGAAACGAGTGAACAAAATGAAACAATTAAGTGACTAATGTAATGTAGGTAGATATAATATACAAATGGTGACGTTGATGCCTTATGCATAAAACCGTTTAAGATGCAAGGAATTGACTATTTCATTGAATTCCTCACCTTCTAGTATACACAAAAGATACACACCATTTCTGTAGTGTTTCATGACTCGGTATGGGCCCAACCATTTGGCCAAGATGGGCCTAACCACTTAGGCTGGAATTTCCTTCACCAATTTTCTTATCAATCCGGTTGTCTAGTCTTAGAACTAGATCTCCCTTATACATTTCTCACTTGTAGACATTTTTGTTATATTACTAGCACATCCGGTTAGCATAGGCTTTGTGCCATTGTTTGGCATTCATCCTGGCCTCATTAAGGCTTTCTAGTTGAGAGAGGCATGCCTCTCTATAGGCTTCTTCTCCCAAAATCCCTTGTAATGAGATGCAGAGACTAGGTATTTCGACCTCAAGTGGGAGAACTGCTTCTACCCCGAATACTAATGAGAAAGGGGTTGCCCCTATTGGTGTTCTTATTGAGGTTCGATGGGCCCACAAGGCCGGGTATAATTTTAAATGCCAATCCCATTTATTCTCCTTAACTGTTTTAAGGAGAATAGCTTTTAATGTTTTATTTGTGGCTTCAGCTTGTCCATTGGCTTGAGGGTAATAAAGAGAGTCTCGTATGATGGTTTATCTTGAATTTACTACATAATTCATGGACCTCATCATTCTTAAAGGATGTGCCATTATCTGAGATAATTACTTGCAAGACACCATACCTTCAAATTATTTGATTCAAAATGAACTTAGCGATTATAGAACTTGGTATGGTGGTGAGATGCATGGTCTCTACTCATTTGGTAAAATATTCCATGGCTGTGATTATAAAGTTATGGCCATCTGTTGATGAGGGAGAGAATTTCTTTATCAAATCTAGACCCCACATGGAGAAAGGCCATGGGGTTGCTATTGGTTGTAGAGATTATCGTTGGCATGTGAATATCGTGGGAGAATTCTTGGCATTTGTGGCACTTACACACAAACTCTATTACATCATGTTCAAGAATGGGCCAAAAATAGCCCATCCGATGTATTTTGTGAGTATTGGTATGACCACCAAAGTGGCCTCCACATATCCCACTATGGGATTCGTAAATAATCCTTTTGGATTCTTCAGTGTCAATGCATCTTAAAATCATTCCATCGAAAGCTTTATGATAGAGTACTTATTCTAAGATAACATATTTAGCATTGATAATGCGTAACCACCTTCTTTATTACAATGTGGCATCTTATGGGTACGTATGGTCCATGATAAAATTTATGATATCGGTGTACCAAGGGCATGTAGATATGGGGGGTCTGGTCTCGACAAAGTATACGCATTCATTGGTAAAGTCCAAATTTACTAAATCGCCCCCATCTAACGGATTATCACCAGCCTGATCGCAATGATTTGACCCTTAACGGATTTCTCGGTTTACAAACATTAATTCAAATTCACTTGTTAAGGTTATGAAACATCCAACCTTTTTAGATAAAGACCCTTGTGTGAGGAATGTTCGTAAGTGACCTATCTTTACAATGACCCTTATATGTTGGTTTAACATATAATGTCTTAAACGTTTCATTGCAAATACTATGGCAAGGAATTATCTCTATGCCTGTGTATAACATGTTTCATAATCAAGCAACATTAGGCTAATGAAATAGACTACACATTCTCGTTTATCATTTTCTTCTTGAGTTAGCATGCGTGCTAGGGAGACATCGGTAACCTATGAATACATGATCAAAGGATGGTCTAGTCTCGGGAGGCATTGGCATGGGAGGAGAAAACAAGAAGTGTTTAACCACTTCAAGGCCTCATTGCATTCTTCGTCGAATCAATGCTATAATCTTTCTTTAATATATTGTTGATGGATGAATAAAAAAACTTAAATCGGGGATGGACCTTCGGATTGCACCAATTTTCCCAAGAAATGATCTGATATTAGACTCATCTCGATGGTGGAATCATTTCAATAACAACCAGATTTTGGCTGGATCAACGTCAATCCCTCATGAGGATATAATGTAACCCAGAAGCTTGCCTCCTATCACGCCAAATATGTATTTCTCTAGGTTCAATGTGACGCCATACTCAATCAATCATGAGAGAATGATATGGAGTACCTCTAGGTGATCGCATCGCTTCTTGGCCTTGGCCAATAATTCATCCACATAGGATTCTACAATTTTATGAATAAGGTCATGGAATATGTATGTCATTTCCCACTGGTATGTAGCACCGACGTTCTTAAGACCGAACGACATGACAACGTAACAATAAGTTCCTCAAGGAGTTATAAACATGGTCTTAGCTTGATCCTCGTTTGGATATTTTAACGATTATACCGTAAAAACCCATCCATGAGGGATAACAGGTTCAAATCGCTATTGCATCAAGAATGATGTCAATGGATGGTAATGCGAAGTCATCTTTGGGAAAAGCTTTGTTAATATCCTGAAATTCTATGCAAATGTGTATCTTCCCATTCTTTTTTAGAATAGGGATGATATTAGATACCCATTGTGAATAGTCAACTGGTTTGATGAATCCCACTTGGAGAAGTTTCATTACTTCTTCTTTCACCATGATAGCCATTTTTGGCTTCATTGGTCTTGACTTTTGTTTAATTGGCTTTGCATCTGGTTTGGTGACAAGATTATGTACTACGATATGTGGTGCAATTCCTGTCATTTATTTGTAGTTAAATGTGAAATTATTTTGATGTTCTTTGAGGATTTTGGTGTGTATTTATATCTCCTATGGAGTTAACGAGGATCCTAACTTCAACATTTTTGGTTCTTCTTCCGTTCCAATGTTTATGTCAACTATTTCTTAGATTAAGGAAGCATTGCCTTCTTCAAATTTAGGTGGGGCCAGAGGTAGTTCAAAACTTTCTCCATTCTCTACCTCGTAGATATCAAGATCCTTTTGCAGAGGAGACTTTATCACGGGATTCCCAAAATAGGAGGAGGAATGTGGGATCAAGGAAAGATCCACTATGTGATGAGTGATATGTAGCTCCACATAGGCGTTTAGATATTCGAGAGTGACTCTATCACTGTTAAAGTGATCTAGGATAGAAAACTCATTCTCAGCTTCTATATGAGTTAGGAGTGGGTTTTTTGGTATTTTACGCACCAATGGTTCAGTACGAAGTGATACCGTGAAACTTGTGTTTTCCAACTCACTGTTTGGAGTGAAACGGGAAGCTGAGGTTGCTATTGAATCTATGAGAAGGTTATGCTCTCATGGGATTTCTTCAATTGATATGAAGTTGAATCCTTTTCTTAGATCTAATACCACCATTTTGTAGAGTTGTAAATGTTTAGCTCTAGTCTCATATACCTCAGAGACTTGGTTTGTAACTAGTTGCGAGTCTCCTAGCACTCTAATGTTATTAACACCCATTCTTTTGGCTATGATGAGGCCAAGGAGGAGGGCTTCGTACTCAGCCCCGTTGTTTGTACATTCAAAGTTTAATTTAAAGGAAAAAGGTAGGATCTTTCCCTTGGGAGAAGTGAAGATCACACCTTCCCAGCTCCAAAGTGACATCTAGCTCCATCGAAGTGGAGAGTCTAATATTTTCTTGGAAAAATGGATGTTGGGATATTCCATGTCCGTTTCTTCTACCTCGTTACAAACTTCATCCGATGGAAGGGAACTAATTCCTAAGGTGCATCCCATGCCCATAGAATCAAATGGTAGGAGAATGGGTAGATATTTCTCTAGTAATTCTACAATTTTTGCGGTAGTGCCTAATGACACCATTTCTATGATGTTAGTCTCATTTTTGAGTGTTGGAATGCCCTCGACTAGATTTGTAATTTCCAATTTTGTTGTAGGTATCAACTTCTCTTCTGGTTTTGAATTGATTGGTTTGCTAAGTTGATTCATTGGGAGTTCAAACTCAAAGTGAATTCCTGGTCTTTTCTTTAAGTCATCTAGGTGTATATCAAAGGGTTTTGGGTCACCTTGTGCCATAAATATTTTCCCTAGGTGCTAAAATCTCATTTCTTGGAATAACATGGAAGGGATTTCTTTCATGCGGTGTACCCATTGTCGACTGAGGATCATATTATAGTTGGTTTCCTGATCTATAATATAAAATTTGGTGAGGACCGTCTTGGGGCCTAAAGTGACTATTAAAACTATGGTTCCAATTGAAGTGGCCTTGAGGCTATCATAACCTCTTAGCGTATTTCGTGTTGCAGAACAATTTGTTTCTCCATATCCTAGATTTTGAAGAAAAGTGAAGGTGACTATATTAACTACTTCCCCATCGTCAATCATTGCATGTTTAACATAATTATTGTAAACCCATACTTTTAAATGTAAAGTTGGGTCACCTTTTCACATAATTTTAGCGTCTTATCGAATTTTGCTTATATCAAATATAAATTCAAGATCCCTATTTGTCTACCCCGAAGGGTAGAAATCAAAGTCTACATGGTTTACTTACTTTTCCGAGGGAGGAGTGATGTTAATTAAATGACCAAGGCCTAATTCTTCTAAGAGAGAATCCCTATGGGCGGGAGATTTCTTCAACAAATTCAAGAAGGAAATTTCAGAGAAGGTCTTTGTTAAGTCATTAATTAAATCATAAGTGCCTTTGGGTTTTACCAATGTTTGTTGAATTTTATCTCGGTTCTAATGGATAACTTAGAATCTGGTTAAAAAAATAATCTCATGTTCTTGTTATGGTTTCTATGGGTAGCTCGGTGTCTAACTCTACCAGGCCAACTATCTTGGTTTGCGGTCAAGTTCCTAATTGGGGTGTGACTGGTGGATTTAATGAAGTTGAGGCTTCATGATTGTTATTTCCTGCCATAACACCCTTGTTTGTTCCACTTGGATCTAACCTGTTATTGTTAGAATGATTCGGGAGTGGATCATTAAAGATCTTGAGGGGTGCATTTTGAGGGGAAACTACCCTATGTCGTTGTTTGGCGTGGGTATTACATGAATTTTCTAAGAACATATCTATTAAGAGTTTGTTAGGATAAATTTTATTATCCTATTATTAATTATGCATAGTAGGATTATTTAATTAATTTTATTAATTAAATAATTAATGATTAAATTGTTATATGGTTAAACAACCATATTTGTCTGTTTGCACATTGTTATATTGTTATAAACAATATATTTGTCTTTATGTAATTTTGCTTCCCGGATGTTATTGGAAGCTTGTGAAATCTGGTTTTTGGTTGCACCTGTGCAACTCATTTTCCCGGATGTATTTGGCTGTGCAATATCTATAAATATTGCAGCCCATTCTCTGTAATTGTTTACTGATTGAGATTAATAAAATATCACAGGCTTCCGTCCCTGTTTCTCAATCTACATTTGGTACCAGAGCGAAATTCTGGCCCTGTGAAGGTGTGGAAGAGAGAGCAGCAGAGAGAGAGGAGATTGGAGACGTATTTGCAGCATTCGAGAGCCTGTGCAGCCTCGTGCAAACTCCCAGCCCCATCCCTGCCTCCCCCACATCCGCCTGTTCCTTCCAGGTACTTGGAAGGCAAATTTTTTTTTGCACTGGTGCACTCAGCACCAGGCAAAAATTGCTACAGGTATTGAATTTAAAAAAAAAAAAAAAATTTCCCCAATCAGGGTTTTGATTTTACTGCATTTAGAGGTATATTTTGTTTTGGAGGATTGCTTTGCTGTGTATATGCACCTGCAGTGAATACACAGAGCAAAGAAAAAAAAAAAGAGAAGAGGCGTTTTTCTTGATCTAGCACCTGTACAAGGAGAAAAAAAGCGTTTTTTTGAGAGCATATGCGCCCTTTGCTGTCCCATGCGCGGCCAGCATAAGAAAAAACGTTTTTTTGGAGCAAACAACAGGAAAAACGCGCCATTTTCTGCCCCCAGCGCCTGCACAAAGGAGAAACAACGTTTTTGTGAGCACATTCAACAAAAAACGCGGCCCAGGCATTGAAAAAACGCGGCCAGTGATCAAAAACGCAGTCCCAGGCAAAGAATACAGCAAAAAAACGCGCCCAGCAACTAAAATATGCGGCCAAGCAAGTAAAAAAATGCCCCAAGGAGAAAAATACAGCAAAAAACGGCCTGTACAGTGCGGCCAAAGGAGAAAAACGCGCCCCAACACAAAAAACGCGGCCTGGGAAGGAGAAATTGCGGCCTGAGCAAAGAAATAGAGTCTCAGATCCATTTTTGGGCAAATAGAACCCTAAAAACGCCCCTTCACCAGCATGCGCCAAGTGGCATTCATTTTTCAAGAGGTAAGTCAATTTATTTGACAATAAATACAAATTTCTTCCTTTCATAGTCCAAGCGCCCCAAGTGGCCAAGTTGGTTATTGCATGTGCCTTAGGAGTGAGAGGTTTGAGGATCAAATCCCACAAAAAACACTCAAAAACTCTCCTTTTGCATCTGGCGGAAATTTTGGCAGAACTGCTAAATTTAGCAGCTTTTTTGAATTTAGTTATCACTAACTAAATTTAGCGGAGAATCCCTAAATTAGGGTAAAAAAAAAAATTTCTCCCATTTGGTCTGTTTTCTCATTCCAGACATTTTTTGCAAAAGGAGACCCACCTAAAAATTGCATTTTCATCTATTTTTTTGCAATTTTTAGCATTTAGGGCTCAGGAGGTCACCAGGACCCCGAAATTGAAAATTTTTGCCTGTCATTCAAATTGTATTATATATTGTACTAATTTGCAGGTTGCCATAGTCAACTGCAAAACTTTGTAACTGCTAAGAAACTGGCAGAATTGTAATAAAAAAAAGTAAAATTGGTTTCAGAACACTCACGAGATCCTAGATCTCATTCGCAGCTGTTGGTATATACAAAGTGCCTCCGGGAAGCGCTTACGGGTAAAGCCGCCGCGACTACTACCGCACTTAACGCCTAATATAGCTGCAACAACGCGTCGTCGGGCATCGCCCCTATAAATCGACGAGGGGAGTAATAAGGTCACAAAGGCACACACTATGAACCATCCCATCCGCCTGTGAACGATTGCAAGACATAAACCGACCGAGAAATTATCCGAGTATATATGGTTACGCGCGTATGAGGATATTTCTTTGAGCCGGTGTCAATAATCGCACGCACCCCATCGATCTTGTCTTGGTACCACGATCGAATTCTTTCACGTACGTTAACGCCTCTTTCACGCATGCACGGTATATAGAAAGGGCGAGCTTCTTCCACGCACCGACGGGTATATCGGAAGGGCGCGTATATAGAAAGGTTCGGTATATCGGATCGACGGTATATAGATTGGGAGACCTTATACCGGAGTGATAAGAGCCAAACCCCGCCGCTGATCTCTACAAAATGGGCACCAATGCCCCAAATTTTTCTTCCGATTCACAATTGCTCGAGGAAGCAACTATGTGCTTGAAGACAAAAATCAAGACACACTTGAGTTTGAAGAAATCTGGCCTGTGTGGATCGGGTACTCTAACCAGATCACCAACGGATGCAACACAACAATGACAATTTGATAGAGCAGATCAGAAAGCAAAGCTCATCATCTTGTTTGGAGTATCCGACGATGTGCAAGTCCACATTCGAGATGCTACATCAGCAAAAGAAGCTTGGGATAAACTGAGCACAATATATGAGGCCAAGAACAAGAATGTCATACTCAATTTGCAGAGTCAGTTACATACGTTGAAATTCAAATGTAATGAAAAATTGAAGCCTTCCTAAGAAGAGTTGCAGAGTTGAGGGCTTCACTTCTAGCCCTAGGAGAAGAGGTCAAAGATGAGTCTCTCGTTCCCATTGTTCTGAGAGCTCTCCCTTCTTCTTACCGAATTTTTGTCACAACTCTAAATTTGTCAGATACGACAATTAGTTTTGACAAATTAGTAAACCTACTGCAACAAGAGGAAGCAATGCACAACAAGGATGATGAAGAGGAGCAGGCACTGTCTTCACATCAAAAATGGAAAGGAAAAGGTAAAGGAAAACCTAAATCCTATCAGAAGTCCCCACATCAGAATCAGTATCATGGGGACAATCAACAGAAGAAGCGATGTCCCATTTGCAAAAGAGGACATGACTTGCAAGAATGTTGGTTTAATACATATAAGAAAGGTTCATCAAGCAATGATGGACCTCAACAACAACAAAATTACAAGGGACAGTCAAACAATTATCACGGGCAGAAAAAGGGGAACTGGAAAAGAAGACCCCACCAGCAAGGTAATATTGCTGAGCAACAAGATCAGTCAGACAATGAAGACTTCTTGTTCACTGCTCGATCAAGTGAACCATCCACGTCATCTAGTGAAGTCTGGTATGTTGATTCGGGAGCCACTCGACACATGACCGGCCACAGAGACTGGTTTATTTCAATGAGGGACACGCCATCGAAAAATCATGTTTCGTTGGGAGATGATTCTTCATATACAGTACAGGGGATTGGAAACATTTCTCTACCCCTTGGTTCACGCAAATGCAAACTATCAGATGTTCTATATGTCCCTGGGTTGACAAAGAACCTTCTTTTTCGGTCAGCCAACTCCTAGATCACAACCTAAAAATTGACTTTGATAGTCAATCCGGCAAGAAAATGTGTTTGATTCGAGATAAATCCAGAGGCTCGAAAATAATTGCAAAAGCCTCAAATGTGGGAAGAATGTTTCAACTTGATTTCATTCACAAAAATGATCAAGCACTCGTGGCTAAAAACTCCACCTCAGCTCAGTTGTGGCATAGGAGATTTGGTCATGTAAGTTTCAAATATCTCGACACACTTCGCCGGTGCAATATGGTACATGGGCTACCATCTCTTCAGAAGGATACAGACAAGTGTCCTCACTGCTTAGCAGGGAAACAACACAGAGTTTCATTCCAAACAAGTACTTTTCGAGCTCATGGAAAACTTGACCTGGTTCATACCGATCTGTGTGGTCCAATGCAGCCAAGTCATTCAGTGGTTCCAAGATTTCATGCTCTGTGGTCGATTTACTATTCAAGCAAAATGTGGATTTTTTGTCTTCGTAACAAAAGTGAGGCCTTTGAAACGTTCAAAAAGTTCAAAGTGGCAGTTGAGAAAGAAACTGGTCGTCACATCAGAACTCTCCACTCAGATCGAGGGGGGGAATTCACTAGTGATGAGTTCGTGAGACTATCTACAAACTCACGGGATTCGCCGACAAATGCCTCCTCCACACACATCGCAGCAAAATGGTGTTGTTGAGAGAAGAAATCGTACTATCATGGAAATGGTGCGATGCATGATCGATGATTCGAACTTGCAAAGACATTTTGGGCATAAAGCAAAAAAAGCAGCATGTATTTGTTAAACAGAGCGCCACAATCGCTCTTGATGGAATTACACCACAAGAAGCATGGTCAAAAAGGAAACCATCCATCAGCACACCTCGTAGTATTCGGGTGCAAAGCCGCATGCACATACCCAAACAGTAATGAAAAAAATTGGACATGAAATCACAAAATCTCATCTTCATTGGATACAGTGAAGAGACTCTTGGGTACAGACTGATGGATCCTAAGACCAGAAAAGTCTACACAAGCAGAGATGTTGAGTTTTTCGAGAAGAAGGAAGCAGAGACTCCTCCTCCGGACTCGCAAGATGTAGATTTTTCACCAGTTGTAAAAACTGAAGCAAATGTTCCCTCAGAAGATGAAAGTGATGATGGGGATGATGGTGTTGATCAGATAGGACCACAACCCATGGGAACAGCTCAACGTATGCCTAAATGGTGTACAAGCACATTACGAGATGCAAGACTGGATGCTCCACCGGATACATCCACCCCTGGACCACGGACTCGCAAAGTAAAGCAAGAGAAGAAGTTAACTTTGCTTTGATGAGTAGAGTTATCAAACAGACGAGCCATCTACATCCAGAAGCCCTACAACCAAAAGCTTGGAAAGATGCCATGGATTCTCGAATATCAATCGCTGATGAAGAATAACACTTGGCATTGTCGATCTTCCACCTGTGGAAGAAACCCATTGGTTGCAGATGGATATTCAAAACTAAGTACAAAGTAGATGGGACAAGAGACAAGTGTAAAGCAAGACTTGTAAAGAAAGGGGTACGCACGTAAAGAAGGCATTGACTATGAGGAGACATTTGCTCCCACAGCCTAAGATCAAAACGATCGGGATGATCTTTGCTCTCTAGTCTGCCGATTTGGTTGGAAAGTCCATCAAATGGACGTAAAAAGTGCCTTCCTGAATGGAGATTTACAAGAAGAAGTCTACATGACTCAACCTGAGGGATATGTAGTACCTGGTCAAGAAGAAAAGGTATGCAGACTCAGGAAATCTCTGTATGGCCTAAAACAAGCACCCCGGGCATGGTACATCAAGATTGATGAGCATCTCGTACAACATGGATTCGTCAGAAATCCATACGATCCCAATCTCTACCTCAAAAAGCAAGGGGGGGAGATGGTGATTGTTGTTGTTTATGTCGATGATCTAGTCATCACTGGCAGTTCAGTGAAGATGATTGATGAAACGAAGATAGATCTTAAGCGATCATTCGACATGACAGATCTTGGGCTTATGCACTACTATCTTGGACTGGAAGTATGGCAGAAAGAGAATCACATCTTTGTTTCTCAGATGAAATATACCAAGACAACGCTCGAGAAGTTTAGGATGATGGATTGCACACCAATTGCTACACCTATGGAGAACAGATTACAGTTATCTCGTTCAGATCCATCTCCTGAGGTAAGTGCCACTCTCTATCGGCAGCTGATTGGGAGTCTCATTTACCTGACCTACACTAGACCAGATATCAGCTTTGTAGTGAGCTATCTATCCAGGTTCATGCAGGAACCCAAAATTTGTCATTGGAAAGCAGCAAAGTGCATCTTGAGATATCTCAAAGGATCAGTGGATCTTGGTCTAGAATACAAGAAGAATGAAAACTTCTTCTTGACTGGATATTCGGATTCAGATCATGCAGGTAACATTGATGATAGAAAATCCACTTCAGGATTTGTATTCTTTATGGGATCTGGACCAATATCATGGGGAAGTAAGAAACAACACTTTGTTTCTCGCTCTTCCACGAAGTTTGAGTATCGTTCTGCAGGAGAAGCTATCTGTGAAGCGATTTGGCTACGTCGCATACTGGAAGGACTTGGAATACCACAGGACAAACCGACCACCATGTATGTTGACAACGAAGGTGTTCTCAAACTTGTTCGCAATCCAGTTTTTCACGAGAGAACAAAGCACATTGAAGTTCAGGTTCATTTCATACGCGAACATGTATTGAAGCACAACATCCAGCTTCAATTTTGTCCAACAGCTGAACAACGAGCAGATATTTTCACAAAGTCACTTGCACGTGACAAGTTCGAGTTGTTCAGAGCATTTCTCTCCTCATCTCTTCAGACAATGCACAATTAAGGGGGGGAATGTTAGGATAAATTTTATTATCCTATTATTAATTATGCATAGTAGGATTATTTAATTAATTTTATTAATTAAATAATTAATGATTAAATTGTTATATGGTTAAACAACCATATTTGTCTGTTTGTACATTGTTATATTGTTATAAACAATATATTTGTCTTTATGTAATTTTGCTTCCCGGATGTTATTGGAAGCTTGTGAAATCTGGTTTTTGGTTGCACCTGTGCAACTCATTTTCCCGGATGTATTTGGCTGTGCAATATCTATAAATATTGCAGCCCATTCTCTGTAATTGTTTACTGATTGAGATTAATAAAATATCACAGGCTTCCGTCCCTGTTTCTCAATCTACAGAGTTGTCTTTGGTTTTTGGAAAATGATGCATGAATTTATTGTAGTCACAGCAAGTCCTAGTATCATGGCCTTAAATCTTGTGGAAACCACAATACAAATTGGGATTATAGTTTCGAGGTTGTTGATTTGAAACCTGCTGTGGTCCAAAATTCTGATAAGGTTGTTGGTTGTTAGAGTTAAAATTTTGAGGTTGTTGCCTTTGGTTTTGAATCTGATATCCAGTTGGGTTTCGATTTGGACCTTGTGTTTGGATTTTTCATATTTTTGTTGTTATTGTTGTTGTTTTCGTGGTGGATGATTAAAATCCACCACGTTGATTGTTGGAGTAAAGTTGTTATTTTGTTGATTGTTAATGGGTGGCGAAATGTTTACAATGTTTGCTCTTTTAACTTGGTCTATTACTCCATCTGTTGTAACCCCATGGTTTTTGTTAAGGATTTTGGGTCCTTGATTGGTATTCCCAGCATTAGGATAGGCCGTAGTGTTTTGATTGGGAGTGATTAATTTCCCATTTGTTCTATATGTCTTACGACCACTATCTATTACCGCTTGATCTATTCAGGAGAGTAATCTCGAGTACTTCATCATAAGTTCTTAGTGGGAACTTCTGGACTTCTTCCTTTATCTCTCTATTAAGGGAATGAAGGAATAAATTACATAGTTCCATCTGATCCATGTTTGGAGCACTTGCTGATGAGTAGAGAACCGTACACCATCTTTGAATAAAATGAGCAGCGGATTCATTATGCTCTTGTTTAATATGCAAGAATTCCCTGATTCTTGTTCTCAATAATTTATTCATATCAAAAGCTTTGATAAACTCGACATGATTTGTTTGAATGAGTGTATCAAGGCTTTAGATATTTTATATTACCAATCAAGGAAAATACCCTTTAAGGGTTTAGGGAATATCTTAGCAACAACCCCATCCCAAGGAGTAATTCTTGTATGGCCATGGCATAGGCCTTGATATGCACCTTTAGATCTCCCTCCCCTTTGTATTTGGGTAAATCGGTAAGAGTTATTGGAAGCATGACACTTTGTATGGTGAAGTCTAGGGGTTATTTTAAATATTACGAGTAAGTCCTCGCCGCATAGGCTTTTACCATCGATGGTGCATGCTGAGGGGGTGGGGGCAGCATGGGTTATTGATATGGCATAGCATATGTATTTGCAAGGAAATAAGGAAATCCCTTTTGGTTGAGCAAACATCCCAAGAGAGGAGAACATGTCTCCCTGTGGTGATTTTGAATAGATGTTTAAGTAGGGAGGAGCATTTCTCTGGTATGGATTGTTTGGTGCTAATTCGGGAGGTATCATATTTTAAACTAGAGCAACATTTTAAAATGTGGTTCTAGTTGGTGTTTGCTACTGATAGTTATAAAAATGTTGAGGAGGCATGCCTAACATGCCTATTCCTATAAAGAGGTCAACTTGGCTGGGATGATGTGGAGGGTTGGGGATTCCTACTTTCCCAAAATATGAATTTTGATTTTCTTGAGAAAGTTCCAATCCTCTAACTTTCTCAACTAAGGCTGAGATGACCTCAATTGGTGAAGACACAAAGTGTTTTTCCTTAATGGTGTTTGTTGTACACCTTGAGGTTGTAAAGGGGTATGATACCCTACTATGAATTGATCATTACCCTGCCAAGCTTCACCGAGAGTATTTCCCATAGGTGGAGGAATGGGGGTGTTTTCTTGGAGTAGGGTATCGGGTTGTGTTTACAAACTCCTTATAGGTGGGTACATGTTTTGGAAGCGTTGTTCACTTCTAGCACAACTTGCTAAATACTCCTCATCCGAAAATAGGAGTGGATCTAATCATTCGATTTGTGGTCTGAACAAAACTTGAGGAGATGAAATGGATGCTCCAATAAATGTCATATTTTTAGAGCCTGAGGGCTCTGGTTGTTGCGTTTGTGTAGGCTGATCCAACTCCTCAATTCAGAATGAAGAACTATAACTATTTATTTGAGGAGTTTGAAATGAAAAGTAATTACTTGAATAGTTGTCAGCCCATATAGAAAGTGAGGGTGACGGTTGTCTATTTGTTTGACCATAATTTTCTTTGATACCTAATAGAGGTTTTCCATATGCGTCATATCCCGATATATTCGGGGGGCATATGAATACCCATAAAATAATGGGAAAGAGTGAAGGTGGATGAAATAAATGAAAATAAAAGGAGAAAAATTGTTAGTTTCACGTCGGGTTCACCAATTTTTTACGATAGAAAAGTGACATGCAAGCATGAGAATCTACAAGTACTCTTCTTCATACCCGACCTCCTGAGGTCGTGCCGAGATAGCCAGTGAGAATGGAATATATGTGGATACAGAAAAACTAGTTAGAAAATTTTATATCCTCAACACGCAATAATGGAATCTATGAATCTAATGAAAAGAAGGCCTTCCTAACCTGAATTGGTGTAATGGATCATTCGGATATAATAGTTTCTCGGAGGCTCCAATCAATGTCGAGATCTTCCAAGATCCTATTTATTGGCTGTTGGATATGTGGAAAATGACCTATAGGTGCTTCGTGTATATTTCTAGAAAAGGTCATGAAAATGGTGATGAGAGGTGTAGTGGATCCTCCAGGAGTTTTATGGATGATTCTCTGGTCTAGTCCAGAAATCCCTAACCTGATTGGCTACTATGTTTAATACAGAGAAATGTGTAATGATGAACCGCGAAGCGGTGAGGATATAAATATTAGTGTGTGTAAACCAGTGTCAACATCTGATTGATCAATAGGCCCATTGGGTTGTGGGACCTATGGATCACAACCGTAAGTTCATGGTTGTGGTGGACCTCCTATGGTCATATGAGGAGTCAATCTCTCCTTTTGACTATCCAATAGTCATAAGCCTTTTCAACTTCTATGTTTAGAACTAGAAGTTGTATGATTTTCTCATAATACCTTATGGGTGTTCTGGAAACTTGAATACATAAGCCAATATCTATGTCAATGAGGAGGTCTCCTGCATTGGGTTGTGGAACTAAAGGATTGCAACCAAATATTTGTTCTCTTTCGAGTTATTGTATGGTCATGTGGATATCCTATCAAGGCAGTCTATAGTTGGGTTGATTTGACCAGAATGTGTATGCCTTGTCATCTTCAATATTCAAATCTCTCAATTGTTCACTAATTTCTTGTAGGTTTATTGTTGTTTGAAAAACCTAAATCCTAAGGTCTTGATCTATATCATCTAGTGTTGTGGGGAGATTTGGTTGAGGTACCACCGATTCAAAATGTAATCCCGGGATCAATACGTCCCATGATTATCATGCAAAGATGATTCATCTTTAATCTGAAATGAATAAACTAATTATAACAGTATATATCTACAATATGCATATATATATTTTTTGTATGAAGTATTTTAATGAAATTAAAAGAGCAGCTATTCTAATATATTCAAAAATATAAAATTAATCTAATATGTAATCGAAACAAGCAAGGTAGCTGGCATAAATATTTTCCTGTGCGGTTGTGAGTTTATCCTAAATATTTAAATAAATAACTTTCTTAATCGAAATAACTCCAATCTTACCTCGAAGTGAGGAATGAATCATAGTTTCTCGTAAAGTATCATTCCCCACGACTTCCCCTGGCAATATTGAAAGTGAGCTTTAATCGAAATGAAATTATTTACTACTCTATTTTATATATTGTAACTAGAACTTTGATATCTCACACTTGGAGTTTATAAAACAATGGTAAATCAAGTTGTGTCATGATTTTTCCCTCGCCCGATCTCCTCATTCCTTCATGTTCTTTGAATCCAAAAAGTGTGTATGTGATAGTGTCGGCAACATAAGAATCTCAAACAATGGCAGCTTTGGATATAAACCAAATACAATGCAAGTAAGAGAGGGATAGTGCAAGTGAACAGAGCTTGACTATGTAATTCCTAGCAGGATTTATTGCGGGGATACAACGCAAATACACCAAGAATTCTGGGATCTATCTCTTGTGACAAACAAAACCCAGTAACTCTAAGATGGATTCTAATCTAAAAATGAAACTACCTTATGTTAAACTGATTGTATGGGAAAGCAATGAAGTAAGATGAAAGTAAGAAGATCAAATGATCTCTAAAATAGAAAGGAGAGGCTGATAATTCATGCAAAATATGAAACTATTGAAACTCATGCAAGAACTTCAAATAAACTGAATAATCAAACACAGAAGGAGAGGGGCCATTTGTTTGAAAAAAGTTGGCTATTTATAGCATTTGGATTTACCAGAGGGTAACTTGGAATTGATCTCCTTTACTATAAACAAAGGGAAAACACTATTTACCAGGTGGCCAAAACATAAATGCAAGCCAAAGTGGTTGAAGAATGTGGGTGAAAGTTGAATTTTTATGTTTGACGTGATCATCGGAACATTCTAGAAAATGCGCATAGGATCGCCACCCTATCCTAGGCGGTGGTCACGAGACCACCACCTAGGTAGGGCAGCGGTCCTATCACTTAAGACCAAAATGCAAAGAAAAAGGGGGCAGAGGACAAAAAAAAGCACACAGAGCTTGGATAGATCATTTGGGATGCAAGTATATACTTTACGAGCTTTTCTAGATTCTCGAACACGTTATAAAGAGACTCGAATCATCATCGGGACTTCCCTAACCTCTTTTAGAAGTACAAGACCTACATTTTTAGGTACATACAATTACCAACTTGGCTTTCCATCCTAACATTCCCATTTGGAATTAGGTTTCCTGGATTCCAATGTTAAGAAAATTACTTACGAATACTTTTAGTGAAGGTTTGAGGCACCATTTTTCCTACCCGATTAGGAAAACAACTAAAATTTTTCCACGAGTTGAATTTTCATGTTGGCACTCCATCTAGCACTTCCACTGGCCATGGATCCTTGAAATTCTCAGCTCGATGAGCTATGTTCATTTCAGCAAAGACCTTAGACACCAATTTGACTCGTTAATCTTTGACACCGAGACAACCCATGACTTGATCTTGAATAGACCTATTCAATTTCCTAAGAAAGCCCAAACAACTCATCCTCATATGATCGATCTCACAAGATGAAAACTTGAGCCTCTCTATTTTTTACTATTTTATCCTTTGAGTTCGAGCTCATCATGAAATCTCTCGAGGTAACTCTTTCTATAAGCTCCCGTGAACTCTAAACTTGGCTCGACCTGAATAAAATTGAACTATCTCTTGCATGATGCATTGTTTCCATTGACCTCAACCAAAAAAAATTCTTTCTTTTACATACTTCATAAAATGGCTTGGTGAGCCCATTGGTTTGATCTCCATGCTGAAGCCTGCGCAACCATATTTGTGAATTTTTATATGGCCTCTAATGAATTCCAATCTCATTAATATGGTGAGATAACTCACATTTCAAATGAATTTCTTGTTAAGCCATTTATCAAAGTCCCACCTATTTAGGTAAGTTACTCACTCCATGCATTAATCAAAAATATTGAGTGATCTAAGCTTGTCCATTTAATCGTGACTAATGAGCTTGTTCATATCCAATTCATTCCATTCAATCGCACTAGCGATCTAGTTCTTCATGCTCATATTCACAAGGAGTCCTTGTGTTAGTTGACCTCACTCGAGTTTCTTATCTAGGCCTATGCCAATGACTACCAATATGCTTGACTTTGAAGTTGGAACTCCTGCTTGATCTCACCCGAGAAAACCGAGCTATTCCCTATTTAGAGCATATAAGCTCCAATGAATCATTTTTGAACTTGCCATGGTATCAATGTCTGAGCCAATCTTAAGATATGCATTTGCCACTCATCTCACAAACTGTAGCCTTCACATGAGCATTAGCTTGGCTCGAATTGAGTTTGTCTACCAAGTCAACCTTGAATCCTTCTTCTGAATCCATTCTATTCTTTCTCGTGGATTCACCCCGAACTATCACCCACAGTTTAGTGTCTTGAAATTGACTCAAGGATCCCTCCATGCTATGCCGACCTTGCAACTTGAGTCCTACTTCCACCGAGTGGTCACCATCTAACCCAAACCTTGAGCTTGACTTAAGAACATTGATATGACTTTCAGAGCCAACCAATTTTTGTTCACTTCACCATGAGTTTTGTTTATGGGCTTGATCAATGAGATATACCGTTAGGTGTGAGCTCAATCATGTGTTGAATGGACGAGATTCCTTTTAGCTTAATACAGAGAGCTTCTTAAATCATGATTTTTCCCTGGATATGACCCTCATCACTTTTCATCACCACTCGGAATGGAAATACAATAAGGCCTTTAAACTTATTTTATAAATTTTGGTTAATTTATGCCCATGATGACCACTTTCCTTTCTCTAAGCAAACATTGATCATCCAAGATTAGAAAATAAGAGTAAATAGCCTGAAATGATCCCATAACCTCTCGGAATACCATAAAACTTCTTGAGACACTACAAATGTCCCCAAAGATCAAAATTTACTTGAAATGGCCCATAGTGATCATGAAGAATGTTTTCAAGTCATAGTATCCAATAAGCCCCTATCATTGTCTATTTTTTCCCCAAGGGGAAAAAATGGATAACATGAACTAAAGATAGATGGCTCCTCATTCCTGCACCTCTTTAAAAGCTTCATCAAAAATCCTTCAATTATACAAATCCTTATCAAAATGATAAAGGAGGACAACAAAAATGCATCATTGACTCTACAAAAATATTTTTTTCCTTCTTCCATTGTAATTTGAGGATAAAAGTGATAAATATGTGACACACTTTTGACACCTTTTGTGTTCAAACCATTGAATTCCCCCATGGTGGCGGCAACATAAACAAGGAAGGAAGTCATGAAGAAGTTTTTAGATGTTAAAACATTTCCCAATTGAAAATAAATTGAGTTGCTGATATGTTCCCCCATTGTATGAACTCCTTATTCTTCTTGATAGTAGCAATGTAGAGGAACATCCATTCTGAAACTCCTTTGCAGAAGTGAGACCCGAAATTTGACTCAACAATACAATAAGATCACTTACTTCCTAGTTGAATTCTGATGAAACTCTTGGCCGAATAACTCTTCATTATAACCTTTGTACATAGTTCAGTTTCTTTATCCCAATGTTCCACAAAGTGGCTTCTAGTGAAATTGTTGCATATCCTTCAACATCTAGAAGTTTAAATAAATCCTCAAAGAAATCAATGTCCAACATAATTACAAATTTTTTTCATCATATTTTACTAATCCAGGATCCTTATCAAAAGGGGTTTCCACTATTAAGATGAGATTAAATAGTATATTGATGAAGGAAAACCTACAACGAGAGCAAGCCCACTATCGAATATGGACTTGCATCCAAGGCTTCTTATTAGGAGATTTTAATCTTTCCTAGAAATCTAGAAAATCTATTTGTCCAAGGTCAGTATCTCCAATATTCCCCAAATATGAAGATAGGAATGAGTGAGGGGAAACTCCTAAAAATGTTTACTTCATCTTTCCCTTACCCCTTGATGAGGAAGTTGACATTAATTTGGAATTTGGAATTTGAATAGTCTTTGGAAATTTTGTAAGAAACCATAAAGGTTTTGAAATCTCGAAGTCCGAAAGTCTAAAAATGTTAACTCCAAAAAGGATTCAACTTTGAAATACAAACCTCTGAAATCCTAAACTCTTCATAGTCTCAAAACCCCCAAAAGTAAATGTCTAAAACCGTAACTATCGAAAGTCCAAAACTATGAATTTTGGAACTCCAAAATTTATATTAAATCTATAAATACAACCTCCAAAAACCCAAAACCGTGAACACCAAAACTATGAAACTACGAACTTCAAAACTCCAAAACCGGGAACTTCGAAACTCTAAAACTGTGAACTTCGAAACTCTCAAAGGCACAAAACAAAAATTGAAGGAAATGGTTGCACAATTCTTGGACTTGAAAAAATTAGATGCCTACATAAGTTTGTAGTATTGAGAAGAGAAAAAAATTCATGGCTTAAAGAAGAATGTTAGATGATAAGGGTTTCCATTTCAAACAAGGATAGAAGAAAATATAAATAGGAAAACAAAAAAATAAAACCTCAATCAATCATAACCAAAAAGAAATAAATTTAAAAATTACCTTGAAAATGATGCCTTGAAAGTACAAAAATGGTGTGGTAAAAAACAAAGTGTCGAGAAAAAGCTAGGTGAAAATGATAGGTACCAATATGAGTTTATATAGGAAACCCTAGAATTAATGATTGAAATTTGACACGTGTGAGGGTAGTTAGACATTAAATATTTGTGGATGTTCTAAAATCAGTAACCCCAAAACTCTAAAATCGCGAACTCGAAAATCAAAGCTGTTGCTAACTCCAAAATTACAATCCCGAAACTCTAAAATGAAGCACGATTATTGCAATGTGAAACCCAAAGTCCAAAAATCCTTAAAGTATGAAGTTCCAAAATTTCTAAACTTCAAAGTTTCAGAGTTCGGAACTCCAAAGTAAAATTATCCACAAAAACAAAGTGAGACTATGAAAGTCTAAAATTTTGAAATTTCAAATTTTTGGTATTTAAGAGTTCAGAACTCTAGACACAAAAATAACAAAAATGCTAAAGAGGATTCTGAAAGCTGAAATTCCAAAAACTCTAAATTTCAAAATTTTGGTCTTTTAGACTTGAACTCCAAATCAATATTTTATTTTGCAATCAACAAATTTTCAAAAATAAAAAAACCCTTGAAACCTGAAAATCCAAAAATTCAGACCTTAGAGTTTTGGAAAACTTCAGAAAAATTGAAACGCATGTTTAGGAAAGAAAAATTCAAGAAGGTTTAAAGAATTTTGACAATTTTTAAACAACACCTTCCCGTTAAGGTAAATTTAAAGGTTAACATTTTTGGCAATCTCCGAGTAATGCTTGTCTACTAGGATTTTAGGCAGTAGCCTTAAACAAACCATTGGGAAAAATAGTCCTAAAAATAAAATATTCAGAACACACTCCAAACAAAAAAGAAAAAAAAAAACATCACAATGTGTGAAACACTTAGAGGAAAAGATAAAACCAACACTATACAAAATCAAAAACTTCCATCAAAAGAAAGCTTTGAGATGAGTCCCGTTCACATGGATGGGAAATTCTTCTCCATTGAGTCTTGATAAGAAAAATGAGTTTTCTTCCTTGCAACTTATGATAATATATGACCCTCTCCAGAAAGAGTCAAATTTAGCATGCATACCCGGTTTGACTCTGACAGCATCCCATTTGAGAACTAAATATCCTTCATGGAACTATTTGTTGGACACCCTTTTTTGAAAGATATTTTAACCTGAGACTGATGTTGTTCTAGATTCTTCATTGTTTTATTCATTGTTTTTTATATCTCCATTAATTCGGAATACCTGACATTCATTGAATCACTTTCCATAAGTTCCATTTGATATGTTAATTCCAAGGAAGGTAGTTCTAGAGATAGTGGGAGCTTGCATTCCCTTCCATAAACTAGCATAAATGGTGAATTTCCAATAGCCCATTTGGGTGTGATCCGGTCCTCCCATAGGGTGGTTTTAAGCTAAGTCTGCAAAGTTCTTCTATTAGTTTCCATTATATGCTTGATGATTCGTATGATATTTTTGTTACTAGACTCGGCTAATCCATTTCCCTATGGGTAGTAATTTGATGAGGTTTTTAGATAAACCACATTCTTGATAGCCCATTCAGTTAATTTCAAACCCAAAAATTCCATTACATTGTCTGAAATTATTGTGAATGGAACACCAAAATGTGTCATTATTCCTTCCAAAAATCAAGAACAACCTTTTCATTTCCTTCTTTCAGTGTCATGACTTCCATCTAGTGAGTAAAATAGTTTGTCATAGTGAGAACCCATTTATGTCTATCACTAGATGGAGGATTAAGCATTCCAATGAAATCTAGTCCCCATTGAACAAAAGGTTGATCAACCTAAATTGGGTGAAGAGGGAGGGCTATCAATCTCTGTTTTCCTATGAAAAAGGCACATTCCTTGCATTTCCTTACCCACAAATGAGTATCCTTGAATAAATTTGGCCAATAGTAAACAACCCTCATGAGTTTTACCACAATAGTTGTTATCTCAATTTTTCCCCTGGAAAAATTGGATCAAACACTACCCTGTGTAGGAAAGAAATTCAAAAACTGAATCTGTCAAATGAGCCCGTGCTTCAAATCCAATAGGAAAGTAAGGAGGAACTCAGGAAGGCTCTACAATGGAGTAGCAGGGTTAGGGAGGAGAAAATAGTGTCAAATAACTAGAGGCTCAAAGGAAAAGAAATAGAGAAGGTTCAAAGTCTTTAGGCTTCACAAATGGTTCAGAATGAGCCCAGAATTGACTAAGTATGGAGGAGACAACGGAAGCTGCCAAGTGTCCAAATGGCACATCTCCAAAGGTTAAATCCAAAAGGTAGTCCTCAAACAAGCGCCAAGCCTCCATGTGTTCAGAGTCCCAAAAGTCACACCGGCCATTGAAAATTCTTTAACTCATTGGAAGGTAAAAAGTGTCCAAATGGTGCACATTCAAAAGTGGGATCCTAAGTGGAGACTCAAACTTGCGCCAGCCCTCCATGTAGATAATGGTCAATAGAGGTCAAAAAGGAGAGCAAGCCCAAAATGACTAAGTATAAAGGTGCTAGCGGAAGCTGCCAAGTGTCCAAACGACGCATCTCCAAAAGTAAATCCAAAAGTGGAGATCCAAATGAACACCTTTGTCTCACCACGTAGACCAAATTAAAAAGTGGGATAGAGTGGGCCCAAAATTGGTTAAGTATAGAGAACTAGTGGAATCCTCCACATGTCTCATTAGCATGATTTCAAAAGGAAAGTTTGGAGGTAGTCCCCAAATGAGTGTGGGCTCGCCGCGTGTCCCGAGTGTCTAGAAAAGGGATAGAGTCGGGTTTTGAATATTCAAAGTAGAAGCAAGCCAACGATAGGATCCAAGTGTCAACATGGTGTTGTTTCAAGAGTAAAATTTGGGGCGGGTTTCTAAACAAGTGTCAGGCCTCCACGTGTCTAGGGTCAGGCATATAGCCCCGCCAAACATGAAGACTTAGGAAAAATTTGAAGTAACATCATAGAGCCCTTGGAAGCTACCACATGTCAATCCAACACAATTTTAGAAGTGAAAGGTAGGGGCCAAATTTCCAATGTGCGCGAGGATTCCACGTGGACCCGGTACAAAAAGACTCTTTCAAATATTGCACGCCCATGTTCAGGAACTTCAAATAGCCATATCTTTTGATTAGAGACTCAGATTTGGGTGGGAGAAGACTTTTTGGAAATGTCTCGACACCCTCTACACCATGGGAACATAATATGTTATTATTAATAGGATTTAGTGGGTGAAAAATAAGAAAATGTCTTCAAGGTCATTAATAAAGAATCTGATTTCTTCAACTACCAGATTAGATTTTATTTGATCCGTCGTTCTTCCTCCTTCAACACACCGAACAAGTAATTGATTTAGACATGATAGATTGGGGCCAGATTTGAGAGGGGAATTTATTGATGGTGGTTGAGCTTTCAAAGTAGGATTCAATGCATAGCTCAAGGTGGTTGGAGCAAGATTTAAAATTTTCCCTCCTCTCTCTCTTATTCTTTCTATATATTGTAAAAGAGGGACATATTTAAATGGTTGGTCATTATTTCTCCTCTACCCCCTCTCTCTTTCTTCCTTAGGGTAGAATATAGAGTCTAAGCCTCCTCCCATGGCTCTATAATGGCATTTTCTTTCCTCTTTCCCACTAACAATGTATTGTGTAACTTTTTGGAGCAATAGAATTTGTTTCATGATGCATATGTCCATCATTGGCTTATTTTGTTGTCTCTTCTTACCTCTCATTGTGCGGGGTATATTATGCATACTCGATGTTTTTGTAGGTTATAGGAGCCATTTTTAATGGGTTTTGAAGTGGTGTTCTATGTGAAATATATCTCTAGTCCGTGGTGCATTATGTTCACCCTCTCCTCTGCTCACCTCTCTCCACTTTAGGCACTTGGATCTATGAATCAACCACTTCCTTTTCTAGTGTATCACCACTTAGTGTAGGCTCTTTCACCTTCTCTCTCTCTCTCTCTCTATCCCCTTGGAATGATTAGATTAGGATAGATTAGATTCTTCCCTGCACCTTTGGAGTAGCTTGTGGCGGAGTAAATTAGGAAGCAAGAATTAGCTTTCTATTGAGGTACATTTCAAGTTTTGCAAGTCCCACAACTTGAGAGATGGTCCCATTTTGTGTTATCACACTAGATTCCCCACCTCATAATTAGCCATTCGGGTTTTTTTGATTCTATACTAACATTAGTATTTATAGAGTAATGTCCTCTAGATAAACCATTGTGAAATTCTTGCAAAATCCTATCAGTCATTTCGGCCCTATACATCAAAGTAGAACACCATTTAAATATCTATGAAAAATAACATTATCCACCAAGACATAAGGAATGGATTGAAGATGGAAACTTCTCCTTTGAGTTTTATCCATGTCAACAGGATATATCCCTAACAGGAGGAAATTTTTCATCTTTGACAACCAATCAACCTGGTCATTTTCTTGAGGTTCATTCAAGAGCACTATGTCTTTTCCAGCCTTTGTCTCCAAATCTATAGCCAACTGTTGACATAGACCCTTACCCCTAACTATCTTAGTGAATTTAATGTGTACATCATATTCCATAACTTTAGTAACCCATCGACACATTTTTCATTCATGTATTTATTTAGCAAAAAGTCCTTAACTCCAGGATGAGACACCATCAAATGTATTTTGTTGTTAGATAACATATGTCTGAATTTATTCAAATCCAAAATAACAACAAATGAATACTTTATCTCATAATATTTTAGGGATTGGATAAAGAAGGCAATTGATTGTTCCGTTGATTCGTTATTTTGTTGGGTGAGGATACTTGAAATGCTCTCTTGTCCTGCAAAAGCATAAAGAATAAAATATTTATCAAACCTGGGGTTCATCAGTGTGGGAGCTTGAGAAATTGTTTTCTTAATGGATTCAAAACTCTCTTTCCCTTCTTTTTTCCATGAGAAAGGCATGTTCTTCTTCAACATGGTTGTCAGTGGTTTATCCAATGTTGCAAATTGAGGGATGAATCTTCACATGAAATTTATGGTTCCAAGAAAATTTGGAGACCCTTCTTGTGACTTGGGAGAGATAAAGACAAAATTGAACAAATCTTGGCTGGATTGATTGTCATCCTTCCACTGAAACAACATGCCCTAATAACTTAACCTCATGCATTGCAAAAATACATTTTTAGGATTGAGTGAAACCCCAAACTCCCTACACCTTTAGAAAACCTTCCTTAGATGCGTGATGTGGTCTTCTGCATGCTTAGAGTATATAGTTATATCATCAAGGTAAACCAAGATTATATCATTGATTATCCCTGAAATTCCATGTCCATGGCTCTTTGGAAAGTAACACCAACATTGGATAATCTGAATGGCATTTTATTATAGGCGTATGTACCCCACTTAGTAGTGAATGTTGTCTTGAACTGATCAGATTCTTTAACCAAGATCTAATTATATCCAGAATATCCATCAAGCAATGAAAACATTTGTGCTCCTGCTACTATTTGGAGAATCTGCTCCATCGATGGAAGAGGATAATGATCTTTCAATGAGGCACAATTCAAATCTCTGAAATCCATGCATAGCTGAATTTCTCCATTTTTCTTCCTTACAGGGACCAGATTGGCCACCCAAGATGAATGCTTGATAGGAAAAATTATACAGGCCTCGATGAGTTTGGTTAGCTCCTTCCTCATTAGTGGCTTGATTTTGGGATTAATTGGCCTTTGTTTCTAAAAAATCAGTTCAATGTGAGGGTTTAGTTTGATAGTATGTTGTGTTAGACCTAGATCAAAACCATGCAGGTCTTTGTAGCTCCATACAAAAATGTCGTGATACTCTTGAAAATTTTTGATGAAATATTCTTTTTCTTCGGAAGTGCATACTTTACCAATATTTAGAAACTTTTCATTTGCTACCTCAACTTCCTCAAAATCTTCTTCTTTGACCACCATGTTAGAGTTTTGTCTTTTGGCTTGATCGTCTGAATTGAAGATGGATTCCAAAGTAACTAATCCTTTTGGTAGCTTGTTTCTTTTCAATTGTATGATTTGATCACCATATGATTCTTGCAACTTAACTTGAAATTTGTGGAAAACTCTACCTCTACTTGTAGAAATAGTATAATTTGTTGGTCACTATCGACCACTTGCCAGTTACTTACATTATTAGGAACTGCAGGTTGAACCACTATTTTGACAGATTTCCATCCATCTTTTACGATATTAACCGGTATTTCATATTGTGAGCCAATCATAGCAAGCCTATCAATATCTTGATTTTGATTTCTAGGAACAACATGGATCCTAAAATATTTGAAATCTTCAATTAAATCCCAAACGCGGTTCTTGTATGATCTTAAAAGATCATTTTTAGATGTACTATGTGTGTCGTCACTTGATGAACTACTAACTCACTATCTCCAAAAAAATTAGGCTTTAATACCCCTCTTTTGAGCAAGTTGAATTCCTTACACAAGGGCCTCGTATTCTGTAACATTGTTAGTGCAACTGAACTACAACTAGAAAGATGAGAAGTATTTATCTCCTTCTGGAGAAATTATCATAACACTAGCACCTAGATCCATTTCTACTCCTCGAGCCATCAAAGAAAAATTTCCACAGTCCCTCAAGATTGCTTTGTGTTTTGACAAGTTGTGGTATGGTTGTACCTTCTTCATGAATGCAATATGTGCCCATTCTCCTCTCTTTCAACAACATAAAACTAGCTTCTTCCTTTGCCAATAGATTAGTGTAGGGATCATCATGCGATGGTCTCCACTCACTTCATCAAGCATGGTATCAGGTAATTATTCCACAAGAATGGTTGGTTCGTGATCAAAACTTCTTCTTCTCAATCATAGATGGTATAATTCCCATTTATAGGACTATATGTGTAGGTTTCTACATGATTATGGTAGATTGGCTCTTCCCTTATAGTCACCTTGGTTTCATATTGAGTCTTGAGAATTAGATGTGACCAATAAAGCTGATAGATAACCAACCATTTTGGTAGTGAAATCTCATGATAAGAAGATGGAAAAGAGAGGAGGGAGATACATGACTGATATGTCTTGGGTGAAGGATAAACTTGGGCATGCATGAATATTAAGTTTAATTCCTTTGATGATTCCAACAGTCTTAACAAAGTTGTGCCATCTAGTTGAATAACTCATTTTGTAACCATTGTATATTGTATCCCTAACACATTTGCAATTTTCTTTGGCATAACTAAGCTACTGGAACCAGAATTGATCATGCATTATGTACCAAATGATTACCAATGATCAAAGAAATATAGAATGGTGGTGGTTTGTTTGCCTTAGGAATAATCTCGGTTTATAAATCATTATACAATTCAACAATTGTTTTAACCAAAGGATTAGCTTCCTAAAGCATTCATTCTATCCATCCATCCACTAATCTTCCCTTTGACCTATCTTCTCAATTTCATGATATGAATTATCATCTAAACTAGAAGAATCCATCATAGCAGTTTTAGTCAAAGGATCAATAGTTGGAGTGGGTTGTGTTACTTTCCTTAATAGAGCAATGAGTTGTTTAACCTTTGAATTCAATTCATCTTTGGAAGATTTATCTTTATCATATTTCTCAAAAAAATCCAAGGGCCACCTGAACATCCTATTTGGTGCCTTCATGTGTTTCCTTCCCTAGTGAAAACCTAGAGATATGATAATTTGTTGCTGTTATAGTTTCTTTAGTTTTCCCCTCAATGAGGGTGGCTACTTCCATGACCCTTTCTCTTGATTGGTTTGATTATAAAATAGAGATTATATTTGATCATTTGGTCTTTCTCTTCGAATTAGATTCTAGCACACTCAGATCTATCACGTCTATAAGAGGCACCTTCTTCTTCTTCTTTGGGGTTTGGTGATATAGCCATTTAGGTATAATGGATGCAGATGAAAGTGGCATGGTTGATTCAACACCTAGAGCACTAGATAAAACAATAGCACTGGTAATATTAGTTGGAAATGAAATGGAGGTGGTAATGATAGAAGGGGTGGAAGTGAGAATAGCCTTAGGAGTGGATGCAATAAGACTAGAAGTTGAAATGGAAGGAAATGAAAGTTCTAAGACAGTGGAGTGGAAACTGGAGAACTAATCATTTCCCCTACTGAGAGGACAAGAAGGGATGAAAATACTTGGGCCATGGATGGATATGGAAAAGTAAAGAGGAGTGAAGGAGTAGTGGATAATGATTGGGAAAGTGGAGCTGAAGATAATGACAATGATAATGAAGAAGAAGGCGGTGGTAAATCTTGTGATAGAACAAGAGAATTGCTTACTTACATAACCTATTTTACTTGTATTGTAGGGGACACAACCTTGGCAATGGGAAATTTTGGAAGAGAGGAACTCCCAACAACAAATGAGATCTTCCTTGGAATTATATTGGCCTTTTGAGTAGACATTTTACCTTTTGTGGGTGTAGGGAGACTTTGTGTTGGTTGGGATTCTACTCTTATAGATTGATCTATTCCTTTGGGTGAAATTCCCAAGGTAGCCAACCAATCATATGTCCTTTGAAGAATGGGCCCCGCCCTTTCCTTAGTATTGCAAATTTCTTCCTTGGACCAATCTATCCATGGAAAAGGTTGATCAACAACATTATTGTTCATGTACATTGGATCTAATACTTCATCATCATCCTCCATCCCTTCCAGAATATCCACAATATTGAATTGTATAACCTCATTCAAGTCAACATTTCATATTCTCGTTTCCTAATGATAACCTCATCTTGACAATGAATCCAAATATCCTCTAGCTGAGGCACGTGAGAACTAGCCAACCCTGTTTCACTAAATTTACCCCAGTAATCAAAGTTGGTTATGGGATGGAAAGTTCTCAAAGTAACTTCTGACATTTCTCCATCCACATTCTTTGCTTTATAAATATGAGCACATGTATATCTTCCTATTGAAATAGGAAACTGAACTCCCACCTTATGTCATTTGTTTTGAATTTTTTGATAATCCAACAATTGTCGAACCAATTCTAATAAAACCCATTTGTCAATAGGACATCTTGGTAACTTGCTTGGGGCACCCAAGAAACCAGAATCTGATGTATGTAAATGTTGGGAACTAAAGATATATGGATCCCCATTCCCATACCTCTTTAAAAGCTTCATCATAAATCCTTTGATTATACAAATCCTTATCAAAATGATAAAGGAGGACAGTAAAAAAGGCATCATTGACTCTACGAAAATGTTTGTTTCCTTCTTCCATTGTAATTTGAGGATAAAAGTGATAAATCTGCAACACACTTCTGACACCTTTTGTGTTCAAACCATTGAATTCCCCCATGGTAGCGACAACATAAACAAGGAAGTCATGAAAATGTTTTTAGATGTTAAAACATTTCCTAATTGAAAACAAATTGAGCTACTAATATGTTCCCCCATTGTATGAACTCCTTATTCTTCTTGATAGTATAAATGTAGAGGAACATACCTTCTGAAACTTTTTCATGGAAGTGGGACTTAAAATTCTATGCAAAAATACAATAATATCATTTACTTCCTAGATGAAGTCTAAGCGAGAATAATGTTTTAGGAAGCTTGATGACACTCTTGGCCAAGTAACTCTTCATTATAACCTTTGTACATAGTTTAGTTTCTTTATCCCAATGTTCCACAATGGATTCTAGTGAAATTGTTGCATATCCTTCAACATATGGAAGTTTAAATAAATCCTCAAATAAATTGGTGTCCATCCTGATTATGACCTTATCGTCATCATCTTTTACTGATTTAGAATCCTTATCAAAATGGGTTGCCACTAGTAAGACAAACTTAGGATAGTGCATGGATGAAGGAAAACCTATAATGAGAGCAAGCCCACTATTAAATATGGCCTACATCCAAGGCTTCTTATTAGGAGCTTTTAATATTTCCCGAAATATGGAAAATCTATTTGTCCAAGGTTAGTATCTCTAATATTCCCCAAATCTAAAGATAGGCATGAGTGAGGAGAAACTCCTAAAAATGTGTACTTCATCTTTCCCTTACCCTTGACAAGGAAGTTGACATTAATTCAGAATTTGGAATCTGAATAGTCTTTAGAAATTTTGTAAGAAACCGTAAAGGTTTTTTTATTAATGGAAAATAGTTTTGGAGGGACTATACCCAGTTATAAGAAAGGCTCAACAACCAGATCAAACATGAAAAAACATCAAAAGAGGATTAGAATCCATATAATATATAAAGTCCAATAGTAACCCAAACAAGTAGCTACTAGGAAAAAGTAAAACAAGGAAAAACTACAATTAAGCGTACCAAAAAACAACATTCTATCTAAAATAGAGCAACAACTAAAATGGAACCAGCCAGACCAAGGGGAGTTATTTCTTGGAGGCCCTATCAATCCTAGATTTTATAGTGCGTAAAGAAGTGAAAAGTGCCAGAGTGGTAGTGTGCATTGGATCATTCACGTTCAACTTTGAAATAACCTGATTTCTTTCCTTTTCAGTCCCCCAAATGGCTTCAGGATCCCACTCAACATTGAAATGCTTCTAACCTGTTGCTCCAGGAACTCACTAATGGCATTGAAAATGGCCATATTATGATCATGTCTGTCTTTGACCCTCCCCAATCTATTTTCCAATGAGTTCAAATTTCTATAAATATCCTTAGTCTGATCAATTTCAATATCCACATCATCATTCAGTTTTCTCTTCCCCTTCTGCTTGGTTAATTAATGCAACTCCTTAATATTCACAAACTCATTTTCTAATAAGTCCAGTATGAGAAGAATGTTATCCCTCTCATCCTATGAGGCACGATCCTAACCAACATTGCTAATGTGTAAAATATTTTTAACTTCCATTTCTTTTTCACTCCTGAGAACACGGGTAGAAGGAGGAGACACCACTTTAATAAGTTTGGGGTTCTTAGTTTTGGTAGCTCTGGCCTTGGAAGAGGTGGCGGGTTATTCGAAGGAGTAGTTATAATGGGAGAGGGTGGGTTACTACGGGAGATAGGAATGGAGGGGAATTTGGAGAGGTAGATTTTATGCAGGAGGAAGATGAGCCCTGGTGGAGGGGGATGGCCCTAGTGTGCTTCTAGAAATCGAGAATGGAGCATTCAAGTGAATTCAAGAGGTAATGTGGGAAACAAACTACAAATTGTCTCCTAAAATGGTTGAGAAAGACCAAGTGCTTGGTAGGAATAGTGAAAAAGTGCCCTTCAAGGGAGATGAATCGAACCATCATTTTAGTAATCTCATCATAGGGTTTTGGAATGGAACTTACCTTGATACCCACCACAACAAAGACAAGCTCCTCCCCTTCTTCAGAAAACTTCTTTGCTTCTGTAATTTTGTTGACCCTTTTGCTAAAAAATTAGAAGCCATCCAAATCGAGCCCAGTCACCTCAAGCAATCAGCTCCTCATTCATCAGACACGATGACCCCATATTTTACCTTCCTATCCTTCCAATCCATGGAAAAATGCACATAAATGTTTTGGTCATGCCCTTGGATTTTTTTGATGAAGTTGGAAACACCCCCTTTTAAAGAAGATTCCAAAGCTCCCCATTGTCCTTCCAAGTGGGATCACAACTAGGTTCCAATTGGCATGGAGCACCCCCATCTTTTTCCTTCTACAATTTCTACACTTTCCTGCTTGAAACCACCCTTAGAAGCGTTGTTTTATATGACTAAACCAGTTTTTAAAATCCAACCCCGATTCTAGAATCATGTGAACTTTTATGGCCATAATTTGAATTACTTCTCTCACTTGTGTGATCTTTCTTGTACTTTAAATCCCACACAATCTCATTATAGATCCTACATAATGTGTGAGTGTCCATATTTATCCTTATTAATACCATTTTGTACCTCCTTGGGGGTGTATTTCTCATCATCCCAAAAGGTGAGATTGTTTTTAGCACCATAATTTGCCAAGATATCCACCACCTTGTTACCTCCCTATAAGTATGACCAATTTTGATATCTTTGAAAGTGTGACAGATACTAATGGATTCCTCAATGAAATCTTTAATGGTCCAACTAGGGGGATAAATATGATTAAGGTGATTGATAATATTTAAGGAGTCCCCTTCCATAATGATGTTTTGGATGTTATGTTCCTTGGCAAGCCTCAACCCCCAAAGAGCTGCTAAGGCTTCCACATAATGATTAGTCTGATTACCCATTCTACTAGCATAAGTAGCAACTAAGCAGCCTTTATGATCCCAAATTACACCTCCACCAGTAGCTACCCTTGGGTTTCCCTTAGAGGCTCCATCAAAGTTAAGTTTGTACCATGAAGTTGGGGAGGGATCCAATGAATTGATGACCTATCAATGTTTGGAGTTCTACATTTTTACACATTTGCAACACCAATCTTCCAGTTGGAAAGAATAAATTCTTCATCTTCAGGATACTTCTTATTCTTGGGAGGTTTGAATCTCTCTATATTGTCTTTTATAGCATTAAAAATCTTAACAAAGTTATTCGTGCATTGTTGTCTACTATTTCTAAATATAATGTCATTTCTATCTTTCCAGATCCTCCAGATAATATGAGGCATAGCCAGTTTCCAAAGTCTTCTAACAACACAATGCTTAAAAGGAGGATCCCACTGGATCCAAAGTTGGAGAAAATCCTTTGGCACTGTCCAATAAACATTAAACTTTGAGAAATCATAACTCCAGATCATTGAAGCATACTCACAATGAACTAAGAGATGCTTGATGTCCTCAGCCTATTTTTTTGCATAGGTAGCACATGTTTGGCATTATAAAACCTCTCTTAATCAGGTTTTCATTTGTGAGTATTCTACCTCTGAGAACAAGCCAAAAGAAAAAAATAATTTTAGGGGTTAATTTAGTCATCCAAATCCTGCTCCATTTGAAATCACTATGAGTGTTTTCAAAATAAGAATTATAACCAGATTTGATAGTGTATTCTCCATCACTTGAGTTATTCCAGACAAGTTCATCCTTAGCTTCAGTTTGATTCAGGGGTATGATGTCCACTTGTTCTGTAGGGAGGAGATTATGGGATTTAGATCAGTCCTTTCCACCATAAGTTGTTTCCATCTCTTCCTATTATCCTCCATTTCAATGTAATCTTTGACTTTAGTTCCATAATTTTTCTCTAGAATGTCTTTGACTGCACCAAATCTGTCATTTAGGTTGAAATTAGACCAGTTATCACACCAAAAATTAATATCCCTGTCATTTCCCACTTTCCATTTACAACCTTGTTTGATGAAATTTCTGACTTGAATCAAGTTATTCCAGAAAATGGAACCATGAGGGAGTTGTCCATCATAAAGGAAAGAAATAGTTGTTTGTTGATCAAGATACTTAGCCTTAATTAAATCAATCCAAGGTTGTTCCTCCGAGAGCATTCTCCAGCCCATTTTAGCAATTAAGGCCACATTCATTTTTCTAATATCCTTTATGCCAAGCCCACCAATTCTTTTAGGAGTACAAACTTGATCCCAAGCCACCAAATGGTATCTAAATTTTTCCTCCATTCCCTGCCATAAGAAGTGCTTTTGGATCCTTTCAATTTTGTCCCTAAAGACGAGGGAATATTATAAAGAGACATAATATATAGGAAGATTTTGAAGAGTGCTTTTAATTAGCAAACATTTTCCAGCACTGGAAAGAATGGCCCCTTTCCAGCCCACCATTTTCTTTTGAAATCTTTCCAGTAGATCATTCCATACTTTGATAGAAACTTTTTTTGTACCAAGAGGGAGACCCAGATAAGTAGTGGGTAAGGAATTGATTTTACATCCCATGATTTTAGCAATTCTTTTTTTTTCTATCCATAGGAGTGTTGAAAAAGAACATGGAACTCTTATCAAAGTTTATCTCTTTCCCAGAAGTAGCCTCATATAGTTTCAGAATAGACTTAATAGCCTTAGCTTCAAGGATAGAGGCCATCAACAGAAGAATTGTGTCATCCAAAATTGTTGGTGTGAAGTTGTGTGGTGTGCGAAGTAGGCTTAGTTCCTTTAAGAAGTCCTTCTTTAACTACTTTGGCAATGGATCTGCTGAGACTATCCACCATAAGAATGAAAAGAAGAGGGGATATAGGGTCCCCCTGTCTTAAACCCCTACTACTAGAAAAGAAACCCACTGGCTCACCATTCACCACCACAGAGAATCTAGCGGTAGAGATACAGGCCTTAATAATTCTTCTAAATTTATTATGGAAGCCAAATTTAGCCAAAACATTGTCAAGAAAATACCAAGAGACTTTGTCAAAATCTTTATTCATATCAATTTCATGACCATGCTTTCTTTTTTATTATTATCCATAGAATGAATGACCTCATGCACCATGATCACCCCATCTTGAATTATCCTTCCTTTTATGAACCCACTCTGCTACTTTGAAATTAAATCATTGAGAATAGTCTGGAGTCTAGTAGCAATAATCTTAGTAAAAATTCTATAAATAACATTAACCAGACTAATGGGATGGAAGTCCTTAAAATCTCAATTGCCCATTTTTTTGGAGCAAGCACAATGTGGGTGTTATTCAACTCTTTCAATAAATCCCCAGTTCTATAGAACTCATTCACTGCCCTAAGCAAGATCATTAGAACATATTTCCCAATATTTCTGAAAGAAATTAGTAGAGAAGCCATCAGGTCCTAGAGCTTTATCCCCTTCAAGAGTAAAAACAACTTTTTGCAACTCCTCAATAGTTACAATTTTGGAAAGGTTTTTGAATCTTTTCTCATCAATTCTGTCATTCGGGATATCCTCTAGTAAAAAAGAAGCAACCTCATCATTTATAGCACTCTTCTCTTTAAGCGAAGTTTTCATAAAATCTGAGAGCTTCCTCCTTTATGGCCTTAGGATCTTTGATGATAGTACCATTACCTTTTGAAACTTCTAAAATCCTATTGCAGGCTCTATGTTTCATAGTGGTCATATGAAAGAATTTTGTGTTTCTGTCTCCCTCTTTCAGCCAGATCACTCTAGATTTGAGTCTCCGAAGGATTCTTCTCTGCTACAAACCATATGTAGCTCTGAAAGAATATTTTTCTCAGCTGATTGATCCTCCAAGGACTTTCCCTTAGCAGTAATTTTATTTTCCGAGCCCCTGGAGTTTTTGCTTTAGCTCCTTTTTTCAAAAAGATATTACCAAAAACTTCTTTATTCCAAATTTTCACCTGTTTCTTGACATTTTTTAATTTCAAGGAGTCTATATTGAGCAGTTCCTCCTCCATCCCATTTCCACCAATATTTAATCTTATCAAATATGTCATCATGCTCCATCCACATCTTCTCGAATTTGAAAGAGCTCCTTGTGGGTTTGGCCCAGTTGAAAATATTTAAAACAATCAGATTATGGTCAGATCCAATTCTAGGAAGAGAGGTTAGGTGAAATTCCTGGTGTAAAATCCAATTGGCAGAGATAAGAGCTCTATCTAGTCTGACTTGAATCATGTCACTGCCCAGTCTTCTATTTGACCAAGTAAACTGATTACCATGAAGATCCACATCCATGAGATTTAAATCAGCAATGAAATCAAAAATTCATCCATGTCAATGGAGAAACTAGAATTACCCCTTGCTTTTCCCTAGGATTTAAAGGAGATTTGAAGTCTCCCATAATAATCCAGTTGTCATTTTTATGTTGACTTCTAAAGACCTTTAGATCATTCCAAAGTTTCCTTCTACCATTTATCATATTAGGTGCATAGATGTTTGAAAGGATCCAAGTAAAATTATTATCAATGGCATGGAATTTAATAGTAAGATGGTTATTGGTGTTAGAGAGAATCATACTAGTAAAAATATTTTTATCCCATAAGGTGGCAAGGCCTCCTGAAGCTCCCTGAGAATCAACATCAATAGTTTTCTAGTTATCCTAGAAATTCCTCTTACAAATTTAAAGGAAGGCGTTATCCAAAATTCACCCCAGGGTAATTTTGGTAACATGTATTAAATGCTCACATCCCCGGAAAATAAATTGATTCAGGCAAAGAATCATGTTTCTGGGTCCCCTCGATTTTTTCTAACTCTCTGTCCGGTTGAAAAGAGAAAGTTCTTAGAAAAGGTGAAAAAGTTGCAAAAAGCAAGCTTGGGCTAGAAAAATCATGAAAATTAGCTAAGTCCCTGGTCCAGGTGGTCCTTGGGATAGTTAGGATGTCGGGCGCGAACCGGTTGAAAAGCCGCAAGAAGTTTGCAGAGCAAAGGAACATCTCGGGCCATCGGGACACGCGGACGCTTGAAGCGGTTCGGCGAAGGAGAAGAAAATCGACTAACTTCTCTAGGACATCGAGCCGTGAGGACGCAGAGGATGCGAACCAGCGTTCGGCGAAACGGAGAACTTTCGTGACTTTGGGGACAGTTGAGACAAAGGGATGCGTGGGACACGGATAGCCGAAGGAGCCGAAAGCCAATCACACAACGCCACGTCATCGGCCGAATGAGGAACAGGGAAGCCCATTTTGGGCGGATTGGAACTTTTTGTCCCAGACAGTTTTGGGACATCTGGGACAAAAAGACGTGGAAGACGCGAAAAGCCGGCAGACCCGCGGACCAACCAAATCATGACACGTGTCACAAGGGGAAAGGTCCAAAATTTCAAAGGGCGAGGTTTCAAGCATTGACCCGAGCCAATAAAAAGAGGACACGTGTCCAATGAAGCAGGGAAGCTCGGAGCCAGGGAAAGATTTGGAAAATTTGGCCAAGTTCGGCCAAAAAGCTAAAAGTAAAGGTCTCCCCGCACCCCTGATGACCAATCAATGCATGCCACGTGTCCCAAGTGGCGGGGCGTGGAGGAAAAGTGAAAAATGTTCCAAATCATCAAAAAGTCAAAATTTTCAAGGAAAACCCGTGGGACATGGAAGGAGAGAGAATTATGCATCCAATCAATGCTTGACACATGTCATCCAGGTGGCAGAGCGCGGGAGAAAATTTAAAAATCCGTTTTTTGCCTGTTTTGTGCCCTAAGTCTTGATTGCCATATCTTTCGATCCAAAGCTCAGATTTGCACATTCTTTATATCAATGGAAAGCTTATGAAATTATCTACATGATTCCGGGGTTAATATTGAGTTTTGGTGTAGTGTGTAGAGAGAAAGTTGAGAAACAGCTCTGACGTGTGTTTATGGCCAAAAGTGACATTTCAGCGACCAAATTAATGCAGAATGGGTCGCATTCTCCTCCAAATCGGTCAAAAATGGTAGGGTATGGGTTTGTAAGGTCTCCCATGCCATTTTAATGCATTTTTCAGTTGAGGAGGAATGGGCTCCCATGTTTTTGTATGTTTCTGTCTCTTGGGCTCGACCCATGCAATGTAAAAGCCAGATTTGGCTCATTTCTAAAGGGGACATTACAAGTTGTTCATTTTTTCTGCTCTGCCCTCCCTTCTTTTCTTCTCTAGGGTTGAAAATGGAGTTTGAACCTCCTCCCTTGCTCTGTAATGGCGTTTTTGCCTTTTACTATTGAAATGATGTTCTGTACAAACTTCTAAAGCAACAAAAACATTTTTTGTGATGCATCTGTCCATCCTTGCTCGTTTTTTGCTTTTTTTCCTCTTGCCTCTCTTCATTGCAGGTATTTTTGCATGTTTGAATGTTCATTGCAGGTTTGGAGATGTGTTCATGGAGTTTTGGGAAATTTTCTGTGTGAAATCTATCCTTGGGCCTGTGATGCATCTGTCCATCCTTCCCATCGCTCACCTCTCTTTGTTCCATGGTAGTTCTGATAGATGTTCAACATTCTCCTTCTCTGGTGTATCACCGTTTTAGTGTAGGCTTTTGTTGTTTTCCCTTTTTTCTCTTTCTCTGTCTCCTTGGCATGGTTAGATTAGGATTAGATTAGCTTGTCTGCACTGGAATAGCTTGTGGCAGGTAGTTTAGGAGTAGGAACCAGCCTTCTCTGGAGATTCCTCTCTCAGTTTCTCAAGTCCCACACTTGGAGAGAGGTTTCCATGTTGTGCAATTACACTAGATACTAGAGTGATCAACCTAGAAGCCTGATCTCGCATCCGGGGAGTCTTTGTGAGTCTGCAACAACAGGAACTTAGAGTTCATTTTGGTTTCCTGTAAGAGAAAAATACTAGGTCTACTTGAGACTCTTAAATCTTTGAGTATTCTTTGTTTAGAGTTCCCATTCTAGGAGATGATCTTCATCTAAATGATATGGGGGATGAGTTTTCCTGATGGCTCAATTGGATTTGAGTTCCATCTGTAATATCTTCCTCTGTTCTCTTTGTTCTAAGCTCCTTCTTTGAAGGTCTTCCTCTTTTAGAACTACTTCCAAAATCTACTAGCCTTCTAGTAGATGATCTAGTTGTTCTGGATGTTGAAGCTCCCCAGTTATCAATTTTTTTCCTATCATTATAAAGTGTATCCAGGATCTTCTCAAAGCCCTTCATTCTTTTCTTCTTCCTAGAGCTAACCTCTATAAAGCCATTGGTCAAATCAGAATCTCCATCCAAGAGTGTGTTTATCCTGAGTGGTGTAACTTCTCCCTCCTCTTTTTCTCCCTGATCCTGAACCTTAGGAGGCTATGTAGTTGTTGTTTTGTTACTTACTAGAGGATTCTCATTAGAAAATTTTTCCCTCATTGGTAGATCTATTTCCTTATTTTCTTTATCCTCATCCAGATCTTCCTCAATGATAAATAGAGGATCAAATTGATCTCTCTTTGTCCCTTTTTTACTAAATCAGATCTGCACTCATTCCCCGATCCAGAAGTCTGATTTGATCTTTCATATTGTTGTCTAGATCCATAGAAATAAGATTAAATTTAATAGTGCCAGTCTATTTGTCAACCTCCATAACCACCTTTATTGGTTCTGTGTTTCTATATCTTCTTTTGTGGTTAGGGGTACCACCATCGACCCTGGTGTTGGAGTTTTAGGTTGCAAGAGTTTCCTACAGATCAGAGGTTTCTTTATTGGAGTCTGAAACCCATTTTTCCTTTCTTATACCTCAGCTTTGGTTGATTTAAAGAAATCCCTTCCATGTGCACTGGTTCCCTAATTTTGTTTCTAGTACCCTCTATAGGGCTCCTGAGCTCATTATCTTTCCTTATTTCATGTGTCTTTTCTGGGACTCCACCTAGCATATCATTTTTTCCCATCAAATTTTCTTAAGATGTCTCTTTGTTAGGACATCTTCTGGTGAAGTTTCCTATGCGATGGCATTTATTGCATCTCAAATGAAATGTTTCGGTGAAGAAAGCGTAAAGGTTATGAAATCTCGAACCAAAATTTTGAAAAAGGTAACTATAAAAAGGCTTCAACTCCAAAATAAAAATATTTGAAACCCCGAACTATTCATAGTCATGAAACCCCGGAAAGTAAATATCGAAACCCCTAGTACCAAAAAGCCCAAAATTTTGAACTTCAAAACTCGAAATTGCTACTAACTCAAACCGCAACCTCTGAAAACCCAAAACTGCGAACTCCAAAACTGCAAAACTGTGAAATCCAAAACTTTGAAACTACGAACTCCAAAACTTTGAAACTATGAACTATGAAACTCTTAAAGCGTGAACTCCAAAGCGTGAAAGCTGTGAACTCCAAAACTAAAATTGTGAACTCCAAAACTTTGAAACTCGAAACTCTAAAAGGCACAAAACAAAAAATTGAAGGAAATGGATGCAAGATTATTTTACTTGATAAAATTAGATGCCAACATGAATTTAAGTTTACATTATTGAGAAGAGAAACAAATGTCATGGCTAAAGGAAGAACATCAGATGATAAGGGTTTCCATGTCAAGCAAGAAAAGAAGAATAGATAAAAAGGAAAAAAACAAACAAAACCTTAATCAATCATAACAAAAAATAAATAACTTAAAAATTTTACCTTGAAAATGATGCCTTAAAAGTATAAAAATGGTGTGGTAAAAAATAGAGTGTCAGAGAAAACCCAGTGAAAATGACGGGTAAAAATCGAGATATATATAAAACCCTTGAATTAATGCTTAAAAGCCGACACGTGTGAGGGTAGTTGGAAATTAAATGTTTGTGGAAGGTATAAAATTGTGAACTCCAAAAATTTGAAAGTGTTGTTGACTCCAAAATTTCAATCACCGAAACTCCGAAATGAATCGCGATTATTACAATGCAAAACCCAATGTCCAAAAACCCTGAAAGTCAGAAGTTCCGAAATTTTAGAACTTTAGAGTTTCACACTTCTAAACTCTAGAGTAAAATTATCCACAAAAATAACATGGGAATCCCAAACTGAAAGTCGAAAATTATAAAATTTCATATTTTCGGGCTTTCAGAGTTCGAAACTCTAGACATGAAAATAAAAAAATGATAAAGAGGATTTCAAAACCCGAAAGTCTGAAAACCAAAAATTTTGACTTTCGGGATTTTTAAGTTTGGAATTCCAAATTAAAAGTTTATTTCGTAATCAAAAAATTTCTAAAAAGAAAAAACCCCAAAATCCAAAAATCCAAAATTGGACTTCAGAGTTTTGGAAAAATTCAAATTTTTTAAAAGAACGTTCAAGAAAGAAAAATTCAATAAGGTGTAAATAATTTTGACAATTTCTTAAACAACACATTCTCATTATGGTAACTTTAAAGGTTAACAAGATCTTAAAGAGATAGAGCCTATCATGCCTTGTAGTGCTCATGAATTCTCTTCCTTGCTTTAATCCTTCAAGAAAATATTCCATAGAAAGATTTCCAACAAAAACACCAAAAAAATTCTCTAAATTTTTTTCCACTTTCTTATAATTTCCATGACAAAATTTTTCCATTATTTCAGCCATGTAATGGAGGATTTTAAGATGCAACAGAATTGAACTAAAAGTTTGAAAAATGGAAATACAACATGTAGGGCCAAAGAGCTCAAAAAATCTTGAATGAATAATAAAACAAACCCATTTCTTTTTCCTCTAACCCATTATACTATTCCCCAGGAAGTTTTCACTTAGGTCGAGGCTCATTAATTTCCAATAGGACTGAAAATGTACCTTCCAGAAATTGTGTCATGCCTTATCTTTTGTTAGTTACAACTAACAATTTAAAACTTCATTCAACCAAAAATAGCAGAGTTTTCAGCTCAGAAATTTCCACCACCTCTATACCTTGGCCAAAATTGGTGGCAACAAGCTTATTAAATGAAACATTTAAACCTTGCAATGCATTTGGAATGGTTCCACCACCATCCAACCACTTGTTAACAAATCCAACCACATTTCCCTTAGGTTAGGTCGATGTCCATTAGGTTAGGTTCCCTTAGTATTAGTTTATAAACCATAGCTTAGGATTAATTAGTATCCAAAACTTAGGATAGTCCCTCATTACCCCACTTAGGATTTAATCATCAAAATAATTATAATCACCATAACATAGGTTTATGATAGGATAAAATAATAAAAATAACTTAGATTAATTAGGTCCCAATAAATTAATCAAAGAACATTACCTTTCGCAATTCATCAAAATGATGTTATTAGATCACTTAGAAGGGTGAAATCAAAAGATTCTACATGACGCCCTTGTGACTCCTAATTCAAGCTTGGGTTTAGAAATTAGACATTCTAACCAACTAAATCACAATGATTGAAACATTGAAAAATCCTAAACATGACTTGGATCGGTGTAATTAAACTAAGGTGTGGTTACTCCTTCACTATGCAATCGATATAGTGAAGAAAAAGTTCAATATTACAAAATAGGCAATGAAAGAATAAGAATTAATTTCTTTCCTTCATCCACATGCAAAATACATTAAAACTTCAACACAAACAAGTATATAAAATACCTCATTATAAATTTAGAATTGTCATGGCATGATTGTATCCAATTTTTGAACATAAACATATCATCTACAAAAAACCTGATTACTTAGTTTATAAGATTACATCGTCTTCAAACAAGAATCACCTATCAACATTTGCAGCTTCAATTACATAAGTGATCAAGGATAATAGCCATGGCAGAGGCATTACAACTTTTACTTCTTATGTAACATCCACTTTTATGACTTAGAAACAAGGGAATTTTTTTATATATATTGTTCTTTGTTCTAAATTCATACAATTTAGAACACACATTCCATTTCCATTCCATATCATAATATAAAACCATATGCAATTGTAATGACTTAGTGAAACATTTATATCTCATTTCATGACTTAGTATTAAACCGATCTCTCATGTTTAACTTGTTCAAGTGTATACTATGTATACTTTGGTTCTTTTACCCATTAAGGGTCACTCAAGTGTTCTATCTAAGAATCCTATCTGAATATCTATTACTGATATTCATCTGAAATCCCACATTCTTAGACTAGGTGATATAATACAAGGCAACCAACGGTTTGCGATACTTTGGTAAAAATTTAAACATGTTTATATTCCAAGACAACATACTCATCGAAATGAATGTCTTTCAACCCACTCGAATTGTTATCTAGATTTGTCTTTCTTAAATTCCATTAACCAAACCCGAGTCAAAGTTTTATACTAAATAGAGGAAGCTCACATACACTAGTGTTGTAGTCTACTTGTGATGACTAAGGATAAGTAGACATACTCAATCAACTCTCATCGATTGGGTGTGTTTAGTTACTCAAAGTCAACATGAGTTGACCACTATGCTATTCCATGTTCTATCTATTTTTAGAGTAATATAATGAAGTAAATTTCCACTTATGTTAATTGAGTTAATTGAACTAAGTGGGGTGTTGAAGTATAGTAAGTTGCGTGAGTATTCTCATAATGAATCTCGTCATTATGAGGGTACTTTTAGAGCTCCTATATTACAAAAACCTACTAATTTCTTTCAACGAAACTAACATACTTAATATACATTATATTATTAACCTTAAATTATTATCTTGTTTAAATTAAATGTTAAATAATGCACTTAAGCATCCACTAAGTATGATTGATCCAAAGAAAGGACTCAAATTGTACTTTTACCCCAATTAAAGGTATGTGGATAAAATATGCATCCATGCATATGAAATTTTTAATCTTAATCCATTATTTCTATTTTATCAATAAATATCAATTAAATATCAAGTAAGAAAGATCATTAAGTTTCTTTACTATTATTTAACAATGTAAACAATCTTGATTGAAATCTTGTTAATTAGACTTAGTGATATCATAATATTTAAATCCATCTTACTAATTATTTTAAGCTTTCCAATTTCCATTTATCATTTTCATAAAGTAGAGCATACAACCAATCATCAATGATGATTATACTTTATCACATAATTATGGAAAACATACTTAGTTCTGATTTAATGATAAAAATGAAGTATTATTTTTCTTCCTAATTAAGGACTATTGTCCTATTCATGAAATCTGAAAACATAAAGAGTAGATTCATAATAAGAATGCCACATTCAACTATATAGAAACTATCCTTATTCCCTTTTCCGAATAAGGATCTATAAATCATAATCATCATAGTTATACCATTACCCCAAAATTAAATGGTTTGGATATATATATATATATATATATATATATATATCCTTATCCAAGCATCATCCTATACTTTAGAATCCATTAAGCCATGCATGTTAATATTTAAGAATATTAATCAAATCTAAGTCATATATGACCATTGAATAAATCAGTAATCACCAACCATTACACAACAATTCATTTATCAAAAAGAGAGTTCAATTCACTCGAAACTTAATAAGTATTCTATAAGTTTATAAGAAAACTTATTTCATCATTAAAAAAGTAATTTAATACATCCTCATAGTTTCTCTAACAAGTTAATTTCAAGAGAATTTCAATACATAAAGCATCTTAATGAAGAAAATGAATTCATTAATAAAACAAATGTAAATTTTTATAAGTCTTTCTCCTTTGAATTTTCACAAATTCCATCTGAAAAATTGTTAGCATGAGTCATTTCACAATAACTAAGCATGATAAGCACTATAACATTAAAAAAATATGATTTTATCTAACTGTTTCATAAAAGGAACCCTATTATTTATGAAAATGTTTCAAGTAATCAAAATAAGATCAAATAAATAAACTGTCCAAAAAGCCACAATGTCAGAAATAGAGAAGACGTCACTAAATCTATTTAAGAATCATTTGTCCATAAAATAAGTTAAATAATCCAACAAAATTTAATTCCATCTATGTCACAAAGTAATGATAATCATTTCAACATGATAACATTTCAAACTGTAACCAACTATAAGAATATAATTAATTAAAATTCATGATCTATCCTCATTCTTTTCAATTTAATTCACCAAGCCAAAGTTCCACTAAATCACAGTCAGTTCCTTATCAATCAATCTAAAAGGTATTTAGAAACAATTACGAATTAATTGACATGAACAGGACGGTACCACCATAGTTCATCTAACAAAATCCCTATTACCATACAAAAATTTGCCAAAAAAATAGAGATAACTCAACGGAAGGCTAGGTGTACTCACTATACATTCATACATGAGGTTACTCTAGCCAATGACAAGATGAATCAACACAAGATAAGAATTTATAAAGGTTTGACTTAACAAAATGATTTGGTTTCCAAAATCCATATAATCGAATCATATCAATGGAACCAAGATAGGAAAAGAGAGTTGAAACACAAACATGTGATTAAAATGTTCAAGCTACAAAGTGAAATGTATAAGAAACCCTTTCCAAAAACTTTAGGATAATGAAAACCAATTAGTTTCAAGGAAAAAAATCACAGTGTATGGTATTTACTTGAAAAAATAAGTATTTAAGTTTAAAGAATAAAAGTTTCCTTTAACAATGATCACAATAACTCACAAGTTCCATTCATACTCGAAAAGAATTCTCAAAAAGAGCAATAGTTATGACATAAACATTTCAAACCAACCAAAGATAAAATCTCAGTCTCAATGAGACGTTCATAGGGATTAAACATTAAATTAAAACATGCAACAATCACCACGTAAAATGTCTCTTATAAACACTGATGACCCAAATCACAATAATCTACAAGGTTCAACATGAGCATATATAAACCCAAGATATCCCACTCATGATGCTTCGAAGAGTGATTCTTCGAGAGAATGTTTAAAAAAAAAAAAAATAAAACCATTTGAAGTATAATATGATGACTGGAACAACCAATACTCAATGGAGTCTGAATCTCAAGCTGACCCAAAAAGGGTAATCATGAAAAGTAAACACAACTAACAAGAGAGAGAGATTTACAAGTCCATATTTCCATAACAGATCCACCCGTGAAGGGTAATAAACAATAAAAAGTAACTTAAAATGATAGAGATAGAAAAATCCACCAGTCACCTTCATATTATACACTTGAAGTTCTCAAAATACCTCAATCAAAAGTACCCGGTATGGGTCAAGACTAGAATTACATAAAAACAAAAAAGATCAAAATATCGATTAAATATAAGCCAAAACGGGTGACCATCAAACCGAAACACAAATCCCATACAAGCTTTATAAAAAGTCACCCCAAATAATTTTTCCCATACCCATTTTAATGACAACTTGGGTCATTAGCACAACCCTAAAAAGACTTTCTCTATAACCCTAAGAGTTTATTTCATGCCAAAAATTACAATTACAAAGAGATTCATCTTTAAAAGATAGTATAACACAATCTTCCCCTATTAATCATTCCTAGTTTAATATATATTGTAAAAAAAATTGTTTTTCCAATAATATACAAACCCAAAATCATGAATAACAACCTCATACCATTGTATCACTTATATCCACAAGAAACCATATCCATAAGAAACTCACAGAAGCAAGTAGTAATAAACAACACATAAGAAACTATTCTCAGAGATGTTTTCATGAAGAGCAGAGTTCTCTTTATGAAAACGTTTAAATAAAAGAAAGAGATCTTAAAGAGATAGATCCTATCATGCTTGGTAGTGCACCTGAATTCTCTTCTTTGCTTCAAACCTTCAAGAAAATCTTCCACTCCAAAATTTTCAGCAACAACGCCAAACAAAGCTTCCACAACTTCTCCCAATTTCTTCTTATATTTTCCATAACCAATATTTACCATGATTTTTGTCATGCAATGGAAAATTTTAACGCAATGTAGACACATATAATTATGCCCAAGTAATTTAAATACTTAAATTGCATTAATTATTGTCTTTCTCACAAATCAACGACATATCATGAAAAACACTCATTTTCCCTCATATCATCATTAATTAATTACACTAAACTAATTAATTAAGTTTCGTATCCAACAAATACCCTAATTAACGACCTTCCATTAATAAATCACCCGTTGTACCTAGACTAATTAAGTATTATTAATTAATTAGCTTTCCTTTCCATTTTACCAATAAATCAATATTTAATTGATTTAATCCCCTTATAATAGCCTAAATTGTACTAATATTCCTCTAATTATCTTCTATAAGCTTACACCTAAAATTCTTAAGAAAGCAAATGCAAATCATATAGCAAAGAGACTAAGAGCTTGCCTTTTGTTTTCTTGAGAGGTCACCATTGTTAAGAGCTAAAGCTTCCTATTCTTGCATTCTTTAAGGATCAAACAAAGCAATTTTTGATTGCCATTGGAGCTAAATAGGTCCATTCATTCTTTTTGGTAATCTAGGAGAGTAGAGATGTTAAAATAGCATGCATAGTTTTGATCTCATGTTTTCAAAGTTATAATGTTAGTTTAGATCTTGCTTAGTTCTCTATCTTGATGGTGTTTATGCTTTGTTTTAGCTAAATTATAGAACTATTTTAGGTGGTAGTTCTTACTTCATTTGATTTAGCATTAAGAAAAGTATACATGTACATATTTGGCACACCTAGTGGGAGTTACTTCATTTTCCTTTGCACTTAATTTCAAGTTTTTGTAGTTAAGTTTCATTTTTGGTTACTAACCCTCTTTTACACATGTTGATCTAACTTGTTTTTCTTAACTTGTTTTGTTGAGTTTGCATGTGTTGAGTCTTCCTTGTAGGTATGAAGGAGGTGGTAAGTGCTGTCAAAATTGGAATTAATGGGAAAATTTCAAGATTTCTCCATGTTTTTTTTTAGAGCTTACTTTTTCAACATTTTGCATGCTAGTTTTGTCAATTTCTTGAAAATTTTAAATTCTTGAGCATGTAGGTTAGTGTTTGATAGTGCTGAGTCTTATATTTACATACTAATGTGGTAGGTTGTTGTCAAAATTTAATATTGGTGAGATAATTTCAAGATTTCATCATGTTTTCATTTTTAGAGCTTACTTTTTCATCATTCTACATGTTAGTTTTGTCAATTTCTTGAAAATCTTAAATTCTTGAGAATGTATGTTAATGTTTGATAGCATTGAGTCTTCTATTCATATATTAATGTGATGGGTTGTTTTCAAAATTGAATCTTGGTTGGAAAAATTTGCCCATTTTGCAGATTAAGGGACGTTTTTTTATATTTTTGAGTGCATGTCAAGTGCATACCCGTGAGCATAAGAGCATATGTGTAACCCATCTTCCGAAGGCCATAACTTTTGCTCCCAAACTCGAAATGACTCCATTTTTTTTTACGTTGGAAAGGTATTGAAGTTAAATATGTAATGAAAACATAAATTCAGGATTTATACTTATATAAATTGTAGGTTTTTCTGTTAGTTTAAAACTAGTCATTTTCTAACATGTCTAATGTTTTGATGAATGTTGTATTTCCATGCTTACTCGATTTAGACCAAAGCATGTGTATTCTCTTCTCTTGCACCTTTTGGTGATCTTGAGAATCAAAAATAACTTTGATCTATATCTTTTAACATTGGGATTAAACTTGGAAATTTGATTATTCATTTTACTTAAGGGAATGAACCTTTTACAAAGCATTTCTCAATGGTCCTTTGATTTGAAGTTTTCCATTTCTATATAGTTGGGATAAAGTTTGTGTATGCTATTCTCTTGCACCTTAGGGTGATCTTGAGAATAAAAAGTAACTTTAGTCTTCATTTTATAACATTTGGTAAATTGGAAACTTCATCTTTCACTTTTGGTTTAAGGGAATGAACATTTTACAAAGCATTTTTCAATGGTCCTTTGATTTGAAGTTTTCCATTTCTCTATATAGTTAGGACAAAGTTTGTGTATGCTCTTCTCTTGCACCTTAATGTGATCTTGAGAATCAAAAACAACTTTATTTTTCATTTTATAACATTTGGTAAATTAGAAACTTCATCTTTCACTTTGGGTTTAGGGGAATGAACATTTATCAAGAATTTTGTATGGTTCATTGATTGAAAAGATTTTCTATACTTTTTAGTTGGATTATTTGTTGTGTATGTTCTTCTCTTGCATCCTTGGATGATCTTGAGAATCAAAAGAACCTCTTAATCCTCTTTTAAATAATGTGATTTTCTTGGAGAACTACTAACGCTTGAGTGCAGGACCTAAAAATGCTTGTCAAAGAAAGGAGGAATCAAAATGAAATCAAAAACTACTAATACATTTGTTATACAGGTTGCCAAAAGGTGTTCAAGCAAGCCATACCTAATTAAACAAGATAAAAAGAACAACATATTCAAAACACTATATTGCAGGTTTTGGAAAAGGGTACGTCCCTCTCCGCTCAACTGGAACATAACCCCTTTGGCATAACACTTTAAGCTACAACAATGGGGGTGGTTCCAGGAACCCCAAAGTAGTCCACGCAAGAGGGAACCTTTTGGACAAAACGAGAAGTGCTCTGCACTACCTACTTGACTAGTGATTCCTTTGTGATATAGTGTTACAGGTTGTTCGTTGTGGCGACCCCAGTGATAGTACACGTAGATGCACTAGTTTCCTACTATTCTTGAAGGGGGTAAAGTAAACCCGATATACCCCCAAACTAGTCAGTGTGACTTTTTGGGTAAATTGCGCTTGCTCGTGGCAGCTTTGTAACACCTAGGGTGAGAGAACCACCTAGGAGAATATACTTTGGCCAGGAGCCCACTTTGACCATTCTAAAACAGTGTTGAGTTGTGAACCACATTTTCATTGAGAAACATGTGACGTGTTACTTTCGCCTAGTTTTTACTTGCCTTAGGGCGAGGTGAAACTCTGCTGAAGTGAAGCTAGAATTTTTCATCCCATTTTTGATTTGCTTCCTTCACATTCTTTTAACAATTTGTTGATCAAAAGAAGGGTGACTACCTCTGCATTACCACTCGATTGTTTCTACCACTTTTTGTCCATTTACGCCCATCCATGTTGGTGGCTGGATAAGTTAAACATCTAAAGTGTGTGGAGGTGTATTTATATCATTGGTAGCCTTCATGATCTTGATACCCACATCAAAATCATCATCATAGTTTAGATTAATTCATCATTTGATCTCCCTTTGAAATGTTACCTTGTGTGCATTGTCTCGACACAATTAAGATACTTATGTCATGTTTTTCATAAATGTGATCTAAGTATCCGCATTGTGGTGTTACACTGCGCACATTTTAACACATCCTTAGTATACCTTAACTTGTTTTGGCTTCAAACATTGTCTAAAATATTGAAGAGTATCACTTACTTTGTTTACGTCGTTTCAATACCACTTTGACACTAATATCTCACTTCTTTGTAAAGCTTGATTAACGTGTCCAATTGGTGTGGTTACGTGGCTTACGTTTGTAATTCTCACCCTTTAACATTTAGGCCTTGTTGGTTGTAAAAATTTTCATGGTATCCTTTGATTGGGAATCACATCTACCCTTTGTTAATATTTATGCCTTGTTCATTTTGAGCTTAATGTAAATATTGCCATTGTGTTGATAATTTTTACATCAGACTATCACTTTGCACATGCATTTTACATAGGGAGTAGTTCCTTGTTGATTGGCTTTGTTTTCACACTTTTGTGATTGTTATTTATGATTATTCATTCAGAAAACTTATTTTCTAGGAAAATCCCTCTCAATCTCATCAATATTGCATCATCACGATGTCTATTTTCCTTAGACCTTCTTCAGAAAATCACACACGCATATCAATACTTACAAAATGTCTAGTTGGTTATCCTTATGCTACCCAAATCGACATGTCACTTCCTTCCCTTTGAAGGAGTTCCATCACACTATCTAGATCTAGACATTTGTGCTTAAAACAATGCCAAAAATGACTGACTATCACACGGTTCCCCATACTTACAAAAATATGGAACCTAGGTTTAGCAATTCAAAGCAAAAGATTCCCATTACAACTAAACCTCGTTTGGTTCTTCATGCTAGAGAGCCCATACGGGTAACTCGTTCCCCACCTTCATCTCATAGTCGGTGGTATGATTTGGACATGTTTGATCCAAATTATTATTCGAGTTCCCCCCACTCTTCTTCTAATTATAATCCAAACATTTCCTCTTCTTCTGAGGATTCCAATCCAAATATTTCCTCTGACTCTTCTGAGGATTCAGATCCAAACTACTATTTGGATTCATCTAATTTGACTCCTAAGTCATCTAATGCAACTCCTAAGTCATGGTCCTCCCTTTCTTTATAGGATCCTCTTCATCAATCATCTAATGTGACTCTTATGTCGTGGTCCTCCATTTATTTCAGGACCCCTTTTATCAGTCGCCCCAATGATGTCTTCTTCCTTTGAAGATACACATGACTCCAAATCCCTCCAATCAAAAGTATAATACAATTCTTAAATCATGGTCCTCTCTTTCTTCACAAGACCCTTATCATCATTCATCTAATGCGATGCTCAAATCACAATCCTCCCCTTCTTTGCAAGACCTTCTTCATCAATCACCCCTACGGAATCTTCCTTTTGTGAAGATTTGTGTGACTCAAAGTCCTTCGAGACAAACATCTGAATCGACCCATGTGTCGCAATCTACAGACTTTGGACTTAATCCTACTATTTTACATACGACATACCATTATATAGGTAGGTCCACACCACCTTCTTCTACTCCTAAGACATCTAGCTACACATATTCTTCATCCCCCACATCATCTTCTTCTATCAATAATCATCAAACATCTTCTAAGTCTTCCACACCAAGTGAACCTATTTCTTCCAATAAACCCCTAGGGATTGATCAACAACTCATACCGATTGATCTCTTTCATAATGAAGAAACAATTAGGGCATTTATAGGGGCATATGAAGATATTCCTTTAGTAGATTACAAAAAGTATTCTCTTTATACGTTGATGCGTCTGCATATTGTGAGGAAAAGGTTGATTCCTTTAATCAAGAAACGGAGGAAGAGCCTCAGATCATGCAACTTGATCCTCCTCTTATTCTTCCATCTTCACATTCTTCATTATGTGATGAAACTCCTTGGTCTTACATAGATCCATGGCCTATGTTCTCATCACCCAATAACTCTTCATCTATCATAATTCCTCAATCACAATCTCTTGTGGGGCACCAAGTATCCCTTCATATTCATCTAGGTGTGGGTCACCTTCTAGTAGCCCTACCTCTTCTATTTGTGGGACATTTTCGAGTAGCCCACTATCTTCGATTATTGGGGAACATCCAACTATCCCCTTATCTTCTATGTATGGATCACCCTGGGTAGTCCATCATCTTCTATTCTTGGGCCACATCCTGGTAGTCCATCATCTTACATCTATGGGTCACGTCCTAGTATCCCTTCTTCTTCTATTTTTGGGCCACATCCTAGTAGCCATTTGTCTTCTATTTATGGGTCATGTCCTATTAGCCCTTCTTATTCTATTCTTGGGCCACATCCTAGTATCCTTTCACCTTCTATCTATGGCTCACCTCCTGGTATCCCATCCTCTTCAATTCTTGGACCGTATCCTTTTCATCTATCACATATTTCTTCTATCAATGGTTGTGGCAAGCCCACTACCATTTCTATTGTTCCTATCATCAATCATAAATGTTCGCATTCTTCTCCTTCTCGAGGTCATAAAATTCAAGCGTCAGCTTATAAGAAACCCAAACAGGTTCATTATCAAGCTCAGGTCAAAACTTCCAAGAGCTCAAAATCCCCCAACAACTAGAACAATCTCAAAGTTGTAAATCAAGCGCGATTCAAGAACACACATCAACATAACCATCAAGTATGGTGCAAAGTGCATAAACCTCTTGATAGGGAACTCAAGCTCCACACACAAAATCCATGTTTCGGGATAAATCACGGTCTTTTTTTGAGTGTGAACTCACCATGATCATCGAGATTAGGTAAAACATGACTCTTGATAAACAAACATTCTTAGTCTCCCTTATCAAGGAAGTCACAAACATCATTGTTGGATCCTATCACACAGTGACTTGGTTAGTAACAATGGTTCAAAAAAAAAAATCAAAAGTCTAAAAATAACAAACAAGGCAAAATACAAAAATACAAATAAACATGGAAAAACAAACAAAAATCAAAGGTACAAATATCAAACATTGCAATCAAGTGTTACGTACACATGGATATTTCTTTATTCCCTTCCTTTCTATTCTTTTTGCAAGTCTTTCTATCATTTTCATCCCTTGGTGATATTTTGGTTAGCTTATTCACATGCATTTTGTGACATTTATCTCTATGGTATCTGTTTTCCCTGGTATTTTATCACCTTGGTAAATTAAAGAATGATTGACCTCATGGAGATCCTATCACATTCAAACATCTAATAAAATTGTTGCGAAGAAATTTTGGACATATTTTTGACACTAGCCAATGTCGTCATCACAATCACTTCCACCTCCTTCCATCAAGCCATCAGTGGTTCTTAACCCCTTGTCAAACAAGAGAGATGAAATAAGTTTTTAGAAAGCAAAAGAATCAAAATCAATCAAAACTCAAAAGCTAAAAGCTACAAAGCAAAAGAAAATTAATATATAACTCTCTCTTGGGGTATTTCCAATAATCTCTATCGGGGCTATGGACACTGAACTGGCAGTAGAGCAATGTTGTGATTAGAATCAAATACATCTCCGTCGGGGCTATGGATGCTTGGCTGGCAGCGGAGCAATGTACGGCTATCCTTTCACCCTCCATTCACAAAATCACTTATCAAAATAAATCATTCCTACACATTGGCTAGGGTCTCTTCACTTTTTATCCATTAAATCTTCACTTCAAGAGGTAATAAAATCCACGTGCACACACTGGATCTCTATGAGTAAACATGATTAGTATGTTACCAAGTGTCTTTTTTGGATCTTGTTCAGACTCTTACTCTAGTCCATATCTCGTCTAATGATTTATGCCTTTGGCTAATCACTTCTTCATCACAAGGATTCTAAGCTACATTCATATCATTCACATCGTTCTTCTACTTCATTTAGAACATCCATGTGTATAAGATTACTTGTTTTCCATGTTTGTGGAAACCTTTGTCCCCTTCCACAAAAATAATCTTCTCCTTCCTTTCTATCATGTGCTTTTAGGCCAACTTACGCTAGGGGCATCCTTGCCTCTTCCCAACACTTCATAGGTTTACGTTCACCATCATGTTGAACCTATCCATAATGGCCTTGGGTCCCATTTCTACCTGTGAAGATTTTACTTTTGAATACTCCCACCTAATTGTTGGGAAATTTTTACATCTTCACCTTTCTAGTACGCACGTGGCCTTATGCCCTTGTACATCCCATCTATCACTAGGGGCATCCACGCTTCCTTATATTCCTGTACATAGTTTCATAAAACTTTCAAAATCAACCAAAACATTCAAATATGTTAGAAAAATCATCAAAAACATTCAAATATGTTTCAGAAAACTTATAAAAATTGAAAATCATCCAACAAAACATCACTCTTTAGTTCTCACTTGTTCATATGTGTGACTTATGGATCATCTTGATCTACCTCCATCAACAAAATCTAGGTTGCTTCCTTCATCTATACTCTAGGGCACAACGAGTTTCTTGGTACTGTTTTGTAGTGCACATTACTTTTCCATCGAACCAAAGTGTCCTCCGTTATTCCCCTCGCATGTATCCTTGCTTGGGGCACCATCATCAACCCTTGTCGTTAATTTGCACAGGTCGTAATTGAAGCTTGATAATAAAAATATTACATTATGTTTCTCTGTTAGTTTAGCTTGTTTACTTTCTCGTATTGCATTACATTTTGTATGTTGCATAGAGTTAGGCATCTTTCACTTTCTCGTATTGCATTTTATTTTTATGTTGCATGGAGTTGGTGTTTTCAGCAATGGATAATCATTCGTATTATGGATTTTCATGTTGTTCTACCTTTGTCGTATGCTTATATTTTTCATAAGGACTGATGACATATCTCTTATGGCAATATGATGATACCGAAATTGTTCCAATACACAGCATCTAGAGGCTAAGCTCTTCTCTTCCCTTCTCTATATTCATTCTACATCACTTTCCTCTCACCCCTATTCTTCCATCTTACGGGGCATCCGGCCTCTTCCCATTCTTCTATCTATCTCTCTCACCTTTTTCAATCGTCGATCGGCTTCTTCCATCACCCCATCAACAATCGAGGGGCATATCTCCTCCTAATAATTTTTCTTCTATCCCTTCAAAATCTCTTTTGTCTACTATCTTTGAAGTGGTATCACTTATGCCACCCCAAAGAGAGGCAAATGTAGACACCTATAATTACGCCAAAGCAATTTAAATACTTAAATTGCATTAATTATCATCTTTCTCGCAAATCAATGACATATCATCAAAAACACTCATTTTCCCTCATATCATCATTAATTAATTACACAAAGCTAATTAATTAAGTTGTCTATCCAACAAATACCTAATTAACGACCTTCCGTTAATAAATCACCCGTTGTACCTAGACTAATTAATTATTATTAATTAATTAGATTTCCCTTCCATTTAACCAGTAAATCAATATTTAATTGATTTAATCCCCTTATAATAGCCTAAATCGTATTAATATTCCTATAATTATCTTCTATAAGCTTACACCTAAACTTCTTAAGAAAGCAAATGCAAAGCATATAACAAAGAGACTAAGAGCTTGCCTTTTTTTTTCTTGAGAGGTCACCATTGTTAAGAGCTAAAGCTTCCTATTCTTGCATTCTTTAAGGATCAAACAAAGCAATTTTTGATTACCATTGGAGCTAAATAGGTCCATTCATTTTTGTTGGTAATCTAGAAGAGTAGATATGTTAAAATAGCATGCATAGTTTTGATCTCATGTTTTCAAAAATATAATGTTAGTTTAGATCTTTCTTAGTTCTCTATCTTGATGGTGTTTATGCTTTGTTTTAGCTAAATTGTAGAACTATTTTAGGTGGTAGTTCTTACTTCATTTGATTTAGTATTAAGCAAAGTATACATGCACACAACAACATAATCAAAATGAAAGTTTGAAAATAGAAATACAACACGCAGAGCCAAATATCTCTAAAAATATGAATGCACGATAAAACCAAACCATTTATTTGTTCTCTAACCATTCTACTATTCCTTAGGCAGTTTTCACTCTAGTCGAGGCTCATTAATGCTACCAGACAGCCATTGTTCCCCCAAAACTCCCGCATGATGCCGGATCATTGTTAGTTAGAACTAACAATTAAAAACTTCATTAAAAAAATTAGTAGAGTTGACAACTCAACACTTTCCACTACCTTCATGCCTTGGCCAAAATTGGTGACAAAAGAATATTAAATGCAACATTTAAACCTTGAAAATTCCTTTGGAATGGTGTCACCACCATCCAACAACTTTCCATCCAAACCAACCTAATTTCACCTTAGGTTAGTTCAATTCCCTTAGGTTAGGTTTACATAGTATTAGTTTATAAATAAAAGCTTAGGACCTTAGGAGTAGTTCATATAATAGTATAGGATAATTAGTATCTAAGAATTAGGATAGTAAAATCAAGGACATTCTTAGATCACTGCAATTGATCCAAGGTATGGTTATTCTTACATTTTACAATCAAATAGATCTGAAGAATGAGTTCAATATTGTAAAATAGGCAATGAAAGAATTAGACATAATTTATTTCCTTCACCCACATGTAGAATACATTAAAAACTTCATCATAAAGAGTATAAGAAATACTTCATTATAAATTTAGAATTTTTATGGAATGATTGTATCTAATTTTAGAAGATAAACATATCATCTACAGAAAACATGATTACTTAGTTTAAAAGAAAAATTTCCACTACCTTCATGCCTAGGCCGAATTAGAGACAATAGAATATTAAATTCAACATTTAAACCTTGAAAATGCCTTTGGAATGGTGTCATCACCATCCAAAAACTTTCCATCCAAACCAACCTAATTTCACCTTAGGTTAGGTTTACATAGTATTAATTTATAAATAAAAGCTTAGGACCTTAGGAGTAGTTCATATAATAGTTTAGGATAATTAGTATCCAAGACTTAGAATAGTCCTTTAATTACCCTTCTAGGAATTAATCATCACAGTAAACATAATCATCTTAAATTAGGTTAAGAATAGGATAAATATCAAAGGAATTTAGATTAATTAGGTCCTAATAAATTAATCAAAGTACATTACCTTTTGTGATATATCAAAACAACATTATTAGATCACTTAGAAGGGTGCATGCAAAATATGGTCTAAGATGCCCCTGTGATCGCAAAACAATCATGATTTTAGTAATCAAACATTCTCGATCAACTTGACCAAATGATCAAAACATCGTAAAATAAAGACATGTCTTGGATCCGCAATTGATCCAAGGTATGGTTATTCCGCATTTTATAGTCAAATAGACTCAAGCATGAGTTCAATATTGTAAAATAGGCAATGAAAGAATTAGACATAGTTTTTTTCCTTCACCCACATGCAAAATACATTAAAAACTTCATCATAAAGAGTATAATGAATACTTCATTATAAATTTAGAATTGTCATGGCATGATTGTATCCAATTTTAGAAGATAACCATATCATCTACAGAAAACATGATTACTTAGTTTAAAAGAAAACTTTCCACTACCTCCATGCCTTGGCCAAAATTGGTGGCAATAGAATATTAAATGCAACATTTAAACCTTGAAAATGCCTTTGGAATGGTGTCACCACCATCCAACAACTTTCCATCCAAACCAACCTAATTTCACCTTAGGTTAGTTCAATTCCCTTAGGTTAGGTTTCCATAGTATTAGTTTATAAATAATAGCTTAGGACCTTAGGAGTAGTTCATATAATAGCTTAGGATAATTAGTATCCAAGACTTAGGATAGTCCTTTAATTACCCTTCTAGGAATTAATCATCACAATAAATATAATCACCTTAACTTAGGTTAAGGATAGGATAAATAATCAAAGGAACTTAGATTAATTAGGTCCTAATAAATTAATCAAAGTACATTACCTTTTGTGATGTATCAAAACAACATTATTAAATCACTTAGAAGGGTGCATGCAAAATATGGTCCAAGATGCCCCTGTGATCCAAAAACAATCTTGATTTCAGCAATCAAACATTTCGATCGGCTTGATCAAATGATCAAAACATCGTAAAATAAAAAAGACATGCCTTGGATTACTACAATTGATCGAAGGTATGGTTATTCCTGCATTTACAATCAAATATACTAAAGCATGAGTTCAATATTGTAAAATAGGAAATGAAAGAATTAGACATAATTTATTTCCTTCACCCACATGAATAATACATTAAAAACTTCATCATATAGAGTATATGAAATACTTCATTATAAATTCAGAATTTTCATGGCATGATTGTATCAATTTTAGAAGATAAACATATCATCTATAGAAAACATGATTACTTAGTTTAGAATAAAATTTTCCATTACCTTCATGCCTTGGCCAAATCGACGATAATAGAATATTAAATGCAAAATTTAACCTTGAAAATGCCTTTGGAATGGTGTTTCCACCATCCAACAACTTTCCATCCAAACCAACCTAATTTCACCTTAGGTTAGTTCAATTCCCTTAGGTTAGGTTTACATTGTATTAGTTTATAAACAAAATCTTAGGACCTTAGTAGTAGTTCATATAATAGTTTAGGATAATTAGTATCCAAGACTTAGAATAGTCCTTTAATTACCCTTCTAGGAATTAATCATCACAATAAACATAATTACCTTAACTTAGGTTAAGAATAGGATGAATAATCAAAGGAATTTACGTAAATTAGGTCCTAATAAATTAATCAAAGTACATTACCTTTTGTGATGTATCAAAATAGCATTATTATATCACTTAGAAGGGTGCATGTAAAATATGGTCCAAGATTCCCTATGATTTGAAAACAATCCGATTTCAGCAATCAAACATTCTAATCGGCTTGATCAAATGATCAAAACATTGTAAAATCAAAGACATGCCTTGGATCACTGCAATTGATCCAAGGTATGGTTATTCATACATTTTACAATCAAATAGACTAAAGAATAAGTTCAATATTACAAAATAGGTAATGAATGAATTAGACATAATATATTTCCTTCATTCACATGCATAATACATTAAAAACTTCATCATAAAGAGTATATGAAATACTTCATTATAAATTCATAATTTTCATGACATGATTGTATCCAATTTTAGAATATAAACATATCATCTACATCAAACATGATTACTTAGTTCAAAATATTACACCATCTTCAAATAAGAATCACCTATCAACATTTCCTAATTTAATTAAGAAGTGATCAAGGATAACAACCATGCAAGAGGAATTACATACCTCCCCTCTAAAAATCATCATTGTCCCAATGATTAACTTAATCCACATTATTTAATCAAGAAAAATAATCATAATTATAGTTCTTCTATACACAAAATTTTTCAAACAAAACCAAGTTTGTAGAATTCAAGGTTTTCATAACTTATGACAAACATCAAATAGATGTCCCTATACTAAAAAAAATATAGTACCTGCCCAAAACTTATAGAAATTAAAGATATCTTTCAAACATATTATTTAATTATCTCAAAAAATTAGAATTAATTTTATTCAAATAGATTAGGAAAAGTAGTTTTCATATCCTGAAACTTTTCCCATATTGCAATTTCTTCATTACACTAGTCCCACTGGACCTTGCATTGAATGATTTCACAATTTTGCAAGTACAACTGGTGAGTTTCCAACACTCTTATGGGTTCAACCATGATTATTCCTAGGTCTTGGACCTACAAGGAATCCCAATTTAATACATGTGATAAATATAAAATGTATTTCTTAAGAAAAGAAATATGGAAAACATCATGCATTCATGACAAGGTGGGAGGTAATGCTAAGTGATAAGCTACAAGGCTAATCACTTCAACAATCTCAAAAGGTCCCACAAAATGAGGTGATAATTTTGGCTTCCTTGCCAAAGGTAATAGATCTCTTTTTAGGATTAACACGTAAAAAGACTTTTTCACCAAGTTTAAATTTCTTATTGACCCTTTTCAGATCTGCATAACTTTTATGCCTATCAACAAATTTTAATTGTTAATAAATTACTTTCACTTGTTCCATTTTAGTAATAAATTTAGGTCCAATTGACTCTCTATCTTTAATGTTATCCTAACTAACTGGAGTTCTGCATTTCCTTCCAAAATTATAGTAACGGGTGTACCAAATAATTTACCTTACACATTTATGGGTGTAACTTGATTTTCATCTTACTTATCGATATTGCAACATGTATCTTATGTAGTGGTTGCTTTCATCTTTATTTAGAGGGCGTTGGCTTGAGTAGTTTCCTTACCAAAAATAAAAATACCCCAACATGTCCTCTTTTTGGTTCAAACTTATTTCCAGTCTTAAAATTACTATTTTGACCTCCATAAGATTTTTGCCCATTATTATTATTCTTCAAAAAATTGTTTCTAATGTTCACAACAGGTTTATTTGTTGTTTTTTTCTTATTTTTATATGTTAAAAACCTATTTTGAATCCAATATTTATCCATGCAAAATTCTTAGGTGCAAGTGACGAAGAAGAGTTGGAAATTTTCTTCCGATTCTCCTCTTTATGTGCAGAAATTACCTTCAATTTTTGTTCTTTCCTTATGGATTTTTCTACAACCCCTTCCATGGTGGTTAGGAATTTCACATCTACCTCTCCTCCTATGACAAGATTCAATCCCATAATAAAATTTCATAGCCTAAACTTTTCACTAGTTTTATACTATGGAAAGTATTGAAGAAGTTTGGTAAACCACTCCTAGTACTCAGTTATAGTTAACTTTTCTTGAACTAAATTTATGAAATTCTGTCATTTTCTGATCATAATAGATTTGTGGCAACCAATGTTTCCTAAAGTATCCCTTAAATTGATCCCATGTAATGTTTGTTTTATCAATATTCAGTTCATCCTTACGGTTGTCCCACCAGAAGGATGTCTCATGGGAAATTTGGTAAGCTCCCATAGTACTTTTGTTTCTTCCAAGAATTTCCTTATTATAAATTACTTCTCCAATTATTTGATCCAATTCTCAGTCCCATCCCCTAGTGTATGTCATCAAAATTTTGTGGACTTATCCTTTTTATTTCATTAGTAATTTCAGCTACTAATCTTTCCTTTTTGTTTTCAGTAGTAGATTCAATACATTTTCATTCACATTTACAATGTTATTATGGGCATTTACAAAATTGTTATTTGTTGCATTATTATTATCAACACCTGATTTCTAGCATTGGCATTGTTTCCTGGAGGTGGTTGATTATTATTATCAACATCATCTTCCTCCTCTTCATTACCCATTACTTGTTTAAGTACATCAAGAAAATATCTTGTGTGCAAGAGGGCAACAAGAATCTCATCAATTTTTGTGCGGTAGTTTCCTCTCCACCTGGAGGTGTATTATTTGCAACACCTCCCCTTGTTCTAACCATTTTTGTTAACAAGAAATTAAGTTTTTATCAGATATGGACTCAATAGGTCTAAGAGCTGCAACCTTTAGCTCTGATACAAAAATGTAACATCCACTTTTTATGACTTAGAAACAAGGGATTTTTTAAATAATGTTATCTTTTTTAAATTCATACAATTAAGAACACACATTCCATTACTAGTCTATCTCATAAAGGAAAACCATATACACCTATAATGACTTGGTAAAACATCGATCTCTCATTTCACGATTTGATATTAAACCGATCTCTCATGTTTAACTTGTTCAAGTGTATACTATCTATAATTTGGTTCTTTTACCTATTAAATATCATTCAAGTGTTCTATATAAGAAGAATATCTAAATATCCTTTATTGATATTCATTTGAAATCCCACATTCTTAGACTAGGTGACATAAGACAATGCAACCAACAATTTTTGATACTTTGGCCAAAGTTTTAAACATGTTTACCATGTTTATATTCCAAGATGACATACTCGTCAAAAGGAATATGTATTTCACCCCACTCGAACTATTATTTAGATTGGTCTTCCTTGACTTATGTCAACCAAACCCGAGTCAAATTTTCACACTAAATAGGGGCAACTCACATACACTAGTGTTGCAGTCTACTCATGATGACTAAGGATAAGTAGACATACTCAATTGAATCTCATCGATTGGGTGTGTTTATTTACCCAAAGTCAACATGAGTTGACCACTACACTAGTCCATGTGTCTATCTCTATTTAGAGTATAACTATGAACCGAATTTCCACTTATGTCAATTGAGTTAATTGAACTAAGTGGGGTGTTGAAGCATAGCTAACTACATCATAGTATCCTCATAATGACTCTCATCATTATGAGGGTACTTTCTACAACCCCTATATTACAACAACCTACTAATTTCTTTCAAAAAAACTAACATACTTAAGAAACATTATATTATTAACCTTCAAATTATTATCTTATTTAAATTAATTGTTAAACAACACACCTAAGGGTCCACTAAGTACGATTGATCCAAAGAAAGGATTTGAATTGTACTTTTACACCAATTGAAGGTATGGAGATAAAATATGCATTCATGCATATGAACTTTTTAATCTTAATCCATTATTTCTATTTTATCAATAAATCTTATTTCAATATCAAGTAAGAAAGATCATTAAGTTTCTTTACTATTGTTTAGCAATGTAAACAATCTTGATTGAAATATTGTTAATTAGACTTAGAGGTATCATAATATTTAAATCCATCTTACTAATTATTTTAATATTTCCAATTTCCATTTATTGTTTTCATAAAGTAGATCATATAGCCAATCATCAATGATGATTGTACTTTATCACATAATTATGGAAAACATACTTAGTTCGATTTAATAATAAAAAGGAAGTATTATTTTCTTCCTAATTAATAACTATTGTCCTATTCATGAAATCTGAAAACATAAGGAGTAGATTCATAATAAGAATGAAACATTCAACTATATAGTAACTATCCTTATTTCCTTTTCCGAATAAGGATCTATAAATCATAATCATCATAGTTATACCATTACCCCAAAATTAAATGGTTTGGAAATATACATATGGTTCCTTATTCAAGAATCCTCCTATACTTTAGAATCCATAAAGCTATCCATGTTAATATTTAATGATATTAATCAAATCTAAGTCATATATGACCCTAGAATAAATCAGAAATCAAAAATTTTCACACAACAATTCATTTGTCAAAAGAGAGTTCACTTCACTCCAAACTTAATAAGTATTCCATAAGTTTATAAGAAAAATTCTTTCATCATTACAAAACTAATTTAATTCATCCTCATAGTTTCTCAAACAAGTTCATTTCAAGAGAATTTCAATACATAAAGCATCTAAATGAATAAAATGATGTTGTTAAGAAAACAAATACAAATATTTATATGTTTTTCTCCTTTCACTTTTCACGAAGTCCATCTGCAAAATTATTAACATGAGCCATTTCACAAGAATTGAGCATTATACATACTATAATGTTAAAATAATATGCTTTTATCTAATTGTTTCATAAAAGGAACCCAATTTGTTATGAAAATGTTCCAAGTACTCAAAATAAGATCATATAAATAAACCACCCAAAAATCCACAATGTCAAAAATAGAGAAGACGTCACTAAATCTATTTAAGAATAATTTTTACATAAATGAAGTTAAATAATCCTACAAAATTTAATTCCATCTATGTCATAGTAATGATAATCATTTCAAGATGATAACATTTCAAACTGTAACCAACTATAAGAAGATAATTAATTAAAGTTCATGATTTTTCCTCATTCTTTTCAATTTAATTCACCAAGCCAAAGTTCCACTAAATCACAACTAGTTCCTTATCAATCAATCTAAAAGGTATTTAGGAACAACTATGAATTAATTGACATGAAAAAGATGCTACCACCATAGTTCATCTAACCAAATCCCTATTACCATCCATAAAATGATGCCAACAAAATAAAGATAACTCAACAGGAACAGGTGTACTCATTGTACATTCCTACAGGAGGTTACTCTAACGAATGAAACAATGAATCAACACAAGATAAGAATTCAGAAAGGTCGACTTAAAAAATGTAGTGTTTTTGAAAACCTATTTGATTGAATCATATCAACTGAACCAAGATGGGAAAAAGAGAGTTAAAACACAAACATGCAATTCAAATGATCAAGCTATAGTCGAATACACAAACAACCCTTACCAAAATATTTAGGACGATGAAACCAAATAGATCTAAGGAAAAAAATCACAATATATGGTCTTTACTTGAAAATATTTGTATTCAAATTTAAAGAATAAAAATTTCCTTTAATAATGATCACAGTAACTCACAAGTTCCATTCACACTCAAAACAAATTAAAAAAGAGCAATGGTTTCCACATAAACATTTAAAACCAGCCAATTATAAAAGATAAGTATCAATGAGATGTTCATAGGGATTAAACATTCAATTAAAACATGCAACAATCACCATGTAAAACATCTCTTATAAACACCGATTACCCAAATCAAAAGAATCTACAAGGTTGTGTTAGGATAAATTTTATTATCCTAAATATTAATTATGCATAGTTGAATTATTTAATTAATTTTGATAATTAAATAGTTATATTGTTATATGGTTAATCAACCATATTTGTCTCAGATATACACCTTTGTTATATTGTTTTCAACAATATATTTATTTTTATGTAATTATTGCTTCCTAGGGTGATTTGGAAGCTTGTTTATTCTGGCATTTGGTTGCACCTGTGCAACTCATTTTCCCAGATGTATTTGGCTGTGCAATATCTATAAATATTGCAGCCTATTCACTGTAATTTTTTAGTTGATTGAGATTAATAAAATTACACAGGCTTCCGTCCCTGTTTCTCAATCTACATTTGGTACCAGAGCGAAATTCTGGCCCTGTGAAGGTGTGGAAGAGAGAGCAGCAGAGAGAGAGGAGATTGGAGACGTGTTTGCAGCATTTGAGAGCCTGTGCAACCTCGTGCAAACTCCCAGCCACATCCCTGCCTCCCCCACATCCTCCTGTTCCTTCCTGGTGCTTGGAAGGAAAATTTTTTTGCACTGGTGCACTCAGCACCAGGCAAAATTAGCTATAGGTATTTTTCCAATAAAAGTTTTTTCTCTACATTATTTGGTCTCTACTGTATTTGGAATTTGCGTGGCTTGTTTTGGAGGTCTGTATATGCACCTGCAGTGAACAAACAGCCTCCTCAGACTGGATTTGGAACTCTGATCAAATCTGGTAGTGCTAAAAGCTTGGTCCATTCGTGACCTGCACAAGAAGAAATCCAAACAGTGATCAAGAATCAAACAGAGCAAAGAATAATTAAAAAAAAGGGAGAAGGAGGCGCCCACGCTGGACCTGCACAAAGAATATATAGTGGAAGGAGATAAAAACATTTTTTTTTAACAAATGCGCCCATGCGCGGCCTGCACAAGATAAAAATGTTTTTTTCTCGAGCAAAAGAGGCACCATTCTCCCTCACCCGCACCATTCTCGGTCTATAGAACTCGCACAAAGAAATGCAGGGTTAGATAGCAAGCAAACAACAAAAAACGCAGCCGGGCACTAAAACACGTGGCGGCCAGCAATCAAAAACGTGGCAGGGCACTAGAAAACGGGCCAAGGCAATCAAAAACAAGCGACCCAACTCAGATGCGCGGCCTGTACATGCAAAACAGTGCGTAGCAAGGGAAAACACGCGGCCAGGGAAGGAAGAACAAAGAAAACGTGGCCTGTACAAGCACATTCAATAAAAACGCGCCAAGGAAGGAGAAAATGTGGCCTGAGCAAGGAAATAAAGCTTCAGATCCGTTTTTTAGGCAAATACAACCCTAAAAACGCCTCTTCACCAGCATGCGCCACGTGGCATCCATTTTCCAAGAGGTAAGTCAATTTACTTGTCAATAAATACAAATTCCTTCCTTTCATAGTCCAAGCGCCCTATGTGGGCAAGTTGGTTAGTGCATGTGCCTTGGGAGTGAGAGGTTTGAGGGTCAAATCCCACCAAAAACACTCAAAACTCTCGTTTTGCATCGGCGGATTTTTGGTAGAATTGCTAAATTTAGCAGACTTTTTTTGAATTTAGATTACAACTAACTAAATTTAAAGAGAAATCCCTAATTTAGGGTAAAAATTTTTCTCCCAACTGGTCTTTTTTTCATTCCGGACATTTTTTGCAAAAGGAGACCCATCTAAAAATTGCATTTTCAGCTTTTTTTGCAATTTTTAGCATTTTGGTCAAATCTTGGGCTCGTGGAGGTCACGGGACCCGAAACCGAATTTTTTTCCTATCATTCAAATTATCGTATATTGTACTAATTTCTGAGGTTACCATAGTCAATTGTAAAACTTTGTAATCGCTTTAAACCGGCGTAATTGTAATAAAAATAGTAAAATTGGTTCTGTAACACTCACGAGATCCTAGATCTCATTCGCAGCGTTTGGTATATACAGTGCCTCTAGGAAGCGCTTACGGGTAAAGCTGTCGCGACTACTACTACACTTAACGCCTAATATAGCTGCAACAACATCGTTTGGGCATTATCCCTATAAATCGACGGGAGTAATAAGGTCACAAAGTGCACACACTATGAACCATCCCATCCGTCTGTGAATGATTGCATGACATAAATCCAGACTGAGAAATTATCCAAGTATATAGTGAAGTTACACGCGCGTATGAGGATATTTCTTTGAGCCAGTGTCAATAATCGCATAGACCCCATCAGTATTGTCTTGGTACCACGTATCAAATTCTTTCACGTACGTTAACGCCTCTTTCACGTATCACGGGTATATAGAAAGGGCGAGCTTCTTCCATGTACCGACGGGTATATCGGAAGGGCGCGTATATAGAAAGGTTCGGTATATCGAATTGACGGTATATAGATTGGGAGACCTAATACCTAGAGTGATAAGAGCCAAACCCTGTCAGTGATCTCTGCAAAATGGGCACCAATGCCCCCAAATTTTTTCTTCCAGATTCACAATTGCTCAGAGGAAGCAACTATGCTGCTTGGAAGACAAAAATAAAAACACAACTTGAGTTTGAAGAAATCTGGCCTATTGTGACTGGTACTCTAACCAGATCACCAACGGATGCAACACAACAACGACAATTTGATAGAGCAGATCAGAAAGAAAAACTCATCATCTTGTTTGGAGTGTCCGATGATGTGCAAGCCCACATTCACGATGCCACATCAGTAAAAAGAAGCGTGGGATAAGTGAGCACAATATATGAGGCCAAGAACAAGAATGTCATACTCAATTTGCAGAGTCAGTTACATACATTGAAATTCAAATAGAATGAGAAAATTGAAGCCTTCCTAAGAAGAGTTGCAGAGTTGAGGGCTTCACTTCTAGCCCTAGGAGAATAGGTCAAAGATGAATCTCTCGTTCCCATTGTCCTCCGAGAGCTCCCCCTCTTCTTACCGCATTTTGTCACAACTCTAAACTTGTCAAATACGACAATTAGTTTTGACAAAGCTAGTAAACCTACTTTGCAACAAGAGGAAGCAATGCACAATAAGGATGATGAAGACGAGCAGCACTTGTCTTCACATCAAAAATGGAAAGGAAAAGGTAAAGGAAAACATAAATCCTATCGAAATCCCCACATCGAATCGTATCATGGGGACAATCAAGCCGGAAGAAGCGATGCCCAATTTGCAAAAGAGGACATGACTTGCAAGAATGTTGGTTTAACACATATAAGAAAGGTTCATCAAGCAATTCTGGACCACAACAACAACAAACTTACAAGGGACATTCAAACAACTATCACGGGCAGAAAAAGGGGAACTGGAAAAGAAGACCCCACCAGCAAGGTAATATTGCTGAGCAACAAGATCAGTCAGACAATGAAGACTTCTTGTTCACTGCTCGATCAAGTGAACCATCCACGTCATCTAGTGACGTCTGGTATGTTGATTCGGGAGCCACTCGACACATGACCGGCCACAGAGACTGGTTTATTTCAATGAGGGACACGCCATCGAAAAATCATGTTTCGTTGGGAGATGATTCTTCATATACAGTTCAGGGGATTGGAAACATTTCTCTACCCCTTGGTTCACGCAAATGCAAACTATCAGATGTTCTATATGTCCCTGGGTTGACAAATAATCTTCTTTTGGTCAGTCAACTCCTAGATCACAACCTAAAAATTGACTTTGATAGTCAATCCGGCAAGAAAATGTGTTTGATTCGAGATAAATCCAGAGGCTCAAAAATAATTGCAAAAGCCTCAAATGTGGGACGAATGTTTCAACTTGATTTCATTCACAAAAATGATCAAGCACTTGTGGCTAAAAACTCCACCTCAGCTCAGTTGTGGCATCGGAGATTTGGTCATGTAAGTTTCAAATATCTCGAAACACTTTGCTGGTGTAATATGGTACATGGGCTACCATCTCTTCGAAGGATACGAGAAAAGTGTCCTCACCGCTTAGCAGAAAACAAACACGAGTTTCATTCCAAATGAGTACTTTTCAAGCTCATGGTAAACTTGACTGGTTCATACCGATCATGCGGTCCAATGCAGCCAAGTCATCGGGGGTTCCAGATACTTCATGCGTTGTTTTGATGACTATTCACGGAAAATGTGGATTTTTTGTCTTCGCAAGAAAAGTGAAGCGTTTGAAACATTCAAAAAGTTCAAAGTGGTAGTTGTGAAAGAAGCTGGTCATCACATCGAACTCTCCGCCGGATCGAAGGGGGAATTCACCAGTGATGAGTTCAGAGACTACCTACAAACTCACGGGAGTCGTCGACAAATGCCTCCTCCACACACACCGCAACAAAATGGTGTTGTTGAGAGAAGAAATCGTACTATCATGGAAATGGTGCGATGCATGATCGATGATTCCGCACTTGCAAAGACATTTTGGGAAGAAGTAGCAAAAACAACAGTGTATTTGTTAAACAGAGCGCCCACAACTGCTCTTGATGGAATTACACCACAAGAAGCATGGTCAAAAAGGAAACCATCCATTGCACACCTCAGAGTATTCGGGTGCAAAGCCAGCATGCACATACCCAAACAGAACAGAAAGAAATTGGACATGAAGTCACAAAATCTCATCTTCATTGGATACAGTGAAGAGACTCTTGGGTACAGATTGATGGATCCTAAGACCAGAAAAGTCTACACAAGAAAAGATGTTGAGTTTTTCGAGAAGAAGGAAGCAGAGACTCCTCCTCCGGACTCGCAAGATGTAGATTTTTCACCAGTTGTAAAAATTGAAGCTAATGTTCCCTCAGAAGATGAAAGTGATGATGGGGATGATGGTGTTGATCAGATAGAACCACAACCCATGGGAACAGCTCAACGTATGCCTAAATGGTGTACAAGTACATTACGAGATGTAATATTGGATGCTCCAGGATACATCCACCCTGGACCACGGACTCATGATAAAGCAAGAGAAGAATTTAACTTTGCTTTGATGAGTAGAGTTATTGAATCGGCGAGCCCTCTACGGTCGAGGAAGCCCTACGGTCAAAATATTGGAAAGATGCCATGGATTACGAATATCAATCGGTGATGAAGAATAACACTTGGCAGCTTGTTGATCTTCCACGGGGAAGAAACCCATTGGATGTAAATGGATATTCAAAACTAAGTACAAAGCAGATGGGACAGTGGACAAGTACAAAGCAAGACTTGTAGCAAAGGGGTATGCACAGAAAGAAGGCATTGACTATGAGGAGACATTTGCTCCCACAGCTAAGATCAAAACGATCAGGATGATCTTTGCTCTAGCTACTCAGTTTGGATGGAAAGTTCACCAAATGGATGTAAAAAGTGCCTTCCTGAATGGAGATTTACAAGAAGTCTACATGACTCAACCTAAGGGATATGTTGTACCTGGTCAAGAAGAAAAGGTATGCAGACTCAGGAAATCTCTGTATGGCCTCAAACAGGCACCCGAGCATGGTACATCAAGATTGATGAGCATCTCATACAACATGGATTCGTCAGAAATCCATACGATCCCAATCTCTACCTCAAAAAGCAAGGGGGGGAGATGGTGATTGTTGTAGTTTATGTCAATGATCTAGTCATCACTGGCAGTTCAGTGAAGATGATTGATGAAACAAAGAAAGATCTTAAGCGATCATTCGACATGACAGATCTCGGGCTTATGCACTACTGTCTTGGACTGGAAGTACGGCGTAAAAGAGAATCACATCTTTGTTTCTCAAATTAAATATACCAAGACAACGCTCGAGAAGTTTAGGATGATGGATTGCACACCAATTGCTACACCTATGGAGAACAGATTACAATTATCTCGTTCAAATCCATCTCTTGAGGTAAGTGCCACTCTCTATCGGCAGCTGATTGTGAGTCTCATTTACCTGACCTACACTAGACCAGATATCAGCTTTGTAGTGAGCTATCTATCCAAGTTCATGCAGGAACCCAAAATTTGTCATTGGAAAGCAGCAAGAAAGCGCATTTTGAGATATCTCAAAGGATCAATGGATCTTGGTCTAGAATACAAGAAGAACGAAAACTTCTTCTTGATTGGATATTCGGATTCAGATCATGCAGGTAACATTGATGACAGAAAATCCACTTCAGGATTTGTATTCTTTATGGGATCTGGACCAATATCATGGGGAAGTAAGAAACAACACTTTGTTTCTCGCTCTTCCACAGAAGCTGAGTATCATTCTGCAGGAGAAGCTATCTGTGAAGCGATTTGGCTACGTCACATACTAGAAGGACTTGGAATACCACAGGACAAACCGACCACCATGTATGTTGACAATGAAGGTGTTCTCAAACTTGTTTGCAATCCAGTTTTTCACGAGAGAACAAAGCACATTGAAGTTCAGGTTCATTTCATACGTGAACATGTGTTGAAGCACAACATCCAGCTTCAATTTTTTCCAACGGCTGAACAACGAGCAAATATTTTCACAAAGTCACTTACACGTGACAAGTTCAAGTTGTTCAGAGCATTTCTCTCCTCATCTCTTCAGACAATGCACAATTAAGGGGGGGAATGTTAGGATAAATTTTATTATCCTAAATATTAATTATGCATAGTTGAATTATTTAATTAATTTTGTTAATTAAATAGTTATATTGTTATATGGTTAATCAACCATATTTGTCTGTATGCACACTGTTATATTGTTTTCAACAATATATTTGTTTTTATGTAATTGTTGCTTCCCGGGTGATTTGGAAGCTTGTTTATTCTGGCATTTGGTTGCACCTGTGCAACTCATTTTCCCGGATGTATTTGGCTGTGCAATATCTATAAATATTGCAGCCTATTCACTGTAATTTTTTAGTTGATTGAGATTAATAAAATTACACAGGCTTCCGTCCCTGTTTCTCAATCTACGGGTTGAACATGAGAAAATATAAACCCAAAATATCCCACTCACGACGCTTCAAGAGTAATAGTTCTTCGAGAAAATTTTTAACAAAAGAAACAAAAGAAAACCATTTCAAAGTAAAATATGGTTACCTAGAGTGACCAATACTCAATGAAGTCTAAATTGTAAGCCAACCCAAAAAGGGTAATCATGTAAAGTAAAAAAACCAAAAGAGAGAGAGAGAGAGAGAGAGAGAGAGAGAGATTTACAGTCCATATTTCCAAAAGCAGATCCACCCATGCGGGGTAATAAATTAAAAATGTAACTTAAAATGATAGAGACAGAAAAATTCAGCAACCATCTTCATATTATGCACTTACATTGCTCAAAATACCTCAATCGAGAGTACCCAGTATGGGTCGAGATTAGACTTACATAAAAAACATAAAGATCAAAATATCATTTACAAATATAATCCAAAACGAGTAACCATTAAACTAATATAGAAATCCCATACATGTTTTATAAAAATCTGACCCAAATAATTTTTTTCCATACCCCTTTTAACGAAAACTTGGGTCGTTACCACAATCCTAAATATACTTTCTCGAGAACCTTGAGAATTTATTTCATGCTAACAAATTACAAATAAAAGGAGATTTATCTATCAAAGATAATATAACACAGTCTTCCCCTACCAATCATTTGTATTTTAATATATATTGCAAACATAACTATTTTTCCAATAATAGATAAACCCATAATCATGAATAAAAACCTCATACCAATGTACCATTTATATCCACAAGAAACCATATCCATAAGAAACTCACATAAGCAAGAAGAAGTAAACAACACACAAGAAACTATTCTTAGAGACATTTTCATGAAGATCGAGTTCTATTTATGAAATTTTTTAAATAAACGTAAGATATCTTAAAGAGATAGAGCTTATCATGCTTGGTAGTTCTATTGGCTTCTCTTCTTTGCTTCAAACCTTCAAGAAAATCTTCCACTCCAAGATTTCCAACAAAAACACCAAACAAAGATTCCAAAACTTATCCCAATTTCTTCTTATAGTTTCCACAACCAATCTTTACCATTATTTCTACCATGCATGATGATGAATTGTAACATGTGTAATCAAACTAAAAGTTAGAAAAAATAGAAATACAACATGCAAAGCCAAACAACTCAAAAATCTGAGCTTATATTTTCCTCCAACCCATTCTACTATTCCTTAAGAGGTTTTCACTTAGGTTGAGGCTCATTAATGCCAACAGGCTGCCAATTTCTGCCCCAAAACTCCTTCCAATGCCAACTCATTGTTAGTTATAAATAAGAATTAAAAACTTCATTCAAATGAATTTAGTAGAGTTGACAACTCAACACTTTCCACTACCTTCATGCCTTGGCCAAAATTGGTGGTAAAAAATATTAAATGCAACATTTAAACCTTCAAAATGCATTTGAAATGGTGTCACCTCCATCCAACAACTTGTCATCCAATACAACCTAATTTCCCCTTAGGCTAGCTCGACGCCCTTAGGTTAGGTTTCCATAGTATTAGTTTATAAACCAAAGCTTAGGACTTTAGGAATAGTTCATATAATAGCTTAGAATAATTAGTATCCAAGACTTAGGATAGTCCTTTAATTACCCTTCTAGGAATTAATCATCACAATAAATACAATCACCTTAACTTAGGTTAAGGATAGGATAAATAATCAAAGGAACTTAGATTAATTAGGTCCCAATAAATTAATCAAAGTACATTACATTTTGTGATGTATCAAAATGATGTTATTAGATCACGTAGAAGGGTGCATGCAAAAAGATGCTACATGATGCCCCTGTGATCGCAAAGCAAGCTTGATTTCAACAATCAAACATTCTAACCAGCTTGATCAAATGATTAAAACATCATAAAATCAAAGACATGCCTTGGATCACTGCAATTGATCCAAGGTATGGCTATTCCTACATTTTGCAATCAAATAGACTAAAGCACAAGTTCAATATTGCAAAATAGGAAATGAAAAAATTAGAATGAATTTATTTCCTTCATCCACATGTAGAATACATTAAAAATTTCAGCATAAAGAGTATATGAAATACTTCATTATAAATTCAGAATTGTCATGGCATGATTGTATCCAATTTTAGAAGATAAACATATCATCTACAACAAACATGATTACTTAGTTCAAAAGAGTACACTATCTTCAAACAAGAATCACCTATCAACATTTGCAACTTCAATTACAGAAGTGATCAAGGATAACAACCATGGAAGAGGCATTACATCTTAGATTTATGCTAAATCAAACAAATTTTACTTCTCTTAAACACCACATAACTAAGCCTATTCATTGCGCTAAATCTACACCCTCTTACTTTTATTATTTGTGTTAAACCCAAATAAGTTTAATTATTACAAATAATACAATTAAAGTAAGTCTCAAATACTACATAACTAGTCACTTAAGTTATTGGTGTTTGAGCACCGTTTTACTTCTTTTAAAATAAATGAAGTGAAGTAGTTTCAAAAAGCCACATATAAGAGGAGTGATGATGTGGCAATTGTATGACTTGTATTTAATGACATAGAAAATATATAATCTCAACTAATTACATGTCAAATCCATGCATTTTCTTATTTAGAGAGATAATTTTTTCACCTTTTGCAACCCAAGTGATCTTCATGCAAAATATTGAAGGAGAATTTTCGCATTTCATCTTTGACCCATTTGCAAAGGAGGTTAAAACATTGCTTTTCTTCCTTCCTGGTTGCTTTTTATTATGTGTTTTGTGTAACTTTTTGAAATTAGGGCATTCATGTTGATTAGGATTAGGGGATTTTATTTAAATGAATCCATTGCTACCTTTAATGGTACGTCTTCACAATTTCATTGTTTATAAAACCCTAGTTTTTCCCTAGGTCCATTTATTCTTATTTACGTGGTTTCGAGTGAATCTTCCTTCATATTTCAGTTTCTAAGTTTACTTGTTCTTCTCTTATGTTTAGCAGAAGAAAATTAGTCTCGAATATCTTCATAAAACATCATGCTTCCATTTTATATTATGGATTTTTAACTTACTTTTACTTGGCATTTTAAGGAGTAACGTTCCCAAATTAATTTTCTCCTAGAACATTGCATGATATTACCCCTTTATTTGTGTTGATTTGAATTTCTTCTACTTGCAATATTATGCTATGGTTGGAACTTATTTTTATTCTGATTTTAATAATAGTAAAGTATTGTGAGAACACCACAAAATAAATCATTCAATTATCTATCAATGTGGGTTTGACATTACTTCTACTCAGTCTTTTGATTGTTGGCTTATTCTAAAAGTGATTACATCCTAAAACACCGCATTGCCACGTTTTTTTGCTCTTTTTATGTATGATTTAAAACAAATTTTTCTTCCCACATATTTCATTGTTTGGAACTATTGTTACTTGTGCTAAATCAAATTCCTATAACTTCCCTTGTATTATGGTGAATTGAATTATTTCTACTTCAAAACTTAAGTTTCGTTGAATTAACTACTTATTAGTTTCTTAGCATTGCGCTAGTTTGCATTGATTTTAATTCCCAGTGTTGTTGGACCCTAAAATATTGGCTAAGTACCAAGAGGCATGCATGCATAGGATCAGTAGATAGAAGGGTGCTCAGGGAAAAACACACAAAAAAAAGGGTTTAAGTGGAACCAAGGCATGCGAGGGAGGTAGAACAAGGGTTTAAAGGACGTAGCCATATTTGGCATCATGGAGTCACTTGAGGAAAAATGTGAGGACCCAACTAGGCATGATAAGTGGATAAAGTGCCAGCCTGTAACCTTGAGGTCAAGAAAAGGATATCCCATGTAGGAAATATTCCCAGAGGAACCATTACAATTAGTAGAAGGTTTGTAAAGAGGATAAAAATTTTCCAATGGAGGACCACATCGACACTTGGCATGTAATTTTCTTAGGAGATAAGTCATGGTGGTGCATTATTTTACTATTTAAAGGATTTCTTGGGATAGGAATGAGGGTGTAGAGTGCAAAGGGGAGCAGAGAAAGAGAAGGAGAGTAACAAAGTGTTGCAGAAATATTAGGAAATTCTAAGGGTTTGGAGTTCATGGTGCTAGGGTTTAGAGTACTTAGTGTTAGAGGGTTGTAAGGGATACCATTAAGCATATGTATGGTGATGTGTGTCATTATTCCCTTCATTTAATCAACTTTTGTTGATGTCATATTCAAACTAGGGGTGGTGTCCGAAGCTATATGCAACACAAAATCTTAGTGATCTAGTAATTGACTATAGGTATTTGTTTATTTTTATATTTTTGGGGGATTTTCTCAATGTCTTGAGGATTCCTTGGCTAAAAAATTATTGAAATCAAACTATGAAAACTTGTTGGAAGTAAAAAATATATGCAAAAATAGATTATGGAAATAAACACACATTTGCATAATGGAATAGATTGTTGTAAGTAAACACATGTTACAGAAATAAACACACTTGCTTTGGAAATAAACACACAATTTGAGAATGCTGAAAGTTGAATGTAAAGAAAGAAGAATCTAATCTAGAACACCTACAGGAATAAGTATATAATAGATTTCAACTTGAGTAATCAAAAGCATTTACAAAATTAATAGATCTATATTATTTTCTCTAGAAATATAAATACCAATAAAATGAAGATCCTAGTTCTTGGAAGAGTGGGCCCTTGCTCCACCTTGAAAAAAGATTTGAAAACTTAATATACTCTTAAAAAGGAATGGCTATTTTATTGATAAAATGTTCTGCATTACAAAAACATATTGTTTCTTATCTCTCTATATTTTCTATGTGTATATCTATATCTCTCTCTCTATATATATATATCTATATCTCTATCTACATCTATATCTATATCTATATATCTCTCTATATATATCCATAGGTGTATTTATAGTCATAGTTGTCCTACCAATTCGAGATAGAACAAAATCATGCCCAAAATAGGTGTTGAATTGGATCATGGTTAGACATCTTGTTGTATGATAGTTATCTTTGGATCTACAAGTATGAAGAATCGAAATCTTCCAACATGCTCCCGATTAAAAGGATCATTGATTGTTAAATCACCAGTTTTGTGGGAATAAATAAATTTTCATTGGTTCTAGAACTTTAGAGAAGTTCCGAGAACTAAAGGAAATCGTTCTTGATCTAAGCTGTGAGAGTTCTAAAGCTACATGCAGGAGTTCCGAAATAAGTCCGAAAGTTACGAAACTAAGTGATGAAGCTCCGAACTAATTTTGAATGTTACGGAACTAATTGATAGAGCTCATCACTACATAATGGAGTTCCGAGTTAAGTCTAGAAGTTTGAAATTGAGCCGTATTGAAACCAATGCTTCCTAAAACATGAAGATCATTTCATACTTGTTCTTTCGACTGATTATGACCTATTTTATTACAAAAAGAATTTCCACATCACTTATTTAGGAATTACAGAGTTTTTAAATGTTAGAACTACAATAAAAAAATATGGACAATTACATCCTAACTTATATTAAATCAAACAAAAGTCACAAAATGCAATCAATCTTGATAAAAAGGAGAGTAAAATAAGATCATTTATTGTACATTAACGAGACATATTCTGGCCTCATAATTTCCCCTGTACTTACTTGTTTGTAAGTCCTCTTACTTTACTCTTCAAACCTTGGATTGTGTATTCTGCACTCCAATTGACTGCTCAGGTCAAATGGCTGAAACTGAATATCCTAGTGTTTTAGTTTAGAAACACTATACCTTGATCCTGATTCCAATTTCCTCTTCCATTCCTCAAATTGAGTGGGATCTTGAGGTTCTCTATTTTTCCATGGGGACATGGGAGTGAAAAGAAGGGGAGGCCTTGTTCTCATTCCCATCCATATGCCTCTATGATTTTCATTGATATGAGGGATTAGTGTGCACAAATCTTTTCTCTTTCTAGACTCCAGATCAAATTTTTGGGAGATATTACTTCCCTTCTCCTCAAGGAAACTGTAAGAAGCTCCCATATTTTCAAACATCCATCATAAATATCCTCAAAAGTTTCCACCTTATAAAAGTAAAGGTATTAATAATTTTCTTTAAACTGGAAAGATAATGTGTCTTAAACCATCTATTAAAGGCATGGGTTCTAAAATGTTTAATGAAAGCAAATTGTTTACCATAATGACTCCTCGTGTAGAGAACATATGAGATATATTTCAATAGATGATCAGAATCATTTTCCTTACATGTAATATAATTTGGAAGAACTAAAAAAATGCATTAAGCTAGCTTTATCCCACATAAAAATTGATCATGAAGCATGTGTTCTTTTATAACATAAGATTGTAGAGATAGAATTCACAAAGATGATTCTTCTACTCTGTACTAGCTGAAAATAGGTTGTCATGAAATTAGATTCATCTTTTATTTCATGTGGAAGGACACATGCAATTCTTGATAGATTCCAATGAATGAATTGTTCTTCTAGAAACATGCTTTATATGTAGGAGAAGGTCTCTTGCATGCAAGCAATTTTTCACTCATTATGAAAACCATTTATATTTTTACAAGATTTTTAAATTTGTCTCCCTCTTCTTTGTAAAATTTTTCTTCCCATTCCTTTCTTTCTTTCTTTTCATCTTCCATCTTGCTTCTCAAATCCTCATTGGATGTTTTGATTTCACTGAGTTCCCTACAAGTATCATCCCATAACTTCTTGAGTGGCCAATAAGTTAATTCAGTCTGTGCAGAGACTATTGACATAGTACTCTGTCTTCTAGAAATTTTACATTCTTCCTCTTTCTCCATCATCTATTGTTTAACTCTTGTTAATTCCTTAGTCTTGTCTATGAGTTGAGTTGTTAGTTCCCCAATGAGCATCTCTCTTTGTTCCAACTTGAGTTTGAGGAAGTTTAACTCCTCATCCTTTTCTTTGATAATGAGTTCTGCTCTGGATAAGAACAGAGCCTATCTAACCTATTGTTTCTCTTCTTTCTCTAAAATTTCTTTGGGGGTTAAGCATTCTTCTTCTACCAAAGGAAATTTCCCTTTCCATCTCCAAGATGCCAACTCTTCTTCTTCATGTGATAGTGCTTCGATTCACCCAACTCTTGAAAAACTTGTTCCTCAAATCTCTCATCTTATTTTTCCATCTCAGTTTGGCTTGGTCCAGGAGGATTCATGGCCATGCTGCCCAAAATATCAACAACTTCTTTTTCCAACTTGTCTTGTTATTTCATCTCCTCTAGAATTTCTCTAGACCTCTTATGAATTCTTCTTCTTTGAGGAGCTTCAGTATGTTCAGAAGTAGGTTTCCTCCTAGATATTCTTCTAATTTTCACTTCTTGCTCTTTCCTAGGTGAACTATCACTGTCAGAGATAGATATTAGCTCTCTTGTAGTTGTTGTAGAGGAAGGAGTTTCTTTTAAAGGTACAATAGGTTCTGTAGTTTTAATTCTTCTTCCAGATCTTCTCCTTTTTGGTATAGTCTCCCCACCTATTTCCTTCTTTTCCTCTGTAGGGGAACCAATTTCCAAATTAGTTGTAGGAGAAAAAGGAGTTGATATTACCCTCCTAATAATATCAGGGTTTTTCTTAAATTTGTTAAGAAATTTCTCCCATATTTCTTCTCCATTTTTCTTTGCAAGAAAATGGTGTTGGCACACCAAATGAACTAACCCATGATGTCTGATTATTCCAACACCCTAGGAATACCTCTAGGCCATTGTATGAATGGAGTCAAAAAGAAACCCTGGAAGGTTTACTATATATTCTGGTTTTGTAGCTCCATATCTAAGATGTATGAGCATCTTCAGGACTTCTCTTCCTACCGACCCAAATTGACCATCACAAGTTAAATACTTGACTATCCAAAATGCCACTCTATCAAAGGGTTTGGGCAAGCTAACCCTTCTGACCCCTTTTATGATTTTCTTAGTGTTGTAAATATATTGGGGTTCTGTTTCCCCCTCTTGTAGTAGGGTTTCAACTAATTATTTTAAGGTCCCTTTGATAGGATTTGGGACATGCATAATTGGAACACTAGATACATTGCTTATTATATTCACAGAAAAAGGAATTACAATATTTCTAACCTTTGTTTTAGATTGTTCTAAATTTATAATGAATTCTCTTACCAATTCGTCGTTATACTTCAAGAATTTTTTTAGGAATTCCAACCACCCTGCCTATTTAAAGACATCTGCCACTTCTTCATCTGTAAGAAGCTAGGTATCATCCTCAGGTTTTGACTTCTTTTTAATCCCCATGGTAAAGAGGGTGATTCAAATTCTTTCTCCTTTGAATTATTTCTCTTCCTAAAATGGCTACAGAACTCTTTGCTTAGTTGTGAAATGGATGGGTTTAGCTACAAAACTATTGTGCTTAGCTGCGGAACTTGTTGTGTTTAGCTGCGGAATGTAATTTTAATTCTTCTTCTTCTTCCTTGAAGTTTTTATGCAACTACTTCACTTTTTTTACTCCGCACAAATGATAGATCATTATAAATATGCGGCCACTTTTTCTCTGCCGACATCACTCTCATGATTACTCTCTTTTAATCATAATGTACAATAGATGACTCATCATACCAATTTTAAATCAAATCCAATCACACATGTGAAATTTTAATATAACCTTTTAATAATTTAAAGACATAATTACCATCATTGATTATGTGATCCCTCTATCATGATGACTCATCATTCCTAAAAGTGAAAAAAAAAAAATGGTTAGAAAAGATAGATGTAATTTCAAGGAAATTATTTTTATTTTGGATTAACCATTTATTTGAGGAGATCAACCACCATTTCTAGTTTTTAGTTGATCTCTGAGAGAATTTTTTTGGGGAAGAGAATGTCATTTATTTGTTTTCATTCCTTCCCTTTCTTTCTTCTTTTTATTTTTATTTTTATTTCTATTTTTGGGGGAAGAGAACACCATTTCTTGGTTTTCATTCTCTTCCCTTATTCTGGATTTATCCATCTGATTATTTGATCATTTTAGAAGAAGCGAGTTCTTCTATATGATCAAATTCTTTGTCTACTTCAATCTGCCTCAAGAATTCATCCTTAGTAGGAAGATTCCTATAAATTTGTAGCCTATATCCATTGACCAAAAGTGTCCTTCTATTACCATCAATGGGAAGTAACTGAATAGAACCATTTTCAAATATCTAGTCAATCTGATAGGGTCCCAACCATCTGGTTCTCAATTTTCCCTTGAATTTTTGGTACTTAGAATCAAACAGTAATGCCCAATATCCTACCTTGAATTTCCAATTCTTGATATGTGTGTCATGCCATTACTTTCTTTGATCTTGAATTATCTCTATCTGCTGAAATTTTTCCATCCTTAACTCATCTAACTCATTGAGTTGAAGAATACTCTCTTTTTTGTTGCACCCAACTCAAATCCTATTTTAGTTGTTGTCCTCAATGTTTTTAGTTCAAATTCAATAGGTAATAAGGGATTTTTCCCATTTACTAACTCATATGGATAAAATCCTATTGTAGTCTTCCAAGTTGCATTATAGGCCCCAAAAATTCAAGTAGTTTCTTTTCACCAATATCTTCCGCCCGATTCAACTATTTTTGTAAGGATTTTTTCCAATTCTCTATTTGTTACTTCATCTTTTCCATTTTATTGTGGGTGATAGGGAGATGACTTCCTATGATTGATTTGATAATGCATTGTGAAGGCTTGGATCATATTAGACATGAATTGTGGCCCCTGATATGAAACTATACTTCTTGGTGCACCAAACTTTACCATAATTTTGTGCCAAAGGAAATCAACAACTACTTCTTCAGTGGCATTTGTTAAAGCCTACACTTCTACCCACTTTGTCACATAATCAGTACACACAAGAATGTACTCCTTTCCTTGTGAAGGAGGACTAAAGGGACCAAAAAAATCCAACCCCCATCTTTCAAATGGTTCAATCACCACTTGAGGTTACAGAGGCATTTCATTGGTAAAATTTGGTTGTCCCATCCTTTGACAAGGATCACACTGCTTGATATATCTCTTCACATCCTTGTACAGAGATGAACAATAATAGCAAGCACGAGTATCTTGTGAGTTTTTCTTTTCACCGAAAATTTTTCTCCACTTGGTTCATCATGACATGCCCTCATTATGTCAAAGATTTCATCTTCTCTTACACACTTGCGTAAAACCAAATCAAGACCACATTTAAGAAACATTCCATTTAACCATTTATATTGTGCACTGGTTTTGATCAATTTTTTCATTTGTTTCTTAGTGAAAGAAGGAGGAAAATTCCCTATTGCAAGATAATTTTCCATATCAACAAACCATGGTGTATCAGTTGAAATAGAAAATAATTGTTCATTAGGAAATTTGTCCCTAATGGATCTTACTCCCTTGTAGTGGTCAGTCTTGAAAATAAATCAGCTACCACAGTAGATTTCCCTGGAGTATCTACTATGTTAATATAAAATTCTTGTAAAAGTAATAACCATATAATTATCCTACCTCCAACCACTGGTTTGTTCATTAAGTACCTAATTCTTTGAGTGATCTGTATGTACAAATATTTTGTACCCTATGATATAATGTCTGAATTTATTAATTGTATAGATCACAACAAGAAATTATTTTTCAGTGGTAGTGTAATTTATTTTAGTGGGAGTAAGATTTTTACTGAGGTAATAAATAACATACATCTTTCCTTCTTCATCTTTCTATCCCAAAACTACACCAATGGAGTTATTTGAGGCATTTGTTTGAATGTGAAAAGGTTTTTCCCAATTAGGTCCTCTCAATATTGGGGAAGTGATTAATTTTTATTTGATTTCCTCAAAATCATGTTGACATCTTTCATCCCAAAGAAATTCACAGTCCTTGGTAAGTAAATTAAACATGGGGGAAACAATTTTACTAAAATCCTTGATAAAACACCTATAATATCTAGCATTCCCTAAAAATGACTTGATATATGTGGGGGTTTGAGGAATAGGTAATTCTGAAATAATTCTGATTTTGTTTTGGTCAACCTGAATTCCTCTTTTTGAAATGTGGTGTCCTAATACAATCCCCTCATCAACCATCATCAAACACTTCTCATGACTAAGAGACAGATGGTGTTTCTCACATATTGTTAATACTTTATCTAAATTCCTCAAAGCATGTTCAAATGTGTCTCCATGTATAGTGAAATCATCCATGTATACCTCTACACAGTCATTTGTTAGGTCTGCAAAAATTGCTAATACAACTCTTTGGAAAGTTTTTGGAGCATTACATAATCCAAATGGTAATACCCTGTAGGAAAAGGTACCCCATGGACATGTAAAGGTAGTTTTGTCTTGATCCTTAGTAACAACTCTAATTTGATTATATCCACTAAATCCATCTAAGAAGGAAAAGTACTACTTACCTGCAAGGTTGTCTAGGACTTGATCTATGAATGGTAGGGGAAAATAATCTCTCAATGTGGCTTTGTTTAGTTCCCTATAGTCAACAAAAATTCTCTATTTTCCATTCTTTTTAGGAACAATTACAAGAGGAGACACCCATTGACTATCTGAGATAGGGTAGATAAAACCTACTTGTAATAGTTTTTCAATTTCTTGTTTGACTATATCTCTTAAGGCTAGATTAATCCTTCTCTAAGGTTTCCTAACTGGTCTAATGTTTTTAGTATAGATGTGATGTGTGCAAATACTTGGATGGATTCCTTTCATATATTTTTAGTCCCAAGAAAAATATCTAGTATGATTTTTCAGAACATCAAACAATTTATCTTCTTCATCATTTTTCAACCAGTTGTTTATGTTCAAAATCTTACCCAACTCAATCTCAACATGTTTGGTTCTAATGTGTGATGAATTGATTTGTTGAAAGGGTTCCATTAAGGTATTTAGTGGAAATATATGTGGAAATAACATATGATATGTAGCAACATATCCAAAAGTTCCTTGAGACAAAATATTGGAAAAAGGATAGTAGGTAGAGTTATGACACTTATCTTGTTATAGGTCAAACTCCTTGTCACTACTACTTTCCAAAAATTCTTCACCATTTCCTGATATCTTAGAAACTGAAGCTATTGATTCTTCCTCCCCCAAGATAAATCTCTTTCCTCCGAAGAAAAAATATGTATTGTCACAAAGAATTTTTGTTGGTGTGGTTCCAAAACTAAGTTTGTAGGTTCCAAAACTATTCTCAATTTCTCCAAAGATAATTGGTCTTCATTCAATGGTTGAATAATCATATCTTCTACCTCATGTATGTGATCTTGAAACGTGATCATGGCCAAAGAAGACATGTTTTTCTTATTAGTATCAGGAGTATCAACCCATAATTGTTCTTGATAATCAATAGAAGGTCATGCAGAAGGATATAAGGAGATTTTCTTAGAATTCTTACCATTTGAGATAGTCATATCACCTGATCTGCAATCAATTAAAGCAACAACTGTAGTTAACCATGGTCTACCCAAAATAATGGGATAACCAAGTGTTTTACCTTTTGGCTGTAATATAAGGAAATCAACTAGATATTCCCATGACTCCACCATAACTGCTACATCTTCAATAACTCCTTCTCGTTTTTCTATGGACTAATTTTCCATCTGTAATATGGTATTAGTAGGTTGTATACCTGTTAATGGTAATGTTTTCAAAGTATCCACTGTCATAAAATTTATAGCTACTCCCAAATCAACCAAAACATTATGTATATATATATATATATATATATATATATTTATTTATTTATTTATTTCCTATAGAGACAGAAATAACATGACTTCTAGGATCTACGTATTTGGGAAGTAAAATTTTTCCTGCTAATAAATCAACAATTTTCCCATCTACCTTAATAGTCCTGGGGTACTGCTTCTTCCTTCCAGGTCTTTTTAAACATAGCATTTTGATTAACTTGTTCAATTATAGAATGTCCTTAATTTCTTGTAACAATGGTATTTCAATATTCAATTTCCTTAGTTCTTTCACCAACTTAGATTCCTTAGTTTCTATGGCTTCTTTAAATCTCTCTAGAAATGGAGTCTCAATAGAGTTTCTATTTGGTTCCTTATCTTTTTCTTTTACATCCTTCTTGGGAACAACCATACTAGGGGTTTCAGTTTCTTCTGTCATCTCAATGATTATAACAGGTGGATTGCTAATTATTTTTCCAGATATAGTTTGAATAGCCTTACAATCCATGGCATTCAGATCAACTGATTTTTTCTGCTTTTCATTACGTGAGACAATAGCAGTTTGTTTGTTTCTCGGGCTCAAGCATGGCTATGTTGGTATTTGGGTTTGGACCACATTTTCATTTTGTGAATTTTGTGCTGGGGAACCCATTATGGATTTTTGATTCTTATTGGGATATGTCCTCCCTTAAACATAATTATTAGGGCCCCACCTAGGTTATGACCAATCATTAGGATTTCCTTGACTAGACCATGGTTTTGGTGTCTTGATCATACCAAGATTGACCTACCCAATCTCGAGGATTTTATGTTGGTTGAGGTACCCAAGGTGGTTGTCCCCAATTTTGTGGCATTGTCTGAGCTACCCATGGCATCATCCAGGGGTTAGGAACAAACCTGGGCATGAACTTCCCTTGGCTAGGTTATCTTTGGAAAAAATTTAATTCTTCTGATGTGGATGGAATGTTGCTTTGTTTAAGATGATTTTTAATAAATGGAAGAAGAGAACAGACATCACTCTCATGGTCCCTAGATTCATAGATAAGGCACATTTCTATTTTGTTTAGGGAAAATCTCTTATTGCATGCTTCTTTCTGCATCTAGGACAATACATAGCTAATGGTTCAGTTTTAGCATTTGCTTTAGCTTGCAATCCATCCAAGGTGGAAGTTAACTGAACTAAAATGTCTGTTTTGAAATTTTCCAATTCATCCATCAGTTTTTTCATATCTGGGTTTAAATTTTTAACTATTTTTCCTTTTCTAGGTCCACCCCTTGTTTGTGAATAGATTCTATAAATGTATTTAATATCATTCATTCTTATTTGATCAATATTTCCACCTCTATCAGATTGAGTGCATCCCTTGATTCATCATCCAGAACTTTAAGAAAAATGGTTTTGATTAACTCTTCTTGTAATACAAATCCACATATTTTACTCATAAAAAGGAACATGTCTAAATAATCTTCCATGTTCTCATCCTCCTCCTACTTGATTTTAAAAAAATCTCCTTTCTATTCCTCCCTAAGTAATCTTGATACTTGTCAGGAAGAAAACTTCCATTTGTGCCCAAGTGGTAATAGAATTAGATGGTAATACCATAAACGACCTCATCAATGCATCCTTCAGGGTATATTGAAACAACTTGAGTTTCTGATTATCTATTTTGTAGTCATAAGTTTGACACAGTACTTTAAATTTAAATAGAAATTGGTCAGGGTCCTCAGATGACATCCCTCTAAATGTGGGTAAATGTGCAGGTGAAATATTTTTCATAGGTGTATCATCATCATCCAATTGAATTGGATAAGTGAAGGTCCTATCAGGTTCTCTTTCTTCTTCTTGTGCCATTTCTGTAGTGCCTTCTAGAATTTTTTTCCAATCAATATGGTATGTGATTTGTTTTTCACAAGGTGAAAATTCAGGGGTTGGGTTGACTACTCAATTGTGAATCAAAAATTTCTCTAAACAGGTCTTGGAATATGATATTTTTCTAAAGGTTCTACTTCCTTTTGGTGATTGATCTAAGAATTCCAAAGGTGGAAATTCTACCTCGTGCCTAATAGGGGAAAATGGTGCTTCCAATTATTGATCAACTTCCTTATTTGATCGAGAAGACGATGGTTCTTGTTCATATATTTTTGGGAGGAATCAACCCTTAGAGTCTCTTGGTCTACTCATAAATTTTATGATGATGTACGGAGGATCCTATAATTACTAGATGTACGAATTTTGTTCTTGTTGACACCTAATTAGCCAATTATAACTATTAGTTCCCCGGAAACGGAGTCAAAAATGATGGGTGTCATTATTCCCTTCATTTAATCAACTCTTTGTTGATGTCATAGTCAAACCAGGGGTGGTGTCCGAAGCTATATGAAACAAGAAATATTAGTAATCTAGTAATTGAATGTAGGTATTTGTGTCTTTTATATTTTCTAGGGGATTTTCTCAATGTCTTGAGGATTCCTTGGCTAAAACCTTATTGAAATCAAACTATGAAAACTTGTTGGAAGTAAACACTCTCTACAGAAATAGATTGCTAGAAATAAACACACATTTGTAGAATGGAATAGATTGTTGTAAGTAAACACACGTTACATAAATGAACACACTTTCTTTGGAAATAAACACACAATTTTGAGGATGCTGAAAGTTGAATGCAAAGAAAGAAGAATCTAATCTAGAACACTGTAGGAACAAGTATACAATAGATTTCAACTTGAGTAATCAAAAGCATTTACAAAATTAATAGATCTATACTATTTTCTCTAGAAATATAAATACCAATAAAATGAAGATCATGGTTCTTGGAAGAGTGGGCCCTTTCTCCACCTTGAAACAGATTTGACAACTTAATATACTCTCAAAATAGGAATGGCTATTTTATTGATAAAATGTTCTGCATTAAAAAAGCGTATTGTCTCTTATCTCTTTTTCTTTTCTATGTGTATATCTATAGCTCTCTATATATCTATCTATCTATCTATAGGTCTACATATATATACTTGTTTCATAGGTGTATTTACGGCTATAGTTTTCCTACCAATTCAGATAAAACCGAATCGTGCCCAAAATAAGTGCTAAATTGGTTCATGGCTGGATGTACTACTATATAATAGTTATCCCTAGATCTACGAGTATGAAGAATCAGAAGTATTCCAATATGATCCTGATTTAAAGGGTCATTGATTGCTAAATCATCAGATGTTGTGGGAATAAATAAATTCTCATCGGTTCGGAACTTTAGAGAAGTTCCGGAACTAAAGGAAATTATTCCAGATCTAACTGTGAGAGTTCTAGAGCTACATGAAGGAGTTCCAGAACTAATTCCAAAATTTTTGGAACTAAGTGATAAAGTTTCAGAACTAATCCCAAAATTTTTAGACTTGAGTGATAGATCTTGTCACTGCACAGAGTGGAGTTCGGATCTAAGTCGGAAGTTCCGGAACTGAGCCGTATTGAAACCAATGCTTCCAAAAACATGTTGACCACTTCATACTTGTTCTTTCAATTGATTGTGACCTGTTTTATTACAAAATTAAATTTCTAAAGAACTTATTTAGGAATTATAGAGTTTTTAAATGTTATAACTACAATCAACAAAAGATGGAAAATTACATCCTAACTTATATTAGATCAAACAAAAGTCAAAAAATGTAATCAATCTTGATAAAAAGGAGAGTAAAATAAGATCATTTATTGTACATTAATGAGACATATTATGGCCTCATCATATGGGTACCTGGGATCTCGCAACAAGGGATATAATGGGGAAAATCATAGTTAGGATCTCTAATCGAGATAGGTTTGTAATATTTGAGTCGCTTTCATTTGATGAATATGGTCTGCGATGACCCTTCTAAATGTAATATGGCTACCAAAACTTTTTTAAATAAATATACATGGATCTATTATGTACAACTTTCTTATGGGTGGAAAACCTCATGTTATTTGGCTTATCATTACAGATCTGGTTTCTTGTACTTATTAAAATATTTATTAACTTTTTTGATGCATTAATCTCTAGATCTGTTAGTTATTTCTTCTACCTTTTAAAAGTAGACAAATGTACTTTTGGTTCTATAAACAATCCTCCATTAATGGCAGAACTCTCTTGTAAATCTCACATAAAGGAGGGTTTGGCACCCATGCACGCCTTTATTGAGCATCCAATGTATGTTAGATGATAATACAATGTGCTTGGGGTTAGAAAGAAGTATTGAGGGTAAAATAATAACTACATCTTGGTTCCATTACCGAGACCTATTTTGAAGCTATTATGAGAGAAATTTATAATGATGGAGTGCTTGATATTGGATAGCATCAAGACATGGCTTAAACACATGGAGGATGAGTTTTTTAAGAGGTTCATTATTGGATCTAATTTTTATGCACAAAAATGGGTGGAGGAGAATCTATATCATGAAATCTATGAGACATTTTTTTTGTTTCCCTAGTAGATTTGTATGAATGGCTATCATCATATGCATCAAGGAAAATTTGGTACTATAGACCTTGTGTTTTGACCCAGGAGGAATATTAGTGGTTGCATGATGTTGATCTGACCTGGACCTGTGTTGTTGATCACTAGTGGAGTAGAGTGCTGACTAGTTATACCCTGGAATACATTATTTATACATATTCTTGCCCAAAGATTGTTGAGTTTGAATTCTTACGGGATCCTAGAGGATCGTTCTTACATGTTATTCCCTAGCTATCAAGATCCTGGTCATTAATTTGAGTTTTGAAGCCTTTCCCATGGCTAGAAAAACTCCTTCTAGGCACAGGGCATGGAAGCTGACATGGTAAAAGGATGGAAGACCTTGTAGCATAAATGGAGAGAGAGGACAGGTGGCTCAAGTATAATGAAGCTCCAGAGAGGGAGTTGGTAAGACATTGTGAAGATTCAAGAGTGATGGGTTAATGGAGGAAAATGTTGCGGGAAGGATTTGAGGTTTACACAGAGGGGTGGAACCTCAGCAATATTAGTTACCCCATCTTGGAAAGTGCAGAGGAGAAACTCCCTTGGCTTCCCGAGAGATATTTTCATGTGAAGAAAGGAGAAGAGTCATAGGAACACATATTAACCCACATGGTGACAAGACCCTTACGCTTATTTTTAGTTCCTAAGATAAATCTTGATATTCCAGTTGGTATCGATATTCTTAGTCGAGAAACACCTAAGAGGTATAATTTTTCATTTGGTACATCTATCGTTTGCACAAGTAATTTCCTATGTTTGGGGGTATTTTTACAAGCACAACATTTATGCAAGGTTTGGGATCACAAGGTTTGAGTATCACATCTAGAAGTGGCATGAGAAACACATATGGGAGTGGTTTGGTATCACACGGACTATATTGACGCACATTTTAGTGTGATGGTGTGTTTGTAGGGTGTAACTCTGTTAGACCCCTTACCTATGACAAGAGGAGGATCTAGTGGATCTATAAGAGTTGACACTAGTGGATGTAATGGGTTTGGTGATGGAGATAACATCAGTGGGAATCAAGGTCTTGGATCTGGTGGAAAAAGTCCATAACACCATCAACAAGTTTTTATGAGATGTCACTCCACTTACCTAATTATAAGGGAATTGAGGATGCCATGGAACATTTGAAAAAGTTTGATTTACTATGGTGTGTGAAGGGAATCACTTCCCTAAAGTAGAAAGTAAGTCAATCTGAAACCACGTTGTAAAGACACACACATTTCTGGTATAGGGTGTATAACCCACACCAAATTGGTGCATTACATTATGTTACGTAATGTCTTTTTGTAGAGTTCCACATACGGTTTTGAATAGAAAAACATCAGCATGTTGAAGGAGATTGAAAGTTATGGTGGAGAGTGTACGGGAGTATGACACATGTTTCAAGAATCTCTTATTGAAGTTATCTTATGACATTCACCCTTACCAACTTGTTCAATGGTTTGTCGAGGAATGATCACACCATTAAGGAGGGAGCTTTTACAAAATAATTTCACGATCCACATGAGACCTTGGAGGTGGCCTTGTGAGATGAGGTAGTAGGAAGCATTGATACAGGGGTTAGTCTATTCCAAGAAGCCCAAATTGCTGCACCGGAAAAACATCTAGAGAAATTATCTACAAACTTAGCTCATGAGACTCATAGTGGGTTATGGTGTATGGATTGTGAGGTAGAAGGGCATAAAAAGGATATTTTTCCTTGAATAATGGTACGCATAATGATGATGAGAGGCTGTGAGATTGTTCACGAGATATCATGATGTAAGTAGGTGTCCACTACTACAAAGGCACGGTCCGTAAGAATGTGTATGGATTGTGAGGTAGAAGGGCATACGAAGGACAATTGTCCTCGATATCAGTATGCACGATGATGGTAGATCGTGATATTTTCCATGGATATAATGATGAAATTGTTAGGAGATAAGAGATACAATATGTAGAATAATCCCTCACGAGAATTGCAAAAGTGGACACTAATATGCAAAAAATATTACAGATCTCAAATAAAAGTGCAGAATAAAATAACACAACACAAAGAGACAATATTTAACATGGTTCACCAAATTTGGGCTACGTCCACCAAGAATAACTTGCTCAGATTTTATTACAAGCCACCACTCTCTTAATACAATACCCATATCTCGTATAGAGTTATGCTCAACAAAATCTATAGAATTCACATGGCCAAATTCAAAACACATATGTAATGTTACATGATACCTACCATATGCACAAAACCATATAAATAGACAACTTAAGCAATTTACAAAACCATGGGTATCAAAACCATGGGCCAAAACCATCCCATAAACCTATGGGTCAAAAATCCCACCCATATGATAAAAATGCGTTTCTCAGTATATCGGGCACGTTTTAAGGCCAATTTTTTTTTTTTGGGGGCTGCACCCCCAAACCCTTACTACCGGGGGCTACCACCCCTAGACCCCACTTGGGGCCTGGCCCGACCCCAAACCCTAGTGAGACAAGCTGTGGAAAATGTATAGTACTCTTAATGTACAGTATTCAACACTTTCTCACATGAAAACAAGCTCCACAACCTAACATAAAGTGTACATCGGTATGTTGAAGGAGATTTAGAAAGGAATGGTGAAGAGTGTACAAGAGTATGATGTGCATTTCAAGACTCTCCTATCTAAGTTATATTATGACATTCACCCTTCAAAAAATTATCAATTGTTTTTTGAGTACTAATCACACCATTAAGGAGAGAACTTTCACATAATACTTTCACAGATCCGCACAAGGCCTTGGAGGATGCCTTGCACACTAAGGTAGTACAAAGCATTGATACATGAGTTAGTATATTCTTAGAAGCCCAAATTGCTGTAATGGTAAAAAATCTAGAGAAATTATCTACAAACTTGGCTCATGTGACTCACAACGGGTTGTGGTGTATGGATTGTGAGGTAGAATGGCATACAAAGGATATTTGTCCTTAGAGATCAGTATGCATGATGATGATAGATCGTGAGATTTTCCATGGAGATCATGATGCAAGTAGGTGTCTACTACTTGTGTAGTGCGTGATCCATAAGAATGTGCATGGATTGAGAGGTAGAAGGTCATACGAAGGACAATTGTCCTTGTAGATAAATACATAAGATGACGGTAGGCTGTGAGATTTTCCACGGAGTTCATGATGAAATTAGGTGTCTGCTACAATAGTGCACGATCCATAAGAATGTGTCTTGCTATTGTAAAATTTACACCTCTAGTGCTCGTCACACTAAGGATTGTAGATTTTGGTGACAAAACACATGACCCCATTGATCTTGGTGTGCACTCGACTTGTATTACAAGAAATTCCAAGGATGATGGTTTTCATTATGAAGGAACATATATGGAGGGAATCATGGGAGAGGTGATCTTGGATAATTTAGAGGCCATGGAAACTACAGAGGAATAAAAAATGAGTTCCCATGTGGAAATTGTTACAACTATGGATCTACGAGAACACTATAAGTACAAATGGCCCAATCTGCTATAGTGTACTTGGTGTGGAAAGAAGCAAAAATATGAGGAGTTCCTAAAATTATTTGAACACATAAGATATAATTAGCGAGAAGGATAAGGACACCGAGATGGTAAGCATGAATAAATCCAAATTATATTGGATGTCAAGAATGGCATGTGAGTCATAGTTAGAACTGTCTTGGTGACAACGTGAGTTGAAGCCGCACGTCTTTGGGAGATACCCAAGTAGAGGATTTTGATTACAAGAGAATAAGTGTTACATGAGAAGTATCTAGACCCTACACATCGAAGGTATTCTTTCAAGAGAAGATGGACGTAATCATAAGTCTTCAAAGGGAATTTCAGTGTCTAAATGATAAATCCAATAAGTTAGAGTATAAGAAAAGCATTGAGGACCCTAAATCAGATAGAGATGATGTCGAGAGAGGTGTGTAAGAAGTTGAACCAATAAAATATCATTCCTCTATTAGGAGAATTGATGAGAGATAAATTACCAAGCACTGGTGGAGAGCACAAGAGGTAGGTCTTACATGCTAAAATTCCTCCACACAACCTTGACTATGATAAGGAGATTACCTTGAATGCAGTTGTTGATGGATGGATCCTAAGTAATATTATGATTAACATAGGCATGGAAGTTAATGTTCTCACCCTGGATGCATGGAATCAAATGGGAAGGACCCCATTATAGCCATATTCAAATGTGTTGTATATGGCTAACAAAAAAAAAATCCCATTGGTGTTTTAAAGGATCTGCTATCACTATCCCGGGGAGAAATTCAATGGAGACTTTGAAGTATTGTTGCTTCGAGGAAAGAAACTTTCCATTGTTACTTGGGAACCCCTAGTACTATAAGAACAATGTTGACTTGCATTTAAATAAGGGGTATATAAGTTTTGAGAACAAGGAGGAACATGTTATCACCCATTTTGTGAGAAGGAAAGTTAGCACTCTATACTGAGCCCTTAAGAGAAGAAGACCTAGAATGAATCTATGTGTGCACTATCGTGTACCTTGAGGTTGTGTAACTAATAAAAGAAGGTGTTATCCAGTGGGAAGATGCTCAATATATAAGTGATACAACTAATGTGGCATGTGAAAATTGGGTACACGAGACATTTGAGTTATTTGGAAGGTAGTTAAGAGGATATGTGACAAAATTAACAAATATGCACTCATTTAGGTGCCTAGGAGGAAAATAGTTTCTAAGTTACACTAAGGGAACAAACCCCGATGTTTTCCTATGAGAAATGGAGACCCAATGGAGATGTGAGATTGAAAATATAAGGATGATTAGATATACCTTGCTTGATACCGCAACATGTTGGTGGGTGACCCATCGCGATAAATTTCTATAGTAGCATGAGGTAAGGATCACATTCTCTATTAGTTTTCTCCAAAACAATGCACCTTTGCTATACAATATTATCATAGGAAGGAACTCACCTCGTTTCACGTCCAGGAATGTGAGAAGGCCTAGATGGAAGGTGTGTAATCATTGCCTCCATCTTTATGGGAGCATAATATTTACTCCACCTTATAAGGTTACGTGGTCATGTTACATTCACTTAGAGCTACGTCGTCAAACATGAAACCGACAGGATGTGATGGCTGATCTCCTTCAAGCTTTTGAGTACCAGAGTACTAAATCATTGTTGAATGAGGCACTACAGGTTGTTAAATGCCTAACTATGGGAGATAGTGTCATGGAGGAGTATAGAGTACTATATTTTTGGGTGAACCTAGCTTGGTAGCGTGCTTTAATGAGGAATAATCATAGGAGGTACAACTTGAGCACACATGCATGGAAAAAGAGAAAGGAAAATTGTTCTACGTAACAAATGGTGAAGAGGTGGAAAATTTGGATGTTAACAATACTATGGGAATGCATGGAATTATGGATAGTGATGATGAGAAAGTGCAACCTACCATGAACCCCTAAAAAACCAAGAAGGTTAACATTCATCCAGAGGAGGAACCTAAGGAGGCTAATATTGGAGATTACTAGATAGAAAAGGTGGTTTCAAAGATCATCGATCTATTGCATGAATTTTAATATTTTTTTTCACATGGGTACCATGAGCTTAAAGGAGTTCACCACTCCTTGGTAGAAATAAGATGAAGTTAAAGGAAGGTGTGTGCCCAATTTAGAAGAGACCTTATCGAATGAATCCAAATCTGCGCATTAAAGTCAAGGAGGAGATGAACAAGATGATCGCATCAAGTATCATTGAATTTGTTGAAAAATCATAATGGATAAGTCCAATGGTCATCAACATTAAGAAGGATAAAAGGATAAGTATTTGCATTAATTATAGATATTTGAATGTGGTATGTGTCATTAACCCTTTTCCAATCCCCTTTCACCAAGGAGATCCCGGAAGGAGTAGTTGAGTGCAAGATCTATTCTTTCATAGATGGATTCATGGATATCATCAAGTTAGAATTACAAATTTGTCCACTGAATGGGGAAGCTTTTCCTACACGGTCATGCCTTTTGGACTAAATAATGCACCTGTTGTGTTTTCGCGCATTGTGGTTTAGGAATTTTAGGAATTCATCCACAAGTTTCTACAAGTCTACCTTAATGACTGGACATTATATGTATTAGTGAGGGAACATTGTGATAATCCAAGGCTAATGTTTGAGAGGTGATGGTAGTTGAGTATATCCCTTAACATTAAGAAATGTATTTTCTCTTCTCCATTTGGCACCTTGTTAGGACATATAATATGTAAGTAAGGCTTGTTGGTGGATCTTGCCAAAGTTTATGTTATTATGGGATTCGGGGATCCTACCAGCTAGAGCATGCTGCATGGATTCCTTGGGCATATGGGGTATTACTAGAAATTTATTAAGTAGTATGCCAAGATCGTTGTGTCATTGGAAAATTTGTTGAAGCACAAAAATACGTTTCATTGGGGAGAGGCACAACAGATGAAATTTGACACATTAAATAATAGGCTTATCACCGCACCCATATTACACTTTCCCTCTTGAGATAAGCCATTCCATGTACATGTTGATTCTTTAGGGATGGTGATTGGAGAAATATTAGCACAAAGTAGGGAGGGAATAATTTACCACCCCTTGTTCTTTACTAGTAGGAATCTAACCCCAACAGAAAATAACTATAATACTACTAAGAGTGAGGCATTGTCGATGACCTACATGTTACACAAATTCAGGTAGTATCTATTGGTAACACCATTTATATTCTACATGAACCATATGACATTGAAGTACTTGCTAAATAAGTCCATTCTATAAGGGTGCATATGTAGTTGGGTATTACTATTTCAATAGTTTGAGTTTATGGTTGTAAAATTGGGTAAGAGTAATTTGGGGCCTGACCATTTATCAAGGATAAAATCAAGAGAGGATGCATAGGTAATTAAGGATATAATGTTAGATGCACAAATATTTAGATTATATTACATGCCCTCTTACTGGAAGATATTGCAGTGTTTCTCAAAATGGGTGTGACATTGGAGGGAATGAAGACTTTGGAAAGGAAGTAGTTAGCCATATGCACCACACCCTACATGTTAATTAGTGGAAACTTATATAAGCTAGGTTGCGATAAGGTTTTGCACCGGTATGTGTTAGAGCATGAGTGCACCACAATCATAGAAAATGCAACCACACAATAGATCCTTCTAGTAGTATTTTTGTGGGAAATGTTTTACAATTATTGTATCAAGTACTATAGAGCCTGTGACCACTACCATCACCTTGGAAAACCAAGGAAAAGAGATGAAATGCCATTAAGATAGATTGTCGGTCCATAGCCATTCAAGAAATGGGAAATTGAATTCGTGGGCCCTATTTCTCTAGTTGTGCAAAGGAAAGGTTCACGTTATATCATAACATGCACAAATTACCATACAAGGTGGGTATAAGCAGCATCTATAAGGCATTTCACAATAACAACAATAGCTAGGTTCTTGTGGGAGAATATAATGAGCAGATATGGATGCCTGCTGAGCTTAACAAGTGCTAGGGGTGCCCATTTCTTAAATGAGACAATTATAATATTATTGGAATAATTCATGGTGGCCCATCACAAGACTACCCCTTATCATCCATAAGGTAATGGGACTACGATGTGTTTAAATTTATTTTGAATCACACGTTAACAAATATTTATGATGTGGGAAGAAGGATTGGGATAACAAAGTTTTTGTTCTGTTATGGTCATATAAGAATAATTATAATAGAATGAACAAGGACACGCCTTTTCAATTAGTGTTTGGCTCGGAATTTGTGTTACCAGTTGAATTCATGTTACCACCATCGTGTATAACACACATAGGAGTGTTAGATGATGAACAAGTGCTTGAGGTGAGGATTGATAAATTGATGCAATTGGATGAGATGTGGGATATTGCTTGATGGAGTCGAGAAAATAGAATAATTAAGGTAGAATTCATGACAAGATAGACACATCAAGAATAGTTTGAGGTTGGGCGAGATAGTTATTTTGTATGATTCCAACTTTTTGTACCATCCTAGTAAATTCAAATTCCATTGGTTGGGCCCATACATTATATCCTATATACTTGATTCAGGTGCTTTCCAGTTACAAGCACTAGATGGAACATGGTTTCCATGCCATTTCAATGGGAGTAGGCTAAAGCCCTACTATAAATAAGTATTCTTTGTGTTTGTAAATAAGGCAATATTGTTAGTTAGCCTAGGATTTGCTTTAGTACAACCCCCTTCCTTCGTGTTTCCCTTTATTGTTACTTTGTTTTGTATGCATTTTTGTGTTGGTAGCCACTTAATATTTTCAAAAGTTTTCTTTCCATAGAGGATTGTGCATAAATTTTTGTGTGGGGTGGAGTGATATGACAAGTGTTGTAAGGTAAGGTTGAAAAATAAAAACACATGGATTGGAATATCGCATGTAGAAGAGGTTAACATAAGGGAAAGTTGGTGTCAAAAATATTTATAGAAACCATGTACAAGAATGGAAAGCAAGAACAACATGAGGAAGGTGATGTCAAGAAAAATATTAGGACATAGAGGAAGAATTCCTTGATGTTGTACACGCAAGCGTATGGATCTATGGTAATTAAGGGTTTTTTTGCACACCTTAAGCTTTCCGCATTTTTTCGTGTAGGATTGAGCACAGAGGAAAAGTGCTAAAGGTTGGCATTGGAAAAATATGCTTTTATTACAAAAGTAGGTTTATAGGTGGCATGGAATTTATTACGGATAAAATCAAAAGTTACAAATAGAAGATCAGGGGTGCATTATTTCCTACCTTTTGTTTTAAGTTATCAAATATCTCTCATGAACTAGGGCATCCTTGCAAATAAGGTTTGAGAAGAGTTGTGAAGATTTACGTGCATAGCTAGTTTGATTAATGAGCTAGAGTGTAAAGGAGTACATGGGTGTAAGAGGAGAAGGTTTTATAAAATAATCTCATGGGTGTTATGTCTTCTTGTGGAAAAATGGTTTTTCCATGTTAGGGTTGCATAACTAGGCACATGGTTTAAAGAAATTTTTGCAAAGGAGTGGAGCCGCAAAGTTGAGTAGCATCAGGACCAGGAAAGAGGAAGAAGTTTTAAGTACTCAACAAAGGAATTACACCAAGGAAAGTAGAAAATTTTTCACCTAAGAAGGGAAAGGAAAAGGGAGAACAAGACGTTTATACTAGTTTAAATGAAAAATGGTACACAAAAACACATTACCCAAATGACGTATTACTTGGTAAAGAATGGGAATCTCACATTAGGAAGATGGTCGTTAGTGATAAAAACCATCAAATGAGCACCACAAAAATGAAATAACACTAGAACTAGTTCTCCTATAGAGAAGATGACACCAGATGGAATTCCCATATATGATGATGAGGTAAATGTTAAAATGGATAATGTTAGGTTGTTACTGACTCTACAAGTTGCCCTATTTTGCAAGCATGAGTGATTATACCAATGATTGATGTCACGTGTGCATGAAGACCACTTCTATTTCACAAGTCGGAGGATGTGCATATGCCCCTAGATAATTTCTAAGTTCACAACCTTTATCTCTAAAGGATATTCATTAGATGATGATTTGGAAGATAAGGAATCCATTAAGAAGACCATTGAGGATTGTGACTACAAGAAGGGTTTGTGCTACTTTGACATTTCTACAATTACTGACCCAGTGATGAGGATGGTTGTGCACTTGGTCACAAAGCTTAATGGACAAGAGATATGGAAATGGATCAACAAGTCCTATTTGAATGTATGCCACAATATTTCATAGGGGACCATCTATAACCTCTCTTCTTTTATTGCAGAGGAGATCATAAACACCACACACACAGAGAGAAGATAATGTTTAATAATGTCCTCCTCACCATTGTATTTTTAGAGATTGGAGTTCCTGATGGGTATATAGGTTTGTTTTGGAATACCCATTTGAGAACCCCTCCCCACCAAGAGGTTTGAATAGTATACTTGTGACATCATGATGGCATTTGCTCATAAGGTGACTGGAATGTTGGTATAAATAGATGTGCAATGTATTCGGGGATAAATGGAGAATACCCGAGAAGTTTCCATCATGATTGTAAGGAGAGGCTGATTTTTCCATATACTAGCATTTTATTATTGGCAAATTTACTTTGATGGATGGAACCAAGAGTCCTTGGTGTAACTTAACTTTCTCCTTCATGGTGTTGTACTTCCAAGACGAGGTCAGTCATTTAAAAGAGGTGAATAAACTCATCTTTGATCTAATTGTAGTAGATAAAGACTACCATGAGTTGTGCAAGAAGTTAATATACCCAAAGAAGCACACCTATGTTGGAGAAGTATGTCTCCCATGATGTGCAATTATTAAAACAAGTAACATTACATGTTGCGGGGATGACAACAAAGTGAGGGTGTATTTGTGCATAATGCCTAAGTATTAAAAGGAAACTTATGGTTAAGATGATGTCTCCATTCTTGAGGACCCCACCGCAAGAAAAAAATATTGTGCCAAGGAAAAGAGAAAGAGGAGAGGCTCTTGAGAAAAAGGCGTCAAATGCGTAGGAAGTACAAAAGTAGGGGAATAGGAGTTAGGCACGGGCACAAGTACTTACATCCACCAGAAGAGGTATCCGATGAAAAAAGAGTTGTTGTAGAAGGAAGAGTCACCATAGAAGGAAGAGTTGTTAGTAAGGGGAGATTCTCCTAATAAATAAGAATAAGATAAGTCCCCTAAATAGGAGTCACTAGTAAGGAAGAAGCATAGGGTGACAAAAGGGTCAGACTCAGATGAAACAAAAAACATGGAGGCTGATAAGGGAAATGAAGATGATGAAGAGCATGATGAGGCTCAAAATCATCTTGTGTATGATGTACATGAGTCAGATGAAGAAGGAAATGAAGAGAAGGATGAGAATGAGGAAGGTGCTCATGACAAGGGGGATTTTGGAAGTAAACATGATGGATCGAGACCCCGACCCCAACCAAGGAGTAGATGAAAAATACTATAGAGAGGGAAGTGGAAGGAATTATCCAAGAGTTGATGGAGTATGAAGTCAAGAAAAGTGTCAAATAATTTCTAAAATAAAACAATGAGAGCATAATTGTAGGAAATTAGTATGGGAGCATGGGCGGAGGCCCCACTAAAGCAGCAATCTTCCCAAAGGTAGCATGCATAGGTGGAAAGAACATAGTGGTGGTAGAGAAACAAGAGATGAATTACATTAATGATCTGAACCAAGTATTGTACGCATGCTTCCAAAGTATCATGTCCACAAATCAACTCCTTGCTTAGTCTTATTTTTTTGAATAACATGTGTACCCATGCTCAAGAGAAAATTATATCTTGGGATTTTGAGTCCCAAGTTGATGAACTTGAGTTCAAGGTAAATTGAGATGCAATGATAAAGATAAAAAAATATGAAGGGAGTAAACCCTATAGTAAATTCCCAACAAATGTATGATGAGAAGTTTTGTAACGTGCTCAACAAAGCATAAGTGGAGGTGGAGGAAAGAATCTTCGATAGAAACGATAAAATAAGGGTCTTGGAGGAAGATCTTGATAAAAAGAATGAAGAGATCATTAAGAAAGAAAAATAAATAAAACATAAGGAATTGATCAGTACATAGTTATGGCATAAGATGAGGGATGAAAAGGAAAATGTGCACAAATTCCATAAGAATATAGAGTTCATTTCAGATGTCATAATCTTAAAGCACCCGAACTTGGCCCCACCGAACATAAATATGAGTCAACCATGATTGTTTGGAAGATTTAATCCACATCCTCACCATAGAAAGGAGACCACTCACATTAGAGTTAAAAGAAGAAGAAAAACTAAAGATTGGGTAGACAATGACTAGGTACTCTGATCTCCTTTCCACAATAAATACCATCGTGTAGATGGCCAAAGTCATGTATGAAAACTATGCCAACAGAGATAGGGTAGCAAGCATATTGGTTGCTACACATGAGGTAGATTTGAAATAATTGTAGGAAAATAACAAAGGCAATAGAGTAGAGTGTGAAAATATCCTATCCAAAGTTGTCAAGAACTTGGAAGAAATAAAAACCTTATGGGGTTCAATTAAAAATAAGCTAAAGAAATAGTATCCTCAAGTCATTCACAGGATGGATGTGCTAGGAGACCTTAGAAAGCATTTGGAAAGCATTGTAGATGCGCTAAAATATAAGAGAGATGAACTTATTTTTGATGAAGTAAGAATATTGGTGGGTGACCTACTTCAGCGGGTGTAAGGAGAAGTTGATGATGTAGATAAGATTGAGGCATCCATAAAGAAGTAATTCCCACTCCTCATGTAGTGGTATCATATTCTTCTATTCTTCCATTCTTGCATTTTTTAATTATTTCAATACCAATATTATTTATTCTTTGAGGAAGAAGAATGGTTCGAGGAAGGAGAAAACACGTAGTGTGGGATGATGTTAGACCCTAAAATAGTGGCTAAGTACTAAGAGACGCACTCATGTAGGATCGGTAGATATAAGGAGCCGAGGGAAAAGTGTGTAAAAAAAAGGGCTTAAGAAGGGTTTGAGTGGAACCGGGGCTTGCACGGGGAGGTAGAACAAGGGATTAAAAGACTTAGCCATATTTGGCATCATGGAGTCACTTGAGGAAAATGTGAGGACCTAACTAGGCATGATAATTGGATAAGGTGTCACCTAGAACCTTAGAGGTCAAGAAAAGGATATTCCATACAGGAATATTACTAGAGGCATCATTACAATTAGTGGAAGGTTTACAATGAGGATTAGAATTCACCAATGGAGGACCACATCAAAAATTGGTATGTGATCTCGCTTAGGAGAGAAGTTATGGTGATGTATGAGGGTATTATTTTTAGTAGTGTTTGGGACAAGAACAAGGGTGCAGAGTACAATGTGTAGATTTCAAAGGGGATAAGAGAAAGAGAAGAAGAGTAACAAAGTGCTACAGAAATGTTAGGAAATGCTAAGGGTTTGGAATTCATGGTGCTAGGGTTTAGAGTAGTTAGTGCTATAGGTTTGTAAGGGATACCATTAAGCATATGTATGGGTACTCGGATCAGTAACTAGGGATATAATTGGGAAAAGTATAGTTAGGATCTCGATTAGATAGGTTTACAAGAGTTGAGTCATTGTCATTTGATGAATATGGTATGGCATGACCATTTTGAATGTAATATGGCTACTTAACTCTGTTAAATCAATATACATGGATATATTATGTATAACATGCTTATGGGTGTAAACCCTCATTTTATTTGGCTTATCGTGACACATATATGGTTTTTGTACTTCTTACAATTTTTATTATCTTTTTGATGCATTAAAGTGTTGATCTATCATTTATATCTTTTACCTTTTTAAAGTAGATGAATGTACTTTAGTTTTTGTAAATAATCCTCCATTAATGGCATAACTCTCTTGTAAATCTCACATAAAGGAGGGTCTCGAGAACCCACACATGTGTGGGGAGAGATCCCAGCATATCTTGGATGATAGGGCAATGTGCTTCGGGGTAGAAAGAAGTATTGAGGGTAAAATAATGACTTCAAGTGTGTTGCGAAGAACTGATTACTCTTACTTCATATTCATTGCGCTAAACTCGATGAGCTATTACTTTTCATATATTGTGTTATTTTAAATATTTGTTACTTCCCATTTATTTCACAAAATTGATTTAATTATTCTTGTTAATTGCAAGTCTTAAGTGCTAGCAGACTGAAAAACTACAATGAAATGAATATTGAACTTTTTCACTTCATCACTTCCAGTAAACCTTGAACTTCACTTCTAAAAGGAATTTAATTCTCTTTCATGACAAAAATGAATATGATTAGTTGCATGAAATTATAATAATGTGTCTTGACTTGAGTTCTAAATTTTAAATCAAGAGTAGTTGCTCTTTAATAGTTGTAACACACCGCTACTCTTGAACGAGAGAAAATGTTTGAGGCAAGAGAAGAATCAATGAAGTAAGTTATAAGTCAAGTAGGAGAAGAAATTTTTTTATTAGAGAGGATCCTAATCTTATTGTAGAGGAAAATTCCAAATCCAATAAGGGAAAAGGGAAATCTAACTCAGTTGGTGAAGATAAAGGAAGTAAAATGAAGTATGAATATAAAGGAAAATCATTAGAGTCTTGCATTGTGTCCAAGCTCACGTAAATTAGTGATACAGATATGGGATATGTCTCCATCACTGAATTATTTGAGAGATCCATGGCTAAGGTTCAAGCACCCCTCATGCAGGCATTAACTAAGAGTGATTTGATGCAAGCAACTTATCTTCCAAGTAATGCTCAATTTTCTTAATTTGTAATGTAATCGATAAAAATTATGATTCCCGTGAAAGGAAAATTAAGGATGCCTCAGGTAATTTGGTAATAAGGCTTGATACTCATTTATTTAACTATTTTTTAAAGATTCCTACTACACCTAAAGCACATGGTGTTAGTATGGGAAAGGTAGAATAGTACTGAAAGAAAAATAGAGCAAATGCCATTCAGATTATAAACCTAAGTTATTTGAAGGAAACAAAGTAGGCATCAAGATTTCCTAGGACTATTGTGAGGTTTTATCTATTCAAAAAAGTAGATGATATTACTCAACTATTTTGCATAATCAATGAAGATAAAAATGCCAAGTGATTTTTACTTAGATGTATTACTTTATAAGAATGATTGAGAATGGAAATCCTAGTACTTTGATCAAATGGGCTGATATTATTAGTAATAACATTAACAAATAGTTGCAAAATGTCACCCAAACACTAGACTTCAAGATGAATTCCTATATTGTGTTTGTTGCAGAAGCACATAGTGATTTTCCCAGGATAAGGACTCAAGATAACGAAGATAAAATTTTAGTTCATGATTATTATCCACAATTGGCCCTACCTGGTTGTTTCAAGGAGTAAAAATAGGTCAATGATTTATATTCCTACAAAATCTTTTGCAAGCTTAACACGATTTGAAGAAAAAGAGAGTAACTAATGATGCATGAAATGCATTTTTACAGTATGGATGTATCTTTATTCATTTTTCTTATTTCACATATTTTAGAGTTTTTTGTTTCATTAAAACTTCACATAAACTCCCAAGGTATCCCAGTGACAATTGGATTTTTGGAGTTATGAAGACAACTAGTGGAACTCCATGATTTGAAAAAGGGCTTCATTGAGCATTAGTTTATTTTCCAATTTTCATTGGGAGTTATCATTATGAAAAAATTCATAAATATCAAAGTGTTTCTAAATAAATTTTCCATAAATACACACAAAGTAATTACAAAGAAAGAATGAACTTTAATTACAAGAATATTGCCAAAAGATGGTCTCATTGGATCATGTAAATTTTCTAGTACTAGAGGGTTTTTGGATTGATTTTAGAGATGAGTATGAAATTATAAGAAGAGATTATAGTATAATTATAGTGCAAAAAATCCTAAGCTTGGGATTGGCCAATATTCAAAAAAAGCTCCAATATGATGGGAAAGTAATTTCAGATGCTTACTATAAAGAAGGAGGTGATAATGCCTCATTGCTAGAAGTAAGAAATAAATCCAAGACAATTATGGAGAGAAAATAAAAATATTTCTTTATACTTCCAGCTAACTTCTTCGTCGATGTTATTTTCTCAAAGAATCAGTCATGAATGATATAATTTAGGTGGGAATAAAGATAAAGGAAGGCCCAAGAGAAAGAAGTGGAGGGGATAAATAATTGAAACTAATCAAGTAGCCCATAAACAAACAAGTTTCTCTAAAGAAAACATCTCCGAACAAAATTTAGTTATAGAAGTTACCTAAGGTGATACTTCTCATTTATTTGTATCTTCATTAGTTTCTGCTCCTACAATTCAATAGCCTCCTACACAGGAAAATTTTGTGCTACCACCATTCAATCCAACTATGTTCTTGTTTCCTTCAGTTGTTTCAAAAACTCCATCTCCTCCTCCTTTTCATTTCTCTCCACTAAACATTCCTCCTACTCTATGTAAAGAATAACCATCAATTTATCATCCAAAGAAGATAAAATATATTGTTATGGAAGTATCCTCACTCCATGAGGTATCCCAATAATTGGAAAAGTGTAAAAACTTGGAGCTAACTATGGAGGTTGAAGAGGGAGAAATTGAGAAAGAAAGTGGAGTAGATGTTCATGAGAAATAAGTTAAAGCATCTTCAATTTTAGGATCTCCAATGCATAAGGATGTTGAGAAAGGAAAAGAATATGAAATGGATGGTTATACAAGGATTGAAGAAGAGAAGGAAATTATAGATAAGTTAGTGGTTAATAAGATGAACGAATTGGAAAAAACATTTCTTCAAGGTTCTCGCTCTTGAAGAATCCAAGAAACAACTAGCAATAGTTGTACTTCCATCAATGGAAGTGATTGATTAGGAAATGGTTGTTCATTATAGTTCCCAAAATTCTTCAATTCAATACTTCATAACTTGGTTCACTACACAAACACTTCCTAATTCCGAGGAAGTGTTTAATTTAGAATAAATGGGTCTTCAATTCTTTGAAGAGTATTGAAAAGAAAGAAACAAGATCCAAAGTACACAAGGTGACCTCTAAAATGATAATTAAACCTTCTAGAAAGAAATTTACATAAGTATCTACACCAACAGAGGGAATAATAAAGAATAATTAATTGGAGAAGATTTGGTGATAACTAGGGTACCCCTAGGATAAGTGACCATTGAAGGCTCTAAGAAAGACATAGAAACACTAATCAACAACCTTTTTCTTAATATGGATGATGAAAAATAAAAGAATAAAATTTTAAGGAACAAACATCTAAGCTTTGTGATATAATCATGAAGGTTGTGAGGTCTTCAATGTAGCCAGTGCTAATAAGAGAGCAGGTGAATCCTCAAGTGATCACCATAATGGAAGAGACTGGAGATAAATAAAAGGTTATAGATGAATGGGTGGCTAACATTACCAAAGTATCCATAGATTATTATAAGGAAATACTTGTGAAAATAGGAGAGTGTCATGAAAAGTGGGATAAATTGAAGAATTTAAAGTTAGAGGCTGACAATGAATGCAGAATAGTTGAGCTAAAACTTCAGAGTTTGGAAGAAATAGATTCACTACCAGACAATGTGTTGATTGAAGAGAATATGGCTCTAGAAGGAGATGTGAAGAAAGGAAAACAATAACATCTTCTCCTCTCATTCGGGCATAGAATTGTTAAGCATATAATACAAAAGATGTAACTCTTGGAAGATCAGGTCAAGCCATCCATGGATGAACTTGATGATGGAATTTATAAATTAAAAAAGTATGACACGCTTGGAAAGACATTATGAAATTACTTAAATTACTTCAGAAAAAATAAATAATCCCATAATTCCTTTTAGTCGTGCATCCTCGGAGAAATTGTCATAACTTTAAGAAGATGTTTATTATTTAGGGTCATGTCTCAAGAAGGTCGGAAGCTATTGTAATATTTTGGAAAAGGAATAATTGACCTTAGAAACAGAGATGGAGGATATTACGAAGGAATATAATGATGTAATCAAGTGCATGATAGATCAATATGCCAAGTATCGGGAAAAGGAAAAGGATGAATAAAAGAATAAGGCAAAAACTGAAGTGGATTTTGAATAATCTTCTTCTTCTCCTTTCTTCTTGTTCTTATCTCTAATTATATTCATTGTAAGACTTAAGTAACTTGGTGGTTAATCACCATTACTTCAAGTTGTTTGATAAAGTCAATTACTTGGTGGTAGTTATGAGTCGGTTATTCTAGTTTTAATAGTAGAACATTCCAAATTTCTATGTGGCATGTAACGAATATTTTAAGGAGAAAAGTGCTCAACTCCTAACTTTTTAGTTATTCATTTATTGAAGTATGATGGATATTGTCTCCTTGTAATTTACTTATGATAACTATAAATAGAAGAAGAGACCTACAAGTCAAGGGGTTTACAAATTTTAGCAAACACCGTTTTACGTTGTACATGGTTGTTTCAAACTTTGTGTTGAAATAATTAGATGTGCATATTGTAAATGGTTAAAGGTTGAATAAAAATAAAGGACTTTGGTTGAAATTTACATCCACTAAATTCTTACTGTGTAAGTTATGAATGATAATGGTAAAATTTTTGTTATCTTTATCTTTCATATGAGTACGCTTCTTTTCATTTTCTTAAAGTTATAAGAATCATTTAATATTTTTTATTTTATGTGATCATAACTCGTTCTCGCTATCTATTAGTTACTATGTATACTTATTCTACACCAAGTTATCCCTAATTTCCAAATATATTTCTTACTTTTACCAAAGAATCACTTAATCATACAACTACTTACTTTTTGGAAAAGTGTATAGTTGTGGTACATGAGCTATTCAATTAAATTATTACCCCAAGCTTAGTTTAAATAGGCCATAGAATAAACAAATAAAGGACACAAGAGCTTCACCATAAAATAAAGGGGATTTATCCCGTGACTTCCTAGGTTCTGTCTTTAGCCAAGCATAAAATATATCCAACAATTTTTGGTGACTCCACTAGGGAACAAAATCAAATCAAAAGACTTATGCTTATCCTATGGGTGTCGAGAGAAATAATTCTATACTTAGAGTGAACTCGGTAGTTTGCATACATGCACAATCTTGTTCACGTTGAAGTTCCTCTTACCCAAAGCTAGGTGTACATTATAAAATCAAAATCATACTTACAATCTACATAATTTTTGAGTTAAATTTATTTTCCATAAGTAATAGTTTGTTTGGAACTTGCCCACTATTGTTTTACAAGTATTCATTCCGACAAGTCATACATTTACAAGGGTGAGTAGGGCTTAGTTAAGAACCGATCATTCCTTTCATCTACAAGAGCAATTTAATTTTAATTATCAACCGCAATCCTAAACCTCGTAAAGAAAGTATTTCACCTATAGGAATAATTTGGAATTAACCAAATCAGATGCATATGTTGACAAGAAACTTTTTCTAAGTAACAAACGTGTGGGTTTCTTACCAATGCTCTGGGAATCTAAGTCCCTCTACTTAACTGGTGTAGCTACTATATATGCATGTGTGAGTGAAGTGAGTTATCTCGGGTTGGATTTATGACTAGGGATCCAATAAGGGCACTCCACCGACCCCGTGAAAAGCTAGTAATCTCTTTCTAGGGAATAATTTTTCTAAAGAGTGGGAAAGAGAAGTGAGAAAAGATGTAGGAGAACTAATGTTACATGGATAAAATAAGATCCCTCCACACACTAGTTAGAAGTTTCATCACATGTACTAAAATTAAGAGGAAACAACTATGCAAGTAGAAATAAGACCAAGTAAAATTCGTGATCACCAAGTATCAATAAATCCCTTAGTCAAAAAAATCTCTAAAATCATTCTTATTGTATTAATTACTCAAACAAATGTTATATATGGTGGAGAAATGGAGGAAATTTGAAATGGGATTGGCTTTAATATTTATAGGAAGAGAAATGAGTCTTTATATACTCCCCAATGACTCTCCATATTCCTCAACATGACTTAAGACTCTTATCCTTCCTTGGAAAACATTAAGTCCATTTTTATAACATAAAGGTGACTTATTACATTAGAAACATTAAGACATATTTAAAATTGAAACCTCAATGAAATATTAGAATATTAAGGAGAGAGGAAGTTGGAGAGAGAGAGAGAGAGAGAGAGAGAGAGAGAGAGAGAGAGAGAGAGAAGAAAGAAGAAGAAGGAAGAATGATGTCGATGATGATAGATTCCACCTCTGATAAAGCTCGTTGATCCTTCTAGATGACTTGATGAAATGATCCAATGTGATGAACTCGAATCTCCAAACTCTTACGCACACTGAGAAACTTCCTTTGGATGACATGTGAACACCATGAACTAAGTGTTTAAAAACACTATCGAATGACTCATTCGGTGGCCATGAGTATCACTCATGAAGATCCTCCTCTAAAGGGACTAGAGCCTTGGAACGAATCTTTCCCTAACTCCCTACAATGTTACCACATTACTCGGCTGATTTGGACATGATCTTGATGAAGCATATTATGAATGATCTAATGGTTTCAACTACAAATTCCACTCCCAAATACTAATTAAAGCATGAAATGAGTGTCAAAAGAATATGTTGACATCCTCACTGTCACCTACTCTGCATAGTATGATGATAGAGACTACACTTTTTTCTATCTCTTACTCGGAAGAGAAAGGCTATGTACTAGATTATTCCCTTTCCATTTATTCTTCATGATTTCTTTAGAAAAAAACTTACTACATTTATTAAGTTTAAAAAATCAGTTGCCTCAAACCTCAACTGGATGTTGTAACTCAAGTTTCCCTTTCTCCTGTGTTCCTCTCACCTTTTGGATCAATTTTCTATTTTTGGAAGGTGCTCATGGGACCACTTACTATTTTTAGTAAGTGTAAAATTTGGACCAAGATTTATGTTTTGATGAATTCTCAATTGTAGTACATCCTCTGTGTTCAACATCTCCTTCACAAGTTCTTTTGTTGATGACTTTCCCAAAATAGCAGTCCTCTGTGTAGAAAACCTACTATTTTTAGAAAGTGGGCTTCTGGAGGTTAGATTGACGTGGAAAAAAGTTTTCCAAAATAGGGTTTTTCCTCAATATCTCCCCTTTGAAATTTTTGTGCTTACCCGATCAATAGTTTAGGATATTTTAAACTTTTAAATTTTTCATTGGGCAGTGCAGGACACGAAACCATTGATGGACCTAAAAATTATGGGTTTTTTAATCCTCTATTCACGATGAAAATTATGTTTTCGATATGTGTTTCCACTTATTATCTCATTGATGAAATTTCTCCTCGATCTAGTTGTCGGTTTAACAAGAAACTAAGTTTTTTCTCTTGTTGTGCAAAGAAATGGCTTTATTTGATGTGAGTGAACGCTCGTGTTGTGGAAGGAGGTTTGAAGGTGTGTTTTTAATTTTTTTATAGAGGAATGAACAAAAAAATTGGTTTGTCAATCCACTCATCAGTTTACAAGATCTATTCAAATTTTTTACTTCGCTCAATGAAGGATTTCCCTATTTCTTCTTATACTTTTCTTTGTTTTTATCCTTGGTTTGGTCAATTTTCTTCGAGATGTGCATATTTTAATGGAATAGAGTATTTTATTTGCATGATCAATCTTTTGAAAGCTTCAATAATGGTGTGGGGCTTGAGGAGAAGTTGTTGAGGAAATTCTACAGAGTAAGTTGTGCATAGAGAAGTTAGAAGTTAGAAGCGGGAAGTAGGAGGGGTTTTAAAAATCGAATAAATATGAGTAGGGATGAGATGAATTTTCATGTACCTAATTTCCCTTAAGAATTAATGGAAATTAGGGACATAAAATTTCATGTGGCGCCTCACGATGACAAGTGGCGAGCTCTAACAGTGGGGATTTGAGTAAAAACAACTTTAAAGCACTAACGGGCTGGAAGCTGGTCACATGAGGAACCACAAGGATTCCTAAGGGTTGGGTGCATTTTATTGAACTTTATTTCCCTTAGAAAAAAGGGTTGATAGTGAAATAAAATTATACGGTGTGCTACTGGTGATGACATGTGGTACTTGATCTGATGGTTGAGGATGAAGGCTCCACTAGCTCCTGGGGGCTAGAAAACTGCTCTTGAAGGGGTCAAATGGGTAACCAAGAGTCTCCTTTGGGGCTAGGCACATTTTCTTGTCCCTAATATCCCACAACACAAAGATACATGAGGGACATAAAATTACAAGATGCGCAAGAAGATAACATGTGGCAAGTAATCCAATGTCAAGGGATTAAGGATCCACTAGCTTTCGAAAGCCGAACTGGTGGTCTAAGAGGTCATATGAGGATCCAGAGGGATTTTAGGGGCTGGGAAAATTTTTATGTCCCTCATGTTTCTTTCCTTGAGAGACTTAAGGGACTTGAAATTATGTCAGGTTCCTGGAACTGACACGTGTCCTATTAAAAAATTGGCTAACTCCCGAACTTGCTCCTAGAGGGAAACTTGAAATGATGATACTCAAGCTCCTAATGGAATTTTTTGATGAAATTTTATATTATAATGACTAACAATGGCCTTCTGAGTCCAATGGTGTGGGTATAAGGTCTTTATTCCTCTATTTTATCCCTAAAAATTGATATTTGATCTGGTACTTCACCTGTGCATGAGAAAAACTTCTTGCAGACCAATTACACCTAAGTGCTGGGAAAAAAATAATTTCACCATATTGTAGGGCTTGAAATTCCCTTAAAAAGATGTCTTTTTTATCTTAAATCCTAATCCAAAGCTCCCAAAATCACCTTTTAAAGATCAACAACTTTTTTTGGCATGTGCATTACTTAGGCCTGTGAACCCTAATTTTGGGGAAACTATCCCAAATTCTTTGAATCCTTCTTGAATCTTCCTAAATCACTTCCATGATGCTCCGATTACTTTTACTCAATTACATGTTTGGTTTGGCTTCTCTATTCTACTCCATGGGGTTTCTCTAATCCTAGGAAGGTTAATGATAGCCCTTCCCACAACTTCCTGAAGTTTACATTTTTCAATGAACTCATAAAATCACCTAGGGGTTGAATTGACATCTAAATGGTAGGTCACTAGACTAACTGGGAGGTCACTAATTGGCTGGGTAGAGGTGTCGAAGAATGGTAGAACTTGTAATTTTTGACATAGGGGTAGAGTTATCATGTTTGGAAATTGTTGATTTCCTTATTTCACATTTACATGACAAAGCGGCTCTAACTTGGGGACATGACATGGACTAAATGCAGTGAAGACATGACATGGAGAATCCATAATTTCAACTTTAGACCATATAATCCATTAAATAATGCCTTATCCATTGGGCCCTATGGATTCATGTACAACTTACAACAGAGAGAGAGAGAGAGAGAGAGAGAGAGAGAGAGAGAGAGAGAAGAAGGAAACACACATACACACAAAACAACAAAAGGAAACACACAAAACACATGGAAAGGAAATGACACACACAATAGAAAGGGAAACACACCTAATAATCACCTATGGTACAAGGTGGGGATAATCCACTTTCACCGAAGCACTTTTCATTCCTCAAAAGTTACCCCGAGTGGGCAACACATACTGATGTTGTTCTGTGAAGCCAGTGACTAGTTCCAAAAAGTAGCTTGCTTTCCTTAACTATTTATGAAAGATAGGTGCTTCCATGATTGTTTGTTTACTTGGTAGGTGTGAGTCTACATGAGCTTCTGGTTCTTAGGCATTCTCTTAGAAATTACATTTCCTTCATGCTCTTTGAAACTAGTTTCATAGTGCCAGTTGCCTTCGTGTTTATCAACATAGTTTATTCTTCATTGAACATCTCATCGCTTCCCCAAAGCTGATTTTCATTCAAATTTCTTTAATATTCTGAGTTACTTTCTTTCCCAGATCTATTCTCATTGACATATTCTCCATGAGAAACCTTATATTCATCTTTTATCTCTAATCCATTATGAGGTGCTTGAATATTGAATGGAGGATCAGAAGTAACCTCATACTTGTCCTATATTTCCATGACATGAGCTAATATATCAATAATTAGATCATGATCTTCTACACTTTTAATGCATCCAAGATTTCCTTTATGGATTTCTCCTTTGTTACTTCTTGTAGCTCATCTTTGTATGCCTTCAAAGAATATTTATTGTACTCAAGGAAACTATCCAGAGGGATTATTTCATCATCATGGGAATCACTACATTCTATCACTCCTTCATCAAGAGGAGATTTAGCTTCAAAGGCCTCAAAACTCCTTGCTTCAATTTCTTCATCATGGAAAGAGTCTTCTTCTTCAAATGGGAAAGAAAATACCTCCATTTCATCATTTTATCCATAAACTATTGGCTCTGGGAGAGACATCAGATTTATCATCTTGATTTATTTCAACATGGCCAATATTCACATTGGTTGAGGCTTCCAAATCAGATTCACACTTGTCTTGTAGATTCATGGCTTGCATCAGGAGTTTTAGGCTGAGCTCATGGAATTCTATTTCTTCCTCGGCTCTTAACAGTTCTTGTACAGATAGTTCTTTCCCACTATTTGAGGGCTCATTACAAACTATCTTAGTCTCTTCCTGGCTGACATGATCAAGTGAGTCCTCATCTTTGAATGGGAATGAGAATATCTCCTCATCATGGATAAGGACATAAGCTGATTTTTCTTCTTGAAAATCATCAAGTATCATTTTAACTTCTTCATGGTTTTCATCATTGGGGATGCCCTCTTGTAACGTGAATCTCCTCAATGTTTCTTAAAGGTCCATACCTTTAGGGAAGGCATGTCTAGCCCTATAAAAATTATGGGAATATTCTCTTCCTCCTCGGTTGTCACAAAGTGATTCATCCTCAGTATCTTGATACAAGATGTTAGTTCCTACACTTCCAAAATTTTGCAATGTGTACCTCATCTTCTTCTCTAGAAACAATTTCTCTATGTCTCCCTTCACCGATATGGTTGCGAAAGACCAATTAATCTGAATTTTCCCTTCCAATTCTCGATAGAAAGCTTTGACTTAGCAACATTTAAATGAATCCAAAATTTTTGCTACCAAAATCATCATTGAAACCTTCTTGTGTAGAAATTTGGCAAGAGCCACCTATGCATCTATGACCTTCCCCATAAGTGGGACCTATTTTGACTGTAGGGAATAACATGAGCCACGGGTGAAGTCATGGTGAGTTTGAGAGCCTTGGCAACCTTTACAGGCATTACATTTTGGAGGCACTAGAATCTATTATGCAGTTGTTCAATACATAATCTCCAACAAGAAGAGAGACATAGAAAGGTTCAACCTTATCAGTCTTGGATGCACTCAATGAAAGCATGTTCTGTGATGGAGGTGTAGGTGGGTTTGGTATTATTCCTTTAGAACTAGGAGCTACAACATTGGGTGTTAAACTACCACTCCTGATATATTGAAAAAATCTCTTGAATTATTCGGGGTGAGTCCACAAATATTCAGTTTCAGTAATCTACACCTTGGCTCTATTCACATATTCTATAAAGTCAAAGGGAGTATATGTGGAAAAGGGGAATGAAGGGACTAATTTTGGAGTCGAGATAGGTTTGGAAGAAGGGTTTGATGCTTGGGGAATGGAGGGTATTTTGAAAGGCACACTAGGAACTTTTAAAGTACTAGATTTTATAGGAGTAGATTTAGATTTATAATTGGAAGAGGCATCATAAGACTTACTTGGAATTGTAGGATCCTTCTTACTCACTATAGGATCAGGTTTCTCAAATGTGGACTCCATGCAGGGTGAATTAGGGATCCTCGACTGATTATTTTGTTTTACGGAGTCTCAATGTGAGGATATTCTGTCTTTTTTTTCTTAGCAGCAATGGAGGAAGAGGTTCCTTTCTCAGATTGAGAACGAGTGAATATCACACATGAGAAACTATTTTCATCTTCTTTGTCTTCTTCATCACCTTCAGAATACTCCCAAAATATGATTTTTGTATTGTTCTCAAGCTCATCAACTTCTAGGATATCATCACCTTCACTTTCTTGTTCAATATTTGCTTCACTTTCCTGAATCCTATAATTTACATTCACGGGTGGGGCCTCCAAGGAAAGCCTTCGAGGTGTTCCTATAATTTGATTTGTGTTGTTTCTTTGAGAAGATACTCATTGAAATAATTCCCTCTTTAAAGATACCATCTCATTTTCCAATTTTTATAGCAATGGATTGGTTCTCTCATCTCTAAGATGTTGGCTCTTTCCCTTTGATGGATTATTGATCTTTCCTAGAGAGGATGAAATCATCATCAAGTTCAATGGCCATCCTTTGTGCTTCTACAATGTTCCTTGGTTGAACTCTTTGTAGGAAAAATCCTAACTTTGGTGATTGAGAGTTGATGAATAATTTCTTGATATTGTTTTCAAATGGAAAATCTTCTTCTGGTATCCTGCAAAGAAAATGTTCAAAACGAGCCACAAAGTCTCTCATAGTTTCACTTTCTCCTTTCTTCATTTGAGAAAACTACAGCAAGAGGTCGATGACAGTCTTAGGTTTATTTAAATATTCCTGAAGGTAATTTTGATGTCATTCTAACCATTTATGGATTGGGAAGGAAAGAGGTAGAACCATTTACTATTTTTTCTTGGAGAGATTCCATGAACAATCTTACAACAACATTTCATGTTCAACTCCAAGAATCCCACATGATGTGGTGAAAGTGGTGATGTGTTCTTCAGGTATTTGTTTGTCATCACCTTTGAACTTTGGAAAGTTTTTGTGGGAACCTATTAGTAGGTCTTGAAGAGGTGGTTCGAGAGCAATAAATCATGTATTTCTTCCCCATGGACCAATGGGTTGAGGTATTTATGCTTCATCCGCCATTGTTGTTTTTATTTTTTATCATGTTTTTACAAATTCTTCTTCACTATATTCTTCCTCTAGGAAATCAATGCTCAATGGTGGTCAAAAATGGGATAATTTGAAGGGGAGTATCAATAGGAGTTTGGATGGGATTTCCAGGTGAACTACTTGATGACCCGAATGGAGATGAGGCTTGAGAAAATTAGTAGGGATTGTCTCTGACTCATTCTTGTTGGTTTGCAAAGCCTCGAAAGTGGGGTCGATAATTCCTCTCAATCTATTCAACCTGGTGTATCTCCTTTCAACCAGATTTTGGAAATTCTTGTAGTGGGAATACGAAAGGACACTATGGAATATGAAAGGTCACGTGCAGGAATTGATAGTGTATCTTTCAACAATGGATTTCCATGAAATATTTTTTTGTTTTTTCAATATTTGATTTTAAAGAATTTTTGGAACTTGCGGTCATTTTTTGGTGTAGATGCTACTAAATCTACCCCATGGTGGGTGCTAAAAATTTTGGCGTGAAAATTTTTAGGGAAAAACTTGTGGGTTTCTTGCCAATGCTTTGGGAATTAAAGTCTCTGTACTTAACCAATGCATCTATCATATATGCATGCATGAGAAGAAGTGAGTTTTCTCTAGGTTGTCCTTGATTCTGGGGATCCAATAAGGGCACTCCACTAACCCTGTGGTAAAGCTAGCAATCTCTTGCTAGGAATACTTTGTCTAAAGAGTGGGAAAGGGAAGTGAGAAAAGACGTAGGATAACTAATGTTACAGGTATAAAATCATATTCCTGCACACACTAGTTAGAATTTTCATCACATGCACTAAAATTAAGAGGAAACAACTCTACAAGTAGTAATAAGACCAAATATAATTCATGATCACCAAGTATCAAGAAATCCCTTAGTAAAAGAAAGCTAGAAAATCCTTCTTCTTGTATTAATTTCTCAAACAAAATTTGTACATAGTGGAGAAATGGAGGAAATTTGAGAATGGGGAATGGAATAATTTGGCTATCTCCTTTGTTCTCTCAATGCACTCTTGAGTATACAAAATCAATCACCAACCCTTTGAAATGGGAATGGCTTTACAATTTATAGGAAGATAAATGACTCTTCACATACTCCCCAATGACTCTTTATATGTCTCAACATGACTTAAGACTCTTCACCTTCCTAGGAAAACATTAAGTCCCTTTTTATAACATAAAGGTGACTTATTACATTAGAAACATTAAGACATATGAAAAAGTGCAACCCCAACACAAGATTAGAATATTAAGGAGAGAGAAGTTGGGGGGAGAGAGAGAGAGAGAGAGAGAGAGAGAAAGAAGAAGAAGGAAGAATGATGTCAATGATGATATTTTTCCTCCGGTAAAGATCATTGATCCATCTAGAAGACTGATGAAATGCTCTAATGTGATGAACTTTGAATCTCCAAAATCTTGTACACACTAAGAAACTTCCTTTGGATGACATGTGAACACTGTGAACTAAGTGTTTAAAAACACTATCGATGAATCATTTGGTGGCCATGAGTATCACTCATGAAGATCCTCCTCTGAAGGGACTTAAGCCTTGGAACAAATCTTTCCCTAACTCCCTACAATGTTCCTCCATTTCTTGACTCATTTGGACATGAATTTGATGAAGCATATTATGAATGATCTCGATAGTCTAGACTGTGAATTCCACCTCCCACATACCAATTGAAGCATGAAATGAGTGTCAAAAGACATTGTTGACATCCTCACTGTCACCTACTCTACATAGTATGATGATAGAGACTGCACTATTTTTTATATCTCTTACTCATAAGAAAAAGGATATGTGCCGATTCTTCCCCCTGTCCATTTATTCTTCATGATTTCTTTAGAAAAAACAACTTACTATTTTTAGTAAGTATGAAAAATCAGCTGCCTCGAACCTCAATTGGATGTTGCAACTCAAATTTCCCTTTCTCCCTATGTTCCTCTCACCTTCTGGATCAATTTTCTATTTTTGGAAGGTGCTCATGGGACCACTTACTATTTTTAGTAAGTTTCAAATTTGGACCAAGATTCTCATTTTGATGAATTCTCAATTGTAGTACACCCTTTATGTTCAACATCTCTTTCGCAAGTTCATTTGTTAATGAATTTCCCAAAATAACAGTCCTTTATGCAGAAAAGCTGCTATTTTTAGAGAGTGGGATTCTAGGGGTCAGACTGACATGGAACAATTTTTTTCGATCTAGGTTTTTTCCCAATATTTCCCCTTTGAAATTTTGCACTTACCAAATCAATAGTTTAGGAGATGTTAAACTTTTAAATTTTTTACATGGTAGTGCTTCTGGACACAAAATCCATTGATGGACTTTGAAAATTACAGGTTTGGTTTTATCTTCCATTTTTGATGAAAATTATTTTTTAATATGGGTTTCCTCTTCTTATCTCTTGGTGAAATTTCTCCTTGGTTTGGTTTCTTCGATTTGATGAGAAATTGAGATTTTTCTCCGTTGTGAAAAGAAATGGATTTCTTTGTTGTGAATGTTATATTCCATGGAAGGAGGGTTTGAAGGTGTGTTTCTAATGGTTTTCAATAGAGGAACAAACAATTTTTTTTGTCAATCCGTGCATCCTGTTTGCAAGATCTCTTCAAATTTCTACTTTGATGCCATGAAGGATTTCACTATTTCTTCTTCTTCATTCTTCATTATTCTCCTTGGTTTGGCCAATTTTTATTTTGATAAATGCATATTATCATGGAATAGATTATTTAATTTCTGTGAGAGAGTTGTTTGAAGCTTCATTATGGTGGGGGGATTGATGAGAATTCTGAGAGGATGTTACAGAGCAAGTTGTGCATGGAGAAGTTAGAAGTTAAAAGCGGGAAACATGAGGGTTTTAAAAATTTGAAATAAAGATGAGTAGGGATGAGGCACATTTTCATGTCCCTGATGTCCCTTGAGAATTAAGGGAAATGAGGGACATCAAATTACATGTGGTGCCTCATGATGACAAGTGGTAGAGATCCAAGTGTTGGGGATTTGAGTAAAAAAGTAGCTTTAAAGCACGAGGTGATGGAAGCTGGTCACATGATGAGCCATGAGGCTTCCCGAGGGTTGTGTGAATTTTCTTGAAATTTATGTCCCTCATAAAAAAGGGACAAGAGGGACATAAAATTTCACCACTTTCATGGTGATGACACGTGGCACATGATCTGATGGTTGAGGATGAAGGCTCCACTAGCTCTTGGGGATGGAAAATTGCTCTTGAAGGGGTCACATGGGTGACCAGGAGTCTCCCTAGGGGCTGGGTGCATTTTATTTTCCCTGATTTCCCAAAAACAAAGGGACACGAGGGACATCAAATTGCATGACATGCCAGAAGATGACATGTGGCAGAAATCTGACCGTAGGGGATTAAGGCTTGCACTAGCTCTCGGGAGAGTGAACCGGTGGTTTGAGAGGTCATATGAGGATTCAGAGGGATTTTATGGGATTGGAAAATTTTATGTCCCTCACATCCCTTTCCTTGAGGGACATAAGGGACATAAAATTTTCTATGCTCCTAGAGCTGACATGTGTCTTGTTAAAAAAATGGCTAACTCTCGAACTAGCTCCTAGAGGGCAACTTAAAATAACAATATCTTGAGCTCTCGATGGAATTTTTGATGAAATTTTATATGATATTGAATTAAAATTGTCTTTTGAAACCAATGGTGGGGGTATAAGGTATTTATTCCTTCATTTGATTCTTGATAAATCAAATCTTTGATCTGGTACACCACCTATGCATGCAAAAACTTCTTATAGACCCATTTATCTAATGTGTTGAGAAAAAAATAATTTCACCATCATGTAGAGCTTGTAGTTAACTTTTTGAAAATGTATCTTTTTCTCCTAAATCCATCTAGAGCTCCTAGAATCACCTTTCAAAGCTTAACAACTTTTTTGGCTTATGCACTGCTTAGGCTTGTGAACCCTAATTTTGGTGAAACTATCCCAACTTCTCTAAATCCTTCCTAAATCTTCTTAAATCACTTCCATGATGTTCCAAGGACTTTTATTCACTTCCATGTCTATTTTGGATTCTTTTTCTGCTCCATGGGGTTGCTCTAGTCCTACGAAGGCATGTGATAGCCCTTCCCACAACTACCAAAAGTTTGCATTTTTCAATGAACTCCTAAAATCACCTTGGGGTTGAATTGACTTTCATAAATCACCTAGGGGACTGAGTTAACATCAATTAGGAGGTCTTTGGATTTAGTGGGTAGACCTAAATTTTTAAAAATGGTAGAACTTTTAATTTTTGACACACAGGGGTATAGTTTTCATGCTAGAAATTCCCAATTTCCTTGTTGCACATTTTCATGACAACAAAAACATAGCTAATTACTGGTATTATTGAGTTATTTAATCCTTGGTATTTAAATCCTTTAGAAATTTCTCAACAAATTCCTATTCCATAGGGCAGGGCCTTTATTCCTTTTAGCTTAACTTCCCCTCTCCATGAATTACACAAGGGTTCTAGGAAAAACTTCCCAAAATTCTATGGAGATGGAAAGCGAATCCTAATGATCATTTGGTTTTTTATATCTATCATGTGGAGTGTTTTTTGTGTAGAACGAAGATGTATCTGTAATGTTTTTTATTGAGATAATGCATGACTTGGCTAGACAATTGTTTTTCTTGACTAGCTCCAGGAACCATAACCAACTGGACTACTATATAGGAGCGAGTTCCTAAAAATATTTAAGCCGCAGAGGATGCAAGAATCCTTATTAATTTTCTAACACAGTTGAAGATGGATCCTCATGAGAATATGAGGGAATTTATTGCTAAGTTCTAGAGAATTTTGTACAAAATTCATGTTTCGTATGTTCTCATCAACAAAAATTAGAAAGTGTTTTTGTAAACACTTTGTTACCTAAAGTTTGATATCGGTTGCACTGAGATGACATCTACGTAATTCATTGGTATAAAAAAATGTTGTTATTGGAGTTGAAGATGACCTAGTTATGGTTGGAAAGATTAAATATTCACCTTTTAAAGATGAAGGAATGACTTCAACTAGTACCTCTAATCCATTTCTTTAGAGGTTGGCCAATGATATGTTACTGAGATAAAGAAGTAGATGGTACAGGGTGGTATTGTCACCCCATCTAGACTAGGCCCTAATTGGAATTTTAATAAGCAATATCATAATTGGAATTGACTTACTATTGTAATACAAAGATTGGATATTGAAGCTGCCCCATGGAATAACTTGGAGATGAATGAAGAAGATCATGTTGTTGTTAATAATGAATTAGTTGAAGAAGAATATTGTTAGACCCTACCGATGACTCCAATATTGGCTAATTGTATTATGAATATGATGAAGGATATTACAAATATTTCAAAGATAGTGATCACCACACATTTGTATTGTTTATAAGATCTCAAATGCAGCATGATGGTGAGGTTTCTTGTAAGGGTCAAAATAAATAAAGAGATGAGTCTGGATCAAATGTTACAATTATAAAGAGAGGAAGTCCACTTACTTCTTCCTTGGCTCCAAGAGATAAGTAGGTAAATTTCTGAATGGTGGGGCAAGTTTCTAAATTTAGATAGACTGCAGTCATTTTATATTTTTTATATCAATCACATCAAAAAGACAAAGATACAAATGTCTAAGGATGAGTATTCAAGGGAATTTCTTGAGCAATTGAATAGATTGGCGAGGTATGTACAGAGAAATGGACCAAATTATTCTCCTAGCCATACTCCAAGAGGTATTTTATCTAATCCTAAGAACAATCTTAAAAATAATGCTATAAATATTGCCCATGCATCCTTTGAGACAATTGATCCTTTATGTGTTTCATTACTTATTAATGGTTTCAAGATGAGCAAATTTATCTTGGATTTAGGAGCTTATGATAATGTAATGCAAGTTAAGGTTGAATACACTCTAGGAATCACATTAACCAAAAAAATTATAAGGTTTTATTTGATAGAGAGATAATTTCCTCTCATTGAAAAAATCAAGGGTGCTCAGGACATCATGGTATCCTTCCCGAGATGAAATATTGAAGATGACAATCTTGGTAGCGAGATATTCTAGTTTCTTCTTTGAGTAGAAACTTTTGTAAACAATTGGGAGGAAGTGAAAATGGATTGGTTTTGTGCATACATTCCAATCAAAGGTAAAGAATAATTATAAATACATAGTATCCAAATAAGAAGACCCAATGTCTCATATTATTTTCCAAGAATTAGATCATGGATTTTATCATTTGGAGATGGAAAATGAAGAACCCCATCCCATAACTCATAATTCGCATACAAAAGATGAAAATATCTAGACTCTTGAGTTTGATGATAGATTTTGTTCTCTTACATCTGGTGCTAGCATGGTGCTGATTTCTCTTGAAGGGGAGGTATTTTATCCTTCATTTAAGATTATATTTTATAAAACTAATAACACAATAGAGTATGAGGAGTTAATGTTAAAAATGGAGCAATATAAGAGAATAGAAGTGAAGTTGTTATAATAAAGAGGATATGATGAACTCATTGTGAAACAAATATGAGGTTAATACTAAGTAAAAAAGGACAAGCTGAGATACTTTAGAGACCGAGTATTCTCTGCCACCTTAGATTTTATATCTTTCTCTATTTTGTACATTCCAAGATATCAAAATTCCAAAGTAGAATCTTTAGCAATCATTATACGTCTTCTAAATATAGATAAAAACCTACTATCTTTGGACAAGGTGACTACAAATTGGAGAATATTTTCTATCCAAAGGTTCTAGATAACGTTGATAAGTGACATGTTTTCAATGATGATCAGAAGATAGTTATGTTTCTTAATCAACAAGATAAATTTGAGGAATTGTAATTTGAAGGAAGTAATTTCCTTTTGAGGTAGAAAAATAATTTTGAGAATGATCCATAGCTTTAGAAAATTCAATAAATTCTTCAGTTGAAAGGAAATAAAATTTTAAAAGGTTTGGCATCTCTTGAAGAGATTTTTGATAAGCATGATGTGTTTCTCAAGAAAAATAAAGAATACGAAGAGAGTTCTTCTTCATCATAGGTGCAACCATTGAATCTAGGAGCTGAAGATGAACCCAAGTTGGTGAATTTGGGTAAATGTAGTTTGGGTGTGGATTAACAATCTTTCACGAGGATTCTTAAAAATACATTGATTTTTTCTTGGTCTTACAAGGAATTGAAAACATATCAGCCTGCAAAGAGTGCAACATTACATTCCACTATATTTATGACAAAAACCTTTCAAGTAAAATCTTTGGATGCATGATCCAACCATTTCAGGTTTAATTTTTTCTAAAATTAAAAAATTGCTAGATGTAAAGATAATTTATCCAATCCATCATTCTGAATGGTTGGCGAAAATAGTTCCTGTAAGAAAAAATAATGGTGAGATTCGATTGTGTATGGACTTTCACTATCTAAATAAATTTTTTCGAAGGATAATTATCCTATCCCGATTATGGATCATACTCTCTAAGTGGTTATCAGCTCGAGAGATGCTATTTATGCTTGAGAGTTTCTCTAGCTATAATCTAATAGATTTGGATCAATTTTATAGATGAATAATGTATAATATTAAACACTTTGAATAATAATATTATTTCAATTCATTCGGATCATTACATAATGAACAAGCTTCAAATATATAGGAGATAATTTCCTATTAAGTAGGAAACAACTCAACCACAAATCTATATATAAGTGAGTTGTTATAACTCCCAAACAACTCATGTATATAATATACTAACCTGATATTATGAGTTTGTTTATTACAACTCATAATATATTACATAATATTATTCATCCATATATATGAATAATGTGAGCACTATATATGATTTCCTAACATTCCCCCCCTTAGTGCGAACATGGGAGAAAAACAATTGCACTTCCTTCGCGCATGCATTTGCCGTGCGTGCTCATGATCTGGATGGTTTTACAGGACAACCAACAACCTCAATATGGATGGTTTTATAGGACAACCAACAACCTCAACATGGATGGTTTTACAGGACAACCAACAACCTCAATATCATGATGTTGCTTTTCTTTTGTGCTTTCATCTGTCCACTATGCTTTTACATCAGGGAATTATGTAGGAAACACAACTTGCATATTACAAAACCACACAATAGAAGATATATTGAAAAAAATTCACATTACTTCCTATAAGAATCGTAATGTTCTTAATCATAGTCTCTATCATTGATCGCTGCCACTCGATCTCAAACAGATAGAAAACTGCCACTGCCACTGGAAGCTTTCCTTGACTAAGTCGTTTTGGGTATAGAATGGGAATGGAACATTGGTATGTATTCCCCCCCACAATGTGAAATTCCACTCATATAGATACTGAGAAGAAAAATGCATCAAATAACATACTCCTGAATGGATCTTGCTAGTTAGGTCTTGCTGCACATGGTCACTAATGCTAGTGAACATATTCTTCTAGCTGACCATCTTCCAAATAAGTACAATAGTCAGAGGACCAAGTCAATTAGAGGATCACTGACAGTCATCTGCACTCCAACACAACTCTCTTTCCAACATCCATCAAATACCACACAAAATAGGAACACTGCAAACTGAAGCACATTGAAAAAATGGAAACCACACTGAAAATCATATACTCACACCATACATATGCCACTATAGCTTTTGTGTGGCCCCGTCGTTGGTGACTGATGAGAGGTCACTGTTCGACCTCCTTCCTCCATTGCCTCCTTCCTCCATTAAGATGCTACTTACTTAGTGGATTTGTTAATGAAGCTCATTTTACAATTTTGACTCAAATGACAAGACGTCGGTTTCTACCGATATTGCGCCTTTTTACAAACAATTAAAATTTTGACATATACTATTTTAAAATAACAAAAAGACTCAAATTTTGAATAGAATCTCACACACTCATATATGAATTTTGACTAACAATGATGACGTGACACTTATAACAATACTGCCATAATACTAATTCTCATGATATACTTGACTCTATAGATCTATAAGACAACAAAATGAATTATTACACTATTCACCCTATTTTAATTTTGGAGTAGAGTTTTTGAATACCGTAATATGGAATAGAGCTGATAAAGTATATGGAAGTAAAATGAACAGAGCTGCATTAATATCTTCTCATGTATCTCCTCAAAGATTTGCTCCAGGTAGAATGGCGTCAAATCCACAAAAGATCGACTTCAGTGCTATATATTATTAGTGTTGAAATAGCTGGTAGCTGGTAATAATAGTCCTCAGATCTCGAGTGATAAATGACAAAGAATCTATGGATATATCATTTAGACAAATCTGGCAGAGACCTTTACGTGGCAGGGACTGCGAGTTTTCATGCTCCATCCACAACATCCGCTCCTTGAAGAAATACAACCTCGTTACATAAGAAATTATCAACAATGCATTGCCGACGGTGACTAACAACCGAGATCTTCTAGATTTGTAGAAATAATTCATCACATTAGGAGGTTCGTAAATACATAACTCCTCTTTTGATTCACAATGCTTGCAAATTTTTCTTGATTCCCAATTATTACCAAATATGAGTATGCAGATAATGACTTCTGCAAGCTACAAATCTAAACCAATACAATGCAGTCCACAGAAAATATGCAAAGATGATTTATGTAACTCGATGCATCTGAGTCGAGAAATATGGAGACACGTTTCCTGTAAATTTCACGATCAAGGATAGTTGACAAATGAATCACGGAGAGAACGCGTTTGATAAAATTGGGGCTCGAGTCTCCCTTATTCATATACTTTTATAGATATGAGCGTATCTCTATAAGCTCACAACTGTAGAAATTTTTCTTGCAATACGACTCAAATTCCAATAGAAACAAATGAACGCCCTCTCCTTATCTGCAGCACATGTCCATCTCCAGGTTTGCAAATAAATGATACTCAAGAAAAAATTATGAATGAAGACTTAAAAGACTCTCATTCAGATGTTCTTGCTCTGATACCAAATAATAGATTTGGATCAGTTTTACAAATGAATAATGTATAATATTAAACACAGAATAATAATATTCTTTCAATTCATTCGGATCATTACATAATGAACAAGCTTCAAATATATAGGGAGATAGTTTCCTATTAAGTAGGAAACAACTCAACTACAAATCTATATATATATGTGAGTTGTTATAACTCCTAAACAACTCACATATATAATATACTAACCACGATATTATGAGTTTGTTTATTACAACTCATAATATATTACATAATATTATTCATCCATATATATGAATAATGTGAGAACTATATATGATTTCCTAACATAATCAAGTTTAGGTAGTAGAATAATACCAATACAAGACAACATTCATCACACCATGGGGAATGTTTACTTACAAAAGATTCTTTTTAGATAATTAATTTTGGAGTGAAATTTCAAAGAGAAATGGATGTGGTGTTTTCACATCTCAAAGATAGAATCATAATGGCTTACCTTGATGGTTTGACAGTCTTCTCTAAGATGAGAGGAAATCACATTGCTGGTTTAGAAGAAGGATTCGTCAATGCCGGAAGCATGGGACCTCTCTAAATCCTAAGAATTTAATCTTTATCATAAATGAAGGAAAGCTTCTTAGACATATCATCTCAAAAGAAGTAACAAAGATATATCCAGAGAGAGAGTGAGCTATTAAAAAATTTCCATTACCTACTTCTAAGAAAGGAGTCCATTAATTTTTTGGTAAGGTGAACTTTCAAAGAAGTTTTATTCCTGATTTTACTGAATTAATCCATCATTTCTCAAATATGATGAAAAATACATAGGACTTAAAATGGAGTGAAGAAGTAAATATAGCATTCAAGAAAATTAAAGCGGCTTTTTCAGAATCACCATTTATAGTATCTCTATATTTCAATAAGGAGTTTATTCTCTCATTACTCCTCGAACATACAATTTTAACAATTTTGATGCAGAGGAATGAGGAGGAAATTGAAGCCCTAATTTATTTCATGAGTACGCCTTTAAAATCATATGAATTGAAGTATAATCCCATGTAGAAGCATGTGTATGTAGTTGTGAAAGAATGCAAAGCATTCATGTACTATATTATTTCTTCACATACTATTGTCTATGTGTCTAATACTACAGTTAAGTCCATTTTAATGTAGCAAGAGTTGGGGATGCTAAGAGGTACTTGGGTAACGAAGGTGCAAGAATATGACTTGGATATCAAGCCTATGAAGATGGTGTAAGGAAGAGGGATTTGTGAATTGATGACTGAGAAAAATCAAGATGATTCAGAGGATGATGAATATTTTCTTGTGGTTCTCTTTGTGAATTTGGTGGATGAATGGTATAGCAAGATTTCTTATTTCCTCACATATGGAGAATGTCTAGATCATCTTACGTAAGGAAAAATGAACTATCAATCTCAAATCCAAGGATTTAGTTCTTTGAGGTAATGGCTTGTATTAAAAGGGGATACAATGTATTTCTCATATGAGTAAATCACTCTCAATAGGAGAGATTGCTTAAAAAATTTCATGACAAAGCATGCGGAGGTCATTTCTTAGCAAGGGTTACTGCACATAAAATTCTTCAGGGGAAGGTATTAGTAGACCACTATTTTCCAAGATACGCTGATTGGGTTTCTAGTATAAAGCATTTCAACAATTTTTGGGTATGTTGGGCTCCTATCTCGCCTTTGAAACTAGTTAAAATAGAATAACCATTTCAGTATTGGGGCATTGATTTCATTGGTATGTTGAGTCCACCTTCCAATGCTAGCCACCACTACATTCTCACTGCTACATATTATTTCAGCAAGTGGGTAGAAGTTGTTCCCATTAAAAGTGTTACTTCGAAGAAGTTTGTAACTTTATGAAGGAGAATATCATCATAAGGTTTGGGGTACCAAGTAAAAAATTAGGAGACAATGTTGCTAACTTATCCTCGAAGAGTTTGTAGATTTCTATTACACATATGGAATACAACTAGTTCATTCCTTAAATTACTATCCTCAAGGGGATGGTAAAGTGGAATCACACAATAAAAATTTGATATTAATCATTCAAAAACTGATAATTGAAAAAAGAAGACTTAGTATTAGACTTTATTTGATGCACTATGGGTGGATAAAATTAATCCTAAGAAACCTATAGGTATATCACCTTTCCAATTAATGTATGTGAAGGATGTTGAATTTCCTTTTACTCTTGAACTTAATGCCCTACAACTTACAAAGGCCTTGGAGGATACCACATATCAAGATGAAATTGATAAAATAACAATGTATCTATCTCGAATTACAAGAATTGCAGGTTCAGAAATAAATCAATTGGATGAGCATGAAAACAAGGTTAAGGTGTCATTCGACAATAAATATAGAGACAAAGAGTTTGAAGTTGGATATTAGGTGCTCCTATGGGATAAGAAGATTGAGCCTAAAGGCATATAAGGAAAATTTTATTCATTATGGAAAGGGATATTCATGATCTATAGTGTTGTCGGATTTGATAGTTTCATCCTTACCTACAAGAATGGTGTTGAATTGTAGTTGTCATATAATGGGTAGTATTCGAAGCTTTACAAGAGTTGATGATACAAGGTAAAATATGTGTGTATATAAATAGATTTTTACGGTTAGTTTTGGATTTGTATTGATTTTCCCTTTTCTACCTCCAAACAAATGAAAAAGGCTTGAAAATAGAGATGTTATGATATCATATCCATTTCTTCCCTTTGGGTAGAAATGAAGATGTCCACTGAGATGGAGCTAGTTGGTTTCCCTAATATTTTACTTATAAATTTTGAGCTACCCCTTTGAAAATTTTGAGTTTTCATGACTTTTGATGAGTTATGTTCATGTTGTTTGTAGCTCTATGAGTTGTTTAGTATGTTTAGGTTTTTTCCTTAACTCATTTGGGTTACAGGAATGCTTTATAATTATTTAATAAGATACATAAGGTTGCTTGGGTTTGATTTATGAAATACCCATCTAGTTAAAATGCCTAAAATGCCTTGGAAAATGCATTACTTGCTCGGTTATCAGGTTTCTTAGAGTGATTTAATTCTAACTAACAAGTTGCCATTATCCAAAAACCCATTTTGAATAGACTTCTTTTCTTTGTGCTAATTGGAAGTACTTCTGCTTGTTAAAATTCAATAAGACAAGTAGTCCCAGAACACTACATAATTAGTTTAGATTTTCTATGTTTAGCGCTAAACTCAAGTGATTTTACTTGTTAGCTTTGCACTAAATCAAAAAAAAATTACTTCTTAACATTAAAGAAGTAAGTATTTCTTAAACACTATAGAACTAAGCATATTCATTATGCTAAATCTACAGCCTCTTGTCTTATTTGAGCTACACCCAAATAACTTTACTTCTTAAAAATAAGAAAAGTAAAGTAAGTATCAAAGACCACAAAAATAGTCACTTAAGTTATCGGTGTTTTGGGACCCCTTTATGTATTTTAAAAATAATGAAGTGAAGTAGTTTCAAAAAGCCATATATAAGAGGAGTGATGACATGGAAACTGTATGACATGCATTTCATGACATGGAAAATATATAATCTCAAGTAATTACATGATGGATCCATGCATTCACTTATTCAGAGAGTGAAGTTTTTCACCTTCCAAACACTGAGAAATCTTCATGTGACAGATTGAAGGAAAACATTTCACATTTTGTCTATGAACTATTTGCGAAGGTGGTTGGTGCATTGTTTTTCTTCTTTCTTTTGTGTTGTGGTTTATTTTGGAGTGTTTTCCTTCGTTTTGGTTACTTATTTTTCTATGTTTTGTGTAATGGTTTCAAATTAGGGCATTCATGTTGATTAGGATTAGGGTTTGTTAGTTAAATGAATCTGTTTCTACCTTTAATGGGATGTCTTTACAATTTCAATGTTTGCAAAACCTTGGTTTTTCCCTAGGTCCATTTCTTCTTCTTTCTATGGTTCGAGTGAATCTTCCTTCATATTTCGATGTCTAAGTTTACTTCTTCTTATATCATGTTTAGAAAAAGAAAAGTAGTCTCGAATATCCCCATAAAACATCATGGTTCCATTTTATATTACACTCATTGAAATCCTAAGCCCTTGGTCATATGGGATGGTCATATGAGGGCTTAATTTGTTTGATTCCTATTATTAGGTGTTTAACTCCAGCCCCTTTTCATTTTATTTGTGTGGTGAAGGAAAGAACATTTTATTTTATTTTAGTGGCCTCTAAAATAAATGATAGAGCATAATATTGAAAAGCTTGTATCTTTTGATTGGTAACTCAGTTTGAGTTCCCTTTTTTGAAAAAGTGATTATTTTTTCATGTTCTTTCCATTGGAAATATTTATTTTGAGAATTGAACTATAAATATAAAGTGACATATTGTAATACACACTCATTATAAAGTGTAAAATATGGAGGAGTGTTGTAATCAATTATGGATGTAATTTGCTGAGCCCGACGTCTTGAACTTTTGGGAGTTGAATTATTGAATCTATCATGGATTATGAGAATGAATTTATTTTCTCTCGAAGTGTGTGGACTTTAAAAGGATATTGTAAAATTTGTGGAAGAAAATAGATCTCTCAATAAATTAAATTATCTTCTACAATCACTCATTCACGATAAGGATTCACTAATACACTCCATGCAGCAAAAAAATGCTATCTTACGACAACACCATCATATTGTGGACAGCCATGTCCATGCTCCTAGTCCACTTGCAGTTGTTGCTCTTGCATGCATTGACATTGATATACTAGTATTTGAGCTTGTTACTACTCCTGATGCTCCTAATCCTATGAGGCTTACTATTGCATGTTCTTCCACATCTCGTGCCTATTCCAAAGAACACATGTTGTGTATCCTACTTCTTCTCATATGCATGGATCTTTTGAGAATCATACCATTGCATTCGGTTCTCACATGCTCTATTCTATGGGTTTCACTAGCGGAGGTATTGGTAGACATTCACAGGGTATTGTTTCCCCTATTCCACATGTAAAGTGGAATTATCTCCATGAAATTGATTTTTGAGAAAATACTTCATTGGGATCACACATTTACAGAGCTCCTATTTGTGTTCGCTCACCTATTTCTAAGGATCATGAGAAACATATGAGTTCGCACCTTCACTCAAGCTTGAGAAACCTGAGATTTTAGATGTCAGACATGATCAACCTGAAACACATTATAATGTTCCTTTGTATGCACCCATTGTGCATTTTGCACCAAGTCATATGCAGGCATCTTCTTTATCCATCCTTGTTGATTTGGGTTAGATATCCGATCACTCTTAGTGGTGACACATGCATTCATTGAGAGGACTCTACAGGCGTGGTTCCTCTACCATTCTACCTCTTGCTCTACTTTCTATACCTTCTACATTGTAATGCTTTTTGTTTTGAGCATTCTTCTTTAGCAGAGTGTAGTGTATCTCTCTTGTTTGTTGAGATATTTTGTATATGTATTTTCGACACTTTTGGCATGTTGGCGGTATCTCTTGTGGGGATCTATTCGGTGAAGTATGGTGTTATTGTTTTAGTGTTTGAGTAGTTTATTTTAGGAAACTCATACAAATCTGTGGCATCACTCCACCCATTCAGAGTAGTATGGGAGGCTGTGGTGTTGATCCTACTTCTTCGATTTTGTGTCCTTTCCTTGTTACCTTTGCTTTTTTTGGATTGTGACACTCTAGATTTGTGTCCTTGCCTTGTTGCTTTGGTTATTGTTCTTGGATCGTGGCACACCTATTTGTAGTAGTTGATCAAATTATGTTTGGTTTTTTTCTTACACTTTCGACATCACTCCATTGATAGTCTCCTTGTATGGAGCTATTCTGGTGAAGCCTAGTGTCAGTTTTTTTGAGTTTTGTGATCAAGCAGTGGATTCAGACCACAGTACACACCAAAATTCTTCAGCATTGTATAATTTTTTTGATCCAAGCTTCTTGGGATGCCTTGCAAAGTGGGTTTTTACTCTCTTTACTTTGTTATTACTGGTTTTGGGTACCTTGTGTTGTCCCTTTTTCCTAGTTATTGTACATGAGTACCTCATCAGGCCTAGTTGTTGGGACTCATATTGTGGACATGCCACTTCTATTTTGGCCCCTATCTTCACTTGAGGGGGATTTTAGAGTAGGTATTTACCTTATCTCATGTTCACCTATGTACTTTATTTACCTTTATTATATTTATCCTCACCCACTTATATGTGTGGATATTTCTTTTATCTTATTTAGATATCGGGAGATATTATCTACTTATTAGGTATAGTTATTTCCTTGATTTATGGCTTGATCTATGACCTTGGTGTTCTTAGATTGTTATTCCTTTCCTATATAACCAAGGTCCATTCTCATTGTATTTCATTGAGTTCCATAATAATATATGATATTGTTGCTCATTTTTTTACAAAGGTTTATGTGAAGTTATTATGGTGAATTACTTTCACCTTATTGATTGTGGTGTTTTATTAGCATTTATGTTCTTGGCTTGGTACGATCTGGTTATCGTTCCTTTTATCTAATCATTCCAATATCTATCAATGTGTATTTTTACATTACTTATACTTGATCTTTAGAGAAGTGACTTCTTTTAAAATTGGTTACATTCTAAAATGCCACATTACCACATTTCTTTGCTCCCTATTTACGTGATTTTGAACAAAATTTTCTTCCCATATATTGCTTTGTTTGGAACTACTGTTACTTGTGCTAAATTGAATACCTATAACTTCCATTGTATCGTGGGGAATTGAATTTATTCTACTTTAGAACTTAAGTTGTGTTGAATTAATTGTTTATTACTTGCTTAGATTTGCGTTGATTTGTATTGCTTTTACTTCCCAATGTGTTGCAGTAAATTGATTACTCATTACTTCATATTCATTGCACTTAACCTATGAGCTATTACTTCTCATATATTGTGATGTTTTAAAGTGAAGTTACTTCCCATTCATTGCACAAAATTCAATTTCTTCTACTTGTTAACTGCAAGTCTCAAGTAGTAGCATGCTAAAAACCCACTATGAGCTACGAGTGAATTGTTTCACTTCATCACTTCATGAAAACTTGAAATTCACTTCTAAAATGATTTTAATCATATTTCATGACTAGAATGAATCTGAGTAGATGCATGTAATTATAATAATGTTTCTTGACTTGAGTTCTATATTTAAAGAAGGAGCAGCTGCTAATATTTATTAGTTGGAACACACCGGTTACTTGAAGGAGAGAAAATGTCTAAGGCAAGAGAGGAATCAATTAAAGTAAGTGATAAGTTAGAAGGAGAATAATAAGTTGTTGTGATCAAATAGGGTCCTAATCTTACTATTGAGAAAAATTCCAAAGGAAGGAAGGGGAAAGGGAAAGATAAATCAGTTGATGAAGACAAAGGAATTAAAATGAAGTATGAATATAAAGGCTATCCAGTGGAGTATTGTATTATGTCCAATATCATAGAAATTAGTGATACATATATGGGGCATGTCTCCATCACTGAATTAATTGAGATAATCAAGGCTATGGTTTAAGCACCCCCATGCATTAATTAACTAGGATTGGGTTGATATAAGCAGCTACTTTTCCCAGTACTACTCAATTACCTGAATTTGTACTAGAATGTTCTAAACATTATGATTTCCCGATAAGGACAATTAAGGATTCCTTAGGGAATTTGGTGATAAGACTTAAGTCTCGTTTCTTTAACTATAGTTTAAATATTCACACTACACCTAAACCACTAGGTCTTAGTATGTAAAAGGTAGAAGAGTCTGGAAGAAGAATTAAGAAAATGAAATTCAGATTATGAGTTTGAATTATTTTAAGGAAATAAAGAATGCATCAATATTTCCTAAGACTATTTTCAGGTTTGATCTAGTCCAAGAAGTAGATGATATTACTCGGGTATTTTATAGAATCAATGGAGAGAAAAATACCAAAGGCTTTTCTAATTTTATGTATTACTTTATAAGAATGATTGAGAATGGAAAACCTAGTACTTCCATCAACTAGGCTAAGTTTATAAGTAATAAAATTGACATCCAGTTGTAAAATTTCACCCAAACAATGTACTTTAAGATGACTTCATATCATATGTATGTTGTAGCAATACATTGTTCTTTTACTAGGTTAGGGACTCAAGATATCATAGATTAAATTTCATTTCATGAGTATTATCCACAATTGGCCCTTCCTAGGTATTTCAAGGAGTATAGACAAGTCAATGATTTCTTTTTCTAAGAAATCATTTGTAATCTTAACAATGATTTGAAGACAAAGAGTACAACAATTGATGCATGGAATGTGGTTGTACAATATGGATGTATCTTTATTTAGTTTTCTCATTTCACATATTTGAGAGTTTTTGGTTTCACTAGAACTCCACTTAAACTCCCAAGGTATCCCAATGACAAGTGGATTTTTCTTGAGTTATGCAGACAACTAGTTGAACTCCATGATTTGTAATAAGGGCTTCATAGATTAGTAGTTTGTTTTCTAATTTTCATTGGGAGTTATCATTGTGCCAACATTCACAAAGCTTATAGTGTTGCTAAAGAAATGTTCCATAAATACACTCAGAGTAATTAAAAAGAAATAATGAACTTTGATTATAGGAATATTGCCAAAAATATGGTCTCATTGGATCATGCACATTTTCCAACATTAAAGGATTTATGGATTGATTGTAGAGATGAATATGAAATTAGAAGAAGATATTATAGTAGAATGATAGTGTATAAAATCCTAATCTTGGGATTGGCCAACATTCCAAAGAAGCTCCAAGATGATGGGAAAGTAATTTCATATGCTTACTTTAATTAAGGAGGTTATAATGCCCCATTGTCACCAAGAAGAAATAAATCCAATACAATTATGGAGAGAACATAAAAAATACTTCTTTATACTTCCAATTGTTTACTTAGCCATGGTTATTTTCTAGAAGAATCAATCATGAATGATATAAGTCATGTGGGCATGAAGAGAAAGGAAGGCCTAGGAGAAAGTAGTGGAGGGGATAAAAATTGCAACCAAACAAGAATCCCAAAACTGAACAAGTTCCTCCAAAGAAAACATCTCCAAAATAAACTCTAGTTGTAGAAGTTTCCTCAGGTAATATTTCTCATTTATTAGTATCTTCATCAACTATTTCTCCTATAATTCAAGACCCTCCTACATAGGGAAAGGTCATGCTACCACCATTCAAGCCAGCTACATTCTTGTTTCCTTCAATTATTTCAAAAACTTCAACTCCTCATCCTCCTCCTTGATCTCCACCAAACATTCCTCCTCATCTATATACAAAAAAACCATCAATTTATTTTCTAGAGGAGATAAAATATATTGTTGTGGAATTATCCTCTCTCCATGAGGTATCATAGTCATTGGAAAAGGGTAAAAACTTGGAGCATCTTGTGGAGGTTGAAGAGGGAGAAAATGAGAAATAAAGGGGAGGAAATGTTCATATGAAAATAGTTAAAGTGTATTCAATTTCAGGAACTCCAATGTGGAAGGATGTTGAGAAAGGAAAATAAAATGAAAGTAATGGTTATACAAGGATTAAAAAAGAGAAGTAAATTATAGATCAGTTGGTGATTAAGAAGATGGCTTGGTTGGAAAAAGTTTTTCTATAGGGTTCTACTCCTAAATAACCCAGAAACAACCAGAAATAATTGTACTTCCATATATTGAAGTGATTGGTAAGGAAATGGTTGTCCATTCTAGTGCCTAATATTTATTAGGAAAGATTTTGTAAATTGGTAAGCTATATAAACACTTTCCAGTTATAAGGAAGTAGTTAGTTTAGAAGAAATAAATCTTCAATTCTTTGAAGAGTATTGAAAAGAAATGAAGATGATCCAAAGTATCCAAGGTGACCTCTAAAATTATAATTGAACCTTCTAGAAATAAATTTTCTAAAGATGAAGAAGAATTGATGAGAGACTATTTGATGATGGTGATAACCGTGGTACCCTAAGAGACGTAACCACCGATGGATTGAAGCAAGACACACGAGACACTCGCTCAATATAATTTTTACAAAGATGGATGAAGAAAAAGAAAATAATACTAAGTTAAAGGAACAAAAATCCAATATTTGTGATATAATCATGAAGGTTGCAAGATCTTTAATGCATCCAGTGCTAATAAGAGAATAGGTGAATCCTCAAGTAATCACCATAATGGAAGAGTCGGAGATAAAGAAAATGTTGTATATAAATAAATGGCTATAATTACCCAAGTGGCCACAAATTATTATAAGGAAATAATTGTGAAAATAGTTGAGTGTCATGAAAAATGGGATAAATTGAAGAATTTAAAGTTATAAAGCGATAATGAATGTAGAATTGTTGAGCTACAACTTCAGAGTTTGGAAGAAATAAAATCACTAATAGACAATGTGTTGATTGAGGAGAAGATTGTACTAGAAGGATCTGTGAAGAAAGGAAAACAACATCTTATTTTCTCATTTAGGTAGATAATTCTTAAGCATATAATACAAAAGATGAAACTCTTGGAAGAATGGGTTGAGCCAGCCCTAGATGAATTGGATGATGAAATTTATGACTTAACAAAGAATGAAACTGACAAACCTCCAAAATACATTGAGGAATTCCTTCGATTAATTCAGGAAATAATAAATAGCATCATCATTCCTTTTATTCATGCACCCCAGAGATATTTTAAAAACTTCAAGAAGATGTTTATTATTTAGGTTCATGTCTCAAGAAGGTCGAGGTTGTTCTAATATTTTGGAAAAGGAATAATTGACCTTCAAAATAGAGAAGGAGGATACTACAAAGGTAGATAATGATGTAATCAATTGCATGATATATCAATATTCCAAGTATCGGTAAAATAAGAGGGATGATTATGAAGATGAAACTAAAGAAAATGATGAATAAAAGAATAAAGGAAAAGTGAAGTTGTGAATTTTAAATAATCTTCTTCTTATCCGCTTTTCTTATTATTCTTCTTTCTAAGTATATTCATTACAATTCTTAAGTAATTCAATGGTTAATAACCATTACTTCAATTTTTTTGATAAATTCAATTACTTGGTGGTAGTTATGAGTCGATTATTTCAATTTTAATAGTAAAACATTCCAAATTTCTATGTGGCATGTAACAAAGATTTTGAGGAGAAAATTGCTCAACTCCTAACTATTTTTTATTTATTAATTTGTTGAAGTATGGTGCATGTTGTATCCTTGTACTTTACTTATGATAACTATAGTAGAAGAAGATACCTACCAGTCAAGGGATCTATAATTTTCTTGCAAACTCCTATTTTACATTGTAAATGATTGTTTGAGACTTTACGTTAAAATAATTAGATGTACATACTGTAAATGGTTTAAGGTTGAATAAGAAGAAAGGAGGATTTTGGTTGAACTTTGTGTCCACTAAATTATTACTATACAAGTTGTGAATGATAATGGTAAAATTTTTGTTATATTTAGTTTTCATATGAGTATGCTTCTTTTCATTTACTTAAATTTGTAAGAATCATTTAATATTTTTTTATTTTATGTGACCATAAATTTCCCTACTATCTACTTATTACTAAGAACACTTATTCTACACAAGACATCCATATTTTTCACATTTCTTTCTTACTTCAACCAACAATCACTTAATCATACAACTGCTTACTTGCTACAAAATTGTCTAGCTATGGTGCATGAGCTATTCAATTAAAGTAATACCCGAACTTAGTTTACATAGGCTATAGAATACAAAAATAAAGTACATGGGAGATTCACCATTAAATGAAGGGGATTTATCCCATAAATGCCTAGGTTTTTTTTAGCCAAGCATAAAATCTAGCCAACAAAACCCTAGTTGGAAACAAAGGGATTGAAAGACTTAGCTTATTCACAATGATCTTGAAGGTATGTCGAGCTAGAAAATTGATGGAACAGGAACTAAGAGTTTCACACATGAACCCAAAAAGAGTGGGAGTTTCATGAATTATAGGACCAAGGCGCCTATGTAGGGTCGTGGTTATTTATGTAATAGATACCTATACTAGGAGACTTTGACTTCTCATGAGTGTGAAACCCAATTTTATAGGTTCAAGAGATGTTCATTTGTTATCGCCTTTGATCATGTATATGTGGCTACATTTTTTTGTTATTCACCTAAAACCTATAATAATTAATTTTCACATGCAAAACCCCCAAACTACATCAAATCTTAAAATATAAAGATGAAAAATGGGAGGTAGGAATATCCTCAACTATGAAAAAAATGAACTTACGACTAAGTGTTACACTACATTACAGACCCCATGTAGTTCTATGTGTGTGTGTGTGTGAAGGAATCGTGCCCTATGTGGCTATTTTGAATGTCGCACTTGATAGCGAGAAATAATTGGATGTAAAAAAATGTAGATAGATGTGTGCATGGAAAAATGAACTTCCCCTCCTATGAAGTATATACAAAATAATGTAGTCCCTTGCAATAGTTGTATGTGATTAGGAATAGATAAATATCCAAAATGCATGATTTAGTGTCTAAATTAGATGGACAAAGGATTGTTTCACCGGTGAAAATTGTTCTTATTTAATATCCATACATATAACAACATACTTGACGACATGGTAAAAATAGTATTATGAGTATGAGTTTGTATTTATAAATTTTCTAAATATTTATTGCCAAATACACAATTTTTGTTCAAAATCCATTTATAACAAGAAATCATTACATATCTGAATAGAAAGGGTTATCATTACTAATATAAAAATAGACCAAATCATAATAATTATAACCATATTCCCTTTACAATCTTTCCTTTTACAAACTATACAAAAATCCTTCAAAACTATTTTTTTCTTACATATCAATTGCTTCACATTATATTTATATTTTTTCAAGGATTAAAATGCTTAGAAAAGCCATAAATAATGATAATGAAGATAGCTATATCAATGAGTCTTTGACAATATGTTTAAACACACAAAAAGGAGAAAAATAATTCTCACCAACCAACCAATTCCAATGGGGAAGGGAGGAACTTTCCAATCAACCTTGAGCCCTAACACACAAACCATACAAGCATCAAACCAACTTAATAAACACAATAAAATGACCTTTCTCTAATAGGCCCAAACAGATTAGAATAAAAAAGAATTCAACAAAACACAAACAAGTAACACAATGGCTTGAATTCAAGCCAAGTGGGATAGGTAGGGTTGAAAGTTAGTCTCCTTTTCGATCCACATGGGTAGTGAATTATTAATTTAAATTACCATAAAACCACCCATCTTTATTACTTAACTACACCTCATACCTCTAATAACCATCCCTTTTCACTCCACTAAATACCTAATTCTAACTACCCTATCTCCTTAAAAAAATCAATAATCTACAGCCACAATCATAAATAAGAATCCTAATTTCATTTTCCCTCCACCAAAAAAACATTTCAATCTCCCTCGACACCCATCCTATGTACTTCTACCCTTCCCAAATAAAAGCACATTTCAAAAAATAAAATAGCCATAAGAGAGTTAAACAAAAGTATTAAAAATATAAATATATAAGTCTAAAAATACCATTTAGGAAATAGTAATACTATACATGATACAAGATAATAAAAACAATAACGCACTAATAAAAAATATTAAGACTCTACCTTGGAACTACTAAAAATCAACACTTTCTCCTTCTCCAAGTTCTCTCCTCCAAGCCCAAAACTCTCCCAATAATGAAATTGTGTGTGTAACCAACCCTTTTTCTCATGCACACTTCTATATTTAATATTTTACAAAGGAGAGGGAGGTTTGCATCCATATGGATATCCAAATAGATGTCCTCTCTCCACCTCAACCAAGGAGTACACAAAAATATCTAAGGAAATTGATTTACCAAAAATATTAGCCAAACATCCATTACTCCACCAAACCCATGAGTACACAACAATATCCAAGGCAATAAAGTTTCCAAAAGATTAGTCAAACTAGAAAACTAAAGTTCCATCCATCACTCAAAGAGTTATCATAAATATTTAAGGTGAAATTTTTTCCAACAATATTATTCAAGAAAGAAAATCGAGTGAAATAAAGATTAAGAAAAAGGGACAATACTAGTTCAAAATCACGATAAAACTTCAAAAATACACTACCCCATGATGGGTTTGAGTCTTGGGCTCATTTGAAATGGAGAGGTAAAGGTTAAGTGGTCCTTTAGTGATTAAATTTTTTTCCCAAACTCCAAATCCGACCCCTTAATATTTTATTGAGTTTAAAGACTAATAATTATTATTTTCACCTACCAAAAGTGTCCAAAACTAGTACCCAAACAATACACGAGAAAAGAGAATAAATAATTAAAAAATTTACAAAATTCAAGGGTAATTTCTAAATGGGGCTCATAACATATGAAAAGTGAAATAATTCAAACAACCCACAAAATAAAAATAACTAACCACTTTAAAAACCCTAAACAATGTTGCTCAAGGTGGCCATGGGTTTAGGCCCATGCATCCTTCATGTGTTGGTCCCTTGGTCCCCATATGTGTGTTAATTTTATTTAATTGAACATTTTCATTGTTGTACACTCCACACACACATTACATCCATTCAAGAAAATATTACAAAACCATGTTTTCACACAACTAATTAACATTATAAAATTAACGTATCAATTCTATAACAACCATCATCACAACTAACATCCATATCCATAATTAAACATAATTTCATTAGTATAAAAATTCATTATCTAAGTATTTAACATAAGTATCAAATGTTAGAAATATTATCATCATTATATAAACACATCCACAAATAATGATAATGAAGGAAGTGGTAAAATATTTGCATTAGAAAAGTCAACATGATCACACACACACAAACACACACACACACACACACACACACACACACACACACACACACACACACACACACACACACACACACACACACACACACACACACGCACGCACACACGCACGCACGCACGCACGCACGCACGCACGCACGCACGCACGCACGCACGCACGCACGCACACACGCACGCACGCACGCACGCACGCACGCACGCGCACGCACGCACGCACGCACGCACGCACGCACGCACGCACACACACACGCGTGCACACACACACGCACACATGCACACACGCACACGCACACACACATCCATATCATCTAAAATGATCTTTTCATAAAGTGAAAAAAAAAAATTCCAATGTCAAAATAATGAGTATCATAGTCCTTGTCAAAATGTCATAGGAGATAGATAAATTTCTAATATAAATAATCTCTTGAAATAAAAATTTCTAAGGTAAGTGGTAATTACATTCCCCTCCCCTTAAACATGACATCCTCCTGAAATTCACTTAAATAAGTATGGGTACTACACTCAAAGAGTGGATGCATCCTCCCATGTAGTAACATGCTCATTGTATCTATCTCATTACACTATGACTTGATCAATATTTTATACCCAAAGGCCCAAGGTCATGCACTCTAGGATATGTACCGAATCTATCATAACATGTCTTCCCTCTTTCACCTACAAATAAGTCAAATATAGCACATGAGAAGGGTCCTAAACATATATCCTAAAAAAATACATGAAATACGGTGTGGATACACGATAATTCTGCAGTAGCAAGGAGAGATGATAAGCTACAATTCCAATCCACTCAAGAATATAAAATGGTCCCACAAACCATGGAAATATCTTAGATAATTTTCCATAGTGGATACGGATCTTGTGTTGCTTGAATCTCAAAAATAAATTTAAGCCAACCTTGAAGATCTCATCGGTCTTATTTGAATTTGCATACTTCTTTTATCTATCTTGTTCTTCAAGAAGCCACCGACAAATAAGAGTCACTTTTTTTCCATCTCATGTACCATGGAGGGTCCAATAACTACTCAATCCTTAATCCTATCCCAATTGAGTGTATTTCTTCACTCCCTGTCATAAAGATCCTAAAAATGTTCTATGCGGTGGAACTATGGTAAGTATTTTTGTATACAAACATAACTAAGTAGAGGTATTCCTACAATCGATATGGTTGGTCCATTAAATATAGATAGAGTATGTAATCTAATACTGTTTCATCTTCTCAATATTTCCATTCATGTTAGGGTGATAAGATTTCATGAAATTGAGATGTGTGCCCAAGGCCTTCTATAAACAGTGGTCATGATCGGATATACTCTTCTTTGGACCTCCATCCAGGTTTCACTATCTCATCCAAATAAACTTGCGTAATAGCCCTGGTGGTGAAGGTGGTCTTCAATGGTGAGAAATGAGAAACCTTGGTCAATTTTTCAACTATGACCATGATCAAGTCATGTCGATATGAATATGTAGGTAATTCCATAGTGAAATCCATGGATATAATGTCTCATTTATATATTGGAACGTCATGTGGGTAGAGAAGGCCTATGGAATGTTGGTGCTCATCCTTCACTCTCTGGAACTCTAAACATCTAGGCACATACCCAACAATATCTCTTCATAATCCTACCAAATAATATAGTTATCGTATATTATCATGTGTCTTATTAACTCCTAAATGAGATGAGTAAGGTGCATGATGGGCCTCTGCAAAATAAATTTGTTGTATACCACCCTCTTAAATCAAATATTTTCTTCCTCTATGCCTAATAATTCCAAATGTCACAAGTGTAACCCATGTGAATTTCCCTGTAAGGGTCTCCTTGAATCAATCTTGGATTTGACTAACATATACCATATGTCGAGAGGAAGATGGTGTAGGATCCTATGATAGAAATGTGTGTCTACTCGAGTAGCCATAACCATGTGTCTCATGTAACTCAATGCATCATCTAGAAAATTTCCATTTACCTTCACGTGCTCCACCTACATGTCATAGTCACACAAAATCTCCATCTAACACCATTTTAGAGAGTTCAATCTTGGCTAAGTAAAAATATGTCATAGGCTCATATGATCGGTCCTCAAAGTGAATCTTTAATGCAATAGGAAATGTATCTATCTCACACAATCATGTAAAACTATTGCTAACTCAAGATTGTGTGTAGGATAATTGAGCTCATAGTCCTTGAGCTTCCTATACTCAAATTAAATCACCAATCTATCTTGCATCAATACCCATAAACCAACTAAATATGCATCTGTGCACATAAAAACTCCTAATTTTGGTCAATTATTATAATAATGGGAATCATATTAATATGTTATTTTAGAATTTGAAAGGTTTATTAACAATTTTAAGTAAACTCAAACTACTTTCCCTTACACTAAAAATATGTAATGATGTGTGCAATATGAGAGAAGTATTATACGAACCTCCTCTCTAATATATTGATTGGCCCATAAAGCTACAAGCCTTTGTAACATTAGTGGGCATTTGCCACTCAAGAATATATATGATCTTGGAAGGGTAAACCATAATCCCCTCCCCTAAAATAATGTGCCTTAATTATTGCAACTCATTTTAGAAAAAGGAACATTTCTCTAAGTTACCATACAACCATTATCTCTAAGGCATTACAAAACCTCATGTAGGTTGTCCTCTTTCTCCTTCGAGTCTATGAATAGATAAGATTGTCATCTAGAAATACCAGTATGAAGTGATTTAAGAAGGTCCTAAATACTCCATTCATCAAACTCATAAACATTGCAGGGGCATTGGTGAGTCCAAAAGGAACCATCGTGAACTCATAATGTCTATATCTAGTATGTGAGGATCTCTTATATATATCTACCTTTGAAATGCTTAACTAATGGTATCTTGATTTTAGTTCAATATTGGAGAATATGGTCACTCTTCTCGTCTGATCAAATAGGCCATCAATATGTGGAAGAGGATAATAATTCTTGATCTCCAACTTGTTCAACTACATGTACTCAATACATAATCTAAAGGATCCATCCTTCTTCTTCAAAAATATAATTGGTGCTCCCCATGGTGACACACTAGGGTAAATAAGACCCTTCTCCAATAGTCATTATAGGTACAAATTGAACCGACAAAGCTCATGAGTGGTCATCCTATAGGGTTATTAGGATATGGGTTCAACTCCTTGTACATGGTCAATGTGGAAATCTATCTCCCATGAAGGTGGTAAACCTAGAAAATCCTTAGGAAATACATTTGAAAATTCTTGTAGGATAGGGTGATCATCTAAATATGGTCCTAAAGAATCCTCCTCCATCATGGCACTCACGATGATGGAAAAAATGACATCCCTTTTGCATTTTGTGCTTAAGCTACATCGTAGATATCATGTAGATAGATATGGGTCACTTTGAATACATATCACTATCCTCTCCAATCTAGTTTCATATCTACATGGAATCACCTTATGATGGAAATATACTCTAGAATGATGAGATAATAACCAATCTATGCAAAAATTCACATCGTAAGAACCCAATGAAAAATGTAAAGGTCAATTATAGTACAAAAGGACCCTATGTTAACTAAACACTCCTAAACTAAGGAGTTTATGGAAATTTTAGAACCTAACACTACCTTAACTTCCTATCTAGGACCTTGTGTCACTACGACCTCCCTACAATGATCCATTATGAAAGGATATATAAACAAGTCCTAAGACTTGAAATAAAATAATGCATAAATGGGGGTGCCTCGATACTACATATTATCTCCACCAAGGTATCTTGATGCTCTATTTGGTGATTCTCAACCACTTCATAGATCATGTGCACTCATCCTACATTATCAATTATATCCTATAATACAATGTATTTCACAACTATAATTACATATGGATTCTATGGAAATCTTTTCCAAAATTGACCTAGGTCTCCATAACCAAAAAAACTAGAGTAGTCCTCCACTACCCTAATATACCTCCAAGATCCATAATAATCATAGTATAAGATGTTATCGATCATGACCTAAATGGTTATTATGGGAATCATCCTACCGACTACGGTCTAGGTGGAGACTATGTCATCTATGGTTCTTTAGGTAGTGGTCCCACACTATGACCTCTCTATGTGTCTTGTTGAGGAAACAACCTCTGCTTATGTATATTTTTGTTATGGATAATGTCCATATTACTAAGGATAATGTGGTGGTTGGGAGGAAGAAAATACGGGTCTATACCATCATGAGGGGGAAGTGGTGTACCTCTTGACCTGCTATCATGTAACTTTTGAAGGTGAGATCTCACATTATCTCTATCCTACTATGTCTTCCCTCTATTATGTTCGTAATGTAGGCCTTCTTGATGGCCTTATCTAATGTATGTGGAGTATGCATCCTAATAGTTCCTCTAATCTCAAAATTCAGACCTCTAATGAATTAATGTACCACGACCTATTCATTGTGCATGTAATCCACATATTGTAATAGGTCTAAGTAATGACCCCCATCCTCTACCACTTTCATATTCTACCTCATATCATGAAACTCATCAATGTGTTACTGCATGAAGTGTTTAAGTATATATCTTACCCTAAATATATCATTAAACATGTCCCAAGAGATAGACTCAGAATCCACCATGAGCTTCTAATCCTTATATATCCACCATAATATAGTTCCATTTCTGAGGAAATTAATAGAAATTGATTAAATAAAATATTTATAAATGAATAAAATGCCTAATCTAAAATATGTAACATCACTAAATAAATATGTATGCAATAAGAAAAGATCTAACCCAAGAAAATTAAACTATAAAGTATGAAACCCTTATTGTAAGGAAGGGATGATAATACTTAGCATATTTAACAATTAATTTGAGATTGTGCCAAAGTGACAAGATGGTGAACAGAGAGGGAGAAGTTTCACACAGAGCCTCAAAAAAATGTGTGACCACAAGATTTTCCTAGACCTGGGAGCATGTAATGGTTCGGGGGAGCCTATATGGGCTACAAAGCTATTTTGGGAACCTATGGGGGTTAGAGATGTTATATTTCCTTTTCTTCTTATCTCTAGTATGTCACACAATGATTGATAATGTCATTGATAATCTGTAATAAAGAAATGACGCAAAAAACCCTCAAAAGTGCATAAAATCCCAAAAAGAAAATAATGCAAATGAGGGGTCAGACAATCTTTGGCTATCAAATAAGTGAAATTAAGACTAAACATTCCACTACCTTTCAGAATAAATGTAGTTCTATGTGTGCGTGTTAAAATTTTGCCCTAGGTGGCTCTTGTGTTTGTCACACTTGATAGTGAGCAAATAACTAGATGTAGAAAATGTAGATAGATGTGTGCATGGAATAATGAACATCCCCTCCTATGAAGTGTATGTATACTAAGGTCATCCCTTGTCCCTGTATGGAGCTATAATGGATGCTTAGATACTCTATAATATCCTTTGAATGCAACCTTAGGTGGTGATAGCCAATGCTTAGTGTTTGGTCCTTTATTATGGTCACATAACTTTATATTTATATGATTCCCTTGCTTAAATTTTGTAATTAACCTCAAAAATTCTGACCACCAAAAATATAAGATGCCCAAACATCTATAAAGGACCCAAAATATTTGAGAAAATTATAAAGAGTTTAGGGGAACATAGAGAGGGTACGGGGATGCCTAGTGGTGATGTCATGGCTAGGTGTTGATGCAGGGTGATAAATACCAAAGTGTAACAATAAAGAGTGTAATATAAAAAGAGGCAACATAAATAAAGTAAATGTGGCCAAAGACATGGTCCAATTGGTGCTTTTATTACTTATGAATCATATGAATAATAATATGTGATCATGACAAGATAAATGCCCAAAGTGTGTGATTTAGTGTCTACATTTTCCCCACTTTATTTTTTGAGAGAATGATTGATAGGATAAATTAGATAAGAGATGCATACCTAATAACCATATATATTGATGGAAAAAAACATGCCGAGCAGACAAGACGAAAAAAATTGAAGCGTGGATTCTAGAGAAGAGGAAGTGAAAACGTGATGATGATTATGACCCTAGGGTGAGAGCATTTAAGTAGATTTCCCATTTATGCCCATTGTTGATTTCAATTATCTTTGATGTGTTAATATGTGATTTTTGTGTGATGATTTGACCGCCACTTCCCATAAGGATGGAGCGTAAAAGAGAAGAATGAAAAAGTATTAAAATACATTTATATGATCAAAATGTATAAAAAGTATGTAAGAAAACATGTAAAAATAGGAAAAGGAACATGTGCACCTTATTTATGATGAGAAAAGAGATCGAAATGATCCTAAAGATGATGTAGAAGAACAATTTTTTCAGGTGATCTCACTCTAGTTGCACTAACTATGATTTTTTGGGTGATTTCATGCCAAAAATGGAAGAATTAGAGGGAGAAAAGTCTAGTGTCATCCCCTAACCTTTAATTGATTCCTTGAGTGTATAGCATCACTTCATATGGTGTGTAAAAATATGATCTGGTTCAAACAATTATGATCCAACGTGAAAATAAAAAAGAAGTTGTAGTGCATACATGTTAATTGTTGAAGGACTATCTATCCTATAAAAACCACTATGAAAATGTTCAAAATTGCGTTGAATTAAAAAATGTTGTGTGACTACCCCCTGGTCATAGGAGTCCAGGAAGGGTTAGGGGTGCCCAACTACTACTTTACGGGTTTGGGTGTTAGTATTTGTGTTATGTTGAGGATAAAGTCATATTTTGAGCCCTATCTAAGACTAAATACTATGTTGTTCCAATACTAAAATATGTTGAAATTTGACTATAAAGCTGTTGTTTGGGGTGACTGGTTCACCCAAATAATGCCCCCTTGTTTGGGGTGTAAGTGACATTGCTAAGGAGTATGCGGCCCAAAGGAGGACCCTCCACTAAACTAAAATTGATTACCTCTGAGGAAGGGAGTTTTCTTGGTATAAACCAAGGCACAAAAAATAAAAATGGCTAGACAGTTGTTAGTACAAGCAAAGCCAAATACACATATAGAATACAAGATGTAAGTTAAAAAGACAACATGTAAGCTAAGACACAAGAAGACAATGTATACTATGAAAAGTGGGTTGTAAACATGGGACATCACTCGAGAATGTCATAAGACACTCATGGTGAAGAGGATGAACGCAAACAATAAATCAAAGAACTAGAAACACATAGGGAAAAGCTCGTAAATAATTGAAAATATGAAAGGCAATAATAAGCAAAGTAACAAACAACCATGGTGGCAAATAGACTGCATTACACATGAAATGTCTTGTAGCATGTTGAAATATATAATGTATGTCAAATTGTGTATAATCGATAAAGTAATTTTCTATGAAAAATTAAATAATAGCACTTATGATGTGTATACAAAATTTGAGGTCGGGATCTGTTGTGGGACTGGTAAGAGGTATTTTGCCAAACATCCCTCTGCGTGTATCATTCTATGTAAATCCTATGACCATAACTATAAAGGAAAGTGAATTTGTATGTGTATTTGCATGTATAAAGTTATAATGACATATAAAGTATCTAACATGTGTAATAAAGTGTACATGTAAGCATAAGAAAACAAGAGTAAATGTGACTAAGATATGCAATATGTTATGGATGAGATGGAATGGAATATGGAGTGAATGATAGGGGTGACATGAGCCCTGGGAAAATTCAAATGAGTATGCACGAGATGAGGTTCATTTATACACACCCCATCAGTAGTCGATAATGAACCATAAAATAAGAGTGATTCATCAGGAAATGGTTTGAACTGATAGATGTGATTGATAAAGCATAAAACATAGAGAGTGCATGTGTGATTGATTAGGTATGGTGAGGTTCATTTTAGATTGTGAGCCTCAGAATTTGAGTATGAACCATATAAATAGATTGTATCATAGGGTAATGAGAACAACTCGTAAAAATAGATGTGAGAAATGTGTAGCATGAATGCATAGAGTGTGTAGTGTGTATGATACCTAATAGATGTTGTGTAGAAAGATATGTCATGAATGCACGATGTGAAAAGTGTGTAATGTGTAGTGTCGAGGTTCATGTATATAATATGCCCTCTCGTTAGGTTAATTAATTATGCATAATATAAATTGATTATTAATTAAATAATGTTGTTATATGGTTATATTATAAACCATATTATTTTTGTATTTTGTTATATGGTTTTATCAACCATATTTGTCTTTTATTTTCACATGTATAATTGTTATAATTGTTATAACAATTATGTGCTTCCCGAGATGTAATATTAGAAGTAGTTGTGAGTTTAGTTTTACCTGTGCAACCTATTTCTTTGTCTGCACATGGTTGTTCAATTCCTATAAGAATTGTAGCACTCCATTGTATTTTTGGTTGATTGAGATTAATAATATTTATTAGGCTTCCACCCCTGTTTCTCAATTTACATTTGGTTTCAGAGCAGGTTGAAGGATATTGGAGGATTGCAGCAGAGTTTTAGGAGCATTGGAGAAGCTTGTGTAAGAAAAAAAGAGCCATAGTTGCCTCTGTAACTTTCCAGCCCCATCCCTTGCAATACCACCATCAAGTTCCTCAAATCCACCATAAAATTCCTCAAAACCACCTTTATTCATTGCAATTAAGGTTGAGGAGGATAGAATTCACCAAGGAAGAGATTATAAGCTCAAAGGAAGGAAGAAAAATTATCTAAGGCGCCATACACACTCAAAACTACCTTCATTTTCACCAAAACCGTTTATCATTTTTTCTCTTTGGTGGAGTTTTTTCTAAAAACCGTCTTTCCAAAACTGTGGTATTTTGAAGATGTATGGTTTTACAGTTTGGAAGTGTTTCATTACATTTTTCTCTTTACATATAATTGTTTAGCATAGCTGCCCAAGTGGCTAGCATAACTTTTGTAAGACACTTCCCATCAAGAGAGGTCAAGGGGTCAAATCCCCCTCCCTCACCCACTACCAAATTTGGAAAAAAATTTAGTGGAACCGCTACCTTTAGCAAAAAATTCAAATTTAGTTATAACTAACTAAATTTAACGAGGAAATCCCTAATTTAGGGTAAAAACAATATTCCTCCATTCAGTCTATTTTTTCATTCTGGACACTTTTTGCTAAAGGAGGTCTATCTAGAAATTGCATTTTCAGCTATATTTTTGTAATTTTTTAGCGTAGTAGATCATTTTGGGCTCCGGAGGCCACCAGGGCCCGCAAAATAAAAACTTATTTCCTGCCATTCAATTTTTATAGATTTTTGAATGTAATTACATGTTGCAATATATTGTACTAATTTGTAGGTTGCCATAATTCAACTGTAAAATTTGTAACTGATCAGAACCTAGCATAATTGTAATCCAAAATAGCAAAAAAATTGGTTTTGTAACACTCACGAGATCCTAGATCTCATTCGTAGCGTTCGGTATATACGGTGCCTTTGGGAAGCACTTATAGGTAAAGTTGTCACGACTACTACTATACTTAACACCTAATATAGCTGCAACAACATCATCTAGGCATTGACCCTTTAAATTGATGGGGAGTAATAAGGTCACAGTGTACACACTATGAGCCATCCCATCCGTCTGTGAATGATTGCATGACATAAATCTAGACTAAGAAATTATCCAAGTATATAGAAAAGTTACACATGCATATGAGGATATTTCTTTGAGCGGTGTCAATAATCACACAAACCCCTTTCAAGTACTATCTTGGTACCATGTATTAAATTCTTTCATATACATTAATACCTCTTTCATGTACCACCAGGTATATAGAAAGGGTGATCTTCTTCCATGTACTACCGAGTGTATCGGAAGGCGCGTATATAGAAAGGTTCAAGTATATCAGATTGATGGTATATAGATTGGAAGACCTTATACCTGGAGTGATAAGAGCTAAACCCTATGAGTGATCTCTACAAAATGGGCACCAATGCCCCCAAATTTTTCTTCTGGATTCATAATTACTTAGAGGAAACAACTATACTACATGGAAGAAAAAATTAAGACACAACTTGAGTTTGAAGAGATCTAGCCCAGCTGTGAATGGTACTCTGACGAGATTAACTACTGATACAACACAATAACAATAGTTTGATAAAGAAGATTAGAAGGCCAAATGCATCATCTTGTTTGTAGTTTCTGATGATGTACAACCCCACATTCGAGATGCCAAAATAGCCAAAGAATCATGGGATAAGTTGAGCACAGTATATGAGGCCAAGAACAATAATGTTATACTAAATTTGTAAAGTTAGTTACACACATTGAAGTTTAAGCAAAATGAGAAAATCGAAGCTTTCTTAAGAAGAGTTACAGAGTTGAGGGCTTCACTTCTATCCCTGGGAGAAGCGATCATAGATGATGCTCTCGTTCCCATTGTTCTGAGAGCACTCCCCTCTTCTTACCACATTTTTGTTACAACACTAAACGTGTTAGATACGATAGTTAGTTTTGACAAGATGGTAAACCTACTGCAATAAGAGGAAGCCATACATAATAAGGATGATGAAGAGGAGTAGGAACTTTCTTCACATCAAAAATGGAAAGGAAAAGGTAAAGGAAAACCTAATTCCTATCAAAAATCCCAAAATCAAAATCATTATCAAGGGGACAAACAACAGAAGAAGTAATGTCCAATCTACAAAAGAGGACATGACCTACAAGATATTTGGTATAATAATTGCAAAAAGGTTCATCAAGTAACTCTAGACCTCCACAATAATCTAACAAGGGACATTCTAACTATAACAAAGGGTAGAAAAGGGGAACTGGAAAATAAGACCCCATCAGCAAGGAAATATTGTTGAGCAACAAGAACAGTCAGACAATGAAGACTACTTTTTCACTTCTTGATCAAGTGAACCATTCACATCATCTAGTGAGGTTTGGTATGTTGATTCGAGGGCCACTCGACACATGACCAGCCACAGAGACTAGTTTATTTCAATGAGGGACACACCATCAAAAAATCATGTTTCGTTGGGAGATGATTCTTCATATACAGTTCAAGGGATTGGGAACATTTCTCTACCCCTTGGTTCATGCAACTGTAGACTATCATATGTCTTATATGTCCCTGGGTTGATAAAGAATCTTCTTTCAGTTAGTTAAATCCTTGATCACAATCTAAAAATTGACTTTGATAGTCATTCGAAAAGAAAACGTGTTTGATTTGAGATAAATCATGAGGCTCAAAAATAGTTACAAAAGCCTCTAATGTGGGATGCATGTTCCAGCTTGATTTTGTCCACAGAGATGATCAGGCACTTGTGGCTAAGAAATCTACCTCAAGCACAGTTGTGGCATCGAGACTTGGTCATGTAAGTTTCAAGTATCTTGAGACACTTTGTTGGCACAATATGGTACATGGGCTACCATCTCTTCAGAAGGATATAGACAAGTGTCCTCATTGCCTAGCAGAAAACAACATAGAGTGTCATTCTAGAAGAGTACATATCGAGCTCATGGTCAGCTTGATTTGGTTCATACCAATATTTGTGGTCTGATGTAACCAAGTCATTCTATATTTTAGTACTTCATGTTATGTGTTGACGAGTATTCAAGGAAAATGTGGATTTTTTATCTTCACAAGAAAAGTGAATCTTTTGAAACTTTTAAGAAGTTTAAAGTAGCAATTGAAAATGAAACTGGTCATCACATTAGAACTCTTTGCTCAGATCGAGGTGGGGAATTCACTAGTAATGAGTTCAAATATTACCTACAAAATCATGGGATTCGTCGACAAATGCCTCCTCCACACACACCGCAAAGTAGAATGGTGTTGTTGAGAGAAGAAATCATACTATCATGGAAATGGTGCGATGCATGATCGATGATTCTAGACTTGTAAAGACATTCTAGGTAGAAGAAGTAAAAATAGCCGTGTATTTGTTGAATAGAGTAACCACGGATCTCTTAAAGGAGTAACACCATAAGAAGCATGGTTAAAATGAAAACCATCTATTGCACACCTTAGAGTATTCAAGTGTAAAGCAAGCATGCACATACCCAAACAGAGTAGAAAGAAATTGGACATGAATTCATAGAAACTCATCTTCATTGGGTACAATGAAGAGACTCTTGGGTACAGATTAATGGATCATAAAACCAGAAAAGTCTACACCAGCAGAGATGTTGAGTTTTTTGAGAAGAAGGAAGCAGAGACTCCTCCTCTAGACTCATTAGATGTAGATTTTTCACTAGTTGTAAAAATTAAAGCTGATGTTCCCTCAGAAGATGAAAGTGACGATGGGGATGATGGTGTTGATCAGATAGAACCACGACCCACAGAACAGTTCAGTGTATGCCCAAGTGGTGTACTAGCACATTACGAGATGTAAGAATAGATGCTCCATTAGATACATCTAACCCTGGACCACATAATCGTAGTAAAGCAAGAGAAGAAGTTAACTTTTCTTTTATGAGTAGAGTTATTGAATCTGATGAGCCCTCTACAATCCAGGAATCCCTATAGTTAAAAACTTGGAAAGATGCCATGGATTCTAAATATCAATCAATGATGAAGAATAAAACTTGGCATCTTGTCAATCTTCCACCAGAAATAAAACCATTGGATGTGGATGGATATTTTAAAAAAATTACAAAGTATATGGGACAATGGACAAGTATAAAGCAAGACTAGTAGCAAAGGGGTATGAACAAAAATAAAGCATAGACTACAAGGAGACATTTTCTCCCATAGCTAAGATCAAAACAATCAGAATGATATTTGCTCTAGCTACATAGTTTGGCTGGAAAGTCCACCAGATGGACGTAAAAAGTGCCTTCCTAAATGGAGATTTACAAGAAGAAGTCTACATGACTCAACCTAAGGGATATGTAGTACCTAGTCAAGAAGAAAAGGTATATAGACTCAAGAAATCTCTGTATGGCCTTAAACATGCACCCCGGGCATGGTACATCAAGATTGATGAGCATCTTGTACAACATGGATTTGTTAGAAATCCATACAATCCCAATCTTTAACTCAAAAAGAAAGGGGGGAGATTGTGATTGTTGTTGTCTATGTCGATGATATAATCATCACTAGTAGTTCAATGAAGATGGTCGATGCAATGAAGAAAGATTTTAATCGATCATTTGACATGATAGATCTCGAGCTAATGCAGTATTGTATTAGATTGGAAGTATGGTAGAAATAGAATCACATATTTGTTTCTCAGATGAAATATACCAAGAAAATGCTCGGGAAATTTAGGAAGATGTATTGCAAACCAATTTCTACACCTATGGCGAATAGATTGTAGTTATCTCATTCAAATCCATCTCCTAAGGTAAGTGCCACTCTCTATCAGGAGTTGATTGAGAGTCTCATTGACCTAACCTACACTAGACCGGATATCAACTTTGTAGTCAACAATCTATCCAGGTTCATACGGGAACCCAAAGTTTTTAATTGAAAGCAAAGAAAGTGCATTTTGAGATATCTCAAAGGATAGTGGATCTTGGTCTAGAATACAAGAAGAACGACAACTTCTTGACTGGATATTCAAATTCAGATCATGCAGGAAATATTGATGACAAAAAATTCACTTCTAGATTTGTATTCATTATGGGGTCTAGACCAATATCATGGGGAAGCAAGAAACAACACTTCATTTCTCACTCTTCCATAGAAGTCGAGTATCATTTTGCAGGAGAAGCTATCTGTGAAGCGATATGGCTACGTTGCATACTAGAAGGACTTGGAATACCATAGGACAAACCAACCACCATGTATGTTGATAATGAAGGTTTTCTCAAACTTGTTTGCAATCCAGCTTTTTTCATGAGATAACATTAAAGTATAGGTTCAATTCATACGCAAACATGTGTTGAAGCACAACATCTAGCTTTAATTTTTTCCAACAACTAAACAACAAGCAGATATTTTCATGAAGTCACTTGCACGTGACAAGTTCAAGTTGTTCAGAGAATTCCTCTCCTCATCCCTTGAGACAATGCACAATTAAGGGGGGGAATGTTAGGTTAATTAATTATGCATAATATAAATTGATTATTTAATTAATTTTATTAATTAAATAATGTTGTTATATGGTTATATTATAAACCATATTATTGTTGTATTTTGTTATATGGTTTTATTAGCCATATTTGTCTTGTATTTTCACATGTATAATTGTTATAGCTATAACAATTATGTGCTACCCGAATGTAATATTGGAAGCATTGCGAGTTTAGTTTTACTGCATAACCTATTTCTTTATCTACACATGGTTGTTCAATTCCTATAAGAATTGCAATAGTCCATTGTATTTTTGGTTAATTGAGATTAATACTATTTATCAAGCGTCCACCCTGTTTCTGAATTTACAACCTCAAAAATCAAGTGTAAACCAAATTAAGAGAGTGCATCATCGAGAAATGATGATACATGAGTGTATCAAGATGTGTAAGATGTATGTGAAATTCTAGATGCAATATGTTTAAGATGCAATACATTTGATAATGCTATTAAGTAGGGGGAAGAATAAGTATAATTCCCCCAAGTGTATGATGATAGATATGATCAAGTAACATTTTCTAAGAGGTCATCATTATCATGGTCAAACCCAAAAGGGGATGCATCAAATACCTAATAAGTAATAGTGTCTGGTTGGTCTAGTAAAAATACATTGCGGTGTAGATTGTACATACTCATTACATATTCCTCATCAATAAAACATGGTAATGGACATCCATGTGTGTACCAATGAGTGAGATTATTTGAATAGCCTAGAAATGAGTCATTACAAATGAAAACATAGCCAAAGGGCACAAAGTGAATGAAATTTTGATATGATTAGGATCTAATGTGCCACCAATGTAGTCAATCCAAGACTACCCAAGTGTGAGTGGAGAAGTGCATGGATTGCATACAAAAATATCAATAAATGAAATACTCAAAGACCATAAGCAAAAGTGATACAAAAATTCCATGATATAGATGTGGTGAATGGGGTAGTGGTAAGATATCATCAAGTGTAAAACCAAGATGAGTCAAACCATTGAGTGTGTAAATAGTGTCATAGGTAGTAGGATCGAATGGGATGTGTGACTAGAAAGAATTATTTATGAAGAACGTGCATGTAAAAAATGCATTATAGAAACAAATGTAGGTTTCTCATAAGGAGATAATGAATATTTCATGACGTCGATGTATGGACATGCCCCCAATAAAGTACCATGGCATTAGTAGTAAGTGGGGGCATGAATGAAATGAGTAAAGTAGCATCTAATGCAAAGATGCTTCCTTTAAATGGACGTAAATTGTCCGGATAACGGTCAGGTCATGGAACAGTAGTAGGATGTGTAGTAGAAAAAAATGGAATATGCAAGGTGGTATTAGGATATATGTTGCATTGTTGGAATGGTGAGAAGTCGGTGAGAATTTAATACTCAAATACTTCATATAAGAATCTAAGACAGCGATGAACTATGGAGGACACTACTTGCATACGATGCAACCATGGTTGACCAAGTAAGAAATTATATGAAAGTGGGATATCAATGAAAAAAATGGAACTGGAATATTTATTGGCCCAACTGTGAGTGGTAAGGTGACAGTTCTAAGCATGGTCATGTGGTAGAATTTTATGGTTAAATAGAAATATATATCGGGTTAAGAATAGATACTAAAAGGCCTACATCCTAAATGAATGATAAAGGGAAAATATTAAGCTCAGATCTAATGTCAACTCAAATGTTCTTGATGCATAAGTTATTAATGAAAAATTTGATATATAGATGAGGATCATTATCATATACAACAATATTTTCAGCTATAGTAGATGGAAAAGTGATATGCTAAGAAAACACATTGATGTTTTTCTAATACACAAATTTACATGAGTGGTGGAAGGAATGCGAGTAATATTCAAAATATTAATGATATTAGCATGAAAATCAGGATTTTCTAGAAAGAAATCATGAAGAGATATATCATGATGATGAGACGATCCTAGGAAAAATGATAAAATTATAAGTATGAGGACCCTATGAATATTCAAACGCATCACATTCACCAAAATGATTAAGAAAAATATTTATAAATGAATAAAATGACTATTCTAGAATATATAACAAGACTAAATAAATATGTATAAAATAAGAACATATCTAACCCAAGCAAATTAAGAAAAAAATTATAAATACCTAATTGTAAAGAAGGGATAAAAAGACTTAGTTGATTTCACAATTAATTTCATATTGTGCCAAAGTGAAAAACTAATGAACATAGAGGGATAAGTGTTGCATAAAGCCTCGAGAAAAATGTGTAACCGTAATATTTTCTTAAATTAGGGTATTTGGAATGGGTCAAGGGCACCTACGGGTGCTGCAGACTTGTTCGGGAACTTATGATTCCTCACAACCTTAGAAAACCATTTTTAGATGGTCATAAGATGTTTGATGTCCTTTTCTTATTGTCACTAGTATGTCACACAATGATCGCAATGTCAGTAATAATCTGCAATAAATAAATGACCTACAAAATCCTCAAAATCACATCAAATCCCAAAAAGAAAATAATGTAAATGAGGGGTCAAACTATCATTTTCTATTAAACAAATGAACTTATGACTAAGTGTTCTCCTACATTTCAGACCCAAAGTAGTTCTGTGTGTGTTTTGAAATCGTCCCTATATGACTCTTGTGCGTGTCGTACTTAATAATGAGCAAATATCTAGATGTATAAAATATAGATAGATTTGTACATGAAAGAATGAACTTCCCCTCCTATGAATTGTATGCGTAAGAAAACAGTTCCTTTTCCCTTGTATGAATTTATAATTTATGTTTGGATTCTCTAGAACAACCTTTTAATGCACCCTTAGGTGGTGATAGCTAATGTTTAGTGCTTTTTCCTTTATTATGGTCACATAACTTTATATTTATATGATTACCTTGCTTAAATTTAATAATTAACCTCAAAAAGGATGACTACCATAAAGATAATATGCCTAAACTGATAGAAAGGACCCAAAGGATGTGAAAAATGTATAAAGAATTCGGGGGTGCCCATAGGGGACATGGGCACTTGATACTAGTGTCTGGTTGGGTATTGGTGTCCAAAGTGAGAAATGTCGAAGTGTAAAAAGACAAAGCGAAAAGAAAGAGTATCAAATCAAAAGATACAACATAAAAAAAAAAGATGGCCAAAGACATGGGTTGATTAGTACTTTTCTTACTTAGGAATCATATGAATAATAGTATGTGATCAGGACTAGATAAATACCCAAAGTGCATGATTTAGTGTCTATAAAACACATTCTTTAGTGTTTCTTGAGCACAAACATAGCTTGAAACATACATTCAAGCTCATAAGCCACACCTCCACATGAAACCTATGGTATCTCTAGAAGAAGATGGTGGGTGTAACTTTATGATCTCCCGATATTATTTGTAACCTATTTATGGTGATCTATGGATCTTAAATATAGTGTAGAATATATGTGCAAGATAACTTATATATCTCTCCCTATAACATGAGGATCATTTTCTCTCATCATGTAATGGTACAAACTCCGATGAGGAATGATGTGAACCCTTTCCCTAATCTATACGATGGTCCCCTACTATAATACCCATGTTATTATTACTCCAAATTAAGTTATTTTTTCAAAAACTTATTTACATTTTATGCCTTCAAAGTGATTTTCAAAATGCAATGATTAAAATCCAACATAATTAAATGTTTACAATCTATTTGATAAAAATGATAACCATGTGCAAGTTGTAAGGGTCAATTAGATCTACCTAACCCCATTAATTCACTCTAATCAATTTTGTATAACTTATATACATTTGATTAAACCTTTTAATAGGTTCTAAGAACAATGTACAATCCCTATGTGTTAACATAGAAAACATACATCCGTAATCCATCTAGTATCGACACATCAAGATAGGAAAATGGTGAAAAGAAAATTTGATTATCTAATTACACTACTTAGCCTAGTTTATAAGTGTTGTTTTACAAGATTAGTTTCATGACTACAGAATCCAACGAAACTTGTCTCCATCACCAAACAAACATCTCTTATTAGTTATATGGATCTTATTAATTGTTTAAGAAAATTAAATTTTTTTTTATGAAAATAGAGTAATCACAATTCATCCTTTCGATCAAAAGGATTATATCATTCCCATATTAGGATCCCTATGGGAAATTTAATGGTCACGTAATGACTTGCATCATTATGTACCTATTACCCTTATCATAGCCATCCTAATATGACACATTTAGGATTATGACGATAAAATTGATGACTCGTGATATTTAGTATTCATTTATAATTTAGTTATCATTATGAGATAAGTCAATAACTTTTTCCTAGGATAATATTTATCGTATTGTTACACATAATCATTATCTTGATATCTTTTGATTCATATTATCACTAGGAGATACCATCTTTTACAAGTATCTATAATTACATTATCAAAACATAAAGTAGTCATTAAAATATAGGTTTAGTTAAACATGTCGTATATGAGTCATTTAATTCAATACTTATTCAAACAATACTTGATATCATATGATCATCATTATTCAATAATTTATAATTTATTCCACAAGTGCAATAATATATATGTTGTTTCTTTGTGTTGTTTTTATTGACATACTATGTCCATTATAAACATATATGTTTATTCAAGACTAAATAATAAAAACATGTATAATAACATAGCGTAACTACAGTCATTTTATTCATACTCTATTGTTAAACAACATTATAACACTTCCATACTTCTCGAACATGATATCATAACAACAAAGTATTTAATTAATAAGTAATAAAGATAATCCATGTTTCTAAAATAATATCAACAAATATTTAGGATAGTACAATAGGAATATTACCTTCATTCATCTTGTGAATTTATTACATTCACAATTATAAACAAGTACAATAATATGAATTATATATTAAATAGAATGCATGATGACATCATGTGTAATCAATCACTTCACAATTTTTCTTTATCTTGCACACTATAGGAGAGAGAAAATGTATACATGGTTAGTTTTGTGAACTGACATGAGTTATCTAACACATATTCTTGTTGTTTTAAATTGAAATAAAATAGTGTGTTAAGGTTATCCAAAATGATAACTTATACCTTCTTAATTCAATAATTAACTATACATACCATTACACAAATGAATGTTACCACCTAGAAATTCTATCACTCAAACAATCCAAGTTTCCAACTAGTTTAGATCATTCAAATAACCTTCAATAAGATCTATTATTACCATGATCATACAAAAATAATTCCCCTAATACCATCTTATAAAAATACAATAATAAAATTTTACTTCATTAATACTAATAATCATTCATATTATAATGATTCAAACTATATCCTCAATCTATTTTAAAGAATATTTACAAAGGATGTGAAACAAAATCACACTTTACAAATAATAATTCCTTTATAAAACATTTCCCACTATCTAAATCAAATAAAAATTCATACAATAATTAATACTAACTCATGACCATGGCTAAAAACCAATACAATGATAATTTAATATCATCCTCATATAAAAAAATTAAAATTTTCACCAATTGAATAAAGAAACCACCAATTCATTTAGACTAAGAGTACTCTAGATATTCATTCCTAATCAATAACCCAATGAAGTGTGCCTACAACATTATATCTTGTAAACCAATTATAATTAAAGAATGAACTCTAAGGGAAGGAAACATACCTCTTCCAAGGAGATAAACATTCAAATTTAATAACTTATTGTAGACACCTAAAGTATACTTACACTTAGCATTTCCTCCCACTCACCAATTAATGACACTTCGTTGATTCCCATTATTTGCTCCATTCTTGGATGCCCATGCATGACACCTTCTTGGTCATATTCCTCCTATAATCAGATTATTTTGCTAATATCTCTCTTATTAGCTAAACATTCCTCCTTTCAACCATTCAGAACCTCCCTAGTTCTCTTTAGATGACTTTTATTGGCTTTGTAGACTATCTATCACTCATAATTGATTATCTAGACCCCTCCCAACTCTCAACGAGTCTCTAATCACTTGCTAATAAAGTTTAACTAGCCTAAACCCTAGTTAACTAGCCTAAACCTAGCTTAACTAAGCCTAAATCATGTTTATCCTAATCTAATCTAAAAGTGTTTTTGAGCTTTAGTCCACATGCACCCAAATTTCAACATCCTCTCATTTGGAAATATATAAATAGAAGGGTCACCCCTCCCTTTCAAACTTACAACTTCACTCACAATTCCTTCTCTCTCACATTTGGAGATATTGGCATTAGACCTCATTTGCATTAGCCAAGCTAATAGGCATTTGATCTTGGCTATCCTCCATTGTTGAAGCTCCTCCATCTTGCATCCATAACTTCATAGTAGGTTAGTAGGAGGGTATCTAACTTGGCCTTGTAGCCATTTTAGAGAGACCTCTTCACCTCCATTGAAGAAAACAACAAATATAATTTGATTGCTCATAGGTTTAACTAGGTTCAATTTATGTTTTAAGTAATCATAGAGTAGTTAGAGATAAAATTATAGTGTTTTAGTTTAATTCATTATTGTAGAAATTATCTTGTTTAGCACTCATCTTGATGTTTATGATAGGTTTAGTTAGATCATGGAGCTACTTAGTTAGTTTCTTGTTTATTAACATAGCTAATCTTCTCATGCATACATTTGGCATGCCCGGTGGGACACTTATGTCCATCCTCCATTAATGGAGGTCTTTTGAGTTCTTCAAAGTTCATTTGCAAGTTTTTTTGTTAAAACAACTTGTTATTTGCTCATTTCTATTTCTAACACTAGCTAAATCATGCTTATTTGCATATGTTTTGTGGGTTTGAACTAGAAATAGGATACTTTGACTAACAACTAACCTGTTTGCTCTTAAAATTTTTGAATCCGTGATTTTTGCAAGTTTTTCCATAGGGTATGCGTAGGTGTTGTAAAGAGGCATGTCCATGTTGAAACCATAGCGTTCCCATTGGAACAGGTGCACACCTATCTGGATGTAGTTATCATTAATAGATTTTCTCTCTGCGAGAGACACGCACGCGCGTCTCTGTTGGCGGGTCAGCATCTCCATTTCTCTGGCTGCGTCTATGTAAATAACCCCACTTTTGTGTAAAAACTATTAAAAGAAAATTATACTTAGACACATCTCTGTTAAACACTAAGCATCCACGTCGAGTTGCAAGAATCTCTGTCTCTCTAGATGCATCTGTTTTTTTGTATACTATGAATTTTACTAATTTTATTTCATAGGCATATCTTTTGAGTTAGGCGCGTTCGTGTCGGAACCCTAGTGTATCGTCGAGAAAATCCCACGTAGGTGTTATCCCCCTTTGAATTTTTACCTTGCATGTGTCTACATTGGTTAGGGCACATCTCTGTTGGTGGTGCACGTAGGCGTCATTCTAGATGCACAGGTGTCTCTGTAGTCTGGATTCATTCATTTTATTTTTAGTGCTCCTTGTTTTGATCATATATTTTGACTCGTTAACCCATTTTTAGAGTTTGAATATGATTCGAAAAGTGAATGAAGCATAATTTACAAGGGAAATTCCAAAATAAATATATATTTGGTATATTTACTTATATAAAAAAACTCCCAAAGTTCCCGAAGACCTCCAAAAATGTAAAATACTAAAACTGTTAAAAATTGCTAAAAATAGATTTCTAGAATTTTACAATTTTCTTAGTTTTCTAACTTTTACAGGTTCTAACAGTGGTTTACAAGTTTCCTCTTCATTAATTTATTTTGTACTAACTTGTTTAAAAATGTTTTCATCTTCATTTGTGAAATTTTGAAACGCGTATGCTCTTCTCTCGCACCTTTCTAGGTGATCTTGGGAATTAGAAACATTTCACCACTTTCTTCATACTTGCAAAATGGTTTAATTAGCTTTCAAAGTTGGTTAAAAGGAACTCCTTTTCACATTGTACTTAGGAATTTTCCATTTATTGAAAATTTGAGTGAGATACCTTGTTGTGTATGCTCTTTCCTTGCATCTTAGGATGATCTGGGAAATCAAAAACAACATCTTATCTCCTTTGTATAACGTTTTGGAAAATTACTAATCTTGGTATGCAAAACCAAAATTTCATGTCAAAGAAAGGGGGAGATAAGGAAATACAAACCATATAATACATGTGTTTTCATATAGGTTGCAAAATGGTGTGCTACTTAAAACCACATTTAAAGTTAAAAAGATAAAAAAACACACCACTTTTATCACACTGTATTGCAGGTTTTGGAAAAGGGTACGTCCCTATCCACTTAACTAGAACATAGATCCTTTGGCATAACACATTAATCTATAATAATGGGGGTGGTCCCATGAACTCTAAAGTAATCCACCATTGAGTAACCTCGTGGATGAAATAGGAAGCGCTCCGCTTACCCACTTGACTAGTTTTTCCTTGTGAGTTAGCGTTATATCTGTCCATATGACAACCGGTGAGAGTACACATGGGTGCATTTATTTAACACTATTCTTGAAGGGGGTAAAGTGGAGCCAAGATACTCCCAATTTAGTCATTTTGACTTTTGGGTAAATCGAGCTCGCTTAAGACAACTTTGTAACACCTAGTTGAGAGATCTTATTAGGGAAGCCATTCTGTCAAGGAGCCCACTTTACTAGTCCATTATCACATCTTGGCCATCACAAAGTGATAACTTGTTTGGATTTAGAACCTTGTTTTTCACGGTAACAAATCCATTTAAGTTAGATCTAAGTGTATCTCATCACAAATTTTACAACATGTTACTTATCTTGGTTTCTTTCTCACCTTGGACAAGGTGAAACTCTTCCCAAGTAACACTTAGTTTATTTCCATCTTTTGATCTACACCTTTGCATTCTTTTTTCTCATTTGGGACAAGAGAAGGCATCTTTTGGGAGTGTTGTCATAGATAGTGTTCACCACTTTTTTGCTGTTTATGCTCATCCATGTTTGTGGTGAGTTGTTAAAGCGTCTAAAGTACATGGATGTGTCCTCATATCTTTGATGGCCACTTGATCTTGATTTCAAGATAATCATCATATTTAGGATTGACTTATCATTTTATCTCCCTTTGATGTGTTACCCTGTTCGCATTGTCTCGACACAATTAATATACTTATGTCATGTTTTTCATAAACGTCATCTAAGTATCCACATTATGGCATTATCGCGCATATTTTAGAACATCCTTAGTATAATTTGACTTAGTTTGATTTCAAACATTATCCAAAATATGGGAGATTGTCGCTTACTTTGTTTGTGTTGTTTTGATACCACTTTGGCACTAATATCTCACTTCTTTGTGAAGCTTGATTAACGTGTCCAATTGGTGTGGTTATGTGGCTTACATTTGTAATCCTCACCCTTTAACATTTATCCCTTATTGGTTGTTGAAATTTTTGTGGTATCTTTTGATTGGGAGTCACATCTACCCTTTGTTAATATTTACACCTTGTTCATTTCAAGCTTGATGTAAATATTGACATTGTGTTGATCATATTTGCATCGAACTATCACTTTGCACACGCATTTGCATAAGGTGTATTTCCTTATTGATTGGCTTTGTGTTTCACACTTGTATGATTGTTCCTTGTGATTATTCACCCAGAAAACTTGTTTTCTAAGACAAATCCTTTTTGATCTCATCAATATTGCATCATCACAATGTCTATTTTCCTTAGACCTTCTTCAGAAAATCATGCATGCATCTCCATACTTACAAAATGTCTAGTTGGATGTCATTATGCTTCCCTGAATTGATATGGAGCCTTATTCCCTTTGAAGGAGTTCCATCACACTATCTAGAGATAGAAATTTGTGCTTAAATGATGCCAAAAATTTCTCACACTTACTACAATATAGAACCTAGGTTTAGGAATTCAAATCAAAATATTCCCATTACAACTAAACCTCATTTGGTTCTTTGTGATAGAGGGCCCATTTGGGTACCTTGTTCCCCACCTTAAACTCATATTCAGTGGCATGGTTTGGATGCCTCTGATCTAAATTATTATTCAGGTTCCCCCACTCTTCTTCTGATTCAAATCCAAACTACCATTTGGACTCCCATTCTTCTTCTGAAGATTCGGATCCCAACTATTGTTTAGATACCCCTAGATCAAATCTTAAATCACAAACCTCCCTTCCTTCATAGGACATTTTTTATAAATCACCTCAATGACATCTTCCTCCTTTGAAGACTCATGTGACTCCAAGTTTCATCAATCAAACATCTAATTCGGTTCTTGAGTCACAGTCCTCCCTTTCTTCGTAGGACCTCCTTCATCAATCATCTCAATGACCTCTTCCTCCATCAAAGAGTTCCACGACTCGAGATTCCCTCTAGTCAATCATCTAATTCAAATCCTATGTCACAACTTAACAGATGGCTATGTGATCCTATTTTCTCTCCTACATTGCATCATCTTCTAGAAAAGAAATCTAAGTCTAGATATAAATCATCCATTCAGGAGACACTTTCCTCCAATCCTACTTCCTCTCTTGAGTCATCTTCTTCTGTCAATCAATCTTCCCCCTTATTGGACTTGTTTCTTCTATTCAACCTTCTATAGTTGAAGAACAAAAAACTCTACTGGTTGATTTCTCTTAGGATGATGGAACAATCAAACTACATAATGATATCCCTCTAGAGGATTGCAAACAAGGATTATTTCTGGAACTTAATGTGCTCATGTATGGGGAGAAATATTTTGATTCCTTTTATCAAAGCATAGTGGAAAATACTAAAGTCATAGAACTTGACTCTTCTTTTGGCATTCCATCTTCAAATTCCTCTGAGCATGATGAAATGTTAGGGTCTAGCATTGAGCCATGGCCTATCTTCTCGTTACCCAATTATTCCTTATATATCATTATTCCTCAATCAAAATCTCTCCTTGGGTCACCATTGGGTAGCCCATCATCTTCTTCTATCCTGGGGCCACATCCTAGTAGCCCTCCATTTTCTACTTGTGGTTCACCTCCTAGTAGCCCATTACCTTCTATTCTTGGGCCACATCCTAGTATCCCTTCATCCTCTTCTATCTATGGGACCCCTCTTAGTAGTCCCTCCTCATCTATACTTGGGCCACACCCTAGCAGCCCTTTGTCATCTTCTTCTATTCTTGAGCAATGTCCTCATAACCTTAATTCTTCCATCTTAGGGCCATATTATAGCATCCCTTTGTCATATTATATCAGTGGCTCACCTCCTGGTAGCCCATCCTCTTCAATTCTTAGACTGTATCCTTTTCATCCATCACATCTTTCTTCTATCAATGGTTGTGGCAAGCCCACGTTCATTTCTCACATCAGTTCTAAACATAAACATTCACTTTCTTCTCCTTCTTGGGATCAGACAAGTCACACATTAGCTTATAAGAAACCCAAACAGATTCTTAATCAAGCTCAGGTAAAAAATCCTAAGAGCTCCAAAGCTCCTAGCAACTCAAGAGATCTTAAGGGTAAAAATAAACCATCAAGTATGGCACAAGGTGCATAAACCTTTGGATAGGGAACTCAAGCTCCCACATAAAAATCCATGTTTCAAGATAAATCACAGTCATTTGTTGAGTACGAGCTCACCATGATCATCAAAATTGGAGAAAATATTACGCTTGATAAACAAACACGCCTAGTCTCCCTTATCAAGGAATTCATAGACATTATTGTTGGATCTTATCATGTAGAGTGACTTTGTTGGTCCCAACTTTCCAAAAACTATAAAAAATCTAAAAATAAAAAACAATGCAAAAATACAAAAAACATGAGAAAACACCAACACAAATCAAAGGTACAAAGATCAAACATTGCAATTAGGTATTGCGTACACATGGATGTTTCTTTCTTCCCTTCCTTATTATTCTTTTGCAAGTCTTCCTACCATTTTCATCCCTTCAGTGATATTTTGGTTAGCCTTTTCACACGCATTTTGTGACATTTATATCTATGGTATCTGTTTGACCCTTGGTCTTTTATCACCTTGGTAAATTAAAGAACAACTGGCCTCTTAGATATCCTATCACATTCAACATTTATTAAACTTGTTGTAAAGAAATTTTGGACATATTTGTTGACACTAGCCAATGTCATCATCGTAATCACCTCCACCTCCTTCCATCAAGCCATCTGTGGTTCTTAACCCCTTGTTAAACAAGAGATCTTAAATAAGTTTTTAGAAAGCAAAAGAATCAAAATTAATCAAAAATCAAAAGCTAAAAGATAAAAGAAAAAGCAAATTGATATATTACTCTCTCTTGGGGTATTTCCAATAATCTCTATTGGGGCTATGGACGCCTGACTAGAAGTAGAGAAATGTTGTGATTAGAATAAAATGCATCGCCATCGGGGACACATGGCTAACAGGGGAGCAATGTATGGCTATCCTTCCACCATTCATTCACAAAATTTCTTATTGAACTCGTATCATTCCTACACATTAGCTAGGGTGTCCTCACTTGCTTGTCTATTAAATCTTCCCTTCAAGAGGTAATAAATTCCACGTGCACACACTAGATCTCTATGAGTAAATAGGATTAGTATGTTACCAAGTGTCTTTTTTTGGACCTTGTTAAGACTCTTACTCTAGTCTGTATCTTGTCTCATGATTTGTGCATTTGTCTAGTTAATTCTTCATTACGAGGATTCTAAGCTACATTCATATCATTCACATCATTCTTCTACTTAGTTCATAACATCCATGTGTATAAGATTAATTTTTTGCCATATTTTCAAACACCTTTGTCCCCTTTCACAAAAATAATCTTCTCCTTCCTTTCTATCATGTGATTTTAGGCCAACTTACACTGGGGTCATCCTTGTTCCTTCCTAACAATTCATTTTTTTATGTTCATCATCATGTTGAACCTATTCATAATGGCCTTGGGTCTCACTTCTACCTGTGAAGATATTCCCTTTGAATACTCCCACCTAATTTTTGGGGCATTTTTACATCTTCACATTTCTTGTACACACGTGGCCTTATGCCTAAGTACATCCCATCTATCACTAGGGGCATTCAAACTTCCTCGTCTTCGTACATAGTTTTGAGAAAAAACTCAAATATTTTAGAAAACTAAAAAATATTCAAATATGTTAGAAAATCAACAAAACATGCAAATATGTTATAAAAATCAAAACATTCACATATGTTAGAAAAATAATAAAAATTCAAACATGTTTCAAGAAACATCAAATATAATATAAATCATCCTACAAAATTTTTCTCTTTGTTTCTCATCTGTTCATGTGTGTGAATCATGGATCATATCGATCTACCTCCATTAACAAAAGCTAAGTTGCTTACTATGTCTCGTACTCTAGGGCACAACGAGTTTCCTAGTATTGTGTCATAGTGCACATTGTTTTCTTATCAGACCCAAGTTTCCTTTATTTTTCTCCTCACATGTAACCTTTCTTGGGGCACCATCGCCAACCCTTTTCATTAATTCACATAGGTTAAAACTAAAGCTCAATAATAAAAACATTACATTATGTTTTCTCTGTTAGGTTAGCTTGTTTACTTTCTCGTATTGCATTACATTTTACATTTTGCATGGCGTTTGGTTTTTAGCAATGAACATTTGTTCATATATCACTTTTCATGTCATACTACACTTTTAGTCATTCTTTTTAATAAGGACCGATAATGAAAATCTTTGGCAATATGATGAAAAATAAAGTTGTTTAAAAGGAATTGAATGGATGTTAGCTCATTCCCCTTCCTCATAATCATTTTCTTTTATATCTCTTTTCTTCTTCTTCTTCACACTATTCTTTCTTCTGTTATCTTTCTATCATATTTTTTATCATTGATTGAGTTCTTCCATCCCCCATCGACAATTGAGGGGGCATCCTCCATTCTACTCATTTTTCTTCTATCCCTTCAAAATTTTCTACTTGTTTATGCTTGTCTACTTTCATTGAAGTGACGTCTCTTACACCATCTCAAGTAGGGGCAAATGTAAACACCTAAAGTATACTTACACTTAGAATTTCCTCCCATTCAACCAATTAATGACACTTCATTAATTCCCCATTCTTCACTCCATTCTCGGATGCCCATTTATGACACCTTCTCGGTCGTATTCCTCCTATAATAAGCTTATTTGGCTAATATCTCTCTTATTAGCTAAACATTCCTCCTTTCAACCATTCAGAACCTCCCTAGTTCTCTCTAGACCACTTCTATTGGCTTCGTAGGCTATCTATCAGTCACAATTGATTATCTAGACCCCTCCCAACTCTCAACGAGTCTCTAATCACTTGCTAATCAATTTTAACTAGCCTAAACCCTAGTTAACTAGCCTAAACCTAGCTTAACTAAGCCTAAAGCATGTTTATCCTAATCTAATCTAAAATTTATTTTTGAGCTTTAGTCCCACATGCACCCAAATTTCAACATCCTCTCATTTGGAAATCTATAAATAGAAGGGTCACCCCTCCCTTTCAAACTTACAACTTCACTCACAAGTCCTTCTCTCTCACATTTGGAGATATTGGCATTAGACCTCATTTGCATTAGCCAAGCTAATAGGCATTTGATCTTGGCTATCCTCCATTGTTGAAGCTCCTCCATCTTGCATCCATAAATTCATACTAGGTTAGTAGGAGGGTATCTAACTTGGCCTTGTAGCCATTTTAGAGAGACCTCTTCACCTCCATTGAAGAAAATAACAAATCTAATTTGATTTCTCATAGGTTTAACTAGGTTCAATTTATGTTTTAAGTAATCATAGAGTAGTTAGAGATAAAATGATAGTGTTTTAGTTTAATTCGTTATTGTATAAATTATCTTGTTTAGCACTCATCTGGATGTTTATGATAGGTTTAGTTAGATCATGGAGCTACGTAGTTTCTTGTTTATTAACATAGCTAATCTTCTCATGCATACACTTATAATGGAAAATTTCACAAACAAACAAGCCTCATCATGGCTTAGGAAAATGAAGTTGTCAAACAAATATCGAGAGGGAAATCATTCCACATTTCAAATAACAATACAACTTGTTATAGAGATCATTAAAAACACAAATCTTCATTAATCAAATAATGGTGAGTGCAACCAGTTAAAAACAAACTTAAGATAAATAATCCTTTATGGGGTTGTAGATGATAATTAATTAAAGTCCAAAAAGTTAAAAGTCCGATTAAACTTACATTAAAAATGGAAGCTTCATTATTCCATGGTTAATCCTAATAGTTTTGATTAAATTTCTTAAGAAGCCATAGATCTAAATATCACTTTCAAGTTATTAACTATTTATTTTATTTTAAGTAAACCCAAGAATGAAAAACTATCAATAAAAATTTTCTTTCTTATCGGGGTATTCTCTAGACCCAATACACATTCTAGGAGAAAGAATATAGCTCTACATGAGCTAATAAATTTTCTAAATAGATTTCAACATCTTCCCCATATTTCTAATTAAATATCTATCTCTAGAAAACAAAAATTGTTCAAGATTTTCTTAGACCTTCCTAATAAATGCAAATGTACATCTTTTACTTTCATGTAAAAATAAACTCAGAAAACCATATTCATGGTGATTCTACTCACAAAAATGTCATGGATAAATTAGGCATGTAATTCATTTAAAAATAACAAAATCAAAAGGAACAAATTAAATGAAAAACAAATTGCAAACATTCATGATAACCCCTTTTCACTTTCCAGTTTCTCCTTCAAATTTTCACAATAATAATAAAATAAAAACCAATTTTCAACAATTAAGAAACTTATCACATTCCCATATTTCATAATGAAACAACAATAAAATAGTAAGAATCAATCATGCCTTCAACTTGCTTTCTTTATTTTTCCATTTCCACAAAATTATTAAACTTCAATCCCAAAAATCTACCTTCAAAAAAAACTTCCAACAAAAAAATAACAAGGATTCTCCTTTAAGAAAAACCTCATAAATGCATGTAATAGATATCCCATAATACCTCTTCCTATCATCATGCAATTTCAGCAACATATTTCCAAACATGGTGCCGCAAAAAACCTCATACTGAGACCAAATAAACCACAAAACCCAAAAATGTGACTAGGAAATAGTGCATGCATTTTGGCTTTCCCAACAAGCTTCCCATTCCCCAAAATCTATGGTTTCATAAATTCCATTAATGAACTAGCAGTGCCATGTAGTGGATTTGGTAAACTCAAATTTCTTTTCCCACCAAAACAATTGCATGGAGTTTGAATGGTCGAGATCAATAAACATTAAACAATATAACATTTTCTTGCCTTATATTTTCCTTATGGTCGATGACCATCACACATTAAACATTAAATTTAAACTTGCTAAGTTACATGATCCAATACCATTGTTTTTATTAAACAATAAAAAAATTCATTTAATACTTAAATCTCCTTTTGGTCCAAGACCATTATCATAGAAAACAAACAATAAACTTTGTATTATGGTGTAAGATCAATAAACCAAAAAAATTAATTGCTCCTTGGTCTATGATCAATAAAACTTATTATTTACCAATGCCAAAGAAATGTGGTCTATGAACCCAAAAAATAAAAAATTACCTTGCTGATGGTCCAAGTCCTTTATTTGAGCAACAACAATAGTTATGATTTCAATGCCTTACGGTCTATTACCATGTTCACAATTTCGAGGGGAGTTATGAAACAATTAGACAATTACTTTTTGTTTATTACCTTATAGATTTGTCTATGACCAAGTCAAAAAAACATTACAAATTTTTATGTAAATAGTTACTTTGTAAATTGGTGAAGACCAATAAACAACATTCATGTTTAAACCTTTTTCAAGCAAGGTGATCATCATAGATAATGCATTGTGATCTAAGACTGATTCATCAATATATTTACAATGTAAAACAATTAAAACAATCCCAAATCATTAGTAAATAAAAAAATTATTAATTACAACAAACAACCTGGGGTGTCCAACCAACCAAGCCAATACAATGAAATAAATCAAATACCAAACCAATAAATGTTAGATGGTAAATGCACATATAGAGTCATGTATACATCTACACACATGTATGTATATGTTTAAGTATATAAGTGTATATATATTTGTATAAATTACAAACTATATGTACTTATAAAATAACATTTATAACTATGTAATCCTTCACAAAAATTTACTATGATAGTAAATTATACAAATATAGGTTGTGACATACTTCCCCTTTAAATAATCATCATCCTAATTATTTAGCTCAATTTTATTGAACATAATACTCAAATAAGTCAGAGGCCACTATTAAAGGAAAAACAGTTCACATTTTCACAAAAACTTGAAAATTTTCTAGAATTTTAGTCAATTATTAGTCATAATTCTTGGGTGTAACACCATCCTAACAATAGAAATTGTCAAACAAGCTTAGCAATATAGAATTTTTTTGCCATCATAGTCAAAAACATTACTAAATAATAATTAATATATCAATAGTAGATAATCAAATAATTATTTTTATCATTGAAATAGATAAGGAAATGTAGTTTTCATTTCATCTAGATTCTCCCAAGTTGCACTATCTTCATAATATTAGTCCCATTAGACCTTACATTGAGTGATATCTCTATTTATGAATTGTAATTTACGAGGTTCTGAAGTACTCTAATTGGTTCCACCATGACAATTTCTAGGTCATGAACTTATAAAGAGTTCTAATTTAGGACATGCATTATATCTAAAACATAATTATAAAGAAATGAAATATGAAAAATAGCATGCATTATAGATAATGTGGGACGTAATGCTAATCCATATGCCACTAGACTTATCACTTCTAGAATTTCTAAAGGTCCCACATATCTATGTGAAAAGTTTCCATACTTTTGAAATATGATTGAGCTCTTTTTGGGTTTTAACCTCAAGAAAAGCGTATCTCATTGTTCAAATTTCCTTTAAACTCTTTTCATATCTATATAGCCTTTCAACGCCTATTGGTAGATTTATTCAACTACTCATGAATGAATTTTACTTACTTTTCCATTTTTAGGCATACTACCTGTTATCCAAATTTCACCCCCAGAGTTAATTTGATAACATGCATCGAGTTTTTTAGTTCCAAGCAAGTAGATTGATTCAGGGGAAAATCATAAAATTGGCTAAGTCCTGCTCAAGGCAACCTTTGGGACAGTTGGAACAATTATACGTGGAAGGCGCGGATCGGCCGAAAAGCCTCCAGGTGGCCCAAATAGAAAAGGGACATCTGGGACAAATGGACGTGAAATGCCCGAATCAGCCGAAAGAAAGAAAATTTGTCCAAGTCCTTTCAGGGAGCAAGCGGGACAAGAGTGCGTGGAGGATGCGAACCAACCGGGTGGGCGAACCGAGAAGAATTTGTCCTGCATAAAGCATTGGGACATTTGGGACAGATGGATGCGAAGGACCCGAACCAGCCGGTTCCAGAAACAGAAACTTCAAAGACAAGGACAAGTGGGACAAAGGGACACGTGGGATGCGGATAGGTGAAGGGGCCGAAAGCCAATCGAGATCACGCCATGTGTCACAAATGAAAAGGGACGAGGAGGCCCATTTCGGGTGGATCGGAGGATTCTATCTCGCGAAGCACTGGGACATCCGAGACAAAAAGACATGGTGGACATGAAAATCTGGCAGGCTCGTGGACAAATCATAGCATGACACGTGTCGCCAAGGAAAAAGGTCCAAAAAGTCAAAGGGGCGAGTTTTCGAGCACTGATCCGAACCAATGAAATAGTGCCACATGTCCAAGTTTAAGGGGCCCACAAGAAAATCCCATGAAAAGGTGGAGAGAGAAAATTTCAAGAAACTGAGCCTTCCACGTGTCATCCAGATGGCAGAGCACGGGAAAAGAGATTTAAAAATCTGTTTTCACCTGTTTTGTGCCCTAAATCTTCAGATCATCATATCTTTCGATCCAGAGCTCAGATTTGCATGTTCTTTATATCAACGGAAAGATGTTGAAATTCTCTACATGATTCTGGGATCAATCTCACATTTTGGTGTAGTTTGGAGGGAGAAAATTAAGAAAATGTCTCGGCGCGTGGTGATAAATGAAGTAATGCTTCAACAAACCAACTTTAATGCAAAGCGAGATGACTCGCCGCTCTGTTAAACAGCCCCACCGTTTTGCTAGGATCCGCCACTTCTATCATAATGAGATGATTTTAAATGCTACCAAGAAGTGGTTGGGGTAGATTCTGGATTTCCTCTCTCTCCCCTCTCATTTCTTGATATATATTGTAAAGAGGAGCTTTTTAAGGGGTCGGACATTCTTGTTTTGCATCCTCCCTTCTTCCCTCACTTGCAAGAGAAATTGTGGAGCTTTCAAACCTCCCATATGGGTTGTAATGCCAGTCTTTTTTGCCTCTTGGCCACTGCAATGTACTGTATCGACTCTTGAGCAATAATATATGTGTTGTGATTGACTCTCGACCCTCTCATGTATTCATTGCTGTCATTTTGATCTCTTATTGCAGTTTGGTTACCTGTGCATGGTTTTTGTATTGCATCTATGTGGTCTGTGTTAAATTTGCAAAACAAGTGTCTAACATTCCTCGGTGCATCACCTTTGTAGTTTAGGTTTTATTCTATGCATTTTCTTACCCTGTCTCCTTGGCAAGTTAGATTAGGTTTTAGCAAACCCTCTGCATTTTTTGTGTGCATCTGAACAGAGGAATAGGAACCAGCCTTCTCTAGAGAATCTTTTCTCATCTTTACAAGTCCCATGCTTGGAGAAAGGATTCCATGTTGTGCAATCACACTGGATGCCTGAACATCAACCTAGAAGCCTGATTTGCATCCAGGGGTGCTGTGAGTCTGCAACAATAGTTTTGGCACACCCGGTGGGACCTAGAGGTCTCATTTTTATTTGCAACAAAGTTGATATGCATCTACTGCAGTTTTCTTGCTTATAAGAGCTATTATTTGCATATCTGGCGACTCCACTAGGGAAGAATCAATTGGTTTCAGTAGTGCAGGCCTGAAAACTCATGAGAAGAATCACCACAAGGTCAAGAGTTGGAGAAGAAGAAGCGCTGTTTGAATACCTACAGTTATCTCCAAGAAGAAGGAAAAGAGGAAGAAGGATTCAAAGGTCTCCATCTCCACCAAATAGAACTCTCTCAACTCCTCCACCTGACAGGCCTTTCATTCAGTATAGAAGGGTTTTAAGACCGATTAGAATGGCTTAGAACAATCCCTATGTCAACTTCACAGGCAGCAACCTACTTGCTCTCAATGCACAGCATCCAGTTCCTATTGCAGCCTTAAAGAACATTCCCTACTTCACCGGAGAAAATCAGACTACTCCAGGTGATCATGTTAAAGATATTGCTAACCTTTGCGCAATCCATGAAATCGATGAAATGCAAGTGGCTGTCAAGTTACTGGCATCTTCCTTCAAGGGTAAAGCATTACAATGGTTTAGGAGCCTCGGAGCTGGTTCTATCACAAACTAGAATCAGCTGTGTATTGCACTTCACGAGCAATTTGGAGAGAAGGGAGACAACTTGTCTCTTTTGGAGCAGCTGACAACTATCAAGAGAGCCCCAACGAGCAGCTGACTGACTTCAACTTCAGATTTCAAAGGTCTTGGGATAGGATTCCAGTGGCAGTTAGGCCAACAGCAGAAGGTGCTTTTCTATATTACCTTAAAGCTTTGAATTCTGATATTTCTATGTTAATTCAGTCCATGGGAGGCACAACAATCCCTATGGCTTATAGCATTGTCATTAGAGCTGAAAAATGTCTTATTCAAGTGGTAAAGCGGCTCCTAGGCCTCCCATGCCTTTATATCCAAACTTAGAAAATCCAAGCACTAGTCAAGCACCCACTTTGGCTCCTATTCCCACTCCTAGAAATCAGAGTTCAAGTGAAGCTTCCACTTCATCTCCAAGTGCTTTGAATGAACTCCAAGAGGTCATGAAATAGTTGTAAAATTTGGGAAATGAGTTGGTTACTATTAAGAGGCAACAAGCCCAAGGTTTCAGACCTTCCTATCAACCTCAAGCTCAGCCTAATAGGCAGCCATACCAACCACAAAGACCACCTAATCCAGCTGCAAATATGAATCAAACAAGGCCTCCCGCTAATAGACCATTCCAGCCCTATAATCCAAATGCTATATCTGCCTCTAAGGCATTAGTGCCAACACAGAACAACATTGCTCAGGAATATGACTGGTGCTTTCCATGCAACGAGCCTCATAACCAATCCATGTGTTTCAATGGTGCTCTCAATCAAGCACTGATGGTGACAAACACTTTGGTGTGGAGGGCGAGGGAAGTCAAGGAAACAATCAACAACAAGAAACATTCCAACAACAATCAGCCCCAAATGACACCACGTTGGTGAACTGGCAAGCAGAAGATTTCTGTGGCATGAATCAAGCAGTTTCTCAAGGTGTCGCAGCCAACACAAGGTCAAAGAGGAGAAATTTGGGTGAACAACACTGTTAGCTGACCCAATCCACCACCTTCCATGGCTCCACAAATGATTGGCAAGCAGAGTCCAGTTTCAAATACACAAGGGCAGCCAAGAACAGCCCCTAGGCCAACTCAAATGCTAGTTGTTTACGCCCACGTACAAGGAGTAAGTGTACAAACCAAGGGACAACAAAAGGATACTTCATCCCCGTTCAGTATCATTGAATAGATGAAGAAGACTAACGTCAATATATCAATGTGGGAATCCCTATCCATCCCGGGACAAAGAGACTTCTTTGCAAAGCTGCCATGAAGGATTGGACAACTTTGAATCAGCAGGTTCAGATGCAAGACAAAGTGCTTACAAATGCTGCCCAGCCTGAAGGAAGCCATGGAGGGCAACAAGGTAAAATGTTGAAGCCCCCTCCTTTCTATGTTTCATTAATCGTTGGGGATAAACTAGTACATAATTGCATGATTGATTACGGGAAAGTAGCTCGGTGATGCCCAAGCAAATAGCTGATCAGCTGGGTCTCCAATATGAAGTAATATCTAAAGGGGTAGTGTAATTGGATGGGACAGCAATAGCAACAGTTGGAGTGATTAAAAACTTGAGTCTTACCTTGCATGCATGTCCAAATGTTGTTGTCTTACAAGATATATCAATCATAGACCTTCCACCACTCTTTGCCCTTTGCTTGTCAAGGGACTTCATAGCCAAGATTGGGGGGTATTTGTCTCGATGATTGGTCTCACATCTTTGTTTAGAACAAGGTATGGAACTAAGGTTACAATTAGGTCGAACCTATTGCAAACTTCCATATTGAGCCTTACACTCCTAGTCAGATTAATGCCAATTGCTTAGCATTTGATCAAGAAGATCACCCTAGTACTGATGAGTCTGACACCAAGGTTGGAACTATCCGGACCTAACTCTCGATGAATGGGCAAACAAGATACATGCTTTTGATCCCTATCAAGAAGTAGAAGAAATGCAGTGGGAGTCTATTGTATACACGAAGAAAATCAACTGTTCCTAGCATCACCAAGCCAAGCTATAATGATGACAATGAGGTATGGCAGCTGTTTTTTGACGGATCAAGGAGTAGGCAAGGTGCAGGAGGTGGAGCCATGCTTGTTTCACCTCAAGGCATCAAATATTATTCAACTTTTCGTTTCCAGTTTTCTTGTTCAAACAACACAAGCTGAATATGAGGCCTTGATTCATGGACTTCATTGGGCTAGGAAAAAAGGGATAAATAACTTGCAGGTGTTCGGGGATAGCGAGCTAATCGTCAACCAAGTTAGAGGACAACATGCTACGAAAAATGACTTGCTTAGGAGCTACAAGAATAGGGTATGGGACCTCATTGAATATTTTGAAGCTTTCAATAGTGTGTCCATACCTGGAAGAAAAATGAAGCCGATTGGATTAGGCTTGCGGCAGAGTTGGAGCAACGTTTGATGTGGTTGACAACATCAAAAGGGAAAAAACATAGCCACATATCCATGTGATTGTGAGGCCAGCAGTTCCAGATAATAACACAAGCTGGCAGGTGTTTGAGAACGATCAACAGATCATCAATTTTCTATAGGAAGAAGCTGAATTCTCAGCTAGAAATCAGGACAGATTAGAGCAGCAGTATGGGGATCAAGTAGTGCAGCTGCGGACAAACAAGCTTCCTAAGGGTTTAGTAACATTGGAGTCTATCTTCAACCCTAACGACCAGTTCCGTAAGGAAAAGGCTAACATACAGGTCAAGAGAGAAGATTCAGAGCCAATTCTGGTTGGGGAAGGCAAAATACTTCAAATTGGTAAAGTGGCCACTGAGCAAGAGAAATCAGATTTCATACGGACTTTGCAAGAATTTCCGGATGTCTTCGATTGGAGCTATGAAGACTTGAGAGGATTTAATCCGAAGTTGGCACAACATACCATAGAATTGGATCTAGATGTTAAACCCATCAGGCGAACAGAGAGACACATCGGCCCTCACATTGAGCCTCTAATGAAGAAAGAGCTTAACAAGCTAATAGAGGCAAGCATTATATTCCCGATCAAGCACTCAAGCTGGGTTGCAAACTTGGTTCCGGTTAGGAAGAAGAGCGGAGAAATCAGGTTGTGTGTAGATTTCCGAGACCTCAATAGGGCATCTCTCAAAGACCATTACCCACTTCCTTCAATGGAACAAATATTGCAAGTAGTATCCGGTTGAGAGAGATCTCTCTCCTAGATGGCTACTCGGGGTATAATCGGTGTGACAAAGTGAAAGAAGGTGACCAATTCAAGATGGCTTTCACCACCAAATGGGGGACCTATGCCTACAAGAAGATGCCATTTGGACTATAAAATGCTAGAGCCACCTTCCAAAGGGAAATGGATATGGAATTTAAGGGGTTGATCAACAAAATAGTTCTGATATATCTTGACGACATCACTATATTCTCAAAAAATGCAGCGGATCACCTTTGTCATTTGAGGCAAGTATTTCAGAGATCTAGAAGATTTGGGGTATCATTGAATCCCAAAAAGTGCATATTCTTGGCTCACGAGGGAAAACTTCTAGGCCATATTGTTTCAAAGGAAGGGTTGACGATTGACCCAGAACGGGTTGAAGCAATTCAAGAATTGCCATTGCCAAGTCACAAGAAGGCTCTTCAAAGCTTCTTGGGAAGGATCAATTTTGTCATAAGTTTGTTCCAAACTTTGCAACTCTCGTAAAGCCAATAACGCTGATGTTAAAGAAGAGCATGGCATTTAAGTGGACATCTGAAGGCAAGGAAAGTTTTGAGGCAATAAAAGAGGCTATATCTCAAGCCCCAAATCTCGTCAATCCAGACTTCTCCAAGGACTTCATGCTATATGCCTTCGGTGGTGGAGACATAATTTCTGCAGCCTGGCACAACAAAACAAAGAAGGATTAGAACAACCAGTTGCTTTCTTCATCAAGGCTTGGAGGAATACAAAACTAGATACTCTTTCATTGAAAATCATGTACTTGCAGTGATCAGGAGTTTAAAGAAATTCAAGCACCTAGTCTCAAACAACAAGATCCAATTATTGGTCTCTCATGCAGGAGTCAAAGACTTCCTTCTAAACAAGGATCTGAATGAGAAGCGTGCAGGGTGGATAACTCGTGTCATGGAATATGACATCAAGATCAAGGTCACCAAACTAGTACGTGGAAAGGGACTATGTGAACAGCTAGCCTTGAGTCAACAGGTTGAAGCAGGTGATGAAAAAGAGACTGTCTTGGTACTACAGGATGGCCAAGAACATGAAAATGATGATGTACCTACCCCTTGTTGGACTCAGAATATGATACACTTCTACAGACAGGACTATGCCCTCCGAAAATGAGCAAAGTGAAGAGGAGATACTTCAGATTACAAGCCATTCCATATGTGCTTGTTGATGGTGTTTTGTTTAAGAAAGACATCAATGGGGTTCTATTGAGGTGCATTGGGACTGGTCAAATTGAGAGGGTGTTACGAGATTTTCACGATGGAGATTCTGGAGGACATTTTGCCCCACGAGTAACAACTCTCAAGATAATAAAGGCAGGGTATTATTGGCCCATGGTGTTCAATGACTGCTATACATGGATAAGAAAGTGTAAGAAATGTGCACTCTTCACAGGCAAAGAAAGACTAGCAGTGCTTCCATTGCACCCAATCTTGGTTGACCAACCATTTCTGCAATGGGGATTGGACTTCATCGGGGTCATCAACCCAAACTCAAGCCAAGGCCACAAGTGGATTCTCATGGCAACGGACTACTTCACCAAGTGGACTGAAGCAGTAGCGCTCAAGGAGGCAAACGAGTCTAATATACTAGAATTTTATGAAGGAATAGTGACTAGGTTCGGTGTGCCGGCCACTATCATATCAGACAATGCATTGAAATTCGTAGGTTCCAAGATTACAGAATGGGCTGTCAAGAATGGAATCTACTTGAGCACCTCTTCCAATTATTACCCACAGGGTAATGGACAGGCAGAGTCCACGAACAAAAATTTGCTAAGAATCATTAGGATAACTCTTGATGAGAATCAGAGGTCTTGGCATACCAAGCTGAAATCAGCCTTATGGGCTTATAGGATCACTCCCAAAAGATCCACAGGTAACTCTCCATTCAGGCTTGTCTATGGAAGAGAGGAAATCTTGCCCATGTCATTAGAACTGCCTGCATTGGAGTTCATGAAGCAGTTGGAGTTGGCTGAGTTCGAACCAATGGAGGCCAGGTATGCAGAGTTGATGGAATTGGAAGAAATTAGAGAACGTGCACTTCAAACAATTGAGAAATATCAGGCCTTAGTGAAAAGATGGTTTGATAAGAAAGCAAGAGCAAGGACCTTCTAGGAAGGGGACCTAGTTCTGAAATGGGATGTAGATTAGGCAAAACCAGGAAGACATTCCAAGTTTGATGCCATTTGGAGTGGCCCATACATGGTCACGAAGTGCAAGAGCAGCAATGCTTTCCAATTGGCCTCATTGGACGGTGAAGAACTGTAGATTCCAGTAAATGGAATCTATCTCAAACATTGCTACTGAAAATAAAAGGTTCACCCTTGTAAATATTAGCATAGATTTCAATTCCTCTAAGTGCGTATGCACATTGTCTTGTTGTAGTTAGGTTTCAGTTTCCCTAAGTGCTTTGGCACATGTTTTGTCACTCCTAGTTTGAGTTTTTTACAGTTCAGCGTGCTCTCGTAGAGGAGTTGCAAGCATCGAGGCTCATTTCAGGTTATTGCTTATGACTCCATGCCCAACGGATCGCTAAAAGGCCACTGATCTTCTACCTAGCAAGCAGGTGACCCTGAAAAGTTGCCAAATTGTTATCCAAATTTCACCCCCAAAGTTAATTTGATAACATGCATCAGAGTTTTTTAGTTCCAAGCAAGTAGATTGATTCAGGGGAAAATCGTAAAATTAGCTAAGTCCTGCTCAAGGCCACCTTTGGGGACAGTTGGAACAATTATACGCGGAAGGCGCAGATCGGCGAAAAGCCTCCAGGTAGCCCAAACAGAAAAGGGACATCTGGGACAAATGGACGTGAAATGCCTAAATCGGCCGAAAGAAAGAAAAATTGTCCAAGTCCTTTACCGGGAGCAAGCGGGACAAGAGTGCGTGGAGGACGCGAACCGGCCGAATCGGGTGAACCGGAAGAATTTGTCCCAGAAAGCACTGGGACATTTGGGACAGATGGATGTGAAGGACCTGAACCGGTCAGTTCGGTCGAAATAGGAAACTTCAGCACAAGGACAAGTGGGACAAAGGGACGCGCGGGACGTGAATAGCCGAAGGGGCCGAAAGCCAATCAGATCACGCCACGTGTCACCAACAGAAAAGGGACGAGGAGGCCCATTTCGGGTGGATCAGAAGATTCTGTCCCACGAAGCACTGGGACATCCGGGACAAAAAGACGCGGTGGACGTGAAAATCTGGCAGGCCCATGGACAAATCACAGCATGACACGTGTCACCAAGGAAAAAGGTCCAAAAAGTCAAAGGGGCGAGTTTTTGAGCACTGATCCAAACCAATGAAATAGTGCCACGTGTCCAAGTTTAAGGGGCCCACAAGAAAATCCTATGAAAAGGTAGAGAGAGAAAATTGCTCAGCGAACCAGAGCCTGCCACGTGTCGTCCAGATGGCAGAGCACGGGAAAAGAGATTTAAAAATCTGTTTTCACCTGTTTTGTGCCCTAAATCTTCAGATCATCATATCTTTCGATCCAGAGCTCAGATTTTCACGTTCTTTATATCAACGGAAAGATGTTGAAATTCTCTACATGATTTTGGGATCAATCTCACATTTTGGTGTAGTTTAGAGGGAGAAAATTAAGAAAATGTCTCTGACGCGTGGTGATAAACAGAAGTAATGCTTCAACAACCAACTTTAATGCAGCAGACAGCTCGCCGCTCCTGTTAGACAGCCCACCGTTTTGCTAGGATCCACCGCTTCTATCATAATGAGATGATTTTAAATGCTACCAAGAAGTGGTTGGGGCAGATTCTGGATTTCCTCTCTCTCCCCTCTCATTTCTTGATATATATTGTAAAGAGGAGCTTTTTAAGGGGTTGGACATTCTTGTTTTGCATCCTCCCTTCTTCCCTCACTTGCAAGAGAAATTGTGGAGCTTTCAAACCTCCCATATGGGTTGTAATGCCAGTCTTTTTGCCTCTTGGCCACTGCAATGTACTGTATCGACTCTTGAGCAATAATATATGTGTTGTGATTGACTCTCGACCCTCTCATGTATTCATTGCTGTCATTTTGATCTCTTATTATAGTTTGGTTACCTGTGCATGGTGTTTATATTGCATCTATGTGGTCTATGTTAAATTTGCAAAATGAGTGTCTAACATTCCTCGGTGCATCACCTTTGTAGTTTAGGTTTTATTCTATGCATTTTCTTACCCTGTCTCCTTGGCAAGTTAGATTAGGTTTTAGCAAACCCTCTGCATTTTTTGTGTGCATCTGAACAGAGGAATAGGAACCAACCTTCTCTGGAGAATATTTTCTCATCTTTACAAGTCCCACGCTTGGAGAAAGGATTCCATGTTGTGCAATCACACTGGATGCCTGAACATCAACCTAGAAGCCTGATTTGCATCCAGGGGTGCTGTGAGTCTGCAACAACACTACCTCTCTTTCCTCCATGTTATCCCAGCTGATAGGAATTCTACACCTTCTCCCATACAACACTTCAAATGGTGAAATTTTCAATGAAGAATGATAAGTTTTATCATAGGAAAATTCAACCAATCAAAGATACTCTTCAAATTTATATTTCGATCCATGTGATATATTATGAGCATATCCCCATAACACGGTTAACTCTTTATATTTGACCATTTGTTTCTATATGGTATGTTGAACTAAAGTTCAATTTTGTTCCCAAAGATGAGTTTAAATTTTACCAAACATGAGAGCTCATTCTAGGATCCCTATAAGAAATTATCAATTTTGAAACTTTATGCAATCTAAAAATTTCAGGCACAAACCATTTCATAAGTACAGGTGAATCATCCTTTAGAATATCCATAATGAAGTGAGATTATTTATTCATTTTATCAACCACTACTAAAATCTTGGCATGCTTATTTTTAGACATTGGCAGTCCATGCACAAATTCCATGTTAATTACTTTCCATTTGTAGTGCGAGAATAATATGATGATATAATGAGACCAACATGATGCATGTGCTCTTCCTTAACATGTGGACACTCAAGACAATGAGAAAAATAAGATTTCATATATTTCTTCATTCCTTTCCAAAAGTATTGTTGTTTTACATCATCCAATAGTTTCGTCACTCCAGGATGCCGAAGTAAGGAGCATCATGAAATTCCCTCATGAATTTCATTCAAAGGTCATTTCTAAAGGAACATAGACTCTATTTTTATATCTCAAGACTTATTCATTATCAAATTTGAATCATTTATACCTTCTATCATTAGGATTTTCTTCTAATGTAGTTTTCACATGAAGATAATACAAATTAGTTTGTATTTGTTTCCTTACTTCTTCTTTAAATAATGTTATGATGGTTACAATAGTGGACACATGTTTCCTATGAATCAGCATCAACCACTTGGTTATATATTCCTTTAATGTAGCTTATGTCAAAATCATAATGACACCAAAAATCAATCCATCTACATTGCATTACATTCAAATTGGGCTTTGTAAATATATATTTCAGCCCCGGATGGTCTATTTTCAATTTGAATGACTCTCAAGTAGGTAATTTCACTAAATTTATAAGGCATGAACTATGACATCAAGTTCTAAATCATGGGGAGCATATTTTTCTCATGCTTTGTCATTTTCTTCTTTCATAATCAATCACATAATTTTTTTGTAGAAGTATTCCAACCAAACCTTCACCAAAGGTATCGAGTTACCATATTGTAGCTTAGTTGCGATCCATAACCTTCAAAACATGTGATGTTGTAATTTTTTCTTTCAGAAAATTTAATGCATTTTTACACTTATCAGTCCACACATAATTCTTTTTCTTTTGATATTATAGTACATATTTCAACAACTTAGTGAACCTTTCCCAATAATTATTCATACTTATTTTACCCTTAGTCAGTTTTAAAATTAGACATCTTCTTATCGAAATACAACTTGGGTAACCAGGTGTTGGTAGAAGTAAATTTTAAACTTTTCCCAAGTGATTTTGGTAGGTTCAACTCCCAAATCTACCATTTGGTTATCCCAAAAGGGGATGCCTCATTAGAGAGATTAAAAACATCCCCAATTTTTTTATTTATTCAAAGAAGTCTCTTATTCAAAGGTGTACTCAACAAACGTAGCAGGGTTGAGGAGGATCCTAAACAGGTTGAGGAAGTGGAGATTTTAGATTTGGGTGAAAACCAAGATGGGAACCCAGACTTGTCGGTTTCAATTATGGACAAGGATGATGCTAATGGGGATAATAGTGATGAGGGGGTTCAAGAAAGCTCTATAATATGTAGATGATAAGCATTCCAAGAATTCAGAGGATGCCATTGAGATCTTGCATGCTCTTAAAACTACCCAATCTAAATTGTTTACTACACAAGACTCGATGTCAAGTCTCATTCCTTCATGCGGGAATTTGAGAATTGTAGGCTTGATACCGATATTAATAGACACAGGATTAGTATGGTCTCCATGGAATTGAAGGATCTGATTGATAAAGTGGAAAAGTTATCTTCTTTGGTCCTTAGTGAATAGCTCAAGAATTCCAATGAGAGAAGCCTAGAGATGGCCAAGGATATGCTGAAGATGAAAGAATTTTTGTTCTAGATTCGTGATGTCCATCTCCTCAATTTTAAGAGTACCATCCACCATCTCAAGCTTTTAGCTGAGATGATTCATTCCATGGAACTTGCTAAGGAAAGGAAAAAGAAGGAAAAGGCCCCAAAGTGGAGATCCCTGAGCCAAACTACAAGTTTTGGAAAGCTACCATTGATTCCCTTATCAAATAATGGAATAGATGCATAAAATCAATGGGGGACCTAATAAAAGAGTGACTAAAAATATGGGATATTTGTTTATTGTTGTTAGTTCTAAGTTGTTTTTCTGTTAGTTTCTTGTACTGCTACTACTATTTGTTATTTCTCTATTTATTTATTGTTTGGATACTTTCCTTTATGTTTGTATCTCCTTATTATTGGTGTTGTGTGTAGAAATTAATCTGATCTAATACAAAGAATCTATGAAATAGCTACAGACAATAATTGAAATCAACAACTCTATATTATATTTTTATTATATTCATTCACTATTACACTCCATTATATAGGAGATGTAAAATAACAATCATTACAACAACATTTGTCTTCATATACAACCATACACCCATATGGTTTCAACCTCTCACCAATATAATAATAAAACAATACTAATTGTTTTATTATTCTAACTTACTAACTTACCACATACTAACCACATTTTACATTTACTATTTACATTTACATAGTAAATGTACTTTCACTAATTTACCATAATAATAATTACACATGTAATTATTATTCACCCGTACATACAAATGGAGCACTAAGATATATTTCCTAACATTCCCCCCCTTAGTGTGAACATGGGGAAAACCTGCCTTATACTTGCACCTGCTCATGATCTGATGATTTTACAGGATGATCATAAACCTAATAGATGGTTTTTCACAGGGTTGACCATAAACCGAAAATGATGGTTTTGCAACTGGTTTACCACAAACCAAAAAGGTGATGGTTTTGCATAGGGTTTACCAACAACTGAAAATGGTGGTTTTACAAGTGGTGTACCACAAACCAAAAGGGTGATGGTTTTGCATAGGGTTTACCAACAACCGAAAATGGTGGTTTTACAACTGGTGTACCACAAACCAAAAATGAAGGTTTTCAAGTGGTTTACCTACAACCACTTCATGATATTCCAAGTATTATTCTTATCCCTCATCACATCTCACTATAGGGAATAACATAGGAAATTATTTTGAAATCTGCTACATATATAGAAAATACTAGAAATGTAGAAAACTAGAAATGGAACATTGAGATCATGTTCCCCCCTCAATGTGAAATTTCCTTTATTCTGCAAACCACAATAGGAACACTGCAACCAAACACTCTACCAGAAATACAAAGAAACAACAAGAACGCATTTGTATAAAAAAATAATCAACATACCGATACGGCCCGTGGTTGGTCGTGAGAGGTCGTTGAATGACCTCAACCTCCTGTGCCTCCTTCCTCCAAGAACTTCACTTAGTATAGAAATTCTTCATAGTTATAGTCAATTTTATCTGTTATTTTTTCATCTCTAGTTTCCCATTCTACAATTTTGCTTACATCTGTAGGTTTTTTTTCTTTTCCATCTACTATCCTCCATAGATTTTTATTCATTAACTGCATCTGGATTTTTACCCTCCATGTATGGAAGTTCAGCCCATTAAATTTATCTAATGGTGTATCCATTTTACTGAATCTAAATATCCAAAAAAAATTGAATGTAGATTTGAATTACCTTTGATTCTCTGATTTCTTCAAAAAACAACAGTGATCAATGTGCTGTATAGTAAATTGCATGTTTCTCCCAAACTACGAACTGGGTTATGCTGAAATTTCTTTTGTAGCTTGCTGTATAACAGATCGTTCCACAAAATTTTTTTGGAGAAACCCAGATCACAAAAAAAAAGTTACGAGATCATCTTCGAGATAGATTTAACCTGCTCTGGTACCAAATGTAGAAATTAATCTGATCTAATACAAAGAATCTATGAAATAGCTACACAGAAAATAATTGAAAACAACAACTCTATATTATATTTTTATTATCATTCATTCACTATTACACTCCATTATATAGGAGATGTAAAATAACAATCATTACAACAACATTTGTCTTCATATACAACCATACACCCATATGGTTTCAACCTCTCACCAATATAATAATAAAACAATACTAATTATTTTATTATTCTAACTTACTAACTTACCACATACTAACCACATTTTACATTTACTATTTACATTTACATAGTAAATGTACTTTCACTAATTTACTATAATAATAATTACACATATAATTATTATTCACCCGTACATACAAATGGAGCACTAAGATATATTTCCTAACATTGTGTTTCTTTGGGTTTGTGGTAGGGATGGTATATCCCTTGTCCTTTTTTTAAGGAACTAGTAACATTTTGTTTGGGGTAGGGTCCCCTCAACCCTTTTCTACTTCTAATAAAAAAAAATATATATTTCCATTTCACTTAGTTAGTTCTTATCTCCATCTCCCAAGGTTGTTCCATTAAAATTGGGCTGGGTAATTCATTTAATATCCCTTGACATATCACCTACTAAGTTGGCTATTTTATTTCCTTGTTGATTCCTAGCATTGGGATTTCCAATATTAGGATCTCCTTCATTAGTATTTCCATCATTGGGATCTCTGCATTGATATATACATCACTAAGGTTCCCAACATTAAGCTAAACATATTGTTATACATCACTTTCTTCTTCTTCTTCCCCACCCATCACATGTTCTAGGATAACTATCTTGTTTTAGGTATATTAAAGAGTGTTTAGAATTTCATCTAGTTTCCGAGTTGTAACTTCAGCCACATTATTTTCTCTTTTTCTAACCATATTTTACGTTAAATAAGAATAATATGTTTTGTTAGTATTATGAACCAATTGAGTCTAAGATTTGATAACCTTCAGCTATGATACCAAAATGTAACACCCATTTTATTATTACTCCAAATTAAGGGATTTTAAAAAAACCCTTAATTATATTTTATACCTTTAATGATTTTTCATTATGCAATTATTAAAATTCAGCATGATTAAATGCTTATAATCCATCGATAAAAATGGAAACCTTGTGTATATGTAAGTTTAAATTAGATCTTCCCTACTCCCCTTAATTCGGTCAAGCTGAGTGTGTATAACTTGTATATATTTGGTTAAACCTTGTAATAGGTTATGAGAATAATGTGTGATCCTGTGTGTCAACTTGGAAAACATACATTTATAATCCATCCAATATCCAACAAAACAAGATAGAAAAATGGTGAACACACAATATGATCATCTATTTACCCTTCGTATGTAAGTTTGCAAGTGTTGCTTTCAAAGATTAGTTTCATGACTAGACACAAACTAGAGAAACTTGTGTCTCTCTCTTTGCACAACAATATCATCATAGTTATACGGATCTTAGTTCATTGGTTAAGAAATTAAATTTTTTTTTTGAAGATGTGGGGATCATGATTCATCCTTCTAGTTAAAAGGATCCTATCATTCCCATCTTAGGATCCCTATGTGAAAGATAGTGGCCACCTGATGACTTGCATCATTATGTACCTACTACCTTTCCCGTAGCCATCCTCGCCTAACATGGTTAGGATTCGATGATAAGATAGAAGATTCATGATATATTATCTTAATTTATAATTTAGTTATGTTTATTATATAAGTGAATAAATTCTTCCGGGATAAGATTTTCCTTATCATTACACATCATCCTTTTCTTCATATTCAGTCATGGTATCACTACGAGATACCATCTTTAACAAGTATCTATTATTGCACTATCACAACATAAAGTAGTTGTTAAAATGTAGGTTTATTTAGCCATGTCATGTATGGGTTATTTAATTCAATACTTATTAATACAATACTTAATATCATATGATTTTCATTATTCATGAATTGTATAATTTATTGCATAAGTCCAATAATATCTACGTTGTTTTGTTGTGTTGTTTTTATTAATATACTATATCCGTTATAAAAATATTTTTTCATAGAAGATGAAATAATACAAATAAATATAATAACATAACGTAACTACATTCATGCTATTCATACTTTACTCTAAAACAACATTATAAAAATTCCATATTTATCAAACATGATATCATAAAAACAAATATTTAATTAATATTTAATAAAGATACTCCACGTTCATGAAATAATATCAACAGATATTCAAGATAGTAGAATAGGCCAATTGCATTCATTTATCTTGCAAAGTTATTACATTTTCAATTATAAAATAGTACAATAATATGAACCGAATATTAAACAATAATACATAACAAAATCATGTGTAATAAGTTCATTCAATCACTTCATAAATTTACTCCATCATAAACACTATAGGATAGAGAAAATGTATACATGGTCAGTTCATGAACTAACAATATATCCAATTCATATTTTTTATGTTTTTAAATTAAATAAAAGATAGTGTTAAGGTTATCCAAATTGATAACTTAGAACTTGTTAATTCAATAATTAATTTTACATATCATTTCATAAATGAATATTACTAGCTAAAAATTCTATCACTCAAACAAACCAAGTTTCCAAATAGTTTATACCATTGAAATAACCTTCATTGCACTTTATTATTACCATGATCATGAAACAATCATACCCCTAAGATCATCTTATAAGAATACAATAAACAAATTTGAATTTTTTTATACTAATAATCATTCATATTATAACAATTCAAAATATATCCTCAATCTATTTTAAAGAATATTTACAAAGGAGGTGAAACAAAATTACACTTTAGCAATAATCATTCCTTTATAAAATTTATCCTACTTTCTAACTTAAATCAAAATTCAAACAGTCATTAATACTAACTCATGAGCATGGTTACAAATGTATAAAATGATAAGTTAATATCATACTCATATAAAACAATTAACATTTTCACCAATTGAATCAAGTAACCAAAAATTCATTCAAGCCAAGAGTACTCTAAATAATCATTCCTAATTAATAACCTAATGAAGTGTGCCTAAAGCAATATATCTTGTCAACTAATTCTCATTAAAGAATCAAATCTTAGGGAAGGAAAATACTTTTTCCAAGGAGATAAACATTAAATTTTAACAAATTATGATAGAAAATTCTGTGATGCCCATTAAAACAACCCCCTTGAGACCCAAGAAATAACCTAGGGTTAGTCGGAAAATTATGGGATATTTTTTTATTAAAAGTGTCTACAACCAGGTTGCAAGACAACAGTTGACACTATCAGGTTCCAGAACAAGTCTAAATTACTAGAACATACTTTTCATTTATTAACAATTGTCCAGATGTCACAAGGTCCAAATTCTAGGGTTAGAAGTTTCGCTTAGGTTAGGTTCGGGGGTAAATTATCACCATACCCACTCTCTAACAGGATTAAAGTTTCAACTTGATTTTTATCACACTTAACTCATTTAAAATTTCCCTAAATCATTCCCATTGGATAGGAAATTTTCTCACCTTTCCAACAATATAAAGAAGTCCTCCTAACTCCTTGTAAAACTCCAGATATGGACCGGTGGGCCTTAGGGGTCAAATTTTCCCCAAGGGGACACGTGTCGAGTGGGGAAGAAGACCCTTTGTCGAGGTTGGTGGGTCGCGGGGTGGTGTTTGAAAATTTTCTTGCATAGGAGAAAATTCCCATTTGTGCACTGCACCTCTTTTGTGCCTCCAGGGGACACGTGTTGGGCTCGAGCTCATGCGGGAAGGTTGGAAAATTTCACCAAAGTGAGGGAAAGAATACTATGAGTGCTCACACACCCGCGGGTCTACCAGGGACACATGGCGGTCAACCAAACAATGCAGGGAAGGAAGGAGGGAAGGGTGCGGTGGCAAGAGAGTTTGGGTGATTTCACCAAGGGTGGAAAAAGGGAGAGGTTTGACATGTGCATTTGTGCGTCCGTGGAAGGGTCTTCACCAAGGTGGGGTGGGAGTGTGGGGACGTGGGGTCCTTTGAAAATTTTACCAAAACAAAAATTCAAAAAAGGAAAGGTCGTGAGGATTTCCCCACCCTGTTGTCACCCCCATGCTACCATGTGGCATCCTCGGTTGGTTGCAGCCAGTGGGGTTAATTCCAAAATTTTCCCTAATAATTTTTCACAAAAATTATAAGGATTATTTTAAACGGGTAAATTTCAAGTCATGGGCCCACTAGGGAAAATTTTCCCAAATTTTCTGCCAAGGCAAGGAAACTTAGAGAGGGCCATAACTTTTTGTATAAATCTCTGGTTTTGGGAAAACAAGGACATTCTAGAAAGCTCTTGATGCCATCTTTGTAAAGAAATCATAAATTTTACATTTTGATAAAGTTTAAGGGTAAATTTTTTGAAAATGGCTCGTAGGATTTTAACATGACCAACTAGTAAATTTTAACTTATAAAATTTATTCAATTTGGTCTCCCCTTCACTCAACATGCCAAATAGACATGAAGGATTGTTCTAGGAAGGATTTAGAATGTTTTAGGGAGGTAATTTCACTTGTTTGATTTCCAATTTACATTTTTCCAACAATTGACAGAAAATGACTGTGAAAGGGATTGGGCTCGATTTTGCAATGTTTAAATTGTTTTATTAAGTGTTCTTTATAAACATGAGTTCATTGATTTCATATAATGCTAAATTATATCATTTCCAAGGTAATTATTATGTGTAGGTCCAAACCGTGCATTTTAATTAAATTTAGTTGCGATTTTAAAAATTTACAAGAGATTAAATTAAAAGAGGTCCATCTAACTTTTCATCATGCAAGTATGGCATCTCATTTCCAATCTAAGCTAGTACATTCAGTTGTTTTTAAAAACCATTCTAAATCAAAATGCAAATCTTGAATTCCATTTTACACATTTCCAAAGATACAAAATACAACATTATTTCCACATACATTTCTTATTTTCAAACAGAGATCTAACTATCTCTTTTTCCATACAATAAAACATTGAATTCAATCCAACAATGCATATGAGAGAAGATCTTGAAATTCTTCATTGACTTCAAATTTTACAACTTTACATCTTTCAATATTTGAATGCAACAAATGATTTCTATTTCTTTCTTTCCAATAAATAGAGCAGTATAAACATCCTTAATAGTTTGAATATACAAATTTCATAACCAATTTCAACATATTTTCTTCACAAATCTATTACAATTTCATCCACATCAAAGTGGGAAAGGTTACAAATGAATTTGTTTCACAAGGGTGGCAAAACTGCTGTCTTCTTCTCCTCCGAACAACAACATGTAAGTTTTATTTTTCTTCCAAATTAATCACAACAAAAGTGGAGGGATAGCAACTCTCTACCCAACCAAGACATCCAATGAAAAGAGAATCCATTCTTCATCATTGGCCCCCAAGCCAAAACCATAATACAATAAGAGGTGTGATTCAACCCATGTCAACAATTGGCTTCCATAACACACATCCTTCTTTCAACATGCATAATCAATTAAAACATATTCCAACACAAGACAATAGTTTGTAACTGCATTTGAAAAAAATAAAAACAAAACTTAGTCTTAATCATGCAAGCCAAAGGAGCAAGGACTATGGGGGAAGCTACTTATGCCTCCCAATGGGAATTAGATATCCACTAGAACAAACTACCAATAAATTTCACCACACATATCCTTATGCCCCCACAATCCCTCCTTACACCCCAAAGATTTCCTTATGCCCCCACAAAGTAAGAAATGCAAGCTATTTCTTTTCCATGGTGGATCCCAAACCCAAACTCCCTCCACAAGAATATTGATGCCAATGGCATTCCCTTATGCCCCCCACATGGATTCCCATAGCCTTCTCCTACACCATCCCTATGGCAGTCTACCCATACAGCCAAAAAAACATAACAACATTCACCATTCACACAACACAACAAGAAAATAACAGCATAAAAGAAGAGTTAAACTCCTACCTCTCCATGGTAGATTTTTTTCCAAACAGAAAGCTTCAATGCCCAAAACATAGTCCCAAAACAAAAATGCCAAGTAAGGAATGATCTCAAATCTCCTCCACAATCCACAAGAGCTCCAAACAGCAAAAAAATGCGCCCCAAGAAGTTTGCAAAATGATTCAATAACCCAAAACAAGCAAAGAGTTTGAATTTTATAGAAGAGGGAAGAGAATAGGATGATGTGGATCCATGTAGGATGCCACATCACACATCCTCAACTCCAAACACAAAGATAAAATTTCATTCTCCCAACCACAACAAAGAGGTGGGTGAAAATATGACAAATTACTTGCACACTCCAAAAAGCCCACACCCCAAAGGACTTCAAATAAAATAAAATGTAAGAGAGTGTAATCAAAACTTGCAACATGATTAATAAAATGCATTAAAAGGGTCTAAAATCAGCCTTCCAACCATAGGTATGGTTGGTAAATTAAATTGAGAGGTATGGGACAAGTTTTACTTGTCCCACAAGCCTCCAAAAACAGCCCCCAAGGACAAATTCGAATTTCCAAGGAGGTGGAGTGTTTCATACTCCAAAATCTGACTTACACAACTCTTACACAAACTTACACATCCCTTACATATTTAATACAAAGAGGCAACAAATTCCATAATTACTTTCCCATATCCCAATTTGATTTATTTAAATTTTAACCATATGATTTCTCACATTAATCTATCACAACATAATTAAATAAATTAGAGGGACACATCACTATTGAAATACATACAAAAAATAATAAAAGGAAACACATTAATAATTAGAAAAAACCCATGGTCACATTTATAGGTGATCCCCCCATGGGAATCCCTAACAAAAAATAAACACAACACAATAAAACAAGTTGCCATGGTGACCTTGTCGAATTCATCTAGAATTCCATTGTGGTTGGTCTCCAATCCCCCGATGTTTGTTGTGATTTCTAACCTAAAAACACAAATACCTCCTTGACCTTGTGGCCATATCAAGTATATCCAAAATGAATATTAATATAATCACAAAATCATCTAAATAAGTGAATCACAACAACATCAAGGCAATTTAACATTATCACATACAATTAATATCAACAACTATATCATCATCATATAATAGCCATTTTCTAGATCTAATCATAATATCCAAAATCAAATTTCTGAACAACATCTATAAAACATCCATGTCAAATAGTATATCATCATCCACATATGAGTGTCTCTAATAATCATCATGCATCGTAACCAAATCAAGATCACAATAATCCATGATCAAATATCTAACATTATACTAAATCAAAGCATAATAATGTCCATAACGTAAACAATAGTATCAAAATAAGCATCTAAAGGTGTCAAAGGGAATTAGGCACTACATCCCCTCCCCTTAGACTCGACTTCCTTCTGGAAGTCACTGGAACAAATGTGGAAACTAAATTTGTAATAAGGTAACATCCTCCCATGTAGCTACAGTCTCATTATATTTGTCCCACTGTACCCAAACCTGATCAACTTCTCTACGAAAGGCATAGGGTCCTATAATCTAGGATGTGAACAGGCTCCACCATCACCTATCCCTGATCTTTCACCTGTAATGATGTCCAATCTAACACATGAGAAGGGTCTACAATATATCTCCGAGAACTGAAATATGAAAAACATCATGTATGTGAGACAAGATGGGTGGCAATGCTTTATATGGTAGGCCAAAGGGCCAATACACTCCAAGATATCAAAAGGACCAAAAAATCTAGGATCTAACCTATAACCTTTTACATAATGGATAGGTATCTTGTGGGGCTTGACATGAAGGAAAACATTCATGCCCACATAAAAACTACAATCGATCCTATGTTGATCCACATACTTCTTTTGCCTGTCCTGTGCCTCCGTAGTCTCTACCTGATCAACACCACCTATTGCTCCATGTCTTGTAGAAGAGTTGGTCTAAGAGATACTCTATCCTCTAACATATCCCATCTAAGAGGTGTCCTGTCCTCTCTACCATACAAATCTTGAAAAGGAACCATGCCTATAGAACTTTGAAAACTATTATTGTAGGAAAACTCCACTAAGAACAAGTACTCCTCCCATTTATTCTACTGATCCATCATGTACATCCTAATCATGTCCTCTAAAATCTGATTCACCCTCTCAGTCTGTCCATCTATCTTGGGGTGATATGTTGTGCTGAAGTTGATTCTCGTCCTGAGGACATACTACATGGTAGTCTAGAAATGGGAAGTGTACAGGATTGCGGTCACAAATGATCTTCGTGGAATCTGTACAACCTAAAAATCTCATCCAAATATACCCATGCCACTTGCTCTAGCTATATAAGTGGTCTTCAGAGAAAAGTGAGCCACGTTTGTCAATTTATCAAGCATGAACATAATGGTGTCGTGGTGATATCTTGACATCAGTAGCCCAACAATGAAATCCATGGAAATGGTGTCCCACTTCCATTTTGGTATAGCATAAGGATAAAGAATGCTAGCTGGATGTTGATGCTCATCTTTAAATCTCTTACACTCTAAAAATAATGACACAAACATATCTACGGAGTCCTCTCTAATGGTACGGTTGTCTCAAGGTGGTGTGCATCTTCTTCACCCTAGGATGGGCTGAATAGGGTGCATAATGTGCCTCCACCAAGATGTCCTACCTCAAGCCTCCATCTCTGGGAACATATATCTAACCTCTATGCCTGAGAAGACCATCTATCTCTAAGGAAAAACCATCAAAATTCCCCTCAAGGGGTCTCTGAGACTCAATCTCTACTCATACTACAATGTAGAAGTTGTCAAGAGGAAGCTACTAAAGAATCCTACTCCACAAATATGTGCTTACTGAAGTGGCCATAGCCACATGTCTCCTTATTTTGAGAGCATCTACTACCATATTTTCCTTCCCCTTCACATGCTCGATCTCCATGTCATACTCAAAAAGAAAATCCATCCAACACCGCTGATGAGCATTGAGATTGGGCTGCGTGAAGAGGTGGCAAAGACTCAAATGATATATCTTGAGTGTGAATCTCCAACCAAGAAGAAAGTGCCTCCATATAACAAAAGCATGCACAACTTCCACAAGCTCAAGATCACGAGTTGGATAATTAATCTCGTGATCTTTGAGTTTTTGAGACTCAAAAGCCACTACTCAGCCACCGCATCAACACACCTCCAAGGCCTACCAAGGAAGCATTTGTACAAACAAAGAACTCACCCTATATATCCGGCACCGCAATAATGGGTGTTATACAAGTTATTCCTTCGAGGTGTCTGAAGGCCTGCTTTGCATCTTTCTATCTAGAAAAACTTCTTCCCTTTCCTCTAAAGGGAAGTGATAGGTGCGTAATCGAGAGAATTCTAAAAAAATCTCCTATAGTAACCGAGTTAATCTCATGAAGATGCGCACCTCGGTCGTTATAGTGGGTGTTGGCCAATCCATAATGGCTCTAATCTTGAAAGGATTGACTACGATACCTTCCTCAGAAATGATGTGACCCAAATACTATACCTATGTCTGAAAGAAAGCACACTTCTCCAAGTTCCCGTAAAGCTGCTACTCCCAAAGACACTAAAGAACCTAGAAAAGGTGCCCCTCATGCTCCTCACGCATATGTGAGTATAACAAAATGTCATCTAGTAAGATGAGCATGAAGAGATCTAAGAAGGTCTTGAATACCCCATTCATCAAACTCATAAACATTGTGGGGTCATTAGTCAAACCAAAAGGCACCACTGTGAACTCATAGTGCCCATATCTCATGCGGAAGGTGGTATTACGAATGTCCACCTATGAAATCCTCAGCTAATGGTATCTTGAATTAAGATCAATCTTAGAGAAAATTGTGGCTCCCTTTATCTGATCAAACAAGTAGTCAATACATGGAAGGGGATAAATAATCTTGATCATTACAATGTTCAGCTAGCGGTAATCAATACACACCATAAGGATCCATCCTTCTTCTTCATAAAGATCACCGGTGCACCCCAAGGGGATACACTAGGATGGATAAGGCCTTTCTCCAAAATTCCCTCAAGTTACAACTTGAGCTCATAGAGCTCTAGGGTGGTCATCCAATAAGGTGCCCATGAGATAGGCTCTACTCCAAGAACTAGATCTATATGAAAATCAATCTCATGTGGGGGTGGTAACCCTGGTAGCTCCCTTGGAAAGACATCTGTAAACTCTCTCAAAATGGGATGATCATCTAGCGATGGTCCACTAGACCCATCCTCTGATTTGTCATTGATTGTAACAACATACATTTGACAACCCCGTCACACACACCACTTAAGCTGCATAGCGGAGATGGTGTGAATAGAAATGGGTCTCCTGACCCCTAAAATCATCGACTCAACTCCCAAATCATTTACACAAGATATAGTCTTGTGGTAACAATCTATCCTAGCCCTGTGTGTAGATAACTAATCCATACCTAAAATGACTGCATACAAGCCCAAAGGAAGGATACATAGATCTGAGGTAGTGGTGAAAGGTCCCAAATCCACTACACACTCCTTAACTAAGGAGTCTATGGAGATCTTGGCTCCAGAATCCATCTTGACATCCCAACTAAGACCTTGCCTAATTTCCACCAGCCTACATCACTCTACTAAAGATGGTGTAATGAAAGAATTAGAAGAACTAGAATCAAACAATACAAAGGTAGGAATACCACCAATGCTACCTGTGGTCTCAATGAATGTGCTCTGATGCTCTTCTTGGTGGTTCTCAACCGCTACATAAATCTTATGGCTACATTACATGTCACTAACCATAGGCTCAGACATCTATTTCTTACCCTTGTTAGGGTTCTGTGGGTAGTCTCTCCAAAAGTGTCTAGTAACTCCACAACCAAAACATCCTATTGATCCTCCCCAATGAGTAGCACCTTCAGTAGGTTCCTTGGGAGTTTTGGCATGGATCTTAATGATTTGGCTGTGGTATGTTGAGGTATTTTCTAGCAAGCTCCAGCTGGATCGGGCCCTAGGCCCACCCTATGTCCTGATGGGACCCCTAGGAGGAGGCCCCATACTCTGACCTCTCTGTGCATTAGCTCTTTATGGAGGTCTATGAGGTGGATGGAACTAATTTTGATGTTGTTACTACTACTTTGTTGTGGCCTAAAGGATGATTGTTTGAACCCTTGCCACCATGAGGGAGAAGTACTGACCCCCTCGATCTACTATCCTGCATTTGTTGTATGTGGCTCGGACTCGGTCTCTAGCCTGTTGGGTCTTTCTATGAGTCTCCTCTTCTATATAAGCCTTCTCAATGTCCTCCGCTAATGTCTATGGGTAGTGGATATGTCTGCACCTCTAATATCTAAATTTAGGCCACAGATGAACCTATGAATCCACACCTACTCATCCTACATATACTCAACATACTAGAGTAGATCCAGAAATCTACTCTCATACTCTACCACTGAAAGAGATGCTTGTTGGAGGTCATGGAACTCATCGATCCTCTGCTATATGAACCTCTATGACAAATACCTTCTCTGAATCTCTCCTCAAATAGCTCCTAGGTCACTATCAAAGAATCTACATGGACCCTCTACTCCTCTTTCCTCCACCATAATCTTGCTCCATCTCTCGGTAGACGGATCACAACACGAGCTCTCGTGTTACTAGAACAAGGAAATTTTTTGAAGCAACCACTCAAGCTCACTAGCTAGGCCTCTGCCTAAAATCCACCCATGTCACTTGAGTAATGTGATGGCTAAAGCTTCAAGATCTCCCTAATGTGATCTGTAGTTGTGGTCTAATGTCCTCTAAGTATCTCGGTGTGCTCATCCCTAAGCCTAGGGCTCCGAGACCTCTCTCTACACTCTGAAACTTGGTAACCCTATCCCCTAGGTGGTGACTCTACTCTGGCTGACTCGCATGGGAGTTCTCTCCTCTATGCTCCTCACTAGGTCAAGGAGATACTTGACCCTCAATGGAAGGGGCTCTATCATGACTAGCTACATGTCCTCCTCCTATTTGTCTACGTAGACCAGCATTGACATCCTAAAGAGTCTACAAGATCTAGGGTAGGATAGCTACTACACCCTTATCCAGTGGTGGTGGTGGTGGTAAGTCTAAGTATTTGTGAAAATTCCCCTACCCCATCTGTGCCTCCTGCTTAGACCAAAGTGAGAGTTAGTTCATTATTTTAGGTCTTACTTATTTTCCATGTTTACTAAACGATGTAATTTTTAAACTAAGTTATTTTATCTTAGATTTAATAATGTGCTAGGTTTAAGTTTCATGTCTCAAGTTTTCTAGTGTTCCCAATGGTCCACACCTTTGAACCACTACTCTGATACTAAGTGTGATGATCATTAAAACAACCAATTTGAGATCCAAGAAACAACCTAGGGATAGTCAGGAAAATTATGGGATAATTTTTTTATTAGAATTGTCTACAACCAGGTTACAAGACAACAGTTGACACTATCAGGTTCCGAACAAGTCTAAATTACTAGAACATACTTTTCATTTATTAACAATTATCAGAGGTCACAAGGTCCAAATTCTAGGGCTAGAAGTTTCAGTTAGGTTCAGGGGGTAAATTATCACCATACCCACTCTCTAACAGGATTAGAGTTTTAACTTGATTTTTCTTGCACTTAATGCATTCAAAATTTCCCTAAATCATTCCCATTAGATAGGAAATTTTCTCACCTTTCCAATGATATAAAGAAGTCCTCTTAACTCCTTGTAAAATTCCATATATGGGGTAGTGGGCCTTAGGGGTCAAATTTTCCCCCAGGGGGACAGGTGTCGAGTGGGGAAGAATACCCTTTGTCGGGTTGGCGGAGTCGCAAGGTGGTGTTTGAAATTTTTCTTGCATGGGAGAAAATTCCTATTTACACCCACACCTCCATTGTGCCACCAGAGGACACGTGTCGGGCTCTCGAGCTCATGTGAGTAAGGTTGGAAAATTTCACCAAAGGGAAGGAAAGAATCCTATGAGTGCTCACACACCCACGGGTTCACCAAGGACACTTGGCGCTAAACCAAACAATGTGGGGAAGGAAGGAGAAAAGGGCACATCGGCGAGGAGAGTTTGGGAGATTTCACTGAGGGAGGAAAAAGGGAGAGGTTTGATGCCCAGTCCATGCATCCGTGGAAGGCTCTTCATTGAGGTAGGGCGGGAGTGCGGGGCCGCGGGGGTCATTTGAAAAATTTACCAAAACAAAAATTAAAAAAAAAGGAAAGGTCACGAGGGTTTCCCTGCCCCGCTGTCACCCCTATGCTGCCACATGGCAGCCTCTAGTTTGTTGCAGCCAGTGGGGTTAATTCAAAAAAAATTCTCCAAAAATTTTTCAAAAAAAATTCTAAGGATTATTTTCACTGGGAAAAAATTTCAAGCTGCTTAGCTTTGTCAGGAAAATTTTCCCAAATTTTCCCACAAAGATAGGAAAACTTTAGAGGGCCATAACTTTTGCTAGAAATCTCAATTTATGGTAGATAAGGACTTTCTGGAAAGCTATCGATGCCCTCTTTTCATGAAAATCATAAATTTTACAATTTGATAAAGTTTAAGAGGTAAGTTTTGTGAAAACATCTCTGTAGGATTTTAAATAGCCAACTGGTAAATTTCAACTTATACTTATTTTTCAATTTGGTCTCTGCCTCACTCAACATGCCAAATAGACATGGAGGATTGTTCTAGGAAGGATTTAGAATGTTTCAAGGAGTTAATTTCACTTGTTTGATTTCCAATTTACATTTTTCCAACAATTGATGAAAATGACTGTGAAAGGGATTGGGCTTGATTTTGCAATGTTTAAATTGTTTTCTTAAGCATTCTTTGTCAACATGAGTTCATTGATCTAATAGCATGTTAAATTATATCATTTCCAAGTTTATTATTATGTGCAGAGTCTGAATTGTGCATTTTAATTAATGTTATTTCAGCTTTTAAAAATTTACAAAAGATCAAATTAAAAGAAGTCAATCTAACTTTTCATCATGCAAGTATGGCATCTCATTTACAATATAAGCTAGTACATTCAATTTTTTAAAAAAACCATTCTAAATCAAAATACAAATACTTTTGAATTCCATTTTACACATTTTCAAAGATACAAAATACAACATTATTTCCATGTACATTTCTTGTTTTCAAACTAAGATCTAACTATCTATTTTTCCATATAATGAAACATTGAATTCAATCCAACAATGCATATGAGAGAAGATCTTGAAATTCTTTATTGAATTCAAATTTTACAACTTTACATCTTTCAATATTTGAATGCAACAAACAAATTTCTTTTTCTTTCTTTCCAATAAATAGAACATAGTATAAACATCCTTAATAGTTTGAATATAGAACTTTCATGACCAACTTCAACATCTTTTCTTCACAAATATATTACACTTTCATCCACATCAAAGTGGGAAAGGTTACAAATGAATTTGTTTCACAAGGGGATGGCAAAATTGTCTTCTTTTGCTCCAGAACAACAACATGCAAGTTTTCTTTTTCTTCCAAATTGATCACAACAAAAGTGGGGGAAAGGCAACACTCTCCACCCAACCAAGACATCCAATGAAAGGAGAATCCATCCTTCATCATTGGCCCCCGAGCCCCAACCATAATACAATAAGAGGTGTGATTCAACACATGGAAACAACTGGATTCCACAACCCATAACATTCTTTCAACATGCATAATCAATTAAAACATAGTCCAACACAAGACAACAGTTTGCAACTGCATTTGAAAACAATCAAAACAAAACTCAGGCTTGATCATGCAAGCCAAAGGAGCAAGGACTATGGGGGAAGCTACTTATGCCTCCCAATGGGAATTGGGCATCCACCAGAAACAAACCACCAATAAATTTCACCACACATATCCTTATGCCCCCACAATCCCTCCTTATTACCCCTACAAATTTCCTTATGCCCCCCACAAAGTAAGAAATGCAAGCTATTTCTTTTCCATGGTGGATCCCAAACCCAAACTCCTCCACAAGAATTCGATGCCAATGGCATTCCCTTATGAACCCCACATGGATTCCCCATAGCCTTCTCCTACACCATCCCTATGGCATTCTACCCATACAACCAAGAAAATACATAACAACATTCACCATTCACATAACACAACAAGAAAATAACAACATTAAATAAGAGTTAAAATCCTACCTCTCCATGGTAGCTTTTGTTTCTAAATAGCAAGCTTCAATGCCTAAAACACATTCCCAAAACAGAAATTCCAAGTAAGGAATGATCTCTAATCTCCTCCACAATCCACAAGAGCTCCAAATAGCAAAAAAATACACCCCAAGAAGTTTACAAAATGATTCAACAACCCAAAACAAGCAAAGATTTTTAATTTTATAGAAGAGGGAAGAGAAGAGGATTATGTGGATCCATGTAGGATGCCACATCACACATCCTCAACTCCAAACAAAAAGATAAAATTTCATTCTCCCAAGCACAATAAAGAGGTGGGTGAAAATATGACAAATTACTTGCACACTCCAAAAGCCCACACCCCAAAGGACTGTAAATTAAATAAAATGTAAGAGAGTGCAATCAAAACTTGCAACATGATTAATAAAATGCATTAAAAAGGTCTAAAATCAGCCTTCCAACCATAGGTATGGTTGGTAAATTAAATTGAGAGGTATGGGACAAGTTTTACTTGTCCCACAAGCCTCCAAAAACAGCCCCAAGGACAAATTTGAATTTCCAAGGAGGTGGAGTGTTTCATACTCCAAAATTTGACTTACACAACTCTTACAAAAACTTACACATCCCTTACATATTTAATACAAAGAGGAAACAACTTCCATAATTACTTTCCCATATCCTAATTGATTTATTTAAATTTTAACCATATGATTTCTCACATTAATCTATCACAACATAATTAAATAAAAGAGAGGGACACATCACTAACAAAATACATACAAACAATAATAAAAGGAAACAAATTAATAATTACACAAAACCCATGGTCACATTTAAAGGTGATCCTCCCATGGGAATCCCTAACAACAAACAAACACAACACAATAAAACAAGTTGCCATGGTGACCTTGTCAAATTCACCTAGAATTCCATTGTGGTTAATCTCCAATCCCTCGATGTTTTTGTGATTTTTAACTTGCAAAACATGAATACCCCCTCCGTCCTCATGGCCATATCAGAACATCCAAAATGGATATAAATATAATCACAAAATCATCTAAATAAGTGAATCACAACAACATCAAGGCAATTTAACATTATCACATACAATTTATATCAACAACTATATCATCATCATATAATATCCATTTTCTAGATCTACTCATAATATCCAAAATCACATGTCCAAACAACATCCATAAAACATCCATGTCAAATAGTATATCATCATCCACATATGAGTGTCTCTAATAATCATCATGCATCATAACCAAATCAAGATCAACAATAATCCATGATCAAATGTCTAACATCATACTAAATTAAATCATAATACTTGTCATAACGTAAACAACAGTATCAAAATAAACATCCAAAGGTGTTAAATGGAAGTGAGTACTACACTTCCACAAACTACAAGTGTCGTTATGGCTTAAGAAAATGAAGATTTAAAAATAATATTAGAGAAGGAAATCATGTTACATTTCACATAACAATATAATCTTATAGAGAGATTGAAAAACTGAAATCTTTAATTAATCCAACAATGACGAGATTAACAAGCTAAAAAAACTTAAGAAAACTAATCATGTAAGGGTTGTCAGAGACGATAATCACTTATAATTCACAAATCCTAAAGACTAGTTGAAATTGAATTAATAGTGGAAGTTTTATAGCAAAAACGTTACTCCCAATAGTTTCGATTAAAATTATCAAGAACCCACAAACCTAAATCTTAGTTTCAAGGTATTAAAACTATTTATTTTATTTAAAGTAAACCAGAAATGAAAAATCATCAATATTTTGTTATTATCAGTATCTTCTCTAGACTCAATAAGCCTTATATGAGAAAAACAAAGCTCTACATGAGTTGATGGATTTCATAATAGATTTTAACATATCCCCCAAATTTCTAATCAAATATATGTTGGTTGTCATACTTGCACCCTTCTCTCGAGATCTAAAAGAGATGAGTCATTTGAGACAATAATGGAATCCTCTCCAAGTTGTGGGAACTTACATGCTTGAGATGGGTCTCTGGAGAAGGTTGGTTCCTCTATATATTTCTACTACTACTGCTACTCCTAATGCTAGAAGGAAAACTAAACTAAAAATGCCAAGATACTAGGGATAAAAGGATAAAAAAATGGAAAACTAATCTAAGGAAGGCGATAACACCAGAAAAATAATGATGAACATTATCTATTATGAGTGAAAATGAAGGGAAAGGCATCAAGGGAGGCTAGTCACATGTAGCACAGACCAACATAGATTCACATGATCTTTTTTCATAAAACACAACTATAAAAAGATGATGCAAGGAACATAAAATGACACAAAAAGAAAACACAGTAAAATAAAGGAAAGAAGAAGGAATGTAAAACATGCTAGGATAGAGATTAGCCACAAAGCGATGCTTCCATTACTTCCAAAAATGCATACACTATTACAATGGTGACTAAAGATCAATATTCACATGCACGAGTTAGATCTGGAGGTCTGCAACTCAAAATACAAAAATATGAACTCCTTAGCAAATGCATAAGGATCCAAAATGTCCAACATTGACAATGAGCCCAAATCTTACATTTAAAGATGAATAAATGGAAGAAGAAGAGAAGGAGGGAAAAACTAATTTTGAAATAAAACCACAAATAAGAAGCATTGAATGCCTATAAATCCACCTTCAAATATATCAAATGCACTACCCCAAGTCTATTTGGCATGTTGGAGAAGGAAGGTAGATCAAATAAAATCGGGTGGTTAGAGCAATAAGATCTATTCATCAATGCTTAGAAAGACATTTTCCCATTTCTCACCTACCAAATACACCAAGAATTTGAATTTGAATATCTAGCATTATAGCCTACATTAGCATCTATCGATTGAGACTAGGCTTGTACTGATCAAATCTATGTAGCAAGAGATATGGCTATCAAAATATTTTTAGAGCCATATGCACATGCAAGAAACTTGGTGCATGCAGATTAGCTGAAAGGAAACCCACTGTGTAAATGTTCTTTTCATTGATGCCATGTGTCACTCATTGATTTTCTAAAAGGATTCAATGCCCACTAGCACACTTTGATTGGTTATGTGTGGTATACTTAAGGGTTTTAGAGAATGACATGGCACGAGTAAAGACGCAAAGGAGGATACAAAGGTATGCATGTGGAAGAATGAGGCGTGGGAGGATGAAAAAGGAAGGCACATGCAATTGCAATACGTGTAGAGGAAAGGGCATGAGGGGATGCCAATGACTTAGATGATTTTGGGAAGCAAAGGCCAAGATGCACGCAGAAGGTGAAAAAATGCGAGAGAAGGTAAAAGTGCATGGGAGTACGCGTAAGGGGAAGATGGAACAAAAATGAAGAGGAAAAAAAAAAAGGGGAAAAACAAATGAAAAGGAAGGAATGCACATAAGGCACACAGGGAATCTATAACCATGAAAATGTGCCAAGTGAACAAGTGAAGTGCGTGCACAACCTACATGTAGAACCATAAAGCCATAATGGGGAGATGAGTTATCCAAATAACTAGGAGAGTTATTATGGATAATTTTTTTGTGACTTTCAAGGCCATCTACCTATTAGATGAAGGAGATCAGTATATTGAAGCATCCATTGGGCATGGAGTCTTTGATATGGAATCTCTAATCTATAATTTTGAAGAACTAACCATGAAGTCACTTTGAATCATATTCGAACTTTTCTCTAAATCTTGCAAAACTATTGAAACTACTAGGAGATAATTGGCATCCTGGAAGAAAAAAAAATAACATGCATGAAGCATGCAAGAAGAAAGAACTATGTACAAACAAACAATGTGCATGTAGTACACTTAGAGGAATTGAAACTACTCTAATATTTACAAAATGATGCAACAAAGTTAATGGAAGGGTTTAAGATAGATCCCATTTATTGGGATTGGTAGTGTGCCTCCATCAAGATGAGACAACTCCAAAGAGTTATCCTCCTTGCATGAAGTGATAGTATATGGGCCACTCCAAAGTGCATCAAAATTTACATGGCACCTCAGTTGAGCTTAGTCAACATCCCATTTTAAGACCAAGTCCCCAAATTTAAAATCTTGTAGCCTATCCTTTCTGTCAAACCACTTCTTTATTTCTTGGTGATGTTGTTCTAGCTTGATCATGGAAAAGTTCCTTGATTTTTCAAGACTAACCAGCTTTGTAATTTTTACTTCTCTCTAGTTTTTGCATTCAAATTATAGTTGTTAGGAAAGTGACAAAGATTTCAACTCAAGTTTCAAAGGAAGTATATCCCCCTTTCCATGAATAATCTTGTAAGGAGAATTTCCCATTGCTTTCCTCATTATAATGCTGTCTACCCATAACATGCATGAGACCTTTGTATGCCATAATATTTGGCTGATATTCATTGTGTACTTCATGAACCTGATCAAGTTCTTGTTTTTGATTCTTCTAGACCATTTCCTTGAGGGTAATAGTTGGAAGAAGTATTTAAATATACCCCAAGGCTAAGAGCCCAATCAATGATTTTGGTACAAATGAAGGTCTTTGCATTATCAAAGATAATGGTTTGAGGAACACCAAACATTGTCGCTATACCTTCAAGAAACTCAAGGATGGTGATTGAGTTGATTATTTGAACGTGATAGCCTATGTCCATATAATGAAGTAATGTTTAGTTTTCAACACCCACTTATGTCCAGTGCTTGAAGGTGGACTGATCATGACTATGAATTCAAGACCCCATTGTGTAAAAGGCTAATCCATTTGGATTGGTCAAAGGGGAAGCATTGCATATTTCTTCTTTCCTGCAAAGAAATCACATTCTTTACATTTGGTGACCCACTTGTGCACATATACAAATAAGGTAGGACAAAATATACCTGTCATTATGATCTTCATTGTTGTAGTCTTGGAAGAGAAGTGTCCACTAGAGAATCCATCGTGAAATTTTGCTAACACCTTTTCAGTCTATGCACAATAAATACACCTTAACAACATGCCAACCAAATTCTTCTTAAAGAGAAGGCCATTAATCAAAATTTAAGGAATATATTGTAACCTTAGATGTCTTATCTTTTTCTTATTTAAACTAGGAAGGTATGTGCCCTTGGAAAGGAATGTGACCATGTCCTTCATCCAGTCATGCATGCTAGGATCTTCACTCTATTCAAGTTCTACGCATGGGATATCTCTTCATGTAGAAATAATGAAGTTTATGGTTCATTCTATGTATCGTCACACAATGCTGCTTGAGAGTACGATGCCTCTTACTAGCTTGGTGGCTTTGATTGTCACATCATACTCCATGATTTTGGTCACCCATCTTTCTCTCTTCTCACTGATTTTTCTCTCATGATGAAGTCTCTAACATTAGAGTGAGAAACTAACAACTTGATATGATTTTTAGCAAGCATTCTCTTGAATTTCTTAAGCATGCACATGATGGCATAGGCCTAATTTTTTACGTGTGACAATATTTTAATTCATAATCCTTTAATGTATCACTAAAGAAATCCACTTTGGTTGTTCCAGTCCTTGATCATTTTCTTGTGTTAGGGAGAAGTAAAACTTGCATCAACGACATAGCGTAAATGATGAAATCCTTTGAGTAATCTGGGTTGATGAGTATTGGTACACAAACAATTTCTCGCTTGATCTTCTCAAAGATTTTGTTTCCTTCTACTATCTATATGAAAACTATGTCCATTTTTAGCATGAGGTTGATCGACCTTACCAGTCCTACAAAATCGGGAATAAAACACCTAACGAAATTGATCATACCAAGGAAGGACTACAAGGAATTTTTGTGCACTAGTGGGGAAAGAGCTAGGATGGCTGAAACATGCTTAGGATCAATTGTGATGTCATCCTTTGAAACCACATGGCCCAAAATATTGCCTTGCACCACTACAAAATTTCACTTCTTGGGGTTAAGAGACACCCCATACTTTTTACATCTCTCAAATACTTTCTCTAGGTGCACCATGTGATCCACACTCTACTTTGAGAAGATTGTAATGTCATTAAGGTAAACCAAGATGAACTCATTGATGTAACCTTTGAAGGCAATATCCATGATGCATTGAAATGTTGTGCCTATGTTTGACAGAACAAAGGGAATATTTTGATATTCATATGTCTCCCACTTGGTTGTAAACTTTGTTTTGAATTGATCCTCTTCCTTGACCAATATCTAATTAATTCACGAGTATCCATCCAAAGTATAGAGAATCCCTACATGCTGACCACATTCTACAAAATATTCACCATAGAAAGAAAAGGATAGTGATCCTTAAGGGATGCCTTATTCAAATATTTGAAATCAACACACAATAATATTTCACTATTATTCTTGCACACCAGAACTAGATTCACAACCTAGGTAGAGTATTTGATGGGAAAAATAATATTTTCCTTAATGAGTTTTTACAAATCCTTTCTCATGAAGTGCTATATATTTGGATTGGTGGCCTCTTCTTTTTGTCTGATGGGATTGATACCAAGATCAAGGTAAATGGAGAGTTGAGCAACACTTGGATCAAAACCGTTGAGGTCTTCATACTCCCATGAGAAGATATCATTGTATTTTTAGTAGAGAGATATGAAGGCCAATTTTTCATCATGTGCACAAGATTTACTAAGAAGAAAATCCTTTAAGTGCACAATCTGATTGGAATACAATCTTCTTATGTGGAGTGCATAAAGTTTTCTTCACCCTTGAATCCATCATCAAGGTTAAAAAATTTATCTAAGGGAACCAAACCTCTAGGGAATTTTTTTCTTTAGTTGTATCACTTGGTCACCATAGTTGTCATGCAAGTCAAATTTCATGTTTGATGAGAACTCAACTTCATTATAGACTAATTGGAAGATCTATGTGTCACTTTCAAACACTTTCCAAGTGACCTTGTTATCGAGAATGGATGGTTTAATCATCATCTTAATGTCTTTGAGTATTTTGTTTGACAAAGTTCTCATCGGGGATAACTATGAACCAAGCGTAGCCATATGATCATCCTCCTTGTTCATTTTATGTAGCACCACCTATAGATTTAGAGCATCAAATCTCTTAAAGAGATCCCAGACTCTGTTTATAAGATTTGGGAATATTATCTTTGTCATGAATTTTTGGTAACCTAGTGGATAACAAATTTTACATCCCTAAATATGTGCAAAGTGCCTTAATCCCTTTCTTCTCATAAATGAGAAGGCCATGCACCAATGCTTCATATTCTGCTACATTGTTGGAGCATGTGAACTGCAACCTGTGTGTGAAAAATAACCTATCATTCTTAAGAGAAATGATAAAATCTCCTTCTTTTGTGCCATTTCTTCTTCTAGATCCATCGAAGTATAACTTCTATAGACCAGGTTCATCTTGGTCATTCTTAAGCGCATGCAGAAGCAAAAATTATTCTTCAAGGATGCAATAATTACCAAGCCTAGTTTCATAATCTTCCATCTCTTCAGCATATGGATCAAATTTATGGTGTCTCTCTACCCATTCATTGAGCACTAAGTACAGGATAGGAGGTGTGAGAGGTTGTTCTTGAGAAACTAAAACTTGTTATTCTTGAACTAAACAGTTGGTTTGGAGAGGGGATGGGACATATGAATCTACATGATAGGAAAAAAATTGGCTCAGATTCTATGGTAAATCGGGTACCATACCTTGTCTTGAGTAATATATGAGACCAATAAGAGGACAAAAAACCACCCACTTTTGTAGTAAATTATCTTGATAGGCATAGGGCATACAAAGGTGGAAGGTCAATGATAAAAACATCTTGAGTTATAGTAAGTCTTGGACATGCATGGAGGGTTAACTTAAGATCCTTAATGAATACTAAGGTAGTGACAATTGATGCATTAAGTTGTAGGACTCCTTTGGATGAGGGGTTGTACTTAAGACCTAGGACATCAGCAATTTTCTTAGGCATAACAAAAGTACTAGCACCCGAGTCTATCATGAAATTATGCACTAGGTGTTTGCCTATGATCAAGGACATATAAAAGGGTGGGTTTTAGCAACATTACTTAATTTCTTATCCTCTTCTTGTGAGATATTAATAGTAGCGCACGATTTGTGAATAGATAGATTAAAGCGTGAAAGTTGAGCTAGAGATTCTTGAAATAGGTCACGCTAAGATGGAATGGTCAGGGCATCCCACATTATGACATTTATGTTTTTCCTTTTTATTTGGTCCACAATGTTAAATTGAAGATCCAATGACTTGTGAATTTGAGGCATGAAAAAATCCTTTTTCTTTTGTTCAGGTATATAGGTAGGAACCTTAGCTAAAATAGAGTCTTAACCTACCAAATAAGGGGCATGCGTTACCTCGGAGGATATTTGTGTGGATCCTCTCTTGTAGGAACTTAAGATCTTTTACCACTAGATGCCTTGGCTGTATACTTTTTTTTAGGGTCGGTATATGTTGCGAAATTGTGACCTACGCACCACACTATAGCATTCTACTTTTTTATCTTGTGTTATTTGCAACCTAAGTGTGTGGTCTACTTACATCATCTGCAACTTGGTTGATTGCAAAAAATTCCTCAGCGCCGAAGAACGTTAAATTTTCCTCTTGAGGAGCTTCTGACCTTTCTTGGTTTTCTACTTCAGGTGCGCTTGTTGAAGGCTCACAATCGAAAGCATTTTGGATCATAAAGGATTGATCACGTGCAACATTGGCATAGTGATATTGAATATGTGGCATGTTGCAAGAGAAATAGAATTTGGAGTTCTACACCAAATTATTCTTAACTAGAACAAGTTCTTGACTTGTCTTGGCGCTGGAAGAGAAGGTGCAAGAGGAATAACTTGTAAGGGAAGATGTGCATGAACATACCATCTATCATTCTGTTGGTTCTACATGTACATCTAGTTTGTATATTGATTCCTCCAGGGATGATTTTGCAATTATGCAACTAATTGGAATTATTTATGAAGGCTTGTACCTACTTCTTCTCAAGAGATATGAATTTATTTGACAAGTTCCTAATCACGGACTTCATTTCTTCATCTTCTTTATGTTGCGCTAGAGAGTAGGAGGTGGATGGAACATGTTGTGCACTTTTCTCGAAACATGGAAAAAAGCAATAGAATGTTGGGGTGCTTAACACATTTCTAGGAACAAGGGGATGGGAAGTTTAGAGCTAACTTCCCTACCTTAATAAGGTTATTATCTACCCTTACTTATGCAATATTATAAGCAGCTGGTAAATTCCTACCTCTCATGGATTGAATCATGATTGAGATGTCACTATTTAGTGCCTTTAGATAATACAGGAAAGCATGTTGAGTTTTAGGCCTTACAACAAGAGGGATTATGTCCCAAGTCTTTTGGAATATGATATTGAAATCATTCATCTTGTCATTGAGGGCCCTCCTTGTTGTTGTCAATTTCTCCACCAAATATAGGTGATCTAACTTGTGTTCAAAGTAATTGTAAAACATTGTTCCCAGCTCATCCCAAGTGGCAATAGATCCAAGTCTCAAACCTTGGTATAAATGAAGCACTTTACCTTTGAAGGAGGCTACAAGCAACCTAAGCTGCTACATCATCATGTGTGATCGGGTAGAGTGAATAAACATTTGATATATCTTAGATATGGTCTTGAGGGTGACTGATTCTCACCACTAAAGTATGGAATTTTTAGTGCGTAATTTGGCATATTATGTTTCACGACTAGAACTAGAGGTCTTCCACTTTGGTGAAGTTAGAAAATTTACTCATTGGAGGACGTGGTTGATGTGCCATTTTAGGGTGTGTAAGTTGTATGCATTATGAAGAGGAGTAAAGTGCGCATGATGCACTAGAAATGGATATGTATGCATGGAAGATATATTATGTGTGTTTCTTAGTGAAATTTGGAGATATTAGAAGGATCCTTCAGCTGAAGCACTTTGTCTAGTATGTACTCTTCTCATAAAAGGTTCTCTAGAATACAAAATGGGAGATTTGGAAATGTTTGGAGTTTCCATATGTGTTGAAATGAAGCTCAAAGGATGGAAATAATAGGTCCACACACAAAAACTTAGGAATATGAAATTTAAGATTTCAATACTAGTCCCATAGGGCATGCCATAAATTTTTGGTTATCATACTTACACTCGTGTCTCGGATCTGGAAGAACTAAGTTGTTTGAAACAATAATGGAACTGTCTCCAAGTTGTGGGACCTTACGCGCTTGAGACAGATCTCCAGAGAAGGTTGGTTCCTCTATCTATTTCTATTGCTATTGTTACTACTTTGCTCTTTGCTGCTAGTGTTGGAAGGGAAAACTAAACCAAAAATGCCAAGGGACCAGGGATAGAAGGATAAAAAATGGAAAACTAATCTAAGGAAGGCAATAATACATGAAAAATAGGGAATAAAATTATCTATTTTGAGGAAAATTAAGAGAAAGGTGTCGAGGAGGCTAGGCACGTGTAGCACAGACCAACACGCATTTACACGATCAGTTTTCATGAAACACAACTAGAAAATGGTGATGCAAGGAACTTAAAATGACACAACAAGAAAACAAAGTAAAAGAAAGGCAAGAAGAAGGAATTGAAAACATGCTAGGATAGAGAATAACCACAAAATGATGCTTCCAAGTACTTCTAAAAATGTATAGACTATTACAATGGTGACTGAAGGTCAATATTCACATGCATGAGTCAGATCTAGAGGTCTATAACTCAAAAACAAAAATTATGAACTCCTCAAAAATGTGTAAGGATCCAAAATGTCCAACATTAAAAATGATCCCAACTCTTACATTTATAGATGAATCAATGGCAGAATAAGAGGATGAGGAAAACCTAAATTTGTAATAAAATGACCAATAAGAAGTATTGAATTCTATAAATCCACCTTCAAATCTGAAAAATGTGCTTCCCAAGATTGTTTGGTGTGTTAGTGAAAGAAGGAATGTAGGTCAAATCAAATTTGGGTGGTTGGAGAAATTGGATTTGTTCATAAATGGTCAAAAGGATGTTTTCCAATTTCTCACCTACGAAATCCACCAAGAATTTAAACTTAAATGTCTAGATTGTAGCCTTCATCAATAGCTATCGATTAAGACTAGGCATGTGCCAATCGAAGCTCTATATCAAGAGATATGGCTGTCGAGAATATTATCGAGCCATTTTTACATGAAAGAAATGGGACATGTGTAGATTGGCTAAAAGGATGGCCAACTATGTAGATTTTCTTATCTTTTGGCTAAGAGAATGGTGTGGCAAAGAGTGGCACAGAGGAGGGTGCAAAGGTGTGTAAGCAAAAGAATAAGGTAGGGTGGATGATGGAAGGAAGGAGCGCACAATTATAACATGCACAGAGGAAAGGGCGCATGAGGATGCCAAGGACTTAGCTGATTTTTTTAAGACAAGGAAAATGTGTGCAAAGAAGTTGAAGTAATGTAGAGAAGGTGACAGTCCGGAGGGTGCACATAAGGGGGAAATGGAACAAAGAGGAAGAGGAAAAGGAAAAGAAGGGGAGAAAGTATGAAAAGGATGGCATACACGTTAGGTGCATAGGGAATCTACAACCATGAAAATATGCCAAGTGAACAAGTGAAGTGCATGCAACCTACATGTAGAACCATAGATCTAGAATGGGGATATGATTTATCCAAATAAGTAGGAGATTTATTGTGGATAACAATATCTACCTCTTTAAAAACCATCCATGTTCAAGTTTTCCTTAGAGCTTCCTAAGAAAAACTAAGGGAAAAATTATAATTTCATCTAAACAAACTCAAAAGAACCATATTCATGGTGATTATACTCACAACGAGGTCACAAATATTATGCATGTGTTTCCTTTAAAAACAAAAATTCCAAGTGGAACAAAATAAATGAAAATCAAATTGGAAACAATTGTGATAACCCTTTTTACATTCCAATTTTTCCTTCAAAATTTCACAATAATACTAAAAACATAAATATATTTTCAACATAAATAAAACCCATCACATTCCCATATTTCATAATGAAATAATGAGGAAATAATAAAAATAATTGATGCCTCAGTAACTCATTTTCTTTCTTTTTCCTTTTCCATAAAATTCTGAAAATTCAATGTCAAACAAACTACTTTCCATAAACTTACAAGAACAAAATGATAAGGATTATCCATTAAGAACAACCTCATAAATGCATGAAAAATATCCACCTTAATACCTCTTCCTATCCTCATGCAACTTCAATAACATATTTCCAAACATAGTGCCCACAAAAACCTCATGCAAACCAAAACAACCACAAAACCCAAAAATATGACTAGGAAAGATTGCATATGTTTTGGCTTGTCTAGAAAGCTTCCCATTCCCAAAATATATGTTTTTTTCATGTGGATCACACACCCATGGAATTTTTAGATGATCCCATGCAACATGGGAACATTTCCAAGGTGTGGGACCTTGGATCCTTGGAATGAAGCTTTAGAGAAGGCAAAATTGCTCTAAACTAAGTGCATCTAATGTAAGATTTGACTACGAAAATGATGGTGCTATAAAGTAAAGTAAATTATTCAAATTTCCAAAGGAAAAATGGGAGAAACTAAATGAAAATGTGCTGAAATAAGGTGATGCTTTGAAAGTTTGAATGAACAAATAGATCATCTCCAAATGCAAATAGTACTTCCATAAAACAATATATAACATACACAACTTCTTATTCTCTTCTTTAGAAAAAGCCTTATGAATATAAAACTTAAAGATAACAAAAGGGATTTTATATTTTCCACAACTAAGATAAGTAAGTTTACAACTTGCAATTAACTAAAGAAAGATGATTAAACATGAAGCAAAAAATAAATTATCTCATACAAGGAATTAAAAGAACTCACAAGTATTGGATAAATTATTTAATTTCACTTCACATTAAATTGCCGAAAGAAAAATATTGTATTCGAGGCTAAATCTTATAGATGAGAACTCCCAAAATGAAAGAGCCTCCTTAGAATAAGATCCAAATAGTCCCAGATTACAAAATGCATTCTTATATTTATATATTAGGAGGGTTGATAAATTGTAGCTACTCCTCTTAATCATTACATGCTAAAAATAGAATGTAGTTACACTAGGAAACATTCTCCCACAAAAATAGTGAAGTAGTTGTGCAGGTTTTACTGAGTCAAACCTACTGACTCAAAGCGGTGTTGTGGCTTGGAGACTTTCCGAATATGGTAGGCGAGTTCAGCTAGAGATGGCTCCATCCTTCCCATGATATAGTTCTTCTCATACTTCTTTGACAACTACTTTGTTCATGTATTCCATACATTTTTGATGATTTCCCAAACTTCCTTGTCATCTGGTCCACATGCATAATGATTTAGGACCTCAAATGATTCATCTACCTTAAGCAATTTCCCTGGTAAAATTTTGGTCGATTTAAGACTTTCTTGAGTGACTCGAGAAATTTTAGTACGAGACCAACGAGTGAATAGACTTGAGACTAAAGGACTTGATTACATCATTTTCTGCATTTACTGGCTCTTGAACTGGGTGATAATTTATTATGTTGGAAGTGCATCAACATTCCCATTAAGGAACTCGTAGTTAATGATATAAAATTCATTTGTAATATCATAGATGCCATCAAATGCCTCAATTATATTCTCATATAGCTTTTAAATGGCCTCCTATAACATATGAATCTGAAATTTCATAGCTTCACTATACTTAAACAATTTCAAGGCATCATTAATGATCCCCTCTTTTAGAATTAGATCCAATTCCATATTTTGTACCTCTTTCTAGGCTTCAAGAGTGAGTTCCAAATTGTTATTTTCTTTAGTGAGGATATCATCCATCTTGGAGAAAGTATCTTTTTGGATTACGATTCATTATAAAGGTAAATACCTTCCTTGATCACATGCTCTCCATCCGAATCAAGATTTTGATCCATGCTCCTACTACCCGACCTTGTTGTCCAATATTCTCAACTATGGAGAAGGAGGTACCATCGAAGCTCATAGGTAAAACAAGGAAATCATATGAATAGGACATGTGATCTTATTCATAATTACAGTCAATTGTTCAACCTTGCTTTTGAGTTCATCCTTGGTTACCTTGTCTTTATCAAACTTATCCAGAATATTACCAGGAAACTGAACATCCTATTTGGTTCTGTTATCCAATTTTGCACACCTGGCAAGATTGGACAACGGGGTCCTATCACGTTCAAAATAAAATAATAGTCCCAGGAACCCACCTTCGGTTATTATCGAAATGCAATAATTAAAAATAATTCCTAAATTGCATATGAAGAGATCACCTAGCATCGAAAGGCACCCAGTTGATCTCAACTCAGTGGAGAGTTCAGGGTCGAGTTGATAAAGAACCCGGTGTCAAATTGATAATCATCTCAGAAATCATCTCAGTGGAGACTCTCAGTTGTAAGAGCTCGACGATGGTCTTGTTAATGCAAAATATAGCTCGTTGAAAATTGACGAATGAAAGGAAGCTGTCTGCATAAGGATCCGGTGGAGATCGATGCAAAAAGATCTGAAGGCCGAGTCAAGGAAAGCCAAGTTAACATGAGGCTAGGTCTAATCCATTAGACAAAGGTGCTCGACCAACCACTTGGGAAAATTATCTTGTTTGACCAAGATGATACGAGATTATGAAGATATGACGATGAGGTCATCACGGTAGTGTTTGAATGAAAAAATGTTTGCAACCAAGCAACCAAATACATCTCAATCAAAATCTCGTAGCACTCTATGGAGAGGGTCGCTTGAAGGAGGCACTACATGTTGTTCTTACAACACATAATCCATCCGTAAATTCTTTAACATATCTTCATCTACTACGAGGCTTGCATTACTAAGAAAGCCCTTGCGGAGGCCAAGCAAATCCACTCTCACATCAATAATAGGGGACACACATTTGGAAGACTCACACTATTACCAAATAAACTTATCTACATGTATGACAAGTGTGGAAGTTTGATGGATGCTCGTAAAGTCTTCAATCGCATGGTGATCCAGATCTCTTCTCATGGAATATGGTAATTGTAGCTTACAGAAGGCATGGACATCCTATACATGCATTCAAACTATTTCATGAAATGCAATGAACACCTGATCACCCCGATCACCTGAACATTCGTGTATGGCTTGGCCAATGGAAAAGAATCGATCATTTGAGGATGGAGCTCAGACGTGGTAGCATTGGCTCACTCAGTCGAGCCAGACAAGGTCGTGAGCATCCAGAGTTTTGTTTGGTTCGATTGTAAGTCGAGAAGGAAAAGTTGGGGTTCAAATCCGTGCTAAGGCATTGGCTTGGGAGAATTTCATCCCTTTTGTCGGGTTGGACCTTGATGATGGCAAGCCATTGTAAGATTCCCACATGGGAAATATTTCAGTATATTGCCAAGGTCATAACTTTGATGATGGCAACCCAAATCAGTATTTCCCCACATAGGATATCTTCATCCCGATTTCTATGGTGGAAAATTTGCAGTGGAAAGCCAACACAAGGTTTTCGCATAAAGGGGGTCCCGAGTTTCATCTTGCCAAGGTTGCATGGCAAAGCTAAGGCCGGGGCTCGTGGATTGGTGTGGTCGAGCCGTTACGTGGGAGAAGTTTGAGTCTATTGCCAAAAATGGGAGAAATCCGGTCAAAGCGCAGTGTGGAGATATTGGTTTGTGCAAACCATGACCAAACTTCCGTGAAGGGAGATTCGGGAAAACACTACCAAGCGCATAAATATTAAGGTGGAAAACCATCATCAGACTTCCACGTAAGCCGTGTAAATAGGATCAGATGGAGGAACGAGTCAAACACCGAGTGGAGCGGCGAGTGCATGGAGATCAAACCAAGCGTGTTGCAATAAAGAAGAAGCCTTCTTTTGAGCGCTTCCAACAGACACGGTTTTCCTCACGAGGCGTTCATACTGTTTCACCGAATGCAGTGAACAGATGCCCAACTTTGATCGATTCGCCCTTGCACGGCGTAGATCCCGGCTCCGTTCGATTCGCCTTTACAGCGTATAGTTTACGAACATTCAGTGGTCGCGGCAAAATCCCACGCATTTGGTGCACAGGCATGCTGCAATATAATAGAAGCCGATTTTTAGCACTTCAAACAACTGCAGGAAACAAATATTCACTACCGTGTACGATGGATTGGAGTCACGACCTTCAAGGCTTCATAGAATTTCCATGAACCAGGAGATGAAGGTTTAAAACGGTGCAGAATGAAATGATTCATATTGCTCAGCATTCCTTCTCCTAGAAACGAATTGAATGTGAAGGTCAACTCTAAAATACCTAGTCGGCCGTTTTGCATGTTGCATCCTTGTTACGTGTAAATGGTCTCTTTGAGAAACTCTGAGGGCCGAAGCAATATTTATACCCTTCCATTATGTACGTCCAATCAGAATGAATGATTATATTGTAGTTTCAAGCTGATTTTATCTAGCTTATTTCTATTAGCTTTGATCCACGACTAAGGAAGAATTCATATGGTTGTTCCCTGTACATTTTTCCAAGGTCCTTTTGGTTGCCCCAGTTGTTCAACGTATTTTTGAAGGGCTCCTTTTATGTGTTGCAAATTGTAACATAAAGGATCGTTTTAGTTTATGGAAAAATGAGTATATTGTGTAGCTCACAGCTACCTATGCCATACTAAGATCCCAATAGTGGCATAATTGTTGATTGGAGTGAGATTGCGAGTGCCTTTGCCAAAATACCGAAGGGCTCTTTGGCCAAAAATCAGTCTCAAGGGTGTCTATCGACATGTTATGGGCATGAACCTAGGTCATCATCATGGCAGCATTAGGTCTTTATTGTTAATGGCATTTTCTCATCGTTTGGAAGGTACAAATTGTGCTTATTATGGCAAATCCAAAACATTCTTACTACAAGTGTTATATGATAAGGAAGAACCGTGAGCATTGTGGTAAAACCATTCTTTTTAGAGATTTTGGGTTAAGCTCGGTATTCAAGTGAGTTTGAGCCCAAGAAAGGAAAGATCGTTTGCTGGATGAAGAGCTCAGTGACTTCGCAGGGAGCTCGTGGTGATGTTTCATGAAGTTTGAATGAGGAATGCATAAATGGCTTCAAGTTAACAGAGCAAAATGGTAAGAATCAAGTTTGATAGCCCACCATTCGGAGGACTCAATGCAAAAGAGCCCGATTGCCAAGACGAGGAAAGAGTTGGTGTGGGGTTCAAAATCAATTGCAACACCGAGTTAGAGGATTCGAAGCTCACCGAGTTGAGATTTGTGTAGACTCTATCCACATGGACCCCCCTCCTCTTCAAGTCAAATGGGTCAACGGGGGGGTCCCAACATTATGTTAATTAAATTAATATTTTTATTTAAATATTTTAATAATAATATTTATTATTATTATTTAAATATTTTATTTAAATATTCTTTTAATTAATTGAGAAGACTTGGTCATCAGGCAATTAATGACCCATGATAGAACCTTTTCAGGTAGTTCAACTAACTGCAATAAATACATCATGGGCCTTCATTTTAGGAATGTAATTATGACCATTTCCTCTTCTTTCTCACATATTTTTCTATAAATGTAAGTTGGAAGCTCATTTCAAAGGGTTCCAACAGTTCAGACAAGTTGGACAGTTAGATATCTCAGGCAAGAGTGTATACTTTTCAAGAATCCTCTCTCTTCTGCAAGTTGTTCTTGTGTGTTGAGAGAACTTTCAAGCCTCCTCTTCAAGAATGTAATGGCGACTATTGCCTCTTCTGAATGTATGATGCATTGTGCATGTTATTGAAGCAATAAAAGTGTGTGTTTTGTGACTAATCTCAGTCCTTTCATCCTTCTGTGCTTCTTTGTGCCTTTCTCGTACTTGCAGTACCTTTGTGCAAGTTTAAGTTTCTATTGCAGGTTCTTGGAGTTATGTGCTTATCAAGTGGTGGAGTATTACATGCAGTTGAGTTGTGGTGTCTGTTCACCCTTCTTGAGTTCATCCTTCTTCACCGGGAAACGGTATATTTCTCGGATCGATAAAGTTTAACCAAGGGAATGTGTGTCTCTTAGTACGTGGTATCATGTACCCTCTCTAAGTTGCAGTAGGTGAAGTTGACTGTGGTGCACACACCCTCTTCAAATTAACCCTTCCGAATCGAAGACACCCTTTATTTGGTGCATCACCATCCCTAGTATAGTTTCATTTCTGTAAATCTCTTTCCCTAAAACCCCATGAAAATGTTAGCATAGGACTAGATAATCATTTTTGTTACACTAGGAGTAGTACAACACTTAGTTTAGGAAGAGGAAGCCGGCCTTCTCCGGAGGTTCACCTCGAGCCCAAGTCCCACAGCTTGAGAGGTAATCCCATGTGTCCTAATCACACCGAACATCCTATTCACATCCTGGCCATTCGGGGGGTGCAGTGATTTGGTGACAACAGTTTTGGCAGCTTGCCGGTGGGACAGAGTTGGTACTTCTCTTCTCACTTACACAAGTCAAAGTACCTAGCGAATCTATATCTCTGGATTCCAAATCTTAGTGCAGTAACTTATGCGAAGAATTCAGACAAGAGCTTCTTCAAAGAAAGGAAAGTATCAGCATATTGAACTTTCCTTGTCTCCTCCAAAGAGAAGCAGAAGAGGCATTTCCACATCCCCAGTTGCAGATTTACCTAGTAGGGGTCATTCAACTCCTCCTTACGGAAGATTTCCTCCACCCAGGAACAATCAACCTTTCGTTGCTATGGTGAGGAACCAAGTTTTTCCCCCTTTCAATGCAAGCAGTCCTCTCGTGTTGGCTCAACGTGACCCGATACCTATTGCGGCACTCAAAAGTTTTCCCTTCTACATGGGGGAAACTCACGTTACTCCAGTAGAGCATATCTTTGATGTAGCCAGCATATGTGCAGTACATAATATCACCGAAGACAACGTTGCAGTTAGACTTCTTGCTACCTCTTTCAAGGGAAAAGCACTTCAATGGTTTCGCGGGTTAGGTGTTGGCACTATAACCACTTGGGACGAGTTGGGAGAAAAGCTATGTAAACAATTCGAAGACAAAAGTGATCACCTATCACTTTTGGAACAACTTACTACCATAAAGAGAGCTTCCCAAGAATACATGAGTGATTTCAACTTCCGATTCCATAGGACTTGGAATAGGATTCCAGTGCTCATAAAGCCTTCTGCACATAATGCATTCTTGTATTACTTGCGAGCCTTGAATAGCGATGTAGTAGATTATGATCCGATCCATGGGAGGGACTACACTTCCTGATGCTTACGAAGTTGCCATAAGTGCAGAAGAATTCTTTGATTCAGTGGAAAGATAGCTCCACGACCACCAATGCCCTTTTCTCCAGATCTTATGAATCATCAGCCTATCATTGCTCGTATTCCAGTAGACTCCAAGCAAACATCTCAATCTTCCCCTGCCTCTTCAAATGACCTATTTGAAGTCAAGTCACTATTGCAAAATTTTAAAAATGAGCTCGTTGCACTCAAAAGGCAACAATTTCAATACAATCATCCATATCAGCCACAAAATCAGCAGTATCAGGCTAACCATCCTCCTTTTCAAGGAAACAATCAGCCTCAAAATCAAACTACAAGTCAAGTTGCAAATGTCAGGCCCTTGAACTTTCAGAACCCTCTTGCAGCTAGCTCATCTAGAGCTATAGTACATTCGAGAATAATCTAGTTCAAGACTACGAATGGTGTTATCCTTGCTCTCAACCTCACAATCAAAATCTTTGTCCCAATGGGGTTCTTAGCTAGGCCCTTATGGTTCAAAGTGTATCTACCCCTTCAGAGTTAACAAACAATTCATCTACGCAAGAAGCAGCAGATCAACCGCAGGCACCTGAAGAATCCACGTTGCTAAACTGGCAAGAAGAAGATTTTTGCGGATTAAATATAGATTCTTCATCAGTGGCAGCAAACACTCATTCCAAAAAGAGAGCAATGGAGCCTCAACCTCTTGAAGCTGATCTAGCATCCACTTCTCAACCTGGGTTTCAAATGGCAGTTGATAAAAATGCGGGAAAGAAATCACTAGAAACACCGGCTAGCCACACCGCAGGGAAAGATGGTTCTCCAGGCATCACGGTACCCAACAAACATTTTCCAAAGGAGGACCCCAATGCCCAAAAAAGTGTCATCAAAGTTGGAGCAATTCCCTTCAGCATAGTAGAAAAAATGAAGAAAACCAATCTGAGCGTTACCATGTGGGACGCACTCTCGATCCCTTCCCAAAGAAACCTGTTGCGGGAAGCTCTGAACAATTTTAGTACAACCAGCGGATCATCAAGCCATGGAGTGACAAATGCTACAAATTTGTGTCAACCGGAAGGGAAAATCATTCCTACGGCAAACAAACCACCGCCATTCTACATTTCCCTAATCATTGGAGACCACTTGGTACATAATTGCATGATCGATTCTGGTGCCAGTAGCTCTGTCATGCCTAAACAAATTACAGATGTACTAGGCATACAATATGCGCCAGTTGCAAGAGGGGTTGTTCAGCTAGATGGCACAGCTGTTAAGACTGTTGGGGTTATCAAAGGACTTCAACTTACCATTCATGCATGCCCAAGTTTGTCATTCACCCAAGACATATCGGTCATCGATCTCCCTCCTCTCTTTGCCATCTACCTATCACGGGATTTCACTGCCAAGATGGGCGGATACCTATCATCCGATTGGTCACATATGATTCTCAGGACTCGATACGGAACCAAAGTAACTATAAGGCAGAACCAATCTGCGATAATCATGTAGAACCCTACCTTTGCTAGTCCCATAAATGGAAATTACACCATCGGCGATCCCGAAGAGGAAGATGCCGATCATGAACCAACCACCCTTGTTGAAGAAGTCCCTGATACTTTGCTAGATGAAGTATGTAGAGATCATCAGTATGATCCCTACGCTGATGTATTAGAAGAAGAAGAAGCTGGTTTCTTTGGTCTTGGAAGAAACAGGATTAGGTACTTACTTGTATCCATGAAGAAGATACGATCATACCACAACTTGTCAAAACACTAAGTGATTCTAAAGGAATTTGTGGCAATTGTTCTTCGATGACTCAAGAAGTAAGAATGGATCCGTGTGCTGGTGTTATGTTAATTTCTCGAGAGGAGATAAGTACTTCTCATCTTTCGGTTGCGATTCGATTGCACCAACAATGTTGCTGAATATGAGGCTCTTGTGCAAGGAATTCAACTAGCCCAAAGGAAGGGAATCAGGCCCTAACTATTTTTGGAGACAAGTGAGTTAGTTGTTCATCAAGTTTCAGCACGTAGTGCATCAAAAATGATCTTTTAAGATCATAAAAGAACCGAGTCAGGACCTAATTGAAGATTTGAAGCTTTTGGGATCCATGCAATTCCTAGAGGTCAAAATCAAGATGCGAGATAGGCTTGCTACAATTGGTTCACAATATAACATACCAATTGATATCATGAAAGAAGGGCAGCAATTTGTTAAAATGGTGGTTCGACTAGTAGTCCCTGATAATGTGAGTAGTTGGCAAGTGTTCGATAGTGACAACCAAATTGTCCTCTTCCTGCAAGAAGAGGCGGAGTTTGCTGCAAAAAATCAAGATAAGTTGCAAGAGTCATATGGTGAACAAATTATTCAATTGAAAAGCAACAAGTTACCAAAAGGTTTAGTCACTTTGGAATCCATTTTCAATTCAGATGACCAAGCCAAAAGACAAATCCCTAACATGGTGGTCAAAGAAGAATATTTTGAGGAAGTCGAAGTATCAAATGAAAAATTTCTCAAGATCGGAAAAGTGTGTACTTCTAAGGAGAAAGAAGCTTTCATCAAACTTTGTCAAGATTATCATGACATCTTTGCATGGAGCTATAAAGATCTGCGTGGTTTTGATCCAGGTCTAGCACAACATACCATCGAATTGGATCCTAATGCTAAGCCAGTTGGTTAGAAACAGAGACCAATTAATCCCAAAATTGAGCCACTAATGAGAAAGGAGCTAACCAAGCTCATCGAGGCCTGTATAATTTTTCCCATCAAGCATTCCTCATGGGTAGCCAATTTGGTGCCCATGAGGAAGAAGAACGGAGAGATCCGGTTATGCGTAGATTTCAAGGATTTGAATCGTGCATCATTAAAAGACCATTATCCTCTTCCATCGATGGAGCAGATCCTTCAAATGGTGGCAGGAGCTCAAAGATTTTCTTTGCTCAATGGATATTTAGGTTACAATCAAATCCTAGTCCAAGAATCCGACCAATTCAAAATGGCTTTCACTACCAAGTGGGGCACGTATGCCTACAATAAAATGCCATTTGGATTGTCCAATGCCGGAGCTACTTTCCAAAGAGCCATGGACATGGCATTTAAGGGACTAATCAACGATATTATTTTAGTTTACCTTGATGATATAACTGTATACTCTAAGCATGTAGAAGATCACATCATGCATCTAAGGAAAGTTTTCCAAAGGTGTAGGGAATTTGGGGTTTCACTTAACCCCAAGAAATGTATTTTCGCAGTACACGAGGGAAAATTGTTGGGGCATGTGGTTTCAGCAGAAGGATTATCAATCGATCCATCCAGGATTCATTCAATTATGTCCTTATCTCTCCCAAGTCACAAGAAGGGCCTCCAGAGTTTTCTAGGAACCATAAATTTCGTGCGGAGATTCATCCCTCAATTCGCAACATTGGCTAAACCACTGACCATGCTAAAGAAAAATATGCCATTCTCATGGAAAAAGGAAGGACGAGAAAGCTTTGAATCCATCAAAACAGCCATTTCTCAAGCTCCCACGCTAGTGAACCCCAGGTTTGATAAAGATTTTATCCTTTATGCTTTTACAGGTCAAGAGAGCATTTCAGGGATCCTCACCCAACAAAAAACAACAACTGATGGAGCAACCAATCACTTTCTTGATCAATCCTCGAAAGACTACGAGTTAAAATACTCATTCATTGAAAAGCAAGTCTTTACGGTTATTCGAGCTTTGAAGAAATTCAAGAACATGTTGTCCAACAACAAGATTAATCGATGGTGTCTCATCCGGTGTTAAGGAGTTTTTCTTTGAACAAAGAAATGAACGAAAAGCATCTTTGGATGGATCAAAAAGGTAATGGAGTATGACGTGCACATCAAAGTCACTAAACTTTTCAGAGGTAAGGGTTTATGTCAGCAACTTGCAACAGACATGGAATCAAAAAGTAATGAGGATGTGACACTCCTAAATACTGATGAGGATGTTGATCAAGCTGACTGGTTATCCAAAATGAAGAATTTCATCTTCTCAGGAGCATACCCGACAAACATGGATAAAAACCAAAGATGAACTTTCCGTCTTCAATCTATCCCATATGTTTTGGTAGATAGCATTCTCTTTCGAAAAGATTTGAACGGCGTTCTCCTTTAGTGCATAAGACCAGAACAGGTAAGTAAGATACTAGAAGAATTTCATAATGGCCTATCTGGAGGACATTATTCCGCACGAACAACAGCTACCAAGATCATGCGAGCTGGCTACTATTGGCCAGATTTATTCAAGGATGCCCATCTTTGGGTAAGGAAATGCAAAGAATGTGCCTTTTTCATAGGTAAGCAGAAGCTGGCAGCTCTTCCATTGCATCCAATTCAAGTGGATCAACCCTTTGTTCAATGGGGGTTGGACTTCATCGGAATGATTAATCCTCCATCTAGTGACGGACATAAGTGGGTCCTTACTGCAACAGACTATTTTACTCGATGGACAGAGGCGGTAGCATTAAAAGAGAGCAATGAAAAGGCAGTTCTAGATTTTTTAGAAGGTATAATGACGAGATTCGGTGTTCCGTTTACAGTCATTTCAGACAATGCGCTGGCTTTTCTTGGTATGAAATTGAGTGAATGGGCTATTAAAAATGGGGTATACCTCAAAACTTCATCCAATTACTATCCTCAAGGAAACGGATTGGCTGAGTCTAGCAACAAAACCTCATAAGGATTATTAAGCGCACAATGGAAACTAACAAGAGGACTTGGCATACACAGCTTAAGACCGCCTTATGGGTAGATTGAATCACACCTAAAAGGGCCATCAGAAATTCTCCTTTCGTTCTTGTATATGGAAGAGAGGCAAAACTCCCGCTCTCATTGGAGTTACCTTCTTTGGAGTTAGCTCATCAACTTGAAGTTATAGAGAGTGATCCTCTGACAGTAAGGTTTTGAACTCATGGAGTTAGAGGAAGTATGAGACAAGGCTATGAAAACTTTGGAGCAGCATCAGGCTCAAGTTAAGAAATCTTTTGACAAGAAGGCGTCCGACAGACATTTTCAAGAGGGAGATTTAGTTCTCAAATGGGATGAAGACAGGGCCAAACCAGGCAAGCATGCCAAGTTTGACACTCTCTGGAGTGGACCATACATCATCACAAGTTGCAAAGAGGCAAATTCATTTCGTCTATCTAGGCTCAATGGAGAAGAACTGCCCATTCACGTGAATGGGATACATCTCAAAGCTTGTTTTTGAGAAGCGTTCCACCCCCTGTATAGTTAAATTAGGTGTTTTCCTCCAAGTGCTTATGCACATTGTTGTGTGTTGTTGTTTTGCTTTCCTTGTTGTTGTGTTTTGTGTTGTTCTGCACATTGTTTCATCATTGGAAGGTGTCAAGGAGAAAAAGGTTCAAGGTTTCTATAACAGTTCAAAATCTACTTCATTCAATTTTTTGCAATGTTCCATGGATGTCAAGCATTCAACAGATTCAGTATACTTCATACTTAGCATTCCAAGGAGGTCCAGGATATTGGAAATGCTCAAGGAGATTCCGGGATGTGTCAAAGAAAATCATACTACTTTCAGGATTCCAACATAGACTCCATGCCCAATGGATGACTTAAGGCTACGGAATCATGCTTAGCGATCAATCATCCCGAGAGGTCGCAAAAATGTTATCCAATTTTGCACCTTGGCAAGATTGGACAACGGGGTCCTATCACGTTCAAAATAAAATAATAGTCCCAGGAACCCACCTTTGGTTATTATCGAAATGCAATAATTAAAAATAATTCCTAAATTGCATATGAAGAGATCACCTAGCATCGAAAGGCACCCAGTTGATCTCAACTCAGTGGAGAGTTCAGGGTCGAGTTGATAAAGAACCCGGTGTCAAATTGATAATCATCTCATAAATCATCTCAGTGGAGACTCTCAGTTGTAAGAGCTCGACGATAGTCTTGTTAATGTAAAATATAGCTCGTTGAAAATTGATGAATGAAAGGAACTGTACAAGGATCCCGGTGGAGATCGATGCAAAAAGATCTGAAGGCCGAGTCAAGGAAAGCCAAGTTAACATGAGGCCAGGTCTAATCCATTAGACAGTGCTCGACCAACCACTTGGGAAAATTATCTTGTTTGACCAAGATGATATGAGATTATGCAGATATGACGATGAGGTCATCTGGTAGTGTTTGAATGAAAAAATGTTTGCAACCAAGCAACCAAATACATCTCAATCAAAATCTCGTAGCACTCTATGGAGAGGGTCGCTTGAAGGAGGCACTACACGTTCTTCTTACAACACATAATCCATCTGTAAATTCTTTAACATATCTTCATCTACTACAGGCTTGCATTACTAAGAAAGCCCTTGCGGAGGCCAAGCAAATCCACTCTCACATCAATAATAGGGGACACACATTTGGAAGACTCACACTATTACCAAATAAACTTATCTACATGTATGACAAGTGTGGAAGTTTGATGGATGCTCGTAAAGTCTTCAACTGCATGACTGATCCAGATCTCTTCTCATGGAATATGGTAATTGTAGCTTACAGAAGGCATGGACATCCTATACATGCATTCAAACTATTTCATGAAATGCAATGAACACCTGATCACCCCGATCACCTGAACATTCGTGTATGGCTTGGCCAATGGAAAAGAATCGATCATTTGAGGATGGAGCTCAGATGTGGTAGCATTGGCTCACTCAGTCGAGCCAGATAAGGTCGTGAGCATCCAGAGTTTTGTTTGGTTCGATTGTAAGTCGAGAAGGAAAAGTTGGGGTTCAAATCCGTGCTAAGGCATTGGCTTGGGAGAATTTCATCCCTTTTGTCGGGTTGGACCTTGATGATGGCAAGCCATTGTAAGATTCCCACATGGGAAATATTTCAGTATATTGCCAAGGTCATAACTTTGATGATGGCAAGCCAAATCAGTATTTCCCCACATAGGATATCTTCATCCCGATTTCTATGGTGGAAAATTTGCAGTGGAAAGCCAACACAAGGTTTTCGCGTAAAGGGGGTCCCGAGTTTCATCTTGCCAAGGTTGCGCGGCAAAGCTAAGGCCGGGGCCCATGGATTGGTGTGGCCGAGCCGTTACGTGGGAGAAGTTTGAGTCTATTGCCAAAAAATGGGAGAAATCCGGTCAAACTGCCAGGTGTGGAGATATTGGTTTGGCAAACCATGACCAAACTTCCGTGAAGGGGAGATTCGGGCAAACACTGCCAAGCGCGGAAATATTAAGGTGGAAAACCATCATCAGACTTCCGCGCAGGCCGTGTAAATAGGATCAGATGGAGGAACGAGTCAAACGCCGAGTGGAGCGGCGAGTGCATGGAGATCAAACCAAGCGTGTTGCAATAAAGAAGAAGCCTTCTTTTGAGCGCTTCCAACAGACACGGTTTTCCTCACGAGGCGTTCATACTGTTTCACCGAATGCAGTGAACAGATGCCCGACCTGATCAGTTCACCCTTGCCAGCGTAGATCTCCCAGCTCCCGGTCAGTTCGCCTTTGCCAGCGTACAGTTCGAACATTCAGTGGTCGCGGCAAAATCCCACGCATTTGGTGCACAGGCATGCTGCAATATAATAGAAGCCATTTTTAGCGCTTCAAACAACTGCAGGAAACAAATATTCACTGCCGTGTACGATGGATTGGAGTCACGACCTTCAAGGCTTCATAGAATTTCCATGAACTAGGAGATGAAGGTTTAAAACGGTGCAGAATGAAACGATTCATATTGCTCAGCATTCCTTCTCCTAGAAACGAATTGAATGTGAAGGTCAACTCTAAAATACCTAGTCGGCCGTTTTGCATGTTGCATCCTTGTTACGTGTAAATGGTCTCTTTGAGAAACTCTGAGGGCAGAAGCAATATTTATACCCTTCCATTATGTACGTCCAATCAGACAATAAAAATATTCTTTTACCAGGTTCAGAGAAACTTGTTTTCAACAATGAATGATTATACTGTAGTTTCAAGCCGATTTTATCTAGCTTATTTCTATTAGCTTTGATCCACGACTAAGGAAGAATTCATATGGTTGTTCCCTGTACATTTTTCCAAGGTCCTTTTGGTTGCCCCAGTTGTTCAACGTATTTTTCGAAGGGCTCCTTTTATGTGTTGCAAATTGTAACATAAAGGATCGTTTTAGTTTATGGAAAAATGAGTATATTGTGTAGCTCACAGCTACCTATGCCATACTAAGATCCCAATAGTGGCATAATTGTTGATTGGAGCCGAGATTGCTGAGTGCACTGCCAAAATACCGAAGGGCTCTTTGGCCAAAAATCAGTCTCAAGGGTGTCTATCGACATGTTATGGGCATGAACCTAGGTCATCATCATGGCAGCATTAGGTCTTTATTGTTAATGGCATTTTCTCATCGTTTGGAAGGTAAAAATTGTGCTTATTATGGCAAATCCAAAACATTCTTACTACAAGTGTTATATGATAAGGAAGAACCGTGAGCATTGTGGTAAAACCATTCTTTTTAGAGATTTTGGGTTAAGCTCGGTATTCAAGTGAGTTTGAGCCCAGGAAAGGCAAGATCGTTTGCTGGATGAAGAGCTCAGTGACTTTGCAGGAGCTCGTGGTGATGTTTCATGAAGTTTGAACGGGAATGCATAAATGGCTTCGAGTTAACAGAGCAAAATGGTAAGAATCAAGTTTGATAGCCCACAATTGAGAGGACTCAATGCAAAAGAGCCCGATTCCCAAGACGAGGAAAGAGTTGGTGTGGGGTTCAAAATCAATTACAACACCGAGTTAGAGGATTGAAGCTCACCAAGTTGAGATTTGTGCAGACTCTATCCACATGGACCCCCTCCTCTTCAAGTCAAACGAGTCAACGGGGGTCCTAACATTATGTTAATTAAATTAATATTTTTATTTAAATATTTTAATAATAATATTTATTATTATTATTTAAATATTTTATTTAAATATTCTTTTAATTATTTGAGAAGACTTGGTCATCGAGCAATTAATGACCCATGATAGAACCTTTTCGGGTAGTTTAACTAAGCGCAATAAATACATCATGGGCCTTCATTTTAGGAATGTAATTATGACCATTTCCTCTTCTTTCTCACATGTTTTTCTATAAATGTAAGTTGGAAGCTCATTTCAAAGGGTTCCAACAGATTCGGATAAGTTGGACAGTTAGATATCTCGGCGAGTGTATACTTTTCAAGAATCCTCTCTCTTCGCAAGTTGTTCTTGTGTGTTGAGAGAACTTTCAAGCCTCCTCTTCAAGAATGTAATGGCGACTATTGCCTCTTCTGAATGTATGATGCATTGTGCATGTTATTAAAGAAATAAAAGTGTGTGTTTTGTGACTAATCTTGGTCCTTTCATCCTTCTGTGCTTCTTTTTGCCTTTCTCATACTTACAGGTACACTATGCAAGTTTAAGTTTCTATTGCAGGTTCTTGGAGTTCTGTGCTTATCGAGTGGTGGAGTATTACATGCAGTTGAGTTGTGGTGTCTGTTCACCCTTCTTGAGTTCATCCTTCTTCACTAGGAAACTGGTATATTTCTCAGTCTGATACAGTTTAACCAAGGGAACGCGTGTCTCTTAGTCTGTGGTATCATGTACCCTCTCTAAGTTGCAGTAGGTGAAGTTGACCTGTGGTGCACACACCCTCTTCAAATTAACCCTTCCTGAATCTGAAGACACCCTTTATTTGGTGCATCACCATCCCTAGTCTAGTTTCATTTCTGTAAATCTCTTTCCCTGAAACCCCATGAAAATGTTAGCATAGGACTAGATAATCATTTTTGTTACACTAGGAGTAGTACAACACTTAGTTTAGGAAGAGGAAGCCGGCCTTCTCCAGAGGTTCACCTCGAGCCCAAGTCCCACAGCTTGAGAGGTGATCCCATGTGTCCCAATCACACCGAACGTCCTATTCACATTCTGGCCATTCGGAGGGTGCAGTGATTTGACGACAACCGTTCCTTCATGAGTATCCTTTCCAAGGGAACACATAAGATCTAATAATATATTGCAGTGATAGTTTATTTATTTTTACCAAAGCATTCGAGGTTTCTATTTCAAAAAATATATCCCCAGTTTGATTGACCAATAGGTTAGAAATGACCCTTGGCCTCTTTACTTATCTTTGAGGAGTTTGATCTAGGATACTTAGTTCAAAAAAATATCCAATTGGAACCTTCTTCTTCTTCTTTAGATTTTTTACTTTGTTAAACCACATAGGGATAGAAGAAGAAGATAGTTGTTTAGTTGATGACATAGGAACATTTATCATAATAGTAGATTGGGTAGGTGTTACTAGGAAATTTTTACAAGTACCAAGAGTGGTAATGATGCGGTGACCAACGAAAGTGGAGTGGAAAGGATGGTCACAGGAATTGATGTGATGGAGGTAGAAAAGGGGAGAATTTTTTGAGGAAGAGGAGTCCTAAAAGGATATCCTAAGGAAAAAAAATCTCTAGATGAAAGAAAAGGAAGAGGGGGAATACTTATGCCATGGAAGGGTATAAAGTGAGGATTATAAGATAAACGGGAAAAAAATAATGGAATATGTGGCCAAAGGAAAAGTGAGAGGTGGAGGGGAAGGAGGAACTAAGAATGACAAAGAGGGAAGAGATGGAGAATATGGTGTTTGAAATGTTTGAGAAGTTGTGGGAGAAACAAAAGGTCAATGTACTCTATGGATGGAACTTTAGAATAGTATCTTATGATGTGGAGACCCCAGAGAAAGATCCTAAGCCCCTATAGATGATGGTGATTTTACGAGGATTTAGTAAGACGGAGTTTAGAAGTATGTTTTCTTACTTTTGAAGAGGTGGAATGGCCCACTAATGGTGGTACTTGAATTTTCTCAAAAATAAGTTGATATGACTCTTTTGTTTGATTCCTAATGATTCCAACCATCTATAGGTCCAGTTGAGAATATGACCCACTCTTTCTTTTATACTGTTGAATTCTTTAAGAGACCGACCAATCCTAGAAACCGTTAATTTCTTACATTTTTTTTATCATAAATAGGATCCAAAACCTATTTTTCATCATGAAGACCCTCAATCACATCTGTAATTCTATATTGGGCCACCTCTTATAGATTCAACCTCTCAATGTCCCTTTCCCAGTATTGTGACCTTATCCCTATAATTGATCCAAATATCTTCTAATTAAGGTATGTGAGGATCAACCGACCTATAAGCGACCATGTTTATCCCAATAATCAAAACTAATTCTTGGGTGAAATGTCTTCAAGACTGTCTACTATATCTCCCTTTAACATTCTTTTCCTTGTATGTGGAAGCACAAGTATACCTTCCCAAGACTATGGGTAACTGAGCTTCGGTCTTGTGTCTATCATGTTAGATTTTATGAAAATGAATTTTTGTCGAACGAACTCCATCTAGACCCATTTGTATATGGGGAACATGTGTAAATTTTATGGAACACCTGAGAATCCTTCCACTCTAAGGTATGTGAATGTTGGGAATTTCAAGTATATGCCTCCTCTTTCTCTTACCACTCACCAGAATTATATAAAATTCTTTAGTTATATATATCCTTGTTAAACAAGTACAAAATAACAAGAAAAAATACATCATTGACTCTTATGAAATTATACATTCCTTTCTTCATTGTAAGATGAGGGTAGAAGTCATAAATTTGATCTAAATTTGTTGATCCCATTGGTGACAAACCTAGGTAATTCCTCATTCATACGACCATGTATATAAGATATGAAGTCATAAAGAAATTTCTAAAGTATATAATATCCAACACTTGGAAGTTGATAGCACCACCGATATGTTTTTTCCATCGTATAATATCACCATTATTTCAGATAGTGGAAATGTATAAATACATCCACTTGGAAGTTGATAGCACCACCGATATGTTTTTTCCATCGTATAATATCACCATTATTTCGGATAGTGGAAATGTATAAATACATCCACTCTTAGAAATCATTAGAAAAAGGGAGTCATGGAACTCTTCTTAGCAAGGTGATGATGTCATTCACTTCTTGGATAAAATCTGATCGTGGAATAGTCTTAGGGACCCTAGAAAATGAAGACTTATATTTTTAGATAGCTTTTATTATGGACCCTAGTAAAGGTATCAATATCTAATTCCAGTTCTCAAGACAATATTGTGGAGAAATTTTGGCATATTCCTCGACATCGGGAAGTTTCAAAAAGTCTTCAAAATAGTCACTATCCAGTTTGATCATGACCATATTTTCATCATCCCTCACTATTCAGGGTTTCTTTTTCATAGTTTACGACAAAGGAGAGAAAAACTTTGAGCATTACATTGATGCAGAAACGTAGTGGACAAATAAAGTCCATTGTCAAAGATGCCTCACATTCAGCCTTTTTTTTAGATTTCTAACCATTTCCCAAAAGGTGGGTAATTCAATGTTCCCAAGATCTATATCTCCATTTTTTTCAACATCGATGTGATACTCCAAGGGAACTACACCTTGAAAACTAGATTACATCTTTTCTTTCCCCTTCGAAGATGATCCAAACATATGTCCTTGGAGAAATACCTAAAATTTTTACTCTAAAATGAGAATCAAAGGTTGGGGGTAGAATTTCACACCTACAATGCACCTCTACACTTCGATGTGTAATTATACCATTGAATTCGACACGAAGTTCCACCAGCAAGGGTTGGGTCTTATAATGCATCCCTACAGCTTATAAACTACACTTTTTCTCTATAGTTCTACGATGAACCTTCAACTGTGATTTTCCATTTCTCTTTCAACCCTGAGTTTCTGTTGCACTATGCTTGTGAATCTTCAACTTCGACGACATAATTTGAGCCTAGTTTCACATCCTTGAATCTATGAAGTCTTTCCTTTACGCTAATTCCTCCTTTCCTTTATGAAAAATTAATTTTTATTCTTATGCTTTAAATATAACAAAACCCATGAAATTGAAAAGGCCATAGAACAAGTAAGTTCACAACTCAAATATTAAACCCCAAAGAAAGACGTCAAAGAAGAAATATAAAGGGAACCTATGAAAACAAATGGAAATGAATAGGAAAACCCTAAAAGGGAACAAAAATAACTTATAAAAGATAAATTGCAAAATTACCCGATACTAGATGAAAAAACTATGAATATTTTCTCAAAAATCCACCTAAGAAGTATGGTCGTGGTTCAAAGGAGCATTAGTAGGCCAACCTACCAAATTTTTAGGTGAAAATGATAAGTAAATCTCTCCTTGAATAGAAAATTACAAAAACAAATACTATAGAATTGGTACGTGTGGGTGGTTGGAAATAAATGACGAGCTACTTTTGGGTTTTGAAGTTAGAATTTTGTGTGCGATTTTTATGCAAACCGTACTTTTGATTATGAGTTCTGAAATTCCTCTCAAATGGTCGGGATCATAAGCTATAATTTTGCATGAAGTTTGCATGCAAAATGCACTTCAGATTCTCGAGTTCCTAAATTTAAATGGGGAATCATACTTCAGTAACTTGACATGTATTTTGCATACAAACTACATTTTGAACTCTTATTTCCTATTTTTGCATTTATTCCATATGAGGCGGGATTCGGGTTTTAGAACTCGGTGTGAAGTTTACATGAAAATTGCATGTTGACTCGAAATCTAAAATCCAATGAAATTTCAACACTTAGGCAATTTTTTGACAAATTTTTGGGCAAAATAAAAAAATTGGTTTAAGGAAAAGAGTTGCAATAAATTTTTCAAAAGTCATCTTGGCAAGGGAAACTTGTAAAGTTAACATGTTTCTTAAACACCATTAATGGAATAGTAGTGCCACATAGTTCCTTTGGTAAGCTCAAAGTTCTTTTCCCACAAAAATAGTTGTATAGATTTCGAACTATCGAGAGATCAATTAACATTAAACAATATCAATTTTTAGTTACCTTACATTTTCCTTGTGGTTGATGAAGGTCCCATGTTAAACATTAACTTTCAACTTGCTGAGTTCCATGGTAAATGACCATTTTTATTAAACATTAAAAACAACCATTCAATACTTAAATATGCTTATGGTCCAAGAACATTATCATAGAAAATAAACAATAAACATTAGATTATGGTCTCGAGACTAATATACCAAAGAATTTAATTAATCCTTGGTCTATAACCAATAAAACTTATTATTTACCAATGCTAAAGTAATGTGGTCTATGACCCAAAAAAATACTTTACCTTACCGATGATCCAAGACCCTTTTTAAGAAGAAAAAATACTTATGATTTTAATGCCTTACAATCTATGATTGTGTTCACAATGTCAACAACATTATAAATAATTTTAGTAATATTACATTATATAATACTAATATTATATATAATATAATATTCTAACATCAACAACATTATAATAAACATTATTCTAACATTATAAAAATTATATAAAACATCATATTATAAATAATAATAACATTATATATAACATATTATTATAAACATTGTAAATATTATAATAATGAATATGATAACCATTACAACATTAAATTAGATTATATAACATAATATATTATATGATATAGTATATTATGAAGTATGTCATACTTTACATATCTCTATCTAATACATTATATATAATATATAATAGACATATTACATATAATATACGTTATATATTATACAATATATTATGTATTATATTATCTAATATTATATATGATATAATAATCCTAACCCAAGCCGAATATCTATACGCCTTGCCCTTTATTGTTTTAAGTATATATATATATATACATATATATATTGTTTTTGTTTTGTTCCTTTTTTATGTGCAAGTGGGTGGAGATTGGAGGAACGAAGGTGGGAGAAATATTGGCGGTGGAGAGGGAGGATGGGGCGATAGGGTAGTGATGAGGCAAGGGAGATGGGTGGCATAGTAGAGGAGGGGACTAGAGAGGGCGGCGGGACAAGGTAGTGTGCTACAAGAAGAAGTGGCGTCCGGGGTTAGGGCTATGATGTCCACTCCATATACTATTGAGAGTTGGGCGTAGGAGGAAGAAACAAACCCTTGGGCTCCTTTACATTTTTAATAAATATTATATATATATATATATAATTTTTTAAGGGTTTTAATATCATTTGAAAGAATTAGAATATTGCGTGTGTGTGTGTGTGTGTGTGTCATAATCACTATACAAGCCCATATACTTTCCAATCATCTAAATAAAACTGTAATAAGTTGTGAATAAAATATTTGAATGCATGAACAACTATCCGTGAGAATACAACATGTGTGTTCTTTAGTCCAAAGGGAATCATAGTATAGGAAAAACGCCCCATTCAAAAGAGTAAAAGTTCTCTTTTCCCAATCCTCCGGGAAATCCTAACTTGATGATACCAGAAAACTCATCTATAAATGAATAGATTTTTACCCTACAACACCTTCCAATATTTACTCGGTGAATGGCATAGGAAATGGTTTTGTCACACATGCATCATTCAGCTCCTTGTAATCAACACATATTCGAATCCATCCATCCTTTTAATACCGATCACTATTGGACTAACCCATTCTAACTTATCCAGGGGTTGAATGATTCCCGACTTCAACATTTTACCAATATCTTCTTTTACCTTTTCATGCAAGTTAGGTTCATTCTATAAGGTCTCTTTCTAACTAGGCATACACCTTCTTTAAGCTTTATATTCATCTCCCTTAGTGATTCATGCACACCTTTAAGTTCATGATACCCTCGAGGAACAAGTCCTGATAATCCCATAATAACTATATAATTTTATCCACTTTCAATTCGACCACTAGTCTCCAATTATGGCCTCCTTAGGATTAGCTTCTGGCCCTATATTTACTTTCTCTATCTTCATTGGTTCATGATATGCACACATATCCTTATTTACATTGTATAAGACCTCATGCATTCCTTGTGAATGATCGACATCCATATTTTCAACTTCGTCATCATCCACTATGTAGACCATCTTTCCTTTTTCTTTCTCAAGGAAAGAGTGTTCTAGTAGTATGGATTCCATGTTTTCTTCTTCTTCAAAACATGCTCTCGAATCTGTTTCACCAAATAATTCTTGAATAAAATCTTCCATCATTACACTATCCCCTGTAGTTAATCATTGGAAAAATTTTAATGCCTCTTCTACTAAAGGTTTAGATGAGAAGTAGTCAAAGGTTTGGATCATTCCTATGATCAAATTCTTCCAATTTCTAGTTTCTCTATGTAGCTCTGCATATACATACCAAGTGTGTGTGCATCCTTGTAGGGTGGAATATAATTTATGCACCCAGAGTGAAGGTGGTAATACTTTCTCTCCCATTGTCCAAAGTCTCTCACACTACTGGACATGATGCTAAATCGGTTAATTACCATGATAAGTGCATATCTGTGTATGTGTATTGCTTCGGTAGAACCGAGTAGATAGCGTGATCTCGATTTCATTGCACTCCATAAGATTACCTTTGTGAACCACCCACCAACATGATCTTTGTCTGCGCAAGGTATATGCTAACATGTTCCTTCTTTGAACTTGGTCTCGTACACTGTGCTTCCATGGCTTGCAACAATACTTGGAAGATATTCGCCCTAGTATACCAAGTTATTGAGCTACCTATATGTCTAACCAAGAGAATTCCATTTTTTCATGCATTCGTACTTCTTACCTCGTGCCCTACTAGTTCATAAGTACCATGCAAGACCAATTGTCACAAGTAATACTCATAGTATAACTAATAGATTGAGAGTCTTCCCATTAAAGGATGCCCTCCTTTAATGGCTCAATTACCTATAGGTATTGAATAACATACACAAAATTTTTGTTTAAGTCCTCTTCACTCAAAGGATCAACATATGTTGTAGATTTTCCATATTTTAAGGGGATTACAAATCATTCCTCCTTGTTTTAAAAACTGATGTATCCTTTATTGAACCATAAATCAACATTATTTTTATAACACCAAGGGCACCCAGGTAAAGATGGAAAGTTATCTTCTTCTACGAGTGCTAATACCTCAAAATCTCCAGTGAATTTGGCCCCTTGTATTGTTATAGATGTATCCTTAAAAACTCCTATGGGAGTGGCCTTAGTCCTATTTTCTGTAAAAAAAAAAAATAGATGATGGTTGTAATGGAGTTCTCCTCATTTGCACCCATGCATCTAATGTAAGAACATTTACTTCTACACCTGTATCAATCAAGATATTTCTCAAGATCCATCCATCCACAATAGCATTTAGATTAATCTCCTTGTCCTAGTCAATGCTATCAAGGGGAAGGTTTACATGTAGCATATGTCATTCATTGTCAGTACTTGCACACATTGTGTTTCCCTTCAACCAATCCCCTAATAATGGAATAATATTCTCCTGGCACAACATTTTACATACTTATTTTATGTCATCCATCTTAGATGGGGCCTCCCCTGCTTCCTTCTTCTATTCTATCTTCCGTGATTACTCTTTTAGACATTGTATTTCACCTTGAAGATTTTTGAGGACCTCCATGGTCTCTTGATAGACCTCCTTTTGATGAGTAGGATTTGGGTACCTTGCATGTAGAAATTCCTCCTTAATGATTGTAGGCTTTTTCTAAAACACCTCTTTTATGTGTGCCGCTTCAACTCATGTGGTAATTTTCATGGTGAAAGCCTCATGTTACGGTGATATCTTGGGCATCGATTGATTTTCCACCGTGTGCTAGATTCTAACCATCCATGCACCCTTATTCTCCTACTTATTCTTCTTACTAAGATGCTCATATAATTCCGGGCACTCCTCATAGCTATGATTCTTTCTCTGAAAGAACATGTAATATTTTAGGTACATTCACACCTAGAGTGGTCAAAATACCAGCATGTATAACACATTTTGTGAGGAAAGTCACCTCTTCCTCCACCACACCTCATCCTCCATATCCACCTTGATAACTGCATCCTCTTCCATGACCTCCATCAAAAATCCCTCATTCCTGTTATAGTGCGCTGAGTCGTGATCCCTATCCTGGTGCTCATTCTTCTTTTAAGACTTATCCATTACACTTGTTTTTTGTACACCAATGTCTATGACATCATGGATCTAACCGATCAATCTACAATATTTCATATCATGGGTCGTGGACCGGTAAATTTTACAATAGAAGGATACATTCTTCCTTATCACACATTGTAATAAAGGACAGTGGCTAGCATCATGATTCAAATGATAGATCTCATAGTCTAACAATAATGAACGTATGGATCTACAAGGGAAACTATCCTTGGTGTGACCTTCCACTTCAAAATCTGTACACCAAATCCCTGAGCACGTTTCATGGGCCAAATTTTTTGATAGTTTCTCTAACTACTTTTCCATAGTTACAATATGTGCCTCTAAGAATGGGCTAATGCCTGTGTCTATACTCCCAATTGCCGCAGCACGCAGAGCTGCCTCCAATGCCTTATGTGGATTAGTGTATATCTTATGTGACAATTCCTTTCTAAATGGTGTAATCAATCCTCCAATGAACTATTATGCATGATGGCTTTTGTGAATGTCATAAGAGATCTTCGATAGAAGCATTTTAAAGGGCATCATACTCATGTACACTCTTAGTAGTTATTTGTTTGATATCCTTAAGTGTGCTTATACTCTTCTGCTCAAATTTTGGGATATAGAACTCTTTTAAGAAAACATCCTTCAATGATGTATAATCTATGCAAGTTTGATTAGGGTCAAACTTCTTATACCAACTATGTGCACGTCCCTGTAATGTGGTAGAAAATTGGCTTTCCTTGTGCTCTGAAACCTTGCGTGCCATAATATTTCACACATGTGCACATGTTCAACAGTATATTCTATGCCTCTATACTCCAAGAGATGAAGAGACATATCCATATAAATATTATGGGGTTGTTGCAGACCTTGCCCACCTGATCCAGAACATCCTATGTTTCCCCTACCTCTAGAACCACCAGATCTATTGGAACTTGAGCTACCTATGCCTCCTAATCCTAAAATTTTGGCTAGGGTTGGAATAGAAGATGTACTTCCCTGTTTCCCAACAATAGAACTAAAGCTGTACCCTGAAAGTCTATGAAGTGTTACCACTCCCAGAAGTTAGTCCAAAAATTAGCATGCTTATATTTTGCAGATTGATGATACACTTGAAAAAGTAATCCTATATAATAATAATGTCATATGCACTTCTATTATTGTACCTTTCATAATACTCACTCCTACTTTTCCACTGCTTGAATTAGTTTATTGACTACTTGGTATACTAGATGCTAGAAAACCAAGTGCAAGGGAAAGGTTGTTGGGTGGATTCAAATGTGCACCCATAGCCCAAGTCATCTTTGCTTTGGCATGCCTCTACATGATTCTAAGGAGGGTTACCTATCGTGTATTCCAAAATAGGGGAGGTCTTGAGGCTCAAGTTCCACGTCTTCTACGTGAATTTTAACTCCTTCCCAAACTATCTTTCTCCACAATTCCATTTTTTCTACAACCTCCCGTTTCTTCTTGATCTCCCTCTTGCATGCCTCATTATACTTAAGCTACCTTTCCCCTCTCTACCTTTCTACCACTAGGTCTTACATATTTTACCAAACCTACTCCCGCCATTACACATGGTGGGGTTTATTTAGCCATTGGTTTACTCTCCAAATTCAAATTTACCATCAGGATATTGATCGCCAGTGGAATGCCTTACAGGTAAGTTCCCATTGGATATCATAAAAATTGGAATTTAGCTACTTTTGGACATGAATAAGTGGAAATTGAATACTCTAAAATATAACTATTCAAAACTCCATGGAACCACGTATCCACAGCTTGAGTCCAAATTAGATCAACATCATAAAGGGCCTTAAATTATTCCTATGTCTAAATAAGTATACAATATCTCTAGATCCATTTAGATGCATATGCAACCAACCACTTGTACAGATCTACTAGGAAAATAGTAAAGAAGATCTCATATAAATTGTCATACAAATTTTGTTCCACCCAAGTGCGTGGGTTAAACTTAGATCCAGTGTTGAACCTCTGTGCATATTCTTCTTCCAAGTCATGTATCCACTCCTCAACACTTGCTAGAGTCAACCGATATGTCATCATTGTGAACCATCCTAGAAACAACTAAAAAAGAGGTACTAATAATGGAACCAATGATGCAGCCTAAACTTCACCAATAAGACCCCAGGCGTGCCGACACATCACTCAGCATAGACTAAGCACTAACCCGAAGCATGCAAAGGTAACATGTCCCTCAATAGGGTTGTTGTTGGAGTATTTTAGCATGATGAAGACTTAATACATGTAGTTACATTATTAATACATCATTCTACTGAGATCATTCCAAATCTATTTCTAAAGGGAACAAAATTAAGTATTAACCATGATGAAATCAAGAACATACTAAATCCAAATACACCAAAAACTAACACATAGATTCAGCCACTATCCTTCATTATATTAAAAATGATAATTACACGAAGCTTCTTCCAAGAATGGCATTCGTTGCCCATACACACATAAATCGATACAATATTCTAGTCTTGTACACATACATACATACCTATATCTATATCTCTTTACTCATCAAAGTATATCCTCTACTATGTAGTTCACTACATATTAATAAGGGTATAGGATATCGCTTATTAATATGAACTACATTGTAGAGGATATTCTCAATTATATTAAATATGAAAATTACACATAAGGTTCTTACATAATGGAATTCTATGCCCATATGCATAAAGATCTCATACAATAGCCCAAGATGTGCACACATACATACATACATATATCTATATCTCTCTACTCATCCACATATATCCTCTACAATGCAATTCACTACATAGTTATAAGAATGGGGAATTTCCCTTCACTTCTTATCCAATCCTGAAATAGGTTGCATTCTACTATTAGCTACACACTTTTTACGTTCATATCCCCACATGTAAGTGTGCTAATAATAGACTTCCTTTAGTTAACTGATAGTGATAAACCTATTCTTAGCTCACATCCATGCAAAGTGCTTTGTATCCGATCCTCCAAAAATATCCAATGCATGGCGTGCAAGTCTCTTCCTTGTTTATGTGCTCTGCACGCCATCTCTAAAAATAGATCCTCATGTGCAAAAATGCCTAAGTCCCAAAATATGAACTTATCCTGCACGTGTGTTTCCCTTATCTATTTGTGCCTTTGAACATGCCCTATTTTCCTGCACGGACCTCTTATTTTCCTTTTGTTAAGTATTCTCTTCTCAACATACTCCAAGTGATGGAGCCTACACCCAACTTTAAAACATATCAAGAAGTATATTTTCTATCTATAACATCACCAACATGGTCAGAATCACAATATCCAAATAAGTTTGAATTATTACAAGAAATATAAAATAAACCATAATTAAGTGTTCCTTTAACATATTTTAGAATTATTTTTTCCATTTTCTAATGATCCTCATAAGGATCCTTCATAAATTTAGAAATAACTCCTATTGCATATGAAATATTAGGCCTAGTAATAGTCGAGATAAATTAGATTACCAACTAGTTTTCTATACAAAGTAGGATCAAATTTAGCACATCCGGTTTGGGATCCAATTTCACACCAACTTCCATAGGAATGGAAAAAGGTTTATAGTCAATCATGTTAAATATTCTAAGTAAATTCACAACATACTTGAGATTGAGATGCAATGATAGATTCATGATCTTGAAATAAAACCTCTCTCTAGAAAATGATTTAGTAAACCTAAATCAATCATTTCAAAACCTTGTTTTAATCTTTTTTTAATTCTAGCAATTAAATTCGATCACTTTTTATAATTAAAATATCATTAACATACAATACAATAATGATAATATGGTTATTTTCAAATGTAAAAAATAAATCATTATTAGAACAACATTTACACAAGCTAAGATCTTGAAAGAAACTATTAATATTAGCATACCAAGCTCTAGGGGCTTTTTGAGACCATACAAAGACTTTTTCAGCATACAAACATATAGTTCCTTACTAGATGCTTACAAACCTTTAATTTGTTGCATGTAGAATTCTTCTTTCATATCATCATTGAGAAATTCATTCTTAACATCCATTTGGTGAATCTCCCCACTATATTGGGAATCCAAAGAAAGAATAATTCGGACGGTGCTCATCTTAGCTACGGGAAAAAGGTCTCAACATAGTCAAGATCGGGTATCGAGTGAAACCATGAGCTACCAACCTTGCCTTGAATTTTTCAATTTCTCCTATAGAGTTATACTTGATCTTATACAACCACCTGGATCCTACAATGTTTCACTTAGAAGGAGGGACTAGTTTCCAAGTGTTATTTTTAATCAAAACATTGTATTCATCTTTCATAACTTGAATCCACCTATCATCTTTACAGATTCTTAATATTGTGGTTAAACATCATATATGATCATCAAGGTATGATAAAAATGTTGACTACGAGTTAATTTCCTCAGACTAATAGGATTAGAATCCTTAACAAGATTTTGAGCCCATTTAGGAATCTTAGGATGCAACACATTTTGATATGGCTACCCCTAAATCTCTATCATAACTATATCGGGATAATTGACCTCTTGAACTTCTATTTCCATAATGTTAGGATAAATATTATCATGTTCTATTTTAGGAGAAATGGAGAAGGGTTCACAAGAATCATCACAAAATCTATTTTCCAAGACTTGAACATTCTTGTTTTAAACTATATCATGCTTCAAAGGGTCATAGACTCTTAAATTTTTTGTTTGAAAACCATAGCCAACAAAAATACAAGAATAATAGGTTAGATCAATACTCTTCCTTTTCACCTTTGGAATGAAGATAGAAGTGGGACTACTAAATATTCTTATGTGAGAGATATCTAGTTTTTTATTTTTCCATACCTCATGAGGTGTAGATTGATGAATAGATTTTGTAGGAACTCAATTAAAAATATAGAATTTAGTATTCATTACTTCATCCCATAATAACTTAGGCACATTTTTTGTATGAATCATAGTCCTATCCATTTCTAAGATAGTCCTATTTTTCTTTTCTGCAATGCCATTTTGATATGGGAAATAGGGAGTAGTCAACTCTCTCTGAATACCACATAACACATAGAACTCATCAAATGTTTTTGCTAACATACTCACCTCCATTATCATTCCTAATTCTTTTTATTTTCAAATTAGAAGAATTTTCAGCTAAAGCTTTAAATTCTTGAAACTTAGATAAGACATCATAATATTTATTAATAAAATAAGACCAAGTCATCCTAGAGATTTCACTAATGAAGAAAACAAAATACAAAGGACCACTAAGAGAAGGAAATTCAAGAGGCCCTCTTATATCACTGTGAATCAACTCTAATAGATGAGGAAAATTGTGATCATGATGCTTGTGAAATGGTTCAACATGTTGCTTACCACACAAGAAACTTTTGCATGTTTCATGATCGACTTCGTCTTTGAAAGACCAACAACCAGATTTAATTTGGACATTTAATACAAACTTGTGAAATTAACATGGCCTAATTTTTCATGTCAAAGATGAACATAATTCTTAGAATCGGAAGAAAAGAAATATTCAGACAAAAATCCATAAAATATATATAATCCATTTTTTCAAAACCAAAAGAAGTAAAAATTATTTAATCTATCTTTTTATACCATTTATCTTATAGAAAAATAACTACGGTTTTATTTTATTAGTTGTTAATAAGAAAAAGATTCTTTTTCAATTGAGGAACATACAAAACATTCCTAATTATTCCATTTGATTGTTTAACATTCCCACAACCACAAAATATAATGATGGAATTATCTCCTAGATAATTTTTTTCCTCACCTTAAGTACATCTAACAGGATACCATGGGTACAAGTCATGTTCCTAGATGTACCATCATCAAGAATCAACTTATTGTCATTTGAAGTGGAAAGGGTAGTATACAAGGCAATAAAATGCTCGAAACATTTGCTTGATTCTTCTTCGATATTTCTTCCGACTATTAGGTTTAATATTTGTAGTAAATTTGTTAGTTTTTACTCGACAATCAGATTATTTATGAAAAATTTACCACACTATTTACATGTTCCATTGAATTTTACTTTAAAGTTCTAACCATTTTCAGCATAATTAAGATTGGATTTAAATCTTGATCGGTATTAGATTTCGATTATGATTCCTATTAGTCATATTATCGAGAAGATTTATGATTTTGAGAGAAAAATTCCTAAGCAACATACTCTTTTAGATAAATTTTTGGATTACCCGTTCTTCTTGAATTAATAGAGAAGATAGAGAATCCTTATTACATAGATCATTCTCATTCTAATATTTAGAATTAAGAATGGAGACATAGTTCCTAAATTTTTATGAATATTTATCTAAATGATAAAATAAAGAATCTTATCTTGAAATAGTTCACAATTTTGTTAGAGATCACAAGCATTGAGAGGGGGTGAATGAGTTTAGATTAAAATTTTCAACTATGTTTATCCATATTTCTATTAAGGAGTGCAAACATATAGTCAAGAGAATTTAAACAATCATATTCCAAGAAATATAACACAGAACACATAATTTATAGTGGGAAACCCTTTCGGGAGAAAAACCCACTTGAAACTCCCCTTTATTAGGAACGCCAATTTCAAATTCGTACAATGGTTCGAGTTGAGAACCTACTCAACCCGTGAAGCACCCACTTCATAACTTTAAGCACCCACTCAATGAATTTTAGTTAGCACCAACTTGTAAGGAGCACTAACCCTTAATTTAATCAGCTATAATTGATCTTATATAGGAACCTATCCATGAGGAGGTTGTAACCCCCTAAAAAATGATAAACTATAACTTATACTTATTTTACATACGATTATGATCATCTACTTTAAAAATTTCTTACACAATAGATTATGATCACTTTTCTATGTCTTTGTGTTCACTTTTTCACTCTTTTTGTTCATCTAAATCGAACACTTCTTTCTCAATAAATATGTTACATTGATGTTATTCTCATCTGATATATATTCTTCACTTCATATGTATGCTTTTTCCTTCCTCTCTCATTTCTTTTTGTAGCTATTTTATCTTGAATGCATCATCTTCTCACTTAAGCACCATTCATATTAGCATTAAATATTATCTATATAAAAATCAACCCATTCTAATGCTTCATTTGGCATACCATAGAATCTCTCCTTCTTTGTCACCTAAAATTATGCTTCATTAAATGAATAAAACTAACTCCATATTTTTCTCTTGTTATATTCGGCTTGATTTTATCTTTTTCGTACATTCACCGAAAAAAATTTATTAGGTGACGCTTAAAATTAGATGTCTCATCTTTCTAGGATTTCAATGTAAGTAAGATGAGATAGTCGTTTTGTTCTATGATATTTAATTTTTCCTTGAAATTAGGAATCACATATAGAACTACAATTGTATTCCTAAAAAGTCAATGAGCATTAAATGTTAATAGTTGGAACTATAGATTTCTTTATTCTTCATAGATATCAAGTCATATACTCAACCACAATCACTATAAAATAAAATCACCATCAATTTTGGAGAAAAAAATCTCAATTTTCCATGTTTAAATCAATTTGATTGTCCTTGAGTCCTATCTAGTTCATACTTGTTCAATCCACGACTTTCCTTACCTTCTTTGACTTTATCCTTTATATCGTGGCAATATCCTTTTATCTACAACTTTTCTCCTTTATTGGTAGATTTTTAGTTATCTATGGCTTTCTCTTTTACTTTGCAGATTTTGTATTATTACATGGATTTTTTTCTTGTTCTCTGCCCTCCCTCGACTTTGTTCCATGTCCGTGACTCTATCCTTTTACCTCGTGTCTCTTTTTAATTCTCCGCGGATGTCTTCCATCCTTAGCACATTTTCTGGTTCTAAGCAGATTTTTCCTTTATGTGTGGTTTCCTCAAGACTTCCTTACTCCTACGGCTTCACCTTTCTCACTTGTGGCTCATCCATTAACTTCTTTTTTCTTTGTGTCTTCATCCCTTTACCCGTGACCTTCACTAAGCTTCCACAACTTCTTCTAGAGTTCCACGACTTCCTGCAGACTTCACCGTCTACTTCAATATTTTGCGGCTAACTCCTTATATACGCGGATTGCATGAAAGTTTATTAAGTCCCTTATAAATTATCCTTGACCATCCTAAACCCTCTATAAGATGACACTACAAATCAGCCTTCATCTTTTTCACTTGCTCACTTTACCAATTGATCATTTTTACAATATATGCCATATTAAATCTAATACTTTTTCCATCAATACAACTTGACATCAATGAAAACACATACGATAATGAAAAATGTTCAAAAATATGCCCCTTTTTCATTTATTGTAACACCTCAACACTTCAATAATGTAGAAACCTACAAAATATTGATGGTAAAATAATAATTTCATACCTAGTTTCTGAAAACACTCTATAACTCACTCTTGGCGATTTGTGCTTTCAACTTCTCTCTACATCAAATAATTTTGATATTACTTAGATGGTATTGGCATATCTCCCTTTTTCAATATGAATTGTTGGTTTTGACTTCAACGTCTCTCCCCTTTGAAAACAATGACAAAGGGCCATCTATGCCGCATAAAGATGACAAAGGACCATCTAGCTCCATATTATGTGTTCCTACCTCAAGAATATCCCCCTTGGCACATACTTCTGATCCATATGACCTGATATTCTTACGGAAATACCCTCCCTAAGATGATGCATACTTTGATAATCTTGAGCTAGTAGACTAGCTCCCCTATCATAAATATTGTTTGGAATTGATTAGGAGTTGATATTACCTGATAATTCTCCCTCGCCTTATCTCCAAATATTATAATTTTTGGTGGGATTAGGAATGACCCCGATTCATTCATTAAGTGCTCAAAAGTATATTTTGGTAGTGGTTTGGTCATAATGTCTGTAATTTCTTCTTTTGTGCTCACATATTCTAGATTGATTTTCTTTTCATTCACTTTTTCCCTCAAGAAATGATATCTAATTGGAATATGTTTGGTCTTTGAGTGGAACACAGGGTTCTTAGAGACACTTATTGCACTTGTGCTATCACAAAACAAGGGAATTGGACTATCAAATTTTACCTTGTAATCTTCCAATGTCTAATTCATCCATAAAACCTAAGTGTAGCACATACGCAAAAGATATATATTCGCTTCATATGTTGTGAGTGCTACGATGATTGATTCTTTCTAATCCAAGATACAAGGTAATTTCCAACAAATAATGATCCACTATTGGTACTCTTCCTGTCATCAATGCTTCTTACCCAATCTGCATATGTATATGCTTTTATCTTGAAATCATTACTTTTGGGATACTAAATTCCATAATCAATTGTACCCATGAGATATCCTAGTATCCTTTTAACTACCTTAATGTGTGTTTCCCTTAGATCTTCTTGAAATATCCCAACAAGACCTACCTCCTCCATGATATCAGGTCTTGATGCCACAGAATAGAGTAGACTTCCTATCATGGATCTCAGTACTAAGTTTTGCCTAATGTTCGTGAGTTTTCATCTCTTCTCAACTTACATCCAGCTTCCATTGGTATTCCTATAGGTTTTAAATCTTCCATCCTGAACCTTTTCAACATTTATTTGATATACTTAGTTTGGGATATGAAGATACATTAACTTGTATTCCCGAGAAAAGAATGAGAGATACAATGACGATAAGAAAATGATGTTATTCTTCCTTGATGTAGAGATTTCTTGTCAGTAACACCTTTTCTTAAATCTTTATCAATGAGGATGAATTGATCAACTATACCAAACTCTAGGAGCTTTTTTGAGTCAATATAAATCCTTTTCAATCTAACATGGGACAACACTCACAATTTTGCAAGACAATCAAGGATGAAGTGGAAAAAATTATACAAACATTGAACAAGAAAGACATAGGGAAAATCCCTCAAACAATGGAAAATAGTAGAAAAAAATTTATTAGATAACCATGGTAGACAATAGTAAAGCAAATGCTGCACATGAAGCACCCATTAACATGTTAGAAATATTAAAATTAGTCAATACATGTGTATATCAATAGAGTATTGTGTTACGATGAATAGGAAGTAGTATAAAATGAAACAATATCACCTTTAGTGTGTATGAAATTAGATGCCCCAAGGATCCTCACTAGGAATGGTAAGAGGTGCAAATCCAAACATCTATGTTTCATGTAAAGATCTATGTAAATTTTGCATTCACAACTAGAGAACAAATTAATGTGCATGTGTATATAGAAAAGATAATGATATACAAAATATCTTACTAACATAATTAGAAAAGTGTACATATGACTTTAATTAAGGAAGAGTAAATGAAACCAAGATATGAAGGATGTTGTGAGTGAGAATGGGGTGGAATGCAAAGTGAATTTTATAGGATCGAGTGTGTGCCTCAAGAGGATTTATATGAATATAGATGAGTTAAGGTTCATTTATAAATGTCCATCAAGTAATCAATAAAGAACCATAGAATAAGAGTGTGTCATTGGGAAATATTTTGAATTGTGCACTAGAGAGATAGGTAAATGGAGCATAAATAATAAAGAGTGTGATTTTGGAGAGGTTCAATTCATATTTATACCATCAAAATTTGAGTATGAATAGTGGAACTAGTGTGCATCATAGGGTAGTGTGATGTGTGAGAATGCGATGGTAGAGAGATGTGTCATCAATGCATTGAGTGTGAAATGTGTAGTGTTTGAGGTTTATGTATTTTGTATGCCATAAACAATCAAGTGTGGACCATAGCATAAGAGTGTGTCATTAGGTAGTGATGATACAAGTTGTGTGTATCATTGTGTGTAAGATGCAAATGAAAGACTAGATGCGAAGCATAGAGTGAAAAAGTAAAAATGTTATAAATTTGATGATGTTAGAAGGGGGAAGAGTAGACATGATGCCCCCATTTGTATGTCTATGAGGATGTTATCTAATAAAATTGAAGGGAAAGGTTCCTCCACCTAATGCTTGTGAAGATGAATGTACGTGACAATGCTTTGAGATCGAGATGTATGAGACAAATGATTTATCATTGAATGAGCCCTATGTGGATGAGACCTAAGAGGTGACGAAAATCTATGTGAAGTAGAATGTGGAGTTAATGTGCACCTATTTGATGGATATTGCGGAAGGGATGTATACATATGTGAAGGAGGTCATGGAGGTGATGTATACGTATGTGAATATTTTGTTTTAGAGGAATACCTATAATGATGAGATGGATTGGTGAACCAATGAGACCAAGTAGGTCGTGTATGAATATAAGAGCCAGGAGAAGATTACACTATAGATTTAAGATCTCCAGGGACCTAGATTCTCTAGCAAGTGTAATGGCCACCTCAAGAGGAGGCTAAGGCCATGGTGTGTGTGGTGGGACACCTTTTTCAAAGTGATGACTTACTTTTTATAAATGAATTTAAGATATAGGTGGTTCATAAAAATGATTACTTGAGAAGAAAGTAACCAAGGAAGACCTAATATCATGTCATAACCTTTGAAGCTATATGCGACAAGGAAATAAAAAACCATGGTGAGAGGAATGAATATAAGCTGGAAGCTTGACATAACCATAAGATCTAGGAACTGGATAATAAATATGTGATAGTGGATAGTTTATAGCAATCGAAGTGCAATAGAGCATGTTATCATGTGAAATGATGGATTAACCATGGTTTTATTAATAGAAATATATCCAATAAAAGAAATGATGTGCAAGTGATTAGAAGAAAATGTAGCATGATAATCATGATCGAGAAAATGCAATGAGAGGTGGAGATGAATCAACATGAGAAACTAGAAAATCAAGAGGCCCGATGATGGAGGAGACACTAGTGACTACATGATAAGCATGATTTCCTAAGTATTCCATAACTTTCTTCTCATGGTTAGATAGAGTATTATTAAATATTTTGAGATTTTTATTTTCATTATTCAACATGAATGTATAAGGCTCTCGAATCTCAATTGCATTGTTTTCAATTAGATCTTAAATAAGATGTATTAATTTAAATAAATGATCATTAGATTGTATAATACATTGGTAATAATCATATCTAAAAATATCATTGTAATTACAACCTTTTGAATGAGATGGATCTAAATTGAGTGGAGGAGGAAGTATAATAAGGTTGCTCTCAATATGTTACGGTAATAGAATATGCGAGCACAAGGAAATTTGATAAATGTACATTTAGGAGGTTTCTATAGAAGGTTCTCATGAGTAGAGACAACATTAATAGTGAATTTTATTTTAGTAGGTTTCGTAGATGGATTGAAATTTGATTTAATTTGAAAATTATTAGAAGATGATGAAGCTTGATCATGATACTTGAGCTACCTGGAGATAGCTAATAACTTGCTTTTGTGTAATTTAAGAGTATGGAAAATATAATCAAATGAAGGATAGGTCTCAAATATGACACTCTCTTGCAATGGATATAAGGTAATTTGCATAAAAAAATATCTTTTGATTCCGAGTTAGAGAGCACATTATTCATCTTAGCTTAGTTTTTATATCACAAAACATACTCCGCTAGATGTTCATTGGATCCTTGCTTGATTTGAGAGATTTGAGCACAGGACATATTATAATTGACATTGATTGAAAAATTCACAAGAAAATTATCATCCAAATGCATAAATGATATTACCTAATGAATATGTAGATTATATAACCAATGCATTGCATGATGTTAAAGACTTGTAGGAAAGATCTTTTCTAATAAAGTATGGTCATTCACATAATCTAAACATGCCACATGAAATTCTCGGAGATTCTCTTGAGAAACACCATGGCCTTTGAAGGTAGGTAGCTTAGGGGTGATTTTTTTTTATGGAAGTGGATAAGAGGAAATGGTGGATGAAAAAACAGTGTGAAGAAGAAAAGTGGAATCAAGAGATGGATATGCATAAGAAGTAAAAATTAAAGCTAATAGATTTGATTCTCTGAGATCCTAATATAAAGAAGTCAAATCGGGGTGTTGGAAGAGGAGCCTAGTATTGTGCAATAGAAGCCTTTGGGTTGAATGATGGGAATAATAGCAATAATAATGGAAGTGGGAACATGAAAAGGTTGATTGAAGGCCATGACAACCGAGGAAGAATATTTCAGAGGAGACAAAGTAGCATCTCAATAATTTCTAGTAGTTACTAAAGTATAAAGAAAATGTGAAAGGTGTGTAGGATTGTCGGGAAAATCTTAGCGAAAATAAGTAATATTTTATAATCATTCTTGATAAACATTGGTGTCCTCATTATATGATTTCTCACTATTATATGTTTCAATATCTTGGAGAGGAACATTCTCAAAATTACAAAAGGGATTATAAGTTTTAGCTATTGATTTAGAAATCCTATGGGTAGATGGAGGAAGCTCTAGATCCTCAAAATATCCAAACCAACCACTATGGGTGATGGGCATAAGAAGGATGATTCAAAATATGGGTTCACCAAATGATTTAACAAATACTAAAATTATAAAACCATAATTGCATAGTAACATATGATAAATAAGAAATAAATTACATATATGACACAACAAATAAGAAAAGATAACTTAAAAACCTAAGTTTAAGAAAGGGACTAGATGACTTAATTGATTGACAATAACCCCCAAAGTTTACGAGCTAGGAAAAATGATGGAATAGGAGAGCAAACTATATTAACTATGCACAAAAAACTACATAAGTGATGGAATAGGATGGACCAGGGTGCCTAAGCACTAGAGGCCCTAACTAGGCACCAGTGATTACTCAAAACCTCATAAACTAGTTTTTTCTATGTCACAAGAGTGTCATAAACCTTCTTTTTGATCACCTCTATGCCACACTATGTCCAAAGAATTTGCCTATAACCTAGAAAAAAGGATATCCTACAAAACCCCAAAACACATCAAATGCTAAAAAAAATGCAAATAGAGATTCAGACTAACCCCAACGGTCACCCAGCATAGTAAAATTACACCCAAGCACTACATTACATTTCAAACTCCATGTAGTTCGATGTATGTGTGTAGAATCGTGCCCTAGGAGGATCTTGTGAAAGATCCACTTGATAAAGAGTAATAGCTAGATGTAGTAATGTACATATTTATGTGTATGGAAAAATGAACTTCCCCTCCTATGCGTGTATGCAAATAATGCACTCAATTTTCCCTTGATCGAGTACTAGATGGAAGTTTTGATGCTTTTATAATGCCTTTGGATGTAACCTTGGGTAGTGATAATAGATTTTTAGAGCTTGGTCCTTTAATTTGATCACATAACATTATAATTATTTGATTCCCTTGTTTGAATTTCATAATTAACCACTAAAATGCCAATCCATATGGAAACAAGATGCCTAAAATATAAAAGAGGCCCGAAATTGGGGGCCAAGATATAAAGAGGTCGAGGGTGCCTAGAGGGGACGAGGGCACACTGGGCACCGGCATCCTAATCGGGCACTAGTGTCCAAAGCCAATAAAGGTGAAGAAATGAAATTCAAAATGGGAAGTAGGGTGTGTAAGGCCAAAGAGAGAGTAAGAATGAAAGTAAAGAGGCTAAATATAGTGGTTAATGACTAGTTTTCTCACTTAGAGTCATATAAATGCATGTATATGATTAGGACCTAGAATTGTACCCAAGTGCATGATTTAGTGTCTGTAATTACCCTAAATTTATGATTTTGAGTGAATGATTGATAACATAAAGTAGATAAGAGATGTGTACATGTTAACCATGTAAATTGATGGCGAAAGTGTGTCGAGGAGACAAGAAAAAATGTGGAGTGATGAAAATGAAGCGTGAAATATAAGGAAGAGGAATTAGCCTTAGAGGTGAACCGTATGTGATGTTCTACCATGTTGTATGTGTTTTTATTGTCACTTTTTCTTGATGTGTTTTCTGATGTGATTTCTACTTTTCATAAGGACGGATCTACAAAAGAAGAGAAAAACAATTGTTTAAGTCATGTATATTTGAAATATACGATCCAAGTATGTAAAAATGTAAAAAGGAAGTAAAAGGAAAATGTGCACCTGATCTGTGATGAGTGAAAAAGATAGAAAGTGTCTTGAAGATGTTGTAGATGAGATTTTTTTGGGCGATCTCGTATTAGGAGATAGTTTTTTGGGAAATAGCATGCTAAGTCCGAGTATTTTACGTGATCTCACACCACGAAAGAAGAAGTGTTGGGAGAAAGGTCTAGTGTTATTATGCATCCATAACTTCTTCCCAAAATGTATACACCATTGTAGATGGTGTGATTCTTTTGTTTGAGCTCAAAATTGCACCATGAATATGATCGTTGAGGATAATTAATTCTAAGGAAACATGGGATTGTTTCTCGGTTGTGGATCTATGTGATGCGAGACAAATCTCCGAGAGAAGACTAAATTCCTTATCCTAGTTATTATGTTACACTACTCTTGCTATTGGAAATGAAGTTATGCAATCCTCAAATAACTCTCTAAGGGACCAGGGATAAACATAATTGCATAAATAAAATCCTATACTATAGGAGGTGATGCACTAGAAATAAGGGGTGGAGAGACACTATAAACTAGAAAATGAAGGTAAAATAGCAAGGAGAGATTAGATATGGATGCCATAGTCACAAAACAATATTTAACCTTAAATTCCTTCAAAACTACATATTTTAACCTTTCACAAGTGAGCAAAAGATGCAAAAATACCTGAAAAAATAATGAGAGGCAAGAAAATACAAGAAAACATAACCTAGGATAGATTTAGAGTCACAAAACCAATATTTCATTACTTAGAGGAATGTATAGTGCATTATATTGGATATATTAGGAAAGATTCACCATGAAAATGTGAAAATATGAGGTCTAAGATCAACAACATCATTACATATCCTTGGGAGAGAATGCACAAATACTACAAATGTGTTCAACAACGAATGAGTTTCTTTTTTACAATATATGGAAGAATCAATTAGTGAAAGAGAGAGAAACTTGAGATTTCCTTCAACCAACAAAAAAGAGAATTTAATGTCTTGAAAAATGAATGGAGAACCTTAGAAAATTCATCCCTCATTGTCTTGTACCTTGTAGAAGAATAAATTGGTCTCCATACCCCTCATTAAATACATGTCCAACCACCTAGAAGTGTTCATATGAATTTGAGAGTTTTTTTGCATTTTTGGCCCACTTACCCCAAAAAAATTTGCTATTTCTTGATTTTTGAGGGTATAGGATGAAATAATGATTCCATCGAGTACAATATTACCCAATTTGGTTAAGTATTGAGGAAGATATGACCATATTAGTGTAGGTCACTTTTTGTTCCATTTCAACAATCTCGAGTTTGGGCATTAATTTTCTAGAATAGGAGATGATTATTTGTCATTTTACCACCAATAAAATTTAATTTTTTATATTTCATAGTTTCATGATGGTGATTTTAAGGCACGGGGCCCCCAAAAAATCCAAATTTCATTAAAAATGAAAGAGGGGTGATGTGTTGATGTGGCTTCAACTTATTTTCCAGCTCACTTCTAGCTTGACAAGTTGACTCCTATCACCCCGCCACATAATTTTCCCCATCATATTGGATCCTCAGGCCTCCTCTTTGCTGAATTAAATTACAATGTATCACTCACAAGCTCACCTACCATGTGACACCGCCAACTCGGCAAATGACTTGTTGCTTGGTTTCCCCTTTTTCTATTTCATTACCTTTGGCTCATGTTTAACCTCCTTTGCAATCGGTGGTGTCTTGAGATACCCTAAAAATCCATGTGCATTTTGGAAATATCATGTCCATGGTGAAATCAATCTTAGTGAGAACCCATTCTATATGGGACATGAGTGCCCGATCTATTTGCATCGGTCGAATTTCACTCTAGCGAGCCGTTCCACACCGAACCTCCCCCGAATGATAACAAACTCCTTGTTTTTAAAAAAATCATGCTTGCAAAAGAAATTATGCCCCAAAATCCTGAGTTCCACTTGGGTCTTGTGGGTCTAAAATCCCTACATTGTCTAATCCTACCTCTTGTGGCCCGCTAACATGCTTAGTGAGTTAACCCATGGCTCGCCACACTCTATCCTCACAACCCAAAAAAATTCAAACCTTGTCATCTTGACTAACTTGCCAACTCGGCTACTCAAGTAGCTCGAGAATTATGCAATTAACTAGTTGGACTCACTCACAACTTAGCGAGCTGAATTTAATTCGCCAAATAGCTTGGCAAGTTGGTTTAAACTCTTAGTCTTTTAAAAAAATTAAAATTAATTTTCTTCTCAACCGCTTTGAAATTTTTCTTGAACCAAGGAAGGTAAGGGAACAAAATGAGACATTGAGAAGAACATTTTTTCAATGTACACATTTTTCCCATTTTCTTGAAATTTGACAGTCGATCCTTTTGAGACCCAAAAGAGGGAAAATGTATCAAATGGTCCCAAACTTCCTAAAATCAATACAAATGTTCTAAAATAATGGAAATTTACTTTTTAACTCTAGATTCACCTTTAATCCTTGGCAACTTCCAAGTCCACACTTATCCTTGTTGCTTAATTTTTGCAAGGGTGTAAAAATAGACAAAATTTGGTGACTCGGAGGGGCCATCTACTTGTTAGATGAGATGCTCATTAGACTATAGCATCCATTCGATATGGAGTCAATCTAGAAATCATGGAAACCGATATAAAACCTTGGAAAACCACCCTTGAGCCACATGAAGCACTATATGAACCTTGGATTTGATAAGTTTCTTGAATTTTCCATTTTTATAATAAATTCTTTAATTTTTGATCTAGAGGATTTTTATTTAAATTTGAAATCTCATTTTTGCCCCACTACAAGAAATGAAGAACTTGAAACAAAGAGAAATTCCACCTCAATGGATACTACCGGCTTGAAACCCGTAAATGATCTTGTTGAAGCGAGGAGGTAAACTCTAAAAACTACCTAAAAATTGGTTTTAGTTGCTCTGCATTTGATTTATATGAAGCACTGCAACTGATCCCTGGAACTTTGAAACTCCTTCTCACATAATATTTCTCTAAATCCATGGTGAAAACTATGCAACAAGACCATCCACAAGCAAAAAAATTATGTAAAGCACTCAGGGAAAAGAAACCTACTCTACCAATAATGAAATGTGTTAGAAGCACTTAGAGGAATTGAAATCCTAAACTACTATGTACAAGATGCAATGAAATATCCTAATGAGAAAGTTTGAGATGAATCTCGTTGACTAAGATTTGAAACACATTCCCATAAAGGTCTGATAACTCAAATGAGTTAGATTCATTACAAGCAATGAGGATGCAAGGTCCAATCCATATCACATTGAACTTGGAGTGTCTCCCTAGTTTAGCTCAGTCTTCATCCCATTTCAAGACTATATCTTCAACCTTGAACATTTGAAACTTGATCCTCTTGTCAAACCATTTTTTAGTGGATACTTGATGTTGTTCCAACCTGATCATGGAAAAATTCCTTATATATTTAAACTCTACTAAATTTTTCATTCTAACCTCTCTTTGATCAGCACCTTTAAATTCTAGTTGTTAAACCAATTCTAGTGAGGGCAACTCAAGTGATAATGGAAGTCTGGATTCCTTACCATATACAAGCTTATAGGGAGAAGTAATTTTTTTTTTCTTAATTGTTATGATATCATCCCAAAGATAATTCCTCACCCTTATGTTCCACTTCCTTTTATTGATGTCCATTATCCTCATCATGGTCCTAATCAGATTCTTGTTAGTAGACTCTACCAATCCATTACCTTGGGGGTAATAATTAGAAGAAGTCTTAAGATATATCCTGAGACCGAGTGTTTCACCTTTTTTCTTGCATTGTTTCCTTAAAGTGTTGATGAAACAAATAGGGTAATGGGCATAGGAGGAATGCCTATTCAAATGTTGGTTGATGGGTTAATGCACGCATATGACTTCCGAGATCCACACGGCTGAACGTGAGATATTCCTTTTGACTAGGAGGAACTACCCGTAATGAAGACAAGACCACCGAAGGAATCAAACAATATGGGCAGCAAACTACCTAGCGTATGCTAGATCCGGGAAGTATGGTACTTCCTAGATGGCTTTCAGTCCATTTTTTAAAACAAATTAATGTTGTAAACAAAGTAAATCTTATTGTTATTTTGAAATGATTTAGGTATCTCACTTAAAACACAATAAGAAAATAGATCTAATCTAACAGGCTAAGCTAGAATAGAATCAAAGGTCAAATGATTGGTTCTAGGTCTCTGCAGGTCTGATAAAGGTCTCGGGTAGGTCATAGGTGAGTGAGGGTGAGGTAAAATTAGGTGGGTAGGTCTCTGTTTAAGGCTATGTGGGCAAACACAGAGACTGGTGTTGGTCAGGGGTGACCAACGGCGGTTAGGTATAACCGGTGCCGGTTACTGTGAGATTTGGAAATGTCACAGAATAGGGTTTTGGTCTCCTTTTTGATTGCAAAAAGGATTTTGGTTGGTCGAGATGAGGTATTGGGTGACTGGAGTAGGATTTTGCAAGGTTTTAATGGGTATATGGAGGTGAAAATGTTGGAGAAGGTCAATAGGGAGCAAGATAAACAATGGATGATAAAATAATGATGAAATGAAATAACCAGGAAAGTATGACGTTATACTTACTTGGATTTTGTTCTTGAAGGTTTGTGTGTGAAGGATGGAGGTGCTGATGATGAATTTGAAGGCTGAAAGTGATCACCAACTAAAGAAAAGCTTATGCATGGGCTACATGCACACTCCTCTTTCCATGGATAGATTAGATCGTGGCTGGGATGGCTGTATAGGAGAAGATGCTCAATCTCCTTCCTTGGATGTGAGTTTTTGCTGGAATTTTCTCTCTACGAAGATGTGGTATGTCTCACGAGATTTGTTCTTTCTCATCAACACTTTCCCAATGTTTTCCAACTTTGAGAATAAGGTATTTTAGGGGTTAAAAGGGGTAACCGATGGTGGTCCAACTTAACCAAATGATGATTAGGGGTAATTGGCGTGGTCAAGGTGGGATTTCATTGGTTTAATAAACTAGGAGATCCTCCTGATTTCCTTGGATCTCATGTCATTATCCCACGGATTAGACTCAAAACTTCTTGTGAGCATGCGGGAATGTGGTTAGAGGGAATGTAGGCATTGATTTTTAGGGTTTGGGTAAGTCTTAGTTAGTTATGGTAACTTGCTAAGAATAGGTCTTAGGTTGAGTTGGCTTGGTGAGGTGTCTAAGTGAACTATATGTGTAGATATTATTTAAATAAGATATTTAAATAATGAATATAGTGAGGATAATGCATTAATTTAATTAAATTAATATTAGTGGGGTGAAGAGGGTCATGGCTAGGTAAATGTAATAAAGGGTTCTTATATGTCGAGGGACGAAAGGGGAGTGTGACCTAATTTTAGTGTCTACATTTTGCCCCTTTTTGTTGTGTAGCTTGTATTAGTAAGTGATGGTAAAAAAATAAGATGTGGTTGCCCCATGTGAGGGTAAAGGTGATCCCTCTCAAACCAGGGAATTGATGAGGAAGTAGGATGAAGCGGTGAGTAGTTTCATAAAAGGTAAATGTGAAGAAAAGGAAAGTGTGTACAGGGGAAAAAGGAGTGAAAGGTCTACTCGGGTGATCTAGGTAATGGGTCAGGGTCAAAGGTAGCAACACTCAAATGCACACACATGTATAAACACACAACACGCTCTCGAGTTGAAGAGCAGAAAAATCTATATCATTTAAGGTCGATAGGTTTATCCAAATAAGGTGGAAGTGAATCCAGTATCAAGGTATAGGATAAGGTTAGGAAACACAATGTAGGGTAGGTGCAGGAATGTTTAGGTATGTTCCAATACACTAAAGGTAGGGTCAGGATAAATGGTCACAATAATAGGCTAGGTAAACTCATTAGGTCAATCAACACAAGTAATAGTGCTGCAAGGTATAACAAACACATGAGGTCAAAGGTCACTAGCGATGGTCTAGGTCCAAATATCTAGGTCATGGCACGGGTAAGGTTGAGGTAGGGGTAAAATAATGAGTCCCCAAAGGAGGAAAAATGGAGGTAGTAAAGGATGAGGTCAGGAAAGGTAAGGTTATGGGTTAGGTAAAGGGTGGATGGGGTCAAGGAGCAAGGTAAAGGGTTAGGTAAAATGGCAAAGTAGGGGCAATGTGTAGGTAAGGGTGACTGATGGCGGTCATGGATAATCGATGTCGGGATAGGAAAATCGACGACGGTTAGGTAGGGTACAAGACTAATGATGGTCTAGGGGAACTGATGACGGTTAGGTCAGTGCAGTATAAAAATAAAAAATCCATGTTTTTATTATTCATTTGTGAATTGTGAAGTGAAGAAACAAAAAAAGAGAGAAAAGTGTCCAGAGGAAATGGGACAAGAAGCTAGCTAGTGTGTGAGTTGACGGTGGTTGGGTGGGTGAGTAGCGGGTCCACAAGATCTTAGTGAGGTATTTAATTGGTCGGAGGGTGTGGGTAGATATTCGGTGATGGCAGAGGCTAGAGAGGGATTAGGTGGACCACTAGCACAGTGGCCAGACATGCCACCGAGATGGTGGCAATGCGACGAGGTAAGTGCCTAACTCTTTAATGTTAATTAGATAGAGTAGATGGTGTAATAATTGGTATTTGTAGGGTTTTGTGGGTGTTTGTATTTTGTGGGTAGGAAAAAAGTTAAATCGGGTATGGGGAAAAAGGGAAAAAAAGAGGGGGAGGGTAGGAAATTGGATAGGTGGGGTGGGTAGGGGTTTTGGGGTAGTGTAGGTCATTGTAGGTGGGGTAAAAGGGATAGGTGGGAGGGTTTTAGAAAAAAGGGGGGTTTGGGAAGTCACAAATTTTTCCATGACAGTGACCGGCATCGATCAAGCTTGGTTGGCATCGATTAGGTAGAACCAGGATCAGTCACCTAACAGGTGACTGATGTTCATTACGTGGTAACCGTGGTCGGTCAAGTTGAATTGGTATCGATCACCAAATAGGTGACCGATGTCGGTTTAAGGGTGACTGGAGTCAATTAGGATGAACCGGCACCGATCGGGATTTTAGGCAAAAAGGTCCTAAAAATGATGTAGGTTAGGTGGTTGAGATGGGTAAGGTAAAAATAGGATGGTGGGTAATGATAAGTGATGAATAAGGTCATGGTAAAGGTAGATTAATTTTTTTCTTTGGATAGGATGTAGGGTTAATCGCAATTACATATGCGAGATAGGGTTCCACTGCTATTGGTGACATTGCGTGGCCTATTGAGCCCATTGGAGCTACAACACATGGAGGCAATGGGATTGAGTGGTATTCAGCACTAATGACATGTTGTTTGGTAGCCTAGTTTGATGGTCGCACTCATCGATATATGGGACTCCTCGACCAACATGTTCCTCCTTCTGACGAGTGAGATGTCTATCACCCTGGATGACGTGTTCCATATTTTGAGGTTACCCATATTCGGGGCATGGTGTACTATATCTCCTCTGAGGCCTCAGAGGAGCTGATCAGGACTATTTTTGGTGAGGGGGCGGTGGAGTTGAGCTTTCATAGTGGTAGTTTGACCTATGACAAGATGTACCTAGCTCATCCGGATGAGATGAGGCTAGTAGTTTTATTGATGGAGGCAATGTGCTGCTATGCACTACCTGATGCAGAGGGTGGATGCTTTCCCGATCACTGATGGGGGTGCTCCATGATATGATGGTGCATGAGACATGCTTCGTCTAGGCACTAGATTTCTTGGTGTAGCTTTACAGAGAGTTGTGGGTGTATGGGTGGTTGCACAAGTTTAGCCTATGTTGTACATTTATACTGCATTGTTGGGCCTATGAGCACATAGTCTGTGTTTGACCTATAGGGATGCCCCGAGTAGATGCATTCCCACCGAGATGTGTGTGGTTGGGATATAGGAGATGGGTGCCGGTTGCAGGAGAGCGGAGGTCGAGATAGGTCGACATATGATGTGGCCCATTTTCGATAGTTGTTGGAGGGGTTGTCCAGAGTGGACATTATCTAGAGGCCATATGTGGGATTCCCCTCATATAGGCACATGCATGAGGAGCTAGCTGAGCTCCAGCTAGAGAGGTGGATATAGGGTCACCGTGTTGGGGAGGATGAGATGATCCTGGTAGACAGGGTCTAACGGCAGTTTGGGCTTGTACAGATATTCCTTCGCCCTTCCCATAATATTGGAGAGATGACAGTGGAGAGGCCTCTCCCTCTACCACAACCTATAGTGCCTATAGGAGAGGAGGAGTAGCTAGTGGATCGGTGGATTGATGATGCCGGATGCACAGATAGGTATAGGTAGTGGTGGGTGGCTCAGTTATGAGCCATACCCTAGACTAGGGCAGCCAGACTTAGCTACCATGATAGTGTAGAGAGACACCCTACAGGGGCATGTAGTGATGTTGATCACATAGATAGGTATACTTTGTAGACACATTTGGAGGGGTCGAGGCATAGGTAGAAGAGCTACAGCACAGTGGTCGATCTGCAAGCCCAGATGGTGGAGGGAGAGGGTGGAGGTGATGGAGGAGATGGAGATAGAGATGGTCAGGTGGCATCCCTACAGGCTCAGGTGGCAGGATTATAGGGCCAGTTGGCCATAACCCAGACATAGATTGGGGCCTTACGAGCCTGAATTCAGTAGTATAGGGGTAGGGGGCACGACCATAGGTACAGTGCAGTAAGGGGGGGCACCACCGAGAGATGTAAGGAGCTGGTCCTAGTTCATAGGGTAGTGCAGGGTAGTTACAGGGGCCGAGACCTATGGGACCACCTCATACCCTGCCTATATCTAGGCTACAAGATTCCCTAGGTGAGGCGCGATACTATTAGGACTAGCTCATGGAAACCAGGATAGAATTCCTTTCTTACGGAGAGTATAAGGAAAAGTAGGTGTCCACTGATAGAAAAAAATATCACACACATAGTATGGAGAGCATAGGAGGTTTGTGAGCTCCGAGGCTTGATTAGAGTGAGGCCACCGGCGCATGGTGACCAGAGCTAGGTGATGTGCCAGCAGGGACATAGGAGGCCGAGGGTACAGGTGACATAGAGATGGAGGACATTTGATGAGATTTCTGATATGCGACCACCTGATTTTTAATGTGTATTAGTGATTATTTGATATATATGCCAGTCTGCATGTCGAAGATAGATGTATTGTTTATCACATACCAGCCTACGTGCCGAAGACAATGAGGATGTATGAGTGATTTTGTTGTATATTGTGAGCATACACCGACCTGTGTGTCGAATATTTTTTATACTAATTCATTCATTCGTTATGTATATATGAGACCTGCCTAATGACATTTTGTATTGTTTATCAGCCTACGTGCCGACATTTTTGAGATGATGGCCATGATGAGATAGGAAAGTATTTTGAGATACACATTTATTAATTTATATGATGAGATTCATGGTATTTTGTAAGTGTTAATATGTTTATGAGATATTGGTTTATGGCTTTTGTTAGATGAGATATGGATTTGTTATTTTAATGTGGTTTGAAATTAGGTGAGTTAGGCATGATGGAGTCAGGTCAGTGTAGGTATGGATTGAATCAGGTTATAAGCATGGATCGAGTCAAGTTATAGGCATGGATCGAGTCAAGTTATAGGCATGGATTGAGTTAGGTTATAGGAAATGAATGATACTATGGGTCATATGGGAAATGTTCTATAATCTATGCATAGTGATGATAGAGGATGGTAGGCATAATAAATGTATAAAATGGGAAGCAACTTGTTATGTATGTGGCTTAATTTCCAATTTTGTTAAAAATGGGAACTAAGTGAAATGTGGGGTAAATGGTTTGGCATGGTTGATGAATTGTTTAGGGTAGAGAATGCCCGAGCTAGCCTCCAAGAGCCCTATGCCGTCGAGAGTTCTACCTACATAGTCTGGTGAAAAGGGACCTTAGGCTGATGTAGTTCTCCCATGAGCTAGGGAAGAATATGAGAATGAGTTGGTAGGTTTTTGGGCATGTTGTGGGTTTAGGTTTAATAGGTGTGGGTAGATTATAGGTAAAATGATGTAGGTGAAGGTGATTATGGTGAAAGGGGAGGGCTACCCCAAAGGTAAGCGTCAAGGACCAAGTCCTATATAAGGTAATCAAAACATCAACAAAGATGGTTAAAAGATAAGAGGGGGTGATAAAGCCACCTGATTGGGTAGGATCAGACCGAGTAGATCATACCTTGGAGGGGGTGATGAACACAAGACCTAAAAGGCATTACATGATTAACTGTTCTATAGTGAAAGTAGTAACAAGATCACCAAATTTTGAAAGTCTAAGATGTCCCTTGAGGTGACTGAGGAAATGAGAGTGGAAATGGTAAGGTGGGTGAAAGGTAGTTAATTGTAAATGTTTGGAGTGATAGGTCTTTTAGGCAAGAGGTCCGAGCTCACAATGGGTAAGTCCATGACTAAAAAGTGTTTTTGTTTTGATAGATTGATCTATGCGAGAAGTCTATATGGGATAAATAATATGGTACTCCTTGAGGTCTTCGTGAAGTTGATTGATGCAAGAAGCTTTGGTTTCTCTCGTTTTTTTTAAAGCTTCACATAGCTGTCCTTCAAGGGATGAGTCTATTTATAGTAGCAATTTGGTCGAGAGGAAGATTACCTTTTGAGGGAGTCATATTTTTTTATTAGAAGTTTGACTCAAGGAGTTTTGTACCATTGGAGGTCTTTGAAATCATGGACAAGACCAAGGTGAAGGATATGACTCTTGTTCAAAAGGCAGGGTGGAACGACCATGGGATCTCATCTAAAGATAGTTGAAAAGTATCCATGAGAATCATGATATGTGTAGTGTCATGGTACACATATGCAAGAGAAGATAAAAAATGATGGGTACTCACATGATTCTTGTTTAATCATTAGGGAAGTGTATGGAGTGGATAGTGCTCAAGGGATGAGCATGTAAAGAGATAAAGGGTGATTTAGGACAACAAGTCAACAATAGAATGGTCGAATGTGTAATGCGTTGGCTCAGGTTTAGGTTTACCCTCAAGTGAGGACAAACGATAGGCACCCGATCCATAGGTATGAGTTACGATGTATGGTCCAAGCCAATTAGGAGTGAAATTTTCCCGTTTACTTTTTTCTGCTTTGGTTACGTGTTGATTTTATTTCAAGACAAGGTCACCGACTTGGAAGGTTCATTCATGAACATGTTTTTCATAAGCACATTTGATACATTGTTGGTAAACTTAAATGTGATCCAGAGCATTAAGATGACATTCGTCTAATAAATTTATTTGTGCTAAGTGGTCCTGATGAAATTCATCATTAGTAAGCATGTCATATAGAGAAATGTGGAGTGAGGGGATCTGGACTTCAAGAGGTAGAACAGCCTCTATACCGTAGACTAGAGAAAAGGGTGTGGCCACAGTGGAAGTGTGAATACTAGTGTGGTATGCCCATAGGGAAAAAGGAATGTGCATATTGCAATCCTCCCCAGTATTGTCAACCACTTTCATGAGAATTTTCTTAGTGGATTTGGCTTGGCCATTGGTTTGTGGGTAATAAGGTGATGAGAAACTAAGCTGAATGCCAAAGGCATCACAAAGTTTTAGCAGTGTTTTGTTTTTGAATTGTTTTTTACTGTTATCATTGATGAGTTGATGAGGGACACCAAAGTGGAAAAGGATGTGATGGTTTATGAACTCACATATTTTCTCAAATTTCATGGAGATGAGTGGTATGGCTTCCACCAATTTTGTGTAGTACTTGGTAGTAGTTATGATCCATTGATGATGTTGGGAAGAATGAGGATTTATTTCTTCGATAAGATCCAAACCCCATTGAGAGAAGGGCCAAAGGTCATGAGTGACCTATAAGGCATGACTGGGTGTATGATGAAGGTTGGAATGTTGTTGACATTTCACACAATGTTTGACATAGTCACAACAATCATGGTTAATGGTAGGCCAGTAATAGCTTAGGAAAAGAATACACTTAGCAACAGCAAGGCCACTAAAGTGACCTCCACATATGCCATCATGAACCTCCTTAATGGTATAAGAAATTTCAGAACTTGTGAGGCATCGTAATAGAATACCATCAAAGCCATGCTTATAGAGGAGTCCCCCCAGGATAACAAAATGGGAGACATTTTTAAGGAAGGTGCGTTGTCGTTATGGGTGAGATCAAGAGGTAAGATGGAGAGGGAAAGGTAGTCAGAGTATTGTTTATACCAAAGGTCACTCGGGTCAGCGGTGTCATTTTTTATTGAGTAAACATCATGAGGTAAATAATAAGGTGAATGGAGGCATTTTACGGTGATGAATATTTTGAAATTGGCAGTGGAAGCGGGTATTTGGGAAGCTAAGCAGGCCATGGTATCTATAATTTTTTTGGTTGAATGTGGGATGGTTTGAAGGGTGTAACAATCAAAGGTGGTCAAAAGTATGTCTACATGATGTTTATACATTTGGATTATCTCGTTACAGCATTGGTACATACCATTAAATTGGTTTATAACCAATTGTGAATCACCAAAGATGTGGATTGATTTGACATCTAGGGAATATGCAGTCTAGAGATCTAGTACAAGCGCTTCATACTTGGAAATATTGTTAGTGCATTCAAAGTCTAGTTTTAAATACAAATGCATGGGTTCTCCATCTAGAGGAATGGAGATAACACCAGCCCCGCCCCACGCCTGACACTTGGAACCATCAAAGAAGAAATTCATTTGGTAAGGGGTTCATCCAGGAAAGAGTAGCAATTGACTCATCGGGAAAGTCAAAATTAAAGGGTTGATCCCCAAAAATAGGTGCATTAGCCTATTGGTCGGTGATAGCCTTGCCCTTGATGGACTTTTGGTGAATGAATTCAAGGTCAAGATCAACCTAAAGCATAAGCCATAATGTGGTGCAATGATTTTTATAAGGTTTGTAGTACATGAAGTGTAAAGGATGGGTGTTGGTCGAACATAGGTTTTTGGTTGAGTAGGTAATGGCGTAGTTTTGTGGCAGTGAAAACTAAGGCTAAACAAATCTTTTCTAGATGGTTGTATCAGGTTTCATAGTCCAAAAGAGTATGGTTTATATAATAAACTTCCTTCTCCATGTGTTATTCATCACGATGAGCGAGCATGACTCCCAAGGAATGATCGGTAGCTGATAAGTATAGGTAAAAATTTGATCGTCTTTAGGTGGAATGAGTACGGGGTGTTGGAGAAGGTATTGTTTTAGGGCCTCAAAAGCTTTGTGATAGTCGTCATCCCATTTAAAGGAGACATCCTTCCTAAGAAGATGATGAAATGGTTGACACGATTAAATAATTGTGAAGTGAAATGGTGAATGGACCACAATTTTCCTTGTAGGCTATAGAGTTGTTTAAGGTTAGTGGTGAGGCATTTCCATAATGGCCTTGAATTCAAAAGAGGGTCAACTTCCATACCCAAATGGAAACAATAAATCCTAGGAGTTTTCTTGAGAGAACCATGAAGACACACTTTTTAGGTTGAAGGTGGACGTAATATTTAATGAGGCGGTCAAAGATGGTTTTGAGGATGGTGAGGTGCTCAGTGCGACATTTATATTTGGCCAAGAGATCATCCACATAATCTTCTGATATGTGATTCATGATACCATGGAAGATGTAAGTCATAGCACGCGATATATAGCACCAGCATTTTAAGGCCAAAAGGCATGACTCAATAGCAAAAGGTTCCCAAAGGGTAATGAATGTGGTCTTGTGCTGATCTTCTAGGGAAAGAAAATTTTGGTTATAACCTGAGAAGCCATCCATAAGTGAGAGCATCTCGTGACCAATGGTGAGGTCAACCAGTTGATCAATACCGAGTAAGAGAAAGTCATCTTTTGGGAAGGCTAGGTTGAGGTCACGGAAGTCCATGCAGATGCGGAGACCCCATGTTGCTTAAGTAACAGGGACAATGTTAGAAATATAACGAGGATAATCAATGGGTAAAATGAAGAAAATGGAAAGAAAGGCGTTGAAGTTATTCTTTGACGAGAAGAGCAATGCGAGGGTGAATTTTCCTCAGCTTTTGTTTGATAGGTTTGGAATCGGGAATGGTTACGATATTGTGGACCACTATGGTGGGTTCTATACCAGACATGTCTGCATAAGACCAAGTAAAGACGTGGTTATGATCTTGAAGAAAAGAAGTGATGGCTTCCTATTCAACAAACATCTAAAGATTGTCTAATCTTTAGGATGTGCAGTCATCCCGAGTGTGAATGTTGATCTCGATAGTTGATTCATTCAACATAGTTTGCATCTCAAAAGGTAATGACCGATGAATATATGAGTCTTCTCGCACCAAGGTAGGTGAGTATGGATTCATCATCCCGACATTGAATGAGCGTTAATGGTGGGTGTGTCATGATCGAACATCTCGGGATACAGGAATGGGAGAGTGGAAGGGGCCTCACCTTCGTGTTGATAAGTCAAAGGCCCCAAGAAAATGGTGTTTATGAAAAAAGTTAAAGTTAGGAGGGATATATTTAGGATCCATTGGCTCTGTCGGTGAGGGTGGTGATGAAGGTGTAAAGGGGTAGCATCTTCAAAGAGTTCAATGCGGGTGTGTTTGGTAGGAGGTTGGGGAAGCCGATACCACTACGGTCATTATGTTTGTGGGTAGTATATGGAATAATGGTATGGTGGCCTTACTCATAAAATCCAAAACCAAAACCCTTCCACAGCGGTGTAGGAAGGTGTGGGTGAAATGGCGATTGGTAAGTGATTGGAAGTTAGCGAGAAAATGGGTAGGATTATGATGGTGGCTTAGGTGTGTAAGTGCTAGTATCAAGTCCCCATAGGTGAGACTAGTACGAAGATGAGGAGGACCATAAAGGAGGCATCCTCCTATATAGTGATCATAGCGAGGTTTTGGTGAAGGCTTCCATAGTCATGTGGAGTAAGGAATGTGTTAACACTATATAGGCGTACTCCCTAGAGTGAGGCATTGAAAAATACCTTCCAAGGAATCAGTGGTTGGTATGTAGGTATTTAGTATGGATGATGTGTCGGAGGTCGATGTGGAGGTGGAGTTAACAGATTGGGTAGCTAATGGGTCAGCTATAGAGGTTATAGCAACAATAGGAATAGAGGTGGTATGTGTGGTGAAAGTAGTGGTTGTACTAGTAGGTGGAGGTGTAGGTGAAGTGTTATTAGTTGCAGAAGTAGATGAATTGATAGGTATGAGCACATCATTGGGTCAATAAATCATGTTGCATGTTTTTAAAGGTGGTGGGTTAGCTGGAATGGTATAAGTGTGTCCCTCATGTTCAAATTTCACACAACGATGCAAAGTGGAAGGAACACAACCCATGACATAGATTCAAGGTCTACCAAACAACAAGTTATATTGGAATTCCCCTTCCAAAATGTAAAAAAATTTGGAACAGTGTGAGGGCCCACGTGAATGTGAAGAATGACAGTGCCTAGTGTAGAGGTGATAGCATCATTGAATGAACACAACATGACTAGATGTTTGTGCATGTAATTGTCAAGTATGTGCATTTGAGAAAATGCATGGGATGAAATGATGTTAATGTTATCACCTCCATCAATCATCACACAGTGTATCCCTATGTCATCAATGTGGATAGAGATGAAAAGGGCTAGGTCCGGGTCAGCATTTTGGTGTGGCGCAATCTCCTCCTCTAAGAAGCTAAGGAGGCCACTTGGTGAACAAGGTGAGGTAAGGATTAAGGTGGTAATATGGTGAGAGAGGCCATATGATGGGGTGTGATAATGAAGGCTACGGGTGTAGGGTCATTGGGTAAAACCTCAATAGATTGAAGAACCTCCATGAGAGCTTGACGATGGGATTCTAAGGTTTGGATGAGGTCATATAAGAACATTTTGAGGGGAGATTGGTGTAGTTATTTGAGCATGGCACGATGTGTGACGCCTTTAGAAATGGGGCATATTGGGCCATGAATAGTTATTTTAGGTATGGGTGCAGATGGTATGTTGGGTATAGGATTGGTTGGTGGGTCAGTTGCCTTTTCTTTTCCCTTCTATGCACGTGTAGTGACATGTATCATGTTGATTTGAGGGGAGTTTGCAAATGGAGAAGGTGTAGGGTGAGTGGTATAATGACATGAAGGGATAAAACCTACTAGAGGATAAAAACCCTGTGAGATCAGTTGGGCGTAATGACATTTGGGTGGTGGCATGGCAAGTTCTCTAATGCGAGCCATGTTAATTTCAAATTTTATGTGTGGCTCTAGGAGCTGTGAGGGTGGAGGTTGTGGTTGTTGAGTGGGTAGTGTGGGAATGTGTGTTGGTGAAGCAGGATCCTTGTCGAGAAGGTCATCATCGTCAAAGTTGGTTTCTGGTGGACACAATTGGATAAGGACGGTTTTCAAGGCCTTGTAGTTCTCCACATCATGCCCTGACACACGATGGTATGCAAAAATTTTAGTATCATCAAACCCTTTGGGCTTCGGTTTGAGGGTTTGTAAGGTCGAGTGGTGGTAATGTGATAAGAGAAGTCTCAAGGAGCTTGGTTAAAATTTTGGCATAGGACCTTGCTAGTGGATCACAATGGGAAGTGAATGTGGGTTTGGGTGTAGGTGTGGTTGGTTATCGGGAATTGTTTTTGGAAGAGTAGGAATGGGTCGAGCTATGGTTTTAGGTATCGGTGTGGCTTGAGGTATCAGTCATGTTTGTTTGGGTAGGGATACAATAGATGGATGGGAAGGAGGGTGTGGGGTTGTTCGACTACATTGTTGTGGGGTAGTGGGGTTTTGGTTTTTGGGTTGCACCTTCTTGGGTAAAGGTGATATGGGTGTACGAGGTCTAGAAGGAAAAGTAGATGGAGGAAGAGGGTGAGTTACCCATGAGGATAACATGGAGTCTTTGTGAAGGTAGATGATGCGGGTCATACTTGGGGTGTGAGGGACAATGATTGAAGTGTAGTGGGTAGTGAAGCAATAGCTAAAGGTATTGGAGGTATTGGTGGTAAGGATACTGTAGGTATGGGTATAAGTCATGTTGTGTGCCTAGGTAGGTTAGAGGTTTGTGAGGAAGGAATGGGTTGTTGTGTTATTGGTTTATGGATGGGTGTAGGGTGTTTTACCATGATGGGCAAGTTTGAGGTCATAAGACGAAGGGACAAGTGCGGGCATGATTGGTGTAATTGGGGTATGAGGTCGATGAGTTTGTTTCTTTGGTTTGGGTGTCAAAGTAGGTGTGGTATTGACATTGGAGGATGTAGCTAAATCCGTTTAATAGGTGGATGACTAAGGTGGTGGTCGCAATAACCCCTAAAGTGGTAATAGGTTTAGTGGAGGTAAATGTTATGCGTTTGAGTTTAGGTATAGGTCAGGTTATGGGTAAGGGTGTGGTGTGAGTGCTAATGGGTATCATGGAAGGGGTTGCAACAACAATGGTTGTATTTGGTTTGATGGGTGGAAATGTGTTTGGGTAGATAGTGGAGGTGTCATCGAGGGATCTCTGCATCTATGTTGAGACAAGGAGTAAGAGGTGCCCCCATAGTAAATCCCTATCCACATAATCTAAGTGATCAACCAAATGTGAGAATGGCACATCTATGGGTGGAGTTGGTGAGGACCTAATGGGAATTCCCGTAAAATGCATCTTAGAGATAGGGAATTGGCTAGCTTCAGCTTCCGTGGGTAAGAGAGCTGAAAATAGGTCTGTTGGATTTTGGGTAGCCAATGGAGAGTGCTTGCCAAGAGGCAAAGGTATCTCCACTGGGTCTATGATGGGTGGAAGAGATGATGGGAGCTCCTCTATAAGTGGAGGAATGGATAGGTGCTCCTCTGTAGGTGGAGGAGGTGATGGGTGCTCCTCTATGGGTGGAGGAGGTAATGGGACCTCCTCTATGGGTGGAGGAAGTATGATAGGTAAAGGTTCTCTAAGTGGTGAAGCTAGGGGTGAGATGGTCTCAATGTTAGCAGAAGACCCCTCTATAGGTGATGTAGGAGATGAAAGGTTTTCCTATGTTGGTGAAGGAACAGTGGAGGTTGGTTCAGATGTGGAAGGAGGATTTTAGGCTAGGATTTCCTCTATGGAAGGGATGTGAGGTAATTGAGAGGTGATAGGTATCTTGTTAAAGATTGCGTGAACCTCACGGGTATGGGTATCATGAGTGGGTGTCTCACCAGTTTGATTGGATGAAGGGGCATGGTTAGCAAATGATTTTTTGAAGATTTTTAGATTTTGTTAGGGGTGGCATTAGGATTATCCACGGTTAACTCACCTTTCTCATGCATTTCTTAGACAATATTGTTGAAAGTGATGTAGTTGTCATCACTATGACCCTTCAATCGGTGATAGTTATAGAAATCATGCTCTTTATACCATGTGGGCATGGGGTGAGCAAGGTCAAAACCAGTGTGGGGTTTTATGGGTGGAAGGGTGATGGCTCAGATTTGATAAGATTTTCTAAAATAGAATAGTAAGGTTCCCTAATTGGGGTATATTTTTGCTGCTCTTGTCCGAATCAAAAAGCTTGGACAGGTGATAGATTAGATGAGGGTGTAGCCTGATTGGATGGATGAGTTGGGCCAACCTTGAGTACCACTGCATTAGTGGTACCCTTAGCCTTTGAATAATTGGTTGGTGGTTTGGAAGAAGAAGAGGTTTCATTTGACTTGAATGTCGAATTCTTATTTTGTAATTGGATTTTCTTCTCTTCAATGGCTTGAATCTCTAACTTTTGTGCCATAGTTAATGCCTCATCAAATGTTTTGAAATTTTGGACCTACAAGGTCGGGGAGATATGTCTGGCACAAGCTCATGTGAAGAGCTCGATGAGTTTAGTTTATGGCAGTTGGAAGGTAAGTTGATTGATCAAGCTGCACTAGTGAGTGACAAAATCTGCGATAGATTCATCCTTGTACTAATGTGTGGAATATAGATCAGTCATGGTAACCTTCTTGGTGATATTGATAGAGAAATGATCCAAGAAAGCTTGGGCTACCTGATTGAATGAAAATATAGAGTGTTTAGGTAACCCACTATACCAATCTAATGCAGGTCCAGTGAGGGACATGGGAAAGGTTCTCAAAAGTAGGGCATCATCATGAGTGATCAGATAACACCCATGTTTGAATGAGCACAAATGTTGTTGTGGGTCTTCCTTGCTATTGAAGCGGTTGAATTTAGGCATTTCCCAATGCACAGGGTATGAACAGATAGGAATGGATGGGTGAATAGGCTCATTGCAAATCTCATCGTAGGTGAGAGTGTTGCGGGACCTAGAAATCGATGCCTCTAATGTCTGCATCTTTCCAACATCAATTTAATTAGGTCATTGGTGGGTTGTGATGATTGGATGCCTCCTCTATTATGACGAGGTTGGTTTTGGGCGTATAATAGGGGTGACATTCCAAAGTGTATGGGGCTGTCATGTAAGGTGGTGGAGAAGAAGGCAAGGAAATAGGGGTATGTACCTAGAATGAATAATAGATGAAACTAGCGATTCTTGTAATATATATATATGGGGGTGGAAGGTTCATGGTAACCCTAGTGGTAATAAGGGCTAATGATTGTGGAATGGAAAGAACTACGTTCTGAAATGGTGTAGGGGTCACCGAAAATGGAGGTGGGAATGTAGCTATAGGTATGTATGAGATGTTAGGGGTGGATGAGGTTGTGTTTGGGGTAGTCATCATGGGTATTGCAGATGTGATGGGTACCACAGAGGTAACAGATGCGGCAGTCATAGCGGGTATAGAACCTAACTACAAAATGACTGGGGGTAAAGTGGATGTGGGTAGCACAGAGCCGGATGGGACCAATGTAGAAGTGGGTGTGAGAGTTGGGGGATAGATATGGGCATGCTATATATCAACTGACCCGAGGTGTCTCGAGTGGATGAGTGAGAAAGGTAAAACTATAAGGCGGCAGGGTTCTAGTCAAGGAGTCATGTGAACTCCTCATCTCTGGTAGCGATAGTAGTAGGCTGGATAGGATCCATGGCTGGTGATAAAATAGAAGGTGGTGAAGGACTAGGTGGGAGTGGTTGGCAACTAGTGTGGAACATGAGGGCACTTGCTTGTCTTTGGGTCAGCACCATGTGAACTAGTATTGATCAAGTAGGGATGCTTCTTTGTAAATGATACAGAGAACAATAGGAATAGGTGAATTTGGTGATAAAAATGGATGAAGTAACAAATGGTGGGTGGAATGTGAAATAGGCTAACCAATTCGGTTAGGGAAAACTGACGTCGGTCAAGGGTAACTGTTATCGGTCACTGTAGAAAATGGACAATGAGTAAACAACGAGGTAGAAGGCAAAATATGACAAGTATGCCAAATCTGGGGATGTGTAAAACATCAATGGGAATAAAATGACAGTGACAGAGATTGTGAAAAGTGGAAGAAAGTGAAGTAAAATTTCCTTTTGAGTAGGTTAGCAAAAGGACTGAAGGCGGCGTTGGTTGGGTATAACCGATGGTGGTCGAAGTAAATGATGATGATGGTTCCTGTGAAATTGAAATAGTGATGAAAGAAAGTGGATGTGAATTAAAATCTGATGTGGAATCAGACCCATAATTCTGGAAATGATGATGATATGGCCCGGGCACTCTCAAGTGAAGGCTGGAATACATTAGATATGATGAGGAGCGTGTAAGGATGAACGAAAAAAGTGATGAACGTGATATTTTCACCTCAAAACACAAACCAAGTAGAAACACTAAGAAAATACAATCCTAGGAGTGTCGTTTCTATTATGTTTGTTTAGCTTATGCTATTTAGGGACTGACACATGATTTGTGAAATAGAGTTTTTGGTGAGGATGGCTTCCTAAAAAGAAGGAGATCTAAAGGGTGAGGTTTAAGGTATGTTATGGTGGGGGCGGGCTTTGCTCTGAAGTATGACTCAACAGAGTAGTGAGCAGGGTGCCCACTATGCCATGATTATGTGATCACCTACAGCTTCTTCGGGTAAGATGTTGTTTAAGAATGTATGTATTTTGAATTGTTGTGTGGTTTGGTAAGACTCAGAGAAAGAGAAAAGGATAGAAGTGCTTTTCTATGATTCGTTTGTCAACCATCAGCTAGTCATGACCTCCAACATATAGGTTTCCCTCAATTAATGTGAGCTAATGCAATAAATCATAATGGAATGCAACTATTTTTAAACCCAATTCAAAAATGTGAAATTGGATGACATAATAAGATGAAGAGGAAGATGGATGCTCTTTCACTACCATGCAGAAAACATGAAGAAATGATTCCTTTTAATTACACCTAAAGAAAATTTTCCTTTAGAACAAATAGAAAGGAGATGTGGATTACCAGGGAAGAAAATTAGTGTGTAAGATTTTTAGAAGGGAAACAAATGCACAATTTTTTCCTAGGAATGAATTAAATGCAAGGAACCCCAGATGGGTCTTACCGGGTGTGCCAAAATGTTTCAAATTTTTCTTAGATTGTTTCCTTGAAGTGTTGATGAAATAGATAGTGTAACGGGCATAAGAGGAATACTGTTCAAATGTTGGTTGATGGGTTGTTGTGTGTGTATGACTTCGAGATCTACAAATGATCGTGAGAGCTTCCTTTTGGCTAGGAGGAACTACCTAGAATGAAAGCAAGACCCTTTGGAAGGAATTAAACAATATGGGTAGTGAACTACCTAGCATGTGCTAAATGCTGGGAAGTATGATACTTCCTAAATGGTTGTTAGTCCACTTACTTCCTAGATCTGGGACATAGGATTTTGTAAGGTTTTAATGGGTCTAAGGAGGTGAAAATGTTGGAGAATGTTAATAGGGAGAAAGATAAATAATGGATGATAAAATAATGATGAAATGAGATAACCTTGAGGAAAGTATGAGGTTTTACTTACTTGGATTTCATTGTTGAAGGTATGTGTGTGAAGGATGGAGGTGTTGATGATGGATTTGAAGGCTACAAGTGATCACCAACTGAAGAAAAGGTTCTACATGGGCTGCATGCACACTCCTATTTGCTTAGATAGATTAGATCATGGTTGGGATGGCTGTGTAGGAGAATATGCTCAATCTCCTTCCTTGGATGTGAGTTTTCTTTGGAATTTTCTCTCTAAAGATGCATTATCTCTCTAATATTTGTTCTTGCTTGTCAAATTTCTCACCATGTTTTCCAACCTTGAAAATAAGGTAGTTTAGGTGTTAAAAGGGGTAACCGATGATGTGCTTAACTTAGGCAACAGTTAGGGGTAACTAATGTCGGTCAAGGTGGGATTTCCTAGGTTTACTAAACTAGGGAGATCCTCCTAATTTCCTTAGATCTCATGTCATTATCCCATGGATTAGACTCAAAACTTCTTGTGAGCATGTGGGAATGTGGTTAGAGGGAATGTAGGCATTGATTTTTAGGGTTTGGGTAAGTCTTAGTTAGTTATGGTAACTTGCTAAGAATAGGTATTAGGTTGAGTTGGCTTGGTGAGGTGTCTAAGTGAACTATATGTGTAGATATTATTTAAATAAGATATTTAAATAATGAATATAGTGAGGATAATCTATTAATTTAATTAAATTAATTAAAATAATATTAGTGGGGTGAAGAGGGTCATGGCTAGGTAAATGTAATAAAGGGTGCTTATATGCCGTGGGACGAAAGGGGAGTGTTACCTAATTTTAGTATCTACACCGAGAGCCCAATCGAAATATTTTATCCTAAGAAATAATTTTCATTATCAGAAATGATAGTTTGAGGAATGCCAAACCTTGTTACAATTTCTTCAAGGAATTCAAGGAGAATTGATTCAATAGGTTATTTTAATGGCATGGCTTCCGTCATCTGGTAAAGTAATCCATTGCCATTAAAACCCACTTGTGACCTGTAATGTATGTAGGATTAATCATTCCAATAAAATCTAGACCTTATTGAGAAAATGAATGATATTCTTGGATAGGATTAAGTGGTAGGGAAATCAACCTTTTCTTTCTAGTGAATAGAGCACATTCCTTACACTTTCTCACCCATTTATGAGCATCATAAATAAGGTGGGCCAAAAAAACCTGCTCTTATAATATTCATGGCCATATAGTAGAAAAGTGTCCAATGATAAGCCATCATGGAATTCTGTTAAAACCTTGCCACATTGCTCACCCTCAATGCACCTAAGTAACACTCCATCAATATGCATTTTGAACAATACCCCATTAATTAGAGCATAAGGGATAGATTTTAGGATTAGGTGTCTTCTTTTTGCTTTATCGATCCCAAAAGGATAAGATCCTGTAGATAAAAATTTATCCATATCAACAATCCAGCTATGATCATAGATTAAATCTCCCTCATCCTATTGAAAATCAGCATCATATGAAAGCTCTTCATTTATGAATGAGGTATCTTTGTCATTATGATAATCCAAGGCCATTTTTTCACAAAGTCCTATACATCTTACCATATTTGTACCTTAATAGCCACATCATAATCCATGATTTTATTCACCCAACCAACTCTTTTCTCATTGATCTTAACTCCGTGATAAAATCTCTAACACTAGAATGTGAAACTAGAACTCTAATGTGATTAGTAGCAATCGTACTCTTGAATTTTTAAGATCTCTCATAATAAAAAACAACTATTTATAAATGTGACTATACTTGAGTTCATAATGTTTTAGTGTTTAGCTGGAAAGGGCTACTAGATTCTCCATTTCTTGTTCCTTCGCTAAGTTAGAACAAATGCAATATTGGATTCGACTCCTTAAGAATATATAATAAGATATTTGGAAAAATCTAGGTTGATCAATGTAGGATCTTCATAAATATCTTGTTTGATTTTATCAAAGATTTCCTTTCCCTCATTTTTCCATTTTAACAATGAGTCCTTCTTGAGCATGAGAGTAATAGGCCTAACAAGCTCTACAAAATTTAGAATGAATCTTCTAACAAAATTAATCTTCCCTAAGAATGATTGTAATGAATTTTTTTAATTTAGAAAAGAGAGAGATATGATAGTTGATATTCTTTCTTGATCAATATCAGTACCCTCCTTTGACATAATGTGGCCCAAAATATTTCCTCTAGGAACTACAAAATTGCACTTCTTAGGATTGAGAGACACCCCAAATTCCCTACATCTCTCAAATAATTTCTCAAGGTGGATGATATGATCTTGACTGTTCTTTGATAAAATAGTAATATCATCAAGATAGAAAAGGATAAACTCATTGATGTACCCATTGAAAGCTATATCCATTAATCTTTGGAAAGTTGCACCTACATTTGAAAAACCAAAGGGCATTTTCTGATATGCATGTGTTCCCCATTTAGTTGTGAATGTGGTCTTATATTGATCTTCTTATTTCACTTTGATCTAATTGAAACTAGAATATCCATTAAGCATAGAAAACCTCTCAACTCTTTCCACAAAATATACTCCATTGAATGTAAAGGACAATGATCTTTTAGAGATGCCTTGTTTAAATCCCAAAAATCAACATAGAGTCTGATTTCCCAATTTTTCTTCCTCAATGAAAAAATATTTTCCCCCAAAGTAGAGTATTTAATAGGAAAATTATCTTTTCCTAAATGATTTTGGAAAATTCCTTCCTCATGAGGGGTTATACCTTGGGGTTATTTGGCTTCTACTTTTTCATAGTTGTCTTGAAATTGGGATCAAGATCAATGGAATGCTAGACTATATTTGGATTAAATTATTTTAAATCCTCATATTCACATGAAAAAACATCATTGAACTTCGACATAAGGAAATAAAATTTTTCTTCTCATTCTCATCACATACCTTCCCAAGTAGAAGTTCCTTATATGATGCAATTATGACTAGTTGGAAATCTTCTTGTCTGTTGCTGCAATGTTCTTCTCTGCACCTTTGAATTCATCATCTGGATTAAAAATCTATGCCATAGTGATCAATCCATTTAGTATTTTTTTTTCAGTTGAATGATCCGATCACCATATAATTATTGCAAATCAGATTGCATTTTTTAGGAGAACTAAGCTTCATTTTGTATAAATTGGACAATTTGTTCATCGTTGTCAAAAACCTACCGCCTAGTCTAATTTTCGGGATTGAAGGCCTAATTACCATCTTAATATTTTACACATATCCCTTGATCAAATCCTCCATGGGTGAGAATTGAGAACCAAGATCTTTCATTTTATTTTCTTCCTTGTTTAATATTCTAGGCACAACATGTAAGTTAAGAGTATCAAAATTTTCTAGTAAATCCCAAACTTTGTATTTGTAAGCCTTCAACAACTTGTTTTTTATAGCACACTTCCCTCTTACTTGGTGAATAACCAATTCAGTATCTCCAAGGACCTATAATTTTTTGATATTTTTATTCTCAATAATTAGTATACCATGCACCAATGCTCCATACTCAGCTATGTTATTAGAACATGTAAATTACAATCTATGAGAAAAGAAAATTTTCAAGTTCACTAGAGAGATTAACACCAAACCTTCCCGACTCCATTTTTACCTCTAGAACCTTCAAAGAACATATTCCATAGTCCAAGAATATCTTCCTTTAATTATTTAAATGGTGCAGTTATAATGGATCCTTCTTCAAGAATGCAATAAGTGTCAAGACCAGTTTCAAAGGATACAAGCTCTTAGGCATAGAGATCAAATTTATGGTCTCTCTTAGCCCATTCATCAAACACTAAATCAAGCATGGAAGGAGGAATATGCTTCTCATATAAAAATAATTCTTGGTCATGTTCTTCTTGTACTAAGAAATTTGACTAAATAGGGGTGGGACTATATGACTCAATATGGTAAGAAAATATGGGCTTGGCTTATATAGTGAATCTTGTACCACATATAGTTCTTAAAATCATATGATTCTAGTATAAAAGAATAACCACCCATTGTGGTAGTAAAATCTCTAGACAAGCAGATGGAAAATATAGGAGGTAATTCAATCACCGATATGTCATGGGTTATTGCAATACTTGGGTGGGTATGAAGTGTTAATTATAGATCTTTAATCACTCCCAACACGACTAAAGTTGACCCATAAAGTTACAAGACTCCCTTAGAACAATATTGTATTCAAGCCCTAGGATATCAGTAATTTTCTTGGGCATTACAGAGGTACTAGCCCCTAAATCAATCATACAATTATGAACCAAGTGTTTGCCCACAATTAATGACATGTAAAAATGAGGGGTCTTACAAATATTTCTTACTTGTTATTCCTTTTCTTGACATACATGAACAACACCACAATTCTTATCCACCACCATATCAGCTTGAGGAAGTTACTTGAGGGCTTCATATAAGAGGTATCATTGTGATGGAATAGCCAAAACATATTGCATTGTCACATTGACATCTTTTTTTCTTCATTTGTTCAATAGTATTGAAGGGAAGACCCATGGGTTTCTGCATCTCGTGGAACATTTTCTCTTTCTTCTTTTGTTGTAATATTGGAATAGATGGATTTGGTTAAGGAGTAACCTCGTTGTTCAAAACAGGCTTGACAAGAGATTGAAACACTTTATTGTTTCTTGCATTAACTTCTCTTTCTTTGCTAACAACATTCCCTTGATCGAGAGGAAGAAGTAGATTATGATTATAGCATCCTTTTCTTATTATCTTGTATTTTCAGCAATGCTTACTTCAGGTCTACTAGAACTACCTACTATTTGATTGAGTGCACAAAAATATTCAGCTCCAAAGATCATGAGATTGACTTCAGGATTGGCCTCTTAGATTGCTTCTACATTCGAAATGGGTGCTTCTAGAAGTGGCTCTTGCTGGTTTGTTGAACCTTGAACCATGTAAAATTGAAGATGCATTTCCCTTTCACAACTAAGTTGATTATGTGGAATATTTCATGGGAAACACAATTTAATTTCCCGAGCCATATTATTTTGTAATGGAAACAAATCTTGGCTTAAACTAGGAGCTGGAAGTGACCGGAGAGGAGGATTTTTTCCAAAGGAAGAGGCACACTTTGACCTTGCCATTTTTTGTTTTTGTGATTTTTTCGTCTCTCGATTATACTTTGTTGATTTCTATATGACTAATATCCTTGATTTAATCCTTAATTTGAATATTTTCCTTGGTTGGAGTATTCTTATATGATTGAGCTTGTTATTTTTCCAAGGATTTCACTTTGTTGGTAAAAGCGTAGATTAATGCTTTCATATCCTCATATTCCTTTTGTTGTATAGAAATATGAGATGTAGATGTAGAAGGCTAGGTATTTTTCAAGAATGGGAGCAATATGAGGATGATAAATTTGAGGGAAGTTTGGATAAAGGGTATGGTGGTCTAGAAGCTAGTTTCCTAGATTGTAGTAAACTATTCTTGACTATAATTGTTAATGCATAGGATCCTGGAAATGTTATACCTCCCATAGATTGAATCATAACAACTATATCAGAATTTAAATATTTTAGGAAATAGAGAAATGCACCTTTAGTATTTGGTATTGTAGGAATTTGAATCCCATCCCACATTCTCTAGAACTTAAAGATTAAGTCTTCCATTTATTCATTTGGTGTTCCCTTGATGGTAGTCAATTTCTCTAACAAAGAGAGATTATCTCCCCTTTCTCTAAATTGTTCAAAAATAGTTGTGAAAAATGCATCCCATTTTTGAATTGATCCTACTCTCACACTTTTAAACCACTATAACACTTTTCCTTTGAATGAAGATGCTAGAATTTTCACAGCTACATCCATATTAACAATTTCATGGATTGCACACACATTTTCAATGCCCTGGATGTAATCAAACAAATTGGTATGATTCTCTCCTATGAAGAATGAATTTGATTTTGTGCAATGAGGGAAAGTGGACTACTACTAGTGAAATTTACAAAGGGATTCTATTGTTCTTTTTTATCCTACCATTATGATTGGTCTAAGAAATCTAGTAGATTGTAAAAAGGTCCTTCTAGGTGCATATGTTTAAAGAGTTCTATTTGGTGGAGATGGTGATCTCGGGACATATCTTCGTATTCTTCCTCTACCTAGTGATAGTTTTAGATATTCAAATATTCCTTCTTTTATTTTCCTAGACCATGTCTAGATTCTTCTCATGAATATGAGGCACTTTGACTGTTGTTACTAGTTGATTGAAACATTGCAGACACAAGATGTGTAGAGATGATCCTCCTAATGACAAATATTACTAAGCCACACACCAAATATCAAGTAAAACACTACAATAAAGCTTCCAAAATTATCCCATAGGGCGTTCCAAAACTATTGGAGCTCAAAAGTGCACCTGAATATGATCATTGAGGATTATGAATATTGTCTCTCGGTTGTGGGACCGTGGTCCGAGACAAACCTCCGGAGAAGGCCACCTTCCTTGTCCTAGTTCTAATGCTACACTACTCCTACTGTTGGAAATGAAGTTGTCTAATCCTAAAATAACTCTCCAAGGGACCAAGGATAAAAGGAATTTCATAAATAAAATCCTATACTAAAGGAGGTGATGCACCATAAATAAGGAGTGGAGAGGCACTATAAACTAGAAAATGAAGGTAAAATAGAAAGGAGAGAGAGTATACGGATGCAAACATCCTAAAACAATATTTAACCATCAAAATGAACAGAAGATGCATAAACACCTACAAAAATAATGAGAGGAATCAAAATTACAAGAAAACACAAGCCGAGGATAGATTTAGAGTCACAAAACTAGTATTGTATTACTTAGAGGAATGCACAATACATTATATGGAGATATTAGGCAAGATTTTCGATGAAAAATTTAAATCTAAGGTCCGAGATCAACAACACCAATGCAGCTCCTTGGGAGATACCGCACAAATATTACAAAACCTGTCTAACAATGAATGAGCTTCTTTTTTACAATATATGGAAGAATCAATTAGTGAGAGAGAGGAAACTTGAGATTTCATTAAAACACTAACCAAAAGAATTAAATTACCAAAAAAATGCATGGATAACCCTTTAAAATCCATCCCTTATTGTCATTTACCTTGTAGAAGAAGAAACTGGTCTCTATACCCTCATTAAATGCATTTTCAACCACCGGAAACATTTTTTTGTATTTTTGGCCCACCTACCCCCACCAAATTTTTGATTTCTTGATTTTCGATTCTAGAGGATAAAATCACAATTACGAGTAAAATATTTCCCAATTTGGTTGCGTATTGAGGAAGATATGGCGATTTTAGTGCAGTCAATTTTTATTCCATTTCGATACCACGGGCCTAGGCATTAATTTTATGGAACCGGAGATGATTATTTTTCATTTTCCTACCAATCACATTTAATTTTAATATTTCATAGTTTCATGATGGTTTTCTTAAGGCAATAGCCTAACAAAACCAAATTTCATTAAAAATGCAACGGGAATGTTGTGTTGATGTGGCTTCAACTTAGTTGCCGGCTTGTTGCGGTTTGATGTGATGGCTCATGTCATCCCACCAAGTAGCTCACCCCATCAACTCGGCTCCCGAGGCCTCCTTTACACCGCACTACATTACACTAGCTTATTGACGAGCTCACCTACCATATCACCCACTAACTCGGTGAATGACTTTCCTCTTGGTTCCCCTTGTCTGTTTCATTGCTTTTGGCTTATGTTCAACCTCCTTGGAAATTTTGGTGGTGTGCCAAGATAACCTCCAAATCCATATGCATTGAGGACATATCAGATCCATGGGGAACTTAAGCCCCATGGGAACTCGTTCCACATGGTCCTTGAATTCATGATATGTATGCATCGGTCATTTTACATATTCATAGCCCGAGTTCCATATGGGTCTTGTCAGAGGCTCGAAACCCCCACATCGGCCGATCCTACCTCCCGGTTCCAATCAACATGCTCGATGAGTTAACCCATGGCTTGCCATGGTATATCTTTAGAAGATAATAACATTCAAACCTTTCCATCTCAACCAACCCATCGACTTGGCCACTCGAATAGCTTTCTCGTGATGCCCCGAACCAACCCAAATTACTCATGATTTGACTTACTTGATTTAGCTCACCAAACATCTCAAAAAAATTATTTTAACTCTTAGACACTTTCACAAAAAAATTAATTTTCTTCCCAACTTCATGAATGTTTTCTTAAACTAGGGAGATAAGGAAAAAACTAAGGCACTCATAAGACCATTTTTTCAATGTACCCATTTTACCCATTTTTCTTGAAATTTGACTAAGTATGATCCTTTTGAGACCCAAAAGAGGAAAAATGTATGAATGGTCCCAAACTTCCCAAAATCTTTGAAAATTCAACATTGAATCCCCTGAAACTTACATGTTAACTCTAAATTCAACATTGAATCCCACAACATTCGCTAAGTCCACAATTATTTCTATTGCTCGGTTTTTGTAAGGGTGCAAAAATAGACAATGCCTACTTTTTCTAGTTCGATCTAAGGAAAATGGAAAAAGGTACTAAAATACATTCTGAATGATAGAGGATTTTTTCTGTAATATGAAATCTACTCTATCAAGCATTGAAATTTGTGTTGATATGAGAAAATGTATGTAACCACCCTTGGTCATAGGAACCTAGGAAAGGTTAGGTGCACCCAGTGCTCATGCCTATATCTAGGTGTTGAAGTCTATGTGGAATTGAGGACCCAAGTTAGAATATGGTCCATACCGTGACTCTATCTATGCTCTATTCCTCTGTTGTGCATGTATAAAAAATAGCTTTGTACTACCGTATGTGGTGAATGATTCATCCAATGTATGCTCCCCCTCATTTTGGGTTCATGGGACTCCACTTGGAGGATGTGGCGCATGTGAGAGGACTAGACGTTGATTTGAAACCGATACCCTATAAGGGGGAGGTAATGCACATGGTGAAAACCAAGGCACGTGTTGATTAAACCAAAATAGAAATATAGTAGTCTAATCTAGATGTTATAAAAGATTTAAATAACTAAATAAATGAAATAATAAAGTAATATAACAATACCCAAGAAATCTAAGCAATGAAATATAGAAACCCTAAGTGTAAAGAGGGTTAGGAGAGCCTTATATGACTTGAAGATGTTTGTGGGACTCCGTGTTGCAATGGAGATCGATTGAACAAGAATGGGAAAAAAATTGTACAAGAGCTCTATAAAATGCACATTTGAGTGATTTAGCTAGATTGGAGCACCTAGAGAAGGATAAGGGCACACATGGGCACCCTAGTCGAATTCTAGGCACCCGAGTCGTGACTGGATGGTCTCGAAACCCAAAATTTTAGGGTCCCAATATATCTCCAATCCTTCACTTCTTATCATGTGTATGTCACCACACTTCTCTAGATGTCATCGTAAATCCCCAATGAATAATCATCTAAAAAATCCTAATCAAAGCATCAAAAATATTTTAAAAAAAGATGCATATGAATGGTTTAGACTATCCTCAACTACTAAATGGATAGACTTATCACTAACTCTTACACTTCCTCTTAGACCCAATATGGTTCTAGGTTTTTCTATTCATAATTTTTCCTAGGTGCTCTTGTGCATTTCACACTTTGTGAGTAATGAGCAATAACTAGATGTAGAATGTAAATAATTTGTGCATGAAATAGAATAAAATCCCCTCCTATGATGTGTGATGATAGAAAACCATCCTTTCTCCCTTGTGAATGGAGCTATTTGGAATAAAATAGAGCTATAGATTCCTTGGATGGATGCAATCTTAGGTGGTGGTAGTAGTAATGCTTAGTTCGGGTCCTTCATTATGGTCACATAAATTTATATTTATATGTCTCCTTGCTTCAAATTTCGCAATTGACCCCAAAAAGGCTGACTACAAAATGATAAATTGTTCAAACAACTAGAAAGGACCCGAAAAGATAAGAAAAAAATTAAAAGGGGACATGATCACCTAGAGGGGATGAGGGTGCCTGTTTGTTGGTGTCTTGGTTAGGCGTTGGTGTTCATAGTGTTAAATGATGAAGTCGAAGTACAAACATAACAAGTAGAGGTGCAAGATTGAAAACATCAACTGAAAGGAAAACAAAATGGCCAAAGACATGGGTTATTTGGTACTTTTCTAACATATGAACCATATGAATCGTGGTGTGCAACTAGGACTAGATAGCTACCTAAAGTGTATGATTTTGTGTATACATTTTCTACCACTTTATGTTGGTGAGAAGAATGCTTAATAACATAAAGTAAATAGAAATGCGTACACTGATATCCATGTATATTGTTGTAGAAAAATTGCTAAGGGAATAGACGAGTGGAGTGATAAAAATATGGAGCATGGAGACTAAAGATGCAAAAAGTATAAAAAGTGATGAGAGTGACCCTAGGGCAGAAATGCGTGCGTGTGTGTGTATGTCGATGTTTATGGTGTACATGTATGGTTAATTTCATGTGTGTGGTGTTGACTGCTTACTTCTCATATAAACAGACCTAGAAACTAGAAGACGATCAAGTAGTTAAAGAAACATGTATATATATTAAAATGTGTGTAAAGACACATATACATGTAAAAAGTGTGTAATGAAAGTATGAAAAATGAAAAAGGAACATGTGCACATGATCTCGTGATGATAAAAATGGTGTAGAAAGGATCCTATATACGATGTGGTGTGCACAAGTTTTTGGGTGATCTCACACCACTAGCCAAAGAAGTATAGGGAGGAAATTCTTATTTATCCTCCAACCTATAATTGCTTCCCGAAACTAAAGAGATCTCTCTATTGCCTATTTTTTTGGTGATTTGACACATATGTAATGAAAGAAGTGTAGGAGAAAATTTCGACATCATCCTTTAACCTTAAACTATTTCCTTCTATGTGTTAAGGATAAACTACCCCTGTAAAATCCACTTTCTAATGAGTTCTATAGACTGTATTAAACCCAATCACTATATAACCCTCTATGTCATGGATGAAAAATGAAAAGTAAATTGTACCAAGATCTTGTGTAAATGATTCCCCCTCTTTAGGGCGCATGCAATGTTTGTTATAGGAGGATGTGGCCATAAAAGAGAACCAACCATTGTAACTAAAATTGTGCCTGTAGAGGGATTTTCTTAGTAGAAACCAATGCACATACAAATAGTGTGGCTAGAAAAAAGTGTTAGTGTAAAAAAGAAATACATCCATGTATAAGCCAAGTGTAAGCTACGCGAGACAATGTGCAAGAATATAATGTAAACACCCAAGAAGACAAAGTAGACTATGTAAAGTGGATTGCTAAGATGGGATACCACTCACGATATTGTAATACACTCAAGGGCATAGTGGCCACAAACAAACAAGTGTGCACACAAGACAAAGGTCAAAGCCCATAAACAAGATAAGAAATAGTAGACAATATGAAAATAAGTATGGAAGTAAATATCTTGCATAATAAATTTTACACATGAAACACCCATTAGCATGTTAGAAAGATAAAATGTATGTCAAAGTGTGTATAAACTAATAAAGTAGTGTGCTATGATAAAAAAGAAACAATGACATTTGTAATTTACAAATGTGGATTCCCCAAGAACTGCAAGGGACTAGTGGAAAGCATCCCTGCCGCATGTGATAGAACTGTAGAATATGTGATAACAACTATAAAATCAAGTGAACGCACATGTGTGTATGGTAAAAATAATGACATACAAGATATCTATCTAGCATGTGTAATAAAGTGAGAATGTAACAACATAAGTAAGAAAGAGTAAATGTAACCATGAAATTTAGTATGTTGTGGATGGATGAAATGGAATTCAGAGTGAATGATAAGAGTTGTGTGCACCCCAAGTGAATGGAGTTATATGTAGTGAGGTTAATATGTTATTCCCCCTTAGTATTCAATAATGAACCATAAACAAGAGTACGTCATCGGAAATGGTCAAACTATGTGTGGTGTGTAGTGTTTGTGAAGAATGTATAGTGATGATGTGAGACATAGAGACATGTGTATGTTTCATAATTTATCATAAAGTGTATATCACAACTAGATGATGTAGCTAGAAGTGATGAGGTATCCTATAGCATAAATTACTATAAGATGATTGAAAGAGTGATGATGTAGCCTATGACATATACCGATAAATGATGCTAGAAGAAGTGACCTTGTATCCTAAAGCATATAACAATAATTCTAGGGATGTCACATGAGAATAAGTGTGAATGGTCGAGTGTGTGAGTGTGATGTGGTTGATTTTGTGATGTTCAACCTCAACTGGATAGTATGGACTGTGAGACTAGAGTGCATCATAGGGTAGTGAGTGTAAAGTGTAGAAGTGAATGTGTAAAATGTGTAGTATGTGAGAAAATGTGGAATGTGAGATGTGTTATGTGTAATGTAAGGTGTGTAAAGTGTGTAAATTGTAGAGTAATGTAATGTATAGAAGATATGTAAGCAAAATGTGTGATAGGTTAATGCAATAAGAAAATGTAAATCGTGTAGGGTACATATTGTATAAGATGTGTAGTATGTAATGTAGAATGTGTATATGATGTAGATATAGAATGTGTATGATGTATAAATTTCAAAGTGTGAATGATGCCGATAGATGTAAAATGTAAAATGTAGGAGGAGAAATGTAAGATGATGTGTAATGAATAAATTTTAGTGTCCACCATATAGTGTGTGAGGTTCATGTGTATAGGGTTCCCTCAACAAAGTAAAGTGTGAACCAAAGCACAAGAGTGTGTCATCGGGTAATGACGATGCGAATATATGATGAATGTAAAATACTAGCTATGAAATTTGTATAATGTAAGACAACTAGTTTTGATAGAAGAGAGGGGGAAGAAGTACAATTCCCCCAAGTGTATGTTGATGAGTGTGTTACTCAATGATAAATGTGTGATGCATGAGGGTGATGAATTTTAATAGATAATGTATTATTGGTGAGTGATGTGAGAAATGAGAAGAGATCATATTGTATGAGTGAATAGAAACAGATGGTTGCATATGTATGTATGTATGAGTGATTATGTAATATATAGAGATGTCTATGATGTATGTAATGGGAATATGTAACAGGTTCTTATTATGAGATATCCCCCAACCATCATGTAAGAACCATAAGAACATGAGTGTATCATCAGGGCGTAAGGTGAAAAGAGTCACTTAAAAAATACTAAGTTTTTTTGAAGTAGTGTAAGCATGTGTGGAAAAACCAATAGAAGGACCATGCGATGGTGGAAAAAATGTGTCTTAGCTATTAGTAGGAGAAATTTCTTTGATTAAATGAATTTGAAATGGAAGTGTAGAAGGATGGGGAGGAATCGTTAATGATGGTAACTTAGGTGGAATTGATGACGCTCAAGAAGACCTGATAGGAGAAGAACGTTCATTAATTTTGAGAGGCGGTTGTGTATTTTGAATTAGTAATGTTGTAGATGTATTGATAGGAGGAGGTGCTATATTGATTTTGAGAGGTAGTTTCTTAAGTGGTCTTTGAATTTTCATAGAACAATCATCATAAGTGATGGCATTTTTCTCATTAGGAAAAGAGGAATCAAATTTAGGGAACCATTGAGATGTAGCATTTGTAGATGGGAATGCAATAGAATGTTGTGCAGTGAATGAGATAAATCCCTAACACTCAAGATGTTTGATTCTTTGTTGTAAAGCATAACAATTATTGTCATTATGTCCATTGATTCAATGATAATTGCAATATAGAGGACCTTAATATTTTTCTATTTGATAAGGAGGACAAGTAATGAGTAGGAGGAAAAGTAATAAATTGATGAGGAGCTTAGTAAGAATGTCCTATTTCTTAGTATTGCGATCAAAGGTGAGTGGCTTTGGTAATGGAAATACTTAATGCACACTAATATGAGTACATTTAGCATACATAAAATGAAGATGATATGTAGAAGGAGAACAAACATGAGCTTGAGAAGAATCCTTAAGATATTATATTTCATATTTTAAAGATATAATCATGGATTACATAGATTGAAATTTTATCTTGAAATAAAGAATGCAAAGCTTGAATTGAGGCCAAAATGGATTGACTAGAAGGAGGATCATGAAGACTAAGTTCGTCAAATAGGACATCTAAAATAACACTCACTTGATGTGGTGGTGTATCGCTAGGAGATACATGGTCTCTAAGGTTTTTTTCATAGCAACTTGCAAATTAACATGCATTTGAATTAAATCATACAATTTGAGCGACATTAGTAGCCATAATAGAAAATGTGAGAAAATTCATAGAGAGAAGGTGGATTCGAAGGCCAATTTCACCAAAATGATTAAACTAAAATTGAAATATAGTATTCTAATCTATATGTTATAGGAGAAGTAAATAATTGAATAAATGAAATAATAAAGTACTGAAACAATACCCAATAAATATAAGCAATGAAATATAGAAACCCTAAGTGCAAAGAGGGTTAGGATTTCCTTAGTTGATTCAAATGTATTGGTAGTCTTGTGTCACAATGGATACCATCTGAATAAGAATGGGAAAACGTTGCATAGGAGCTCCCAAAAATGTAGATCTAAGTGATTTTCCTAGACTGGGGTACATGGAGAGGGATAGAGGTGCTCGTGGTTTCCCTAGTCTGAATTATGGGCACCCTGTTCTGCAAAGATGGTCGAAAACCTAAATTTTTAGGGTTGTAAGATTTCTACACTCCTTCACTTCTTGTCGAGTGTATGTTTTTACACTTTTCCAGATGTCACTTTGCAAACACACAATGAATAATCACCTTAAAAAGCCCAAGAAAAGAATCAAAACCCTAAAAATAAAGATGCATATGAAGGGGTCGGACTATCCTCAACTTCCAAATTGATGGACTTATCTTTGAGCATTACACTATATCTCATACCCAATATAGGTCTAGGTGTGTGTATGTATAATTAAGTCATAGGTTCTCATGTGTGTGTCGCACTTTGTGAGTATCAAGTAATAGATATATGTAGAATGTAAATAATGTGCGCTTGGAATAGAATAAACTATCCTCCTATGAATTTTGATAAATAAAACTATCCTTTTCCCTTGTGAATGGAGCTATATATTCCTTGTATGGATGCACTCGTAGGTGGTGGTAGTAGTTCTTAGTGCTTAGTCCTTAATTATGGTCACATAAATTTATATTTATATGGTTCCTTACTTTGAATTTTGTAATTAACCCTTGAAGAAAGGCTAACTACTAAAAGATAAATTGTTCAAACAGACTACCAAGGACCCAAAAATATAAGATCAAAATAAAAAGGGGATAGATGTGCCCAGAGGGGATGAGGGTGCTTGGTGTTGGCATCCTACCTAGGTGCTTTGTTGTCTAGGGTGTCACATAATGAAGCGTCAAAGTATAGACTAAAAAAGTAGAGGTGAAATACTGAAAACATCAACTGAAAGGAAAACAAAATGGCCAAATACATGGGTTAATTAGTACTTTTCTAACATATGAACCACATGAATAGCAGATACAACTAAGACTAAATAGATACCCAAAGTGTGTGATTTCTTTTCTACATATGCAAAGAAAGTTGCTAGGACATGTGTTAGTGAAAGCAAGACAAATATGCATATAGAAGACAATGTGTAATCTATCAAACAAGAAAAAATTAATTTTTTATAGGAATCTACTTAATGGCAGTCCCTCATTTCCTCAAGAAAATACTAACAAGCTACTTGACTCCATCCCAAACAATCTAGTTAGCCCCAAATATTTTGGCACTCTTTCTACACCAAACACCTTAGAGGAGCTCTAGAAAGAAGTTTTCTCCATGGAGGGAGATAAATCCCTTAGTCCGGATGGATTCTCAGCCTTTTTAATAAAAAAATGTTGGGAGATTTGTGTGGATGACCTTCTCAAATTTGTAAATGAATTCTTCAGGATAGGTAGAATTCTCAAGGAAATAAATAACACTTTTATTGTCCTAATTCCTAAAAAAACAAGGGCAAAGGAATTCAAGCATTTCAGACCCATCAGTCTTTCCAACGTGCTCTATAAAATCTTCACCAAAATCCTCACCTCCAAGGATCTAGCCGCTTCTTCCAAATATTATCTCAAGCCAATAGGGAGGATTTGTAAAAGGAAGACTTATTCAAGATGGAGTTATCATGGTTCATGAAACTATACATTCGATGGAGAAAAGTAAAAAAGTTGGCATGGTGTTAAAGCTTGATATGAACAAAGATTTTGACAGATTTTCCTAGTCTTTTCTGTATCATGTTGTGAAAAAAATTGGCTTTTACAATAGGTTTAGAAAGATCATATGGACTTGCATTTCATCACCCAAATTCTTGATGATTGTCAACAACGGCCAGATGGGATTCTTCTTGAGCATCCTTGGTATAAATCAAGGTGATCATATCTCTCCTATTATTTTCATTTTAATGGTAGACAGTATCATTCATACCATCAATATATTTTTCTCTTTGGGCTCCCTCAATGGCTTCAGACCTTCGTCCTTCGATATCATGGTATCCCATCAGCAGTTTGCTAATGACACTATTATGCTCCTTCTTTCCTCTATCTTGGAAGCCAAAACTATGAAGCACATTCTACAGCTTTATGAAGAAGAATATGGAAAAAAATAACTTTAACAAAAGTTCTTTATACTTCCTCAATACCCCTCCGCTAGACAAGAATATTGCATAAATTCTAAGCTATGAGATTAACTCTTTACCTACTACCTACCTTGGTCTTCCTCTTGGTACCAACAAGGTCCATATGAATGTGTGGAATTCCTTTCTAGACAGGTTCTAGAGAAATCTTGTGGGATGGAAGGGCTCAATCCTTTCAAGTGCTGGAAAATTCCTTCTTATTAAAAGCACACTTCAAAAAATATTGATCTACATCATGTCCTTATTCTTTATTCCAGTGGTTGTGGAAAAAATTGAAAGAATCCAAGAAAAAACTTTCTCTGGATAGGGACTGAAGATAAGAATAGGATGCACTTGGTGGCTTGGGACAAGGCATGTAATAGCAAAAAAGGAGGGGGCATTGGCATCAAAAAAATCCATACTATGAATGCAGCACTTGTCTCTAAAATGGGTTGGCGTTTTGTTAAAGAAGAAAAACCATGGACCAATCTTATTAAAGCTAAATACCTCAATTAAGGAAGTGCTATGGACTACTTCAATAATACCAGTCACCCGTTGGGATCAATTTTCTAAAATATAGTCAAGATCATAAAATATCTAGCTATAGGTTGCAAATGGACTCTGGGAATGGGAAAAAGCACTATCTTTTGGAAAGATAGTTGGGATTATTTTAACACACTTTCAAATAACGAACATTGAGATAAGCTAAAAAAACAACCTTATTATAGCCTTGGGACAACATGTGAGTGACTACTTCCAAAATTCGATGGTAGAAGGTATTGGAAAAATCTTGAGTCCATCACCCCTATACACAAGGAGCTTCTTAGGGAACTTCAAACCACGCTAAATCTCATTCCCATTAGTCAAACCTAGAATCAAGATGAATTTAATTGGGTTTCTTCTTTTTATGGAAACTATTCGATGAGATCTGGGTATCAATTGTATGCCAATGAACCTATCAGTAAATTTCCTTGGAACAAGATCTAGTTCAAAGAGCTTACTCCTAAAATCAATCAATTCCTCTAGTTCGTGCTCAATAAAGGTATTCTCACCATTGAAAATCTCATCAAAAGAGGGTCTACCATGCCGAACAGGTGCTACCATTGCAATATGGACAATGAAACTATCCAACATCTTCTTCTTCATTTCCCAGTTGCTAATTCTCTTTGGAAGCTCATCTTTAATAGATTTGAAGTCAAATGGACTTTCCCATAGGACATTTTACAAGCCGGCTGCAATGGAAACCACCTTTTAAGCATGTTCTTCTTCGCAGGATGTGGAAAATTATTTTCCCTCATACCATCTAGATAATTTGGAAATCTTGCAACTCGGTCATTTTCAGAGACACCAATAGAACCATCAAAAGTATCCTTAATGAAATCACGGTGGCTGTTAAAGAAAACATTCTGAAATTTAAACCTCCAAAAAAGCCTTATATCCCTAGGAGGAGGTCAGATATCTTAATGCCTGGAACATTGATATTTGTTCTGCCCCCATTTAAAGCATTGACAAGTCTCTCTTATAGTGGATTCTCCCTTCTTAAAGTGGGTTAAGATAAAATTCGACAGTGCCTCCAAAGGTAACCCAGGTATAGCTAGAGGAGGTGGTCTAAATAGAAACCACAAGGGTCACCTAATTGTAGCATATGTTGGTCCCATGGGTAAGCAAACTAATCACTACTCTAAGACCCTAGCCACTCTCTAGGAAATATTATTGTTGAAGGTGACTCAATGAACATTGTCAATATTCTTTCTAAGTCCCTAACACCTAGTTGGACCATTCGAGAATTTATCAATGAATCCCATACTTTATGCAATGGTCTAAACATCATTTTACAACATGTGTATAGAGAAGGAAAAAATCAGTGGATTCACTAACAAATATTGGAGTTTGTATTAATGATTACAAGGAATGGCATGATTTCAATGACACTCCCACCAAAGTTAGTAACATCATTTCAAGTGAAGCGAACACTCTCATTAGTACTCCTTAGTCGGTGGTGTCTACATGTGTGTAATCTGCATGCTATATCTCTAAGATAGTTTGGGCATGCCCGAATTTATTCCTCCCTAGCTTTGAAAATTGCAATATTTTTTCACTCGATCAAGCTTGGATAAAGGAAAGATATTTATTCTCTGCAATTCATAGGATTACTAGTTGTCGGAGGGCTGTTGGAAGGTCTACAGTTTGTTGTTTTCAGTTCAACCCCTCAAAATATCAAGTGGTTTTCAAAATGGGAGGTGCCCCTTGCAGAGTAGAACCCATTTTTATCCGTAATGACAGAACAAATTGAGCTCTAGGAAATCATAAATATGGAGGGTTTCACTGATTTCATCTAGAGAATTAAAGGGCATGACTAGTACATTTCTTTACAATTCATGGAGAATTGGAAAGACTGTAATATCTCCTTTAGAGACAGGGATTTCCAAATCACTGAAGAATTCATCTCATTTATCACAGGATTAAGCATGGAGGGGAACAAATTCTTTAGGAACAAAATGGATAAGGAAGCATAGGAAAGGCTCTTTCTGGATGATGGTGAAACGTTGGATATCAAGAAGGAAGGCATTTTGGTTTCCTCTATCCTAAAGCCTTATGATGAGATGATGGTCCATTATGTTACTTTAGAGGGAAGATTCTCCACCATTCCTCAACATCACTTGGTCCTGCTTAATCACTTTAGGCGTGAGGTGAAGGTGAGTCTTTCCTACTACATTCTTTAGTCTATGGAAAAGACTATTTTGGAAGTTCAAGGTCACAAGAGGATTATTCCTCTACACCAAGGTGTCATTTACTATATGACGAGAAAATCAACACATGACCTTCTTCACACCCGACCTCCTGAGGTTGTCGAGACAGCCGGTGTGGAATTGAAATGGGAGTGAAAGTGATGGTGATGACCAAGATAATTGGGAAACCTTATGTCTTCAACATGAAATAATGGAATTTACAAATCTAAGGAAAAAATTTCTCTCCTAAATTGAAGGGGTGTGATGGTAGGGTCTGATATGATAGCTACTCGGAGACTTCAATCGATGTTTAGTTTATCCAAGATTCTATTGATTGGCTAAAAAATATGTGGAAATTAACCTACAAGTTCCTCATATAGGTTTCTAGACAAGGTCATGGAAATTGAGACAAGAGATGTAGTGGAGCTGCAGGAACTAAGGGTGATTTTTTGGTCTTGTCCAGAAATTCTTAGCCTGATCAGCTGTTATATTCAACAATGAAAGTTGTGTGATAATATCAGGTGGAAGCGGTGAAGATATGAATACCTGTGTGTGTAAGCTAGTATCGATATCTAACTGACTAGTAGACCTGTTGGGTTGTGGGACCTGTGGGTCACAACCAAATACTTGTTGAGGCTGAGGCCCTTATATGGTCATGCATGCAATCAAATCCTATTTCTAGGAGCATTCCAAAATTCATAGGCCTGATTAGCAGCTATGTTCAAGGTCTCTAACTGTCTTATTTTTTCTGCATATGTGGTGGGTGTGTGTAATATTTCTAAGGACAAACTTATGTCAATGTCAGTTATTAACTCTAGCCCATTGGGTTGTGGGACTAGAGGATCACAATTTTAGGTATTTTCCTGTTGTGGACCGTTGATGGTCATGCAAAATGAATTGATTTTTTTTTGGTAAATAAACTATCTATCAAAGGAAATCTAAACTATATTTTTGGTGTTTTCTCAATATATTAGAACAAAGCAATAAAACAAACTAATCTATGGAAATAAATATTTTTGTGCTTTTCTAACTTTTCAGACAATGCATCTAATCTAATAAACAATTTAAAAACAAATAAGCTGGTCATATGTAGCTAGCTATCTATGCAAATGTGTGAATCTAAATGTAATATCTACTCTATTTCAAATAAAATCTCTCAACCCTACCTCAAAAGTGAAGAATAAATCATGACTCTAACAAAGCTATTTTTCACCCACAACTTCCCTGGTAATATTGAAGGAAAACTTCCTATTGATTTGATCTACTTGCAACTATCTGATTAATTGAAATGAATTGTTTCTCTACTCTATTTGATATGTAATTGAAAATTTGAAAAAACAAAGAAAACAAATACACAACTCCAACCTGGAAGAGCAAGAGCTTTGGCAAATCTAGTAGTATGAGTATCTATCCCCTCAGTTCTTTCCTTTCTTTCTTTGAGTGTTCATGTGAGTCCAAGGATTTGGGAATGCAAAGAACAGAAACAAGAGGATGGTACTTAATGATGATAACTTGGAAGTAATCTAGACATAATGCAGTAGAAGAAAGATAGCACAAGAGATCTGAACTTGGCTATGCAATTCCTAGAAAGATTATGGCAGCACAACAATGCAAGATACACAAAATTCTTAGGCCCTTTTCTTGAATACAAGCATGAAATATATAGGAATGGAGGATAGAAGGTTAATTCATGCACAAGGAAATGAAGAGGTATTTCCACTCATTAAATCTATTTAAAAATAGAAGGAATAAGGAGAACCAAGAAAATGAAGCTATTTTTAGAAAATTCGGCTTACGGGTGTGCTCAAAAGGTAAAATTAAGTGAATTTTCGCATGTAATTTATGATATGAAAATTATAGAAAAATTGATTAGGACCACTACCCCTGTGGAGGCGGTGATTTCAAGCTGCCGCCCCAGACAGGCGGTGGTTCTAGCTTGAAGGCCAAAACAAGCACAGAAAGAAGGGGAAGCTAGAAAAATGCAAGGAAAAGATAAGTAAGGCTATCTAGGCTACAAATATATACTGTGAATGGGTTTTTAGAGCTCAAACACCTTCTTGAAAGGATTTTGAATCATCACTGGGGACCTTTATAACCATTTTCCCGACAATGTAGCACATGCAATTTTGGGTGCGTACATTTACCTCATTAATAAGTATATTTAAAATGTCGTGGCCATTGACCCCTACCCTACTATGATCTCTCCCCTTCCCAAATTGACTTGCATTCACTCTTAAAACCCCATGTACCATGATGTTGTCTCGAGAACCACCCCCTAAAAAAGGATCACATGTAGCAACAGGAAAGGTAAGGAAATTTTGGGTACTGAGTCTAGTAAAAAGAAATATTAGTGGAAGACATCCCTCCCATAGTTTGTCCTGCCATGGAAGATGACCCTGTTTTGGAAAATAAATTCAACTTGCAAGCTGAGATTGTGAAAACCCTTGAGGACAATGTGGACTTTCTGCTAAAATCTGTTGTTAAGGAACAAGCACAAGATTCTATCACCAACCTCAAAGAGGAAATTTCCACCCTGGATTCTAAGATGAAATCTCTGGAGGAAAAACACAACTATGTGGCCATGCACAGTGCCACTCTAGACCTCATGCAAGTACACATTCACTATATTTATGACTCTAGTGGCATACGGCCTCAGCATGGAAAAACGAGAGGATTACCAAAAATTTTAAAACCACAATCTAGACCCCATTAATTCCATTACCCTAAAGCTTTATCAGGCTCTCATTATTGCTCTAAAATATTTCAATAGATCAGTTGGTTAGTATTGTTCTCTTTATTTTTGATGTAGTTCTCTTGGTGTTGTTTTGCTAATTTTGGTTATTTATTGTGCTCTTTGTTTGCAGATGGCCCTTGCCTTTGTTTTTTCTCATTTCTTTCCTTTTGGTTGGGGTGTATCCCCACGGATTAAAAAATCACACTTCTTTACTCTATTTATCTTGGCTGATGAGCCTCTAGTTGTAACTTTGGGTAAGGTCCCTCCAAAACCTTTTACCAATAATAAAACATATCTATCAAGAAAGAAGACAATGTAGAACCCAAAAGTTGGGTTGCAAATATAGGACATCATTGAAAATATTACAAGACAATCATGGCGAAGTGAAAAAAACATATAATTAATGAACAAGCAAGACATAAGGCAAAGCCCAAAAATAATGGAAAATAATACCAAGCAAATTATCAGAAAACCATGGTAGAAAATAGTTCCTACAATGTAAATGTTACACATGAAGCACCCATTAGCATGTTAGAAAGATAGAAATTATGTTAAGATGTGTATATATCAATATAGTAGTATGCTAGGAAGAATATGAAGTAGTATAAAATGAAATAATAACACTTGTAGTGTGTATGAAAGTAGATGCCCCAAGAGCCTCAATAGGATTGGTAAGAGGTGTAGTGTCAAACATATATACTACATGTAAATATCTATGTAAAGGTTACATTAATAAATAGAGAATAAGTGAATGTGCATGTGTATATAGAAAATATAATGATATATAAAATATGTTACTAGCATGATAAGAAAAGTGTACATATGACTATAAATAAGGAATAGTAAATGAAACAAAAAATATATAGTATGTTTTGAGTGAGAATGGGATGGAATAAAAGTGAATGTGATAGGAAAAATGTATGCCCCAAGAGGATGTATACAAATGTAGATGAGATGAGGTACATGTTATCCAAAATGTGCCCCCTGCTCATTTTGTGGCTAACTCCTCCCATTCTTCCCTCTCTTGTGCCTCAGTCACAAAATTTTTCTTTCAGGCACTCAAAACCTTCTGGAAGTGGCACCATTGGATAGAGCTCTTTCTCAGCTTTCCAGAAAGGTAAAGTTTTCCTCCTAACTCCATGTATTTTTGAAGTTATGGCTCGCGGAGTTTTTGGAAAAAATTTCCCCTGAAAGGCCCGCGGAACCAATGAGATGCCGCCATGTGGCACCTAGAGTGGTGGAGTGCGGGGAAATTTTGGAAAATTTTCCAAATGACCAAAAAGGTGCAAAAATTTGAATTTTCCCACCGACCCGATTTGGTCCTGTTTTGACCTAAAACTTCAAATCGCCATATCTTTCGATCCAGAGCTCAGATTTTCACGTTCTTTATATCAATGGAAATCTGGTGAAATTCTCTACAAGATTCAAGGGTCATTTTTGCATTTTGGTTCAGTTTGGAGAGAGAAAATTGAGAAACACCTCTGGCACATGGTCATGGCCAGAAATGACATTTCAACAACCAGTTTTAATGCAAAATGGGTCGCATTCTTCTTCAGTATGGTCAAAAATGTCAGGGCATGGGTTTGTAAGGACCTCCATGCTATTTTAATGCATCTTCATTCAATGGGTAATGGCTCCCACGTTTTTTCACATTTTCTCTCTCCTGGGCTCGACCCATGCATTGTAAAAGCCAGAATGAGTTCATTTTGCAAAGGGAGACACCTTTTCAGCTCTGCAACTTCCTTTTTCTTCCTCCTTGGCAGAATTTGTGAAGATTTTTACCTTTCCATGTAATACAACACCTCTTTTTGCCTCTAGATCACTGTAATGCATTGTATTGGACATGGAATGTTAATATATGTTCTGTGATTAAAATCCCTCAATCCTTTCATATATCTATCATTGTTTTCCTGATCTTTCATTACATTTTGAGTAATTTGTGCATGTTTTGTGCTTTGTGTTTTCTTGTGGATTGTGTATTTTTTATGCAGCAGTAGGTGTCTAAAACTCTTTTGGTGCATCACCATCATTAGCATTAGTTTAGTTTCAATTTTTGCACTCTTCTACCTTTGTCCCTTTGAAATTTAGAGTAGATTAGGATTCAAACCTCTGCGGTTGTGCAAATAATGGATCTCGATCGAGGAGTTTGAGGAACCAACCTTTAACTGGAGATTCCTTTCTCATTTTACAATTCCCACACTTGGAGAGAGGTTTCAATGTTTTGCAATCACACTGGATGCCTAAAACATCAACTTAGAAACCTGATTTGCATCTAGGGGTGCTGCTGATTTGCAACAACAGTTTTGGCACGCGGTGGGACCTTAGAGGTCTTCCACTTTATCTTTGACAGTTGGTGTGTTCTGTTAAAGATTCAGCCTTTGGAGGCACTTTCAAAAGCACATCTGGCAACTCCATCTGGTAAACAACTCATTCTCTAAGTTGCAGACCTGTTTTCCATTCATTTCCATCCATTCTTCTTTCCATCATTTCCATTCTTTTCCATTCCATGAAGTTGTGCAATCATGACTTCATTTCCATCATGGAATTCACATCAACAACAGCAGTATATTCCACCTCCAACATGCATTACAACTCTTTCAAATCAACATTTTGAGCAGATTCAAGATCAGTATGCATACCCATATGAGCAGCAGTGCCAAAGTCAGTTTGGATATGAAGCATGTCAAGCACAAGGGTATGCTGGTTGTGAGGGAAGTCAAGAAGAAAATGCAGATCTGCTGGAACAAATCCAAAAGATGGAGGCAAAGATGGTGCAATCAAGAGCAACAGCTCAAATGAAAGCTTTCAGAATTGGTTGCAGGACTCCTTGTCCATGGGGAGGCCCTTTTCCAAGACACTTCAGCCCTCAGGAGAAGCTGGACTTCATGATGAAGATGCTGCCCCAACTTGCACAATGGACAGCAGAAATAGAGGCCTATACACTTGTTGTTGAACAACCTTGTCAATGGGTAAGTTCTACACCATCATCTGGTTTTTCTCTTCCCATTACTCAAGCAGCATCATCTCATTTGGAATTGCAAATTCTAAACTCTCCATCTGCTGTCCCAAATGTTGATCCCATGTCTCCACCTCTCAGTCTTCCACCACACCTCAATTCTTCTTTCCTTTTTCCTTCCAAACAGTCATCCCCTCCACAAGAGCTAAAAGAAATACGCTCTCCTCCAAAGAAACAAGAGGTTTCACCTCCTCTACCACCACAAAAAATTTCCAAATCAATTGAGTTACGACCCATCCCTCCTCTTGCATTCCCAATTCCATGTGGGGAAGAAGAAATTGCAAAAATCAGCCATGAAGGACAGCAAGAAGAGGAGCCCAACAGAAAAGAAATGACAAACAACTTGAGGAGTTGGGCTGCCAAATTTGGGATGAAAAAGATCCCCTTGATGGTTAAGCCTTCAGAAGAGGTTGGAGTTGGAGAACAGGTGGTGGTTAAGACTGATTTTGTGGCAGCAGAAGAAGAGAAAAAAGAAGAAGCAGATCAGCAGTCAGTTTTCTCAGAAAGTAGTGTCCATGTTGGCACTCTATTTGAAGGGAATGCTGATTCAATTCAAGTTACACAATCAGCCATAGAGGAAGAAAGCTCAGAAGAAGATCTTGCAGTCCCAACTTGTCCTCTAGAGCAGCAGATTGAAGAGTTTGACTTGACGAACTTCGTGCTAGAGGAAGAGTTCTATCAAGAGCAGGATTGTCTTCAAGTAGTAGAGAAAGGAGAAGCTGCTCCAGATCCAAAAGAAGAGGAGCACATTCTAGTTGTGGAGGAGAAAATTACAGATCCAAGGGCTTTGAGCACAAAGCAAGCTATGGGAGAACCTTCAGTTCTTTTTTCTACTTCATCTCTCCCGAGTTCTAGTGCTGAAGAGGAGTTTGATCTCTCAAACTCAATGTTGGAGGGTGAAAGAAACCATGGTGGTCAAGTTATAGATCAAGAAGACACCATGGAGGAAGTGGAGCATTTGCAGTAGGATAGCCATGAGGTAGTTTATCTGTCAGATTTGGAGGACTGTTTTGATGGAGAAGAGCCAGTTGAGTTTCCACCATTCTCTCTTTCATCATCCACATTCCAAACACTTGAGTCTATTGTCATGAAGGAGAACATTCATTTGCAGTAGCCTACATCTTATAACAGCTCTTTGGAACCAAGATTGGAAGATTTTAATCTTTCATGTTCTTCATTGGAGGAAGAGAAAGGATAGAGGAATTTTACCATTTCTTCCACACCATCCATTTAGGAGGGTCTACAAGAAGACTCCATTTTTGGAGTTGAAAATCAAAGTTATGGGCATATCAAATGGATCATACCTTGCCCAATAAGGTATTTGACTTCATTGGAGTCAAAGGAGAAGTCACAACCAGTCATGCTTGCTTCTAAGCATGAGGATGAGCTACAAAGTACCAAGGATCAGCTGTCATACCTCTTCAATCCAAATGTAGAGCAACTAAAAGAGGTATTGGATTCACCTTCAGCTGATACCTTGATGATTTGGGTGGGAGACCAGCTTCTTGTTGATTTTCCACTCATCCTAATAGCCATGATCAGCTCCAAATCAATTGCATGGCTGCCACTTTTGAGAAAGGGAAGTTATTTCTCACAACCAATTACAGGGTTTGTTTAGCTTGCCTTTGCTTCCAGTTAGAGTAGAGTAGGTAGGTTTTCTTTTAGTAGAAGAAGTGCTTGTGCACACTCTGCATGTTCCATTTAGAGCATGTATGATTTTCAATTCTGTACATAGTTTTTGTGGTGCTGGTTTTGCTCTTGCACAGTCCATTTCAGTGGCATTTTGGTGAGAACAACTCCATTTCAGTGGGTTTCCAAGTGGCTCAGAGAGGAGGTTTTCAAAGTTTAGATCAGTTTGCAGGTTACAACTCATGACTCCATGCCCAATGGATGCTTCAGTGCGGTAACTTCATCCAGCAGGTAGATGACCCCTCTGAGTCGCCAAAATTGTTATCCAAAATGTGCCCCCTGCTCATTTTGTGGCTAACTCCTCCCATTCTTCCCTCTCTTGTGCCTCAGTCACAAAATTTTTCTTTAGGCACTCAAAACCTTCTGGAAGTGGCACCATTGGATAGAGCTCTTTCTCATCTTTCCAAAAATGTAAAGTTTTCCTCCTAACTCCATGTATTTTTGAAGTTATGGCTCGGTGGAGTTTTTTGGAAAAAAATTCCCCTGAAAGGCCCGTAGCCAATGAGATGCTGCCATGTGGCACCTAGAGTGGTGGAGTGTGGGGAAATTTCGGAAAATTTTCCAAATGACCAAAAAGGTGCAAAAATTTGAATTTTCCCACCGACACGATTTGGTCCTGTTTTGACCTAAAACTTCAAATCGCCATATCTTTCGATCTGAGCTCGGTTTTTCACGTTCTTTATATCAATGGAAATATGGTGAAATTCTCTATAGTATTCTAGGGTCATTTTTGCATTTTGGTTTATTTTGGAGAGAGAAATTTGAGAAATACATCTGGCACGTGGTCATGGCCAGAAATGACGTTTCAACAACCAGTTTTAATGCAAAATGGGTCGCATTCTTCTTCAGTATGGTCAAAAATGTTAGGGCATGGGTTTGTAAGGACCTCCATGCTGTTTTAATGCATCTTCATTCAATGGGTAATGGCTCCCACATTTTTCACATTTTCTCTCTCCTGGGCTCGACCCATGCATTGTAAAAGCCAGAATGAGTTCATTTTGCAAAGAGAGACACCTTTTCAGCTCTGCAACTTCCTTTTTCTTCCTCCTTGGCAAAATTTGTGAAGATTTTTACCTTTCCATGTAATACAACACCTCTTTTTGCCTCTAGATCACTGTAATGCATTGTATTGGACATGGAATGTTAATATATGTTCTGTGATTAAAATCCCTCAATCCTTTCATATATCTATCATTGTTTTCCTGATCTTTCATTACATTTTGAGCAATTTGTGCATGTTTTGTGCTGTGTTTTCTTGTGGATTGTGTATTTTTTATGCAGCAGCAGGTGTCTACAACTCCTTTGGTGCATCACCATCATTAGCATTAGTTTAGTTTCAATTTTTGCACTCTTCTACCTTTGTCCCTTTGAAATTTAGAGTAGATTAGGATTCAAACCTCTGCAGTTGTGCAAATAATGGATCTGATCAGAGGAGTTTGAGGAACCAGCCTCTAATCTGGAGATTCCTCTCTCATTTTACAAGTCCCACACTTGGAGAGAGGTTTCAATGTTGTGCAATCACACTGGATGCCTGAAACATCAACTTAGAAACCTGATTTGCATCCAGGGGTGCTGCTGATTTGCAACAACAATACATTTATAAATTCCCCCTCAATAGTCAATAATGAACCATAGAATAAGAGTTCTTCATTGGGAAATGGTTTGAGTTTTGCACTAGATATATAGGTCAATGGATCATAGAGTGTAAAGAGTGTGATTATTCTAAGGTTCATTTTATATTTAGACCATCGTAGTCCAATACGAATAGTGTAACTAGATTGCATCATAGAGTAGTGTGATGTGTGAGAATTAAATGCGGAGAGATGTTTCGTGAATGCCTTTGAATGTGAAATGTGTAGTGTGTGAGGTTTACGTATTTGGTATGCCCTCAAAAATCAAGTTTGAACCATAGAAAAAGAGTGTGTCATTGGCTAGTGATGATATAAGTTGTGTGTATCAAATCTATGTAAGATATAGATAAAAGACTTGATGCAAAGTGTAGAGTGGAAAAGTAAAAATGTTATACATCCGATGATGCTAGAAGGGGAGCAGAGGTGGAATTCTGCAAGTGTATGTCTATGAGGATACTATCCGATAAAATTGAAGGGAAAGGTTCCTCCACCTAATTCTTGCGGAGATAAAGCCATGTGACCATTCTCTAAGATCAGATATGTATGAGAGAGATGATTTATAGATGAATGAGGCTTGTGTACATAACACCTAAGAGGTGTTGAACACCTATGTGAAGTATACCATGGAGGTAATGTGCACCTATGTGAAGAAGAATATCGTGGAGGGATGTATACCTATGTGAAAAAGACCACGAATGCGATGTATACCTATATGAAGGAGGTCATAGAGGTGATATATACCTATGTGAAGGTGTTGTATGAGTAAAGAGACCTAGATTGATGAGATGGACTAGTGGATTGATGAGGTCGAGTTTTTGTGTGTGAATAGGATAGCTAGGTGTATATTACGCTTTATATTTAATATCTCCAGGGACCTAGAATCTCTAGCAAATGTAATGGCCACCTCAAGAGGAGGATAATGCCATGGTGTGCATGGTGGGACACCTTTGGTGGTGATGACTTACTTTTTATGAATTAATTTGAGACATAAGCAGTTCTTAGAAATTATTTATTGAGTGACGAGTATCAAGGAAGACATAAGAACACATGATAACCTTTAATGCTAGGTGCGATAATGAAACAAAAAAACATCATGAGAGGACCAACTATAAGCTGGAAGCTAGACATAACCATAATCTCTAGGAACTTAATAATAAATATGCAATATTAGATAGTTGGTAGAGACCATAAGTGCAATAGAGCATGTGATCATGTGAAATGATGGATCTACCATGGTGTTATTAATAGAATGAGATCCAATAAAAGAATTGATGTGCAAGTGATCGAGAACAAAATGTAGCATGATAATCATGATCATAAAATGTAATGAGAGGTGGAGATGAATTCACATGAGTAACTAGAAAATTTAGAGGCCGTGATGATGGAAAAGGCACTACATGATAAAAATGGGTGTCGAATATTCCATAGCTTGTTTCTCATGGTCGAGATAGAGGATTATTAAAGATTTTGACATTTTTATTTTCATTAAGCGGTATGGATGCCAAGGCTCGGGAAGCTCAATTACATTTTTTTAATTAGATCTTGAATAAGATGTCTTAATTTAAAGAAACAATTGTTGAGTTATGGAGCTTAATTGCTTCAAAAATAACATGTATTACAACTTGCACATTTACACGATGGCGGACATTGGTCGGTTGACCGATGTTAGTCACCTAGAGCAACTTTCAGATCGGTTGGGTAACCAACATTGGTTTACTGTGAGTATATGTTTTTATTTAAGACGTGGGATTAGATCTAACCTTTGATTATAAATTTGATCTAAGGGTTGTAAATGCATTGCTAAAGTGCCCTAATGTTTGTATATGCTTATAAGATAGAAAAATAGGGTTAGAAGGAAATTAATTGGGGGATTATTGTAAGAAGGAATTCTTAGAGAAAGAAAAGAAAATCTTGTGAAGGAAAAGTATTGTACATCCGTGAGAGGTGTGGAAGATTACATATATTCATTGTATTTACTTTGTAAAGAAAATATTAATAGATTAATTATTTCTTGGTGGATGTATCCCACACTGGGTGAACCATGTTATATCTTGTGTATTTTTCTTTTGGTTTATTTATGTATTTATTTCTTATATTATTAATGTGATTATAGATTTGTGCAACAAGAGCTTACTAACCTCAAAAAAATGGTATTAGAGATTTTTTGTTTGAGGTTTTGTGTGTTGAAATATTTACTCATAGAAGGATTTTTGATTGAGTGGGAGATACGAAATGGCGAGAAGATAGCAAATAAAAAGTGGATAAATTTGATGGCCATAATTATCAATTATGGAAGATGCAGGTGGAAGATTATTTGTATCAGAAAGATTTATATTTACCATTGGATGCGAGTGTGAAGCCTACGAAGATGACTGATGAAGAATGGAATATTCTTGACAGAAAGGCTCTAAGATCTATAATATTGAGCCTAACAGCATCGTAGCTTCTAATATTACTGAAGCAACAACTATGGTAGATTTGATGAAATATTTAGCTAATTTATATGAAAAACCAAGTGCTTCAAATAAATTTTATTTGATGAAGAAATTATTTAATTCTAAAATGCAAGAAGGTGGATCTATATCAAACCATTTGAATGATTTCCATTCCATTGTAAATCAATTAAAATCAGTTAATATTTCATTTGATGATGAAGTGAAAGAAATTTTATTCTTATGCACTTTTCGAGATAGGATAACATGGTAATGGTTGTTAGTAATACAACATCTGTTACTAATATTTTAAAGTTTGATGATGTGGTTAGTATAATCTTGAATGAAGAAATACGTAGGAAAATTATAGGAGATTCATCATCTAGAAATGCTTTGAATGTAGAAAGCAGGGGAAGGTAGAAGGAGAGATCCAAGAGAAAGAATAATGGGAAATCAAAGTATAATAGTGACATGTATAAATCCATAGGTAGAGGAATAATCTACTGAAATTGTGGAAAGAAAGGACATGTAAAGAAGGATTGTTGGTTCATAAAAAAATAGAATATACTAGGAAAAGATAAAGAGGAAAATGTTACAACGAGGTAATGCAATATTCCCTTATTCTCTCCTTGTATAATAAAATATAATCTTTGGTTTTAGATTCAGGATTTTCTTTCCATGCTACCCCTAATAAGGGTTATTTCAAAAATCATGTCCAACGTAATTTTGGGCATGTTTATTTAATGAGATGATGAACCATGAAATATTAATGGTAAAGGGGAAGTTCATCTAAACTTTTCAAATGGAAATACATGGATATTGAAAGATGTGAGGTGTGTTCCAAGCCTCGGGAGAAATATAATTTCTGTAGGATAACTAGGTGAAGCTAGCTACATGGTTACATTCACATCCAACTCTTAGAAAGCTACCAAGGAGCTCTTACTATGGAAAGAGGAAAAAGGTAGGAACATTGTATTCTCCTACCTGTATTACTTATTTATTTTATGTTCTATCTACTTCATATGTAGATTCAAGCATGGGAATAATCAGCTAGGCCATTTGAGTAAAAAGGGAACTTAGATTTTAAAGGAAAAGGCTAAGTTATCATATTTGTAAAATTTAGATCTTGATTTTTGTGAGCATTACATATTTGGAAAGAAAAAGAGAGTGACATTTCTCAAAGTTGGGGAAAAAAGAATGAGAAAAAATTAGAGCTTGTGCACTCAAATGTGTGGGGACTAGCCTAGGTAGCTTCTCATGAAGGATCCCAATATTATGTGACTTTCATTGATGATGCCACAAGAAAGGTATGAATTTATTATATAAAGCGTAAATATGATGTTTTTGATACTTTTAAAAGATGGAAAGATATTTTGTAGATGAATCAAATTTAAAATTAAAATTCTTTAGATCTAACAATGGTGGTGTGTAATGTAATAAGGATTTCAATTATTAATATTCATAGAATGGAATATGTAGAGAAAGAATGGTTCCTAATACCATAGGAGAATGGTGTTCTTTGAAAGAATGAACATGACTATCATAGAACCTGGAATAAGCATGAGGATACATGTTGAACTACCCTTACAATTTTAGGTAGAAGTAGTAGACCCGACAATATATTTAATCAACCATTGGCCTTAAAGTGCACTAGATGGTGGAATACCATAAGAACCTTGGAATGGAAAAGAGGTAGAATTTATTTTCTTAGAGTATTTGGTTCAGAAGATTTTGTGCATGTTGATAAAGAAAATAGGAAGAACTTGGATGTTAAATCCAAGAGATGCACTTTTATTCATTATGGCGCTAGTGATTTTGGATTTCATTTTTAGGATTTAGATGATTCTAAGATTTTTAGAGTCATGGAATTGAATGGAATGAAAAGAGAATGTATAGGGATAAAATTTTCATACATAAGGATGAACTATGTGAAGATTTTGTGGAAGAAAATTCATTATTGGACTTAAAACAAAAATCTACAGTACCAACGTCGGTGATGGAAACTAGTTTCAGTAGCCATAGGACCAATGTTGGCATCCTAAACCAACAAAGAGCAGGATTAGAGTCGGTTGCAAAAAAAACTGGAATTTGTAGTAGGTGACCGGAGTTAGTCATTGTTAGAGGTTGATAAAAAATTATAGAATGAGTAGAATGAACCTCTGACACCCCATATTTTTGTTAGAAGGTCAAAATTCATAAGTAGACCTCTAAATAAATGTACACCTTCCTTATTTTATCTATTATTGACTGATAGTGGTGAGCCCAAAAGTTTTGAAGAATCAATGCAGGATGAAACCCATAAGAAGTGGGAGCATGACATGGATGAGGAGATGGAATCCTTGAAACAAAACCAAACATGGGATTTGGTTAAGTTTCCAGTAGGTAAGAGGACATTGTAGAATAAATGGGTTTACAGAATCAAGGAAGAAGAGGGTGGACAAAAAGATACAAGGTAAGGTTTATGGTAAAAGGATTTTCACAAAAATAAGGTAATGATTTTAGTGAGATTTTTTTCTCTTGTGGTAAAAATTGAATTACATTCATCTTGTTTTGATTTTATTTGTAGTTAAATACTTTCACTTAGAGCAACTTGATGTTAAGATGGATTTCCTTCATGGTAATTTAGAGGAATAGATATATATGCAAAAGTCACTTGGTTGTGAATTCAAGGGTAAGGAGAAACTTGTGTGCAAGTTTAAAAAGAGCTTGTATAGGCTCAAGAAATCCACAAGGAAATGGTATATGAGGTTTGAAAAATTTATACATGGTCATGGTTATATAAGATGTGAATTTGACCATTGTTTTTATTTCAAGAATCTTGAAACTCAAAGCTATATCAGTTTGTTATTGTATGTAGATGATATTCTTAGTGTAGGATTTAATATGTAGGACATTGTTGAGCTTAAAAACTTTAGATCATATATTTTCAATGAAGTATTTAGAAGTTGCAAAAGAATATCCTTGGCATGCAAATTCATAGAGACAAGAAGACTAGGAAATCGTATTTATCTCAGGAAAATTATATCAACAAGGTATTGGAAAGGTTTAATATCTCAAATTCAAAACCAATAAGTACACATATGGTTGGAAAATTCAAATTAAGTAAATATCAATGTCCTATATCACATGAGGAGGTCAAGTACATGGTACATGTTCCATATACTTCTACAATTGAAGCCTTATGTATGTTATGGTTTCTACTAGACCAAACATTGCACAGGAAGTGGGAGTTGTGAGAAGATTTATGGCCAATCTAGGTAAAGAGCATTAGAAAGCAGTCCAATGGATACTCAGATATTTGAGAGGGACATCCAGCATGTATTTATGCTATGGAGGGTCAGATACTTCTTTATGTGGCTATGTTAATTTAAATATGGATTGATATTTGGATGGTAGGATAAGAACCACTTTGGATATGTATTCATAATATGTAGCATGACGATTAACTAGATTTTGAGATTGTAAGAAGTTGTGGCCTTGTCTACTATAAAAGCCGAATATGTTGCAACTACAGAGGATAGCAAAGAGATGATATGGATAAGAAGGTTCATGGAATATTTGGGAAAGGAGAAATAAGATTACAGATTTTGTAGTGATAGTCAAAGTGTGATTCATCTGACAAAGAACTCAACATTTCATTCAAGAATGAAACACATTTAGTTGAGATATCACTTCATACAACATGTGTTAGAGGATGGGAAGATGAAATTGGAGAAACTTTATATAAATAAGAACCTTGTGGATATGGTAACTAAGCCGTTAGCAAAGGAGAAGTTTGATCTTCACCTCACTTGATTAGTCTTTGATTTTGAGATTTGAAAAGGAAGAAAGCAAAGGCCAAGGAAAGGATCCAAAGATGGATTTGTATGGTACATTACAATAATTTATCTCTAAGTTGGAGATTGTTGAGTTGGGGAGTTTAATTGCTTCACAAATAGCATGTATTACAATTTTTAGGTTTACACGATGAATCGACATCGGTTGGATGAATAACATCAGTCACCTAGAACAACCAATATAGGTTGGGTAACCGGCATTGGTTACTGTGTGTTTATTTTTTCATTTAAGCCATGGGATTAGATATAAACTTTGATTATAAATTTAATCTAAGGGTTGTAAATGCATTTCTGAAGTTCCTAATGTTTTTATATGCTCATAAGATAGAAAACTAGGGTTAGAAGGTGATTAATTAGGGGATTATTGTAAGAAGGAATTCTTGAAGAAAGAAAAGGAAATCTCATGAAGGAAAAGTAATTTACATCCGTGAGAGGTGTAGAATATTGTGAATATTCTTTTTATTTCATCTATAAAGAAAAGATTAATAGATTGGTTTTTCTTCTTTGGAATTATCCCACACCTTTGGGTGAACCACGTTATTGTTTCACTTAATTTGTTGCTATCTAAAACTAAATAGGAAATAGGTTAGGAGGAATAACTTTGATATGTAAGTTGAAGGTTGAATGTGTGCATTAATGAATTTTTATCCAAGTTAATCATGAAGAGCTTCCCTTTGGCTAGGAGGAGCGACTTGTAAGAAATATAAGAAGAACACTAGATAACATTAATAATATAGGTTAATGGACTACCTATCCAATGCTAGATCTGGGAAGTGTGATGCTTCTTAGAAGGTCTTCAATCCACTTTTAAATATAAATTAATATTACAACTATCATGAAGTAAGGAAATCCTAATGTATTTATACAATTTAGGTATCTCGTGCAAATACAATAAGCAAATCTAATATAACAAGAAAGGTTATAATTATATCTGGAGGTTTGGTAGGTTATTCTAGGTTTTACAAGTTTGAAAAGGATTTGGGATTGATTAGGTGAGGTCTAGGTTGATTGGGTAAGGTCTGGGTTAGTTTTGGTTGATCAAGAGGCTTGTTGGTCAAAAGGAATGAAATAACACAGAGTAGATGATATCGGTTAGGTGACCAATATCGGTATAGAGATGAAATTGACAGCGGTTAGGTAACTTGAGAATTGGTAGGGGAAATTGACAATAATTTGATAAAAATGTTTTTTGGGATTCTCTTTGATTGCATAGAGAGTGAGAAGGGTATGGTTAGGTTCGTAATATTACTGAGAAGACTCAGGGATACATAAAGGGAAGTCACCTAAGGTAAAAATGATATAGGTGGTTAGGTATTTAGATTGGTGAGGAGGTGGAGATAAAAGAATACGAGAAAAAAATAAAGTATAATGAAAGAGGTAAAGAATATATACTTTTAAAAAGCACAATATGATCAAAATCACAAATATTTACTTGCCTTTACGAGATCTGGTAGGAGAATGTGGTTTATAGTTGATCCGTGAAGAGATTATGGAGTCACTATCATGGAAGTACTCTTATAGTATTCCGGTGAGTATTCCAATACTCTGGAAGGAGAACCAGATGCTTTCTTTGTCCTATGGTTGAGTATTTTATGTCATCTAGATGCTGAGAGGCTTTGGATTCATGCTTTAATGGAATAATTCTCTTAAAACTAAAAATGACCAACCTATGGTAAAAGGTTGTAAAATTGTATATAAAGTAACTGATGGTGGTTAGGTGATTGGTGTTGGTCAAGGGATAACCAACATCGGTTAAGGTGGGTAAGTCTAGGTTTACCAAAAATAGAAAGATCTTCCCAGATTTAGTGTGTTTTCCAAGTTGAGTCCTCTTAGGGAGTGGAGTTCTCATTAGAAAAGGTAGGAAGGTCATAGAAGAAGTCCAATTAGGTTTGAGAATAATTCTTAGTTAGTTAGGTCAAGTGGTGACTCAATGCTGAGAGTGATGACTTGGTCACTGTGAGTTAAATTCCCCTAGAATGGGTCTAGGGTGAGGTGTAATGATGAGGTGGAGGTGTGAGGATGAAATTAACTTAATTAAAATAATTAAATCAATTAATAATGTGAGGATGAATATTAATATGGGATGAAGGGGTCATGATTAGTTAAATGTGTTACGTTAATTAATTGAAGGGGACTAAAGGGCATGTGACCCAAATTTGGTGTCTACATTTGCCCTTTTTGTCGCGTAGCTTGTATTGGTAAGTGATGCTGAAAAAAATAGGAAGTTGGTGTCCTAGGTATGAGCAGAGATTAGGTTTCCCCAAGTATGGATGAAAGTGATCCCCCTCAAACTAGGAACTGATGAGGTAGGAAACAAAGTCAGTGAATGGTTTGATAAATAGGTTGTTAATAAAAAAACCAAATGCATGCACACGTATAGATTGTGATAAGGTACCAGGTTGAAGAGCTTACAAAATCTACTTTATCAAAGGTTGATAGGTTTATCCAAATGAGGTTGAAGTGGTTCAGGTATCCAAGGTATAGGATATGATCCTAAATCACAACTAGGCAAGGTGTAGGAACGGGTAATAGGTTTTTTTCCGGGCACCAAAGGTTTGGTTAGGATAAACATCACGACATCAAGAAAGGTAAGGTCATTAGGCTAAACCACATGAGTAACATCATTGCAAGTTATAGTGAATACACAAATTTAAATGTCACAAAGGAGATTTAGTTCGAGATATGTAGGTCGGGGCATAGGTAAAGGCGGAGGTATAGGTAAATAACATGTCTCGAAGTGCAATCAAGGAAATTTACAACTAATGTAGGCTTTTGGGTGAATTTTTAATAGATGTTGGGAAGGGTAAAAGTTGTTTTAAAAAATTGTTTTAGGCAAAGTGGACATAGTTTGGGTTAAATGGATATGTGTGGTGACCGATGCCAGTTACAACTTAACTGATGTTGGTTGGCAAGGGCACAACTTAAACAATTTCAATCATGTCTATTTGGGGATAAAAAGGTAAAATACGTGTTTTATGGATTCATTTGTGTCTTTTCCATTTTTGGAACACGACAGATAAGAAGTAAAAAGGTGGAAAATGATGGTATGATGTCTCTATCTAAGTTAGTGAGCTACTAACAGGTGATTTGGCATTTGGTAGGATGGTCAATGAGATTGATTGGAATTATTTAATTAGTTATGAGGGGAGAAGAAAAAATTTTCATGGTGGAGGCGGGAGAGGGGGCGGGCGGACCGCCGACACAGCTACTCAAAGATCCACTGTGGAGATGGCACCAAGTAGAGGTATTATACATTCCTAAGCCTATATGTGATTGAAAATATTTGTTTAATTCGGGTAAAATGTGGGTGGGAATTTTTTTATTAAAGCCATGGGATTAGATATAAACTTTGATTATAAAGTTGATCTAAGGGTTGTAAATGCATTTCTAAAGTGCCCTAATGTTTTAATATGCTTATAAGATAGAAAACTAGGGTTAGAAGGAAATTAATTGGGGATTATTGTAAGAAGGAATTATTGAAGAAAGCAAAGAAAATCTTGTGAAGGAAAAGTACTTTACATCTCGAGAAGTGTAGAAGATTGCGGATATTCATTTGTATTTCATCTATAAGGAAAAGATTAATAGATTGGTTTTTTCTTAGTGGAATTATCCCACACTGGGTGAACCATGTTATTGTTTCACCTAATTTTTTGTTATCTAAAACTAAATAGGAAATAGGTTATGAGGAATAAATTGAGATATGTATTTCAAAGGTTGAATGTGCGCATTAATCAATTTTTATCCAAGTTAATCGTGAAGAGATTCCCTTTGGCTAGGAGGAATGACTTGTAAGAAATACAACAAGAGCACTAGATAACATTAATAATATAGGTTAGTGGACTACCTAGCAAATGCTAGATCTAGGAAGTGTGATGCTTCATAGAAGGTTGTCAATCCACTTTCAAATATAAATTAATATTGCAAATATCATGAAGTAAGGAAATCCTACTGTAGTTATACGATTTAGGTATCTCGTGCAAATACAATAAGAAAATATAATCTAACAGGAAAGGTTATGATTAGATCTGGAGGTTTGGTAGGTTATTCTAGGTTTTTTCACAGTGTCAGCGAAGTGCAGGATTGATCAGGTGAGTTCTAGTTTGATTAGGTAAGGTCTGGGTTAGTTTTGGTTGATCGAGAGGCTTGTTGGTCAAAAATAATGAAATAACAAAGAGTGATATCGGTCGGGTGGTGATATCGGTATAGAGGTGAAATTGATGGTAGTTAGGTAACAGAGGCATCGGTAGGGGCAATTGACAATAATTTGACAAAAATGGTTTTTGGGATTATCTTTGATTGCATAGAGAGTGAGAATGGTATGGTTAGATTCTTAATATTATTGAGAAGACTCAGGGATATAAAATGGGAAGTCATGAAAGGTAAAAATGATATAGGTGGGTGGGGTTTTAGATTGGCGATGAGGTGCGAGATAAAATAATATAGAAAAAAATAAAGTATAATGAATGAGGTAAGGAATCTATACTTTAAGAAAGCATAATACGATCAAAATCATGAATACTTACTTGCCTTTACAAATTTTGTAGGTGAATGTGGTTTGTAATTGATCCGTGAAGAGATTCTAGAGTCAACGTCATGGAAGTACTCTGTATTATTCCCGTGAGTATTCCAATACTTCAGAAGGAGAACCAGATGCTTTCTTTTTCTTATGGTTGAGTATTTTATGTCATCTGGATGCTAAGAGGCTTTGGATTTGTGCTTTAATGTAATAATTCTCACAAAAAATGACCAACCTATGGTAAAGGTTGTAAAATTATATATAAAGTAACCGATGGTGGTTAGTTAAGCGGGTGTCGATCGAGGGATAACCAAAATTGGTTAAGGTGGGTAAGTCTAGGTTTACCAAAAAAAGGAATATCTTCCTAGATTTGGTGTGTTTTCCAAGTTGAGTCCTCTTAGGGAGTGGAGTTCTCATTAGAAAAGGTAGGAAGGTCATAGAAGAAGTCCAATTAGGTTTGAGAATAATTCTTAGTTAGTTAGGTCAAGTGGTGACTTAGCACTGAGAGTGATGGCTCGATGCTGAGAGTGACGACTTGGTCATTGTGAGTTAAATTCCACTAGAACGGGTCTAGGGTGAGATTTAATGATGAGGTGGAGGTGTGAGGAGTAAATTAACTTAATTAAAATAATTAAATCAATTAATAATGTGAGGATGAATATTAATATGGGATTAAAGGGTAATGATTAGTTAAATGTGTTACGTTAATTAATTGAAGGGGACTAAAGGGCATGTGACCCAAATTTGGTGTCTACATTTGCCCCTTTTTGTCACGTAGCTTATATTTGTAAGTGATGTTGATAAAAATAGGAAATTGGTGTCCTATGTATGAGCGGAGATTAGGTTTCCCCAAGTATGTATGAAAGTGATCCCTCTCAAGCTAGGAAGTGATGAGGTACGAAACGAAGTCGGTGAATGGTTTGATAAATAGGTTGTTAATAAAAACAAGGGTGGATGAGTTGTAAGTAAGGATAATTATTAGGTTGGGTAATAGGTAATGGAAATCAAAAACACGCACACATATATATTGTGATAAGATACCAGGTTAAAGAGCTTAGAAACTCTACTTTGTCAAAGTTTGATAGGTTTATCCAAACAAGGTTGAAGTGGTTCAGGTATCCAAGGTATAGGATATGGTCCTAAATCACAACTAGGCAAGGTGTAGGAATGGGTAATAGGTTTTGTTCTAGGGAACCAAAGGTTTAGTTGGGATAAACATCATGACATCAAGAAAGGTAAGGTCATTAGGCTAAATCACACGAGTAGCATCATCGCAAGTTATAGTGAATACAAAAATTTAAATTTCACAAAAGGATATTCAATTCGGGATATGTAGGTCGGGGCATAGGTAAGGTGAGGTATAGGTAAATAATGTTTCTCAAAGCGCAATTAAGGAAATTTACAAGTAATGTAGGCTTGTGGGTGAGTTTTTAATAGATGTTGGGAAGGGTAAAAGTTGTTTTAAAGCATTATTTTTAGGAAAAGTGGGCATATTGTGGCTCAAATGGATATTTTTGGTGACAAATGCCAGTTAAAGCTTAACCAATGTCAATTGACAAGGGCACGACACTTTGAACGATGTCGGTCATGTCTATTTGGGGATAAAAAGGTAAAATTCATGTTTTACGGATTCATTTGTGTCTTTGCCATTTGTGGAACATAAAAGATAAGAAGTGAAAAGGTAGAAAGAAATGGTATGAGGTCTCTAGCTAATTTGGCAAGCTACTAACAGGTGATTTGGTATTCGGTAGGAGGGTACATGAGATTGATTGGAGAGATTTGATTGGTTGTGAGGCGAGGAGAAAAATTTTTCATGGTAGAGGTGGGAGAGGGAGCGGGTGGACCACTAGCATAGCTACTCGAAGTTCCACCATGGAGATGACACTTTGGTAGAGGTAGGATACATTCCTAATCCTACATGTGATTAAAAAATTTGTTTAATTTAGGTAAAATGTGGCGGGAATGCTATTTTGAAATTGTGGGTAAAATGGGGTGAAACAAGGTTAGAAAAGGGGATAATGTAGGTTAAGTAGGGTTGGGAATGAATTTAGGCTAGCTTTGGGTGGGTGGGATAGGGTTTTAGGTTGTTTATTGATGATATTTAACAATGGTAGATGGGGTTTCAATTTCATCACCGTAAATGATGACCGATGTCACTCATTGGTTGACACACATTGGTTGGTTTGGGCTAGCATTGGTCAATGTTGAGTGAAAAACACCGGTCAAGATGAATTATTATGGTCAAGGCGATGGATGTTGGTCACCTTTGTAAAAAGTGAGTGGATGAAAAAAATGGCTAGATGGGAAACTTAAAGTGCAAAGGTAGGGGTAGGTGAATACTAATATAGGTGGAAGAGGGTAAGGAACTATTTTTCCAATGTGTGATAGTTATGTAGGTGAAATGATCTAGGATATTGGGTAAGTATGATAATGGAGATAGTAGGTTCTTAGGGGAATTAGGTAAAGGGGTAGGTATTAGAAACCAGGTGGGGGTAGGTATGATTGATGTGTTTTAGGTATTATTTGGTAAAAAAGGGACTAAGTACGAGGCAAGTTTGAGATTTGGGTAATAGGTGATTAGAGAGGGTCTTGACTTTATAGTGTTGGGTTAGATGATGTAGGCAAGAGATCAACTAACTATGAGAGACAAGGTACCACCTCTATTGGTATAGATGTGGCCTAGGATGACAGCTGAGGAGTCGGAACACATATAAAATATGGGACTTAGTTAGATCAAGCGCTATAGGCATATAGGATGAGATCCTAGCTTGATGGTTGCTCTCATCAACATATGGGACTCCATGACCAATACCTTTCATTTACCAACCGAAGCGAGATCACATTCACATTAGAGGATGTGTTTATGATCATACAACTTCATATTGTTGGGTAGCCGGTGTTTTCAATTTTACGGAGGCATCAATGGAGCCAATAGAGGTGATATTTGGTGAGACAATGGGCATCCCGAGTTATCACTGAGAATGAGTCTAAGTTATGGGGATATGTATGCAACATATCCACAAGGGACCAGATATATGTTTTTATGATGGTGGTAGTAGGATATTTTTCTCTCCCAAATTTGGAGGGTAGGATATTTCCATGATCATTTATGGGGTGCTATAGGACATGATCAAGGAGCGGATATGTTTTGCTTAGGCACCAAATTTTCTAGTCCAACTATATAGGGATTTGTGGGCCTATGGTAGGTACATGAAATTTAGTATGTGTTGTACATACTTGTTACATTATTGGGCATATGAGCACATTGTGTGTGTGTATCTAGTTGGGTTACCACAATAGGACTGGTTCGGGGTGTTTTCTACGAGTGGGTTCTAGGAGATGGGTATCAATATGGGCACAACCAAGAGTGGCAAGGGCCACATGTGATGTTACATACTATAGGAGACTATTTGAGGGCCTATCAGTGGTAGATATCATGTGGCAGACATAAGTTTGTTTTCCATCATATAGAGGCATGAATGTGGAGTTATATGGGATTGATTATTGATATGGATACATGGGCGGTGTGATAGTGAACACAAGATGATACCCATGGACAGGGTCGATGAAAGTTTGGAATGTGGAAGGATGTGCCCTTACCTTTCCCACAATATAATAGAGATGACATGGAGAGACCCATATCTCCACCACATCTGAGTGATCCCACAGGGAAAGAGGAGAAGGTACGAGATTGACAGATTGATGATATAGGTGTCACCGATGCATATAGGTAGTGGTGGGTGGCACAACTACGGGTTACACCACCAAGGCCAGGGAATCCTAATTTAGCTATAGTCATTGTTAAGAGAGATACATTGTAAGGGAAGGTGACTACCCTATAGGCACATATTACATGGTTGTAAGGACATCTGATAGGTTCACGGGCATAAGTGACAAGATTACAGGCACATGTGATAACCCTATAGGATTAGGTAGTACAAGCACAAGCTCCTGCACATGGTGGAGATGGGGATGGAGGGCAGATATCCACCTTATAGGAACATGTGGCTAGATTATAGGGCCAATTGGCCATAACATAGGCACATGTTTCATATTTACACGTCTAGGCATCCACATAGGTACCACCATAGGCACGAGCACATGGTCCCATTATATAGTTTTCAACACTAAGACAGAGGTCCAATTTTAGTAGGGAAGAGTTCATAGGTGACAGTGAGGCTGATGACACCACCATAGACTCTATCCAATTCGAGGTTCGTGGATGCCCTAAATGAGGTGCATTACCATATGGACTAGATAGCTATAATATGTATTTATATGCCCTCCTATGCCGACTACGGATCCAGCAGAGGGTAGGTAGCCGGTGGCGGACTAGATCCAAGACTCATAGCTCAAATAAAAGGGAGTTGTTGACCCGAAAGATAGGGCCAAGGTGAGGTTATTATTTCCCAAAGACTAGGCCCCGTAGAGGGAAAGGAGGAGGAGATGGAGGCTAGGTAGGGACTAGTAGAGGGTGGTGAGATGTTGGTAGGACGCTTGACTTATAAGGAGGAGGAGACAGGTGAGACTGGAGAGGAGGGCATCAGGTGGGGAGATGATTGATATCCATATTTGATATTGTATTATCATTTTGATTATATATATATATATATCAGTATCTCAAAACTCTCATGTAAAATCTCACATATTTGGCACACAGGCTGATATATATATCAGCGTGTGTGCCAAATATGTGAATTTTACATGAGATTTTGAGATACTGATACTTATTTATATCTTTGTATATATGTATTGATTCATAGACACTCCCATTATATAGTTGGTGATGTTTGTTGGATGGATGATGTACTTGTTTTAATTTCCATTGCTATTGTGTATTATGGAAACTAGTTGAGTTAGGCATGATTGAGTCGAGGTCATGTAGGCATGATGGAGTCAGGTATAGGCATGGTGGAGTCAAGCACATGCATGGTTGAGTTAGATATAAGCACGTTAGAGTTAGGTACAAGAATGATTGAGTCAAGTATAGGCATGATGGAGTCAAGTATAGGCATGGTTTGGTCAGGTATAGGCATGGTGGAGTCTAGGTAATTTCCAAGTTACTGATCTTATGGAAATAATGGGTTGTATGTATGTTGTGGTTAAATTTCCAAGTATTTGATATCATGGAAATGCTAAATGATTGATGTATGATATGGTTGATGTTATAAAATGGTAGGTATGTATGTTTTTATGATAGATTAATTTCCCAGTTTTGTGTAAAATGGAAACTAACTAGGGTAAAATGTGAATATAAAGGGGGAAAATTGGTTAGGGGAAAAATTAGTCAAGCTAACATAAAAACACCCCATACCCTCATAGTGTTACCTACATAGCCTTGGAAAAAAGGGGCCTCAAGTCAATGTAGTTCTCCCATAGGCTAGGGAAGAATATGATAGGGGAGATGAATGGGTCGGTAGGTTTTAGGCATGATTAAGTCTAGGTCATTTAGGCATGGTTGAGTATAGGTTGAATAGGCATGGTTGAGTATAGGTTGAATAGGCATGGTTGAGTCTAGGTTGAATAGGCATGGTTGAGTCTAGGTTGAATAGGCATGGTTGAGTCTAGGTTGAATAGGCATGGTTGAGTATAGGTTGAATAGGCATGGTTGTTGTCTATGTTGAATAGATATGGGTGATTTTGGTGGAAGAGGAATTCCTAGAATGTAGGTGTCAAAGGTTTGGTCCTGTGAAGGAGGAGCAATAAGTAAGAAAAGAGGTGAACGATAAGAGGATAAAAAAATCTGCCCAACTGGTATGAGCCATTATGATTCTATCATATCAAAGATTGGCCTATGAACATAAGACCCTAAATGCATTGCATGATTGACTATTCTAAGGGTGAAGAAAGTGACAGGATCAAAAAATGTCACATTTGGGGCATGTCCCTTGAGTAGGTAGAATATTAGAAAGGAAATAAGGTGAGGTGAAATGTTTGTGTAGTGTAACCTAGTTGTGAGACAACATGCCTCTTCTACAAGATATCAACACACGTTTTGGTAGGGTTTTGTTTTTGAATTATTTTCCATTATTAGTGATGAGGCGGTGAGGAACACCAAAGTGAAAAATGATGTGATGATTGATGAATTTACATATTTTCTCATATTTTGTAGAAATAAGAGGTATGACATTTACCCATTTAGTGTAATATTTGGTAATGATAATAATCTATGATGACATTGGGAAGAATGAGGTTTTATCTCTCCGACAAGATCAAACCCCATTGAGAGAAAGGCTAAAGGTAGAGTGTGACCTGTAAGGTGTGAATAGAAGTGTGATGAAGATTAGCATGTTGTTGAAACTTCACACAACACTTTACATAGTCCCAACAATAATGGTTTAGCTTTGGCCAATAATAGCCTAGGAAAATGATACACATAGCGACACCTAAGCCGCTTAAGTGACCCCCAAAAAATCCCATCGTGAAATTACTTTATGGTTTATAAGGCATCATAAGATGATAACATCAAAGACAATTTTATAAATAATACCACCCATGATGACATAGAGAGAGAAAATTTTGAGAAAGGCTTATTTTACATTGCGTGTAAGATCCGGAGGAAGAATTGAAAGGAAAATATAATCAACAAACTACTTATACCAAAGGTCACAGGGGTTAGTTTCAATGTTTCCTACAAGGTTGATGTCTTAGATTAGATAAGAAGGTGATTGAAACCTTTTTACTATGACAAATATTTTTGATTTAGAGGGCGAGGCAAGGATTTGAGAAGCAAAATAGACCATGGTGTCTACAAATTTATTAGTGGAACAAGGGATGGTTTGAAATTCATAATCATCAAAGGTAGTCAAAACATGTCAGCATGATGCTTATACTTTTGAAGTATCTTGTTCCAACATTGGTATATACCATTAAATTTGTTCACAACAAATTAAGAGTTTCCAAAGATATTAATTAATTTAACGTCTAAGGTTATGGTGGTTTTAGACCTAACACGAGTGCTTCATATTCAAAAATATTGTTAGTACAAAAAAATCTAGTTTGAAAGATAATGACATAGGATCATTGTCAAGAGGAATGAGGATAAATCTGGCACCACCCCCATGCTAACATTTAGAACCATTTAAGAATAAGGTCATATGGTAAACAGTATCATTTAGGGAGAGGCTAGCAATGGATTCATCACGAAACCAAAGTTAGAAGATCGGTTTACGGAGAGGTAATTGTTTTCCTTTGACATATTTTTATGGTTGAATTCGAGATCTGGTCTATAAGAAGCATGAGCCAATTCCAACATGTTGATGTTGGTAGGGCTTAGCATACATGTAATATAAGGGTCGAGTATTTGTGATAAAAAAGGTTTTTGGTTGAGTAGGTAATGGTAAATTTTAGTGGTGAAAAAAACTAAGGCTATGAAATTTTTTGGGCGTTAGTATATCTAGTTTCATAGTATAAAAGTGTATGACTTATACAATGAACCACTTTCTCCCTATGTTGCTTGTCATGATGAGTGAGCATGGCACCCAAGGAATGATCAAGAGAAGAAATGTAAAGGTTAAATGGTTGTTCATCCTTAGGGGGAATGAGCATAGGTGGTTGGAGGAGGTATTGTTTTAAGGTGAAAAAGGATTTGTGGCATTCATCATCCCATTTAAAGGAGACATCCTTTTTAAGAAGATGAAATGGATGGCAATGGTCAAAAAGATGAGAAATAAAGTGACAAATAGATTGCAACTTGCCTTGCAAACTATGAAGTTGACAAAGGTTAGTAGGTGGAGGAATTTTGAGAATAGCCTTGATTTTAGTGGGATTAACTCCAATTCCACACAAAGAAACAATAAAACCAAGGATCTTGCTAGAGAGAAAAATAAAGACACACTTCTTAGGTTGAAGGTAAAAGACAACTTTAAGGACAACAAGGTTCTCGGCCCAATGTTTAGATTTTGCAAGAATATCGTCGAAATAATCTTCTAATATGTTATGCATGATGTCATTAAAAATATAATTCATAACCCATTGATATGTAGCACTAACGTTTCTCGGGCCAAAGGGCATAACACAATAATAGAAGGTCCCCAAGGAGTGATGAAGGTGGTTTCGTGTTAATCTTCGGGGTGAGTAATATTTTGTTATAACCCAAGAAGTCCATGAGTGATAGCATCTCATGGCCAGTGGTGAGATAAACTATTTGGTCAATACTTGGTAGAGGTAAGTCATTTTTGGGGAAAACTAAGTTAAGGTCATAGAAATCCATGCAAATTTGGAGTCCCCTATCACTTTTTGACAAGAATGATGTTAGAAATACTTTGAGGATAATCAATGGGTAGGATGAAGGAAAAAAAAATAAAGCAATGAATTTCTTCTTTAACAAGAAGGGCAATGTGATGATGCATTTTCGCAGCTTACCACATTTCATGGGTTTGGCATCGGGAATGGTTACGATATTGTGGACCACAATCTTTGGGTCAATCTTGGGCATATCAGCGTAGAACCAATAAAAAGAGTTGTTATAATCCTAGATGATAGAAGTGAAAGCTTCATGTTCAGTAGCATCTAAATATTGGCCTATTTTTAAAGTGTGTGGGTCATCCAGAGTGTGAATATTGATCTCGATGGTTAATTCATTCAACATGGTTTGCGTCTCAGAAGGTAATGACTAGAGAATATAAGAATCTTCTGCACTAAGGTAAGTGAGAATAGACTCATCATCCTGACATTGAATGATGTTAATAGAAGGGGTATCGTCATCAATCATGTTAGGATATAGGAAGGAAAGAGAAGAGGAGCCTCGCCATCATGCTAATAAGTCAAAGGTCCCAAGTAAATGGTGTTCAAAATTTTTTTAGGAGGAATGGATTTTGGGTCCATAGACTCTGTAGGTGAAGGTGGTGAAGTAGGTGAATGGGGTGGGGAATTTTTATCATCCTCAATGAGTTTGACTTGGGCCTTCCAGAAGGTGGTTCGAGAAAATCCAATACCATTGTAGTCTTTATGCTTACGAGTGGTGTAAGGAATGATAGTATGGTGACCTTGTTCATAGAAACCAAATCTAAAGCCCTTCCAAGCACAGTGATGGAGGAAGGTGTGGGTGAAGTGGTGGTTGGTAAGAGATTAAAGGTTGGAGGAAAATGGTTGAGTTTGGGAAGGTGGCTCGGGTGAGTAGGTAGAATCATAAAGTCCCCCATACATTAATTTGGTGTGAAGATGGGGAGGATCGTATGGTAATACCTCACCTATGCGGTGATCATAGCGGTTATGTTGGTGAAGTTTACCATACTCTTGAGGAGTAAGGAATGTGTCAATTTTATAAAGGTGGTACTCCCCCAGAGTGAGGCATTGAAAAACACCTTTTAAGGGTCAATATTTGATATATGGGTATCAAGAATGGATGAATCACTGAAAATTCGGGAAGAATAAGCATTAGTTTTTGAGAAGTAGATGGGTTTGTTGATGGGTGAGCTGAAAAAATTACGACGGAAATGGGCATAGAGGAGTTAGTTGTGGAAGTTGTAGTAGAAGCATTGGTGGATGAGAAAGTGGGTGAAGAATAAGTGGTAGTGGTGGTAGATGCCTTAACTAGTATAAGGTCATCATTAGGTTGATACAACATGTTACGGTCTTAAATGGTGAAGGGTCCAATAGAATAGTATAGTTTTTCCCTTCATGTTTGAATTTTGAACAACGATGTAAGTTTGAAGGAACATAACCCATGGCATGAATCTAGGGTCGACTAAGTAGCATGTTGTACTATAATTCCCCCTCCAAGACATAGAATAAGTAGGGAATGGCGCGAGGGGCCTACACAAATGTGGAGAATGATGGTGTCAAGGGTGGAATTCATGGAGTCGTTAATTGAATGCAACATAAATGGGTTATTATACATGCAATTAGAAGGAATGTGCATCACTGGTTGTATGTATAGGAATAAATTATGTTAATATTGGAACCTCCATCAATCATAATGTGTCAAACATGTATATTATCAATGTAGACAGAAATAATTAGGGAAGGATTAGGATCATTCAATTGGAGAGGTAAAATATCTTCATCGAGAGAAACTTAAAGCGGTTACTTTATGATTGGTAGTGGGAGTAGAGGAAGGGGGAGAAGTGGTGAGAGAGGCCATATGGTGAGGAATGATAATGAATGCAACGGGAGTAGTGTCATTAGGTATAACCTCAATATATTATAGAACCTTAGGGATTTTTATGAGACTAAGAGGTTTGGACAAGGTCATATAAATACATTTTGAGAGGAGACTGGTGTAACTATTTAAAAATTTTACAATGGGAAACCCCATCAAAAATAGGATATGTGGATCCATGGATGGTGATTTTTAGTGTAGGTGTTGATGGAACATTGGGTAAAAGAGTAGCGAGATGAGTTGGTTGTTTTCTCCTTTCTTTTTCCTTCTGGGATTGAGTGGAAATTTAAACCATATTAATTTGTGGTAAAGGAGAAAGTGATTCGTGATAGGTGTAGTGACAGGATGGGAAAAAATATGGTGAGGGCATATATTGGTTTTGTGAAAACAATGTAGCACATTGGCATTTTGGTGGAGGTTTGGATAGCTCTCTTATGTGGACCATATTGATCTCAAATTTTGGAGGGGATAAAAGGGTTGTGGAGGTGGAGATGAAGGTTGCTGAATAGGTAAGAGATGAGGATGTGTGGTGATAGGTGAAGGTGGAATAGGGTCCTCATCTAAAAGATCATCATCATAAAATATTTCTTCGAGAGGACATAGTTAGAGAAGAATAGTATTAATATCCTTACAGACTTTCCACATCATTCCCTGGCACACGATGGTAAGCATAAATTTTGTTATGATCAAACCCTTCTAATTTAGGTTTGAGTGGGTCAAAAGGTTTAAGTGGTGGCAATGTGATGACAAAGGTTTCCAAAATATTAGCTAAGATGTTGGCATAAGACCCGCCAATGAATCATAATGTGAAGTAAGTGTGGGTGACTTTAGTTAGAGAGGCGTCACTAGAAGTAGAATCAAAGGTTGAGTAAGTTTGACAACATGTTTGGTAGATAGTATGGTTTTAGTCTTAGATTGTACCTTCTTGGGTAAATATATAGCAGTGAACTAGTTGTTGAAGGTGGTGTAGGTATAACTACCTCTTTAGAGGGTAGTGGGTTATTGGACTTTGGTTGCACCTTCTTTGGTAAAGGTGAAGAAGAAGCACGTGACGTAGAAGGGTAGGTAGATGGTGGAAGTGGATGGGTTAGCCAAGGTGATAATGAGAGGTGTGGTGAAGGTTGTGGTAAGAGGAAATGTGGAAGGTAATGGTTGAGGGGAAGGGAATAACATGGGAAATAATGAGTATATTAGAAGTGGTGTAGGTATAAGAGGCGAAAGCATGTAAGTGATGTTGAAGGTGTATGTTATGTAGGTAATTTGGGTGTAACATAGGATTTTGATGAGAGCGAGTTGTTGTTTTTTTACTTTGATTAGGAGGTTGCTTGGCTAAGGTTGATAGGTGGGGACCTAGGATAGATGGAAGTGGTGAAGGTGATAGAGGGGTAGTGGAAAAGTCATTGTATGCAGCCTAAGAGGTTAGATATTCCTTTTAGGTGTGGGAATAGTCTTTTTGATGGCTTGTGAGAACATGGCTAAATCTAGTTTGATAGGAGGATGGACTAGGATTGATTTTGACATAACTCCCACTATGGGAATGGGTCTAGACATGGAGGAAGATATAGGTGCACATAATGTTGTAGGCATAAGAAAAAGCTCATTTTATGGTAAAGTTTTAGGTGTGGGAGAGGGTGATGAATAAGGGGTCACTACAAGTGGCATGCATATGGTGGGTTTGGTTATCGAACTACCTTTGGATAAATCATGGAAGTATCGGTAGAAAAAATTTGCATTTGAGTTGAAATAAGCGATCGAAGGTGTCACATGTACGTCGGAAAAGTGACAGGTGAGCTTGAGAATCAACAAGTAACTCTTCTGCGTACCCGACCTCCCGAGGTCGTGCCGAGACAGCCGGTGTGGGTAGAATGTGCAGGCAAACTAGTTAGGCAGTCTAATGTCTTCGACACGCACTAATGGTATTTGCGAATCTAAGGCAAAGAAGGCCCTTCTAACTTGGACTGGTGTGATAGATCGATCAGCGAGGATGACTGCTCGAAGGCTCCAATCAATATCGAGCTCTGGCGTGATTCGATCTATGGGTTGTGGGATGCGTGGAAAATGACCCGGGATGGTTTCGTGTATTTCTCCTGATAGGGTCATATGGTGAATATAGTCAACTCTATGGACGATTCTCTGGCCTAGTCCAAAATTCTCTAGTTTCGTTGGTTATTGTGTCTAGTAGGGATAACTGTTGAATGATGAGAGGTGGAATCGGAGTAGACTGAAATACTAATTTACGTAGGCCAGTGTCTATGTCTAATTCTCTTATGGATTCGTTAGGCTGTGGGATCTGTGGATCACAACCATAGACTCTTGGTTGTTGTGGTCCTGTTATGGTCATACGGGAGATCAAGTTCTGATTCCTAGTATCCAGTAGTCGTAAGCTTTTTCAGCTTCTATGTTTAGAACCAACAGTTGTGCGATCTTCTCAGAATACCTTACAGGTGTTATCGCAACTTGGATTCTTAAGCTGGTATCTATATCTACTAGGGTGTCTCCAGCGTCTGGCTATGGAACTAAAGGATCACACCCGAATGTTTGTTCTCTTTCGAGCCCTTCTACAGTCATGTGGGTATTTTCTAGGGTAATCTGTAGTTTGGCTGATTTGACCAAAACATATATGCTTGAGTCGTCTTCGATGTTTAACCCTCTCAACTATGTCCGATCATTGGAAGTCCTGCATTGTTGTTTGGAAGACTTGTATCCTAAGGTTTTGGTCAATGTCAGTTATTGCCACTATGGTATTGGGCTGGGGCACAATTGGCTCGAAAATGTATTCCCTGGGCTCCCTAGGTCCCGTAATTGTCATGCAAAAGCAGTAATGAAACAAACTATAATAAAGTAAAATCTAAGTGCACTTCTAGCATATATAATTTCTTTTTGTATTTTTCGGTTTATAAGAAAGCAGCTATGTAAAAATATTTAGAATTGACAACTAAACTAACAACGTAAAACAAACAAAATAGCCGAGTGTAGCTATTTGTCTGTGCGATTTCGTATATCTATTCTAAACAACGAAATAACTAATCTATCTGCAAGATTCTCGATCCTACCTCAGAAGTGAGGAATGAATCATAGTTTCTCAGAAACTATCAATCCCCACAACCTCCCTGGCAATATCGAGAATGGAAATAACTGAAATAAAGTGATTAACTACTTTATTTGATAAGTTCTAACTAAAACTTTGAAAGATGGAACCTAGATTTCACGAGAAGTGGCGAATCCGACGGTGTGTGTGTTCTTGTCCCCTCAGTATGATCTCTTCGTTCTTTGTGCTCACGTGAATCCAGAAAAGTGTGGAATGCTTGCATCAACAGGAATAGATATTTGGATCAATGGACAGCCTTCAGAATGCAGACAGAATAGAATGCGGATAGGAGAGAGGATAGCGCTTGAAAGTACGAGCTTGGCCTATGCAATTCTAGCGGGGTCTCACTGCGAATCATGCAACAAAAGCGTCCGGGACACGAAACTAGTCTGTATGAAGAACAAAACCTGCAACTTTAATGGCTGCCTAGACTATTCTACTCCAAAACAATAATACTGTTTGCACAAGTTGGATCTGTGGCTTACCAACAGCAACACAAAGCTAAAACAAACCTGCAACAAACTATGCTACCAATCCTAAGCAAACTAAAGGGACACAGCACTGAAAACATGAAAGTTGGAGTGAAAATGGTGGCCCAAATAATGTTTGCACTTGCACAAGTTGGATATGTGGCTTACCAGCTGCAACACAATACTAACCAAAGCACTCAATGAGAAAACTAAGAATCCTAAGCAAAGGAAAACTAAAACTGCTGTAACAAGAAATTCAAAAGCAAACTTTGGAGCAAAATTCAGAGGCCATTTGCATGTGCACAAACCATGCATTTATAGGAATCCAAACATCCAAAAATCAAATCCAAACTGAACTCCTAAACATTAAACAAAAGAAAAACACTATTCCAGGGGACCAAAAACATTAATGCATGCTCAAGTCGGCAAGAAAAGCTGGTGAGTCGTGATATTTCACGCGGGTCGCGTCAAAAGAGCATTCTGGAAAAGCGCGCAGGGACCGCCGCCTGCTCGAAGGGGGCGCGGTTCTGACCGCCGTCTGTTCGTGGCGGCGGTTTCGTCACTGAAGACCAAAAAGCCAAGAAAGAGGGAAAAATAGGGAAAACAAAGCACGCGGGGGCTAAGCGGGGCATGCGGGATGTTAACGCATATCTGTAAAGCTTCTCTGGATCCCGAACACCTTGTGAAGAGACCTGTATCATCATTGGGGCACTTATTACACCGTTCCGCAGTACAGTACCTTACAATTTTGGGTACGTACATGTCCCCAAAGTATGGAATTGTCAACATAATCCAAGTGGTTAGCCAAATGTGAAAATGGCACCACCTTTGTAGGGGGATGATGTTGATTTGTTAGTAATCCCTATAAAGAATGTATGTGAGACAGTGAAATGATTGTCTTCAAACTCTATGGGTAAAAGAGACAAGAGAAAAATAACATGATTCTTAAAAGCGGTGGAGAATTACCACCAATACGAAGGGATAGTGCTAATGGATTCACTATGGGTAGGGAGATGAAAATTTGGATGGGGAAAGTTCATATTTTGGTGAGGAAGAAGCTAAACATGACTCTCATGTGGGTAGAAGAGTAACTCTGGGGGTAGTTCATCGAGGTTGAGAGGTGGGTGGGGAAACTACATCACGAGATATAGTGGATTCCTCGTAGGTGAAGGAAGAGATAAGGGGAATCCATTGTAGGTAAAGGAGAAGAAGAAACAAGTCCCTCCATGGATGAAGGATCTCATGCAAGAATATCATCAATAGATGGATTAGGAGGAAATTGAATAAGAAGAGCTGGTATGATGTCGAAAAAAACATATACCTCATGGATGTTACTACCATTGGTCGATGTTTTTCCAATTTTGTTAGACAATGGGGTGTGATTTGGGAATGAATTCTTGAAGATGTGAAGGTTTTGATTAGCCATTGCATTAGGATTATCCAATATGAGATCTCCATTATCTAACATTTCATGGATGATATTTTTTAAATTTATACAATTCTTATCGCTTTGACCTCTAATGCGATGATAGTTGCAGTAATCATTTTCTTCGTACCATGTAGGCACAGGATGAGAGTGGTCAAAAATAGTATGTGGTTTAACGGGTGGAAGATAGAAGTGCTCGGCTTTTAGAAATTTTTCTAAAAGTGAAGAGTAGGGTTCTCTCATGGGATTATATTTTTATTTCTACCACTTGAACTGGAAAGCACGAACAAGAGAAATATTGGAAGAAGGCTTTGATTGGTTGGATGGGTGAGATGGGACAGATTTCAAAACTATTATGTTGGAAGATCCTTTTGCTTTAGAGTAATTATTTTATGGTTTGGAAGAATAAGAGGTATCATTTTATTTAAACACAACATTCTTGTTACGTAATTATATCTTCTTCTCTTCAATGGCATGAATTTCAAGTTTTGGGCCATCGTAAACTCCTCGTCAAATGTGTAGAAGGTTTGAAATTGGATATTTGGAGAGATGTGTCTAGGACAAGATTTGGTGAACAAATCTATTAACTTATTTTGAAGCATTTGTAATGTGAGTTGCTTGATCAGGCTCTGCCAACGAGTGACAAAATATGTGATATATTCATCTTCGTATTGGTGTATTGCATACAAGTCATTCATGGTGACCTTCTTGACAATGTTGATAGAAAAGTGGTCTAGAGAATCCTGAGCTACCTAATTAAATGAAAATATGGAATGCCTAGGTAGAGCACTATACTAATCTAAAGTCATTTATGTCAAGGACATTTGGAATGTTTGCAAGAGCAAAGCATCATCATGAGCAATAAGATAACACACATGTTGTTACGGGTCTTCTTTGTTGTTAAATCGGTTGAATTTAAGAATTTACCAATGCATAGGGTATGGAAGAATCATAATGGATGGGTGTATGGCTCATTTAAAATCTATTCATATGTCATAGAGTTACGTGAGATGGAGACGAGATGCTTCCAATGTTTGCATCTTGTTCATCATCATTTTGATAAGATCATTGCTAGGTTGTGATGACTGGGAACCCCCGACAATATAAGGGGGTAAATGAGGAGGGTATGACGTGGGAGACATCCCAATATGTGGTGATGTCGAGTATGAAAATTATGAGGAAGGAATGTAGGAAATAGATGTAGATGGAAAGTATCCGAATAAGTGATAGATGAAATAGGGGGTTGTTGGTGATAAGTGTAGGTAGGTGGAGTGGACATAAAGAATCTCATAGTAATTAAAGGAAGATACTATAGGATGGAGAGGAAAATGTTTTAGAAGGGAGTATATCTTTGTTGTCACCAATTGGTGGCTGAGATGCAATAGGTATATGAGAGGTGGTGGATGCAAATAGACCTACACTCAAGGAGGTTGATAAAGGTGTGGTTGACATCGTAGGAGTGATATATGTCAAAGGCATGATAGATGCAGTAGGTGCAGCCGATATCGATGATGTAAGGTCAAGATAGGAAACCAAAGGTGGTAAGGTGGAAGAGGATAATGTTAAACTAGTAGTAGCATATGTAGATGTTGGAATGAGGGTAGGAGGAATGGACATAGACATGTCGTATACAAGCTTCCCGATGAATCATGGGTAGATAAATGAGTAAGATAGTATTGCAGAGTAATGGGATTGTGATCAAGGAGTCTAAAAACTCCTCATTACCAAAGTGGGTATGGTATAAGCCCTGATTGGGGTCCATGGGTGCTTTGAGATTGAAGTGGGGATAGGCTAGGTGGGAGTGGTTGGTAGCTAGCATGAAACACGAGAGCGTTAGCTTGTTTACAAGTCAAAACCATGTGACTAACGATAAAACATGTATTTTGAGCTTCACTGATGATGCAGAAACATAGAAGTAATGGGGAAAAATAGTCTAAAATGAGTGATTATATCGTTGTTTTGATTGGAAAATCAAAACACAGAGACCAATGTTGGTATGGAATAAGCGCACCGATCGAGATAAGGACCGATGTTAGCTACTATGAAAAATAAGAGATTTAAATATTTGGCAATGAAAGGTGAAAATGGGTCAACCTAGATCCTGAAAATGATATCAGAGACTCAAGATTGGGATAAAAATGGTAGAATGAGCCACAAAAATAACAGGAAGGTGGAGAATAATATTCTAGTAAAAATAACCAAAAATCATATAAACTGACCTCAGTCAGTTAACTAATTTTGGTAAGATGATACAACCAATGCCAATTGCTGGATTGATATTGGTTGCTGTGAAATCTGGGAAGAGGATAAAAAATGAATTTTTGATGATTTATATCAAATAAAAGGGCCAACCTAGAGACTGATTATGGCTATAAGGATTCCTAATAAACCTAGACTAAAACCGTAATACACCAGTCATGATGTGAGGCGTACAAGGATAAGAAATAATGAAGAAACACAACTCACACATCAAAATGCAAGAAAAAAAAATCTAACAAAAATGAAATCCTAAGTTGTAGATTTTATGTTGTGGCTTATGCTATTTAGGACTGACTGTAAGTCAGGATAGAATTTTTAGTTAACAAAGGTGCCCTATAAAAGATGACAACTATGGCTGGTTGCAAGTAAGTTTTGGCATGGGAGATCCTTCTCTTAGATGATGTCTAGACAAATAAACTAGTTGGAGCCCACTGTGAATCCTGTGATCGTGTGATCATTGACATTTTCTTCCGAGAAATATGTTGTTTAAGAACCGTGTAGTTTTTTTTTTGTGATTTGGTATAGCGAGTGTGCAAAATGTGAGCTACGGTTCAATTTTTCAACCATCAGTTGGGCATCACTTCCATCATGTATTTTTTCCACAATTTAAATTAGCTATAATGCAAAAAACTCAACAATGCAAGTGCACAAGTTTAAAAACCCAAATTCACAAATTATATTCGATGACAAAAATTATGAAGTTGTTAACGACATGAATTTCATGAAATGTAATACAAGAAAAGAAAGAAGAATTATTTTTAATTCTAAAAAATAAGTGTCACTGAGATAATTATAAGAAAATAATATTTCCATAGAAGAATCTTAATGTGAACTCATTTCAAATGAAAACATATACAAAAGTATTTTTCCCTAGGAATGAACAATGCAAAGAATCTGATGGGTCCCACCGGGCGTACCAAGATGTTTCACCTAATTTGTTTCTAGTTAAAAATGAATATGAAATAGGTTATGAGGAATACTTGTGATATGTAGGTCAAATGTTGAATACGCGTTAATGACTTTTTGATCCAATCGATCGTGAATGACTTCCCTTTAGCTAGGAGGAACGACATGTAAGAAATACAACAAGACCACCATATAACATTAATAATATAGGTTAGTGGACTATCCTAGAAAATGCTAGATCCGGGAAGCGTGATGCTTCCTAGAAGGCTGTCAATCCACTTTCACACATAAATTAATATTACAAATATCATTAATGAAATCCTACTATATTTATACGATTTATGTATCTCACGCAAATATCCAATAAGAAAATCTAATCTAACAGGAAAGGTTATGATTAGATCTGGAGGTTTGGTAGGTTATTCTAGGTTTTGTAGGTCTAACGGGAGTGTGATTAATCGGTGAGGTCTTGGTTGATTTTTTAAGGTCAAGGTTATTTTTGGTTGATCGAGAGGCTTGTTGGTCAAAAGGAATGGGATAACATAGAGACCGATATCGGTCAGGTGACCGATGTCGGTATAGAGGTGAAATTGATGGTAGTTAGGTAACCAGCACCAATAAGGGAAATTGACAATAATTTGATAAAAAAAAATTGGATTCTATGTGGTTACATAGAGAGTGGGCGGGGTATGGTTATGTTTGTAATATTAATGAGAAGACTCAAGGATACAAAGGGGGAATTCACGGAAGTCAAAAAGGCTATAGGTGGTTGGGTTGTCAGATTGGTGATGAGGTGGAGATAAAGGAATACATGAAGAAATAAAGTATAATGAAAGAGGTAAGGAATATATACTTTAAGAAATCACAATATGATTGAAATCATGAATACATACTTTCCTTTACAGATCTAGTAGGTGAAGGTTGATGGTAGTTAATTTGTGAAGATATTATGGATTGATCTTGTGGAAATACTCCTGTAGTGTTCCTATGAGTATTCCAATACTATGGAAGTAGAACTAGGTGCTTTCTGGGCCTATGGTTGAGTATTTTGTGTCGTCTAGATGCTAAGAGGCTTTGAATTTGCACTTAAATGCAATAGTTCTCTTTAAACCGAAAATGACTAACCTCTAGTAAAAGTTTGTAAAATTGTATATAAGGTAGCCGATGGTGGTTAGGTGACTGACATCGGTTAAGGTGAGTAAGTTTAGGATTACTAAAAATAGGCATATCTTCCCATATTTGGTGTGTTTTCCAAGTTAAGTCTACTTAGGGAAGTGGATTTCTCGTTAGAAAAGTTAGGAAAGTCATAGAAGAATTCCAATTAGTTTTGATAAGAATTCTTAGTTAGTTAAGTCAAGTGGTGACTCAACACTAAGAGTGATGACTCAGTGTCAAGAGTGATGACTTGGTCACTATGAGTTAAATGCCCCTGGAATGGGTCTAGGGTGAGGTGTAATGATGAGGTGTAGGTGTGAGGATGAAATTGACTTAATTAAACTAATTAAATCAATTAATAATGTGAGGATGAATAGTAATATGGGATGAAGGCGTCATGATTAGTTAAATGCATTACATTAATTAATTGAAGGGGACTAAAGGGCATGTGACCCAAATTTGGTGTCTACAATTATATCTTGTGTATTGTTCTTCTAGTTTATTTATGTATTTATTTCTTATATGCTTAATTCTAATTATAGGTCTACATAACAATAGTGTGATAACCACTAACAACAATAAATATAATTTCCAATACATTGGTGACAATCACATCTAAAATTTTCATTGTAATTGTGACCTTTTGGATGAGATAGATCTAAATTGAGTAGAGGAGAAAGTATAATAAGGTTTATCTCAATAAGTTGTGGTAATAGAATATGCGGAGCACAAGGAAATTTGATAAATGTGTGTTTATGAGATTGCTATTGAAGCTTCTCAAGAATAGAGACAATGTTAACACTGAATTTTGTTTGAGTAGGTTTTAGATGGCTTGAAATTTGATTTACTTTTAAACTTGTTAGAAGATGATGAAGCTTGATCATGATACTTGATCTTTCCAGGTAGATAATAGTTTACTTTTGAGTAATTTAAGAGTATGGAAATGATAATCAAATAAAGGAGAGGTATAAAAGATGACACTCTTTTGCAATGGATATAAGAGACTTTACACAAAAAGATCTTGTGATTTCAAGTCAACGAGCACATTAGTCATCTTAGCTTAGTTATTATATCACACAACCTAGTCCACTAGATGCTTATTGGATCATTGTTTGATTTGAGTTAGTTGAGCATAGGATATTTTAGAAAATATATTGATTGAAAAATTCATGAGAAAATCATTGGCCAAATTCATATATTATATTACCGAATGAATATGTAGATCATAGAATCAATGCATTACATAATCTTGCAGACTTCTAGGAAAGATATTTGCTAACAAAGTATGATCATCTGCATAATCTAGACATGCCACATGAAATTATCGTATATTTTCTTTAGGATCAACATGGCCTTTGAAGGTGGGTTACTTAGGGGTGACAAAATTTCATAGAAGTGGATAAGTGGAAATGACAGTGTCAAAGGAGTGTGAAGAAGCAAAGTGGAATCAAGAGATGGAGATGCACAAGAAGTAAGGATTTGAATTTGGTAGATTTAGTTTGTAAATCCTTACATAAAGAATTAAAATCAAGGGTGTTAGAAGAGGATCCCATGTGCAATATAAGCATTGGTTTGAATAATGGGAGAAGCGAATGAGGAAAGGAATTGGGAACATGTAATAAAATTATGAATTTTAGAATTAATATAAACAATATAGTAATGAAATAAATTATATAGACTGAAATATAAATGGTAACTAATTTTATTTTAAGTTTGAAATAATATGAAATAATTGAAATAGGAGAGAAAAGGTACTAACCTTAAATGAACTTACCTTGCGGTGATCTAGATTATACTTGATGATACACATGTGGAATAGAGTATGAAAACACACCTCGGGAAGTTGTGGTAGATGGATATTTGGCCAGAATGGGATGCCGTGGGAGGATTAGGATACTTGTGGGAGGATTAGGGTACTTGTGGGAGGATTAGGGTACTTGTGGGTGCCTTGGTTTGTAGTATGGGCGCCCCTGTCTTGAATAGCTCGGAACCTAAGTGTGAGTTAGTAGAGGATATTTATAATAAAAGCAGTCTTTTCGTGTGTATGTTGCATTAGCTTCATTGATGTCATTGTATATATCTAATAATTAATCTCCTAAAAAATCTCACACAAAAGCATCAAACCCTAAAAAATAAAGATGCAAATGAATGGGTCAGACTATCCTTAGCTACCAAATGGATGGACTTATGATTGAGCATTACACTATGTCTCGAGACTTGATGTAGTTTTATGTGCTTATGTGTATAATTATGTGCCTAGGGTTCTTGTATGATAGAAAATCAACACGTGACCTTCTTCGCACCTGACCTCTCAAGCTCATTCCAATACATCCGGTGTAGAATGAGTTTGAATGTGATTGTGGTGATGGGGATCGAGCTAATTGGGTAATCTTATATCTTCAACACGTAATGTCAGGATTTGCTAGTCTAAAGAAAAGAATACTCTCCTAACTTGAAGTGGTGTGATGGATCAGTTTGAAATAATAGCCGCTCATAGACTCCAATCAATGTCGATCTCAAATGAGATTCTATTTTTGGTTTTTAAACACATGGAAAATGACCTACGGGGTGCATCGTATAGTCTCCCATACGGGGTCATGGAAGTAATAACGAGAGGCGCGATGGAGCCACATGTATTTATGGATGATTTTCTAGTCTATTCAAAAAATTCTTAGCCTAATCAGTTACTATGTTTAGTAACAAAAGTATTACAATAATATCTAGTGGAAGTGGTGAAGATTTGAATACCAATGTACACAAACTAGTGTTAATGTCTAACCGATTGCTTGATCTCATTGGTTTTGGAACCCGAGGATCAAAAATAAAGACTCATGGAGGTTGTGGCCCTTGAATGTTCATGCACATAATCAAATCATGTTGTTAGGAGTAGTCCAATAGTCATAGGCTTGATTAGCAGCAATATTTAGCATATTGAGTTGTTATATTTTCTCAGCAAAAGTTACAGGTGTGCATAAGAATGTTAAACATAAACTAGTATCAATGTCGGTTATCAATTTTGGCCCGTTGGGTTATGGGACCAAGGGATCACATCTGTATGTATTTTCTTGTTGTGGATCATTGATGGTCATACATAACGAAATAAAATGATTTTTGATGAGAAAAATAATCTTGAAGGAAATCTAATCTATGTTTTTGAAATTTTCACAATATTTTGGATCAAAAAAGAAAAGCAAACTAATCTATCAAAGAAAATATTTTTGTTCTTCTCTAATTTTTAAGCAACGTGTTCTAATCTAATAAATAAACTAAAGACAAGTAATCAGCCGGATGTAGTTGGTTACTTGTGCAAATGTATGAATCTGATCTAAAGCAAATAACCTAATCTAATCAAAACCCTTCAAACCCTACCTCAGAGGTGAAGAAAAATCATGACCCTAAAAGGGGCTATTGTTCCTCACAACTTCCCTGGTAATGTTAAAGAGGCAAGCTTACTAATGACTTGATCTACTTGTGATTGACTAATTCTATTGAAATGAATGATTTTCTACTCTATTTGATATGAATGATTCTCTACTCTATTTGATATGAATGATTCTCTACTCTATTTGATATGAAATGATTGAAACTAGTGATTTGAAATTGAAAATTCAACAAACAAGGAAAGCAAACACATAATTCTAACCTAGAAAAGCAAGAGCTTTGGAAAATCTAGTTGTGTCTATATTTTTCCCCTCAGTATGTTCCTTTCTTTCTCTAAGTGTTCATGTGATTCCAAGGGATTGGAAATGCAATGATAACAAGTAGGAGAATGGTGCTTGAGCAATTGAAACATGATGGTAGTATGGATGTAATGCAATTAGAAGAGAGATTACACAAGAGATCAGAGCTAGGCTATACAATTCCTAGCAAGATTGTAGTAGTAATACAATGTAAGATACAATAAAATTCTCAGGCCTTTTGCTTGAATAAAATCTTGGAATATATAGGAATGAAGGATGGGAGGTGCCTTCATGCACAAGGAAAGAAGGATTAGTTCCAACCATTAAATATATTTAAAAATAGGAGGAAGGAGAACCAAATAATCAAAGCTAATTTTAGATAATTTGGCTCACGGATGCATGCAAAAAGTGAAGTTAACTGAACCATCGCATGCTAAAACATGCATGAAGGATTCTGGAAAAAGTAGGCAAGACCGGTGCCCTACGTAAGGCAGTAGTTTTCGGATTGTCACCATGTTTTGGGTGATGGTTTCAAATTCTCCACCCAGGTAGGGAAGAGGTCCTAGCACTAAAGGCCAAAACATGCACAGAAAGAGGCAAGAAGATAGAAAAAATGCGGGAAGGCTAAGTAAATATGTCTAGGTGACAAATATATACTGTGAATGGAAATTAGAGCTCAAATACCTTCTTAAAAGGACCTGAATCATCATTGGGGACTTTTGTAACCATTTTTGACAATGTAGCACATACAATTTTGGGTGTGTATAGTTCCCTAGTGCTAATGACGCCAAAGTAGTGGGAAATAGATAGATTTAATACACAAATGGTGGATGGAATAGAATGAATACAACCCTTCATATGTAGTGTGTGATGCAAAATAGTGCTCAAATGTAGTCCTTTTCCTTAGTAGATAGCTATCCCTTAGTAGAGATAGTCCTCCCTTAAGATAGTGTGTATGTTATGTTTATATAGAGATATATTGCTCAAATGTTGACACTAATGACTCGACATGTTGACTAATGCCTAGGGAATGAGAGGAAAACTATAAAAAATAACCTCAAGAATCCAAATGAGAATCAAGTACAACCTGGGACCAGGGCACCTAAAAATGAAAACTAGCGTGCCGAAGGGCACTCAATCCCTCCCTAGGTTCCCTAGTCAAAGACTAGAGATGACCACTGAGTAAATAATGAAAACTAAGACTCCATGAGAGATGACTAGAACTATGTGAGTAACTTATGACTGTGTATGACACTTAACGAAAATGTGACTAAATTGATTAAATGACTAGGGGTGGGTCATTAGTGAATAATTTTCTTACATGACATCCATATATAAAACATTATATTTTTGTTATAATAGTAGTAGTAAGTTTGTGATTTAGTGAATACATTTTCCCCTACTTTATGTTAGTGAGTGGAAATCTTGGTAACATAAAGTAAATAGAGATGCATACTTGAGAGAAATCTGGAGAATCCCATGTTGTAGTAGAATGCACAGATGTGGTAGTAAAAGTGTGCCAAAAGAACCATATAACATGTCAAACCATGGATCAAAGTGTGTCAATCCATGTAACGTAGTGAAAAATGTAATAGTGTGATGAAGTGCACTAAATGAGAGTGATGATTGTAATGTTGGATGATTAATGGTTTCAAATCCATATGATGACAATAATATGGGTTAGGGAGTGATTAATTCCCATCCCGATTTTGTGTATATGAATATTCAACTAGAGTATTTGGGGGTCCTACCACTAGAGGAAGAGTGTAGGGAGAAGAATTGTTATTCTCCTATCTCTAACTACATCCTCAAGATCTAGCCGCTATAGAGGAACTCAAATCAAAATTTTGTATTTTTGGATCCATATAATATTTGTATAGGAAATTCACTCTTTCCCCCACTCCATGGTGTCACCACAATGTGATGGCTTCCAAGTTAGGTCATCTAGAAGCAAACACCAAATAGAGGATAACCTCCCAAGTTAGGTCATCTGGGAAAGTAATGAATATAACTCCCAAATTAGTTCATGTGGGAGGCCGTCTATGTTGTATTGTATTGATTAAATAGAGTGATTTCGATTGTTAGATATTTCAACACATTGGTAAATTGATTGATTGATTTTCTTGATTGGTTACTTGTAGAGAGATTCTATGTTGTTTCCCTAGGCTATGTCATTAAGGGTAATTGATGGAAATTGATGTATGGAAATATTTTAATGCTTTTTTCCCCCATGTTAGGTCATTAGGGGAAGTGATGAAATGTTTCATAGGGAATTTGTATGTTTGTTTCCCCTAGGTTAGGTCATTAGGGGGAATTGATGGTGAAATGTCCCACGGTAAATAAGTAAATGTTTGAAAATTCTGATTTGGTAGTATTGATAAAATTCATAGTGATATAAGGGTAATTATAGGATTACCACAATGGTGTGCCCCCTTTTGTGGAAAGGGGAAGTGATTATAAGAACAAATGCTAATTCGAAAGTAAGCACAATACACATAGTAAGTGTAATAAATATTGTTGAAATGTGTGTGGATGGATTGTAGGATAATGTGAAGGAGAGATAACACATGTGTAATGTGTATGGTATGATGGTGTACTAAATTCTAAAAATAACATCGTAAAACAGGGTGTAAATTAGAGTATAAATTCTCAATATATGACAAAGACATATTAGTGTGTATTGGTTATAAGAATAAGTGTGAAATAATGACCATAGTAAAGTGGGTGATGAAAAGTAACTATAAATAGTGAAGTGAAAAAGTGATTAGTCACTTCATTTGTCTTTGATGTGATTGTGAGATTGAGCACTAAGTGAGTGAAGATGCTGCAAGTGAGAGCAACACGTTCTATCTGATTTGAGAGTGTGGTGAGTATTATAGCATCACAAACGACAAAATCTATAAATACAATGTTTTTCATAAAATGTTTGTAATACTTAGTTTTATCGATTTTCATAAATTTGAGATTATGAAGTTTCTTGGTGTTTTAGACCTAGACAAGAGTTGAGGGCACTAGTGACCCTTGGGAAAAAAATCACCCAAACCTAGGCGCTGGGTCCTCCTCTTGGGTGTCCCAAAGTGTTACATCCGGGAGCCCTAGTCCATAAAGAGTATGTGTTATTTAAAGGTGCAATTGAGATTTCTAGCGTGTAGTAATGTGATTAGTGAGTCTATTTGGACTTGTATATGGTTCTAACCTTGTATTCTTTGTCATTTTATGGTGCATGAGGGATATTCACTCAATGGAAATATATGGAGGTCATCATTTGAGTACTTTTCTTGGGCTAGTCCTGTTAGATGATGAGTGGGATGTTATGGATCACGTTGTCCTGCAAAACATAGCACAGATGGGGGATATGACCCAAAATATTCTTATGTTGATAGAATTATTTGAGATGTGGTAGGAAAATACGTGTACATTTGTGTTTCCTACAAGTGAGATGAAAATTACTTTAAAGGATGTGTATTGCACACTACGATTGACAATTTTTGGGGAGAGAGTATAGGTTATACTATTGGAGGATATGGAGAGATAGATGCATGCTCCTAGATGGTATTTTTGGGGACTCGAGTACCTACCGAGGCCCATATTAGTTTGGATTATATATTGAGGTTTGGGGTTCCATGTTTACTTAAGTTCATCACCATTTTGATTTCTTAATCTATATCCATAGAGGGAGGAGATGTAGGAATCTTGTATAATATGCATGATATATGTTGATGGATAGAGGAGGAGAGAACTAGGTGTGCATGGGCGCGGTGTGTGTTGGCTTACCAACATAGAGATCTATACAAGTTTACTCACAATGAGCATGGTGGTGGGATATGAGCCACCAAACTATTGCATCTATGGGAGTATGAGCATATAGTCGTGTTGAGGCTAGTTGGAGGTCCATGAGGAGAGTGCGCTAGGCCAGAGATATATACAAGGAGGTGGATTAATTTTTGTGGGGGTAAGATGCACATTCATACTTACAGGGAATTGATAGATAGGATAGGGCCTGAGGTAGTTGTATGGAGACCATACTAAGATTATGGAGGATGGCCAAAGGATGTTGTAGATTTTCAATGAATTCATAGGACTATGTGGTTGGAGGATTGATTTCTAGGAGTGGCTGAGCTATTTTAGGTAGAGAGAGTATCATAATAGTTTTACATAGCTCATGACATGCCACTAGATCTATATATATGGTTGTAAGTAATTAACACACCAAGGATTACCTAGGATAGACCCGGGGCCCATAGGACAGTAGTTAGTACCTCCTAGGTGAGATGAGGCAAACATGGTGATAGAGCCAATAAATTCTAATGATGTAGGTTGTAGAGATGATTATCACACATGGTGGGTGACACATCGATGGGTACTCTTATTTCCATTTTTTATTGATGTAGCAGGGTTACTGTGGGGAGGAGGAGGAGAGGATGTATTCCATGCCCTTGATAATATAGTGGCAACTATAGTAGAGCATGAGTATCATGATAGTTTTGTTGTTTACTTTGATGTTTTCCTATGTTATAGTGTTTGTTATCTAATCCATTGTGTTATTTGTGTTATAGGTGATACGTATTGGTCCCTGATACTAAACATATCCATCTACATATTGACATAGAATGTGTTGATTGATGTACTTTATGGAAGAATACTTGAGCACATGAAAAATATTGCAGGTGAGCATGCGCATTTTTTTGATCCTGTGGTCATATCATCTATGACATGTACTGTATTTCTAGGCGAGAGGGATGAGGCACACGAGGAGACTCAATGAACCAGAAATGCGTTAGGTTATGGTCCCTTAACATAGGATGTATTCAGATGATACATGGATTTTTAACATCAATTTTCAGAGCATTATATGGAGGTTACCTTATTATAGAGGTAGGTTGAGAGGTATCGAGGCCATGAATAGTGACATAGAGTTAGTGGTGAGGCATCTAGTTCTAGGGATCTTGCAAGTATTCGAGAGAGATAGTGATGATGAGATTTGATTTGTATTATTGTATATGATGTGGGGGAGTTTCCCCTAGTGATGAATTTTTTTTGTAATGATGATTGTATTCGATATATATGGATATATGTTATTGATATATGATGAGTTTATTTCTTTATGTATCAATGTCACAATGTGACTCAATGTTTTTTTTTGTTAATTTGTTGTATATCATTCTTGCATATTGATGTAGAATCACACTATAATGTTGATAATGATAGAAAAAAAATGTAATGTAAATGCTGGTAGATAACATATGTAATTTGATTGATGAGTTGCGTGAGATGTATATTTGTTGAATGGAACTTGTAATGCATAATTAGTGTAATGATGATAGTAGAATGTATGGAAAAATAGATAATGTATGATTACTGAACTAACATGTGGTGATGAATTTGATAATGTAATATGATGGTGTTATGTTAGTGCAAATATTGTGGGAGGAATATTAGCGATACTCCTCCAACGTGTGAATGAATAGGATCATTTAATTAAGACCCCTTAGTAGTCAAGAATGAGTTATGTAAGAAAGAGTGCATCATCAAGAAATGATTGAGTGCACTAGATGAATTGACGAAGTGTGTGATGAAAGGTTCTTAGAGAAAAACCCTCAACAGTCATGTAAGAACCATAAGAAAATAAGTGCCTACACTAGGAGTGGGTGCCAAAGAAGTTATAGTAGATGATATATATGGAATACACATAGTAGTGGTAGGAATATAATTAAAAACATCCCTAAGAGGTGAAGCAACTGATGGAGACATAATAATGGGAGAAGATGAAGTTATAGTTTTACATGATGCGAAAAAGGAGAGGAAATGGTAATAGAAGAAAAACCAACAAATGGAGATGACTCATGCACTATGTTAGATATAACCTCATAAGAAAGTGGTGATAGAGATTCACATTCTATAGAATTGAAAGTAGAAGAATAATGGGTATCAACTGTATCATTAACATCTCCTAAAGACTTTGATGTGAGAATGTCATTAAGCATATTATCGATAGGGTAATATACATAATATGAAGGTGTATGAGGACTATTTTGTGATGAATGATGAAAAACAAGATTAGAATTAGGAGAATCATGAGATGAAAATATAGCAGTGTTTAGACTAGGAGAAGAATCAGTATGCACATGTGAGTTATTGTCAATACCAATCATGTAATCGATAAGAGAATCATCTAGGACTTCCATAGAAATATTAGGAGGATCACTAGTAGCCATATAGCATGGTGTACAATGAGTAAAGGATACGAAGTCCTCAACAATACTAATTCCAATAGAATAATTTTCAAAACTAGTAGGCACATATTGTTTACCATCTAAGAGTTGTTGTTGGATTTCATCTGACATAGTAGGATTACTATAGAGATCCATGAGCTTAGTGATGGCAATGTCATCATAGATAGGATTGATGCTAAAATGAGACATGATGGGTTGAGAAGAAGATGAACTATGGTTAGACATTAGGGTTTTAGGCGAGTCCTAGGGAAAAAAGTTATAAATTACGGGTTCACCAAAATGATTAATTAAAATTATGAATTTTAGAATTAATCTAAATAGTATAGTGATGAAATAACTGATATAGACTGAAATATAAATGTTAACTAATTTTATTTGATATTATAAATAAAATAAAATAATTGAAATAGGAGGGAAAAGGTACTAACTTGAAATGAACTTACCTCATAGTAATCTAGAGTTATATTGTATGATGTATAAACATAATAGAGTATGACAACATGCTTTAGGAAGTTATAGCATATGAATATTTTGCGACTGCCCAGGGCACTGTGGGAGGATTAGGGATCCTATGGGTGCCATGGTCTATAGTATGGGCACCTGGTCCATAGAACACTTGGGAACCTAAGTCTGAGTTGGTCACTAGATATTTGTAATAATTCGGTCTTTGTCACATGTATGTCGTATTAGCTTAGTTGACGTCGTCATAGATCTCCAATGAATCTCCTATAAAACCCCACACAAAATCATCAAACCCTAAAAAATAAAGATGTAAATGAATGGGTCAGACTGTCCTCAACTACCAAATGGATGGAATTACGGTGAGCATTGTACTACATCTCATACTTGGTGTAGTTCTATATGCTTGAATGTGCAATTATGTTCCTAGGGTTTTGTAACGCCAATGACACCAAAGTAGAAGGAAATAGATAGATGTAAGATGTAAATGGTGGATGGAATAGAATGAATACAACCCTTCCTATGCAATGTGTGATGTAAAATAGTGCCCAAATGTAGTCCTTTTCCTTAGTAGATAGCTATCCCTTAGTAGAGATAGTCCACCCTTAAGATAGTTTGTATGTTATGTTTATATAGGGATCTCTTGCTCAAATTTTGACACTAATGACCCGACATACCAACTAGTACCTAGGGTAATGAGAGGGAAAACTAAAAATACGACCTCGAGACTCTAAATGAGAACCAAGTGCAACCAGGACTAGGGCACCTAAAAATGAGGACCGGGGCACCGATGGGCACCCCAATCCCTTCCTAGGTGCCCTAGTCAAAGACTAGAGATGACCACTGAGTAAATAATGACATTTGAGACTCCATGAAATATGACCGAACTATGTAAGTAATCAATGACTGTGTGCAAGACACTTAATGAAAATGACTGACTAAACTGATGATAGGAATAGAGGATGGGCCATTAGTGAATACTTTTCTTATGTGAGTCCATATATAAAACAACATATTTGGCGGTATAATAGAAGTAGTAAGTGCATTATTTAGTGACTTCAAGGAGAAAAGGAAGCTTAAAATTTTTAGCTTCCGGCTATTAACACTTCTTGGAATGGGGTGCACATTTTTATCCCCATTATCCCCTCCCTTTGGGATGGATGGACAAAAATGTGTGCTCTATCCTTATTATGAAAAATGGCGATAATTAATTTCTTACCAGATGACAAAGAAATGCTATCATTTAGCACAAGGGGATGAGACAGGGTAATATAAAAACCATGTAAGATCAGGGGTACATTTTTGTGACCCCTTTATCCCTTTTTTTTGGGTGGATGGGAAATAAAAGTGTGCCTTAGCCTTATGAGGACAAGTGGAAAACTAAGGTTTCATGAGGAGGGGGCTAGAAACTAATAAAAAGGGCTTACTAAGGCTTCTCAAGTTCTAGGGGATTAACTAGGAATGGGGACACTTTTTTTCCATATTTTTCCCATGGGATGGGATGGAAGGCATGTAAAAGTTTTCTTCAGTCACATGATGACATGTGGTAGTTGAGAAAATGGCTAATTACAAAAGGCTTACCTTGGGAAGGACCTTGAAGATGAAGTTGACGAGGCTCTAGGAGGACCTTTTTGAAAAAACCCTTTATTATTTTACCCCCAAGAACCTTTTGAATCCAATGGTATGGGTTTAAATATCAAACTCTTAATAAAACCCCCTTTAAAATAACCTTATTTATAGGAATCACAAGGTGTTCTTGGTAAGAATGAGATGTGGAAAGAATTGTATGGGTATTTTGAAAAATCTAAAAATACCACCATTTAGGGAATTAATTTACCTTCCCAATGAAGTATTTTATAGCCTCCAACTCATTCCAGAGATCTTGGAATCATCTTCTGAAGTTGAAGTGAGTTTTGAACTCTTAGCTTCTTTACCTTCAAAAACTTTATTTTCTTGAACTTTTCTCCAAACCTCTAGATATTCCCTAAACATTTATAAATCACTTTTAATATTACTTTAGCTCCTCAATACCACTTATTGATGAATTCATTCCTTCAAATATTCTTTAAAGAATGTACACCTTCCTTAGAAATGATAAAAAATAGCCATTTCTAAGTTTACTATAAAATATGTCTTGAGAAGCACTCGTATTAGAAGAGCTAGATGACTTTGTTTTCATCTTAAAAACACATGGTAATGGTTATTAAAACACACATATGAGAACTTAGAGGATTACGATAGGTATTATATGGAGGGGGAACTAATCTAGAAGAGTGCATGGAAGGGTTTACAGGGTAAAAATTTTAACACTAGGGTAAATTTATCATGTTTTCAACTTGAATTAGCTATTGCAAAAGCACATGACAATAGTTAGATCTTACTTATGGACTTATTTTGGATCATACAAAGTGAGTATATGATAATAATGAACTCTAGAATCTCAATACATAGCTTCCACCAGTTCCTTATCCATTAGGATATATAGAGTCTCCACTTAATCAAAGATAGACTGAAAAGGAGCACACACACAACAGAAGGAAAAAAAAACACACAAAAAAGGGAAAACACACATAAAGGGAAAGGTAAATAACCCTAAATCACATATGGTACATGTGGGGAAACTTTATTTCACCGAATTACTTTTATCTTTTGAAGTCACCTCTAAATGGGTAACACTGAGTGATGATATTCCATGAAGCCATTTAATGGTTCAAAAAAGTAGCCTCCTTTCCTCAACTACTTATGAAATGTAGGTGCTTTCATGACTACCTACATACTTTGGAGGAGTGATCCTACATGATCCTTTTGATGCTCAGTTCTTTTCTTAGAAAGTCCACTATCTTGGGAATTAGTATCGATTATAGATTACCTTTTGTATTCCACCACACTTTGTTGATTTATTATTTTCATCTCATCATTTCCACAAGGATGATTTTTTATTGGCTTGTTTGAATTTTTTGAGTTATCATTTCTCCCATGTTCATGCTTATTGACACCTTTTTAAAAAGTGGTATTCAATTCATCTTTTTGTTTTATTTCATTATAAATTATTTGGACATTGAATGAAGAGTTAGACATAACCTCATACCTATCTTGTATGGTGATAACACAATTCAAGAGGTCAATACAAAGCTTGTGATCTTCTTTACCTTCTATCACTTTATAGATTTCTTGCACAAAATCCTTTTTAAAACTATCTCACCTTTAAATTCATTTGAAAAACCTTCATTTTGAAATTCAAGGTAACAATTTAGATGATTTTATTCATCATCCCAAAGCTCACGGTATTCCACTACTTCTTTGGCTAGGGGAGTTTCAACTATGAGGACCAAAAAACAATTTGTTTCAACTTTTTCATCATAGAAAGAATCTTCCTCTTCAAATGGAAAAGAGAAAACTTCAATCTCATCATCACATCCATAAATCATTGTTGAAAGATATATATTAGATTTTTCACATTGATAGAATTCATAATTTCTAATGTTTGAATTTTTTGAGAATTCAGAATTAGATTCGTACATGTCTTAAAAATCCATGGCTTGCATCGGGAGTTCAAGACTGAGATAAAGGTATTTTGTTTCTTCTGTGATTATTAACATTTCTTGCATTGATTCTTCTTTCAAACATTTCAAAGGCTCATCACAAGTTGTTTTTTCTTCCTCATGGATGAAATGATCAAGATAATATTCATCTTAAAATTAGAACAATAACACTTCCTCATCACGGGTAAACTCGGTAGCTGATTTTTCATCTTGGAACTCATCAAGAACCATTATATCTTCATCATTCCTTGCATCATATGGAAACTCAAGGCTTTCCTCTTGTAACTCAAGACTTCTCCATACTTCTTCATCATCAATAGCCCTTCAAAAAGTAATGTTGGGTCCTATTAAGATAGGAATTTCATCCTCTTCAAATGTTTCGAAATGATTCATATACCCACTATCTTGGTACAAGATATTAGCTTTCATATTGCCCACCTTTTTGCATTGTATATCTCATATGCTTGTTGGAAGAAACCTTTATATATATCCCTTAACCAAAATGGTTATGAACTACCAATTCATTTTTATTTTACCTCCCAAGTTTTAAGAGTATTTTACTTGACAACATTACAAATGAAGTTGTAATGTCTTCTACCAATATATTCAATGAAACTTTCTTTTCTAGAAATTTAGTGAGAGCCACCTATGAATCCTTTATCTTACCTACAAGTGGAACTTTCTTTAAATCCATGGAGTAAAAAGAGCCATTGGAATGAGTGAAGGTGAGTCTAAGTGAATTGACAACATTTATGGGCATTATATTGTAATAGGCACTTAAATCTATTATACAATTATTAAATTGGTATCTTATCAGTCTTTGATGTTCTCATAGAAAGAATTATTTGATATGGGGGTGTAGGTGGGGTTAGTAGTAGTCCTTTAGAACTAGGAGTCACAGTATTGGGATTTGAGCTACTACCCTTGATATGACAGAAAATCTTCTCAAATTTTTGGGATGAGTCCACAAATACTTATATTCAGAAATATGCACTTTATATTTGTTCACATGTTCTATGATATCAAAATGATTAGATATAGGTAGGGGGATGAAGACACTATTGTTGAAGTTAGAATAGGCTTGGATATGAGAGCAAATGTTTGGGAGATGGAGGATTATTTTGGAGTTACATTAAAAACTCTTAAAGGGGTAGATTTTGTAAAATAAAGATTCGAATTAGAGGGATAATTGTGAGACTTACTTGGAATAGCATGTGACCTCATTTTTATCATGGAATCAGGTTTCTACAATGCATACTTCATTGAGGGTGGTAGTGGGGATCTTGTATTCACTTTCTTGATCAATTACTTCTTTTCTTCTTGAGCTCTAAAAATTGTATTAACAGTGAATCCTTGTGAAATCCTTTAAGGTGCTCCAACAATTTGATCTATTATAAGTTTGATGGAATTGTCCGGGAAAATTCCCTCTTAAATATCGTTAATTTATTTTCTAATTTCTATCAAATTGGTTCTCTCATAATTTTGATGTTTCCTTATCCAAAGTGTGATGGAAAAATATGTCTTGTTTGTTCAATAAAAATCTTATTTTACTCTCATTTTTATCAAGTTTGATTGCATTTTGTGACTTGTGTTTGATCTAGTATAAGTTAGGATGTAATTGTCCATATTTTTTAGATTTATTTCTAACATCTAAAACTTTGTAATTCCTAACAAAGTGTGTGGAAATTTAGTTTTTGTAATAAAACAAGTAACAATTAGTCAAAATAATTAAGTATGAAGCAATCAACATGTTTTTGGGAGCATTGGCTTTAATACATCTTAGTTTTGGAACCTCCATACTTAATTTTGGAACTCCATCACACAACTAAGGAGATCTATCCTTAGTTTTGGAACCTTCAGACTTAGTTCCGGAACTCTAGCACTTAGTTCTTGAACTATTACACATAGCTTTGGAACTTTCATAGGTAGTTATGAAATATTCCCTTTGGTTCTAGAACTTCTCCAAAGTTTTGGAATCAATGGGGATCTATTTATTTTGACAAAATATGATCTTAGAGCAATCAATGGGCCTTCTAATCAGGAGCAGATAAATAGATTGCTGATTCTTCATACTCCAGATCCAGAGATAACTTATCAGACAATTGTACGTCCAACAAGGTTTCTAAATTCCACATCTATTTTGGGCACTATTCAGTTCCATTTGAATCGGTAGAACAACTATGGTTGTAAATGCATATTTGGATGATGAAATATACATAAAGACATGTAGATATATTTAATACATATATAGAGAGATAGACAGAAAGATATGGAGATATATGTGAGAGAGATATAATGAAGTTTTGTAAGACAAAAAATTTCAGTAATAAAATAGCCACTTTGTTTTGAGAGAATCATACTTTGTCAAATCTTGATTCAAGGTGGAGCAAGGGCCCACTCCTCCAAGAAACAAGATCCTTGTTTTATTGGTATTTATATTTCTAAGCAAATCATGTAGATCTGTTAATTTTTAAATTCTTTTGATTATTTAGTTGAATTATGTTATGTACTTGTCATTATAGGTGTTAGAGACTAGAATCCCATTTCCTTGCAAGAATTTTCACAACATTTTCAAACGTGTGTTTATTTCCAAGAAAGTGTGTTTATTTCTATAACGTGTGTTTATTTCCAACAATTTATTTCATTCTGTAATGTGTGTTTATTTCTAGTAATTTATTCCAGCAATGAGTGTTTATTTCAGCAAGTTTCTTATAGCATAGATATAATAAGGCTTTGGCCATGGAATCCTAAGGACACTGCAAAAACCCCTAGAAAATAAAATAACAAATACCTACAGTCAATTACTAGATCACTAGGATTCTTCTTGTTGCATATAGCTTCAAACACACCCCTGGTTTGAATATGACATCAACTAAGAGTTGATTAAATGAAGGGAATAACGACACCCATCATTTTTGGCACCATTTTAGGGACCCACTAGTTAGAATTTTCTAATTAGGTGTCAACAAGAAAGCAACAATCATACATCTAGTAATTGAAAAATCTTCCCTACATTATCATAAAATTTATGAGTAGACCAAGAGACTCAAAGGGTATATTTCTCCCAAAAATATCTCAACAAGAATTATCAGCATCCTCTAGTTCAAATAAGGAAGTTGACCAAGAATTAGAAGCACCATTGTCTCCTATTAGACAAGAAGCAGAACTGCCACCTTTGGAATTCTTGGATCAGTCACTAGAAGGAAGTGGAACTTTTAGAAGAAGGATTATCTCCCAAGACCTGTTTAGAAATTTTTGATTCTCAGTTGAGTAGTCAACCTCCTACTCCTGACTTCTCACCTTCCCCAAAGTAGATCACATACCACATTGATTGGGAGAAAAGTCTAGAAAGTACTACAAAAATGGCATGAGAAGATGAAAGAGAACCTGATAGGACCTTTACTTATCTAATTTAGTTAGATGATGATGATGATACACCTATGAAGAATATTTCACCTACACATTTACCCACATTTAGAGGGATGTCATCTAAAGATCCTAACCAATTTCTGTTTGAATTTAAAGTACTGTGTCAGACTTATGATTACAAAATAGATAATCAAAATCTCAAGTTATTTCCATCTACTCTAAAGGAAAAAATGAGGTGGTTTATGGGATTAACATCTAATTTTATTACCACTTGGGCATAAATGGAAACTTCCTTTCTAGAAAAGTATCAAGACTACTGTAGAGGGAGAAACAGGAAGGAATTTTTTTCAAAATAAAGGAGGATGAGAATATGGAAGATTATTTGGACAGATTCCTCTTTATAAGTAAAAGGTGTGGATTTTTACTTCAAGAAGAGTTGAGAAAAACCATTTTTCTTAAAGGTTGGATGATGAATCTAGGGAATCCCTTAATTTAATAGGAGGTGGAAACATTGATCAATTGAGAATGAATGATATTAAAGACATTTGTAGAATCTATTAAAGAATAAGGGGTGGACCTAGGAAAGGAAAAATAGTGAAAAGTTTGAATCCAGATATGAAAAACTAATGGATGAACTAGAAAACTTTAAAATAGACATTCTAGTTCAATTAACCTCCACCATGGATGGATTGCAAGCTAAAGCAAATGCTAAAATTGAACCATTAGCTATGTATTGTCCTAGATGTAGGAAAAAGCATGTAATAAGAGATTTTCCTCTGGATAAAATAGAAATGTGTCTTATCTGTGAATCTAGGGACCATGAGAGTAATGCTTGTTCTCTTCTTCCATTTATAAAATCTAGCTTAAAAAACCAACACTCCATCCACACACGAGAAGAAGTAAACTTTTTCCAGAGATAACCTAGTTAGGGGTAGTTCATGCCCAGGTCAGTTCCTAATCCCTGGATGATGCCATGGGTGGCTCAGATAGTACCAAAAATTGGGGACAACCACCTTGGTCCCCTCAACCAGCATGGAATCCCCAGATTGGGCAGGAAAATCTTGGTATGCTCAAGGACACCAAAAACCATGGTTTGGTCAAGGTAACCCAAATGCTTGGTCACAACCTAGGTGGAGCCCTAATAACTATGCTCAAGGAGGACATATCCCAATTCAGAATAAAAAATCCATAATGGGTTCCCCAACACAAAATTCACATACTAAAAATGTGGTTCAAACACAAATACCAGCACAACCAGTGGCTAATCCCATAAACAAACAAACAACTCATGTCTATGGGGCAAAACAAGAAAAACTAGTTGATCTTAATGCCATGGATTATAAGGATATTCAAACCAGATATGGAAAAATAATTAGCATTCCACCTATTATAATTACTAAAATGACAGAAGAAACTAAAACCCCTAGTTCGGTTGTTCCTAAGAAGGATGAAAAAGAAAAAGATAAGGAGCCAGATAGAAACTCTACTGAAACTCCATTTCTAGAGAGATTTAAAGAAGTCATAGAGACCAAGGAATCTGAGTTGGTGTAGGAATTAAGGAAATTGAATATTGAAATACCATTGTTGCAAGCAATCAAGGACATTCTGAGTTAAACAAGTTAATCAAAATGCTATGTTTAAAAAGACCGGAAAGAAGAAAAAGAGTACCCTAGGACTATTAAGGTAGATGGGAAACTTGTTGATTTATTAGTAGGAAAACTCTTACTTCCCAAATATGGAGATCCTGGAAGCCCTATTATTTCTGTCTCTATAGGGAATAAAGATATACATAATGTTTTGGTTGATTTGGGAGTAGCTATAAATGTGATGACAATGGACACTTTGAAAACATTACCATTAACAGGTATACAACCTACTAGCACCATATTGCAGATGGTAGATCAGTTTAAGAAAAACTAGAAGGAGTTATTGAAGATGTGGCAGTTATGGTGGAGTCATGGGAATATCCAGTGGACTTCCTTATATTATGGCCAAAAGGTAAAACACTTGGTTATCCCATTATTTTGGGTAGACCATGGTTAGCTACATTTTACCTTAATTGATTAGAAAAGGTGATATGACTATCTCAAATGGTAAGAATTCTAAGAAAATTTCCTTATATCCTTCTGCATGACCTTTTATTGATAATCAAGAACAATTATGGGTTGATGATCTTGATACTAATAAGCAAAACCTATCTTCTTTGGCTATGATAATGTTACAGGATCACATACGGGAGGTGGAAGATATGATTAATCAACCATTGAATGAACACCAATTTTCCTTAGAAAATTGGGGATAGTTCTAGAACCTATGAACTTAGTTCTAGAACTTAGTTCTGGAACCTATGGACTTAGTTCCAGAACCATCAGATTTAGTTGGAACATTCACACTTGTCTCCAAAACCACACCAACAGCAATTCCCTGTAAATGCAAATAATTTCACTATGGAGGAATGAGATTTCTCTTGGGGAGGGGTAGAAATAGCTATGGAATCAGTAGCTTCAGTCTTAAAGATATTAGGAAATGGTGAGGAATTTTTGGAAAACAATAGTGACGAGGAGTTTGACCGAAAATGAGATAAGTATCATAACTCTACCTACTGTCCTTTTTCTAGTATTCTTTCTCAAGGAAATTTTGGAGATATTGCTACATATCATATGTTATTACCACATTCATGTCCACTAAACACCCTAATGGAACCCTTTCAACAAATTAGTTCATCACACACTGGAACCAAACATGTTGAGATTCAACGGGTAAAATTTTGAACATTAATAGTTGGTTGAAGAATGATGAAGAAGCTAAATTGTTTGATGTTCTGAAAGATCATACTAGATATTTTTCTTGGGACTATAAAGACATGAAAGGAATCCATCCAAGTATTTTCACCCATCACATCTATACTAAAAACATTAAACTAGTTAGACAACCTCAAAGAAGGATTAATCCAGCCTTAAGGGACATAGTCAAGCAAGAAATTGAAAAACTATTACAAGTAGGTTTTATCTACCCTATCTTAGATAGTTAGTGGGTGTCTCCTCTTGTAATTGTGCCTAAAAAGAATGGAAAATGGAGAATTTGTGTTGATTATAGGGAGCTGAACAAATCCACACTGAGAGATTATTTTCCCTTACCATTCATAGATCAAGTTTTAGACAACCTTACAGGTAAACAATACTTTTCCTTCCTGGATGGATTTAGTGGATATAATCAAATCAGAGTTATTGTTGAGGATCGGGAAAAACTACCTTTACTTGTCCATGGGGTACCTTTTCCTATAGGGTATTTCCATTTGGACTATGTAATGCTCCAACAACCTTCCAAAGAGTTGTATTAGCAATTTTTGTAGACCTAATGAATGATTGTGTAGAGGTATACATGGATGAATTTATTGTGCATGGAGACACATTTGATGATGCTTTGAAGAATTTGGATAGAGTACTAACAAGATGTGAGAAACACCATTTTTCTCTTAGTCATGAGAAATGTTTGATGATGGTTGATGAGGGGATTGTATTAGGACACCACATTTCAAAAAGAGGAATTCAAGTTGACCAAAACAAAATTAGGATTATTTTAGACTTACTTGTTCCTCAAACCCCATAGATATCAAGTCATTCTTAGGGCATGCTAGATACTATAGGCATTTTATCAAGGATTTTAGTAAAAATTGCCCCCATGTTTAGTTTACTTACCAAGGATTGTGAATTTTTTGGGATGAAAAGTGTCAACATGCTTTTGAAGAAATTAAAGAAAAATTAATCACTTGCCCCAATATTGAGAGGACCTAATTGGGAGAAACCTTTTCACATCCAAACAGATGCCTCAAATAACTCAATTGGTGTAGTTTTGGGACAAAAAGATGAAGAAGGGAAAATGTATGCTATTTACTACCTTAGTAAAAATATTACTCCCACTAAAAGAAATTACACCACCACTGAAAAATAATTTCTTTTTGTGATTTATGCAATTAATAAGTTTAGACATTATATTACAGGGTAAAAAATATTTGTACATACATATCACTCAGAAATTAGATACTTAATGAACAAACCAATGGTTAGAGGTAGGATAATTAGATGGTTATTACTTTTACAAGAATTTGATATTACCATTGTGGATAATCTAGGAAAATCTAATGTGGTAGCTTGATTTATTGTCAAGATTAACCACTATAGGGGAACAAGATCCAATTAAGGACAACTTTCTAGATGAATAATTATTTTTTATTTCAGTTGATACACCATGGTTTGTTGATATGGAAAATTATCTTGCAACAAGGAAGTTTCCTCCTTATTTTACTAAGAAACAAATGAATAAGTTAATCAAAACCAGCACCCAATTTAAATGGTTAAATGGAATGTTATTTAAATGTGGTACTGATTTGGTTTTAAGCAGGTGTGTGAGAGAAGATGAAATCTTTGACATACTCAGAGTCATGTCATGATGAACCAAGTGGAGAAAACTTTTTAGTGAAAAGAACAACACACAAAATACTTGGCACTAGATATTATTGGCCATCTTTGTATAAATATGTGAAGAAATATATCAAGTAGTGTGATCCTTGTCAAAGGATGGGACAACCAACTTTCACCAATGAAATGCCTCTGCAACCTCAAGTAGTAATTGAACCATTTGAAAGGTGGGGGCTGGATTTTTTGGTCCTTTAGTATTCCTCCTTCATAAGGAAAGGAGAACATTCTTGTGTGTATTGATTATGTGAAAAAGTGGGTAGAGGTGTAGGCTTTAACAAATGCTACTAAAGAAGCAGTTGTTGATTTCCTTTGGCACAAAATTATGATGAAGTTTGGTGCACCAAGGAGTATAGTTTCAGATCAAGGGCCATAGTTCATGTCTAATATGATCTAGGCCTTCACAATGTACTATTATATCAATCATAGGAATTCATCTCCCTATCACCCATAATCAAATGGACAAGTAAAAGTAACAAACAGAGAATTGGAAAACATCCTTACAAAACAATTGAAGTAGGTAGAAGAGATTGGGTAAAGAGAATACCTTGAGGTTGTCTAATATTATAATACAACTTGGAAGACTACAATATGTTTCTCACCATATGAGTTAGTCTATGGGAAAAATCCCTTGTTACTTATTGAATTTGAACTAAAACATTGAAAACATCAGCTAAACTAGGTATTGAATTAGATGCAACACAAAAGGAAAGAATTTTGCAACTCAATGAATTGGATGAGTGAGATTGGAAGCACTTCATCAGATAGAGATAATCAAGACCAAAGGAAGTAGTGACATGATACACATATCAAGGAAAGGAAATTTAAGATAGGATATTGGGCATTACTGTTTGATTCCAAGTACCAACAATTCAAAGGAAAGTTGAGAACCAGATGGTTAGGACCCTATCAGATTGAGAAGATATTTGACAATGGCTCTATTCAGCTACTTCCCATTGATGGTAGTAGAAGAACACTTTTGGTCAATGGACACAGGTTAAAACTTTATAGGAAGCCTCCTACTAGGGATGAATTCTTGAAGTAGATTGAAGTAGACAAAGAATTTGATCATATGGAAGAACCCAGTTCTTCCAAAATGATCAAATAATTAGATGCATGAATCTAAAATAAAGGGAAGAGAATGAAAACCAAAAAATGGCATTCTCTTCCCCAAAAAAAAAAAAAAAAAAAAAAAAAAAAAAAATAAAAGGGAAGGAATGAAAACCAGTAAATGGTGTTCTCTTCCCCAAAAATAAAAAAATATCTCAAAAGACCAATTGAAAACTAGAAATGGTGGTTGGTCTCTTCAATAAATGGCTAATGCAAAATAAAAGGAATTTCTTTGGAATTCCAGTTGTCTTTTCTAACTATTTTTCCTTTTTCACTTTTAGGAATGATGAGTCATCAAGGTAGAGGGATTACATCAGCAAGGATGGTAATTATGTCTTGATCTTATTAAAGGTTAAATTAAAATTTCACATGTGTGATTAGACTTGATTTAAAAAGTGGTATGATGAGTCATTTATTGTACATTATGATTAAAAGCAAGTAATCATGAGGGTGATGTCGATGGAATAAGAAAGTGGTGGTGTATTTTTAATGAGCTATCATTTGGGTGGAATAAATGAAGTTGAGAAGTAGTTACAAAAGAACTTCAAGGAAGAAGTAAAAGAATTATATTTGAATTCGTAGCTAAACCCAACAATTCTGTAGCTAAACCCAATAATTCCCCAACTAAACACAATATTTCTACAACTAAATCTAGTAGTTCTACAGCTAATTCTAAATTTGAAGAAAGAATAATTTAAATCGTCCTCTTTGACCATGGGGATTAAAAATAAGTTAGAACCAGAGGATGATATGTAACTTCTTGCGGATGGAGAAGTGATAGCCATTTTTGGACGAGCAGGGTGGGTGGAGTTCTAAAAAAATTCTCAAGGTACAATGATGAATTAGTAAAGGAATTCTTGTAAATTTAGAAGAATCTAAACTAAAGTTAAAAGCATTGTAATTCCTTTTATTATCAATAAAATGAGTAATGTATCAGGGGTACCGATTGTACATGTTCCTAATCCTATAAAAGGGACCCTCAAAGAACTAGTGGAAACCTTGATACAAGAGGGGGAATCTGAACCCCAATACATTTATAACACTAAGAAAATCATAAAGGGGGTCAAAAGAGCCAACTTTCCCAAACCCTTTGATAGGGTAGCATTTTGGGTAGTTAAGTACCTAACCTATGATGGCCAATTTGGGACTGTGGGAAGAGAAGTCCTTAAGATGTTAATATATCTTAGGTATGGGGCTGCAAAACCAAAATATATAGTAAACCTTCCAAGGTTCCTTTTTGAATCCATCCATATAATGGCTCAGAGGTATTCTTGGGGAGTTGGAACAATTAGACATCATGGATTAGTCCATTTGGTTTGTCAAAGCACCATTTTATTTCAAAGAAAAATGGAGAAGAAGCATGGGAAAAGTTCCTTAACAAATTCAAACAAAGCCTTGATATTATCAGGAGGGAATACCAACCCCTTTCTCCCCTAAAATTAATTTGGAGATTGATCCCCCTAAAGAGAAAAATAAGGAAATAGGAGGGGTTAATGTACCAAAGAGGAGGAGATCTGAAAGAATGATTAAAACTACAAAACCTACTATGCCTTCAAAAGAAACCCCTTCCTCTACAACAATAATAGAAGAACTAATATCTATCTCTAATAGTGAAATTCACCTAAGTTGGATCATGAAGTGAAAATCAGAAGAATCTCTAGGAGGAAACCCACTTCAGGACATTTTGAAGCTCCTCAAAGAAGAAGAGTTCATAAGAGGTCTAGAGAAACTCTAAAGGATATTGAAGAACATGATGGTTTGGAGAAAGAAGCTGCTGATATTTTGGGTAGCATGGTAATGAATCCTCCTCAACCAAGTCAAACTGAGGTGGAAAAATAAGAGGAGAGATTTGAAGAACAAAATTTTCAAGAGATGAGTGAATCAACAAAGTATAGTCACATGAAGAAGAGGAATTGGCATCTTGGAAATGAAAAGGGAAATCCCCTTTGGTAGAAGAGGAATGCTCATTTCCCAAGGAAATTTTAGAAAAGGAGGAAAAACAACACTTAAAACAGACTTTGTTCTTGTCTAGAGCAAAACTTATCATCAGGGAGAAAGATGAGGAATTAAATTTCCTCAAACTCAAATTGGAACAGAGGGAAATGCTCATTGAGCAACTAAAAACTCAGCTCATAGATAGGACTGAAGAATTGACATTGGTCAAACAAAAGTGGTAGAAAAAGAGGAAGAATGTCAATTGGCTAGTAAATAGAATGATATGTCAAAAACATCTTCTATGAATTAGGTTGTGTAAACTGAATTGACTTATTGGCCACTTAAGCAGTTGTGGGATGATACTGCAGGGAACTTAATGAATTTAAAACATCAAATGAGGAATTAAGAAGCAAGATGGAAGAGGAGAAGAAGGCAAGGAAGGAATGGGAAGAAAATTTACAAAGAGGAAGAAAAAAATTTAAATGTCTAGTAAAGATACAAATGGTTTGCATAATGAGTGAGAAATTACTCACATGCAGGAGACCTTCTCTTACATACAACATCTTTCTAGAGGAATAATTTATTTGCTGGCAATTATCAAGAATTGCATGTGGCCTTCCACATGAAATAAAATATGAATTTGAGTTCATGACAACATATTCCTCAACCAGTGCAGAATAGAAAAATCTTCTCTATGAATTCTATCTCTACAATTTTATGTTAGAAAAGAATACAAGCTTCATGATCAATTTGTATATAGGGGAAAGCTATTGAATGCATTTGTTTCTATACTTCAAAATTAGATTGCATGGAAAGAGAGGGATTATAAGCATCTATTAAAATCTAGTTCATCTGGCATTTGCATGAGGGCTCACTATGGAAAACCATCTGCCTTTGTTATACATTTCAGATCCCATGCCTTTGATAGTCGGTTCAAGGCACATTATCTCGGCCAGTTTACAAAAAATATTGATGCCTTCACCTCTTATGAGGAGGAAAAATTTGAAGAAATTTATGATGGATGTTTGAAAAGATGGGATTTTCTCACAGTTGCATTGAGAAGAAGAGAAGTGATATCTCCCACAAACTTAATATGGAGCCTGGAAAGAGCTAAAGCCTTGTGTACACTAATCCCTTAGGTCAATGAAAAATGTAGGGGCATATGGATGGGAATGAGAAAAAGGCCTCCTCTCCTTCTCACCCCCATGTCTCCATGGAAAAATAGAGAGCCTCAATATCCCACTCACTTTGAGGAGTGGAAGAGGAAGATAGAAGTAGGATCAGGGTATAGTACTTTTGAACTAAAGCACTGGGATATTCAATTTCAGCCATTTGACCTGAGTAGTCAATTGGAATGCAGAATCCACAACCCAAGATTTGAAGAGTAAAGTTTTTAAGGGGACTTATAAACAAGTAAGTATGGGGGAGATGATAAGGCCAAAATATGTCTCGTTAATGTGTAATAAATGATCTTATTTTACTCTCTTTTTATCAAGTTTGACTGCATTTTGTGACTTTTGTTTGATCTAGTATAAGTTAGGATGTAATTGTCCATATTTTTTGGATTTAGTTATAACATCTAAAAACTCTGTAATTCCTAACAAAGTGTGTGGAAATTCAGTTTTTGTAATAAAATAAGTCACAATCAGTCAAGAGAATGAAGTATGAAGCAAATCAACATGTTTTTGGGAGCATTGGCTTCAATACGGATTAGTTTGGAACCTCCAAACTTAGTTCTAGAACTCCATCACATAGCTAATGAGCTCTATCACTTAGTTTTGGAACCTTCGGACTTAGTTCGGAACTCTAGCACTTAGTTCTGGAACTCCAGCACTTATTTCTGGAACTATTGCGCATAGCTCCAGAACTTTCTAGAATAGTTCCCTTTGGTTCTGGAACTTCTCCAAAGTTCCAGAATCAATGGGGATCTATTTATTTTTGACAAAATCTGATCTTAGAGCAATCAATGGGCCTTCCAATCAAGATCAGATCAATATATTTTCGATTCTTCATACTCCAGATCTAGAGATAACTTATCAGATAGTTGTACGTCCAACAAGGTTTCTAAATTCCACATCTATTTTGGGCACTATTTGGTTCCATTTGAATGGTAGAATAATATGGTTGTAAATGCATATTTGGATGATGAAATATACATAATGACTGTAGATATATTTAATACATATATATATATAGAAAGATATGAGAGATATATGTGAGAGAGATACAATGAAGTTTTGTAAGATAGAACATTTCAGTAATAAAATAGCCACTTCATTTTGAGAGAATCATACTTTGTCAAATCTTGATTCAAGGTGGAGCAAGGGCCCACTCCTCCAAGAACTAGGATCCTTGTTTTATTGGTATTTATATTTCTAAGCAAATCATGTAGATCTGTTAATTATGTAAATGCTTTTGATTATTTAGTTGAATTTTGTTATGTACTTGTCACTATAGGTGTTAGAGACTAGACTCCCATTTCCTTGCAAGCATTTTCATAGCATTTTCAAACATGTGTTTATTTCAAGAAAGTGTGTTTATTTCTGTAACTATGTTTTTATTTAGCAATTTATTTCATTCTACAATGTGTGTTTATTTCCAGTAATTTTTTCCAAGAATGAGTGTTTATTTCAGAAAGTTTCTTGTAGCATAGTTATAATAAGGCTTTGGCCATGGAATCCTAAAGACACTGCAAAAACCCCTAGAAAATAAAATAACAAATACCTACAATCAAATTACTAGATCACTAGGATTCTTCTTGTTGCATATAGCTTCAGACACACCCCTGGTTTGAATATGACATCAACTAAGAATTGAGAATTGATGAAGAATATATTTGCATTGTCATTTGAGGAAAAGCTTCAAAGGGTATCCTCTAAATCAACCTATTATAATGAAATAAAATATCCCTCCTAGTCTCATTGGGACCCTTATTAATTTGAACTAAATACAATGGAAGGTATTGACAATCTTCAGTGGATTTGAACCTTTATTCAAAATTGGTTTTGATGTCATCCCAACTAGTGATGGATCTATCCGGTAGGAGATAAAACCATTCTGCTAACTTATCTTGCATAGCTTCTACTAACAACATCACTAACAAATCTTTGTGTTCTACTCCTAATATACCACATGCCAATGTTGTTATATGCTCTTCTCGGGATTTTCCTACCATATCCTCTGAATTTGGGAAATACATTTCTAGATCCCCTTGGAAATTCATGGATAGGTTAAGGGAGGGTGAGTGGGCCTATGTTTCTACCCCATGAAACAATTTGTAGAGGTCTCTCTACTTCATCTTCTGTTATTGATTTTTATTTTGTTTTTACTTTTGGTTCGATTCTACAAATTCTTCTCCAGTTCTTTTTTCTTCATGTTCTTCACTAAGGAATTCAATGTTTAATGGTGGCTAAAAGATGGGGAAATCAAGAGGATTTGATGGAGGATTATCAATAGGAGTTTAAATAGGATTTCAAAGGGTACTACTTAAAGAATCAAATGGAGATGAGGATTGATCGAAGAAAGATGGATTATCTTTGATTTTTCTCATGGAATTTTCAAAGCTTCAAAAGTGGGTTTAGTAATTCTTCTCAACATATTCTTCCTAGTATATCTAATTTCATCCAATTTTGGGAATATCTTGTAATGAGAATATGGAAGGATACTGTGGAATATAAAGGTTCACTTAAAGGAATCAACGGTGAGTATGTCGGTGATGAATTTCAATTTTTATTTTTTATGAATTTCAAATATATACTTTTTTTTTTCTGATTTTACGGTTCGTATATTAGGTGTAGACTATGAAAAACCTTCCCATGGTGGGGAAGAATACTATTGAAAAATACATTTTCAGTTGGAAAAATTAAGGGATTTTCACCAACACTATGGGACTATGTCCCTCTTCCGGAATGTTTAACTCCATTATTGTATGAAAGGTAAAGTAAAATCACATTGTTAGCCTAGAGGCAAAGCGATCCAATAGGCAAACTCCACTACACCTATAGAAAATACTTGTAATTACGTGCAAGGGAGGAATTTTCTAGGAAAGTGGGGAAGTGGGAGTGAGAAATTAAGAGAGGGATTAATGTTGCCAGTAGGTAAATTCATATTCTTGTAAGGATTAATCAGAAGTATCAACACACTCAATTTGAGAAAAATAAAAAATTTGCTATCAATATCAAGACAAGGTAAAATAATGAACACAGTTTCACTTATTCACTCATTTAGAAAATTATAAAATGCTTTCTTTATTGACATTCTCACAAAGGTGTACAATGAAAGAGAAATTGGAAAATGTAGAGAGGAATAGAATAACTTTCTATCTTTTTCTTATTCTTGGTAGTTATTTACTCTTGAATTTACAAATTGAAAACCCCTTGAAATGGGGGAGTCATTACAATACATAGATTTTAAGAAGACTCTTCGCCTACCATCACATGACATTTCACTTGTCTTTACAACATGCGACTCTTCATATATGTAGGAATGAACTTAAGTCACTTTTTTATTAATTAAGGGTGACTTATTAGAATGTCAACTATAGTCACATTTAAATTAATAGGAAAAAAATGAATAAGACAAAATTAAAAGTGCAACCCCCAATGAAGAAATAGAACATGAAGGAAGAGGGGGAGGGAAGAGAGAGGAAAGAAGAGGTATAACTACTTCGATAAAGACATTGTCATTGTTGATTCAACTTCTCTCTCTAATGGATCCTTACTAAGGTCAACTAAAAAAATATTCACTCCTTTAAATTCTCTGCTATATTGAGATACCACAGAAACTTTCTCATCTTGAGTAATATATATACATATCAAATATTAGAGCCAACCATCTGAGATGAAGTTGATGTTTTTACTTTTGATGAACCAATAATGATGTTAAAGATTTTAGATTCATAATGCAATTTGGATAAAAAAATTTGTATACACTACATGGAGAAGATTAACATCAGCATTTTGGTTCCCATATGAAGTTAGATAAAAATATTTTCACCGAATAATTATTCAATGTATTATACATATGTAGAGTTACAAATATATAGGATGTCAAGATTGTATTACATGAACGAGGTTGGTAACAAACTCAACCATCCTAAAATGAATCAAACTAAGATTAGGTAGATTGTTATAACAAATACAACAATATTATATGTACACACTAACCAAAAATATGATAATTCATAACATTCCCCACTTAGTGTGAACATGGGAGAAAAACAATCGCACTTCTTATGTAACTTTTTCGCCTGTGTGCTCATGATCTTGGTTCACTGATGGTTTTACAAAGGATGACCAATAACCTTGGTATGAACCCATATTCATCCTCTTCAAGTATCATGATGCTTCTTTTTCCTTATTTTTCATCATTTCACTATATTTTCACATTAGGAAAGTACATAGGAATTATTGTTTTCTCAATACAAATTTGAAAAAATAGGTAGAAATGGAAATGGAACATTAAGATCATGTTCCCACTCAATGTGAATTTTCCACTTATTCAACAAAAATAGTAACTCTGAAATAGAATCATGTTGCACACAAATGAAAATGAAGCACACCAAAAATAGAACTCTGAAACCATAGCAGAAAGTAAAATACACACCACAATATGCCACCACATCTCCTTGCAGCCTCATCATTGGTGACTGAAGAGAGGTCGTTGATCAACCTCCAACTTCTTGTGCCTCACTCCTCCAAAGTGAGATGACAATTTACTTAATATAGAAGGTTTTCAAAATTATAATCATTATCTCTTGTTTTTCCGCATCACTTTCTTCTTCTTCTTATTATTCATTAGAAAACATGGCACTTTCTTGTAATTTCCCATCAAGTAAATCTCATGCTCTTTTCTTACATTTTATAGCTAAGTGACCAAATTATTTACAATAGTAACAAGAGGTTTTTTTATTCATATTTTGGAGTTGGATCCTTGTTGAAATGAAGAATTAAATCTCCCTTTAACATATCATTTGTTTTTAAAGTACATTACATTTTCCTATCGATCGGTCTTCTTGGTTCTATTTTATTATTCTATCAGAGAAGAAATCAAATATTCTAAATTGGGATTTATCTTAGTCAATGTAAATACCATGTAAGAATAGATTTGAGGAATTATCTTAAGTAATACGAATTTTCATCGTCATCGAGTTAAATTAAGTTTTATCTAGCTAATTAATTTTAAATAAAATTAAACTTATTGATGTGATCAAACATACTATCACCTTCTTCCATCTTGAGCCTAAATAATTTCTGCTTGAATTCCACTCTTGCACTCTCTTCTTGCAATCCAAACAGTTCTCTCAATGTTGTCCATATGAAATGTGATGTCTTGGTTAGATTTATGTGATGCGAGATAAGCATCAAATAATCCCAAGACAATAATCATTATTTCTTTTTTATCTTTACTTTCCCACTTTATTTTTCCATATGTATAATTTAGTTTCTTGATTTTTCCTTCCACAATTTCCCATAGATCTTTGTTAATCAACAAAAATGAGTTCTTACCTTCCATGTATGTAAATATTCTCCTTTGAATTTTACAATATGGTTAGCTTGTCCATTATGACCCACTCACAGACTTGAAAAAATAATGGTATAATAATGACACACTTTTACAAATAAATTCTTACAAACATTTGACAAAAAAACTTGACAACATTTTTTTATGACTAGAAAAACTAGATGGATTTTAATCGATAAAATAATTAAAAAGTAATATTTGATTACTTTTTAACACTACTATAACTTTTATGAACACTAATTGATGATAATTTGATAATGAATACACTTAGCAAAAATACTCTAAGCTTAAATGTTTTACACCATAGATTTTGCTTCCAAAGGAACCATTCGATGTATTTTACTGAGAATCAGCCAAATCACACACTTACAAGAAAAAATGGGTTTTTCGATTGAGAATTTTCTGGAATGTCCCCCATATAGCAAGCATTCTATTGGAGAAGATATGTATTTTCTTTAGAAAATTGTAGTTTTCATGAATAAGACATGTCACATAGTCAAAAGAGAGCCTTGTTGGATGAGAATGGAAATGTAATGCAAATAAATAGGTCCATTTAGATTTTATAGATTGACGAGAAATGAGGTTTCAAGTTAGGGTCTTCACCAATCTTGAATTAGAGTCACTGGGTCAAGGAAGGAGCCGTATTTTTCGTATAGGGATCAACAAAGTGCCAAACTTTCCATTAAAGAAGAATAATCCAAATACAAATTTTAAAACATGGAGATCCCAATGTGAGAATCAAAGTAGATGCATATCACAAATTTTCATAGGCCACATGGAAGGATTTAATCAATGAATGTATATCGACATAAAAATGATCGAATGTTATTATGTAAGTTCATTTCTCCACAAAATAGGTCGGTATATGTATCAAATTCCAACACAATGTGACAGGATGATGAAGGATTCAGCATTAAAGATAATTTACATGTAGTTACGAGACATGATGGTGTTACATGCTCAAGTCCGTAGACCACACAAATATTGTAGGGACACATGGAGACAATACTACCCTGGAGATGCACACCTTCAAATATTAATTTCCATCATCCTGGGGCAACAAGATAATTTAGTATGCGGCATCTAACACTTGTAATAGCCTTAAAAGATGTTCACTCTAGTACCAAATGAATTTATATCACAATATTTTCACCAAATAATTATTAAATGCATTATACATATGTAGAGTTGCAAATATATATGATGTCAAGATCCTATTACATGAAGGAGGTTGGTAACAAACTCAACCATCCTAAAATGACTCAAACCAAGATTAGGTAGATTGTTACAACTACAAAAATATTATATGTACACACTAAACAAACACATGATAATTCCTAAAAACATACTGGAACCATCATTAGGGTGAGAAATTTCTTGAGAAGATAAGAAAAAAACTACTATAAATAATTTATTGGACCAAAGGACATAATGTTTTGGAAAAGATGAAAAATAAAAAAGGTAAAAACAACAATTAAAAAGAGGATTAAAATAAATTAAAAATAGAATACTAGAGAAGAAGGTAGAAAATAAAAAGGGAAGGGGAGTTAAAGTAAAGAATGATGGAAACACAAGGAAGAAAGAGCCAAGAAAATCGGATGAGTAAGACACACAAAAGGTCAACGAAGAGAAGAAAACTGAATAAATCGAAAAGAAGGGTAGGGAGGAAGAGTTAGATAGTTTATGCAAAAGGAATTTCCTTGACTAACTGAAATTCCATCCATCATCTTAATTTAAGTTTTTCGGTTTTTTCTTGATATAAACAACTTCACGTAACTTTCTATTTGTGTAGTGTGATTCTGTAGCTATTAATTTTGCATTGTCAATATAGATGGAATGCTTTGTAATGTCTTCATGTTTTTCTAGAGAATATTTTCCAACTATGGTAATTTCTAAATATTTACAATGCTCGTGAAGTCTAGTTATTACCTATCTCCACATTTCACCAATGTGTGTTTTTCCACACACACACACACACATGGAATGGAGTAAACCCCTTTTCTTAAATTAGGACAAACCAGGTCTTTTAGGTTTTTAATATTGTTTCTAATGGATTTAATTGGTTTGAAACAAGTCTTAATACCCTTTATTTTAAAAATTATATAAATCTTGTCACTAGTCCGAAGAATGTAAGGAAGTCTTTATTGTTACTCCCAATGCATGGAGATGAAGATTAAGATGATCTAAAAACATCCACTTTGGGTCTTCCGGAGGAAGCTCGATTTTCCATTTCTCGTAACCATTCCTCATGATAGCATTGGTGATATTTTTCTCTTCAAAATGTAAACAATTATTATCCCAAATTCTAAGGGCTCTTGTAAACAAATTATTTAAGACCCCATCCTTCTAAGAAGGGAGATGGTATGAGTCAGCCCTAATATATATATATATATATATATATATATATATATATATATATATATATATATCAATCTGAGTCTTTTTCTAGTAAACTTTTATGTGCGGTGATTGCATATTTAAATGTTCCAGGAATTTATGTAGTTGATCCATGCCATTTTTCCAGTTTACACTCATATCTTTAACAAATCTATACCAACACTTAGGTTTTAGGAGTGCAGATCTAATCGCTTTCTCTTTAAATATTTCCATGAATGGATTAGCCATAATGGGAGACAAAGGAGAACCCATAACAACCCCCTCATTTTTATAGAATTTACCATCAAAGCTGAAGAAAGTGGGTCAAAGATAAAATTTAGTTAATTCAGCCATCTCTTGATCAATTAAATCCTTAATTACATCAATGGTTTCATTAATCAATATTTTAGTATAAAGGAAATAATATCAAATCTAACCAGGATGTCTTATTTTTTAAAGTTCTTATTTTCAATTATGTGATCAAAATTAGTGGAATCTTGTATAAATGATGAGGTATTTCCGAAAAATTGTTCAAGCTTCCCCACAAGATATTTAGATAAATTGTACGTCGGTGAATCAATCATGTCAATAATAGGTCTAAGAGGTATGCCTGATTTGTGTATTTTTGGTAAGATATATTCTAGGCATAATTAGATCTAAGGGTTTGAAATTTCATTTTTGTTCCACACTTAGAGATGAATTGTTGATGATCCAGATAACCTCCTTTGTGAACTTATTTAGGGATTCCTATTAACCGACTTATAGCTTCCACATCCTAAATGATCTAACATTTTTCCCTTATAATCAGATTTATTAATAATGAAAATGACATTACCCTTGCCCGCTTTAAGGACAAAAATGTCTTTATTTTCATTAATTTTCCTTAAATATTTGGTTTCTTCTTTTGAAACATAACACTCGGGAGGTTTATCTTTCCTTAAGTAAAAAAATAAAGCTTGTCAAATTTCCTCGCAAAGTGGGAAGGAAGGCCTCAAAAATAATTTTGGATGCTTAAAATTAAGTTTTCAATAGGATAATAGTTTTGAGTAATGGAAAAACCTAACCCATACTAAGAACATGTGTGGTGGGGCCATCAATTGAGAAAGATGATAGGTTTACAACCGATTGGTTTCCATCTAAACCCACAAACCAAGGGAAAGAAGATTGATGTGGTAGTAGGGAGGATGAATCCAATAATGAGAAAGAAACCAAAGGAAAAATAGAAGGAGAAAGGGGTAACTGGGAATCACAAAAAGGAAACACACAACAAAACATGATGGGCATGAAGAGACAATTGGAAATGAAGAAAAGAAATTTCAACCTCCTGCATTGAAAAAACTGCCAAGAAAAGATGATTTTTATTTACAGTGATTGATATTGTAGCTCTTATCTTAGTGAGAGACTCTAGTGTGTCCGTACTAAAGGAATATGGATCCCCAATTTCTTTCTTGAAAATTTCCTTGAACGGATTCCATAAATCCTTCATTGAGGTGTTCTCACCAATGACAGGAACTCACATCTTCTGTATATTTGTGTTGAAATCATCCTACATCTTAGAAGCACACTCCTCATTTGAATCCAACTCATCCATATCATGGTTCAACATATCCTACCAAGAGACAAGATTCTTATCCCATACATGTGACCAATTTTCAATAAGAGAATTAAATACCTTCCTATCCACCTATGTGTGAGAGTGAGCTTTCCCCATATTCATCACCAAAGTGGAAACACTTGGTCCCATTATTCATTTTATTTCTTGATTTAATCTTTCATTATTCATAATTTGGTGGTAATTATGCATATATACTTGTACAATGATATCATCTCTAGAAGTAACACTTTACCTTTTTCCAAAATATTGTTCACCCATTTATTATTTTCTCTCCCTTGCATGTGAATCCTTGTGTTTTCTAAATGGAATCTGAGTCAAATCTATTGGTGGGAGTAACTTATTTTATTGGAAGAGACAGGGTTATATTCAGATCGCTGAAATTTTAAACATACGGGTGAGTGTTCGTAAATGATCCTCCAACTCGATCACTTTTCTCATTTCACTCTTGATTCCTCATGAGAATGTGAGTGGAAGAATTTTTGAACAAATTTTCATCTCCTTCCTAAGTTTCTAGGCCCAGGGGAATGGTGCTTTTCTCATAGTCACCGAGGTCATTTTCTCATTAGGATTGATCACCTTTGGTTTGACTACTTCATATTAGTTTCCAAAATTACTCTTTGAAGAAGCGTAAAAATACTTGGGTGAATTTTTGTTCTTTCATTTGACCATTGAGGTTATATATATGAAGTGGGAGAATTTAACCTATTAAAATGTGCAATTTTCTTTTGTGATTATTTCTTACACCAAAGGAAATATCTCGTTCATCTTAGGATTGACACCTAACATGATGTTTGTCTCTTTCTTGGCCTTTTGAGGGTAGGAAAATTCATTTATGTAATGAGGGCATCTATCTTATTTTGAACCACTCTCTAAATATTTTTATGATGGCCTCATTCAATTGATTTATATCTCCTAATTTTTTGACAATTCATGTCACCTATAAAAGGGGTGAGGCCTTTACTTATTGATATTTTGGGTCATACATATTTGTGCCATCATCTTGGATGCCCTCCTCATACCAATCAAACATGAACCTTCTCATTTACACAATAGTCATTATTGTATGATCTCAATCCATGAATTCAAAATCATGTGTACAATTTACCTAGTATTCTTTAATCTATGGAACATGATACAAATCAGTAAGGTGATGTTTTTGGATCACTTTATATATCAAAGTCCAATATTGGGGTGTATGAATAAAGACTCGAGGGGCGAAGATAGATTCCACATTGGAATTACCACTATAATTTTACAAGAGAAGACTATGAGGGATATAGGGAATGAAATGGTATTCTTCTTCCAGTTCCTAAGCTTACCATGAACATGAGAAAGTTGACTATATAGTTTGAACAACGTGATCTTGTCTCTAAGATATCATTTTTGTATTCATGAATAAAGATCAAAACTAGACACTCAAATGTAGGAAAATGTTGAAAATTTATGAATAAGGACCTGTACCTTTTGATTAGAGAAGTAGCTTGCAAAGATAACCTTGAGTGAGGTCTTCCTTCCAATAATCGATGACAAACATTATTAACACATCATTAAATCTTGTGAAATTTTTTTACTTTCCTTCATGATAAATTTTTGGTACCCGATATTACACCTCCTTGGGGCTAGGTAGCATCAACAAGTAAGTGGGGTGCTTTAAGAATGACAAACTTGGAATTTTATGTCATATGTAGCCAGGGAAGACGTTTGGAAAACTTATTGAGACTGGGATTTGGAGGGATTGGGTGACACGTACAAAAGGAATGGCCAACCTTGTTACTATTGGTTCAACCTATGTCTAGGGGTGAGAGGGCCCGCTATGCAACCTAGAGATAGAGATGGGTAAATGGAGTCTTAGTTTTGTAATTCCCTCAAAGTGTGTAGGTTAGTCCTAGATGATCATGGCCAATGAATACATCATTTAACTCTCACAATTTATCACACTAAATGGTGCATATGTCAATCCAACTGGACTCATGTTACTCTAGATATATGAGATGCATTATTTTTGCATTTTTATGATTAAAGAACTTGGAATTAAAGGTTCCTTCTACTAATATTTGTAAGAAAAACAATAGAATGACAAAAAAAAAACCTATATTAGTCGATAAAATACTTAGATGTGTGTTTGTATTTTTAGAGGTGGGGGATTGTATGACAATGGATCTCCTAATGACACTACTTGCAGTACTCACTTAAACAATACAACATCTTGGAAGAGGAAGAACACTTCATCAATTAATCACAATTTCAATTTAAAGGAAGATTTACATTCATTGATACTCAATTAGTGCAAAGGTTCCACACAACCTTTAAAATACTTAGCACAAAGGCTCATGAAAATATTTTAATTATTTAATTATTGCTTCTAATCTCATACGCTTAAGATTCACTCAAAAGCTTACAAAAATTCATCAACAAAATGATTTTAGTAAGAATTTTATAATTGCATTCAATATTGTAAAGTAAGTACTCACAACACAATATTGAACAAATAACCAAAGCTTAATCACTATGGATAGATCCAATGTAATTCACAGAGGAAAGAAAAACAAAATTGCAACAAAAAATGTAACTCATTAATTAGATGTTCAACATACATAAACAGAATATGTAAGCCAAGCTCATAACCAGACATATTTCATTAATATCTACCAAATTATTGACAAGGGAACATGAAAACCAATGATCTCAATGCATGTTAATGGATATAAATTGTAACCATCTTAACATCATAATTGAAAGAGTAAAAACTTATAATGTATTTCTTCAGAAAATTATGCAGTGTTACAGCAAGATATTTCAACTTTTCCTTTTTGTAAAAGCTTTATAAAAAAACCCCTTTTTTATATGAGGAAAACCCTCATACTTATACAAATTTTGATCAATTCATTTTATTTAATTTCCCCCAAAATCATCCCAAAGGATCCTTTGAACTCTACTTCGTGCAATTCAAAATCTTTCCAAAGTTAAGGAAATATCTTTTAACCAAAAATATTCCTTCCTGCTTCTGATTAGGTTGGGTGAAGAAGGAACAAAATTGTGAAACATGGAAGGAATGGAAAGGATATTCCTATGTTCTTAAAAAAATCCTCTAAAAAATTGCATTCTATTTGAGAAAATATTCATTTCAGAATGTATCACTGTGAGGGTGAGTTTGTTTTGATCTCTCCTTTATTTTTCTGGGTCCACTCTAGTGTGATGATTTATCAAACTTCCTCCAACCCTATCCTTAGACACATCAAATTATTCAATCATTTTCATGATAATTTACTCATTGGTCCCAAAATGGTAGTGAAAGATTATTTCTTATTTCATACCTTTGTCATCAAGTCCTCCGAAATAATTATTTCTTTCTTTATCCTCCTTGATAGTTTATCAATTGTTGATTCAATTTGTGTCAATTTTTGCATGGTAGATATCCTAAAACCCTTGGCTCCCAAGTTTACCCAAAGCATAATTCCTTAAAAGTCTAGTTGAATTCTCTGTATTCTCCATTTTGATTCTTTCTCCACTTTCCATCCTAATTAATTTATCTATCAAAAAGAGGAAGCCATCGACATACTCCATTTTTTGTCTCTTAACTCATTAAGGATTTCATCATATTTTTCAGAATCTCCACTCTTTCTTTTGTAGCTTCGTAGTATTCCTATTGATTTCCTACAGACTCAAGAGATACAATTCCTTCCTTAACAACCAATTCATCACTTAAGTCCTTGATAGCTTCCATTTTTGGTAGCATATTAGTCCACATTAATTACTCAACCTCACATTTATTTGTTAGTGCCTTGGTTGTTTCTACCTTTTCAAAAATATGGGAATAATGTTTCATAGATTCCCTGATTATTTCTTCACCTTTGGTGACAAAATAATTTTCCCATTGGATTGTGGCCTCCCCTCTTTCTCCCGGGTCACTCAGTCTCTTGATATAATTATTGGTAATCTCAAGGATTTTAACCTTCCCTTCCTTGTGAGTTCTAATCAATTTATAACCAAGGTGGATAATGCTTCATTCTTGGCCTTTAACTCCTTCTTGGTTTCTTTGAAATCATCAATATTTTGGAACACTCCTTCTAATGCTATAGAAAAATCATGTTTCATTTCTTTAGTAGAAGGCTTACCTAGTAAGATCTTTGGAGACCTAGAAATCAAACAAGGATGTTTCTCCCTAGGGGACATTAGTTTTGGTAGTTGTAATGTCTATGAATATTTATACTTTATTATTTAGATTCATCCTTGAAATAACTTTTTCCCTTTTTGGTGGTGTTTTTGGATTGAGGAGAGAAAAGTTTTATAAATCATCATCATTTAAATGTATCTCCACATTTTTCTTCTTTGGGAGAGAACTATATATCTAATCCCTTAAGGGAGACTCATGTTCATCAAGTGATTGTAAAAATTGAGTTATAATAATGAATACAAGGTATTTGGAAGATGAATAAGGCATAGAAATACCTTCTAGAGCTACATGCATTATTTCTTCTTGAGTATATGGTTCTATAAGCTCATCCTAATCCTCAATTCCATCTAAAAAATCAAATTGGTCTCTTCATCAAATTTCAGGGGTTTTGGTCACCAAATTTTTATTCTACCTATACTGAGTCCTCACCCATTTTCTTACTAGGATTAGGGATCCTCTCACAAATTTCCCGGGAATAAGTTTAGTTTTGGGAATCTAGGCTTCAAGAAATTTCTGCAATCACCTTAGTGTCCTAAGGTGTTTCTATAACTGTGGCACATGAAGTTTCTTCCTATGTTATTTGTAATATAATCCTCTTTTTGTGAGGATTTTCTTCATGCTCAAAATTTTTCTCCTCTTCTTCCACCACATTACTTGGATTTTTCTCTAGGGTTCTCTCAGTATGTTGTTGTGGAAGATTCAAGATAATATGTGTAGGAGAATCCATAATGGGTTATTTATTGATGGGTGAAATAATTGGAGATGTTGGGACAATAAGGGTTTACATAATAGGTATCGATTGCTCAATAAGAAAAGTTGCAGGAGACTGGGTGATAGCTGATGAAAGGATAGGGACATCAAGAATGATTGTTTGTTTAGTGGTCTCTACCTCCTCTAAATCAACCCACTTGAACACCTTAGTTCACTTTCTTTCTGAAGGTGGACTTGTTCCTCATCTTCGATTCTTGCGAGACCAATCTTTGGTTTATAAGTTTCATGAGGTGTTTCAGACAAAATTCTTTCCTTAGGATTCCTAGGAGTAGTTTCTGTCATTTTATCCTTTCCTTTAGATATAGAAATAGATTCTGGAACAACATTCAAGGGGGAGCATGAAAATAGGGCCTTCAATCATACCTCACTAAATTGTTTATCTAGTCTTTCTTGTTGTTTGAGGAAGGTAAGTTCTAGTTCTATTAGCTTAGGAACTTACATCATCCATTATTGGCATCGATGCCAACTTCTTAAAGGAATCTTAATATTTTGTCTTTATGAAACCTCCCTAGTGTCATAAACCTTTTGATATGGGGGAATAAAATCATCAATAATCTTACCCTCCTAGACTCTCATAATACTAGGGTATTTTGGCAACTTACATCTACTCCCTCCGAAAATAACTACTTTAACAAAATTCGGATGATATTTGTGTTTTTTCTTGATTATATATTATTTCACTAGTCCCCCAATTGGTGACAACAAATAATGAGAAGTAATATCATCCTAGATGTAATATTCATTAATCACATTACCATCATCTTCTACCCCTTCAGAGGCTTGGATAACCCCAAAATCAATCATCTGGGAAAATTTCATTCTTGAATGTTCTCTTCATCTAACTTCCCTCTCATCTTCATAATTCATCCAGAAATCCTCATAATGAGGTTTATGCTCTATTTGAGTGGGTACAATACTATGTAAAATATACTTTATATCATAATGCTTCCTTTCCTCAAATCTATCCAACATGCATCTGTTCATTTCTCCTTCCAATTTTTTTATTTTTAGATATTTGGGCAAGTGTAATTCCTGATGATCATGGGGAACTTGATAGGGGATTTTAGATGCTTATTAGTGATGATCTAGTGAATTGATAATAATCACCAGATAGTTTCCATCAATTCCCACTTATCACTCACACATCTGGGGAGCAAAGAAGTTTTCCCATCAAAACCGCTAACCTTAATATATGAATAGGTTTTGAATTGGATGAAATAACATCCATATTGAGAAATGAATCTCTTGGCATCCAGGGAAAATCTCTTAGTCTCCTAATCAGGATGGTATAAACAAATTGTAGGTGTAAAGAAATTATTAGCAATATTTATGTACTATATTTCATAGTTTTCTAGCTTTAACGATAGAATACATCATACACCTTAGAGCTACTAAGATCACCATCCATTAGTAATTCTGGAAAAAACTCTATGAAAATTAATGTTATAAATCAAGTAAGAAGTCATGAAAAATTCTTCCATGTCGGCCTTTTCTCCTCTCACAATCTGAGAAACTCCCATCATTTTTTCATGAATGTGGTTACTTATTATCTCAGCCTAAGGGATAGGCCTTTTGTTTGTGAGTATTACCTGAATGAAGAAACATCCATTCCTTTAAAAATTATTATATTCAATACCCATTACTCGGTTCATCAATACATTCAATTACGTTCATCTTCTTTTTCATTCTGAGAGTGGAAGTTCACATATTAGTCAACCAATGAGTATTAATAAACTCTGTCCATTTCTTTGAATGTGAGTTCTAGTACTCCTATGTTGAATCCTTGGTAATAGCCCCTTCTTCCCTTGTGGGAGGAAAACCCAACATTCTATCAAACACCTACTCCTGGAAAGATAAAACCAAATCCCCCTTCCCATCTCAAACTTCTCTAGTTATAGGATTATAGTGTTGAGCACACACCCATACAAGATCCAAATATGGTGTAGCGGGAGGGAAAGAAACAATGAGTTCAATACAACTATTGGCTACATGGGTCATGGTGTCACTTATTTCAGGGGAATATAACCTTTGCCTAAAATCTTCTAGGTCGGTAGATGCAATGTCAGAATTTGTAATTCTGTCTAGAGGGGAACTAAGATTGGAACTTGTTTTTAGGGACAATATATGAAACTTCATGATTCTAACACATTTTTACTCAAGCCTCTTCTTACTAAAAACTATACCTTTTAAATTTCTCCTCAAAAGATCATAGAAAATATGGGAACTGATGTACTTACCTTTAACAAAACTTTGATTTCTTCTCGAAATTGACTGAAAAGCGTTGTAACTAGATTATGATCCTTGAAGCTACCTCTTATTTCAAATTTCTTTCAATGCCACTTGAATATCCTTCAAAACATCAAACCTTTTAAGTACCAGTAGGATATTTATAATAAGTTATCACATTAACTGCTCGTGGATTCATGCATTAATGCCGAAGATTGTGTTCATGGGAAATTTTCATAATTCTCATATTTTTCCTCTTTTTACTATTGCAGTATTTTCACAACCTAGTATCCATGTATCTCCATTACACAAGTAATCCACATTAGTGGGCCTACTCCCATATAGATAGTGCATTAATGATCCTTTTTAGTTGTTAATGTGTTTTGGAAGAGTTTTGTAAACCGATCCGCACACCACCTTTGTAACATATAAGATGCATTTCTTTCTCTGTTCCCATGTATTCCATATGCTTGGTCTATGTACCTAAGCCATCGGGCCTCAAAGTTTTCACTTAACAATTACATGTCTCAAAGAAGTATTAGACTTTGTTCCCTTTTTGTTCATCTTCCTAAATTTTTGTTTTCACACATTGCTTCATAAGGCAATTCATGCCCAAGAATTATCTTGTACTTTTATCCTCATTATGTGCTCATTTGTCCATGGAAATCCGATCCTTAGAGAATTATTTATTACGGAATTTAGGATCAAAATGCATCCTTTGGCCATGAAAATTATATCATATCCATTAGCGACACAAAGCTTCAAATCCATCTCGGGGTAAACAATTCTTGTGTCTCATTATTTTTCAGGGATAAAAATACTCCCGACCTCACTTAGGAATACAAGATGGATAAACAATAATAAATGCTCTTCAAGGGTTACTCATTTGAAATACAAATAAATCCAGGATCAAAAAGAACTCAAATTAGGTACGTATCAGGATCAATGACACAAATTATACAAAAGTGCCCTGATTTAATAGGAAAAAATATGGTTACCAATAATGGCTTCATCTTGGGGATGGGAACCCTGCATGGGTACCACAAGAAACAACAAGACAATACAAAAAAATAAACCAAGTTCCTAATCCATTGGATAAAAGAGTCATAATAAACACACACACATGGCCTCCTTAAACAAATACGCATAAAACATAATTCAAAACATCAAGAAACCTAATTGTTGTAGACCCAGAGCATAATAAATACAAATAAAAACAAAGAAAAATAAAAATATACACTATAAAAGTTCATACCTAACCATTTAATTTAATCCAATAAGTGTTTGAGATGCATGTCATTGACTATCAACTCCAATAAATTTCCTTCTAGATATTTTAGAAAGAAAGTACATGCACACCAATCTCGATATCAATGGAATATGATCTCATCCATAGGGCATCAAATTTTTCATGTTTACCCTTTTCTTCATGTCTAATATACCACAGTAATACTAAATCTCCAACATTGAATGCCTTGGAGTTACTTTCTTATCAAATATATTTTTGATCCTTTCTTTGAACTTCAGGTGTTTTTGGTGGGATTCTCTTCTTTCCTCGTAAGGACTTTTTTTATCCTTCATCCCTAAGTTTTTTCATGAAATGATAAGAGTGTAGTAAAAAAATCATGCACTTTAGACAATTATTTATCCCAGTCTCATACTACTATTTATAAGGTTCTTGAGAAAAGAAATTACTAATTAACCCTCGTCCCTTTGGCCATTTTATTTATTTTATTTCATAATTTGTGACCTATTGCACCTACATTCCCATCCATTTTTGCACATCCCCTAATTTTAGCCATAACTGGGTCACCCAAATTTATTACTAGGGTGCCCTAGGGCACCCTAGTCCCACACGGGGCCGCACTGATCCTTCTAACACTTTCCTACCACTTTTTAGGACTCTTCTAACCATTTTTCATTCTTATCTTTTCTTTTTCGGCCTCTTCAAAGTTAATTATGAAATTAGAGAAAAAGAACCATATAAATATAAATGTATGAGACCATAATGAGGTTCCTAATGTCACTTACTACTATCACTCCATCTAGAGTTGCATCCATTGCATCACTTACATCCACATAGTTCCATGCATCAAGGCTAGGAGATCTGCATCAACACACACTTCATAGGGGGATTATATTCTATTCCATGTACACATGTTATTACATTTTCTACATTTAGTTATTTCTTGCTACTTCACATAGTGTGAATGACACAAGAGCACCTAGGGAATGAAATGCACACAAAAAAAAAATTACATTTGGGTCCAAAATGTAGTGCAACACTTACTTTAGTAAACACCTTATTATGGCATTTGAGTTCATCTGGCCCATTCTTTTGCATCTTTTATTTTTATAGGGATTTAATATTTCTTTCTCTTTTGTAGGTCTTCAAACATCATCTTTCTTCATTTGGTGCATTTGGGGCAGTTCTTTGAATATAATGTAACATGCAACAAAGGTTATAGACTATCTTTCAAACCTAAAAGATAAGTTGTGGAGCTTTTATAGAGACTAGGGCTCCTAATTTAGTAGAACAAGGTGCCCCGAGGTGCTCCAAGACCTTCTGGGCATTGCACTCCATTCATATCCACCCTTTTAAGACCTCTGTGTATTCATTCTTGCTCCTGGAATTTATGTTCATACATGTGACACTTTGCGATAGCCACCACCTGTAATTAGCTAAGTTCTTTCCTCACTTTACTCTTGTATATTAGGGTCTTATTTCTATTAGTTCAATTACCTAGCTAATTTTCATTATCTTAGAGTACATATTTACATCATTTATTTCCCTCCTAGATGAGATTAACTATCATTATACTTTCCCCTAGTTAGTTAATTTTAGTTAATCATTTTAGTGAACCCGACATCTTTCATGCTTAGGATCCTTATTCTTCTTCTATCATGGGTCAAGTTTCTTTATCTAATTTACTTAAGAGATATCCCACTTGTCAAGTTGTTTTCCAAAAATCCCTAAACACTAAGTATTTTGACAAAAATATGCCACCACATGAATTAAGTTATATGCTTCATTGTTTCTTTATCTACCCTAGTCTTAATGAGCCTCCATCTAATCAACCACTATTAGACTCAATTCAATCCTTACATGATAAATTTTTAGTCATGGAATCCACCATCACATCTCTTAGATCTGAAATTCAACAGCTTAAGGATGCTTCTCAATCACATGTTTTTTCTCCTTCTACATCTTATTTGCAATCTATGTATATTGCATGTCAGATAGTTGAACCTCAAGTCATGTCATCGCCATAACCTCTCATACTTGCTCACAATGCTAAGCCACATGACATTCTTACTAAGCTTCTTAGTCATCAATTGATCACTCTACTATCTATTGATTATTATCCTCCTTACCTCCTAAAAACTATTGAGATCATCCATATTTCCATTATCATCGAATAAATGGGCATAATGACCATGATTGTTATGCTTTACAATGTAGAGTCAAACATCTTGAGCGTCAGGGATTTATTTCATTCACTGGAAAACATCCTATTACATGCCCACCAATATACTATACCCACATGGGCTCCTAAGTCTATTCCACCTTTTCTTAGTCAAGATCAATCTAAGAAAGCTCCTATAGCCACTAGTGAACCTCCCTCTAATCTTTCTACGAAGTTCTAGATGATTCTCTTATTCATTACATGCATGATATTGACAACCCCTCACATGTGCATAGTGATCCTTCTCCTAGTTAGGAAAACACTTCTCCTATTCCTGATGTTTCTTCTTCTCCATCTAATGAGCATTAGGTTAACATCACTCAAGTAGCTTCTAAGAAACCACCTATCAACATTAGCTCACTAAATCCTCCTACTAAGTTGTCTATAGAATTACAAAGTCAACCTAAGTAACCTCCTTTAAAACTCAGTGCAACATGGCCTCCTCTCAAATCTAAACTCCAACCAATTAAGTTCATCAAAGAAACTAATCCTCCTTCTAATGTTTATGATATATATTCACTTGCACCACCACCATGCAAGATTCTACCATTATCTCCTACCGTTAACCTTGTAATTCCAACACCTGTTATCGACTCTACATATATTGATGATTGGGACCTAGATACAACTCACTATGGTGATGAACCATTAGATGATCACACTCCTCTACCACTTCGAGGTCCCATCACTTTTTTAAAATAACTACTCCTTACATCGATCCACTTAGCACCTTTTGACTAGATTTTCATTGCATACACACTTGGGGGGCATAATAGCTCACACATCCCCCATCTTAGCATCAACACACCACCCATACTTGCATAGTCATATATCACACTCTTAGCATAGGAATACTCATCCTATAATCTAGCGTCGTCATTACCCAATGACACACTCTTGTGCTTCAGTCATACTTGACTATTAAGGGATTACTTCTACATTGAACCCCACACACTACACATTAGGCATTACACATTTCTACTCTTTTTCCAATAATTCTATCATCTACACATTTATGATCATATTTTATTCATCTTACACATTACATACATTATTAGGCCATCTACGTACATAGCCACATCATACACTGTCCATTCTACACTTAGTCTAAATTCTACATTATACTACATGCTCATCATGAACATATTAGTCATTATACTCCATTATTCTATTTCACACAACACATTTATACCTCATCTATATCCTACATACTACATACTATGCTCGGTTACATTACATATGAGTCTATCTTTACATTCCATCACTACATCTTACATTACTAGTCTATCTACACCTATTACATTACATTTTACACATTACATATCCTATCCATTTAGCAAAGCATGTTATCACATTCCTAGAAATTATGTATTTATGCCTCATTTTTCAAAAAAATTGGTAAAGATGTCTATCAAAATTTCATTGTAAGGTTCCCTCAAGGAAGATTCATTTTCAAACAGTTAGTCATTTTTTTGAATTTTGAGTTTTTAAGACTTTTCCTTTATTGTGCAAATATTTCAGGTTTTAATGTCCCTCACATCCCAAGTTCCATGTTCAACGATTCCCTATTTTCTCTGCATTACATTTATTTGCCTTCATTTGTAGGTACTTTAGTTTTTTCAGAGAAATCATGTCCTAATGTCCTAAGGACTGTCTGTGTAATTTTCTTCTGATTTTCCTGATTCAAGTGTATTGCAAACATTTTGGCCCATCCCATCCCACATGTCCCAAGTGCTCCCTGACCTCCATTTCCCAAAAATTCCTTTTTTTCCATTTTTCATTCACACAGGTGTTTTCACTCATCATGTCCTAGGTGTCCCATTGTCCCATAGGCCAATTGTTTTCATTTTCTCCACCTTTTTCATTTTCCATTGTCTTAGGTTGGCACAATGCATTAATTGTTGCATTTAATTCCTCCTACCAACCTACTCAAATGGAATTTTTATAAATAGCCAAGGTAATCAATCATTTTTACCACACCCTTTGCATTTGTTGTTCTCTTCCATTCCATTCTCTCACTCTCCATTGTTTTTAGTCATAGCCAAGTCCCTGTTCTAGTCTTTTTCAAATTTGCAGGTGCAATAGAAGTTGTGAACTATCGAAAGTAAAATTTAGAGAAATAAATAAGTTCATTACTCCTGCCATACAATGAAGATAAACTACAAAGGGCATGAGCATTTATCTTCCTTAGAGACAACCATACCAAACATAGGAGATAACGAAGCTCAACACCTTGACTTGGATGATTTCTAGGCACAAATTGACTACCAAAACCCTACTCCCATTACTCAACTAATTAAGGAGAGTGGAATTTATCATGTAGGGGGTTTTCCAATTTTAGTTCAATGTGTTGATACCGTGCTAGCATGTGGTTCATGCTTCAACCCAAAGACAAAGGAGATCATTGATCCCCATGGAAAGGTAATGGTGTGATTAGATGCTAATTGTATTACTACGCCCTCGGGATTCCTACAACTAAAAATTCGAACACTCTCACCAAGGACAAGGCTTAGTTGCTTTTTGATCAATACAGTGAACAATATAAGAGAAAAGTGGCTAAGTATTTGTTTAAGAATCCAAATGAAGGAGATTCAAGGATATCAAATACTATGTATAGGATTAATTTTAAGGAATAGTTATCATATTTCATCACTCTCCTTACCAAAATAATGGGGATTCCCTCTACCAATGAGTTTCCTTATTGGATGTGCCCTTACATTAATATTGTATGTGAAGGAAAAAAAATCTTGAATTAAGTAGAGATAATCTATAATAGCCTCACTAATCAAATTTTCAATGTCCAAAGAACCAATACTTTTCATATGACTTCTTACTTGATGTATTCTATTGCTACATACAAAGAATGGTTTGGTTTCTCCCCTGTGAAGACAAGAAATATGCTCCTATTTATGATTATTGTCCACATTTGACCTTGAAGTTCAGTAACCATCACTTCATAAGGGTAAATGATGCATTCACCATGTATATTATCATATTTCTAGAGGGTAACACTTCTTAGAGATTCTCATATGAAGCAAAACAATTGATTAATGTCTATGGTAGTTATTACACTCAATTCAGGAAATTCTCTTATATACGGTTGGTTGGATTTTAGGGAACACATTTAAAACTCTCAATGTATTATAGTGACAAGATGGCATTGGTTTAAATATGCAGGTGGTTAGATAAGCTCCATATAACTTGCAAGGACAAAAATATTGTGGGCATAAAGTTCCCAATCACCTTGGGTAACTACACGTGCATAACTGCTTTAGATGCTCAAAATGTTTATAGGAAAATTGCTCCCTTCACTCTTCACTACTTCAAACCAAGGACTTTATTTGATATCAAGGGATTTATTTCTACTAATTTTAGAATGGGCTTCTATCATTTTTTTGATATTAAAGACTAATGGGCTGATTGTTCTAATGATTATGAAGAAGATATTATGGTAGAATTTCCCTACAATAAATTAAATATTTTTATGTGTACAAGGTTCCTGAAGGACTTCAAGATGATGATGAAGAATAACAATACCTTGAATATGAAAGATCCATTAGACACACTCCAATTGAAACCATTGATTTATTTTTCAAAGAGATAGATGATTTGAAGGATCTCATAAACTCTGTATTAGTAAAGACCAAACTATGGTTTAATAGTAAAATGAAAATGTTTATAACAGGAAATTCTAGGTATTATTCTCAAGAAACCTCCACCCCTAAAAAATAAATGCCTATACTGAATCCTAAAGCATATGAGAAATATGTTCCCTCTCTACCTAAACTTTCAACTCGGGTGTACATACAGAAAGGAAAGGCCAAGAAGGATGAGAAGATGGAGGAAGTCATTTAGAAGAGTGAGAAGTTATCTTCTCCAAAGAAATTGGAAACAATGCCTGATATTGAAACATTTATAGACCTATGTGATGATAAAAATGAGGAAAAAGATAAAGGAAAATAAGAGAAAAATAATCCTAAGGAAAGCAGTTAAAAAGAAGACCAATTGTAGAGACAAGTGATAGAATTTGTGAGTGTTTTAGAAACATCTGCTAAGGAATTCCATGTCAAGGAAGTTCCCACCACCCAAACTGAGACATCTATGTTAGAAGTGGTTGTTGTACAAAATTTGAGTGTAATGAGCACACTTGCACTTGGGCCCATTGTCCCCTCCACTTCCAGTTCTTATTTTTCTTGGGTGCAACCATTGTTGGAAAGTAAGAAAAGGAAAGCCACTTCTAATATTGTTGCTCCTAAGTTTGATGCAGTGGAAACTCTACTTGGTACTACTCCTCCCCCACCTGCAAAAAGGCTAAGGTCACATCCAGATTAGTATCAGATTCTCAAGGCCAGCAATTCATGGAGATTGCTAAACCCAAGCTTGACAAGGATGAAAAGGACCTAGTGATAAGTGATTTGGAATTAACAAGAATTTCCCTTAGAGAATCAACACCTGAGAGTGAAGTGCACAATCTAAAGGAGACAATTTCTAGGGTAATTTAAAGGGTTGAAAAAGGAAAGCAAACACAGAAAAAGTTAGAGGAGAAAAATCAAATTCTGTCAAATTTCATCAGATCCTTATTGGCAGAGGATAAGGTACTTGATCCAACTCCCTTAGCCTCAATTCCACCACCTGCCATTTTGTCTAATGATGAATTTTAGGATATTAAATATATTCATAAGCATGCCACTTATGGAAAGGCAATGGAAGCCTTAGTTGATGACATGATAATCACATGTTTAAATTTCATTAAGGAGGCATATAAATCATGTGAAAAAGTTGCTAAAATACAACTGAAGTTTACCACTACACTCAGCTATATGGATAGATAATTGAAACTATGGGGTGAGTGTATCCAAGATATTTGATTAATGAGTGATATAGATGTGCAAATCCTCTTGGAAAGAAAATTATTTGATGATGCAAAATTGAATTTGTCTAAGCAATGGGTTTTCAACATTGACTAGAAAATAAAGGTTCTTGAAGAAGCCATTGGAGAACTTAGGAACATGTTACAAAAGGAGAATCTTTTAAATCTTGTGTCACATCTGCCTTTCATGATATTCACTACCAGATTTTCAAGAAGAATTCAGGAGATAAATTCTCAGTTTAGGAAATCAAATCTCAGTTCAAGGCATTTGTTAGAGAATACATGTTCAAAAATGCACCATATCTAAGGAGAAGATGAAAGAAATTTTCACACTTCAAGAAACTATCATAGAAGCTAATAAGGAGTTCTTGGAAAATGTGGAATTTGGAAAAGAGATGGAGAAGTGTCTGGGAAGTTGGACTCATGTAATTGTGAATACAAAAATTCCTTGGGGCATGGACATAGTAGAGGCATTGAAAATATTTAGAAACCAAGTGCTCAAAATAAAGGGTGCTATAAGAACTTCTTCGAATGTCCTAATTATTAGTTTCCTATTTTATTTAAAGTATCTACTTAAGGTGGATATTTTCTCTCTAGCCATATGTTGTGTAAACAAAGGAACATTTTATTTTATAATACTTAATTAGATGTTAATATTTGGATTAAAATAAGGGAAATTGAAAAGTCTCTTTTGTAATCATTCCTAAGGCTATTTAAATAACTTTTCTTGTCATTTAAAGGATCATATTTTGATGTCTTGGTTGTAAAAGCAATAAATTGCTAATCAATACATAAGAAGTTTCATCTTTTCCTATGCTCTATATTCTTTGTTCTCAATTTGATTCATGAGAAGCTATGTGTATCTGAACAGGAAATTTGTGTCTTCTAGTTGATGTTGTGCTTAGAAATTTGTGTCTATTGCATGTATGTCCTATATTTATATATGAATAGCTTAAATCTTATCACTTTATCAAGCATAAGTAAGATACCATTCTGTAATCTATGTGTCTGAAAGTGCTCTTCTCTTTATTTTCTAAATTTTGTTTCTTTTGTTTCCTCTTTCTCTGTATTGAAAATATATGAGATGAAGACATCTGAAGCATAAAAATCCTCATTGAAATATTGATAGTTTGTACATTTGTAAATAAGTAGATTTGCTTATTTTTGTGTGTTCAATAAGGGAACCTCTCCCATAAAGAGGAGGGACTATTGTCCCCTGACTGTTGCTTGTTCTCAAGATCAAATTCAACAACCAACATTTTTGGTGCCCACCATGGGGAATGTGTTGTGCATCCCACAAAAATAACTTCAATTAGACCAGCAACAATGACACACTGGTGGATAGAAGATATACATGAGGTCAGAAAGCGCAAGGTGTTGAAGACCCAAATTTTTAGTTCTTTGGAAAAACAAGGCTTCACTTTAACTCCAAAGAGAAGGAGAATAAGATCCACAAGTACTCCTCCTACTAAGGATAAAATTACAGGAAACATTGATTTTCAAACACAATCAAGCCCTAACATCCAAGATTTAGTTTTGGCTGAAGTAGTAGTCCCTTTACAAACCATTTTTCCAAGAATGGCAACGCATCTACATTGGGAACAATGGGTTGGAACTTTGTCCCTTTCTCAACCATTGCATGATCTCACAAAAGGCGATGGTAAATTACACCAGATGATAACTTTTTTGCATTCATTGTGGCATGCACAATAAATGGAGTGGAGCATGTGGATGTTTCTGTTAGAAATTTTGTGTAGAAACTACAAGAAAATGTTGCACGATGGTTCTATCATCTCCTTCTTTGGTGCTATCACCGACTAGACTACCATTAGAACCCGGTTTGAAGATCAACTCAAACCTTTTGAATATGTAAAAACTCTCCTCACTCAGATATCTCAGATAAAGAAATAACCATATGATCCTATGTGAGAGTTTGTTACCAAGTTTAATAAAGTAGTTAATAATATCCTAGTAGCCACTTATCATGTGGACGAAATTAAAAAGTGTGTTTTCTTGAATGCCCAATTACGGAAATAAGCTATGTATTAAGAAGAGAAAATATTTGTGCCTTAGATGCTGTTCAATGTGAACCCTTAAGTGTTGAGGATGATTTAATAATGTCTGAAAAATTAAAAAAATAACCTCTAAAATCTAAGACTTCTCCTTTAGGAACCTGTTGGTACCCAAATTGATCCCTCATTTAAAACCGAGAAGCATCACAAATTGATCAAAATGCTTAGAGACAAACAAATCATAATAGGAGTTGTTTTGTATTCAAGGATGGATTCTAGATGACTCTTTATCACTCTAGTCTGGAATGTATTGGGTGTCACCATGCTAATAGTTTGAACTACCATTACTACTTTAGGTTGTGCCTTCAACCAAGGTGAGAGTACCCACTTTGTGAGCTATATTAGTGGAAATTATCAACGAACTAACACTATTTGACTCTTCCTTTGTAGTATTTTAAAGCGGACCTTGAGAAAACATGGTCAATAACATAACTTAACTCTCACGAGTTGTCACCTTAGAAAATGAATATTTTCTCTAGACAAGGTCCAGTCACTAAAGACAACAATTAAAATTGATTGCATCTACATATTGTGCTAAAGGATGGACAAATTTAATTATCTTCTTTAGCATTTGTGGATAACAGTGCAAGCAAGGATGTTTCATATATGATATATCACTAAATATGAAATTTATGGTTAGGAGGTTAAGTATGATAAAGTTTATTATACCTAATTCTTGAGAGCTTTAAACAAATGTTGACAAATCCACAAATCAAAATGAAAAATGGCTTTAAATAGTCGGGACGAACCTTCAACTAGAATATTGTGCATATATGAAAGCTCAAAGACACACAACTTCACACATTGTTCAAGGATTTAACATAAGAAATCATGTTAAAGACTTAATTAAAACTTGAAGTCCCGATATATCATTTTTATGATACACTCATAAAATGATAAACAATCAGATATCTTGAAATGAAATTAAATTGAATTTAAATCACTTATTACATCATGAAATGAAAGCTCTCTTCATAATGTAATTGAAAATGCCAAAATATTGTCATGAGGACGAGATCTTGTGTGATTTTACAGGATTCTAAATATAAGATTGCAACAAGAACATGGATAATTATTTGAAGATATCTCAAAATGACAGTAGACATAGCATAGTTTATGATTAACACATATTACTTAAGGTTTTTCAAATTGATCAACAAGGGAAAGTTTGTTTACAATATCAAAGCTTATCAATGGTTGTACATTCACAACCATCTTGACATGATCAATTTCAAATATGCACAAGAAATAACTGATTTCTCAAATAAGTTCCTTCAGAAAATGGATTTTCTTAGCTTTCTCTCTTTCTCATTTCTCTAAATAAATCTCAGAAAAATTAACCCCCCTTTCGTGATTATTCCTTTTCCTTTTATATCATCTCCTTTACTTTTTAACCTTAAAATTTCTTTCCCCCTAAAATTATGAATATTCCCTTTTTCAACATTGTTCTAAAACATGGCATTCATAAAGGTTTTTCTTAAAGTTGTCAGGTGTACAAATCACCCATCTTTTCAATCAACTTCACTAGTGCTCAACTGGGATATCAGGTAATCACTTCTAGTGGTTTTTTTCTAATCGTTCTTACCTGGTATTGATTAGATAATCATTTTGAACAATCTCGAACAACTTTGGATGATATAGAAATCTACATATATCCATACTCATTTTTCAATAATCTACCTTGGGCACCACACACTCTATTTCATGTCTCATTGGCTTAATTTCCACACATAGTTTCTATCGAATCACCTTGATTTACCATCTCTGCTCATTCCTAACCTTTTCCAAATCTTAAATTTTCCTTTGTGTGAACTGAAAAAATATCTTTCATTTCATGGGAAATATTGCATCAAATAAAAACATATGTCTCCTTTCCATTATAAAACCTAGCTCAATTTCATTATCATCATGCCTTTCCCTTCTTGTTCTAAGTATAAGAAATTTCAAATAAAATGGATAAGGTACTTGTAGCTCATAGCCTGAAGGATATTTCTTCAAAGGACCTAAATCATTTTTTCAATTTAAGCGGTTCTAATGAAGTTTTTTTCAGGGATCTATTTGATATAGAATGTGTGGGTGACACCAAAGGGCCCTTAACATATCGGAAATTTTAGTAAGAACTTATTACAAAGATAATAAAGATCAATCCTATGTTTTTAGCCTTCTATATTATGTATTTCCATCTTTTTAGATGGGGTGACATGAAATCTCTTGAAGATTTGAAAAAATACTGGGTTGAGAGAAGACCTAAGGTCTCTGGGCAGACCAATTTTCAATGGCCCTTCTTATGTAATGAGGAGTTTGTATCATAAGAGATTCCCCATGAATCATATGTGTTGTATGATAAATCCTCCATCGACACAATGCCTGTTATTTCACCAAAGTAGACGATTTGAAGAAAAGGATCAATTTTTGGAGAAAAATCAAGTGGATATTGTGCCTTTGCAACCATTTTCAGCACCAGGTTCATCTTCAAGGAAATGGAAAAGTGAACGACAACCTCAACCTCCAATTGTTATCTCAGATGGAGAATAGGATCAATCATTATATGCTCTCCATTTAATGGCAGCCATTTCCTCCACTCGGGACAACAGAGGGAGATTTTCTATTCGGTCTTCCAACCACTTAATGCATCATGCTCCTTAGGAAGAGCATGAATTTTTGGGCCCTCAACCAATTCCTTCCCACGAAGAAAAATCCCAATTTCACATGGAAATGGGAGGCTAGGTCAAGTTCAAGACCTCATAATCAACCCATTTAACAACATGCATTACTTACCCCTCAAACCTCTTCAAGCATCCCCTCTCAACCCATTCCTAGTACATCGACCCTTCACAAATGGAAAGGAAAGATGACATTCTTCACAATAGGTTTGGATATTTTAGATTGGGTTTTATCTCAACAAAAGAAAGTTGATTTGGGAAAAATCATGGGTCGACCTAGAATGACTCTAGAGGCATTGATCGATATGGGAATGTCTCGAGACATGGCAGGGTTGGTCATTTTTCCTTTAAACAACACAAGGCTCATGTGAGTTTGTGTTGAGAAAAAAAACTCCTGAACAGCTCCGCCTACTAGGAGGAAATTAAGAAGTAGGGCTAAAGAATGCCTAGATGTTGTCTTCCTTTGATTATTTCTCTTTTTAGCATGTATATATCTTGCTTTGTCATGGAAAATTCCCCCTATAGAACCCCATTTTGTTCCTTATTAAAATTAAAGGAAACATAGCAATATCAATCATTTACATGCTTATCCAAATGTATGTTAATTTCATCAAAGTAAATATGGTGTTACTACATTCTTCCATTTTTCAATTGAAATAAAGGAACAACAAAATTTAGAGAAATAATTACTTCCAATGTAATATAAGTGGAATTTTAAAACATTAGTTTAAAAAGGATGAATATGAAAAGAGAATACAGTTCAAGGAACAATTCTCTAATCATGTTCGTCATCCTTTGCATCTTCTTCTTCTTCAGCTTCTACTTCTAGATCTTGTTCTTTTGGTAGCCTCGCCACATAGGCATCATATCTTTTGAATAATTTGTTAACCTCATTCTCATCTGGTCTTGTATGATGCTAGAAAATTAGTTCATGTCTAGATATTCCATCAATGTAATGGCCCATTTTCTACTTATATTCCAGTGGCCTTGCCTTCAACTCTGTAATTCTATTCTCTATCTTTCTCATGGTCTTAATGACTTCATAGGAGAAGTCATTCCTTATAACATTCTTTTCAAAAGAGTTAAGAAATAAATAAATATTCATGTCCCCATAACTCTTCTGAACTTATCAATAACAATATCCTCCAACTTCAACTCAATAGCATCAAGAGTGTCACCAACCCAATTTCTTTTGATTTCAATCTTTTATTTGAGTCCATTTAGGGTCTTGACTTGACAACTCTTTAAGGGCATGTTGGTTTCCTTTAAATTTGCTGGAACAATGTCCTCATCCTTAACCAACTCATCACTAAGCTGGGTAATATGGTCCAACTTGGGAAGAATACCTTCAAAGTAGAAAATCTCATTATTCACATTGTTCAATTATCTCATCAATTTCATTTATTCTATTTTTGATATCTTCATACTTTGATCTAGCTTCTATAATTGCTTCTTTTCCCCTCTTAGTAAAATTCTAAATCCATGTGTCTACTGCTTGAACCTTCTTGACCTTGTTTATCTTATTCATTTCTTCAAGGGTGTTTATATAGGCACTTGCTTGCGTTTGACTAGTCTTCCCTATCAACTGTTGTAAACAAGAACTCAAGGCCTTAACTTTCTCCTTTAGTTGCCTTTTTTCATTCCATCTTCATCAACTTTTTGTAGAAGATCACTCACTACCTCAGACACTCCTTGCTTCAATTGTTCCCTTGAAGGTTTTCCCAAAGGAATAATCTAAATGTTATAATCATCAGCTATTATGTCTTTTCTTGTTTTACCCTCAAAAGGGGTTGTTATTTCCAAGGTCCTTGCTCTAGATGAATCAGTGTGGGTTTTTGTGATGGTCCTGGCCCTTTTTGAGGCTCTTACTACCTTTGGAAAAGATAGAGTAGTAAGGTCAACAACTTGCATAGGGAGAACCTCTTTTTCTTCATTTGAAATCAACTCACTGATCCATCCCTTTTCTAAGCTCGTTATAGATTTTGTTTCTTGTGATTCCTGCTAGAGTTTCTCAGGAAAAAATACCATTTGCTTGGATACTTCTTGTTCATTTTTCACCAATGATTGTGTTTGTTCTTGATTACTTATTTCGATGGTCCCTATGCCAATCTCACCCTGTGCTACTGATTCTTTTGGATGCTCTTTTTCATGGTTTGGAACTTCAGATTGATCATTTTTTCCTTGAATTGTATCAACATTCAAGGGAAACTCCTTCCTTTCTTCTTTAGTTGAAGCCATAGTGGAGTCAATTTCTTCTACAACACTTTCTTGCACCAAAATTTGGGTTGTGGGCTCCTTCTCTCCCGAATTCTGTTGAGTTGCAACCTTACCCTTTTCATGTTCTAATGATGTATACGGTAATTCTATAGTAGGTTGTTTGTCTTGAAAAAATTTTACATTTCCCACTAAGGGCTGTAAATTCTTATTAGTAATGATTTCTGCATCAGCAATTGCATCTTGTGCTATTTTTAATCTTTCTTCAAAACATATTTTCCCTCTTGAGGAAGGTTATCATTTTGGTCACCTTAGTAGAAATGGATATAGCCTCTTCCACTAATAACTCAGTATTAGTATCCTTTTCAACAAACAACTCTAGTTTACCCAATTCCAAAATCATTTTCCTAGGGAAAGTATTTTAGTTTCCTAGGTCCTCCCTTCAGTAGTTGGTACATGAATATATTTTTCCAATTCTTTTCTTTCTTGAATGCTACCCAATGGTGTCAATATTGGTTCATCTATAGATAAATTAAGTGCATCCAACATGGAAAATCCTTCACTAGCATCAACATAAATTACATTAGTTTGGCACTTTGCAAATTTGTGCATTGTTTTGACTAGAGGCACATTTATATCCTTGGCAAGAAAAGTTTCAGATATTTTCATACCTAGGGTAATAAATTGATTGTCTATTGGATTAATTGCAGTACTTCCTTGGGAAACTGGACTCTGAGTGCATTCCATTGTTTTTTCCATAAAAGACAGAGGTGGGATTAGAGGATCTGATTTCTCTACACATGGCAATGATGTATCATGTTGCTTTTAGAAAGTATCACTCCTTTCAGACTCTAGGGGATCAATTACCACATCCTAGTGCTTGAAATTTGTAGGCGTATGGGAACCTAATCTTACCAAGACTAGTTGGTGAATAACCTTGTGTTTTTGTGTCCTCTCAAACCTTTTTAAATATGGTGTTGCCCTTCTTTCATCCTTGTGTGGCTTAGACTGAATGTGGCCACTTGCAATGGCTCCACTCATCAACTTTTCAGCACTATGCTTCTTTTGTGAAACACTTGGATGGACCACATGTGATGTCAAACCTTTCCCCTTTTCCTAAATTGGCACTGCAAAAGTAATGGGGGAATTCTCCATAGATTTTAAAAGCATCTCTTCAGTCTTTTTCCTAAGAACTAACATAGAAGTTACTAGTTCTGCTAGTGGCTAATGTCCACTCATCAATGAATTTAGGAGTAGGTCTTTTGGATGGAAATTGAGGGGCCTTTCCTCCCAAAGTGGGTCCATTCTATCTGTGTCCTCCCTCAAGGGTGGAATATCCTCACTCAAGTTTCCCAAACTTCTGAAATTGTTTAGGATTTTTGTATTCTGGAGTGAAAGATCAATGTTCTTTTGGGTCAACTAGTTTACAGTCCTCATTACATCATCTATTCTTAAATAAGGATCATCAGATTCTACCACATTCTAGTCTAGAGGAGATACAAGTTGATCCCCACCTTTTGATCAATATAAAATCTTCTCACTATGTGTGGATCATCCACAATCCCCTCTGGGATAACCACAATTTTGTAGTCTACTATCTGTGATAGATTCATTCTGGAAAAATCCCTTAACCTAAATTCTTCCTCATCCCTATAGTTCATCTAGTAATCCTCGAAATGGGGCTCATGCTCAAAGGTATTTGTAATGTTGTTAAACACCCATCTAATGTCATAATTAGGCCTAGCCTCAAACTTTTCCATATCAAATTTCTGCATTTCCTCTTCAATCAATCTATCCTTTATGATGGAAGGGCATGAATACCTTCCAATTCAAATAGGAAATTTGATATTTGTTTTATGCCTCCCAACAATTATTTTATGCACAGGTGTCAACTTCCTTACTAGTTCACATAAAATCAATTTATCATCTACATACCTAGGCAGCTTATGTCTTTCCCTCAAAACCACTAACTCTTATGTAAGTGAACCTTTTATATTGGATGAAATAACATCCATATTCAAAAATTACTTTTCTAGTTTGTTCAGACATCCTATATTGTCCCCACTCTAGCTTGAAAAGATAAATGATTGGGGAAAAGAAAGCATCATTAACTAACCTTACATTCCCACTCTAGTTGATCAATTATAGTTGGGGAAATATCTCATGCATTTGACATTGTTTGAATTTGCACATGGTGATAACCCGGGAAACATTTGTGCCCTGTAACATTATAAATGAGATATGTCATCATATAAAATTCAAGGTCTAATATCTCCCATCTCAATTTTTTCTACTAGAGTGACCATGTGATCATGGAGTGTGTCTATAATAAAGGTGGCCCAAAAAATGCTCCCTTTTCTCTCAGAATAATCCACATGTATGTAGTCATCCATTCTTTGAATTCATTTAATGTTTCTAAACCTATCATTTGACTTAAAAACACAATGACATCCTCAACCTCCTCTACAAATTGTGCCCTAACCAACTTCTTAGGGATTCTAGCCATTTTCTTCTTCATAATAAGCCTAGTTTGTATTTATCATCTTGACATAGTCTAGTCCTTCTTTGTTTCATAATCCTTTAGAGCCAACTTGATGCCGATGGTAATTGGGTTTGTGACTATAGGAAATTTTAACATTATTCTGATGGCCACTAGTGTTAGTGTTAATACTACATCCCCACTCCCGTCTAACACCTCCCTCTTTTCTAGATCATAATTCATAGCACAATGCCACACTAATTCAGGGAAATGAATAGAGGATGGGATGGCACCAGCTAGAGCAATACACTTTCTTGAATTAATTTTAAGGATTCATTCTGATGGGGAATTTTTAACCTTTGGAGGAAGTCATCTAGATCAGTGCCCATTAAGTCTATGTCTATAATTTTATCTAGATCACTTGTGATTCCCGACACAAACGAGAATGAAGATGGCATAGTCTTCATTGTTCAAAAACCCTAACTTTCCTTTTAAACCAACCTTCCACTGAAAGAGAAATACAGGAGTTTTGAAGCTCTTACTAGTCAATCCACAAGTTCCTAAACAATTTAAACCCAAATCAACAACTTCTTAAATCCTCAGGTTCACAATTTGAGCTCCATAACTAATGACATGATAATTCTTCACACAAATCACAAAGGAAACACAAAAATCAAGCCAATTGGTAAATAAAGATGAAAGCATTCACAAGCTTTAAAATGTCCTTGATTTTGCAGTAGCAACATTAATGGTGGCATAAATAAATGTAATGCATCAAGACCATTCAATCTGTCATTCACAATTTTAAAAATGAACCATCCACGTGGAATAAAGATTTTTGCTATCACGGGCTTGGGGGCACCTTTTGTAATTTTGTAGCATTAGAGACTTTACACACTTTTGGAAAACTTGACCCACCCATATGTCCTTTTGGTTTTCAATACTAGCTCAACACGTGGTCACATTTGAGTGATAGTGGGGATGTGACCCTTTTTACAATTTTACCTCACTTCCTTTTCAAACCAAAAATGTTTGAGTTCCCCAGTGACCCGCATCTCTGCCTCTTGCATTTACGTAACCACATGTCTCTTACGGGTGTCGGGAACTTTTACACTTTTACTCCTTTCTTCATAAATGCATAAAGCTACAAATATGTACCGCCTCCCACATCCACTCCAATTGTGACACATGTACACTCCCAACACCAATTGAGAAATTATTTATATTACCTTTTGATGTGCAAATATTTGGAGAACATTTATCGGGTGATGGGGCTAATTTCACATTTTGTGAATGTGAGAGAAAATTAAAAGTTTGCAAATTTGACCCACCACACTACAATCAATTTGGAACTTCCATGTATTAGTGGGCAATGGGAGAGAGAATGCAAATAAAAAGATAAGACCCAAAAGCAATTTACAACAAGCAATCCCTCAAACTCCAGAACTTAAAACACAATGGCTTCCCCATAAGAAACCACTAGATAATACACATTTAGACATGATCCTTGACCAAAAAAAGAGGAAAGACTAGACCATACATAGAAAAACCACAAAGTTAGATCGCACCTCAACAAGGAAATAAAAAAAGTATAGAAAACAATGATGGAAATTCTTAACCAAATAAAGTCAAGATTAATTCAAGCACCAACACTGGCTCCAAATTAGGGATGATCACTCCTGATGAGTGCCTCAAGATCAAACCATGGTGCAAAGAAAAGTAGACCATGTGCCAAAATCCATTGGGAAATAGAGTCAAAAGAATAGTGTATAGAAATAAGGTGATAACAACCAACCCCTCGGAAAACATACCGAGAAATCCAAAACCAATGGTCACCAAGGACCAAGAAAACAAACACAAAAAAAAAAAAAAACAAAAAAAACAAAAAAAACTATACCTGTATAATAGTGTGTACCTCAATTTTGAGAGATCAATCAAGAAATTTCTTCAAGTGCCTACCATTAACAGGAAAATCAAGTAGTTCTCCATCTAAATATTTTAAGAAAAAGGTATGCTCACCAATTCTGATGTCAATGGAGTAAGGACCCATCCATAATGCATCAAACTTTCCATGTTTTCCCTTATCCTCATGTCTACTATCCCATAGTAATACAAGATCTCCTACACTAAACACTCGAGGGGTCACCTTTTTATCAAATAATTTTTTCAACTTTTCCCTGAATTTCAAGTGTCTCTGATGGGACTCTCTTCTTACTTCATCTAATTCAACAATTTGATTTATTCTTGCATCATATGGACTAACTTCCTGATCCTCAATTTGTCAAATAAATTGGTAGGAAGATAGTTACATATGTAGGGGAAGGAGGGCTTGAGTTCCATACACCAATTCAAAGGGATTTTTCCAGTATCTCTCTTAATAGTAATTCTATCAGCCCATACAACGAACTTCAATTGTTCACCCCACCTTCATTTATTTATCTCCAAAGTCCTCCTGATTATTTTCAACAAATTCTTATTTCTTGATTCAACTTGCCCATTACCTTGGGGATTGTAATTAGATGCATATGTGAGATTTATTCCATACTCCTAACACATGGATACTAAGGTCTTAGCTTGAAAGCTCATAGCATTATCAACAATTATTTTGGTAGGCACTCCAAATCTACAAATTATGTGATTCAAAATAAAATCCATAACAACCTAGTGAGTTTCCTTCTTCGTAGGAATTGCTTCAACCCATTTGGTGAAATAATCAGTAGCCACCAATATCCATTTGTGACCTACACTTGAAGGGTCTGATATTTCACCAAAAATTCCATACCCCACTGTTTAAAAGAATATTTGACTGATACTAGTTGTAAAGGGAGAGCTCTGAAGCTTTCAATTTTCATGAGAAGTGTTAGTAACTCTCACATATTCTGACTAATAGAGTTTTATCTTTAAAAAGTGTGGGGCAACAATAACTAGATCTTAAAATCTTGTGAGCAGTTACTCTTCTAGAAAAAATCCTCCTCCCCACACTCCTCCATGAAACTCAACAACTAGTTTAGGGGCTTCATCTTCAATAATGCATCTCAAGAGAACCCCTTTTAGTATTATTCCATTCCAATCTATAATCAATTATAATATATTTCTGGGAAGACAACCTAAGAGACCTATTTTGATTTTTACTCAAATTTCAAGACATTCCAAATTATTAAGATAGAAGATGATGTCCTTATACCATGCTGAATTGATCAATATTTCATGGACATTTATATCTTCTCCCTCAATTTCATTTATTTCCATTACCTACAGGTTACTCTCTACCATTAGCTTTTCCAACCCTAAACCCCTAACTAACTTGGTGGTTTGAATATCCATGTCATACTCTTGTAATTTGTTCACCCACCGACACCTTTTGCTTGAGATTTCCATTTCTGATAGAATATCCTTGACCATAGTATGAGGAACATAGGCCATGATCTTGGAGCTCAAAATATATGGTCTGAAAATTTTTTTCTTTTACCAAAGAGAAAGCATGTTTTTTCCAAAATAGTATATTTCAATTCTGCTCATTGAACTACCTTACTAAAGAAATCAATTGGCCTTTCATTTCCTTTCTTATCCTTTTGCATTAGTACAAAGGAAATAGTATTTTTAGAAGCAAAAGAAAACATTTGAAAATATTTCTTGTAATCAAGAGCTATCAAAATAGGGGCATTCTTTAATGATTCTTTAATCCCAACAAAATCCTGGATAGATTTTTCCTCCCATTTGATAACCTGGTCCTTTTTTAGCATGCTCGTAATGGGGATAGTCATTTCAGAAAAGTTAGAAATAAATCTCTGATGAAATTATTTGTTTGAAAAAGGATTGAATCCTTTTTGGTTTTGGGTATAGGGACTTTTCCAATAGCTTCCACTCATTCAGGATCTATCATGACCCCTTCCTTAGATACGATGTGTCCCAACAACTTTTCCTTCTGAACCCCAAAGTGGAATTTTTAGGATTCAGTGAAATTCCATACTCTCTGCACCTTAACAACATTTTCTCTAGATGTTGCAAATGATCACTTCTCCTTCTTGAAAATATTATCACATCATCCTGGTACACAATAATGAAATCATTTATATATCCTGAGAATGCTACATCCATATCTCTTTGAAATGTTGCTCTAGCATTCATTAGACCAAATGGCATTCTTACATACACATAAGTACCCCATGGAGTGGTGAAAGTAGTTTTGATTCTTTCTAACTACTTTCACCACCACTTGATTATATCCTGAGAACCCATCTAGAGTAGACAATAATTCAGAGCCAATAACTAACTGCAACATGTTATCCATATTGGGAAGGGGATAATTATCTTTGATTGATGCTTTATTCAAGTTCCTAAAATCCACACACAACCTTATATCTCCATTATTTTTTTGAATTGGCACTATATTTAACACCCATAAAGAATGTCTTATGGGTAGTATAATACCTCTATCCCTGTATTTTTTTAATTCTTCTTACATTTTGAGGGAGAGAATTTGATTGACCTATCTTTTTTTTACCCTAATGGCTTGGCATTAGCTTCCAGTGGTATTTCATGCTAGAAAAGGTCTTCCCTATATGCCTTCAACTTTGAATATGACCATGCCAAGTAGTCTGGTACTCTTTCAACAGTTGGACATATGATCCATTTTCTTCTTTATTCAAGTTGCTACCTAGCCATATTCTCCTAGGTTTGTTTTCCATCCCATGTTGTGTTCTTCCACATCTCTTGAAGTTGACATATGCCTACAAACAATGTGATCAACATTATCAAATTTTGACTCAAGCACAACCAAACCTCTTGGAATGGTATTTTTCTTCAACTAAATAACATCTTTACCAAAAAAGGTTTCTCTTCCCTCGTTAATACAAACCATTGGCTCCCAATCCACATGTTGATTTGTGAATTCCCCTTTGTTTTGTAAAAATATTTGAATTTGGGCATCATCTTCAAAAAATTCCAATGCTTGACATTATCAGGGATAGATGGTCTTGTCAAGCACCTCAATGTCATATTCACAATACGGAGACATTGTGCAATTTTCAAACCTAGACCCTAGTACTACCAATCTATCTACAACAACATTTTGTTTTCTCTCATGGTACACTATGTTGAAGGAGTCAAACATTTCAATGAAATCCCAAACTGCATGCTTATATTGCTTCATTATCTGATTCTTTGTTGCATATAACTTACAGAATTGCTTGACCACTAATTCTGAATCTCCTTTAATAATAATGTCTTTAATACCATATCTCCAAGAAATCCTTAAACCCAGAAGCAACACTTCATACTCTACAATATTGTTAGTGCATTCAAACTAAATTTTAAAAGAAAATTTTAACTCTCTCTTATCTAGGAATATCAATACAATACCATCACCATTTCCAAAATTAGAACAATCTCCATCAAACATCAAAGTCCAAGGGGAACCAATTTGCTCAGGGAATTTTCATTTATCAATTTCATGTTCCTTGAAATCTGCATAACCAACAAAATTTTCAACATCTACATCTGTATATAATACTTCATACGAAGCATTTTTTGATCTTCGATCAGATGTAGCATCTTCTTTTCACCATATAACTTCATAATATTTCCTTCCAATGGTATGGTTACGTATGAAATATCCATTTGCACAATTTCACCCACACTACCAACCCATTTCCTTGATAAGAGCATGCCCATTTGGCTGGGAAATCCACAATAACCACATTCATAGTTAAGGATTTTCTGGGTAAGCTGTTAGTTGCACTATTAATCCCTTGACATATCCAATCACAATGAACTTCCCTTGAATCCATAGCTATGCATTTTCCAAAGGTTGTTGTTACTTTGATGTTCAATTCATTCATCACCTCAAGAGGCATCACATTGCATGAAGCTCCCGAATCAAACATACAATTATGCACCAACCTATCCTTGATGATCAAAGTGGTATAAAAAGGATCAACATCAAGTTGAGATTCCACAAGTGAAGTACCCAAGTATACTTCTAGTGATTCTCCCAATTCTTCTAGGGCTTGTGGTATCTCAAGCTCTGTGATGACAAGAGGAAGATCCACACCATTCACATTATTTCCTTATGTTGTTATCTCTTCTTTGAATCCCAAATACTCAAATGCCTGCTTTCTATGCTCAAGAATTTTGAGCAATTCAACAATAGGTATAGTGAATTTGATTTGACTCAAAATCTAGGCTATATCACATGGAGCATATTTGGGTAAGGCGGTGTTGGATGGGATATTTATGATTCCTTTGGTGGTATAATAGTCTTTACAACTTGGGCATGAGCTGGGGTATAAGTTTTACTTGGAGCAATAGGGCCTTTCTAGTGTATCCTTCTTAGGGGTTTCCCTAGGGATATTAGTGAGAAGTGGAGTTTTTGGTTTGGCCTGAGGACCTCCCCCTTTGATAACTCTACTTCTTGTATTATGTTCCTTTTCTTGTGCAACCACTGCATTCATCAATAGTTTCTATCTTCCTCAGAAGGTATTCCCCCATCATATTTCTTAATCATCAGGGCCCTTAGGTATTCAAAATCATGATTAGGTAAATCAAAATCCTACACCATATCAATCTCAACACCATCATCATGTGAGAGAGGTAATACTCGGTGAATGCAATCCCAGAAACTTTGAACATTCTGGCACTTATTAAATCAATTGAAGTATCCCTCTATTGTGAATTTTTAGGGCATTCCATCATGCACACATCACCATAAGATTCATCATCATTTACCTCTTCAACCTCCTTACTCAAATCACATGGGGAGTGTGGTAGGAAACACTTATCACACCAATCAATAACATGGGATTCTTCCACCATAGAAACCCTGGCAGTCAAAGGATTTGGGACCAATCTATTCTCTCTAAGTTGTGGTTTCTTATTACCTGATCCCATGGGCCCCTTTCCTCTATCATCTGACCTATGATCATTCCTAGGATGATTTCCAAATCTATCCTGATTTTGTGGTTTATGCTGACCTTGAGAGCTCTATCCTATCCCTTTTTCTTCTTTGGCCAACTTGTATGATATTTCTTTAACCACCCCAGCCAAATTCTTCACATGACCTCCTCCAGATCAACTACTTTACTCACCTAAGGTCTATCAGGGTTGATTATTTTGACACCTTCTCTCTTAGGAGGTTTGTCAACTGCCTTGATATTATTTTCAATTTGCAAGGCCATAGTGAAAGTCTTCCTTAATGTTCCAGGGTTCTTGTCTCTTAAGTAGTACACAACCTTTTTGTCAAAGGCATCAAAATATTTGATTAAATAAGACTCATCACTTGGCCTCAAGATTATGGGTAATCTATTCAAAGTCTTATTGAATCTAGTATTAAAATCTTAGATAGACTCATTAGGATTCTTTTTAATATTTTCAAATTCAGATAGAAGGAACCTTGGGTCAGTCTTATCCCCATACTATAATATGAAGGCATTTTTCATCTCCATCCATGAGTCTATTGAATTTTCTGGTAAAGCCTTATACTAGTCACGTGCATCTTCTTTGAGAGTATGAATGAATAATTTTATGTACACATCCTCATACTCAATCTCAAAATATTCCATCATTTTAAAAAAAGTCTCAAATGTTGATCCCTAGTAATGGCATTATTTCCTTGAAATTTAGGTAGCCTATTCCTCACATCTTGGGGTACAACATTAGGATACCTAGCCATGCCTCTAAAATTTATTGGTCCAAAAGTATTGACAACAAAAGGTAGTCTAGGTGGAGGCTGAGCCATATTATCTTGAGGAGGTGATCCTACAGGAGAATCAAAATGATAGGGGACCAAGGGCCTTTTGAGCATAGGAGTATAACTTTCCAAGTGAATATCCTCTAATGATTTAGTTTTGTGAAACACCCTATCAGTCCTAGACGATGAAGGGAAAAAATAAGGGATACATTTTTCAGACATAAATGATGGCCCTTCACCAGTTGGAGAATTTATTTTTTTACGAGGGCTATTTGATTCAGAATTATTTGAAGATGTAGGATAGTCCTCAACTACAAGATGATCATCTTCCAACACTGGTACTACCTTTTCTTTTGACTCTTGACTTCCCAACACTCTCTAGACTCATCTTCCTTCTGAATTTGCCTTCCCAAGATCTGGAAATAACTTTCTAGTAGGATCCCTAGTGAAGAAAGATCTTCTTCCTTCTAAATTTGTGAATATTAATGACAAAACTTCTTGAAAAATTAAGACATTGGTAATAACCAAAAATTGTAAACTAACATGGAGTCGCCACCAAGGATTTTCACCTTAGATATGCTAAAGCATTGTAAGTAATCTGTCAACTATTTATCAACACTTAATTTCTACAAAGCTTGATAGATATAATCATCCTTTGTTAATATTTATCAATATCCACATGATTTAGTGCAACATTTACTAAAACCAGACAATATTACACCACAAACTCCCGATCTCACACAATTCTCACAAATTTTAACAAATGATGATATATAAACAATAGATTTGCATATGAATCATTACTAGAAGTCAATGTGTGTATGTATTTACAAAAATAATCCCTGAAAATGGTGTCAAATCGATGTTGATACCCAAATTGATCCTCCTTTGAAACCAAGAAACATCACAAGTTTATCAAGATGCTTAGAGACAAACAAATCATAATAGGAGTCATTTTGTAGCTGGGGATGGATTCTAGATGACTCTTTATCACTCTGGTTTGGAAAGGAATGAGTGTATACCATGCTAAGAGTTTGACCTACCCTTACTACTTTAGGTTGTGCCTTCAACCAAGGTGAGAGGACCCACTTTGTGACTTATATTAGTGGAAATTATCAATGGATTAACAATATTTGACTCTTCCTTTGCATTATTTTGAAGGATACCTTGAGAAAACATGGTCAATACAACATAACCTAACTCTCACGAGTTTTCACCTTAGAAAATGAAGATGTTCTCTAGACAAGGTCCAAGTCACTAAAGACAATGATAAAAACTAATTGCATCTACATATTTTGGTAAAGGATGGACAAATTTAATGATCTTCTTTAGCATTTGTGGATATACAATGCAAGAAGGGATGGTTCATGTATGATATATCACTGAATATGAAATTTATGGTTGGGAAGTTAAGCAGGATAAAGTTGATTATACCAAATTCTTGAGAGCTTTTAACAAATGTTGAAAAATCTACAAAGAAAAATGAAAAATGGCTTCAAATAGTCAGGACGAACCTTCAACTAGAAAATTGTGCATCTATGAAAGCTCAAAGACACATGACTTCACACATTCTTCAAGGATTTAACATAAGAACTCATGTTAAAGACTTAATTAAACCTCATAAGTCCTTGATATATCACGCTTATGATACACTCATAAAATGACAAATAATCTATATCACTGAAATGAAAGTAAAGTGAATTTAAATCACTTATTGCATCATGAAATGAAAGCTCTCTTCATAATGTAATTGCAAATGCCACAATACTATCATGAGGATGAGATATTGTGTGATTTCAAAGGGATTCCTAATGTAATATTACAATAGGAACATAGATAACTATTTGAAGATATCTCAAAATGATAGTAGACACAACACGGTTCATGATTAACACAAATTACTTAAGGTTTTTCAAATTGATCAACAAGGGAAAGTTTGTTTACAATCTCAAAGCTTATCAATGGTTGTACATTTGAACCATCTTGACATGATAAATTTTAAAGATACATAAGAAATAAATATTTTCTCAAATAAGTTCCTTTAGAAAATGGATTTTCTTGGCTTTCTCTCCTTCTCTTTTCTCTGAATAAATCTCAGAAAAATTAACTCCCCTTTTTGTGATTATTCCTTTTCCTTTTATATCATCTCCTTTACTTGTTAACTTTTAAATTTCTTTCCCCAAAAAGTATGAATATTCCCCTTTTAAAATATTTTCTAGAACATGGCATTTAGAAAGGTTTTTCTTAAAGTTTCTAGGTGTACAAATCACTAGTCTTTTCAATCAACTTCACTAGTGCTCGACTGGGATATCAGGTAATCACTTCTAGTAGTTTATTTTAATCATTCTTTCCTAGTATTGATTAGATAATCATTTCAAATAATATCTGAACACCTTGATATTGAAATGACATAAATCCATACTCACTTTTCAATAATCTGCCTTGTATGCCACACACTCTTCTTCATGTCTCATTGGCTTAATTTCCACACATGTTTTCTATCGAATCACCTTGATTTACCATCTCTACTTATTCCTAACCTTTTCTAAATCTTAAATTTTCCTTTATGTGAATTTAACAAAATATCCTTCATTTCATGGGAAATATTGCATCGAATCAAAACATATGCCTCATTTTCATTATAAAATATGGCTCATTTCATTATCATCATGCCTTTCCCTTCTTGTTCTAAGTGTAAAAAATTCAAAGAAAATGGCTAAGGTACTTGTAGCTCATAGTCTGAAGGAAGTTTCTTCAGAGGACCTAAATTAGATTTTCAATTTAAGCAGTCATGATGAAGCTTTTGTCAGGTATCTCTTTGATATAGAATGTGTGGGTGACACCATAGGGCTCTTAACATATTGGAAAGTTTGGTTAGCACTTCTTATAAGGATAATCAGGATCATTCCTATGTTTGCAACCTTCTAGGTTATGTATTTCCATCCTTTTAGATGGGAGCACATGAAATATCTCAAATATTGGGTTGATAGAAGACCTCAGGTCTCTGGGAAGACCAATTTTCAATATCCCTTCTTATGTGATAAGGATTTTGTATCAAAAGAGATTCCCAATGAATCATATGTGTTGTATGATAAGTCCTCCATCAACACAGTGCCTGCTATTTCCCACAAAATAGATGAGTTGGAGAAAAGGATCAATTTTATGGAGAAAAAGCAAGTGGATACTATTCCTTTGCAACTATTTTCAGCACTAGGGTCATCTTTAGGGAAAAGAAAGGTGAACCACAACCTCAACCTCCAATCGTTATATCATATGGAGAAGAGGATCAATCATTGTCATCTCATCATTCAAGTGAATCCATTTCCTCTTGGGAAAAAAATGGAGATTTGTTATTCCATCATCCACCCCTTTAATGCATCGTTCTCCTCAAGTAGATCATGAATTGTTGGGCCCTAAACAAATTCTATCCCCAAAGGACAATCCACATTTCACATGGAAATGTGAGGCCGGATCAAGTTTGAGGCCTCATAATCAGCCCAAGTCAACAAAATGCATTACTTTCCCTCCAACCTCTTTAGATGTCCCCTCTAACCCATTCCTAACACATCGACCCTTCAAAAGGGAAAGGAAAGATAGAATTCTTCACAAGAGGTTTGGATCTTTTAGATTGGGTTTCATCTCAACATAAGAAAGTTGAACTAGAACAAATCATGAGTCGTCCTAGAATGACTCTAGAGGCATTGATGGATATGGGAATGTCCCAGGACCTAGCAGGGTTGGTCATTTTCATTCAAACAAAACAAATCTCAAGTGATTTTGTACTTTGAGAAAAACAAACTCTGAACAAGCTCCCCTTGCTAGGAGGAAATTATGAAGTAGGGCTGAAGAATGCCTAGATGTTGTCTTCCTTTCATTGTTTCTCTTTCTGGCATGTATATATCTTTCTTTGTCATGGGCAGGGGCCCCTATAGAACCCCATTTTTTCCTTATTCAAAGTGCAAGAAACATAACAATATCAATCATTTACATGCTTATCCAAATGTATGTTAATTTCATCAAAGTAAATATGGCATTACTACATTCTTCCATTTTTCAATTGAAATAAAGGAACAATAAAATTTAGAGAAACAATTACTTCCAATGTAATAGAAGTGTCATTTTAAAACATTAGTTTAAAAAGGATGAATATGAAAAGAGAATACAGTTCAAGGAACAATTGTCTAAGCATGTTCGTCATCCTTTGCATCTTCTTCTTCTTCAGCTTCTACTTCTAGATCTTGTTCTTTTGGTAGCCTCACCACATATGCATCATATCTTTTGAATAATTTGTTAACCTCATCCTCATCTGGTCCTATATGATGCTGGAAAATTAGTTCCTTTCTAGATATTGCATCAATGCAATGGCCCATTTTGCTTATATTCTAGTCACCTTGCCTTCAACTCTGTAATTCTATTCTCTATCTTTCTCATGGTCTTAATGAATTCATAGGAGAAGTCATTCCTTAGAACATTATTTTCAAAATATTCAAGTAAGAAATCAATCTTCATGTCCCCATAACTCTTCTTGAACTTATAAATAACCATATTATCCAAATTTAATTCAATAACATCTAGAGTTTCATCAACCCAGTTTCTTTTGATTTCAATCTTTTCTTTAATTCCATTTAGGTTCTCGACTCTAATTTTTGACAAATATTCAAGGGAATGTTGGCTTCCTTTAATTTCGGTGGTACAATGTCCTCCTCCTCAACCAACTCATCACTAATTTGGGTAATGCAGTCCAACTTGGGAAGAATACCTTCAAAGTAGAAAATCTCATTGTCACATTGTTCAATTATCTCATCAATTTCATTGATTCTATTTTTGAGATCTTCATACTTTGATCTGGCTTTTGTAATTACTTCTTTTCCCCTCTTGGTCAAATTCTCAATCCATGTGTCTACTACTTGAACCTTCTTGACAACCTTATTTATCTTATTCATTTCTTCAGGGGTGTTTATATAGGAACTTGCTTGCATTTGACTAGTCTACCTTGTTAACTGTTGTAAACAAGAACTCAAGGCCTTTACTTTCTCCTTTAGTTGCCTTTTTCTCATTCCATCTTCATCAACATTTTACAGAATATCACTCACTAGCTTAGACACTCCTTGCTTCAATTATTCCCTTGAAGGTTTTCCCAAAGGAATAATCTAAATGCTATAATCATCAACTATTATGTCTTTTCTTGTTTTACCCTCAAAAGGGGTTGTTATTTCTAAGGTCCTTGCTCCAAATGAATAAGTGTTGGTTTTTGTGATGGTCCTAGCCCTTTTTTAGGCTCTTACTACCTTTGGAAAAGACAGAGTAGTAACGTCAACAACTTACACATGGAGAACCTCTTTTCTTCATTTGAAATAAACTCACTAATCCATCCCTTTTATAAGCTCGGTATATATTTTGTTTCTTGTGATTCCTACTATATTTTCTAAGGAAAAAATACCATTTTCTTGGATACTTCTTTTCCATTTTGCACCAATGATTGTGTTTATTCCTAATTACTTATTTTTATGGTCCCTATGCCAATCTCACCTTGTGCTATTAATTCTTATGGATGCTCTTTTTCATGTTCTGGAACTTAAAATTTATCGTTTTTTCCTTGAATTGTATCAACATTCAGGATAATCCTACTTTCTTCTTCATTGAAGCCATAGTGGTTTCAATTTCTTCTACAACACTTTCTTGCACAAAAATTGGGTTGTGGACTCCTTCTCTCCTAAAATCTATTAAGTTGAAACCTTACCCTTTTCATGCTCTAATTATGTATCTGGTAATTCCATAGTAGGTTTTTCCTCTAGAAACAACTCTACATTTCCTAATAAGGGCTATAAATTTTTATCGTAATGATTTCTAGATCAAGTAATTGCATATTATTTATTTTCAATCTTTCTTCAAAAATAGATTTTCCCTCCTGAGGAAGGTTATCAGTTTTGGTCACCTCAAAGAAAATCTATATAGCCTCCTCCAATTATTTCTCAATAGTAGTGTCATTTTCAACAAATAACTCTAGTTTACCCAATTCTGAAATCATTTGTCCTAGGAAATCATTTCATTGCTTGGTCCTCCCTTCAACAAGTTGTACATGAATATCTTTTTCCAATTCTTTGCTTGCTTGAATGTTACCCACATTGTCAATATTGGTTCATCTACAGATAAATTAAGTGCATCCAACATGGAAAATCCTTCACCAGCATCAACATCAATTACATCAGTTTGGCACTTTGCAAATTCATGCATTGTTTTGACTGGAGGCACATTTATATCCTTGGCAAGAAAATTTTTAGATATTTTCATACCTGGGGTAATAAATTGATTGTCTACTAGATTAATTGCAATACTTCCTTGGGAAACTAGACTCTGAGTGCATTCCATTATTTTTTCCATTCCAAGGTATTGACCACAAAAGGAGGCCTGGGTGGAGGTTGTACCATATTTTTAGTGGAGATGTTTCAACATAAGGGTTAAAATGGTGGTAAAATGGGGGTATTTGAGGTAATGGAGTTTGATCTTAAAAGTATTGATCCTTTAGTGACTCATTTTCACAAAATATTTGATTATTTCTATTCAACATAAGAGGAAAATGATAAATACCCTGATCACTTTTAAATGAAATACCCCTTAAAAATGGAATGTGAAAATCGGTATAGGGTGCTTGATCCACAAATATCTGAAGTGCAAGAATAATCTTCCACTAAAGGTTGATAAAATTCAACAATGGGGAAATTTATTTATTTTGACCTTTGATCACCCAATACTTTCCAGATTTTCTTTGTTCCTAGATTTGTCATTCCTATCTCTTAAAATAACCTTCGGCAAGGTATGATTTGAAGAAAGATCTCCTTCCTTGCAACTTTACATAATTTAAAAGTAAATCAACAATAATTAAAGTTTTTTGCACTAGTATATGCCATATTTTCTTGTAAAATACAAAGCCACCACTAAGGTCTTGCACCTTAGATGTGTTGATCAACTTAAACAACCTATCAGATGATAACTTTATAGATAGGTGAACAAAGCTTTACAAATCTTGGTGTCCTTCATTATGCTTATCCCAACAAATTCAAATTTAATGGAAATATTTCTTATATTGGGAAAATATTGAGCCAATTAATTCAGATCAGGCTCTATTTTAGCAAAGCTCAACAAAGGAATGGGTTCTAAACATGAATTTAGACTAAACACACTACAAATGTTACTAGAGACTTGTATATTTCTTACTTCTAGGAAATAATCCTTGGAAACAATGTCGAAGTGTGTTCGTACCCAATCTTACACCTTCCTAGGGCCATGTAGAATCAATAAGTAAATTGTGGTGCTTTAAGAATGGCATACTTGGAATTTTATGTCGTTTGTAGCCGGGAATATGTCTAGAAAACTTATTGAGATTGGGATTTGGAGAGATTGGGTGACATGTACAAAATGAATGGAGAACCTTGCTACTTTTTGTCCTACCTATGACCAGGATGTGAGGACCCACTATGTAACCTGAAAATATAGAGGGGTAAATGGAGTCCTAGTTTTTTTATTCCCTCAAAGTACCTAGGTTAGTCCTAGATGATCATGGCCAATTAATGCATCATTTAACTCTAAAAAAATTCACACTAAATGGTGCATATGTCAATCCAACTGGGCTCAGGTTACTCTAGACAAATGAGATGCATTGTTGTTGCATTTTTGTGATAAAATAAACTAGAATTAAATGTTCCTTCTACTTGATATTTGTAAGTAAAACAACGAGAATGACAAAAAAGGGACTTATATTCTTCAATAAAAACTTATATGTGTTTTTTTATGAAAATGGATCTCCTAAAGACACTTGCTTGCAGTACTCACTTAAAAAATACAACATCCTGGATGAGGAAAAACACTTCATCAATTAATCATGTTTTTATTTTACGGGAATATTTTCATTCATTGATACTCAATTAGTGCAAATTTTCCACACAACCTTTAAAATACTTAGCACAAAATCTCATGCAAATATTTCAATGAAGTATTTCTTGCTTCTGATCTCATATGCTTAAGATTCACTCAAAATATTACAAAAATCCATCAACAAAATGATTTCAGTAAGGATTTTATAATTGCATTCAATATTGTAAAGTAAGTACTCACAACACAATATTGAAAAAATAACCAAAGCTTGATTACTGAGGATAGATCCAATATAATTTAGAGAAACAAGAAACATAAAATGTAACTCATTAACTAGATGTTCAACATACAGAAACCAGAATATGTAATCCAAGCTTATAACCAGACATATTTCTTTAATATCTACCAAATTCTTGACAAGGAACATGAAAACCAATGATCTCAATGTCTATTAATGGCTATACATTGTAACCATCTTAACATTAGAATTGAAAGAGTAAAAACTTATAATGTATTTCTCTAAGAAAATTATGCAGTATCACAGCAAGATATTTCAACTTTTTCTTTTTGTACAATCTTTATAAAAACCCCTACTTTTATATGAGGACAAAACCCTCATACTTATACAACTTTTGATCAATTCATTTGATTTAATTTCCCACCAAAATCATCCCAAAGTATCCTTTGAACTCTACTTCATGCAATTCAAAATCTTTCAAAAGTTAAGGAAATATCTTTTAACCATTCAACCTTCCCTTCCTTATGAGTTCTAGTCAATTTATAACCAAGGTGGATAATGTTTCATTCTTGGCCTTTAACTCCTTGTTTTCTTTGAACTCATCAATATTTTGGAACAATCCTTCTACTTCTATAGAAAAATCATGTTTCATTTCTTTAGTAGAAGGCTTACCTAATGAGATCATGGAGACCTGAAAATCAGACAGGGATACTTCTCCTTAGGGCACATCAATTTTTGAAGTCGTAATGTCTATGAATCTTTATCCTTTCTTATTCAAAATTTTTCTGGAAATAACCCTTACCCTTTTGGGTGCTCTTGTTGGATTGAGGAGAGAAAATATTTGTAAATCATCTTCATTCAACAGTATCTCCTCCTTTTTCTTCTTTGGGAGAACACTATCTATCCAGTCCCTTATGGGAGACTAATGTTCATCAAGTGATTGTAAAACCAGTGTTATAGGAATGACGGAAAGGGATTTGGAATATGAATAAGGCATAAAAATACCTTCTAGAGCTGCATGCATTATTTCTTCTTTACTACTTGTTTCTATAAGCCCATCCTAATCCTTAATTCTATCCATAGAATAAAATTTGTCTCTTACTTCCTCAAATTCTAGGGGTTATTGGTCACTAACTTATTTTTCTACATGTACCATTCCCTTTCCTATTTTCTTACTAGGAGTAGGGATGTCTCACAAAGTTTTTGGGTAATAACTTCAGTTTTGGGAATATGGAATTCAAGAATTTCTATAATCACCTGGGTTTCCTAAGGTGTTGCTTAAACTATGACGCTCAAAGTTTCTCCTTATGCTATTTTTACTAGAATAATATCTATGTGAGGCTCTACCTCATGTTCAATAATATTCTCCTCTTTTTCTACCACATTACTTAGAGTTTTCTCTGGAGTGCTCTCACTATGATGTTATGGAAGAGTCAAGACAATAGGCTCCGAAGCAACCATAATGGGTTATTCCTTGATGGGTGAAACAACTGGATTTTTGGGATAGCAAGGGTTACATCATAGGTACTAGTTTCTCAATTATCATAGTTACAAGATACTGGGTGATAATAGATGAAAGGATAGGGACATCAAGAACTATGTAATTTTTAGTAGTCTCTACCTCCTCTAAATCAACCCACTCAGACACCTTAGTTCACTTTTTTATGAAGGTGTACTTTTTTCTCCTCCTTTGACTCTTATAGACCAATCTCTGGTGTCCGAATTTCACAAGGTGTTTCAAAAAAAATTCCTTAGGATTTTTGTGAGTAGATTCCATCATTTTCTCCTTTCCTTTGGATCCAAAAATAGATGCTAGAGCAATCTACAAGTGGGTATCGTGAATAATAGGGCCTTCAACCATACCTCCTGAAGCATTTCTCTAGTTCTTATTGTTGTTTGAGGAAGGGAAGTTCCAGTTCTGCTAGCCTAGGCAATTACATCATCCATTACTGGCATGGATGCCAACTTCTTAAAAGGAATCTTAATCTTTTGTCTCCATGAAACATCCCTAGTGGCATAAACCTTCCGATATGGGGGAATAACATCATCAATAATCTTACCCTCCTATACTCCCTTAATACTTTGGGGTATTTTGGTAACTTACATCCACTCCCTTTGAAAATAACCACCTTAAGGAAAGTCGGATGATATTTGTATTTTTTTACTAATTATATCTTTTTTCACTAGCCTCCAAATTAGGTGTTGGAAAATGTTGAGAATCAATATCATCTTAGATGTAATCTTCACTAATCACATTACCTAAAGCATCTTTTAATCCTTAAGAGGCTTGGATAACCATAAAATCAATCATCCGGGACAATTTCATTCTTAAATGTTCTCTTCATCTAAATTCCCTCTTATCTTCACAATTCATTAGAAATCCTCATAATGAATTTTATGCTTTATATCATAATTCTTCCTTTCCTCAAAGATATCCAACTTGTATCATTCATTTCTCCTTCCATTTTTTTTTCTTTTCGGATATTGGGAAAGTGTAATTCTCAATGATCATGGGGATATTGATATGGGATGTTAGATGTTTGTTGGGGATGATTTGGTGAACTGTTAATAATTTATGGACCAATTCCACCAGTTCCCACTTATCACTCACACATCTAGGGAGGAGATAAGGTTTCCCATCAAAACCGCTAACCCTGATATATGAATAATTTTTGAATTGGATTAAATGACATCCATATTTAGTAATTAAACTCTTGGCATAATGGGAAAATATCTCGAGTATCTAATCAGGTGGTAAAAAAAATTATACATGCAAATAAATGATTAGCAATATTTATGTACTATATTTCATATTTTTCCAGCTTTAACTGATATAAGACATCATACACCTTGGGGATAATATGATCACCATTCATCTGTAATCTGGAAAAACTCTATAAAAATAAATGTTATAAACTAAGTAAAAAGTCATGAAAAATTCTTCCATGTTGGCCTTTTCTCCTCTCACATTACGAGATACTCCCATCATTTTTTCATGAATGTGGTTACTTATTATCTCAGCCCAAGGGAGAGGATTTTTGTTTGTGAGTATTACCGAATGAACTAAAACATCCATTCCTTGAAAAAAATAGTAGATTCGATACCCATTACTCAGTTCAATAATATAATCACATCTCCAACTTCCTTAATGAATTTATTTCTATTCAACTTTTTCATGCGGGAGTGAAAGTTTGAGGATTAGTCAACCAATGATTATTCATACCATTTTTCCATTTCTTTAAATGTGATTTCCAATAATCCTATGCTAAATCCTTGGTATAGCTCCTTCTTCCCTAGTAGGAGGAAAACCAAACATTCTTTCAAACTCCTACTCCTTGAAACATAACACCAAATCCCCATTCCCATCACAAACTTCTCTAGTTATAAGATTATAGTTCTAAGAACACACCCATACAATTTTCGGGCATGACATAGCGGGATGGAAAGCAGGAGCTAGGTTAATACAAATGTTGGCTATATGGTCCATGGTTTCACTTATTTTAGGGAATATAACCTCTGCTTAAAATATTCTATGTTTGAGATGCTATGTTAAAATTTGTAATTTTTTCTAGAGGGGAATTAAAATTGAAACTTCTTTATAGGGACAACATATGAAACTTCATGATTCCAACACAATTTTACTCTAACCTCTTCTTAATAAAAACCAAACCTTTTAAAATTCTCCTCAAAAGATCACAGAAAATATGGGAACTGATGTACTTACCTTTAACAAAACTCTGATTTCTACTTGGAAATTAACTGAAAAGCACTATAACTAGATTATAATCCTTGAAAATACCTCTTGTTTTAAATTTCTTTCAATACCGCTTGACTATAATTTGAACATTAAATCTTTTAAGTACTGGTAGTATATTTATAAAAAGTTATCACATTAACTACTCTTGGATTCATTCATTAATGAATAAGATTTCATTTATGGGAAATTTTCGTAACTCTCAGCTTTTTTGTCTTTTCAATTGTTTTAATATTTTCACGTCCTATCATCCACGTATCTCCATTATACGATTCATCCACATTAATGGACATACTCTCGTATGACTAGTTCATTAATGATCCTTTTTAGCTATTAATGGGATTCAGAAGAATGTTAGAAAATCATTTGGGACGAGTGTCTTTGTAACATACAAGATGCATTTCTCTCTCCTTTCCCATGTATTCCATATTATTGGTCTATGTACCTAGGTCATCGGGCCTTACATTCACATTTACCAATTGCATGTCTCAAAGAAGCATGAAACATTGTTACTTTTCGGTTCGGCTTCCCGACTTGTTCTTTTCACACATTTCTCCATAAGGACATTCGGGCCCAGGATTTTGCTTGTACATTTATCCTCATTATGTGTTCATTTATCCATTGAAATTTGATCCTTTTAGAATTCTTTATTATAGACTTTAGGATCAAAATGCATCCTTTGGCCATGAAAATTCTTTCATATCCATTAGCAAAACAAATATTCAAATCCATCTTGGGGTAAACAATTCTTTTGTCTCATTATTTTGTTGAGAATAAAAATACTCCCGACCCCTCTTAGGAATATAAGATGGATAAATAATAATAAATTCTCTTCAAGGGATCCTCATTCAAAATCCAAATAAATCCCGGATGAGAAAAGAACTCAAATTAGGTATGGATCAGGATCAATTAAACGAATTATACAAAAGTGCCTGGATTTAATAGGACCAAATAGGGGTACCAACAAGAGCCTTCTAATAAATATTTTTGGTGAGTTTCAAACCTCTAAATGGAATCAAGCTTTGCGAGGGCATAGACCAAGTATTAAATAATTGAAAAATTATTGGAGACATGAACTTGAAGTAGTTAATGATGTAAGTTATCACTGATTATTTTCCCCCTACATTTGCTTTGTTTTCTCTTGATGATGTTGAGTATAAACAAGGCCATCCAATTATGGAAATATTTTTTGGTTTCTTCTCACATTATCCGTCTTAGAAGGATGATCACATCTGATAATCCCTCGTGAAATTCACTCACGGGAGAGGGATTTTCACATACGAGATGGATTTTTACCTTTCTTCAACCAAAAACCTAGTACAAATCCATGGAGGTAGGAATTCAGCTCAGACCATTCACCTTATGGGAAATAGTTTTCAGCGATGACCATGTTGCTCAAGACTAGAATTTGCATATACTAAGAGATTACCTTGGGAGTGAGTAACACCATAATTGAGTTATCATCATCTCTTATAGTTCAGGTATCTATATCACAATAGTGGGAGAATTCCAATAACAACTCAAATATTTTAATGGATACAAGATGACAACCTACTACATACAACTCACTTATGTAGACTTTATCTTCCACAGGTTCCCTGGTTCTACCTAGAATTTTGTTCTTGATGTCTTCTAGATCTATATGGGTAACATCATTGTTACCCATATCTAATTATTTAAATGAAAATTCCAAAATGGGATCAAGAATAGTGAACTTTAACTTCATGTTTTATGATGAAACCTTTCTACACTTGAAATGAAGACTTTCTATTTTTATTAAAACAAATGTATTTTTCTTTTCTCCTCTTTGGACTGCCTAGCTTGTTGTCTCTATTATTTTGTGAGGGAAATGTTATGAGAGGATATTATTTTTATAAAAAAAAATCTATTTAAATTAAGTGAAGTCACTATGAACTTACTATTTTTATAAAGTGATCTTCCTCGAGTTGGATTGTGATGAAAACAAATTCACTGAGATAGGTTTTCCTTTTGGATGTCATGTTCAAAATTTTAGCTTGCTCCGACCACCGACAAGAAAAAATGAAAAAATAGGGAAAAAAATATAGGTTTTTATACCATTAAAAACATATGGCATGCATGATTTTTCATGCACATGCATCTTGAAGGCATCTGGAAAAGAGGAATATTGCAAAAAATATCATTATGATATGTTTACCATATTAAGAGATATGAATTTTTAGTTTCGGGTGTGAAGTCATTCATGATTAAAAAATGGGCATGGTATCTATATATAATGCATATTTCATGGATATTTTGCAGCTGATATCATGAGGGAAAGAAGGAAAAATGGAAGGAATATGGATTTATAAAAAAATCTAGCGAGGATCTACGGGGTTTTGCATGCACATGGAGGAAGGAGTAATAAGAGCTTAACAATTTCTAGCTCCTAGTTTTTAGGAATTCTTGGAATTGGGAACACTTTTTTCTCCCAATTTTCCCCTCCCTTTTGGATGGATGGGATGTAAAATTGTGTCGTAGGTTTATGATGACAATGGTGATCATTGATTTCTCGATGGATGATGGAGAAAAGCTATCATTTAACACCCAGGAGCTGAGACTAGGTCATATGAAAAAACATGAAAGAGAAATAGGGATAATTTTTGTGTCCCCATTGTCCCTTCCCTTTAGGATGGATGGGATTGAAAAAATTTCCTCATCCTTATGATTACTGGTTTGGCAAGATGAGGTTTCACAAGGCAGGGGGCTAGAAACTAAGAAAAAGGGCTTCGAGGTTTCTCGGGGTCATGTGATGGGGCCAAGAGCTTAAATAGGAATGGGGTGAATTTTTTTTTCCCTATGATCCCCTTATGATGGGATGGAAGGGATATAAAATTGTGCTTCATCCTCATGCTGACATGTGGTAGTTTATAAAATGGCTAAGTACGAAAGGCTTACCTTGGGAATGACCTTGAAGACGAAGTTTCGAAACACTGGGAGGAATTTTTTGATGAAAAATTATATGATTTTTATGCCAAATATAATTTTTAAGAAAATTATATGGGTGTTAAGATATAACCCTACAAAAAAACCCTCAAAAATAGCCTTCTTTCTCGGGAAAACAAGGTGTGCTGCCAAAAATGAGTTGTGGAAAGAAGTGCCTAGGTCTTGTGAAAAATATGAAAATAAAACCATCTAGGGAATTTAATCACCTTCCTAATGATGTATTTTTTTCCTCCAAATCATTCTAGAGCTCCCATAATCATCTCTAGAATTTCAAGTTCTTTTTTGAACTATAATCTCCTTTACCTTCAAAAAATCACTTTTAATGAACTCGTCCATAAACCTCCAAATATTTCATAAACTTCCATAAATCAGTTTAAATACTCCCTTAGCTCCTCATTACCACTTATCTATGAATTTTTCCATCAACTCTACTTTGGAGGATGTACACTTGCCTTAGAAAGGCTAAAAATAGCCATTTCTAAGTCTATTGAAAAATCTATCTTGAGAAGCATTGTATCATAATAGCTCCATGACCTTGTTTTCATCTTTTAACCCAAAGAACAAGGTTATTATACAACATATGATAAATTTGAGGATTTGGATAGGCTGACACATAAGGGGACCTAATTTGAAGGAGTGTTTGAGAGGTTTTATAAGGAAAACTTTTAACACTAGGGTAAAGTTGTCATGTTTTCAAATTGAATTTAGTTGTTGAAGAAACACATAAAAACAACACCAAGCTGACACTTCATATTATTTAAATAGATTCCAAAATCCCTAAATCTAACAATGATTTTATCAAGATGCTCCAAATGATCACTCCTTTTCTTGGAGTAAAATATAATTTCTCCTAATAAACCATAATAAAATTATTAATCAACCCATAAAATGCAACATCCACGGACATTTGAAAATTTGCACCATTATTCATCAAGAAAAAGGGAATTATAATATAAACATAGGTTCCCAAAGGAGTGGCGAAAGTAATTTTATGTTTTTTAGAATTATTCACCACCACCTGATTATACAATGAGAAAACATCCAAAGTAGAAAGAATTTTAAACCCTGAAACCCTTTGCAACATGTTGTTTATGTTAAGAAAAGGGTAATTATATTTCAAATAATTTTTTTCAAATTCATTAATTCAAAAAAAATTCCTATGTCACCATTCTTTTTCTAAGCTGGGACAAGTTAGCAACCCAATATGAAAACACGGTGGGTTGAATTATTCCCCATCATTAAGATTCTTATGTTCATCTTGCATCTTTTGTTGGTATTTATTTCATTTATTTCAAAGTGTCATTAGTGTTTTCATTGATGTAAGAGGTTTCATTTATGTCAAATGAAGTAAGAAACGTGAGATTAATTGGTCAAGTTGAGTTTTTAGTCTTTTTGGCATGGTGTCTTGAGTAGTGTGGTGTTTTGTAGAGGTGAGAAAGTGGTAGGATGATATTGTAATGGGTTTATTAAGAATTCTCTTGTAGGTTTGCAAGATTTTTATGTCATGAGATGTTCAGCATGGAAGAAGCAAGCATGTTCAAGTGGCCTAGTTAGGAGGCACAGTCAACAAGACGGGGTATGATATGAATGATTACATGTATGTAGTATTAGTTTGAGCTTGGTAAGAGACTTGGAAGAATGTATATGAGTTTCGAGACACTCACAAGTTTATTATAGTGATGGTTGAGGGTCTAGACATGGTTTCTATCATACCCACACTTTCATTCTGTTATGTTGTGAAAATGAGTTGTGATGTATTAAATAAGTTTTGAAAGTAATTTGATTAATGTTGTTATGAGGTTGAGTACGTAGTAATACATATATACATGTGCATAGGTCCATATCCAACACCTTACCCACTATTTTCACCTTACATTCATTTATTATTAAATGATCACAACTTGTTCTTGTTGTACTTGATTGGATGATATGACTCCACCTTACTTTTTGTATGTGATGATTTCGTAATGTTGACTATTTTACATTGTATTATTATGTTGTTGGAAATAATTATTGTCTTGATGTATGATTAACCTCTTTATCATTATAATTCATTCAAATCTTTGCAAGGCATTAGAATTGGTCTTCATTTCTTCTCATAAAATAGTCTCGATCATAAAAAGGTTGATGAACTAATTAATTTTTTCACTGACTATGACTACATTTTGTAAAGGTCTCCTCCTTGGTGCTTTGCATAAGGTAAGGTGATATTGTTTTGTTTGACCATTCAAGTTTTGTAAGCTTTATGTTTGTGTGTTATGGGTCTAAGCCCAAGAAATTATATATTTTTAAACATAGTCTTAGACCATAGCTTATGATGGAAAAGGTTATTTTTAAAAGGCCATGGACCTTATAATTATCTTAGGTATATAAATATGAATGTGAAGTTTTATGTAGTCATTGACCAAATGCCATGTAAACTATGGGAAATTTAATTGTGTAAGATATATGCCTTCAACCGACTATTCACCATGGATTGTTTAGAGGAAAAAAATGGTGAGTTTAAATATCACTACGTGGCATCCGTAAGCTATTAATGGCATTTAATTTTGTAAGGGTTGTTCATCAATTTTGGGAATTTTGATAATTTTAGATAATATATTGCATCTCGAATTGATTTGTCATGTTTCTTGTTTTGGAAGCTCTCCCTTTTATAGCCGTGCATGGAAGAATAGAGTCAAAATTATGCATGATCATTACTAGATCTATAGTAAAAATAACAATTTATTTGTTTGGGATTCAATGGAATTTAAACTTTGTAAGTTTGGAGAGGTATTTGGGTTCTTGTTGTTTCATTTCTTGAATATTTTGGCAAGAAACTCTTTTACATTTGATAAATAACTAGAGTTAACATATACACTTGCAGAGTTTTGTGTAATTAATTTTTTTATAAATGGGTTATTAGTGGATTTTATTTCATTATAGAGGTCTTGTTGAAATTACATTGATAGATCACCGAGATTTAGTAACTTCCTTAAAGGAAAAATCAAGATTGAACTCTTAACAAAAGGAATGGTGAAGTAGCTTTTGTAAGGGAAATAATATTGGTTATAGTTGATTGAAATTAAGAAACTCCCATTATATTATTTTAAAATAATTTTAGGAATGTGTAAGGTTGACTATTGAATGAATTAATTATATATTTTCCAATTGAACATTGTGATGATTGTAATGAGAGGATATATTATCTTATTTCATATATTCTTTAGGGATAAGGAATTAAGATATTGTAAGATCATGCAAGATAAATAATTGGTTAAAATTAAATATGTTTATTTGTCTATATGATTTGAATTTAGTTGAGAAATTATAATTATTGTTAAAATAACAAACTTTAATTAAATATATTGTTAACAAGTCATAATGATAAATACTTGTTCTTGGAATGATGGTTTATTAGAGACATATGATACACCATTAGGTTCACTTCATTTGATAGTGGATATTTATAATTATTAAATGTATGGTGAAGATATGATTTGTATCATAGGATAACCTTATCATATTCATTTAGTTCATAATATAATGACATGAACGCATCGTGGATAATTCATGCAATTTCCTTGAACTGACCATGTATACCATATCTCTCTCAAACCATGTAGGATGGAGTAATTTTTACGAAGTGATATGTTGGGTTGGATAATGCATGATTATTCATGTGATAATTATTATTATGCTATTTTATATATTTTTAATGATTTTATTTGTACTTCAACTAAATAGGAAAGTATTATTTTGCATATTGTATTAAGGTAATTAGGCTTATTATACTTTATGATTATCTTTCGATAATAATTTCATAATTATGTACTATTGATATTAATTATTAATTGAATATTTGTTGTTTTGGTTATCATGATTGCAAAAAAATGAATTCAAACTGTTGTTTTACAATAGAGTATGTTTTAAATTATCAAATTTATAATGTGATAATAATAATATCTGATTTTATGGTATCATTATGATTTATTAATTATGTTTGTAAACAACATATTTTGATGATGAAAACAACATGATGAAACAATGAGGATATTATTGTACTTATGAAACAATATTAATTCATTATTAATGATAAATTTATGATAATATGTATTATACACTAATAGTATTGTACACTTTTCATGTATCCTTTCCGGGGTTCGGGGCCAAGCCAGGCCCCTGAGCGAGGGTCTAAGGGTAGCAGCCCCGAGTAAGAGTGGGGTTGAGGGTGTAGCCCCGAAAAAAAAAAAAAAAAATTAGGCGTAAATTGTTTTTAGCCTTGAAAAAACACAACCGACATATCGGGAAATGTGCTTTTCTCATATGTGCGAGATTTTTGACCCATAGGTTTTTGGGATGGTTTTGGCCCATGGTTTTGATACCCATGGTATTGTAAAACTGCTTAAGTAGTTTCCTACTTATATGGTTTTATGCATATGGTAGGATATAATGAAAAACATTGCAGATGTGCTTTGAATTCAGCTGTGAATTTTGTAGAGTTTGTTGAGCATAGCTCCAAATAGATCTAGGTATTGTATTGAGAGAGTGGTGGCTTGTAATAAAATTTGAGCAAGTGATTCTTTGTGGATGTAGCCCAAATTGGGTGAACCATGTTAAATATTGTCTCTTTATGTTGTGTTATTTTATTTTGCAATTTTATTTGAGATATGTAATAATTTCTACATATTAGTTTCTCTTTATTACGATTACGTGAGGGATTATTCCACATATTTTATCCCTTATTTCCTAACAAGTATGAATCATATGAAATGAACCAGATTATATTATACTATAGGTTTAGATGTTAAAATGTTAGATAAAATTATAATAATCCTTCAGGACACGAAAGCAGGTAGCTTCCTTGGAGCAACTGGTAAGGGGTGAAAATGATAAGTTTAAGGAAAATCATCTTGAAATGATTGGTAGTAATCAATGAGGGAATTATTTTAATAATGGATTGTCTAATGAGGAAAAGTTTGGATTTGTAAATCCAATATTGAATTTAACCCAAATAGAGGAGATACAGTAGATATGTTTGTATTGTCTACTAAGGAAGCAATGTTTGGAAAATCTGAAGGAAAGAACAAAACCTGTAAGTAATTCTAACTTGTAAAGGAGAAGGATGTTTAAAATGTGGTGGTGATGACTATGTCGATAAATGTTTTTGGAGGAACCAAGGAACAAACAACAACAGATGATGCATGTTATTGTAATCACAAAATCACACTTTTAGAAATTATTTAGTCACGGTCTCATACTACTATTTTATATTTATTTACTTTTTATTTACATCATTTTATCTTGTTATTTATGATGTTCCTAGTTATATTTGTTGGTGCTTGATTTGATATCACCCTTATTTGGTTAATATTTTCCATTGTTGTCTACTATATTTTCTCGCTTTCCCGTAGGGGTGCAAATCAACTTTATGATTCTTATGTGTATGGTTTTGTTTTTCTCTTTTTTCAGTTGAGGATAATGCATGGATATGCATTATTTAGCGGTTTCTTATAGGGAACCCATTGTGTTTTAAGTTTTGAAGTTGGAGGGATCGCTTGTTGTAAATTGCTTCTAGGTCTTGTCTTTTTATTTGTGTTTTCTCTCCCATTGCGCTAATACATGGAAGATCCCAATTGATTGTGGTATGGCAGGTCAAATTTACAAACTTGTAATTTTCTATCGCATTCACAAAGTACAAAATCAGCCCCATTACGATAAATATTCTCACAATCAAAAAGTAACACAAGCAATTTATCAATTGGTGTCAAGGAGTGTACATTTGTCACAATTGGAGTGGATGTGGGGAAGTGGTGCATATTTGTAGATTTGCACATTTAAGAGGAAAGGATTAAAGGTGTAAAAAGGTTCCCAAAACCTGTAAGGGACACATGGCTACTTATACAAAAAAGGTGGGGATGCGGGTCACTGGGGAACTTAAGCATTTTTGGTTTGAAAGGGAAATGGGATAAAACTGTAGAAAAGGGCCGCAACCTCGCTATCACCCAAGTGCGAACACATGTTGAGTCCTTGTTGAAAACCAAAAAGTGGATGGGTAGGGTCGTTTTTCCAAAAGTGTGTAAGTTCTCAAATGTTGTGAAATTAAAAAGGTGCCTCGAGCTCGTGTTAGGAAAAAGTCTTATTCCATGTGGATGGCTCATTTTCAAAATTGAGAATGGTGGATTAAATGGTCATGATGCATTGTATTTATTTATAGTTCCATTAATGTTACTACGTAAATCAAGGACATTTTAAATCTTGTGAATTCTTTCATCTTTATTTACAAAGTTGATTGATTTTTGTTGCTACCTTTGTGATTTTCATGGAGAGTTATCCCGTTATTAGCTTTGAAGCTTGAATTGTGAACCTGAAGACTGGAAAGGTTGTTGATTTAGATTTAAATTTATTAGGCACTCACAAATTTACTTTTAAGAGATTAGAAACTCTTGTGTCTCTCTTTCAGTGGCAAGTTGGTTTAAACAAAAGTTAGGGTTTTTGAAGATGAAGACCATACCATCTTCTTTCTCGATGTGTCAGGGGTCACAAGTCATTTGCACAAGATTATAGACGTGGAATTGATATGTGTTGATCTATATAATTTTCTTCAGAGACTTAATAGCCCCCATAAGAGTGAATCCCTAAAATCAATTCAAGATAGTCATATTACTTTAACACGTTCTATCCCACCAGTAGTTCATTGCCCAGAGTTGGTGTGGCATTGTGCTATGAATTATGATCCTAAAAAGAGGGAAGTATTAGATGGGAGTGGGGATGCAGTTTTGACATTGACACTGCAACCATTAGAATAATGTTAAAATTTCCTATAATCACCAACCCGATCACCATTGCTATCAAATTATCCCTACGAGATTATGAAGCAAAGAAAAAGACTATGTCAAGTGTATAAATGAAAAATGGCTCATTACAAAAAAAAAAAAATGGCTACAATCCCTAAAAATATAGTTAGGGCACAGTTTGTTGAAGAGGTTGAAGATGACATTATGTTACTAAGCCGAATGGAGGTTTTCGAAACTATAAATGAATTTAAGGAATGGATGGTTACCTATATATGGATCATTTTAGAGAGAAAAGGGAGCATCTGTGGGGAAATTTTCATTACAGAAGCACTCCATGGCCACATGGTCACCTTAGTAGTGAGAATTGAGATGGGTGACAATTCAAAGCTAGAATTTTATATGATGACTTACTTAATCTACAATGTTTCTAGGCATATACATTTCCCGGGTTTGTCACCATGTGTAGATTTCAAACAATGCCAAATGCATGAGATATTCCCCCAACTACAACTGATCAACAGGAGTGGGAATGTAAGGTTAATTAATGATACTTTATTTTCCCCAATCATTTGTTATTTCAAGCTAGAGTGGGTAAAATATAGGATTTCTAAACAAGATAGAGAAGTGGTCTTGGAATACGAGATGCTACTTCATTTAGTATAAAATGTTACATACAAGGGTTAGTTGTTTTGAGGGCACGCCTTGTAAGTTGCCTAGGTATGTAGATGATAAATTGATTTTATGTGAACTAGAAAGGAAGTTAACACCTGTGCATAAATTAATTTTTGGGAGGCATAAGACAAATATCAAATTCCCTATTTGAATTGGAAGGTATTCATGCCCTTCCATCATAAAGGCTAGGTTGATTGAAGATGAAATGTAGAAATTTGATATGGAAAAGTTTGAGGCAAGGGCCAGTTATGACATCAGATGGGTATTCAACAACATTGTGAACACTTTTGAGCATGAGCCTCAGTTTGAATATTATTGGATGAACTGTAGGGATGAGGAAGAGGTCAAATTAAGGGATTTCTCTAGAATGACCCTTTCACAAATAATTGATTTCAAAATTACAGTTATTCTAAAAGGAATTGTGGATGACCCACATACAATAAGAAGGTATTATGTTGATCAGAAGGTGGAAGCACAACCCATAATTCCCCCAGATTGGAATGAGATAGAATCTGATGATTCCTATATAAGGATAACTGATGTAATGAGAAGAACTATGAATTGGTTAACTCAGAAGGAAATAGACCTATTAATTCAGAATACAAAAATCTTAAATAACTTAAATGATGATATTCCACCTGAAGGAGGGAGTAGATAGAATGGATCCTTTGGGAGGAAAGGCCCCTCAATTGCCCTAAAAAAGTCCCACTCCTGAACTCATAGATGAGTGGACCTCAGACCGCTAGTGGAACTGGTACTCCTATGTCAATTCTCAGGCAAAAATTGAAAGCATGCTTTTGAAATCTATGGAAAATGCCCCCATTACTTTTTCAATTCCAATCCATGAAAATGGGAAGGGATTAGCATCCCATGTAGTTTTCTTAGGTGTTGCACCAAAGCCTCATAATACTAAGAAATTAATGAGTGGAGCCATAGCAAGTGGTCTTACTCAATCTAAGCCACATAAGGAAGGGAAAAGAGCAGCTCCTAATCTAAAAAAGTTTGAAAGGGCACACAAGAAACATAAGGTTGCTCATGTACCAATCTTGGTGAGAGTAGGTGCCCACACACCCAAGAAGCACAAACACATAGATATGGTAATTGATCCTCCTATGTTTGAAAGGAGTGATGTTTATCAGACACAACATGCCCCATCATTTCCACAAGTCAGACAATCAAAGTCTCCATTCCCATCTCTACCTGTGAAGGAAACAACAACAGAAGCTATTCAAGATCAAACAACCCAAGAAAATGTTGTAGATAGTTTAGTAAGCAGCCAAATTTTAACTCTAGGTATGAAGACATCTAAGACCTTGCTTACTAATGATATGAATATGCCTTTGACTGGAACATTGTATAAATTTGTGAAGTCCCAAGCTGATGTAATTGATGTTGATACTGGTGAGGAAATTTCCATGTTAAATGATCTCAAATTATCTATGAGTGAACCATTAATGATACTGGTAGATGACCTCAAAACAAGTGTGGAAAAAGAGATAAATTATCCTCTATTAAATAGTAAAGAAAAGGCTCAAGCAACAGATGTTCCTTCTATAAGACAAGTTGTTGCAGAATTAGATAAACCAGAATTGCCTAGTGGAGAAGATGTTAATACAGAGGTGTTAACATAAGAGATTGTTTCTATTTCTATTGAAGTTACTAAGGCTGATGAACTTTCTCAAAAGGTAATATATATTCATAAAGAGAAAGTAGAGTTAGCATAAGCCACAATTTACGGGAAGATAAGAATTGCTTGATAAGGACATGCAACTCCTAGACAGAAATGTGGAGTTGGCTTCAGATGAATAACCTACCATATCATTTTCAAGAACATCATCAGAGCACGAGGAGGGTAGGATGCCAACTTAGTAGATTTTGAAGAATGAAGAACTTGTAAGCCATTCAGTAACTCAATAAAATGTTGAAGGAGAAGTGGGGTCAAAGATATGGCATCCACTGAAGAAATAAGGAAGGAATCTCCCCTAACTATTGATATAAATCAAGGAAAGAATGATCAACTTCAATCTCCGGACAAGGAGAGGAACAACTAAAATAATTATAAGCACAAGTTGAGAATAAAAATATGGTATTGAAGAAAATAATGAAAAAAGTAGAATCACTAAGTTTGGATGAGCAGGGGGTTTTCAAATAGTTGATGGTTGTCCCTGAGGAGCCTCAACCTGAATCACAAGAGGTAAAGGTTGGAACAAATTTGATGAAAGGGTGGATCAATGAACTAATTTCAAATGAGGAAAAATAGATCCTTTCTGTGCAAGCTATTGACCTTACTACTCTATCTTTTCCAAAGACTTTAAAAGGTAGTAAGAGCCTTGAAAAGATCTATAACTATTACTAAAACCGACACTGACTCATCAAGAGCTAAAACTTTGGAAGTAACAATCCCCTTTGAAGGAAATACTAGGGATGACATAACAACCAATGATTATAATATCCAGATTATTCCCTTGGGAAATCCTTCAAGGGAAAAACTAAAGCAAGGGGTATCTAAAGTTGTCAATGACCTTTTGCAAAAATGGATGAATATAGAATGAAAAAGAAGTAGTTAAAAGAGCAAGTTAAATCCTTGAGCTTGAGTTTGTAGCAATTGATTAGGAAACCTAGTCAGGCTAAAAAATGTGCCTCCATAGAAACCCTTGAGGGAATGGATAAAATAAACAAGGTTTTCAAGAAAGTCTAGGTAGTGGACACATTGATTGAAAAATTAACCAAGAGGGGAAAGGAAGCAATTGTAGAGGCCAGGTCAAAATATGAATATCTCAAAAATAGACTCAATGAAATTGATGAGATAGTTGAACAATGTGACAATGAGATTTTCTATTTTGAAGGAATTCTTCCCAAGATAGACCGCATTACCTAACTCAGTGATGAGTTAGTTGAGAAGGAGAACATTGTTCCTATAGAAGTCAGAGGAAGCCAGCATGATATTGAAAAGTTTTCAAAGATTAGAGTAGAGATCTTGAATGGGATCAAGGAAAAGCTTAAAATCAAGATAAATTGTGTTGATGATACTCTTGATGCTATTGACTTGAAGTTAGAGGATATGGTCACTGATAATTTCAAAAAGTGCTACGTGGATATGAATATTGATCTCTTGCTCAATTATTTTGAAAGGAATATTTTGAAGAATGATTTCTCCTATGAATTCATTAAGACCATGAGAAAGATTGAGAATAGAATTGTAGAATTAAAAGCAAGACCACTGGAATACAAATAGAAAATGGGTCATTGCATTGATGTAATATCTAGGTAGGAACTGATTTTCCAAAGCATCATATAGGACTAGATGAGGATGAGGTTAACGATTTATTCAAAAGGTATGATGCATATGTGGCGAGGCTTGAAAGAACAAGATACAAAAGTGGAAGCTGAAGAAGAAGAAAATGCAGATGCAAAGGATGATGAACATGCTTAGACAATTGTTCCTTGAACTATATTCTCTTTTCATATTCATCCTTTTAAATTGATACTTTAAAATAATACTTCTATTACATGGGATGTAATTATTTTCTGAATTTTATTGTTCACTTATTTCAATTGAAAAGTAGAAGAACGCAGTAATGTCATATTTACTTTGATGAAGTTAACATACATTTGGATAAGCATGTAAATGAATGATATTTTTGTGCTTCTTGCATTCTGAATAAGGAACAAAATGGGGATCTATAGGGTCCCCTGCCCATGACAAAGAAAGATATACATATACTAGAGATAGAAACAATGAAAGGAAGACAACATCTAGGCATTTTTCAACCCTACTTCATAGTTTCCTCTTAGCAAGGGAAGCTTTTTCAAAAAAATTTGTTCCTCAAAGACAAACTTGTTTGAGCCTTGTGCTATTTGAATGAAAATGATTGACCCTGCAAGGTATAGGGACATCCCATGTTAGAAAATGCTTCTAGATTCATTCTAGGACGACTCATGTTTTTCTCAAACTTGAATTTATTTTGTTATGATGACACCCAATCCAAAATATTGAGACCTCTAGTGAAGAACGTCGTATTTCCTTTCCCTTTTTGAAGGGTCAATGTGCTAGGAGTGGTTTGAGAGGGTATGCCCAAGGTGATTGAAGGGAAAGTACTACATGTTGTTGGTGGGATGATTGCAAAGCATTGAACTTGACCTAGCCTCCAATTTCCTTGTGAAATGTGGATTGTCTATTGGAGAAGGAATTGATTGAGGCACGAGAATTAAGGAATGAATTTTAAATCTCCCCTGTTGTCCGAGCATAAGAAATTGCTGCCCTTGAATGGTGAGTAGAAAATGATTGGTATTCTTCTCCATCTGAGATAGCAATTGGAGGTTGAGGTTATGATTCACCTTTCCTTTTCCCTGAAGATGACCCTATTGCTGAAATTGGTTGTGAAGGCATGGTTTCTACTTGCTTTTTCTCCAGGAAATTGATTCTTCACTCCAACTCATCTACTTTGTGGGAAATAACAGGTACAGTGTTGATGGAGGATTTATCATACAACACATATGATTCCTTGGGAATGTATTTTGATACAAACCCCTAATCACATAAAAAGGGACATTAAAAATTGGTTTTCCCAGATACCTAAGGTCTTCTCTTAACCCATTATATTTTTAAATCTTCAGAAGATTTCAAGTGCTTCCGTATAAAATATAGAAATACATAACTTGGAATGCTATAAACATGGGATTGATCCTGATTAGCCTTGTAAGAAGTGCTAACAAGAATTTTGATATGTTAAGGGTCCTCTAGTGTCACCCGCACACTCTATATCAAACAAATTTTTGATAAAAGCTTCATTAGGGACCGTTTAAATCAAAAATCTGATTTAAGTCCTCTGAAGAAATTTCCTTCAGGCTATGAGCTACAAGTACCTTCGACATTTTTCTCATGAAATTTCATATACTCAGAACAAAAAAGGAAATGCATGATGACAATGAAATTGAGCCAAGTTTTATAATGAAAAGGAGACATATGTTTTTGATTTGGTAAAATATTTCCCATGAGATGAAGGATATTTTTTCAGTTCACACATAAGGGAATTTAAGAATTAGAAAAGGTTAGGAACAAGTAGATGCTGGTAAATAAAGGTGATTCGACAAGAACTACTTGTTGCAATTAAGCCAATGAGACATAAAATAGAGTGTGTGGCACCCAAGGTGGATCCTTGAAAAGTGAATATGGATATATGTCATATCAAAGTCATCCGAAGTGTTCAAAGATTGTTTGAAATGATTATCTAATCAATATTATTCAAGGATGATTAAAGTAATCCACTAGATGTGATGACCTAATATCCCAGTCAAGGAAAAGTGGAGTTGATTGAAAAGACTTGTGATTTGTACATCTGGCAGTTTTAAAAGAAAACTTTTTAAATGCCATGTTATAGAACAAATTTTGAAAAGGAAATATTCCTTGGAATATTTTTACTTTGGGGGGAAAATTTGAAGGTTAAATAGGGTGATATACAAGAAAAAATCATAATCACGTCAAAAGGGGGGTTAATTTTTCTGAGTTATTCAAAGAAAAGAGAAGGAGAGAAAGCCGAGAAAATCCATTTTCTGAAGGAACTTATTTGATAAGCTAGTTATTTCCTGTGTATCTTTGAAATTGATCATGTCAAGATGGTTACAAGTGTCTAGCCATTGATAATATTTGAGATTGCAAATAAATTTTCCCTTGCTGATCAATTTGAAAAACCTTGAGAAAATTGTGTTAATCATGAACCTTTTTGTGTCTGCTATATTTGAGATATATTCAAATAGTTATCTGTGTTCTTGTTGCAATATTATATTAGGAGTTCCTCTGAATCACAAAATATCTTGTCCTTGTGATAGTATTGTGGCATTTTCAATTACATTATGAAGAGAGTTTTCATTTCATAATGCAATAAATGATTTAAATTCACTTTACTTTCATTTTGATGATACAAATTATTTTTCATTCTATGAGTGTATCATAGGCATGATGAATCAGGGACTTTTGATGTTTAATTAAGTCTTTAACATGAGATTTTGTGTTGAATCCTTGAAGAATGTGTGAAACCGTGTGTCTTTGAGATTTCATAGATGCACATTCTCTAGTTGAAGGTTCATTCTGACTATTTGAAGCCATTTTTCATTTTTCTTTGTAGATTTTCCAACATTTGTTAAAAGTTCTCAAGAATTTGGTATAATCAACTTTATCTTGCTTAACTTCCCAACCAAAAATTACACATTCAGTAATAAATCATACATGAACCATCCTGCATGTGCACTATATATCCACAAATATTGAAGAATTTTATTGAATTTTCCTATCCTTTACCAAAATATGTAGATGTAATCAGTTTTTATCATTGTCTTTAGTGACCTAGACCTTGTCTAGAAAACATCTTCATTCTCTAAGGTGACAGCTCATGAGAGTTAGGTTATGTTGTATTGACCATGTTTTCTCAAGGTCTCCTTCAAATACTACAAAGGGAGAGTCAAATATTGTTAATCCATTGATATTCTCCACTAACATAGGTCACAAAGTGGGTCCTCTCACCCTGGTTAAAGGCATAACCTAAAGTAGTGAGGTTAGGTCAAACCCTCAGCACGGTGTTATCTAGACATTTCCAAACCAGAGTAATTAAGAGTCATCTAAAATCCATACCCAATTATAAAAAGACTCCTATTATGATTTGTTTGTCTCTAAGCATCATGATCAACTTGTGATGCTACTTAGTTTTAAAGGAAGGATCAATTTGGGTACCAACACCGATCTGAAGCCACTAAGGGGACTATTTGTGCAAATACATATGCACATCGACCTCTAGTAATGATTCTTATGCAAATCCATTGTTTAAACATCATCATTTGTTAAAATTTGTGAGAATTGCATGAGATCAAGAGTTTGTTGTGCAATATTTTCTAGTTTTAGTAAATGTTGCACTAGATCATATGGATATTGATAAATATCAACAAAGGATGATCAGATCCATTGAGCTTTGTAGAAATTGAGTGTTGATAGACAATTGACAAATTACTTACAGTGCTTTAGCATATCTAAGGTGAAAATCCTTGGTGGTAACTCCATGTTAGTTTACAATTTTTGGCAATTACTAGTGTCTTAATCTTTGTCAAGTAAGTTTTTTCATTAATATTCACAAAGATGGAAGGAAGATATTTCTTTACTAGGGATCCTAATAGAAATTTATTTTCAGAGCTTGGGAATGAAAATTTAGAAGGAAACGCAGTCCGGAGAGTCTTGGGAGTTAAGATTCAAGAGAAAAGGTAGTACCAGTTCTGGAAGGTGATCAACCTGTAGTTGAGGGATACACTACATATTCAAATAACTCTGAATCAAATAGTCCTCATGTAAAATTAAATTCTCCAACCAATGAAGGGCCATCATTTGTGTCTGAAAAATGTATCCCCATTTTTCCCTTTATCATCTAGGACTGATAGGGTGTTTCACGAAACTGAATCATTAGAGGATATTTACTTGGAAAGTTATACTCCTGTGCTCCAAAGGCCCCTAGTCCCCTATCATTTTGATTCTCCTATAGGATCACCTCCTCAAGATAATATGGCTCAGCCTCCACCTAGACCTCCTTTTTTTGTCAATACTTTTGGACCAATAAATTTTAGAGGCATGGTTGGGTATCCTAATGTTGTACCCCAAGATGTGAGAAATAGGTTGCCTAAATTTTAGGGAAATAATGCCATTACTGGGGATCAACATTTGAGACTCTTTGTTAACATGATGGAAGATTTTGAAATTGAGTATGAGGATGTGTATATAAAATTATTCATTCATACTCTCGAAGAGGATGCATGTGATTGGTATAAATATTTACCAGAAAATTCAATAGACTCATGGAATGAGATGAAAAATGATTTTAGATTACAAAGATAGGGATAAGACTAACAGAAGGTTCTTATTTTCGAGTTTGAGAATATAAAAAAGAATCCCAATGAGTCTATCTAATATTTTAATACCATATTCAATAAGACTTTGAATAGATTACCCATAATCTTGAGGCCAAGTGATGAGTCTTGTTTAATCAAATATTATGATGCTTTTGAAAAAACCTCGCCTACTACTTAAGAGATAAGAACCCTGGAACATTAAGGAAAGCTTTCACTATGGCCATGTGTTTATTTTCAAATAGGACTTTTTAGAAGAGCAACAGTCAGGGGACAAGAAGTCCCTCCTCTTTAATGGGAGAGGTTCCCTTATTCAGAAACAAACCTATTTACAAATGTACAGGACATGATTTGTTGGTTAAACTTGGATACCACGAAAGTGTTTTCTATGAAGGTCATCAATTACAAAAGGACTGAGGAAATGAGAGCATAGAAAAGAGCAGAAAGGCAAACATACAGAATTATAGATATCAGAGTAATTCTTTATGTATGCGAAGTCACCGTGAATTGAAAACAAGATCATTCGTATAGAACAAGTAAGATGGAATTTAAAGACACAAAGTTCTGTAAATAACATCTGCCAGAACGTAAAGTTTCTTAACGTAACACAGATTCATTAATCAAGGACACAAAGTTCCTTCTTGGTTATACAAGATCACCGAGCTTGCAAAGTTGAAGAGTATGCAATCGATGAGACTAACGAATTTGAGATAAATGATCTTCACAAAGAAAACAAATGAAAGCTTAGAACAGACAGAGATCAGATAGACAAAGAAAGAAAATCCTTCGTATTGATTTCTCTATAATCTATTTACACTTGCAGAAAATATGCCAAGTTCTTCCTCCTTTTCAAAATGGCGCAAAGAAGGCCATTATATAGCTTACAATTCGGTTACTCCTCGTAACCGTTTCTTTTAACTAGAGAATAGTTAAGGAATGCCAAACGCAATTTCTTAACTAATTACATGGAATATGAAAGGAATAGGAAGAAGAGAAAAGAATGAAGAAGGAGACAGGTGGACAGTCACTGAGAAGGACCCACCATCTTCAGAAACCACTTCTTGAATTTCTTTAACGTCTCAGCTATGTCTTTGCCACGAGGGACACACCAGACGTTTCATCTTGAAGATGACAATGGATATCTTTGAAAACTGATGTAAACGGCATCTTGAAAGCTTCGTCTTCCAGCTGTCCTTGAAATTTGATCTTCGCAACTTAAATTCAAATTTAGCACATTCGGGTCGAGCGGGAAAAACTAAGTATGAATTGCATTAGGTTCACTTGGGACATGTGAGACGCGAATGCACGAAACACGAGGCTCGGCCGATTCGGACGAAACAGGGAGAAGACGCACAAATGCATTTTGGGACATTTGGGACGAAAATGCGCGAAGGACGCGGTCGGGTGTTTCGGCCGAAAATGGAACAGCTCGCACTTTTGGCTTCGGGACAGTTGGAACATGAAAGCGCGGTTCGGGCGGATCGGCCGATATTGGAACAACTTGCACTTTTGACTTTGGGACACTTGGAACAAAAATGTGCGAAGTACGCTGCGGTTGGGTGATTCGGCCGAAAATGGAACAAGCGTGCGATTTGACTTGGGACAGTTGGGACGAAATCAAGGCGAATCGGCCGAAAATGGAGCAGAGTGCACTTTAAGTTCGAACTTGAGAAATTTGAGACAAAAAGTTCCAGAGTATGCGACTTCGGCCGGTTCGGGCGAAATTGGAACAGAGCGCACTTTTGAAATTGGGACATTTGGGACAAGAAAGTGCGAAGTACGCGGTTTGGGCGGTTCGGCCGAAATTGGAACATCTCGCACAGTAACTTCGGGACACTTGGGACAAAAATGTCCGACAGGCCCGAAATACTTACAGAATGACCCAAAACTTAGATTTTTTCGACTTCAAGACTTTTTCACACCACCAGCTCGACAGAAAAGACATTTAAACTCAAAATTTTGAAATTTTTACTTTTGACAGAGTGGGGAATTTTGAGTGGACAACAGCTGGCTCCTTCTGGGGATGACTTGGCATAAATTCAAGGAATGAGACAAGGCAAGAACTTAGACAAACTCGGTGAAGCAGACCAGTGCCTTATCCATTGGGCCACGGAGTCAAAAACAGACCAACACAGAGGGCAACACACAAAAACAACAGAAGGGAAACACACCAAAACAACAGAAGGAAAACACTGTACAGAATATACAAAGGGACTCCCTAGTCACCTAGGACTTGAACAACTTCAAATACTGCCCACTATAAGGAAGTGGGAGGGGCGAACCATCCATGTAATCAAGATAGAAAGAGTTCTTACCAGCAAAGTGTCTGATCTTGAAAGGTCCGAGCCACAGGGAATCAAACTTTCCATGGCTGCCACGAGGTTCATGTCTTTTGTCCCATAACAGCACGGTGTCTCCAACTTGGAACTCTCTGAACCTAGCTTTTTTGTCAAACAGGACCTTTACCTTCTGCTGGTGAATGAATATCCTATCAGCAACCTCCAATCTGTCTTCATTCAGTTTGTGCAGGTACATGATCCTTTTATCTAAAGCATCCCTGAAACTGGTATCTTCAATGGCCTTCATCAGGTGCAAGGCCGGCAGTTCCACTGTTACTGGCAGTTGAGCTTCTACTCCATACACCACTTGAAAAGGGGACATTCCAATGGCTCTTTTAGGTGTGATCCTGTCTGCCCAAAGAGCATCATATAGCTTCTTGTGCCAGTTTCGTTGAGACTCATTGACCAACTTCCTTATGATAGTCACCAGGTTCTTGTTTGTGGATTCTGCTTGCCCATTTCCCTGGGGGTAATAATCTGAAGAATGAGCCAGAGAGATGCCATACCCGTAGCAGAAATCCATTATCTCAGTTGAGGAGAAGTTTGAAGCATTATCTGTTACAATCTTGTTAGGTACACCATACCTTACCAAGATGTTCTCTTTGATGAAGTTGCATACCACTTCAGAAGTAGTGCTCTTGACTGGAATAGCTTCCACCCATTTGGTGAAGTAGTCAGTGGCAGTTAGCACATGAGTGTGACCAGCACTAGAAGTAGGATTAAGTGTACCAATGAAGTCTAAACCCCACTGTTGAAATGGTTCCTCAATCACAACTGGCTTGAGAGGCAAAGAAGCCAATTTAGGTCTTCCCACAAAAGTCTGACAAGCCTCACATTTATCCACCCACTTAGATGCATCTCTGAATAAGGTAGGCCAGTAATATCCTCCCCGGAGTATCTTGTGAGCAGTGACCGTTGATGAATAGTGCCCTCCACATGCCTGATCATGAAAAGCTGAGAGCAATTTTCTCTGCTGTTCCTTGTCCACACACTTCAAAAATCTCCCATCTAAGCCACGCTTGAACAAGGCATTTTCCCACAATACATATTGCGCTGACCTCAATTTAACAGTCCTCTTTTCTTTGGCAGTTAAATGAGGGGGGCATTCCCCATAGGTGAGAAAATGGGTGATGTCAGCATACCATTCATCAACCGAACTCAGGAACAGAACAGTAGGAAGGTCAGCTTTCTTTTCCAGCAATTCATGTTTAGCTCCTTCAGCAATGAGCTCACAAAGACCTTTTCCACGAACCAGCTTGGTCGGCTTAATGTCAATGTCATACTCTTGGACCTTAGCCACCCAGTTCCCTCTCTTGGATCCAAATTCTTGCTGTGTAAGAATTGACTTAACAGTTGTATCTGGAACCATCACCATAGAGTGAGAGTTGAGGATATAGAAACGGAACTGCTTAACAGCTTTGACTACTGCAAAAGCATGCTTCTCCATCATGGTGTATTTTAGCTCATGATTCTTCAGGATATAGCTCATGAAGGCAATTGGTAGCTCATGTTTATCGGAGTCTTCTTGGGTTAAGACAGCAGCCAGGGTATTATCTGTAGCATAGCAATAGATGATGAAATCTTTGCTGAAATCGGGACAGGCCAAAACTGGAGTTTTAGCGATAGCTTTCTTGATACCCTCAAAGGATTCCTTTCCTTCAGAAGACCAACCAAATGTTTGCTTCCCTTTCATCATCTGAGAAATATTCAAAGTTAATTCAGCAAAATCAGGGATGAATCTTCTTAAAAAATTGATCTTACCGAAGAAGGAGTGCACGCCCTTTTTACTGGTTGGGAGAGGAATTTGCTGGATGGCTTGAACTCGTTCAGGATCAATCTTAATACCATCCTTGGAGACAATGTGCCCTAATAGTTTTCCCTCTGTAACACAGAAGACAGATTTTTTAGGGTTCAGAGAGATTCCATGCTCTCTGCATCTCAGCAGAACTGTCTCCAGGTGATCAAAATGATCCGCTCTTGTCTTGGAAAACACTGTCAGGTCATCAAGGTATATGACAATACACTTCCCTTTCAAGCTTCCAAAAGCCAGATCCATAGCTCTCTGGAAAGTGGCACCAGCATTAATAAGCCCAAAAGGCATTCTCTTGTAGGCAAAGGTACCCCAAGGAGTGGTGAAGGCTGTCTTGTGTTGATCTGCAGTATCAACCTCTACCTGATTGTATCCAGAGAATCCATCAAGCATAGATAACATTTCAGATCCTGTTACTGCTTGCAATATTTGATCCATCATAGGCAAAGGGTAATTATCTTTCAGAGAAGCCTGATTCAGGTTCCTGAAATCAACACAGATGCGGATCTCACCATTTTTCTTCCTGACAGGCACAATATTTGCAATCCATGTCGAATGGTGAATAGGAAAAATAATTTTAGCCTTCAACAACTTCTGAATCTCCTGAAAGATGGTGTCAGCTATTTTGGGGTTGTACTGCCTTTGTTTCTGCTTGAAAGGCTTAATTCCTGGTTTGAGAGGAATCGAGTGCTGCATATCTTTTGGCTTGAAGGCTTTCAGATCTTCATAAGAATATGCAAGAACGTCCTTATACCTTCTTAGGAGATCAATTGCTTTTCTCCTCTCATCTGCCGTACAACATTTTCCAATATTTACTAGCTTAGGGTCATTAGAACTCCCAATATCAATCTTATCATACTCAGCTGATTGTTGAGGTCCAGTAGAAGCTTTAGATTTCACATACCTGTCATGCTTATCAAATAGTTCCTCCAAACTCACCAACCCTTTAGGAATCTTGTTTCCTTTGAGATTGATGCATCCATCTTGATCTGTTTCTTCTCCTTGGGTGACGGCTTGGTCAGAGGACACACTCTCACGAGGCAGGTTGTCACTTCCCTCAAAATACAGTTGTTTGAAATTACCCTTGAGTTCCAGGAAGGAAAGAAAATGCTGGTCATCGTTGAAAACTTGCCAGTTATTGGTATTGTCAGGTACACTAGGCCGATGGACCATTTCAATAGTGAACTTATCCTGAGAGAATTCAGGATGGGGAATCAGTAGTGACCCTGAGACAGCCAGTGAATCAGCCTTGCTGTTCTTTTCTCTAGGTATTGCTTCAATAGAGAAAGCATCAAGGAATTCAATGGAATCCCAAACCTGATTCCGGTAATGCTTCAGCCTCCCATTTTTTACCTGAAAGAGGTTTCTGACCTGCTTCACAATCAACTCTGCATCACCACCAGCCAGAAGGTTCTTCACACCTTGTTCCTTGGCCACTTGCAGTCCAAGAATGAGAGCCTCATACTCTGCTGTATTATTAGTGTTTTCAAACTGCAACTTAAATGAAAAAGGATGTAGGCATCCTTCAGGTGACACTAGCAGGACGCCAGCTCCAGAACCAGCTGAGGAACAACTTCCATCAAATTCTAAAATCCAAACACCATTGGGATCTTTAGGAGACACTTTGGAGGGTTGGATTTCATCAGGGGACATAATCATGTAATTGCCATGACCTATATCTTCATAGAGTATTTGTGCCTTAGGATCATCCGTTTTCTGCACAATATACTCAGATTGTTTCTCAGGCAACAGTTTCTTCATTTGTCCATTGACAGGTATGAGTGCATGCGACCAGTCCATCTGGATTTCCCCACCCACATCTTTGCAGAAGTTCCTACTTAGCAACATTCCATAAGAAGGAGGAATGTCTGCTACTAGGATGGTAGCCAAGACTTTCTTTTCAGGCAAAGCAGCAAAGGCCACTTGTGCATCTTTAATCCTTCCAACCAGGGGCACTTCTTTGCTTTCCATGGAGTAACAGGATCCATAAGTGCGAGTGAGGGTCAGGCCTAAAGCATGAGCTACTTTAGCAGGCATTACATTATCTGAGGCTCCTGAGTCAATGACACAATTACTGAGCCTATGGCCAGCTATGAGAAGTGTTACATAAAATGGTTTAATTTTGTCACCAGGCGAGGTGACAGCTACAACTACCCAACGTGGGCGCAGAGGGAGGAGTAGGTAGAAGGCCTTTAGAAGTGGTCTTAGAGTTGGAATTAACAAAGTGGATCATTTTGGCAAAGGATTTGGGATGGGTTTGATAGTACTCAGCTTCTGAGATTTGTACCTTGGTCTTTTTCAGGTGATCAACAATATCAAAGGATCCAGAAGTGGACGGGCCATCATCATTTGGAATTCTAGGCTTATCAACTTTAGGAGAAAAAGAAGAAGCAACTTTGGTAACTGGATTGATAGGACTCACCTTCTGTGTAGACGAAGTAGGGATAGGAGATCCTCTTCTTGCAATTACAGGGATAGTTGCCGACTGCTCCTTAGATTTCTTTATGGGCTGTGTCACCTTTTCCCTCTGCTTTGTCTGTTCTCGAGTCATGACAGCAAAAGATTCGCTGTTCATGTCTGCTACCACTTCATCATAATCATCAATGCCCTCAGTGGTAAAGAAATTCACTCGAGATCCCTCAAGTTCCTCTGCTTCATCATCAAATTCCCGCAAGTTTCATCATCATCTCGGCTCTTCAACTTCACAGTTGCGTTCACGGGAACCTTAACAGGATGTCCTTCAAGTGCTAGTCTTGTGTGAGGAGTAGGTAAATGATTTTGGGCTTAAAATTTCTTCTTAGAACATCTCGCATACGGGGCATGCTTTGAGCCAACTGTTTCTTTATAGCGATAAGATCATTTGCGAGTTTCTGGACTAATGGATCAGTACTAGGTCCAGGGGTGGAAGAGGAAGAAGCAGCAGACTTAGATTTGGGAGGGTCTCTTCTCAACTTCCCTGACATGATGAAGTCATCTTCTATACTAATGCCGAGTTCTTGATCCGAGCTAGTGTTCCGAGATTAGCCCTTCTTAGTGCATAACTAACTTTGGGTGATTGAGCATTTAGGAAGAAACATTTTTGAATTTGGTCGACAGGTCAGGTAGGCATTGGAATTTTATTTACCAACCCATTGAACCGGGCCACAAATTCCCTCATGGGCTCTTGTGAATCTTTCTTTATCTGAGAGACTGGGCAAGCAAGGCATGCACATTTTCTTGCCGGCTTGAAACGGTTCTCGAACTGAGTTCTCATTGTGTCGATCCCGGATTATATAAAGACCGGCCGGAAGGTGATAGAACCAATCAGCAGCATTATCTTGTAACGTCTCAACAAACAGCCTTACGGAGACGTCTTCATATTCGACTCCCAGAACTCCACATGCAACAACGAAGGCTGCGATGTGTTCGTCAGGGTGCACTTTGCCATCGCCTTTGAATTTGGGGAAGTTCTTCCGGTTTCCTCTGGGTAACTCATGCAAAGGCTGAGCAAGGGCCAGAGGCCCGACACGATGACCCCATGGTAATGGCGCTGCCATTCTTGGAAAAACGGCTTGGAGAGGAACTGTAACACCGGCAAGGATCAAAGCTCGTAGATTGGGACTAGCAGGCTCTGAAGGAATACCACCCGTAGGACTTCTATCTTGAACAGGTGGAGTGCTTGTCGAACGGGTCCTTCTATTTCTTGTTGAATTTGAAGGGAAAGGAAAACCTTGTTGTTCTAAAAGCTGAAACTGAGAATCTTCGATACCAAGGGCCCTTCTCCCTCGAGTGAAACGCGGAGTCGCCAGATCAAAGGATGATCAAAAATTGCAGAACTGGAATGCGATTTTCCCAGCGGAGTCGCCAAAAACTGTTGGTTTTCAAATAGGACTTTTAGAAGAGCAACAGTCAGGGGACAAGAAGTCCCTCCTCTTTAATGGGAGAGGTTCCCTTATTCAGAAACAAACCTATTTACAAATGTACAGGACATGATTTGTTGGTTAAACTTGGATACCACGAAAGTGTTTTCTATGAAGGTCATCAATTACAAAAGGAATGAGGAAATGAGAGCATAGAAAAGAGCAGAAGGGTAAACATACAGAATTATAGATATCAGAGTAATTCTTTATGTATGCGAAGTCACCGTGAATTGAAAACAAGATCATTCGTATAGAACAAGTAAGATGGAATTTAAAGACACAAAGTTCTGTAAATAACATCTGCCAGAATGCAAAGTTTCTTAACGTAACACAGATTCATTAATCAAGGACACAAAGTTCCTTCTTGGTTATACAAGATCACCGAGCTTGCAAAGTTGAAGAGTATGCAATCGATGAGACTAACGAATTTGAGATAAATGATCTTCACAAAGAAAACAAATGAAAGCTTAGAACAGACAGAGATCAGATAGACAAAGAAAGGAAAGTCCTTCTGTATTGATTTCTCTATAATCTATTTACACTTGCAGAAAATATGCCAAGTTCTTCCTCCTTTTCAAAATGGCGCAAAGAAGGCCATTATATAGCTTACAATTCGGTTACTCCTCGTAACCGTTTCTTTTAACTAGAGAATAGTTAAGGAATGCCAAACGCAATTTCTTAACTAATTACATGGAATATGAAAGGAATAGGAAGAAGAGAAAAGAATGAAGAAGGAGACAGGTGGACAGTCACTGAGAAGGACCCACCGTCTTCAGAAACCGCTTCTTGAATTTCTTTAACGTCTCAGCTATGTCTTTGCCACGAGGGACACACCAGACGTTTCATCTTGAAGATGACAATGGATATCTTTGAAAACTGATGTAAACGGCGTCTTGAAAGCTTCGTCCTTCTGCCAGCTGTCCTTGAAATTTGATCTTCGCAACTTAAATTCAAATTTAGCACATTCGGGTCGAGCGGGAAAAACTAAGTATGAATTGCATTAGGTTCACTTGGGACATGTGAGACGCGAATGCGTGAAACACGAGGCTCGGCCGATTCGATTTAAACAGGAGAAGACGCACAAATGCATTTTGGGACATTTGGGACAAAAATGCGTGAAGGACGCGGTCCGGGCGTTTCGGCCGAAAATGGAACAGCTCGCACTTTTGGCTTCGAGACAGTTGGAACATGAAAGCGCGGTTCGGGCGGATCGGCCGATATTGGAACAACTTGCACTTTTGACTTTGGGACACTTGGAACAAAAATGTGTGAAGTACGGTTGGGTGATTCGGTAGAAAATGGAACAGCGTGCACAATTTGACTTGGGACAGTTGGGACGAAATCGGGCGAATCGGACGAAAATGGAACAGAGTGCACTTTAAGTTTGAACTTGAGAAATTTGAGACAAAAAGTTCCGGAGTACGCGACTCGGCGGTTCGGGCAAAATTGGAACAAAGCGCACTTTTGAAATTGGGACGGTTGGGACAAGAAAGTGCGAAGTACGCTGTTCGGCCGAAATTGGAACATCTCGCACAAATATCTTCGGGACACTTGGGACAAAATGTCCGAGCCCAAAATACTTACAGAATGACCCAAAACTTAGATTTTTTCGACTTCAAGACTTTTTTCACACCACCAGCTCGACAGAAAAGACATTTAAACTCAAAATTTTGAAATTTTTACTTTTGACTGAGCGGGGAATTTTGAGTGGACAACACCATGAAAATTGAAAATATTATCAAGGCAGTTAGAAAACCTCCTAAGAGAGAGGGTGTCAAATTGACCAATCTTGATAGACCTCAGTCAAACAAAGTAGTTGATCTGGAGGAGTTGTTGAAGGCTTTGGTCAGGGTAGTTAAAGAAATATCTTACAAATTGGCCAAGGTAGAAAAAGAGATAGGACATACCTCTCAAGGTCAGCATAAACCACAAAACTAGGATAGATTTTGAAATCATCCTGGGAATGATCACAGATCAGATGACAGAGGAAAGGGGCCCATGAGATCAGGTAATAAGAAACCACAACTTAGAGAGAATATATTGGTCCGTGATCCTTTGACTATTAGGGTTATTATAGTAGAAGAGGCATACGTTATTGATTGGTGTGATAAGTGTTTCTGGCACACTCCCCATGTGATTTAAGTAAAGAGGTTGAAGAGGTAAATGATACTTAAGGTTAGGGTGATGTGTGTATGATGGAATGCCATGAAAAATCACAACAGAGGGATACTTAAACTGAGTTAATAAGTTCCAAAACTATTCAAAGTTTATGGGATTGCATTCATCGAGTATTACCCCTCCCGCATCATAAATTGATAGTCAAGCAAGTTTGAAAGTTGTATGCAACAAAGAATCAAATAATGAAACAATATAAGCATGTAGTTTGGGATTTCATTGAAATGTTTGATTCCTTCAACATAGTATACCATGAAAGAAAGAAAATATTGTAGAAGATAGATTGGTAGTATTGGGGTATAGGTTTGAAAATTTCACACTGTCTCCTTATTGTGAATATGTCAATGACGTATTGACAAGACCATTTATCCTTGATAATGTAAAACATTGGCAAGTTTTGAAGATGATGCCCAAATTCAGAGGTTTTTACAAAACAAAGGAGAATTCACAAATCAGAATGTGGATTGGGAGCCAATGTTTTGTATTAATGAGGGTAGAGAGACCTTATTTGGTAAGGATATTATTCAGTTGAAGACAAATACTATTCCAAGAGGTTTGGTTGCACTAGAGTCAAAATTTGATAATGTTGATCGCATTGTTAGTAGGCATATGTCAACTTCGAGAGATGTGGAGGAACACAACTTGGGGATAGATAGTAAACCTAGGAAAATATGGCTAGGTAGTAACCTGAATAAGGAAGAAAAGCAATCATATGTCCAACTGTTGAAAAAGTACCAAGACTGTTTGGCATGGTCATATTCAAAATTAAAGGCATATAGGGAAGACCTTTTCTAGCATGAAATACCATTGGAAGCTAATGCCAAGCCATTCAGGAAAAATAAAATACCAATCAATCCACTTCTCTCCCTCAAAATGCAAGAAGAATTAAAAAATCTAAGGGATGGAGGTATCATACAACCCACAAGGTATTCTTCATGGGTGGAAAATTTAGTGCCAATTCAAAAAAATAATGGAGATATAAGGTTGTGTGTGGATTTTAGGAACTTGAATAAGGCATCAATCAAAGATAATTATCCCCTTCCCAATATGGATAAAATTCTATAGTTATTTACTAGCTCGGAATTGTTTTCTACTCTGGATGGTTTCTCAGGATATAATCAAGTGAGGGTGAAATAGTTGGAAAGAATCAAAACCGCTTTCACCACTCCATGGGGTACATATGTGTATGTAAGAATTCCATTTCATCTGATGAATGTTGGAGAAAATTTTTAAAGAGCTATGGATGTAGCATTGTTAGGATACATAAATGATTTCATTGCATTGTACCAGGATGATGTGACAAAGTATTCTCAAGGAAAAGGAGTGATCACTTACAACATCTAGAGAAAATGATGTTAAGGTGTAAAGAATATGAAATTTCTCTGAATCCTAAATAATACCACTTTGGGCTTTAGAAAGAAAAGTTGTTGGGACACATTGTATCTAAGGAAGGGGTCATGATAGATCCTAAAAGAGTGGAAGCTATTGGAAAAGTCCCTATACCCAAAACCAAAAAGGGAATTCAATCCTTTTTGGACAAATAAATTTCATTAGGAGATTTATTTCTAACTTTTTGAAATGACTATCCCCATTACGAGTATGCTAAAAATGATCAGGTTATCAAATGGGAGGAAGAAGCTATCCAAGCTTTTGCTGGAATTAAAGAAGCATTAAAGAATGCCCCTATTTTGGCAGCTCCTAATTACAAGAAAGCTTTTCAAATGTTTTCTTTTGCTTCTAAAAATACTATTGCATCTATACTATTACAAAAGGATGATGAAGGAAATGAAAGGCCAATTGCTTTCTTTAGTAAGGCACTTCAAGGAGAAGAATTGAAATATACTATCATGGAAAAGCAAGCTTTCTCTTTGGTAAGAGCAACAAAATTTTTAGACCATATATCTTGAGTTCCAAGATCACAACCTATGTTCCTCATACTATGGTCAAGGATATTTTATCAGAAATGGAAATATCAAGAAAAAGGTATCAATGGGTAAACAAATTACAAGAGTATGACATGGATATTCAAACCACCAAGTTAGTTAGGGGTTTAGGGTTGGCAAATCTAATGGTAGAGAGTAACTTGTAGGTAATGGAAATAAATGAAATTGAGGAGAAGGTATGAATTTCCATGAAATATTGATCAATTCAGCATGGTACAAGGACATCATGTTTTATCTTAAGAATTTGGAATGTCCTGGACATTTGAGTAAAAATTAGAAGAGGGCGCTTAGGTTAGCTTCCCAGAAATATATTATCACTGATTATGGACTGGCATGGAAGAATCCTGAAGGGATTCTCTTAAGGTGCATTATTGAAGATGAAGCCCTAAACTAGTTGTTGATTTTCATGGAGGATTTTGTGGGGGAATTTTTCTAGAAGAGTAACTGCTCACAAGATTTTAAGGGCTGGTTATTGGTGGCCCACACTTTTTAAAGATACAACTCTATTAGTGAGAAGATGTGAGATTTGCAATGCTTCTCAGGAAGATTGAAAGCTTCAAGATCTCTCCCTTTACAACCAGTATCAGTTGAAGCCCCTTTTAAATAGTGGGGTATGGAATTTGTTGGAGAAATATCAGATCCTTCAAGTGCAGGCCATAGATGGATATTGGTGGCTACTAATTATTTCACCAAATGGGTTGAGGCAATCCCTACTAAGAAAGCAACTCACCAGATTGTTATGGATTTTTCTTAAATCACATATCTACATATTTGGAGTTCTGCTAAAATAATTGTTGATAATTCTATGAGCTTTTGAGCTAAACCCTTGGTGGCCATGTGTCAAGAGTATGGAATAAATCTCACATATGCATCTAATTACAATCCCCAAGGTAATGGACAAGTTGAATCAAGCAATAAGAATTTTTGAAAATAATCAGGAGGACATTGGAGATAAATAAACGAAGATGGGGTGAACAATTGAAGTTTGTTGTCTGGGCTGATAGAATTACTATTAAGAGAGCTACTGGAAAAATCCCCTTTGAATTGGTGTATGGAACTCAATCCCTCCTTCCCCTACACATGCAACTATCTTCCTACCAATTTATTTGACAATTTGAGGATCAAGAAGTTAGTCCATATGATGCAAGGATAAATCAAATTGTTGAATTGGATGAAGAAAGAAGAGAGTCCCATCAGAGACATTTGAAATTCAGGGAAAAGCTAAAAAAATTATTTGATAAAAAGGTGACTCCTCAATTTTTTAGTGTAGGATATCTTGTGTTACTATGGGATAGTAGGCATGAGGACAAGGGAAAACATGGAAATTTTGATGCATTATGGATGGGTCCTTACTCCATTGACATCAGAATTGGTGAGCATAATTTCTTCTTAAAGGATTTAGATGGAGAACTACTTGAGTTTCTATTAATGGCAGGAACTTGAAGCACTTTCTTGATTGATATCTCAAAATCAAGGTTTGTACTATTGTCATGAGTACTGATTAATCTATTTGTTTTTCAGTTTTTGGTCCTTGTTTGTATCAGTCCTTGGTGACCATTTTTTTGGGTTTCTTGGTGTGTTTTCTAAGGAGTTGGTTGTTATCACTTATTTTTATATGTTGGTTTTTTGAATCCATGGCCCAATGGATTTTGGCACATGGTATTATTTTCTTTACACCATGGTTTGTTCTTGAGGCACTCACAGGGAGTTCTCATCCCTAAGTTGGAGCTGGTGTTGGTGCTAAATTTAATCTCACCCTTATTTGGTTAAGATTTGTCATCATTGTCTGTTATATTTTTCTGCTTTCCTTGTAGGGGTGTGAATCGATTTATGGTTCTTCTATGTATGGTTTAGTCTTTCCTCTTTTTTTTCGGTCAAGGATCATGTCTAGATATGCATTATTTGGTGGTTTCTTGTGGGGAACCCATTGTGTTTTAAGTTTGAAGTTGGAGGGATCGCTTGTTGTAAATTACTTCGGGTCTTGTCTTTTTATTTTTGTTTTCTCTCCCATTGCCCGCTGATACGTGGCAGCTCCCAATTGATTGTGGTATGGTGGGTCAAATTTGTAAACTTGTAATTTTTTGTCACATTCAAAAAAGTTCAAAAATGGCCATGTTACTTGATAAATATTCACAATCAAAAAGTAATGCAAGAAATTTCTCAATTGGTGTCAAGGAGTGTACATTTTTCACAATTGGAGTGGATGCAAGGAGGCGGTGCATATTTGTAGCTTTGCACATTTAAGAGGAAAGGAGTAAAGGTGTAAAAAGGTTCTGAAACCCGCAAGGGACATGTGGCTACTTATATGCAAAAGGTGGGGATGTGGGTCACCGGGGCACTCAAGCATTTTTGGTTTGAAAGGGAAATGGGATAAAATTATAGAAAAGGGACATGCCCTGCTATCACCCAAGTGCGACCACATGTTGAGCCTGTGTTGAAAACCAAAAAGTGGATGGGCGGGTCAAGTTTTCCAAAAGTGTGTAAGTTCTCAAATGTTGTAAAATTACAAAAGGTGCCCCCAAGCCCATGTTAGTAAAAAGTCTTATTCCATGTGGATGGCTCATTTTCAAAATTAAGAGTGACGAATTGAATGGTCATGATGTATTGCATTTATTTCTTCCACCATTAATGTTACTATGTAAATCAAGGACATTTTAAAGCCTGTGAATGCTTTTGTCTTTATTTATAGATTTTCTTGATTTTTGTTGCTACCTTTTTTATTTTCATGGAGAATTATCATGTTATTATCTATGAAGCTCAAATTGTGAACTGAGGACCTGGAAAGGTTGTTGATTTGGATTTAAATTGCTTAGGAACTTGTGGATTGACTTGTAAGGGATTATAAAATCCTATGTCTCTCTTTGATAAGAAGTTGGTTTAAAGAAAAGTTAGGGTTTTTGAAGATGAATACCATGCCATCTTCATTCTCGGTTACGTCAGGGGTCACAGAGTGATTTGGACAAGATTATAGACATAGAATTGATGTGTGCTGATCTAGATGATTTTCTTCAGAGACTTATAGCACCCATAAGAGTAAATTAATTTATCAGTGCTATCCCACTAGTGGTTCATTACCCATAGTTGGTGTGGCATTGTGCTATGAATTATGATCTTGAAAAGAGTGAAGTATTAGAGAGGAGTGGGGATGCAGTTTTGACATTGACACCTGCAGCCATTAGAATAATGTTAAAATTTCTGTAATCACCAACTTGATCACCATTACTATCAAATTATCCCTACGATATTATGAATCAAAGAAATAGGACTATGCCATGTATAGAAATACAAAATGGCTCATTGTGAAAAAGACAATGGCTAGAATCCCTAAAAATCTAGTTAGGGCATAGTTTGTTGAAGAGGTTGAAGATGTCATTGTGTTACTAAGTCGAATGGCGGGTTTGGAAACTATAAATGAATTTAAGGAATGGATGGTTACCTATATATGGATCATTTTTAGATAAAAGGGAGCATCTTTTGAGAAAATTTCATTTTAGAAGCACTCCATGGCCACATGGTCACCTTAGCAGTGAGAATTGAGATGGGTGACAATTCAGAGCTAGAATTTTATATGATGACTTAATCTACAATGTTGTTGGGCATAGACATTTCCCGGGTTTGTCACCACGTGTAGATTTCAAGAAGTGCCAAATGCATGAGATATTCCCCCAACTACAACTGATCAACTGGAGTGGGAATGTAAGATTAGTTAATGATACTTTATTTTCCCCAGTCATTTGTCTTTTCATACCAAAGTGGGGATAATATAGGATGTTTGAAGAAGCAAGAAAATTTATTTTGGAATACAAATGCTACTTCATTCAGTATAAAAATTTCACATACATAAGGGTTAGTATTTTTAGGGAATTCCTTATAAGTTGTGTAGGCATGTAGATGATAAATTTATTTTATGTGAACTAGCAAGACAGCTAACACCCGTGCATAAATTAATTTCTTGGAGGCATAATACAAATATCAAATTCCCTATTCAAATTTGAAGGTATGCATGCCCTTCTATCATAAAGGCCAAGTTGATTGAAGATGAAATGCAGAAATTTGATATGGAAAAGTTTGACGCAAGGTCCAGGTTATGAGATCGAGATGGGTATTCAAAAACATTGTGAACACTTTTGAGCATGAGCCTCGGTTTGAATATTATTGGATGAAGCTGTAGGGATTAGGAAGAGGTCAAATTAAAATATTTCTCTAGAATGAACCTTTCACAAATAATAGATTTAAAAATTGAAGTTATCCCAAAAGGATATGTGGATGACCCACATAAAGTAAGAAGGTATTATGTTAATCGAAGGTGGAAGCACAACCTATAATTTCCCTGATTTAAATTAGATAGAACCTAGTTATTCATATATAAGGATAACTGATGTAATGAGAAGAAATATTAATTAGTTAACTCAAAAGGAAATTGACCTATTAATTCAAAATACAAAAATCTTAAATAACTTTAAGAGTTTGGGAAACTTAAACGATGATATTCCACCCCGAAGGAGGGAAAAAATAGAATGGATCCTCTTAGAGGAAAGGCCCCTAAATTTCCCTAAAAATTTCCACTCCTAAACTCATAGATGAGTGGACCTTAGCCACTAGTGGAACCGGTAATCCCATATCATTTCTCAGGTAAAATACTGAAAGCATTCTTTTGAAATCTATGGAAAATACCCCATTACTTTTGCAATGCCAATCCAAGAAAAAGGAAGGGCTTAGAATCCAATTTAGTTTGCTCATGTGTAACACCAAAGCCTTATAATACTGAAAAATTAATGAGTGGAGCCATAGAAAGTGGTATTAGTCAATCTAAGCCACATAAGGAAGGGAAAAGACCAGCTCCTGATCTAAAAAGGTTTGAAAGGGCACAAAAGAAACATAAGGTTTCTCATGTACCAATCTTGGTGAGATTAGGTTCCCACACGCCCAAGAAGCACAAGCACAAATATATGGTAATTGATCCTCCTAAATTTGAAAGGAGTGATGTTTATTAGGCACAACATGCCCCATCATTTCCACAAGTGGGAAAATCAGAGTCTCCATTCCCACCTCTACCTGTGAAGGAAACAACAATAGAAACCATTCAAGATCAAGCAACCTAGGAAAATGTTGTAGATAGTTTAGTAAGCAGCCAAATCTTAACTCTAGGTACGAAGACATCTAAGACCCTACTTACTAACGATATGAGTATGCCTTTAACTAGAACATTGTATACATTTGTGAAGTCCCAAGCTGATGTAATTGATGTTGGTACTCGTGAGGGATTTTCCATGTTAAATGCTATCAAATTATCTATGAGTGAACCATTAATGATACCGGTAGATGACCTCCAAACAAGTAAGGAAATAGAAAGAAATGATCCTTTACTAAATAGTAAAAAAATGATCAAGCAACAAATGCTCCTTTTATAAGATAAGTTTTTGTAGATTTAGATAAACCAGAATTACCTAGTGGAGAAGATATTAATACAAAGGTGTTAAAAAAGAGATTATTTATGTTTCAATTGAACTTACTAACGTTGGTGAACTTTTTCAAAAGGGAAAATATGTTTATAAAGAGAAAGTAGAGGTAGCAAAAACCACAATTGTTGGCAAGATATGAATTTCTTATAAGGACATGCAACTCCTAGATAGAAGTGTGGATTTGGCTTCAAATGAATAGCCTACCAAATCATTTCCAAGAACATCATCATATCACGAGGAAGATAGGATGCCAACTCATAACAGTTTGAAGAGTTCCCAAGGATGATTTCCCACTACCATCCATTGATGTTATCATTGATGCAACAACTAGATTTGAGTTGTTGTCTCTCATGGATGGGTTTTTAGGATATAATCAAATCAAAATCTCTACCAAGGATCAAGCTAAAACTACATTTATAAATCCTTGGGGAAATTATTATTATGTCGTCATATCATTTGGTCTTAAGAATGTTGGTGCTACATACCAACAAGAAATGACCTACATATTCCATGATCTTATTCATAAGATTATGGAATCCTATGTAGATGACCTGCTAGCCAAGGCCAAGAAGTGTTGTGATCACCTAGAGGTGCTTCATATCATTCTCTCATGCTTGATTGAGTATGGTGTCATGTTGAACCCAGAGAAATGTGTATTTGGTGTAACATGCGGTAAGCTTCTGGGCTACATTATATCTTCATGAGGGATTGATGTTGACCCAACCAAAATCTAGGCTATGTTAGAAATGGTTCTACCATCAGATGCATCTGGTATTAGATATTTTCTTGGGAAACTCAGTGTAATCTGAATATTCATCCCTAATTTTAACTTCGTCATTCATCTAATCAATAATTTGTTAAAAAAGGATTATAGCATTGATTGGAAAGAAGAATGCAATGAGGCCTTCAAACAAGTTAAATGGTTCTTGTTATCCCCTCCCATGCTAATGCCACCTAGATCAAACCACCCTTTGATCTTATATTCATGGGCTATAGATGTTTTGCTAGCCTACATGTTGGCTCAAGAGGATGACGATAAGTGAGAACGGGAAGTTTACTTTATTAGTCAAACGTTACTTGATTATGAGACACACTACACGTAGGTAGAAAAAGAATGCCTTGCCATAGTTTTTACAACCAAGCATTTAAGACATTATATGCTCAATCAAGAAACAAGGGTCATTATCAAGTCAGACCACTTACAAACATTCCTCATGCAGGGATCCTTGTCTAAAAAGGTTAGGCATTTCATTACATTAATGGGTGAGTTCAAGTTAATGTTTGTAAATCAAAAATCCATTAAGGGTCAAATCATTGCAGACTGGTTGGCTGATAATCCATTAGATGGGGGTGATTTGGTAGACCTGGAATTTCTTGATGAGTGTGTATATTTCATCAAAACCAGGCCCCTATCTCTGTATGCCCTTGGTATACTGACATTATTAATTTCATCATGGACCACACATACCTATAGGGGTAAACGTCAAAACAAAGAAGGAGGTTACACATCATTTCCATTAAGTATGTTATACTGTAATAGGTGCTTTATTGTAGAGCCCGTGATGGAATGTTATTGAGATGTGTTAATGCCGAAGAATCTAAAAATATTATTTATGAATCACATAGCGGGGTATATGGAGGTAATTTTGGCAGTCATGCCACTACCTAGAAGATACATCGAATGGGCTATTTCTAGCCCACCCTCAAACAAAATGTGGTAGAATTTGTGCACAGATGTCACAAATGTCAAGAGTTTTCCCATGAGATCCACATACCGGCACAATATTTATGACTAATCAAAACTCCATGGCCCTTCTCCATGTGGGGCCTAGATTTGATAGGGAAATTCTCTCCCTCATCAACAAATGGCCATAATTTCATAATCATGGCCACAAAATACTTTACCAAGTGGGTAGAGGCCATGCCCCTGACTACCATTCCTGGCTCTGTAATCGCTAATTTCATCTTGAACCAGATCATTTGTAGGTATGGGGTGCCACAGGTCATTATTTTTGATAATGGCATGTCTTTCAAAAATGATGAGGTGTGTGAGTTGTGTACAAAGTTCAAAATAAGTCATCACACAACTTCTCTCTACTACCCTTAGGCTAATGGACAAGTTGAGGCTACCAATAAGACTTTAAAGTCCATTCTCCTAAAAACTGTTAAGGAGAATAAACAAGATTGGCACCTAAAGATTTTTCCGCCTTGTGGGCCTACTAAATATTGGTTAGAACACCAATAGGGAAACCCCTTTTCCTTAGTATTCGGTGCTGAGGCAGTTTTTCCACTTGAAGTTGAAATACCTAGTCTCTGCATTTCACTACATGGGATCCTAGGAGAGGAGGGTTATCGAGAAGCACAACTCTCCCAATTAGAAATTATCAATGAATCTAGATTGAACACCGAGCAACGACATAGTGTTTACGCTGACCGTATGGCTCAACAATACAATAAAAAGGTGTATGAATGTGAGATCTATGAAGGAGATTTGGTATTAAGACTCAATAGCTGAATAGACAAGAAGACTAGCGAGGGAAGAAAGTTTAGACCTAGGTGGTTAGGTCCATATCGAGTAGTCAAAGATTATAAAAATGGTGCATTCCACTTGTGTACACTAGAAGGTGAAGATTTTAGTGAATCTGTAAAATATCTTCACCTAAAGAGGTACTACACATGACCCATCAACATTCTCATATGTACATTATTGCATCTGCATTGCATTTTCATTTGTTCATTCATTTTGTAAAAAGTGTGATCAAGGAGCTTATTCTTATAGCAATTTCTAAAAACTTATGAAAATATTGGCAAAACATTCGAATCATGTCTCTTCAAACCTTCATAGTATCATCAACTATTCCTAAATCATTTATCAATCCAAACAAGATAAGACAAAATTTTGACAGTAACCATACCAAGGCCTGCATACTTGGTTCTACTTTTGGTCTCTTCTTAGGATAGGTGTCTTTGCCTATGGTCTATTCTAGAAGCTTCATGGTGTCACATCTATCTTGTATACATCTCTTTGGAAATAAATACACTTTAAACATTTTTCCCAAGTAAGTAAATCAGTTGCAAATCAACAAAAAAATTATTTTACACATTTCTTTGCCCTACCAACCTTTGGTGTTGAGCTTGTGTCTCGTACTAGTGGTGTAGGGTTGGGCAAGGAAATAAATTCCCTTACTCACCTATGCCTTCTCCATGGTGGTAATCCCGGGCTTCCTACTGGTAGCATGGGGAAAGGTATAGGGGGTCTCTTTGACAAATCTGAAAGTCATAAACAATTAAATCAAATATTGTAAAATCTTAAGTCAAAACAAAGTGAATTAGATGTTCAAAATTCCAAGAAGAGTTTAAAACCCCAAAACCATATTTTTTCAACCAAGTGGCCATCTATGGATCCAAGTCTAGATAAACTACAAAGAAATTCACATTCTAAACTATGAAGTAGCTTGAGTAGAGTAAGGTTGTAGCATCCCAATTTGGTTATGTCAAACCTCTGTCTTTCTCTCATCATTGTCATTCAACAAATTTCATAGCTCTTGGTGTTGATCCCTCACATCTTACTAGTTGTGTGGGGTTAGGAGTGGGGCAAGCACATCCATTTATCGTATCATTATATCATCACGTTTTATCAAGACAATATGAAGTACCAAAGATTGAAAAAGAAACTAAGTTTAAGATCACATTGTGTTTGCATCATCATATATCAGCATTATGAAATACAAAAATAAATCATTTTGTTATCATTCCACATCCATTGCATACATTTTGAAAAGCATTAAAAAGTGGAAATTCTAAATATCTAGAGTACACATGAGAGATAAACCAAAGAGAGTCAACTCAGATACAATGGAATGTTGAACCAAAAATAGAGTCTATATATATCATAGTAGATCAATTTTGTGTACAATGTCATCATGCGCTAGGCATGGTCAAAACTCTCGCAACGAGCCCGAAATATACAACAAAAAAATGATATAGTGTCAAAAAGTGGTATCAAAGAAATAAAGGATCAATGGCCTGTCAATCCTTGTGGGATCCCTTAGATGGCACGTGATCATGTCTAGGGCTCCTGCTATGGATGTGATGGTAGTGAGAATGGACTAAATGATGGGAGTGCCCATGGTGGCACCCATTTCCTGTAGTCTCACTGTGAGAATGGCTCTGCCTCATTAGGTGCTCAACAATCTTGTATCTATCTACATGGGTATAAAGGGAGGTCACTATCTCCGTAACCTTCCAGATGGGAGTGAACACGTTGGTATGTTGTTGGTCGGTGGCTAAGGGCTTCCATGAAACAATAGTCAACTTGGCCTGAGTATTTTCCGAGGGGATCAACAGGGTATCCACACAAATCGATGAATGAGCTCTCGCCACTCGTGTACGGATGCTGGAAAAAAAGAGTTAGTGAGCTATTAAATCAAAAATGAAAATGAAGAGGGTGAATTCTAAGTTAAATATATGAAGATTAATAGATAAAATTAAGAAAGGACTATTGAACATACTCAAATCTCCAGGCATCCATGTGGGATCGGTGACCATTATGGTAGGTGCATCCTGGTGGTTATGAAGCCTCACCGAATCTAGAGGCATGGTGTTGTCCAATCATGGACTCATCATCCCCTCCAAGTGCCTCCTCCGAGACTAGAGTCTCTCCTCTCTGCGCTCACCTCCTCGTGTGTTGCTCTAAGGATCTTCTAAGTATCATACCACTTAGGGTCACTATCAGCCCCCTTCGAAGGTCCTACCCCCTCATCCTCACCTCCAACCAACTCCCCTCTGTATCATCTCTTGCATCCTCCTCAGAGTCAGATTCCAAATCGATCGGCTCATCCTCCTCCTCACTATGAGTAGGAGCCACCCCAATCTGAAGTAAGGGTTCTCAAGGAGCACTAGCTTCCCACTGAGCTTAGACTACATGCCTAACTATAATAGGCACACCAAGAGTAACAAATATCCAACCAAGATCCCCTCTAGGACCTCTTCGTGCCTCCTAAATAGTCTTGTAAACAAGTGCCATTGGAGGAAGCATGACATGGTATGGAAGACCGAACTGCTAGGGTACCCGGTCAAAGGGGTGAATCTCTAGTCTCCTGGATCTATCAACTAGTTGGCTCATGGAAGAGCAAGCTACCATTGTCATAGCCTCCTCACCCCATATCCCTGCCATGTCTTGATAGGGCATGTTATTTTTATTAGTGTAGTCGGGAGGCCACTGACTGATGTGGTGTCTGGAGCACTGACATGCCTATCCATCTAGCTACCCGGATAGCCTCTGGATCTGATACCTGTACCCCCTGCCATAAGGGATGAAATGCTCATAGACCCAACTCATAACCAGAGTAGGGTGGCTCAAGGACTGTCCCTGTAATCTAACAACTTTGTATAAGTCATGGTATGTGGTCCCCATAATATCTTCTCCCTAGGCATACTTATGGCCATGAGCCTCAATCTGTGTAATGATGGGGGCCCAATAGTATAAAAGTGTATCTCCTCCCTTGTCCCTGACTAATCTTGAGGAAAAGATACCCATGATGGCTCTCCAAAGGATAGGAATGGGAGCAGTAGTAATAGACCAAACCTTCATTCCCTTCTTTGAGCCAGATGAGACAATAACATCTCCCATGTACGTGGCCCATTGTGTCATCACATCCCTAGACCTCGCTATCACCAATGTAGGTCTCCTATCAAGTACCAGGAGTCTAAGGATGTGGTATACATCCTCCAGAGTAATAGTCCACTCCCCCTAACACCTAGGAACCGGAAGGTGTTATGGTTTGCATCCTAGTAAGAGAATAAGTCACATAAAATGTGACTAGTAGGAGAAACATGGGGCACCCGTGCTATCTGCTAGATACCTGCGCACTATAAAAGATACGTCTCAGCCTAGGTCAGCTGATCTAAAATCCTAGGGACTCCAACGTATGTACTCCACCTTCTTCTGCATCCACTAAAACATGAGAAAAGAGAAAGTTAGTAATGTGCATCACATGATAAGCTCATCAAAAACATAGAAAAACATTGAAAAACCAAAAAAATCAAGTTAAGGAGCATTTTAGACATTCTCGTTGAAAATCACCGCCAGTGCAGGTGGTATTCCCGTGACCACCGCCCTATCTTGGGTGGCAATCCTGACCTGATTTTTCAAAACATTCCCTTAACCCCAAAAATGCTTAAAATGACAAAATTGACCATTTCTAACAAAATAAAAGCACTCCTATGGGTGCCCCCCTAAAGACCCATTCAAGACAAGAAATTTTGAAAATCTTCCCCCTAGGTGAAATTTTCAATGTTTTAACTTTTAGGGTACAAAAAGACAAAGGAGGAAATAACTAACCTGAGAGCGCACTGGTCAATCTCCCACTCATGAAGGCATGATCATGATCTCGGCACAAACGTATCAGTTGTACTCTCGTCAGGAATGGTCACCATAAATCCAGAGCTCCAAATCAATCAAAATAACCAAATCAACAATGCACAAATGAATTGAGAAATGAGTTTGTTTTGATATATATGTGTGTGTGTGTGTGTGTGTGTGTGTGTGTGTGTGTGTGTGTGTGTGTGTGTGTGTGTGTGTGTGTGTGTGTGTGTGTGTGTGTGTGTGTGTGTTATTTCTAACTTTGTTTTGAGTGTGTTTGTTTATAGGGATGGAGCATTGGTGTAGGTATATTTCTATAGCCTCGTGCAAATGGTATGTCTTCTTTTCATTTTGATTTAGTGTTTATTTGTTGATATTTTATCTATCTACACTTGAGTCTTTTCCCTCTTTTTTGCAGGTAATAGGAATTTGGATGGTGACTCTTCGACACATAGGCATGTTAGGTATAGCTTCTAACTCCCCATTTCGGGAATTCCATACTCGACTCTACGTTTTACGCCTCTTTCATGGCTAGGATGCTTCTCCAAGGGGGCAATATGTACGCACCCAAAATTGCATGTGCTACATTATCGAGGAAAATGATTATAAAATTCCCAGTGATGATTCAAAATCCTTTCAAGAAGGTGTTTGAGCTCCAAAACCCATTTGCAGTTTATATTTTTAGCCTAAATAGTCTTACTTAACTTTTCCATGTATTTTTCCATCTCTTTATTTCTTTCTATGCTTGTTTTGGCCTTCAATGCCAGGACCGCCGCCCTGTCTGGGCAGTAGTTCACAAACCGCCACTCTACGTAGGGCGGCGGTCCTACCCGATTTTTCCATAATCTTCATGCGTAAAATTACATGCGACAATTCACTTAAGTTTTCTTTTTGAACACATCCGTGAGCCAAATTTTCTAAAAATAGCTTCATTTTCTTGGTTCTCCTTGCTCCTTCTATTTTTAAATAGATTTAATGAGTGGAACTACCTCTTCATTGCCTTGTGCATGAAGTAACCTCCTATCCTCCATTCCTATATATTCCATGCTTGTATTCAAGCAAAATGGCCTAAGAATTTTGTGTATCTTGTATTGTTGTGTTGTCATAATCTTGTTAGAGATTTCATAGCCAAGCTCAGATCTCTTGTGTTATCTCTCTTCTACTTGCATTGTGTCCAAATTTCTTCCAAGCTGCCATTGCTCGAGTGCCATCCTCTTACTGATGTTCTATGCATTCCCAATCCTTTGGACTCACATGAACACTCAAATAAAGAAAGGAAAGAATTGAGGGGGAAGATATTGACACTACTTGATTTGCCAAAGCTCTTTCTCTTCCAGGTTAGAGTTGTGTATTTGTTTGCTTTGTTTTGTCAAATTGTCAATTACATATCAAATAGAGTAGAGAAACAGTTCATTTCAATTAGCTAGATAATTGCAAGTAGATCAAATCAATAGGAAGTTTTCTCTTCAACATTGCTAGGGAAGTTATGGGGGAACAATAGCTCTATTAGAGCCATGATTTGTTCTTCACTTCTGAGGTAGGGTTGGAAAGATTTTGCTTGAATTAGAATAGATCTTAGGTTTAGATTCACACATCTGCACAAATAGTTAGCTACATCGGCTAATTGTTTGTTTTTAATTAGTTTATTAGATTAGATGCATTGTCTAAAAAGTTAGAAAAGAACAAAAACATTTATTTTCCATAGATTAGCTTGTTTTACTACTTTGTTCTAATATATTGAGAAAACACAAAAAACATAGGTTAGATTTCCTTTGATGGATAGTTTATTTACCAAAAAAATCAATTCATATTGCATGACCATCAACGGTCCACAATAGGAAAAGACTTACAATTATGATCCCTTGGTCCCACAACCCAATGGGCCAGAGCTAATAACTGACATTGACACAAGTTTGCACTTAACCGTCTTATGTACACCTGCCACATACGCTGAGAAGATAAGACAATTAGAGACATTGAACATAACTGCTAATCAAGCCTATAAATTATGGGATGCTCCTAGAAATAGGATTTGATTGCATGCATGAACATATAAGGGCCTCAACCTCAACAAGTCTTTGGTTTTGACCCATAGGTCCCATAACCCAACAGGCCTGCTAGTCAATTGGATATCGACACTAGCTTACACACATTTGTATTCATATCTTCACCGCTTCCACTTGATATTATTACACAAATTTCATTGTTGAATATAACAACCGATCAGGATAATATTTTCTATACGAGACCGGAAAATCAGCCTTAGTTCATGTAGCTCCACTGCACCTCTTGTCTCAATTTCCATGACCTTGTCTAGAAACCCATACAAGGCACTTGTAGGTTACTTTCCACATATTCGAAACCAATCAATAGAATCTTGACAGAACTAGACATCGATTAGAGTCTCGAGTAGATATCATATCAGACTCTACCATCACACCCCTTCAAGTTAGGAGAGCATTCTTTGCCTTAGATTTATAGATTCTATTATTACGTGTTGAACACATAAGGTTTACTAATTAGCTTGATTGTCACCATCACTTTCACTCCCATTTCAATTCCACACCGGTTGTCTCGGCACGACCTCGGGAGGTTAGGTGCGAAGAAGGTCATGTGTTGATTTTCTATCTGACAAGAACCTATCATTAAGATAAACTTATATATTTAACTAAAATGGTTAACTAAAAATTAATTTCTTAAACAACAGAAAATAATCCCGATAAGCGTATTGAGATAGTTGTGTGGTGAATGGAAGATATGTTTTGTAGGATAGTGTACATTCTCGAAACTAGATCACTAGGGAAAATGAATGATTGTGTTGTCTATTCACCATTTCTTCTTTCGGTGGTCTCTTGAGCTTGAGGTGATTACTTGAATACTTTAGTGGATGGAACTAAGAAGATGCGTAAATTCTCTTATCCTATATAAAGGTTTAACCAAACATATACACACTCATGTAGAGTAATTAAGGAGATTGAAAATATCTAGGACCCTTATAGTTGCACATGGTTATTGTATGTGTCAAGATGGATTATGGAATACTAGTAATGTTGGATTACTTCATAGTGAGATAAGTAATAATGTTATTCATTACAACATAAAAGGAACTTAAGGGATTTGTTTAAATGAAAAATAATTCCCTTAATTTGGATGAATCATAACATGGGTGTTATATTTTGGTATCAAAGCTAAATATTTATTAGCTCTTGGACTTAATGGGTTCATACACTAGATGAAAATCTTCTTCTTGTTAACTAAATAAGATGTTGCTAAAATGTTAGATAAAATTATAACAATCCTTCAGGACACCTAAAACAAGGTAGCTTCCTTGGATCAACTGGTAAGGGGTGAAAATGATAAGTTTAAGGAAAATCAGCTTGAAATGATCGGTAGTAATCAATGAGGGAACTACTTTAATATTGGATTTTCTAATGACCAAAAGTTTGGATTTGTAAATCCAATATTGAATTTAACCCAAATAGAGGAGATATAGTAGATATGTTTGTATTGTCTACTAAGGAAGCAATGTTTGGAAAATCCATAAGGAAAGAACAAAAGCTACAAGTAATTATAACTTGTAAAGGGGAAGGATGTTTAAAATGTGGTGGTGATGACTATGTTAATAATTTTTTGGAGGAACCAAGGGAACAAACAACAAAGCAGATGATGCATGTTATTGTAGTCACAAAATCACACTTTTTAGAAATTATTTAGTCATGGTCTCATACTGCTATTTTTATTTATTTGTTTGTTATTACATCATTTTAGTATTGTTATTTACTGATGTTCCTAGTTAGATTTGTTGGTGCTTGATTTAATCTCGCCCTTACTTGGTTTAGATTTTCCATCATGGTATGCTATATTTTCTTCTTTCCTATAGGGGTGCGAATCAACTTTATGATTCTTCGTGTATGGTTTATTCTTTCCTCTTTTTTAGTTTAGGATCATGTCGGATACACATTATTTGGTGGTTTCTTTTAGGGAACCCGCTTTTTTTTTTTATTTTTGAAGTTGGAGGGATCACCTATTGTAAATTACTTCTAGGTCTTGTCTTTTTATTTGTGTTTTCTCTCCCATTTCCCACTGATACATGGAAGCTCCCAATTGATTGCGGTATGGTGGGTCAAATTTGCAAACTTGTAATTTTCTGTCACATTTACAAATTTCAAAATCAGCCCCGTTACCTAATAAATATTCTCTAAATATTCGCAATCAAAAAGTAACACAAGAAATTTCTCAATTAGTGTCAAGGAGTCTACATTTGTCACAATTAGAGTGGATGTGGGGAGGTGGTGCATATTTGTAGCTTTACACATTTAAGAGGAAAGGAGTAAAGGTGTAAAAGTTCCTAAAACCTTTTAGGGACATGTGGATACTTATATCAAAAAGGTGGGGATGCGGGTTGCTAGGGAACTCAAGCATTTTTGGTTTGAAAGGGAAATGGGATAAAACTGTAGAAAAGGGTCGCTGACCCGCTATCACCCAAGTGCGGCCACATGTCGAGCCCGTGTTGAAAACCAAAAAGTGGATGGGTGGGTCAATTTTTCCAAAAGTGTGTAAGTTCTCAAATGCTACAAAATTACAAAAGGTGCCCCGAGCCCATGTTAGTGAAAATTCTTATTCCACGTGGATGGTTCATTTTCAAAATTGAGAACGGTGGATTGAACGGTCACGATGCATTGTATTTGTTTTTACTATCATTAATGTTTCTATGAAAATCAAGGACATTTCAAATATTGTGAAAGCTTTCATCTTTATTTACCAATTTGCTTGATTTTTGTTGCTACCTTTGTGATTATTGTGGAGAATTATCGTGTTATTAGCTTTGAAGCTTGAATTGTGAACCTGAGGACTGAAAAGGTTGTTGATTTGGATTTAAATTTCTTAGGCACTTGAGAATTTCCTGGTAAGATATTATAAACTCTCGTGTCTCTCTTTTAGTGGCAAGTTGGTTTAAATAAAAGTTAAGGTTTTTGAATATGAAGACCATAACAACTTCTTTCTCGGTTGCATCGGGGTCACAAGTGATTTGGAAAAGCTTAAAGACACGAGACTTGATATGTGCTTGATCTAGATTATTTTCTTCAGAAACTTAATAGCCCCCATAAGAGTGAATCCCTAAAAACAATTCAAGATAGTCATATTACTTTTAATGAGTTCTATCCCACTAGCGGTTCATTGCACGAGTTGGTGTGGCATTGTGTTATGAATTATGATCCTAAATATATGGAAGTATTAGATGGGAGTGGGGATGCAGTTTTGAAATTGAATCTTGTAGCCATTAGAATAATGTTAAAATTACCTGTAATCACCAACCCGATCACCATTGCTATCAAATTATCCCTATGAGATTATAAATCAAAGAAAAAGTACCATGCCAAGTTGATAAATAAAAAATGGCTCATTGCAAAAAAGAAAATGGATAGAATCCCTAAAAATATAGTAAGGGCACAGTTTGTTGAAGAGGTTGAATATGTCATTGTGTTACTAAGTCGAATGGAGGTTTTGGAAACTATAAATGAATTTAAGGAATGGATGGTTACCTATATATGGATCATTTTGGAGAGAAAAGGGAACATTTGCTGGGAAAATTTCATTGCAGAAGAACTCTATGGCCACATGGTCACCTTACCAATGAGAATTGAGATGGGTGATAATTCAGAGCTATAATTTTATATGATGACTTACTTAATATACAATGTTTCTAGGCATAGACGTTTCTCATATTTTTCACTACATATAGATTTTAAACAGTGCCAAATGCATGAGATATTCCCCCAATTGCAACTAATCAACTGGAGTGGGAATGTAAGGTTAGTTAATGATGCTTTCTTTACCCCAATCATTTGTCTTTTCAAGCCAGAGTGGGGACAATATAGGATGTTTGAACAAGCTAGACAAGTGATTTTGGAATACAGATGCTACTTCATTTAATATAAAAAGTTCACATACATAAGGGTTAGTGGTTTTGAGGGAAAGCCTTATAAGTTTCCTAGGTATGTAGATGATAAATTGATTTTATGTGAACTAGCAAGGAAGTTAACACCTGTGCATAAATTAATTGTTGGGAGGCATAAGAAAAATATCAAATTCCCTATTCGAATTGGAAGGTATTCATGCCCTTCTATTATAAAGGCCAAGTTGATTGAAGATGAAATACATAAATGTGATATGGAAAAGTTTGAGGCAAGGTCCAGTTATGACATCAGATGGGTATTCAACAACATTATGAACACTTTTGAGCATGAGCATCAATTTGAATATTATTGGATGAACTGTAGGGATTAGGAAGAGGTCAGATTAAAATATTTCTCTAGAATGAATCTTTCAAAAATAATATATTTACAAATTGCATTTATCCCAAAAGGATATGTGGATGACCCACACACAGTAAGAAGGTATTATGTTGATCGGAAGGTGGAAGCACAACCTATAATACCCCGATTTAAATTAGATAGAACCCGGTTATTCATATATAAGGATAACTGATGTAATGAGAAGAATTATGAATTGGTTAACTCAAAAGGAAATTGACCTATTAATTCATAATACAAAAATATTAAATAACTTCAGGAATTTGGGAAAATTAAATGATGATATTCCACCCCTGAAGGAGGGAGAAGATAGAATGGATCCTCTAGGAGGAAAGGCCCCTCAATTTCCCTCAAAATTCCCACTCCTGAACTCATAGATGAGTGGACCTCAACTCATATTGAAAATGGTAATACTATGTTATTTCTTGGGAAAATACTGAAAGCATACTTTTGAAATCTATGGAAAATGCCCCCATTAATTTTGCAATGCCAATCCAAGAAAAGGGGAAGGGATTAGCATCCCATGTATTTTTCTTAGATGTTGTACAAAATCCTCATAATACTAAAAATTAATGAGTGGAGCCATAACAAGTGGTATTACTCAATCTAAGCTACATAAGGAAGGGAAAAGAGCATCTCCTAATCTTAAAAAGTTTGAAAGGGCACACAAGAAACATAAGGTTGCTCATGTACCAATCTTGGTGAGTAGGTGCCCACACACCCAAGAAGAACAAGCACAAAGATATGGTAATTGATCCTCCTAAATTTGAAAGGAGTGATGTTTATCAGGCACAACATGCCCCATCATTTCCATAAGTGGGACAATCGAGTCTCCTTTCCCACCTCTACCCGTGAAGGAAATAACAATGAGAATCCATTCAAGATCAAGAAACCCGGGAAAATGTTGTAGATAGTTCAGTAAGCAACCAAATCTTAACTCCATGTATGAAGACATCTAAGACCTTGCTTATTAATGATATGAGTATGCCTTTGATTGGAACATTGTATGAATATGTGAACTCCCAACCTGATGTAATTGATGTTGATACTGGTGAGGGATTTTCCATGTTAAATGATCTTAAATTATTTATGAGTGAACCATTAATGATACATGTAGATGACCTCAAACAAGTGAGGAAATAGAGAGAAATTCTCCTCTATTAAATAGTAAAGAAAAGGCTCAAGTAACAAATGCTCCTTCTATAAGACAAGCTATTGCAGAACAAGATAAACCAGAATTGCCTAGTGGAGAAGATGTTAATACAAAGGTGTTAATAGAAGAGATTGTTTCTATTTTTGTTGAAGTTACTAAGGCTGATGAACTTTCTCAAAAGGGAAAATCTATTTATAAAGAGAAAGTAGAGGTAGCACAAGCCACAATTGCTGGCAAGATAAGCATTGCTTTGATAAGGACATGCAGATCCTAGACAAAAATGTGGAGTTGGCTTCAGATGAAAAACCTACCATATCATTGCTAGGAACATCATCATAGCATGAGGAGGGTAGGATTCCAACTCAGTAGAGTTTGAAGAATGAAGAACTCATAAGCCAGTCAGTAACTCAAGAAAATGTTGAAGGAGAAGTGGGGTCCAGTATGGCATCCATTGAAGAAATAAGGAAGGAATCTCCCTAACTATTGATATAAATCAAGGAAATAATGATCAACTTCAATTTCCAGACTAAGGAGAGGAACATCTAAAAGAATTATAAGCAAAAGTTGAGAATAACAATATGGTCATTGAAGTAAATAATGAAAAACAAGTAGAATCACTAAGTCTGGATGAGTAGGGGGTTTTCAAATAGTTGATGGTTATCCCGAGGAGCCTCAACCTGAATCACAAGAGGCAAAGGCTAGAACAAATTTGGTGAAAGGGTGGATCAGTGAACTAATTTCAAATGAGGAAAAATAGATCCTTCCTGTGCAAGCTATTGACCTTACTGCTCTATCTTTTCCAAAGAATTCAAAAGAAAGTAAGAGCCTCAAAAAGAGCTAGAAATATTATTAAAACCGACACTAACTCATCAGAGTTAAAACTTTGGAAGTAGCAATCCCCTTTGAAGGAGATACTAGGGATGACACACCAACCAATGATTATAACATCAAGATCATTCCCTTGTGAAGTCCTTCTTGAGGGACCAACTAAAGAAAGGGGTATCGAAGGCATCAATGACCTTTTGCAAAATGTGGATGAATATAGAATGAAAAAGTAGTTAAAAGAGTAAGTTAAAGCCTTGAGCTCAAGATTATAGCAATTGATTGGGCAACCTAGTCAGGCTCTAAAAAGTTCCTCCATAGACACCCTTGAGGGAATGGATAAAATAAACAAGGCTATCAAGAAAGTACAGGCAGTGGACACATGGATTGAAAAATTAACCAAGAGGGGAAAGGAAGAAATTGCAGAGGCCAAGTCAAAATATGAAGATCTCAAAAATAGACTCAATGAAATTGATGAGATAGTTGAACAATGTGACAATGATATTTTCTATTTTGAAGGAATTCTTCCCAAGCTAGACCACATTACCCAACTCAATGATGAGTTAGTTGAGAAGGAGGACATTGTGCCTATAGTAGTCAAAGGAAGCCAACATGATATTGAAGAGTTATCAAAGATTAGAGTAGAGACCTTGAATGGGATCAAGGAAAAGCTTTAAATCAAGAGAAACTGGGTTGATGATACTCTCGATGTTATTGACTTGAAGTTAGAGGATATGGTCATTGATAAGTTCAAAAAGAGCTACGGGGATATGAATATTGACTTCTTACTTAATTATTTTGAAAGGAATATTTTGAAGAATGATTTCTCCTATGAATTCATTAAGACCATGAGAAAGATTGAGAATATAAATGTAGAATTAAAAGCAAGACCAGTGGAATCCAAACAATAAATGGGCCATTGCATTAATGGAATATCTAGGCCGAACAGATTTTCCAACATCATACATGACTAGATGAGGATGAGGTTAATGAGTTATTCAAAAGGTATGATGCATATGTTGTGAGGCTTCCTAAAGAACAAGATACATAAGTGGAAGCTGAAGAAGAAGAAAATGTAGATGCAAAGGATGGTGAACATGTTTAGATAATTGTTCCTTGAACTATATTCTCTTTTCATATTGATCCTTTTAAATTGATACATTAAAACAATACTTCTATTACATAGGATGTAATTTTTTTTTCTGAATTTTATTGTTCCCTTATTTCAATTGAAAAGTGGAAGAATGTAGTAATGTCATATTTACTTTAATGAAGTTAACATACATTTGGATAAGCATGTAAATGATTGATATTGTTGTGCTTTACTTGCATTCGAAAAGGAATAAAATGGGGTTCTATAGGGGCCCTTGCCCATGACAAAGAAAGATATACATATGCCAGAGATAGAAACAATGAAAGGAAGACAACATCTAGGCATTTTTCAGCCCTACTTCATAATTTCCTCCCAGCAAGGGAAGCTTTTTCAAACTTAGGTTTTTCCTTAGCACAAAATCACTTGATCCTTATGTTGTCTAAATGAAAATGACTGACCTGCTAGGTCTCAAGACATTCCAATGTCCAACAATGCTTCTAGAGTCATTATATGATGACTCATGATTTTCTCAAGCTTGACTTTCTTTATTGTGATGACACCCAATCAAAAAGATACATACCTCCTATGAAGAACATCGTCTTTCCTTTCATTTTGTGAAGGGTTGATATGCTAGGAGTGGTTTGAGAGGGGACACCCAAGGTGAATGGAAGGGAAAGTAATGCATATTGTTAATCGGGATGATTTTGAGGCCTTGAACTCGACCTAGCCTTCCATTTCCTTATGAAAGGTGGATAGTATTTTGGAGAAGGAATTGGTTGAGGTCCTCATTCTCTAAGCGAGGATCATAATGCATTAAGCGGGTGGATGACCGGCCTACAAATCTCCCCCTATTGTCTCAAGCGGAGGAAATTTCTGCCCTTGAATTGTAAGCAGAAAATGATCGGTCTTCTTCTCCATCTGAGATAAAAATTGGAGGTTGAGGTTGTGATTCACCTTTCCTTTTCCTAAATATGACCGTGGTTCTGAAAATAGTTGCAAAGACATGGTCTCTACTTTTTTTTCTCTAGGAAATTGATTCTTCTCTCAAACTTGTTTATTTTGTGGGAAATAACAGGTACAGTGTTGATGGAGGATTTATCATATAATACATATGATTCCTTGGGAATATCTTTTGATACAAACCCCTCATCACATAAAAAGGGACATTGAAAATTGGTTTTCCCAGATACTTGAGGTCTTCTCTCGACCCAATATATTTTTAAATCTTTGGGAGATTTCAAGTGCTCCCATCTAAAAAGATGGAAATACATAACTTGGAAGGCTGCAAACATATGATTGATCATAATTAGCCTTGTGAGAATTTCTAACCAGACTTGTCGATATGTTAACATTCCTTTGGTGTCACCCATACACTCTATATCAAATGGATCCTTATCAAAAGCTTCATCAGAACCGCTTAAATAAAAAATCTGATTTAAGTCCTCTAAAGAAATTTCCTTCAGGATATGCGATATGAGTACCTTAACCATTTTTTTGATGAAATTTCTTATACTCAGAACAAGAAAGGAAATGCATGATGAAAATGAAATCGATCCAGGTTTTAGAATGAAAAGGAGACATATGTTTTTGATTTGATGAAATCTTTCCCATGAGATGAAGGATATTTTCGTTCGGTTTGCACATAAGGGAATTTAAGAATTGAAAAGGTTAAGAACAGGAAGAGATGGTAAATTAAGGTGATTCAAAAGTTAATATGTGTGTAAATGATACATAAAATAGAGTGTGAGGCACCCAAGGTGGATTTCGAAAAGTGAATATGGATATATGTCATATCAGAGTCCTCCGGAAGTGTTCAGAGATTGTTTGAAATGATTATCTAATAAAGATAATGCAAGGATGATTAAATTAATCTGCGAAGTGATAACCTAATATCCCAAAGAGAGGAAAAGTGAATTTGATTGAAAATACTTGTTCTTTGTACATCGATAGTTTTAAAAGTAAACTTTTTAAATGCCATGTTCTAGAAAAAAATTAAAAGGGAAGTATTCCTTGGAATATTCATACTTTAGGGGAAAATTTGAAGGTTAAAGAGGGTGATATAAAAGAAAAAAGGATAATCATGCCGAGAAGGGGGTTAATGTTTTTAGAGTTATTCAAATAAAAGAGAAGGAGAGAAAGTCGATAAAATCCATTTTCCGAAGGAATTTATTTGAGAAACTAGTTATTTCCTTTATATCTTTGAAATTGATCATGTCAAGATGGTTACAAGTGTCTAGCCATTGATAAGATTTGAGATTGTAAATAAACTTTCCCTTGCTGATCAATTTGAAAAACTTTGAGTAAATTGTGTTAATCCTTAACCTTGTTGGGTCTGCTATCATTTTGAGATATCTTCAAATAGTTATTTGTGTTCCTATTGCAATCTTATATTAGGAGTCCCTTTGAATCACACAAGATCTTGTCCTCATGATAGTATTGTGGCATTTACAATTACATTATGAAGAGATTTTTCATTTCATAATGCAATAAATGATTTAAATTCACTTTACTTTCATTTTGATGATACAGATTGTTTGTCAGTCTATGAGTGTATCATAGGCATGATGAATCGGGGACTTCGATGTTTAATTAAGTCTTTAACATGAGATTTTGTGTTGAATCCTTGAAGAATGTGTGAAACTGTGTGTCTTTGAGCTTTCATAGATGCACATTTTCTAGTTGAAGGTTCATTCTAACTATTTGAAGCCATTTGTCATTTTTATTTGTAGATTTTCCAACATTTGTTAAAATTTCTCAATAATTTGGTATAATCAAATTTATCTTGCTTAACTTCCCAACCATAAATTACACATTTAGTTGTAAATCATACATGAACCATCCCTGTGTGCACTGTATATCTACAAATGTTGAATAAGTTCAATGAATTTTCCTATCCTTTACCAAAATATGTAGATGCAATCAATTTTTATCTGTCTTTAATGACCTGGACCTTGTCTAGAAAACATCTTCATTCTCTAAGGTGACATCTCGTGAGAGTTAGGTTATGTTATATTGACCATGTTTTCTTAACGTCTCGTTAAATACCACAAAGGGAGAGTCAAATATTGTTAATCTGTTGATATTCTCCACTAATAAAGGTCACAAAGTGTGTCCTCTCACCCTAGTTGAAGGTACAACCTATATTAGTGAGGGTACGTCAAACCCTCAAACACAGTGCTATCCAGTCCTTTCCAAATTAGAGTAATAAAGAGTCATCTAAAATCCATCCTCGGCTACAAAATGACTCCTATTATGATTTTTTTGTCTCTAAGCATCTTGATCAACTTGTGATGCTACTCATTTTCAAAGGAAGAATCAATTTAGGTACCATCAAGAGTAACTACACATATTCCAAATTTTAGTTAATCATACATACTTCATAACAATTCTACATCGGTACAATTGAGTTCAATTTTTTCCCTTGGCATAATGGGTTATATAGAAAGTGGGTTTAGATCAATCTATGAACCCTGTACATAATGGATTTGATAGGTCATGGTTGTCCTTAGAATTTTAGGGAGTGGTTATAGGTTAGAGGATACGTTGGATTTCCTTTCTACACTACCTTAGTCGGTGGCATCCGATCTCCTAAAAATGAGGCAAGTATAGAGATCTTTTCATACAAATTCGGGGAAGCAATTACAATTTGGAGATTAATGCATATTTCTCCTAAACTTATTAAACCTATGTGTCGAGATCACCCAAAAAACCCAAGACAAGATATCCTCTTCTACACTCTTTCTCTCGACATGGATTAGGTGGACATGTTCCATTTTTCATTTGAATATTTTACATTTTAACATGATTTTACATTTAAATACATATAAATGCATAATTTTACATGTTATTTTAGACATATATACATGTGTATTTGAGTACTTGATCATTTTATCCTTCTAGGTACATCCATATGAGAAACAAGTAGTCGATAACTACAAAAATGGGGGCAACAAAAATGGTATTTTGGGGCAACACACACCATACTAACCATGTAGGTACCTCACATACATCAAAAAATACACATGTGTTTCCACCATAGGTTTAGTATCATCACCTTATTTACGCTTTTGAATATTTAGTTTCCATGTTCTATCATCTTTTTGTCACTCCACTCTTTTTCTAGTCCTTCAATGTGTTTCTACATCACTCTTCATGGATTATTAGGTACACATCTCTATCTACTTTATGCTACCAATATTTCCGCTCACCAACATAAAGTGGTGGAAAATGTAGTCACAATATTACACACTTTAGAAATTATTTAGTCCTAGTCTCATACTACTATTCATATGGTTTTTAAGGGAAGTAATTACTAATTAACCCCTGTCTTTTGGCCATTTTACTTGGATTTCTATCACATTATCGACCTCCCATGCACACTTTCCAAAGTATATTTTCATTGTTCACATTTATTGTATCCTTGACTAGGGAACCCATGCTTATATTAGGGCACCCGTAGGCACCTTGGTCCTAGTTGAGGCACGCTGATCCTTTTCCTACTTTCCCACCACCTTTTGGGATCTTTCTAGCTATTTGAGCATTTCATATTTCTTGTAGTCAGCATTTTCGAGGTTAATTACAAAATTAGAATAAGAGAACCATATAAATATAAAGTTATGAAACCATAATGAAAGACCAAGCACTAGTCAATACTATCTTTTATTAACAAATCAATGCACCCTTCAAATGATAGTGTGATGAATAGGGAATTCAATGTGATTAGGTAGCATGGTATCACCTCTCAAGCTGTGGGACTTGGGCTCAAGTTGAACCTCTAGAGAAGGTTGGATTCATCTTCCTAAAATAAACGCAACACTAATTCTAATCCAATAAAAATAACTAACTAGACCTATACTAACATTTTCATGGGATTTAGGGAGAGAGATTTGCAAGAAGTAAAACATATACTAGAAGTGGTGATGCACCAAGAAAAGTGTTTTTCTTGAAAAATTTCTATCTTCCGGTGAAGAAGGATGAACAAGAACCAAAACTTAGATGCATATAAAACTTCACTCCCAGATAAGCACAAAACTCCCAAAATCTACAATGGAAACTTGAAGTTGCACAATATACCTGCAAGCATGAGAAAGGCACAATGAAGTAGCTAGAAAGATGAAAGAATATGGTGCACAACACAATTTTATTAGTCATAGAACACAATTTTATTACTTTAATCATGTGCACAATGCATCATTACATTAGGAAGAGGTAATGTTTTCCATTACAATCTTGGAGAATATGCTGCTGAGAGTTCCTACAATCCACAATAGAATAGCTTACGAAAGAGAGGAATTTTGAAAATATGTCTAATAACTTGAAATGAATTCCTAATTTACATTTATAGAAAATCCCGTTTAAGATAAAGTAGTAAGAAATCCTAAAACCTAGGCCCAATAATAACTTAAGATGGCCTTCATGTTTAATTACAAAATGAACTACACTCACCCATCATGCCCCATAAATTCAAAAAAATGAATTTAATTCTCCATGTTAATAAAAATAATATTTTAAAATTATTGAGCTTTCACTTGGTCCATTGGTGGACCATTTTGGTGAAATTATCTTTGAATGGGGTTTTGGTTTGTTTGGCTAACTAACTCACCACTCAACTCGATGAGTTGGTTGACAAATTTTTCATTTAAGTAGCTTGTTTATCCTTTCTTTACTTCTCCGTCGAGCCATTAGTTGGCCCGTTGCATTTTGTGAGCCTCCTCATATTTCTTTATTGGCTCTAATTTCGACTGACTTGACTAACAACTCGGATGACTTCCCCACCTTTACTTGACACATGAATCTATCATGCGGTAGATCTTGCAACTACTTTGGCTTTTATGTGTGTAGATATTTGCTTTTACATAAACCATTATAATGGATCCTTGAGAACCGTTTCATCATGGATTGAGCCATTGACATGTTTCCATCACATAAATTGACTTCCTTTACCAATTTATTTTCCAAGTTCCTTATGCCATGCCATGTGGCTCTAACCACTTTTACATTCCTTTGTAATGATCATTATTGGTTTAAATACCATGTGCCTACCTTGCATATAATTTGATTTTTCAATGTGCTCACATTAAGTCCCACATTGTTGACCTATACGATGACTCTCTACTTCCAAGTTGAGTTGAAATTTACATTGGGCTTACATTTCCTTAACTACCAATTTGACCAGGTCTTCACTATTTATCACATCTCCTTGGCGGGTCCAACCGCCCTCGGGAAAATGAGTTCAAGTTTTATTGGCTCATTTTGCTCAATTTCCCACATTGGCTATGTGCCCTTGAAACTCCCCAAACCACGGAACGCACCTTGGGTATCCATATTTCTTGTGAACCAACTTGGTGCATTAGCTCCCGATCTCCACGTTTCCACTAGCTTGTCGTGTTCATGCACTGATTTGAGCTATTGTGATCTCTTCCTTCTCTACATTGAGCTCATACTCACGAGTTGATTCCCTACTCTGTTTCCACCAATGATATATTAACTCACTCTGCCAAGTTTTCACTTGTATGCCTTGATTTGACATTCTTGTTATTGTTACATCAACACCACCTGCTGTTCGTATGCTTGATTGATGACCATTTTATCTCATGAATTTCATTCTTTCGGGATATTTTCATCCCATGATGTGTTATTGTAGTGCAAAGTGATTGGCTCGCAATCTCCTCCAATCCCAAGACATCATAGCTTCTTCTACCATGGATTTTATCTTGACGTAGATCTCATTATATTGACCTATATCTTGGTGGACCGACCTTTTTTCCATGGTCAATTGATGGTTCTCTATTAGCCGAGCTAGTTGGATTTTTGCATTCCACTTTTTGTAGCGATCTCTATCCATTTAGGCCTCCTTATCTCACGAACTCTGCCTTGATGTACCAATGGCTTGGCTTGGCCATTTATTCCTCTCAATACGTATTATACTCATCCCTACCTTCTATCGACTCAATCTTCATGATTGAGATCAACTCCCTCATGGCGAACCTAGTTGAATCTCCTTGTTGATACCCATAACTAAAATCCGCAAGCTCACTTTGCAAAAATTTATTAAAAATCTATTTAGACACCATGAGCACTCCACCCTACATTTCACATTCGAGTGGCTCGCCATCTCTATTTTTCTATGAAAAAATTGGCCCCACTCTATGACATTTCTATGAGCTCGCGGAGTTTTATTTTAACTTCTCATGTTGACCTACTCATCAATCCACCCCACCGAGATTTTCCATATTACTCATGAAATAAATCAGAATACATCACGAGTATTATCTCATCTTGATTTGAGCTATTTCCTTTTGCACTGGTGGGTTCCTCACCAAAACGTCCGGACTCATGACAAAATTTTTAAGGCTTGAACCTATGCCACATGCCGTTTATGTTGAAATCAACCTATTCGGTTTCCCTTCGAGTTCCAACATAACTCTTTTTTGATTGACATAGTTTTTTAACCCTCTCCAAATTGTTGAGGTTCTTCCTTTTACTTGGGTCGGGCCATATCCCGCCTCATTCTTGACCTCAAGCTTTATACTGAGTTGGAACTATTTAATTTAGCTCATTGAAATAGTTCCCTTGTAATTCCAAACAAATCATATTACCTATCAATCTCTATATCACCGTTCCCTTTGATTTACTAAGGTGGATATATGGATGAGCTTGAGAATCCCTAATGTTAAATTCTCATGTGTGATCTATCAAGCTCAAACTTCAAGCTATCCATTAGCTTATCCTTCACCAATGTATCACTCCTCTCTGTGAAATTGAGACAACCATGACTTTCTCTCATGTTCCAAGCTACTCCCTTGCTAAACCAATCAATCTTTGAGCACCTTTACTATTTGTTACGGCCTAATCATGAGTGTTGTTATTCCACGAGATTATCCTCCAACACAATCTCCCATCTCAAATTTCATTGTGCCACCGAGTTAGCATTATAAAATTACTAGAGCCTGATCTCCAATGGAGGTTTTCTTGTGAGAGTGCTTAACCATAGCCTTGAGTCTATCACATAAAGGAACACTTGCTGACATAATGTTTATTCTGTTAAGTTTTTTTTTATAATCTTATGATGGCAAATACATCTTTGTATTAAAAATTATTCTTCAATTATCACAGGTGGTGCATGTGAAATGTAAAAAAAAAATTGAATGGGAAAGTCATGCACGTAACCTCCTTTTCTACTTGAAACTGAAAATTACTCTAAACCCAAAAACTCAGGCTCAATATCATAAAGTTTACCACCATTTTCCATTTTTTCCATAATGGGAAAAAATGGATAACATTTTTGGCAACCTCTCGGGGATGCTTTTTCTGCTAAGGATGATTCTAGTAGCCTTTAGTTTCCATTGGGCATGGCATCATTGTTATTACCTAAAATGATCCCAAACTCGATGTAGACCATTTGATCTTGTCATGGAATATAATGTTGTCAAGTATGAAGGACATTGGAACCCATGATTTCTTTGAACGCACGACACACTACAAAAATTTGAGTAAAACATCTCCTAGTTTTGGACATCATGAAACTCTATTAAATCCGTATTTCTCTCTTTCTTCTAAAAATTCCACTTCTAAAACTTTTGCGATAGCAACACCAAAAACAACACACACACACACACACACACACACACACACACACCAATTGAAAATCATACATGCTTCAAATGAAACACATAGAGTGTGTCGGATACTTATTCTCTGCTAAAATCTAACCTATTCCTACTCTATGCTAAGCTCAAAGCATAGGTGGACTAAATGAACCTTATGCAATGGTTGGGAAAAATAGATTCCCTTCCTCACAAGGGGCAGCCACATAGATGATTTGATAATGGACATGGCTGTGAATGAGAGTGAAAAACTGAAATAAGCCGATATTCTACTTGGTTCACCAAGGAATCAACTGGAAAGAGAAAGCATACCTCTTTTAGTTGCTCTGCATTTTTTTTGTAGAGGCGTTGCAACTTATCCTTGGGGATATGAAATTCATCCTCACATTTTGAATTGAATGTGCTTGACTACAACTTATCCTTTAGTTCTAATGAAGCCAGATACCTTATGGGACATGGTCTCACCCTTTGAATATGCCCACCACTCTGAGCTTCAATTTTAATAAGAAAGTATAGTTGAAGACATCCTTGAAAAAGATGGTTATTCTTGACTTGATTTCCCTCTTGTTTCTGATTTACAAACAATTGATCTTCCACCTTGACGAATGGTATAGAAGTGATGTAATCTTTGTTCACTTTCCCTCCTTTTACAATAGGAATTTATTCTCGTAACATGCAAATTTTTTGGTTTGTTTGCAGTCTCCAATGTTGAACCACTGCAAATGTTTAAAATGTGTTGCTCATCTAAGAATTCCTCCTTTGATTGAACTACACTATTAATCTCCTCATTCAAAATAAAACCTTCCTCATCACTGGTTCATCAACTAAGTTAGATTCCCTAATTGAGAGCAAGAAAATTTTAATGATGTCATCTCCACACAAGATTTATAAATGTGACTTGGTCTTTCCTGTGTGCTCCTCTTTTCCTTCATTCATTGAGTCATAAGGGAGATTTAATTCCTCCACATCTGAAAAATAGCTTGCTTCTTCATTCTCTCGATCGTGGCAAGGTTTCAACTTCTTCTCCCATGGTTTTCTCTGGATTGGAAATTTGTTCACCATAACCCTCTTCATCTTCAAACATAAAATTTGCAAGATCAAATTCATCTAAGAAATCATATTTTTGAAAGAACGAAGAAGGGGAAGGATTTGAAACCTCTTGTGCTTCTTGTTCCATACTCAAAACCATTTATTATGTATTACTTTCCTTCATAACATGAACCTCTTTGTGGCTGATTTCAACATCCAATGAAACTCTTGGCACATTGCTACAATGTTTCATAAATGTTGTAAGTTCTTGACATGCAAGGTAATCAGGATCACTACTCTTGTTTGAGACATTATGCATACTTGAGATTCCTTCTTCTACAACTTACGCATGCTCTTCTCTTGTAAGATTGGGGCTAACTCTTGCTTTTCAACATTTGGTTTTGCTACTTGTGGTGATTCAACCTCCTCTAATGATATGGAACCAATATGAATACTACATTCTAAATAGGTATACTACTTTTGGTGTTCATCCTTTAGCTCTAGATTTTTTTGGTACAAAATGAGTTTATTCCACCTATTTCCAAGCTTCAACCTCTGTAGAAGGTTTAGTCAGGAATGACATTTGCTATATATTAAGGTTTTAACCCCACTCCTTCAGATTCTTTGCAAGCTCTCCTTTTCTAGTCACAGTAACCATATCTTCCTCTTCCTTGTTACTATTATATGTTTGGTCCTTCTAAAATGGTTTCTAGAATGCAAGAGGAGGGGTGGGTTGGGATTCAACAGTTTCATTCACCGTTTGAGGTAGTGAAAAATTTCATCTTCTTGTCTTGATGGCCTTTATAGAAAAGAAGGAATTTTAGAATAATGAGGCACAAAAGATTCATAATGGGGTGGAGGAATAGGAGATGAAGTAGTGAATTCCACCATAGGGGTAGTAGTTAGAAGGTTAGGACTATGAGGCTCAAGTTGAAACTACATGGATGGAAACACAAGAAGAGGGTTTATAGATGGTAATACAAGGACCTCCCATTGATAGGATTGACTAACATTACATTCTTGAGCATCCCTCTTCTTGATCCATTCTCCAACTTGAGTCATTGTTTTGATTATGAATTGAAGCTTTTGTTGAGGATTAAGCTCACATGGTATAGGAAAGTCCAGGGGTATGGAATGTTAAAGCCAATCTAGGTTGCCTTTTTCATTTCATTGATCCTTATTTGCACCATGTTATACTCCAAATCTCAAACCTTATTCTGTAAGTGGTCTTCTTCAGGTGTAGGATAGATTCTAGAATCTACATGCCATTGTTCTTTAGTAGCCCCCCAGTTTGGTGGATGACTAAATTGATTTGCATCTTTCTCATGTGGACATGTATTCTCAAATTGATATTCATCATGAAACCGGTATGGAGGTGGACTATAATAGGCCGAAGATGGAAAGAACCACTATTGCTACAAGTGGGAAATCCACTGTGGGAATGAAGCCATGATTGCATAGCTTCATGAATGTGAGGAGAAAAAAATATTTGGAACAAAATTAGATGGAAATGGGTAAAAAATGAAAGTGTGCAACATAGAGAGTGGGTTAATTTGACATAGGGAGTCTCATGTTGTGTTAGGTTATACCTCCTAAGGTTGATATTTCACTAAGAGAACAATAACTTAATGAAATGAAGTGAACACAATACAAACACCTATGAGATATATGCCTCTTTTGGTCCCACCAGGCATGCCAAAAATATTAGTGTTGGTAGCATGGTGGCTAACATATTACAATGGGATACCTATGAAATGTATATCTTTCACCTACTATCCCATCGAGTGTGCCAAAAATGTTATCACCAAATCATTGCACCCTCTGAATGGCCAAGTGATGAATAGGGAATTCGGTGTGATTGGGTAACATGGGATCACCTCTCAAGTTGTGGGACTTGGGTTTAAGGTGAACCTCTAGAGAAGGCTAGATTCCTCTTCCTAAACTAAACACAACACTACTTATAATGCAATAAAATATATAACTAGATCTATATTAATATTTTCATGGGATTTAGGGAGAGAGATTTGTAAGAAGTAAAACCTATACTAGAAGTGGTGATGCACCAAGAAAATGGTTTTGTTAGACAAGTCTCGGTCTTCCAGTGAATAAGGATGAAAATGAGAAGGATGAACAAACACCAAAACTCAACCGCATACAAATATTTAGTCACGAGATAAGCACAAAACTCCCAAAACCTATAATGGAAACTTGAAGTTGCACAGTATACCTGCAAGAATGAGAAAGGCACAATGAAGTAGTTAGAATGATGAAAGGACCAATAATTAGTCACAGAACACAATTTTATTACTTCAATCATGTGCACAATGCATCATTAAATTAGGAAGAGGAAATGTTTTCCATTACAATATTAGAGAAAAGGCTTGAGATTTCCTACAATCCACAATAGACTAGCTTACAGAAAAAGAGAGGAATTTTGGAAAATATGTCCAACAACTTGAAAATAATTCCTCCATTACATTTATAGAAAATCCCCTTAAAGATAAATTAGGAAGAAAGCCTAAAACCTAGGCCTCAATAATAATAGTACATGATGACCTTCATGTTTAATTACATTATTAACTACATTCATCCATCATGTCCCATAAATTCAAAAAATTGAATTTAATTCTCCATATTAATAAAAAAAATATTTTAAAATTATTGGGAGCTTTCACTTGGTCTATTGGTGTGACCATTTTGGTGAAATTAGCTTCAAATGGAGCTTTGACTTGTTTGGCCAACCAAATCACCATTTAATTTGGTGAGTTGGTTGGCAAGTTGCTCATTTACGTGTCTTGGTTACCCTTTCTTTCTTGCTCCGTCGATTCATTGGTTAGTTTATTTGCATTTGGTGAGCCCCCTCACATTTCTTCATTGGCTTAAATTTTCCATGACTTCACTAATAACTCGGATGACTTCCCCACCTTTACTTGACACATGACTCTATCATGTGGAAAATCTCCCAACTACTTTGGATTTTATGTTGTTATATCTTTTCCTTTACATAAACTATTACAAAAGGATCCTTGAGTACCACTTCATTATGGATTGATCCATTGACATGTTTCCATCACGTCATCAAAATTCCTTTACTAATTTATCTCGCCAAGTTCTTTATGCCTTATGGCTCAAACTATTTTTACATTCCTTTGACTTTGACGATTAATGGTTTAAATTCCATGTGCCTACCTTACATATAATTTAATCATTCAATGTGCTCACATTAACTCCACGTCATTGAATTATACGCTAACTCTCTACTTCCAATTCAAGTTGAAAGCTATGTTGGGCTTGCATTTCCTTAACAACCACTTTGACCAAGTCTTCGCCATTTATCACATCTCCTTGTCACACCTCATGTGTGGTTCTAACCTCTCTCGAGAAAAGGAGTTTGAGTTTCCTTGGCTCATTTTCCTCAATTTCCCGCATTGGCCATGATCCCTCAAAATTCCCTAGTACATAACACACCTTAGCTAGCCAACTTGTCCATGAACCAACTTGGCATGTTGGATCTTGATCCCCACTTTTCCACCAACTTGTCATGTTCACACATGGGCCGAAATACTATGAGATCTTCCATCTACTCGCACCAAGCTCATATTCATGAGTTGAGTCCCTGCTCTATGTCTACAAGAAATATATGTCAAATCACTCTATAAATATTACACTTGCATGCCTCAATTTGACATTCCCATTATTTCTACATCAACACCCTAGTTTGCATGCTTTAGTCAATGACCATTTTATCTCATGAAGCTCATGATTTATGTGATATATTTATCCCATGATGCATTCTTATATTGTTAAGTGATTGGATTGCAATATCCTCCAATTGTGAGCCATCATAGCTTGTTCCACCATGGATTTGAGATCCAAGAAGATCTCATTATATCAACCCATATCTCAATGGACCGAACTAATTTTCCATGGTCGATTGATGGTTCTCTCTTAGATGATCTAGTCATATTTTCACGTTTCACTTGTTGTAGCGAGCTCCATCCATTCAAGCCTCCTGATCTCACGAACTCTACCTTGATGCACCGACGGCTCAGTTCATCCATTTCTTCATTGCAATATGTACAACACTCATCCATGTTTACTATTGACTCAATCTTAACGATTGAGCTCAACTCCTCATGGAAAACCTGGTCTTATGTCCTTGCGAGACCCCAATAATAATACCTATGAGCTCACTTCAAAACTTTGTTAAAAATATGTTCAAACACCACACGTACTTCACCCTATGTTTCACAATTTGAGTGGCTTGCCATCTCCATTTTTCTACAAACTCATTCAAAGTTTTCTAGAACTTGTCCCCACTCTACAAAGTTTGTGTGAGCTCATGGAGTTTTATTTCAAATTCCCATGTTGGCCTACTCATTGATCCACCCAACCGATATTTTCCATCCTACTTGTGAAATAACTTAGAAGACATCATGAGCATCAGCTCAGCTCAGCCCAAGCTATTTCCTTCTCGCATGGTGGGTTCCTCGCCAAAATTTCAAGACTCCTAAAAAACTTGTTTGGGCTTGAAACCATGCCACACATCATTTTATGTTTAATTCTACATGTTCATTTTTTCTTCGAGTTCCAACACAACTCTTGTTAGATTGACATAGTTTATGAACCCTCTCCAACGCATTGAGGTTATGTTCTTCCACCGTGTCTAGCCAAATCCCGCCTCAATCTTGACCTCAAGCTTAATACCAAGTGACACCATTTAATTTAGCTCAATGAAAAAGTTCCTTTGTAACTCCAAGTGACACATATTGCCTATCGATCTCTATATCAACATGCCCTTTAATTTACCAAGTTTTCTATATAGGTGAGCTCGAGATTCCCTATGATAAATTCTCAAAATTTGAGCTATCTATTAACTCAGCCTTTACCAACATATCACTCCTCCATGACGCGTCGATCCAACCATGACAAGCTCTCAAGTTCTGAGCTAATCCTTGCTAAACCAATCAATCTTTAAGCACCTCTACTATTTTTTCCATCCCAATCACGAGTATTGTTATGCCTAAAATTATCTTCCACCATGAGCTTCCATCTTAAATCCATTGTGCCACCAAGTTAGCATTGTAAAAATACTAGAGATTCATATCTAATGGAGATTTTCCTATGAGAGTATTGAACCATAGCCTTGATTCTATCACATAAATGAACACTTGTTGACACAATGTTTATGTGGTTAAAATTTGTTCTATAATCCCAAGGCGGCCAATACTTCTTTGTCTCAAAAAATGCTTCTTCAATTAGTGTGGTGGGTGAAATATAAAAATATTTTAAATGGAAAGGTTATGTAAATAACCTCACTTTCTACTTGAAATTGAAAAGTACATTAAATCCATAAACTCAGGATCAATATCTTAAAGTTTACCACCACTGTCCATTTTTTCCCAAGCGGCCAAAAATGGAATACACTATCATCCACCTAGTGTTACATCCATCTAATGCATATAGAGATCATTTGTATCCATCTATCTCCATCATAAGGTAAAAGGCTAGTTCATTTACATCACACAAGCATAGGAGTGAAGTTTATTCTATTCCATCCACAATTTTATTAAATTTTCTACATATAGTTATTGCTCAATACTTTCACAAAGTTTGACTAGCACAAGAGGACCTAGGGCATGATTGAACACACTTCCACATAGAAATACATAGGGTATTAGATGTAGTGCAACCTTTATTTAGTAATTACATCATTATGGCGAGTTAAGATTAGTCGACCCCTTCATATGTATTTTTATTTTTGGGGTTTTGCGAGGTCCTCTTCATCATTGACTACCAAAGTGACATAAAACCGAGTACAATGAATTTAGTTCAATAGATATCGAGTGCTTTATATCATCCAATGACCCTACAAAATTTTGTTTTTAGACCTCCTACATAAACTGGGGCACCCATAACATAAATTAGGACACCCACAGCACCATGATCCTCTACCAAGCATCCCATTACAACCAAATAGTTCGTATTTTTACTTTTCAATTCCTCTTCATGTTCGTTCCTCCTTCCAAAATATTCATTATATTTTAGGACACCATCCAGATCAGCCTACAAATCATCTAATCTCCTTCTAACCCTTCTTTGCATATTAGGGTTTCTATTTTCATTAGCCTAGTTATTTGGGTCACTTTTTTATATTTATATAGTTGTTATTTAAATCATTTTAGTACCGTTATTTATGGTTCTTCCTAGTTAATTCCATGTTTTAGTTAATCATTTTGGTGAGCCCAACATTCAAATACACTTTCGGTCTAGGGTTTTAGTCTCCTTTCAACATGGCTCAATATCATGATGCCTTTACCGAAACTCAACTTAAGGCCATTAATGATCATATTTCTAAACATCCATAAGATATAGATTTACTTTACATGTTTCTTGTGAGGAAGCTACCTGAGTTAGTGGAGCTCATTTCTTCAACATCCATACCGACCTCTATTGCTACTCAATCACTCACTTCTACTCTGCTGCCCATTTCTACCAACCCTATTTTTTTCATTACTACCAATCAATTTACACCACCTTTCATTTCTCATACACAAAATTTTTCATCCATTGGTACCCAAGATTTAACTACTTTATCAAGACCTTCAAGATCAAATTCATAAGCTACAACAAGAGACTTTGCATGTGTCATCATCATTAGATTTGACCTTGTTATTACATACTCCATTTACACCCACCATCTCCACTTATTTGTTTCCTCATAGTTTTGTCACCCCTAAGATTATCATTTTTAATGGGCATGGTGACATGCAACAACATCTTTGAGAATTTCATTTTGTTTGTCTTAATTTTGCTGATGATTATGTTCTTTTGGATAAAATACTTCCCCGTAGTCTCCATGATTATGTGATGCATTGGTTTTACGACCTACATGTTCACTCAGTAACTTCATTTACACATCTAGACGATGCTTTTCTTACTCATTTTTCTATCAATATCGGCTCCAAGATCTCTTATGCTCAATTAGCACAACTTAAATAGGGACCCAATGAACACCTAAACAACTATGTTATGAGATACAAAAATAATAATTAAGATGTCTAATGTGCTAGTGGACTCCAAAATTCAATATTTATTTATTTAGATTCTTTTTCCACCACTTTAGGAAAGTTCTCTCTTTTAAACCTCTCCTTCATTCGATCAGCTATGTCACATTCTCAAGCTTCATGAAACTAAACTCTTGTCCATAGGAAAACTTAAGTATTAAGAGAAATATTCCCTATCCACTCATTTTCAAAATAAGGCACCATTCAAACCGTCTGCCACTAATCCTACTAACACCAAAGTTACTATCAATGTAGTCACTAATCCTAAATAAGCTTAATCATAACTACTTAGGAAAACATTTACTAACTTTCCTATGGCTCCATATCTCATACTAAATAAATTCTTGAGAGAAAACTTATCACACTCCCTCCACCACTTGAATTAGATCCATCATGACCAAAAGGTAGGAATTACAATGAAAAATTCAATGTGATTATTGTATATGTGTGGGACATTCTACAAATCGATGTTTCAAGCTCCGCACAATCATTCAAGATCTTATTGATAATGAGAAATTTAAATTTCTAGAACCCACAAATTTTGCACTAGTTAATGACAAGGGTAAACACAAATCATTTAATAATCCATCACAACAACATGAAAAGAAATCATCCACATCTTTTGATAATCATACATATCACATAGTGACTCCTCCCGCATTGGGGATCTTGATTTCTTAGTTTTACATATTGATGCTTTGCCAATAATCATCTCTTTCTCTAATCATGATTAACATGCAGATTTCACATCTAATCACTTACATATTAAGGAATCTATCATTTCAGTCCCTATCAATAAAACTAAGGTTGACCCATCATGGCCGATTAGTCCATGTTCCATTCCACTCCTTAAGTCTATCGAGTATCCTCTATCACAAATTGAATACCTTATGAATAAACCCTTTTATAGACACCAAAATTGGGTCACACTCCCTTGGTCCCTTCTCAAATAAACACCTTGAACCCATTCACCTAACCATGGCCCCTTTCATCCCACTCTAATTTAATAATTAATTAATTATCCTCACAATATTTATTATTTAAATATCCTAATTGGATAATGCCCACATATCCACCTCACCTATACACCTCATCTAGCCACCTCACCCTAAGAACGATTCTTAGTATGTTGTCATTACTAACTAATAACCTACCCAAACCCTAAAAATCAAATCCTATATTCCCTCTAACCACATTCCTCCACGTTAAAAAGACATATTCTGTTCTAATCGCAGGGTAAAACAAACGAGATCCTATAAAATCAACGTGATACGCCTAGTTTAGTAAACCTAGGAAATCCCACCCTAACTAATGTTGGTTACCCTAAACCACCACCGGTCAACTGAAACCACCGTCGGTTACCATTTAATCCCTAAAACAACCTTATTTTGAGGTTGGGACATTTCTTAGAGGTTGGAACATCTTCTAAGAGCGAGAGATGAAACCAAAGCTACATGCCAGCAAAACCAACATTTGTACATGCATCATAGTATCCACAACCAGACCAAGCAACCACAGATCCATTTTCCTTCATGGGAGCATCTGGGGAAGCACCTACACCACACCAAGTTCCTTTCATTTGATCACCCACCATTACCAACCAGACATCAAGCTCATGCAACAGTAAGTGTTTTATTAACCAACACTTGTCCATTGCCATTTTTAGTAGATTCTTTTACTTCTGTTATTAGTTTTTGCTCCCATTTCCATTTACGTCCATGAAAACTTGACCATTCCTTCACCCATGCCCTTGAACTACCCATACTTGGATTTTAATCACCCCTAAGTATACCTAAGACCTAAATAGACCCTACCATAGCCCTCTCCATTTCCATTTAGCCTTGGATTTTCCCTCACCTCAAACTTTTATTGAGTTTCCTGTACCCCAACCACACCGATGCCGGTTACCCACAACCATTTCTGGTTCACTTAAACCAACATTAGTCTTATCAGACTAAATTTGGTCTTTGTGTTTTTACCATTAGACCAAGAACAGAGCGTAAACTCTCTACCCAACCAAAACTTGACCCGACCAGCACTCAATACCCCGATAAACACCTTGACCCTCTCGATTCGGTCATAGCTTAGACTATTGTGAATGAATTTTCTTATTGTAGATGAATGAGATACCTAAATCATTTTAACTATAGTAATATTTCCTTTATTGTTAGCATTAATTTGTTTTAAATAGTGTATTGACAAATGCTAGGAGTATCACACTTCTTGGATCTAGCACACACTAGGTAGTCCATTGCATATCTTTGTTTAACTTTCATTTGGCTATTTTATCTTCCATTTCGTGTAGTTCCTCTAAGCAAAAAGGAAGCTCTCATGATCAGTTGTGGATCAAGAAGTCATACGCGCGCAACAACCTACAACCAACATTTTGACAGGTATTCCTCCTAGCCCTTTACCCTTATCTATTTTGTCAACATTCGAAGAAATGATCTAGAATCAGGTGAAACATTTTGGAACACCCGATGGGACCCATTCAAAGTTCTTTTGCATTCTTTCATTTCTAGGTGAAAATTTACATGTTTGTTTCCTTTCTAAAAGGTTCTCACATTAAATTTCTCCCCTGGAACCTTCTCTTCTTCTATTATCTAAAATTAATCATATTGTGGTCCTTTAAAATGAACATTTCTTTCCTTTCATTAGTATAATATTAGTGAAAGAGCATCCATCCTCCTATTCATCTTTTGTGTCATCGAATTCAACATTTTGATTTGGGTTTTAAAAATAATTTCATTTCATTCTACCTTTTTCGCATAAGCTCACATTAATTAAGGGCAACTTATACTGGAAGTCATTCCCGCCTAATGGTTGATAAACGAATCATAGAAAATCACTTTATTTCTCTTTTCTCTCGAGTCTTACCAAAATCAAAAATTGAAAAAAATACACACATTCTTAAACAACATCTCACCCGTAAGAAGTTGTAGGTGATCACATGATCACGATACAGTGGGTACCCCGTTGGTTATCTCTTTCTAGTACCCCATCAGAGGACGGCCCATCCCGACCATAACATGACCTAAAACCTCTCCTTGTAGATATCCTTCTTTGTAGGAAGCCATCCTCACCAAAAATTCTATTCTAAAGTTCATGAGTCAGTCCTTAAATAGCATAAGCTAAACAAACATAATAGAAAAAACACTCTTAGGATCATATTTTTCTTAGTGTTTCTTCTTGGCTTGCACTTTGGGGTGAGAGGATTTGTTATTCATTTTATTATTTCCCCTTTACACACTCCTCATCATAGTTGGTGTATTCTAACTTCATCTGAGTGTGCCTGGACCCTATTCTCATCATTCTCAAAATTTTGGGTTTGATTCCATATTTGATTTCAACTCACAACCACTTTTTCTTCATCTCTGTTTCAATTTCACAAGAATCGGTGTCGATCAATGACCATCATCGGTTACCTCGACCGCGATCATCAGTTTTACTCAACTAGCATTGGTTAACCGTGTTTTTGGTTAACCTACCCAAAAGTACACCCAATTCACCTTCTTTGTTGTTCATAGCCTCTGTTACTCTCAAAGATATTCACTTGCTAGGTAAAATCCATCACCATCTCGCATACTTGGTAAATTATTGGCCTTTTACCATATTTTGACAAACTATCCATTTTCCACAATGACCGATGCATGTTAACTATGAACGACATTAGTTTACCCTAACCGTCCTTTGGTTAGTCTGTGTAATTTCTAGCTAACATTTTAACCCCAATCCACTTACCACCACCTATTTTTCCTATATTTTACTATATCTTTGTGTCATTTACGTAAAGCGGTCCTACCACATCGAGTACTTGTTCACATGGTGCCAACACAAAGCCAAGAAAATGCCCTCATATTCCACACCGGTTGTCAACCACTCCCACCTAGTCCCTCACCACCTTCTATTTAATCACCCATGGATCCTACCCAACCTATCATTATCGCCATAGGGATAAGGAGTTCTCATGACTCCTTGACCAAAACCATACTACCTTACAATACTATCTTTCCCACTCATCCACTCAAGATGCCTCAAGGTCAATTGATATACGGCATTCCCGTATTTATCCCCCAACACTCACTCCTACTTTGCTCCAGCCTCCGCTAGCTTTGCAGATCGCCCGCATCTACCTTGCCCCTATTGTTTCACAGCCTAGGCCCCATACATTATGACTGCTGCGTCTACCACATCTATTACACCCACGTCATCTAATATACCTTCACCAACCACCCAAAACATAACCTCATCCATGCCTATTGTCTCACATATACTTGTAGTTATACAACCACCCCCGGTGTCAGTGATCCCTACCCCTTTTCAAAACATTGTTCTTTCTATTCCACAATCCTTAGCCCCCATTACCACTAGGGTCACCACAACCCTTCTACCTCCATATACGTACTATCAGCAGCCTCCCATTAAATATGTCATTCATTCTAGGTACATACCCCTAATCCCCTTCCTCCTTAATCTACCTATATGGCATCACCATATATAGGAATGCCACCTCCATCATATGTCCAACACTAACCTCCTTACGCTACAAGAAGTACCTAGAAATCAAAACCTACCAATGACCTAATCAAGTAAATGATGGACAAGATACACACACTGGAGGAATCAGTTTCTGGCACACACAATTCTCTTACCTATGATGAGATTTGTAATGATCCCATCCACCCATCCATTCTTATTCGTCCATATCCCGTACATTTGGGAATGCCTAAATTTAACCACTTCAACAAAGTAAGGAGGACTCGAACAACATTTGCAGATCTTTCAAACATGGGTGTTATCTTATTGCCCATGATGATGCTTTACTCATGAGGAATTTTCCCATGTCTCTAATGGGCCTATGTTAGACTCGGGTATAGTGGGTTGCCTAGACATTCTAATTTCTCATTTAATCAAGTAGCCCAAGACGCCTTGGATCACTTCTCATGTCAATGTTGTTAATAAGGTTGCCATGACTAACCTCTACTCTACATGTCAATATGATGACAAATCTATTACAGATTTTGTCACTCATTGGTGTAGCTTGATCAATCAAATCACATTCCAATTACCACAAACTAAACTCATAGATCTCTTCACATGGGCTTGTGCTAGACATATCTCACCAACCCTATAGGTGCATAATTTTCGAACCTTTGATGAAGCATTCACTTTGGCACGAAAGTTAGGGATTTGGGCCATAAAAGAAAATAAAATCCAACTACATAATAAAAACTCAAAGCATTTAATTAAAATGATACGTCTTCTTCTTTAAAACCACGAAAAATTATTTAAAATCCAAGGGAATCATTAACGTAGTGGTATTCAAGTTCATCCTAACTCATCCATCAAACCAAAGCTAATCCCTCATCTAATCTTTCTCATGTCCGAATTTTCAATTCGGATGAGAACAATGAAAATACACCCCAATTGGGGAACCTTATTCTTGTTATGTTTATTGAGCCTGTTTTCATGTTAGAGTTTGGTACACCTTCCATGTGTTACACTCGGATATTTTTATGGTGACCCCCTCGCCGGGTGAGTGGGTTAAGGGGGTTCGGGAGGTGAAGTCCCGAATAAAATTTTTCATGGGTGGTTTATTAACCCATGGGTAATGGGTAAATTATGGGCTGTTTTTGGGCCCATGGTTTTTGGTACCCATTGTTTTGTAAAACCACCTCTTCAGCTACCTATTGATGTACTTATAAATAGATGGACATACAATAGGATTTACATGAGTGTGTTTTGTGAAGGTGAATAGTGTGTGTAAATTCAAGTGTGAATTTAGGAGGGTTTGTTGAGCGCAACTCCAAACAAGATTTGATTATTGTAATTTTGAGGACTGTTGGCTTGTAATAAAATATGAGAAAGTGTTCTTGGTCGATGTAGCCCACATTGGGTAAACCACTTTAATATATTGTCTTCGTGTTGTGCACTTTTCATTTCTATAATTCTATTCATACTTCTTATTATTGCGATTCTGACGAATTATTCCGCATTAGATATTATTAATTCCTAACAATTGGTATCAGAGCCTAGTTTGGTTTGCTGAAGTGTTGAATCACAGGGAAAGTTTTTAGTTTGAGTGGGAGCTATGGCAGATGATGGAAGATTTAGGGTTGATAAATTCAACGAGCAGAATTTCAGTATTTGGAAGATGTAGATGGAATATTACCTTTATCAGAAGGATCTTTATACTCCATTGTCTAAGAAGGTGAAAAAACCTCGAGCATGACAGATGCGAGAATGTGATTTGCTAGATAGGAAGGCACTTGGGACAATCTGGCTGTTTCTTGCATCTTCGGTATTATTTAATGTTTTAAAGGAAAAGACTACAAAAGATCTAATGGATGTATTAGGGAAGTTGTATGAAAAACCCTCTGCCTCTAACAAGATATTTTTAATGAAAAAGTTGTTTAATATAAAGATGTTTGAGAATAGTTTAGTAGAAGATCATTTAAATGATTTCAATATGGTTTTGAATATGCTAGCTTTGGTTACAATAGAATTTGATGAAGAAGTTAGGGCTTTATTAATTCTCAGTGCTCTTTAACTCGAAATTTGGAATAGCCTAATAATGGCGGTAAGCAACTCTCGGTTCCAACTAACTCAAGTTGAAGTTTGAGGATGTTGTAGGGGTGATTCTAAGTGAGGAAATGTGAAGAAAAAGCTCTGGGGAATATTTTACTTCAGGAATGCTTTGACAGTGGAAACTAGAGGGAGACAGAAGAATAGAGGAAACCGTGGAAAATTGAAAGATCGGGCAAGGTCAAAATCTAAGAGCAAGATTGTATGTTGGAATTGTGGAAAGTCTGTGCACGCAAAGAAGGATTGTTGGGAGATTCGGGATAAGAAGAAACAACAGGAAGAAAACAAGGAGGAAAATGCGGCATTGGTTAATGTATGCCGGGATGCTTTGATTCTTTCTTTGCATAATATTACTAAATTTTGGGTTTTAGATTCAGGGGCTTCTTTTCATGCTACTCCACATAGGCATTATTTTGTTGATTATGTTCAAGGGGATTTTGGGCATGTTTTTCTTGGTGATGATGAGCCTTGCAAGTAAATTTGGAAAAGGTTCATTCGAGTTAAGATGTAGAATGGGAATACATGGCTATTGAAGGATGTCATACATGTTCCTACATTAAGGAGAAATTTGATATCGGTGGGGCAATTGGGAAGTAATGGTTGTACTTATGATATTTGAGATGAATCTTGGAAGGTTACCAAGGGTGCTCTTGTGGTGGCAAGAGGTAAGAAGGTTGGAACCTTGTATTTATCCACTGATAGTACTAATGATTGTAATCTTGTGGCTTCAGATGCAGATACAACATTATGGCACTATAGACTCGGTCATATGAGCCATAAGGGCATGGACATCATAAAGAAGAATTTTCCTGGATATACAGAAACAGGTTTGGATTTCTATGAGAATTACATATATGGGAAATAGAAGCGAGTAAGCTTTCTCAAGGTTGGACCTATGAAGAAAGAGAGTAAGTTAGAGCTGGTACATTCTGATGTGTGGGGCCAGCTTAGGTATCATCTCTTGGGGGTTCAAATTATTATGTTACTTTTATTGATGATGCAACAAGGAAATTTTGGGTTTATTGTATTAGAAAAAAATATGATGTATTTGATACTTTTGTTAAATAGAAAGCCTTGGTAGAGAATGAAACAGTCTTAATTTAAAATGTCTCAGTCATAATATGGAGGGGAGTATTGCAACAAAGAATTTGATGATTATTGTTCTAAGAATGGAATTTGCAAGAAAAATACGGTTCCAGAACCCCACAATGAATGGGGTATCGAAAGGATGAACAAAACAATAATGGAACATGCTAGGAGTATGAGGATACATGTAGGACTACCTCTTTATTTTTGGGTAGAAGTGGTGAGCACAACTGTGTACTTGATAAATAAAGGACCCTCAAGTGCCTTGGATGGAGGCATACCTGAGGAGGCTTGGTACGGTAAGAAAGTTGATTACTCATTTCTTAGATTCTTTGGATGTGAGGTGTTTTTTCATATTGACAAGGATGATAGGACCAAGCTAGAGGCTAAATCAGAAAAATGCACTTTTATTGGTTATGGTGGTGATGAATTTGGATTTAAATGTTGGAGTATTAAGGACAAGAAAATAATTCGGTCTAGGGATGTGGTCTTTAATGAGAAAGTCATGTATAAGCAACAGTTGTAGGAAAACAGGGAAGAATCCAAGAAAGAATATGCAGTGGTAGAGGATCTTCCGGATGGGACAGTGACCCATGAATCAGTTCAAGAATCTACTCAACATGAACCCCAAACTCCTACAGTGAGGAGGTCTTCTAAGGTAAGAAAAGAACATGAACATTTATCTCCTTCTCTTTATTATTTATTACTCACTAATAATGGAGAGACAAAGAGCTTTGATGAAGCAATGTAGGTAGATGCTAGTAAGAAGTGGGAGCAAGCCATGGATGAGGACCATAAGTCTCTCATGGAGAACCAAACTTGGGATTTGGTGAAGCTACCGGAAGGTAAAAGAGCATTGCAGAACAAGTGGGTGTACATAGTTAAAGATGGAGGAAAGAAAATATATAAGGCTTGGTTGGTGGTCAAGGGGTTTGCACAAAAACAAGGTATAGATTTTGATGAGATTTTTTCTCCTGTAGTAAAAATGACTTCTATCAAAACTGTTCTTGGAATAGTGGCAATAGAAGACTTGCACTTAGAATAGTTAGATGTAAAGACTGCATTTCTCCATGGTGATTTGGAGGAGGAGCTATATATGTAGCAGCCAGAAGGATATGAAGTCAAAGGTAAAGAGGAGATGGTGTGTAAACTGAAGAAGAGCTTGTATGGCCTAAAACAAGCTCCACGTCAATGGTATAAGAATTTTGATAGCTTCATGATGGAGCAAGGTTATATTAGATGTCATTCTGACCATTGCGTGCATACAAAGAAATTTGAGGATGGAAGTTATATTATCATGTGTTTGTATTTCAATGACATGTTGGTTGTAGGTGAAAACATGCAAGAAATAAAAGTACTTAAGAAACAAGCTAAGTGAATCCTTTGATATGAAGGATTTGAGGGTAGCCAAACAAATCCTTGGTATAAGGATAACTCGGGATAGGAAGGAATGGAAGCGACTTTATCTCGGAAGAGTACATTAAGAAGGTATTGGATAGGTTTAACATGCAGATGCTAAACCTGGTTGGGACTCCTTTGGTGTGCCATTTTAAGTTATCAAAGGAGCAGTGTCCCAAGATAGAGCAGGAAAGAAACCAAATGTCCAAGGTACCTTACTCATAAAGGGTTGGTAGTTTTATGTATGCTATGGTGTGCACTAGGCCTGATATTTCCCATGCAGTGGGAGCTATGAATATATTTATGAGTGATCCAAGTAAAGAGCATTGACAAGCAGTAACGTGGATCCTTCGGTATTTGAGAGGGACCATGGGGATAGTTTTGTGCTATAGTGGATCAGACACCACTTTACGTGGTTATGTAGATTCAGACATGGCTGGAGATGTAAACAGTAGGAGGAGCATGACAGGTTATATTTACACTATAGGTGGGACAATAGTGAGCTAGATTTCATGACTACAGAAGTGGTGGCTTTGTCAACCATGAAGGCTAAGTATGTTGCTACCACAGAGGCAAGCAAAGAGATGATTTGGTTACAAAAATTGCTTAAGGAGTTGGGGCATAAGCAGGAGGAATGTAAGCTACATAGTGATAGTCAGAGTGTTATACACCTAGCTAAGAACTCTGCTTTCCACTCCAGGACGAAGCATATACAGTTGAGATATCACTTCATCAGGATAGCTTTGGAGGAAGATAAGTTGAAGTTGGAGAAGATTCATACTAGTCAGAATCCTATAGACATGATGACCAAGGTGGTCACAAGGGATAAACTAAAGCTATGTTTAGCTTTGGTTGGCCTTTGCAGATGACAAGTGAAGGGTTGAGAAGCTTTCTTAGTGGAAATCAGTCTCCAAGTGGGAGATTGTTATGTTTATGGAGCTTTTTTCATGTTAGAGTTTGGTACACCTTCCATGTGTTACACTTAGATATTTTTATGGCGGTCCCCTCACCGGTGAGCGGGTCAAGGGGGTTCGGGGCAAATCCCAAGCAAATTTTCATGGGTTGTTTATTAGGCCATAGGTAATGAGTAACTGTTATGGGCTGTTTTTGGGCCCATGGTTTTTTGATACCCATTGTTTTGTAAAACCACCTCTTCGGCTACCTATTGATGTACTTATAAATAGATGGACATACAATAGGATTTACATGAGTGTGTTTTGTGAAGGTGAATAGTGTGTGCAAATTCAAGTGTGAATTCGGGAGGGTTTGTTGAGCGTAGCTCTAAACAAGATTTGATTATTGTAATTGTGAAGATTGTTGGCTTGTAATAAAATATGAGCAAGTGTTCTTGGTGGATGTAGCCCACATTGGGTGAACCATGTTAAATATTGTCTTTGTGTTGTGCATTTTTCATTTCTATAATTCTATTCATACTTCTTATTATTGCGATTCTGAGGAATTATTCTGCATTAGATATTATTAATTCCTAAAAATTCTTCGTATTAGAAAATCTCATTAAGGTTAGTGCCATCACCCTTCCTCCTATAAAACCACAAACCTGGTTTTGACCCCTGCCGCCCCACACCCACGTGGTACAAATAACATGACTTCTACAACTATCATTAAGTAAAAGGTCATAGTGATGGAAATTGCATCACTTTTAAAAACATTGTCCAAGAAATGCTTGAGAAAGGCAAGTTAACCTTGGATAATCCTAACGCACCTGCTAATCAAAACCTACACATATTCAAGAAACCATTTCCTAATCATGCCACTTCTTCTGATCAAACCGGAGATACCTCAACTCATGATAGCCATACCCACAAGGTCCATGCTATTTTTAGTGATGCACCCATTGCTTCCCAATTACCTCATATTCCTTCCATAGAGGAAATCTTAGCCCGAAGTCCTCCACCTACACTTGAACCCACTTCACCTACTCCTCCACCCACAGAGGAACACCCTTTGTCTCCTCTCTCACCCATGAAGGAGACTCCTATTAACATTGAAACCATTTCACCTTTGGCTTCTCCACCTAGAGATATATCACCCACAGTACCTCTCCGACCCGCGGAAGATGCTTTTTTATCTCCTCCACCCACAAAGGAGCACCCATCATCTCCTCCACCCACAGAGGAGTGCCCATCATCTCCTCCACATATCCAAGACCCAGTAGAAATGTCGTTGCCTCTAGGTGACCATTCTCCATCAGTCACCCAAGATCCTACGGACTTACTTTCGGATCTCTTACCCACAGAGGCTGAAGCTAGCAAATTCCCCATCTCTAAGACACATTTTACTGGAATCTCCATGGGGTCCACATCAACCTCACCCACTACAATTTTTTTCTCACACTTAGCTGACCTCCATGATTATGTGGATAGAGCTTTACTTTGGGGGCATCTTCTCCTTCATGTCTCAACACAAATGCAAATGTCACTTGCTGACACTTCTACTATCTACCCAAAAATATTTTAGCCAATCAAACCAAACACAACCACAACTATAAAAATTCTTCCACAATACCACTCATGGATCAACTCACACCCCTACCCATAACCCAATATGCATATACATCAAAACATATGGCTACATTATCTTTCTTACCTAAACCTATTACTACCTTGGGGGTCAACCCAATAGCTAGCCTTACTCATCCACCCATCAAATTAGATTTAGCCACATCCTCTAAAACTAAACCAAACCGAATCCATCCCCCAAACATAAGAACCAATCCCCTAGATCTCGTACCCTAACCTCGCCAATCACACCTTCATCACCTTCACCCCTTCCTTCCGTCTTAGGACCTCATCCTTCTAGCCTGGTTAAGAAACCTCCACCTACCAAGTAAACTAAAAACATAGCAGCTCATTCCTCCCTCACTGACACTCTAAAATACCCAACCGCCCAACAAGGCTTCCTCCCACACCTGTAACATCTTTACCATCCATACCTCCAATACCATTGATAACTTCTTCACAATCCATGAGACTTCGGTCTCTTTCCCTCACACCTCCCGCGCGACCCGTGTCATCTACCTTCAAAACACCTCGGTTGTCCCTATGGGTAACTCACTCCCTTCCACCATCCACTTTTCCCTCTATATCTCATGTGCCTATATCACCTTTACCCAAGAACATGCAACCTAAAGAGAAAAATTTTCTATCCTCTAATAAGGTAGTCAAACCAACCACACACTCTCTTGCTAGTTAGTCTACCATACCCCTACCCAAGTAAACATGAACAACACCTAAGACCACATCAGCACCTAAAACCATGGCTTGACCTACTCCCCCTCATGCAAATACCCTTCCTCTATAGTTAGCTACACCTACACCCAAACCCACTTTCACTTCCCATTGTGATCCACTAGCGGGATCCTATGCCAAAATCTTAACCAACCTCCTTGAAAATTTTGTCATCACATTACCACCTCTCAGACCTTATGACCCTCTCAAACCCAAACCAAAAGGGTTTGACGACACCAAAATTTACACCTACCATCGTGTGCTAGGACACAATGTAGAGAACTGTAAGGATTTGAAAACCGTTCTTATCTAGTTGTGTCCTCCTGAAGAAAACTTTGACGATGATGACCTTCTCGACAAAGACCTCATTTCCACAATTCTTCCCTCATTTCCTACTCAACGACCAAGACCTCCACCCCCACAACTCTTAGAGCCACCCCCAAGATTTGAAATTAACATGGTTCACATCAGAGAACTTGCCAAACCACCACCTAAATGTCATTGCACCCAACTCACTTCACAAGGATTTTCTCCCCCGGTAGGTTTCTACCCATCATGTTGTTATACCACTCATCCTACACCTTCTCCATTTACCAAGTCCCCTCAAATCAATATGATACACATTTCTACCCATGCTCAAAAAGATAAAGGAAAGGAAAAGGCAACTGACCCACCTACCAACCCAATACCCAACATACCATCTACACCCACACCTAAAGTCACTATCTCATGACCCCACATATCCTATTTCTAATGGGGTTACACATTGCGCCATGCTCAAACAATTACATCAATATTCCCTCAAAATGTCCCTATATGACCTCATCCAAACCTTGAAATCCCATCGTCAAGCTCTCATGGAGGTTCTTGCCTATTGAGTTCCTACCCAATGACCCTAAACCCGTGGCCTCCTTATTACACCCCATCATGTAGGCTCCATCACCAAATTACCACCTTCATCTACACCTCCACCTACTCACCAAGTAGCCACACTTAACTTCTCAGATGAATATATCACACCGCACCAAACCAATGACCTAGATCCTGCTCTTTTCATCTCCATCCACATCGATGATATATGTGTATGACATGTTATGATCGATGGGGGTGCTAGCATTAATATCATCTCTTCCCATGTATTTTCCCAAATGTGCATACCCAAAAATTACATGCATAAACATCCCATCATGTTGCGTTCATTCAATGACGCTATCACTTCCACACTTGGCATAGTCATCCTCCATGTCCATGTGGGCCCCCATAGTTCCAGAGCTATTTTACGTCTTGGAAGGGGAATTTCAATACAACCTATTGCTTGGTAGACCTTGGATTCATGTTATGGGTTGTGTTCCTTCCACTTTGCATCATTGTGTAAATTTTGAGCATGAGGGACACACCTATACCATTATGGCTGACCCATCACCTTTCAAAACTTGCAACATGATTTACCAACCCAATGACATGCTTATATCTATTAAAGCATCTACCTCCACAATCACTGCTTCTTCACCTACACCTCCACTCACCAGTGTAGCCACTACCTCAACCACACATACCTCCTCTATTCCTACCGCTACCACAACCTCTATGGCTGAATTGTCATCCTCCCAATCTGTTAACCCATCTCCGATCTCGACTCTCGAGTCCTAGTTTATTCTAGCTACCCACATACCAACCACCGATCCCTTGGAGGGAATTTTTCAACACCTCACTCTGGGGGAGTATCACCTATATAGTGTCAACACATTCCTTACTCCACAAGAGTACGAAGTCTTCACCAACACCCTCACTATGATCACCATATAGGAGAGTGCCTCCTTTATGGTCCTCCCCACCTTTGTACTAGTCTCACCTATGGGGGACTTGATACTACCACTTACACACCTAAACCACCATCACAAACCCACCCATTTCCACTGACTTCCAGTCACTCACCAATTGCCATTTCACCCACACCTTCCTACACCAATGTGCATGGAAGGGTTTTGGTTTTGGATTTTATGAGCAAGGCCACCATACTATTATTCCATGTACTACCTACAAACATAATGACCGTAGTGGTATTAGCTTTACTTTGAACCACCTACCAAGAAGGCCCACATTGAACTCATTGAGGACATCAACCCTTCTCCACCTTCTTCACCCGCTCCACCTTCTTCACCACCTTCACCGATAGAGTCGATGGATCCAAAATCCATTCCTCCTAAAAAAATTCATAAACACCATTTCCTTGGGGCCTCTGACTTATCAACGTGAGGGCGAGGCTCCCTCCTCTCTTCCCTTCCTATATCCTAAAATTATTGACGATGATACACCTTCGATTAATGTCATTCAATGTCAGGATGATGAATCTATACTCACCTACCTTGGTGCAGAGGACTCATATATTCATCGGTTGTTACCATCTAAGACCCAAACCATGTTGAATGAATTGACTATCAAAATCAACATTCATACTCAAGATGACCCACACATTCTAAAGATCGGGAAATCTTTAGATGCTATTGAACAGGAAGCCATCACTTCTTTTCTCAAAACCATAATCATACGTTCACTTGGTCTTACATAGACATGCCTAGTATTGATGCAACCATAGTGGTCCACAATATTGTAACCATTCCCAATGCCAAACCTATCAAACAAAAGATGAGGAAAATGCATCCTCACATTAATATTCTAGTCAAATAAGAACTTCAAAGTGCCTCTTTTTGGTTTCCTTCATCTTACCCATTGATTATCCTCGCTAGATTTCCAACATTGTCCCTGTTACTAAGGTGACAGGGGGACTTCACATTTGCATGGATTTCTGTGACCTCAACCTAGCTTTCCTGAAAGATGACTTTCCCCTACCTCATATTGACCAACTAGCTGATCTTATTGCTAGTCACGATATGTTATCACTCATGGATGGTTGCTCAAGTTATAACCAAATCTTGCTTACCCCAACGGATCAGCAAAAACCACATTCATCACCCCTTCGGGGACCTTCTCGCTATAGAGTCATGCCTTTTGACCTTAAAAATGCTGGTGCCACATATTAGTGGGCTATAACTTAGATCTTCCATGACATCATGCATCGTATATTAGAAGATTACGTGGAAAACCTCCTTTCTAAATCCAAACACCACTCGAGAATCTTTCTGTCCTCAAAACCATCTTTGACCACCTCATCAAGTATTACGTTCACCTTCAGCCCAAGAAGTGTGTCTTCACAGTTCTCTTAGGAAAACTCTTGGGATTTATTGTCTCCTTATATGGTATAGAGGTTGAACCTACTAAATTCAAATCCATTCTTGAAATTCCTCCTCCCACTAACCTTAGGCAACTATGTAGCCTACAAGGTAAGTTAAATTCTATTCACCATTTCATCTTGCAATTGTCTCGATCGCTATCAACCATTTCATCATCTTCTCAAGAAGGATGTCTCCTGAAGTGGGATAATAACGCCGCCACAAAGCTTTTGAGTCCTTAAAACAATACCTTCTCCAACCACCCATCCTCATTCCACCTAAATACGATCAACCCTTCTACCTATACATCTCAGCTACCGATCACTCCTTAGGGGCCATGCTCGCTCACCATGATGAACAACATAGGGAGCAGGCGGTTTATTACATAAGCCATACTCTTTTGGACTACGAAACCCACTACACCCATGCAGAAAAAATTTGCTTAGCCTTAGTTTTTTTCACCACCAAACTCCATCATTACCTACTTAATCACAAAACTTATGTTGTGGCCAACACCGACCCCCTTACACTTCATGTACACCAAACCTTACCAAAATCAATGTGTCGCACACTCTTTGTCTTATGTTTTTGGAAAATATTGACCTCAAATTCATCCATCAAAAGTACATCAAGGGCTAGGCTATCACCAACCAATTGGCCAATGCACCTATTTCAAGAGATCAACCCTCTAACTTTGACTTCCCCGATAATTCAATTGCTACCCTTTCCTAGACGAACCCGCTTGACAAATGACACTCTTATTTGATGGGTCCAAGTGTCGCATGAGGGAGGGGCTAGAGTTATCCTCATTCCACTTGATGGTGAGCCCATGCCTTTGACTCTCAAACTTGATTTTAATTATACAAACAATATTACCAAATACAAAGCACTCTTATTAGGTCTCCAAGCTTCCTATGCCTTAAATGTTAAGTCAATCAACATCTTTGGTGATTTTTAATTGGTTCTAAATAAAATCAATGGTATATACTAGTGTTGTAACGAGACACTTCAAAAGTATAAACATCACGTGGACATACTTTTGACCACTTTCAACCTCTATAACCTTCAAACCGTCCCTCGTTCAACCAAAAATTTGTAGATACCATGGCCCTGGTTGGCCTCTTAAATCCCCACTTCACCTACCGATTATAAAATCTTTGTCACCGTATAAATACTCTAATCACCCTCTTACTTACCTTGTGAAATTTACTCCTTCAGAATGGCTACCCCGACCTGAGTGACCTTTGGTATAAACAATATTCAGACTACCTTTCCCTCTCCATCTTGCCTCCCGACCTAACTCGTAATGGAAAACATGCCTTTCTTAAAAAGGTCTCTCATTACATCATCATGGGTGGCCTCCTCTATAAGTGCAGCTTCGATGGCATTCTCTTACAGTTCCTTACAATTTTTGAAATTCCTTAAACCATTTAGGAATTTCATGATTGCATATGTGGAGGCCACTTAAGTGGCCTGTTATTGCTAAGTACATTCTTCACCTAGGCTATTATTGGACAACCCTTAACCATGATTATTGTAACTACGTTAAGCATTGTGTAAAATGCCAACAACATGCCAATCTTCATCATACACCCAATCATGCCTTAAGGGTCACCTGTGACCTTTGGCCCTTCTCTGAATGGCGTTTGGATCTTATCGAGAGATCAATCCCCATTCTTTCAGTAACGACATCAATGGATCGTCACCGCTACCAAATACTACACCAAATGGGTTGAAGCCATACCTCTTATCTCCATGAAAGCTGATAAAATATGTGAGTTAATCAACCATCACATTATTTTTCACTTTGGTGTTCCACATCGCCTCATAACTAATAACGTAAAGCAATTCAAAAATAAAACCTTGCAGAAACTTTGCGATGCCTTTGGCATTCATTCGGATTTATCATCACCTTATTACCCACAAACCAATGGCCAAGCCAAATCCACTAATAAAACCTTAAAAAAATTCTCATGAAGGTGGTTAACAATACTAGGAAGGACTGGCATACGCACATTCCTTTCACCCTGTGGGCGTATCGCACTAGTATTCACACTTCCACCACTACCACACCTTTTTCTCTGGTCTATGGTATAGAGGTTGTTCTACCTCTCGAAGTCTAGATTCCCTCACTTTACATTTCTCTCCATGACATGCTTAATGATGACGACTTTTGTTAGGACCATTTAGCACAACTTGAGTTATTAGATGAACGTCATCTTAATGCTCTTGACCATCTTCAAGTTTACCAAAAACGTATCAAACGTGCCTATGAAAAATGCGTCCATGAATGAACCTTCCAATTCGGTGACCTTGTCCTAAAATAAAATCAACATGTAACCAAAGCAGAAAAAAGTAAATGGGTCAAATTTGCTCCTAATTGTCTTGGACCATACATCGTGACTCATACTTATGGATCAGGTGCTTATCATTTATCTTCATTAGATGGTAAACCCAAACCTAAGCCCCTCAATGCCTTGCATCTTTGACCATTCTACTATTGAATTTTATTCCTACCTCCTTTATCCGCCTCTTTCATGCTTTTCCCTTGAGTACTACACACTTCCTATGCCATCACCAACGATTAAATAAGAATCATGTGCATACATGTCACTTTTATCTTCTCTTACATATGTGTACCACGGTCTTTGCTGCACATGGCATGATTCTCATGGATACTTTTTTCTACTTTTAGATGAGATCCCATGGTCGTTTCACCCTTCTTTCTAAAAAGAATCCAATCCTTTACCTTAGTCTTGTCCATGACTTAAAATCCCCCACCTGGGATCCAACTCCTCGAGTCAAACTTCCAATAAAATATGACTCCCTCAAAAGGACATCTTTCTCTCTACATCACTACTATAAATAGACTGCTCCCTCGAAGGATAGCTATGTAAAGCCTACTTCAAAAAATAATAATAATAAATAAAAGAAATGTAGAATTTGAAGCTTCCCGCATCGATCAGCTTTGCAAAGAACTCAAGGAGTTAATTTCCTCATCCCATATAGACTTCATGCATCAATCAGTCTATCTCAAATACAAGTCAAATAGAAAAAAATCATCATGGACTTTCCCATTGTGATCTTGGATCTCTTGCCCAAAACACATGCTACCAAATACCATATAAACTACCCACTTTTCACCCTCTCACCCTTTACACCTTCATTTCCTACCGCCTTAAGGGACCTGCTGAAACTATGACATTCGGTGATCATGTGACTTTAATTCACCTTTAGAATAATCAATCATGCAATTTCTTTAGGGTCTTACATTCCTCATATTATCTAAGGTATGGACTACTCATTATGATCCTTACCAATTAGGTGGCTCCCTCACCTACTCTTGTCTTTTCTCCTTATTCATTACATATTGATTACCTTGAATAGGATTAGATCCTCGATGCTTATCTTTGGGTAATTTTCCTCTTTTCCGTAACCAACTCCAAATCACCCATGCCTAACTAAAACCTAGACTCAAATCATGCCTACAACCTACCAACTCATACTCATACCTCCTTGCATTCTTCCCTAGTTTATGGGAGAACTACATCGGCCCGAGGTCCCTTTTTGCCAGGACTATGTAGGCAGCACTCTAAGGGCATGGGGCCCTTGGAGGTTAGCTCGGCCACTATCTACCCTAATCAATTCACTCTTAATTTTCTTAAATCACAATCTACCCTTGTTAGATTTATTTTTATATCAATAATTGGGAATTAAACCAAATAAACAACAAATTAATTTCCACATTTTTATCATCATCATACATACATTCATTATGTCTACCATTTTCTTTACCATGATCATGCATATTACTATAAAACATCTCAAATATGCTCCATATCATCATTAATTGCACAAATTAATGAATTACAAACTAAACCAAAACCTAACTCCACCATGCCTCTGACCTAACTCAATCCATGCCTAGACCACAACCTAACTCCACCATGCCTCTGACCTGAATCAATCCATGCCTATGAACTGAATCTATCATGCCTACACTACTTGGTTTCCATCACATATACAAATCAAAATAGCAAGATAACCACAACTATGTATAAACATAATGACCATAATCATCATCATCTCTATAAATAAAAACATCCAAACATGTGTATCCATATACATAACTCTCCAATATCTTTGGCACGTAGGCAAGTGTACATAACAAAATATCTGCAAAATCTCATATACAGCCTCACCATCTTTGGCACACAAGCCAGTATATGATCAAAAATATTAAAAACTCTCATATACATCCTCACTCTCTTTAGCACGTAGGCCAACATATATCAAAAATTACTACAATACATCAAAATGGAGGGATGTACATCAAACATCATCATGTCAAATATCCTCCATATCATTCTCTCATGTCTCCTTCTCGGCTCATGTCTGGTGGCCTCATAACATCTCACCACCCGCTATGGGTTATAGCCAGGGTCCCTACCTTGGTACATTGCCTGAGTGGCCTCCACGAACCGGTGGCCTCACCCTTCTCCTATCTCGAGCTCAATGACACCTTGTGCTCTCCATGTTGTGAGTACAGGATGGTCCTCTCACTCAAGGCTTGTTGTGCCCTATACTCTCCATAGGATAGAAAATCTATCTCGACTGCCATTAATTGATCCAAGTAATATCTAGCCTCACCTAAGGCATCCCATAACCTTGATATAGGTACTTTCTGTGGTGGCCCCATTAGCCTTTGACCCTATACTATCCTATGGGACCCTATCCGGTGCCTATGGAGGTTTCATCGGCCTCACACCTTGTTCCTATACATGAGCCTATAGTGCTCGAATCTACGCTTGTGTAATGGCCAACTAACCCCTGCAAACCTATAACTCTTTGTGCCTGTAGGGTGGCAACCTACTCATCATCACCCTCTCCATCTCCACCCTTGGCCATCTGGGCCTACAAACGGCTACTGTGCATATAGCTCAGCCACCTCTACCTTTGAACCTACCAACTTCCCATGTACTATCCTCAACTAGGTAATCAAGGTCGCCACCTGCCCTTGTAGAGCATCTCTCTACACCATGATAGTGGCTAAATCGGCTTCCCCGACACGGGCAAAGATTTGACTTGTAAATGGACAACCCACCACTTGTTTGTATCTATACATTACTCTAGCATCATTGATTCACTGGTCTATCACCTACTCCTTCCCGATAGGCAGCATCGGTTGTGGTAGAGGAAATGGCCTCTCCACATCATCTCTCCTATACTGTGGGAAGGGTGGGGATATATCCTATGGCAGCCCAAACCGCATTGTCTCGACCCTTTCAATTGGGATCATCTCATGCTCCCCTCCATGGCACCCCTCTATCCATCTGAGTAGCCAAAGGCCATCTAGCTTATCAACCATATTTTTGTATGAGGGATAGCCCACATACGGTCTCCAAAAAATGTCCATGTTGGGCAATCCCTCCAGTAGCTTCCTATAATAGGCTACATCATGTGTAATCCTTCCTGCTCACCACTCTCCCATCATAGCCACCCATCACCTATACCCCACCCACACAAAACTAGGATAAAATACGTATGTCCAGGGCATACCCATTGGACAAACACAAATAATGTGTTCATAGGCCCAACAGTGTAGAATAAATGTGTAGCATAGGATGAACTCCGGAGCCACCCATACGCCCATAGCTCTCTGTACAACTACATGAGGAATGTTGGTGCCAATGAAAATAGGTCTTTTCCATCATCATATCATTTAGGACCCCCATCAATGATCATGGGAATCTCCCACCTCTCGCATTTAGCAAAGTGCAAAACAACAGACTACCTCCATCAATAATACTACTAGCCTTGTCTCCTCTAGATGGGCTTGGTGCATCTCTCCATAACTCAGGATGGCATTGTGGAATGTCAGCTCCTCCATTCCTTCACCAAATACTGTCATTATCAACTCCTCAGATGCCTCTGAGGAGATCAAATATACCTATGTCCCTAATATAGATAATGTAGGATCTTATACACATCCTCCGTGCTAATGGTCATCTCCCCATCGGTAGGTGGAACATGTTGGTTGTGGAATCCCATCTATCGATGAGAGTGAACATCAAGCTCACTTTTCGAACCAGATGCCGGTAACATTGAACCCCAATCAAGCCCACACATCCGCAACATGCCTCCACTCCTCGACCATTGCCACACCTTTAACTCTCAAAAGTAGGGGTGTCACCCCCGTCTCTCATCCTCAATTGATCTCTCACCTGCATCCAACAAAACAATCACATTATTAAAACACGACCATATCTCCATTCACCCATACCCATTCCCATTACCCTACCCCTTTTACTTTGCTACTTACCCATTTATCCCATGGCCTACCCTCCACCCCAACCCAACCCTAACCAACTGACCTACCTACCCTAAACCTACCCAACCCAATATCACCTTACCTATTTACACACACCCCGACCCCTCACCTACTTCCATTTTGACCCACTCCCCAACCTTACCTATTTTCCCACACATCTATACATTTTTTCCCTAACAGCTCCACCCTTACCTATTTTTACCCCTTACCTATGTTATGATTTTCACTGAAACCACTTCTCTTACCCCTACCTACCTCACCCACCCAACCTCGGACACCTTTTGGCCCCTTTTTCCCCAATTTACAACTAGTAATGGTTACCCATAACCAACCCGTCCCCCATAAACTAGCATCAGTCACCTGTTTCATGACCAATACCAGTTCTCTACCACCGACGTCGGCTAACCCTTAACCGATGCCAGTCACTGTCGCGTTAAAAACCGCGACGCCCAAACCCCCCTTCTTCCTACAAACTCTCTTTTTCTCCTTTCTACCCACCCAATCCTACCAAAATTCGCCCTCTACCCTTCCCCACCCCTTCTACACCTAATCATCTCCCTCCTCATTCCTCTTTTAATTGATTTTCCCTCCCACACTTCAAAATTCATTCCCCCCCAAACCCATTTCCACCCACCCGACCTCTAATTCAATATAATAAACAAAACAAAGAGTAGGAATGAACCTTACTTCATAACACTGTCATCACTGTGTGGTGGCACATCGGGCCACTACACCGATGGTCCACCTAATCCCTCTCCTACCTCTATCATCACCAAATGACCTCTCACTCTCCAACCAATCAAATCAATCTAACCCAGCTTGTGGATCCACCTATCAACCAACTATCCCCAGTCACATGGATCGCTAACTCAGTCCTCTGTCTCACTCTTTCACTTTCCACATTTTCCTCTCTCTTTTGTCATTTTCCCCAATTCAATAAAAGACAAATGATTTTAAAAATACGGTAATTTTTATTTTTATACCCTACCCGACCTAACCGGCGATGGTTTTCCCTTGAATGACATCGGTCATGTGCCCTAGCTTACCATGGTTGGTCCATCTTATCTCGGCATTGGTTCCTTTAAACTATCATTTGTTTACCCTCGCTCAATCTTTTTCCTACCCCTTACCCCCAATTTTTGAACTGAATCCTTTTTACCTCACCCACACCTCACTTAGACACTCCACTTTATCTTCCTGACCTTATCATTTACCCCCTCACCTCGTCCTCATTCGGGGACTCATTATTTTACCCTTACCTTGGACCTACCCGTGCCATGACCTAAATACTTGGACCTGGAACATTACTAGTGACCTGTAACCTCATGTGTTTGTTATACCTTGTGGTACTATTACCCATGTTGATGGACATACTAACCCTACCTTGCCTCTTTCCGTAACTGTTTATCTTGACCCAACCTTTGGTGTACCGGAACGATACCTAAACATTCTTGCACCTAACCTATGTCATGTTTCCTGACCATATCCTATACCTTGGATACCAAAATCACTTCAACCTTGTTTGGATAAAGCTATCGACCTTAGACAATGTAGAGTTTTCTGCTCTTCAACCTGGTACCATGTTGTAGTGTATATGTGTGCGTGCATTTGATCACATACTACCTTTTACCTTGACACATCACCTAGATTACCGAGTGGACCTTTTCCCCTTTTCACCCCTAGTACCCACCTTTTTCTTCCTCACATTCAAATTTTATCAAACCACTCACCGATTCTGCCTTTTGCCTCATCAATTCCTAGTTTGAGGGGGATCACCTTCACCCACACATGGGGAAACCACATCTTATTTTTGTCAGCATCGCTTACCAATACAAGCTACATAACAAAAAGGGGAAAAAAGTAGACACCAAAATTGGGTCACACTCCCCTTGGTCCCTTGTCTAATAAACACCTTGAACACATTCACCTAACCATGGACCCTTTCATCCAACTCTAATATTAATTTCATTAATTTAATTTAATTAATTCATTATCCTCACAATATTTATTATTTAAATATCCTAATTGGATAATGCCCACGTATCAACCTCATCCTAAGACCTATTCTTAGTATGTTGCCATAACTAACTAATAACCTACCCAAACCCTAAAAATCAAAGCATATATTCCTTCTAACAACATTCCCATACATTAGAAAGGAATCTTCCATTCTAATCTATAGGAAAAAATGAACAAGATCCCAGAAAATCAAGGGGATCTACCAGTTTAGTAAACCTAGGAAATCCCACCCTAACCGATGTCGGTTACCCTAAACCACCACCACCAACTGGAACCACCGTCGGTTACCATTTAATCCCTAAAACAACCTTATTTTAAGGTTGGGACTTTCTTGAGAGGTTGGCACATCTTTTGAGAGTGAGAGATAAAACCAGAGTTGCATGCAAGCAGAACCAACATTTGTACATGCATCAGAGTATCCACAGCTAGCACCTAAAGTAACCACAGAGCCATTTTCCTTTAAGGGAGCATCCAGGAAGTTCCTGCACCACACCAAGTTCCTTTCATTTGATCACCCACCATTACCAACCAGACATCAAGCTCAAGTAACAGTGATAAGTTTTTATTAACCAACACTTGTCCATTGCCATTTTTAGTAGATTCTTTTACTTATGTTATTAGTTTCTACTCCCATTTCCATTTACCCACCATTTACCTCCATGAAAACTTGACCATTCCTTCACCCACACCCTTGAACTTCCCATACTTGGATTTTAATCACCCCTAAGTATACCTAAGACCTACACAGACCCTGCCATAGCCCTCTCCATTTCCATTTAGCCTTGGATCTACCCTCACCTCAAAATTTTATTGAGTTTCTTATACCCCGACCACACCGATGCCGGTTACCCACAACCATCACCGGTTCACTTAAACTAACATCGGTCCTATTAGACTCGATGTCGGTCTCTGTGTTTTTACCATCAGACCAAGAACAGAGCCTGAACTCTCTACCCAATATCCAAAACAGCCCAAAACTTGACCCTGACTAGTACCAGTACCCTAACAAACACCTTGACCCTTAGATTCAGTCATATCTTATCCTGTTGTGAACAAATTTACTTATTGTAGATGAATGAGATACCTAAATCATTTTAACTACAGTAGGATTTCCTTTATTGTTAGCATTAAGTTTTTTTAAACAGTGGATTGATAGTCATCTAGGGAGTATCACACTTCCTGGATCTAGCACACACTAGGAAGTCCACTACATATACTATTTAAATTTCATTTGGTGGTATTTTTTTCCATTTCAGGTAGTTCCTCCAAGAAAAAATGAAGCTCTCACAATCAGCTATGGATCAAGAAGTCATATGCGTGCAATAACCTACAACTAGCATTTTGACAGGTATTCCTCCTAGCCCTTTACCCCTATCTGTTTCGTCAACTTTCGAAGAAACGATCTAGAATCAAGTGAAACACCTTTAGTGTCATTGAACAACACGTCATAGTTGGTCCTCTTACTATGATCTTGCATTTCCTTATTGGAAACATAGTTTATAGGTGTGACATGCTTCTTGGTCGTGATTGGATTTTCGGTCTCAATTTATTATCTCTATGAATCATTTGTGACTTAAAATCATCCATAACAATCAGGTTATTTATACTAATGGTGTCCCTCTATTTACTCCATTATTTTTATCTCCTCACACATCAGTTAGCACACCACCTACATCATCTACCACATCACACTCTATGTTACTCAAAGCACAATCTACTCCCAATTCACCTACTTGTGCATTTTCTATATGACCACACCACTGTTAGTCCTATAGATAGGAATTGACCCATTCCTAGGACTATTACTACATCTTGATGTAGATCAACACCTCAATTTATTCCATGTGGGTACCCATCACCTTCACACTCGGCATCACGTAGATCTCCATCACCAATACAATTTTCTCTTCCACATTCTTCAACACATACTCACCCACGACATGCACATATACTTCATTCACCAGCGTAATGTATGTATTATATACCACCACTCTTAGAGTAGGGTCGTACACTTTCAGCACCACATGCATTGTATGGAGGACATTTTTCCTTCACTTTCATTAGATAGTTCACTCTTTCACACACACTTGGAGGCATAACATCTAACACATACTCCCAACCTAGTAGTATTGTTTATCACTACATAACATACTTATAGCATACACATATCACATCCTCATCACATTGAACACTCATCACACTTATACCAGTATCTTCATTACTCGATGATGCACTCTCATTTATGGTTCATTCTTGACTACCGAGGGGGAAATGAACCTCATATAATACATTTCCATTCACTTGGGGGAATGTGGCTCCTACCACCATTATGCATTACATTCCATCTATCCACAACATGTTACATATATTTGTTTCTTGTACTCTTTCTTACATTTTCTTGTTCATATTCACTTATTACACATGCTAGCTAGATCTCTTATATGTCATTATCTTTACCATACACACATACGTGTTCACATATTTTTCTAGTTGTGATCATAGATACAGTCTCTTACATGCGGCATGGATGATCACCTCCTACCACTCCCAAAACGTTCGCTAGGGGCATATACATTCATGTCTTATAGGTTATATTATTTCATTCTATACTTAGCACTTTATATCACTTTCTTATACATGCTTTTGACATATGGGTTATCTTTATAACATGTTAATGGGTGTTTCATGTGAAGCATTTGTTTGCAAGATTATTTTCTTCCATGGTTATCTATTGTTTTTACTTTTTTGTTTTGATTGTTATTATATGTGGGCCTTGCCATTTGTGTAGTGTTCACACTTGCTTGTCATATGCGACCATTGCAACCTTAAGTGTCTTGTGACATCATGAGTGATGTCTGTTTGCTTTGGAAGTCTATGATTGTATTATTGCATCTTTACTTGCATTATAGCTTCTACATTATTTGTATAATGTACACTTGTCTTTTACATGCATGTTTGTTTGTAGTAACACTCTTTGCCATCCACTTATTTGTGTATGCCTTTGTTTCTACCAAGCGCATTCAATTCCCCCTACATGGCATAGTTTATGTGGTTGGTCCTATTTTGGGGCCGTATTCTCCTATCAATGGCATTGCATGTTCCCCCAAAGATGGGGGTATCATTTGGGGTTTTACATACTACACAACACTTCTAAAATGGTATAGTTCAATTTAGTTTTCACCCTTGGCATCATGGGTTATAACGAGTGGGTTCAAATCTGGTCTATAAACCCTATATACAAAGTGGATTATATAGGACATGGTTGTTCTTAGAATTCTTGGGATAAGTTACAGGTTAGAGGATATAGTGGATTTCCTCTCTACACTACTTTAGCCAATGGCATCACATCGCTAAAAAAACTAGGCAATACAGAGATATCTTCCTACAACTTCAGGGAATCGATTCTAAGTAATAGAATAATGGATATTTCTCCCTACAATTCTTCATCATATGGCATCGATCACCCAAAATGCTAGGAGAGGATATCCTCTTCTACAATCTTTCTCTCTACATGGATCAGGTGCACATGCTCCATTTTTCATTTGCATATTTTAAATTTTTACATGCTTTTACATTTTCATAGATATACATGTGTCTTTTTACATGCATTTTTACACATATATACATGCATATTTGACTAGTAGATCATTTTCTCCTTACGAGTTCCATTAGTATGAGAAATAAGCAGTCAAAAACTACAAAAATTGGGGCAACAAAAATGACATTTTGTGGAAGAACACACCATACTAACCATTCATTACATCACACACAAAACTACACACGTGTTTATAACATAGGTTCACTCTCATCACCTTTTTATGATTTTACATCCTTACTTTACACGCTCTATCATATTTTTGTCACTCCACACTTTCTCTAGTCCTTCAACATGTTTCTACATCACTCTATATGGATTATCATGTATGTATCTCTATCTAATTTATGTTATTGAGATTTCTACTCACAAACATAAAGTGGGGGAAAATGTAGTCACAAAGTCACACACTTTAGAAATTATTTAGTCCCAGTATCATACTACTATTCATATGTTTTTTGAGTGAAGAAAGTTTTAATTAACCCCCATCTTTTGGCCATTTTAATTTTATTTTTCGTCACTACCGACCTACCATGCACACTTGCCGGTTTGTTTTCATAATTTTCTATGATTTTATCCTTGAATAGGGTTCACATGCTTATACTAGGAACCCGCAGCACTATGGTATCGGTTGAGGTGCCCGATCCTTTTCTTACTTTCCCACCACTTTCTAGCCATTTGAGCATTTCATATTTCTTGTGGTCAGCATTTTCGAGGTTAATTATGAAATTAGAATAAGAGAACCATATAAATATAAAGTTATGAAACCATAATGAGGGACCAAGCACTAGTCACTACTATCATCCACCTAGAGTTGCATCCATCTAGCTCCATCACAAGGTACAAGGTCGGTTCATCTACATCACACAAGCATAGAAGGGAATTTTATACTATTCTAACCACCCTTCTATTACATTTTCTACACATTTATTTCTCACTACTTTCATTAAGTATGACTGAAAGCACAAGAGAATCTAGGGCATTATTGCACAAAATTACACATAGTACTACATTAGGTCTTAGATGTAGTGTAACACTTAGTAATTACATCATTGTGGTAGTGAGGTCAGTCAAAACCCTTCATATACATTTTTATTTTATAGGGTTTGATGTTTTATTTTTGGTTTTACTGGTCTTCTTTTCATCATTAACTCCCAAAGTGACATACATTTGAGTACATAAAAGTTAGTGTGATAGACAGTGAGGGATTCATATCATCTAGTAACCCTAAAAGTTTGGTGTTTGGACCTTTTACACATCTAAGTCACTAAGAACATAGACTAGGGCACCCATAGGTGCCCTGGTCCTCTCTCAAGCACCTCAAGACAACCAAACACTTCAGATATGGCCATCTCGGACCTCTTCATGTTCATTCCTTCTTCTAGAATATTCATTCTATTTTATCACACCGTTCATATTAGCCTACAAATCATTTATTCTCCTTCTAACCCTTCTTTTCATATTAGGTTTTTTATGTTCATTAGCCTAGTTTTTGGGTCAATTTTTATATTTATTTAGTTATTATTTACATCATTTTAGTATTGTTATTTATTGTTGTTCCTAGTTAGATTAACTACACATATTCCACATTTTATTTAATTATTTTGGTGAGCCTAAACTTAGAATACCCTTTCTCCTTGGGACTTCTCTTTGTATTCTTGTCACTTGTAGTCTTCAAAATATTGTGAGATTCCTTCATTCACTCATAGGGTTTCCAGACCAATGGTTGATATACCTAATTCTATAGATGTTACTAACAATATTTTGATAATTCACAAAATGTCCCTCTCCATGAAATAGAAGTGTTTGATAGTGATAATTCCTACCATCAAGACACCACTATTGACCAAGATTTAATCAACACTATTACTAACTTTCGACAAGATTTACGTGAAAATCCTACTCATCTCCCTCATGTATTACATGCTCTAACCAGGACTAATAAAATACATGAATATTAAACCTCATTTCCTACTCATTCTTTAGCTCCTATGGTCTCCACTCCACCCACTTATGTCTTTGTTCCTTTTCTTACAACTACTGCTCCCATAACTCTCCTTGGAAAACCTAATATATAGCCTAGCTCTTCCTTGAATGCTCTTGATTTAACATCTTTATATCGAACTTAAAAAATCAATTTTTCCAACTCCAATTCGCTACTTCTCATGCATCCCCATCTTTAGACTCTACTTAACTAATACCACCCCATTTCACACCAGCTATATCTACCTATCCATTGTCATCTAACTTCATCTCTCCCAAATTACCCATTTTTAAAGGACATGGTGACCCATAAGAGCATCTCCTATATTTTTATGTATCATGTCTCGACTATGCAAATAATCACACTATACTCGTTAAGATTTTTCCTCATAGATTGTAATATTATATGATGTGTTGTTCTTATGACCTCCTTGTTCATTTGGTCATATCTTTCATATATTTGGTTGATGCTTTCCTCACTCACTTCTCTATTAGCATTGTCTCTAAGATATCATATGCTCGACTTGCACAACTTAAACAAGGCTATAACAAACACATGTCGGATTATGTCTTGCATTATTAAAAAAACTTATATAATATGTCTAATATACTTAGAGATGCTAGACACTTGGTTTCAAATAACAAGATTCATTTCGTGGATATCGAGATAGGTATTTCGGTTATAATGGTTAGAGTGGGAGAAAACATTTGAGTGTCAATTTTTGAATTCATTTTTGAGTGAGAAGATGGTGAGGGGCTTGATGCAAGGGATCGCGGGGAAAATCTATAGATAGGTATAAAGGATGCATTTTTACCATGGTAAGGGATAAAGTGGACACGGATAGGGGTCCAAAGATTACATGGGCATGATGGGTGGTTGGAGCCCCCATTAAATAGGTACCTTCTATTTTTCTTGACCATGTCTTCAATGAAAATAGTGTTTCTTTAGAAATACCGAATTCCGCCAATCGGGTCCGGTCCTCAATGTGTAATACCATCCTGGCCAAGATTCCTGGTAGTAGACCCAATATTGAAGAGTTTAGGAAATGGGCTAATAGAAAATGGATGCCCAAAGGATCGATGGAAATAATGGCCTATGCTAATGATTTCTTTGTTATTCATCTTTCCCTGGAGGAGGATTTCTTAAGGATCTTATTTGGAGGATCTTAGCTGGAGGTCCTTGGTTCATGGGGCACGTTGTGGTCCTAGTTCAAAAATGGTAATTGGGATTCAATCCTCTGGAGATAATTATCAAAGAATACCTTGTTTGGGTTTGGATTCCTAGGCTCCCATTGGAATATCTGGGACCTAGATATCTTGCAAGGGATTACTAAGGCTATAGGTTCCCTAGTTATAATTGATCCGATCACCTATGCCAGAACAAGGATTTTATTTTCTCGGTTCTATGTTAATGTGGCCCGAAAACACCACTACCAAGAAACATTGAGATCAAGGCTCCCTAGGGAGTCCACAACCATAAGATCAACTATGAGTTTGCCCTTTTATGTGTTTTTCCTATTTTAAAGTGGGTCACAATCTCAAGACATGTCCTAAGGTGAAAGAGGAGGTAGTCCATAAACCCCTTCTCAATAAAACTAAGAACATTAGTAAGGAAGATTTGAAAGGTAAGGGACTTATACCACCAAATGGTAGTGGACCATCGAAGATCAACCATTCATGGAGGAAGATACCCAATCATGTTGAGACTAAGGATCAAGTCACCAAAGAGAAACACCTAGAAAATACTTTAGAAATAGAAGATTGAAATAAAGACAGAAACATGGAAGTAATCCAAGAACTTATCATTAATGATGATATGATAGTATTTGAAGATTTCAAGAAGATAGTATAATCATATCAATAGTCCTAGATTTTTTTGTGGCAAGTTTCTTTGCCCAAAGACTGGAGGAAACAATATTGGAAAGTAATATGTATAAAATATTGGATGTTAATTTGGAGAACATGTCCACAGTGGAGGAGGATGTTAAACGGGAGTAGGAGGCTTTGGATATGATGATGAAAGTGATCCAAAGTTAGTCCAGTTAAGGAAGCAACACAAGATGGAATTATGGAATAAAAGTGAGTAAAATAAAGTCCAACTATGGTGTGATCGGATCTTCTCATATCATATTCCGTGCCATCCCCAAATCGGATACAAACACCTAGAACCATATCCAAGGTAGATGTTGGGGCTAATAAGGCATCACAAAGAAGACCATTGGAAAGGGAAAAAAGGGACAAGGTGACAAATAAATACATCATGGAGGGTCATCAGAAACCATTAAATATAGGTAAGAAATCCTTCCACCATAAATTATTTTCATTTCTTGGAATATTAGGGGCTTAAATCATCCTAGTAAGCATAGGATTTTGAGGGATCTGAAAGTTAAAGAGAAACCTGATGTGATAATGCTACAAGAAACCAAGATGAATGAAAATAGGATGAGATATTTTTAGTCTATTCTTTGGAAAGAATCTATATTTCATTGTCAACTGTCGGTTGGTGCCTCTAGAGGGTTACTGTGCTTGTGGAAAAGAGATATATTGGAAGGATTCCCCCTTATCAATAGTCAACACCATGTAGCTATTTTCTTTACGGAATTCAGTACTAGAAAACAATTTATTCTGTCAAATATCTATGCCCCCAACATGAAAATGGGTAGAAGAGAACTTTAGGAGCATCTTACCACCTTCAGAAGAATGTTTAGTGACTTAAACTAGATCATTGGTGGCGACTTTAATGCCCTCTTATTTTTTCGAAAAGAAAGGTGGTATTAATGTTTTCACTGAGAGTATGGAGGATCTTGGTAACTTCATGGGGTGGAATGCTTTAATTTATTTGAACCTTAGTGGCTCTAAATTTACATGGTCCAATAGGAGAGAAGGGGTTAACTTAATCCAAATTAGGCTGGACCATTTCTTGGTTAACACTCAATGGATTCAAGAACAACAATATTCCTTATCTTCTCTTCCACGGATCGGGTCAGATCACAATCCTTTGATCCTCAAAATCAGTGTTAGGGAGAACCCCATTGGCATACCTTTCAGGTTTGAAAATATGTGGACTACTCATCTAGACTTGGAATAGAGAATTAAGGATTGGTGGAGTATAGAGGTGAAAGGAAACAACATGTTCAAGGTGACCTCCAAGCTCAAAAATATTAAAACCAATATGAAGATATGGAACAAGGATATTTTTGGAAACATATTCCTTCAAAAAGTATAATAGCAGAGGATATTAGAATTCTTGAAGAAAATATGGAATAAGGGGGTGGAGTTTTGAGGATAAAGTGAAAGAGAAGAGCCTTCTCTCTGACTATCAAAATATTTTTCATAGGGAAGAGGTGTATTGGAAACAACAATTGAGAATCACCTGGCTAAAGGAAGGGGACCAAAACACCAAATTATTTCATACTTCTGTGACTATTAAATCCAAAAAAATTGTATTCAAGAAGTCAAGAAATAAAATGGGGATTTGGTCACCGAGGAAAAAGAAATAGCTTCCACCATTATTTCCTTTTTCAAAAACCTCTTTGTGGAGGATCTTCTTAATGATGAGATCACTAGAGAAGATATTTTGAATCTTTTCAAGCCTACTATCAGTCAAAGTGAGAATATGGAGCTTATTGTTATCCCTTTTGAAGAGGAGATCAAAGGTATTTTGGATGCTATGGAAGGTGAAAAAATTGCATGTCCAGATGGGTTTCTAGATTTTTTCTTTCGAATCTATTGGGATAGAAATATTTTTGTCCTGGATTAGGAGAGATAGAAATATTTTGGTTACTATGGAAGGTGAAAAGAGTGCATGTCTAGAAAGAGGGTAACATGGAAGGGGTCGAAGTTTCCCATGGCTTGGAGAACCAATGTCTGTAGCATTTCATTGATGATACGGTTCTTCTGGGACAAGTTGTTGTTCAAGAAACCAAGACTATTAAAGGTATCACCAATAATTACGAAAGAGCTACCATAAAGAAGATAAATTTCAAGAAAAATTCTTTCTACTTCATAAATGTTCATGAAGAACAAAAGTATAGACTGGCCACTATCTTGGACCGTAACATCAAAAATCTCCCATAATTGTATTTGGGAATGCCTTTGTGTGGGAGAAAACTTGAGGAAGGTGGTTGGAATAAAATTATTAAGAGATTACATAATAAGTTGGCTTCATGGAAAGGATCCTTACTGTCCCAATTAGGTAAATCTTAGCTCCTTCAGAGTAGTTTTCAAGGCATACCAATCTACATCATGTCTATTTTCATTCTCGAAATAGAGTGAAGAATCCATTAAAGGTATCTAGAAATATTTCCTTTAGACTGGATCAGAGGATAGAAACAAAATCCCTCTAGTTTCCTGGGAAAAGGTTACTCAACCCAAAGACATGGGTGTCCTGGGCTAAAGAAAATTCATTTTATGAACCATTCCCTCATTTCTAAGGTGGGATGGAGACTTCACAAAGAAGAAGGCATTTGGGTGAAAATTCTAAAGATGAAATATTTTCTTCCCTTTGGTGGAACTTTGGACTTCTTCAGTGATTTAGAGCTACATAGGGGATCTATCTTCTGGAAAAATTTATGTCAAACCAAGAAGTTTCTTATCAAAGGGTGTAAATGGAACCTTGGTGATGGGTCTCAGATCAAATTCTAATATGATCCTTGGTTATAGGTTTTAGGTTGTGGAGCTGAATTTTTTCAAAGATAACATGTTTTACATGTTATGTTTCGCAAGAATCAGCGTCGATTAGCGTTAACCGGCATCGGTCACCCAGTCGAAGTAACCGGTCTTGATCAGGCATAACCGGTGCCGTCGTAGTAATCGGTGATGGTTACTGTGTGACGTAGTTTTTGTTTTTTGACGAAAATTAGAATAAATCTATTATTTTAAAGATGATTTATTGATTGTAAAAGAAAAGTTAAGTTACCCAAAATAGATATATATGCATGTATGCATTGTATGAGGGTAAGTAAGAGAATTAAGAGAAGGATTGAATTAGATCCTTGATTCTCCTAGATTGAGAGGATGAAGAAGAAGAAGAGAAAGAAAGAACAAGTTACATGAAGATAGAGTCTCCATGGAGAGAAGTTAGATAGAAGGAAATAGCAGGTACATATGAATGGTGAGAAGAGGGTAATGTCTTCTACTGTATTTCCTTTGTATAGTTATTGTCTCATTGTAATGGCTTGCATAATATGCAAAGCACATAGAGTTTCTTCTTGTAGATCCACATGTTGGTGAGATCTTGTATTATAGATCTATGTAGATCTAGTCTTGTATTGTAGATCCATGAGATCATATTGTATTTTTGATCCATGTAGATCTAGATATTGTAGAGGAGGTTGTCTTCATGTTTGCACAGGTTATGCATGCAGTGATGGAGAGACATACTTACTTCTTGGTGCACAGTCATAGTTGCACATTAGTAGACCCATGCAAGAGGTCTTGTTGCAGATCCACAGAGAACTTGGTAGCAGTTCAGAGATGCAGATTTCACGGTTATGTGATCTCTACTTCGGTGGTGTTTGGAGGCACATTTGTAGTGCACTCATGGAGATTCATTTAGAGATTTGGAGGAGAGGAGATAATCTTGGAGATATGCATTGAACTCTTATATTGAAGACTTGGTTTGTACTCTTGTTGTATTATATATATGAGATCTCTATATTTGGTGGATGTATACCACATTAGGTGAACCATGGTACATGTTGTGTTATGTTTGTGTACTTTATTTTGATTTGGATTATTCTAGTTTATACTTCCACTATCTGTAGATTTTGGGGAATGGTTTAGATCCTATGTGCATGATTTTGGTTGTTATAAAATAATAACACTTTTCAAGTCTCTCTAATTCCCAACAATAGGATGTTGCTCTCAATTTGTTAGCACCATGGAGTGAGCTATGACAGTCCTTTCTATTGAGCGGGGAGCTCTAGTTTGCAACTACTGGGACAATGACCGAAGATGGATTCCTATTCTCCCCCTCTTTCTATCAAGGTGATATCCAACCTTTTCATGATTTAAATAGGAAAATTAATGACATCTACATTCCTCCAAAAAGTTTCTAGGATGAGCTCATATGGAGAAGCACAGATACTGGGGATTATGAAGTTAAATCAGGTTACTTGTCAATTTTTGATAACTTTGCTCAAAGTCCTTTTTGGAGGAAGGTCTGGAACAAGTTTCTCATCCCCAAGATCAATATATTTTTTTGGGAAGTTATAAAAGGTAAGATACTCACTGTGGATAGACTCAGACATAGGGGAATGATCATCATAAATAGATGTGGTTTATGCATGGACAAGGAAGAATCCATCAGTCACCTGTTTCTAGAATTCCCTTTCTCATATCAAGTTTTTGTTGAGATCCTCTACATTTTCAAAATTCAATTGGTCCTTCCGAGAGATGTGGCCCTTCTACCTGAGTAGTGGAGTTTCAACTTTAAGAATGATATGGTCAATAAAATTTGGAAACTAGCTCTGCCACATGTCTTGTGGGGTATATGGATTGAACGCAACAATAGGATCTTCAGGAACAAATCGGTGAGGCTGTGAAAGGTTGTTGATAAAATAACACAAGATTTGAAGGAAAATGCTTGGATTATTAAAACCAAATAGGTTCGCACTAGCCCTGAGTGGGAGGAGGAAATTCTTAAAAAGATGGACATTTTTGTCTCCAAAGACTGAGTGAAGATCATGTTGAAACAAGATGTTGAATGGAATAGACCACCTGAAGGAAGTCTAAAGATCAACTTTGATGGATTAGACTAGGTTAAAGATAAAGTGGCTAGTAGTAAAGTGGCCTCATTCGGGATCATAGCAGAAATACTTAGGAGCCTATGTGGGACCCATAAGAAATCACTCTAACAACATGGCTGAAGCGAGAGCTATGCTTTGGGGTGTTAAAATGGGTAAAGACTTAGGGCTTAAAAATATAATCATTGAAGGTGATTCGATGTGCATTATTAATTCCCTCAAAGATAGTAGTAAATGTGGATGGAAACTAAATCATTTGATAATGGAGGCATGTGCCATGCTCACATCATTTGAACAGGTGGTCATTCAACACACATACCATGATGGGAACAAGTTGGCGGATGCATTGGTCGAGAAAGGTAATGCCATGGTGGATTTGGTGACGTGGTGGCACACGTATCCCTTGGGGATAGGTTAATAAACTCATAAATGAAGACACAAAGTGGGAGGTTGCGATATGATGACACCCTTAGCTCACACGCTTGGGGTTGTGAAAGGAATTTTCCTTTTTGGAAAATTTCCCTTTCTCATTTCATTTGTTTTTTCTCCATTTTCTATCAATCGAGTTTTGGTGTCTGTGTGGAAAAACATCAAATTTCTTGTTAGCTTCATGGGGTGATAGGTTTCATATTGAACCATCTAACTTTCTTCACCTCAATAACGATGTGGCTATGTGGAGATTTTTTCTTAAAGGCAGTCTCACTGGATACATTCATCAACTCCAAGGTAAAGATCCGGCCTTTCTGTTGATTTTGTGATTTCCTGGAAGGATGGTGGTTTTATTTTTAGAGGGGTTCATATTGATGTCTCTGAGAATTCCATAGTTAAGATCACTGGGTTAAAAATGAAGGCCTACAATTTTTTAAAGATAAATCTAGAAAGAAACATGAAATTTCTACTTTCTTTGAAGTTGGGAAAACATTATTGCATATGATGATGGTATTGCTCGTACCTTCCTGCCGGATAGCTGGGATGATGTCTTCTGGTTATTATGAAATATCTGACTCTTGAAGGAAAATTCCATAAAATCTTTACTCACCACCTATCCATCCTCAATTTTCTCTATCATGACCAGACTATGAGCTTAGTTTTCTTCCTCCATAGGTCACTCCTCTTGACTATCAAGGATTTCAAGAAAAATAAGGTGGATATCCCCCTTCACCAAGGCCTCATTCTTCTTCTGGTCTAAAGAAGAAAACCTGTCATCCCTAATCAAGTCAAGGATCAAGATTATGACCAAGAAACCCTTGCTTCTCACCTCAATAAAATCAAGAAGAATATAATTTTTGTTGATCTCGTTGAGGGTGTTGTGGATGCCTTGTGTAATCTCAAGAAGGGGATTAGGAATTTGGGGGAAAGTTCTAGCAAGAGAGATAAAGATATTATTGACTAGGAGACTAGGCGATGAGAGTCAAGTCCACAACAGATAACATTCTCACTGTCAAAAAAAACCTCATATAGGAGCTGGGATATTGTCATAAAAGGATTAAAACCCATAACATAACCATTAGGGGGATTCAAGAAGATTATGTTATGCAGGAGAAACATATTTCTCTGCTTCAAAACTAGGTTTCTTTTGAGGAGGCCAAAAACAACATGAAGCTGAGTTTGAGTTCTTCTGATAGTGATGAAACAGATACATGTGATAGCTCGGGTATGGTTATGGCCAAAAATAAAGGTAAGTCTCAAGAGGAGGTTAATGTTGGAACTTAGACTAAGAATCAAGAGGTCAAACACCCGAAGAGATTCATTATCAAAGTGGTTGGTTTGAAAGATGGCGGTCCAAGCTCCAAGACCCGAAGTAGGGATACTGAGAACTAATGGTGGGATTTTTGCAGCCCTTATCTTTTCTGTTGTTTTTTCTTGTTTTTGGTCTTGGTTTAGTTACTTACAAAAAAATGTTGTTAATATGCAAATTGTTTAGTTTGGCTCTATTATGTGGGGGCCTAGTTGTCAACCTTTTTGTCTTTGCCTCCTTGGCTTTGTTGGTGTTTTTGTTTAAAAATTGCTTCTATTATGTATGGGGTTTTTTTGGTCCCCATTTAAAACCAAATTTTTTATCTTATCTAAAAACCTTAGATATGCCAAATTCCAAGATCTTTTCATTCAAATTCTCTTGCCACCTCTCTAGGAGAGTGTTCTTTTTCAGACCTCTCTTTTGTTTGATCACCTTTGTCATACTCTCAAGCTGTGTGAAACGAAGCTCTTAGCTATAGGAAAGATTAAGTATTAGGATCATGCATCCTCATCTACATGATTTCAAGGTAAGTCAACATTCAATCCATCTGCAACTAAATCCTCGATATAAATGTCATCATCAACATAGTCTCTACCACCAAGGAACTATAATCAAAACCATTTAGGCATAGCTTCTCTAGGTTTAGCATCCCTTCATGATTTATTTTTTCAAAATTGGTTGATAGTAACCTTATTACATTACCTTCCCCTCTAGAAGTTGATCCATCTCAACCAAAAGGGCGTAACTTCGATGAAAATTCCCATTGCAACTATCATCAATGTGTCAGACATTCCACCAATCATTGCTTTCGAATATGATTGCTCATCCAAGGTTTGATTGACAAGGGTCAAATTGAGCTTCCAGAATCTACACAATCTCCACCTATCAATGAGAATCATAAGCTCAAAATATTTAATAACCCTCTACCCAAGCATGATACAAAGGAAATTGATTTATTAGCTAATAATTTATATCACACAGTGAGGGGCTCTTGATTTCTTAGTTACACATATTGATGCTTCGCCACTAATCATTTATTTCTCTAACCATGATTTTCATGTAAATTTCACATCTAATCACTTACATATTAAGGCATTTGTCAATTCAGTCCCTATCAATAACACTAAGGTTAACCCATCATGGCCCATTAGTGCATGTTCCATGCCACTCCTTAAGGCTATCAGGTATCCTCTATTGTAAATTGAATACCCTATGAACAAACCCTTTGGTGTCATCCAACTACATGTTACGGTTGGTCCTCTTACTATGCTTGTGCATTTCCTTGTTGGTAACAAAATTCATGTCTGCGACATACTTCTCATTCTCAAATGTATTTTTCAGTTTCAATATATCATCTCTATGAATCATTTGTGACTTAAATTCATTCATAATAATCAAATTATCTCTATTGATGGTGTACCTCCCTCTGCTCCATGGTTGGCATCTCCTCACACATTAGTAAGCACACCACCTACATTGTCTAACACATCACACTCTATACTACTCAAAGCACAATCTAATCCTAGTTTACCCACTCGCACATTATCTACATAACCTCACCACTCCACTAGTCCTAGACATAGGCATTAGCCAATTCCTAGGACCATTACTATATCTCGATGTATATCACTAGCCCTGGTTTATTCCACGTGGGTGTTCATCACCTTCACACTTGGCATTATGTATATCCCCATTCTCGATACATTTTTTTCTTCCACGATCATATCTTCACCCATCACATGCACATATAATTCATTCACTAGCATAATGTCTATCTCGTATACCATCACTCTTATAGCAGGGTCATACACTTTTGGCACTACGTGCATTAGATGAAGGAAATTCATCCTTCACTATCATTAGAGATTTCATTCATTTGTGCATAATTGGGGGGAATAACATCTAACACATCCCCCCAACATAGTATCATCACATACTCCTAGCATACACATATAGCATCCTCATCACATTGAGTGCTCATCACAATTATACTAGTATCTTCATTTCTCGATGACATACTCTTCTGCTTTGATTCACACTCGAATGTTGTGAGAATACTACACACGAACCACACACACTACACACTATGTCTAATCACACATCATGCATCCTACATCACACATTCTATAGTTAGTCTACATTATTGCACTACTACATGTCATACATTGTACTAGTCTTCATCACACATGTGTCAAATTTGCATCTATCCTTACATACTACTCATCGCACCTTATACTTTTAGTCTACATACACATCTTGCATTGCATCTTATACATCATACATTACACATTCTACACATCACACTAGTCTTCATCATACATACATCTACATTAGGGTTGATTATGCACTTTTACATATTACACATTACACATTACATTCATTACATGGTCATCCATACTCATCACATAGGCTATACACATTGACTATTCTGCATCTACATTTCACGCACATTTTACACTCTCAGGCTATCTACATATCTTGCATATTACATATTACATTTTGTCACATCATTCATGTTTTCACACTTCTATACACCATACATATCATCTACACCATCCTTATATTCATCATATTACACTTCTATTGTTTACAAGTTTAGCATTACATACCACATACTAAGTCTACCTACACACATTTCATTGCATATTTTTCATCACGTTATGCACATTTCTACACATATATGGTCATTTATCATTACATACACTACAATTTCATATATGTGTTGTACTCACTATCATATGATGCAATTTAGCTCTTTAGTCCATACTCGACTACCGAGGGTTTATAAATAAAATCAACCTTATCATACTCAAACACTCATCATTTGATCTTCCATCATGCGAAATTACTAGGTTAGTGACATATGTTTTAGACTAAATGGTCATTTCTCCATTTATCTTGTAGTGGTATATGCTTTAAGCTACATTATCACTCTTTTGATCATCTTATCATCATTTACGATTTGTCTATATGGTTGATGACACATCATTTCTAGCTCGCATCTTATCACCACATACATACACATTCATTATAGCATGTTAGACACAACACACTTTGACCATTTCCCAATGACACTCTCATTTATGGTTCATTCTTGAATGCTAAGGGGGAACACAAAATGAATTGTTAGCCAGTGAAATTGGCTAAGTCCTACTCAAGGCCGCCTTTGGGACAGTTGGAACAAATGTACGCGGAGGATGCGAATCGGCCGAAAGGCTGCTAGGCAGTCTGCAGGGCAAAGGAACATCTAGGCCGTCGGGACGCGTGGGACGCGGAAAGCCGGTTCAGCCGAAGGAGAAGAAAATCAACTAACTACTCTGGGACATTTGGGACATGAAGATGCGAAGGGCGCGAACCACCTGGTTCAACCGAAAAGGAGAACTTTCGCACTAAGCAGTTGGGACATCTGGGCTATGAGGACGTGAAGGACGTGAAAAGGTGAAGCGGCCGAGAGCAAAGGAAGCCCATTTCGGGTGGTTCGGAAGAATTTGTCCCAGACAGTCTGGGACAGTTGGAACAAATGGACGAAGGACGTGAACCGGCTGGTTCGGCTGAAACGGGGAACTTCAGCACGGGACAGTTGGGACAAAGGGATGCGTGGGATGCGGATACCAAGGAGCCAAAAGCCAATCAAGCAACGCCACGTGTCATCGGCCGAATGAGGGACAAGGAAGCCCATTTCGGGCGGATCGGGAGTTTTTGTCCCAAACAGTTTGGGACATCCGGGACAAATGTACACGAAGGATGAAAATCTAGTCAGGCCCGAGAACCAATCAAATCATGACACGTGTCACGAGGGAGAAAGTCCAGAAGTCAAAGGGCGAGGTTTCAAGCACTGACCCGAACCAATGAAATAGTGCCACGTGTCCAAGTTTAAGGGCCCACAAGGAAATTTCAAAGGAAAGCCCACGGAAAGGTGGAGGAGAGAGAATTACTTAGTGAATCAGAGCCTGCCACGTGTCATCCAAGTGGCAGAGCGTGGGGAAAGTTCAAATATTTTTCCCGTTTTGACTATTTTTGCCCGCTTTTTTCCCTAAATCTTCGATCACCATATCTTTCGATCCAGAGCTCTGATTTTTGCATTTTTATATCAACGGAAAGTGGTGAAATTTCTCTACATGATTCGGGGTCAATCTTGCATTTTGGTGCAGTTTCTGAGAGAGAAAATTGAGAAAAATCTCCGACACGTGGTAATGCCAAAAGTGACGCTTCAACAACTAGACTTTAATGCAGCAGACGCTTCACGCTTCTAGATAGACACCCACCGCATTTTGCCAGATCCGCCGCTTCGCCATAATGAGATGATTTTAAAATACATGACCTAGAAGTGGTTGGGGTAGATTCTGAATTTCTCTCTCTTTCCCTCTCTCATTCTTCCTATATATTGTAAAGAGGAGCTTCTTTCAAAAGGTCGAACATTTTTCTTTTTGCTCCTCCCTTCTTCTCCTATCAGGTGAATTTGTGGAGTTCGAACCTCTCATTTGAAACTGTAATATGACTCTACCTCTTGGCATTCTGTAGTGTATTGTATCAATCTTTGGAGCAAGTAATACATGTCTGTGGATGATTCTCAACCCTCTCTGTGTTCATTTTACATCCTCCTGGTCTTTCACTGCAAGTTTTGTTATCTGTGCATGATCTTATATCACATTTGAATGGTCTGTGTTTACTGGCAAGATAGGTGTTCTTCATTCCTCGGTGCATCACCTCTATTAGCTTAGATTTATTTTTATGCATCTTCTTACCCTATCTCCTTGGCAGATTAGATTAGGTTTTGAGCAAACCCTCTGCATATTTTGTGTGCATCTGAACAGAGGAATAGGAACCAGCCTTCTCTGGAGAATCCTTTCTCACTTTTCAAGTCCCACACTTGGAGAAAGGATTCAATGTTATGCAATCACACTGGATGATAGTATGGTCAACCTAGAAACCTGACCAGCATCCAGGGGTGCTGTGATTTTGCACTAACAGTTTTGGCACGCCGGTGGGACCTAGAGGTCTCATTTTTAATTTGCAGCAAGGTTGATGTGCATCTGCTACATTTTTCTTGCTTAAAAAGAGCTATTATTTGCATATCTGGTGACTCCAAGGGAAAAATCAATTGGTTTCAACAAAGCAGCCTGAAAACTTATGAGAAGAATCACAAGGTCAAGAGTCAGAGAAGAAGAAGTGTTGTTTGAATACCTGCAATTATCTCCAAGAAGAAGGCAAAGAGGAAGAAGGATTCAAAGGTCTCCATCTCCACCAAACAGAACTCTCTCAACTCCTCCACCTGGTAGGCCTTTCATTCAGTCAACAAGGGTTTTAAGACCAATTAGAATGGCTCAGAACAACCCCTACGTCAACTTCACAGGCAGCAGCCCACTTGCTCTCAATGCACAACATCCAGTTCCTATTGCAGCCTTGAAGAACATTCCCTACTTCACTGGAGAAAATAGACTACCTGTGTGATCATGTTAAAGATATTGCTAACCTTTGTGCAATCCATGAAATCAATGAAATGCAAGTGGTCATCAAGTTACTCGCATCTTCATTCAAGGGTAAAGCATTCAATGGTTTAGGAGCCTTGAGATTGGTTCTATCACAACCTGGAATCAGCTGTGTATAGCACTTCACGAGCAATTTGGAGAGAAGGGAGACAACTTGTCTCTTTTGGAGCAGCTGACAACTATCAAGAGAGCTCCCAATGAGCAGCTGACCGATTTCAACTTCAGATTTCAAAAGACTTGGGAGAGGATTCCAAAGGGCCAAAGCCAAAAGAGAAGGTGCTTTTCTCTACTATCTCAAAGCTTTAAATTCTGATATTTCTATGTTAATTCAGTCCATGGGAGGCATAACAATCCCTATGGCTTATAACATTGCCATTAGGCTGAAAATTGTTTAATCCAAGCTGGCAAACTTGCCCCTAGGCCTCCCATGCCATTGTTTCCAAGTTTAGAGAGTCCAAACACTAGTCAAGCACCTAATTTGGCTCCTTCTCCCACTCCTAGAAATCAGAGTTCAAATGAAGCTTCCACTTCATCTCCAAGTGCCCCAAATGAGCTTCAAGAGGTCATGAAGCAATTGCAAAACCTAGGCAATGAGCTAGTTACTCTCAAGAGGCAACAAGCCCAAGGTTTCAGACCTTCTTATCAACCCCAAGCTCAACCTAATAGGCAGCCATACCAACCACAAAGGCCACCTAATCCAGCTGCAAATATGAATCAAACAAGGCCTCCTGCCAATAGACCATTCCAGCCCTATAATCCAAATGTCATATCTGCCTCTAAAGCATTAGTGCCAACACAGAACAACATTGCTCAGGAATATGATTGGTGCTTTCCATGCAACGAGCCTCATAACCAATCCATGTGTTTCAATGGTGCCCTCAATCAAGCATTGATGGTGACAACTACTGGTGTGGAGGGTGAGGGCAGTCAAGGAAACAGTCAACAACAAGAAACATTCCAACAGCAATCAGCCCCAAATGACACCACATTGGTGAACTGGCAAGCAGAGGATTTCTGTGGCATGAATCAAGTAGTTTCTCAAGGTGTTGCAGCCAACACAAGGTCAAAAAGGAGAAATTTGGGTGAGGAGCAGCCACTAGCTCCAACCAGCCCACAACCTTCTATGACTCCAGAAATGATTGGCAAGCAAAGTCCCATTTCAAATGCACAAGGGCAGCCAAGAACAGCCCCTAGGCCAACTCAAATGCCAGCTGTTGCTGCCCACGTACAAGGAGTAAATGTGCAAACCAAGGGACAGCAGAGAGATCCTTCATCACCATTCAGTATCATTGATCAGATGAAGAAGACAAACGTCAATATATCTATGTGGGAATCCCTATCCATCCTAGGCCAAAGAGATCTGCTGCAAGCTGCCATGAAGGATTGGCCAACTTCGAATCAGCAGGTTCAGATGCAAGACAAAGTGCTTACAAATGCTGCCCAGCCTGAAGGAAGTCATGGAGCACAACAAGGTAAAATGTTGAAGCCCCCCCCTTTCTATGTTTCGTTAATCATTGGAAATCAGCTAGTACATAATTGCATGATAGACTCCGGGGCAAGTAGCTCAGTAATGCCTAAACAGATAGCTGATCAGCTAGGGCTCCAGTATGAAATAACATCTAAAGGGGTAGTGCAGCTAGATGGGACACAGCAATAAGCAATAAATTTGGAGTGATTAGAAATTTGAGTCTTACCTTGCATGCATGTCCAAATGTTGTTGTTTTACAAGATGTATCAGTCATAGACCTTCCACCACTCTTTGCATTGTGCTTGTCAAGAGACTTCACTGCTAAAATTGGAGGCTATCTTTCGGCGGATTGGTCTCACATGCTGTTTAGAACAAGGTATGGAACTAAGGCTACAATTAGGTCTGAACCTATTGCAAACTTCCATATTGAGCCTTACACTCCAAGTCAGATTAATGCCAATTGCTCAGCATTTGATCAAGAAGATCACCCTAGCACTGACGAGGCTGACACCAAGGTTGGAAGTATCCCGGATTTGACTCTTGATGAATGGGCAAGCAAGGTGCATGCTTTTGATCCTTATCAAGAAGTAGAAGAATCTGAGCTAGGGGTTTATTGTTTACATGAAGAGGATCAACCTCTCCCCAAAGATCACCAAGCCAGATCATAAGGACAAGAATGAAGTATGGCAGCTATTCTTTGATGGATCAAGGAGTAGACAAGGTGCAGGAGGAGGAGCTATGCTCATTTCACCACAAGGTATAAGGTATTACTCAGCCTTCCGTTTCCAGTTTTCCTATTCAAATAACACTGCTGAATATGAAGCCTTGGTGCAAGGGATACATTGGGCAATCAAGAAGAAAATAAAGAACTTGCAAGTCTTTGGTGACAGTGAACTAATCGTCAATCAAGTCAGGGGACAACATGCTACAAAGAATGAACTGCTAAAGAACTACAAGAATAGGGTATGGGACCTCATTGAGGATTTTGAAGCTTTCAATATCGCGTCCATACCTAGGAAGAAAAATGAAGCCGTGGATAGGCTCGCAGCTGTTGGAGCAATGTTTGATGTGGTTGACAACATCAAAAGGGAAAAAACACAGCCACATGTCCATGTGATTGTGAGGCCAGCAGTTCCAGATAATAACACCAGCTGGCAGGTGTTTGAGAATGATCAACAGATCGTCAATTTCTTACAAGAAGAGGCTGAATTCTCAGCTAGGAATCAGGACAGATTAGAGCAGCAGTATGGGGATCAAGTAGTGCAGCTATGGACAAACAAGCTTCCTAGGGGTTTAGTAACATTGGAGTCTATCTTCAACCCTAATGACCAGTTCCGTAAGGAAAAGGCTAACATACAGGTCAAAAGAGAAGATTCAGAGCCAATTCCGGTTGGGGAAAACAAAACACTTCAAATTGGCAAGGTAGCCACTGAACAGGAGAAATCAGATTTCATACAACTTTGCCAAGAATTTCCAGATGTCTTCGCTTGGAGCTATGAAGACTTGAAAGGTTTCAATCCCAACCTGGCTCAGCATACCATAGAATTGGATCCAGATGCTAAGCCCATCGTGCAGTAAGGAGACCCCAACCTCACATTGAGCCTCTAATGAAGAAAGAGCTAAATAAGCTAATAGAAGCAAGCATTATATTCCCGATCAAGCACTCAAGCTGGGTCGCAAACTTGGTTCCAGTCAGGAAGAAGAGTGGAGAAATCAGGTTGTGTGTAGATTTCTGAGACCTAAACAGGGCATCTCTCAAAGACCATTACCCACTTCCTTCAATGGAACAAATATTGCAAGTAGTATCCGGTTCGGAGAGATTCTCTCTCCTAGATGGCTACTCAGGGTATAATCAGGTAATGGTGAAGGAAGATGACCAGTTCAAGACGGCTTTCACCACCAAATGGGGGACCTATGCCTACAAGAAGATGCCATTTGGGCTATCAAATGCTGGAGCCACTTTCCAAAGGGCAATGGATATGGCATTCAAGGGGTTGATCAATAAAATAGTTTTGATATACCTTGATGACATCACTGTATTCTCCAAAAATGCAGTGGATCACCTCTTTCATCTGAGGTAGGTATTTCAGAGGTGTAGAAGATTTGGGGTATCATTGAATCCCAAAAAATGCATATTCTTGGCTCATGAGGGAAAACTTCTTGGCCATATTGTTTCAAAGGAGGGATTGATGATTGACCCAGAAAGAGTTGAAGCAATTCGAGCGTTGCCATTGCCAAGTCATAAGAAGGCTCTTCAAAGCTTCTTAGGAAGGATCAATTTTGTCCGCAGGTTTGTTCCAAACTTTGCAGCTCTCGTAAAGCCAATAACACTGATGTTGAAGAAGAGCATGGCATTTAAGTGGACATCTGAAGGCAAGGCAAGTTTTGAGGCAATAAAAGAGGCTATATCTCAAGCTCCAACTCTCGTCAATCCAAACTTCTCCAAGGATTTCATGCTATACGCCTTTGGTGGTGGAGATACAATTTCTGCAATCTTGGCACAACAAAACAAAGAAGGATTAGAACAACCAGTTGCTTTCTTCAGTCAAGGCTTGGAGGAATACGAAACTAGGTACTCTTTCATTGAAAAGCATGTACTTGCAGTGATCAAGAGTTTAAAGAAATTCAAGCACCTAGTCTCAAACAACAAAATCCAATTATTGGTCTCTCATGCGGGAGTCAGGGACTTCCTTCTAAACAAGGATCTGAATGAGAAACGTGCAGGATGGATAACTCGTGTCATGGAATATGACATCGAGATCAAGGTCACCAAACTAGTACGTGGGAAGGGACTATGTGAACAACTAGCCTTGAGTCAACAAGTTGAAGCAGGTAATGAAGAAGATGTTGTCTTGGTACTACAGGATGGTCAAGAACAGGAAAATGATAATGTGCCCACTCCCTGTTGGACTCAGAGTATGATACACTTCCTACAGATAGGCCTATGCCCTCCAGAAATGAGCAAAGCGAAGAGGAGATACTTCAGGTTGCAGGCTGTTCCATATGCCATTGTTGATGGAGTTTTGTTCAAGAAAGATGTGAATGGAGTGCTGCTGAGATGCATTAGCACAAATCAGATTCAAAGGGTGTTGGAAGAGTTTCATGGTGGACCAGCTGGTGGTCATTTTGCACCAAGAGTGACAGCTCTAAAAATCATGAAGGCTGGTTATTATTGGCCTAAAATCTTCAGTGATTGCTATGCATGGATCAAGAGGTGTAAGAATTGTGCATTCTTCACAGGAAAAGAAAGACTTGCTGCCCTTCCATTACATCCAATCTCAGTTGACCAGCCATTCATGCAATGGGGTTTGGACTTCATTGGAGTCATTAATCCCAATTCAAGCCAAGGGCACAAATGGATTTTGACAGCCATGGACTACTTCACCAGATGGACAGAAGCAGTAGCACTCAAAGAGGCAAATGAGTCTAGCATCTTAGACTTTTATGAGGGGATAACTACCAGATTTGGCGTACCTGCTACAATAATCTCTGATAATGCATTGGCATTCATTGGATCTAAGGTGATTGAGTGGGCTGTCAAGAACGGATCTACCTAAGCACTTCATCAAACTATTACCCTCAAGGTAATGGCCAAGCCGAGTCTACAAACAAGAACTTGTTGAGGATCATTAGGAGGACTCTTGATGAGAATCAGAGGGCTTGGCATACCAAACTGAAATCAGCCTTATGGGCTGATAGGATAACTCCCAAAAGATCCACAGGTAACTCTCCATTTAGGCTTGTCTATGGAAGAGAGGCAATCTTGCCCATGTCACTTGAGTTGCCAACATTGGAACTCATGAAGCAGCTGGAGTTGCTAGAGTTTGGGCCCATGGAGGTAAGGTATGCAGAGTTGATGGAGCTGCAAGAGATCAGAAATCAGGCATCCCAAGCAATGGAAAAGGATCAAGCTTTGATCAAAAGGACCTTTGATAGGAAGGCCAAGGATAGATCTTTTCAAGTTGGAGATCTAGTGTTGAAATGGGATGTGGATAGAGCAAAACCGGGAAGGCATTCAAAATTTGATGCCATTTGGAGTGGCCCATACATGGTCACAAAGTGCAAGAACAACAATGCTTTCCAATTGGCCTCATTGGATGGTGAAGAACTGCAGATTCCAGTCAATGGAATCTATCTCAAGCATTGCTTCTAGAGGGAAGTTCACTACCTTGTAAATATTAATTAGATTTTCATTCCTCCAAGTGCTTTGCACATTGTCTTGTTGTAGTTAGTTTTTTCCTAAGTGCTTGGCGTAGTTTTGTTGCTCCTAGGTTGAGTTTTTTACAGTTCAGCATGCTCTCGTAGAGGGAGTTGCAGTATCAGGCTCGTTTCAGGTTATTGCTTATGACTCCATGCCCAATGGATCGCTAAAAGGCCACTGATCTTCTACCTAGCAGGCCAGTGACCCCAAAAGTCACCAAATTGTTATCCAAAGTTCACCCCCCAAGGTAAATTTCGATAACATGCATCAGAGTTTTTAGTTCCAAGCAAGTAGATTGATTCAGGAGAAAATCATGAAATTGGCTAAGTCCTACTCAAGGCCGCCTTTGGGACAATTGGAACAAATGTACGCGGAGGACACTGGAAAATCGGCGAAAAGGCTAAGCCGAAGTAGTCTGTCGAAAAGGGAAGGGCAAAGGAACATCCGGGCCGCCGGGACGCATGGGACGCAGGGCGGAAAGCCGGTTCGGCCAAGGAGAAGAAAATCGACTAACTAAGGGACATTTGGGACATGAAGACGTGAAGGGCGCGAACCGCCCGGTTTGGCCGAAAAGGAGAACTTTCGCACTAAGCAGTTGGGACATCTGGGCTGCGAGGACGTGAAGGACGTGAAAAGGTGAAGCGGCCGAGAGCAAAGGAAGCCCATTTCGGGCGGTTCGGAAGAATTTGTCCCTGCATGCCGGGGGACAGCTTGGAACAAATGGACGTGAAGGAAACCGAACCGGTTCGGCTCAAGCCGAAATGGGGAACTTCAACACTGGGACAGTTGGGACAAAGGGACACGTGGGACACGGATACCAAGGAGCCGAAAGCCAATCAAGCAACGCCACGTGTCATCGGCCGAATGAGGGACAAGGAAGCCCATTTCGGGTGGATCGGGAGTTTCTGTCCCAAACAAAGTTTGGGACATCCGGGACAAATGTACACGAAGGACATGAAAAAATCGGCAGAGGCCCGAGAACAATCAAATCACGACACGTGTCACAAGGGAGAAAGTCCAAAAGTCAAAGGGTGAGGTTTCAAGCACTGACCCGAACCAATGAAATAGTGCCACGTGTCCAAGTTTAAGGGCCCACAAGGAAATTTCAAAGGAAAGCCCATGGAAAGGTGGAGGAGAGAGAATTACTCAGTGAATCAGAGCCTGCCACGTGTCATCCAAGTGGCAGAGCATGGGGAAAGTTCAAATATTTTTCCCGCCGACCTGTTTTTGCCTGTTTTTGCCCTAAATCTTCAGATCGCCATATCTTTCGATCCAGAGCTCGGATTTGCACGTTTTTTATATCAATGGAAAGCTGGTGAAATTCTCTACATGATTCTAGGGTCAATCTTACATTTTGGTGTAGTTCTGGAGAGAGAAAATTGAGAAAATGTCCCTGACGCGTGGTAATGCCAGAAGTGACGCTTCAACAACCAGCTTTAATGCAGCAGACAGTTCGCCGCTTCTGTTAGACAGCCCACCGTTTTGCCAGGATCCGCCTTCTGCCATAATGAGATGATTTAAAATATGACCTAGAAGTGGTTGGGGTAGATTCTGAATTTCCTCTCTTTTCCCTCTCTCATTCTTCCTATATATTGTAAAGAGGAGCTTCTTTCAAAAGGTCAAACATTTTTCTGTTTTGCTCCTCCCTTCTTCTCCTATCAGGTGAATTTGTGGAGTTCGAACCTCTCATTTGAAACTGTAATACGACTCTACCTCTTGGCATTCTGTAGTGTATTGTATCAATCTTTGGAGCAAGTAATACATGTCTGTGGATGATTCTCAACCCTCTCTGTGTTCATTTTGCATCCTCCTGGTCTTTCACTGCAAGTTTTGTTATCTGTGCATGATCTTATATCACATTTGAATGGTCTGTGTTTACTGGCAAGATAGGTGTTCTTCATTCCTCGGTGCATCACCTCTATTAGCTTAGATTTATTTTTATGCATCTTCTTACCCTGTCTCCTGGCATCTAAAAGATTAGATTAGGTTTGAGAAAACCCTCTCGCATATTTCGTGTGCATCTGAACAGAGGAATAGGAACCAGCCTTTCTTGGAGAATCCTTTCTCACTTTTCAAGTCCCACACTTGGAGAAAGGATTCAATGTTATGCAATCACACTGGATGATAGTATGGTCAACCTAGAAAATTGTATGTGAGTCTTTCCCTATGTTTTGTGTTCACACTTGTTTGTTGTATGCAGCCATGATGGACTTGCGACATCGTAAGTGATGTCCCATGTTTATAACCTACTTGGTGTGGCTTAATTTTTCTTCTTGCTTGTTTACACTACTATGTTTCTTGGTATTTTATACATTGTTTACGTAGATTACACATTATCTTATACATGCATGTTTGTTTGTACTAAAACTTGATTTGGCTAGCCTCTTGTTTGTGTGTGCCTTTGTTGCTACAAAGAACTTTCCTTTCCCCTATAGGGAAGAGTTACATATTTCATGTGGTTAGTCCTCTTTTCGGGTTGCATTCTCCTATAAATGATGTTGCATGTGCCCCCAAAGAGAGGGGAATCATTTAGGGTTTACATACTATACGAGAGCGTTATACCACTACACTCGGTTTACTTTTTTCCTTTGGCATTTTGGGTACAGTTTAGTTCATCTTTTCCCTTGGCATTGTGGGTTATACTGATAAGAAGGGTTTAGACCAATCGACAAACCCGTACACATCGGATTATATAGGACATGGTTTCCTTAGTATTCTAGGGAGAAGTTAGAGGTTTGTAGGTTATAGTGGGTGTGCCTCCCTCCACTACTTCAGCCGGTGGCATTGCATCACCCAAAAACTAGGCAAGATAAAGATATCTTCGCATATGATTCGAGAAGCGGTTAAAGTTTGGACGATCTTGTAGAATTCCTCCATATAATTAGTTGGCCTATGGTTTCAGATCTCCCAAAAACCCAAGGACATGATATCATCTTTCTACACCCTTTCTCTCATCATGGATCAAGGGCACGTCTTCCTTTTACACTTTTTTGTACTTTCATTTCAGTATTTTCATTACATATGCATGCGTCTTTTACATGAATTTTTGACATGTATATATGTGTATTTAACTACTTGATCATCTTCTCCTTAAATGTCCAACCATATGAGAAGCAAGAAGCCAACAACAACAAATAGAACAATGCGGGCAAAAACAACAACATTTTGCGATATAACACACCATACTAACCATGCGGGTACATCATACACATCGGTAGCTACACACATATTTATTTCATAAGTTCTTTCTCATCACCTTTTAATACTTTTGCATCTTTAGTTTCCATGCTCTATCATATATTTTTAGTCCATGCTTTATCTAGTCCTTCAACATGTTTCTACATCACTCTAAATGGATTATCAAGTACACATCTCTATCTACTTTATGTTACTGAGATTTTTTCTCACCAACATAAAGTGGGGGAAAATGTAGTCACAAAATCACACACTTTATACATTATTTAGTCCCAATATCATACGACTATTCATATGGTTTTTGAGTAAAGAAAGTACTAATTAACCCCATATTTTGGTCATTGTACTTTTATTTTTGTCGTCACTTCTAACCTCATGCACGTACTTTCCTAGTCTTTTTTCATTATCTCCCATCATTTTAGCCTTAACTATGGCATCTAGGCTAGTCTTGAGGCAACCGACAGGTGCCCTGATCCTTTTCCCACTTTCTTTCCACTTTTTGGTAGTTTTCTATCCTTTTGATCACTTTATCTTTCTTTTTCAGCCTTTACGGGGTTAGTTATGAAATTAGAACAAGAGAACCATATAAATATAAAGTTATGAAACCATAATGAGGGACCAAGCACTAGTCACTACTATCATCCACCTAGAGTTGCATCCATCTAAGGCATCTAGAGCTCATTTGCATCCATCTAGCTCCATCACAAGGCATAAGGATGGTTCATCTGCATCACACAAGCATAAGAGGGAAGTTTATTCTATTCCATCCACCATTCTATTACATTTTCTACACATAGTTATTGCTCACTACTTTCACAAAGTGTGACTGGCACAAGAGCACTTAGGGCATGATTGCACACACTTGCACATAGAACTACATCGGGTCTGAGATGTAGTACCGCAATCAGTTAGTAAGTTCACCATTGTGGAAAATGAGGAATTTCCAACCCCTTCATATTTTTATTTTTTTATGGTTTGATGTTTGTTTTGGGGTTTCACAGGTCTCCTCTTCATCATTGACTACCATCAGCATACATCTGAGTACAATGAAGTTAGTGCAACAAAAAATGAGGTCTTCAAATCATCTAAAGACCCTACAAGTTTAGCTTTTGGACCTCTGCATAGATCAAGGTGCCCAAAACATAGACTAGGGCACCCACAAGCACCTTGATCCTCTCCCAAGTGCCCCAATATAGCCAAACAAATCAGATATGGCCTTCTCGGTACCTCTACATCTTCATTCCTTCTTCAAGAATATTTAGTCTATTTTACGACATAGTCTATATCATCCTATGAATCAGCTAAGCTCCTTTCAACCCTTTTTACATATTAGGGTTTCTATTTTCATTAACCTAGTCATGTGGGTCACTTTTAATATTTATTTACCTTATTTTAGTAATTTTATTTAATAGTGTTCATAATTAGATTAATAACACATATTCCATATTTTAGTTAATCATATTACTATTCATATGGTTTTTAATGAAGAAAGTACTAATTAACCCCCTGTCTTTTGTCTATTTTACTTTGATTTATGTCGTCACTACCAACCTCGAGCACATACTTTCCAAGTATGTTTTCTTCATTTTAGCCTTGACTAGGGAACCCAGGCTAGTATTGGGGCACCGATGGGTACCCTAATCCTTTTCCCACTTTCCCGCCACTTTTTGGGAATTTTGTAGCCATTTGGACACTTTGTCTTTCTTGTGGTTGGTCTTTTGGGTTAATTACAAAATTAGAGCAAGAAAACCATATAAAAATAAATTTATGCAACCATAATGAGGACCAAGAACTAGTAACTAATATCATCACCTAAGGTTTCATCCATTAAAGGCTTCATTTTCATACATCTAGCTCCATCAAGAAGGCACAAGGATGGTTCATCTACATCACACTTTGCATATGAGGAAGTTTATTCTATTCAATCCATTGTTCCATTACATTTTTCTACACATAGTTATTATTTTCTACTTTCACAAAGTGTGACTAGCACAAGAGAACCTAGGCGTGATTGCATACGATTGCACATAGAACTACATTGGGTCTAATATGTGTTGCAGTTCTTAGTTAGTAATTCCACCATTGTGGCATCGAGGACAGTCCAACCCCTTTATATGCATCTTTCTTTTTTAGGGTTTTCTTTTTTATTATAGTTTTTGAGGTTTTATCTTTATTATTGATTACCAATGACGAGATAGCGTAGTACGGTGAAGTTAGTGTGACAGATGATGAAGGATTTAGATCATTTAATGACCTTGCAAGTTTTGTTTTTGACATCCTGGATAGACCAAAGTGCCCAGAATGTAGAATAGGGCAGCCATAGGTGCCCTAATCCTCTCCCAAGTTCCCTAGTCCAACTAAACAGTTAAAATATGGCCTTTTAGGACCTCTACATGTTCATTCTTGCTTCCACAGTATTAATTATATTTTTATGACATAGACCAAATCATCTTATGAATCAGCTAAGCTCCTTCTAACCCTTATTTTCATATTAGGGTTTCCATTTTCATTAGCCTAATTTCTTGGGTCACTTTTTATTTTTATTTAGTTGTTATTTACATCATTTTAGTGATGTTATTTACTCGATGTTCCTAGTTATAGTAACTACACACATATACCACATTTTAGTTAATCATTTTGGTGAATCCAATGTATCCAACCCTTTCTTCTAATCATGTCTTCACCTTATCAAGTCATGACTCAATCGTCTTATCCTACTTTTGTGCCTACTAAGGTTTTTGGTATAGTGACTATTGTTGCTGATTTTATGTGTGTGCGTACTCAACATCCTCCTTACTTTGTTACACCTAGGGCTGATCCATATATTAATGTAGTTACTACTCATCATACTCATCTTAATCCACCTATGGCTCCACCCACTTCTATCCCTCCACCCATTACTTCGACACCTCCTCCTACTACTTCTAAGGGCTATGACATTATTGAGCAACTTAAAAATACATCCACCAATATTTCTCTTTACAACTCATTGTGTAATGCAAAAGACTGTCATAATACACTATAATATTCCCTTCATGTCATTCATATTTAAAGTGATAACACTATGGTGGCCTTTTCACATCTCATACAGTCTCTTCGCAATCTTCCACATGCCATATCTTTCACTGATGAAGATCTATCACCTTTTTCTAAAAGCAATTTGTGTCGCATTTTCTCATTACTACCATTATTAGCACCACTTGTATTAAATGAGTACTTATTGATAATGGATCAGTTGTTAACTTATGTGCTTATTATCTCTTACAAGTAACTTGGTAGTAATGATACTCTCATTTCTAGAAATTCTACTATCATCGAGGTTATGACTCCACCACTCGTACATGCTTAGGAACTATTTCATTCCACATTAAAGTTGGTCCTAAGACTATTCTAACTAATTTCTATGTTATAGATGTCTCGTTTCAATTCAATCTCTTGTTAGGTAGACCTTGGATTCATGCAATGCAAGTAGTTCCATCTACTATTCACCAATGTGTCAAATTTTTGCATGATGGCTATGAACATACTATCACCGTAGATCCAGATCCATTCAAATATTATCGCATAGACCCTATTACTACTATGCCTATTCCACCTTCACAACATATTCCATATGGTAGCCTTGACACATATGATATTGGTCAATCTAGTACATCACTACCTTCTTTTGTTACTACGCATACTACGATTGTTTCTACTCATACTACGGCAATCATCTCACCCACCATACCTACTCCAAGTGGCCACTTCTTCTTCATCTATTGAGGAACCTTCAATTCCTTCCCCTATTGTAGATACTAACAATATACTCGATAAAGAAATACAACACAATGAAGCCCATAAAGATGATTATGAGGACTCTGATGTCAAATTTGACACTATCGAACTCAATGATGAAACATTATTACAACTTAACTTTACTCCTATAGATGTAGATGACTCTTATTTTGAATAAACCTTTGTGGTCGATGGCCTAGGTGAATATAAATTCAATACCCCTCCCTCTACTAATGTTATGATACTATACCATGGGTCTATAAATAGTGTAGAGGTTATTTCATCTTCTCCTCCATGGGTTGTAGCTATGTTTCCTCCTTTTACATGCACATTATTTATCAATAGGTCCTTTTGGTAGCACATCCAATTGATTCTACTTTCTTAGATACTATTTTTACATGTGATGGTTTGGATAGGTTTGGCATGACACTTAATGACATATTACCACCTTCACTCACCTCATCTTTATCATGGCTATTTTACATTACATCTTCTTATGGCTAGTGTGTCTTTCATTTGACGATTTTGTTACACATACCCTCTTTGACTCTCCACTCACACTTGGAAAGTCCTGGCTTTACTATATTGGTGGTATGATAGAGGCTATACATTCTTTGCTTACATTTTCTATTCCTTTTTGTAATATATCTATTCCTAATAATTCTTCTCCCACTTACACTCCAAAATATATCTCATTGACTAGCTCACAATTGTCCACCAATATCTCATATTGATGAGGAATATGTAATGAATGTGTAAACACTATGCTAAATGGGTCCTTATATGACCCTCCTCCTCTATAGCACATTATGTTTCGATGTTGGTCCAATATGTTTCAACCATGATAATGATTATCTCCTTGATATCGGCACATAGTCATCTTATCTACCATATGCTTGGGGTGGTCATACAACGTAAACACCCCCATCCTCATATTAGCATAAGTTTATCTCTCATCATATCACATGAGCATACTCATCGCACACTCTAGCATCTCATTACCCGATAACATACTCTTTTCTTTAGTTAACACTCGACTATTGAGGTCATACTACATATGAACCATGCACATTACACAATATGTCAAATACGCACATCACGCATCCTACATCACACATCTCTATAGTTGGTCTACATTATTACACAACTACACGTCATACATCATACTATTCTTCATCACACGTGTCACCCTTAATCTAGCCTTATATACTATTCATCACACCATATACTTTATTCTACATACACATCCGCATTATATCTTATACTTTGTACATTACATCACACTAGTCTTCATCATACATACATCTACATTGGGGTTGATTATGCACTTTTACACATTACATTTCATTCATTACATGGTCGTCCATACTCATCACATAGGTTATACACATTGACTATTATGCATTTACATTTCACACACATTTTACACTCTCAGGCTATCTACATATTTTGCATATTACACCTTACATTCTATCACATCAGTCATGTTTTCACACTTCTATACACCATACATATCATCTACACCATCCTTATATTCATCATATTACACTTCTATTGTTTACAGGGTTAAAATTACATACCACTCACCCTACATACCACATACTAAGTCTACCTACATTACTAGTCTACCTACACACATTGCATTACATATTATTCATCATGTGTTGCACATTTCTACACATCATATGGTTGTTTATCATCATGTACACTAAAATGTCATCTACACGCTACACTCGCTACCATATGACATACTTTAGTTCATTGGTCCATATTCAAGTGTCGAGGGTTTACAAAGAAAATGGACCTTATCATACTCACATGCTCATCATTTGACCTTCCATCATGTGACACTACCAGGTTAGTGACATACACTTTAGGCTAAATGGTCTCCTATGCTTTCGTTATCTTGTACCGGTATAATTTTTAGACTACATCATCATACTTTTGATCATCTTTTCATCATTTACGCTTCAGCTATAGGTTTAATGACACATCATTTCTAGGTCACATATCATCACCATATTCATCACAATGCATGCTAGACACAACACACTTTAACCATTTCCTGATGACACACTCTCATTTATGGTTCGTTATTGAATGCCGTTGAGGGGAAAACCAAATGAACCTCATAGTATAAATTTCCATTCACTCGAGGGTGTGGGGCTCCTATCATCCATTTTTCATTCCATCCCATCCATCCACAACATATTGCATATTTTGGTTTCTTTAACGCTTGCTTGAATTTTTTTGTATATGGTTACTTCATTACAAATTCTAGTTAGATCTCTTGTATGTCATTTATCTATACCATCACACATGTGTAGTCATTTATTTTTATAGTTGTGATTATAGATAAATGTCTCTTACATGTGGCATGGATGATCACATTCTATCCTATCCTACATTGGTCGCTGGAGGCATCCACATTCTTCTCTCATAGGTGTTATTTTTCATATTTTACTTAGCACTCTATATTACAGGGTTATAAACTCTTTTGACATACCGGTTATCTTTCTAACATGATAATGGGTGCTTCATGTGTAAGATTTATTTTACAAGACTATTTTCTTCATGTCTATCTATTGTTTGTATTTTCTTGTTTGTTTATATGAAGGCCTTACCCTATGTTTGGTGTGAAAAATTGTTTGTTGTATGTGGCCATGATGGCCTTGTGTGTCTTGTGATATCATGAGTGATGTCCCATGTTTGCAACCCACTTGGTGTAACTTATTTTTCATCTTTCTTGTTTACACTACTATATTGCATGGTATCTTATACATTGTAAATTACACATTGTCTTATACATGTATGATTTTTTTACTAACACTTGTTTTGGATAGCCTCTTTTTTGTGTGTCTTGGTTTCTACTAAGCACTTTCCTTTCCCATTACAGGTAGGTTACAGAGTTCATGTGGTTGGTCCTCCTTTTTAAATGATTTACCCTATCAATGACATCACATGTGCCCCAAAAGAGGGTGGATAGTTTGGGGTTTACATAATATAAGGATATCTATACTAGTACAATCAATTTAGTTTTCCATGCTTAGCATTATGGGTATAGTTCAGATCAGCTTATGCCCTTGGCATTGTAGGTTACACAATGAGTTGGCTTAGACCAGTCTATAAGCCCCGCATAAAAATATTTTATAGGACATGATGTCCTTAACATTCTAGGGAGAAGTTAGAGGTTTGAGGTTAAAGTGGGTATGTCTCCTTACACTACTTCAATCAATAGTGTTGGATCACCCAAAAAACTAGGTAGCACAGAGATCTCTTCACATATGATTCAGTGGAAGCACGGTTGAATGTTGAAGGATACAAAAAAAACTCCTCCCTATATTTGTTCGGCCTATGGCATTAGATATGTTAAAAAACCAAGGACATGATATCCTCTTTCTACACCCTTTCTCTCATCACATATCACGTGCACATGTTCCATTTTTACACTTTTTTATACTTTCATTTCGACATTTTCATTACATATACATGCCCCTTTTACATGTATTTTTGAAATATATACATGTGTTTGCCTACTTGATTATATTCTCTTTACAGTGTCCGACTATATGAGAAGTAAATAGTCAACAACAAAAATTACAACAATAGGGGCATCAAAAATAACATTTTGCAATAGCACACACTATACTAACCATGGAGGTGCATCACACACATCGGTAACTACACACATGTTTATTCCCTAGGTTCACTCTCATCATCTTTTTCTATTTTTCCATCTTTAGCTTCCACACTCTATCATATTTTTGTAAATCCATGCTTTTTCTAGTCCTTTAGCATGTTTATACATCACTCTACATTGATTATCAGCTACGCATCTCTATCTACTTTATGTTATCAATCTTTCCACTCACCAACATAAAGTGGGGGAAAATGTAGTCACAAAATAACACACTTTAGAAATTATTTAGTCTCGGTCTCATACTACTATTCATATGATTTTTAAGTGAAGTAATTACTAACTAACCATAGTCTTTTGGCCATTTTACTTTGATTTTTTTTCATCACTACCAAACTCTACACATACTTATGCAATTTTTTTTCATCATTTTCTATCATTTAATCCTTAATCGGGGCACCCAAGCTAGTATTGGGGCATCGACAGGGCCTAGTCTTAGTCAAGAAACCATGGTCCTTTTCCCACTTTCCATCCACTTTTTGGGCACTTTCAGCCATTTGAACATGTTATCTTTCTTTTGGTCCACCTTTTCGGGGTTAATTACAAAACTAAAACAAGATAACCATATAAATATAAAGTTATGAAACCATACTGAGGGACTAAAAAATATTCACTATTATCATCACCTAAGGTTACATCCATCAAAGGCTCCATTTTCATCCATATAGCTCCATCACAAAGGAACAAGGTTGTTTCATCTGCATCACATTGTATAGGAGGGAATTTTATTCTACTCCATCCACCATTATATTACATTTTTATACACATAGTTATTGCTCGAGACTTTCACAAAGAGTAACTGGCACATGAGCAGCTAGGGCATGATTTCACACACTTACACATAGAACTACATCATGTTTGAGATGTAGTGCAATGTTCAATTAGTAAGTCCACAATTATAGCAATTGAGGAAAGTCCAACCCCTTTGTATGCATATTTATTTTTTTATTGTTTATCACTTATCTTGGGGTTTTCTAGGTATTATCTTCATCATTCATTATTAGTGACATAGAGGAATTGTAGTGAATTTAGTGTGACAGGTGGCGAAGGCTTCAGATCATTTAGATACCTTACAACTTTGGTTTTTGTACATCTAAAGCATAGGCCGGGCTCTTAGAACATAGAATAAGGCACCCATAGGTTCCCTGATCCTCTCCCAAATACCCCAGTCTATCTAAACAGTTTAGATGTGGCATTTTAGTTACTCTACATGTTCGTTCTTGCTTGCATAATATTCAATATATTTTTATGACATAGTCCAGATCAAGCTACGAATCAACTAAGCTCCTTCCAACCCTTCTTTGCATATTAGGGTTTCTATTTTCATTATTCTATTTTCTTGGGTCACTTTTTATATTTATTTAGTTTTTATTTACTTCATTTTAGTATTGTTATTTAATGATGTTCCTATTTATATTAACTACACATATCCCACATTTTATTTAATTAGATGTAGTGGCTAACTACCAAGGTGAGGAACAAGTTATTCCTAATGAATTTTTAGGTAATTCATGTATGACTTTTTGTTAACTAATTTAATATAACACTAGTACAATTGAGTTATTTGTATCTAGTAAAAACTAGCTGAAAAACTTAATAAGAAATTTTGTCATTTGAAAATACTTAAAGAATGTGATATAGAAGTAAGTTATTATCGGAGGTCTTATTTGATTATCAATGTATCAATTTAATGATCTGGTTATCATTAGCTATATAAAAGATGATATATCCATAAGATAGCATACAAAACAAGATATGAGCATTATAAGTTACAATGTTACTCTTTAGACATACTAATACACCCATTGCATACATGAACTATATGTATAATATTTTTTTAAAATATATGGACAAATCTGTATGGACTGACAAGATGTAAATATCATTTAATATGTTAAATAAAAACTAACAACATCACATATTGTTAAATTTTTAGATCCCATTCAGAACATCGTCATGGTAATTGATGTCTTACGTGAGGGGTTGGGTGTAGTACTTCTACAAAATGATATTGTGATTACTTATAAGATCATGAAAATAAATGTGTATAAGTAGAAATATGCCTCAAAATATTTAGAATGTGTTGTTATATTTTATGCCTAGCAAGTTTTTAGGAATTACTGTTAGGAAAGCCTTTAAAATTGGAAACAAACTATTTGGGGATAAAATATACCTACACACATGACCTATTTTTAATCCAAGAAAGTGTAAATGGCTTAAGTTTTCTCCCAATATGATTTTGCATTACATAATTTTAAAGAAGAAGATAACCAAATGGTTGATATGTTAAGTCACGGGAAGCATATTTCCACTATAGTGACTTACTGAGAACACAAATATTGGAAGAAGAAAAGAAACATTTGTAAAATTATTTTTGTTATCAACATATGAGAATTGCGTAAGCAATGCAGGACCCACGTGATATAATTATAAAGTTTTATGTGTGAAAAATAAATTATTATTATGGCATATAACAAATTATAAGTACCATTAGACAAGATCTAAAAATAAAAAAGTAAGAAAGAATTTATAAATGTAGCATATTTCGTGCATACGGAGATAACCAAAATGTTGATTGGTTTAAGTTTTGGAAAATTTGAGTTATTGGAAAAGTCTTTCAAGGGTAAAACCTAAAAATATAACTAAATTATGTGGCAAGGCTACCAAACCAATTGTCACTTAGAAGTGTGTAATCTTTTAAAATTTCTGGAAGAAAAATTATAGTAGCCTATAAGGTTAGCTTTACCTCCCGAATTGGTTGGAATGCATGATGTTTTCATACTTTTGTGTAACAAGAAGTGTTTAGGATACAACACATTTCCTATGTTTCAAAACTTGATAAGGGTAGGATGATGGGATTATCCTAGTAGAACAAAGATGAGAGCTGAAATTCATTGATTACATTTCAAAAAAATTGAGAAATTGCACTAGGCAAGGTCTAAAAAGATAAATGTTCTAATGAACTACACAACTACAAAAATAGGATGAATTAAAAATTGTAATTACCTTATCTGTTTAAGTGATGAATAACTATATTTGACTATCTATTATGATATATTTGATATTATTTCATAATTTGGTTGACTATAATGACAAAAAAATCGTATTGATGGCTATTTGGAAATTATTGTTAATTATAAGGTCGTTATAACTAAGGATTATAAATAAATATTAATTGAAAATTGAAAACAAAATCAAGTATTTGTGAAAACGTGGATTTTTTTCTTTAACAACGATGTATGAAACTTGATTGACTATTATGTTTTCTATCAATGAGTTAAATCATTGGGAAAATGATTCAATAAGGGGGGACTATGTTATATCCCGCATTTCATTATGTTATGTTGTGAAAATAATATGTGATGTATTAAATAATTTTTAAAAGTAAGTTGATTAGTTTTGTTATGAGGGTGAGTATGTGGATATACATATGTACATATTACCCAAAAATGATATATACATGTGTGTAGGTGCATACCCAACACCTGTAACCATACTAAATCACCTTACATTTTTTTATCATTCAATGATCACAACTTGTTATTATTGTACTTGATTGGATGATTTGAATCTAGGTTGCTTTTTTATGTGATGATTTCGCAATGTTGAAAAATGTGTTACACTATTGTAATTTATATAACTTTGTTGTTGGAAATAATTATTGTCTTGATGTATGATTAACTTCCTTGTCATTGTAAAATAGTCAAAGACCTGCAAGGAATTAGAATTGGTCTTCATTGCTTCTTGGAAAATATTCTTGAAGTGATAATGTTGTTTTACAATAGATTATTTTAGAAATTATCAAAGTTATAATGTGATGATAATAATATCTTATTTTATGTCATCATTATGATTTATTAATTATGTTTGTAAACAATATATTTTGATAATGAAAACAACATGATGAAAAAATGATGATATTATTTTACTTCAAACAATTATTTTTTCATTATTGATAATAAAATTATGATAATATGTACTATCTTACTAAGCATTTAATTATGCTATATCATGCAAAACATGATTGATAGACCTAATTCTAACGATAACTATATGTTATGATAGTGTAATATAATTTCAAAAAGTATGATATCGTGTGAAACCAATAAATGATATGATGAAACTATGATTAGTCATTATAGTACCTTGTTAGACTTAATAGGGATTAAGTGTTGATTTTAATACAACAATGATTAAATACTAGATAATTATTCATTAGGGTAATAATGACTTATTTTATAATGTCCTTGTGGATAATCAAGTGTGCCGTAAACATACAAGGGACGATATGGAATATGGTGAAATGTAAACTTGGTGATATTACTGATAGAATGTATTAAAAAAATCTATGAACAACCAATGATGATGAATTAATAATTAATAGATTTATTCTTATTAAACATTAATATTATGTGAATGGAAACCAAAATTTAAACTATTTATGACATGATTGTATCAATATACCAGGATAAGTTATCATATATCCTCTAACAATCACTTTGTGATATGAAAAGTATGATGAGAGATACTTATTAAAGTTAGTAACTAAGTTATTATGACTCACTACCAGATAGAAATGTCATAGATTGATACTTGAATAACCTATCATTAATATAAGCTTATATATTTAATTAAAATGGTTAACTGAAACTTAATTTCTTAATCCAAAAATAATAATCCCGCTAACTATATTGAAATGGTTGTGTGGTGAATGAAATAAAAGGTGTGTAGGCTAGTGTGTAGTCTTAAAACTAGATTTGCTAGCACAATTCCAATAAACTATGGGCATGGTAGTGTAAATGACTAATTGCATTCTCTCTTCACCATTTCTTATTTTAGTGGTGTCTTTAGTTGGAGGGAAGTACTTGAATAGTTTACTAGTGTGCACTAAGAATATGGGTTACTTCTCATATCCTATAAAAAGGTTTAGCCAAATGTATGTAACATATACACACTCATGTAGAGTGATTAATGGAGATCGGGAAAGATCTAGGACCATTACGGGTTGTACATAGTTATTGTATTTTTTCAAGATGTATTTTTAATACTAATAATACTAGATTACTTTGTAGTGAGATAAATATTAATTATGTTCATTACAACATAAAAGGAACTTAAGGGTTTGTTTAAATATAACAAATTTTTCCCTTAATTTGGATGAATCATAACATGGGTGTTATAGTTTTTAGTTCTACACTAAACCTATTCTTAATCCCTAGGTGGTCTAATGAGATGAGATTATATTTTTCTTCGCTAAGTATGAAAATGTGAGAATTGGAGAATGTATAGAATGTTTTTCTAGTGGTGTGGGAAATGTTTGAGGTGTCGTTTGGAGAAACATGCAAGAAATTGAGTTTATACCTCTACTGAGTTTTTGAAAGTGAGAAACCAAGGTCAATATGGAACATTTGATGGTGATTTGCATGTGTAAAATATACATGGTGGTCCAATCTCTTCATGGTAGTTGGGTAAGGGTCCTAAGATGACATTACAACCAATAGTTTGTGGATTGAAGGGCGTAGATTTGTGAACAATCATTAAGAAGGTAAACAAATTGACTAGAAATGGATTTAAGTTTATAGTTTTATTATTGGATGTTGTAGAGGAATCCTCCATATTTCTCCAGTTGTATTTTTTTGTCATGAAAATATGTGGATCCCACACAAAAATGTAAGTTTCTGAAGAATTTTTTTCTCCCAAGTTGTGCACTAGACCTATTAACTAAATTAGTGTTTGATGAATTATGGAATTCATATTACATGCCCATGGTGGTTTCATATCATCATTGCCGCACTTGGAGGTCTATGGAGGCCTATCTTAAAAGTATGTTTTTAGGGCAATTTGGAATTTACTGTTTGTAGAGTATTTTATGGTGCTTCAATATTATTTATGGTATTGCGGGAATTTTGTGGTGACCATAAGGTCATGATATTGTAGTAATATATCATACTTTTATGGTTTATGTTATTTTATGAGGGTTTGAGATTCATCTTTAAAGACTAGTTTTGGGGCATCCCTGGTTATCCTTGTTCTCAAGAGGTTTTCAAGATGATAGATAGTGGTGAAGAGCTGATCAAGCTTTCTCAAGGTTTTAATTGGTCTTAGAAAAAAATTATAAGTTTTTATTGATTCTTGGTGAAGGTTTTGGTTTTCAAGAACATTCAGATTTACCGAGTGGGAATATTTAGTACTTTAGGGCTTCTTGTGTCCTAATGAAGTATTTGGGTGTGAAGATGATATTTCTAACCTATATGGTTATTTATATAATGTATTTGTGATGTTTTAGTGTTTTTAAATTGGAACATGTTCTATTGTATCTGACCTAGGTTTTTATGATCATGAGTCATGTTTAAAAGTAATTTATAAGGTTTATTTTTGAGTTAGTTGAGAGGGTATTAGAAAGTGCGAGATAGAGGGTTGATTAAAGAGTTGAAGGAGGTCTATGTGACCATCAAGATATAAAATATAATATTTTATGATGTTCTAGAGCATGAGTTATTTTTGGAGAGATATTTCATTCTACCTAATATCCTTGAAAAATAAGTTCTTGAGTGAGTTAGCAAGAAGGGCATATTTGGAGGAGATAGAAGAAAAGAGAGCTTCATATGTGTCATCATCAATTTTTGTGCATTTTTTATAGGTGACATACAAATCAGGTCACTTTAGGTTGTGTTGAATCATCCATGGGGTTTATTCCTCCTTGTATGGATGGTTCTCTACTAAATTTAGGGATTGGTGCTCCTTGTGGGGTTTTTACCTCACCGAACCTAGGGGTTACGGATCCCTATTGGGTTGGTGGTCAACTAAATTTTAATCATTACTCAAATAAATATATTTTTAGTCAGTTTTATTTAGATTGAGACTTTCAAACTTATATATGTTGTTCATGTGTTTATTTGTTCTCATGTGCTATTCTATGGTTATGTTTCTTAATGCATGCATGCTTAAATTTTTAAGTTAAATTGAATGGTTGATGGATGTAACTTTTTAAAGTGATTGAAAGTTTTATTTCCCAATGATTCATCCCCCTCTCATTGGGTATTCTTCAATAATTGGTATCATAGAAGGTTCTCTAAGACAGTCCTAAAGAGCTTGAGGATATCTAAGACAATCCTAAAGTATATATATGGTGAGTCAATAAAATGATTCCTCTACTAGAAAATATCCTAAGTTTTATAGGAAAAATTATGCCTTTTGGAGCATCAGGATGAGAACTCATGTGATTTCCTTAGGATTTGATATTTAGCGATCAGGTTGTAGATGGGTACATTATATCTCAAACCCCTCCAACAGATGCAATAGGTAAGAAGGATAGTAATGATAACTCTAAATCTATGAATGATATTTTGTGTGGATTGATACAATCTGATTTTGTTAAGGTAATGTAATGTGCTACTTATAAGGTTATGTGAGATAAGACACAAGTCATTTATGATGGTGACTCAAAGGTGAAGATAGAAAAGCTCCGGACTTATAGGAATCAATTTAAAAGATTGAATATGAAGGAAGAAGAAACAATTATTGGATATCTCCTCAGATTAGATCAAGTAGTCAACACCATTATAGGATTAGGAGAAGATGTGAAATAATCTTTAGTGGTATGGAAGGTTTTGAGATCTCCCATTCCTAAATTTTATTCTAAAGTCTCAGTTGTAGAGAAATCCAAGGATCTCGATTACTTTACTGAGATGGATGAAATCCATGGTATATTTACATTTTATGAGATGAGGACATGTAATTCTAACCTTCCAAGAAGGAATATGCCTTCAAAATTAAAAAAAAAAAAAAGGTAAGAAGATCTTGGATGAATCTATTTTTGATATTAATGATGATGAGTTGATTTCTATGTTTTCTAGTAAGTTGAAGATGGTTTCAGGAAAGGATAAGGGTAAGTTACCTTTCAGGTGTTTCAATTGTGGTAAGATAGGGAATGTTGTAAACAAATTCCCTCACAAACATAAGAATGAAAATATTGAATAACATGACGAATATGAGGTCCCACAAGTCTAATAAAAGTAAGAATAAATTTATAAATCTTGAGGACAAAAGAAGTCCAAAAGAAGTATATATTCCAAGGAGGATTACAACACATCTGAGGTAAGTAGTGGAACTAGTGATTTTGATGATGACAAATTAGGAACTATGAAGAAAATATTTATCTTGTTCAAGAGAAATATTGGACTAACAAAAATAAGTATGATGATATTCTCAAAAATTAGAAAAATAAATGAAGACTATAACAAAAATCCTAAATTCTAAGGAGGAATATTACATCAAATATGAGAGATAAATTGAGTCTCTAAAGGTAGAAGTGACCGAAGAAACAATCAAGGTAAGTGTTGAAGGTGAATCACAGCACCCCTGAGTGTCTGCAACTCGATGGGTTGAGACTCTCAGTGTGATTGCATAACATGGAGCTTTTCCTAAGTGTGGGACCTTACGAAATCAAAAAGCTCTCTGGATGAAGGCCGTTCCTATTCCTCTGTTCAGATGCACACATAAAAATGCAGAGGGTTTACTCAAAACCTAATCTAACTTGCCAAGGAGACAGGGTAAGAAGATGCATAAAAATAAAACCTAAACTAACAAAGGTGATGCACCAAGGAATGAAGAACACCTGTCTTGCCAATAAACACAAACCAATAAAATGTAATGCAAGATCATGCACAGATAACCAAATTGCAGTGAAAGATCAGAAGGATGCAAAATGAACATAGAGAGGGTTGAGAATCATCCACAGACATGCATTATTTTCTCCAAATATTGATACAATACACTACAAAATGCCAAGAGGCAAAGTTGCATTACAGTTTTAGATGGGAGGTTTGAACTCCACAAATTCACCTGCCAAAGAGAAGAAGGGAGGGGCAAAACAAGAATGTCCAACCTTTAGAAAGAAGCCCCTCCTTAAAATTTATAGGAAGAATGAGAGAGAAAAGAGAGAGGAATTCTAAATCTACCCCAACCACCTCCAGGTTGCATTTAATTCATATCATTATGTTGGTAGGTGAGAACCCTAGCAAAACCAAAAAGTGGGGAACTGTATTTTGTATTTTTAAGAATTTTTCTCACCTAATTAAATATATCCAATCGTAGTTGGATAGAGGACCTTGTAAGCTTTCCGAAAAGTCCAACCTTGCATGAATCCAAGCTCCCTATGAAAATTTATGGCCATTTGAATATCTGGGTCGGGATCTACTTCTGTCGGTGCTCGAATGTTGCACCATAGACACATCCTGTCAAAATCCTCTTACCTACACCATAGACACATCCATATTTGTGTCGACATCCTCTTACCTACACCATAGGCACATCCATATTTGTGTCAACATCCTCTTACCTGCACCATAGGCGCATCCATATTTGTGTGGACATCCTCTTACCTGCGCCATGGCGCATCCATATTTGTGTCGACATCCTCTTACCTGTGCCATAGGTGCATCCATATTTTTTTGACATCCTCTTACTTATTCCATAGGCACATCCATATTTTTGTCGGCATCCTCTTACCTGCGCCATAGGCACATCCATATTTGTGTCGACATCCTCTTACTGCGCCATTTACCTTTGCTTTTTTCCATATCTACCCAAGGGGGAAGATATATACAACAAGAAGATATTTTCAAAAGTTTGAGAAGATTTGCAAGAATCTATATGATCTCTTATATAGTAAAAATTATTTAGGTTATAGGTAAGGTCTAGGATTAAAGGAATATATAAATGGTAAAGATTTGACTCAAGACAATGTTTCTCAAATCAAGGATAGTTCGGCCTAAGTCCCAAAGAATATTAGAAGGAGGACATATTTAATAGCAATATGAAAATAAGGACTATTAGACAACCTAATGCATTAAGGTATGATAAATATTTCAATGTTTACTCTAATCCTTGCAATGAATTTGGTCATATATAAAGGGAATGTGGTAAAATGTATTTCATTAAAAAGGATTCATGGAACTATGGAACAAGTTTCATATCACACCATCCAAGAGGTAAGAGTGAATTTGTTTACTATAACTGTCATCATGCTGGTCATATTGGAAAAATTTCTTTTCATGCTCCTCAAGATAAAATAAGAAGTTTCAGGCTCCTAGATTACATAATAGTAGAAAAGCTAAGGCATGGGAACCAAGGCTGAATTAGGGAAGTCCATCTAAGAATAAGACAAATGAAGGAGAAAGTTATGAGTACACATAGGTTACTGATAAGAGGAAGGTTGGAGAAGACAATTCATAGGTGTCGATGAGGTATTAGAATCTCCTTAAGTTTTTATTTTATATCCCTATGGTTTGGGATGTCTCTACTAAGCTTCTTAGAGGAATTCACCGATAAAAAAATCATACGATTAGGGATCTTGAATGGATACAATTTTATCAAAAGGTATGTGTCTATGTGTTATTTTATAGCTATATTCATGATGAACATATAGAAGGTTTATGAAGGCCTTGTAGGGAGATATACGGTTAGAAGATGTATCATGGAGATATGAGAAGGTAGATTGACTATTTGGAGAAGGTGATGTGTATTTTTGATCTTAGATCTATTAGTGGTGACTTAGTATAGGCATGATATTTTTATAAAAGGTTTTTGCATGTAAAGGTAAAGGTTCTAGATTATTCAAGAAGACTCACTAGGTAGGTAGAAAACTCGAGAAGGAAAAGGTATGCTTGTTTATACATAGGTATATGTTTTGAGTCCTAGAGTATGTTTTCACACTTGAAGATTTGATGATTGGTCCAGTAAAGAACAATATGTTCTTATGGTTATAGGATATAACATTATATAGGACTTGAAGATCCTAATGGATCCATTAAAATACTTGTGAGATCATAGTCGGGTATGTTGAATTAGTTTACATGAGTTTTACTGCATCAAAAGGGTATATTCATCATAGTCATAAAGATATGTTACTTTTTGTTGCATCCTTAAGTATTTATTATCACATTTAGCATTTCCATTAAGGCTTGAGTGTTACATGAGCTTTAAATGAGAAAATTGAAGACCCAAAATGTGGTAAAATACGTATTGCCGAGAGAACTGTGTAGTAATATGATGACCTGATCAAACATAAAAGTCGTATGATTGTTAAAGGTATATTGAAAAATAACTTTCATGATCTACTTAGTATTTCCATAGTGTCATAGTGCCTTGAAGTGAATTAAATGTGTATAAGGGTATTTAGAAAAAAATTCCTCTTTAATTTAATATAGTAAATAAGAAACAAAAACTATAAAACCTCTAGATGGTGGGATTTACCGTACCTATAGATGTGTATGAATGGTGTATATATTGCATTGTGTGTCCAAAATAATTGACCTCTTATCCTAAAAATGATCATGCAATTAGATACATCGTACCAAATTTTTAATTAGTAATAATAGTAAGTGGGCTTCCTAGCGAAGGCCAGTCCCTTGAAATCTAAAGGGATTCCTCACAAGGATGTCAACCCATTGTTTTAGGAAATCAAGTGATACATAAACCAAATTATGATAAAGAATGGATATAAAATGATAATTGTTCGATTGTTTCATACTTTATTACAAGATTATTAAATGATAATGAATATATATATATATGAGCTATAACTAGAAATCGAATCAAATTTGGTGTTAGAATCCTCGAATGAGGTTGGGTTCTTGAAAGTGAGCTCAGGAAAATCTATCTCGGATTCTTCGAAGAATTCATAGTTGTAATCATCAAAATACATGTTTCTAATGAATTCAGAGATGAATTTAGGCTCCTCATTCTCTGAATCTTAACAGTAATTAAAGTTATTTATTTCATGTACTTGGCCACCTATAGCCATCTACAAAAGTACATTCTTGATCATATGTTAGCACAAATAGGAAATAAATATAATGAATGAACAATAATATGATAAAAACTATAGATGTTAGAATTGATAGTAAATGTGGGTGTTTTAGGGAAACACGCATGTTTTACTAATTTGTTGGATTTTTGAGTTAAATTAAATGGTATGATAATATGATACTTTTACAAGAAATCAATGATCTTATTTTGATTATAAAATGAATTTTAGAGATTATAAGAGATGATACTTTAAAAAAATGAGAGTTAACACTACAGATAGAATGACAAACCTCAATTGAAAGGAAGGCAAGAATTGATGAAACATGTGAGCTAATGAAGATTGGTTGGTTTTCAAACAAGATTTAACATCCCCAATAATGGTTAGTGCAGATACTAAAAAACAAATGGATGTATTAACACAAGTATATTGTACCAAGTGAGATTTGAATGGACCAATGCATAAAGGGGAAATGTGTAGTTGAGTGGAGATTTGGAGTTCTTGAACACAAAGTAGATCCTCCAAATAATAATAACCCCACAAAATAATATGGGACTAATCCTATTGTAAAAATATGATAGATGAAGACTAATAAGCATTTGCGGTTTGAAGATATGGAGGAATGAAAGAGAATGGGCTCAAAGATGAAAGTATATGGTCCCGAATAAGAGTGCAAAATGGGTTTAAATAATCACTAGTGTTTTACATAAATGTTGGTGATTTCGGGTTATTCTATTTTACTTAGCATATAGTTAGAATAATTTCCTAATTTAAGCCTAATTGTTATGGATTTCGAGGGATAATTCATAGGTTTATTTAAGAATGTAATTTTCTCTCAGGTGAGGTGTCTTATTTGACCAAATTATATTCTTATTTTGGGCTAAGTTTGTTTAGGATTTATTTTGGTTAGTTTTGTTAGATATATTAGCGTATTATGATAATAATAAAGGATTATGTTAGGATATTATTTTACAAAAATATATTTCATATATATATATATATATATATAATAGCCCATGGTAGATACAAGGAAATGACAAATTTACGAATTATATTTAAACTAATAGATCTTAACATGATAAATTGTAAGTGTGAATGAGACAAATTATTAATGACAGGGGAGTGTAGAATTTTGGTGTCTACATTTTCCCCTTTTGTCTAACAACTTAAAGGCAAAGTGTTAGACAAAAACTATGGAATCATTTATGGGTGATCTTGGTGTAACACAATATAGGGGAACACATATGTTTGTGTGTCATGTGTTTCATATTTTCCCCAATCCGAGAGGATATCAAAACAATATGTGATACCGAGGGACCAAGTGATAGGGGAACCAAGGGTTTGACACCTATGGACATATGATCCGTAATGGTAGGCTAGAAGAATGGGAAATCCAAATGATGGGGGCCAAAGGGTGCATGTCCCATAGACAAATGATGGATCCCGATATAAATTTTGTTTGTTTGTTTTAATATTTTGAGGACTAGGGTCCATTAAAAATGGGACTCATTTGTGGAAGATTTTGGTTGCCATGATTCAGGGAAAAAATGGGCACATATGCCAACAAGGTATGATGTGTAATTGTTTATAGGGAAAATATCTAGCAATTAGGGGAATCATTGATGATTCCCAATGTAAAATTTGGGGCTATAAAAGCCAAGTCATGCGCTCATTTCACCGTATAGTGAAAATTATTTTATAGTGTGAGTTGTGTGGTAAAAACATCTTTTTGAGAGTAAAAAGGTGATTTTTGGACAAAACGGTGAGTTCGAGCAGGAAACGGAAGCCCACAATGATCGAGGTGAGTGACATATTCTTTTTTTTGTGGTTTTTTAATAATTTAGGGTAGTTTTTCCATTTTTGGGAGTAGCGCGAATTCCCTCTAGTGATGTATACAATCGCCGGTGTTTTTAGTGAATCGCTAGCATTTTTCTTGCTATGTAATAATTGTAAATTTTGAGAAAAAAATATTTGATTTGTTTATAGTGTTTAGGGTTCAAATCGTAATTTTAATGAAATTTAATTGATGTAGGATGTGGGAATTTGTTTTGTAGTTTTGTTTTGTGGTGATATTGATTTTGATTCAATCTATTATTTTTTCCTTCGAATATGGAAATTAAAAAAAACTATATAACAAAGTAGTTAATTATTTAATGTTTTAGAAGTTGTTGGTATTAATGTTTTTAGAAGCGACGATGTTTTTATTGATAATTCATTTTTAATATGTTGTGAATGATTTTAATTTTTCACTCACATATTTCTAATGATGATACTAATATTAATTTATTTCTATTTTTAGGTGGATGCAAAATTGACCATTCGGGATCGTATACCATTGATTTTGGATCAGGTCATGAATGATATGTCTAAGGATGATTGGGAGCATGTCGAGGCCATAGGATTTTTGGTATGAGTTATTATCGATAGTTTCACAGATACAGGGGTTTCATTTTAGCTTTACTAGAGTGGTGGAATCCTTCCACCAACACTTTTGACTACCTACCGAAGAGGTTACGATCACTCTAGAGGATGTTCATCACATTCGAGATTACCTATCGGGGTGAGGGTGTGTATCTGATTACAGAGGAGGATTGATATAATATCATGACTAGATTATATGGAGGTGATGCATCGAGATATCATATGGATTCGGGGAGTTTCACTTATGCTAGATCATATTTATCTCGAGAGAGAGGTATGTACCCGGATGACCATGATAATGAAGGCCATTCTTTACTACTCATTTCCTTGTTCATGAGGTGTCTAGTTTCCTTGGATGATGATGGGAGTTGTGGCTAAGATGATGGAGGATCAGACCATTTTTGAGTGGGGTCCTATCCTAATTTCTCATACGTATAGAGAGTTGTGGGCCTATAAGGTCCACAAGAGATATGGCATTGACATTGGTTTTCTACTAGTACCTTAGGCCTTTGAGCACATTGTTATTACTCAACCGGCGGGATTACTTAGGGTGATTGGTGATGAGCATATTGGTCTCATGAGATGGAGGTAGGATGCCACCAGAGGCCAAAGAGGAGGATATCGGATATTTTAGAAATTTATTGTATGGACTAAAGATTGGTGATGTGGTATGGATTCCATACCTAGATTTTCCTATTTATACCGAGTTTGATGACGAGTTGGTTAGTTTCTGTGAGCCTATATGGGTACATTATTTCGACTAGAGGAGCATGAGTTACTCTTATTTGATCATGTTATGAGATAATTTTTATTGACACAAGGAATGCTACCTGGAGCTTCAGATAGTACATATGAGAGGATGGGGATATAAAGACTCTGCAGGAAGTTGTGACAGGTCCTAAGGATATCGTGGATCAGTCAGGGACCATAGGTCCCAATGATGAGGTTTATATTATTATTATTGATTATATGGGGGCTACCCCTTATTATACAAAGATGTTGGACTTGCGTATTTAGGAGATTTGATAAGGATCAGTGTCTCTAAGAGAGCAACATAGAGATTAAGATGAGTGCAAGCTCGAGAATCTAAAGGAGTAGTGGTACATGAGGCAAAGTGGAGGGAGTAGAGAGGGTGACAACAAGGAAGATAGGGATGATGAATTGGAAGTATCCATAGTCATGGTGATGGCTAAGAAGGCCATTCTTGAGGGTGAGAGAGATGTGGCTAGGAGGGAGAGGGATGACCTCATGGGTATCCAAGATACATTGATTACCAAGTGGGGTGGCTTGATCATTGAGAGAGATAGTTTGATACTAGAGAGAGGATTACAAATCTTGGTTGGACCTTGTTATCGTAGGTAGAGATCAATATAAGGGTTAGAGATATGGGATGAGGAAGGCCCTATGGATTTTGGGGCCTTCTATTTCTTGTGTGGATTTAGGTGAGATGGCATGGAGCCACAAAGAGAGGGCATAGGCTAGCAGATGTAGATCTAGAGTGAGTGGGGCAAGGCCATAGGTGAGTGGAAAAAGGTCATCTACAGGATCCTGGGAACATTTCCTAGAGCCCACTATGATGTTATACAAGCATGGTATGATTATTATGTTGATTTGAATATGAGTATGATCCCAATGTAGTTTTGTATATCGATCGCATGGCCGCTTAAGGCGGAAGTGCACCCTAGTGCCAGGTGTGTCAAGTGTAGGTCCCACACCTCGAGACAAGACCTAGTTAGTGATAGTGAGAGGGGTACTAGAGGAGATGCCAGTGGTACAAGTACCAAGGGAGGAAAGCATACTACATCTCCTCATTGAGAGTTTCATTTTACAAACTATTGATATGCAATTCTTTGGCTCATGGAAGACAATTTTTGTAAGATGTATTTTGTTTACATGGCTCTTAGAAGCTTATTTTTGATATTTATGTATATGGATTTGAGAAATATATATGATGATGATGAGGTTTTATGATCTATTATTGTTTTTTATTTCATGTGTTATTCTTAATATGTATGATGGTATATGTATTTTAATTTAGATGTGTTGATGTTAGATGAATATATGATGTTATGTGTTTGGAAAACCTAGTTTAACTTAAAACTTTAACACGTGATTTTAATTGTATGAAAATTTGGTCCAATAAAATAGAATAAATGTGGAATGTTCATCACACTATGTATTTAATACATACACATTGGGTTTTGAAATTTTGAATGCTCTTGCACTTACAAAAATTTAAAAATGTTAACTATGATTATCAATGGATAGTTACATTATACTTAATAAAATGTGGGATTAAATGAGATATTTTTTATTAGGACATGAAAAAGGGGTTTAAACATGGATAGATCAATGAGGGGAAACAAATTCTCCTTTTCTACAGGTCTAAAGAGAGATACCCTAGCCTTAGTGTGAGAATTTTTCTATAAGAATAGGGTTGATCAATGCCGAAACCTTCCTAGATGCTTTTGATATTGATATATTTATTTTAAAGGGTTGATCAATGTGAGAAGCTCCTTTTTATGAGTAGGCATCATTTGAGGGTATGGTCTACGCTTATTGCATATTTATAGATATCCATCCTTCAAGGATTAGTCTATCGTTTATTTTTGTCTTTTGAGAAATATATCCAAATAATTTTTAACACGTATATTTTGGCTAAGGGAAAATCCCTAATAGATCGTTTCGAGGAGGGGAAATGGTGCATATATGACCTTCACATTCATATCCCCCCTATTATGTTTCCTTTTAACTATTACAATGGTAATGAATGTAGTGATTGCTAGGATCTTACTAAAGATGAACTTATCCATAGAGAAATATGCGATGAATAGAGTCACGTTGTTCATCTTTAAGGTGTTTTAGGATAATGATAGATAACCATGTGCTCTCAAATCACTAGCGTGGTATGATGAAAGTTTGCAAGTGCAAGGAATTCCAAGTTTCTTCTTCAGGTTCACCATCAAGATAAGTGAGTTGATACACTCCCGACCCATATTTATAGTAATGATGTATGGACCGATCTAATTGGGGAAAATTTTCCACATTTACTCTATTCTAATTGAGTGAAATTTTTATTTTCTTTAAGCAAAAAATGACCAAATTTAATGTAACGTTCTATGACATGTTTTTTATATTCCTTTTTATTGTATTCTTAATAAACTTGATGATGTTCAAGGGCTATCAAACATTTATCATCCAATAATTCAAGTTGTGCTAAATAACCTTGTCAATATTATTTGTCGGGGATAAATTCCTTGAGGGACACACGAAGTGATGGGATTTGGATTTAAATAGGTATAATGGCTTTGGGGCCATAGAAAAGTGAATAGGGTGTTGCTCTTGTAGGTGTGTGGATGCTAGTTTGATAAGCCTAAAGAGAAAACGAGATTTGTAGATGCCAATTTCTTCCTACATCATTTACTATTTTCATAAGGATCTTGTTGAGTGTTTTATTAGAGGCTTCATCCTTTCCATTTTCTTGAGGATAGTATGGTGATGTAAATTTGATTTTAATGTTGAAGGTATCACAAATATTTTTAACTTCTTTATTGTTAAAATATTTTCCATTAGTCTGTGATAAGTTTATGTGGGATGCCAAAACGACATATAATGTGTTGATATATGAAATTGATAATCGGTCCTGACTTAGTTAATGTCAAGGGGATTTCTTCAACCCATTTGGTGAAATATTCTAGTGGCTGTGATAATGGAATGATGTTTTTGAGATGACTTGGGGTTGATAGCCCCAATGAAGTCTAACCCCATTGAGAGAAAAGGCCATAGGTCTTCAGAAGGTTGTAATGTTTGACTAGGGACATAGATTAAATCTTAATAAATTATACATTTCACACATTTATTAGCATACTCACAAAAATACTTGGTGATAGTGGAACAAGTAATACCCTAGTCGTATAACTTTGTTTAGTGGTAGAATTTCTCTTTGAAAGGACCTCCACAAACACCATCATGGATTTCCAATGGATTTGATTGATTCATGTGACTTAAGGAATCTTAGTAAGATACCCTCAAAACTACATTTTTAAGAATACTACCTATAATGACAAAGTGAGTAACGTGTTTAAGAAATTACCATTTACCATTGTGTGGCAAATCGGATGGAATTTTGGATTTAGCAATATAGTCATACATCCGAGCATACCATAAATCATTTGGATTATCATCAAAAATATTGATAGAAGGAAGTTTATATTGATGTGAGGGATGATCCAATCATTGAATAATGACAGATACTTTGGTGTTGTCTTTTGAATTTTTATTTCTAATGGGATGAGGGATAATAAAGATACCATTGTATCTTCAAACTTATTAGAAGATTATGGGATGACATGAATGGTTTAATGATCAAAAGCGCTAAGGAGAAATTCCACATTAGCTTTATATTTTTTTAAATTTCATTTTTACATTGATATTCTCTTTTGACTTGACTGATAACAAGTTGTGAATCTTCATAAATGTCTAAGATATGAACACTTATAAGAATAGCAAGCAGTGGTGAGACCCATGATTAAAGTTTCATATTCTACCATATTATTAGTGCACTTGAAATTGAGTTTAAATGATAATGGAATAGAGATACCCCAACAAGGGATAATGACAACACCAAAACCCCCCCTTCTTGGAATTTAGAACCATCAAAGAAGAGATTCATCTTGACATGGATGAATTCATATTCATTGAAATTATTAATGGATTCATCTAGAAAATATTCATGAGGAGGTTGATTATCTAGTAAGGGAGTGTCAACGATATATTCTGCAATAGCTTGACCCTTAATGGATTTTTGTGACATGAATTATAAATAAAAATTAGTCCTAAGCATAAGCCATTAAGTGATACGATCACTTTGATATATTTTAGAGTTTATAGCTTTGAGGGGATGAAAATCGATGACAATATACATTTTATGATTAAGAAGGTAATGGCGTAACTTGGAATTTGTGAGATATAAAATGCAACATAGCTTCTCCATTTCGGTGTAATGAGTTTCATATTCATGGAGTGTTCAAATGATATAATATACAAATTTTTCTCAACCTTGACTATTATGATGTGCGAGCATGGCTCCAAGAGAATGTTCTAAAGAAAATATGTATAAGTAAAATGGATCTTCTTCATGTGGTGGAGTAAGAACGGGAGGTGATAAGAGATACTGTTTAATTTCATTAAAGGATTTATTACAATCATAATCCTAATGAAAATCTATGTCCATACAGAGGAGGTGATGAAAAGGATGACAACAAACATAGAGTTGTGATATGAAACTTTGTATGGACTGAAACTTTCCCCCTGAAGGCTACGTCATTGTGTCAGATTGGCTAGAGGCATTTTAATGATATCCTTAACCTTAGTTGGTTCAAATTAAATACCTCAAATAGATATAATAAACCCTAAAATTTTACCAATGAGGACCCAAAAACACACTTTGAGGGATTAAGACGAAGACAATATTGGATAAGATGAGTGAATATTGACTCAAGGATAGTAAGATGATCTTTGTGTAATTTGGACTTTCCTACAAGGTCATCAACATAATCTTTGACTATTTTATGAATGAGTTCTTGAAAATGTAGGTCATGGCTCACCGATAGATGGCTCCTACCTTTTTAGGCCAAATGGAATAAAGCATAGTAACGAGAAGGTTCCCAAGGGGTGATGAAAGCAAGTTATATGATGATCATGCAGCGATAAGAATTTGGATATACCCTAAAAAACCATCCATGAGGGAAAGCATTTCATGACCAGATGTTAGGTCAACGATCTGATCTATGTTTGGAAGGGGGAAATCATATTTTAGACAAGTAAGATTGAGATCTCTAAAATCTGTGTAGATACGTAACTTTCCTGATGCCTTAGTTATAGGAACGATATTAGAAACCCATTGTGGATAATCAATAGGGATGATAAAATTGGTGGATAAAAGATGTTGCAACTCTTCCTTAACAAGAAGAGCTATGTGGGGATGTATTCTATGGAATTTTTGTTTGATTGGCTTAATGTTTGGATATGTGACAATATTTTGTACCAAAATATTAGGATCAATTCTAGGCATATCAATATATGACCAAGTGAAGGCTTGATAATATTTGGATAGAAATGAAGTGAAGTCATCGAGCTCTTGTAGACTCAATGATTGGACAAATTTAACTATAGAAGGATCTTCGAGAGGTTCCTATGTTAACATCATTGGTGGATTCATTGAGGATAATTGATGTTTGGAAGGTAAGGTTTTTCAAGGAATTGATCTTCACTCCCATATGTAAAAGGATATCTTGGTCATCATGACATTGAAGGATATTTATGATGGGAGAATCCTCCTCAAACATTTCTAGCCAAAATAGAGGTATTTGTTTAGTATTGTGGTTATATTGCTAAGTAAGTGGTCCTAAAGATGGTGTATTAACTAAAAAATAAATTTACGTGGGATGAGTACAACATTGTCTAGGTCCATAAGATCTTGAGAGGATGTTGGTGATGAAGATTCTAATTTAGTGATGAGCATGGATGTAGGCATTGAATTCTTACCAAGTGGGTTTCCATCCCCGTGGGTCAGGTAATTTTAGTGGTGGTAATGTTATGAGTGATTGTTGAAGGAAGTCTTCTAAAATAGATGCATAACGCCCTTTCGGTCCATATGAAAATGATGATGGAGCCTCAGATACCTTATCTTGTAATGGAAGTAATATTTTGGCAAGAGGTTATCATTTTTTTATTGTAAAGGGATCATAGGTGTTGCGATGGATGTGTGGTGAGGACCACTTACTGCAGTTTGATAGACATGTTTTGGACCTGAAATGGTGGGGTGATTCGTAGGTATAAGATATCTAGGACCATGCAGGAGATTTTGATCTGGAGGAACATAATATGGGTCATTAAATTCATGAATGGTATCTTGTTAATGAAGTCATTTCGTGGGAGATTTTTTGTAGGCGGGCGCCAAACTTGGCATGATAAGAGGATTATTGAAAGTGAAAATGGCCTTTCTAGGAGGAGGTGAAAGAAAAGGAGGAGGGCCATGGAAATGGTATGTTTGATGATAATAAGGAATTTTAAAGGCATGAACCAAACCTTATTTATTAGGTCCCCTTGAGGTTTTGGATTAGTAGGGTGTATTCATCGAAGTTGATGGTAATGAAGGAGGGGGTTTGAATTGTGCGATTAATGTAATCTAATTTGTTTGATGGTTTTATGAGTTTTGGATTTTTTTTTTTTTCATAAGATAAGGGTGAGTATGGCCCAAAGATGGTTTAGGATGATATGGTTGTGTTAAGAACATTTCAAGGGGTTTCATAATTATGTTTGTGAATGAGGATGGAATTATGGGGGTATATATACTAGAGATTGGAATTGGTAAGGAGATTAGATTGATAATTACTTATGATGGTAATGGTAAGATAACAGGAAAGGGTTTAGTACATACAATTTTAGGTTGAACAAGTAATGTCGTTGTCATCATTGGTCGTGTGGGTGTAGACATTTCTTCCACAAATGTGTTTTTCAGTTCAATAGATGTGAATGTTGATTTAGTAGGTATTATTTCATATTCAAGAACAGTTGTTAATTTTGTAATGGAATTAATGGTATGATAAGTATGGAAAACATTTTTTTTCATTTGATCAGTAGATAGAGAATGGTTTGGAAAGGGTTTTTAAATATGTTGTGTTTTTTTTTTTGTGGTTCATTAGGATTATCTAATGAATTTCACCCTTATCAATCAAATCCTGGAGAACATTGTGGAATGTCCGGCATCTTTCTATGTCATTTCATTTGGCCCTATGGTGTTTGTAATATTCATTTCTCGATACCATGAGGGTTTAGATATATATGTGTCAATAGGTCGAGATGGGGGAAGAGATATCACATTTCATGCGGATATTAGTTTTTGAAGATTGTGCTATAAGTCTCCCCAATCGGTGTGTAGTTACATTGTGGATGTGATCATTCAGCGGTTGGATTAGGAGCTGACTTGAATACCATGGCATTAGTAGCTGATTTAGATTTGTCAGGACCAGAGGATGAATTAGAAGGAAACTCGGTTCACGGTTTCCTAGGTTGAAATTAAACATGACCATATTCCAAAGCACGTAGTTCTAATTTTTGGGCCATAGTAAAGGCTTCATCAAAGGTCCGAAATGACTGAATTTGCAATGTTCACAAAATGTTTTTGTCACATAATCAACAAAAAAATTTATCAACTCAGTTTGTAGTAATTTAAAGGATAATTGATTGATTATACCCCTCTAGTGAGCAACAAAATCGGCAATGGACTGATCCTCAAATTGTTTAATTTTGTAAAGGTCATTAATGGTGACTTTTTGGGATATGTTTATAGAGAAGTGTTCTAAGAACAATTGTGAAAGTTGAGTGAAAGATAAAAGGGAATATTGTGGGATGCTATTATACCAATCTAGAGTAGGGTCTAGCGAGGGACATTAGAAATTTTCACATCATAAGGTCTTGATCATGGGCTATTGAATAAAAAGTGTGAAAAATTACATGAATATGTTCTTTGGGAACTTCTTGGAAGTATAAATTAATGAACTTTGGAATCTCCTAGTGAGGAGGGTATGCTTTGTATGGGATTGATGGGTGAATGGGTTCATTACATATTGTTTCGTAAGAGAAAATGATTTTGGATGTAGATGAGGCAACTTCTAGACTTGATATCCAATTTATAAGATCTTGAAGAAGATCAGTTGGTGTGGATTTTATGAAGATGGACCAGGTTGAAATGAAAACTGACCAGGTTATGAGTATATCTGGTATTGTTGAGGAATTTTTTGCTAATAAGTGATGTTTTGTTATGGAATGTTATATTTTGGAACATTTTACCGTGGGATGTTTTGTTGTGGAATATATTGTTGGGAAGGAATGTTTTATTGGGGTATGTTCTATTGTGGGATGTATTGTTGAGGAATATATTGTTGGGAAGGAATGTTTTGCTAGTGAGGAAGAGTTTTTGCGGAATGTATTATTGAGAGGGGATACTTTGTTGTTGTTTTTATGGGAGAGTCTATTGTGGAATAAATTATTGATATGGAATGTTCTCGTTGTTGTGGAAGAGTTTGGTGAGGGATGTACTATTGAGAGGGGATATTTTTTTTTTTATGGGAGAGTCTATTTTGTAATATAATGTTGAGATGGAATTTTCTATTTTTGTGTAAGATTTTGTTAAGGGATGTACTCTTGAGATGCAAAAGCTTGTGAATATTGTATATAATGATAAGGAAATGGTTGTGAATAAGGAGGTTGTTGTTGAAAGAACATAGCAGAGGCCACAAAAGATGGTGCTTGTTGTGGAATATATTGTGTAGGAGAAGATTATGGTATAGAGCTTAATGGTAATCATTATTATGGTATATGTTGTGAGACAGGATGAGTGATGGAAATTACACTAGTATTGATTACAGAATTAAATTTGGAGTAGACATAGTAATATTCTGAATGTTGTTAGCCAACTGAGACAAAATGGTAAGAAGAAACAATGGAACTTATTGGAAGTGTTTGAGTAACTGAGGATGTTGGAGGGGTAGATGATGAAGTACTAATATTTCAGTAAGGAGGTGTTGAACTAATAGATATTTAATGTGACAATGTATGTTATTGGGCAGCTATGTCTTGAGAAGAAACCACATGGACACTAAAAATAGGAATAGAGGACACAACTTCTGAAGATTCAGTTTGACTCAGAGGTGTATACAAATGTATTTGTTAAATGAAAGGTCCTTGATTTGAAACAGGTCTTGCCATGGTAGAGGAAGGATTATATGAATATGGTGGTTGGGATATGAATTATTGATTGATAGGATGCGTAGAATCAGAAGCACTTGAAAATGGTTCAAATTCAAGTTGTTGTGAGGAACTAGACAAGGGTCTAGGAACATTTGTAGATGGTTTTGGTGTAAATGGATGGAGCTGAACACCCCTAACTACCAAATAGGCATTAAGGGAAATGGGATTTGAATCTAACATTTCTTTGAAAATAGGGTCTCCTCTTTCAAAGAAAGAAACTTCAAAATACCGTGATTGTGAACTAGGTGAATACGCTTGTTCTTTGTTTTCAATGTTTTCTTATTCAGATGTATTGAAATCTTGACTACGAAATTGACATACATAATTTAAAATTTGTTTTCACATTTGTTAATTATATTGTTCCTCTATTTCATTCCAATCTTGTTGAGCTTCAGTTAGAGGGGTTGATGCAATTGGTTGATGGAATGAGTTTTATTGTTGTAATGGTGTAGTAAAGGATGGTGTTGATACAAGACTAAATGAAGGTTCTCGGTAATGGTGTAGATAACTTGAGTGGATAAGGGAATTTTTTTTTTTAAAGGTGTGAGTATTTCTTGAGAAATACTTTTAGTAGTTTGATTGTGAGCTTGTTTTCTTGTTTGTACCATTGTAAAAAAAACACACGAAAAAAATTATCCAACAATTTACTAAAATGGGTTGATTATAAGCAACAATAAAAATCAAACAAGATCAATTTTTATGTTTTCTTGATTTAATTATAAGGTGAAATGTGTAAAATGGTTAATAAGGGTCCTAGGAAATGGCAATCTAGGGCTGGTTTGAGGTATGTTTAAGGGCGGAGTCCTTGATATACCTAAAGGTATGTGAGGCCCAACTCTATACTACTATTGATACATGTGTGGTATTGGGGCCTACCCCCTCACTTCATAGTCCCACAACGATAAGGGTGTCGGTGCTTAGCTGATATCTAATGATACGAAGTGATTATACTCGCCGAACACGAGAGTCACTTCTCCTCTTGGTGATGAATTCCAATTAAGTATCCACCTTCATGGGAGATGTTTGAGTGCAAATTATGTTTGATTGTGATTTGGTTATGTGTGGGGGAAGAATAAGTGGATGCAACCAATTTACCTTCCTAATTAAAATTAGATGATCAAGAAGTATGAAATGATTCATTTTAAGACCCAAAATGAAGTGTTATTTTCGATGAGAGAAATCAATCAAAATGCGGTATGGAAAGAAAAAGAGGGATCGGGAATTACCATGAGATCACTTCTATTTTTTATATTTTAGCAATTTTTGAGGCAAAAAAATTCCAGCAATGTAGCGAGATGAGTTCTTCATAAATATCACCCTACAAGAAAGTAAGGAGAAACATAGAAAAAAGGTAGAAACAAGAAATAAAATTCAAACTGTTAGGTATTGAAAAACACATAGGGAAATGTTAGGTTATAGAGTTCATGTGGTTGGTCCTCTTTGGGACCACATTCCCTATCGCTGACATCGCATGTGCCCCCAAAGAGAGGGGGATCATTTGAGGTTTACATACTATATAGAGCTCTATACTAGTACAATCGGTTTAGTTTTCCACCCTTAGCATTATGGGTATAGTTCAGTTTAGCTTCTTCCCTGGCATTGTGGGTTATACGGTGAGTGGTCTTAGACCAATCTACAAACCCCATATACAACAGATTTTACAGACATAGTGTCCTTAACATTTTGGGAGAAATTAGATGCTTGGAGGTTATAGTGGGTGTGCCTCCCTAGACTATTTCATCCAGTTTCATTAGATCGCCCAAAAATGATGCAAAGATGTGAGAGATATTTTCACATATGAATCAAGGAAGCAGTTAAAGGTTGGAGGATACAACATAATTCTTCCTTATACTTCTTTGACCTATGGCATTGGATCTCCCAAAAAACCAAGGATAGGATATCCTCTTTCTATACCCTTTCTCTCATCATGGATCAGGTTCACATGTTCCTTTTACACTTTTTATACTTTCATTTCAGTCTTTTCATTACATATACATGCACCTTTTACATGCATTTTTGACATATATACATGTGTTTGACTAATATACATGTGTTTGACTACTTGGTCATCTTCTCTTTACTGAGGTATGACCGTATGAGAAGTAAATAGTCAAGAACAAAAATTACAACAATAGGGGTATCAACAACAACATTTTTCAGCATCACACACCATACTAACCATGGAGGTATATCACACACATCAGCAACTACACATGTGTTTCTTCCCCGATTCACTCTCATCACCTTTTTTCTAATTTTTCATCTTTATCTTCCATGCTCTACCATCTTTTTATCACTCCATTCTTTATATAGTCTTTCAAAGCACATTTCTACATCACTCTACATGGATTATCAAAGTACGCATCTCTATCTCGCTTTATGTTATTGAGCTTTGTACTCACCAACATAAAGTGGGGTAAATGTAGTAAAAAAACACACACTTTAGAAATTATTTATTCCAAGACTCCTACTACTATTCATATGGTTTTTGAGTGAAGAAATTACTAGTTAACCCCCATCTTTTGGCCATTTTACTATATTTAGGTCATCACTACCAACCTCCCAAACATAATTACCCAATTTTTTTCATTGTTACCCATCATTTTAGCCTTGAATGGGGTTCCCAGGATAGAAATTGGGTGCCAATAGGGTCCTTGGTCTTAGTAAGGGTGCCCTGATCCTTTTCCCACTTTCCCGCCACTTTTTGGGCACTTTCTAGCCATTTGAACACTTTATCTTTCTTTTGGTTGGCCTTTTCAGAGGTTAATTATGAAATTAAAACAAGAGAACCATATAAATATAAAGTTATGAAACCATAATGAGGGATTGAAAAATATTCACCACTATCATCACCCAAGATTGCATCCATCAAAGGCTCCATTTTCTTCTATCTAACTCCATCACAAATGCACAAGGCTATTTCATCAACACCACATTGTATAGGAGGGAAGTTTATTCTATTCCATCCACCATTCTATTACATTTTTCTACAAATATTTATAACTCGATACTTTCACAAAGAATGAATGGCACAAGAGCACCTAGGACATGATTGCACTCACTTACACATAGAAATACCCTGTGTTTGAGATGTACTACGGTGATCAATTAGTAATTCCACCATTATGGCGATTGAGGATAATCCGACCGCTTCATATACATCTTTCTTTTTAGTGTTTGATGTTTATCCTAGGTAAATCCAGTCTTATATTTATCATTGATTACAGTGACATATAGTGCATTAAAGAAAAGTTAGTGTGATAGGTGGAGAAAGCTTCAAATCATTTAGATACCTTGAAATTTTGGTTTTTAGACATCCTGCACTAACTAAGGATCCTATAACATAGACTAGAGCACTCACAGGCACCCGACCCTCTCCCAAATACCCTAGTCCAGCCAAACATTTTAGATGTGGCCTTTTCATTTACTCTACATGTTGGTTCGTACTACTAGAATATCCGGTATATTTTTATGACACATTCCAGATCAAACTACGAATCAGCTAAGCTCCTTATAACCCTTCTTTACATATTAAGGTTTCCATTTTCATTATCCTAGTTTCTTGGGTCGCTTTTTTATATTTATTTAGTTGTTATTTACTTCATTTTAGTATTCTTCTTTAATGATATTCCTAGTTAGATTAACTACACATATCCCAGATTTTATTTAATCAAATGTAGTGGATAACCACCAAGGTGAGGAATAAGTTATCCCTAACGAAGTGTCGTAAGTCAAGTATGAATTGTAGTTAATCGATTTAATATAACACTATTAGTACAATTGATTTCTTTGTATTTACTAAAAACTTGTTGAAAAACTTAATAAGAAATTTGGTCATTTGAAAATACTTAGACTATGTGATATAGAAGTAAGTTATTATCATAGGTCTTATTGGAGTATCAATGTATCAATTTAATGATTTGATTATCATTAGCTATATAAATGATGGATATATCCATAAGATAGCATGTAAAACAAGAGATGAGCATTTTAAGTTACAATGTTACTCTTTAGACATACTAATACACCTGCGCATACATGAACTATATGTACAATATTGTTAAAAAAAAAATTGATAAATCTGTGTGGACTAACAAGATTGAAATATCATTTAATATGTTGAGGAAAAAATAATAACATCACCTATTTTTAAGGTTTCATATCCCAATGCGAACATTGTCATGGTAATTGATGCCTCGGGTGAGGGGTTGGGTGTAGTAATTCTGCAAAATGATATTGTGATTTCTTATAAGAGCATTAAAATAAATGTGTATGAACAGAAATATGCCTCAAAATATTTAGAACGTGTTTTTATAGTTTATGCCTAACAAGTTTTGATGCATTACCTTGTAGGAAAGCCTTTAAAATTAGAAACAGACTATTTGGGGCTGAAATATATCTCCACACAACCTAATTTGAATGCAAGAAAGTGTAAATGTCTTAAGTTTTCTCCCAATAAGATTTTGCATCACATACTTTTAAAGAAATAGATAACCAAATGGTTGATATCTTAAGTCGCAGGAAGCATATTTCGTTATATTGACTTGCAGTAACACAAATTTTTGAAGAAGAAAAGAAACATCCATAAAATTATTTGTGTTATCAACATATGAGAATTACGTAGAAATAGATCCACATGATAGGTGTTGGTCGTCAAATAGGACTTTTTAGAAGAGCAACAGTCAGGGGACAAGAAGTCCCTCCTCTTTAATGGGAGAGGTTCCCTTATTCAGAAACGAACTTATTTACAAATGTACAGAACATTGTTTTATGGTCAAACTTGGATTTTACGAAAGTGTTTTCCACAAGGATCATCAATCACGCAAGGACTGAGGAAGGGGAAAAAGGAGATGAGCAGAATAGCAACATTCAGAATTATAGATAGCAGAATAATTCCTCCTGTATGCGAAGCTTCAAAGAATTTAAGACAAGATCATTTGCGTTGGCTGAATGAGATTAAATTTAAAGACACAAAGTTCCATAAATAACCTTCTTCAGATTTATTAATCAAGGACACAAAGTTCCTTCTTGGTTATACAAGATCAATGTATTTGCAAAACTGAACAGTATGCAATCAGAGAGACTAACGAGTTAAGAACAAAATGATCCTCACAATATTAAAGGAAAACACAGAGATAACGAGAATCAGATAGACAAAGAATGAAAAGCCCTTTTGTATTGATTTCTTTAAGATCTATTTACACTTTCAGCAAATATTCCAAGTTCTTCCTCTTTTCAAAATGGCGTGGAAAGGCCATTATATAGCTTACAAGTCAGTTACTCTTCGTAACCGTTTCTTTTAACTAAAGAATAGTTAAGGACCGCCGGTTACAATACCTTAACTGATTACAAAGAATACGAAAAGAAAGGGAAGAAGAGGAAAGAAAGGAGAAGGAGACAGGTGGCCGGTTACTGGGAGGGACCCACTGTCTTCAGAATCCGCTGCCTGAATTTCTTCAATGACTCAGCTATATCTCTGCCACGAGGGACTGACGTGTTGGCTGCAGACTGAGTCCAAAATCCCAGACATTTCTCCATCTCTTTATCAAACTCGACGTGAGTATGATAATCTTTGTTTGCTTCTTCAATGGCAGACTGAAGAGAACAAATTTCCTTCATCTTTTCCTTAGAGATGGAGCTTTCCTTGAATAGATGATCTTTGACAAAAGCTCTGAACTGAGCTTTGATTTCTTGCAAGGACAAGGAAGCACCAGAGTTTTCATCTTGAAGATGACAATGCATATCTTTGAAAGCAGCAGCTGCCAGTGTCTTGAAAGCTTCTCCCTTCTGCCAACTGTTCTTCATTTCTCCCACAGCTTCCTCCAAGACTTTGATTTTCCACTCTACGCTGTAGACCCAGGATTTTGATAGATTGTCTTTGGCATCATCGAAAATCTTGTTCGCCAGTAAGATGTTCTCATCTGTCTGTCCCATGAGGCGAAGGTCTACAATGCAACTGCTCCAGAGTTTAAGCTCTTTATCCATAACCCCAATAGTAGAGGATAGCTTCTGTTGCAAATTGTCTACCTTTCCATGTAGTTTAAAAGCTTCATCGATGAAGTTTAGCCCAGCAACAAGCATGTCATCCACCATGGCTTCAATAGCTCGGCCATAGACAGAATACTTGTGCATATCTTTGATACTTTGCACTTCATCTTGGCTTAGAATTACAGGAGGCGGTAGAGCAGTCAAGGGGGTGGGGTCCAAAACTTTGTCCTTAGACAAGAGTGACTTGATAAAACTTGTGAGAACTTGGGCTTGTTCTTCCAGCTGTTCAATAGTCTGCTGCCCTTTCTCTACCCTTCCAATGACTCTTGTGACTGTTTCCTGGAGGTTGTGAATTTCACCTTCAGGAGTAGACTCTCCCATAGGGATCCTTGAGAGCTCCAAGTCGATGTTAGCAAGTCGATATAGGAAAATTTCGAATTGAATGAAATAGGCTCCATATGCGATATCGGGTTCATGGCTTCATCAAAACCTTCACGCAAGGAGTGGTGATCACCTTCGAGCAATCGACCACGTACATGGTGAAAACATCATTGACCCTTACGAAATTGCGGTTCTTTGGTGTCCAAGGTGAAGCTGCGGGCAATAGGCATACACTGGATCATCTTTGTGTGCATCTATATAGGAGAAACCAAACCACTTCTGGATCTTTGCTAGGTATACATCGAGATATGAAGTCATATAGAACTTCTTTGTTTCGCCGGGACGTTGGATAGTTCTGCTCGGACCCAAATTCATACCGATGATCTCTACCCAGAGTTGATATTTTGTGTTCCCTAGCACACCATGCAACGATGAGCGGGCACATCCGGCAAATGAAACTCATTGGTGGAGGGCAAACCCATAACCCGAGCCAGCAGGATTATGAAGTCTGACAGTTCTTCGTTGAAATCTGCTCGGAAGAGGGTTTTGGTTAGGCGAGAAGTGCCTTTCTTAGGGTTCTTCAACCAAGACTTCGCCACTCGCGCCTTGTATTTGTCACTGTCTTGGTCGAACATAGCCTGTGCTTGATCTCGGGAGACGACTATAGCATTGTCCATCTCTCGGAATCTCTCGAGCAGCGCCAATGGCTCAGCGGGTGTGCTTAATCACATTGGCAATGAGTTCCCATGCACATTTATCAATTCACTTGAATTGGGGTCGAAGTGAGCTCCACATGAAGTCTCCGTATCAATGCCCTGACCGAGATTGGGAATCCTCGGTAAAAGCTAAACCACTATCATTAATCATACCCTATGATGATGCTATTGTGTGTAGGGTTTCATCTGTCATTCTTGCCCAAAAATCACCGAAGTCGAGATGACGAGCTTCGCTGTCCCCTATATTGCTAACGGCAGATTCAAGCGGAGAAATTTGCTCCTGTCCCTGGAACTTGATCTTCATAGTGATAGTCTCGGAGCTGCAACCTAGACTTCTGGAAGGAATTTGCAAATGGAGGGGGAATCGCGCAGGTTTTCAAATGACGAGGGTTCGAGCAAAAGATAGCATGGAAGCAATGTGAAAATGCAAAGGGGAATGCTCGTTATATAGCCGTTTGGAGAGAGAAATGAATTTAATGCGCATTGAATACATAACCACCAATTTGAAAAGCATCATATTTGGAGCGAGCGGGAAAAACTAAGTGTAAATGACACTAGGTACGCTTGGGACAGGTGAGACGTGAATGCGCGAAACACGCGGCTCGGCTGGTTCGGGCGAAACAGGGAGAGGACGCACAAATGCATTTGGGACAAATGGGACGAAAAATATGCGAAGTACACGATTCGTGTGTTTCGGCCGAAATTGGAACAAAGGGCCCGTTTGGACTTGGGACATTCGGGACAAGAAGTTCCGAAGTACGTGACTTGACCGGCTCGGCCGAAATTGGGAAAGCTCGCACTTTTTCAAATGGGGCAGTTGGGACAAAATTGCGAAGGACGCGGTTCGGGCAAATCGGCTGAAAATGGAAAGCTCGCACTTTTTAACTTTGGGACATTTGGGACAGGAAAGTGTGAAGTACGCGGGAAGGATGATTCGGCCGAAATTGGAACAACACGCAAAATAAGTTTTGGGACACTTGGGACAAAATTTTCCGACGGGCCCGAAAATGGGACAGCTTCGGGGATTTCGGCCGGTCGGGTAACAGAGTGCATTTTCGTACTTGGGACAGATGGGACAAAAAGTTCCGACAGGCCCGAAAATCACACACAATGACCCAAAACACAGATTTTTTCAGTTTCACGACTTAGGCATTTTCAGAGGAAAACACTTAAACTCAAAATTTTGGAAATTTACTCTTATCAGAGTGGGAAATTTTGAGTAGACAACAGCTGGCTCCTTCTGGGGATGACTTGGTATAAATTCATGGAATGAGACAAGGCAAGAACTTAGATAACCCGGTGAAGCAGACCAGTGCCTTATCCATTGGGCAAAGGAGTCAAAAACAAACCAACACAGAGGGCAACACAAACAACAACAGAAGGGAAACACACCGAAAGCAGAAAAGCAAAAAAACACATGCAATGAATATACAAAGGGGACTCCCTAGTCACCTAGGACTTGAACAACTTCAAATACTGCCCACTATAAGGAAGTGGGAGGGGGAACCATCCATGTAATCAAGATAGAAAGAGTTCTTACCAAAGAAAAAGTGTCTTATCTTGAATGGTCCGAGCCACAAATGCATTTGAATCAAATTTTCCATGGCTGCCACGAGGTTCATGTCTTTTGTCCCATAACAAAGCATGGTATCTCCAACTTGGAACTCTCACGAACCTAGCTTTCTTGTCAAACAGAACCTTTACCTTTCAAATGGTGAGCAGATATCCTGTCAAGAACCTCCAATCTATCCTCGTTCAAAATGGAAAGTACATGATTCTTTTATCCAGAGCATCATTTGAAACTAGTATCCTCAATGGCCTTCATCAGTGGAAGGATGATTCGCCAAAATGTCACTAGCAATTGAGCTTCCACTCCATACACCACTTGAAAAGGAGACATTCCAATGGCTCTTTTAGGTGTGATCCTATCTGCCCAAAGAGCATCATAAAGCTTCTTATGCGGTTAACGAGATTCATTGACAACTTCCTTATGATAGTCACCAGATTTTTGTTGGTGGATTCTGCTTGTCCATTTCCCTGGGGGTAATAATCTGAAGAATGAGCCAGAGAGATGCCATACCCGTAGCAGAAATCCATTATCTCAGTTGAGGAAAAGTTCGAAGCATTGTCTGTTACAATCTTGTTAGGTACACCGTACCTTACCAAGATGTTCTCTTTGATGAAGTTGCATACAACTTCAGAAGTAGTGCTCTTGACTGGAATAGCTTCCACCCATTTGGTGAAGTAGTCAGTGGCAGTTAGCACGTGCGTGTGACCAGCACTAGAAGCAGGGTTCAGTGCACCAATGAAGTCTAGACCCCACTGCTGAAATGGTTCCTCAATCACAACTGGCTTGAGAGGTAAAGATGCCAATTTAGGTCTTCCCACAAAGGTCTGACAAGCTTCACATTTATCTACCCACTTGGATGCATCTCTGAACAAAGAAGGCCAGTAATATCCTCCCCGGAGTATCTTGTGAGCTGTGACTGTTGATGAATAGTGCCCTCCACATGCCTGATCATGGAAAGCTGAGAGCAACTTTCTCTGCTGCTCCTTGTCCACACACTTCAGAAATCTCCCATCTAAACCACGCTTGAACAAGGCATTTTCCCACAGTACATATTGCGCTGATCTCAATTTAACAGTCCTCTTTTCCTTGGTAGTTAAATGAGAGGGGCATTCCCCATAGGTGAGAAAATGGGCAATGTCAGAATACCATTCATCGACTGAACTAAGGAATAGAACAGTAGGAATGTCAGCTTTCTCCTCCAGCAACTCATGTTTGGCTCCTTCAGCAATGAGCTCACAAAGACCCCTTCCACGAACCAGCTTGGTTGGTTTGATATCAATGTCATACTCCTAGACTTTAGCCACCCAGTTTCCTCTCTTGGACCCAAATTCTTGCTGTGTAAGAATTGACTTAACAGTCGTATCTGGAACCAGCACCGTAGAGTGAGAGTTGAGGATATAGAAACGGAACTGCTTGACAGCTTTGACTACTGCAAAAGCATGCTTCTCCATCATGGTGTATTTCAGCTCATGATTCTTCAGGATATAGCTCATGAAGGCAATTGGTAGCTCATGTCCATCAGAGTCTTCTTGGGTTAAGACAACAGCCAGGGTATTATCTGTAGCATAGCAATAGATGATGAAATCTTTGCTGAAATCAGGACAGGCCAAAACTGGAGTTTTAGCAATAGCTTTCTTGATACCCTCAAAGGATTCCTTTCCTTCAGAAGACCAACCAAATGCTTGCTTCCCTTTCATCATCTGAGAGATGTTCAAAGTTAATTCAGCAAAATCGGGGATGAATCTTCTTAAAAAATTGATCTTACCGAAAAAGGAATGCACGCCTTTTTTACTGGTTGGGAGAGGAATTTGCTGGATGGCTTGAACTCGTTCAGGATCAATCTTAATACCATCCTTTGAGACAATGTGCCCTAATAGTTTTCCTTCTGTAACACAGAAGACAGATTTTTTAGGATTTAAAGAAATCCCATGCTCTCGGCATCTCTACGTAACGGTTTTGTGTGGTGAAGTGATCTGCTCTTGTCTTTGAGAACACTGTCAGATCATCAAGGTATATGACAATACATTTCCCTTTCAAGCTTCCAAAAGCCAAATCCATAGCTCTCTGGAAAGTGGCACCAGCATTAATCAGCCCAAAAGGCATTCTCTTGTAGGCAAAGGTACCCCAAGGAGTGGTGAAGGCTGTCTTGTGTTGATCTGCAGTATCAACCTCTACCTGATTGTATCCCGAGAATCCATCAAGCATAGATAACATTTCAGATCCTGTTACTGCTTGCAATATTTGATCCATCATAGGCAGAGGGTAGTTATCTTTCAGAGAAGCCTGATTCAGGTTCCTGAAATCAACACAGATGCGGATCTCACCATTCTTCTTCCTAACAGGCACAATGTTTGCAATCCATGTTGAATGGTGAATGGGAAAGATGATTTTAGCCTTCAACAATTTCTGAATCTCCTGAAATATAGTGTCAGCTATTTTGGGATTATACTGCCTTTGTTTCTGCTTGAAAGGCTTGATTCCTGGTTTGAGAGGGATAGAGTGCTGCATGTCTTTTGGCTTGAAGGCTTTTAGATCCTCATAAGAATATGCAAGAACATCCTTATACTTCCTTAGAAGATCAATTGCTCTTCTCCTCTCATCGGTTGTGCAACATTTCCCAATATTTACCAGCTTGGGATCAGTAGAACTCCCTATATCAATCTTATCATACTCAGCTGATTGCTGAGGTCCAGTAGAAGCTTTAGATTTCACGTATCTGTCATGTTTGTCAAACAACTCCTCCAAACTCACCAAACCTTTGGGAATCTTGTTTCCTTTGAGTTTAATGCACCCTTCCTGATCTGTTTCTTCTCCTTGGGTGACAGCTTGGTCAGAGGACACACTCTCACGAGGCAGGTTGTCACTTCCCTCAAAATATAGTTGTTCGAAATTCCCCTTGAGTTCCAGGAAGGAAAGCAGATGTTGGTCATCGTTGAAAACTTGCCAGTTATTAGTATTGTTAGGAACACTAGGCCGGTGGACCATTTCAATAGTGAACTTATCCTGAGAGAATTCAGGATGGGGAATCAATAATGACCCTGAGACAGCCAGTGAATCAGCCCTGCTGTTCTTTTCTCTGGGTATTGCTTCAATAGAGAAGGCATCAAGGAATTCAATTGAATCCCAAACCTGATTCCGGTAATGCTTCAGCCTCCCATTTTTTACCTGAAAAATGCTTCTGACTTGCTTCACAATCAGCTCTGCATCACCACGAGCCAGAAGATTTTTTACACCTCGTTCTTTGGCCACTTGCAGTCCAAGAATGAGAGCCTCATACTCTGTTGTATTGTTAGTATTTTCGAACTGCAACTTAAATGAAAAAGGGTGTAGGCAGCCTTCAGGTGACACTAGCAGGACACCAGCTCCAGAACCAGCCGAGGAACAACTTCCATCAAATTCTAAAATCCAAACACCATTGGGATCTTTGGGTGATACTTTGGAGGGTTGGATTTCATCAGGGGACAGAATCATGTAATTACCATGACCTATGTCTTCATAGAGTATTTGTGCCTTAGGATCATCTGTTTTCTGCACAATATACTCAGACTGTTTCTCAGGGAGTAACTTCTTCATTTGTCCATTGACAGGTATGAGGGCGTGTGACCAATCCATTTGAATCTCCCCACCCACATCTTTACAGAAGTTCCTACTTAGCAACATTCCATAAGAAGGAGGAATGTCTGCTACTAGGATGGTAGCCAAGACTTTCTTTTCAGGTAAAGCAGCAAAAGCCACTTGTGCATCTTTAATCCTTCCAACCAAAGGTACTTCCTTACTTTCCATGGAGTAGCAAGATCCATAAGTACGAGTAAGGGTCAAGCCTAAAGCATGAGCTACCTTAGCAGGCATCACATTATCTGAGGCTCCAGAATCTATGACACAGTTACTGAGCCTATGGCCAGCTATAAGAAGTGTTACATAAAAAGGCTTGATTTTGTCACTGAGGCGAGGTGACAAAGACTACCGAGACTAGGTGTGGTAGAAGGAGGAGTGGGCAGGAGGCCTTTAGAGGTGGTCTTGGAATGGGAATTTACAAATTGGATCATCTTGGCAAAAGCTTTGGGATGGGTTTGGTAGTATTCAGCTTCTGAAATTTGAACCTTGGTCCTTTTTAGGTGATCCACAATATCAAAGGATCCAGAGGTGGATGGGCCATCATCATTTGAAATTCTAGGCTTATCAACCTTAGGAGAAAAAGAAGAAGAAGCAACTTTGGTAGCAGGATTGACAGTACTTACCTTTGGTGCAGATGAGGTAGGGATAGGAGATCCTCTTCTGGCAATTACAGGAATAGTTGCTGGTTGCTCCTTAGATTTCTTCGTGGGCTGTGTTACTTTCTCCTTCTGCCTTGTCTGTTCTCGAGTCATGACAGCAAATGATTCACTGTTCATATCTGCTACCACTTCATCATAGTTATCATCATCAGTGCCTTCGGTGGTAAAGAAATTAACCCGAGATCCTTCGAGTTCTTCCGCCTCATCATCAAATTCCTCCAGGAATTCCTCACGAGCTTCATCGTCCACATCATCATCGGGCTCTTCAACTTCACAGGTTGCATTCACAGGAACTTTGACAGGAGGACCTTCAAGTGCTAGTCTTGTGTGAGGAGCAGGCAAACGATTTCTGGGCTGGAAATTTCTTCTTGGAACATCTGCATACGGGGCATGCTGGGCCAATTGTTTCTTTATAGCTACTAGATCATTTGCAAGTTTCTGGACTAATGGATCAGTATTGGGTCCAGAGGTGGAAGAGGAAGAAGCAGCAGATTTAGATTTGGGAGGATCTCTCTTCAACTTCCCTGACATGATCAGGTCATCCTCGACACTAACAGCCAGTTCTTGATCCAGAATTAACGTTCCAAGATTAGCCCTTCTTAGAGCATAACTGACCTTGGGCGTTTGAGCATTTAGAAAGAAACATTTTTGAATTTGATCAACCGGTCGAGTATTTACAGGAATTTTGTTGATCAGTCTATTGAACCGAGCCACAAATTCTCTCATGGGTTCTGATGGATCTTTCTTTATCTGAGAAATTTGGGCAAGCAGGGCATGCACATCTTCTGCCGGCTTGAAACGGCTTTCGAACTGAGTTCTCATTGTATTCCAGTCGGTGATGGCACCAGCTGGAAGGTGATAGAACCAGTCAGCAGCATTATCCTGTAACGTCTCAACGAACAGCCTTACTGAGACGTCTTCATGTTCAACTCCCAAGACTCCACATGCAACTATGAAGGCTGCAATGTGTTCATCAGGGTGTACTTTGCCATCTCCTCTAAACTTGGGGAAGTTCTTTCGGTTACCTCTAGGTAACTCATGCAAAGGCTGAGTAAGGGCCAGGGGCCCGACACGTTGACCCCATGGCAATTGTGCCGCCATTCTTGGAAATACGGCTTGGAGGGGAACTTTAACACCAGCAAGGATCAAAGCTCGTAGATTGGGACTAGCAGGCTCTGAAGGAATACCACCCGTAGGACTTCTATCTTGAACAGGCGGAGTGCTCGTCGAACGAGTTCTTCTATTTGAAGGGAAAGGAAAACCCTGTTGCTCCAAAAGCTGAAACTGAGAATCTTCAATACCAAGGGTCCTTCTCCCTCGAGTGAAATGCGGAGTCGCCAGATCAAAGGATGATCGAAAAAATTACAGTACTGGAATGCGATTTTCCCCAGCGGAGTCGCCAAAAACTGTTGGTCGTCAAATAGGACTTTTTAGAAGAGCAACAGTCAGGGGACAAGAAGTCCCTCCTCTTTAATGGGAGAGGTTCCTTATTCAGAAACGAACTTATTTACAAATGTACAGAACATTGTTTTATGGTCAAACTTGGATTTTACGAAAGTGTTTTCCACAAGGATCATCAATCACGTAAGGACCGAGGAAGGGGAAAAAGGAGATGAGAAGAAAAGCAACATTCAAAATTATAGATAGCAGAATAATTCCTCGTGTATGCGAAGCTTCAAAGAATTTAAGACAAGATCATTTGCGTTGGTGAATGAGATTAAATTTAAAGACACAAGGTTCCATAAATAACCTTCTTCGATTTATTAATCAAGGACACAAAGTTCCTTCTTGGTTGTACAAGATCATGTATTTGCAAAGCTGAGCAGTATGCAATCGGAGAGACTAACGAGTTAAGAACAAAATGATCCTCACAATATTAAAGGAAAACACAGAGATAACGAGAATCGATAGATAAAGAATGAAAATCCCTTTTGTATTGATTTCTTTAAGATCTATTTACACTTTCAAAGCAAATATTCCAAGTTCTTCTCTCTTTTCAAAATGGCGTGGAAAGGCCATTATATAGCTTACAAGTCAGTTACTCTTCGTAACCGTTTCTTTTAACTAAAGAATAGTTAAGGACCGCCGGTTACAATACCTTAACTGATTACAAAGAATACGAAAAGAAAGGGAAGAAGAGGAAAGAAAGGAGAAGGAGACAGGTGGCCGGTTACTGGGAGGGACCCACTGTCTTCAGAATCCACTGCCTGAATTTCTTCAATGACTCTCGGCTATATCTCTGCCACGAGGGACTGACGTGTTGGCTGCAGACTGAGTCCAAAATCCCAGACATTTCTCCATCTCTTTATCAAAATCGACGTGAGTATGATAATCTTTGTTTGCTTCTTCAATGGCAGAATGAAGAGAACAAATTTCCTTCATCTTTTCCTTAGAGATGGAGCTTTCCTTGAATAGATGATCTTTGACAAAAGCTCTGAACTGAGCTTTGATTTCTTGCAAGGACAAGGAAGCACCAGAGTTTTCATCTTGAAGATGACAATGCATATCTTTGAAAGCAAAGAATTCTTAGGTGTCTTGAAAGCTTCTCCCTTCGCCTAATGCTTGTTCTTCATTTCTCCCATAGCTTCCTCCAAGACTTTGATTTTCCCACGCCTGTAGACCCGGGATTTTGATAGATTGTCTTTGGCATCATCGAAAATCTTGTTCGCCGAGAAGATGTTCTCATTTGTCTATCCCATGAGGCGAAGGTCTACAATGCAACTGCTCCAGAGTTTAAGCTCTTTATCCATAACCCCAATAGTAGAGGATAGCTTTATTGCAAATTGTCTACCTTTCCATGTAGTTTAAAAGCTTCATCGATGAAGTTTAGCCAAAGAACAAGCATGTCATCCACCATGGCTTCAATAGCTCGGCCATATGCAGAATACTTGTGCATATCTTTGATACTTTGCACTTCATCTTGGCTTAGAATTACGAGGAGGCGGTAGAGCAAGTCAAGGGGTGGGGTCCAAAACTTTGTCCTTAGACAAGAGTGACTTGATAAAACTTGTGAGAATTTGGGCTTGTTCTTCCAATTGCTCAATAGTCATTGCCCTTTCTCTACCCTTCCAATGACTCTTGTGGATTTTTTCGGAGGTTGTGAATTTCACCTTTAGGAGTAGACTCTCCCATAGGGATCCTTGAGAGCTCTAAGTCGATGTTAGCAAGTCGATATAGGAAAATTTTTCGAATTGAATGAAATAGGCTCTATATCTTTGCGATATCAGGTTCATGGCTTCATCTGAAAAAAACCTTGCAGTATCACCTTCGAGCAATCTGACCACGTACATGGTGAAAGCATCATTGACCCTTCTGAAATTGCGGTTGCTGGTCTCCAAGGTGAACTGCGGGCAATAGGCATACACTGGATCATCTTTGTGTGCATCTATATAGGAGAAACCAAACCACTGCCTGGATGCTGCTAGGGTATACATCAGATATGAAGTCATATAGAACTTCTTTGTTTGCTGGACGTTGGATAGCTGCTCAGCCAAATTCATACTGATGATCTCTGCCCAGTTGATATTTTGTGTTCCCTGGCACACCATGCTGATGAGCGGGCACATCCAGAAATGAAACTCATTGGTGGAGGGCAAACCCATAACCCGAGCCAGCAGGATTATGAAGTCTGACAGTTCTTCGTTGAAATCTGCTCGGAAGAGGGTTTTGGTTAGGCGAGAAGCACCTTTCTTAGGGTTCTTCAACCAAGACTTCGCCACTCGCGCCTTGTATTTGTCACTGTCTTGGTCGAACATAGCCTGTGCTTGATCCCGGGAGACGACTATAGCATTGTCCATCTCCGGAATCCTCAGAGCAGCGCCAATGGCGGCAGCGTCCAGCTTGGCAATGAGTTCCCCATGTACATTTGTCAATTCGCTCGAATCGGGGTCGAAGTGAGCTCCACATGAAAGCACTGTATCAGCACACTGTACTGAGATTGGGAATCCTCCGGCAAAAGCTAAACCACTATCATTAATCATCTGTGCCATTGGTGTAGGGTTTGCATCTATCATTCTTGCCCAAAAATCGCTGAAGTCGAGATGACGAGCTTCGCTGTCCCCTATATTGCTAATGGCAGATTCAAGCGGAGAAATTTGCTCCTGTCCCTGGAACTTGATCTTCATAGTGATAGTCTCGGAGCTGCAACCTAGACTTCTGGAAGGAATTTGCAAATGGAGGGGGAAACGCAGGTTTTCAAATGACGAGGGTTCGAGCAAAAGATAGCATGGAAGCAATGCGAAAATGCAAAGGGGAATGCTCGTTATATAGCCGTTTGGAGAGAGAAATGACTTTAATGCGCATTGAATACACAACCACCAATTTGAAAAGCATCATATTTGGAGCGAGCGGGAAAAACTAAGTGTAAATGACACTAGGTACGCTTGGGACAGGTGAGACGCGAATGCGCGAAACACGCGGCTCGGCCGGTTCGGGCGAAACAGGGAGAGGACGCACAAATGCATTTGGGACAAATGGGACGAAAATGTGCGAAGTACGCGATTCGGGTGTTTCGGCCGAAATTGGAACAAAGGGCCCGTTTGGACTTGGGACATTCGGGACAAAAAGTTCCGAAGTACGCGACTTGACCGGCTCGGCCGAAATTGGGAAAGCTCGCACTTTTTCAAATGGGGCAGTTGGGACAAAATTGCGCGAAGGACGCGGTTCGGGCAAATCGGCCGAAAATGGAAAGCTCGCACTTTTTAACTTTGGGACATTTGGGACAGGAAAGTGTGAAGTACGCGGGAAGGATGATTTGGCCGAAATTGGAACAACAAGAAAAATAAGTTTTGGGACACTTGGGACAAAATTTTCCGACGGGCCCGAAAATGGGACAGCTTCGGGGATTTCGGCCGGTCGGGTAACAGTGCATTTTCGTACTTGGGACAGATGGGACAAAAAGTTCCGACAGGCCCGAAAATCACACACAATGACCCAAAACACATATTTTTTCAGTTTCACGACTTAGGCATTTTCAGAGGAAAACACTTAAACTCAAAATTTTTGAAATTTACTCTTATCGGAGCGGGAAATTTTGAGTAGACAACAATAGGAATATGAAGTTTTATGTGTGAAAAATAAATGATTATTATGGTATATAACAAATTATAGATACCATTAGACAAGATCTGAAAATAAAAACTAAGAAAGAATTAATTATTGTGCCATATTTCGTGCATACGAGAGATAACAAAACTACTGATTGGTTTAAGTTTTTGGAAAATTTGAGTTATTAGAAAATACTTTCGAGGGTAAAACCTGAAAAGAGAAGTAAATGGTGTGGCAAGGCTGCCAAAAAAATTGTCACTTAAAGGTGTGTAATCTTTTAAAATTTCTGGAAGCAAAAATTATAGGAGCCTATAAGGTTAGCTTTACCTCCCAAATTGGTTGGAATGTATGATGTTTTCATACTTTTGTGTAAAAAGAAGTAGTAGAACCAAGATGAAAGCTAAAATTCATTGGTTGCATTTCAAAAAAATTGAGTAATTGCACTAGATAAGGTCTACAAAGATAAATGTTCTAATGAACTACAAACTTAGGAAAAATTGGATGAATTAAAAGCGTACTTTACTTATTTGTTTCAAAGTGTGAATACCTTTATTTGACTATCTATAATGGTATATTTGATATTATTTTATAATTTGGTTGACTATGATGAAAAAAATCCTATTCTTTGGCTATTTGGAAAATTTTATTGACTATAATGTCATTACTAAAGCTAAGGATTAAAAATAAATATTAATTGAAAATTTGAAAAAAAAATCAAGTATTTTGAAAAACGTGGATCTTTTTCTTTAAGAGTGATGTATGAAACTTTTTTTTATCAAGTATGTTTTTTGTTAATGAGTTATTTTATTGGGAAAATGATTCAATAAGGGGGAGTATGTTATATCCCTCATTTTCATTCAGCTAAATTACCAAATTAATATACATGATGTATTAAAAAAATTTAAAATTTGATTAGTTTTTTTATGAGGGTGATTATGTGGATATACATATTTACATATTGCCTAAAAAGGATATATACATGTGTGTGCATGCATACCCAGCACCTTACCCATACTCGTCACCTTACATTAGTTGATCATTCAATGATTGCAAGTTGTTCTTATTCTATTTGATTGGATGATCCACATTGCTTGTTTTATGTGATGATTTTGCAATGTTGGAAAATGTGTTACATTATTGGAATATTTATTATTTCGTTGTTGGAAACAATTATTGTCTTGATGTATGATTAACTTCCATTTCATTGTAATTCGGTCAAAGATTGCAAGGGATTAGAATTGGTCTTCATTGCTTCTTGGAAAATATTCTTGAAGTCATACTATTGTTTTACAATAAAGGATATTCGAAATTATCAATGTGATAATAATAATATCTTATTTTATTTCATTGTTATGATTTATTAATTATGTTTGTAAACAACATATTTTGATACTGAAAACAACATGATGAAACAATGATGATATTATTGTACTTATGAAACAATTATTTTTTCATTATTGATGATAAAATTATGATAATATGTACTATCTTACTAAGCATTTAATTATTCTATATCATTTGAAACATTATTTATAGACTTAATTATAATGATAACTATATGTTGTGGTAGTTTAGTATAATTTCAAAAATTATGATATCATTTGAAACCAATAAATGATATGACGAAACCATGATTACTCACTATGGTACATTGTTAGAATTAATAGGGATTAAGTATTTATTTTAATACAATATTGATTAAATACTAGATAATTATTCATTATGGTAATCATGACTATTTTTATAATGTCCTTGTGGATAATCAAAAGTGTCATAGACATACAAGGTACGATATGGAATATGGTGAAATGTAAACTTGGTGATATTAGTTATACACTAATTGTATTAAAAAAATTGTTCTTTGAATGTCCAATGATGATGAATTAATAATTAAGAGATCTATTTTTATTAAATTTTAATCTTATGTGAATGGAAACTAGGATTAAAACTATCTATGAAATGATTGTATCAATATAACATGATAATTTATCCTATATCCTCTAACAATCAATGTGGTACGACAAGTATGATGAGAGATACTTATTTAAGGCAGTAACTAAGTAGGTTACTATGACTCTCTACCAGATAGAAATGTCATAGATTGATACTAAATAACCTATCATTAAGATAAACTTATATATTTAACTAAAATGGTTAAATAAAACTTAATTTCTTAATCAATAAAAATAATCTTGATAACTATATTGAGATGGTTGTGTGGTGAATGAAAGAAAAGGTTTGTAGGCTAGTGTGTAGTCTCAAAACTATCTTTTCTAACGCAATTCCAATAAACTATGGCCATGGTAGTGTAAATGACTAATTACATTCTCTCTTCACCATTTCTTATTTTAGTGGTGTCTTGAGTTGGAGGGAAGTACTTAAATACTTTTTTGGTTTGCACTAAGAATATGGGTAGATTTTCTTATCCTATAAAAAGTTTTAGCCAAATGTATGAAACATATGCACACTCATATAGGTATATTAATGGATATAGGGAAATATCTAGGACCCTTACATTTGCACATAGTTATTGTATGTTGTCAAGATGTATTCTAGAATACTAATAATACTAGATACCTAGGAGTGAGCTAAGTAATAATTATAATCATTACAACATAAAATGAACTTAATGGATTTTTTTAAATCTAACAAAAATTTCCCTTAATTTGGATTAATCATAACATTTTTGTTATAGTTTTTAGGTCTCTACAATAAACCTATTCTTAATCCCTAGGTGGTTGAATGAGATGATATTATCTTTTTATTAGCTAATTATTAAAATGTGAGCATTGGAGAATGTATAGAACATTTTTCTAGTGTTGTGGGAAATGTTTGAGGTGCTGGTTTGGAGAAACATGTAAGAAATTTAGTTTATACCTCGATTGAGTTTTTGAAAGTGAGAAACCAAGTTCAATCTAGAATATTTTATGGTCATTGGCACATGTAAAATATACATGGTAGTCTAATATCTTAATTTTAATTGGGTAAGGGTCCTAATATTACATTACAAGAATTATTTAATGGATTGAGGGATAGAGCTTTATGAATAATCATCAATAAGGTAAACAACTTATAAACCCTTATAAAACAATAGTTGAGTAGCGACTGGAGAGAGGTTGTTAATATAGAGTCAAAATGGATTGAATTTTCTAGTTTTATTATTGGAGGTTGTAGAGGACTCCTCCATATTTCTCCAGGTGATATTTTTGTGTCATGAAAATATGTATATCCCATTCAAAAATGTAACTTTATGAAGAATTTAAGTTTTCTCCAAAATTGTACGCTAGACCTATTAACTAAATTAGTGTTTGATGAATTATAAAAGTCATACTACATGTCCATGGTTATTTCATATCATGATTGGTTCCTTGGAGGTCTATGGAGTCCTATCTTACAAGTATACTTTTAGGGAAGTTTCAAGGTACTCGGTTGCAGAGTAGTTTTCATGGTGCTTCAATATGATTTGTGGTATTGTGGGAATTCAATGGTGACCATAAGGTCATGCTATTTCAGTAATATGTCATACTTGTATGGTTTAGGTTATTTTATGACGGTTTGAGCTTCATATTTGAAGACTAGTTTTGGGCCAGCCTAGTTATCCTTGTTCTCAAGAGGGTTTCAAGATGATAGATAGTGGTGAAAATATGATCAAGCTTGCTCAAGGTTTTTGTGGTCTTAGAAAAAATTTACAAGTGTTCCTTGATTCTTGGTGAAGGTTTTAGTTTTTCAATAACATTCAGATTTGGCGAGTGGGAATATTTAGTACTTTAGGGATTCTTGTGTCCTAATGAAGTATTTAAGTGTGAAGATGATATATCTAACCTATATGGTAGTTTCTATAATGTATTTATGATTTTTTCATGTTTTTTTTAAAATTGGAATATTTTCTATGATAAACAACCTAAGTTTTTTTATGATGATGAGTCATGTTTACAAGTAAGTTGTAAAGTCTATTTTTGATTCAATTGATAGGGTATCATAAAGTGCGAGCTATAGGGATAATTAAAGAGTTAAAGGAGGTCTATATGACCATAAATATAAGTAAGAGAATATTTAATGATGTTCTAGAGTGTGATTTATTTTTGGAGAGATATTTCATTAGACCTAATTCACTTGAAAAATAAGTGCTTGAGCGAGTTAGAAAGAAGAGCATATTTGGAAGAGATAGAAGAAAATAGAGCTTCATAGGTTTCATCATGAGTTTTTGGTGTAACATTTTAGAGGTGACAAAAAAATCATGTCACTTTAGTTGGTATTGAGTCATCTATGGGGTTGTTTCCTCCTTGTAGGTTTGGTATTCTACTAAATTTAGGGATTGGTGCTCCTTATGGGGTTAGTGCCTCACTAAACCTAGGGGTTAATGATCCTTATTGGGTTGGTGCTCAACTAAATTTTAATCATTACTCAAATAAATATTTTTTCACTAAGTTTCCTTTGGATTGAGGCTTTCCCACTCATATATGGTGTTCATGTCTTGGTGTGTTCTCATGTGCTCTTCTATGGTTATGTTTCTTAATATATGCATGCTTGAAGTTTTAAGTTAAATTGAATGGTTTATGCATGTAAATTTTTTAAGTGATTGAAATTTTTATTTCCCAATGATTCATCCCCCTCTCATTAGGTATTATTCCAATAATTGGTATCATAGAAGGTTCTCTAAGACAATCCTAAAGATCTTGAGGATATCTCTTAAAGTGTATATGGTGATTCAATAAAATGATTCCTCTACTAGAAAATATCCTAAGTTTTATATGAAAAATTATGCCTTTTGGAGCATCGGGATGAGAACTAATGTGATTTCCTTAGGATTTGATATTTAGCAGTCATTTGTAGAAGGGTACACTATATCTCAAACCCCTCCAACATATGCAATAGGTAAGAAGGCTAGTAATGATAATTATAAAGCTATGAATGTTATTTTGTGTGGATTGATACAATCTGAGTTTGTTAAGGTAATGCAATGTGCTACTTATAAGGTTATGTGATATAAGACACAAGTCATTTACAAAGGTGACTCAAAGGTGAAGATGGAAAATCTCCACACTTATAGGAATCAATTCAAAATTTTGAAGATGAATTAAGAAGAAACAATTATTTTATATCTCCTCAGATTAGATCAAGTAGTCAACACCATTATAGGATTAGGAGAAGATGTGAAATAATCTTTGGTGGTATGGAAGGTTTTGAGATCTCCCATTCTTAAATTTTATCCTATAGTTTCAGCTATAGAGGAATCCAAGGATTTGAGTACTCTAAAAATGGATGAACTCGTGGTATATTCACATATTATTAAATGAGGATGTGCATTGATAACCTTCCAAGAAGTAATATTCATTCAAAGTTAAAATTAAAACAAAAGGTAAGAATATCTTGGATGAATCTATTTTTGATATTGATGATGATGAGTTAATTTCTATGTTTTCTAGTAAGTTGAATATGGGTTTAGGAAAGGATAAGGGTAAGTTCCCTTTCAGGTGTTTCAATTGTGGTAAGATATGGAATTTTGTAAGAACATTCCCTAGCAAACATATGAAAGAAATTAATGAAGAAAAAGAAAAATATCATGATAATTATATGAGGTCCCACAATTCGATAAAATAAAGAAGAATTTTATAAATCCTAAGGACAAAATAAGTCCAAAATAAGTCTATATTCCAAGGAGGATTGCAACACATCTGAGGTAAGTAGTGGAACTAGGTATTCGATGATTATAATGATGTTGTTTTAAATGAAACTTTGTTTATATATAAAGGATATAAGAGCCCTAAAAGAGAGGATTCCATTTTTGGAGGTTCTGTATGAATTCATATGAAAAAATAGTTTGAATCTAATATATTAAGTATTTTAAAATAATTGACGCATGCAAAGAAGAAAAACAAGAAACTCAAGGCACAAATTAAGAACTATGAAGAAAAGATTGATCTTGTTAAACATAAATATTGGACAGACACCAATAAGCATGATGAGATTCTCAAAAATTATAAAAATAAATGAATACTATAACAAAAATCCTAAAGTCTAAGGAGGAATATTGCATCGATATGAGAGATAAATTGAGTCTCTAAAGGCATAAGTGACTGAAGAAACCAGCAAGGTAAGATAATTTCAGAAGTTTGAGAAGAGTTTCAAGGATCTAGATGATCTCTTATATATTAAAAATTATGTAGGTTATAGGTAAGGTATAATATTAAGGAATATGTAAAGGATAAATATTTGACCCAGGATGATGTTTCTCAAATCAAGGATAATTTTAGCCTAACTCCCAAATAATATTAGAAAGAGGACATATTTAAGAGCAATATGAAGACAAGGACTATTAAACAACCTAACGCATCAAGGTGTGATAAATATTTCAATGTTTACTGTTATGCTTGCAATGAATTTGGTCATATAGCAAGGGAATGTGGTAAAAGTTATTCCATTAAAAATTATTCATGGAACTATGGAAGAAATTTCATATCACACCATCCAAGAGGTAAGATTGAAGTTGTTTACTATAATTGTCATCATGCTGGTCATTTTGCAAATTTTTCTTTTCATGTTCCCTCAAGATAAAATAATAAGTTTCAGGCTCTAGGAGTACATAAGAGTAGACAAGCTAAGGCATGGGAACTAAGGATTAATTAGGGAAGTCCATCTAAGAATAAGATAGATGAAGGAGAAAGTTATGAGTACACATAGGTTACTTGATAAGAGGAAGGTTGGATAATACAATTCATAGGTTTCAATGAGGTTCTAGAATCTCCTTAAGTTTTTATTTTATATCCCTATGGTTTGGGATGTCTCTACTAAGCTTCTTAGAGGAATTCACCGATAAAAAAATATACGGTTAGAGGATAATGAATGGATACAATTTTATCAAAAGGTATGTGTTTTTTTTTTTTTATAGCTACATTCATGATGACCATCCGAGAAGTTTTATGAAGGCCTTGTAGGGAGATATACAATCAAAAGATGTATCGTGGAGATGTGAGAAGGTATATTGACTATTTAGAGAAGGTGATGTGTATTTTTGATCTTATATCTATTGGTTGTGACCTAGTATAGGCATGATATTATTTACAAAGGTGTTTTCATGTAAAGGTGAAGGTTCTATATTCTTCAAGAAGACTCGCTAGGTAGGTAGAAAAACTCGGAAGGAAAAGGTATACTTGTTTGTACATAGGTCTTTTTATTCTTGGAGTATGTTTTCACACTTGAAGATTTTTGATTGGTCTATAAAGAAAAATATGTTCTTATGGTTATAGCTTATAATTTTATACAGGACTTGAAGATCCTAATGGATCCATTAAAATACTTGTGAGATCATAGTCAGGTATGTTGAATTAGTTTGCATTATTTTTAATGCATTAAAAGAGTATATTCATTGTAGTAATAAAGATATGTTACTTGTGTCTACATCTTTAGGTTTTTAATGTGTTGTCATTAACGCTCAAGTGTTATATGAGATTCAAATAAGAAAATTGAATGCCCAACAGATGGTAAAATAGGTTGAGAGAACTATGTGTAGTAATATGATGACCTAATCAAATATCGAAGTTGTATAATTATTAAAGGTATATTGTAAAAGAAATTTAATGATCTACTTAGTCTATTCATAGTATCATAGTTCCTTGAAGTGAATCAAAGGTTTATAATGGTTTTTAAGAAGAGTATAATAGTTTTGAATAATGAGATGTGCATGTTTTATCTTGGAGTAGTGTTGAGTGTGACCTTATTTGGTTTTTTGTTAGATGAAGAGAAAGATTGAAAAGAATTAAATTTGGGTAGAGTGTTCTGATTTTATTTTTCAAAGATTGGTATGTGGGTGTATTTTGATCATTATTTGAATTTTGAAGCCATGATAAAGGCTGAAAAATTTATTTTATAAGTTATGAATGAGTGAATGAGTCAAGGAGAGCTTGTGAAGTCATTCAAGCCATGTATAATTGATTCTAGAAAAGTTTGAATCTGTGTTACAAATACGATGACAAAGTTTCATTTAAAGGTATGAAATTCCTATAAAATATATAATATGTTATTCACGAAGGTTTGCAAGTATGATTGAGTGAACTATACTTACTATTTTCTTATAACTGAAATTAATACAAATGTGGATACTTAGGAGTGTTGTTTCGGTTTGTTGTGATTATAATGATGCTACAATATGCTTGAAGGCCTAACAAGGTAGTGAGTTAGTTTGAGAAATGTTGTATAACATGTTTATGTTCAAAGTTGTGTTTCATGATTATTAAGGACATATGAAGGTTGGAGTATATGATAAGCATGCTTGGATTTTTGTTATAGACAAGAAGTGCATTATGTGCGTTTAAGGCTAAATATTGTGTTTTAAGATCAAGTTATGGCTTGTGACCTTATGATATGGTGATTTGTCTATAAGACTGAAAGGGTTTGTTGATTTTGAGCCTATATGAGTGTAATGTTGATCCCAAAATGAGTCCATGAATTTTTTTAGAAGTCTTGAGAAGTAAGTTTTAGGGGTCAAACCTTGGGAGTATGATATGGTTTATTGTATACATGTATCATAATGTAAGAGTTAAAGTGATTCTTATGCATGGAAGTTCACTACATGGATTGTGGTGTCTTATCTTGATGAAAAATACGTTTGACAAGAAGTTTTTTCACTATATGCAAGTACAAGTTGAAACTTTGATACATGTTTTGTTTTGTGAAGCATGACCCGATTGACACAATATTGAGATGAAACCTATGGATAAGAGTAAGATCAAGAAGTGATGAATGTCTAAGAGGGATTTTGTTCGATCTATGGGATTTTCTAAGGTATTGTTTTGAGTATTTTTATTCATACATAGATCTAAGTTTGAATAGTTGATAAAGTTTATAGAGGAAAAGATGGAGTTATCTAACACTATTTTGAGAAGATTTGTTGCATCAAGAGAAATTCAAGTATAATATCTACTGTTAGTATAAATTTTGAGTGATTTATGAATTTGGGGGAGATGAGAAGAGATCCATGAGAAGGATTATTAGTGTCAATAATTATTTAAAACCATGATGATTAGTTTAAAATTTGAGGATGTTTACAGAGCATGAGAAGTGTCATTGATAGGTAAGAAAGGTTGTTCATTCTTCCTAGAATTTGGTGATTATTATGCATTGGTATTTTTCATGTGATGCTTGGTCATGGTCTAAGTAATATTTAGAAGGTATGAATTTTCTAATGGGGGTCTATGTTTCTCAAAATGTTGTCAAATTAGAATTGAAAAGGTCAAATAGACCTTGTCCGATTTGGTTGATGCTTCCAACCAAAAGGTGAGGTTATTGTGATGTTAGAAGAAGAATTTATAGGTATTATATTTTTCATTAATGTCAAATGAGGGAGAATAATTTGATGATGTGTGATTAACTTAGGGGGATAGTGAGCTATTTTTGTTTTCCATCAATGAAAAATGAAGAGATTGTGGGCAATGTGTTGTCATTTATGTGAAAGTGTGATTGGTGTTTCCATTAATGTCGAGGTTTCATTGATTTTAAATGAAGTAAGAAGCATGATATTAATTGGTCGGTTTGAGTTGCTTGGTCTTGGTGGCATGGTGTCTTGAGTAGTGTGGTGTCTTGAAGAGGTATGGAAGTGGTAGGATTATGTTTTAATTAGTTCATGAAGTGTGCTCTTGTAGGTTATAAAGAGTGTTGATGTCATGAGGTAGTCAAGTATGGAAGAAGAAAACATGTTCAAGTGTTCTATTTAGGAGGCCTAGTCGGGAAGTTAAGGTATAATATGAGTATAGGTATGTAGAATTTTTTTGAGCTTTGTTAGAGCATGGGAATAATTAATATGAGTTGTTAAGGAACTCAAAAGTTTCTTAGAGTGTTGGTTTAGTGTCTATATATGGTTTCTAGGTCTGCACTAGACCTATTCTTAAGCCTTAGGTTCTCTAATAAGATGAGATGATTTGTTTTTGAGCTAAGTATGAAAATATAATAATTAGAGAAGGTTTAATAGGATTTTCCAATGGTGTGGGAAAATTTTGAGGTGTTGATTTGGAGAAATAAGTAAGAAATTGAGTTTTTACCTCTATCGAGTTTTTGAAAGTGAGAAACTAAGGTTGATATGGATTGTTTGATGCTCATTGGAACATGTAGACTCTTCATAGTGTTCCAAAATATAAATAGTAGTTTGGGAATGGTCCTAAGATGAAATTTGAGAAATTATTTTGTGGATTGAGGGGTAGATATTTATGAACAATCGTTAAGAAGGTAAACAACTTCTAAACCCTCCTAAAACCCTAGTTGAGTAGCGATGGGAGAGAACTTGTTAAAATTTACCCATAATGGATGTACATTTATAGTATGATGATTTTATGTTTTAGAGCACTCCTCTAGATTTTTGTATTTTTATTTTTAATCATGACAATATACAGAACCCACTCAAAAAATTAGGTTTTTGAAGATATTATATTTGATCCAAAATTATGCACTAGACACATTGACTAAACTGGTGTTTGAGGAATAATGGAATCCATAATAAATTTCCACAGTGTTTCTATATCACGGTTGATCCCTTTAGAGGTCTATGGAGGCCTATATTGCAAAATTGGTTTTAGGTCATTTTTGGGAGTTTCGTGTAAAATGATTGTTGAGGTGTTTTAGTGGTGATTTGGTATGATTTGTGACATTCTTAACATTTGGTGGTGATCATGAGGTCATGTCTAGTGATATATTTTTCTCTCATGTTTAAGGTGATTTGATGATGGTTTGAGTTTCATCTTTGAAGACTATTTTTAAGGAATCTTGGTTGTTCTTACTCTCAAGAGGGTTTCATGATGAGAGATAGTGTTACGTGAGCTGATTAAGCTTGCTTTGGAGGTTTCTAGTGGTCTTAGAAATCATTTCTAAGTAGTATTTTATTCTTGGTGAAGGTTTTGTTTTCTCAAGAATATTCATCTTTGGTTAGTGGGAATATTTAGTGCTTTAGGGATTCTTGTGTCCTAATGAAGTATTTGGGTGTGAATATTATATTTCGACCTATATGGTCCTTTGTATAACATATTCATGATGTTGTAATTTTGTTAAGTGGATATAATGTATTATGGCCAGCCTAGGTGTGTTATTATCATGATTCATGTATAATAGTAAGTTATAAGGTGTATTTGTGAGTTAGTTGAGAGGGTATGAGAAAGTGCGAGCTAGAGGGATGATTGAAGAGGTGAAGGAGGGTTTGTGTGACCATCAAGAGAGGGTAGAGAATGTGTTACGATTTTATAGAGTGTGAGATTATATTAGAGACATACGTAATTATATCTAATCAGCTTAAAAATAATTTTTAACTGAGTTAGCAAGAAGGGAGTATTTGAAGGAGATAAAAGGAAAGAGAGCTTCATATGAGTCATCATCAGTTCTTGGTGCAACATTTCAAAGGTGAAAAACAAATCAGGTGGCTTTAGTTTTTGTTGAGTCATCTAGTGGTTTTGTGCCTCCTTTAATGTTTTTGCTCTACTAAATTTAGGAGTTGGTACCTCACTAAACCTAGGGGTTGGTGCTCCTTGTTGGCTTGGTGCTCAATTAATTTTGAATTATTTTTCTAATAAATATTTGTTTCAGTGGGTTTTCTTTCCTTGAGGATTTCCCACTTATATATGGTGTTCATGTGTTTATGTATTCTCATGTGCTCTTCTATGGCTATATTTCTTAATGCATGCATACTTAAATGGCTAAGTTGAATTAAATGGTTGATGGATGTAAATGTTTAAAGTGGTTGAAATTTTTATTTCCCACTGATTCACCCCCTCAACGGTTGTTCTTCCAACATAGTTATGGTGAGGATAGGGTTTATTGATAGTTGCTTCTTCATGAAATACTTTCTATGAGGATTTAGTGGAATAATATGTTGGTAAAGGTCTTTGATAGGATTTTAGTTTAGAATATGACCATGCAGATTAGTCCAGTACTTCTTAAAAATCTTTGTATATGCCTATTTTTCATATTCACTCAAATATTTACCTAACCAAAACTTCGAGGATATTTTTAGTACCCAAATTACATTCAATCACATCTCTTTTCCCAATTCTAGACTTATTCATTACTTTATCAGCACTATCTAAAGAATCCTCAAGGATGAATAACCCTCTTAGAATTGTATTTATTTTTAATCAAATTATTTCCTTTCCAAACAAGGTTGGGCCACGTTTTATTTTCACTTAAATAAAAATTTTATCTCATTATCTCATGGCTCGGGCCTCACAATCTTTCAATGTGGCATCCACACAAGATTTAATTTTACTTGGTCACCTTTCTTAGGCTTTAAGGCTACATAAACAAATTACAAACTTGCAAGGATGTAAAGTTGTAAAATTTTGAAATGTAAATCTACTTTCCCTCTCTTTTATCCCGATATTCGATATGTGTCCCATTATCAAACATTGGGGATGAATGTGTAGTTTGTAAAATTGTAATAATGAAAAGTTGCAAACCTGTGAAACTGTAAAGCTACATTATTTCTTAACAATCTTAAAATGTTTAAACTTTTCCCCTTTTTGGGATGGTGGATGAAAGTGTAGTTTGCAAACTTAGAAAAATACAAAGTTTAAAATTTGTGAAACTAGAAAGTTACATTCTTTCTATATGGTCCTGAGGTTCACCAAATATTTGATTTTGGGACTCGAGGAAAAACTTACAACTTTTGAATTTACATCAACTTTAACCTCTTTTTTAAGAATAAGGTGGTGGAGAAATATTCCTATTTTGGTTTGGAATTGTATTTGCAACTTACAACTTTGCAAAAATGTAAATTTACTCCATTGTCCCACTTTCCCTAGATAACTCGAATATTTCATTTTTTGTATTTCAAGGATGAACTTACACTTTACAAAATTACAACTATAAATACGAAAAATTGAAAAATACCATGTCCTTCCCTTTGGGAACTCAATTTCAAATGTTTAATAAAAATGTTAAGGCTCAAACATGTTCCTTACGCCATTAAACATGTAACTTCGTTAAAACATCAAAATCAAAGTAAACAATAAGATGTTAGCATGAAACTATGCTAAAGGGTTTAGCCATGATACAAATATGACATTAAAAACTAGGTAACCACCAAAACACTAATAGATCTACAAGAAAATGATGGAACAACCTTTTTACTCTAATATAAACCTTTGAAAATTCACAATGCGTGCCAAGATTTTAACTAGAAAAAAATGGGAACCAACACACGAGAAGTGAAGTTTTTAGTTATCCATCATGAAAAGTGGGTAGAGAATAGGGGAGGGATAATGAATTTTTATGTAGGTTCATAAGAGAGAGAAACAATAGATCTAATTTTTACAAAGTAAGATTCTAACTATAAGAGTAAGGAAAGGGAATGCAAAATTAAATGATATATTTGGAAGGCTTGATGAGGTTAAAAATATGATATTAATAATTAAGTTTTTATTGAATTTCATAGAAGAATATCACATAAGAGGATTCACATTGAGGGATGGTGTAATTGATTTTGAAGAAGAGTTATAAGGAAAATAATAACTTGAGGGTGACGTGGATGGGATAGTTCCAATGAAGAGTGATGTAGATAATATGGAAGGCATATTGTTTAGGGTTGTGTTAATGATTGGTAGAGGATTTAAAATGGAGATTCCTTGCCTTTAAGGACACTAAACACATTTATATTGGATCAAAATTATGGTAGATAATTTTTATTTTTATGAGGTCTCAGAAGAGGGTAAGGTGAGAATATTTTAGAAAAAAATGAAGGGTCATGTGGTGTTGTGGTGGAATGAAGTTCAATTAGAGCATAATAGAAAGGTTAAATAGAAATATCACCTAATTTTCATGGTTGAAGATATGAAAGGTATTTTTTCCGAAATATTAGCAATTATATTTATTGAATAATTTATATAATTTGTAATAGAATGAGATAAGTGTGAAGGAGTACACAAAGGATATTTACAAGGTCATAATTTGAGCTAGTCATAGTGAGATAGATCAATATAAGGTGATGAAGTACCTTATTCGAATACAATGTGTAATTTAGGATAAAATAAACATGATAAATATGTAAATAGTATATTTTTGTTGGTGTGAGGTATATTTTCAACCTTTTATTTAGTTATTACATTTTTTCCACATCACACATGGTGAGTTATTTCACTTAGGTGATTCATATGTCTTTTATGGAGTTGTATGACATATGATAGATTACGTCATAGAATATACCTTATTGTGTCATATGCATTATTGTCATATGGGAGTTACATGTTATTCCTAGAATTATAACGCTTCACCCCATCATGGGATTATGACATGTCTAGGTATGGGAATACACAAAACTCCTAATTGTACTCTTTTTTAATCTATGAGAATGCTAGACTTGTTTTCCCTTTATGCATGAAAAATTTGGCAATGGTTAATTTTTCTTACTAATTACTTGGAGAACATTCTTGTTTTTGTTAGATTGCAATAACATTGATGTTCATGTGCCCCTTTTGATCTTCATGGTTCAATCTCACATGGTATCAAAGTTTCTTTGTTTTAGCAAAGGTGAAACTTATTATTGTTTTATTGCTAATTACTTTTATTTTTGAAACTTTTAATTTCTTGTGCAAGTTTCATTAATCCTTTATTTATTTTTTCTAATCTAGGTTAATCTTGTATTTGGATTTTTCCCTTATTATGGTGTTAATTTTTGTTTGCACAGCTTAGGATTTTTATAGCTAAATCTAACTAGTCACAACTATCTTTGGTGGAAAACTTAAATTTGGAGGTATTTATGCTTTTGGTTTTGGTTCTGGTTTGTTTCTCTATTATGAATTTATTTTCCTACCAAATCATTCTTACATTCATAATTTATTCGTCCCTACACCTATACCACTATGCTTATCTCTTGGACCTCCTTGTCTAACAACCCAAGATTTCCCTTCCTTTCGACTAGCTTGGAGAGCTCCTCCCGATATCCTCAAGCTCTCCTTTAACCTACTTTGAGAAATCCTAAATGAGCTCCCCAAGATCATTCACAAAGTTCCCTCCGATTTTATTTTATCCCTTTTGATCTCGATATGGTTTTCATGGCCTCCATTCTTACCATGTCGGCTCTTCATTCACTCATTTTAGGGCCCCTCGAGCTCGTTTGCAATCACCTCGAGCTCATTTGGAATCACCTTGGGATTTCTTGGATCTATGGTGGGTTCACCTAGGCTCGGCCTTATTTTATTATAACCTTTCCATTATCTATTTAATCTCACTCCTTTCTTTCTGTTGGAATCAACCCATATTTTGTGATCTTTGCTCAGATTAATCTCCTTATCTCTCATGCCCTCATGTTTGAGATTTATGTCACATTCTAGATGACCTTGACCTCATTATGCATGCCTACACTAATTCCTTACTCCTTGGACCCTTCTTGTTATTGGCTCCCTATGAAAATCCACTATGATGGGCCTTGTAATTCCCCTTCTCATTTGGGTTCGCTTATAAACACAAATTTATGTGTTAAACCAACCCGTATTTTCACCCCAACTCACTCGTCAAATCAATATTGAGGTAACCAACTTAAGCCCCACCCTCGTTACAAGGGGAACTTGTATTGACCTATTTGAAAATATTTTCCCTCCTTACAAATTCTTTCTTGTATTTTTATACAAGTTATGTTATAAGTTTTACAACTTAGGTTATTTTTTTATAACTTATCTTATATTAATTTTATCTAAAGTTCATATTTATATCTTAAAGGAAATAAATCAATTTAATTAGGTCTTAAGTTAATATATTTAAGGGGAGAGTTAATTTGTTAATAAAAATTTTTATCATTTCTTGGTAAATTAATTAAATTGGGAAAAATATTAAAAAATTAGCGTTATTGGGCATTTTCTAATGTGTGCTTGTGAAGGGTTTTTTTCTTTATCTCAAGACCCTTTTGCATTCTCGAGGTATTTTGGATCTTATGGGAGTTTTTTTTTCTTATATTCAAACTCTTATTGTTACTTTCATGATGGTGATTACATCCACCACATTTTTTCAAAAAGGGAGTTCCAAAGTGATGTGAGATGTTACTTCTATCGTAGAACCCTATTTTCCCTTTCATATTGTTTTCACATTGTTGTCTTCTTTTACGGTGTTAATTCACCCTAATCACCTAAATATTATTTTGGTATCCAGACTTTCCCCTTTTTATGCCAATTGCAAGGTGAGTGGCCAACTGTTTCATCATGTGTGATCATATCTAATTGTAATCAATGCAATAAATTATAAAGTACCACAAACATGGGGTGAAAATATTATTCTAGGGTGTATGTGTTTCCTTTCTTTCTACATTCTTATTTTCTATCTACTCATGATGGATTCTAGTTTTCTTACTTTTCTCATGCCATTTAAATTTTTCAAATGGATATCCAAGATGATAATTAAGATAAGAGGTAAAGGGTTGTACCACATCACTATGGGAGTGGAAACTGAACCCAATGATGAACCTAAGAAATCCAAGTGGTTTAACCGATGTGATGAAGCCTTAGGTATTCTTTGTGTGTTTATTTCTCCTGATTTTATCTTCTATAGTGATTCTTCCAAAATATCAATTAATGATGAAATACTTTATATGGTATGTTCAGAAAACAAGATGACATGAGAGCCCATGAGTTGGAAAATGAACTGCTAGGATTAACTCCTAATAAATTTGATAACTTGAAGGGACTTCTTATCTAATTTTATCCATATGATATTAATTTTAAAATAATTTAGAGTCACCAAAAAGGATTCCCAAATGATCTTGTTGATTATTTCTAATCTTTTCCTTGAATAATATCTCTTTATTTCTATTTTTCATGCCATGAAAGAATCTCTAGGAACTTCTTAGAAGATGCCCTCATTTGAAAATTTTTGTCCCAACTCATTCGAGAATAGGAAAAATTGATTCAAATGGGAGAAATTAATTCTAGTTCATATACCTTAGTAGCAAGTACTAGTAAAGGAAAGGAAAATAAACATGAACATAAGAAAGAGAAAAAGGAACAACCTGAGAAATAATCCAAGACAACCCAAACCTAACACGAACACTTCTACTTTTGAGGAAAAACCAAAGAAGGAAAAGTGTAATTTTTCCTATTACAAGAAGTTAGGACATGAAGAATAACAAGGCACAAGAAAACAAATAGATAACCTAGCTCATTTAATTGATAAAATAATATAGGTATTCCTAATTCTATCAAGAAAAATGCTCAAAAACCTAAGCCTTCCAAAGCAAAGGAATCCAAATTTGAAAAGAAAAAAGGAAAGGGCCTTATAGATGGGGTTGTTTCATCATCGACGTAGGTCATAGATTCTGGTGCCTCACACCACCCGGGTTCTTTAGATATTAAATTTTATGACATTAAACCATGTGGTTTTTCCCAAATCACTTTTGGTGTTGAAATTTCGGTGTCAATTCTTGGTAGTGGATCAATAGAAATAGATGATGTAACCTTTAACAATGTTATAAGTGTTCTCAATCTCCTAACCAATATCCTATCAATTTACCAAATAAATCATTTTAGTGAAGGAATGTGAGTGTAATTTAATCTTAACTCAATGATTATACATGAGATTCATAGTGAGTCTATAGTGGCTAAGGGAAAGGGTTTGTAGACATTGAGTTTCCATCAACCCACCTACTTCATCTTATACATACATTATTTAGTCTAAAACTCATCACTATGCCATTATCCTAAGTTACCCTCTCTTCATCTAGTAAAAGAAAAATTGCACTCTCATAAATTACATTTTTCCAATCCTAAACCACCTCAACCACTTCAAAATTACCTTAACCACCTTAAAACCACTTAAAATCTCTAAACCTCTTCAAACCTATTTTATCTTAACATCCTAACCTCCCCAATTCATCCAAAACCTGAAAAATCTTGTTTAGGTAGTGGTTTTAACCATTTCTTAAACATTTTCTCAAAAAATCCCATATCTTCGGATTATCCTAACCAATCGTTAGTGATTATAAATATGATTTTTGCTCCTTTCAAGGATCTTCAAAAATAATTTTCTCAATCTTAATCTTTTCTTTCAAATCAACAACAAATCTACATCATTCCATATATCATCAAGGACTTGTATCAACTTCAAGCTTTCACAAATACATTATTTTGATAGTTTTTTTATCAATCATCTCTTAGGAAGTTCAACAACTACTCATTAGATTCAATCAACTCCATTTGATCTTTGAAGGCATATTTCAACCTACATTCACATCAAAATGTATTTATCTATCATTATTTTATTGTTTAGTCTTTCTAAAACATAAAAATGATCAAAAAACTTCATGAAAAGGTTTTGTTCGTCATTTTTTTCAAATTATTCATTTTTCAAGTAATCACGATGATTTTCTTGAATCACCCTCGATTTTATCTAATCGCTAGAGACTCCTTGAATCGCCAAGGATCCTTATAAATTTACATATTTTAATAAATCCATCTATTTATTATCGATTTTTATTAATCTTTTGGATTTTACTTGTCATTTGCAAGCATGGATTTACTTTATACGGAAGTTTCTAGATTATCTCATCCTATCACAAGCATCGATAACCTTCCTATAGTTTAGCACCCCTTATTTTGGGAATAATATAATATCCTTCACGATTTGACATTATGTGTAGTAGGATTTTCCACGACATATAAGAAATTGATGATCAGATTGAGTTTCTCCATAACATTCAACAAGAGACATAATGCTTTTGGTATGACTTCTTTGACTGTTCAAATTACATCCACCCTCATTTGGGACATATTTGAAGTTACACGAGAATTTTCCCTTTGATCTTGAGTTATAGATATTATTATCCATTATCTATCTATCTTTTCATTTACATATCTCTATCATTACCTTTTTCAATTTACTAAATTGTATCAAAGCGAAGGTGACATCCTTTAAGAAAGTCCCTTTGGATTCCTTGAATCAGCCTTTACCAAGCAACTCTTTAAAACATCTATCTAATATTTTTGGTTTAGTGTACTTAATATGTATGTTTCGTTGTCGATGAAAGGATTTTTATTCATCAACATTGATGTCCATCATCATGAGTATCGGTAAACCCCTCCATCTTTCGATGGCTAATTTATTTTTTTTATTTCATTTTATTAAGTTAGAGTTAGAAAGAAAAAACTCTCTCATACATTCGGCATGCCCAAAGGTGGGAAATTTTCCCCTTTCTTTCATTTCAAATTAACTAATTTTCACTTCTAGTTTCTCTTCTTTGCAATCACTAATGATCTAGCCAAATCTTCTACAATTTTGGTGAATCGCCATTGATTCATGTAAATAGTTGATGAGCTTTGCAGATTTTCTTTTATTTCTTAGTTAGTTAGCCTCTAACTACCATTTATCTTTTCTGTTCTTTATTTTCATCTAACCCTTGCAAGTTTCTACCTTGGGATCTTGTTTGTTGCGCTCTAGTTGTGCTTAAAAATCTAAAATATAAAAATTAGAAAAATTTAATGTTTTACAGTGTGCATTTATTTCATTTTTTTATTTCAAAGAATTGCATCTTTATTTGTTGGCCTCATCAAAAATCAACATTTATTTTGGATTTAAATGAGCCTTTGATCCTACTTGATCACATAGTTTAATTAGGAGGTTAATAGATTACATTCACTTAACGTCCCCACACATAAGTGAATCACATTGAACACAAATTGCATCAAAACATTCATACCTAGATGGACCCACTTTCATCACCAAGAGGAGAAGTCGAATAGGTGTTTTGGCGATTATAAATAATTGGTTTTGAATATATTGGCTAAGTACTCAACTCCTTGTCACTGATGGGCCTTGAAGTGAGGGGGTAGGCCCCAATACCATGACCTATACCAACACCATCACAACTTCGGGCCTCACATACCTCTGGGTATATCGAAGACTCCTGCCTTAAACATTATCTCGAAACCATCCATAGATTGTCATTTCTTATGATCTATTAACTATTTTACACATTTCATATTTTCTTTCATTAATTAATCAAGCTAATCAAAAAAATTCTTTTGTATGATTCATTTGTTGTTTTTAATAAACTATTTAGAATTATCGCCATTTCAAGTGATTTTTTTCTTTCATGATTACTACAAGACAACATTTCCATCTCTAAAATTCTTAAAATATGACTAAAATTTCCAACAAACCATTGACATTCTTCAAGCCCATATTGAAGACACTTCATGCCTACTTCACCAACAATGAGCATCTCTATCACCATGACTAGAAGATTGAGAACATCCACATTATCCCAATATCTAATCTTAATCATCCAAAATACATTATCCACATAGTCCTTGTTTCTTCGATAGTGGGGATCTTATCTTTTTTATATTCCAGTTTCAAATCTCATTGCCCTTAATGTATATCTTTCTACCCGAGGTGTTCACCTTCAACCATTCATGCCTAGACCATAACCTTCTGTACCTGACCCCTCATGTGATTTTTCCCAATTTATTAATCCTAACCATGATCCGGTCATCCAAAAGGTATAGTCTTATCCCACTAGTATCCAATTAGAAACATCCAATATCATTTCTTCATCCCCTATTATCACCTTTGACCTTAATTTGATCTCTTCACAAGACAATACCAATCAACAACCTACATTTTCACGATACCTTTTTTTGGATCTACATCATTATAAAAAAACCAATACATATTCATCCATGTCAACCATGTTAGTCTCTTATACCTTTCAAGCTAATCCTACGAATTCAATAGCTATCCCATCAAGTGCAAATCAATCCACTTCATCACAACAACCTATATTAGTCATTCAAAATGTAGTTATGTCTATCCCCACATCAATACCACCTATCAATACAAGTTCTATTTCTACTTTTGATCCTTCTTCACAAAAATCATCTACCAGCCCTACTTATTCTCAATCCATACCTTAAAAATATAAACCACATATTCATACCACTATCCCTTGATTACATAGCCCAACATTCTCAATCACTTTTTCACTCTTCTATTCCTTTTCAAAATATACCACAACAATCATAACCTCTTATTCAAATGTCGATTCCCTTCCAATACATATCTCAATCATCACAACCCCTTATAAACACATTCATTCCCTTTCAATATCAATGCATTCATCCTTCACATCCTTTAGTTTCACAATCTCTTTATAAGATTCCCCTCTATACCCCTCATGAGAAAAATATCCCCTTCCAACATAATATTCCTTCACAATATCAACCATATCAACAACCAAATCAATTTTCATATAATCAAATTGGTTCATCCTGATCCAATACACAACAAAACCACAAATTGGTCCTCTCCAAACTTTAAAGAACATAATATCTAGTCTCAATACCACTTCCATGGGCCATAAAAAAACATTATCGTACAAAAAAATATGCAACAAACCCATCCACCCATTAATACCGTACAAATATTATCCTCCCAACTGGTAACTTCATATGTTCCTCAAGTTCTATAGTAAGTAAAATCCTCAGAACACATATGGGCCTTCCACCATGCATGCTATCTTATAGCACATAATCAAGATCTTATGTTGATGACATTTCCTATGTCCTTAGTTGGCCCGCTTTACACTAGTATAAGAACATCCACCTTGCTAAATTATTCCTAAAACATTTTTCAATCAATATTTCTCGTAAAATCACTATCACTGACCTATGCACAATAAAAAAAATTGAAGATGAATCCATTATCTATTTTGTCACCGATTATAGGGGTGTCATTAACCAACCGGCATTTTCCCTCTAACAAAATGAGCTAATAGATTTTTATATCGCTGTTGTGTTAATCATATTTCATCTACATTGTAGATTCAATCCTTTTAGACATTTTATGAATCCTTTAAAATGGCTCACAAACTCGAGCTTTGTGCTTTTGAAGATGGTAGAGTGAAACTTAGACCAAAAAACTAAAAACTAAATTTTAATCTAAACCATCCTCTAGTGAAGAAAAATCGAAATCATCAAGAAACATAGTTATCATCAAGACCACTCTAAAGAATGTTTATCCTCAAAATGTTCTCATACTCAACGTAGCTATAACCCTATCATTCAATCATATAGTGAAATCTTTGACAAACTATAAATTTACGCCAACATGATCACTCTTCCCCTATCCACCCCATTGATACATCTATTTCAAAACCCTCTTGGCGAGAAAATGATTACTATAAATATCTTAGAGTCAAGGGCCATTACATCAAAAGGATTTTCTCATTTTGAAATTATCTTCAAGATCATATTGACAAAAATGCACTACGATAAAATAACCCAAATGCACCTCAAAAGCAAAACCTTTTCCTAATCACTCCCATCTACCAAGCAGTACCATTTAGGCACATCACACTATCAACATAGCCACAGTAATCCACATCCCAACCGTAGTCATTTTCACACCCACCAAAGAATAAGGTAATCCCATGCATGTCAACCTATCACCCAACAAAGCGTTGGGTGCTCACCCGAGGCACGCATGGGGTCAAGTCTCTCTTTTATGTGAGTTGAGTGGGAAAGAATCATATATGATCCAAACTTTAAAGAAAGTGAGTGTGAATGAGACATGAAAACATCATAGAGATTAAAATGGCTCTATACCATTGCAGTCATTACAGACAGAGATACTTTAATAGACTTAAAGAATTGAATCAATACAAAAAGGAAAATACATAGGGATTCATATTCATCTTATGAACATACATGAAAAATAACTATGAAGAATCATGTATGAATCCGAACCAAGAAGGATCATATTTAGATGACTTGGTAACCTCATTACATTCATTAAATTCATTACGTAACATCACAAAGTATGGTATATTGAATTCATACATCATATACGGATCTACATTCCTTAGCTCCCAAAAATAAAATTTACAATCCCAATCCCCTTGATGCATCCTTCTCCTATATTTTATCTACCCAACCCAAAATAACTTTTTGTGGTGTTTTTGGAGAGCTCTGCTCTCTATTGATCTCCCTCTTTTTCTTTTGTGGGCACTTGTATTTATAGGCACCCTCAAGTGCCAAATCATCCTTCGTAGCCTCATATCTAGCACTTAGTGTCTGAATGTGGTCCTCATGGGCGCATGCTCCTCTCGGCCCCGAGCTCTCAACTCTTTTCCATGATGGCCTTCTAGAAGCCTCCATTGTAGGGCATATTCCTTCCTAGGCCATCCTGGCATTAGGTTGGCACCTTATCCACTCTACATGCACGGTCGGATCACACATTTCTTGTGTCATGCCCGATACAAAGAATATGGCTAAGTCTTGAGATCTTGTTCTATTGGCACATAATATGGTCCTTCTAAAACCCTCCTAGAACCCTGCCTTGCACACTTTCTTCTTACATGTCCATCCTTTAACCTAAGCCTTGCATGCTCATGCACCTTTTTGTACTTATTCAATATTTTAGGGACCCAACACCAACCATCTACTAGTATCTCTTTCATTGAAGTAAAAACTAAGCATCCACGAAGAAAGTACATTCACTAGTCTTGCCTCGAAAAGAAAGCACTTTCATTCACATCTAAATTATCCACAAGCACTCCAAAGACCTCGCAAAAGGAATTTGTTATAGAAATATTGAAAATCCCATACAATGATCATGCCACCCAATATCACTTACATGCACTTCAAAACCCATCATACAACCACACGTACCTTCATCTAAAAAGCCAACAATCATAACACATCACACTATTACACCTTTGACACAAAAATAAAAACCCCTACCCTCCATTATAGGGCCACATCCTTCATCAAAATTTTTGATCACTATTACACAATCAAAGACCCTTCCCCAACACACATCTGAATAAATCCCACCTAAAGTAATACCTTCAATACTGTAAAAACAAAATAATTAGCACTTCCTTCAACATATGCCTCAAAAGGATATTACCAATCAACCCTTGAAAGTATCCTTCAAAATCAATCATAACACGACCCCTCTTAATCCATCTAGCTCTTAAGGGTGGAAGCCTTCATCGTATAATTTTGAAGCCTATTGTGACTATCATCACACACCAAGACATCATACGAAATATTGTAAGTCCCTTATTACTGCTATCAAAAACTTGAAAAAACTTTTTCTTCTTGCAACCTAGTCATATAAAAATACCTTGTAAAACATTTATAATCGACACGTCATAACCTTTGTAACCCCTCAAAGTGAGGAATATTCTAAGAAGACACATCCACATCGAATTAATGTAGTATGTATAACCACTAGAACATGTACCCACAAATCTAACACTTCAAATCAAAACAAGTCCAAATTTATTATCATAATCACTCTTGATTCATTTAACCAAACATCACTGCCAAAGCCAAGATTCCATCCTTCTTCAATCCTTCGACATAATCCACCATTGCGATTCAAAACACCATCATCAAATAGCTTAACCAGGATCCAGTCAAGATGTCCCTTTACAACTTGGTGTAAACCTCACCTTCACACCGACAATCCATGATCAAATCTCTCCAATCCATATCGTGTCTTCGGATGATACACAAATTTTTAAAAATCTATTTTGCACACTTAAAACATCCATGTCCATAGTGTTTGATAGTTAAAAATACCATCATTACAGCTAGAAGACAACAAACTTACCCATTTTATCACCTCCTAAATCAATAATATCTTTATAAAAAGAGTCATGATCTATAACAACACTAGTATCAATATCATATCATCATACACATTCAATAAACTTTGATTACCTAACACCATTATCACAAAAACACAATTTTTACTTTGATCCTTTAATGACATCATCACACCCACATTGGGGATAATTATCTTACCTCTTAAAGTTCTCATTACAACTCTCCCCAAACTCTTATATTTGGTAGAAGGAAAATTCTAATATAATATATTGTTAGGCCAACCTTGGATACGCATTATGCATTGTATGCCATCAACACTCCATCGATGTCTTAAGTATGAACATGAAGGTAAAACCTTTACATTTCCCACAGATCTCAAGCCTTTCAGTGATTGTAACATGACCTATCATCCAAACAATGTGCTCATTCCCAAATCAAGCCTAGGATCCTCGAAAAAGAACCTACCAGTTCATCTATTCCATCATCCAAAATATAAGATGATTCTTCCTTTGATAAAATTATGAAATGCATTTTTTTGTGGGAGTATCATCTCCTTGCAATTAATTCACTTCCCACACCTAATACATACAAAAGACTTGATAAATAACCCATGTAAAAACCCAAGATCGGAGATGTCATCTCTATGTTACCCCACATCTAATAAAATATCATCTATAGAGGGATCGACCTCCCTCTATCCATCCTACTTATTAATGTCTTGTTATGCAATTCATATCAGAATTCAAATGCTTATATAATCAAGTATTCACATAGATGTACCTCAATTGTTGCTTTGAAAAGGAGTAAGATTTGGACATTACGAATATGTTTTCCACAACTTAACCATCCAATATTCCCTCAAACCACATGAAAAGTATGGTCTAGGTTACAAAAAGAATTATTTTGAGTCCTCCAAACCTACCACATCTAAAACCATCATAGAACTCAAACCATCTTCCTCTACCACACATGATAATCTTGTGGCACCGATGGCACCATATTTATTCCTTCTAACTTTTTTTTAGTCAACATTATTATGTTAGGACCACTAACTTATGAAAATATTCATGGTACTAAAACCCTTCCTCTCATTTATCCTAAAATGATAGAATAAGACTCGCTCGAAGTCAACATCCTTCAATATCAAGATGATAAATATATCCTCTCTCATATGGGAGTTAAGGACCATTTCCTTCATAAATCCTTACCACGTAACACTTCAACACTCCTTAATGAATCCACTACCGACGTTAATATAATGACTCCATAAGAATCTCACATAGTTAAGGTCGGTCAATCTTTAGATCCACATGAGTTAAATTACTTCACCACCTTCCTATCTAAATATAATCAATACTTTTATTGGTCATATAGTGATATGTCAGGTATTGATCCAAATATCATTTTCCAAAATATAGTCACTTATCCTAACACTAAACTTGTTAAGAAAAATCTATGTAGGATGCACCCTCACATAGATCTTCTCATCAAGGAAGTGTTATAACATTTGTTCTCCAAAAATTTTATCATACCCATTGACTATCCACAATGGGTCTCTAATAATATACGTGTAACCAAAGCTTCAGGAAAGTTACAAATCTGCATTGGGTTTTAGATCTCAATCTCACTTTTCCTAAAGATAACTTTCCTCTACCAAACATCAATCAACTAGTTGATATAACAACTAGCCACGAGATGCTTTCCCTTATGGATGGATTATTTGGTTACAACCAAATTCTCATCGCTACTGAGATGATCAACACAAAAATACTTCATCACTTATTTGGGAGCTGTTGTTGCAAATCAGCAACACCCCTGGATGCAAATCAAGGTTCTAAATGATGTTTAGAGCATCCAGTGTGATTGCACAACATGGAAACCTCTCTCCAAGTGTGGGACTTGTGAAAATGAGAGAGGAATCTCCAGAATAGAGGTTGGTTCCTCAAACTCCTTTGATTTAGATCTATATTTTGCACAACTACAGAGGTTCTAATCCTAATTCTACCCTAGATTGCAAGGAGACAGGGATAAAAATGCAAAAATGAAACTAAACTAAAGATGGTGATGCACCAAAAGGAGTGGTGAAACATTTTTGCCATGTAAATAGACACAAATTCATGAAATGCAACAAGGGAAAACATACACAAGCTGATAGATGTAATTGGAGGTCTTAAAATGAAGTAAAACAATACAAACAGAGGATCGAAAGCATTCACAGAGAGTTTGCCTTTGTCAATTCCATGTAAAAATCTCTTGCATTCCACCATTAAAGAGGTATAAACATGTTACAAACTGTGAAAAAGGTTTGATTCTTACAACTATCACTTACTGGAGGTCAAAGAAGAAGTTTGCAATGCCAAAAAGTGTTCAACCATCAAGAAATGAGCCAAATCTGGCTTTTACAATGCATGGGTCAAGCCCAAGAGAGAGAAAACGTAAAAAACATGGGAGCCCATTCCTCATTGATGGTAAATGCATTAAAACAGCATGGAGGACCTTAAAAACTCATACCCTATCATTTTTTACCATATTGGAGAAGAATGCGACCCATTCTGTATTAAATTTGGTTGTTGAAATGTCATTTCTGGCCATGGACACGTACCAGAACTGTTTTTGAATTTTATCTCTCCAAACTGAACCAAAATTATAAATTGACCATGAAATCATGTAGAGAATTTTAACAGCTTTCCAATGATATAAAGAACGTGAAAATCCGAGCTCTGGATCAAAATATATGATCGTTTGAAGATTTAGGGAAAAAATGGCCCAAAAACGGATCGGCGGAAAATTTTCAAATTTTACCTCTTTTTTGTCTTTGGAAAAATTTTCAAAAATTCCCCACGCTCCGCTGGTCGGATGCCACGTGGCAAGCTCTGATTCACTCTAGAATTCTCTCTCCTTCTCTTTTCCGCGGGTTTTCCTTTGAAAATCGACCTTTTTATACTCTTTTGGAAAAAAATTCATTTTCCCCGCACCCCGCCACTTGGGACACGTGGCATCATTTGGTTCGTTGACAGGGTGCGGGGTCATCCTTTGGCTTTTAATTTTTTTCGGCAAAAATTTTGCTAAACTTTCTAAATCCTCCCTGAGCTCCGCACTCCCCTTCTCCTTAGGACACGTGTCCTCCTCCGATTGGCTCGGGCCAACCCTCCACCTCGCCCCATTGAAAACTCAGCAAAAACACTAAGTGAAAAGTTCACCATCTCCTCTGCCGCTTGGGTTCCAATAGACACATGGCCCATTCTTATTGGGAGCGGGCTATGCGGGCCAATTTTGGCCCTTTAAACTTTTACAACAAACTTAGCAAAAATTTCCATTTCGCCCCCGATGCCCACGAGCCTCCCTCGACACGTGTCGAGTTCCTATTGGCCACGGGCCAAAATTCAAAAATTCGCCCATGGAAAACACTTAGCCAAATTTTTTATTGCGCCTCCCCTTGTGACACGTGTCACACTGTGATTGGTCCGCGGGCCCCACTGGAAAATTTTCCACTTGAACCTTCGACCAAAACTTGGAAAAATTTCCAATTTGCCTCCGACCCCCGAACTCCTCTGCCACGTGGCAGCTTCCTATTGGCTGCGGGCCTCAAATGGGAAAATTTTCCACACTGTACCATAACTTGAAAAATATAAGGATTTAGGAGGTAAAATTTACCTTCTGCTGAGAGAGATCTCTATCTAGAAAGCCTTGAGGGAAAATTTTCCACAAGAACACAAGGAGTTAGCCACAAAAATGAGCTAAAAACACTTATTAATGCATTAAACATACATCTTGACCTTATCCATAACTTGAAAAATATTTTTTCCATCAAAAAAAGGAACCCCATGCGTTCCATCCTATACCTGAAAAAATATACCGACAAGTTTAAGACATACAAGAACCATAGGGCTCGAAATGGCCTCTCTAGATCCTTAGTCACTTTTGGACCTTGAGTGTGTTTAAAAGAATCCATAACATGTATTGTGATAGAAAGAAACATACAAGCATTCATACTTAGCATGAAAGGAAAGAGAATTCATAAGAGAGAGAGAAACATGCATGCATTAGAAATCATTGATATTCATGTATATATTATGACAGGTAACCTTATTACATCCATGGAACCATTACAGAGGGTCGCAGAGAATCAGACCGTAGTCATGCATTGCACTGGACTTAATGTAACTAAGCTACCCAAAAGAAAATTTACAACCCCTAGGCCTAATGCATTCTCTCCCGAATACAACTATTCACCGACAGAGTCCTCGCAACATTTCTGCAGAGCTCCGCTCACTCCCTAGGTGTCTATATGGATACTTGTATGTATATCTCCATATGTATATCTCTCTATGTATATATATATATATATATATTTTTATGTCTCTGCAGTGCTTGTATTTATAGCTTTCCTGGACTACCAACCCATCCTCCAGTGCCCTCAGATCCGGTGCCAAGTGTCGAATGTGGTCCTCCATGCGAGCATGCTTCTCAGGCCTGAGCTCTCCACTTTATTCCATGATGTTCTTCTAGAAGATTCCATCGCAAGCATGCTCCATCTAGCCAACTGTGCTAGGCTGGCATCTTATCCATGTGCAACCGGGTCATGCTTTTCACGTGTTCTACTCCGGACGTCCAAAATGACTAAGTCCTCGATCCTTTCATGCGTGTCACGTGTGCTACATGCTTCCTTATACCCTTCTCTTGTGTGCTTTTTTTCCTTGCATGCCATTCCATAACTGGGACCTTGCATGCCTACGTGCCTTCATACTTGGCCAATATTCAAGGGTCCAACATCACCCCACACTATGCCTATTCTCCATCATGGAAACAATCTACTTAGCCAAGAATGTAGGCTTCCTTAAAGAACCAAGGTGTATTCTTACATTTTGTAAAAGAATAAAGGAATGAAAGAATAGGGGAAGAATGAAGAATGGGGGGGCATCAATTCAAGCAAGTTGGGAAAATCCCTCGTAAGTCTACCTCCAGCTTGTTCCAAATGTCGACCTCGCTCTGTGCCTTCTGACAGAGGTCGCCGACCAGGATGCTCACCTCGTCAAAACTCAGGCCAATTCCCTGGGTGCCCAAAGTGTCCATGATCTTCTCCATCTCCTTTCCTAGGTCTTGAGTGTGTCCATCCTCCTGGTAATCTGAGGATATAGTTCTTTCAGCCGGGCCTTGATTGAGCTCCTTAAAGCTTCAATCACCTCAGATTTTCTTTCCACTTTGGCAAGAACCTTGTCCCTCTCTGCCCTATTTCCTTTGTTCTTCTCCTAGAATTCCTTTAGCTCTACTTCAAGTGTGGTGACCAAGGAGCTTGCTACCTTATCCCTATCTCTGCGTAGGTATCATATGTGGCCTCAAGCAGATTGGGAAGTGACTTTAACTTCTGTGAGCACCTGGTTGTACTCCGCAATGAGTGCTACCACCTTCAACCTATCCTCCTCCTTTAAGCATGTGGCCACTTCTTCTGTAGACTCCAGGGCCAAAGGTCATCTCTCCATAGTGAGGATGCATGTTAGATCTTCTATACATTCAGAAGGGATGAGTACTTTGTGTGTGGGGTACGCTAAGTCTGGGTGCTTTAAAAGGATGGTGCCCTTGATAGATTCCATCTTCTTGTACACTTCCTACACCTTTGTCTTCTCTTCCTTTAACTCATGCCTTAGTGTGTGCATTGATCAAGCTCTTCCTGCTTCAAGCTCTGGGTCTTCTCCACCAGCTCCTCCTCTTTCTTCCCTAGTTTCTCCTCTAGTACTCTTATTTTGTCATGCACGCGTGTGAAGAGCCTAGCCTCTGTCTCGACCCGTGACCTTGTTGAGCACATTACAAACTTGCTCATCTGAGAGTTCCTAGGCATTCACCAAGGGATTGGCTCCCTTAGACTCTGGTACTATGATGATCACTCCTTGGTAGACTTTGAAGTCTGGCTCATCAATGTGGGACTCAAACACCCAAGAGAGCATCTTCTTCATTTATGGGGTACATGCCCTCCTTCTCAAATGACCCCATGGCTAAAATCCTTTCTGTGGGTACCGTGCTTTGGAACCACGTGCGTAGTACCTTCCTCGAGTCATTAATGTAGCCCATTACTTGTCTTTGTTTTATATCGAGGGCTCTCCTACCCGAGCGTGCCTTTGGGAAAACTCACTGTTAGAGTGGGACCTCCTCCCATGCTGCCATGCTCCTTATCAGTGTTTTCCTCTCCTTCCTCTAGCACTATGTCAGCGTTGCTGCTCCAACTCTTGGTCTACTAGGGCCTCGAGCATTCTCTTTGCTTCTCTCTCCACCACCTCAGTGATCTGCTCCTTTGTGAAGCTTATAGCCCCTATTTTTCCCCACCAACCTCCTCATTCCTTTCCATGTCTCTCGGTGCCTTCCTCATCCTGTGTGCCCTTGCGCCATGTGAATATGAACTCCTACTTCTCTTCCCCACTCTCTTCTCCCAAGTCATACACATGCTGAACACATGTGGCTCTGGTCCTTCTCAGGCTCTTCTTCCTTGTTATCATCTTCTTCACTCTCACCTTCTCTTTTACCCATGTACTTCTCCAGTTTTGTCGGTCTCCTCGAGTCAACTTCCTCTTCCACCCTCTATTTTTTCCTGAGAGGTGTCTCCTTGATGGGGGATTTGGCCTCTTCTTCTTCCTCAGGTGACTCTTCCTTGGTGAGTGGTTTCCTAGGTGCCTCCACTTCTGGTGTCTTCTCCTTCTTGGGGATTTTTCCTCCACATGTAAGTGCTTGGCTTGGTGCTTGTTGTTGGCATGCTCACTGTCTATTTGAGTAGTCTACACACTTGGTGCTTCATCTTCTCTTCCCCTCTTCTTGGGTGGGCTTCTTCCTCTCCATGGGATCCTAGGTATGGAGACCTCATTCTCTCAGGTATGTGCCCTTTTCAAACTTTGGCCTTATACGGAGGTATACGCGTGCCGTGGATCCTCCTGCAATGGGTAGTGTTATCGGCCTTGTCATCTGGACCTCGTGTGACATGTACCTTTCTACGTACATGTGCTTGCCACCTGGGGTAGTTTAATATTTTCCACATCTCCCTATGCTCCGGTCCAGACTACCTAGTTCTAGCCTCAACTTCTTTGATTCCTTAAATCTGTTTACTCCACTTGGAAGTATTGAGTAGTGAATGTGAAAGGAAGTTTGCACCAAGGGCTCCATGACTCATCTATCAGCCTGAACCTGCCAGGTAGAAATGTTGATAAATAGTGAATTTGGCTTCCCCTTAGTGGCTGCTGGGAGTTGTTTAGGGATTCTCCACTCTACCCCGAATGTGTTCCTCGGTGCACGTATACCATTTCTCCAGTCGCGCCTTGTGGGGTGTTGTCATTGTGTCACAGGCATACTTCTCGAATCTCTTCGGGTGAAGGATCCTCGGTGGGGTACTCCCATACAAACTTTTGTCTAGTGTGTCAGGCACTCCAATTTCTAAAAATACAATGGTCAGGAGGATGTTTCGAAGAGGATTTGTCCCCCCTCCTTCATGCAACTAAAAATCTCCTCCATGATGTAAGCAGACAAGTTGTATATAGTGCCTTCTATAATTTTTCTGCAAACATGTAACCAAGGCTTATTGACCTGGGTCCATCTCTCTGGCCATTCACTTTGTTACTAGATGTGTGGCATTTTCATCATGGGGTCCTTGATGTCTGAAATGTCATAGTATCTTGACCCCTTCTTGTAGGCATATTCATTTATGGTCTCCTGAATTGCCTCCTTGTCACTCAAGTCATCCTCCAAGTTGTTTCCTTCACATATAAGGCCTGTGAACTGAGAGATAAGTTGGGGAGTGACATGCATCTTGTGCCCTACAAAGTGGAAGTAATCTTCATGTACCCATGACATTAACCATTGATACAGGTGCTCTGGTTTTCCAAAATAGGCAACTCATAGAGTTGCAACCCTGCCTTCTCCATTTTGACCTTAACATCATCATCGTAGATTGGAAAGCCCTCTGGTGTTCATTTACTTGTGGGGCACTAATTCTAGTGCCATCTCCTTCTCTATCATGTTTTTTGGTGGTTATAATCACTTACAGGCACATTTCTCAGGTGGGATTCCCACTCCTTACCCATCATCACTCCATCTGGGTATTGCATCTCCGCATACCATTCTTCATTTGTGTTTACATCGGGTTCTTGTTGTTTGGCCTTGCCCTTGCCCTTTCCTTTCTTGGGTGCCATTTCGAGGTCTTCTTATCACTCCACTCCCTCCTTGTTACTCTATCCTACTTCTTCCAACCTCGATCTCAAATCCGTGATATAAATCTCTTGAACCCATGCCCTAGTTTGTCGAACCCTAACTGGGATCAAATTTCCATGAGACAAATGCCTCCTCACAACTCTTTTCACGCCCATGTAACCCCTTCCTTCTAGTTTTGCAAACTCAAACTGGCTGCTCATGCTTCAATCTCATCACAGATCTTTCTTCACACGATCGAATCTAGAAACCCTAGTTTATAAAACTCACTCCTTTCTCTATTTCACAAAGTGAAAATGAAAGTGCCTCGACCCTTTACTTATAGTTTTTCTCTTTTTGAACATTAAATGCTACTTCACCTACCACCATACTTTTTTCATTTAATGGATTTTTCAAACAAATCCCATCTTTTGCTTTCACTCACATGTGCCTGAACCTGCGTGAAAACTCCTCCAACCTTCTAGCGCGCAACCAATCCAACATGACAGGAGACTCTTGCGTGCGTAACGTAACCCACCACATGAAGGCACTTCTTCTATCCTGATTCTTGCTCTCACCTACCTCATGTTGCTTAAATGTGCATTCTCCTCCTTAGTATGTGGGATCTACAAGTAGCTTTATCCTGGCACCAACCATTCTTCTTCCATCTTTTCTCCTCATACACCTCTTTCAACCGGGCCATTCAACAGGGCTTTTCAACACAACTTTCTTGGCACTCTAATCATGCTCCTTCACATTTCTCCACCCCACACTTAAAATGATGTGTGGTCCTCTGTGCACTCACAAATTCTCCAAAATAGTAATAAGGTTACCGGTGCCCAAGGTGCAAAAAAAAAAACAACAACGTGAAAGGAAACACAAGAAAGGAAATGCATAAAGGAAACTTCTAAACTAACTGGAAAAACTACCTTATTTACAAACACCAAGAAGACTTATTTATAGTAGGGCTTCAGCCTACTCCCATTGAAGTGTCTAGGAAACTTCATCCCATCAGCACTTGTAAATGGCACGTGCCCAAATCAAGGATGTACGAGATTGTGTAAGGACCCAACCAATGGACTTTCAACTTCCAGGATGGCGTAGAAACTTAGAATCATATAGTAACACCATCTGCCCAACCTCAAACTTCTTGTTTCTAATGTGGTGATCATGCCAAGCCTTCTACTTTTCTTTTTCTATTGTTTGGCTCCACCTAGTGAGTGATCATCTCTCATCCAGCTTCATTAACTCATCATTTCTTTCTTCCAAGTGCTTGTTCATCATTGGCTAACCCTCCTGTGTGCTATTCATAGAGAAGGTAACATAAATTCAACTGGAAAAATAGCTTCCATGCCAAACACCAACTGAAAAGGTGTGGCTTTGTTTCAACCTTTTATACGTTGTCTGTAAGCCCACAATACTATTGATACTTTGTCATCCCAATCTTGTCTTCGACATCACAAATTTTGGTCAGGGTATGACTCAATATTTTGTTGAATGCTTCCATGGTTCCATTTTCTTGTGGGTGATAGGGCGTAGTCTTGTGATGAGCTACCATGAACTCTGATAATAGGATCCTCATGGTCTCATTCAAGAAATGTGTACCCCTATCGCTGGTCAAACTCAATGGGCATCCATACCTCGTGATAATGTTCTCCCACAAGAACCTTGCCATTGTTGTTGTGTAATCTTTAGTCGAGAGCTGCCTCTACCCACCTTGTCAGGTAATCCATGCAAGTGATGACATAACGTGACCTAGTCCTACGTCGTTGGTGTAATAGGTCCTACAAAGTCTATTGCCCATTTTTCAAAAGGCTCGCATGCTAGGGATAGGGTGCAAAGGCATTTCATCTCTCTCTTCCTAGTTTTCCAAGGCATGCTTGACAATGGTCACATGCTTTACAATAGTCTCTACAATCCTTGTACAGGGTTTCCCACCACAAACCTGCCATTAATATCTTATGTGTGGTGGCATCACCTACATAATGCCCACCCGCACTTCCTCCTGTGTGCTTCCTCCATGATGGTCAGGTGCTCATGCTCTAATACACACTGTGCACAAAACTTCATCACGTCCCAACTTGTATAAGTCTCCACTGATTAACATGTAGGGGGTGCGACATGCGTATGGCCAACTATTTTTCTCTAAAGTCTTCATTCCTTTCGGTGCCACACCTTCCTTTAAAAATACTGCAATCTCTTCCAAGTTGAGGGGCATGCATGCCTGTAACCTAAATAGTTGTGCACATCGGCATTGTTTCCTCAATACTCTATGCGTGTCCTCCCTGAATCAATTCTTGATAGATGATCAGGCCCACAATTACTTTTTCCAAGGCTTTACTACAATGGTGAATTCAAATTCTTGAAACAACAACACCCACCGACATATACGCCCTTGTAGGATGGGCTTGTTCACCAAATATTTTAATGCCATGTGGTCGGTGTAAAACACAAAGGGTGTTGCTAGCAGATATTGTCTAAACTTGAAAAGTGCGTAGATCATTGACAATGCCTCTCACGCTCAGTTGTGGTATAATTCTTCTCTCTGTTGGTGTCAACTTCCTACTTGCAAAACATAGAGGATGATCAACAATCCCTTCACCTAGTTGTGCAAGCACTGCTCCAATGGTGGTCCCTGAGGCATCTACATGGACATGAAAGGGCTTGTCCCAAGAGGGAAAATGTAATATAGGTGCGGTGATAAGCCTATCTTTTAATGTATCAAATGCCCTCTGTTGTGCCTCTCCCCAATGGAAGGCACTTTTATGTCTAAGCAAGCTCCTCTAAAGGTGTGGTGATCTTGGCATATCCCTTAATAAATTTCTGTAATAGCCCATATGCCCAAGGAATCCATGCACTGCTGCTCTGGCTAGTAGGCTCCCTTAACCCCACAATAACTACAACTTTAGTGGGATCTACCAGCAAGCCCTCCTTACATATGATATGCCCCAATAAAGTCCCAAAGGGTGTAGCAAACACACATTTCTTAATGTTGAGGGATATCCTCAACTACCTACACCTCTCAAACATTAACCTTAAATTGTCACAATGGTCTTTAACTAGACCATATATTGTCCAATCATCCAAATAGACCTGAAGAAACTTATGGATGAAGTCTGGAATGCTTGCACCACTATGTGTGAAAAGACACAGCAGTGCATTCTTCAACCCAAAGGGCATGACCGTATATGCAAAACTTCCCCACTCGGTGGTGAAAGTTGTCTTCTCTTGGTCCTCCTTTGCAATCTGGACTTGGTGGTACCCTGAAAATCCATCCGTAAAGGAATAGATTTCACATCCAGTGACTCCTTCCAAAATTTCTTCAGTGAAGGGGGTGGAAAGGGATCAATGACACAAACTACATTCAATTCCCTATAATCCACACAGATCCTAATCCACCCATCCTTCTTGATGTTGATTACCATCGGACTTATCCACTCGATTCTTCCACTACCTCAATGATCCCAGAAGCTATCATTTTTTCTATCTCCTCCTTAACCTTCACACGTAAATTGGGATTCATCGGTAAGGGCCTTTTCCTAACCGGGCGCGCACCATCCTTTAGTTTTATCTTCATCTCCCCAAGGAATGGTGAACACCTTTGAGCTCATGGTACCCACATGGGAATAAATCCTCAAATTCATGTAGTAGATCAATGATCTTAGATACTTCCTTCTCTAACTAGTAATCTCCAATAATAGCTTCCTTAGGTTCTTCTCTGAACCGATGTTAACCTTCTTCATCTTTAAGGGCTCATGGTAGGCGCGTGCGTGAGTATCTGCACTATCTACTACCTCATGCATCCCTACAAAATGGCTAACATCTAAGCTTTTCGATTCCTCTCCATCAATCACATACACCAACTTTCCTTTTTCTTTTTCCAAACACGTGTGCTCAAGTTGTAACTCTTTTGTTTCCTCTACTTCTTCTTCAAAGTGCCCCCAATCTTGGTTCACCTAGTAATTCCAATAGCCTATCTTCCATCCTGGCACTATCCCCCATGGTAAGGCACTTGATACCCTACAAGGCCTTATCAACCAATGGTTTGGTACTCGATACTCAAAGGTTTGAATAAGGTCAGCCGAGCTCTTGCCAATTCCTTGTTTGGCGGTGTGTCTCCGAATGAATATACCATGCATGCGTGTAACCCTGAGTGTAGAATACAACTTGTGCACCCAGAGGGATGGTGGAAAAGCTCTGCCTTCTCTCTAGACCCATTCACACTCCTGGATATGGAAAGAGGTGGGCTCCTTCCCATGGTACTCCTTGATGATGGTGGGTACATTGCTCCTAGAAAATATGAGAGAGAGCAATTCTTACCTCGCGCCACTCTAAAAGGCTCTCTTGATGTGTAGCCCACCACCGAGCTGTTGTGCCAAGCAAGACATAACTTAACATCCCCCTCCATTCCTTCTCATCCTTCCACTGAGCTTCCACCTCCTGTAGAAAGATCTCAGGGAAGGCTCCTCCTGAATACTTGGGTAGTTCTTTTCCTCCAAGGCACCTAACCATGTGTGTGCCTTTGTTACCTTGGTCACCGACCCTCTCAACTACCATCCCATTAATTCATAAGTCCCATGCACCCAATTGTCACATGCAGACTGGTGGTATCACTCACTGATTGAGCATCTTCAAACTGGATAACCCTCGTTAGTAGGGTGTATCATCTCAGGGTCTCTGATTGAGTGCACATATATCCTGTCTAGAACTTCTTCCCCCAATGGTTCAATATAGGGTGTCGACTTCCCATCAACCAGGGGTATAATGACCCATTCCTCCTTGTTCTCAAAGCTGATGTACCCTTTGTTGAACCGAAGGTCCGCATTGTTCTTGTAACACCAAGGGCACCCAAGTAGTGCTGGGAAATTGTCCACCTCGGTGAGTGCCAAGACTTTGAAGTCCCCAAGTAAACTTGGCTCCTGGATAGTAATAGTTGCATCCTTTAAGACACCGATGGGCATTTCCTTAGTCTTTTTTTCCATATACAACACATTTGAAGATGGTTGTAATGGGTCTTCCCATCTGATGCCATGCATCCAAAGTTAGAATGTTAACCTCGTGCCTGTGTCAATGAGGATATTGTTGAGGAGCCATCCATCTACAACTGCATTCAACGTAATCTCCTTGTCATAGTCGAGGTTGTGAGGGGGAAGGTTCACATGTAATACCTGTCTCTCATGCTCTCCTCCGGTGTGTGGTACCTTCTCTCTCAACCATGATCCTAGCAAGGGAATGATATTCTCCTACCTTAGCATTTTACACACCTCCTTGACCTCATCCAGGTCATCCTTTTGCCTCGACCCTCCTTCCTTGTTCCTCCTTCTGGATTTCTCCTTTAGACACTAGATCTCCCCTTGTAAGCTTTGAATAACATCCATGGTGTCTGATATATCTCCTTTTGATGTGTGGGGTCTGGATACTTTCCATGAATGACCTCCTCCCTTGAAACTAGGTTCTTCTGTCTTGGTACCTCTCTTTGCGCGTGGCTTCTACCCTTGTTGTTACCAAGACAGGCTCCAAACCTACATCCCATGTTACCCGAGGCATCCATTGTATGTCCACCTTCTTGATACTGACCATTGCAGTGCCCTTGTCCTTCGGTGTTGTTGATTCATATGCTCAAACAATTGGGCACTCCTCATACTTATGCTTCTTTCCACACCACGAGCACTACAACAATAGTCTAGGGCATTCATGTTTGTAATGTTCTGTAGATCCACAATTGAAATAGGTTCACATGGGAACTCACTCCTCCTCCTCCTGTGGTTACCATGACCATGGAATCCTCCTGAAAACCTCTTCCATGCATGCCTCCATCTATGCGCTCCTCATAATGGTGATCATCACCCTTGGAACTACTTGTAATGCTGGTTTGGCACACCCCATGATCGATGGCCTCATGGATTTGATCAATGAGCCTATAGTCCTTAGTATCATGGGTTGTAGAAGTGAAAATCTTGCAATAACAAGATACATTCTTCTGATTGTGTGCTGCATTGCAAAAGGGACATCTACTTGCATCATGGTCCCCATGACAAATCTCACACTCTACCACCACATGCATGTACTATCCTCGGGGAAATTATCCTTAACGTGCCCCTCTATCTCACAATCTGTGCACCACAAACCACTACATGAGTCTCATGGGCTGAGTTTGCAGACAATTTTTCCAACTGCTTGGCCATAAGCTAGCAATCTGGGCCTCAAGAATGGGCTAACCAGTATCAACACTACCAATAGCCTCGGTGCATAGGGAAGCCTCCAATGCCTCACGTGGGTCTGTAAAAGTTTTATGAGACAAGGCCCTTCTAAAAGGGGTGATCAACCCTCCAAAAACCATTGCATGCATGTTGTGAAGGGTGAATATCATATGATAATTTAGACAAGAGAGTTTTAAAGCATGCATCATACTCCCACACACTCTCTGCCATTCCTTGTTGAATCTCCTTCAAAGTGTTGATGCTCTTCTACTCAAACTCAGGAATGTGGAACTCTACCAAGAATGCATTCTTTAAGGTAGTATAATCCACTACTATCTGATGAGGGTCATACTTCCTATATACTAGCTATGCGTGCCCTTGCAACATGGTTACAAACTGACTAGCCTTCCATTCTAGGGTTGTGACACCCTTCACGTGCCATAGTAGTTCACACTTGTGAACATGTTCCATGCAACATCCTCAATACCTCTATAATCGGGAAAATGTAGAGACATTTCAAAGAAAACTTGTGGGGGTGGTTGGGGTCCAAATCCTCCTCCGCTAGATCCTTGGTTTCCACTGTGTTTCCTCCCACCGATCCACCAGGTCCACTAGGTCCTGAACCACTAGATCCACCAAGGCCCACCAGGTCCTGAACCACCAGATCCACCAGACCCACTAGCTCCTACTCCTCTGAACCACTAGATCCACCTAGGCCCACCAAGGTCCTGAAGTGGTCGTGCCAAGGGTTCCCATAGTTCCACTGAGCTATGTGCCTATGGTCTATGACAATGCCCCACTACCAATAGTATACCCCATGCCACTTCTAGATGTGAGACCAAATGCTTGTGTGCCTATACCTTGCCCAAAAATTCCTAACATTGGGCTGGTGTTTGCAGCCATAGAAGTACCAAATGAGAAATTATACCTCCTGGGTGTAGAATGATCACCTCTAATGTAATCAACTAGATTAGTAATATTATCCCCCGATCGAAAACCAAGTGCTAGGGTCCGGTCACTAGGTGGGCTCAGATGCATGCCAACGGTTCTTCTTTTCTCACGTGATGAACTCTCATCAGAAGCCGAAGGGGTTTCTCTCATGTGCTTGCCAAGATGGGGTCACATAGACTGCTCAGGCTCCACGTCCTAGCGTGAACCTCAAATCCTTCCTGCAACATCTACCACCATACATCCATCACACTGTAACCTCACATCATCTAGCAATCTCCCTTTCACGTGCTTCACCATACTTGAGTCATCTCTCCTCCCTTTCTTTCTCCACCACAACATCTGCCATCTTCCTCCACCCTAGCTTCCTCACCCAACACTCAGAGTGGTTTAGCCGGCCATTGGGAAAGCCTCTAAACTCATGGTAATCATCAAGATCTTCAAAGCTAGAGGGACAACATGTAAAAATGATCCTCTGGGCTCCCTAGAAACTCAAACTCAGCAACCTCCGGACAAGAATATGTGGAAATGGCATACTCTCCAGGAGTGTAGCTAGCCAATACTCCTTTCCACCAATGATCCACAACATGGGTCCACATCAGATCTACATCTATGTAGCCTTTGGTACTCTTCTTGGGTCCACACATGTGATCTATAATGCCAACTTGATCTAGATGCGTAGGCTGAGAGCCATTCATACAGTTCCACAGGAAACAAATAAAAAAAAGTTTCATACAGATCATGGTAGAGATTCTCTTCTACCCATCTACGTGCATTAAACTCAGGTCCAAGTGTTGAATCTCTGAGAAAATTCATCCTCCATGCTCTTGAACCATGATTCAACATTTTCCAATGTTAACCGCTCTATCATTACTCATTACATAGATCATGATGTATGCTAAATCCCACTACAACTTTGAAAAGAGGTCCCGAAAATGGAACCAAGATGTAGTCATTTTTACTCCTATCACAAAAGAAAGGAACCCCATGCATTGGCCTATCACCCAAGTGAAAGCTGAGTGCTCACCCGAGGCACATGGGTACCGAGTCTCTCTTTTATGTGAGTTTAGTGGGAAACATCATCTATGATTAGTGTAAGAGATTTTAGAAGGGAATTTTAAGACATACAAGAACCATAGGGCTCAGAATGGCCTCTAGATCCTTGCAGTCACTTCAGATCGAGTGTTTAATAGAATCCATAACATGTATTGTGACAGAAAGAAACATACAAGCATTCATACTTAGCATGAAAGGAAAGAGAATTCATAAGAGAGAAACATGCATCAGAATCATTGATATTCATGTATATATTATGACAAGTAACCTTATTACATCCATGGAACCATTACAGAGGGTCACAGAGAAGAAGAAGTAGACATGTAGTCATGCATTGCACTGGACTTAATGTAACTAAGCTACCCAAAAGAAAATTTACAACCCCTAGGCCTAATGCATTCTCTCCCGAATACAACTATTCACCGACAGAGTCCTCACAACATTTCTGCAGAGCTCCGCTCACTCCCTAGGTGTCTATATGGATACTTGTATGTATACTCTCCATATGTATCCTATGTATGTATATGTATATATCTATATATATATTCTATTTCTCTCTGCAGCACTTGTATTTATAGCTTTCTGGACTGCCAACCCATCCTCCACATGCCCTCAGATCCGGTGCCAAGTGTCTCGAATGTGGTCCTCCATGTGAGCATGCTTCTCTAGGCCTGAGCTCCACCTTATTCCATGATGTTCTTCTAGAAGATTCCATCACAAGCATGCTCCATCCTAGGCCAACCTGTCACTAGGATGGCATCTTATCCACATGTGTAACCGGGTCATGCTTTTCATGTGTTCTACTCGGACATCCAAAATGACTAAGTGGGAAGATGAGGAGGGTCATAAACAAGCTATTTACTATATCATACACACTCTCCATGAATAAAAAAATGTTATACTGAAGCTACAAAAAAAAAAATTAGGCTCTGTGACTTTTCAATGTCCAAAATGTGCCACTATCTACTCAATCATAAGACTTACTTTGTTACTAGATTTAAACAACTCAAAACCATGCAATCTAAACCATATTACAAGTTGATCGCATAACTCATTGGCTTATGTTCATGACCAAGTTTGAGCTTTAATTTATCCCACATAAGTCTATCAAATGACAATCTATCTCTGACGATTAGCTCATGTTATCTAATTTACTCCACCGATACTAAAATTAGATAATAAGAAGATTCTACTAGAATTAAACAAGTAAGCTCTCGAGTTTCCTACATATTCAAATTCCGGGGCCAAGCTTTTGGCAACATAGAAGAAAGACTTAGTCGAATCAATGATGAAAATAAGTCGGGACAAGCCAATTCAAAATAGAGCAGTGATCTCATGGATGATGTCAAGTGTCAACTGGTGTAAGTTCCAAAAAGTAAAAAGGGGAGAAAACTTCAAAATCCTATGGGGCTTACACATGGATTCAACTATGAGTGTCCCACCCAAGAAAAATTCTTCACATTAATATGCAAAGAGGTCCCTTACTTACACAAAGGAGAGCAATAGGCTCACGAGACGATGTCGTGTCATCCCAATGCACTTCCAAACACTACAAAGGGAGCAAAGATCCTAGAGAATAGATTGTCCTCCATGTGGATCTCATAATAAATGGGCTCCGAGTTTGAAACAAAGTTGCGAAGGATTGATGAGAAGACAAATACAACATATAGGTAATTATGAAGCCTATCTAAAAGTTTTAAGTGCTCAAGATATTTTCAAAAGATCAATGACAAAGGGTCATTCGCTAGTATTTTCAATCAAAATTTAATACATAGTTCTATGTGAAGATTGCAATCCTATGAATACTTAATTTGTTCACCTACACTCAAGGGGTCAATTTTAACATAATAGTATAAAAATAGGTGTCGCTGGAATCATGATCCAGTAACTCGATGCATGAAATTTAGATATGTAATAAAGATTTGAAATAATAATTCCACTCCAAGGGATTCAGTTGAAAGATATTTAAGAGATGTATTAAATGAGTATGGCTCTCACTCCTTAAAAAAATCATGGGGAAGTGTGATATAAATCTCGCAATCTACTTACGTCACTTCAAACCATTTACCATAATTGACAATCAGTTGGGAAATAGTTCAAGAATGATCTTCTTACCTTATTCCTCGTATATATTGTAAATGAAAGGTTTTAAAAGCATGGATATCGAGGAGTTAATGAATTCTTCTTTCTGCCTCAGTTCCTCTTCGGTAAAAAGTAGGGTTCTAGAGCTCTAGCCTTCTCTATGAGATTTTTAATAACACTTTGCTTGCCTCTTATCTATTGTAATACTATGTATATATTTTGGAGTAATATAATATGCCCCTGTGGTGCTTTTTTCCATCCTTTGCATAATGTATTGTTTCTTATAGCCTTTATTTTTATATTGGTATATTGTGCAGACTTATAATATTATTATTTTTCTCTAAATGTGTGCTTAAGTAGTTTGAAGCGAGACTCTGTGTGAATAATTTATGGCATGTGGTGCATTTCATCCACCTTTTTCATTCCTCACCTCCTCCGAATTTAGGTAGTCGTATTTGTGACTAATTTCTTCCCTTTTTGGTGCATCACTTTAGTTTTATGTTTCTTCCTGACCCTATCTCACACTACAGAGGAGATCTAACTTCTTTAAAATATGTAGGTTACCTTAGGGCACACGTCCCACCAACCTAATGTATCCAATGACTCTGATGGTTCATTTATAAGAATAATCATCAACATTTTACTGGCATGCCCGGTGCAACACTCAAGGTTCTTATCATTTCATTTCATCAATATGGTGTGTTCTTGGTGAAATTAAGACTTTGGAGGCATGTATAAACACATTTGGTGACTCTGTTTGGCCCAAATGGCCCCTTCCCTAAAATTACAGACCCTTCTTTCATCCACCTCCGTTCATCTTTCTTTCCATGTCCCTTAGTTTCCTCCATTCCAAGAAGTTGTGAAGTCATGACTCAATTCTCACAAGTGGATTCACGCTTTCAGTGGTATCATCAGTATCTAATGAGCTTCACGCCTACTCCAAACCAGCAACATAACTAGTTTATGAACTGCTATGGTGACTCCGGATGAGCAAACCCAAGACTAGTTTGGCTTTGAGAGAAATCAAAGACACGGGCACACATTTGGTGACTACAATCGATTAGAAGATGTTGGTCTACTAGAGAAGATATCACAAATAGAGGCAGGCATGGTTCAATCTTAGGCCATAGCACAAATGGAGGCATTCATAACAGGATGTAGGGCACCTTGTCCATGGGTTGGCCCTATTCCTCGGACACTATAGCTCGCAAGAGAAGCTTAGCTTTTAGAAGAAATAATGCCTTCACTTATGCAGTGGATCTAAGGTATTGAAATATATAGGCGAAACATGAGACAACCTTATCGATGAGAGGGATAATCACCGAATCTTTAATCATCTCCCATCTCACCTTAACTTTGACCATATCATATAGCTCTAAATGCCAAGTTCTCTTCTCCATCTTCAATTAATCGATTCCACCCTCCCCTTTCCTTTGAATAGTTATGCCCCCATACAAATGAGTAACGACTCCAAATATAAAAGAAGAGGATCATATGGTGAGAAGTGATGCAAAATCATGGGGTTTTAATCATGAGCTGAGTGTTCAAGAAGTTACGAGATATTGCCTTCATTTGTCCTCCCCACAAATCGAGCTCCTAGAAGAGTTTGGTCCACTAGGCTTCATATTTCAAAATGGAGCTATACATGATGGAGAATTCCTAGACTCAAGAACCATCATACAAGGAGGGACCCTTACACAATAGGATGATGATAGGATTGATTTATTATCAGATTTGGGGATGTATCAATGAATAAAAGCCCATGGAAATCACAACCTTTTCTACTTCATTGACCTCACAACCAAAGTAGCGTGCTACTCACAAAGATTCTGAATCAAATTTATAGGCTCTAGAAAGAAATATCATTCAAGGCTTTTTTCTTTCAATCAAAGATTCTAGATTTTTAGTGAAGGTGATAAAATGGGGGAGGAGAAATAAGATAAGGATGATGTCATTCAGTGGAGATCTGTAAAAGATCCTCATCCCAAAAGATTAATTTTAGGGTGATGGTTAAACCCAATGGATCAAGTCCCACCCCATCAAGAGTCTAGCCACACCAAAGCTCGTGGAGAAGTTAACACCGTCATGCTCACTTTAGAGCATGAGTATAATCTTTAAAGCCCCTAGGGTCGATGAAACACCTCCAACCAAATGGGAAGCGTCTTGAGGTATTCTTTTTGTTCATTGATACCGTGGGTGGAAGAGTGAAAGGTAATTTTTCACTCTTATTACAGGCCATATCAATAGCTAAATTAGTTGTATGGTCATACTTTATAAGAAAGGGAATCTATTTCTCCTACCTTTTTAGTTTTTGTTTAGCTTCTCTCAAATTCTCAAGTTATCCTAGGAGTAGGAATATATTTCTTTCAATGAATAAGTGCTTGCGCACACTCTTCTGTCTCATTTGAGGCATGTATGATTTATCTTTGTATAGGCCTATGTCCGTATTACTCCAATAAAATGCACTGGCTCTCTCGATGATCATAGCAAGGATCGTGGAGAAGTTAACACCGTCATGCTCACTTTAGAGCATGATTATAATCTTTAAAGCCCCTAGGGTCGAGATGTAACACCTCCAACCAAATGGGAAGCGTCTTGAGGTATTCTTTTTGTTCATTGATACCGTGGGTGGAAGAGTGGAAGGTAATTTTTCACTCTTACTAAAGGCCATATCTTGCTAAATTAGTTGTATGGTCATACTTTATAAGAAAGGGAATCTATTTCTCCCTACCTTTTTTAGTTTTTGTTTAGCTTCTCTCAAATTCTGGTTATCCTAGAGTAGGAATATATTTCTTTCAATGAGAATAAGTGCCACGCACACTCTTCCCCGTCACATTTGAGGCATGTATGATTTATCTTTGTATAGGCCTATGTCCGTATTACTCCAATAAAATGCACTAGACTCTCTCGATGATCACAAAGAAGGGAATTTGTAGTTGTTTGTAATAGTTGAAAGCTTTAATCAAGAAAATACAAAGAAACTAAAATCAGTCAAGGGAATAATTTCGTTAATTCTTAAATTTTCTACTCTCACAAAACAAAGTTGCAGAGTTTCCTTGTAAGAGTATTAAGGAAAAGGATCAACCAACGGCTCCGTAAACAAGCAATGACACTCCAAAACTCTATAATTCAGGTTCAAATCATCTCATGATAAAGATATAGACACCATGCCCAATAGATAGCGGGATATTATGGGTTTGTCCCAGTTAGTAGGCTAATAGTCCCCATGAGTCACTGTAATCATATCTAATTTCTCCACCACTTAAAATTAGATAACAAGAAAATTCTTACAGAATTAAGCAAGTAAGCTTGAATTTTCTTTCATATTCAAATTCCACTGTGGGCTAAGCCTTTGGCAACATGGAAGAAATACTTAGTCAAATCAATGATGAAAAACTAAGTCGGGACAAGCCAATTCAAAAGAGAGTAGTGATCTCATGGACGATGCCAAGTGTCAACCTGGGTGTAAGTTCTAGAAAAAAAAGGGGATCAAGATTCAAATTTCCAAGGGATTACACATGGATTCAACTATGAGTGTCCCCCACCAAAAAAATTTTCATGTTAATATGCAGCAAGTCCCTTACTTTTTCAAAGGAGAGTAGTAGGCTCGTAGATGATGCCAAGTGTCATCCCAACGCACTTCCAAAAGCTATAAAGGGAGCAAAGATCCTAGAGAAGCATTGTCCTCTACGTGGATCTCATAATAAATGTGCTCCGAGTTTGAAACAGGTTCAAAGGATTGATGAGAAGCCAAATACCACATATGGGCAATTATGAAGCCTATCTAAAAGTTTTAAATGCTCAAGATATTTTCAAAAGATCAAAGACAAAGGGTCATTCGGCTAGTCTTTTCAATAAAAATTTAATGCATAGTTCCATGTGAAGAGTGCAAACCTATGAATACTTAATTTGTTCACCTACACTCAAGGGGTCAATTTTAACATAATAGTATAAAAATAGGTGCCACCGGAATCATGATCCTAGAACCTCGATGCATGAAGTTTAGATATGTAATAAAGATTTGAAAGAATAAGTCCACTCCAAGGGAGTTGGTTGCAAGATAGTTAAGAGATGTATTAAATGAGTATGGCTCTCACTCCTTAAAAAAAAATCATAGGGAAGTGTGAGACAAATCTCACAATCTACTTATGTCACTTCACACCATTTACCATAATGGAAAATTAGTTGGGAAATAGTTCAAAATGATCTTATTACCTTATTCCCATCCTATATATTGTAAATGAAAGGTTTTAAAAGCATGGATATGGGAGTTAATGAATTCTTCTTTTCTATCTCAGTTCCTCTTTTTTTAAAAGTAGGGTTCTAGAGCTCTAGCCTTCTCTCTGATATTTTTAATAACACTTTGCTTTCCTTTTATCTGTTGTATTGTGCATATATTTTGGAGTAATATAATATGCCATGTGGTGCATTTGTTCCATCCTTTGCATAATATGTATTGTTTCTGATAGCCTTTATTTTTATATTGGTATATTGTGCATACTTATAATATTATTATTTTTCTCTAAATGTGTGCTTAAGTAGTTTGAAGCGAGACTTGTGTGAATAATTTATGGCATGTGGTGCATTTCATCCACCCTTTTCATTCCCTCCTCCTCCGAATTTAGGTAGTCATATTGTGACTAATTTCTTCCCTTTTTGGTGCATCACTTTAGTTTTATGTTTCTTCCGACCCTATCTCACACTACGAGGAGGAGATCTAACTTCTTTAAAATATGTAGGTTACCTTAGGCACACGTCCCACCAACCTAATGTATCCAATGACTCGATGGTTCATTTATAAGAATAATCATCAACATTTTACCCGGCATGCCCTGCAACACTCGAAGGATCTTATCATTTCATTTCATCAAGCTGGTGTGTTCTTGGTGAAATTCAGCCTTTGGAGGCATGTATAAACACATTTGGTGACTCTGTTTGGCCCAAATGGCCCCTTCCCTAAAATTGTAGACCCTTCTTTCATCCACCTCCATTCATCTTTCTTTCCACGTCCCTCAGTTTCCTCCATTCCAGGAAGTTGTGCAGTCATGACTCAATTCTCACAATGGGATTCACGCTTTCAGTGGTATCATCAGCATCTAATGAGCTTCACGCCTACTCCAAACCAGCAACATAACTAGTTTCAAAACTGCTATGGTGACCCAGATGAGCAAAGCCAAGACCAGTTTGGCTTTGAGAGAAATCAAAGACACGGGCACACATTTGGTGACTACAACGGTCGATTAGAAGATGTTGGTCTACTATAAAATATATCACAAATAGAGGCATGCATGGTTCAATCTTAGGCCATATAGACAAATGGAGGCATTCAGAACAGGATGTAGGGCACCTTGTCCATGGGTTGGCCCTATTCCGGACACTATAGCTTGCAAGAGAAGCTTAGCTTTTTAGAAGAAATATTGCCTTCACTTATGCAGTGGATCGAAGGTATTGAAATATATGGGTGAAGCATGAGACAACCTTGTCGATGGGAGGGTCAATCACCGACTCTTTATTCATCTCCCATCTCACCTTAAGTTTCACCATATCATACCGCTCCAAATGCCAAGTTCTCTTCTCCATCTCCAAGTCATCCATTCCACCCTCCCCTTTCCTTTGAACAGTTATGCCCCCATACAAATGAGTAACGACTCCAAATCCAAAAGAAGAGGAGCATATGGTGAGAAGTGATGCAAAATCAGGGGGTTTGAATCATGAGCTGAGTGTTCAAGAAGTTACTGAGATATTGCCTTCATTTGTCCTCCCCACAAATCGAGCTCCTAGAAGAGTTTGGTCCACTAGGCTTCATATTTCAAAATGGAGCTATACATGATGGAGAATTCCTAGACTCAAGAACCATCATACAAGGAGGGACCCTTACACAACAGGATGATGATAGGCTTGATTTATTATCAGATTTGGGGGGATGTATCAATGAATAAAAGCCCATGGAAATCACAACCTTTTCTACTTCATTGACCTCACAACCAAAGTAGCGTGCTACTCACAACAGTTCCCCTGAATCAAATTTATAGGCTCTAGAAAGAAATATCATTGAAGGCTTTTTTCTTTCAATCAAAGATTCTAGATTTTTAGTGAAGCTGATAAAATGGGGGAGGAGAAATAAGATAAGGATGATGTCATTCGGGGAGATCTCGTAAAAGATCCTCATCCCAAAAGATTAATTTTAGGGTGATGGTTAAACCCAATGGATCAAGTCCCACCCCATCAAGAGTCTAGCCACACCAAAGCTCGTGGAGAAGCCAACACCTGTCATGCTCACTTTAGAGCATGAGGATAATCTTCAAAGCCCCAAGGGTCGGATGCAACACCTCCAACCAAATGAGAAGCATCTTGAGGTATTCTTTTTGTTCATTGATACCGTGGGTGGAAGAGTGGAAGGTAATTTTTCACTCTTATTACAGGCCATATCTATTGCTAAATTAATTGTATGGCCATACTTTATAAGAAAGGGAAGCTATTTCTCCCTACCTGTTTTAGGTTTTGTTTAGCTTCTCTCAAATTTGGTTAGCCTAGGAGTAGGAGTAGATTGCTTTCAGAAAAATAAGTGCTTGCGCACACTCTTCTGTCTCATTTGAGGCATGTATGATTTATCTTTGTATAGGCCTATGTCCGTATTACTCCAATAAAATGCACCGTGCTCTCTCGATGATCATAGCAAGGGATCGTGGAGAAGTTACACACTGTCATGCTCACTTTAGAGCATGATTATAATCTTTAAAGCCCCTAGGGTCAGATGTAACACCTCCAACCAAATGGGAAGCGTCTTGAGGTATTCTTTTTGTTCATTGATACCGTGGGTGGAAGAGTGGAAGGTAATTTTTCACTCTTACTAAAGGCCATATCTTGCTAAATTAGTTGTATGGTCATACTTTATAAGAAAGGGAATCTATTTCTCCCTACCTTTTTAGTTTTTGTTTAGCTTCTCTCAAATTCTCGGTTATCCTAGGAGTAGGAATATATTTCTTTCAACAGAATAAGTGCTTGCGCACACTCTTCCCTGTCACATTTGAGGCATGTATGATTTATCTTTGTATAGGCCTATGTCCGTATTACTCCAATAAAATGCACTAGACTCTCTCGATGATCACAAAGAAGGGAATTTGTAGTTGTTTGTAATAGTTGAAAGCTTTAATCCAAGAAAATACAAAGAAACTAAAATCAGTCAAGGGAATAATTTCGTTAATTCTTAAATTTTCTACTCTCACAAAACAAAGTTGCAGAGTTTCCTTGTAAGAGTATTAAGGAAAAAGGATCAACCAACGGCTCCAGAAACAAGCAATGACACTCCAAAAACTCTATAATTCAGGTTCAAATCATCTCATGATAAAGATATAGACACCATGCCCAATAGATAGCGGGATATTATGGGTTTGTCCCAGTTAGTAGGCTAATAGTCCCCCATGAGTCACGAATCAAGTTATCTAATTTCCTCCACCACTGCGTTAAAATTAGATAACAAGAAAATTCTTACAGAATTAAGCAAGTAAGCTTGAATTTTCTTTCATATTCAAATTCCACCAGGGGCTAAGCCTTTGGCAACATGGAAGAAATACTTAGTCAAATCAATGATGAAAAACTAAGTCGGGACAAGCCAATTCAAAAGAGAGTAGTGATCTCATGGACGATGCCAAGTGTCAACCTGGTGTAAGTTCTAGAAATTAAAAGGGGATCAAGATTCAAATTTCCAAGGGGATTACACATGGATTCAACTATGAGTGTCCCGCCCACCAAAAAAATTTCATGTTAATATGCAGCAAGTCCCTTACTTTTTCAAAGGAGAGTAGTAGGCTCGTAGATGATGTCAAGTGTCATCCCAACAAACTTCCAAAAGCTATAAAGGGAGAAAAGATCCTAGAGAAGCATTTGTCCTCTACGTGGATCTCATAATAAATGTGCTCGAGTTTGAAACAAGTTACAAAGGATTGATGAGAAGCCAAATACCACGTATGGGCAATTATGAAGCCTATCTAAAAGTTTTTAATTCTCAAGATATTTTCAAAATATCAATGACAAAGGGTCATTCGGCTGGTCTTTTCAAGTGAAAAATTTAATGCATAGTTCCATGTGAAGAGTGCAAACCTATGAATACTTAATTTGTTCACCTGCACTCAAGGGGTCAATTTTAACATAATAATATAAAAATAGGTGTCACCGGAATCATGATCCTAGAACCCGATGCATGAAGTTTAGATATGTAATAAATATTTAAAATAATATTTCCACTCCAAGGGAGTCGATTGCAAGATATTTAAGAGATGTATATAATGAGTATGGCTCTCACTCCTTAAAAAACAAATCATGTGGAAGTGAGACGGATCTTGCAATCTACTTATTTCACTTCACACCATTTACCATAATGGAAAATTAGTTGGGAAATAGTTCAAAATGATCTTATTATCTTCTTCCCATCCTATATATTGTAAATGAAAGGTTTTAAGAAGCATAGATATTGGGAGTTAGAGAATTCTTCTTTTCTATCTCAGTTCCTCTTTTTTAAAATTAGGGGGTCTAGAGCTCTAGCCTTCTCTCTGAGCTTTGTAATAACACTTTTCTTGCCTCTTATCTATTGTTGTATTATGCATATATTTTGGAGTAATATAATATGCCATGTGGTGCATTTCGTCCATCCTTTGCATAATTTGTATTGTCTCTAATAGCCTTTATTTTGATATTGGTATATTGTGCATGCTTATAATGTTATTACTTGTTCTCGAAGTTGTGCTTAAGTAGTTTGAAGCGGGACTTTGTGTGAATCATTTATGGCTTGTGGTGCATTTCATCCACCCTTTTCATTCCTCACCTCCTCCTAATTCAAGTAGTCATATTCATGACTAACTTCTTCCCTTTTTGGTGCATCACCTTAGTTTTATGTTTCTTCCTGACCCTATCTCACACTCCAGAGAAGAGACAACTTATTTAAAATCTATAGGTTACCTTAGGGCTCACATCCCACTAACCTAAGGTATTCAATGACTCTGACAATTCATCTGCAAGGATAATCATCAACACTCACCAAATCCCCTCTTCCTAGATAATCAACCACCTCATGAAACTTTTCCTGATGAATCTATCAACACTATTGATCAATAATACGCCCTCTTAAACTAACCCTCTTATTTGATGGATCTAAATTTTAGTGAAGGGGAGGGGATGGTATTGTCATTATACCTCTCTAGGGGAAAATTATGCCTTTATTATTCAAACTTAACTTTGAATGTACAAATAACATGTCCAAATACAAATCCTTAATCATGGGTCTTCAAACCATCATCATACTTTGTGTTCAAATTATAAACATCTATGGAGACTCACAACTTGTCATCAACCAGATCAAAGGAATTTACCGATGCAAAAATGAAATCATACAAAAGTAAAAAAATAGTATTTTTTCCTCTTATAATCATTCGACCATTACACCATTAAGAAACTTCCATGATCTTCTAAAAATCATGGAAATCATGGATTCTTTGGCATCCCTCATCCCTTTATAAACTAAAGATTCAACTGATAATTCTAAACTATTCCAATTCATCCATATACTTTATCAACCTTCTCAAAAAAATTAACTCCCCTTTATTAATATCATTGAAAACAACCCAACTGACCTTTGGTACACTCGTACATTTGAATATATTTTAGAATAAAAAAATTTCTCCTGATCTATCTAGAAATTCCAAAAGGTATTTCCTCCAATGTGCTACCCAATATGTCATCATAGGTGGTTTCCTCTATAAGCATGGATTCGATGGCCTCTTACTAAGATTCCTTAAATCTCATGATTCTACTAAATCCATTCAAGAATTCCATGATGGTATATGTGGTGGACATTTTCAACAACACCACTATCACCGTGTGTCCTTTGATTGGGATATTACTTGGCTTGCTATCAATTAAGATTGTTGTGCATATGTTAGAAATTATTAAAATTTCAACAACATTTGAATCGCACTCACTTCCCCATTCATATCTATAGCCTTTCTCACAATGCTCATTAGACTTTATCAGCACTATTAATCCTCACTCATCACAACAACATCATTTTATCATCACAGTCATTGAATACTTCAATAAATGAGTAAAATCCATTCCTTTGACATCTACTAAAGAAAACAAAAAAATTTATTTCATCTATCAACATATCATATGTCACTTTTGTATCCCTCACAAACTCGTGACTGATAATGGAAAATCCTTCAAAAATAAGGATGTAAAGAAACTTTGTGACACATTTAACATCAAACTAAGCTTCTCATAACCATATTATCCTTACGTAAATGGACAAGTTGAAGCTTCTAACAAAACACTTAAAAATATCCTCATGAAAACTGTTGACAAAGTAGGTAGGAATTGGCATCTCCAAATCCTATTTTATCTATGGGATTATCAAACCAACATTTGTACTTTTACATGTGTTATGCTCTTCTCAAGATTTTATGGATCCGAGGAAATATTACCCCTTGAAATTAAAATTCCATCACTCTTTGTATCTCTCATAGATTTCATCCCTAAAAAATATTATCAACAAGACCATCTAACGCTTGAGTTATAATTGTTAGATGAAAAACATTTAACAACTCTCAAACATCATCAAGTCTATCAACATCCCATCAATCATGCATATAATAAAAATGTAAAATAATTTGAATTTAATATAGGTGATCTCATTCTCAAATAAAATCAAAATTTCACTACTCTTGAAAGGAGTAAATGTGAATGTTTTTCCCTAACTAGATCGGTCTATATGTTGTCACTCACAAGTATGGGTTTGGAGCGTATCATTTAGCCTCCTTGATGATATACATGAGAAGGAACCTCTTAAATCCTTGCACTTATGGCCTATTTACTATTTACATCTTGATCTTCATGAAAGTAGTCACATCAAATATATTATTTTACCATCATGAGCCATCTTATCATCATAATGATTTGAAAGTATGTGGTTTTCCAACACTATTATCAAAACCTTGAATATGAGCACCATGTCTCTGTTCATCACATATTTCACATGGAAAAATTCCTCCTTAGCCAAAACCCCAAAATCATCATATCCATCCACCTTATATATCAATCAAAGACATGCCATGGGGCACACATGTATATTTTGTGAACACATCTTCTTCCCATCCTCAAAGTGTTTTATTAGGATACTCACTCACCTTAAAGAAAGTAAAAAATATCTATAGATACATCCTATCAAAATAAATATATTTATCCCTCGAAGGAAAGTTATTCAAAAATAAAAATTGTATTATCAAAAAATTAGACGGATCCCTCGAAGGACAGCTACCTATTAAAATCATAGACCGATCCCTCCAAAGACAAATATGCAAAATAAAATTAAAAAATTGAAATTTATAGACCACTCCCTTGAAGGATGGATACCTATGTAAAAATTATTTCCACATTGATCAACCTTCAAAAATTCAACTATCAAAATCATCTTAGGAAAGCTTCCCACATCGATTAGCTTTCCCATCAAAGAAAACTTCCCGCATCAATCAGTTTGCATCAAAAATAAAATATATAGTTGGGGTATCTCTCTATAAAACCATTAACAATAGAAACTACTCTCACACACAACCTACATGTTTCAACCCTTCCCATGTCTTAAAAAGTTATACATTTCACTTCCATCTATATCCAAAATCCTACATGTGATTACCCATTGTTAGTCATATGTTAAATTTTTAGAAAGGCCAAAAATACCACTACCTTTACCGTATTCATTCCCATCACGTATACATCAAATCCAATGTAAAATCAATCATTCCCTTTTTATTATTCTTCAAAATTTAAAGCACATTTTGATCACATTAAATTCACAATATTCCTAACACATCACATATAAACATCGTCACTCATCAAAAATCAATATATATAAATCCACATAATATCAACACATATATAACATCCATCAATAATTAAATATAATCATAAAACAAATCACATCACATGGACATAATAATTAACACATTAACCTAGAATCAAACCATCATCATCATCATCATCATATATATATATATAGCAAAATGTATATGTACATCATTGGGAGTCTCAAAAGATCCATACATCAAAATATTTACATCAAATATAGGATTCATAAAAATCCATATACATCAAAATATAATACATCTATCCAAGTAAACTAGACACCAAAGAAAGAAATCACTACCATGAAAACTACTCCCTTGAGCACCCTTACCACCCTAAGCACCCCGTGTACCACCGTCACCACCATATCCTCTACCCGACCCTCTATATGGTCCTCCTTCATCTAGAAGCCAAGGTGGCTAAGCCAAACTTACTTGCACCGATACTAGGACCTTCTCCTCGCTGATCTAGATGTGCCACATGATGAAGTTTGGTAGGCATGTTCCACACCGATGAAGTCCTCATAGTATGCTATCTCATCATGTACCGATTGGTAGTTAGATAAGATAATCATACCACAAGGTCCCATTTGACAACTAGCATGAGCTCAAGCTACAAACTCGGCACTTGACTATGGCTATCATGCTCATCTCTCAACCCATCCTTCTCTATCACCAAGTCATCATGTTCATACCTCATGATATCTCTCTTCACGGACACCGTAGCCTGATCCTCCTCTAATATGGCCTTGTTAGTTTTCAATCATGCAAATGTAGCCTTCAAGAGGCTTTATCTCCATATCCATATCCCTCACCATCATCCTCGTCACCCTCTTGATGTGCCCCCTCCTCATGGGGCCATGCCATCCTATCTCCTCCAACTGTCTTGACTCTCCCCATGAAAAAATTCCCTCCTCCACCATGCATTATATGTCATAGTCACACTAGAATCATCTATATGAATCAGATATCCATGTTCATAAATACCCATGGCTCCCTCCTCATCAATCATATAACAATGTCCCCCACCGCTACCCTAGGAGTAACCACATCCCCATCATCTCATCTATACAAAAATTGATCCTTTAGCACATCATGTATCAAAAAAATTTGTTTCGACCCTCCCACCCGAAAATCCAATTTAGGGCCTCCATACCACATCCCCACCTATAATTCTACAAGTATTTGTCTATAATACTCATCTAGCCTCCCCTGCATCAACATGCCATCGGATGAAACCATTTTATCTCCTAACCATATCTACACCTCCCCATGGAAAACCACGAAGATGAGCCATGATAATATGTCCAAATTCATAACACTCTAATAGAAATTTTATATCAATCCCAAACCTCCTCTAGATCCTCTAGGGCCATAGCTCTTTATAAGTTTTTGCTAGTAAAGCAGAGGCCCATACAAATAGTTTATGATGTTACATCATCTTTTCTACTACCTCCATCATCATCCAAGTAAACCGACCACCACCGAGTCAAGAAAAGAAAAATATATCATCCCCATCATCATGATCATGTAAGAACGACCCTCTCTCCAATGAATATAAATTCTAATAATAAATAACACCGATGATGTAAACCCTACATCAACTACATCATCCCCATATAATCTCCTCATAACATAAACCCTCTTAGTATCATCAATACATTAAATTCCCTCTCCATGCACCAAAAAATCTTGTGATCCTATGAACATCCTCTAGGGTGATATTCATCTCTCTTGTCAGTAACTAAAACCTACATGTGGAAGGATCCCACCTCTCTATCAATGCTAGTAATAGTCCTTGATGCCTATGGATGCATCTATAGTAATGCATCCCCAAAAACCCACATGATCTACATGTGACCAATCATCATATAACATATCTACTCTTACCTACCCTAAAATCACAGAATCATATCTCGATAGTCAACATGGTCTTCACATGCTTCAACAAAACACAAAAACATGGATTAGAACATCTCTCCATCAAAATGTTATCAATTTTTTTTATCAAAAACATCAGTCACTAACGATTCAGACTAAATCACTAGTGATCCATTCAAATAAATGAAGATTCTGATGATTTTAAAATCATGCCCTCGTATCAACATCAAAGAAAAAATAATCAAAAAAAAAAATCAAATCACACAAAATGATAAAAATAAGTACATACCTCTACTTGGGTGGTCCTCCTCTATCGTCTAAGTGGTCCTACAACTTTCATTTCTCACTTATCACTCATTAATAACTTAATTATCTCTTTAAAACTCATAAATTGCAAATGAAATTTTTCCTAAGGAAATTGACTATTTATAATCAGTAGCATAGGAATCACCAATGATTCCTAAGATCACAAGAAATTATCCATAATCACCAATGATTCATATTAATCACCTTTGATTCATCTAAATAGCTAGCAATCCCACTTTTTTTATCACAAACCTTCATTTTTCAACCACATTATTGCATCTCTCAACAATGTGCCTCATTATGAGGACCCAAAACTGGTCATCCTTTACAAGAATCATTTTATGATCACAACACCAATTATCCATACTTCTATAGGCATTGAACCATTTGGCTCCCCTATCACTTAGTTCCATGATATTTTTCCTATCCCTACTAATCATATGTCTATTGGAAGTTAACCCCTATTTCCCCTATCCCTTGACTTTATAGTAGTATCCCTCTTGTTTTGATACCTCATCTTGGGAAAAATTTAAATAAAACACACGTGTCAAACCTATCTAATAAACTCAATAAAAATGGTGATCCTTTCACCCCACCATAATCACCCCAATTTGAGGGGGATTACCCATCCAAACACAAAGTAGGCTATCTCACACTATTTTTGTCAAGCGGTTCATTCATCACAAACTACTAGACAAAAGGGGGAAAATGTAGACATCGAGTTTTCACAACCCACCTACTTCATATTTTATATACATTATTTAATCTAAAACTTATCATTATGCCATTATCCTAAGTTACCCTCTCTTCATTTAGTAAAAACAATTTTACACTCTCATAAATTACCATTTTACCCATCCTAAACCACCTCAACCACTTCAAAATTACCTTAACCATCTTAAAACCAATTAAAACCATATAAACCTCTTTAAATCTATTTTATCCTAACATCCTAACCTCCCCAACTCATTAATAACCTACTCCCAACTATTTTCCCTCACCATTTACCTGAAAATCCTATTTAGGAAGTGTTTTAACCATTTCCTATATGTTTTCCCAAAAATTCTGGATCACCGGAAATCCTAATTGATTGCTAACAATTATAAATAGGATTTTTTATTTTTTCTCAAGGATCTCCAAAAATATTTTGCTCAATATTACTCTTTTCTTTAAACTAAAAAAATCTACATCATTCAGAGATCATCAAGAGCCTATATCAACTTCAAGCTTTGACAAACACATCATTTTAATAGTCCTTTTATCAATCATCTCTCAGAACTTCAACAACTAATCATGGGATTCAATCAACTCTATTTAATGGTTGGAGGCATATTACAACCTACATTCACATAAAAAGGTTTGCATCTATCATTATTCTATTGTTTAGTCTTTCTAAAACATCAAAAATTTATCAAAAATATTCATTAAAAGGCTTTGTTTGTCATTTTTTATCAAATTCATCATTTTTACAAAGTAATTTCGACAATATTTTTTAATCTTCTGTGATTCTATCTAATTACTAGTGATTCTCCTAAATCTACACCGATCCCTATAAAAATACATCTTTTAATCAATCCATCAGTTTATTATTGTTTTTTATCAATCTTTTGGATTTAACTTGTCCTTTGCAAGAATGGCTTTACATTAGATGACAATTCTTGGCTGGTCTCATCTTATCACAAGCATTTACAACCAACCTACGATTCAAAGTAGAAATTCTTCCGAGAACAATAAAATATCCTTCACGAGTTGACATTATTTGCAATACGATTTTCCATTGACATAGAAGACATATACGATCAGATCAAGTTTCTCCATGACATTTAATAAGAGACATAATGCTTTTGGTATGACTACTTCAAGTCTGTTCATATTTCATCCTCCCTCATTTGCGCCACATTTGAAGTTACACATGAATTTCCCTTCAATCTTGAGTTTTATAGATTATTATCCATTATCTATCTTTGTCATTTACATATCTCTATCATTACATTTTTCAATCTACTTAATTGTATCAAAGTGAGATGACATTTAATAAGAGACATAATGCTTTTGGTATGACTACTTCAAGTCTGTTCATATTTCATCCTCCCTCGTTTGGGCCACATTTGAAGTTACACAGGAATTTACCTTCAATCTTGAGTTCTATAGATTATTATCCATTATCTATCTTTGTCATTTTCATATCTCTATCATTACATTTTTCAATCTACTTAATTGTATCAAAGTGAGATGAAATCCTCCAAGGAAGTCCCTTTGGATTCCTAGAATTGTCCTTTTTCGAGTAGCTCATTTATCCATTTATCTAATTTTTTGTTTATTGTCTCGATCTTTAGGTTTTTTGGAAAAAGAAGGATATTTTATCTATCAAAGATTGACGTACATCATCGTGGGTATCAAGTAAACCCCCTTTTCTTCATAGTTTAGTTTGTTTTTTTATTTCATTTTATTAACTTAAAGTTAGAAAGAAAAAACTCTTTCTGCAGTGTATCACCAATCTTGGTTGTACACCTTCTCCCACTTTACTATTAATTATTTTCCCACTACCTTTCTCACTCATGCAGATGACGTTAATAAACTATGGCATGAGTGTTTTTTTCATCAAAACTATAATTATATTGAAATATTAATCCAACATGAGATGGTCAATGGTTCATATCGATTCAAATTTTCTAAGGGTATTTGTGAGGATTGTGCCCTCGGGAAGCACCTCAAAGAAAATTTTTACAAGGTAAAATCATGGAGAGCTTCTCATATTTTGTATCTTATTCATATTGATATTTTTAGCCCCTTTACATCTCCTTCATTCAGTATATCTCTTCATATACTTACCTTCATTAATGAATTTTCATGTTATACATGGGTTTACTTTCTCAAACATAAATCTAAAGTTTTCAATTTCTTTTGAGACTTCAGTAATCTCATTAAGAAATAATCCAAAATTTATATCAAGATTATTCAAATTGATAATAGAGGTGAGTATGTGATTAATAGGTTTAATGTATGTACCTTTGAAAGGATTTATTTACAACATAAAATTTCTTACAACCCTTTGCAAAATGGAGTTATGGAAATAAAGAACATAACTCTTAAGGAGATGACCACTTGTATGGTTCATTCTTAATCCCTTCCTCCACATTATTATGTTGAATCCATAAACTATTTTTATTACATTTAGAATTGAATTCCATAAAAATTAGTAAAATGGATGATACCCTTTGAGGCTTAGTATGGATAAAAACATGACATCAAGAAATTTTTCATCTTCGATCAACTATTATAGCTCGATTCCCAAAAAGACACAATTCCTTATAACAACAATGCAAACTTTTATCTTTTTATAGTGTGGAGTTTGATGATTTATCCTCTACTTCCACTTCTCCACCCATTGAGGTCCTTTTTCACCTATCTCGACTCGATTTTGATTCTTCTTATGATGATATTATTGATCCTTAGCCTCCCCTCATAATCATCCCACTCCTCATGCTTCAGAATCTATTGATTCTAAAAATAGTGATGATGAGGACTATATCCCCACTCTCTCAAGTGAATAATCTACATATTTTGATCTTGAATCTCATATTTTTCCTCGTTGGGATAGGAAGACCTTACAAAGTGCTGGAGAATGGATAGGGGATTCTTCGAGAAGAAAGATGGACTCATTCATATTTTGCTTGACCCCACACCTTCTTCACCTCCACTTCTAACCCTCAATATTTGCAGGAGGCTACTAAGATCCCGATTTGTGATCTTCCATGGATGAGGAGTATCCCTCACTCATAAATATTGATACTTGGGATCTCACCCTCTTTAGAAAGGAAGAAAAATGGTTCAATGTAATTGGGTGTACAAAACAAATTATGGTGTTGATGGGAACATAAAAATTTATAAATCATGACTCATAGCTAAGGATTTCTCCCTGGTTATTGGGGTTTATTATTGAGATACCTTTTCTCCTTCAAATTACCCTCACCATAACTTCCGCTAACATATGGGAAGTCCATCAAATGGAAATTAATACTTCATTCCCTCATGGGTACCTAAATGAATAAATATATAGAGAAAACCTCTGAATTGTGTCTAAGATTCCTCCTTATTTGCAAGATAAATAAGTCTCTTTATGGCCTTAAACAAGCCCCTTGGGTTTTGTAAGCCAAGATGGACTCCTCTCTTCGTGTATCATATTTCACTATGTGTCACTCTTACCCAAAGTTTTACATTTGGTGGTATGATGAATCCATGCTTATCTTTGTGTTGTATATTTATCAATTTTTTATTACAAGTAGCTCGCCCTCAATCATTGGTTCTATGAAGATAGCCTTAGTCAACAAGCTCTCCATGAAAGAATCGGGTTTTCTTCACTATTTCTTTAAGATAAATATTACCCAATCTGACTCAAGAATTATGATTTCTCAACATTAGTATTCCCTTGATTTTCTAGCTAGGATTCACATGTCTAATTGTAGGCCATCTACCATTCCCTTCCTTTTGGGGTCAAGTTAGTTGCTTCTTTTGAACTGCCTTAGTCGATGTTACCCTTTATCACAATTTTGTGGGGAGATTGATCTACCTAACTCACACTTTAGAGGATCTTTCATTCATTGTTGGCATCATGTCTAGATTTATATAGGAGCCTCATGAGTTACATTGGAAAGTAGAAAAGTGGATCCTTCACTATGTTTGTGGCACTCATACAAATGACATACGTTACTTAGGAGGTAAAAATATTCATTTAGTTAGATTCACATATTTTTATTGGGTCAAGTTATCTTGATCATCATAATTCTACCTCAAGCTACAACTTTTCTCTTTTTTAGGGTCTTATCAGTTAGTCAAGTAAGAAATAAAATGTAATTTTGATATCTTCTACAAAGGAATAATACAAGGGAGCAATCAACACTTTCGTGGATTTTTTTGTTTATAGGGGATTCTAACATAGATTGGTAACTTTCAGTGTCCTACCATCATCTATTGTGACAACATGAGAACTATATCAATTTTCTAAAATTTGGTTCAACATCAGTTGATGAAGCATATTGAGATTCACATGCACTTCATATGGGATTATATCTATGGAGACATCATTTATTTACACTACTATCAGAATTTATATTAGGTTGGAGACAAACTTTACCAATCCCTTTAATAAAGCCAAGTTCCTTCACTTACACTCTCTTCTTGGGGTGATATCCTTAGTAGTCACTCATCTTCTTCAAGATTTCTAGTCCTCTTCTTCTCCTCTTCTTCTTCTAGAAAAAATGATTTTTTTGCATCAATACCTCATCGGTATTTTAGTTTTTGGGAACCATATGACACATGTTTCTTAGTTGTCTAGGGAGTACTCTTTCTCTTTTTTGTCTTGTCATGCCTTTACCTAAGATTTTATGAAGGTGTATGTTGGTGCATGGAATATTTTCTTCATTTTATTTAGTTATTAGGTGTTTTCCACCTCACACATGGTGATTCATCTCATGTCGGTGAGTCATAGGTATTTTTGAGAGTTATATCACATATGACATATTATGTCATGAATATGCCATATTTTCATATGTGTAATTATCATATGGGAGTTACATGATATGTGTAGAATTTTAACTCCTCAATCCATGTAAGTATGACATGTCTAAGAATGGGAGTTCAAATTCACTCTTATTTGTACTCTTTTTACCTATGAGAATGTTAGACCTATTTTCCCTTTATGTACGAATAATTTGGTTATGGTTAATATTTCTTGTTGATTATTTAGAACACATTATTATTTCTGTTGGAATATAATAACCTTTATGTTCACAGGATACATTTGGTCCTCGTGGTTCACTCTACAATTTCATACCACGTGCCTTGATATTGGAAGAGAAAATGGTGAGAATAAAGTGTTTGTCAAAGGATAAGGGGAAGCTCAATGGTGTAAAATAACTAGTGGCACAATAGTATGAAGGTGAGGATTATGTAGAATAAATAGGGGAAGGACTATTTCCAACAATATATTTTGGATCACAAGATTTAGTGGCACATTTTTGTCAATTTTTTGAAGTGGGGCATCGAGATTTCAAGTGTATACAAAAATATTACGTGAAGAGGAAGAGAGTGAGTGTGCACATCATACAAGTAGAATAAAGTGATGATTAAAAACTGTAAGTGGGAAAACCTTGATGGTAGAAAGGAAGGTGTTAAAAGATGCATGAGAGAATGATTTGTGATATAAGATGTGACATATTTTCCAAACAAGGTGAAAGAATATGAGAAATGGTATATAATGGTTGTTAATATTAGAAGAACATGTGATTTGGTATTTATGGATATGGTGTGGAAGTTAGGATTTGAATGAAATCCACATATAGTTCCTTATATAGTAACTTGGTTGATGGAAGGATAAATAAGTTTTATGAAGGATCAATGTGAAGTAGAGATAAATATTGGTAGATTCATTAAAAAATATTATGTGACATTTTATCGGTGGATGCATGTCATTTATTGTTAGGAAGACCTTTGAAATTTTATAGACATGTGTTATATGATGGAAAAGTGAATATTGTGGGAAATAGTAGAGATAAGTTATGTTAAAGGTGAATATGAAATAAATAGAGAGAAGAAAACAACAATACGTGAATATGTGGCATAGGAAAAGGATTCTTGAGAAACACACTAGTATCCTCAAGTGGTGTGCAAAGATATTTAGCAAGGAAAGAAGAAGAATATTGAGCACATAAATGTTGTGTGTGGTATAAGGAAAGAGTTACCTCTCACACATAAGAAGAATGGATAAGTTGATGTGTTGAATATTAAGTACATACTTAGTGGAGGAGGATGACCACTTACCTAACCGAGTCTTTCAATTGAAAGGAGTGTGTTTTTTATTGGTGCGTAGGAATGCCTAGTGCTAACTAGAAGGAGTAAAGGGTGATTCTACAAATCAAACTATGAATTTAAGAACCATTTGTACATTACATCTTACTTAAGGTGTATAATGTAGGAGAATCTAAGTTCACCTGAAATATTATATCAACTAAAGAAATAGTTTAAACACTAAAAAAATTGTTTTTTATTTTTTTACATCTATGTTTTTAATATGTTGCTAGTACCCAAATTTATACCTCCTTAGGGCCAGGAAGCATTAGTGACTGAAATTATATTTTTTGATGATGAAATAATTTGTTTATGTCATTTGGTAGTTGGGGAAGATGTCTGACATACTCATTTGAACCTAGATTTGGAGGGACAGGTGACATGTACAAAGGGGATGGCCTTCCTTGCTACTTTAGCCCCGTCTTTGACTTGGATGAGAGAACCCTTTGTGTAACCTGAAAATGTAAAGGGATAATTGAAAATATTCAGTATCCTAACTTCCTTTTGAAAACATATAATTCAATATCGGATGATCATGGTGAATAAATACACTATTTAAATATTACAAGTTATCACAAGAAATGCAGTTCATATGTCACTCCAATTAGACTCAGGTTACTCTAGACATCATGAAATTCCATCTACTCTTTCATATTTATGGAAAGGGAAGTAAAATTTGCAAATTCCCTTGAAAAATGCTTATAGGAAAAGCAAACAAAGGTGAATTGTAGGATTTGAGAAATAGTAGGTTTATGTTTTGTATGAATGGGAGATTAAAACAAGATGGAATTTATTATGACAGGTTTCTTAGAACTCTAGCAATGCCAGAATTATTCTAGGTAAAAAGGAAACTCAATTAATCAAAAACAATCCCTTAGAGAGAAGGTACACACTCATGGAATCCCAAGAATGCATGATTTCATACAATCTTCAAGAAATTGCACATGAAAGCTCATGTAAATATCTTGACAAAATATTCACAACTCACTACCTATTACGCCTAAGATACACTCAAAGGCTTACAAAAACATTATCAAATGTAGGACGATATTATGAATTTAAAACTATGTTTGCATGGAAAAAGAAGGATTTGATCACAATACAAATTCAATTAACAAAATACCACCCTTAATACCAAATCTAGTATAACTCATAGGAGCCATACACATAAGATTGTAACAAGAAAAATAGTTGACTGATTTAAAGTATATTGTATTAAGAATAAAATGTAACAAATCTTAATGAGCATGCACACAATTCATTTTCAAATATTCAATTTCCTTAACAAGGGAACATAAAACCTATGATCTCAATGTTTATCAATGGTTATACACTTGCAACCATATTGACACAAGAAAATTTGAAGAATTAAAACAACTCACATACATCTCATTAAAATTCAGATTTCAAGAAATCACATCAAAAATCTCTCTTCTAAAATTTAGAAAATTTTAACTCCCCTTCTTAATATGAGAACATGCCTCTCGTATATATACAATCTTTGATTCTTTCCTTGTTTTATTTTTCCTCCTAAAAATTTGAATCTTGTTAAGACATATATCTAAGCAATGAGATCTAATTCTATTACTTTGAAAATATCTTATTCCCTATCGTGCCATGTGGAGAAATCTTTACAAATGTTTTTAGGTGTATATTTCATTCTTTTATGATTACTAGGATTCCTATGTCATTTATTTGACATCATCAACTTGAGCATTCCTATTTCGGGTAGGTTGAGAAACCTTTTTAATGATTTTTTGAGCACCCCCAAATAGTTTGATTTGATGTTAATCATTCCTTCCTTTTGGGAAACCGCCTGAAACACACACAATAATTCTAATATCTTTCGAGCTAAGTATTTCCACACGTGTTATGTTACATTAGGCTAATTACCTCCTTTTTGAGTGATATTAGTGTTAGGAATAAAACTTAGCTTAATTTATCATTAGTTGATATTTGATTAAATGTAATAAGTTAAAGAATTTAATTTAAATACTTTAAACTTATGTCAATAGGTATTAGTTATCCTTAGTTGTTAGTTACCTAAGTGATAGTGTTCTCATCCCAATGTTTGTGGGATCATGTTCTATCTTGCATATTTTGTTCCCAGATGATTTCCATGAGGGGAAATAGGGGTAGTTAGGGGAAATATGTTATTTCTACATATTTTCTCATATTAGATTATTTGTTTCCATATATTGTGGATGAGATAGAAGTTTTCCAATATCTATAAATATTGCAGCTCTCTCATTTTTTCTGTAATGCTTAATTTTGATATTAATAAAATACACAAGCACCGTCTTGTTTCTGTGCAAATATTTTATGTCAAATATTGTTTTCAAGTATTCATTGTCAAGATTTGGTATCAAAGCAACATTCTGATCTAGAGAGGAGTGTAGGAAGTATTAGGGAAGTTTAGGGAGATCTAGAGAAATTACAACGCTAGGAGGAGCCATAGATGCCTCCAGTCATTTCACAGCCCCTACCCAAATCCACACCTTGGTTAATGGTTGATTTATAGTTGAAGAACACCTACAGTGCAATCACAACCCTTGTAGACCTAGATGCAAATCTGTTGCAAAAGGTGACATTGTTTCATTCTCTGGTATTTTTTTAAAAATAAATTACATGTAATTGTATTTTTTTTTAAATGGAAGCATTTTTTTAAAATATATATACAATATTTTTATTGTGGGGACCCAATATTTTCAAGCTCCCCACATAACTTCTACTTCCTCTTCTCGTGCTCTATCTTTTCATATATCTGGCAAGAGAATTCTACGTGCCTATGAGAAGATCTATGTCCAAAGCATCATCCTAAAGCCTCCAATCAACCTGGAGATTGCATTCACAAATCAAGAGCATTGAAGAGAAGAAGAAGACGTGCCTACAAAAGATTCAACATTAAAAATTATGTTGAAAGAAGAAAGAAAAATTTATCTCAAAGGAAAAAAGTACTTGTGTACAAAGAGAAAAAAAAAAAACTACAGCCAAGGGTTATAATAATGCTTAGGCAAAGTGGTTGAACTGCAGTTATGCCTTAAAATGCACTACGCATGCATGTAAGTCATTATCTGCATTCATTTTTTTTCAAAAATCACTTTTTAAAAAAATTCCATTTTTGGACGTGGAAAAAATACAAGTACAAAAAAATCCAATTTTGGAAAGGGGCCCGAAAAGATATTGAAATCATAACTTAAAAGAGCCATAACTTTCAACTGGTACCTCGGATTGAGGTGTCATTTTTTTAAAAGTGTGTATTTTTGTGATCTCTACGTCTTGGTCCAACTTTTAATAAGCTTTGTTTTGTAAAAATTAAACAAATTAGAGATTGCTTGTATTTCAAAAGAGGCCAAAGAGTCCAAAAATTTATTTTTTCAAATCGGCCACAGAGCCAAAATTGTAACAGGGCCAATAGTGTTGAGAATTCAATGTACACAACCGAGAAGGAGCCCAAAATAAATAACATAATATTTTTTGGGGGTGGGCATGATTAAAGTGGGGAAAGTGTTCAATTTTTTCTTCTACTATTTATCACTTTTCACAATGGCCACAATTATGGCACCAAAATTTTTTTTGCTAGATTCTCAACTTTTGCGTTTTGATAATTATCCAACATGGAAAACAAAAATTTGCACACAACTTGATTTTGAAAATCTATGGTCTATTGTTTCTGGTACATTAACAAGATCTGCAATAGATGTTACACAACAAGCTACATTTGATCATGTAAATCAAAAAGAAAAGTTAATAATATTGTTTAATGTTTCAGATGAGGTACAACCTCATTTTCGTGATACCACAACATCAAAAGAATCTTGGGACAAGTTGAAAGCAATATGTGGGTCAAAAAATAAGAACACAATACTTCATCTCCAGAGTCAACTATTGAACTTGAAAATGCAACCAAATAAAAAAATTGAAATGTTTTTGAGAAGAGTAGTAATTTTAAGTGCATCACTTCAAGCTTTGGAAGAAGAAGTAATTGACACATCAATCATGCATATAGTATTGAGATCTATTCCCCCTTCTTATAGGATTTTTGTGACCACGTTAAACATAACTGGTCAAACAAAAAAAATTGAATAGTTAGTGAATATGCTACAACAAGAGGAAGTTATTTACTCAACTACTGAAACTAAAGAGAAGACACTTCTAATAAAAAAGGCAAAAAATAGGCTAAGTCTAATAAATAGCCTCGAAGTAAGGTAATACTCAACAAGGCCTAAAGGACCAACAAAAATTTCTTATTTGTGGTCAAAAAGAACATGACTTTAAAAATATGGTACAACACATTCTAGCAAGGATCATCAAGTGGTAAAAGATTAATTACCAAAAATAGAATTTAGTCAATAATAGAGTAAACATGGACAAAATAATAATAACAAGTGGAAGAAGAAACCAACTCAACAAGGAAATGTAGCCGAAAAGAAGATCAATTTGATGATGATGAATTCCTATATTCTCGCATACCAAATGAATTATCCAATTCTAAAATCAAATTTGGTATGTCGACTCGGGTGCAACTCGACACATGATAGGAAAGAAATATTGGTTCTTCATAATGAGTAAAACACCCACAAAAATCATGTCTTTTTGGGTGATGATACATCATATAGTGTTGAAGGCATTGGTTCCATTTCACTACCACTTGGGCATCATAATTGTAAAATTACAGATGTTCTTTATGTCCCTAGTTTAACAAAAAAATTGTTATCTATGAGTCAATTATTAGATCACAATCTCAAAATTGACTTTGATTGTAAAGGTGGTAAAAATATGTGCCTAATTCGAGATAAGTCACGAAGCTCCAAAATTGTTGCAAAAGCTTTGAATGTGGGAAGAATGTTTCAATTGGATTTTTTCAACGAAATGATCAAGCACTTGTAGCCAAGGATACATCATTAGCTCAACTATGGCATCAAAGACTTGGACATGTGATTTTTAGATATCTTGACACACTTCATCGATATGACATGGTTAGGGTTTTACCACCTCTAAAAAATGGTACAGATAAATGTTAGCACTATTTGGCAGGAAAACAACATAGAGCACCATTCAAACATAGTACATTTTAGGCTAAGACAAAACTTGATTTATTGCATATTGATCTATGTCAACCAATGAGACCTAGCCACTCTCGGGTTTCAATATTTCATGCTTTTGTTAATGATTTGTCAAGAAAAATATGGATATATTGTCTTTCTACAAAATACCAAGCTTTTGAAACTTTCAAGAAGTTCAAAGCCCTTGTTGAAACAGAGTCTGGTAGGAAAATAAAAACACTCCGCTCATATCGAGGGGGAGAATACACTAGCAATGAGTTCAACAATTTTTTGAAAACACGTGGCATTCTTCGTCAAATAGATCCTCCTCACACACGCCGTAACAAAATTTTGTTGTTGAAAGGTGAAATCGTACTATCATGGATATGGTGCAATGTATGATTGATGATGTAGGTTTATCAAAAACATTTTGGGATGAAGCAGCTAAAATGACAGTCTATTTACTAAACAGAGTTCCCACTACAACTCTTGATGGAGTAACACCACAAGAAGCATGGTCATGGCATAATCCATATATTTCACACCTTAGAGTTTTTGGATTTAAATCAAGTATGCAAATTCCTAAGAAACAATGAACTAAGCTTTATATTAAATAAAAAAACTTATCTTCTTGGGATACGGTGATGAATCACTTGGCTATAGACTTATAGATCCAAGAACAAGAAGGGTATACACTAGTCGGGATGTTGAGTTCTTTGAGAAGAAAGAATCGGATGCTCCTTCCATATACTCACATGCTGAAAAATTCATCCCTACATTGAAAACAAAGGATGGTAATCACTTTGATGATGGCAATGATGATGGGGAAGATGGTGAAATTTAACCTCCCACAAGAACCAAAAAAAGTATGCCTCAATGGTATACAAGTATGATTAGAGATGCAAAATTGGAAAGTGTCCCGACACATCTACCACTAGAATGAGGACTCGCAGTATGGCTCGAAATGAGTTAAATTTGGACGTAACGGGTAAAATTTTTGAAACTATTGAGCCTTCCTCATTTTCAAAAGCCCTACAGTCTAAACCTTGGAAAGATGCTATGGATGCAGAATATAAGTCACTTATGAAAAATAATACATGGAAACTTACAGATCTTCCACTAGGGAAAAAGTTGATTGGATGCAGATGGATCTTCAAAACAAATTACAAAGCAGATAGAAAAATTGATAAACATAAGGCTATACTAGTTGCTAAGGGATATGCTCAAAAAGAAGGCATTGATTATGAGGAGACTTTTTTTCCCATGGATAAGATAGAAAATTTCAGTTAATATTTTCTCTAGCTATACAATTTAGTTGGAAAATACACCAAATGGATGTGAAAATTTACTTTCTTAATGGTGATTTACAGGAAGAAGTTTGCATGACTCAACAAGAAGGTTTTGTCATACCGGGTAAAGAGGAAAAGGTATGCAAACTCATAAAATCAATTTATGGTCTAAAGCAATCTCTCAGGGCATGGTACATAAAAATTGACAAGCATCTCATTCAACATGGATTCAACAAGAGTTCATACAATCCTAATCTCTATCTTAAAAATAAATGAGAGAGATAGTGATCGGTGTAGTATATGTCGATGATCTAGTCATCATTGGAGGATCAGTGAGGATGATTGAGTCAAAAAAGAAATGTCTAACATGATCATTTGACATGACCGATCTCGGGCTTCTGCATTATTGTCTTGGAATTGAATTTTGGCAAAGAGAAAATCATATTTTTGTGTCACAATTGAAATATGCCAAGACAACGCTTGAGAAATTAAATATGATGGATTGTAAGCCAGTTTCCACACCTATGGAGACAATAATTGAACTATCTTGAACAGATCCATCACCACAATTAAATTCAACTCTCTATCGGTAGTTAATCAGGAGTCTCATCTACTTGACTTACACTAGGCTAGATATCAGCTATGTAGTTAGCTATCTTTCATGGTTCATGTAAGAACCAAGGGTTTATCATTGGAAAGTAGCAAAGTGGATACTGAGGTATATCAAAGGAACTATGGACTATGGCCTAGAATACAAGAAGAATAATACATTCTTCTTGATAGGATATTCAAATTCAGATCATGTAGGAAAGATAGATGATAGGAAATTCACTTCAAGATTTGTATTATTTTTGGGATCTAGACCAATATCATGGGGGAGTAAGAAGAAGACTTGTGTTTCAAGATCCTCCACATAATAAAAATATCATGTAACAGGTGGAGTTGTTTGAAGCGATATGGATCCAACGTATACTTGAAGGATTGGGAATACCACAAAAAGATCCAACTATCCTACATGTTGATAACAAAGGAGTAGTAAAACTTGTTCAGAATCTAGTTTTTCATGAGCACACCAAACACATTGAGGTGTAGGTACATTTCATTCATGAACATGTTCAAAACAACAACATCCAGCTCCAATATTGCCCAACAGATATGCAACGTGTAGATGTCTTCACAAATTCACTTTCTCAAGGAAAATTTGAGGGTTTTAGAGAATTTATCTCCTATTCGCTTGAGACCATGCTGAATTAAGGGTGCGAATGTTATGAATAAAACTTATCTTAATTCATCATTAGTTTATATTTGAATAAATGTAATAAATTAAAGTATTTAATTTAAGTACTTTAAACTTATGTCAATAGGTATTAGTTATCCTTAGTTGTTAGTTAACTAAGTGATAGTGTTCCCATCCCAATTTTTGTGGGATCATGTTCTATCTTGCATATTTTATTCCTAGATGATTTCCATGAGGGGCAATAGGGGCATTTAGGGCAATATGTTATTTCTGCATATTTTCTTAGATTAGATGATTTGTTTCTATATATTATGGATGAGATAGAAGTTGTCTAATATCTATAAATATTACTCTCTGATTTATCTGTAATTCTTGATTTTGATATTAATAAAATACACAAGCACTGTCTTGTTTCTGTGTAAAGCTTCTATGTCAAAAAAATTCAAGTATTTATCGTCAAGAATTAGTCTACTTCACTTTTATCTCCCCTATGTGGATATCATAGACAATATCAGCAATTAACTCACCATGATTTTTCTTAATTTAACTCGCCAACCTCATCTTCACTATAAATTCCCACCATTTCTTCTACAAATTCACATCCCTTCTTTTAGGTTCAAGAGTGATAATCTCAGTGAAATTATTTGTTTGCAAGATAGTAGGATTAATATTAGCTTTTAGTTTGAAAGAATTTTCATTTGAGGACACAAATTCAATCTTTGACTTATCGGGATTTGATGAAGAATTTGTGAGGATGATATTTCAAATTATAGATCAAGAAGACTACAATGGGTTGTTGATAGCTCAAGTTGTTTAGGCAGCTCTAATTCAAATACTAATCAGGATTAGTCCAACTTTCTCTACTTTCCAAGTGATGTACTTACATCTTTCTAGGTACAAAAATCAAAATAATCCTGAGTGATTGAAACAATTTTGGATTAAGTGCAGGCCTATTGTAAAGGTTGTATTTGATAACACATTTCAATTCATTTGTAATGAGGAATTTACTGTAAAAGAAATTCCTATTGAATCTTATGTTCTTTATGAAATTACTTCCATAGACATTGTTCCTACTCTTTCTCGTAAGGTGACTGAATTAAAGCCACATGTTTATACTTTGGAGAAGATTCCAACATAATATTTTCCTTCACAACCTCCTGCGGCATCACCGTTCTTCATGAAGTAATGTATGGGTGATTCCAGCTCCAAACCTCCTTTCAATATACTTTAGAAATTGTTGTAATTACACTCCCATCTTTTGTACACACCTCCATTCCACCTTCTACCTTCAAAGCATCAGGGAAGAAATATCTTTCCAAGGGCGGTTTAGATCTTAAAGAATGGTTTTCTTCCTACAAGAATAAATCATATCCGATTTAAATTTTAGATGGTCCTAGGGAAAGTATTGATGAGCTTATGGCTCTAGACATGTCTCGTGGTTTGGAAGGGGATATTTTATTTATATAAATGGATGCTGGGAATGATTAATTTGTAGTTAATAAAGATAGGATTTTGAAAAATATTCCTCTTTTCAAAGAGGTTGTCTTAGTGATAGAATAACTAAGTGTTTTTTCCCTTTTCCCTTTTTGATATAATATCAAGAATGTATGTAAATATTTTCCTGGGATGGGGCCCCTATAGAACCCCATTTTTCTTTTTTCAAAAATGTAGAAAACTCAAAGTGTTACAATGAATTTCATGTTCATAATAGATTCAAGTTTCTATCAAAACAAAATGAAATCATAGTGCATTACATTGTTTCACATGCATAATTTGAAATTTTCATATTCAAGAAAATATACAATTATCAAGAATAAAGATAAACAAAATGATGAAAGAAATTTTTGAGGAAACAAGCCTAAGCTTGTTCATGGTACATTGGGATCAACTTCAAGTCCTTTGACATCCTTCTCCTGTGCTTCGACATTCTTTCATTATATGCATCAAATTTATGAAATATTCTGGAGATGTCTTCTTCATCTGGCCCAACATGGAACATGAGTATTGTACATTGTATTTTCATCATTTGATCAAATTCTCTCATTGCACTCTTACTCTTCCTTATCCCTTTTGACAATTTGGTTATTTTTTGTTTCATGGTGATAAACCTCTGAATAATATTTGTTGTTATTTATTGTTTCACTTTTACTCTTCCTTATCCCTTTTGAAAGGGACTTCATAAATTCTTTGATCAAAAACCTGTGTTAGGGAAATTTTCCCTAAGTTTCCATAAGTAATTATATTTTCATTAGGTATCATTTTTTCAAATCTACAATCCAAATAATCAATGCATTATGTAATTGAGATCCTTCTTGTACATAATTTTTCTTTGAATTATTTCAGAATCTCAATCCTCAATTGAATTGCATCCAGTAAGTATGTTGCATTCCAATTTCTTTTGGTGAAATAATCTCTTCTTCTTCTATCAATTGATCACCTAACTCAACTATTGCCTCAAATTTGGGTAAAATACCCTCCCAATAATACAATTCATCGTGTAATTTTTATCTATTCTTTGGCATCATTGCGTATTTCTGTTAATATATCATAACATCTCATTGTGTCCTCTATAATCTTATTTCCTATTTCAAATAACTTCTCTTTCCATTTATCCATAGCATCAAGACTTATCTACTTCACTCAAGACTTCTGGAGTTATGGAAGTAGTTATTTCCTGCCCTTCATCCATAGGTTGTATCCATTTATGCACATATGAAGATAGTACTTTGACATTTTCTTTTAATTGTTTCTTGGTTTCTTTATCTTCATACATCTTTTGCAACAAACCACCAACAAACATTGTAGCATCTTGTTTCAAGCTTTCTCTAATAGTTTTTCCCATGAGGATATGTGTAACATTATAATCACTCATTATGATTTCACCTTTCAACTTGTCACCCTATGGAGTGGTTATTTCCAAAGTCTTGAATCCTTGTTGATCTACATGGGTTTTAGTTAGGATTCTAGCCTTCTTAGGAGCTCTGGTGGGTTTTAGGAATAAAATACTTCTTATATCCAATGTTTCCTCTTGAATTGTCTCCTTCTCTTTTCTTGGAAGGAGTTCTCCTAACCACCTAGTTGTGAGAGTACTTCCCACACTCACTCCTTTTGATGTGGGTTGTGGAGTTTTAGGAAAACTATCAATTGTTTGGATGCATCTTGAAGATGCTGCAATAATGGTATCTCTTCTTGTGTATTTTCCACTTCTATTGTTGGATTTTTGGATTCATCAGAAATGTACCTTTTTCCACCTATTCTTTCCCTTGTCCATGAGTTTTGGATTCACTATCTATTTATTAGATCTTACTATCAGCTGGTGTTCTACCTTGTCTTTACCTTCCACTGGAGTGGCAGTAATTTCTGTGGTTTCTCCTAGAGTTTAGTTTACAGGACTTTCCACCTTGGATGACTCTTTGTGCTTTATATCATCAACTATTTCAGATACTAATGTTTAGTGAGAATATCTTCCGATTTTTCTCACTATTGGCCTTCTTCTTTAGCAATTATTCCTCTTGTTTTTCTATGGATTGGGACACATTGACTGATCTTTGATCTTTATCATCAATTTGCACATTCTCCTTATCATTGATCTCCACCATTTTAGTAGCTTATTTTGTGGCTTTCACCATAATTTCTTTAGCAGGTCAGTATCCTAAGTTGGCTTATCACCCTGTATAACTCCTGATTCTTTCTAAGGGTGATCTTTAGTAGAGATAATGCTTTCTGTAGATGTTTCACTTACAAGTCCTTGAATCATTGGTTCTTCTTTCCCTATAAGTATTGAACTTTCAGTGTGAACATTTTGAATTTGAACCTCTGTTTCAACATTTGATGGCTTGGAAACTTATTTCATCTACTCCTCTACCTAAGGAACAATTTTATCCCCCATTGTATATATTTCAACTATTACATCAATAATTTAAAGTGGAGGAATTTCTTCAAGTGCATATGTATCTATTATTTCAATTGGATTTTTCATTTGTTCATGTGATTAACTGAATTGAGGTAAATTTTGACCCTCAAAATACGTTGTACTTGATTCCCCTTTCCCTTGTTCTATCATAATGTCACTAGGCTAATTCGATATGGGGTTATAATGAGTTATTTTTTCTTGGGCCAACTCTTCCACTACTCCTGTTGGAAATAAGGTTGTAGTTGCAACCTCTAGTGGTACAAGTGGAGTATCATGAATATTTTCCTGAATCTGTGGTGGTATTGTTTACTCTGCTAATGTAGCAACCAAATTTTTCTGAGCCTCGGTGAGGGGAACAAGATCAATCACTTTAGGCTCTTTGATTTTTTGTTTCTTTGAAACATGGCCACTTTCCTTCTTTGAAATAATAGTATCCCTTACCAAACATAGTATTATCTTGGCTTTATTGTTAGTTCTCCCAAAGTGCTTGAGGTTTGGTGCCACTCTTTCTTTAAGACCGTAACATCCCAATATTTCTAATAATTTATTTTTTCATAAATTTAATTAATCCAATAAATATAAAAGAAGGGAAAATTACATGTTTATTTGATTAATTAAAAAAATTTATGGTTGATGATACTTAGTTGTTTAAGTACTTAATTAAAAATTAAGTACTCAGACAACTAAATAGCGTCAACTAATATTATTTTATTAAAATTGTTTTATTACGTAACCTTGTTTGCGGTTCCGATTGTGTCATTGTCTTTGTTACTTTCGACTGCAGAAAGAACTTTAAGTGCATATGGTGGAAAATCCCTAAGGATAATGATTAAATAAATGTAGGGGCATAATGCCACACTCGTATAGTTGCTAAGTAATGGTTGAATGTATATCTTTTGACTTCAAAAATAAAAATATTGAATACCATGATGGTAAGTAAACTCAAAAAGGATTATTATTATTGTTGTTGAAGTCAATTTAAAAAGGATTATTGTTGTTATTGTTAAAGTCAATTTAAAAAGAGTTAATGATTTTGTTTCTTTCAAATTTTAAAGTGGGTAGTGATAGCCAAACTTGCAAGTATAAGTGATTAATTATTACAAAGACCACAATGTGTCATCCACGTATAAAGGGAAGGAAATTTTTTTTTTGTGAATATTCAATGTTTTAATTATTCCTTTATCCACCTTAGTGGACACTCACATAGATTTGGGGGAGACTTATATTATTGTTGAATATTGCATTTTTTTATTAAAAAGAATCCCCACCCATGAAGGCATGATACTGTTCTCACCATCCAATTGGCATATGGTGGGTAAGGAGAGTAAACGTGAACTAGGGTTTTAACGGATTATGTGGAGAAAATAGAAAAATAAGGGGAGTATTGAGTTTCATTTTGCATTCAACTTGTGAGAGAGCTCCCACCTTGGAGACACTCTGCAAAAATTTTCCTGTATGTGAGGGTGGAGGAATTTTTATTCAGAACCCTTTTATTTCAATTAAAGTGTGCATTGTGGAAGTGTGATTGGGTTTGGAGAAGCTAGAGCTTAAGCACCCAGAACAAATTGGCTAGCTTTTTCATTTGGTTTCGAGGCAAATTAAACAAAAAGGAAATTAAATTATTGGTAAGGTTTTTCTTACTTACTCCCCTTTGTTTTGATTTCTAATTTGATGGGTCTCTCTTCTTTCTCCATTTTCATTTTTGGTTACAATGTGAAGAAAATTTTAGGAATGTAGTTCCTTGTCTAATTTTTTTGTTGGTAGTGGGTATTTTGTGTGGCCTTATCAAATCGATTTCGGTATTTTCTCAAAGTGTAATTTTTAGCAAAAACTATAGTACTTGTAAGTAGTAAAATTCAATTTGGGTAATTTCTCTATGAAATTTTTATCAAAAAAAATAATGTTGGCTGGTAGTAAAAACGATTTGGGTATTTTCTCTATGAAATTTGTAGCAAAAAAATATAGTGTTGGCTAGAAGTGAAAATCGTTTTGGGTATTTTCTCTGTGAAATTTTTATCAAAAGAATATAGTGTTGGTTGGAAGTGAAAATCATTTTGGGAATTTTCTCTATGAAATTTAATGTTAGACTATAGCTAATATTTTGTTAAAGGGGAATATTATGTGATTGGTTTGTTGAATATTTCATCTACAAAGGAATAGATTGTTTAAATTTGTTTTGGTTGCCTTGTGATTATTATGGAAAGAATTTTTCTTAGTAGAAAGAAGAGTAACTCAAGAACTATGGGTGGAGATTTAGTTAGAAATGAACTGAGTAAGATCCCGGTGATGTCCAAAGAGGTAGAGGAGCTACTCGAAAAAGCTGGTTTGTTAAAATTATTCAAAATCTTCGATGGGTATGATGAAAAATTGAGTGAAGCAGTTGTGAGAACCTAGAAGGATGGTCATGTTAGGGTTAGAAATTTTACTTTCACTATCTCTCCGAAGTTCATTGCTAAAATATATGGCCTGCCTCAAGAAGGAAAATTTTCTTTCAAGCCCAAATCGGACTACAACCAGGAGATTGATTGCTTCATGCAAGGTAAGGGGATGCCTAAAATTCTCCATAATGGTTATGCAAGAGGGGATCTACCCCATCCTTTCAATGAAATTTCTCATCTTATCATGGCATACATTACCCTTGAAGGGCGTTATAAATTCATTTATGGGTATCATTTTCCCATGTTGAATCATGTTAGGAATTGTAGACCCTTTAATTTCCCCAACTTTTTGTTCCTCTCTCTAGAAAAATCGGTCACTCAGGTTGAGAAAGGCACTTTCTCCCTGCCTCTGCATCAAGGCCTCATCAAAGCCATGATCAAGTTAGGTACCCCCCTCATTGGAAAAAATGAAATATTTGGGGATTCTGCTAAATGGACTTATACCAAAGGTTGTCGAGGAGAATTTGAGAATTTGGACACTAAGGGGGATCATGCTAGCAGGGAGGATGTGTGGAAGTCGGTGGCAAAAAGAACCAGATCACATCAAGCCAAGGAAAGCATTAAGAAGCGTCATTGGGGAGTGGAGCTTCTGAACCTTGTGAGAATTTGGAGGTTAGCTTGGACTCAGGGGAGAAGTAGGCGGATGACTTGGGTCATGCTAATTCGGGTGAAAAACAGGAGGTGAATGATTTTAAGAGGAATGTAGTGAGGAGAAGGAATTCGAGCATGACCATGAATCCTCTGAAGGAATAAGATCTAAAACATTGAGGAATCCATTGAAAGTTTGCATGATCTTAAAACTACCTAAAATAAATTGTTTAATGCCCAGGATACTATGGTCAAATCCAATGTTTTCATGTGGGATTTTGAGAATTGCAGGTTAGACATCGATATCAACAGACACAAGATAAACATGGTGAAAATTGATCTGAGGGAGGTGCAAGAAAAAATTGACAAGCTCACTTCTATTGTTCTTAGTGAACAACTTAAAAATGCCAATGAAAGATGCCTAGCCATGGAGAATGATATGCTGAAGATGAAGGGGATTATTATTTAGATCAGAGATGTTCACATCCTAAATGTCAAAAGTACTATCCACCATCTTAAACTACTTACTGAGATGATCCACTCCATGGAAATTGTGAAGAACAAAGAAAAAGAAGGGTCTGGTCCAAAAGTGGAGATAGCTAAACCGGATTACAAATTTTGGAAATCAACTATTGCTAGTTTGGTTAAGGAATGGAATGGATGCATGCACACGGTGGGTGAACTGATCAATGAATGATGGTGGTTTCATTTTTTGGTGGATGTTTTTTTATGTATTTTTGGTCTTGTTGTTAGTTCCTTGTCTTCTGTTGTTAGTTATTATGTTATAGGCCTTTAGGCTTTTATTTTCTGGTGTTGTTTCTTTGTGTGGATTTGTGGATCTAAGAGGGTTTCAATGGCCATCCCCTTAACCCTTCTCTCGTTGATTTTAGACAAAATTGTACAGGGTAGAGCCCCCTCAACCATCATTTACCTATTATAAAAAATATATTATTATCCCTACTGAGTGTTTCTCTTTACTTGGTGATTGAAACATTTTAATTCAAAGCAGAATGTGGTATCCTTGATTGTTGTATTACTGACATTTGAAAATTTTGAAAGGATTTGGGTTTGAATGATTTACTTCACTTCTAAATGTTGCATGTAACTTAACTCATTATTGGTTGTGAAGTGAAAGAAAATGAAATTCTTGCTATAAGCTAATCAAGTTGGTAACTCTATTGCAGGAACAAATAATTATGAAATAGGAAAGCTTCTAAGGTAAAATAAATTATGTTGTTAAGTTTAGCTCATTATGTAAATTTCCTTTGATTATATAGATTTCATTTTCCTTTCATATCCCAAGATTTTCCATTTCATAGGTTCGGATCACTTGATCCACACCTTTTATTTTTAAGCATTTATTTCATTCATGTTTCGTATGATTTAATTTGAATTTCTGGAAAATTTTAAAAGGGAAAAATACAAGGGTAAACCATAGCAAAATTCTTCTAGAAATCCATACTTAGCCATTTTGGGTGAAAATATGTATGTTTGAATTTTATGTTATGAGAAATCAAACTCAAACAGTGTTGGATGCAAAAAAATTATTTCCTTGATCCCGATATGTTAAATTAATTTATTAGAATGTTGTTGTGTATAATAAAGAACGGATCTCGACACAATTCGAAACTAGTGTTCCCCCATCAATCACAGATCTTGTGATTAAATATATGGGAGAAACATATGCGGAGTGTACCTTCAAGGAACTACACATATATTTCACATGTCTCTTCTCTAGTCAACTTTTTGATTGCTAGAGGAATTCCTTCCTAACTATTGTGGAAGCATTGCTAGTGCAGGGTGAATAAGTTAGTTTCATAGACCAATCCTAATTAAGAGTAAAAACTTAGAGTATCAAGTAGGATTAATCTTTTAAGTTTATTGATCTGACACCCCTCACTTTTACAGTGTCGTAAGTTAAATAAGTTTGGTTTGATTGTTTCACTCCGGCTTGAGGAAGTTTGCATTGATTGAATTGTTTAATACAAATCTTGGATCCAATTATAAATGTACTATTGGATATATGTGTTTTCATTGAAATAATTCTTGTAATTGTCCTTAGTGTACATAATTTGTTAAGTATTAATAAAGTGAAGAATGTATTTGTACCAAATTCATGGCAGCATTGTGAATGTATTATTTATTTCCATGAGCGGTTAGCAAACGAAACGATTGATATGTCAAGATAAGGAAACTTTCAATTAAATATTTTGTGCTTCTAATGATAATAGTTATGAACTAAAAATGGATTTATTTATCAAGAAATATTTCTATAAATTTATATGATTTCAAGTTATAATCTAACTCAATATGATGGGAGGACCTTGAGATGATTAAACGAATCCCTTCAAAGAATCTATGGTCATTAAAACCTATATTTCATGAATAAATCTAGATGAGATAGGCTATTAAGATGTGCTATAAGAAAGTGTATAAAACTACTACCTTAACAAGATAATTACGGACACAATGTTTTTTCATAATTGAGTTTAAAGGTTGTTTTCTTTAATGGTCTAACTTGCAAAAGTATTATTCTTATCTCTTAGGTAAGAAGGCTTAATATGAGTAATTGTCTTGGTATTTTCCATTAATCACACTACAAGAAGTAAATTTGAAAGTAATGTAAACAAGGTATGAACTGAAATAATGCAGCCCATATCTATAAATTCATTGGGTCTATAATATAAGCTTAGGGTATGGAGGTCTAACCTAGCTAGGGATTAGTCTCATGCAAGAAGTGTTATTAATCTATTCTACACTTAGGAATGGCCAAAATCTTAACTAATGTTAAACAAGCTAAGATATAAATCTGCCTCGATTGACCTTTGGGAATAATGAATAAGGGGCAGTCCTTGAGATGTCAATAATACCTTAACTAGGAGGGTAAAAAGAAAGAATAAGCTTGCTGCGATCAATTAACCCTTGTTGGACCTAATGGGAACCCATTTAAGGGTACAATACCACCTTCCTTAACTAAAATTTTAATAATGAATTAGGGAATCAAGGTAAAATAAACTCATCGTGACCCTAGTTTCCAAAGCATGGTAACTAAATACTTACATTAATATATGATAGGAAAGGAAGTACACATGAATAATTACAATGCTTGCAGGAACTTGTGTATCAATGTATGGTGTAGGTTTCCTACAAGTAGCCCTTTGGATACCTAATATGGAATGTATTAAGTAACAGATAGGCCTTTCGTAGGTAACCAACAACGGGCATTAGGGGTTCCTCAGGATTATGTAAATGAACTTGTTTGGAATTAATTGAGTCATAACATGTTCATCTATTTAAGCTTATAAGATCCAGATAACTATGATTTTAAGCTTATGGGAAGATAATTTTAGATGATTTGTGCACTCGTCTGATCAAAGTGTACATAGTACAACTAGAAAATGTTGGCCAAAGTATTGTACTTGTGGGTACATTGTCTAATCACCATGATTCCTTAACCCTAAGGTGTAGGATGTAAGATGGGATTACTAAGTCACTCTAGGTAGACACTAGAGGATCAATCATGAGATCTCAATACCATGGTGCAAGTAAAACTAGTGAAGCTAATTCTAAACATTTAATTGAATGTTAAGGGTGATCGTGGATATCGTGGATATGAGACCTTTACATGTGCACAAGGTTACCACTAACTTATAAGATGGATTAAATTGTTTCAAAAATAAATTATACGAGAGGAATGTCTACTCTTTGTTAAGATAATTTGACTTTACCGTATTAACTAGATGAAGCTAGTAACCTGATTTATAATGCATAGGAATGTCTATATGTGTTGTTGTAAAATTAAAATAAAAATATATAAAGAATTACACTAATTTGGGGATTGAGTTTCCAAGTTGTTACATTTGGTATCGAGTTGTATATTTTCAGCTCTTGGACCTTATTGGTTTGCTTTGCTAATTTAAACTTGTTTTACCTATATCAAGGATAGATGGCCTGTAAAGGAAAAATAACTATTATAGGGGAAGCCTAAAGTAATGTTGAAGGCCCTCCACCTACATAATAGTTGAAAGAAATCCTTGAACTCCTCTGAGACACACGAAACCGTATGGTTGTTTTGGAACAACAGGTTACCGGTGATCACGAGCCTCTTGAAGAGGAGTTAATTATGGAGGATGAACCCCATGAGGAACATCATGTTGAAGAGGTGCAATGTGAGAATAAAAAGGCATGGTTGGAAGTAGAACTGTCCCATGATATTAAGAGGATAACTCCACCAAATTTTGATAGAACAACCTTGGGAGATGGGGCTGAATCATGGCTGAGTGAAATGGAGAAGTATTTTGAAATAAGATACTTCTCTGAGGAGACTAAAATAGTTTGGGGAGATTTTCATATTTCTCGAGAAGCATCATCATGGTGGGATAACAAGAAAGTTGAGCTAGGACTAGAAACTACTTCTATATCATAGAGCAATTTAAAATTTACTTTTGTCAATGTTGGCTGCCCTAGCTATACTTTGATCAAAAATGACCGAGTTCCAAAATTTAACTCAAGGGAAGCTCAGTGTAACTAAATATTGGGAGCATTTTACAAGACTACTGAAGTATGTTCCCCAATATCAAAAGGATGAAAATTTCAGGATCAGGAAGTTCATTATGGGACTCAACCCCATCATAGGGGTGAGGTGGATGTGCATGGTCCATCTACTATGGAGGCAATATTTGATATGGCTATTAAGTAAGAGAAAAAAACTCAAATCTATTTGTGTTAATAGAGAGGAAAATAGAAATAAATTTAACAACACTCCTTCAATTGGTTTTTTCAAAACATCATGGGTTAAAAGAGAGGGCAACAAGCCCAGGTTTGGCTAAAGAAATGCAAGTAAATAAACTTGTTGTAAACAAGAATTCTAGGCAATTTGAGGCTGCAAATAACACATAGAAAACTAAAAATAAAGGGTCATTGGGTGGTTGTTTCAATTGTGGGGATCCACTTTATGCAAATTGGTGCCCACAAAAGAAATAAGGAGCTAGTTTCCAGTAGCAAAATAATTTTGATTAGAAAATTCATGCAATCGTAGGCAATCGTGAGGTGGAAAAGTAAGCTACACCGGTAGAAGTGTCGTGTATGTTTTTGGTCATTCTGTCAAATTTTTAATTGATATTGAAGAAACTCAATACTTCATTTCTAATTTTTTAGCAATAAAATTACATAGGAAATATAGTTTAATTGTAAACACATGGACCGTATAGTTTGGAAACAATGCTAGGCATAAGGTAGAACAATATTTACCTATGGAAGCATTAGAACTTCCCAATTTCACAACTGAATTAAAATTATATGTATCTCTATTAGGTTCCTTGTAGTCATTTTTAGACCCTTATATTAATAGTAAAATCCCATGCATGTCAGCCTATCACTCGGTGGGGCTGGGAACTCACTTGAGGCATGCGCAGCAGTCTGAGTCTCTCCTTTATGTGAGTCTTGTGAGAATACATCATCTTATGACAAATAATCAAGTGTAAAAGAATAAAAAAGAACCATGTAACATTCTGAGAACCTAGGACAAGTTATCACATCAATGCATCCATAGAAGAGAAATAACCAAAAACATATAGAAATGGTTCATACATAAAGGAAATGCACAAAGATTATACTCATGAACACATATATGATTCATAACAGAGTCTTATATTCATATTGATGAGTCTAGTAACCACATTACAATCCTTGAGGTCATAACAGACCCATGTATAAAAATGTAGAGCAAATTAATGCATCGTAACTACATTACGTCCCTCACATTACAAAGAAGAATATAGACCCATCCCTGTCACTATGTCATTACTCTTATATTTTCCTAATCCCAACCCATAGAATCCTCCATGGTATTTCTGTAGAGCTTTTCCTCTTTTCCAGCGCATTATTCTCTCTGCATCCCTTCTCTTAGCACCACTCTACCATAACAATTACTCTCTATCTTGTGTGTCTCTTTCTTATATCCATGCACCTTAATATATATCCCTTCTGCCTTCACCGCCATGCCTTCTAAGGTAAAATATCGGCTTCCAAGTTTCCAAGTGGTCCTCTAATGGAGCATGCCTCCTTTGATATGAGCTCTCCACTCTATGCAATGATGTTCTTCTAGAACCTTCCATCACATGCATGGAATATTCCCTTTTTGATCCTATAGTCATCAAGTTAGTACCTTATCCACTCCGCATGCTAGAAGGGTCATTCTTTTCTCATGTGCTTCCTGGAACACCGAATATGGCTAAGTCCCCAACAATTTTCTTACCTTGTGTGTGTGCCATGTGTTCGTCAGAAACCCTATTATAACCCTTCCATGTGTGCCTTCTACCCGCGCGCCCTTCATCAAATAGGTCTTGCATTCCCACACACCTTCTTGTACTTTTCCAATATTCTAGGGCCCAACATCACCCCACACTATGCATGTTCTTCATCCTTAGAAATACTCTTCAAAGAATAAAGAATGGCGGGTTCTTAACATGGTTAGAAAGAAAGAATAAAGGAATGAATAATTGGGAGAAATAATGAAAGAATGGGGAACTTGATTATTGTTGGAGGAGATGAGGTAAATCCTTCCCTTGTTTTATCTCTAAATTTTCCCAAGCATCGACCTCATTCGGAGCTTACTAACAGAGGTCACCACCAGGGCACTCACCTCCTCAAAACTCAGCTCCTCCCCTTTGGTGCTCATGGTGTCAATAATAGTCTCCAATTTCTTCCCCAAGTCTTCAAAGGCATCCATCCTTTGGGTATCTGGGGTATACTTCCATCGATCGCCTTTTGATTGATCCTTACAGGGTCTCGATTGCTTCTGACTTCTTCTCCACCTCGACCAGGATCTTATCTCTCTCCACTCTATCCCCCTTATTTTTCTCTTGGAACTCCTTAAGTTTTGTTCCATGGGTAGAAACCAAGATACTTGCTACTATATCCCTATCAGTGCAGTTGTCATACGCAGCTTCAGTGACTTGTGCAAGTGGCCTTTACCTCTGTAAGAAGCTTAGTGTATTAAGCCACAATCTCAAAAACCTTCATCTTGTTCTCTTTCTCTTGGTGTGCCTGTGCCTCTTCTACAAAATCTAAAGTGAGTGGTCACATTTCCATCATGAGAACATGAGTAAAATTCTCCACACACCGTAAGGTTGTTTCATACTTCTTCTTAGGTGGGGAAAATCGGGGTGCTTTAGGACAATGGCATATGTAATCATCTCCACCTTCTTGGAGACTTTACACACCTTTGCTTTTTCTTCTTTCAGCTCACGCCTCAACTGAGCACTGATCAGCTCCTCTTGCTTTAGGTCTTTTCTCTTCTCCATGAGCTCCTTATTTTTCTTCTCCAATTCCTCCTCCAAGAATCTCACTCTATCATTTCTCCTAAATAGTTTGGCCTCAATTTCAATTGAAACCTTGTTAAGTGTGTTATAAACCTGTTCATCTAATAGTTGTTAAGCATTCACCAACGGATTTACTCCTTTAGTTTCTAGCACCTTCATGATCGCTCTCTAGATTACCCCAAATTATGGTTCATCCATGTGGGACTCAAACACCCAAGATAGCATCTTTCTTATCGGGTTGTATGTGCCTTCTTCATTAAACAATGACATAGCTAGGAGTTTCTCTATTGGTATGGTTCTTTATAAGCGAGCGTGTAGCACCTTGCTAGGATCATCAATGTATCCCATTACCTTCCCTTGTACCACCACTATGCCTTTACCACCTGTTTACATAGCTTTTGGGAAGCTTACTGCCGATTTGGGATCCCCACCCATGTTGTCATACTCCTTCCCAACACTTTATTCTTCTATCTCCTTTATAATTTCTTCGCACTCCACCGCAACTCCCATTCTACCAACTTCTTCATGATGTCTTCCATTTCTCTCGTATGGATTTATCTACTTGCTCCTTGGTGAGGCTTGGGTTTCTTTGGTTCTTGGTGCTTACTTCTTCACTCACCCCCTTGCCTTGATCCTTAGCTTCTTCCTCTTCATTCTTCTCCTCATCTTCCTTTTTATACTCCTCTTCATCTCCTTCCTCCTCGGAATCATGTACATCATATACTTTATGGTATTCACCTCCTTCACCCTCGTCATCATCCTTTTCACCGATGTAGGCATCTAAACTTTCCATTTTTTCTGATTCTTCCTCATCTCTCACCTTTTGTTTCTTCCTTACTGGGGATTCTAGTATAGGATATTCTTCTTTCTCCTTCTCCTTGATAGGCGACCTCTTCATTGGTGATTCTTCATGGGTGAGGTGCTCTTCATGCTCTGGCACCTCTTCTTTTGGGGTATTTTCCTTGACATGGGACCTCTTTCTCTACACGTAAATTCTATGATTTTGACTTCTTCATGCATGCCTACCGATTGTGCAGTCTACACACTTAGTGCTTTCTTCTCTTTCCCCTCTTCTCTCTCTCTCTCTCTCTTTTGGTGTGGCCTTATTTCTCCCTATGGGGTCTACTAGAATGGAGACATCACTCTCTAGATATGTACCTTTCTCCAAATTTGGCATTATTTAAAGATATAACCTCACTTCATCCCTTCTATGGATTGACAAAGATTATTGGCTTCATCATTTGAACTTTGTGGGAGACATACTTCTCCACGTATGTGCACTTTTAGGGTACACGATATTTCGTTGCAGCTTGTGGTGGTCTTGGTCCACATCACTAAGGTAGAACCTTAGTCCCTTGGCCTTGTTGAACCTATTGACCCCGCCTCGGAAGTATTTCATGGAGAAGGAGAAGGGAATCTTGCACCATGGCCTCTTGATCCCATTTGTTAAAATAAATATGCCGATGCAAAAATGTTGGTAAACCAAAAAGTATGATTCTCCATCCATAAGCATAGGAAAATACTCGGGATCCTCCACTCTACCCCGAATGCATCACGCATTCATTTATACCACTTCTCCAGTGCACCTTATGAGTGGCTATCATGGTTTCAAGGGATTCCCACAATTTAATAAAGCTAGCTCACTTTATCGGGAACCTTACCTATGATTCCCAAAGGCTTACTATAAGGTTTGTGCATGATATATTTTGATTACATAGTGTTCTAGAAACAATCATATCTAACTAAGATCTAAGGAATACATCTTGATTCTTGAAAACAATAAATTCAGGTTTGGAAACTAAATTAAATTTTAGTTCATCTTATCATCTGGAAACGGATGGACAAACTAAGTGTATAAACCAAGTGTTATGAGACATGCTTTGCATGTATTGCATGGATCAATAGTACATGTGGGAATAATATATACCTTTAGTTGAGTTTGCATATAATAACTCATATCACTCTTCACTAAAAATGGCACCATTTGAATCTTTGTACAGAAGAAAGTGTTGTACTCCTGTGAGTTGGGGCATCGTAGAGGATAGGGAAGTGGTTGGGCTAGAAATGCTAATGGAAATGGAAAAACAAGTTAAGAAAAAATTGGGAACACTTGGAAGAAGCGGTAGATCGTCAAAATCATTACATAGATCTCGCATAGGAAGGAGAGATTGTTTGAGAAAGGAGACAAAGTTTTTCTATGTGTTAAGCCTAAAAAGAGTTCAATACATTCAGAAGGTTACCAAGATTTCCCACACTATATTGGACCATTTTAAGTTCTTGAAGTTCTTAGTTTGGTTACATACCAACTAGCATTTCCTCCCTCACTTTCAAAGTTGCATGATGTTTTCCATGTTTCATTATTAAAGATGTAGTATATTTGTCTCATGTACTTAACTAGGACTCACTGCAATTTCGGAACCCAAAATTCTCTCCATGGATCACATTAGAGTGGTAGAAACACATAAGATACTACTAAGAAATAGGAAAATTATCCAATGCAAGGTCCAATTGGATCAATATTATGAGGATAGCGTAACTTGGGAGAATCGGAAGAATTTAAAACTACTTTTCCATATTTATTTGTTTAGAAAATTAGTGATAAAACTTTTGATTGCTTAAATGATGGTAATTATTTTGACAATTGAATAAACTTGGTTTATCAACAAAAAGACCTGTAAAAATTAATTATATTATAGTTTATAAGACTATTTCGGTCATGCTTTGCTAATTTTTGTAGTAAATGGGATTATGAAATTTGGGATACTAAATTATGGTATATTTGGTAAAAGTTTCAGCTGATTACTTTTTTGGTTATGTGAAATTAGTAATTAATTCATCAGGGATGATGAATCATTTTAGTATGGAGGAATGTAACATCCTGCTATTTCTAATTATTTCTTTTTAGCAATTGAATTAGTCCAATTAATATAAAAGAATGGAAAATGCACGTTTATTCAATCAATATATATATATATATATATATATATATATATATATATATTATAATTTTAGTACTTAATTATTTAAGTACTTAATTAAAAATTAAGTACTCAGACAACTAAATACCGTCAACTGATATTATTCTATGCATCTTTTTTTATTACGGAACCTTGTTTGTGGTTCTGATAGTGTCGTTGTGTTTCTTACTTTCAACTATGGAAAGCATTTTAAGTGGATATGGTGGCAAATCCCTAAGGCTAATGATTAAGTAAATGTGGGGGCATAACGCCACACTTGTATAGTTGTTAAGAAATGGTTGAATGTATACCTTTTGTATTCAAAAATAATAATAATGAATACCATTATGGTAAGTAAACTCAAAAAGGATTATTATTTTTTTTTTTTTAATTCAATTTAAAAAGGATTATTATTGTTGTTGTTTAATTCAATTTAAAAAGAGTTAATGATATTCTTTGTTTCAAATTTTAAAGTGCGTAGTGATAGCAAAACTTGCAAGTATAAGTGATTAATTATTAGAAAGACCACAATGTGGCATCCACATATAAAGGGAAGGAAAGTTTTTGTGTGAATATTCAATGTTTTAATTATTCCTTTATCCACCTTAGTGGACACTCACACAGATTTGGGGGAGACTTAGATTATTGTTGAATATGCAATTTTTTATTAAAAAGAGTCCCCACCCATGAAGGCATGAGACTTCTCTCACCATCCAATTGGTAGATGGTGGGTAAGGAGAGTAAACATGAACTAGGGTTTTCTCGGATTATGTGGAGAAAATAGAAAAAGAAGGGTAGTATTGAGTTTCATTTTGAATTTGACTTGTGAGAAAGCTCCCACTTAGAGAAACTCTACAGAAATTTTACCTGTATGTGAGGGTGGAGATGTTTTCATTCGTAACCCCTTTATTCTAATTAAAGTTTGCATTTTGGAAGTTTGATTAGGTTTGGAGAAGCTAGACCTTAAGCACCCAAAACAAATTGGCTAGGGTTTTCAGTTGGTTTGGAGGCAAATTAAACAAAAAGGAAATCTAATTGCAAGTAAGAGTTTTCTTCCTTGCTCCCCTTTGTTCTGATTTCTAATTTGATGGGTCTCTCTTCTTTCTCCATTTTCATTTGTGGTTGCAATGTGAAGAAAATTTTAGGAATGTAGTTCCTTTTTCGATTTTGTTTGAGGTGAACTTTTTTGTTGGTAGTGGGTATTTTGTATGGCCTTATCAAGTCGATTTGGGTATTTTCTCAGTGTACTTTTTAGCAAAAAAAAATATAGTGCTAGCTGGTAGTAAAAGTCAATTTGGGTAATTTCTCTATGAAATTTTTATCAAAAAAATAGTGTTGGCTGGTAGTAAAAATTGATTTGGGTATTTTCTCTGTGAAATTTGTAGCAAAAATATAATGTTGGTGGAAGTGAAAATCATTTTAAGTATTTTCTCTGTGAAATTTTTAGCAAAAGAATATAGTGTTGGCTGGAAGTGAAAATCATTTTGGGAATTTTCTCTGTGAAATTTAACGTTAAACTATAGCGAGGTTTTTTTAAAAAGGGGGAATATTATGTGATTGGGTTGTGAAATATTTCATCTAAAAAGGAATAATTTGCTTAAATTTGTTCATTTTTCCTTGTGATTATTATCCATGCCAAGTGTTTTTCTTTACTTAGTGATTGAAAAATTTTAATTTAGCGAGAATGTGGTATGTTGGTGTAAATAATTTAATTACACCGAATAAGATCATTATAGCAAATTGTTATATTTGTTTTAATTAGTTCTAACTCTCTGAGCTTGTTGAGATTCTCTCCACTCCTTGTGTGGAATTAGTTATCTCCTAATTAGCTTGACATTCCTATTATTTAGGAATGTTAAACTATCTATTCTCCTATTTAATGTATCTCTCGGATGATGGAGATATCGAGATAATTATTATTTCTTTGTTCCTCTTTATTTTTCTCTTATTTTCTTCTCTCGAGTAATTCTTTGTGCTCACTCTTCTTGTGCTAGATCCTGCTGGTAGATTTTTCATGGTATCAGAGCTTGTATTGTTGCATGAGAGTTGAGCCTTTGTTTCCATTGGTTTATTCCTCTAATCCGATCTGTGTTGAGTTCGGGTGCTACTATTCCATTTGTCCTCTTTATGCTACAAAATTTTTGGTTGCTCACGGTTTCGTTGGGAGTCGTTTTTCCTCCCGATCACCATTTTCCCCTCCAACCTTGCGGATTGTTCCTTTCTTTGCATTGTTGGTGGACGTTTTTTTTCTGCGAGAATGTGTTTCTTGTGGAACATGTTGTGCTGGATTGTGTTGTTGCACGTTGCACCTCTTTGCATGGCTCTACACGCTTCTCCCTCATCTGCCAACGTGGACGTGTGCCTATGTAATGTAATTTTTCCTTGCCACTAAAGTTAACGCCTCTGTAATTTTGTTTGGGTACCATATTTGGCTAGGCGTTTGTAATTCCAATCCGTGTTGAGCATTAGGAGTTGTTTGTGCGTGGCTTTTTTTTCTGATCAATTCTTTGATCGGATGCATCATTTTTTTATGGAGAACTATTCGCTGGGGTCATTTTTGGTCTTCCTATCCTCCATTATTCTCCTCCCAACCCCATCTCTCCTCCTTTACATTTCATATCTACCTGGACGTTTCATTGGTTGTTGTGCATTGGTTGATATTCTTATTGCTGGACGTATCCTTCACATTATTTCCTGTGCAGTCCCTTTTACAACTCCATAGAGACTCAAGGCAACAAACATTAGTAAGTCTTTATCTAATTTTTCCATGAATACATGCACAGCCATATCTAATTGGTGCATTTAAAGCATTTAAAAAAAACTATAGTATTAAATTTTTCTATAGTTTGTTATTAAAAATTGCATTATGGGGGGAAATTAATGCTTTTGAGGCCCATTAATACTTTTTTGGTAGGTTGTTTGTAAACCGAGGACAAATTTGTATTCCTTGTGTCCTCCCGGGTCCAACGAGTGGTTACACGACCATATTTGTCTTCTATTTGGTCAATATTATAATTAGTGAGCAATTTTTTTATTAAAAATTGACTTATTTTACAGGAAATTGAAAGTTTAATAACTTTTGCACGGTAACTCAAAATTGAGTGTTGTTTTTGTAAAAGTTAATTATTTTTCATTCCCATCGCATTGAAGAAAATTTCATTAAAAAGGGAAACTTTGGAAAATAACCTCATTGAAACCATGTCGAGAGCTTTTTTATCATCCTCATCTTCTGGCCATATCGGGGATCTATGGTTGTTCGAGCCTCTAAACTCGATAAATTACCATGCCTAGAAACCAAAGATGCAAAGCATATCTTACAGTCTCATGGATTATGGCATGTGTTCGATGATACAGTTCCTACTTTCACCACAGAGAAGGACAAGTACTTGTATGCATGCAAGCAAGATGAAGCTCTTGGATTGATCACGTTGAATGTAGCGGATAACCTCCAGTTTCATATTTCTACGGCCATAACTCGAAAGAGGTATGGGAAAAATTTGAATCTTTGTTTGGCAAGATAAATGAGTTCAAATTAATTCAACTGGATCATGAATTAAACTCTTTATCACCTTCAGATTTTCCTTCCATAGAAGAATTTCTATCAAAATTTAAAGAGATTCTGATCAGTTGAAAGTAGGTGGTAGAACTAAAAAGGATGATGAATGCATATACACAATCCTAACTAAACTAAAGGGTCCATTTTCTGTATTTACGTCAACTTTTTTTTCTACTATGGATGCACTAGACACTCAGTTTAAAATGCCTTCATTTGAACAGTTTTGTGAATGTCTCTCACGAGAACAAGAAAAATTAATATCTCTAGATGTTATGCCTACATCGAATCATGCTCTTGTGGCAGTTCTCCTAAGAAAAATTAGAAAAACAAACCCAAGCAAAGCTATGATAAGCTTGTACCCTCTCACAATATGGTCTCTAATCCTTTTGTTGACACTTCTAAACCACATAATAATGATAAACATAAGAGAACATTTCAGAAGAGGGTGTTTGATCCTTATTCCTTTTGTGGGGGGAAAAATCACCCGAATCCGGATGTTTTTAAAGTTAGAAGCATTAGAAAAGGCTTTAAAACAACACAAGATCACTATTCCATCACCTTCATCTGCTTCCAATGCTGGCAAGGGTAAGGCTCTTTCTGCTAGAGCTTCTTCTCCTTTGCAAGATCAGTGGATTTTTGACTCAGGGGCTTCTCATCATATTACACATTGCAAGGATTTATTATCTTCTATTTCTTCACGGCACATCATGATTTCGGTGGGAAATTCTACTTCAGTAGATGTATTGGGTTCTGGTACTATAAAAATGCCAAATGGGCATCTAAATGATGTTCTTTATGTTCCCCATATGTCTAACAATTTGCTTTCCATATATCAAATCTGTAATTCTGGTGATGGTAGAACTGTTGAATTCTCACCAGATAAGGTTGTCATCAAGGAACTTCATGATCATGATGATATTGTAGCTACAGGAACTGTGGATTCATGTTCACATTTGTATGTATTTGAGAGCTTTGATAACTCTGTAGGATCTTCACTTATTGCTCATGTTGATTCTTTGAGCAAATTGTGGCACGAGAGGTTTGGTCACCTCAATTATAGATATCTGCAGCAACTCTCTTCACAGAATATGGTCACAGGACTTCCAAAGGTAAAATCACATGATGGTGTCTGCCCCGGTTGTATGTTGGGTAAGCAACACTTGGATATTTTTCAAAAAGGTCAAGTAAAAAGAGCTACGGCTCATCTTGAGTTGGTACATAGTGATCTAACTTCTTTTCCTCATAGATCATTTTTTGGTGCTAAGTATGTACTCACATTCATAGATGATTTTACTAGGAAAACTTGGGTGTACTTTCTAAAATATAAAAGTGATGTCCTGGAGCATTTCAAAAAATTTAAGGATATTGTAGAGAAATAATCTAGACATTTTATTAAAATACTCACACAGATAATGGGGGAATATGAGAGTAATGAATTTACTACTTTCTGTGCTAATCATGGAATTGTGCACTAGTATACTATTCCTCACACCCCTCAACAAAATGGAGTTGCTGAACGAAAGAACCGAACACTCAAGGAAATGAAAAATTACATGGTTCAGTCTAAGAACATGGCACCTCAGTTCTGGGTGGAAGCAGTCAACTGTGCAAATCATATTCAAAACAGAATGCCACATAAAGCAGTGCAAGGGGTTACTCCTAAGGAGGCATGGTCGGGTGAAAAACTTGACGTATCAAATTTCGGGTCTTTGGTTGTAAGGCTTGGGCCTTTGTTCCTAATGAAACTCAGAAAACCATGGAGAAGAAAAACAAAGAAATCATTTTTGTTGGTCATTGTCACCATGTGAAGGCATATCGCCTCTTCGATCCCACTACCAAAGATGTTGTGTTTCGGCGGGATGTTTGAGTTGATGAGACTAAGGCTCCTTTAGATCATATAGAAGTTCTTCCATATCCACTATTGCCTCCTACTCCTACCATTGATGATGATTTTTATGGCCCCCTGATCTTGATCCTATTGCTCCTACTCCAAAATGGTGAGACCTACATTAGCTACAAAGCAGGTGATTTGGTGGGTGATTCACGAGATCTACGATGTACTAGAGTGAGACTTCGGTGTTGTTGATCATCGCCCTATTCTAGTATGGCTCGATGAGCCAAGCTATTTTTAATGATCCTGTTCTTTTTCACAGGCATCTAGAAACCCGTAATGGGATTCAACAATGCAGGATGAATATTCCTCGCTTATGAAGAATAATACTTGGGATTTTGTTCCTCTTCGAAGGAAGAAATCTTGTACAATGTAAATGGGTCTCGTAAGACCAAATATGTAGTTGATGGATCAGTTTAAAAGAACAAGGCACGCGTCTTGTCACCAAGGGGTATCCTCAAGTTGAAGGAGTAGATTACTCTGAAACTTTTGCTCCTGTCACAAAGATGGATTATGTTTGCCTTATTCTCTCTCTTGCTGCTTCTCATCGATGGTTAGTACATCAGATGGACGTGAAGAGTGTATTTTTGCATGGTGATCTCCATGAGGAGATTTATATGGAGCAACCTCAGCGGTTCGTACATGACTCTTCTTTGGTTTGTAGACTTCAGCGTTCACTCTATGGTCTCAAACAAGCCCCGGGCTTAGTATGAGAAGATGGATGCTTTCTTATTGTCTATTAGCTTTCATCATTGTAAGACCGATCATACAGTTTATGTCTTGAAGACTGATGATGACTTGCTTCTATTGGTATTATATGTTGATGATCTCCTCATTACTAGTAGTTCAAATTCTCTAACACAAGACATTAAACAGAAATTGAAAGCAAAATTTGATATGATAGATATGGGATTATTGCACTACTTTCTTGGCCTATAGGTTCAGCCAGTCTGTTGAGGGCATCTCTATTTGTCAGAAGAAGTATGCTACAGATCTACTTCAGAGATTTCATATGGCTGATTGCAAGCCATCTCCCACACCTTACCAGTTAGGTATTGAATTGACTATTACATGTAAGTCTAACTTAGTAGATGCCACTTTGTATAGACAATTGGTTGGGAGCCTTTTGTATCTCACTCATACTCATCCCGATATCACCTTTTTGTTAATCTTGTCTCTTATTTTTCACATGAGCCTCATGAGAGTCATTGGTAAGCAACCAAGTGTATCTTGAGATATCTTCGGGGGACTTTGAGTTATGGTATTCATTACATGCCTCAGAATGTTCTCGGTATTGAGGGATTTATAGATTCTAATTGGGGAGGATGTCGCGATACTCGTAAATCCACCTCTGGATTATTTTTTCATCTTGGTTTTGGTCCAGTTGCATGGTCTTGTAAAAATAGAATGCAATTACATTATCATCCACCGAGGCCTAATATCAAGGTGTTTTGATGCTGGGGCAGGAGGTTCTTTGGCTTCGTCAGATTCTTGGTGAGTTTCATTTTTCACAAGAGTCTCCTTCCATTATTTGGTGTGATAACCAAAGTTCTACTCACATTTCATGTAATCCTACCGATCATCAGTGCACAAAACACAAAGAGATCCACATGTACTTCATTCGACAGTTGATTCATGATGGGGTCGTTTAGATGGAGTTTGTTCCTACAACTAATTAGCTTACTGAGATATCTTCACTAAATCTTTGGCTTCCCGCGCTATTTGGAGTTGTGATACAAGCTTGGGGTGAAGGAAGTTGTCCTTGGGGGGGATTTTGTATAGTCCTTCCTTCTTTCTTTTCTAGTATTGTATTGGGTAGTTTATCAGGCCTAGTAGCCGGCACCCTTCTTTCTTTTGCTCCCTAGAATTCACTTATGAGAGGGTGTTGGTGTAAATAATTTAATTACACTAAATAAGCTCATTATAGCAAATTGTTATATTTGTTTTAATTAGTTCTAACTCTTGGAGGTTGTTGAGATTCTCTCCACTCCTTGTGTGGAATTAGTTATCTCCTAATTAGCTTGACATTCCTATTATTTAGGAATGTCAAACTATCTATTCTCCCTATTTAATGAATCTCTCGGATGATGGAGATATCGAGAGATCGTTATTATTTCTTTGTTCCTCTTTATTGTGCTCTTCTTTACTTCTCTGTAATTCTCTATGCTCACTCTTCCTGTGCTAGATCCTACTGGTAGATTTTTCATCCTTGACTGTTTGAAAATTTTGAAAGGAGTTGGGTTTGAATGATTTACTTCTCTTCTAAATTTTTCATGTAACCTAACTCTTTGTTGGTTGTGAAGTGAAAGAAAATTATATTCTTGCTATAAACCACTCAAGCTGGTAACTCTATTCGGTAGAACAACTAATTCTCAAATAAAAAGATTCTAAGCTAAAATAAATTATGTTGTTAAGTTTAGTTGGTTATGTAAATTTCCTTTGATTAGATAGATTTCATTTTCCTTTCATATCCCGATATTTTCCTATTCAGAGGGTTGGATCACTTGATCCAAACCTATTATTTTTAAGCAGTTATTTTATTTGTGTATCTGTATGATTTAATTTGAAGTGCTCGAAAATTTTAAAAGTGAAAAATACAAGGGGAAACTCTGGTGAAATTTTTCCAAATATCCATACTTAGCCATTTTTCGGGTGAAAATATATATGTTTGACTTTTATTTTATGAGAAATTAAGTTAAAATAGTGTTGGATGTAAAACAGATTTTATTTCCTTGATCCTTATATGTGAAATTATTTTATTGGAATGTTGTTGTGTGTGCAGTAGCAATAGATCCAACACAGTTCAAAAATTGGTGTTCCCCCATCAATCGCACATCTTTTTATTGAACAGGTGGAAGAAACATATGTGGAGTGTACCTTCAAGTGCACTGCACATATATTTCCCGCATCTCTTCTCTCACTAGCTTTGGGATTGCTGGAGGAATTCAAGTTCCCTAACTATTGCAGAAGTATTGCTATTGTGGGGTGAATGAGTTAGTTTTCTATACCAATAATAATTAAGAGTCAAAACTTAGAGTAGCAAGTAGGGTTACTCTTTCTAGTTCATCGAACTAACACCCCTCAAACTTATAGTATTGCAAGAAAGTTAAAGAAGGTTGGTTACATTGTTTCACTTCGCTTTTGAGGAAGTTTGCATTGATTGAATGTTTTAATATAGATCTTGGATCCAATTGTAAATGTATTGTTGGATATATGTATTTTCCTTGGAAAAGCATTCTTGTAATTTTCCTTAGTGGACGTAAGTTGTTAAGTATTAATAAAGTGAAGAATGGATTTGTACCAAATTCATGGCAGCATTGTGAATGTATTATTTATTTCCATGAGCGGTTAGCAAATGAAATGATTGATATGTCAAGATAAGGAAACTTTCAATTAAATATTTTGTGCTTCTAATGATAATAGTTATGAACTAAAAATGGAGTTATTTATCAAGAAATCTTTCTATAAATTTATAACATTTCAGGTTATAATCTAATCAATATGATGGGAGGACCTTGAGATGATTAAACGAATCCCTTCAAAGAATCTATGGTCATTAAAACCTACATTTCATGAATAAATCTGGATGAGCTAGGATATTAAGATGTGTTATAAGAAAGTGTATAAAACTACTACCTTAACAAGATAATTGTGGACACAATGTTTGGTTCATAATTGAGTTTAAAGGTTGTTTTCTTTAATGGTCTAACTTGCAAACGTGTTATTCTTAGCTCTTAGGTAAGAAGGCTTCATATGAGTAATTGTCTTGGTATTTTCCATTAATCACACTACAAGAATTAAATTCTAAAGTGATGTAAACAAGGTATGAACTGAAATAATGCAGCCCATATCTGAAAATTCTTTGGGTATATAATATAAATTTAGGGTATGGAGATCAAACATAGCTAGGGTATTAGTCTCATGCAAGAAGTGTTATTAATATATTCCACACTTAAGAATGGTCAAAATCTTAAATAATGTTAAACAAGATAAGATATAAATCTGCCATGTTGACCTTTGATAATAGTGAATACGGGAAATCCTTGAGATTTCAATAATACCTTAGCTAGGAGGGTAAAAAGAAAGAATAAGCTTGTTGCAATCAATTAAGCCTTGTTGGACCTAATGGGAACCCCTTTAAGGGTATAATACCACCTTCCTTAACCAAATGTTTAATAATGCATTTAGGGCGTAAGGTAAAAAAATCATCATGACCCTAGTCTCCAAAGCATAATAACTAAATACTTACATTAATATATGATAGGTAGGGAAGAACACATTAATGATTACGATGCTTGAAGGATATTTTTACCAATGCACGGTTTAGGATGCCTACGAGTAGCCCTTCGGATGCCTAATATGGAATGTATTAAGAAGCGGATAGGCCTCCCATAGGTAACCAATGATGGGAATTGGGGGTTCCTCGGGCTTGCATAAATGAACTTGTTGGGATGTAATTTCGTCATAACATGTTAATCTACTTAATTTTATAAGATCCAAATAACTCGTGATGAGAAAATAGTGATGTGATGGGAAGACAATTTTATAATATTTGTGCATTTTTCTAATCTAAGCGTATATAATACAACTAGAAAACATTTGTCAAAGTATTGTACTTTTTAGGTACATTGTCTAATCACCATGATTCCTCAACCCCTAAGTGTAGGATGCAAGATAGAGTTACTAAGTAACTATAGGTAGAGACTAGAGGATCAATCATGATATCTCAATACTGCAAAGACAAGATAAAACCAAATGAAACTAATTTTGAACATTCAATTGAATGTTAAGGGTGATTGTAAGGATATGATAACCTTACGGCTATACAAGGTTCCCAACAAGTTATAGGACGGATTAAATTGTTAAGAATTGTTGCATAAACTAGTTTTTCTAGTTTCCAAAATAAGTTATGTACAGGAATGTCTACTCTTTGTTAAGATAATTTGACTTACTACATTAACTAGCTAAAGCTAGTAACCTGATTTATAATGCAAAGGAATGTTTATATGTGTTGTAAAATTAAAAACAAAAAACAAAAAAAAATTCACTAAATTGGGTATTTTCCAGGTTGTTACATGCACTCTATACTTTGGATTATGGACCGAACTTGCTAGGTCTCCCTCATCTTCTTTCCAGTGCTAGATGATCCTGGAAGTATTATTGTAGGAGTATTTTTTTTATTTATGCCTACCCCTTTAGCTTGTATATGAACTGTTTAGGTGATAGGGGAATTTTGCATAGATTTTAAGAGCATATATTCTATTTTTTCTTTCAAAACAGAGACATAGAGGTTCTACTCTCACTACCAACAACATTCCACTTATCAATAATACATGAAGTGTTTTTCTTAATAGGAAATTGAGGAGATCTTCCTCTTAATGGATCAATATTATCAGCTCCTTTTAAAGGAGGAAGATCTTCCTTCAATATTCCCAAGTCTCGAATTCATTCAACACTTTTGTATTTTGGATGGAAAAGTCCATACCTTTCCCTTGTAACCAATTCAAATTCCTTCTCATTACATTAGCATTTTTTATTATGTGGACTTTCTAATTCTTCTTCACCCCAAACTATGGGAGTAATTGGTTGTGCTTCAATATTTTTGTCAAGTATAGAATTGAATCACTATCTATTGATCATCTATTTTTCTTGAGGTACAACAACAATCTTAGAATCAATGATCTTCCGAAGGTTAATTTTATAAAAATATCTAAGTCTGACCTCCTCTTCATCTCTGTAATTCATCCAATAGTCCTCAAAATGAGGTTCATGCTCATATGATCTTCCCAAAGTAGAACTAACAACCCATCTGATATCATACTTAGATCTAGGTTCAAATTTATCCATTTCAAACCTTTCCATTTCTTCTTCCATTAACCTAGCCTTTGTAATGGTGGGGCAATAATATCCTCTAATCTTGATAGGAAATTTAATGTTGGTCTTGTGCTTGCTGCAATCATTTTGTGCATTGGTGCCAATTGTCTAGAAAGTTCACACAGGGCCCACTTGTCATCTACATATCTAGGAAATTTGTATGGGTTCCCATCAAATCCACTAGCTTTGATATAGGTAAAAACCTATGTTGAATAAAAAATCAACCATACTCCAATATTACATTCCTAGCTTCTTTAGATATTCTATATTGTTCCCATTCTGGTTTGAAAAGACATATTACAGGTGCAAAAATGCATCATTTACTTGTCTAACATTTCTTTTCCAATTGTCCATATTTAGCTAGGGATAAACATCATATACTCTATGATATTTGAAATTTTCCTATTGTGGGAGGCCAGGATAAAGCTTGTGTCCTGAAATATTGTAAATCAAGTATGACATCATATAAAAATCAAGATTAGAAGTGGTGCCCATGTTGATTTTTATGGCTAATTTGAAGAGTTGTGTGTGAATTGATGTAGCTATGAGTGTTGCCCAGAAAATGCTTCCTTTATTTTCTTAATGTATGGGCACATCCATTATTTAAATTCATAAGCCATATCCAAGCCATCCATTCTACTTAACAATATAATTATGTCTTCAACCTCTGCCAAAAAATGTGATATGACTAACTTCTTAGGGATTCTTTTGGTAGACTTTCTATCTATCAACAACCATTTAGTATTCATGAGCCTGACATAATCTTTCTTCTTGGCTTCAAAATCAGCTAAAGTTAACTCTATGTCTATGGTTATTGGTTTCACAATTTTGGGTAGCCCTAGCATTAATCTAAATGTTGTGGGTGTTAGGTTCAATAACACTTCACCACTTCCATCTAAAACTTCCTTTTTTACCAAATCATATTTCTCAGCATAAATCCTTACTAGCTCTAGACATTGACTGAGGGAGGGAAATTAGTGGCTAGGCATTGTGGATAGCATCAATGGCTACCATGAATTCACTTTCATTAGGAGCACGGAGTATCTGTAAGAAATCACCCAAGTCATTATTTAACAGATTTATATCTATAATAGTGTCCCGATTATTGGTGATACTAGAAGCAACGTGAAATCCTAATTCCATGGGCTTCATCTTATGTGTTTCAATTTCCCCTTTTAATTCCTTGAAAATCACAAATCAAACAACAAGAATACAAATGCAATGCAAAAAATCACTCGTGCCTTATAAGCTTTCTAAAATTCTTCTTTGCACCCATGGCTCTAAATCCTATGGCCTGTTGTGCCCCAGAATATTGGTTAAGTACAAGAAGGCACGTGGGCGTGGGACCTATTTAAAGAAGGGTACATGGGGTGAAATCAGGTAGGACAGAGTTTTAACAAGGTTTAGCAGAACACGCAAAGCACACGTGTAATGCAAGACGGGTTTTTGGACTTAGCCATAGTCATCATTCCAAGGACCATATGAGAAAATCATGACCCATCTAGCATGCAGAGTGGATAAGGTGCTAGCCTAGAAGTTATATGGTCAAGAAAGGAATATTCCATGCATGCGATGGAAGGATCCAAAAATATATCATTATAAAGAGTGGAGAGCTCAGATCAAAAGAAGCATGCTCCATTAGAGGACCACATGGACACTTGGCAACCGATCTGTTATCTTAGGAAGGCATGGCAATGGAGACTAAAGCTATATATAGAGATTCTCAGGGTAGAAGAAAAGGGGCACTAAGAGTGGCATCATATAGTATTGGATAGGTGAAGCTCTATAGGAATAATGAAGGATCCTTTGGGTTGGGATTAGGATAACCATAGGAGTGATGGAATATTTAGAGGGATGGGTCTATAACTAGTTTTGTAATGTGCATAGTTCAAGTTCCTAATGCATGACTCTGATCTACATTGTTATATTGGCATGTTATGGCCTTAATGAATGTAATGTGGTTATTGAACTTGTTAACATGAATATAAGGTTTTTTTCTAAAGTATATATGTTGTTCATGGGCACAAACCCTAGTGCATTTCCTTTCTATCATGAATCATATCTACATTTTGTTTGATACTTCTCTTTTGTTATCTGAATGGATGCATTTATATAGTAACTCATCCTAAGACTCTTAGAATGAATGCATGGTTCTTTCCCTTCTTGCATCTAAGCTTCTATTAGTAGGGGATGTATTCTCACAAAACTCACATAAAGGATGGGTTTGGTGCCCGCACGTGCCTCGGGTGAGCGCCCAACACCCACTTGGGTAATAGGCCAGTGCGCATGGGATTTTACTATTCTTCTAAGGGCATAAAAATGAATACATCTTGGTTTTATTGTTGGGACCTATTTTTAAAGTTATTGTGAGAAATGGCATACATCTTGGTCCCTATGATGCATGATGACAGAATGTCTAACCTTGGAAAGTGTTGAAGCATGGTTCAAGATCATAGAGGATGAGTTTTCTCAAAGATTTAGCACTGGATCTGAGTTTGATGCACTTATATGGGTAGAAGAGAACCTGTACTATGAGTTGTATGAGACATTCTTCTGTTATTTTCCAATAGAACTATAAGAATGGATTTCAGCATATGCATCCAGATCAAAATGGTACTATACATCATGCATATGGACCCAAAATGATTACCAAAGGCTACACGATGCAAATCTAACTTGGACTTGTGTTTTTATCACCTGGTGGAAAGGATCCTGACCATTTATACTATAGAATATTCCATTTCTACATATTCATGTCAAGAGGTTATTGAGTTCAAGTTTTTGAGGGATCCCAGAGGATCATTTTTATGTTCTATCCCTTTGGCTATGAATATCTTGATCATTACCCTAAGTTTAGAGGCATTCCCTATGGTCGGCTAAGTCTATATGAATGCTAGGAAAGGAAGCTAGGGTGGTGGAAGATGGTGGATATTACAGCTGAAAAAGAAAGAGAAGAGAGATGACTCAAATATATTGAATCTCATGAAATGGATATGGTTAGAAAATGTGAGGTTATAGGTGTGATGGATCTATGGAGGTAGACGTTACAAGGAGTTGAGGTTCACGCAGAGGACATGGAACCTAAAAAATTTGTGATACCCCATCTTGGCAAGCATGGGAGAGAAGCCCTTCATTTTCTTATTAGATTTCGTTGCATGGAGAAATGAGAGTCATTGGCATGCATCTGAACCCAACTAATGACTAACCCCTAGCTCTTGGTTTTCCAGATCAAGGGAAAAGTATTGTTAACCCAATTGGTATCGGTGGGAGTAACCAATCTACATCTAGGAGATATAATTTCTCATTTGGGACATCCATGGTTGCGCAAACCATTCTCATATTCGATAATTTTTTTGACAAGGTGCAAATACACAAGGTTTGGATATTACATCTAGAAGTGGCATAAGACACAAAACTAACAACGAGGAAATGTCATAAACCATCAGTGTGTAGTTCAGTGGGATGTTGGGAACACTAGGCACGACCACTTCAGACCATTTTCTGGCTACATGAGGTGGATTTGGTTATATAGGAGTTGGAGGACCTGGTGGTCCTAGTGGATATAGAGGATCTGGTGGGTTAGTAGGCACAAGACTAGCTGGATCTAGTGGAGGAGGAAACACTAGAGGGAACTAAGGCTTCCGATCGGGAGGACAAGGGCCTGACCACCTCCATAATTATTTTTTGAGATGTCTTTGCACTTACTCGACGACATGGGTATTGAGTATTTTTTAGAGCATTTCCACAAGTGTAAATTACTATGGCATGCAAAAGGGATCACTACCCTAGAATGGAAGGTAACTCAGTTTGCAACGATGTTGCAAAGGCACACACATAGTTGGTATCATAAGTATGACCCCCATCAAATGGTGGTAGACTATACTGCATTTAAGAATTCCTTTCTATCAGAGTTCCATATCCCTAAATTTTAGTAGAAGAGCATCAGTACTCTAAAGGAGATCCAACAAGGAATGGCAGAGAGTGTGCGGGAGTATGGCGCGTAGTTCAGACTCTCTTCTCAAAAATATCCTATGACATTCACCCTTCTCAACATACTCAATGGTTTGTTGGAGGATTTATAACACCATTTAGAAAGGAACTATCACATAATACTTTCTGACTCCACATGCAAGGCCTTAAAATTTTCTCTCGCACGTTGACGTTGTTGGGAGCATTGATACTAGTGTTAGCCATTTTCTAGAGGATCAAATTACTGCAATGGCCAAGTAGTTAGAGAAGTTGTCTACAAATTTAGTGCATGAGGTTTGTAGTGGTCTTTGGTACATAGAATGTGAAGTGGAAGGGCATGCAAAGGGTAGTTTCCCTTAGAATTCGGTGCACGCATAATGGCAATGGGCTTTAATATTTTCCATGGGGACCATGATGTAAGTATATTTCCTCTATTATAAAGCACGTGATCTATAAGAACGTGTCATGTTACTATAATAGTTTGTCTGCACGACCCATAATACCAAGGATTATAGGCTGATTGACTAGATTTATGATGTTATTGATCTTGGTGTGTACTAGACTAGCCTTGCAAGTAGTTCCAAGGATGATGATCACCACTATGAAGGGCACGCAAATGGAGGACCGTGTGGAAGAGGCTTTCCGCAGAGGATTTTGTGGTCACAATAACCGTGGCAAATGAAGAAGTGAGTTCCCACAAGGAACCTATTATAATTGTGTGTCTATAGAGCATTATAAGCGTAAGTTTCTTTATCTATTACATTTCTCATGGTGTGGAAAGAAACATAAGTATGAGGAGTTCCCTAAGTTGTTTGAGCACATGAGCCAACAACACCGGAAAAAAAGGTGTTGGGATGGTGAGCATAAAGAATGACGACCCTCATTGGATGCTAAGAGTGGTGTTTGAGTCAAGATTTGAACCTATACTAGTGATAATGCGAGTAGAGGTTACACATGCAAGGGAGATGCCAAAAAAAACTAGGTGTTAGGGAAGAAGTTATACATGGGAAGTATCTAGACCCTACTCATTAGAAGGAAGTATATCAAGAGACGTATGTCTCGTGATTCAAAGTTTTCGAGGGAAATATAATGTCTAAAGGAGTTGTCAAGGTAGTTGGAGCAAAGGAAGAATGTCGAGGCTCTGCAGAAGGATCTGGATGAGGTCAGGGAAGTGTGTAAAATGTTAAGGTAGGAGAATATTATTCCCTTATTGGATAATGGTTGTGGGAGAAGGTACCATGACTGAATAAGATCATGAAAGGTAGGTTTTTCATGCAAACCTTCCTCCTCACAGCCTTGACTATGATAAAGAGATTACATTGAATGCATTTGTTGATGGGTGGCTTCTGAGAAATATCCTCATCGACATAGGAGTGGAGGTCAATGTTCTCACCTTGGATGCATGAAATCAAATGGGAAGGCCCACATTACAGTCATCTTTGAATTTGTTATATGGTGAACAAGACAAAGGAAATTCCCATTAGAGTCTTGAAAGATGTAGTTATCACTATTCAAGGGGCCAAGTTCACTAGGGAATTTGAAGTCTTGGCACTCACCGAGGTGGATAATTTCCCAGCATTACTTGGGCACCCTTGGTGTTACAAGAACAATGTTAACCTATGGTTTAACAAGGGGTATATAAGTTTTGAGAATAAGGAGGAACGGGTCATCATCCCCTTGACAATGGAAAATCAGCACCCTATACTGAGCCCTTAGGAGAGGAATTCTCGACAAAATCTATGTGTGCTCTCAAAGATCCTAAGGTAAATCATCCTACATAAGGAGTCATCCAATTTGAAGATGCTAATTCACCGAGTGATACAATCTGGCATATCACGTGACAATTAAGTGCACGGGACTTATGAGTTGATTGGATGACAATTGAGAGGATCGGTAACAAGGGTGATGAAGGCATGCTAAGTCAATTTCCTAGGAAGAAATAAGCTACCAAGTTACTCCGAAGGGGAAAGCTTTGATGATTTATTACAAGAAATGGAGGCTCAGTGGAAAAATGAAGATGAGAGGAGAAGTATGCTCAGTTATAACTTACTCAGGACTGCAGCACATTGGTGGGAAACACATCACGAGAGTCTCCTAGAATGGCATGAGGTAAGAGTCACATTTTTTGTAAGGTTATCAAAAGCAACACACCCACTATCATACAAGACTACCATGGCAAGGAACCTACCTCATTCCATATCCAAGCTTGTGAGAAGGCTTGGATGGAGGGCACATAAGTGTTACCACCTTCATTATGGGTGCATAAGTTATATTCCACCTTACAAGGTTGTGCACATGCATGGTATATCCACTCAGAGACATGTCATCAGACAAGGAATTGGTAGGAGTTAACAACTCAACTCATTCAATATTTTTATTATTAGAGTACCAAGCCATCAATGGATAAGGTGTTGCAAGTTTTCAAAAACGTTATAATGGGAGATAGTGTTATAGAAAAAGATAGGCTACTGGATATTTTGGGTGAGCCTTTTTTGGAGATGCATCTCAATGAATAATAATCAGAAGAAATACAACTTGAGCGTGCATGCATTGAAAAGGAAAAAGGAAAAATGGTCTATGTAGTAGATGGTGAAGAAATGGAAAGTTTGGATGCTAACCATTTTGAAGGTACACATGAAGTCATAGATAGTGTTGATGAGCAAGCACACACCTACCATGAGCCCTTAAAAACAAAGAAGGTTAACATTGGGATAAAGATAGAACCTAAAGAAGCTATCATTAGGGACTATTGGTTGGAAAAATAAGTTTCAAAGGTCATTGATCTGTTGTGCGAGTTCTAGGATTTTTTCCCTCGTGGGTACCATGAACTCAAAGGCATCCACCATTCCTTAGGGGAGATGAGAATCAAGTTAAAGGAAGGTGCGCACCCAATTCGGAAGAGGCCTTATCGGATGAATATGAATTTGTACATATGGTTCAAGGAGGAAATAGACAATATGATAACATCTGGTATCATTAAGGCTATGGAGGAATCAGAATGGATAAGCCCAATGGTCATTAGTATCAAGAAGGATGGAATAATAAGGATTTGTGTTGACTACTGAGGACCTTAATGCAAGTATGTTTCATTGACCCTTTCCCAACCCCCTTAATCGAAGAGATTCTAGAGGAGTAGCCGAGTGCGAGGTCTAATCTTTCACGGATGGGTTCTTAGGGTATCACCAAGTTAGGATTACAAAAGAAGACTAGAGAAAGACAAATTTCACCACTGAATGGGAAATTTTTTCCTACACGATTATGCCTTTGGATTGAATAATACACATGTTTTGTTCTCACGCATCATGGTATAAGCATTTCAGGACTTCATCCATAAATTTCTTCAAGTCTACCTAGATGACTGGAATGTGTATGGACTAGTAAAATACCATTGTGAAAATTTGAGGCTGATGTTTTAGATATGTCAGCAATTGAGGATATCCCTCAACATTAAGAAATGTGTCTTTGCTACTCCATTTGGAACCCTATTGGGACATATTATATGTAAGGAAGGCCTACTAGTGGATCCCACCAAATTTGTAGTTATTGTGGGATTGGGGGAGCCTACTAGTCAAAGCGTAGTGCGTGGATTCCTTGGATATACGGGGTACTATAGGAAATTCATCAAGGGGTATGCCAAGATCACCGTACCCTTAGAGGAATTGCTAAAACACAAGAGTGCCTTTCATTGGGGAGAGGCGCAGTAGAAGGAATTTGACACTTTAAAGGATAAAATTTTTGTTGTGCCCATACTACACTTTCCTTCTTGGGATAAAACTTTCCATTTGCATTTCGATTCTTTAGGAACATCCATGGGAGTTGTCTTAGCACAACCTAGTGAGGGAGTATCAATCGCCCCTTGTGTTTTGTAAGAAGGAAGTTGACAAAGGAAGAACAGAATTACAAAAATACTAAGCATGAGGCATTATCAATGATCTACATGCTGCATAAGTTTAGACAGTACCTATTGGAAACACCCTTTATATTCTATACAGACCACATGGCATTGAAATACTTGGTGAACAAGCCCATTTTGCAAGGGCGCATATGTTGTTGGGTCCTATTATTCCAAGAGTTTGAGTTCACAGTGGTTGTAAAACCAGGGAAGAGAAATTCAGACCTAACCACTTATCAAGGATTGACTCAAGGGAGGACACATAAATCATTAAGGATACCATGTCAGATGCGTAACTTTTTAGGTTATGGCACGTGCCCTTGGACTTGGAAGATATCATTTTATTCTTGAAAACTAGTGTGGCACTGGAAGGGATGAAGGCTCTAGAGAGGAAGCAATTAGCAATACACGTCACACCCTACATGTTGATTAGTGGAGATCTGTATAAGTTAGGATGTGATGAGGTTTTGTACCAATGCATATTGGAACATGAACGCATGGTAATTATGGAGGAAGCGCATGGTGGGATTATAGGAGGATACTGTGTAGGAAATGCTACTCGCACGAGAAGATTCTAATGGAAGGGCTTTGGTGGGAAACCATCTACCATGATTGTATTGAGTTTTGCAAGGCTTGTGATCATTTCCAATGCCTTGGAAAACTTGGAAAGAGGGATGAAATGCCTTTATGACCAATAGCCAACATTGAACCATTTGAAAAATGGGCAATCGACTTTGTAGGGAAAATTTTTCCAGCCACGCAAAGGACTAGTTCACAGTATATCATTACTTGCACTGATTACTTGACAAGATGGGCACATGCAACACCTAAAAATTATTACACTACAGTGACAACTGCTATATTTTTATGGGAGAACATAATCAGTATGTATAGATGTCCTTTGAGATTGACAAGTGATATGGATAGACATTTTCTCAATGAAACGGTTAGGATTCTACTAGAAGAATTTATGGTGGCCCATCACAAGACTACCCCTTATCATCCATAAGAAAATGGAACTGTTGAGGCATTTAACAAGATACTAAGTCACATGTTGACCAAGATTTGTGATGTTAGAAGACAGGATTGGGATGACAAAGTATCATCCATTCTATGGGCATATAGGAAAACCTACAAAATATTGAACAAGGCCACACCATTTTAGTTGGTGTTTGGCATAGAGGCCATTATTTCTGTCAAATTCATGTTACCATCATGCATATAGTTCATGTAGGAGGATTGGTTGATGAACAAGCGCTCAAGGAAAGAATCGATACATCAATACGATTATATGAGAGATGATCATTTGATAGATGAAGTCAAAAGATTGAAAAATCCAGATAAAAGGCATGGCATGATTTTCATATCAAGAACAAGAATTTTGAGGTTGGGAAGATGGTTCTATTGTATGATTCCAAGTATTTGTGCCATCCTGGGAAGTTGAAATTCCATTGGTTGGGCCCTTACATCATCTCGTACATCCTTGATTCAGGCACATGTTAGTTACAAGTGCTAGATGGGATGAAGTTACCTGGTCATTTCAATGGGAGTAGGCCGAATCCCTACTACAAATAGTCCTTCCGTGTGTTTGTAAATAAGGTAGTATTATCATTTAGTTTAGGAATTCCCTTTATGCATGCTTTTTCTTTTCTTGTGTTTCCCTTTCTTGTTGCTTGTTCCTTTATTTTTATTCTTTTTTTGAACCTTGTGCACCAGAAACCACATTATTTTTCTAAGGTTTTGTATGCGTAGAGGACCACACATCTGTTTTAGTGTGGGGTGGAGTAGTGTAAAGTAAAGTATAAGCCAATAGTAAAATTTGAATGGCCCAATAGAAGGAAGCGCATAAGGTTGAGAAAGTACGTGGGGAAATGGTGGATAATGAATTATCATGTTAAGAAGGTTGTAACAAAGACAACGTATAAAGGATGAAGAGCACAGAACAAAATGATGTAGGCAAGGACAAAAATTAAGTAAAGGACAAGAGAAGTTCCTTCGGTGTTACACACGCGCATGTAAGAGTCTTTGGTCAGATTGGATTTTTGTGTGCCAGAAGGTTATAGAAGGTTTTTCGCGTAGGATTGGGCACGTGGGTAAGGGTGCTTAAGGTCGGTCTAGTGGAAAAAGCCACATTTAATGCTAAGTACATCAGTAGGTGGTATAGCATTTATTGTTAGAGAGGAGAAAAAACTATAAGTATGAAGTCGAGCATGTTATTATTTACCTTAATTTTACAAAGTGAAAGATCTCTTGCAAACTAGGGCATCCAAAGAAATTTGTGCGAAGGAAGAAGAATCATAAATATCTAAGTGTGTGACTAGGGTTGATCTACAAACCGGAGTGGAAGGAGTACGGGCATGGGGAGAGTTCTTTTCATAATATGTTATCTTTTGGAAGAAGTTGTTCCTAGTTAGGGTTTGGTAGCTAGGGCACAAAAGAAGGAGGATTCTTTACGGAGTGGAGCCTTAGAGTTGAGCAGAGTAGTAGATCAGAGCAAGAAGGAGGGATTTAGGTTATAGCGACAAGAAAACATGGCACCAAAGAAGGTGACTATTTCACCAAAGAAACAGAAGGGAAAGGGCAAAGGAAAGAAAATTGCTGCCATCATTAGCTCCAATGAAGAATGGTATGTAGAAATGTAGTACCCAGATGGAGTATTGTTGGGGAAAGAGTGGGTGTCACACTTGAGACAAATGGTTGTGAGTGATTACAACCATCACATGAGCACTACTGAGAAATAAATGGTATTGGAACTGGTTCATCCAACTAATAAGAGGACACCAGATGGAATGCCAATATATAGTAACGAAGTAAAGGTAAAGTTGGAGAAGGCAGGGTTGTTACAACTATATGAGTTGCCTTATTTTGGCAAGCCCGAGTGGCTATATCAGTGGTTGATGTCATGCATACATGAAGACCACTTCTATTTTGTAGGCCGCAAGATGCACATAACCCCTCATCTTATATCCAAGTTCATTGGCCTGAATTGTGAAGGAGAATCCATAGATGACAACTTAGAGGATAAGGAAGCCATCAAGGAAACGGTAGAGGCTTATGACTACAAAAAGGGTTCACAGTACTTTGACATTGTAGAAATCCCCGACCCTATTATGAGGATGGCCACGCACTTAGTCACCAAGCTTAATGATCAAGAAAGATGGATACAAGTAAATAAGGCATGGTTAAATATATGCCGGAAGATCTTAGAAGGGACCATCTATAACTTGTCTACCTTTATTACGGATGAGATCATAAACAGCATGTAAGAAGGAGAAAATATACTATTTAGAAACATTCTCCTCACCATCATCTTCTCGGAGATTGGAGTTCCTAATGGGCTAGAGAATTTTGTTTAGGAGTATCCAAAAGAGGATCCCTGGCCCATGAAAAGTTTTGAGAATTATACATGTGCGACCATGACGGTCGCTCACAAGGCGTGACTATAAAAGTGGTACAAGTGAATGCACAATGCATTTGAAGCAGATTGGAGGATCCCTGACCAGTTTCTCATGCTCATGGATGGAGAGGTAGAGTTTGTAGTATATCAACATTTCTACATTGGCAAGTTTACATTGACAGATGGGACTAAGAGTCCATGGTGCAAGCTACCCTTCTCCTTCACCATGCAATACTTCCAAGTAGGGGTCAACTAGTTTAAGGAGGCCAAAAGGATAAGGTTTGACCTTAGTGAGGTATACCAAGACCACCATGAGCTACATCGGAAGTTCATATACCCTAAGAAGAATTCATATGTGGATAATTATGTCTCCCATGAAGTATAGATGATGAAGCCAATAATGTTGTTGATCGCCAGAAGGAATGTAACAAGGGTATATTTACACATAAGGCCTAAGTTTGAGAAAGGTGCCTATCTGGAGAGTGATGTCTCCATTCTAGAAGACCCCATAGGGAGGAAAAAGGCCACACTAAAGAAGAGGGAAAGAGAAGAGGTGTAGGAGAAGAAGGCACCAAGTGTGCAAACAACACAATCTGTGGGCATGCCAAAAGCAAGCACTAAGCCTAGCACTTACGTGCATAGGAAGAAGTCCCCAATCAAGGAAAAGACCCTAGAAGAAGAGGCACTAGAGCATGAAGGGCCCTCACACATGAATAATCACCAAGGAATATGTTTCCTATTAAGGAGAAAGAGAAGGAATAATCTCCTATACTGGAATCACTAGTTAGGAAGAAGAAGAAGGTGGCAAAAAAGGTAGACTCGGAGGAAATAGAGAGCCTAGAAGCCTACATTAGCGATAGGGATGATGACGAGCCCAAGGGAGGTCAAGACCATCTAGTATATAATGTACATGACTCTGAGGAGGAGGAAGATGAAGATAATAATGATGAGGAGGAAGCAGATGATCAAGGCAAGGGGGTGAGCAAAGAGGTAAGCACCAAAATCAGAGAACCCCAAGCCTCACCAAGGAACAAGTGGACTTAGTGGAGTAGGATTTGGTGTAGGAGCTGGACTCATTAAGGACTTGGTGGAGTAGGAGTTGGAGTGGAGAATAGATGAAATTTTGAAGGAAATGGAAGAAGAGAGTGTTGGGAAAGAATATGGCAGCATGGGTGGGAATCCCATTTGGCGGTAAGATTCCCAAGGGCTATGCAAGCAAGTGGGATGGACATAATGGAAGCACAAGGGAAAGGGATGGGCTACATTAATGATCTAAAAAAGGTTTTATGCACATGCTTCTAGAGCACTGTACCAACAGAACAACTCCTAGCTATGACTTTGTTTGATGAAGAAGGCGCATATCCATGAACCAGAAAGATGTTATCTTGGGCGTTTGAGTCCCACATGGATGAACCTAAGTTTGAAGTAAGTCAGAGAGTGCTGATGAAGGTTCCAGAGATGAAAGGAGTAAATCCCTTGGTGAATTCTCAATAATTTTTAGATGAGAAAGTCTGTAATGCACTCAACAAAGTTTCAGTTGAGATTGAGGCCAGAATTTTTGGGAGGAATGATAGGGTGAGATTCCTAGAGGAGGAATTGGAGAGGAAAAAGGAGGAGCTTGTTGAGAAGAGAAAATATTTGAAGCAAGAAGATATTATCAAGATCGGTTAAGGTGCAAATTGAAAGAAGAGAAGCTAAGGAAGTGTGGATTACATAAGAAAATCAAGATGATAACGGATGTTATTGTCTTAAAGCATCCCGACCTAGCACCGCCCCAGAGAAAAATATGAATCAACCTTGCAGTGTCTGGAGGATTTGAATCACATCCTCACGATGGAAAGATGACCACTCACTTTATAATCTGCAGAAGAGGAGCTAGCGTGCCATGAAAAGGAAGAGAAGTTGAAGGTTGTCGAGATCGTTGCTCAATATACCAAATTCCTTACAGAGGTAAAGGTCCCCACATAAGTTGTTGAAGATTCATATGACAATTACGCTAATAGAGATAGAGTGGCAAGCATCCTAGTCGCTACACATGAAATGGAACTCAAGGAGTTTCAAGAGAAGAATAAGGGAATAGAGCAGAAAGGGATAAAATCTTGGTCGAGGCGGAAAATAATTCAAAAGCTATTGAGCCCCTGTGAGGTTTGATCAAAATATGTCTAAAGGAATTATACCCCCAGATCACCTATAGGATGGATGCACTTGATGACTTGGGAAAACAATTGGAGAGTATTGTTGAGACAATGAGTGCCAAAGGGGAGGAACTAAGTTTTTAGGGGGTGAGCACCCTAGTTGGAGACCTCTGTCAGCAAGCGCAGAGTGAGGTTAATGCCTGGGAAAAGCTAGAGGTAGAAATAGGGAAGGATTTCCCTCTCCTCCTTCAATAATGAACATGTTCTCCTTCATTCCCCATTATTTCTCTAAATTCTTCATTCCTTCATTATTTTTCCAACTATTCAGGACCCACCATTATTTATTCATTGAAGATAAGTGTTTCGAGGACGGAGAATAGGAGTAGTGTGGGGTGATGTTGGGCCCCATAATATTGGCTAAGTACAAGAAGGCATGTGGGTGTGCGGGACCTATTTGAAGAAGGGTGCATGGGTTGAAATAATGTAGAGGATAGGGTTTTAGTAGTGTTTAGAAGAACACACGGGTGCACGCAAGGTAAGACGCGAGTTTTGGGACTTATCCATATTTGGTATTCCAGGAAGCACATGAGAAAAGTGTGACTGTCTACATGCAGAATGGATAAGGTGCCATCCTGGAAGCTATATGGTCAAGAAAGGAATATTCCATGCATGTGATGGAAGGATCTAGAAATACATCATTGCAAAGAGTGGAGAGCTTGGATCAAAGGAAGCATGCTCCATTGGAGGACCACATGGACACTTGGAAACCGATATGTTATCTTAGGAAGGCATGGCGGTGGAGACTAAAGCTATATATAGAGATGCTCGGGTAGAAGAAAAGGGACACCAAGAGTGGCATCATATAACATTGGATAGGCGAAGCTCTGCAGGAATAATGAAGGATCCTTTGGGTTGGGATTAGGAGAACCATAGGAGTGATGGCATATTTAGAGGGATGGGTCTGTAACCAATTTTGTAATGTGTATAGTTTAGGTTCCTGATGTATGACTCTGATCTACATTGTTATATTGGCATTTTATGGCCTTAATGAATGTAATGTGGTTATTGAACTTGTTAACATGAATATAAGGTTATGTTCTAAAGTATATATGTTGTTCATGGGCACAAACCCTAGTGCATTTCCTTTGTCATGAATCGATCTCGTATTTTATTTGATATTTGTCTTTTGTTATCCGAATGCATGCATTTATATGGTAACTCATCCTAAGACTCTTAGAATACATGCATGGTTCTTTCCTTCTTGTATCTAATCTTCTATTAGTAGGTGGTGTATTCTTACAAAATAAAGGAGGGGGGCTAAAGCACGCACGCATGCCTCGGTGTGAGCATCTAGTGTCCGCAAGGTGATAGGTTGGTGCACATGGGATTTGATTTTTTTCTAAGGGCATAAAAATTACTACATGGCTCGAATTAACTTCTCAACAATCAAATTTTTCTCTCTATGTTGTAAATTTATCATAGCTAGGGATTCCAATTTCTCGCATGCAAGGTAGTAATTCGAAATGATAAAAAAAAAATTAAAAAATATTATCTTGATCTATGTGAAGCACATTAATGGAGGTAGCCATAAATGCATCAAATCATGTCCATTTAATTTTCCCTTCTTATTTGAATATAATACATCCACGTGTTTTCTATTTAAAGAATGGTGGGACTGCAGAGTTTATTTGCATTTTTCCACTTTCTCAAACGAGTGTAAAACTACAATTTTGACTTGAAAACCCACTTATTGACTTTTCTTGAATACTTGACATGTTTCCTCAATTGGGTTTCATGAATATATTTACACTTTTCACTTCATCAGGTGCATGATGCAAGAGTGCATAAAAATTTCGTCTCCCGTTCCAATAATACTTGTACACATGTTTACCTTCGTTGAGCGGGGTGTATTTGCACTTTGCACCATATGACTTTGAATATTCCTTGGAATATTTGATTGGGTTTCAGGGTTTTATTTGCACTTTACATGTTATGTAAATTTTGTAAATATGTAATTAAATCCCGATATAGAGAAACCAATCGAAACATGCCATGTACCTTTGGGTGTCGAGAAACAAAATGCAATTTTCATAAGGATTAACACATGATGATACATAGGGAAATTTTTGCAAGGATTGATCCGAATTTTTTAACAAGTTTTACACAAAAATATTCCTGTAACAATGTTTTTATGACTACTTCAACTGGGAACGAATATTCATGCAATTTTTATTGTACTCAACATAGTATTTTTTGGGGTTCAACTTGGGTTTATCCTTCAAGTACATATATTTTGAGTTCTAGAAATCAAGACATGTAAATTTTTGGAAGCATATTTAAGACTAAAGGGCAAGCTCAAAATGAGCACCAACATCCACTCCAACTCGGGGATGGGTAACCCCTATGGGTTCCACAAGAACCAAATAGACAATTTTACATACAAACAAAATGCCTTAATCCATTGGGAAACATAGTCATTATTAACACACACTTGGCCCCATGAGCAGATACGCATAACAAATTACTGATATACAAAAACAAGTGGTCAATGTTGACCAAAACAACAAAAAGGGAAAAAAACAATGAAGAAAAAAAATTGTACACTATACAAAACGTCATACCTAAGCGTGTGGACTTATTCTATAAAGTGCTTTAGATGCCTACCATTGACATGAAATTCCAATAATTTTCCTTCCAGATCTTTTAAGAAAAAGTGTGTTCACTAATTTTGATGTTAATTGAGTACAGTCCCATCCATAAGGCATCATAATTTACAAGTTTTCCCTTATCCTCGTGCCTATTGTCCCAGAGAAAACCAAATCTCCCACATTGAATTCCCTAGGATTTACTTTCTTGTCAAAGATATTCTTGAGTTTCTCCCTAAACTTCATATGCTTTTGGTGAGACTCTCTTCTTTCTTCATCTAACTCCAAGATTTGGTTTATTCTTTCCTCATAAGGACTTAATTCTCCTTCACTCTCAATTTTTTGCATGAATTGATAAGAAGACAATTGCATGTGTAAAGGAAAAGATCTTGGACTCCATAAACAAGTTCAAAAGGAATTTTTCTAGTAGCTCTTTTTGTAGTAACTTGATCTACCCATAAAGCAAACTTAAGTTGTTCACCCCATTTTCTTTTATTGGTTTCCAATGTCCTTCAGAGTATCTTAAGAAGATTCTTGTTACTTGACTCATCTTGGCCATTTCCTTGAGGATTGTAATTTGATGCATAAGCCAAGTTGATACCATACTCCTTGCACATAGCTGTTAATGGTTTAGCCTTGAAGCTCATAGCATTATCAGCAACTATTTTAGTAGGTACTCCAAATCTACAAATGATATTATTCAAAATAAAATCCATAACCACTTGGTGAGTTTCCTTCTTGGTGGGAATGGCCTCAACCCATTTGGTGAAGTAATCAATAGAAACCAGAATCCACTTATGTCCAAAACTTGAAGCATTTGATATTTATCCAATAAAATCCATTCCCCATTTTTTAAAAGGGGCTTCAATTGACACTAGTTATAAAGGAAAGGCACCTACAAATTTCAACCTTCCAGAAAAGTGTTGACAACTTTCACATTTTCTTATTAATATTGTATTATCCTTGAATAATGATGGCCATCAATATCCTACCCTCAATATCTTGTGAGAAGTAACTCTTCTAGTAAAATGTTCGCCACACACTCCCCCATAGAAATTTGCAACTATTTGAGAGCTTCTTCTTCAGTGACACATCTGAGTAATACCCCTTCTGGATTCTTCCATGCTAAACCAAAATCATTCATGACATATTTTTGGGATGTCAATTTAAGTGTTCTCCTCTGATTCTTTTCTAGATGTCTAGGACATTCCAAATTATTCAAGTAATAGATTACATCTTTATACTAGATAGAATTACTCACCTTTTCTTGGGGGTCCATACTACCTTCTTCAATGAAATTTATCTCCATTACTTGTAAATTTCTTTTTAGCCATCAATTTATCTAGTCCCAAACCTCTAACCAACTTAGTAGTTTGTATCTCCATATCATATTCCTACAACTTGTTCACCCAACAAAATATCTTGCTAGATATTTCCATTTCTGATAAAATTTCCTTAACCATAATATGGGGAACATAGGCTACAATCTTAGAACTTAAGATGTAAGGCCTAAAAATTTTGGTAGCTGTTACCAAAGAAAAATCTTGATTTTCCATGATAGTTTACTTTAACTCAGCACCTTACATGGCTTTTTTGATAAAGAAATAGGCCTCTCATTTCCTTCTTCATCCTTTTGCAACAATACTGATGCAATGGTATTCTCAGAGGAAAAATAAAACATTTGAAATGCTTTCTTGTAGTCGGATTACTAAGATTGGGGCATTTTTCAGTGCTTCCTTTATTCCAGTAAAATCTTGAACAGATCCTTCTTCCCACTTAATGACTTGGTCTTTCTTCAACATATTTTTATAGGAATGGTTATCTCAACAAAGTTGGAGATGAACCTCCTGATAAAATTTATTTGACCGAAAAAATATTGAATACCCTTTTTAGATTTGGGGATAGGAACCTTACCAATTGCTTCCACTCTCTCAAGATCTATCATGACCCCTTCCTTAGATACAATATGCCCCAATAGTTTTTATTTTTGGAATCCAAAATGACACTTCTTGGGATTCAATGAAATCCCATACTCCTTGCATCGAGCAACATTTTTTCTAGGTGGCCCAAATGGTCACCTCTTTTCTTTGAGAAGACTGTTATATCATCTTGATATACAACTATGAAGTCATTTATAAGCCCTATGAAAGCCACATCCATGGCTCTCTGGAAATTTTCTCCTGCATTCATGAGTCCAAAGGGCATCCTGACATAAACATAAGTTCCCCATGGAGTAGTAAAGGAAGTTTTAAACTGTTCAGATTTCTTCACCACTACCTGATTGTACCTTGAGAAACCATCCAATGTTGACAATAATTCAGATCCTGTAACCAATTGCAACATGTTATCCATATTTGGAAATGGATAATTATCTTTGATTGATGCTTTGTTAAGATTCCTAAAATCCACACAAAATCCTTATGTCCCCATTCTTCTTTCTGACTAGTACAAGGTTTTCCACCCATGAAGAATACCTAACAAGTTATATGATTCCTCCATCTCTTAACTTTATCAACTCTTCTTGAATTTTAAGATAAATGGGGATTTATGGGCCTTTGTTTCTTCCTGGATGGTTTGGAATAGGGTTCTAGATGTATCTCACATTGAAATAGATCTTCTCTATAATATTTCAATTAGCCATACCTTTATAAGATTTTCTTGAGTCCCTAGGTTACATTCTTCAACATCTCTTAAAGAAGAAATAAGCCTATTAATTACTTTGTTAACACTGTCAAAATTGGATTCAAGTGTAATTAGTCCTCTAGGAATTGTGTTTGTTTTTATTTGGATGATCTCCTTCCCAAAAATATTCTCTTTCCGATCATAAATTTCAACCATTGGTTCTAATTCAATATGTTGATTAGAAAATTCATCTTTTCTCTTCATAAATATTTTTATCTAAGCATCATCCTCAAATACTTGCCAATGTTTGACATTATCAGGCACAAAAGGTCTAGCCAATACTTCAACATCATAATTACAAAATGGAGATACTATACAATTAGAAAATGTGATGTAATGACAAAAAATCTATTAATTTTTGTGTCTTAAGTCCTTTCATGATACAGAATATTAAATGAATCAAACATTTCAATAAGGTCCTAGATTGCATGCTTATATTGTTTCATTCGTTGATTTTTGGTTGCATACAATTTTCTTACTTGTTTCACAATCAACTCAGAATCTCCCTTAACAATGATATCCTTGATTCCATGTTTCCAAGAAACTCTTAAACCCAGGAGCAATGCCTCATACTCTGTAATATTATTAGTGCATTCAAAATTTAATTTGAATGAAAATTAAAAGATTCTTGTTCTGGGGATGTGAGGACTATTCCAGCTCCACTTCCCATAGCAAAGCATGCTCCATAAAATATCATGGTCCAAGGAATACCAACATCTTGTAAATGAGTAGCATTATTTATGCATTGGTCTTCAAAATCAGCATATCCTATAAAATTATCCAAATTAGTGTCAACAAATAATACCTCATAAGAGGCATTCATGGGGTCTTCAATAATGTGGAGCATCTTTTTCTCTCCATTCATTTCACCAACTTTCCTTCAACATGTATGGTGGCATAAGACATGTCCATCTGTACACTACCTCCCACACTTGCAACCCATTTTCTAGATAATAACATACCCCACTTAGTAGGGAAATCAACAATAACCACATTCATGGTCAAATATTTACCAAGGTAAGAAACAAGCTAAACAACTAGTCCTTTCACATACCTAATGACTGGTACTTCCATTGAATCCACAACATGAAATTTTCCAAAAGCTGATGTTACCTTTATATTCAACTCATTCATCACCTCCAATGGCATTATGTTACATGAGGCTCCTGAGTCAAACATACAATTATGAACCAATTTGTCACTGATAATCAAGGAGGTAAAGAATAGATCAAAATCCAATTGATATTCAACCAAGGAAGTGCCTAAATATATCTCTAGGATTCCCCCATACTTTCTTGTTCTTGAGGCACTTCCACTTCAGCTATAGTAGGTGAGATATCCACATTATTTACATCTTTACTTATAACAATTGTCTCCTCTTTGAATCCCAAATATTCAAATGCTCTTCTTCTATGCTCAAGGATTCTAAGAAACTCAACAATGGGCACAGTAACTTTAATTTGACTCAAAATTTAAGCCATATCACAAGTGAAATACTTGGGAAAAGTTGTGGTGGGAGATTAAGTAATTTCTTTTCGAGTGGGATAATATCTTTTATTACTTGAGCAATATCAGAGGTACTTGGCTTAGTAGCAACAACAAGGCCTTTATTTGGCATATATTTCTTGGGAACATTATTGGGGATATTGGTCAATAGGGGTGTTTTGTTTTTAAAGGTGGGATAGACCCTTTAACCACTCTTCTTCAAAGGTTATAGTCATTTTCTTGTGCCACAACAGAATTCATCAGTAGTTGTTTGTCTTCCTTAGAAGGAATACCCCCATCATATTTTTTAATCATCAAAGCCCTTAGATATTCAAAATCATGGTTAGGTAATTCAAAATAATATTGAACCATATCTATATCAACATTAGTAGTAGGAGGAAAATAAGATACCCATTCTAAAAAGTTCCAAAAATATTACGTAGTTCTTGCACCGAACAGTTCGGTAGAAGTAGCCCCTTTTCATGCAAGTATAGGATATTCTAACATACAAACATCACCAAAAGTAGCTTCATCAGTGGCATCATCATCAACATTTGGGTCACAAGGAGAATTTGGTAAGAAACATTTATCACACCATTCAATGATATGATCTTCTTCAACCAAAGATACCCTAGCAGTCAATGGATCATGTACTATTTTATTTTCTCTAGGGTTTGGTTGTTTGTTTCCTAACCCCATTGGTCCTTTTCCTCTATCATCTACTCTATGGTCACCTCTGGGATGATTTCCAAATATATTATGTCCTTGAGGTTGATGTTGAGCTTAACCACCCCTACTAGGGTCTTGACTACATCCTCTAGATCCTTGCCTTAGTTGTATGAGTTTTTCTAGCTTAATAAATTTGAAACCCTCCCTTTTTGGAGGCTTCCCAACTGCCTTGATATTATTCTTGATTTGAACAGCCATAGAAAAATCTTACCTCAATGTTCGAGGATTTTTATCTCTCAAGTAATAGGTTGCTTTTTTTTTCAAAGGAATCTAAATATTTGATTAGATAAGATTCATCACTAGGTCTCAGATTTATAGGTAGTCTTGTCAAGGTTTTATTAAATCTGGTATTTAAATCCTGAACAGGTTCATTTGGATTTTTCTTTATATTTTCAAATTTAGTGAGAATAAACCTAGGGTCAGTCTTATCAATGTATTATAGCTTGAAGGCATTCTTCATTTCTACCCAAGAATCAATTGAATCATTAGGTAGTGAATTGTACCATTCCCTAGCATCTTCATCTAGAGTATGTATAAATAATTTTACATATACATCCTCATGTTCTATTTCAAAATATTCCATAGTATTTAGGAAGATTCTAAGATGTTGATCTCCACTTATTACATTATTCCCCTAAATATATATAATCTATTTCTGAATTCATGTGGGACCTCATTTGGGTAACCAACCATCCCATGAAAATTTATAGGTTTGTAAGTATTTACTATAAAAGGAGGTTTAGGTGGAGGTTGTGCCATATTGTTTGGAGAAGGTGTTCTAAAAGAAGGATTAAAATGATGGGTAACGGAGGTATATGAGGAAATGGTGTGATATTCAAAGTATCGATCCTTTAATGACTCGGTTTGAAAAAACACTCTATGTTTCTAATCAATAAAGGAGGGAATTTAAGAATACCTTGATCATTTGTAAATGAAGGACCCTCCTAAACTAGAGTGTAAAAATTGACAAAAAGACTGCTTGATCTAGAAGTTTCTAAAGTTACGGAATAATCTTCCACTAAAGGTTGATCGGTTTCAAAGCAATAGGTGCAAATTTTTATTGTGACCTCAAATCAGCTAAAGCTTTCTAGACTTTTTTTCTTCCTAGATTAGTCTTTCCCAACTCTCGGGAACAATCTTAAGTAGGGTCTTATTTGAATAAGGATCTTCTTCCTTCCATCTTTGTAAAATTGACAAGTTCATCAACAAATATTTAGATATTTTGCACTATTTCTTACCAAATTTCTCATAGAAGATGGAATTACCACTAAGGTCTTGTACCTTAGATGTTTGATTAGTATAAATAACTCATTAGATTATGAATTTACATGTAAATGAACAAATATTTACAATTTTTCACATTCTTTTCTCTGGCCTCTCCTAAGCGGATTCAAATGTAATGGAAATCTTGCTCATACTGGGAAAATATAAAGCAAATTGATTTAGATGAGGCTCTATTTTATCAAAGATCAATAAAGTAATGGGTTCTTAACATGAATTTATATTAGATACACTGGAAATATTACCAAACACACATATTTTTCTTAATTTCATGAAATAGTCCCCTACAATGGAATCAAAAGCATGTTGGTACCCAAATTTACACATCCTTTAGGGCCAGGTAGCATCATTGAATGAAATGATATGCTTCGAGGATGATAGAATTTGTTTATGTCATTTGGTAAGCCCTGGGGAAGATGTCTGACATACTCATTTGAACCTAGATTTGGAGGGACTGGGTGACATGTACAAAGGGGATGGCCTTCCCTGCTACTTTAGGCCCTGCCTTTGACCTGGGTGAGAGAACCCTCTAGTGTAACCTGAAAAATGTAAAGGGATAATTGAAAATATTCACTCTCTAACTTCCTTTTGAAAACATATAATTCATTCTTGGATGATCATGGCCAATGAATGCACTATTTAACTCTTACAAGTTGTCACACTAAACAGTGCATATGTCACTCTAATTAGACTCAAGTTACTCTAGACAAAGCATGAAATTCCATCTTCTCTTGCATATTTATGGAAAGGGAAGTAAAACTTGCAAAGTCCCTTGACAAATGCTTATAGGAAAAGAAAACAGAGGTGAATTGTAGGATTTGAGAAATAGTAGGTTTATGTTTTGTATGAATGGGAGATTAAAACAAGATGGAATTTATTATGATAGGTTTCTTAGAACTCTAACAATGTCAAGAATCATTCTAGGTAAAAGGACACTCAATTAGTTAGAAACAGTCCCTTGGAGAGAAGGTACACACTCATGGAAGCCCAAGAATGCATGATTTCATACAATCTTCAAGAAATTACACATGAAAGCTCATGTAAATATCTTCAAAACTATTCAAAACTCAGTATCTATAACACCTAAGATACGCTCAAAGGATTAAAAAAATATTAGCAATAGATGGGTGGTATTATGAATTTAAAATTGTTGTTAGGTACTAGAAAAAGAAGTCTCTTATCACAGACAAATTCAATTACCAAAATACCACCATTAAGACCAGATCTAGTGTAACTCATAGGATCCATAAACATAATATTGCAATAGGAAAAATAGCTGACTGATTTAAAGTATACTATATTAAGAAAAAATGTAACAAAGATTAATGAGCATGCACATAGTTCATTTTCATATATTCAATTTCCTTAACAAGGGAACATAAAACCTATGATCTCAATGTTTATCAATGGTTGTACACTTGCAACCATCTTGACACAGAAAAATTGAAGAAGTAAAACAACTCACAGGCATCTCATTAAAATTCAACCTATGATCTCAATGTTTATCAATGGTTGTACACTTGCAACCATCTTGACACAGGAAAATTTGAAGAAGTAAAACAACTCACATGCATCTCATTAAAATTTAGATTTCAAGAAAGCACATCAAAATATTTGTCTCTTCTAAAATTTAGAAAATTTTAACCCCCTTTTTAATATAAAAACATGCCTCTCATATCTATACAATCTTTGATTCTTTCCTTGTTTTATTTTCCCCAAAACTTTGAATATTTTCAAGACATATTCCTAAACAACTTGATATCAAATTTTATTACTTTGAAAATAACATATTCCCTATCGTTCCATGTGGAGAAATATTTAAAAATGTTTCCAGGTGTATATTTCATTCTTTTATGATGATTGTGATGCCTATGTCATTCATTTGACATCATCAACTTGATTATTCCTATTTTGAGTAGATTGAGAAACTTTTGTAATGATTTTTAGCACCCCCAAATAGTTTTATTTGATGTTAGTCATTCCTGGCTTTTAGGAATCCACCTCAAATCACAAAATTATTTTCATATATTTCTGATCTAAGAATTTCCACATGTGTTATGTTACATTAGGCCAATTGCCTCCTTTTTGAGTGATATCATTCTATTTCACTTTTATCTCCCATGTTCGGATATCACAGACAATCTTAGCAATTAAATCACCATGATTTTTTCTCAGTTTAACTCTCCAACCTCATCTTCACTATAAATTCCCACCATTTCTTCTACAAATTTACATCCTTTATTTTAGGTTCAAGTGCGAGAAGCTCAGTGAAATTATTTGTTTACAAGATGGTGGGAGTAGCATTAGCATCCAATTTTAAAGAACTTTCATTTGAGGACCTGAATTCAATCTTTGACTTGTTAGGCCTAGATGAAGCATTTGTGAGGATGCTATTTGAGATTGTAGATCAAGAAGACTACAATGGGCCATTAACAGCTAAATTTTGTTAGGTAGATCTAATTCAAAGACTAATTAGGATTAGTCTCGTTTTATATGCTTTCTAGACAATGTACTATCATCTGTTTAGGTGGTAAAATCAAAAGACTCCTAAGGGATTAAAGAAATTTTGGCTTAAGTGCAGGCCTGTTATGAAGGGTACAGTTGATAACACATGTCCCTTCATTTGTAATGAGGAATTTACTATAAAATAAATTCCTACATAATCTTATGTGCTTTATGAAAGGACTTCCATAGACATTGTGCCTGCTCTTTCTCACAAGGTGACTAAATTAGAGCAACGTGTTTCTACTTTGGAGAAGAGGCCAATAGAATATTTTCCTTAACAACCTTCTGGGGTGCCACCATTCTTCATGAATTAATGTAGGGGTGAGTCCATCTCCAAACCTCCTTCTAAATCTACTCCAGAAACTATCATAATTACACTCCCATCATTTCACACACCTCCATTCCACCTTCTACCTTCAAAGCATCAAGTAAAAAGATTCTTTTCAAGTGTGGTTTAGATATTAAAGAATGGGTTTCTTCCTATAAGAAGAAATCAGCGATGATTGATAATTTGTATGGTCCTAGGGAAATTATTGATGAGCTTATGGCTCTAGATATGTCTTGTGGTTTAGAAGGGTATATTTTATTTTTACAAATGGTTGTTGGGACTGAGGAATTTGTAGTTAGGAAAAATAGGATTTTGAAGAAGATTCCTCTTTTCTAGAGAGGATCTCTTAATAATAGAATAACTAAGTGTTTTTCCCTTTTCCTTTTTTGATATAGTATCAAAAATTATGTGAATCTTTTCCTAGGTTGGGAACCTATAGAACCTTTTTTTACTTTTTTCACAAATGCAGAAAACTCAAAGTATTACTAATGAATTTCATGTTCATAATAGATTCAAGTTTCTATCACAACAAAATGAAATCATGGTGCATTACATTATTTCACATGCATAATTTGAAATTTGTAGATTCAAGAAAATATATCATTATCTAGAATAAACATAAATAAAATCATGAAAGAAATTTTTAAGGAAACAAGACTAAGCTTGTTCATGGTACATTGCGATCAACTTCAAGTACTTTGACATCTTTCTCCTGTGATTTTGACATTCCTTCAGTTTATGCATTAAATTTATGAAATATTCTAGAGATTTATTCTTCATCTATCCCAACATGGAACATGAGTATTATACACTGTTTTTTCATCATTTGATCAAATTCTCTCATTGCACTCTTACTCTTCCTTAGCCCTTTTTATAATTTGGTTATCTTTTTTATATAGTGATAAACCTCTTAATAATATTGTATTTGAAAGGGAATTCATAAATTATTTGATCAAAAACTTTTGTTAGGAAATTTTCCCTAAGTTTCCATAAGCAATTCTATTTTCATCAGGTATCATTTTTTCAAATCTACAATCTAGATAATCAATGCATTCTGTAATTGAGATCCTTCTTGTACACAATTTTCTTTGACTTCTTTCAGAATCTCAATCCTCAATTGAATTACATCCAGGTAGGTATGTTATATGCCAATTTCTTCTAGTGAAATAATCTCTTCTTCTTCTATCAATTGATCACCTAACTCAACTACTACCTCAAATTTGGGTAAAATACCCTCCCAATAATATAATTCATCAGTGCATTTTTCTATTTGTTCTTTGGCATCATTGGCTCTTTCTATTAATTGATCATAACATTTCACTATGTCCTCTATAATCTTATTTCCTTTTTCAAATAACTCCTCATTCCATTTATCCACAACATCAACTTTTTCCTTGGACTTATCTACTTCACTTAAGACTTCGGGGTTATGGAAGTAGTTATTTCCTTCCCTTCATCTACAGGTTGTATCCATTTTTGCACATATGAAGATAGTACTTTGACCTTTTCTTTAATTGTTTCTTGGTTTCTTTATCTTCATCCATATTTTGCAACAAACCACCAACAACCATTGTAGCATCCTATTTCAAGATTTATTTGGTAGGTTTTCCCAGGAGATATGTGTAACGTTATAATCACTCATTGTGATTTCACCTTTCAGCTTGTCACCTTGTGGAGTGGATATTTCCAAAGTCTGAATCCTTACTAATCTACATGGGTTTTAGTTAGGATTTTGGCCTTCTTAGGAGCTCTTGTGGGTTTTGGGAATACAATACTTCTTATATCTAATGTTTCCTCTTGAATTGTATCCTTCTCTTTGCTTGGAAGGAGTGCTCCTAGCCACCTAATTATGAGATTACTTCCCACACTCACTCCTTTTGATGTGTTTTATGGATTTTTAGGGAAAACTATCAATTGTTTGGATGTATCTTAAAGATTCTTCAATAATGTTATCTCTTCTTGTGGTTTGTCCAATTCTACTATTAGCTTTTTGGATTCATCATGAAATGTCCCTTTTTCTGGTTGTTCTTTCCCTTTTCCTAAGTTTGGGACTTGACTATCTGTTTCTTGGATCTTACTATCATCTGGTGTTTCTCCCTTGTATTTTCCTTCCATTAGAGTGGTAGTCATTTTTTAGTTTCTCCTAGATTTTCTTTGACTGGACTTGCCACCTTGGATGACTCTTCCTTTTTATATCAACTTATTTTTTAGAGATTGATGTTTAGTGAGAATATCTTCCAAGTTTTCTCACTAGTGGCCTTCTTCTTTAGAAATTCTTCCTGTTATTGTTCGTAGAATAGGACACATTGGTGATATTTGATCTTTATCATCAATTTACACATTCTCCTTATAAGGCTTATTTTACTAAATCTAGACATATTCCAAAAATATGGACTCAAAGTATTTCAAGTATTCGAAGAAATCCATCTCCATTTTTGCGTATTTTGGATTCCATTTTTTTCTATATTAGATTCCATTATTACGGTTATTGGATTCCAATATTGTCATTATTGGAATTATTCTAGTTCCAATTTCACTATTATTGGATTCCAATATCGTTATTATTAGATTCCAATATGGCTATTATTGGATTCTAATTTCATTGTTTTTAGATTTTCAATGTTGAGAGTATGTAAGGCTAGAAAATGCTAACTATTATAAGGCATGAGCCCATTGGATTAATAAAAATAAAAAATTAACAATAACTTCCTATAAAATCCAATTCAAATTCATGAGTGGATGCTAACTATTATTTTTTGATCTCATTGTATTAAGGTGAGCGGTCACTAACTATTATAAGTCATGAGCCTCAATGTAAGGTGAGTGGTCACTAACTCTTATAATTCATGAACCTCAATCTAAGGTGAGCGGTCACTAACTATTATAATTCATGAGCCCGTTATATTAAATTAAAGTGAAAAATCCTCGATGTAAGGTTAGTTATTGGTAACTATTATAAGTCATGATCCCATTGTATTTAAGTGTAAGCCCAGCACTATGAAAGTATGAGCCTCTCACTCTAAAATCTTAGGGCTTTCACTTTTAAAGTTCGAAAGCCTCGCAGTTTCAAAGTGCAAGCCTCATGCTCTTGAAATTCTGAGAGCCCCGCACTTTCTAAGTGTGAGCCCCGCACTATGAAAATTCTAAGCCTCGCACTTTCGAAGTGATATCCCCACACTCTAAATAATCCAATATTCTCACTCGACAGTGTGAACCTCGCACTTTGAAAGTGCGAGCCCCACATTTTAAAATTTTGATGTTCGTACCTTAAAAGTGTGAAGTCTCACACTCACACTTTCAAAGTGTGAATATCAAACTTTGAAAGTACGAGGCACACACTTTCAATTTTTATTATACATATATACCTAAATTTTACACTAGCCTTAAATGTTAGTGGTGTTATTTTGACTTCGGTGGAACTCACAAGTAAAATTACGTTCTCACCATAAAATATCACTTGTAACAACTCAAGTATTATTGTTTTAGATTGTACAAATTCATTAGTGTGTATTGTTATAAACTATATATTCGAGTAATCATTAAAAAAAACAACAAAGTTGGGAGTTTATGTATATCACAAATTCTATTACTCGAAAGATAGTAGAATTTATGCTTGTAAATCATTCCATTCTCCATATAAATAATGAGTCACTTTGCGAGCAAGAAAATGAAGTAATCCTTGACACAATGGAAGAAAAATATTTGTGATAAATGTTGTCGTACACCCTCGGAGATACATTGAACCATTATTTTATATTTGACATCAATCAAAACAATCATTGTGCCATAATCATATTTTTCGAGTCAAGAAATTAAAAACTGGTATGTCATCATCTTTACATTGAAAGGTTCTATCTGTACATTTCAAATTTGTTACAAATTCATACCTATATAATTTTAACTCTTATATGAGGATTCGTTGCCTTTTGTGGAAATTTTTATTTGCACAAAATATGAATACATTTGTTGCCTCTAGAACAACACTTTTGATTTGGATACAATTAGTTTTGAGTAAAGTAGTAGTGGAGGTGCTATCAAACTAGAGACTAGTATTTATGAGTGAAACAGACAACATAAGAGTGTACTACTAGTATCGAAGTGGATTGATTTAGCTATGATGAAAACAATCCTATTTGGCAAAGTGGAAAAGGAAAAAAATTCCCAAAACCCAATATTTCCCCTTCTAAAAGAAATTTGGGCACACTTTTATCTATTTTAAGGGTTGAAGTGGTTTGAATTATTATGGAAAAAAAATTGGACTATAACAGGTAAAACTGGTCATTATTTACTTGAAAATTGGCTCATCCATTGAGAAAAGCAGACCCCGGGAAAGAGAGGACTCTAGGGGATGCTTTTTTCCATCACAACACCGTCCAAGTCTCATTCCAGTCAAAAAGTGTTTTGTGAAATCACCTCACTAAATCTCACAAACAAATGCCTTTCAGAAGTGTAGCTTATGCTCCTTGTAACATTGATGTGCTTACCATATGCATATCCATCCAAATACCTCCTGTAATTATTACTAGGGTTCATTTGGTTTGTTCAGATACTAAGAAATTACATAGGAGCGAGGCACTAGCATAGGAGTAGGCACTGGCATCGTCAAATTTAGAACTCTAGAAATGTCATGCATGGTGGGTCAAATAGATGGTTGTTTCTTGGTACAAAGCAAGGCCAACTAGAAGTTTTTCTTACAATCCCAAGATCCCTGCAAGTTTCTACAACTTTTTATCAATAATTTCGATGAGTGTGTTGTAGTATGATTTTGATAGAATTTGGGTTCACTTGCCAATGTCAAAGACAATTCCATCCACATTTGATTGCTCTTGAAAAAAACCTTAAAAATACTTAAACAACGTATAGTGTAAGCTCCAAATGAAAATTAACAAATAGAAATCTTACCAACTTTGGAAGATTTGAGTTATTGGCCACATCTTCCTTCCTATCAACAATTCAGAAGAGAAATCATGTAATCTGTATACATCATATTTCTTATTCAACCTTGATGTTCTTGCATATTCTAGGTCAATGTAACAAATGGTACCCATAACATAGGTAGAGGTGTGGTGTTTGGCCAAGGAAATGCACTTGGAAATGCCAAAGTCTAACAAATTTGCGTTGAAATTATAATCCAAAAGAATGTTAGAAGTCTTCACATCCTGTAAAAACTATGTGTGTTACAGTCATAATGAAGATATGGCTATCCTTCTTTAGCACCATGAGAAATCTTTAGCCGTTTTTTCTAGTCTAGCTTAATCTTCTTTGATGATCCTATACGAAAATAAAAATTAATAAAACACTTGTTAGATTTTCCAAATATCCATTTTAATATGAAGGTTAGAGGTTGATTGGACACTTTAATTTAAAAAATTGAATCTACAATGTATAAATTCATTTTTCTTCATAACATAATCATTTTACTCACCATGTAGGATGTCTCACAGACTTTTGTTTACCATGTAATCATAAAACATCAAGTTTCCAAGTGGAGAAAGTGAACATCCATGCAGACTCTCAAAGCATTCCAATGTTTTATGCTTCTAACATTTTCCACATCAATTTTAAATGCAAGCAAGCTTAGTGGATAGCAATAGTATATGCTCTTTATACTAATTGGCTTAGAATTCTTTATATTGCATTTATAAAGATTATTTGTAGCACCATATCCAATTACATATTTCTCTTTTTTATTGTCATTATGTCATTGTACATGTAAAGATCCAAGTTCATGGGTAATATGACCAACCTTGGATAACCTAAATGTAACAAATAGATGTGTCAATAAATAAATTGTAATATGATATTACTTTCTAATTTTTCATTTGATAATCTATACAATATGAAATCATGTCTTTCCATGTTAGTTTTAACACCTTGCTCCATGTTGTTTGCAAATCCTTTTGTAAATACCTTTGGATGATTTGAATGGTACAGAGCTATAATTATGCACAATATTATTACTAAACCCTAACAGATGCAAACAATTTTTGGTTTTGAGATGGATGTTGTTCATTGCATTAGGCCACAATTTTGTTAGACAACATCATACATATCCAAGTTTTCCAAATTTTGTTAGACAACATCATACATATCCAAGTTTTCCAAATTTTTGATAACAATAGAAGAATGTCTCTAGAACCCAAGCTATTTAAAATACAACTAATATTTCTTGCATCAATTAATTGGTGATATCCAAAAACCATAAGAAAAAAACCGAATTGGTACACAAAGAAAATGTGTGTTTATATCTACAATTTTATGGAGGAAAACATGAAGAAAAATTAATGAGAGGAATTTCCCCAGATAGATTGTTGTAGAAGAGGTTTCTGTAAAATAAATAGTGTTGTTTACAGTATCTTCTATTATTAGGGAAAGAGAATTAAATTTATTCCTTTCTCAAATACCTCGTAGCTTTGAAATTGAAGACCTTCATGTTTCCACAATGATGTAGTGTAGCTCATTTTTAAAAAAATTTATGGAAAGATAGCCATCAATCCACTATTAGCTCCTCTATCCTAAAGTTTTATACATTGTTTTTTACATTAACGGAAAGATATCCTATAATATATTGATGCTAGCGGTGATAGTCTTCACTTCTAGCAAAGAATTGACATCTTCAAACAAACCAAATTTAATAGCAATTAATTGTTGAAATTGCATAGTGCAATGCACAAAAAAAAAAAATTATTAATGATTTCTTGATTTTTATAAGCTGAAGGATGCTTGTAGGGTCCCTTTCCCTTTATTTTACAAATACAAGAATAGGATCAGTCTAAAAAACTTGAACGATCCAACAATACTTTGGTGAAAAAATGCTAAGGGCCTATGCCAAAAACATAAGTGGTTGGGAATACAAAAAAAAACCAGACCAATAAGACAAATAGGATGATTTGGTAACAATGCAACTAGCAAGGCTATATAACAACCAAAACAAATTTGACCTAATGGATTTTAGAAGCATTACAAATATATTGTGACATTATTAATAAATTGTAATATTATTAATTATGAGTTTATAGAACTCATATTAATAATATAATTGTAATAGTTAGTATTAGTATTTGGGTGAGTTGTGAGAACAACTCACGTAGCTATTTTGGTGTGTGAGATAATAAAGGGATTAAAGAGATATCCTTGGGATATATTTGAGAGATTCTAGGAAGGGGTTGAGAGATATGAGGGATGACTATTGACTCCTAGAATCAAGGAGATCAAACTCTATATATTTTAATCTCATACATGGATGATATATCCCGAATGAATTGAATATAATTATATTGATGTTTTTTATATAATTGTGCAGTGTTTAACAGTGGTATCAGAGCAGGGATTCCAGGATGAGAGTCTTTGAATAAAACTTTCTCATCGCAATGTCCACGGACTGGTAAGGTGGATATACTGATTGCATCATCCTGTGTATTGGAGCATTCTGCCCATGAATTGAATCGTTCTACCTACGCATTACATAGTTGTTCGTATGTATTGCGGTGTCCTTCTGTCTGTGCATTCTATCGATTGGCCTATGTATTGCATCACCATTTTGGAAACTCATATCGGCATCGCCATTATGGTAACTCAGATCGGCCAATCTGGATTTTTTTGTTTTTTGCCATTTTTGGAAAGGGTCCGGAAAGAAGTTGAATTTAGAACTTGTAAACACAATAAATTTCAGCTGATAACTCAGATTGAGGTATCATTTTTTTAAATGTGTATTTTTTCAAGTTCTACGCATTGATCCTATTCTTTTTGCTGCTAGATTAAAAAATATTATTTTTCCATTTTTGGAAATTTTTATTTTAAAAAATAAAATTGTCTCACTTTTGTTTGGACGCACTTTCGCTTGTATACATGCGTCCATAGTGAGGGGGTGCATTATCAGTTGAAACCGACACCTGAGAGAATTGTAATATGAGCCTAAAAGATATATTTGCTAACTAAGTAGCAAACTCATGGAGGAAGGAGGCAACAGAGGAAGGAGGTCAATTAGTGACCTCTCGTCAGCAGCGATGGGGCCACACAATGGTGTTGTGGCATTTTATTTCAGTTGTGTGTTTACTTTCTGAAAATAAGAACAAATGATTTATACATGTTCAACTATTGTAATAAGTGAGCTCCTACGTGAGAAATATTTCCTATATTTTCTCTTGATGTCAGAACATTGCAGAAGATCAAAAGCACCAATGTAAGTCAGTTCATGGATCTTGAAACGGTTTGTGGAAGATCCAGAAAACCACATGAGGTGGATAGTTGATGGTTCTGTCACGTCAAGGTTTGTGGTAAACCTAGTTAAAACCATGGAAGGAGATAGCCTTTCTTTTGATCAAGGTCATGAGCCAAGTTGGGCATGCCACATGGGTGAGCATACTGCAGATAAGTGTGTGAATGTTTTTCCACCATGTCAACATTAGGGGAGTGTATATTGGGAATTAATAATGTTAACAATAGGGGAGTGAATGTTACAAATATATTGTGACATTATTAATAAATTGTAATATTATTAATTATGAGTTTATAGAACTCATATTAATAATATAATTGTAATAGTTAGTATTAGTATTTGGGTGAGTTGTGAGAACAACTCACGTAGCTATTTTGGTGTGTGAGATAATAAAGGGATTAAAGAGATATCCTTGGGATAGATGAGAGATTCTAGGAAGGGGTTGAGAGATATGAGGGATGACTATTGACTCCTAGAATCAAAGAGATCAAAATCTATATATTGTAATCTCATACATGGATGATATATCCCGAATGAATTGAATATAATTATATTCAGTGATTTTTATATAATTATGCGATGTTTAACAAGAAGAACTTATTTATTGAATCAGATGACACCTCTGTAACCTCCACTTTAATGGGGATTAAAATAGTTTCTGCAGGCGGTTTCAGAAAAAGATGCTCTTTTCCAGCAGCAGCCTGACTCTTTAACCAATCATATGCCTCACGACCTTCCCGAGAGAAGAATATCCCAACATGGTTTTTCCTATTGCAAGAGATAAAACATATCATCCAGGTTAGGTAAGGGGATTAAACTATGTCCCACCCTCGGTGTCTCACCCCATTTGGACACACCAGACATGAATCACATTAGGATGTCAAACCATTTGTACAACTCTAAAAAAATTACCACGTCCACAAAACCTTCCTATTTATAATGAGCCTCATATAGCAATGGAAATGATGCACTCGTAGTTTTTTCCATTTCTACTTTTATGCCAACCCTATACAATGGCTTGATCTAGTGACGGCCCATCTCCAAAGTCCAATCCTTCACTGAGCATATGATAATAATATGACAAACGAACATCGAAGCGAATTCCACATTTACCCTTGGACGTTCCTCTAGAGAATATAATCATCTCTAAGAACTCCCTCAATAGCAACTAAGTCTTGCTTTGTTTCAATTCAAAAAATGGATTTCAAACAATGACGTAAAATTTTGGTATAAAATGTCATTTCACACACCGACATGGAAAATTGCATGAAATAAAACATTAGAAAGGCCATGATAGATGAAATGAAATCCAAGTAAAATAAACATGAAAGGTGTGAAAATAAGGAAGAGAGGATCGGTAAATATATGGAGTGATTATGCCATCACATGCTTGTAATTAATACAAGCTTGTTAGGGGCTTTAATATCAGCCTTTATTGGAAAAGGTGATGATTTGGGTGATCAACATATTTATTTCCAATATTATCACAAAATGATTTGACAGACCCACGATTTTCTATAAAATCCACCTTTTTAGTAGCCTCCTAATATATAAGTGTTATCCAAAATTCACCCCCAAGGTAATTTTGATAACATGCATCAGATTATTCAATCCCAGGCAGGTAGATTGATTCAAGGCAAAAAATCATGTTTCTGGGGTCCCCTCGGCTTTTTTCTAACTCTCCTATCCAAGAAGAAAAGAGCAAGTTCTAAAAAAGGGTGAAAAAGTTGCAAAAAAACAAGCTTGGGGTAGAAAAAATCATGAAAATCGGCTAAGTCCTAGTCCAGGCGGTCCTTGGGACAGTTGGGACGTCGAGGCGCGAACCGGCCGAAAAGCCTCCGGAGCGGTCCACACAAAGAATTGGGACATCGGGCTGTCAGAGGTACGCACGGGACGTGAAAAGCTGAAAGAGTCGAGAGCGAATGGAAATGTGCCACGTGTCTTCGCCTCAAAGAGGGGGAAGCCGAATCGGGCGGATCGGAGAAATTTATCCCAGACGGTTTGGGACATTCGAGCCAAAAATACGCGAGGGACGTGAAGACCTAGAAAAGCCACCAATGAATCGAGAATGTGACGCGTGTCACAAAGGGAAGCGCAATGAATTTGCTAAGCGTTGGCCGAAAATTTCAAAGGGCAAGGTTTGAAGGGTCGGCCCGAGCTAATGAAACAACGCCACGTGTCCAATGGAGCATGGAGGTGCAGAGCTCGGGGAAACTTTGAAAATTTAGCAAAAGTTTTGGCCAAAAACTAAAAGGTAAAGGTTTTCCCCACGCCCCTGTCGACGAACCAAATGATGCCACGTGTCCCAAGTGGTGGGGCGCGGGGGAAAAATGAAATTTTTCCAAAGTGTAAGAAAAGTCAAAATTTTCAAAGGAAAACCCACGAGAGGCAGAGGAGAGATAATTTCTCATCCAATCAGCACTTGCCACATGGCGTCCGACCAATGGAGCACGAGAAAAATTCAAATTTTTGCCCGTTGATCCGTTTTTTTGGGTTGTTTTTGCCCTAAAACTTCATACCCCCATATCTTTTGATCTAGAGCTTAGATTTGCACGTTCTTTATATCATTGGAAAACTTATGAAATTATCTACAAGATTCCATGGTCAATCTCTACTTTTGGTTCATTTTGGAGAGATAAAATTCAAAAATGTTTCTGGTACGTGTTCATGGCCAGAAGTGACATTTCAGCGACCAAATTTAACACAGAATGGGTCGCACTCTCCTCCCATTTGGTCAAAATGATAGGGTATGGGTTTGTAAGGTCCTCCATGCTAATTTAATGCATTTTCAGTCAATGAGGAATGGGCTCCCACGTTTTTGTATGTTTTCTCTCTCATGGGCTCGACCCATGCAATGTAAAAGCCAGATTTGGCTCATTTTGGGGGATTATTACAAGTTCATCTTTTCGGCTCTTCCCTCCCTTATTTTCTTCTCCAGGGTTGAAAATGGAGTTCAAACCTCCTCCCTTGCTCTGTAATGGCATTTTTTCCTTTTACTATTGAAATGATGTTCTGTGCAAACTTCTGAAGCAACAAAAACGTGTTTTGTGATGCATCTGTCCATCCTTGCTCGTTTTTGCTTGTTTTCTTCTTGCCTCTCTTCATTGTAGGTATTTGTGCAAGTTTGAATGTTCATTGTAGGTCCTGGATCTGTGTTCATAGAGTTTTGGGACATTTTACGTGTGAAATCTATTGTAATGCCTCCGTTTTTATAAAAAAATGAATAAATAAAATAATAGAAATAAAAATAAAATAAGAGAACTAAAATTTATTATGCCCGTGATTGCTGGGCGGGTTAGGGCAAATGGGAGAAGACAAAAAGCCCAAAAAAAAAAAAAAAAAACGTAGTTAGGGTTTGATTGCAGTTTTGGGGCGCCTGGGCGGTTGGGATTAGGGCTGCGAGGACCAAAGATGGAGGAGTTCGTTGAAACGGCCATGGAAACTTTCATGCAAATACTTATTTCGTGCAAACCAGACTCCACAAAACGCCCAGCATGCACCCAGCCGCGCAACTCTCACCGCGTGGAAAATGGTGCAAAAACGAAGGCATTTTTGGGTCTGTTCCTTTTGCACACGCCCAACACTCTTCCAACACGTGCCCAGACCCGGCATGATTTCGTTCAACGCATGGAAGATCATTTTTTGTCAGATGTGTTAGTTGCATGCGCCCTAGCAGCTACTTATGCCAAAATGTGGAAACATGCGAACTGCTGGACTTGATGCAGGGAAGAAATGCGGTCCAGGGACTGCAATGACATCGGGATATGCAAAAAATGGGTCTGTTATTAAAAAAAAGGGCGCTGACCTGTCTCTTAGAATGCCTCAAAGAAATGTTATTTCATGGAATGCCATGATGGCAGTGTATGCACAAAATGGATTTGTTTAAAAGGTGGTTGGGTTGTTTGACAAAATGTCTCAAGAGGCGTGGTCTTATGGAACATACCCTGACCATGTAAGCTTCATTTTTGTTTAACTGGCTTTCAGCCATGCATGTTCAGTGCATGAGGGTTGTAAATACTTCGTTGGCATGAGTGCCTCTTGTAGAATCATGCCGAAAATTAATCATTATGTTGCTGGTTTTGATGAGCACATGAGAATGTGCAAAATGTGGAGGCATGCTTAAGGCATGTGAAGTGTTTGACTAAACGCCTTCAAAGATCTTGGTCTAATGGTTGCAAGATTTGAGGCTACGCACAAAAGGAGGAAGATCTCATCCTATCCAAACAACAACAATAAGAAACCCTTTGACCATGCTCAGGAAAGTGGTGGGTTGAATCTAGAAGGTAGTAGGAATGTGATCAGAGTAGCAGAATGGTTTTCAAGTCTATAGTTACAGATTTTATTGATAGTCGTGTATGTCAAACGGTGGAGCTGACGATGCTCGTGATCTGGTTGACGAAGTGCCCAAGCACGAGACTGAACCCAAGCCTGCGGCTTCGACCGACTTCGTTCTCCAGGCATGGTCCTTCTTCCCTTACCTCTCATAACTCTCGTGTTTTAGTTCTCTTTTGCAAATAAATAGAATTTTAAAGTATTAGAAATTTTAATACAGTTATTTGTTCCTTTAACTCGTTGCAAAACAATAAATCGTCGTGTCGTAACTCACGACGTCATTTAACTCGCCTACTGTAAAACAAGAACTATCACCCTCGCTTCGAGATGACATAGAAAACTCTTACCCTTCTTGATCGCTTCAATAACGTTTTATCGACCAGACAAATTTGACTCTCCATTGATTAAGATGACCTTCTTCCTACTTAAAATAGTTAAATTTTGCAATTTTCGGAGACTCACTAAGTACCCTTCGCAACTCTGGAAACGAGATGTGAAGTTTCGTTCGGGTACCTTGGTATACGAGGAGTCGCCTTGATTTTTGGTTTGACCCGAAACGATCATGTGACATCCTTTTGACGCCCTTATAGGAGCCCTGTAACACTGGTTTACAACAGTAGAAAGTCGTTAAAACTAGAAAGTTGGCTTTCGTTTTGGATCGCCATTTGAAAACCTGGAAAGAGAAATCACTTCCCGTCTTCACAAACCTCTAGCGATTATACTAGACAAATGCATGGGACATTCAGTATAGGAAAGAGAACTTTTCGGGATAGTTTGGCGAAGCCATTTTGTAGGCCTCCGGTCACAGTTCGACGAGGTCAAACTGGTCCAGTTTCATCTTGTCGCTCCAGAAAACTTGTCGCCATTTGAAAATGGTTTACTAGTTCTCAGCCCCGTCGACTCTGATGAACTCTCCTTACATAGGGGAACTAGTAGGAAGAGTCTCGTTGCACGTGCATCCGTCGGATGTCATTTTGGACACGGGTTTCTGGGCCACTCGAGCTAACTTTTGTCTTTTTACAACTGGGTGAACTATGACCAGTGGCCCCGGAAAACTAACCGCCAAACGCAAACCGTTTGCTCTTTTTCAATTCCGTCAACTGCTATGAATTCTGGGTATATCTGGGGACATGTAGAAATTTAGTCGTGACGTGTGTGCTCATTAGAAGATAACCTTTGGAAGTAGTTTCTTAGCCTCCGAGCCCGTTTTGTACGTTTTGCAGCTAGTGAGAAAATGTAAAAGTAGAAAGCTGCGGACCCTCGTAGGGTTGTCAAATCACCCTGGAAACTTTTTACTCACGTAAATAACTGTTTAAAACACTATAATGAAACTTGTGTGTTTTGGGACTTTTGATAAAATGATATTTTCTCTCTCTTCCCTTCTCTTTCTCTCTCCTGGGTTTATAAAATGTAGAAAAATGAAATGCAATGAATACATGTTTCTAGACTTTTTATTTCGATTGGCAAATGGTAATTAATTTCTGATGTAAATGGGAAACTGAAAAATGACAATTATGATTGATTAGGGTGGATACCATGCCAGCGAATTATCGCTGATATCATGCTCACGTGGGTTTTGCAGGATGGATGAATGACGATGAAGAAGGCGATGTGAAATTTAATTATTATTTTGTAACTCTGATAGGTCATTGTAAAATGAATAACTGTGTAATGTAGTCTCTTGTAATGGAAAAAAAAAAAAAATTATAAATGAGATTTGTTAACATGCATGATATGCTAGTTTTTAAGGATACTTATGGAATGTACTTCTAATCACCAGTTCAATTTGATTTTTAGTTGTGTGTGGCAAAAAGGTGTTTGGTTTATACTTAGTAAATTGAAGTCGAAGTTAATACATTGGAGTACCTTCTCAGTATTTAATATATGCTTAAATTAATTATAGGGTTACCTTCTTACCTTGCAAACACAATAATGAGTTTTAATAGGAACACTCAACCCTGATAAAATATTCATGCATAACTTGCCTGTATGTGTGATCCCGTTCTACCATATAAGAAAATTAAAACCAAAGAACGACCTTAACCTTTGCACTGATGAGACCTCATAGGTTAGGTAAATAAAACCCCTCATTGGAGTTTTCTGTCATAGTCCTTATGTCTAGCGACTGTGTCGCGAACCCATATTTAGGAATGTCATGGTCCAACCTATCTGGAGTATGCGGTTTCCTTCTAGTTTTGGTAATCGTGAGAAGAATGCCCTCTCTTCAGGTCCAATACCATGCTGAGTGTTGAAGACCACCTTAGGAGTCACCTTATGAGTTCTTGTTCGAAGGATCGACTAAGCGGTGCTACCTTGGTTTCTATCAAAATCATCTTGGCATTCTCTTGAATGTGGTTTAGTACAATTATGTCCACTTGCCTTAAAATCACATGTAGTAGAGGCGTAGATCGCTAGGTGCATTTTGGAATTAAACTAAACCCTAGTGGTTTTTGTCTGCTAGCTTGTGGGTAGAAACTGTATTTTAACTCCTTGTATGCAAAATTGAGTGGAAGGATGTTGATTCTAGAGAACCTTAGAAATTGTAATCTTGTCCCTTAATCCCTTGTTATGTCATTTATGGCATTAAGGAATAAAGAATATTCCTTATGCGGAATCGTGAAGTGTAGTGACATGGGATCTTCGTGTACATAGATCCCTTGTGTTCATGTGTAGTTTATTATGCTCCTAGCCGTGTACTTCTTTAAGATGTCAGACAAGTGCTTTTGTATCTCTTTGTTTCGAGACGATGCTAAGAACGAGACCTTAGTGTGATATAAGAGCATATCATATAATGTTGCACACGAGATTGGAGTTTAGGACTAAGGTCAATCTTGGAGTCTGTATAACTTAATTAAACCTTTTCATGCGTTGCAAAGAATATAAGTTACCTTGGTGCGACCAAACTTTGAGAAAACAAAAGATATGTATACCTAGCTATATATATATATATATATATATATATATATATATATATATATATATATATATATATATATATATATATAAATCTTATAGGAATTCAATAAGTTTTTCAAATTATAATAACAATGGTAGAGAAATAAATATAGTGTGAATCGAGAAATATTTTGGTGAAAAGCTGCCCTGTGTCTAAATCTCCGTCAAATCCTTGATTTCGTTCTGGACATCAAGTCACTTTCGCTTGAGTGTAAGGGTAAGACTGTAGCCTTTAAATAAACGTTTGAGAAGCAAAATCTTAACATAAGAATGAGAGAATTAGAATCTTGTAGGCATTTTGAAATATGGAAAAATACTTATGTAAGTTCTGAAGATTGTTATAAGGGTAAAGAGAAAATTAAATGGTTGAACAATAAGTGAACTGTGAAACGAATTTTCAGGACATGTAGGTGGAAAAAGGGAGAAAATCATGCTTACCTAATAAGGATCTTGCGAGGTTAACCGTAACTAAAATACATTTAAAGTAATGATATGTCGTGGGTTCGTCGTTCCTAAAGTCACGTTTCTTGTGGTTGGGTCCTTGCTAGTATTCGTTCGTTGGGAAGAGTGTGGTATCGACATGTCGATGTCGTCTGCATGTGTCTATGTGAGTCGATGCCTTATGGGATTGTCGCGTGTGTGTCGAGTTCTGTACTTGGAGCCCTTACTGGGTTGTGTGTCGTGATCAATGTAAGAGCAAAAAAAAATTATTCTGGTATTTTACTGTTGTATTTGGGTGTGTAAAATGTGGGCACTACATCTATCCTTGGGCTGTGATGCATCATCGTCCATCCTTCCCATCGCTCACTCTCTTTGTCCCATGGCGGTTTTGATAGATGTTCAACATTTTCCTTCTCGGTGTATCACCGTTTTAGTGTAGGCTTTTGTTATTTTCCCTTTTCTCTCTCTCTTATTCACACAAGTTTTTTTATGGTGGCGTTAACAATAATATGAGAGTCACCTCCAATAATTAATTCATTATTATTCAAGTCAATAGCAACAGACCAACAATGTTCCAGCACTTTAATTTATTGATTCATACATTTATTAATTTACATTGGGTGGGAACATGGTCCGTAATCTACAGTCGGGGACAACCTCGTAATCAATATCATGATACTACATAATTTAATCTTCAAACTATTAATAATCATTAAAAAAAAAAATCTATATTTGGTCCTTCGAGTAATCTCAATAATTTTTACATATACTTTTAATTTACTAATTTGGGATTGATGGTGTGTTTTATTTATGAATAACATCTTATATTATATTAACAAGTAAAATGATATAAGAATATTCACCAAAACATTGGGTGGTATGGAAGCATGCCCCAAAGCCATGAGTTCAAACTAGGTAGACAAAAATCCTAGGAGTACATCCAATTACAAAACATCACAAGACAGAAAAGCAAAAAAGTTAAGCCACAACTATGAATTACTGACCACAGGCGCATATCTTGATCATGCCATCAAGAGCCAGACAAGTCTCGAGGATAGACAATTCCCTTATGTTGCTTTCCTTCGAAATAACAAATATTGGTGTGGTCTTGAACAAAAAAACTCATTACTTAAAATTTAATGAAAATAGTCTAAAACTTCCATATTGCATCTTGTTTCATGATACAAATCATATAGTTGGGAAATACGAACCACTATATTGGAAAAAAATTGATCGATACAATATTGTATCGATAGGGTTGGTTATAGACAATTCCTTCTACACAAATTATACACAACATGCTTTCCACTAACATTCTTTTCTCAATACCCTCTTCAACATTCTTTGTAATAACACCTTCCACATTTGTGAAATGACTTCTCAAAATTTACTACATATCTACACAACCACACTTCTCTTACATCAATCAACATTATCAACTTCTATCAATCCAACAAACACATTCCAACAAAAATTCTAGTCGTTAGTCATGTTATTAATTATGCGATTAGCATCTGGAAGAAGGTCACCCTTTTTTTTGTGGCTATCTTGCCAAACTAGCTTCGAGGATTGGAGAGATTTTGACACGCACATATAGCACTTAGACCTAGTTTTTTTATTTCCTAGGGCCTAAAAGTTTTTTTATTTTATCAAACACATTGGGCATACTATATTAGAAATATTTGATCAATGCAATAGAATTTCGTCATTTAATACTACATGAGAATCTTGTTCACCTTCACCCTACGTATGTGGTTGATCCTTTAGGTATATTTTCTTTGAAGGATGATTTTAAGAAAATATGCAAGGCCAAGATGGACATAACATGTCTTCAAGTTTAAATGATGTACATTTGTTATGATGATCTAACATTTCCATACTATGTGGCTATGTTAATTACAAGAAATTTTCAATTGTAGCAATAGAAAATCCTTCCCTTTCACTAACTAACTAATGGCTTATCGGTTGTAAAAATTCTATTCGTTAGTCATCCTTCTCAGAAGGTTTGTATTCAAGGACTTGGCTCTACAAGGATAGTCCATCGAATATAATATAATTACAAATAATGACTTCAAACCTGTTGAGATTTTTTTTTTGCATTGTTAAAATAGATTCGTCGACAATATAGAGGATAATCGCCGATAGCCTTCTCATCAATGAATAATTGGAAAACATAAACATGTGCATTGCTCTTCACGGTCTCGATGATCATTCATTCTTGAGCAAGACCCGTGTTCATCTTTTCCCTCCATTTTTAGTAAAACGTTTAGGACTATTTTGTTTAATGGGTTATTTCTAGAAATATGCAGGGCCAAGATGATTAGGATACATCTTCACGTTTAAAATATGTACTTCTATTATTATGCTCTAACTCTTATCTTTGTCACAAAGATAGACAATGATTTTTATTAGGTTGATATTTTTAAAAAACAAAAACAATAGAGCCTAGTGAGCGCCAAGCCACTCCTTTCAGTAAGTAATGTAGCTTAGCGGTTATGCATTTTATTTGATATGAACCAACATGAAAAATTCCTTATGACACCATTTCATCCATTCATATGATCTGTTATCCAAGCATTATGTTCTGTAAGTATCGTAGCTTAGCGGTTGCTAAGAGCATTTTTTGTAATACAAACTTTTTTATTTCTATTTTCTTAATTAAGAAATAATTTAGCCTAGAGGTCACTAATCTATTCCTTTCTCATTTAACAATAAACAATAAGCGTAGAGTGCTATGTTCTATAAGTATTCAAGCTTAGCGGTCGCTAGGCATTTATTTTATATGAACTATTTTTTATCTCTATTTTTGAAATTAATAAACAGTTTATCCTTGAGGCCGCTAATCTATTACTTTCTCAAAAGACCTCCGTAGCTTTTGATAGTAAACAATTTTTATATCTCACATATTTTGCATCTAAAATTTCAAAAAAAATTCCTAGCACCCAATAATATCTATTACTATGATCTATTATTAGAGCACTATGTTTGAAATAAGATATTGTTTAGCCTAGTTTCCGGAAAATCATTCCTTCCTGTAAGTATTTGAGCTTAGTGGTCACTAAGCATTTTCTTTAATATGAACTGTTGTTTGATCTCTATATTCAAAATAAAAATCAGTTGAGCCTAGTGGCTGCTAATCTACTCCTCTTGACAAGTAGTGAGAACTTAGCGGTCGCTAATCATTTTCATTAATGCACACCAATGTGTAAAAAATAAAATATGCAAAGGTGTGTGCCTAGTAGTCCTATGATGTTATATGAGCACCCTGAAAACATTTTTAGTAATCATCTTTCTTCCCGACTATGCAAAGACCTCCATAGCTTTGACAATAAAAATTGTCCATATCTCACATATCTGTCATCAAAATATATTATGGAAAATGCCTAATGACCGCTAATATCTATTACTATGATTTGTTCATAAAGCATCTATGTTATCAAGAAATTGTTTAGCCTATTTTCCGCATAATCATTCCTTTTGGTAAGTATTGAAGCTTAGCGGTCGCTAAGCATTTTATTTCACACCCACTATTTGATTGATCTTGTTCAAGTAATGGAGCTTAGTGGTTGCTAAGTATTTTACTTGATACGAACCGATATAAATTATGTGTTAGACACAAAAGAACTTATGAGTAATATAGAAGTTGAGAAATCTTTCAATGGTATGTAGTGCCACACTTGGTTGTGGAAGGAATGTATAGTCAATAAGATAAGATTATAGTTAATGAAAATACTAGTGATTAAAAACTAGTAAAGATATTTATTTACATTGTTGGAAATGAAACCTAGGAGTTGTAGAGGCTAGTGACCACTATGCTAGGATTCTCAACTCAAAAAAGATGGACAACATATGACATGCAAAGTTGTTCATTAACACGTGTTGAAGAGAATACCCCATGATCCCCTATAAAATCTAAGTATTTATTATTTTGAATTTGGTGTTGCAAAAATATCATTCTAATGGAGCTTAGCGGTTGCTATTTTCTTTCCTATCTATAAGGTACTCTCAAATTCTGGTGAAGCGTAAAATTATGTTTTAGTTTTTCTAGAGTAAAGCATAAATAACTCCAAAATATCGACGATCACGAGATATATTAGAAATTTCATGCCACGTGGCAACATTTTAATGGATTACAATTACAACTTAATGTGGATTTTTATAGGTAAAAATATTTGTTAATTCTATCGCTAATTAAAAATTTCTTAATAAATGTGTCAATTATATAATTGTGTAATTAACTGGTTCAAACTTGCAAGATGCCACATTTTATTGGATTTTTTTAATTAATGCGGACGATAGCTAAAAATATCGAATTCACACTCGATAAAAATTAATAATAAACAAGGCGTATATCGCTCTCTTAAAATTTAAATTTTTTTGTTTCGTAATGTTCACTTCTATTTTCTAAATGGTTTTTTATTATGCTTAAATTAATATTTTTCATTTTCCGTGAGTTCACAAAGAAACTTTTGACGTTGTCCCAACAGTTTCTAAAGTAGGTAGTATTAATAAATTTTATTTCCCCGTATCCCATGCTATTCCCGAATTAACATGAATTATATTTATAAAATATGAATTCACACTAGATAAAAATTAATAATTAACGAGGCGTATATCGCTCTCTTAAAATTTAATTTTTTTGTTTCCTAATGTTCACTTATGTTTTCTAAATGGTTTTTTATTATGTTGAAATTAATAATTGTCATTTTCCATGAGTCCACAAAGAAAATTTTGTCGATGTCCCACTTGTTTCTAAAGTAGGTAGTATTAATAAATTTGATTTCCTTGAATCCCACGCTATCCCCAAATTAACACATTATATTTTTAAAATATCAAAGTCACACTCGATAAAAATTAATAATTAACGAGGTGTATATCGCTCTATTAAAAAATTTTTTTGTTTCCTAATGTTCACTTCTATTTTCTAAATGGTTTTTTATTATGCTTAAATTAATATTTTTGGTTTTCGAGTGTTCACAAAGAAACTTTTGTCGTTGTCCCACTTGTTTCTAAAGTAGGTAAAATTAATCAATTTGATTTCCCTGTATCCCACGATATGCCCCAAATTAAATGCAAATATTAATGATGGTTAATTAAAAGTATAATATGTGAAATCCCCCATTAAATGCCAATATTTGAAATATCAAAATCTCACACTTTCGCTTTAAGAAGGGGAAATTCAAATTTTGAAATTTCCTATTCCCACTTTTTTTCAATTTTTAGAATTTCTTTCATTGAATGCATTTGGAAAAAACTAAATAAACTGGAGAAATATATATTAGGGTTTCTTTTTTATTTTGTAATCATAGAAAAGGAGCTCTTGAAATCAGAATACAACATGCACATGCACTAATTTACTGGTCCGAGTGCTCGATTTCTTGGAGAGTTTTTTTGAATGGTAAGTTGAGGTAATGATCGTAATCACATTTGGGGGTGCACAAAAAATAGAAAATAGTGATTGTGGATAGATCACGGGTGCGAGTGTAGATCAAGAGGCCCACAAAGGATGGAATCAAAAGAGACAAGAAAAATAGGTTGCAGATAGAATCTCGTTGATACTTATGTTTTAGAGAGAATATGAGCTTTAACAAACATTATCAAGTACGTCAAAATATCATATACAACTAAAACATGTATTTATCAAAAGCATCTATGTTATTTTATGTGTACCGTAGTTGATGGCAGGCACTTGCACCACTTTGTATTTTCCTAGTTCTTGTGTTTTACACCGCACAATCCATCCCTGCCTTTCCCTTTGGCACCTTTGTAGTTCCATTCCATCTTCTTGTCAAAACGTGTTGCTCTGTCTAAAACCACATTTTTTTCCACCCATGAATGAAGATTTTTAATCCCTTTTAAAATATTTATTCCTTCTAAAACCCATTTTTATGTTCAGTCGTAGCTCAAGTATTTGTGTCTATTAAATGGGTTCCCTTTTCAGCCCTTTTATTTGTCTCTCTAGTTTTTTTTTGTTGATTTTTTGTTCTTCTTCATCCATTTTTTTTTCGTAAGTGTTGGCATCTATCTCTAGCAAAAAACATGAGTCGCATATTCTTTTTTATAAATCGTAATGGTTTTCTTTTGTATAGTTTAGGTAATCATTTTGACTTCCTTTAATGATTTTTTTAATATGAAAGAAATAGTCATGACTAATTATTCAATATTCGATTCTCACTTGATTGTCACGTTGATATATATAGTTTTTATATTTTTTTTCCCACGTAGAAATAATTAAAATTCATATCTTTACAATTTTTTTATGTTTAGTAAAAGGTAAGCACATTATATGTACTCATAAATATTATTAAATATAAATGTTAATCATTCTATTTACAAACATATATTTCATTTACAATTAGTAATGACTTACTTGATAAATGAGCCAATATAAAGTAAAAATTTTAAATTCTAAAATAACATATTCCAAGACTAGAGATGCGTTAATCGATGTTTATGACATTTCCTAGCTATTACAAGACAACACAAGGAAAAAAATATTCCAAGATAAGACAAATATTAAATAGTTTACTGAATACATTTTTCAAACAAGAAGGGAGACTAACAACCGCTAAGATTCTGGTTGACTTGCATATGATACAACTAGGATGGCTCGCCTAAAAACCGAGCTAAGCACCATTATTATATTTAGATTTCCATATTAATTTATCATAATCCTACCATGATATTTGAATCCTAAGCATTTAATGTTGAAGATTAGTAAATAGCATTGGTGCAACATAACAAAGACTTGAGATTAGTGGCGCGCATTAGGATATTTTTTGCCTTGCATACATGAAAATTAGTAATGACCAATGAAAAACTAACTAGCTCCTTTATTATATTTGGATGTTACAATACTACCTTCTAAGACTATGATGTACTAGGGTGGATGTTTACTTTATTTCTTTGATGTTCCAAGACAACAAATATTCAAAGACAAGATTAATTTAAACAATTTTCTATAATACACATATTCCAAAATAAATTTTTCTGCATTATGGCCATTGAGTTCAATATGTTATTGAAGTCTATCACATGATATTCGAAGCCTAGTGACACGCTAATGTCATAGATTATTCCATTACATTGGTGTAACATAATAAAGACTTAAGATTAGTAGTCGATAGGATAATTCTTTTCTTGCATTCAAGATATTGATTAACGACCGACTAAAAACTTAAAATTGAACTAAAGCTCCAACACCAATTGTTTAGCCAGGTGGCCTCTGAGTACAACATGTTATTCAAATTTTATTACATGATATTCCTAGCATCTACTATGGTCGAAGATAATTACATAACGTTGAGGAAAATCACAAATACTTGAGGTTAGCGGCCACTAGGATATTTTTGTCTTGCATTCAAGACAATTTGTAATGACTTGATTGAAAATATAACTATGCTCCCACAATTATATTTAAATTTTAAAAGACTATTTTCAATGAACTTGACAACCACTAGGGTGGTTGCTCACTACATTTATTTCCTAAATACTCATGATTCCAAATGAAAATTTAAGCCTATAGTTAAGCTCAATAGGATATTTGAATTCTATCACATGAATTCTAAATGAAATTTTAAGCCTAAAGGCCATAGGCCTGGGTTCAAATATGTTTTGAATTAGCATTCATTGAACATCACAAAGGCTTGAGGTTAGCGACCGCTAGGATAGTTGTTGTCTTGCATACATGACAATTAGTAATGACTTGATGGATATTCAAATACATGACTAGACAAAAAATATTCAAAGACAGACAAATATTAATGATTTTCCAAAGTACACGTAGCCCCTAAGATCGAAGTTTATTATACTCCCTTTGTGTAACATAAAAATTTTAACAAATTTGTGATTACACATATTCCAAAAAAAAAAATTTTCAAAAGCCTAGCATCCGCTAAGTTCAATATGTTATTTGAATTCCACCACATGATATTTGAAGGATAAAAAATCAGCTAAGGTCATAGATTATTTATGGAGTTTGGTTTAACATAACACAGTCATTTTGAGATTTAGTGGGCTACTAGGATAATTCTTGTCTTGCATTAAGCCCCTCTAACCTAAAGCTATAAAGAAATTTTTACATTGATGGAAATATATCCTAGAATATATAGATGCTAGTGGCCACTAGTCTTCACTTCTACCAAAAAATTGACAACTTGAAACAAACAAAATTTAATAGCGAGTAATTGTTTAAATTTCTTAGTGTTACATAACATAAACTTCTACTAATGATTTCTTGTATTTTATAATTAAAGGAGGGTTTAAGGGTCCCTTTCCCTTTACATTATAGATACAATGAGAGGATCAATCTAAAAACCAAATGATCCAACAATACTTTGTTGAAAAAAATGAAAGGGCCTATGCCAAAAACACAAGTGGTTGGGAATATTAAAAAACCCCAGACCAATAAGACAGACATAGGATGATTCGATAATAATGGAACTAGAAACTATATAACAACAAAAACAAATATACATCCTAAGATTTTTGAACCACTTATTTATCTGAATCAGATGACACCTCCATAACCTCCACCTTAACTAGGCATGAAAATGGTTTCAAGCTGGTTCGCTGGAAAAATATGTTCTTGAATTTAGCAATTTAGAAACCGACTCTTTAACCAATCTTTACCTGCCTCATGATACCTTTGATGAATAACATCCCAACATGTTGATTCTTGTTGCATTGGAGAAAACATTGCAAAAAGTCGGGAAAGTGCGACCTACCTCCCGTCGTCGGTGTGTCTTGCCCCATTTGTCCACTTCATATAAGAAACAATTTAGGGCATTAAACCATTTGAACAAACTCTAAAAAAATGTCCACATGCACCAAATATTATTTACTTTATTTCATTTGATGTTCGAAGAAATATTATTTATTTAAACTTTAATATTTACAATATTTTAAAAAAAATTATTTATTGTAAATTCGTGTAATTACAAATTTATGTTAGGTTCATTAGGATGATTCTTGTCTTGCATTCAAGCCCCTATAACCTAAATCTATACAGATTTTTTTACATTGATGGAAATATATCCTAGAATATATAGACACTAGTGTCCACTAGTCTTCACATCTACCAACAAATTGACAACTTAAAACAAACCAAATTTAATAGTAATTAACTAGTTAAATTGCTTAGTGCAACACATAACATAAAATTCTACTAATGATTTCTTGTATTTTATAATTAAAGGAGGGTTGAAGGGTCCCTTTCCCTTTACATTACAGATATAACAAGAGAGAGGATCATCTAAAAAAACTTGAATGATACAACAATACTTTGGTGAAAAAATGCAAGGGCCAATGCCAAGAAAACAAGTGGTTGGGAATACAAAAACCCCATACTAGTAAGCCAGATAGTATGATTCGATAACAATGGAACTAAAAAAATATACAAAACCAAAACAAAGATACAACCTGATGGATTTTAGAAGCACTATTTTATCTGAAACACATGACCATTCCTAACCTCTACCTTAATGGGCCTGAAAATGGTTTTCATTGGTGGTTCTAGAAAAAGATGCTCTTTTCCAAAGCAATAGCCTGACTCTTTAACCAATCGTATACCTCACAACCTTTCCGGTGAATAATATCCCAATGTTTGGTTCTATCATGCAGATGGAGTAGACATAACATCCAGGTCAGGAAAGTGGAGTGACCTACCACCCATCACTGGTGTCTCACCCCATTTTCCACTTAAATAAGAAATGATTTAGGACATTAAATCATTTGAAAACTCTTAAAAAATGTCATGTGCACCAAACCTTCCTATTTATAGTGAGCATTAGAAAGTAAGGGCCATAACACACTCAAGTTTTTTCCATTTCTACTTCCATGCCAACCCTATATGTTGGCTTGATCTAGTGATGACCCATCTCCAAAGCCCAATCCTTCATGATGTATGATAAGAAGATGAAAATGAACATCAAAGAAACTTCCACATTTACCCTTAGATGTCCCTCTAGAGAAAGATAATCATCTCAAGAACTCCCTCAATTGTAACCAAGTCTTTCTCTGATTCAATCCAAAAATGGATTTCAAATGGTGATGACATGAAATTTTGGTATAAAATCCCATTTCACTGCATAGCCATGAAAAATTACATGAAAGGAAACATTGGTTCAGCCATGACAGAATAAATGAAATCTCGTGAAAGAAAAACCCGAAAGGTGTGAAAATAAGGGGGCGATTAGATAAATATATGGAGTGAATATGCCATCACATGCTTGAAATTAATACAAGCTTTCTATCGGCTTTAATATCAACCTTTATTGGAAAAGGTGATGAGTCTAGCCAATCAACATATTTATTACAAATCTTATCACAAAAAATCTTGGTGAGTCCCTCGATTTTTCAAAAAATCTCCTATTTAGTAGTTATCTTAATAGATAAGATTTAAGGTCCAATCTGGAGTTAGTGAGAGCATACAAAGGGAATTTTAATCACACAAGATTGATTTTCCCTGACAAGGTCTATTTTTAATGATGACGTTAGAAATAATATGGGAGTCACCTCAATAATTAATTCATTACTATTCGAGTCATTATTAAGGAAAATAATGTTCCAATGCTTAAACTTATTGATTTATACATTTAATATTTTACTAAATTTCTAGTCATTAGTCACCCATTATTTTTTCATGGCTACCACGCCATACAAGCTTCGAGGATACTTCTTCTACTATGATCTACTTGTGCTAGGGGAAAGGAGCCAATGATGCATGGGTCAATGACCATGAGTGGGTATGTGAAATAAAGTACCATTAGTTGTTTGAATTCAAGTTAAAAATTAAATAAAAACTAGCCAATAAAGTAAGTCACATCAAGTCTCATCAATAAATTATCCAATGAAATGGTGACACATAGACAACCCATAAAAGGTGATTTTATTCTCAAGTAATGGGTTTCCTTAAATTCCTTTGTATTCAAAAGTACTTATTTTAAATCCCTTAAAAATATGTTCTCCACATAATTTAAATGTGTAAAAGAAAATATACATATTAAAAAAATCATGATCTATTAAAGGGTATTTTTTTTTTATATGATTGTTAAGTGGCTCTAAAAATCTTACATTAGGATTCATGATAACTGGCTCATTTCCTCTACTATGATCTAACCTTTGCCTAACTATGTGTCTATCTTTATTACCACCTTAACTAATGACACTTACCTTTCATTAACTAATGGCGCTTACTAGTTGCAAAGCATTTTTGTTTATATGAAAATATATGGATTACGTTTTATGCACAAAATATCAAATGAGAACTACATAAGGCATCAGCCTTCTCGAATGTATGTATGTATTCAAGGACTTGGCTTTCCATGTGGATAGTCAACTAATATAAAATAATTACAAAAAATGACAAAAAGTTGTTGAGATTGTTTTTTGCATCGTTAAAATGGATTCCCCGATATTGTAGAGGCTAGTGGCCACTAGCCTTCTCATCAACGAATAATTGGTAAACATAAAACAAACATTTCTCTTCATGGCCTCTGATCCTTTTTATTCTGAGCAAGGTTCATGTACATATTTTCACCCTCGATGTTTAGTAAATTGTTATGGACTATTTTTTTTAACGGGTAATTTTGAAAATATGCAGGCCAAGATGAACATGATACATCTTTAGGTTTAAAATATGTACTTCTATTATTATGCTCTAACACTTATATTTGTCGATAATGTAGACAGTGAATTTTTCATTGATGTGGCTTATGGTACGAACTAGTAATGCTATCCTAAGGGAATTGATCCTAAAATTTTTTCATTATACCTTAGGGTAATCGCTTAAGAATTTTCCTTTCTTTGATGTTCCAAGACAAGAGAAGAAAACAAATATTCAAAGACAAGAAAATATTTACCACTTTCTTGAATACACGTAATTAAAAATATTTACCACTTTTTTGAATACACGTAATTAATACAAGAATATTGAAGTCTATTACATGTTATTCCTAGCCTAACATACTATCTTGATGTTGGTGGCCACTAGGATATTTTTTGTCTTTTATATGGGACAAGTAGTAATGAACTCCACTGAAAACTAACTATGCTCCATTATTGTATTTAAATTTTACAAGACTAGCGACCCAAGGGAGGATGCTTACTACATTTCTTTGATGTTCCAAGACAAGAGAAGACAACAAATACTCCAAGACAAAAAAAATTTATGATTTTTTGAATAGACGTGATTTAAAATGTAGATTCAAGAGAATACAATACACGTAGTCAAACACGTAATCTTAAGCCTAGCACCCGTTAGGTAGATTAGCCACCATAAGGATCCTAGCAGAGATGCCTAGGTTTTCCATGATTTTTTGTTATTTGATCACTAATTTTAAAATAAGAAACTATTAAGGCTTGATACCGGGAAACCATTACTTTCGATTACTAATTGAACCTAGTGGCTGCTATGCAGAATTTTCCTTTATACTAGTTGATTTCAATTATGTGATATACATGATATATCTTATGAGAACTATAAAAGGAACCTAATTACAACACCCAAACACATCATGACATGTAAGATTTGTTATTATTAAATATTCAATTCTCAACCCTTATCACCCATGTTGGATTCTAGGTTTTCACAATGATGTAGTGTAACTCAAATATGTTTTTTACAGTGATGGGAATATATAGATGCTAGCGGCCACTAGTCTTCACTTCTAGAAAAAATTCACTACTTGAAACAAACCAAATTTAATAGTGACTAATTGTTTAAATTTTTAGTGCAACACATAACAAAAAAATTATTAATGTTTTCTTATTTTTTATAACTAAAGGAGGGTTGAAGTATGCTTGTGACCGCTATGCTATAAATATTTATTCCTATTGAATTTTACTCTATGAAAATAATGACATCAAGATATGACATCTCATTTTTATTGCATTGTTGAGAAACAATATTTGTCCTTTCCAATTACTTATGAAATATTAATTTGTTTAATTCCTTTTTTCAAGTAATATGTCTTCCATTGGCTGTTTGTTCATGTAAATTCCTTTGATTGAAGGAGCAGAGGATTGGAAAAAGAGAGATGATGATGGTTTGTAGAAATGCATTCCCCAGAAAATTACCATGGTGATTTGTGGTTATTTTTTGTTGATGAGGATGTTGTCAGTGAAGTTGGTATGGTACTAAATTCAAAAGTTATTGATGAGAAAACATTATGTATTTAGGTTGAATGCATTGACGTCATAATGAATAAGTGCCTTATTCTTGACATGGAGTTGGAAGTTTCATTGTTCAAGAAACTGGAAATGAAGGCTTTTAGAAAAAAATATGGCATGCTCTTGTTTTAAATATGGTTGGAATTTGGGGAATTTCATATAGTCAGACAAAAAAAATAGGATGTGAAAATTCCCTTGAATTTCATAATAACATGAATTTGGTATTAAAAAAATTGTATAGAACCGAGGATACCTCTTCTATTTGTCATTATTTGAATAGAAAAATTTTTCTTTCTCCAATGAAACATGCAAATCTATTTACAATGTTGAGGAGATATTATTTTCTAAATTAGAGATAGATCCATCTAAGTCAAATTTGCAAGGGCTTAAAAAGAATAAAAATTGGTTGTGTTGTTGAAGAAAAGTGACCAATATATTTGAGAAAACAAAAACTTCAAATGTTGAACAATTAAAATTTTTTTGTTCAATGGTGATGTTTTTCCAATTGAAGTTTCTAGGTGCCATTTGGCACCTCCAGAATATCAATTACATCATGTGCATGATGATAATGTTGACCTTCTTGTCTATTCAATGTTGATTAATGTTATTCCTACACTGAGGGATGTACTTCTTCTTCCCTTTTTACCTTCTACAAAGGAACTTGTGCAACTCGAGGATCCAAGATGACCTGAAAAGGGATGAAGTGTAATTTCTACATTCTTGATGGCCAACATACCATTTGTGCCCAAAAAATTTTTTTTGGCTGAAAGAAAATACAAGTCATTACATACTAAGATGTAGTTTAGAAAGGCTCACATTATGTCTTCACATCTCTGGTGGAGTCATTGTTAAAATTTTCAAAGTAAAATGATGTAAACAAAAATTGGATTGATACCAATTTTATTGATGTACTCTACAAGGCTCGAATGATTTGGAGATCCCTAGGATGTCCTCGAGAGGCCCAAGTGGGAAACTCAAATTCAGATGATTTGAAGGTAATGAAACTTAATTTTAACGCATTTGTTCTTAAAATTTAATTTTGTAATATGCAGAAAGTAAATATACTATTTCCTCTTTCAATGTAGTGTTTGAGATGCAATGTCTTGTTATTTTCAAAGTGGCTAAGGATGAGAGCCTTTCTGAAAAAATGACATTTCTATTTTTACTGAGGACATATGGACAAAATTGACAACAACCATTGAGTTATTTAAATCAAGTGGGTTTGGCTTGTTCTCCTTTTAAGGATAACTAACCTAACTTTCAACCAAATTCATTGGCAAGGTTCACAATGAATTACTTTAGGCTTGCAAGAGGAATGATCGATGAGGAGATATCAATTCTACTAGATAAAGTGCAAAGTAGGGAAAGTATGGCTAACTGCTCTATTGAAGAAGGCATCATAGTAGAGACTTTAGATACTTACTTGCCTAAAGAGTAAAAGATGATAGAAGGATGAGAGAAAAATTTCTAAAATATATGAAAAGTAAATATCCAGGTAATAGTGTATTGGTAGAATGCATTGAAAAAAATATTGTTGAAAATTTTGGTCTGCATGATTCTCACTACACCAGTTGTGTGTACTCTTGGGAGAAGAGAATAAAGGAAAAAGAAAAGTTGATTCTGGAGGAAGTGAAAAATAGAAAAAGAAAAATTGATGTTGAAGTGGTAGAGGTTCTCCCAGTGGAAACTCAAACAATTATAGACAACTACATGATTGCAATGGAAGAAAATATTCCAGAAAGGATGGAAGACACCAAAGACTTTACCTATCAATGTGCATATCCCTTCCATCTCCAGTCAACAATATCTTCTATTCCATCAACTAATCCATTCAATGTAGAATGTGTGATCACATATTTTCTATAATTTTCTAGTGTACTCACTTCGATGCAATAATGGACCTACTTATAGTTGTTGGATCTAGTCTACTAAATTGTGTAATTATTGTGCTCTTACCTGTTTCTTCTTCAAAAATGTTAAGAGAGACAATAAAAAAATACATGCAAAAATTCAAAGACAAGGGGGAATCAATTGTGGAAGGTTGTTACATATTTTATGACAACAGTGGAAAATTTAAGAGCTTGTGTCTTATGTACACAATAACTGATGTGCACAATTGTGATGTTGATGATGGGGATATAGCAAAAATCACCATGGATTGGATGGATCAACTTCCATAGCAAATTGTGACTGCAAGTGAAATTTTCCTATGAGGAAAGACACATCCTTTTATTTATGAGAGATCTTATGGGTTTTGGTCTCATATGTTCACTTGACTCACTTTCCGATAATTCTCCGGTTATAGTGTTTATACGATGGTAGTGTTGCAGTGCATGCTTTGGTTGACTCAGGTCTATCTGGTTTTTATTGTTGAATCACATGATCAAGAAATGTTTTTACAACATTACTATTCTCATTTGAAAAAGGTACGTTGATTAAGATCACTTTAAACAATTCTATTAGTTTAATGCATTTGAACTGATACATACAATATTTATGTCAGATAACCAAACAATAGAGGAAGACACCATCTCTTCCTCTCCACATACAAACAGAGGAGACGATGTTGATCTTAGTATGTCGCAACCAATTCAACTTGTTTCCCTAGATGTTGTTGACCATCCATCAATGAATCTATAAAAGGTGAGTGGGAAATACTCATTTTATAAATTTATCACTACAAGATGTTTTGATTGTCATTGTTTACATATTTTTAATAAAAACTTAAATTTTTTTCAGATTTGATGCCAAATGGGGAGGTTGTTGGCACGTCATGCATGAACTCGCAGATGGAAAATGGTATGATAGTCATATACAATTATAAATAAAACCATTTATAAGACCCTCATAATTGAAGGAACCTATAAGTGAAGTAGTTTATTTGTAATATGTATTACCCTAGTGGTCACTAACATACATCTTTTAATTAGATTTTTTTTAATTGAGTAAATTTTTGGTTTATTGGTTAATATTAAATTAGTGGACAATTGAAAAAAATTACTTTTATACAGTTGGCTATTAGCGGTCACTAAGCCCATCATAGATTATCAACCCAAACATAGTCCATGAGCATTAATGGCTTACGCTACTGGTCACTAATATACAACTACATCTATGCAATATTGTATAAAATCAAGTTGTATCATGTATTTTTTTACATCGACTTAAAATTTATTTTGAATTGATTACTATTTTTTAAATAGAATGAGCATCACAAGAACCTAAAGGGGGAGTGTGAGGAATCCAAGATGGAGTCTCAATCAAGTAAGTGTTAACATACTAAAATTTTGATTATTTGAATTGGTTAATATCAAATTGTGGACAATTGAGAAAAAATTACTTTTGTGTAGTTGGCCAAAAGGATTATTTAATTATTTTAGATTTGGAGGGTTTTTCTATGAGAAAAACCAATCCTACAAAGAGTTGACAATCAAGTTTGGTAAGGAGACTCTCAACTTGCGAGGTGGGCTCAAGGAATTTTTAAAGATACTAGCAAAAAAATGTGAAGTGGGATTTTGGTCTAGCTATCTCTCTTGTGCCAAAGTTGAAAAGATGATTAAGGATTTGAAAAAAATAGCATTTGAATTCAAACCATTTATTATTTTGGGTAAAGAACATTGTTGTGTAGAAGATGAAAATTGTAGTAAAAGATCTCCAAAAGATTTGGAGTAGAGATGGTATTGTTTTCGGCCTTAGAGACACATTGTGTATTACAATGGGCCCAAAGGGAAACCCTCTAGAAAATTTTATGGTGGGGAAGAAATCCAATGAAGAAAATTGTTTCAAAGATAAGTGGTTGATGACCAATTTGTACATAAACATAACATAGATATTGTGTCAGGGTTTGAGTGTTGTGGAGGGCATCCAAAAATTGTAGCAAACAAAAATATATAACTATTAATTATTTAAAAATTTTTTTTACAATGATATTCATTCATATAATCATATGGTCACTCTTTATTTTATATGTTGACATTACAAATTTAAAATTTGGTAGTATTTATATCCTCACTGTGATTGAGATGATATTATAGTTTTATAGTTTTATAAGTTGTTTTTGAGTTGTGATTAAATACTTTGATGCCTTGTTTTTAATCACTTTTGGAAGCTTACATTAATTCTGAGTTGTTTTTATAGATCCTATTGGGAAGCCTGGAAATAAATTACTAGTTTTGGGAGTTGAAGGTTTGTTGTTTGGAATTTTGGTAGTATTGGTGACAAAATACCTTGTAATATGGTTCCAATATTTTAGATCCAGAATACTGAATACTTTGAATGAGATTTTAGTGCTGACTTGATAAGTACTGCATCAAAATATTTTGACATTACCTTATGGTCTTCATTTATGGATTCAAAATGGTGAAGTACATGTTCATCAAAAAAATTTAGTTGGTGAGAAACCCACTTGAGTTCATTTGGGGATGCCAACAATGTAAGTTCAAAACAAATACAAGCCAACAGATAGTAGACATTTATGGTAATGTATATGGTGAAAAAAATATACTTTTTTGATGATGATGTGAGATTCTTTTGCATGAGGTCAAAGAAGAAATTACTCTCAAAACCCCAACATACTGGAGATTTGATGGAAACTATAAGACTGATTTGAAAATTTATTGAATTATGTACATGGTTGAAACATGTAGGAGAACACAAAAACATGTGTAGATCATTGAAAACATTCAAACACACCATTGGCATTTGAATTATATACTTTTCTTCCAAATCCAACAATGTATTGTGTATTTTTATGGAATAAAATAACTACCTTAAGGTTCTTAAAGATTCATAGTGTGCAATCATTTTTTCAATTATTTTTTGGGAAAGAAAACATTTTTTTCTAACTTGGGTGAAGAGACAATCATGGATCATGGACCAATAAAATAACAAGTTTTCCTAGATCTACATAGTTTAAACTTAAAAAAATTGGTAAGACCATTATTCCCAATCAAAAATTAAGCCTAGTGGTACTAGCACGTAAAAAATGGAAACATATAATGTTTATCATTTCACACATCGATGTTGGCTTCTCTGAAATAAAAACAATTTTTCCCCAATTATGCTTGGTTTAATCTTAAAGACATTTTGAAATTGATAGGAACCTTATTCGCAAGAAAAAAATAATCCTAGCGCGATTAGACCGTATAAAACAGAAACATGTTATGCTTATTGATTTGTAGATCCATGGAGGCTTCCCTGAAATCATAAAATGATTTTTACCAGATCTTCATATGTTAATCTTAATGACATTTTGAAAATGATAAAACCTTGTTCCAAATAAAAAATAAATCCTAGCAGCCACAAACACGTATAAATGAAACATTTTCTATTTATTGTTTTGTAGATCGTTATTTTAAATATTTTTGTTTATTTTTGTGTGGAAGATTGCATCATGATCATACATGAAGATTGCATCATGATCAAACATTCCATTTATCTAGTATCCAGAATCAAAACATATTTCTCAAAAAACTTAGCACCGTTTACAACAAGTGTAATGCATATTACAATTGTAAAAATATACCTATTGAAGGAAGAATTGTGGCCTATAATGCATATTACAATTGTACTTGATAGATGAATTGTGGCCTATAATGCAACTATTGAAGGATGTGGAAGATGATGTGAGAGATGTATGATGTCATTAAATCAATAACCCAATTACAATTATGTAATTTGTCCATAGATTTAATTGATAACACCTTTCTGTATAATGTGTGTGATTGTCTTTAGTAATGTGATTTTTGTATAATGTGTTTATCAATCAGGGGTAGCCTTTATTCATAATCTAGCCTTTGTTTTTGGTGTTCCTCAGACCCCCTTATAGTTGTTGCTTTGTTTTTTCTAGGCTTGGCCTAGTGTGCTTGTGGCTTTGGGGCTTGCTCTCATACCGCCCGCTTATTTTGTTGAGAGAATCTTGTATCATGTTGCATTTAATATAATATAAGATCCTTTTCATCAAATAATCTAGCCAATGCATGGGAAAATGTTGATGATGCCATCCATTTTTTATTGTGCATCGACCTTCCTCACATGAGTCGAGGGACTATTTAATTGGGTTGTGCTTTTCCTGTCCTCACTCATTTTTCTCATTTTTTTTTTGTTTTTTCCCTTCCCTCTCATGCATCTACCTATGTTCCATTCATCCTCTTTGCGTAACAAGAAGAGGGAAATGGATTTCCTCTCTCATGTGTTTACAATCATCTTCACAATGTCTTCCGCATAGACTCCACAGATGTTATGATTGTGATTGTGAACATCCTGGGTGTGGATTATCTCTAGAGCACCAGGAGATCTCATGTAAACTCTGAGATTACAGGCATCTTCATGTTCAATTTCTTGGTGTTGTGTGTAGATAAAGAAGTGGTCATGGTGGGTCATGTCCCATTTCATTTACCCAAAACATCATGTGGGTTTGGTCAAAGCTCTATGGAAGAAGTATGCCTTCCTTGTCTCTTTGTAAATTTGTATCCTTTCCATCACCTTTTTGGGTTGAAACAAGATTTTTGATGCCCTGGAATTGAAAATTTGGGTCCTACTTCAATTTTTTGACTTTTTAAAGCATTTGTTGATCCGATGGGGCATCTATCTCCAGCGTGCCATCCCTGGACCTATTCACGCTCACAAAACCTACCCCGCCCCTTCCTAATCACATGGTGTACTTGAATTCTATTTTTGGCATGTCCTTTTCCTTTCTCAAGATTATTGTAATGCTTGGCTGGGTGGAACCTAGGGTTTCTCTATCATTCCCACTTTTTTGTATTCATGGCTCTATGTTTTTACAGGCTTGGTTATTCATGTTACATGTTGGCCTCATTATCTTTCATACTCATTTTTAGTTTTTGTATGTATCCTTTCATCGATCAAAAACATGGGATACTTGTAGGGTGGGGACCCATCAACCCTCCAGTTCATAGCTCCAGTCAAAAGTGTTTAACTATCTAAAAAGAAAATTATGTAATTTGTCCCTAAATTTATTTAACAAAAGTTTCTATATAATGTGCCTGACTATCTTAATAATGTTTATATGTATAATATGTGTGATTATCTTTAGGAAATTTATAATATAGTAAAGGATTTAAATGATAATAGATATCTTAATATATATAAAAAAGTGTACATAACATTTTATTTCTAGTGAATTCTTATTTGATTAATGTTAATTTACCTCGATAAGCTACATTGGCATTACCTAGTGAGTGTTAAGTATTAACTCTCTTACTTTTATTTTTAAGGTCATATTATCCTCTCGACTTCAAACTATCCACTAAAAAAATTGTTCACATCGGTTTAAGGTATATAAAGAATTGAAAATTTGTCAGCACTTCAACAATCAGTGTGTTCATAGATATCATGAAAACAATTTTAATTTGCAATGAATTATTCTGTGAATTTGGGATTCAGCATGATGAATAGTATTACAACAAAATTCAAATACTTCTTAAAATGATTTACCATAATTCTACCTTTAGAAAAGGAGTTTTAATTTATTTCATATCTATATTTAATTATGAAAAGATATCCTCCTGACAAGGGGAGTAGGAGAATTTTAATTTTCATTTAAAGTGTCAAGTGTGGGAGGAAAATGTCCATAGTGATTTCATGTCCCTTCTTTTGAGGTATGCAAGGATGGTGGAAGGTGATGCGGGGTTAATGATGAATGATGTCACACATTTATAACTATTAAGGGGATGTTAATGTTCTTGTAATGGTTTATTCCTCTATTGGAATCGGGTTTATAACTATTAAGGGGATGTTAATGTTCTTGTAATGTGAGTGTCACGGGGTTTATAAACTATTAAAGGGGATGTTTATTCTTGTAATCTCTTAGATTATTCCTATCTTGGAAGTTACAAGTGTGTGTGTGTTGCATAGTTTATTAAGGGGATGTTAATGTTCTTGTAATCCAGGTTTATTCCTCTCTTGGAATTTGGGTTTATAAACTATTAAGGGATGTTAATGTGCATTTACTCCTCTCTAGGAATCTAGGATTTATGTTGTTACTTGGTGTATTGGTATTAAAGTTTGTGGTGGGTCATGTAGCATTGAAAGAGAGTTTTTTCTTCATGATATCTTGGCTATTAATAGGAATATGGGGGAAGATTTGGTTTGCATTGAGCCTTGGGATCTCAATGATGTTAAATCTGAGGCTATGGAGGTGTTGACGAATGGGATTGTCCCCTTTCTTAAATATTTTTAGGGGTACAATGAGCAACTCAGTAAGGATTTCGGATCGGCATGACAGTTGGCCAAGAAATGGACGGGGAAATGTGGTGCTGCGAGGAGTAAAGATTGAATTATCAATCAACATGGTGGCTTATGTTATGGGCATACCCATGGAAGGATGTGAATTCTACAAACCCAAAAGGATTCAACGAGATGAAATGAAGCTATTTTTGTGAGGTAAGGAAAAATCACCCCTCATTTTTGGGATTTCTTAGGAATTCCTTACCTCCCCATTCAACAAAGTGGCCCTTAACCTAATCTAGTTTTCACTCTTGAGGGATGCCAAAATGTATCTATCTTACCATCTTCCCATGCTCAATTTCCTCAGACATGGGCATAGTTTTAGTTTTCCATACTATATACTTCATTCTCTATGTGCTACCCTAGACCACTACAAAAAAGGAAAAATCAGTATTCCCTTGCATCAGGGTTTTATTATGGCCATTGTGAAGAGATAAATCTTGGATATGGATAAAATGGTTAATGGGGATAGTGTCTTGTCAAAATCCCTTGAATATTATGTTGTGGAAGATGAAACTAATTTTGAGAATGAGGAGTCTAGTGAATCCCCGAGTTGAGTGAAGGGGATGATCAAAATGTGGTTGAAGTTGAAGTAATATAGGGCCTCCAAGACCTAAAACAAGATGACATGAAGGTGGTGGCTATTAAGAAGGATGAAAAAGGGAACCGAGTCAATAGAGGAGGTAGGTTTTAGTTGACACCCAAGAAAATACCCAAATGGAAGTGCTTGGAAAGGTGGTGTGGAAGAGGGAGTTGATCTTGCTAAATTGGTTGCAGACCTTGAAAATGTGAAATGTGACACTTGGCTTACTAAAATCACTATCCAGTTTATCCTCAATGATTGACATGTAATGAAGATGAAAGTTGAGGATGTGGCTCAAGTCATAAAGGGTGGTAGTATGGAGGTTTTACAAGAAAAGTGTAAGAATTTAAATAGTGATGTGGATTAGCTTAAGGCTATGCTTTAGAAATTCACTAAGTGGTATTCTCACTATCAAGTGCACTTTACAACACCTTCAAACTCTCGGACAACTGGCTAATGCCTATAGAAAATGTGAAGAGGGGACATAAAGAAGAGGAAAATGGAACTATTTGAAGCTGATGTAACCACTTTGGGCACTAACATTGAATCTGGCTAAGGAATGGGCCACTCTGGTGGCCAACTTGGAGAAAATGAAAAAGTAGTGGTTGTTGTTAGGTTGTTGTTTAGTGTTGTTAGTTATGTGTTTTTATTGTTGTTAGTTTACTGTATTGGCTATTAGTTTTGATTTTTTTTGGTCGACTATATTTTTGTATGGTTTGGTATTGAATATATACTCTATTTGGGAGCTTCATTTATGTATGGGGTAGGGTCCCCTCAAACCTATTTTACCTAATGTAAAAAAAAAAATCTTACTCTCTAAGTGGAATGGTCCACTCCAAGGAAAACTTTTTATTTTTTTAAATTGAAGCAAGGAAGACTTAAAAGTAAGCATCTTTCCTTCTTTCTATGGAGTATTTTACTTATTTCCACTTAACATAAAGAGTTTATCTCACATTTATTTCAATATTGCTTCAATGTAGAACCAAACTCACTTTGGCTCTAACATTCTTCTTATCAAATCATGTGAAAGCAAAAGTACTGTAAAGTCAATTATTATTTGATTTTCTCTCTATGGTGAGCAAGTGCAGGTTTTAGATATATGATTCTTGAAGGATTGTGATGTGGAAGGATATTTACCTATTCTATGAGTTATAATATGGTTCCCCCAATAATAATGATCCATAATAAAATAACTGAGCTTTTAAAATTAAGTTGTACCAAAATATGCAACAGATACATAGATGCACTATAAAGGACTTGAGTTGGTATCTTTATTTTTTCTAAGAAACATGTTCTCATAAGAGTTCCTTTCCAAACATGTGCAAGAGATCGACTACCCCTATAATTTCATACATCTTCACTCTCAAACAAGATTATCCATGTTGTTGATTATGTTCAATAGGTATCCACTTTAATGAACACGTTTGTTTAATTTTATTTGTAATAGTAATTTACTATTTAAATTCACTTAAATCTAAATAAAATATGAAGATTTCAATGGGACCATAACCCTAAATTTCTTAATATTTTGGTAATAGAGAATAGGATCCCTAGAACCCTCAAACCTAAAAAATATTAACTCAAAAACCTTGACAAGAAGTTTATGCGAGCATAAGTATTCTTATTTTTATTTGTAGGGTTTTACTGCGATAACCAAAGCGATTTGAGTGTCTGCAAACCAGTGATAAATTTTCTTTGGACATGCATGAGGATTTCACTAATTTTCCATTTTCTTGAGCTAGGGATGACAGTGATGGCATCGGACAAAGTGAGACATAGGGAGCTTGAATAGGAGGGTAATGAAGATCTAAAATTTCTTCTCCCACCGTCGAATATCATTGGGATGGATGAAGAAGATCATTGAAGATCTTTCTATGGAGTCTTTTACTTATTTCCGGTTAAGATTTTGTAGGGTTTTTAGTGTTGATAGGATAAGTTTTGTTTCTCTTGAATGCAATGATTATCCTTTTATTTTGACTTGCCTCATTTACTATAATGATTTATTTGATTTCACTACAAACAAAGCTATCAAATCTTGATTTTTAAATTCATTTTGACATTTTTTCTCATGGTGACGTTTGTTTATTTTTATTTTTAGGGTGATTTGAGTGTCTACAAACCCTTAAGATTTACTCCAGATGCATGAGGATTTCCCTGAATTTTCCCGTTTCTTGAGTTAGGGGTGACAATGATGGCATTCTAATAAAGTGAGATGTGGGGAGCTTGAATAGGAGGATAATGAAGATCTATAATTTTTCCTACCACCGCCAAATATCATTGGGCTAGATGAAGAAGATGGTGGTTCACACCACTACCATGTGCATCAGAAGATAGATTACATTTAATTATATTCTCATAGTCTAGATCGATGCCCTCTACTAGTTTCTTCAAAATATCTTTAGTCATTCTCTAGTTACAGTGAGGTTCAATCACATCATAGTAAATGAACCTGGAAGTGTCTCACATCTCTTGAAATTCATTAGCCTAGTGCCATTATCCTGTATAAAAATGATAAAATACATCTAAACAGGCATCAAATTTAACACCATGTTGTGGCCTTTGTTGCAACCATTGAAGGACAAGATAATATGTTCATTATCTGTATAAATTAGAAACATGTTATGTACATAACATGTCATAAATAATGCCTAGCATCAGTTAGACCGTATAACATAACATAAATAATGGTTGGCGGTCATAGCCCTTATAACATAGCATAAATAATGGTAGCCACTAGCCCTTATAACATAACATAAATAATGGCTGGCAACTACTAGCCCTTATAAAATAGAAACATGTTTTGTACATAACAAATCATAAATAATGTCTAGCGGATGTTATCCCGTATAATGGATTCCAATATTTGATTTTTTGGATTCCAATATATGGACTTTTCCATATAATAATAGACTTTGATATTTATAATTCCAATATATGTGATTTTGGATTCCAATATATGTGATATTGGAATCCAATATGTGTGATTTTGGAATCTAATATGTGTAATTTTGGAGTGCAAATAATTCCAATATTTAACATTTTGGAATCCAAATATATTAATATTGGATATATTTTTTAAGCTATTTGGATTGGAATAAGTCCCAATTTAGTGAAATAAGTTGTGAACCTCTATTTCAACATTTGATGGCTTGGAAACTTCTTTCATCGCCCCTCTACCTAAGGAAGTCTTGTACCCCACTATATATATTTCAATTTGTTACATTAGTGATTTAGTGTGGAGTAATTTCTTCAAGTGCATTTGTATCTATTATTTGAATTGTATTTTTCACTTGTTCATGTGATTGACTGAACTGAGGTAAATTTTGACCCTCAAACTGCATTGCACTTGATTCCCCTTTCCCTTACTCTATCTTAATGTCATTGGGTTATTGCATTGCACTTGACCCTCAAATTTTGGCCAACTCTACCACTACTCTGTTAAAAATAAGGTTACAATTGAAACCTTTGGTGGTACAATTGGAGTATCATGAATCTTTTCTTGAATCTGTGGTGGTATTGTTTGTTTTGCTAATGTAGAAACCAATTTTTCTAAGCCTTGATGACGGGAACGACATCAATCATTTTGGGCTCTCTACTTTTGTGTTTCTTTGAAACATAGCCACTTTCCTTCATTGAAATGTTAGTATCCCTTACCAAAGGTAGTATTATCTTGGCTTTATTTTTAGCTCTCTCAAATTGCTTGAGGTTTGGTGCCTCTCTTTCTTTGGCACTCTATACTTTGGATTATGGATCATAACTTTTGGGATCTCCTCATCTTCTTTTCAGTGCTAGATGATCCTGGCAGATTATTGTGGGAGTCCTTGGTTTGGTTATGCCTACCCCTTTATCTTGTATAGGCACTACTTGGGTGATGGGGGCATTTTGCATAGATTTTAAGAGAATTTACTATTTTTTGTTTCAAAACATACATAGAAGCTCAAGTCTCACGGCAACATGACATTACATTCATCAATAATACCTGAAGTGGGTTTCTTAGTAGGTAATTGAGGATATCTTCCTAATGTATCAATCTTATCATTTCCTTTTAAAAGAGGAAGATCTTCCTTCAAGATTCCCAAGTCTCTAAATTCATTCAAAAAAAAAATATTCGGATGGACAAGTCCATACCTTTCCCTTGTAACCAATTCAAAGTCCTTCTCATTACATTAGCAATTCTCTTATGTGGATTGTCTAATTCTTCTTCACCCCAAACTATGGGAGTAATTGGTTGTGCCTCAATATTTTGGTCAATATAGTATTGAATCACTATCTATTGATCATCTATTATTCCTTGAGGTACAACAACAATCTTAAGAGGTCATTCTAGAAAAATATCTAAGTTTGACTCCTCTTCATCTCTGTAATTCATCCAATAATCCTCAAAATGAGGCTCATGCTCATATGAGCTTCCCAAATTATAACTAATAACCCATCTGATATCATACTTGGATCTAGGTTCAAATTTATCCATTTCAAACCTTTCCATTTATTCTTCCATTAACCTAGCCTTTGTAATGGTGGGGAAAGAATATCCTCCAATCCGAAATTTAATGTTGGTCTTATGCTTTCCTACAATCATTTTGTGCACTGGTGCCAATTTTCTAGAAAGTTCACATAGGGCCCACTTGTCATCTACATATCTAGGCAATTTTTATGGGTGCCCATCAAATCCACTAGCTCTGATATAAGTAAAAAACCTATGTTGAATAAAAATCAACCATACTCCAATATTGCATTTTGACTTCTTCAGATATTCTATATTGTTCCAATTATTGTTTGAAAAGACATATTACATGTGTAAAAAATGAATCATTTATTTGTCTCGACATTTCTTTAATAATTATCTAGATTTAATGGGGATAAACATCATATACTCTATGATCTTTAAAATTTTCTTATTGTGGGAGGCCAGAAAAAGCTTGTGTCCTGCAATATTATAAATCAAGTATGACATCATATAGAACTCAAAATTATAAGTGGTGCCCATGTTGATTTTTAAGGCTAATTAAAAGAGCTTTGTGTGAATTTATGAGTTTTTCCCAACAAATACTTCCTTTATTTTCTAAGATAACTGCAATGTATGGACACATCCATTCTTTAAATTCATAAGCCATATCCAAGCCAACCATTCTACTTAACAATACAATTATGTCTTCAACCTCTACCACAAAATGTGATCTGACTAACTTCTTAGGGATTCTTGTGGTAGACTTTCTATCTGTCAACAACCACTTAGTATTCATGAGCCTGACATAATATTTCTTCTTGGCTTCAAAATCATCTAAAGTTGACTTTATTTCTATGGTTACTAGTTTCACAATTTTGGGTAGCCCTAACATTAATCTAAATGCTCTGGGTGTTAAGGTCAATACTGCTTCACCACTTCCATCTAATACTTCATGTTTTACCGATCATAGTTCTCAAAGCACAAATCCTTACTAGCTCTAGACAATGCATAGAGGGAGGGAAAGAAATGGCTAGGGAAATGTGGCTAGCATCAATGGATGCCATGAATTCACTTTTATTGGGATCACGAGTCTTTGTAAAAAATCATCCAAGTTGGCATTTAACAGATTTGTATCTATAATAGTGTCCCAATTACTGGTGATACTAGAAGCAACATGAAATCTCAATTCTATGGGCTTCATCTTATGTGTTTCAATTTCCCCTCTTAATTCCTTGCAATGTAAATGCAATGCAAAAACTCACTCATTCCTCATAAGATTTCAAAATTATTCTTTGCACCCATGGCTCTAAATCCTCTAGCTCAAATGCACTTCTCCACAATCAAATTTTTCTCTCTATGTTGTAAATTTAGTAGAGCTAGGGTTTCCAATTTCTCGCATGTAAGGTAGTAATTTGAAATGATCAAAAAACTTTTAAAATATTACCTTGATCTGTGTGAAGTGCATTAATGGCGTAGTCATAAATTCATCAAATCATTTTTTTCAATTTTCCCTTCTTATTTGAATATAAGTCATCCATGTGTTTTCCATTTAGAGAAAGGCGGGATTATGGAATTTATTTGCATTTTTTCCACTTTTTCAAATGAGTGCAAAACTACAAGTTTGACCTGAACACCCACTTATTGACTTTGCTTAAAGCACTGACACGTGTCCTCCGTTGAGTTTCGGGCATATATTTTCACTTTGTACTTCATTGGGTGCATCATGCAAGAGTGCATAAAAATTCCATCTCCTGCTCCAATAATACTTGTACACATGTTTACCTTCACTGAGTGAGGGTGTATTTGCACTTTGCACCATATGACTTCAAATATTCCTTGGAATATTCGATTGGGTTTCAGGGTTTTATTTTCACTTTTCATGTTATGTAAATTTTTTAAATATGCAAGTAAATATCGATATAGTGAAACCAATCAAAACATGCCACGTACCTTTGGGCATTAGGAAACAAAAATGTAGTTTGCATAAGGATTAACACAAGACAATACATAGGGAAATTTTTGCAAGGATTGATTCAACTTTTTTAACATATTTTACACAAAAATCTTCCTATAACAACATGGTTATGACTACTTCAACTTGGAAATAATAGTCACTCTAGTTTTATTGTACTTAACATAGGAATTTTCTAGGTTCAACTTGGGTTTACCCTTCAAGTACACATATTTCATAGTTCTAGCAATCAAGACATGGAAATTTTCGGAAGCACATTTAAGACTAAAGGGTGAGCTCAAAATGAGTACCAACATATAGTACATTATGAAGAAGCATGTTAATGGTGGTCCACGAAGTAATATAATTTTTATTTTGTGTAGTTGGATTTGTACAAAATCATATCATGTAATGTTTGTGTTGTACATTATATTATTGCATATTGTTTAGTCTATTATGTATTCCTTGTATGTTTGTGGATTATTCATGTAAACCATGCAATCTATTTTAAGGTCTTACAAGTGTTGTAAGAAATATCGAAATTAAGTAAACCTATTAGGAGCCACATAAGCCTATTGTAGTTATGCAATCCTATAAGAAGTCACACAATACTAAAAAGTTTGAATTGAAGTCATGAATTAATATTTGGATTTTTTGATAACTATGAAGCTATTTGAAAGCCACAAAGAAGAGGAATAGGATTATTTTAAGTTGTACAATCTCATAAAGACCAACTCATTCTATAATGGGTCTTTTGGACCATAAATTAATTTATTGGTTTTAAGATTCAATCTTGTGGCATTGGTTGTGTAGATAAAATAATCTCAAATGCATTAGAGATGTAGTTCTCAAGAGGTTGAGTAACTCGTGGTTTACTTTGATAATAGGAGAAAAGTGAGGATGTGAGATTAAGGTTCCAAACAGGGTGTCTTAAATTTGGAAATCAATTCCAAAAAAAGACTTATGTGTAGGTCTAGATTCGTTGTGAGTGACACTATGGTGTTGAATGTATATTATCCTATAGAAATTGGAGTGCGCTATATGACTATATAAATTGGTAATCTCTCTCCATGTTTGTGTAATCCTATTGTTGAATATATTTTATGAGTTATTACTAAAGTATTTCTAATAGTTTCCTTTTTGTGACTAATTCTTTAACATGGTTGGTTTGATGGATTCCTATAAGAACATCATATTTATTTCTACATCATCCATCCATGATCTAGTTGCATAAATTGGTTTGATTTTATGTATTAGATAAATTATTTAGATTAATGAATTGCCTATCTTAAATACTATGTAAAATGGATCCTTAGTTAAGAATAAATTTGTGCTGCAAAACATTTTATAAAATAATAATAAAACATTTAAATATTAATGGTGGATTAAATTTGATTTAACTTGTATCACATTTGTGTCACCTTGTCCTCTAAAATTAAAAATATATAAAGTGTGGGTGCATAAAATAATTCTCACTACACTATTTGTTTTCTAATTATATGATGAGTAGAAATAAACTTACAAGGAGAGGATAAAAGTGGATAAAAGGGAAGGGGAGAAAGGAAATGAGAAAAGGAATAAATAATAAATAGAGGAGAATGGAGTGGAACTTCTGAGTTTTTATATGTAAGTTAAACCTCCTCCAAGAAAAGTAGAGAAGGAAGAGGAAGAGTATGTGGATTCTTTATAAAATATGAGATTACAAGTATGTGTTTCTTTACCCTAGGATAGACATTGTATATATGTTATCCTAGGGTAAATAATGTATATTTTTATGAAGCTAGGCATATTGGATTAATGGTACACTTAACAATAGAAATGTACTTAACATATAGCTTGGTAGTTGTGAAATTTTTATGTGTTGTGACCCTTTTTGTTTTATTGTATAGAGATTCACATTATGTTGTACTTTATACCTAATTCATTTTTCATTAGATTTTTCTTTTCATCCTTTCGCACCTTGCCTTTTACTACAATGTTTATGTCACCTTGTCATTATGTCATGTTTTTTTTTTTCAATTTGGTGTTTTGATATGGTAAGAAATTATATTTTTTGTGTGAGTTGTGAATTCAATATGTGTTGTATCATCACACTTGGTAGTGTAGTGAATGTGTCATCAAATACCATGTTAAACCTATATTTTAAAGTTGGAATGATTACAAATTTTTTAAAGATTGGGTATTTTATAACCCTAATCATTCAATTGTGTTCAATAAGATTTTTATTAGCTTGGTAGTAAGAATTTTTTTCTTTTATCTTTAATAAAAAAGTAAGGAATACTACATATTTTTCTTGTGAAAAATAGATGCACCGAAAACCTCGAATAACTAGGTTAAAAACTCCTCTTGGATAATAAGAGGAGTTCCTTAAATTTTTACGTTTTGGTGCCTTAGCTCTTGTATTCTCTTTCCTTCCTTCCCACTTGATGCAATTTTTTGTTTTGTAGTTTATTTTATTTGTCACTATGTGGCTATTGTGTTGCTTATTAGGTTTTTAGAAATACTATGTTATGTTTTTATGGCATACCTATGCCATTAAATGGGATTGGTACTAGGTTTTGCTACCCTATGAATCTACCTTAGCTTGGTTCATAATTTTTTTCTTTTGAGATGGTTGATTGTGTTAGTCTTGTGTTATGTGGTATATATCATGAATGAATAACTAATGGTGTTGGTGCACATATTATCCCATTTTATGGTCATATGTAGTTGTGATATATTTTTCATGTCAAGAGAAAGAGGGTTGGAGGTGATGTATCACATGGGGTGACAAAACTTAGATGAGATCACTATGTTGTAATTTCTATATAAGTCATTGTAAATTTATGTTTTTCAGTTTCTATGTTCTTTTATATAAAAATTCATATTACATCCAATTTTTTTCATTCATCTATTTTTCATGATGTCTGATATAATAAACATGTGTCAAATAAAGAGCATGATGCATTGAATAGATACTACACATAATTTAATTATTTTATAATTATGTAAACTATAAATTAAAATACTTATAATTTGTTATCATTTGGCATTTGCACATCCGATGAAATAATTATGAAGAATATTCTTGTTTAGAGCAAGATGATGAGGATGAAGAGGGGGATGAATAATATGATAAAATGGATAAGGAAGTGGATTCATAGCCAAGAATTTTAGGATTTATCTCTTTATTGTTTTATTTTTAAATTAAAAGGAACCTTTTATTTCTCCCTTAGAGTTTTAACATTATAAGTTATTGTATATTGTGAATGTAAAGTGTAATATGTTATTTTTGTTAGCATTACAAATTATTGACAATATTGTGAATGTGTGTGTGTGTGTGCATGTTTACATGTGTGCATGCATACATGCATGCATGTGTGTGTGTGTGTGTATCATTATAGTGAAAAATAGTGGAGCTCAAGTAGCGTGAAGTGACACAAAAATGGTATAGAAAAAGGATTAATTATAACCTTTTTATGTAACCTGTGAGTTACCTAAAATGATTCAAATTCTAATAAGATTTAGATTAAAATAAACTAAAACAAATTATTTTTTATACAAAATAAACCCATTTTGTGGTACAAATGACACTTTATATAGTAGTTTTTGGTGGTGATGACATCTCAACCAAATTTTCTTATAGAGAGGAGTGAGGGATCCTCAACAAGTTTAGTGAATCCATCCTCATTTCATTACTAAAAATCATTTTCGTAATAGGATTCATTAGCTTTAAAGGGAATATTTTTCTCACTCTCATTGGAAAATAGAAGTATATATTGATATGTTTGTAAAATAAATTGAGAAATAAAATCCATAATACATTATGGAAACTTGTAATTGTTACATGTTATTTTTAAGTTCATTGACCTCACCATCCATTCAAATCAACAATGATAACTTTTAGGTCCATATTGATGTCGATAAATTTTGGTAACGATACACTATAATGGTTTTGTAGAGGTAATGTGGAATTAATTCTTATCATTTTTTATAAATATATAACATTGGATGGACTTATCCTCGTGATTATACTACATGTTATTATGAATGCATTTTATAAAATGGATTCTACATGAGGTGATATATCTTAAGTAATGCATTCATGGTCGAGACAATAGTATATTATATGATAGTTTGATGTTTAAGACCATGACATTTTTGTGTCTATGTTTAAGGTCTAAGACCGTGACCTTGGTGCATACTATTTTGGGTACTACCATAATAGGGAACCAAATGCATCCAAGGGAATTTTTATTAGTTTTTGTATCTTAGAGAATTAAATTGTTTATTTTTATATCATTTTAAAATTATCCCAAGGACTTAATCAACCATAAATACATAATCTTTATTCTTGATATGTATACACCTAATGTTTCACTTCTATTAACATTGGTTCTTCATAGGCATTAAATTGCCACATTGTATTCCCCAGAGTAGTGTCCTCCATAACAATTTTAGGAGCATTGGTAGTAATAATTGGTTAAATATAACCAAAAACAATTATATTAGGATAGTGAGTAATGGTACTTATGATAGATAATTGATTTGTCTTTATGATATGTTAGATATCCTATCCTTTATACTTCCAGTGTTTCTTTCTTGATAACTCCTTGATATATCATTATGACCATTTGATATCCCAAATATATCACCTATGCATCATATTTATTTGACCAATTATCACCTTATATCCTTTCCAAATTTCTATTTCACATCAACTTCACAAAATATGGTACTCATTGGAAATATACTTTTAAGAGATTTCGATTGAGCATAAGAAATCCTAATTATAATAAGTAAATCAAGAAATTTGAGCTTTATAATAACATCCTTTTTATGACACCATTGATCATGTTTGATGGCATATAGTAGTATTTTTCTATTTATGATTGTATCTAGTTTAGTCAATGTCATCATCTAAAAATGAATATAACGTTTAATCCAAGTCACTATATATATGCATAATTTGATAAAATTTATTAGCACATCATCATCATTCATTCGGTCTTTTGATGTTTTCCAATCTACCCTTATACTTTTGAATTTAATCCTACTTATCATTTTGGAATCTACACTTGGAGAATTGAATACTTAGGATTATAAATCATATGAATTACTCTTTATTAGGGTCTTTTAAAATGGTTTTTACTATGTATTCTTATAATCTCTTATAATCCCCCATATCAACTCTCTCATAAGGTACGCTAACCTGGAGAAATTTAATGCATTGATTATGCCTATAATTAGGTAAGTATTCATAATATATCTTTTCATTTATGAAATTTCATACTTGGATGATTGTTTCATTGTACATTCATATGATGGAGTTTAACAACATATTATCAATCTATTGTATTATTTATTTATCAACCTATCCTTTGGGATTTATAATCCTTTACAACCTATGGATCCTCATAATCCATGAAAACCTTAGTATAATAATATTTATCTTGTAAAATTCTAATTAGAACCATAGTATTTCTAAAATTACTATTACAGACTAGTTAAACATTTTCCAAGTCTTAAATCTAAGCTTTGGAACCCTACATCTTTTAAAGAGTATGGAATATCACCTTATAGTTATACATATACTATAATGTATAATATAAGGTGTTTATATTTAGTGTGGTATATGTGATTATCCTAGTCTATATTACCTAAAGATGAAGAGGACATTTAATATGCCCATTATTTATTTACATACACTCTAGTGAACACAACGTCAATATTACTCTCTGTTTCAATTAATCTACTAGTATCTTTGTTACTATTATTTGTCATGTTGTGCACCATGTTCTCTTCCATGTGCATACTATTTGTAGAAACATGTTCTTCTTGGTGGCCACCATATTAACCTTTCATGTATTTATCAATCTTATCAATCTTATCTTACATGGTTGCACATCTATTTTTTTGAGTCGTGTACTCAAAATATTTATCACATGTTCCTCAAAAGAGGGGATTCCATACAAGTATATTCTACATATATAAAAATACATACATAATTATAGGATAAGACACAGTAAGGCACAAGATAAAAGTACTCAAAAAAAGAATCACACACAAAAATTTAAAAAAGAAAGCATAAGGTCAAAAATGTAAAGTACGGTCAGGACCATACAAACATTCCTAAAGCATTTTTATGGTTTTTCCTTGGAGTAGTTATAACAACTTTCTCAATAATTTCATATTTTAACCTATGGGAACATGTTTTTGGCACAGTTTTAGACTCAGATGGCTCATTTTAGATTAGTTTTAGGGAGCATGAATTATTTCATTCCATCTTCTCTACAAAACCCAATTTTAATTTTAGTTATAAGGATATTGGGGGCATGGGTCTCCTTTTTTATATCTAAATTTCAACACATTTCACCTCTATTTAATTTATACTCAATTATGTGGCACATGGGGAGAGTATGGGGAAACTTATTCTCTTTTATACTATATTTCCTAGTTTGTGAAAATGGGCCTAGATCCATTTGCAAAAGTGTGGTATGTGGGGTCACAAAATGTATCAAGTAGCTACATTATTTGTAGTAATTCCTTCTTATCCTCTTACCCTTAAAGGGGAATATATTATAGTTGATGAATGAATTTGATACACAATATTTTTCCTTCATACGGTGCTTCAACTCCTCATTTGTATTCTCTCTCTTTATCATTTTTGTGTTAGGTTCCATATACTTGATACTCTAGAATTTCCTTAGTGTAAGAGAGGAATGGTCTCCCTAATTCTTTGGAAAAGTTGAAAAATCCAAATCTCCAAGTACAAGCAATAAAAATAAACTCTTCCCTTTGAAAAAGAATCAGGTGTATTCCTTCCATGTTATGCATCTCATTATTTAATTGTTTATAATTTCATATTTCATTTACATTACATTTTTACATTTGAGTTAAATTTTAATTATTTATCATGGACATTGACTACACTCTATGTTACGGGTTTTTCATAGAGTGTGCCACCACCAAAAAGTGGGATCTTGGAAAAAAACATCAAGAGAAGACAAAGTGTTACCACACACTTATGTATCTTTTCCTTTAAGCATGTAATTTCATTCCATACTTAAATGGGGGAATGTAGACACTAAAAATTGGTAATTATACTCTTTGACACTATTGGTTTTGGCATTTCTCACTTGCTCAAAAAGTGCATTACCCATTCTCATCTGGTACATCATTAGGTCTCTTATGTGGCTTGTTTAGTGATACACACTTGTATGTTTGCGTTTATGATAATTTCATGTGTGAAATACATTTAAAAACTCCATTTGTTAGCTTCCACACCTCAAACTTTATATTTCTCCTCAAGGGTCAAAAACGTACAAGAGAGTCGGGTTTGTGTCATATGGTCATGACTCTAGTGTATGGTTTTTCCCTTGCTCACTTTGATCCCAAAAATTTAGTTGTATATTATTCTTATGTTGATTAACTCCTTAATTATCCTTTGTAACTTAAATCACCTTTTGATTTATAAAGTTCCTCTTTTTTACAATAAATATATCCTATCTTAGTGATAATGAATGGTAAAACTAATATTTTTGTTATAAATATATTATGCAAGAAACATTCAAACTATACTAAAGTTGAGAGATAAAATAAAAGGAGACAAAAAAATTAAATTGGAGAAACCCAATTTGGGTAATAATCCATCTGGGTGAGTAATTGCTTCCCTTTCACTATGTAAATCTCTAATACAACACAAGTTTAGTGTTAATTGATGGCCTTCAATAAGGATTCAAGATCACTCTACTTGTATTACTTTCTTACAATCCTCAACAATGAAGAACTCAAATGTCTATAAACAAACAAGAAAAATTCAAACTTTCTCCTTTTTCTCACACTTGAATTCACTCCAAATAACTTACTTAGATGAGTAAATGCACTTTTATTTATAGTTTCTCTACCCAAGGATGAAAGGAGAGGTGAAAAAAATAAAATTTTGAACCCCAAACATTTTCAACTATTGATTTTCCACTTTTTGGATATCATCCAGGTGGAACCATCATTGTCTACAGGAGGAAATTGTAGAACTATTACAGTAGTTGCACAATTGTTGGTGCCTACAGTGGTAATTACACAACCACCTTAGTGGTTAAATAATATCTTCTCTATAAATATTGATTGTTTTATAACCATCATGGTGGTTTTGTGACCGATGTACAATCATCACCCATACAGAACAAGAGATGGTATTTTTTCCATTCAAAGGTGTCCGAATCACCATCATCCTAACTTAACCATCGTTCATAATAATAAACATGTTGAAGGTATGTTTTACAAGTTTAAAGAAGATAATATGTATAATTGGGTACTTCTAGATCCATTTTTGGATCATACCTCCCCAATTTGAGGCTTTTAAGTCCCTAAGAGGTTCAATGTCGATGAGGTGAGGAAATTTCTTCCTTGCAACTTCTCTGGAACACCACATGGCCTTGGTAGGTAATTGAAATTTCAACCTAATCAACCACCTATCTTTCACTCCATTATATGTTGTCCTCTCTTTTCTACTGAAATACCACATCTTCCTCTAATTCAAACTAAGTTTTAGAGTAAGATCCTCAATAGATTGAAGCAACATTCCATCTTCTTCTTGATCCAACATGGAGGTATCAAAGAGATGTAAATTATCAACATTCATAACTGAATATATTCTCACATAAAGAGGAAAATCCAAGTGAAATGATTTCTTACCCACTTCTTATATAATTTCAAATTGGCCATATCAAAGAGGTTTGAGTTTCTTATCTTTACCTTGTATCATTTCTCTACTCAATTACAACCATAGCTTGTCACCAACAAGGAAAGAATGCTTAGTTTTATGATGACCATGCCTTGCTTTGTACTTGGCATGTGACTATTTCAAACTATCATGTACTGGATGTTTATCTCGCTGAATTTTCTTAATGAACTTCTCAACTTTTTACACTTCCAAATCTACTTTTCCATTGTCTCTTTATGGTGATTTCATAACAACATCTAATGCACTCTTAGAAAAATTAAAAACATGTTTCAAAAGGATTCTTACTAGTAAAATAATGAATTGCCCTTTTATAATAATGATGGATATACACAAATTCTCAGCCCAAGTCCTATGATGTTTCTTATTATATCCTCTCGAGAACTTAACCAAGGTATGTTTTACCATTTCCATTTTGCCATCTGTTTATGGATGAAAATTTGTAGATATTTGTATCTTCATATCCATATTTTACTACAAGGTAGACCAAAACTTCCCAGATTTAAACATGAGTCCCTATCTAACACAATAGAATTATGAAAAAAATTAACTAACACATTAGCAAAAAATAACTTAGCTACATCATTGGATTTAATGGTTTTCTTGCAAGGAATAAAAATACACATTTTATTGAACCGGTTCACTACAACAAAAATATAATCACACCCTTTCTTGGAAGTAGGAAAACCACCCATAAATCCCATGAAGGTTCTCTCAAATGTGTGGGAAGGAACTATTAATGGCATATATAAAACAAACTTTTTCTGTTACTAGGTTTTCTTATACTACATAAAATGTAACCCTTAATAAATTTGACAACTTTTACTTGCATGTTCGGTCATTAAATATACCTTTGTAAATGTGTGACAATAATTTTCACACCAAATTTAATATCCACCTTAGAATTATTTTCTTTCCTCATTAATTGATCTCTTTCCCTTTAGGAATACAAATTATCTCGTTCTTGTAGAGAATCCCATCCTAGTAGTAGTATTATCCCCTAAGTGAAAATCCCTCACCGATAGGTTTATGTTGAAATATTTCTCCAAAATACGGATCCTTCTCATAACCTTTTTATATGCTTCACATATAAAAGGTTCAATAAGAGTTAACATGCACATAGCTAAAATTAAAATAGGTCTAGACAACATATCAGCTAACTAGTTAGTCACACACTTCTTATATTTCATGATCAAATGATATTGTTACAAGAAAACCATCCACTTATAGTGTCTAGCTTGTTGTAGTTTATTTTGAGCGTAAAAATATTAAAGAGGTTGGTGATCCATGTGTATGATAGTTTCTTTACCCATCAGGTAATGTTTCCATTTCTTAAATAATTAAACAAGAGCATGCAATTCCTTATCATATGTACAATAATTCAAAACTAATCTCTGAAACAATCCATAATGATAATATATGGGTGTACTTCCTTAAATTAGGATAGCTCCCATATCATAGTCACTAACATTGGTTTCTAATTCAAAATGAAGTTATAAGTTAGGTAATGCTAAAATTGGAGCATGAGTAATCATGTATTTAAATGACTAAAAAATATCATATTGTTTCTTACCCCATTTAAAAACATTACCACCTGTTGTCACAAAATGTAGTAGCATTTCTATGGAAGATAAGTTCCCGATGAACTTCCTCAAATACTAAACCGCAATAATAAAACTCCTTGTATCAGTCTAACTAGATAGTGTAGACCAATTCAAAATGGGTTCTACCTTAGCCGGATCAATCCTACACTCTCCATCTCCATTCATATGCCCCAAATATACAATTGATTGTTTATAAAACTCACACTTCTTCTCATTCAACATTAGTTGGTTATCCTTTAAAACTTGTAAAACTTGATGTAAATGATTAATATGTTGCTCAAAAATTTTGATAAAAACTAGAATGTCATCCAAGTACATAATGAAAAAGGAATCAATAAAGGTATTCATCAACCTCATTAAGGTAGATGGTGTATTGCATATTATGAATGGTAAGAACAATCATTCATACAATCCTTGCCTAGTATAAAATGTTGTTTTTCATTTCCTCTTCCTCATTACGAACTTGGCGATACCCATATTTAAAATCATGCTTAGTAAAATATTTAATATTTTGTAATTGATCCAACAAATCATCAATTTGAGGAATATGGTGCCTATTTTTTATGGTTATTTTATTTAACGATCTATAATCAACACACATTATCCATTAACCATCTTTCTTAAGTACTAGAACAATAGGAGAACCACATGAAGAAGTATTAGGTGGATTATACCTTTCTTGATAAAATACTTTAAATATTGTTTTACCTTGTTGAGATCCTTTAATAACAACATGTACAATCCCAAGTTTGGAAGCAAGCTATCGGTTAGCAAGTGTATCTCATGCTCAATTGTCCTAAATAGGGGCATCCCATAGGTTCTTAGAAATTTTTCATGACCTTTTGAACCAACTAATTAATATGCTTTTAACGTTTGTTAGTAAACATGTTACAGGTGGTTTTATATGAAACAACTTCATCTTTTTGTATATCTCTCAAAATAAGTAATGCAAATTTCCCACTAGCATTAATAAACTTATTATCTTTATAGGAAATTACCATAGAGATATTTGAGTATCATATAAAGTCTAAAATGAGGTAGTTCTTACCATATTTCATGAAGTGGTATTGGTTGGATATTCTCATGAATATGGCATCTTTGATATACAAGTATGGGTTTTCAAACACTACACATCACATATCAAGGAATAATATCCAAAGGAATTTCATTAATGAACTCCTTATCAATACCAAACATAATTTTGCATATTTTGGTAACCTTGATGTCTATTCCTTTTTACCAAACCCAATGAATATGGATTTAGATGATTGTAAGTCTCTAATTTCTATCAACTAACTCCTTACTTATCAACTTAGCTTGAGAACAAGTATAAAAAGAGAATCCACTTTGGTTTTCTTAACTTGGATTTTTATATGAAAAATCTTAGTAAATTCATTCTCTTGAACAACATTATTACTACTGACACATACCTATCTATGAATAGAGTTACAACATATTGTATCATCCACCTCTTCACTATAAAATATTTCCTCTCCTTAGAGGGAAACCATGGCCTTCTTTCTATTCTTCTTATTCTTAAAGGGATGTAATTATGGGTACACCTTCCAATATTTTTCCTCAAAATGAGTATTAGCATCACAAGGAACGCAATGAAATTTAGTATCCTTCTTAGAAATGGAGATAGCATTATTCCTACCTTTCCCTTTTCCTTTATCCTTTTTCTTGGTGGCACCTTGCTTTTTTAAGCATGCTGAGAGGTAGATGAACTCTTCTTCATTTCCATCTCCAGATATTGGGATTGAGAACAAGCCTCATCTACATTCACCAGCTTTTTCCAATAGTACTATTTTTCTCAAGTGTATATGGATTCCACTGATGTTCTTCATTCAAATGTCCCAATCTGCTACATCATTTCCCATTTGGAAAAATTTCTTCTTGAACTCATTAGTGTACTCTTGCACATTTTTTCCTTTCTTATGCCTAAGATATTGCCAATATATGGACCTATCTTCCGCATAAAAATAATATAAAATTACTTTTTATCATCCTCTTAAATTCATCCCACTTAGAAATAGGATAAAGCTTCTTAACATAAAAAGAATGTGTTCATGGAAAATCATATCACCCCTCAATTTCCTGAGTTTGAATGGAGCATTCGGCGTGATTACACAACATGGAGTTGTTGTGAAGTATGGGACCTTGTGAATCAGACAACTCTCTACGAAGGATGGTTCCTACTCCTAACCTACTTGCCACTAAATACTCCAAGTGTAGGCTAAACTACTCACTAATATTAATCTACAAATTCCATGGGGACAGGGAAAAAATAAATGCATGAAAGAAAAACCTACACTAAAGTGGTGATACACCAAGAAAGGAGTGCTAATCACTCTTCCCAACCCTATAAAATGGAGAAAGGGTGAATCCATGGAGGTTAGACAACTGCAACACAAACCTAAGTTCCACCAATGCACTAAGGGAAGGTTAGACAACTACAACACAAACCTGAAATGTAAACAATATTCATTCCTATAAGCACAATACACCAAACCCTACAATGAACATAGACTATGCACAAAACACCATATTTCCAAAGAGAGGAAAAACATGGCGGTAAAATCATGTAAAGGTTTGAACAACAACACGAGAACACAACCTTATTTCTCCTTAAAAATATACACATTACATTGCATGTGAGTAAAGGCATGAATCCATTACAGAGATTTTGGGAAGGCTTGAAGCCCCAAGAATAAATGGGGTGCATGGGAGAAGAAAGGTGATCAACAACAACCCTGCATGTGCTGCCCCTTACAATATTTATAGAAGAATTTTGATGAGAGGAGGGAGAGGAAGAGAATCCTGAATTATTCACCAAAACCCATTAAAATCCATTGTTTAATCCTATAATTACTGCATTGAGATCTTCAAAATATCCCTTTTCATTAATGACCTACCTTGAGCCTCAAGAAATTGTTGTGATTACACCTCCTATCTAACCTAGCCCATGTAGACTCATGATGACTCCTATTGTACACCTACCTCCATTAATGGCCTCACATACCACTCCAATGTTCTCCATTTTAGGAATCCCAGAACCCCAAAATCTGAAATTTGATGATCTCATACTGTGGATCCCTAAATCACCTTTCCCATGATTGTAATTTTGAAAGAAATGGGTGAATACCTTAGAAGATATGCCCTTTTTTTCCCTAATGCTTCACCGGGTTTTCATCTTTAACTATTCCTCTAAAACTAAAAATGGTCATCACCATTAAAATCTTCATTGAATCTCCTTTCCAGAAAGCACAAGTTTGTCAATTTTGGCCAAAAAATGGAGGAGATATGCTTGTTTGAAGTTTATGCATGATTTAGGTTTTGTTAGCTCCACCGAGCTATTCTCCTTAGCCATCGAGCCATTTTCATTTACCAAAAAACTACTCACTAACATGCCACCTGGCTTGATAGCTCATGTGTTGAATTATTTGGCATTTGATTTTTATTTTATTTTATTTTATTTCAGTATTTTGGATCCTATGGTTTCAGACATTGTCCACTCGCCCTTTCGGGCTTCTTAACGCTTTTGAAAACAAACCCCAAACTCTACACTCCCGAAACTAAAAGCCTCCAAACCTCTAAACTCACCCTTGTAAATACCACTATGTTGACCCCAAAAGGGGGTTTGACCTGAAAATCTTATCCTTTTTGGACTTCACCGTTTCGGGCCTTCATGGCTTTCATGCTTGTTTTACCATTTTGCTTAACTAATTTTTCTCACCTCTGAATCCCCAAAAACCTCAACTCAGCTTGTCGCTAAAACTTCTCCACCAGCTCATTGTCTTGTGTTCCCCCTCATCAAGCTTAGCTCATGATTCGAGCTCTCTAATCTGTCCTGCGACCAAGGTGAGTCCCTTTTTCCACTTTCACGCTCATATTGATCTGTTAAGGCCGAGTTAGATCGGCCCTTTAGCTAACTTCATCCAACTTGGTTTGCAACCTGTATGGCCCACTCAAGATCTTGTGACTACTTTAGGACCCTGTTAGGCAATTTTGGCCCACAGGGGAAAAATTGTCAATAATTTGGTGACTCGCGGGGAAGTCTACCTACTAGATTTTCTGAACTAGTAGCCTAGGCGTATCCATTGGGCATGGAGTCATTGTATACTTGCAAATTGAATCTGAAATTTTTGAAACCGAAACTTGAAGACCACCCACATATGTTTTTGAACTTGAACTAATTCTTACACTCTCAATTTTTATGAGAAAATCTTAAAAATAAGATTTGTGAGAGTAGAAAATTTCCTTGATAGAATATTTTCATCTATTTCCTTCTATAACCCTATCCTACGAGACTGAAATGGATTGTCTTGAACCCTGATTCTTCCAAGTATGGAGCACACAATTGAGGATTTCTTGACATGTATCGGACATTGTGGAATTTTGAATAAGACAATTTTCAAGTTTTTACATCATGGAACTCTATTAAATTTAAATTTTTTTCTTTCTTCTAAAATTTCCACTCTTTGTCACGATGCGGGAGGCTACTCTGATTTGGTGGAGGCATTTAGAAGTTTACGTGATTGGATTTGAAGGACTCACAAAATGAAAACTCATTAAAATCAATCCTTATCCTAATTTTAGTTGCTCTGCATTTATTTCCTTTTAAGATTAGTAATTGTTTCCAATAAGTATGAACTTCTTCTACATGTGGGAGGCCTATTGAAACATCATGTATTGTACTAGAGAAAACACAGACAAAACTATATACAAAATACAAAATCATACATGCCTAAGTAGACATGAAGAGTTTGTAAGAGCACTTGTGATGCTGAAAACAAATCCTACACCTACCCTATACTAACTGGTAGTAGAGAAGATTTCAAACAAACCCTACCACTTGAAATGTAAAGTAGCTCCCTCTCCTTGAAACCTATAGCCATGCGGATGATTTGACATTGATCATGTCTAAAAAATGAGTGAAAATTTGACATGAACCCAATTTTACACTTGAATTCTCAAGGTATCAATCGGACATTCAAAAAAACCTTCGAAATGATCCACATGAGGCTCTTGAAGATGTTGTGATTGATGTAGTTGATCCTCGGTATTATGAAGCTCACCCTCATGTTTGGAGGTGAATGTGACTGGTGGTGGTAACTCTGATTCTAACTCCAATGAAGCTAGATACCTGATAGGGCATGGCCTGAATCACCGAGTGTACCCACTGCTCGAATTGGAATTTCAATAAGAAAATATTTAAGCAGAATTTCTTGGAAAAGGTGACTATCTATGATTGGATCCTCTTTTTCTTGCACATCTACAGAAAACTGAAGCGTCACCTTGGTGGAAGGTATGGAAGAAATGATTTCCTCATGCTCTTTTCCCTTCATGGAAATGTAGAACTCCTCCTTGTCCAACATGCTCTTTAGAAGATTCAATTCCTCCAATCTTGGCTCAAGAGGACTCTTATGAAGGATAGGTTGCTCTTGCATGTGATCCTCTTTGGAAATGGGCTCTTTTTCTTGGAAGGTAGATGATGGAGGAGAAAATGATGTGATCTCCATAGGCTCCTCTTCATTGAAACAATCCTCCAAGTTTGACAGATAATTTGTCTCCTCATTGTCATATTATGTCGGCTCAACCTCCTCCATAGCAGGAGCATGCTCCTCTTCTTTTGGCTATGGAGATTTTTTTTTCTTCCTCCTACTGATTTTGCAACTTATTTTTGATCAAAATTTTGTGAAAACAAAGTTCCCTCGTGAATGCTACATTTTGAACACTCGACTATTGATCATCCTTAATTTGTTCTTGTTCATAAACTACTACAACTAAATCAACCTTCACCACCTGCTCTTTCTCTACCTTGACCTCCTTGAAGGCTTAACCAAGAGGGTTTTTTTCTATTCCAAGCTTAGCAGACCCAATTTTTCAAAAATTGAGGCATTTCTTCTATGTTAGGCTCCTTTTGTTGTTGTTCTTCTTTACTGGTTTTTTGAGTTTCATCCCCACATGGATTTGGGAAGTGGGAGGAGTATTGGGTTGAGTCTCGATAGGTGTTTTTGTTGGTGGTGGAGATGGTGGGAGGGTTTTACAATTCTTCTCCTGTGGAGGGATTGTTTCTTGGAAGAAAAAGGATAGGGGAACTGAGATGAGATGGAAGGGTGGAAGATGGAGAAGTGGAATCCACAATAGGTGTAGCAAATAGGAAACTTGTGAATTGAGGTTTGGGTTGAAATGATACCAATTGAGGTGAAGGAAAAGAACTATGAGAGGGTAATGCAAGGGTCTCTTGTAGACAAGGTTGACTTGCATAACATTCAATGTCCTTGATCCATCCTTCTAGTTGGGGTAGCATCTCAACTATGAAGCTTAGTTTCTCCTACAGGCTAAGATAATATGGAAAGGGGCCTTCCCATGGAAAAGGGGTCTTGAATCCAATCTTAAATGTTTTCATTTGGGATGAATCCATAGATTACAACATACTCACCATTATTTTTAGGATCTTCATTTGTAGCTCAACATCTCTAGGTGAAGAATGTCCTTCGAAATCCACATACACCTGCTCTCTCATACTCGACTTGTCTCTTGTTCATTTGGGCATGCATACTAAACTTGATTTCTATTAAAAGTATGGGTCCAGATATGGTTGGTAATACCCTAAAAATGAATTTTACAACTCTGAAGGAGGGATGTATTGATATTGTTGTTGTTCTAGATGTGAATCCCAAGAGATGAATGAAGCCATGACTATAAGACTTCATGAAATGGAAGAAAAAGGAAGGGATGGAAGAGAGAAAAATGGATGGAAATGGATGGTGAATAAATGGAAAGGTTTGCTACTTAGATATTAGTTTTTTTTCCAAATGGATTCACCAATTGTGCTTGCATGTGTGTCTCCGAAGACTGAAATTACACCAAGTGCACAATAACTTGATGAAATGAAATAGATATTTGTTTGCACACCTTGAAGATCTCACAAATTGTTGTGGGGTTGGACTAGTTTGTTGAAAATGGTCTCGAATACTTTGAAATGCCACAGCCCCTTAAATATGAAGTAGAATAAACTCAAAAATCAAAAACCTAAGTCTAAATGGGTTATTTGAAATGATTGCACAACATGGATTTATTGTAAAGTGTGGGACCTTGCGAATCATACAACTCTTCGAGAGAAGGTTGGTTCCTGCTCCTAACCTAATTGCCACTAACTACTCCAAGTCCAGGCCAAACTACTCACTAATCCTAATCTATAGCTTCCAAGGGCACATGTAAATAAGGATTGCATGAAATAAAATCCTACACTAAAGCATTGATACACCTAAAAGGAGTGTTAATCACTCTTCCCAACCCTGCAAAATGGAGAAAGGGTGAATCCTAGGGAGGTTGGACAACTGCAACACAAACCTAAGTTCCATCAATACACTAAGGGAGGTTGGAAAACTGCAACACAAACCCAAAATGCAAACAATCTTCATTCCTGTAATCACAATACACCAAACCCTACAAAAAACATAGACTATGCACAAAATAACTGATTTGCAAAGAGAGGTAAGAAGGAGCGGTAAAATCATGCAAAGGTTTGAACAACAACACATAACACAATCTTATTACTCCTTTAAAATATACACATTACATTGCATGTGAGGAAAGGCATGAGTCCATTCCAAATATATGGGGAATGCTTGAAGCCCCAAGAAGAAATGGGGTGCATGGTAGAAGAAATGTGATCAACAACAACCCCGCATGTGTGACCCCTTACAATATTTATAGAAGAATTTGTATGAGAGGAGGGAGAGGAAGAGAATCCGAATTATTCTCCAAAACCCATTAAAATCCATTGTTTAATCCTATAATTACTACATATGAATCTTCAAAATATCCCTTTTCATTAATGCCCTACCTTGAGCTTCAAGAAATTGATTGTGATTGCACATCCTATCTAGTCTAGCCCCTTTAGACTCATGATGACTCCTATTGTACACCTACCTCCATTAATATCCTCACATACCACTCTAATGTTCTCCATTTTAGGAGTTTTAGGAACCCCTATATCTGAAATTTGATGATCCCATATTGTGGAACCTGAAATCACCTTTCCCATGACTATAATTTTGCAAGAAATGGGTGAATACCTTGGAAGATATGCCCATTTTTTCCCTGATGCTTCACTAGATTTTCATCTTTAAATGTTCCACTTAAACTGAAAATGATCATCACCATTAAAATATTAATTGAATCCCATTTCTAGAAAGCACACTTTTGTCAATTTTGGCCAAAAAAATGGAGGAGATATGCCTATTTGAATTTTATGCATGATTTAGGTTTTATTAGCTCCATCGAGCTATTCTCCTTAACCATCAAGTCATTTTCATTTACCAGTGAGATACTCACTCACATGCCACCTAGATTGATGGCTCGTGCATTAATTTATTCATAATTTGATTTGGTTTGGGCGGGATCACATCGTTTTGGGATTTGAATCCTACGGTTTTGGACTTTGTTCGCTCGCCCTTTGGGCTTCTCCCACCACGCTTCCAAAACAAACCCCGAACTCCACACTCCCTAAAATGTAAAGCCTCAAAACCTCTAATATCACCCCTAAAAATACCACCACATTGACCCTAAAATGGGGTTTCACCCTAAAACACCTAGCCTTTTCGGACTTCGGCATTTGGGCCTTCGAGCTATTATGCTGCGTTTTTTTTTTCACTTCGTTGAGTTTTAAAAGGCTCACCTTCGAATCCTCGAAAACCTCAACCCAACTTATCGTAAAAACTTCTCCATCATCTCCTTGTTTTTTGTTTCCCCTCATCAAGCTTGGCTTGTGATTAAATCTCTCCAATCCATTCTATGGCCGAGGTAAGTCCCTTTTTCCACTTAGACGGTCATACTTGATCTACCAAGGTGAGTTGGATCGGCCCTTTGGCGAAATTCATCCAACTCAGTTTTTCATCCCTCTACCTAGTCATACTTCATCAAATCACTTTGCCTAATGAGCCTACCCTTCTATCTCGGCATTGATGCCTCACCAATTCCATTCATATCTCGCATAAGCAAGCCCTCCATTCTGACCCATCGAGCTCGACCCATCCATTGCATGTATGTTGAGCCCCCACAATATCGTGTTCCTCCTATGGCTTGGTCTGAGTCCCTCATCCAACTTGGCCCTTATGGGGTATTTTCCTTGACAATATCACTTGATTGATCCCCCAAAAGATATAAATTAGCTTGCAGAGTTCCCTCTACACATCCATCGACTCGGCTCACTAAACTACTCATGGAGTAGCTCACAAGTTGTTTTCTAGCTTGGTTGACCCTCAAAGCCAAATGAGAATTTTTTTTTAGCTTGATTTTTATTTTTCCAATTTTTTTGGTTGAGGAGAGGGAATGTGTTCCTAAAACACAAAATATTGATTTTTTCCATCATGGGCCATTTTTCCCGATTTTTTGGGCTAGAGGCCATTTTTGCATTGTGATGGGGACCATGAACCTACGATCATGAATGGCTAGATTACATCTTGAATGTTCAAAAACTCTTGCAATTGCTTCCTAAAACCTTGAAATCACTTGTAACCCATTTGCAACTGTACGACCCACTCAAGAGCCCGTGGTTGCTTTAGGACACTGTTGGGCAATTTTGTCCCACGGGGCAAAAATTGTCAACATAATGAACATAAATTTCAAACCAATTTAACGAATGGTTAGTTAATTTTAACCTTGTAAATGAAATATTTTGACTATCATTGATTTGATGAAAACTTAAATATACCTCATGTTGATCTATCCAATGGTCTCGCTTCTTAGAATTAACATCCCCATCATAAGATTAAATTTATATCTTCACCTCTACTTTAAATGGAGGAATAAGGTTGACACGAGGGTACTCTTCCTCATGCTCATGAGTGTCTACTTTATGGTCTCGTAGTGCCTCTTTTGGAACACAAATATTCTCCATTAGAAATCCCATGATGGACTCCATCTTTACCATAGACAAGGAAATAGTACCCACATATTTGAGCAAACTTTCCATATCCTCCTCCAACTTGTAGAAACATTCTTCATCAGTCTTACATGTATCTCCACTACGATCCATGTTTTATATTCCTTTCTTCCACTTCTTGATGGAAATATTTACTTTGAAATTAATGGGGATACCATCACTATTTTCACTACCATTCTAGGTGAGGGAAATCTAACTAAAAATGTCAACATAATTTGAACCACACAAAAATAATTAATCTTAACTTCTTTGATACCAATCTAATCCATAAACTACCTCTTTTGTACAATAAATCAGATCCTATCTTAGTGATAATGAATGATAAAACTAACTAATATTCATGCTATAAATATATTATGCAAGAAACATTCATACTATATTGAAATTGACAAATAAAAGAAAAGGAGAAAAAAAAGTTATCTTGGAGAAACCCAAGTTGGGAAAAACTCCATCTGGGTGAGAAATTGCTCCCCTTTCACTATGTAAATCTCCAACACAACACAATTTTACGGCCAATAGATGGCCTTCAAGAAGGATTCAATCACCCTCTACTTGTATTACTTTCTTACATTCCTCTACATTGAATAACTTACTTGTTTAAGAACAAACAAGAACAATTCAAATTTTCTCCCTTTTTCTCACACTCTAATTCACTCAAAATCACTTTCTTAGACAAGTAAATGAAATTTTATTTATATATTCTCTATCCAAGGATGAAAGGAGAGGCAAAAAGATCAAAGTGGAAATCCTAAACATTTGTAACTTTTGAGTTTTAACTTTTGGATGTCATCGGGGTATATTCACCTCTTTTTGAAAGAGGTGGTTGTGTAATAACTACTAATTTTTTGTAGAGAAATGGTTTTCAAACTGATTTAGGTACCTTACAATTATCTTCACAAATTATTAACTCTCACAACTCAACAATCCATTATATGCATTAGTTAGCAAATTCATCAAACACCATGAATTAAACCCTTGTTAAGATACCCCTGAATTTTCTTAAATCCATTAAAATGCATACACAATTGTTTCATGGGATAAAAATTCTTTGAACATTCCTAATTTCATTTCACAATTATGTTTCGACTCTCACCAATACATCATACCATTAATTTCACTATTTCTCCCTTTAGACATCAAATATGGCTACTAGCCCTGCAAACATGAAATATATGATGAAAAACACACATTCCAAGGAGTTGGATCTTACTTTTAAGATATTTAAATACACATTAGTCCCATTCAAGCGTCTATTAATTTTCAAAACATATATCTTTTCCTATAAAAAATATTCTCTTTTAGCTTTAGAATCAACCCTCTTCCTACTAGCCCTCCTAACACACAAATTGTTGTCATGGACTGGAACAAACTACAAAAATGAAATAAAGAGGAATTATAGTTTTGGATACTCATTAAGTTCTTATTTCTATGTTTAATTTTAAGTCATATCTCCTTGTATAGTTTCCCAGCTCCAACTTCCTCCTTTTCTTGGCTAGCCTCCTTAGGGTTTAAAACAACTTTTAGGGTTTTACTCATTGTCAAGAAATTTAAACCACTAAAACCCTTTTTTATATATTCTCTAAAATATTTCAATATATCTACATCATCCTCTTACCCTCTTGGTATTAACTTCTCAACTTTTGATGTTCAAGTCTATTTAGACTTCTTGTTCTCTTTAACTAACTTTTACCATGTTTTGATCTCTTTATAGCTTGAAAAGTTCCTAAAAACCATATAATTATCTTTCCTTGCCACTCACTCATCACCTTTTAATTTTATCCACTTATCACATTCACTCATCAATATTCTTAAACCCTCTTAAAACATATATTCTCCTAAGGATTCTTCAAGATACACAATTCATGACAAATGGTCATAACTTGACTGAGTTAATGGCTTCCTTAGATGTTTTATACTTGATAAAATTCTTAAACTCTTATTTCACAAAATTCTCAAGTCACTTTCATTCTTTACACTCATTATTATCATGTTCCTCATGTTACTAAAACTCCTAGAATTTCGTATAGTTTCACGACAGATTCTACAAGGTACCTCTTGCTTGATGGTTGTAAAGTCTTCTTTTCATCTTTTGACTCATCTCTTCTTACTTCCCCATTCACTTTGTCATTTTGTTCAATCACTTCCATTAATTCATCCTCCAAAATTCCTTAGGATTTTTCTCCTTCTAGGTTCCTTAATAGCTCTACACATAACAATTTTAAGTCTTTTGAGTTTCTTAGTTCTATAGATCATAAGTACCTTTCGAAATATTGCATTAAATCTATAAATAACTATTAACACTTGAACACCCCTTACTTGGTTGCATATTGTTGTCACCCTAAAAATTCCCTCCTTTTTCAAAGATAAATTTCTAAAATTTTGAGTCAGTTACCTTTGGAAGTGTTATAGTAAAGGGAGAAGTTCAAGGAGTTAGAAAATTTTACTCTTTGGGGTCATTTTTAGTGTTCTGTGGTTAAATTAGACATTTTTGTCCCACATATCCCAAGTAATTTTGGACCTCATGTTCGTCAATTTTCCACTTTACCCGCATCACTTACTAGTCAACTCCACATGTCCCAATTACTTCTGGGCCTCCTGTTCGCCAATTCGCTAACTTACCCACACTCCTCTCTAATCGGCTAAGTCAGACATTTTTGTCTTACATGTCCCATGTACTAACGGGCCTCCTGTTCACCGATTCACTAACTTTCCTACACTACCTTGTGTATCGGATAAATTAGATTTGCACATCCCACATTTCCCTTGGACTGTTTGCACTCTCTAAACCCGATTTTTCCACATCCTTCTTGGATTGGGTATATCTTCTCCATGCGTCCCTCATGTCCCTATGTCCTGGGGACCATCTAGGTCAAATTTTTCTAAATTTCCCGCATATCATTTTTTTATATGGTGCAGGGTTATTTATTACACATTCATGATTTTCTCTCTCCATTCATTCCAACTCATGGCTATTTAAAGAGAGGTAACAATTCATTCATTTTCACACTTTCTTGCTCATTCCCTCCCACTCACATTTGTGCAAATCAAGTCATTTCCTACATCTGTGCTTCTATATTTTCCCTTGCACGGATTATTTGAGATCATGGTAATACTCCATTGAAGGTTATATTCTCTCTACCTCTATCATGATGAAGATGCAATACCAAGGGTATGAACACCTGTCCTCATTAGAAACCTTTGTACCTGACATCAGTGATAGTGAAGCTCGGCATCTAGACCCTAATGATTTTGGAGTAGACTTAGATGTGATATCCCTACTCCCATCACTCGAATGATAAAATACGGTGAGATTACATTTGAAAGAGGTTTTCTAGTCTTTATTCAAAGTGTGTTGATACTATTCTCACTTGTAGGGCTTGTTTCAACCCAGAATCCAAAGAAATTGTGAATGTACATGGTGAATTGGTTACGCAACTAGATTCTAAAGCTATTTGTATTTCTCTACACATCCCAATGGTGGAAGGGGAAATACTCTCACCCTTGATCAAGCACAAACATTTTTCAATCATGAAAATGAAAGATAAAAGGCTAGAGTAGCTAAATCATGGCTGAAGAACCCTAAGAAGGGAGCATCCCAACTTTCTAAATCATTGTTCAGGGTTGATTTCAATGAAGAACTCTCAGACATCATCACTCTTCTGGATAGGATCATGGGAATGCCCTCTACAAATGAATTTCATTTTTGGATGTGTCCCTATATCAATATCATTTGTGAGGGTAAGAAAAATTTGAATTGGGGTGAGATAATCTGTGAAAATTTAACAGAGCAGTTGATTAATGTTCAAAAAACAAAAACATTCCACATGTCTTCTTATCTCATATACACTATTGTAGCATCCAGGGAATGGCTTGGTTTCTCTTTCATTGAAGATAAGAAGGATGCTCCTATATATGAGTATTTTCCCCAATTTACTCTCAAAGTTATAAATCATCACTTCAAGAGAGTCAATGATGCCTTCACCATGTACATTGTGAGGCTTTTAGAAGGAAATACCTGCTCGAGAAATTTTTAAAGAAGCAAAGACCCGATATCTCAATATGAGAGTTTCTTCACTTAGATTAGAAAATTTTCATATCTCAGGCTAGATGGTTTTGAAGTTTCTCCTCTAAATCTTCCCATGTTTTGCAACGACAAAATGGCCCTGGTTGAAATTTGCAGGTAGCTGGATAAACTTCATCAAACTTGCAAAGATAAAAATATTGTTGGCATTTGTTTCCCTATCACCTTGGGAAATTATACATGTAGAATATCCCTCGATGCTTAGAAAATTTATAGAACTATTTCTCCTCTGACTCTTCATCATTTAAAGTCTTGAACTTACTTTGATATCAAGGGATGTATTGTTAAGAATCTCAGATTAAGTTTCATCCACTTTTTTGATACTGAGGATTATTGGGCTGATTACATAGATGAATTTGAGGCCAGGAGAAGGTACTTTGGCATATTTTCTCTTCAGCAAATTATAGATTTCAATCTCTACAAAGTACCTAAGAAGCTCCAGGATGATAATGAATATCTGCAATCTATTGAATATGAGAGGACCATCAAACACTCTCCTCTTGAAACCATTGATTGGTTTGTAAAAGAGCAGGATGATTTGAAAGAAGTGATCAACCCATTTTTATGAGAACCAAGCTCTGGTTTGATAAGAAGATGCAAAATTTTAGGATGAACAGAGCTAGGTCTTCTTCACAAGAAACTTCCTCTCCTAGGAAAGAATAACCTACACTTGATGTTGAGATTCTCTGAGCAATCCACTCCTTCACCTTCAACAAAATTATACATGAAGAAAGGTAAGGCCATCAAACAAGAGCAAGTTGAAGAAGAAGTTCTTTTAGAGCAGCCAGAGGTCCCTGTAGGGTCAGAAAATATTATTGTTTTGAGTGAGGATGACAGTGAAGAGATGAAAGAAGGAAAATAAACCCCTATATTTACTACTTAAATAGAAAATGAAGGACAAATGACTAAACCTTTAGGTTTGATAGATACTTTTTCTAAGGATCTTTCTAAAATTATGCCAACTTCCCCTTTTGGAGACATCAAGAGTGCGGACATTGAGTGCGATGAGTTCACTTGCACTCGGAACTATTTCTCCTTCTACCTCTTCCTCTTCTTTTGTTTGGGTTCAACCTTTCATTGATAACACGAAAAGGAAGTCCACCCCTGAAATTTTAGTTCCCAAGTTTAATGTTGTGGCATCCTTACTCGGTACTACTCCCCCTCCTCTAGTAAAGAAAGCAAAGACTACCCCAAGGTTAGTGTCGGATTCACAAGGTCAATAATTCATGGAGATTGAAAAACCTAAGGTTGATAAGGAGGAGAAATATCTTTTTTTTTTCTTGGAACTCACAAGGATTCCACTTGGGGAGTCTACATCTGAAAGTGAGGTTCATAACCTCAGGGAAACTGTCACTCAAGTCATTGAACGAGTGGAGAAGGGTAAACAAACTTTGGAGAAATTGGAAGAACAAAATCAAATCCTTTTAGGTTTTATAAAATCCTTATTGGAAAAGGATAAGGTCCTGGATCCTACTCCACTGACTACTCTTCCACCTTCCCTAGTTCTCAGCAAGGATGAAGTTCAGACCATCAAAGATATTCATAAGCATGCCACTTATGGAAAATCCATTGAATTACTAATTGATGATATGATGGTGTCTGGATTGAACTTCATTGAGGATGCCTTCAAGTCATATGAGAAGGTATCCAAATTACAGTTGAAATTCAAGCACAACACTTAGTGGCTTGGAGAAAGAATTGAAGTTATGGTGTGAATGCATACAGGATCTTCATTTGATGAGTAGGACAGATGAGAAGATCTTGTTAGCAAACAAATTATTCGATGAGGCCAAGAATAATCTATCAAGGTCTTGGGTTTTTAGTGTTGAATGGAAGATCAAGGTTTTGGAAGAAGCATTGGGAGAACTAAAAACATGTGGCAAAAAGGAGAAGCTTTCAAGGCCTGTGTTCTGGCTGCTTTCCAAGATATTCATTTTCAAATCCAGAATGAAGACTCAGGTGATCACTTTTCTTTGTAGGAAATCAAGGCTCAATTTAGTACCTTCGTCAAGGATGATCTCATCAAGGAGGAATCAATGTCTAAAGATAAGATGAAAGATGTTTATCTCTCTAATCAGCTATCACCGAGGCAAACAAAGAGTTTCTGGAAAACACAAAGTTTGAGAAGGATATGGAGAAGTGCCTTGGTATGTGGATTCATGCCACTTCTAACACCACCATCCCAAAGTGCATGGAGATAGCTGAAGCATTGAAGAGATTTAGACATTAGATTCTTAAGACAGTTGGCCCTTCTAATCTCCTTGGATGTTTCTACTCCCGAGTCCTAAGTCACTTATTTTATTTTGGGGTTTTAAAACCCATGATGTAATACTTGATTAAATACATTCTATTAATGTATTTGTTAAGAAGTCTTTAATATTTAGATTAAAAGAAGTTGGAACTGAATGTAACTATCTTTGTAAGCTATTTAATGGGCTCTTCATGCCATTGTTAGGGGTTGGGACCTAATACTTTTGGAATGTATTAGAATTGAAAGTAAATCAATACAAAATATTTTCCCTTATATCTCATTCTTATTCATTGTCCTTTCTGTTCTCATTTGAAATTTATGAATCATCAATCTTTCATATTAAGAAACTTTGTGTTCTTTTGATATGATTTCTTGAACTTTGTGTATGTGAAATAATATCAGATATTGCCAATGTGAATGATTCTATTATGTGTTCCTTTTGCCAAGTACATATAAGGTTATATTCTGCTATCTATATTACCTAAAAGTACTGTTGTGTTCTTCCCTTTCAGTTTATTTGTTCTTCCACTCTTAAGTATTGATAATCTATGTTGGTATGAAACATTTCAAATTATCAGAAGTCCTCATTAATATGAAAGTTTTATATTTGTATATAATCTTTGCTACTCACTTTTAATAAGGGAACCTCTCCCATACGAGGAGGGACCAGTCCCCTCATCGTTAACTTGTTTTCCCCTTATTTATTTTTCATTACATTTATTGTTTCCCCTAAGTCAATCAGAGTGTTTTTAATCATTGTGTCATTGATTGTAACATTTACTAAAGGGCTGCCTGGATCTATGTATTTGGGTAGAACTAAGTTCCCAAGAATAATATCATCTAATTGTCCAATGACCTTCATAGTAGATGGACCTCTCCTTTTCCTACTTGGTTTCTTTATGCATAGATCTCTAATCAATTTGTTATAGATGGGCACATCCTTGATAGCTTGAATCAATGGAATTTTGACATAGATGTCTTTCAATGGTTGAAAAAATCAAAATTAGATTTTGATTTGAGGTTAGTCTTATTTTCTTGTAACCTTTTAGGAAATGGTGGCTCATTACCCTACATTTTACCTTTTCTAGAAATTTCGTAGGTTGTTACGGATCATCCAGAAAGATCTTTTATCTTTGCTTTGGGTCATCATGTAGCAATTGTGGTTCCTCTACAATTTCAATAATGGTGGGTCCATCTGGTGGAGGAAGTGCTCTTCCTGAGTGAAGATGGATATTGTTGATATCAACAAAATAGGTAGGGTATTGAGTTGGTTTAGTGGAATAGGTGGATAAGTAGCTTTATTATTAAGATTATGAGTTAGTTGAGCGAGGTAGTTGTGTAGCTTTTGGTTGGAATTCTACTTGGGGTTTAGCATAAGATATTGATGTTGTTTTTAATAAGGAGGTTACGAGATAATCTTGTTGGTAATTAGGAGGTGGGTTATTCCACTATTTTCCTCCTCTCCAGGTTTGTTGCCTTGATTAAGGAGGTTATTACCAATTTTGTTGTGGTTAGCCTTGGAATTGAGGTTTCCATTGTTTTTATATTGCTTAGGATATGGGGCCCACCCTTGATGGTTAACCTAATGTGGGGACTACATATATGAATTATTAGACCAATTTTGAAATGAATGCATAGGGTCTTGTGTCATACCTCCTTTCCTCGGTGGTCATGGTTTTCTTTGAGCAACATAGAAAACTTTCCCATCCTCTATCTCCAACATCTTGAACTCAGGTGAATCCTCCCTTTCTTGAACAATGCTAGCCAATTCTCTGCATCTACAATCATATTTCTTCCTTCTACATGCATGGTAGTACTCTATGAGTGTCACTTCTACATCTTCATTTTTCTTTTTGGCATGTAGAGCATCTAATTGATTATCCATATCATTAACAATATCTTACTTCATGTTTTTGAACATGCTAACAATCTATAACTTGGATATTTCCCCATTGTTTTGGTAGCTAATCCACCTCTTGATCTTACATTTCTTACCCTCTTCATAGTAGCTCTTGAGTAATTTTTACAGGCTTCACAGATTTGTTCAAAAGTAGCTTTTGAAATGTCCCCTGCTCCTATTATATCCAGAGCATCCATGTCCTCCTCACTAAGTCCCTTCAAAAAGAGTAATTTGAGAGAGTTATGTGGTATTTTAGTGGTATCTCTTAACTTATGAACATAGAACAGGAACCTTTCTAAATAGTATTCTAATGGTTCATCCTCTTTTTGTGTCATTTTGTAGATTTCATCACCTCCTTTTTACTTGGTCTGCAATAATCCTGGTACTTCTCGAGGAATTTCTCCTTCATTTGTGCCCACATGATTACAACATTTATTCCCAATCCCATGAACCATGTCATGGCTGAATCATTGAGTGTAGCAGGAATAGCTTCAATTTCTATGCATCGCAATATAAGCATAGCTTCTACATTGAACATCAAACTCAAACATAAAGTTTGGCAAGGCTAAGAGAGAAATATTCTTCATACCAACAGCTATATGTTTGTCAATGATGGGGAATTCAAAGGTGGTTTCCCCATTTCAAGAATTCTTATTTACTTCTTTTTTCATCCCAAGTTGCTCAAGAGCAACTTCAGAGCCTTCACTTGGAGGTTTGCCTTGAAAAGTAAACCTATTACAAAGGTTTATTTTACAAAATCTTTAGAGGTAAATGAAGAGATTTATAATACTTGTGGATTAGGTAAAAATCTACCATGTGCATCCCTTGGATGGTGCATGCATTAACTACTCAACTCATTCAACAAAAATTAGTAGGGGGTTTAGTTTGAGGTGAATTCCTAAAACCTAGACTGCTTCTAAGAAATGAAAACCCCTCTTCCATAACTCATAATTTGGCAAGTATCCTAGAAACAATGCACTCAAAATGGTGGTGAGAATTGATTAGCAATAATTAGTATGTTGTTTATTAATCCACAATCATTTAATTATTAGACCTAGGGACATAAACTTTCAATATTGCTAGTGTTGTATGCACAATTACAAATGTTGGGAGGTATAAGGGAAAATTATTATCACTACAATTAGGAAATACAATGCTGGAAATGAACTAGTTTATGACTAGAAATGAATATTATGGCTATCATTAAATCATGTAAAAGACAGATCATAAATAAAGAATAAACTACTGCAAGTCTGATCCAATCATGTAAGAAACTATAATAGAAAACAAAAGGAGAGGATTAGCAGGCCACAAGTGGGGCATTCTCGCATGTTAATCCCTCCTAAGGCATGTGTCTAAAACTATTTAACATAACTCATATTTTATTCAATAGCATGAAGATTACAAAATGGAATGTACAGCAAAATCTCTACCTATGGATCGATCCCTTTCCTATAGCCTTAGCATTATTTTTATATTCTTCCCTTTAGAAGAGACATGAAGAGACTGCCTCATTACTAATAGTTACAATTTTATTAAGTACAAGATCATAACCAAACAATCTAGAGATTCTCATGCATGCAATAGAACTGTTAAAATGTGTCCTCATACAATGACATAACTTAACAAACTGATCAATTTAAACAACCAGTTATCAAATTAAATCAACTAGTTCCTTGTTGGAGTTGCAGAGCATAATCAGGTGATGGTGTTGAATCTTCTTTGTGTTCTCATAACTGCTCCTTTAGCAACATGTGCAAACTCAGGTGAAGTTTCCATGTTGCTCAAGCTTTCCATAATTACGGTCTTGTATATGTGTGTGACCTCCCTTGGCTGTAGGTGTTTTGTTATGGACAAGTCCCAGTTGTTGCATGTCAGTTGTTGTGGATGAGTCCCTTTACATTTTGAATGAGTTTCTTTGGCTGCATGTTAGTGGATATACATAACAACTCCTTGGAAATCAAGGCTAAAATTTATTCAAAGCACTATTAATCACCACATTACACTCAGAAAAAAAAATGCATCCATAATCCACAAAATAAAGTAAACTTAGTAATAATTATATTAACTAATATAAGTTCCATAAGTTCAAGATATAACAAATATGTTCAGTAGTATATGGGAAACACAAGTTCAGGGGGTACACATGGATAAACAAAATACAACAGATGAGGCATTTTAAACAGTAAATAAAAGGGCTCATCATGCATGCACAAACCCAAAAAAATGCACAAACTCCAAACAACTAGTTGTTAATATCAGTTACTAAAACTCGAATAAATGAATGAAAACTTACACAAGAAGTGATTAAACTGAAACTTAAAGTAATTAGCAATTAAAAATACCGAGTGCACATTTACCAAATAAGATATCTAATACCATATGATTTTTTTCTATGAGGATCAATTTAGAACCCCATACACATCGAAGAGGATTCACTCCAATGATGTTATGAATGCTCTATGTAATCAACAAGAATCAAAAAATAGTGGAAAATCATGCATAATGAAAAAAAAGTCTATCATTCTTATAGATCAAAAAAGAGGGTACATATGGGAGTGTTGTGTAACTCTCATTCCTAGAAAAACATTCCCTCCAAGAGGGAAGGAGGAGTTACAATTCAAAATAGGGAATGTAACTCCTATGATGCCACTGACACATATGACAATGACATATTCTATGAAAAAATCTACCATGTGTCATATAACTCCTAAGACCTATGATCTCACTAAGTGATATGACTCACCACATGGTGTGGATGAGACTATGAGTGATGATGAGGCAAGTCAAACACACCAACAACATTGTTGTGGTTTGATCTTCTTGTTTTAAGCTGTGAAAAATTCAATTCTAATACACTTTGAGATGGTCCAAATCATTGAGCCACTTTTCATCTTAGACATCAAGCTCAATAAGGCAATCTTATCGATAGTCATTTTCATTGATCAAATGTTGAAGGAATACATAGAGTGAAGGAATATCAAACTATATAGGTAACACGTATTCAAAGCCGTATATAAGTCAAAATAGAGTGGTTCTTGTGGGGATGCAAAATGATATATGATAGGCCCAAAGCGTAGGATATATTTAGGTATGGTAATTACAATCATGCTTTTTAAAAAAATCCATGATGGATTTTAATATCTTATTAGAAGCTTTAACTTGGTCATTACATTGAGGATAGTAAGGGGTAGACCAGTGAAGTAGGATGTTAAAGTGTTTGGCTAAGGATTTAGAAATTTTATTTTTAAATGACTTATCGTTATCTATATATAACAAGAGAGGATGGAATTTCAAAGTGAAAAATAAGGTGATTGAATATGAATTTGGAAATATTACTACTAGTAACATAGGTGAGAGGAATTTCCTCTACCCACTTGGTAAAATACTCTGTGGCAGTAATAATGAGCTTATGGCCATCAAATGAGGTGGGGTTGATTTTTCCTATAAGATTGAGCCCCCATCGGGATAAATGATAAGGTTCAGTGATTGGTTGTAAGGATTGAGAAGGTGTGTGAATGATATTTATATGTATTTGGCAAGATAAGCACTTATTAACAAATTAATATGCATCAGAATCCATGGTAGGCCAATAGTAATAGACATGTAAAATCTTATTTTCTAACACCATGTCACTTGTATTTTCTCTGCAAACACTAGAATGTACCTCTTCTAAGGTTTGAAGCACTTTTTCTTAGTTGATACATCTTAATAGAGTCACATATTAAGAAATAAAAAGAGTCTTTAATATGTCTTGGAAAGTGTACAATCTAAAGAATCAACTTAAATTGGATTTTACGGGAAAAGCGACCCTATTTCAAAGTGTAGATAATTCTAAAAAATTATATAAAACAATGGGAAACCATTTATTTTGCTAGAAATTTAAATAGTGGTTTAATGATCCATTTGGTAATGAACAAGGAGCATGATAGTAGAAATATGTAATGGAGACAAAAATGAGTAAAAATATAGTATGATAATTAACAATTGGTTGTAAGGTTTTAAGGGGAGTTATTTAGAAGATAGGATCATTATTTCATCCTAAAAACTTGTGATATCATTACCCCAACCTTGTAGGTTTTCCAAAAGTAACAAGGAGTGGCATGTTGGTACTCAATCATCAAAGAAGGTAAATGCTCAGCAAAAACTTGCTTCTTATCACATTCAATCTATAAACTCTATGACAATCAAAATAATGTGGGAGAAATAATGGTTCTACACAATATACAAACAAAGTAAGGGTTTTCAAGTGTTAAGAGTTATTTATAGAGTTTATGCAATATTTTAGAAAGGTACTTACAATCTATAGAACCAAGAAACTTGAAATACATAAAATTGTTCTGTGTAGATTTATTAAGGAACATAGAAGGAGAAATATCCCTAAGGAATTTTAGAGGATGACATAATGGGAGTAAGTGATTTAACAAAATGAAAAAGTGAATAGGTGAAGTAAAGAGATATGAGTCAGAATATAATAAGAAGACTTTAAAACCATCAAGCAAGTGGTACCTTTTAACTATCCCGAAGGCGTACATAATTCTATGAGTTTTAGCTAGCTCCAAATAACTTTGGAGGGAAAGAGAATTTAGAGGTTGGTTCTTTATTTCTAGTCTTATCAGTAATTTTTAATTAAAAGTGAAATTTATTTTAGAAATTTTGTGTTTTGGGACTTTTTTAGCCTCTTTCCCTACCTAGATTTACATTTTTTTTACCCCTATTTTTCTCCTCTCCTTCTCATCTCGGTCAATCTCCTTGACAATTTGTCCCTAAACCAACTTGTGCTAGCGAATAATGGTTCCCTATTGAGTTGCATTTTAGAAAGGTACTTACAATCTATAGAACCAAGAAACTTGAAATACATAAAATTGTTACTCGTGTAGATTTATTAATGAACATTGAAGGAGAAATATCCCTAAGGAATTTTAGAGGATGACATAATGGAAGTAAGTGATTTAACAAAATGAAAAAGTGAATAGGTGAAGTGAGGAGATATGAGTCAAAATATAATAAGAAAACTTGAAAACCATCAAGCAAGAGGTACCTTTTAATTATCCCCTAAAGCATCACGGACTTCTATGAGTTTTAGCTAGCTCCAACTAACTTTGGAGGGAAAGAGAATTTAGAGTTTGGTTCTTTATTTCTAGTCTTATCAGTAATTTTTAATTAAAAGTGAAATTTATTTTAGAAATTTTGTGTTTTGGGACTTTTCTAGCCTCTTTCCCTACTTAGTTTTACATTTTTTACCCCTATTTTTCTCCTCTCCTTCTCATCTCTCGGTCAAGCTCCTTGGCAAGTTGTCCCTAACCCAACTTGTGCTAGTGAATTAGTTCCCTATTGAGCTGAATTTTTCATTTGTCTTGTTGTGTATCAAGTTGTTGTACATTCATTCTCCTTGGGCATGTTGGGATTTTGATTTTCCTTTGTTGTAACCCTACATTGATTTGTTTTATCATGTTTGCAATGCATGTGTTTGTATTGTTTTATTTATGCATAGTTGAGGTGTTTATTTTACATGGTTAGTTTGTACTTTCCTTTGTGCCGGTGATTTGACCTATGAATTTGGGGTGTTCCTTCTTCATTTTTGAGTTCTTGTATTTCTTTTTCTTGCATTGTTTGTTCAGATCATCATGTTTCATGTGGTTTTGCATGCTCGTGAACCCCATTGAGTTGTGTTCATACATGTGTTGCATTACTCGTGTTGTCGAACATATTTTCTAACCCGCATTTGATCATTGGTTCCCTACATCATCTGTTGAGATCACTAATTCTATTTTTTCCATGTAACAGCTCCACCAAGTGCATGACCTCCCTTAATGTAGTGTATTAATCATCAATAGGTTTGAAATGTCAATCTTGACCTCAATCTCCAAACTAAGTTTTTATAAGCTTAATCAACTACTTACCTAAGCTTCCTTCATTATTTTCTCAATCCATTTTGATCTTGAAACCCCAAATTTGAATTTTCAATCTTCATCAACCTAATAGTACATCCCAAATAAATTAGAAAAAGCAACAAGATTTCAACAACTACCTCATTTTTTTACAAGACTTCCTTAAACCTATAGCAAGCAAGTTTTGAATCCTTTCTCATGTGGATATTATTATCACATCCTGTCAACTACATTATATCCTTCTAAGGGTCAAATATTCTTCCACTATGCTCCTTAACTGGTCAACATCTCAACTATTTTGATCTATTTCTAAATTGCTCCTTATGGCTTCTAATTAGCTCTTAACTTTGAAATAAGAAGCTTTAAAAACCTATCTATTTTTAGGTTATACTCCTTGTTTTTAGTAAACATTCATTAAATCCCTTATGACCATAATTGAGCTCCCACCTATAAAATTACTCAAACTTGGTGAAAGATTCAATCTCACTTTCCTTGACTAACTCTACCCTTTTTGGCTTCTTACTCCCTCTAGCCTATGGCTTAGGTTTTAATAACCTTTTAAGGAGGTACGAGATAATTTAAGATGCAATCATATTCTATTAACCTCTTTGGTTCTTTCCTAAAGATATTATTCTTTTATTAAATCAACAAAGTCCTTCTCTTACCTTAAACCAAACTTGCTCTTCATTTTAGGCTTTTATAGTTCTGTTAGGCCTACAAAAATTCTCTTCAAAACATAGAAACGTTCCTTCACATGACTTCATAATCAATCTATGGGATTTTCAATCTCCCATCACTTTCATTTAATTCCTATAGAAGTTTTCACCTTCAATATTATTCCACAATCACCTTTCCTTTATAATTATTTTGTTTTCTTAAGTCTCCAAACTATCAAGGGAAATTGGCATGAAAAACTAGCAATAGATAGATATTTCCTTACATTTTTAACTAATTTGATGGGTTCATTCTCGAAATACATGATTTTTCATTTAAACCCTAATTTCAGGGTTTTCATTCTAGAGGTAGCCCAAGAGGTCATATTTTAATGCTTCTTTGAGGTTTTGTCTCTTCAAATGCACATATAGGCTTCATACCAACTATGAAAACATGAATAAGCTACTCTCATGAATAATCGTGTTTCAATGTATTTAGACTATGCACTTGTATTTCAAATTTGTAGATGGATACAAGCTTCTCAACAAATTTAATACGTTGTACAAAGACAAAGATTCATTCTTTCAACCTTCTAAATGAACCTAGATTTTATTTTCCTCACAATTAACAATAATGTAACTTACACTACCCACAAGACAGTGTGATCCACCCACTTAGCAGTCCTTAAGAAAAATCTCAAGAAAATTCTCTTACCATAATTTCTAAGGATGGTATAGGTTTTGTAAACCTCATTTGAAATCCTCCACTCCGCATGCATAATATTTTAATTACCTTCTTGCTCCAATATGGCAAGTCTCAACTTTATTGAACTCTCAAGTGTATGTTATAGTGCCTTTTTGGTAGAGAATCTATTTACTCTAGGGTTGAAGACTTCATAGATTGCATCCTTGATTGTGCTTCCATATCCCGCTTCCTAGTTGCCCCAAATACTACATCACTTAACAAGAATAACAATCAATGCATATGAATTCTATCTATGACCTCTTAGTAAAGGCATAAATAGATTTCTTCACACATAATTCATTCCATTGTTAAGATTTATACTATTGATACAAGTTTCCAAAGTTTTACTAACATGAATTAGTATACAAATCATATATGATCATTCACAAATAAGATGTAACCTTTTATCGACCATGCATAAGTCTATATTAGCATTCCATGCACTAAATGCTACACATAGTTACTGAGAACACACAAACCCCTACCAATTTCTTCCTGAAGCTTCACTCTAATTTCCATTCGAATGGGAAAAGAGAATTCAATTACATTTTTACAATTTATAATCATTCTATCAATTTATAACTGAATTCTAGACCTTAGATCCCATGGTCATGTTAATAACCTTAGGATTATACTAAGTTCCTTAGCGAGTATAATTCCTTAACTTCTAAAATCCCATTATACCTTTATAGACCCCTAAGAAGACCTAAGTCACTCAAATCTTCAAATCTTGCAAAATGGAGGAAAGTACTCCATTTAAATTTTGAAGGCCCTAGACCAAAACTATCACAGATATAAATGACTTCTTGTAACCCCTAGGTCATGTTAACACACACTGTTAAACCAAACTATGATGACTCAAGACATATTTACATAATGGATTGATGCTCCTACATCATACTCCTAGGGTAAGAAATATTGAAGTCCATAGGTTTGTTTTCTACTTCTTCCTATTCATTTACTTCTTCATTGTCACTTTGATCTTTTCTTTTCCTTCCACCTACTCACTTTGTTCATTTCTTCTATTCCATGTTTTTCTTGGTTCCCATGTTTCTCGTTATCTTCATAAATTAGGTATTATTCATATATAGCTTCTTCATAACCTCTTTCTTCTTCATTCTCCTCTTCAATTAGCATATATTTCTCTAGGACGTGTTGCTGCTCTTTTTGATTTGATACGATTATTCCTAGATTTTGTCTTCCTCTTCAACCTGTTGTACCTTCATAAGTTCTTCTTTTGTTTTCTTGTAGTCTTCTTCATCCTCAAATAACTCTGAAATCTCATATTCCTTCATGATTTTCTGCCACAAAAGCTCTTCCTCAATTGTCAATTCTTCTTCATCATCATTCTTTTCTTCATTTTTATTTTTGTATACTCTTCTTTGGAAAGTTTATCCATTTCTATATTTTCATCTTCATTACCTGCATACACACACTTAAAGGAAACATTAGAACAAAAATATGAATGGTTTTTAGCCTCATAGAATGCTCCATCCATGATCTTTTCTTCATTTGTACTTTATTGCTCCACTTCATTATCCTTTTCTTCATCTTTTCTAAGGCAAGCTAGGAAGCTTGCAATCACCTCTTCCTCATCTAAACTCTTAATTTCTTCATATACTACCTCTTTGTCAATTTCTTCTTCTTGCTTTATCTTCCTTTCCTCTTCTTGTTTTAGCTTACTCTCTTCCTTCCTTATCTCTTTTCTCAGCTATTTTTTCTTTTCTTCTTATCTATTAGCTCTATAGGCCATTTTATCTTTCTTCTCATCACAAACTCAATTTTATTTCTCTTTACTATCATACTCATAAATTTTTCCAACTCATCAAGCTTATCCAAATCCTTTCTAATATCTTTTATCTCTTGTTCCATCCTCTTTTCTTGTTTTCTAGCTTCTTCTTTCCTCTTTTCCTCTCTTTTCTTCTCTTGTTCTTTCTTCCTGTAATTCATCAACTTTAACAATTCTTATACCATTTCCTTTTCATTCATTTTTGTTGATATTCTCTCTTCATCATCTTCATTTATCAGGTTTGATCCATAAGGCCTAGTGGCCTTCAACTCTCTTTCACTACATGCCTCTATTGTTTCCATCTTCTTAACAAATCTTATCTTTTGTTCTTGTTCTCTAATCCTCTCATACACTTCCTTTGATCTAACTTATTCTTTCACTACTGCTAACTTCTCCATCCAATATGGAATCATGTACCCATGGTCAAAACTGATTGTAATATCTCTTCTTCACTCATCTTTACCTGTTTCTTTACTCACACTTCCACACACTTGTAACTATAATTATTTGTCCAAATATTCCTTAGAAATTTTTTCCAAGGTTTATACCCTATTTAAATACCTTATTTCATACACAATAAATCTTCCTCAATGATCCAAAATCAAAGAGTCATCTTAGTTCAAATTTTCCTTCACCTTCACTACTCTAGTTTCTAGCCAATACATGTAATTATTAATTTATTTATTCTTCCAACCTCCCCAATGTATTATCCCTATTAATTCACTCACAACATGGTTAAATTTCATAAATAAATGCATTCAAAGAAGTCTAAATTCTTAACCACACTCTCCCCTTTATGTGATTATCCTTAAGACATGATTGTTGCATCAATTATGGATTGGAGGATCTAGGGTTACCCAAAAAGTTATAAAAGCTTCATTAGCTCACATTTTCCAATATCAACATGCTTCTAAATTTTCAAACTTCAAATCCTTAACAAACTCCTATTACCTTCTTTTTACAATTTTCCTTCTAAACCCTTGACTAGGTCTTAGGAGAAAGATTATCATGCATAGTTTATAATGTAGAAAACTTTGTGACAATATAAGAGCATGTTTTGACAACCATTAAAGAATTCTAACTATGTTTCAATTTCCAAGAAGTAACTCTACCACTATCCTTGGGTTCCTTGGTAAGCCACCTTTCACAATAAGGCCTCTACACTATGCATACAATCAACTAGGAGATGATAATTATTTCTTCTCTTTCCACTAATGGAACTTAAATTTTCTTCTTTATTCTCATAAATAATTCCCCAAAAACTATTTTCACCGATCGTTAATCCATAACTCTTTAGTTTAAGTCATCAATTTTCTTTCCCTAGTTGTGTTCAGAGTTAAACCCTCTAGAGACCTAGAGTCAAAGAAAACACTATAGAAACCTGAAAACTTAGTTTCACGGGATAAAATATTGATGCAAGAACTGTCCCTAACTATGGAATAAGGTTTTCTTACCATTATTGGATGAAAAAATAAAAATATTCTTCAATTAAGAAAACTAGCCTAAGGTGCACGTTGAAAAGAACAGAGAGGTCCTTCACAATTTGTAAAAATAGATACTTACAATGAAGGAAGTCTTCCTTGGTTTCTTACACAATGATACACTCCCTTATAATGGTATTAATCTTATTATTCCTTGGATATAATGATTAGAGGCCATTTACCTTTTTCAGATAGATAATACACAGTCCTAAACAGATTTATCAATGAACCATCAAGCATGCAAGAGAAGACAATTGTCATATGGGTTAACTCCTTGATTTGTTTGATTAATATCTCCACATTCTCTAGACCATCGTAGAAGATCATGTGTTCCAAAGGTTAAAATAATCATGAGGAGGTTCCTATGCCCTCTAAAATCACATCCCTCAAATGTTTTAACATGCAATGGCATTAGGAGACTCACTCATTTGTGTTTGGTCTATATAACCAGAAACTTGCTTGAAGATCAACATAACATGTTCACCACTTCCTTAAATCAGGTACCCTTAATCATATTCAGGTGCTTAAATAGTCATGGAACTAGTCATGTGTAAGGAGCATTAATTACTTAATGTATTATCACTCACAAACTCATTACAGACCTAAAATCATATTTCCTTCATTTTGGGATCAGGAACTCATTTCACACACTATTAATAAAAACCACTTTTCATTGAAATCTCAATGCCTTTCTCGATACCACTAATGATGTAGTGCCTTGATCATCAATAGGTTCAAAATGTCAATCTTGACATCAATCTCCAAACTAAGTCTTTATAAGCTCAATCAATTACTTACCTAAGCTTCATTCATTGTTTTCTTAATCCATTTTGAGCTTGAAACCCCAAATTTGAATTTGCAATATTCATCAACCTGATAGTACATCCCAAACAAATTGGAACAAGCAACAAGAATTCAAAACTACCTCATTTTATTTTACAAGACTTCCCTTAAACCTCTAAAGAAGCAAGTTTTGAATCTTTCCTCATGTGGATCTTCTTATCACAGCCATTCAACTGCATTATATCCTTCTAAGAGTCAAATATTCTTCCACTATTCTCCTTAATTGGTCAACATCTCAACTATTTTGATCTATTTCTAAACTACTCCTTATGGCTTCCGTTTAGCTCTTACCTTTGAAATAAGAAGCTTCAAAACCCTTTCTATTTTGAGGTTATACTCCTTGTATTTAGTAAACATTCATTCAAGCCCTTATTACCATAATTGAATTATTCTTTAAAATTAGTCAAACTCAATCAAATATTCAATCTCACTTTCCTTGACTAACTTTTCCCTTTTTGGCTTCTTTCTCCCCTATCCTATGGCTCATGATTTAATGAAATTTTAAGGATATACAGATAATTTAATATATAATCATAGGTTACTCACCTATTTGGTTATTTCATGAATATATTATTCTTTTATTAAATCAACAAAGTCCTCTTATCTTACTCCAAACTTGCTCTTCATGTTAAGCTTGTACAGAGTTATATTAGACTGAAACTTCTCTCTTCAAAACATAGAAATGTTCCTTCATAGCTTCATAATCACTCTATGGGATTTTTAAGCTCTCATTACCTTCATTTGATTCCTCTAGAATATTCCACTTTCAATATTATTCAATGATCACATTTCCTTTATAATTGTTATGTTTTCTTAGGTCCCCAAACTATCAAGGGAAACTAACTTGAATAACTAAAAACAAGATAGTATAATTTGAACCAACTCTTTGATAATCTTAAATAATACCCATATAGATATTTCCTTAAAAATTTTAATTAATTTGATGTGTTCATTGGAAATACCTGATTTTTCTCCTTCAAACCCTAATTTCAAGGTTTCCAATCCAAAGGTAGCTTGAGATGGCATATTTTAATGCTTCTTCGAGGTTTTGTCTCTTCAAATACACATGCAAGATTCATACCAACTGTGAAAACATGAATAATCTACTAGAAGAGATTATACCTCATGAACAATCTCGTTTCTCCCTACTACTCTATGTCTACTAATGGAACTAGACTATCCACTTGGATTTCGAATTTGTGGAAGGATAAAAGCTTCTTAACAACTTCAATACATTATACAAATACAAAGAGTCATTCTTTCAACCTTATAAATGAACCTAGATTATATTATCCTCGCATTTAATAATAGTGTACCTTACACTTGCCCACAATATAGTGTGATCCACCCACTAAGTAGTCCTTAAGAAAAATATCAAGAATATGCTCTTACCACGGTTTCTAAGGATGGTATATGTTCTGTAATCCTCATTTGAAATCCTCCACTCCACATACACACTATTTTAACAACCTTCTTGCTCCTATATGAAAATTCTCAACTTTATTAAACTCTCAAGAACCTGTTATAGTGTCTTTTTGGCGAGAGAATATATCTACTCAAGGGTTAAAGACTTCATGGGTTGTATCCTTGATTGTGCTACCGTATCATGCTTCCTAGTTGCCCCAAATAATGTGTCACTTAACAATAATAACAATCAATGCATATGCATTCTATCTCTGACCTCCTAGCAAAGGCATAATTGGCTTTCTTCACACATAATTCATTCCACTTTTAAGATTCATACTTCTGTGATAAGTTTCCATAGTTCCACTAACATGCATTAGTACAAAAATCATATATGCTCATTCAAAAATAAGATATAACATTTTCTCTAACCATGCACAAGTCTATATCAGCATTTTATGCACTAAAGTGCTACACAGTTACAAGAACACACAAAAACCCTACCAATTTCTTCCAAAATATTCACTCTAATTTCCATTTGAATGGGAATAGAAAATTCAATTATATTTTTACAATTTATAATTATTCTGTCAATTTCTAACCAAATTCTAGACCTTAGACCCCTTGGTCATGTGAATAACCTTAGGCTTATACTAAGTTCCTTAGCCAAAAGATAAGTCCTTGACTTCTAAACTCCCATTATACCTTTCTAGACCCATAAGAAGGCCTTAGTCACTCAAATCATACATCTCTTCCATCCTTTAAAAATTTTACAAGCTCCAAGAATGCTTAAAACATTACAACAAGCCAAAAATTCCCTAAATATTCAAATATTGAAAATGGAGGGAAAGTACACCATTTAAATTTTGAAGGGCATAGACCAAAACTATCACACCTAAATGACTTTTAGTAACCCCTAGGTCCTATTAACACACCTTTCAAACCAAAATATGATGACTCAAGACATATTTACATAGTGGAGTTATGCTCCTACATCATCCCTGCTCTTCCGACATTACCACCTCGCTTCTCTAGCTACCTCATCAACCAACTCCCTATCCTTCGTGTCAAGCCCTGACTTATGCCTCAAGATCCCATATCTTGTATTTCCTTTTGATCCAACATGTAGCTCTAATCCCTCCTTCCCCTTCATATCGGGCCGTACACTCACCGAGTCGTGGTGGGCCACTTAACCCTTCGATTTGTGCTCCCCACTCCTAGTTTTTTTCATTAAAGCCTATTCAAATATAAATCATGTTTTAAAATTAATAATTTGGTGGTTAATTTTATAAGGGTTAATGGTTTATTAAAGGAGGGGTTTTTTCATGTATTTTTTCAAGGGCAAGATTTAACTTGAAGATATGAAAACTCTACCCTAGTGTCAAAAAAATTTTATCGTAAACTTTCCGAGCACTCCTTTGGATCAATTCATCCCCTATGTCAGACCTATCCAAATCCTTTTATTTCTCATTTATATGGTTTTAAACTCACCCATGTGTTGGAAATATGAAAAAAATCATAAAATTCTTCGAAAATAATGCGTCTCGAGGTGATTTTTAAGTAGACCTAGAAATGGCTATTTTTAGCCTTCTAAGGAAGATGTGCATCATTTTGATCAGAGTTGAAGGAAAAAAATCATCAGGAAGTGGTATTAAATAGATAATATCATATTTCAATTTATTTAGGAATATTTATGGAATATTTAGAGGTTTAGGAGAAAGTTTAGTAAAAACAAATTTTTGAAGGTGAAGGAGCTTGCTTTGAAAAATAAATGAGCTTCAGAAGATGATTCCAAGAGCTCTAGAATGATTTGGAGGTCAAACAAGATACCATTAGAAATATGATTCAATTACCTACATATTTTCATTCTCATATTTCTCACAAGTCCCATCTATTTCTTTTCACAACTCATTTTTGGAGGCACACCTTGTGATCCTAAGAAAGAAGGATATGTTTTAGGGGTTTTAGGATAAACCATACCTTGAGAAACATCTCATTTTCTTCATAATTATCTATGGATTCGAATCATATTTTATTTTATCAATAGATACATCCTTGAGCTCTGTGCAACTTCATCTTCAAGCTCTTTTTTAAGGTACGCTCTCGCGGTTAGAAACTTTTTCCAGTGCCACATGTCATTATGAGGTGAAGTGCACTTTTGTGTCCCTAATGTCCCTGATCCAAGGGTAAATTGGTACATAAAAATACTTCCCATCCCTATTTGATATCCTAGATGCACTACATGACCTTGGGAAGCCTCTGTAAGCTCTTTTCGCAAGTTTTCTAGCCCCCGCCTTATGCAACGCATGTCCACCACTTGTCACCATGAGGATAAGATGAATTTTATGTCCCTTTCAACCATTTTCTAAGGGGAAAAGGTGGGAAAAAAATTCGCCCTCCCCTTTCTCCCACATGGTTCCTCACGTGACTTGAACTCAACTCCCGAGTGATAAAAATAAGCTTTTCTCTCTTACTCTTCTGATGAATGCATGCTCACCACTTGTCCTCATATAGCTAATGCACATTTTTATGTCCATCTCATCCCTTTTCTAAGGGTACTAATGGGGAAAAAAATTCCCCTCCTCATCAAATAAAAACTAGAGTTATAATTTTTAAGCTCTCATCATTCTTCCTCCCACACACCTACAAAACCCTAAAGATATTGTCAATTTTTTTCTAGGAAACCATTGTTGTTGGTCCATCAACCATTTTTCATCCATTGCTCCATGATAATTGATGATTAATAAGTAATAAATATTAATTTTATCTAGACACCATTCCAAAAAAATTCCGAATTACTATGTGTCCTAGATTGAAAAAAAGTTTATATCTCACAATCAAGTAAACGGATCAAAGTGAGATTTTTTGCAATCTTATTATTTTCAAAATTTCTTCAAGGAGAAATTGAAATCATATTAAATTATGCCCTATATTTTCAATTGAAACTAAACCCTCATTATTTTCCCTATATTTTTTTTCTTCAATTTCCAATCATTCCAATGAACAAGTCGGGCTAAAATTTTGAACACACGGTCCAGAAGAAAAACCTATTCGGTGAAGCCGATTTCATCACAATCGAGGTGGGAAAGAACACTTTATAAAAATCTTAGGGACTCCATTAAAGGATTCCATGACATAATAGTGAAAGGGAATCGAGGTAACTCATCACTTCTCAGGGATCTAGTGGGTGGAATATCGAAAAATTGGAGCAGAGCTTCAAAATGAATTATGTAAACTTCTACAATTAGTTTCATCCAAATCCGACATCGGAAGACCACTTTATATTTTTAGTAATTATATACCACATATATTACTAAAAATAGTAAGTCTGAGGAAAATTTGGTTTCGGGTATCTCAAGACACTCCTTCAAGTGCAGAACATTCAAAAGTGGCAAATTTGGCAAAAATTGGAAAAATTGGTAAGGATGGGCACCCATGTGCAACATGCTAAAAATATTAAATGATAAAAATGAGCTCAATATGATCACACATGCTTCTCCTCTCCATTCCTTTCTAATTCAATATTTCATGGAGGTCAAATCTTCAACTGGCAAGAAAATCCCTACCTTCACAGTGCGGTGAGCATATGATGTCTCAAACAAGAAATGCCAATATTAGGAGTTCCTATAACTCTCCACCTATCACTAAGTGGTGACCATATCTCTATAGATACCCTCATAGGAATGTAAATGAAAAATTCATGCTTACGGAGGAGTGAAAGATGAATTGTGACTCATATGGGTTGATTCCTAATTTTGGTCATCAATGTCCTCGAGGTGACAAAATCATCATGTTTGCATCATATAAGCAATTGTTTTAGGTTCTCATTCATATGCATTATTGGTCAAGAAGGAATGGTGGTGTTTCATGGTTTGGAATGGTTGTTTCAAGTAAAATAAGGCATTCTTCATTGTTGTCAATGGCATACTCATCAGTGCTCATCACTTACCTTCTCAGTGCATCTAGGAAATGTGGAAAGGTTCATCATTTCAAAGAGTTTAAAAAGGGGGAAGTGTTCAAAGGTTACAAAAGAAGTAAATTTCATCAACACAAAATAAAAATTTTGTAGAGGGCCATCATGAAGCAAGCTTTCATCTTCAACTCCTTCGAAGCATATCTTCATCGAAGGTGAGAGTATCCTCATCCATGCTTTAGAGAGTTTGGAGAAGTTATATCTTTTCTTTTGTTCTATCCATTTCTGATTTCTATCTCGATCCATGTGAAGTTCTATATATATATATATATATATATATATATATATATATATATATATATATGAATATAACTTTGTGTCCTTCGATTGATGTTGTGCTTAGAAATTTGTGTCTATTCCATATATGTCTTGTATTCAGTGTTTATAATTCTGATCTTATCATTCTTGCATGCATAAGTAGGATATCATTTTGTAACCTATATGTCTGAAAGTAATGCTTTCTTCATTTTCTAAATATTAATTTTTCGCTTTCTTCTCTTCGTATTGAAAAATTATGAAATGAAGACATCTAAAGCATCAAAATCCTCATTAAAATATTGATAGTGTGTACATTTGTAAATAAGTAGATTTTCTTGTTTGTTTATGTGTTCAATAAGGGAACCTCTCCCATAAAGAGGAGGGATTGTTATCCCCTTTTTGTTGCTTACACTAAAAACAAATTTTATAACCAATAGTTTTTGGCACCCACCATGGGGCACATTTTGTGTATCTCACCAAAATAACTTCAATCAAACCAACAACAACATCACACTAATGGATAGAAGATATACATGAGGCTAGAGAGCATAGGGTATTGAAGATCCAAATTTTTAGTTACTAGAACAGTAATTCAAAATCCAAAAATAATGAAGAGAAGAACAAGATCCACAAGCACTCCTAATAAAGATAGAGTTGCAGAGAACGTTGATTTTCAAACACAATCAAGCCCTAGCATCCAAGATTTTGTGTTAGATGGAGTTGCAGTCCCTTTACAAACCATTTTTCCAAGAATGGCAGCACCTCTACCTTGGGGAAAATAGGTTGGACCTTTGGCTCTTGCTCAACCATTGCATGATCTCCCAAAAGGGAATAGAAATAATTTTCCTAGATTCAGAGGAGATGGGAAGGTACACCCGGATGAACACATTGTTACATTCATTGTGGCTTGTGGAGTTCTCAGAGTCAAGCACGAAGATGTATCTATAAGGATCTTTGTAGAAACACTTCAGGACAATATAGGATATTGGTTCTATGATGCAACCTAGAATTTAGCAATACAAGCCTAGGCACGTTGGCACATCACTCAGCCTAGATTGAGAAATCACCTGAAGCATGCAAAGGTACCAAGCCCCTCTTTAGGGTTGTTGTTGTAGGATGTTAGTATGACTTTAATCATGCATAGCTATCACTAATATATCTTTCATATAGTGCATATTCAGACCTGGATCTAGAACATAACAGATCTAACAAACTAACCATAATGGAATCAAGCATACAATATTGAATTATAATAATGATAACACCTTGTTTCAGTCCACAATATTCATTATATTAATTGTATTAAATACATAGAAGCTTTATTACAATAAAATTAGTACATGCTCATGCACGTAATAGACCTAGCAGCATAACCTCACTATACCCTAGTTCTCACACATATATCTATATATATATATATATATATATATATATATATATATATATATATATATATATATATATATATATATCTTATATTTACACGATTCACTATATATTTATATGGGTGGGGACTTTCCCTTCACCACTTATCTAATCCCAAAATAGGTTACATGCTATTATTAGCTACACACCATTACAAACTTATGCTTACATGCAAGAGTGTTAATAATAGATCTCTCTTTGTCAACTATCAGTTCGGTACTCTATCTTTAGCCTGCATCCATTCAAAATGCCTCATAGTTGATCATCCAAAAATAGCCAATGTGTGTCGTGCAAGTATCTAATCGAGTTTGAGTTCTCCGCACACTATCTCTAAAAATATATCCTCGTCATGAAAAATGGCTAAGTCTTGAATCTATCTCTATTCTGCGCGCGCAATCCTTTTTAATGCCTCTACACCTTTGAATGCACTATGTTCTCCCACCTAAACCTTCTATATTTTCTTAACTAGGTGCTAGAGTTTGACTGATCAACTTTACCCCACACTAGTTGCATTGTCACCCCTCCAATGGTTGTCTCCAAAAAGAATCAAAGAATATGAATAGAAGAATAGAAATAATTTAGATGAATGAAAGAAATCCTTTAACGTGTAGTTTCCACTTCTACAACCTAAATAATCAATACCGGATACTCCTATTTTATCTCCAGTTCTAAGGTTTGCCAATCATTGAGCATGGCCTCTACCTTCTATGGAATATCCATTACAATTAACTCTAACTCATCCCTTCAATCTCTCCTTTTTCATTCTGTAATACTAACATAATGTTGGGCATGCCGATCATTCTTCCTTCCAATAAATCCATATTTTGAGCACTTTGAGTTTTCCAAGCTCATCTAGCCTTTCCCTGTGAGGTTCCCTTGCACGGTTGTAAGGGCCTCACGCTTCGATTAACAAGTGGTAACTATTTTGTGTAGGCCAATGTCTCATCCTTCATGGGCTTCAGGACCTCATTGTCATCTAAAATGGTCATGGTCCTTATAACAGCCTCTGGCAATGTACAAATATTCAGCGCTTGATCCACCTTCTTGAGTTCCTCCTACAATCTCTTAAGCAATCATTCATATGATGCTATCTTCCGCATCACTGAAGCCTTTTCTCACTTTACCTCTTTTTCTAGATCCTTTGACTCAAGCATGCGCAGAGGTTCATCTCCTATCACTAAGTCCACCAATGAACCCACATAATGTATTACCAAAGGAAATGTCTTGGGTACCTTTGGCTCTAAGTGTGGCCTAGCCTTCATGACATTGTCACCAATCTCTTCTATTCGCTAATAAACATAGCGTTATTCTTCTGTACTGAGTCTTTTTCTTGTTTCAGGAAACGTTATCTCCTCATCCTTAGTCTTGATATCCTCCCTTAGTGCCCTAATTATGGCAGCTTTGTCCATATTCTGACGTGTGACCTCTGTTGACACTTTCACCAAAGCATTTATCATGTCTATTCATCTGACATAACAGTAGGATTTATTGTTATATGTCTAGCCTAAGGTGTCTTTTTAAACCTCCTTAACATGCATGACTCCTCACATACATCAAATTCTAGTTCATCCCTGTGTGTGTGCATTGACCATGACAATTGCTTCCTTATGCACATTGTCACCATATCTTCATCCATTAATTCCCAGCCGTATAACTCCTTTTATGTCATTGTGCTCTAGAAATGGGTGCGAATAATTTTACTGTGTCCTCATGTAGCCCATGGCTAGTGGAATATACTCCCCACTTGTTATTCTTGACCTAGGTGCTTAGGAACTTGGGCTTCAAGATTGGGAACTTGTGTTTCTATGTCCCGAGCAATCTCTGTTGTTTCCACTTCTACCCCTTTTTCTTCCTCTTCTTCATATTTTTTCTCCTCTTTGTTCTCTCGGAGTTGTAGAAGAATTGGGTGCACTTTCCTTTGACTCTTTCACTTCCTCATTTAACTTTAATTTCTTTTTCATTTTCTCAATTGTCTCCTTATATGGAGATATTTGAGGTGATCTACACATTGATTGCAGAGTAGCACCTTAGGTCCTTGTTCTCCGAACACTCTCATGAATCGGTGCTCTCCTTAGACTACATCTAAGTCCTCATCATCTCCCTCTTGTGGATGAGTTAGAGTAGTTGCACGCTCGGCTTCATCCTTATTTGGAGGTTTTCTTCTACCTATGTTCTAAACCACCACTATCCTCATGCTCCACCTCTTCATCCTCAACCTGAATTTTTCTATGGGCTTGGGTGTTGGATTTTTTCCATTGTATGCTTATCCTTTGGCAACCCTGGGAGTGCGAACTCATTCTCCACATACTTAGCATTCTCCATCTTGGGTTTGAGTTGTAGGTATACAAGTGCTACTCCAGTGCCCCCAATTGCCAAGCTCACAGGTTTGATGCTTATAATATCTAAAATTAGTCTTTCAATGTATGCATTGCTCTCTGGATATACATACTTCTTCCTCAGAGTGTGGTAGTCACAATCTACCCTGTCTGCATTGAAGGTTAAGTGGCATGCATCCGAGAACCGATGGTCGATGCCTAGAAATATGTGATGCCTGTTAAACAACCCACTTGAGACCCAAGAAACAACCTAGGGTTAGTCAGGAAAATTATGGAATAATTTTTTTATTAGAAGTGTCTACAGCTAGGTTGTAAGACAAAAATTTACACTATCAGGTTCCAGAACAAGTCTAAAATTACTAGAACATAATTTTCATTTATTAACAATTATCAAAAGTCACAAGGTTCAAATTTTAGGGTTAGAAGTTTCGATTAGTTCGGGGGTAAATTAACACCATACCCACTCTCTAACAAGATTAGAGCTTCCACTTGATTTTCTCACACTTAATGATTTAAAATTTCCATAAATGATTCCCATTGGATAGGAAATTTTCTCACCTTCTGGTGATATAAATAATTCCTCCTAACTCCTTGTAAAACTCTAGTTATGGACTGGGGACTTATGGGTCAAATTTTTCCCAAGGGGACACGTGTCGAGCAGGGAAGAAGAGCAATTTTCGGTTAGCGGGTCATGGCACGATGTTTGAAATTTTTATTTCATGGGATAAAATTCCCATTTGCACTCGCACCTCCATTGTGCTACCGGGGACATGTGTTGTACAACGAGCTCACGCAGGGAAGGTTGGAAAATTTCACCAAAGGGAGGGAAAGAATCCTATGAGCGCTCGTGCACCGTGGGTGCGTTAGGGAAACGTGGAACCTAACCACCATAGTGGGGAAGAAGGGTTGAGGGAAAGGTAGGGTGGTGTGAGAGTTTGGGAGGTTTCGCCATGGGGAGACAAAGGGAAGAAGGCACGCGCGGGTCCGCGCATCCACGGGGATAACACCGAGGCGAGGGCGGGAGTGCGGGAGGTGCGGAAATTTTAAAAACATTTTCAAAGTAAAAATCACAAGGGTTAAACCCCTTCACCAACACCCCATGCCGCCACATGCCACTTCCCGATGGATGTGGGATTACAGCCGACAGGGAAAGAGGTAAAAATTTCCCCAAAATTTTTAAAAGGCCCAAAAGACAAAAATAATGTCGTGCCTCCACTGCTACCCTATGAGGACATGTGGTAGACTCTGATTGGCTGTGGTCTAGTGGAGGAAACTTAAAAAAATTCCCAAGATGTTTTCAAAATAAATTCTAAGGACATTTCAATAGGAAATTTTCGGGCCCTGGACTCGCTGCAGGACAAAATTTTCCCAAATTTTCCGCAAGACGGGAAAACTTCAGAGTGCCATAACTTTTTCTAAAAAGCTCGGTTTTGGGAAAACTAAGACTTTATGGAAATATCTCGATGCCCTCTTTGTACATGAATCATAAATTTTACATTTTGATAAATTTTAAGGGGTCAATTTTGTGAAAATGACCTACAAGATTTGAAATAGTAAACAGGTAATTTTTAACTTATAAATTTGATTCAATTTGGTCTCCTCTTTCACTCAACATGCCAAATAGACATGGAGGATTATTCTAGGAAGGATTTAGAATGTTTTAGGAAGGTAAATTTTCTCAATTGATTTCAATTTGAATTTTTCAACAATTGACAGAAAATGACTATGAAAGGGATTGGGTTCGATTTTACAATGTTTTAAATTTTTTTCTCAAGTGTTCTTTGTCAATTTGAGTTCCTTGATAATAAAGCATGCTAAATTTTAAAATTTACAACTGGATTATAATGTGCAGGCCTGAACTATACATTTTAATTAAATAATTGTCAGTTTCAAATTTACAACAGAGATCCATTTCTAGAAAAATCTGTATATCAATTTCATCATTCAAGTGTGGTATTTCATTTATAAACTAATCTAATACATTTAGTTGTTCTAAAAAATCCATTCCAAATCAAAAAGTAAATATTGAATTCCATTTTACACATTTCCAAAGAGACACAATACAAAGACATTATTTCCACGTGCATTTCTTCTTTTCCAACAGAGATCTAATTATCTCTTTTGCCATATAATGAAACATTGAATTCAATCCAAAAATGCATACGAGAGAATATCTTGCAATTCTTTATTGGCTTCAATTATAAAACTTTACATCTTTCCATGTTTGAATGCAATTAACACATTTCACTCTCTCTCTTTCAAAATGTACAGAATAGAATATAAATATCTTTCACAATTCGAATAAGTAACTTTCATAACCAGTTATAACATCTTTTCTTCACAAATATATATTACAATTTCATCCACATCAAGTGGGAAAGGAATACAAATGAATTTTTTCACAAGGGGCTGGAAAAACTGTCTTCTCCTACTCCGTAACATAAACATGCAAGTTTTCTTTTTCTTCCAATTCAAGCACAACAAAAGTGGGGAAAGGAAATGCTCTCCACCCAACCAAGAAATACAATGAAAGGAGAAGCCATCCTTCATCATTGGCCCCTGAGCCCCAACCACAATACAATAACATGTGTGATTCAACCCATGGCAATAACTAGCTTCCACTAAACACACAACATTCTTTCAACATGCATAATTCAATATAAAATACAATCCAAACAAAAACAACAGTTTACAACGCAATTGGAAACATTCAAATAGAACTAGGCTTGATCATGCAAGCCGGAGGAGTAAGGACTATATGGGAACCTAATTATGCCTCCCAATGGGAATTGGGAATCCACCGAGAACAAACCGCCAATAAATTTCACCACATATATCCTTATACCCACCACAGATTTCCTTATGCCCCCCACAAAGTAAGAAATGCAAGCTATATCTTTTCCATGGTGGATCCCAAACCCAAACTCCTTCCACAAAATTTTGATGCCAATGGCATTCCTTATGCCCCCACATGGATTCCCCATAGCCTTTTCCTACATCATTCCTATGGCATTCTACCTAACTAGCCAACAAATAAATCAAAACATGCACCATTCACACCACACAATAAGAAAATAACAGCATAAAAGAAGAGTTAAACCCCTACCTCTCCATGGTAGATTTTGTTTCCAGACAACAAGCTTCAATGCCAAAAACACAGTCCCAAAACAGAAATGCCAAGTATGAAATTATTTCCAATCTCCTCCAAAACTACAAGAGTTCTAAACAGCAAAAATGCACCCCTAAAGAAGTTCGTAAAATGATTCAACAACCCAAAACAAGCAAAGAGTTTTAATTTTATAGAAGAGGGAAGAGAAGAGGATGATGTGGATCTATGTAGGATGCCACATCACATATCCTCAACTCTAAACAAAAAGACAAAATTTCATTCTCTAAAGCACAATAAATAGGTGGGTGAAAATATGACAATATACTAGCACACTCCAAAAATCCCACACCCCAAAGGACTGCAATATAAATAAGATGTAAGAGAGTGCAATCAAAACTTGCAACATGATTTATAAAATGCATTAAAAGGGTCTACAATCAGCCTTCCAACCATAGGCATGGTTGGTAAATTAAATTTAGAGGTATGGGACAAGTTTTACTTGTCCCACAAGCCTCCAAAAATAGCCTCCAAGGACAAATTCGAATTTCCAAGGAGGTGGAGTGTTTCATACTCCAAAATCTAACTTACACAACTCTTACACAAACTTACACATCCCTTACATAATTAATACAAAAGCCAACAACTCCCATTATTACTTTCCCATATCCCAATTTGATTTATTTAAATTTTAACCATATGATTTCTCACATTAATCTACCACAATTTAATTAAATAAAATAAAGGAACACATCACTAATAAAATACATACAAACAATAAATAAATTTAACCACATTAATAAAATACAAAAACCCATGGTCACATATAAAGGTGATCCCCATGGGAATCCCTAACAAAAACAACACACACATACACACACACACACACACACACACACACACACACACACACACACACACACACACACACACACACACACACACACACACACACACACACACACAAAGTTGCCATGGTGACCTTGTCGAATTTACCTAGAATTCCATTGTGGTTGGTCTCAATCCCCCAATGTTTGTTGTGATATTTAACCTAAACAACACAAATACCTCTTTCGGCCTCGTGGACATATCAGAACATCCAATGTGATATAAATATAATCACAAAATCATCTAAATATGTGAATCACAACAACGTCAAAGCAATTTAACATAATCACTTACAATTTATATCAACAACATCAAAGTAACAATTGTATCATCAACATATAATGTCCATTTCTAAGTCTACTCACAATATCCAAAGTCACATGTCTGAACAACATCCATAAAACATCCATGTCAAATAGTATATCATCATCCACATATGAGTGTCTCTAATAATCATCGTGCATCATAATCAAATCAAGATCAACAATAATCCATGATCAAATGTCTAACATCATACTAAATCAAAACATAATAATGTCCATAATGAAATTAACCATATCAAAATAGGTATCAAAAGGTGTCAAATGTGAAGTGGGCATGAAACGGGTCTCCCGACCCCGAAATCACCGACTAACTCCCAAATCATTTGCACAAGATATAGTCTTGTGGTAACAATCCATCCTAGCCCCCGTACGATAACCAATCCATACCCAAAATGACTCCATATGAGCCCAAAGGAAGGATATAGAGATCCGAGGTAGTGGTGAAAGGTACCAAATCCAATACACACTCCTCAACTAAGGAGTCTATAAAGATCTTAGATCCGAAGCCATCTTGACATCCCAATTATGACCTTTCCTAATCGCCATCAACCTACATCGCTCTACTAAATGTGGTTCAATGAAAGAATTAGAAGAACCAGAATTAAACAAAACAGAGGTAGATATACCACCAATGCTACTCGTGGTCTCAATGATCGTGCTCGATGCTCTACCCGGTGGTTCTCACTGTTACATAAATCGTGTGGCTACGTCCCATGTCACCAAAAGTAGGATCTGAAATCTATTCCTTACCCTTATTGTTAGGGTTTTCTCGGGAAGTCTCTCTAAAAGTGTCCAATAATACCACAACTAAAACATCCTCCTGATCCTCCCCAATGAGTAGCACCTCTAGTAGGTGCCCTAGAAGTATGTGGCATGGATCCCGATGATCCGTCTTTAGTCTACTGAGGTCTCTGCTAGCGAGCTCCTACTAACTGAGCTCTAGGTCCACCCTGTGTCCTGATGGGACCCCTAGGAGGAGGCCCCATACTTTAACCTCTTTATGCATCAGTTATCTATGGAGGTCTATGAGGTGGGCGAGACTACTACTATTGCTATTGTTATGGCCTAAAGGATGACTGTGTTGAACCCTAGCCACCATGAGGAAGAGGTATTGACCCCTTAATTTACCATCCCGCATCTATTGTATGTGGCTCCAGGACTCAATCTCTAGCCTCGCTAGGTATTCCCCGAGTCTCTCTACTATATATGCCTTCTCGATGGCCTCGGCCAATTTCTATGGTCAGCGGATCCGAACCACACCTCCAATGTCTAAATTTAGGCCTCGAGATGAACCTCCGTGAATCTACACCTACTCATCCCGCATATACTCAACATATTGGAGTAGATCCAAATCTACTCTCATACTCGCTAATTCTCTCCTCAAATAGCTCCCTAGTCATTGTCTCGAATCTCCATGGAGAATCTACTCCTCTGTCCTCCACCATACTCCTGCTCTATCCTCGGTAGATAGATCGCAACATGAGCTTTCGTGTTACTAGAACAAGGACAAAGCTTGAAGTAACCCCTCAATCTCACTAGCCAGGCCTCTACCTAAAATCCACCCATGTCATGTGAGTAATGTGATGGCCAAAGCTTCAGGATATCCCTAATGTGATCTGCAGCTATGGTCTGACGACCTCTAGGTCTCTCTACATGCTCATCCCTAAGCCTAGGGCTCCAAGACCTCTCTCTATGATCTCGAAACTCGTCACCATGTACCCTCGGTGGTGACTCTTCTCTAGATGACTCGCATGAGATTTCTCTCCTCTATGCTCCTCGCTAGGTTGAGGAGATACCTAACACTTGATGGAAGGGGCTCTGTCAGGACTGGTTGCATGTCCTCCTCCTAATCCTCCACGTAGAGCGGCATTGAAATCTTGAAGATTCGTAAGATCTAGGGTAGGATAGATGCTACACCTTAATCCGGTGGTGGTGGTGGTAAGTCCGGTCTATGTGAGTATTCCCCCGCCCCGTCTCGCACCTCCTACAGACCAAAGTGAGAGTTAGTTCATTTTTCTAAGTTTTATTCAATTTCCATGTTTACTAAAAATATGTAATTTCTAAAATAAGTTGTTTTCTAGAATTTTTTTAAAATGTGCTAGGTTTAAGTTCCATGTCCCCAGGTTTTCTAGTGTGCCCAATGGTCCAAGATTTTGAACCACTACTCTGATACCAAGTGTGATTCCCGTTAAAATAACCCACTTGAGACCCAAGAAACAACCTAGGGTTAGTCAAGAAAATTATGGAATAATTTTTTTATTAGAAGTGTCTACTGACCAAGTTGTAAGACAACAATTGACACTATCGTGTTCGAACAAGTCCAAAATTACTAGAACATACTTTTCATTTATTAAAAATTATCGAGGTTAAGGTCCAAATTTTAGGGTTAGAAGTTTCAAGATTAGGTTGGGGTAAACTAACACCATACCCACTCTCTAACATGCTCAAAGTTTCCACTTGATTTTTCTCACACTTAATGCTTTAAAATTTTGCATAAATCATTCCCATTAGATAGGAAAAAATTTCGCCTTTCTGGTGATATAAAGAAGTCCTCCTAACTCCTTGTAAAACTCTAGTTATGGACCGGCGGACTTAGGGGTCAAATTTTTCCCAAGGGGACACATGTCGAGCGGGGAAGAAGAGAAATTTTTGGATTGGTGGGTCACAGGGTGGTGTTTGAAAATTATATTGCATGGGAGAAAATTTCCATTTTCACCCGCACCTCTCATTGTCTTTGCGAAGGACATGTGTCGGCTCCGAGCTTATCACGAAAAGAAGGTTGGCAAATTTTGCCAAAGGGAGGGAAAGAATCCTATGAGCACTCGCATGCCCGCGGGTCCACCACGGACATGTGGCACCCAACAACAATGGAAGGGAAGAATGGGTAAGGGAAAGGTGGGGTGGTGTATGAGTTCGGGAGGTTTCTTCGTGAGGGAGACAAAGGGAAGAAGGCACACGTAGGTCCGCGCACATGCGGGGGATAACACCGAGGTGAGGACGGGAGTGCGGGGGCCAGAAATTTTAAACAAAAATTTCAAAGTAAAAATATCGTGAGGGTTCCACCCTCCGCCAACACCCCATGCTACCATGTGGTAGTTCCCGATGGATGCGGGATTGCGGGCTGGTGGGGAAAGAGGTAAAAATTTCCTAAAATTTTTAAAAGGCCCCAAAGACAAAAATAATGCCGTGCCTCGCTGATGCCCCATGAGGACACGTGGAAGCCTCGATTGGCTGCGTTCTAGGGGAGAAAACTTTAAAAAAATTCCCCAATAATTTTTTAAAAAAAATCTAAGGATATTTCGACAGGAAATTTTCTTGCCGCGGGACCGCAAGGAAAATTTTCCCAAATTTTCCAGCCAAGGTAGGAAAACTTCAGAGGGCCATAAATTTTGTTAGAAAGATTATTTTTGGGAAAATGAGGACTTTATGGAAATCTCTCGATGCCATCTTTGCACATGAATCATAAATTTTACATTTTGATAATTTTGAGGGGTCAATTTTGTGAAAAAGACTGCGTGATTTTAAATAGCAAACAGGTAATTTTTGACTTATAAATTTGATTCAATTTGGTCTCCTCTTTCACTCAACATGCCAAAGCAGACATGGAGGATTATTCTAGGAAGGATTTAGAATGTTTTAAAAAGGTAAATTTTCTCAATTGATTTCAATTTGAATTTTTTCAATAATTGATAGAAAATGATTGTGAAAGGGATTGGGTTCAATTTTGCAATGTTTTAAACCATTTTCTCAAGTGTTCTTTGTCAATTTGAGTTCCTTGATAATACAACATGATAAATTTTAACATTTCCAAGTGGATTATAATGTGTAAGATGGAACTGTACATTTTAATTAAATAATTGTCAGCTTTAAATTTATAACAAAGATCCATTTCTTGGAAAATTTGTATATCAATTTCATCATTCAAGTGTGGTATTTAATTTCTAAACTAATCTAATACATTCAGTTGTTCTAAACAATCCATTCTAAATCAAAAATAAAATATCGAATTCCATTTTACACATTTCCAAAGGTACACAATACAAAGACATTATTTCCACGTACATTTTTTTTTTTCCAATAGAGATCTAACTATCTCTTTTGCCATACAATGAAACATTGAATTCAATCCAACAATGCATATGAGAGAAGATCTTGCAATTCTTTATTGGCTTCAATTATAAAACTTTACATCTTTCCATGTTTGAATGCAAATAACACATTTCACTCTCTTTCTTTCAAATGTACAGAAAAGAATATAAATATCTTTCACAATTCGAATAAGTAACTTTCATAACCAATTACAACATCTTTTCTTCACAAATATATATTAAAATTTCATCCACATCAAGTGGGAAAGGAATACAAATGAATTTTTTTACAAGGGGCTGGAAAAACTATCTTCTTCTGCTCCAAAATAGCAACATGCAAGTTTTCTTTTTCTTCTAATTCGATCACAAAAAGTGGGGGAAAGGCAACGCTCTCCACCCAACCAAGACATCCAATAAAAGGAGAAGTCATCCTTCATCATTGGCCCCGAGCCCCAACCACAATACAATAACAATTATGATTCAACCCAAGGCAACAACTGGATTCCACAAAACACAAAGATTCTTTCAACATGCATAATTCAAAATATAATAAAGTCCAAACAAAAACAGCAGTTTACAACTGCAATTGCAAACATTCAAACAGAACTTAGGCTTGATCACGCAAGCCAAAGGAGCAAGGACTATAGGGGAATCTATTTATGCCTCCCAATGGGAATCAGGCATCCACCATAACAAACTACCAATAAATTTCACCACACATATCCTTATGCCCCCACAATCCCTCCTTATGCCCCCATAGATTTCCTTATGCCCCCCACAAAGTAAGAAATGCAAGCTATTTCTTTTCCATGGTGGATCCCAAACCCAAACTCCCTCCACAAAATTTTGATGCCAATGAAATTCCCTTATGCCCCCCACATGGATTCCCATAGCCTTCTCCTACACCATTCCTATGGCATTCTACCCAACTAGCCAATAAATAAATCAAAACATGCACCATTCACACCACACAACAAGAAAATAAAAGTATAAAATAAGAGTTAAACACCTACCTCTCCATGGTAGCTTTTGTTTCCAAATAGCAAGCTTCAATGTGAAAAACACAGTCCCAAAATAGCAATTCCAAGTATGAAATTATTTCCAATCTCCTCCAAAAACCACAAGAGTTCCAAACAGCAAAAATGTGTCCCCAAAGAAGTTTGCAAAATGATTCAACAACCCAAAACAAGCAAAGAGTTTGAATTTTATAAAAGATGGAATATAAGAGGATGATGTGGATCCATGTAGGATGCCACATCACACATCCTCAAATACAAACACAAAAGACAAAATTTCATTCTCCAAAGCACAATAAAGAGGTGGGTGAAAATATGACAATATACTAGCACACTCCAAAAGCCCACACCCCAAAGGACTGCAATATAAATAAGATGTAAGAGAGTGCAATCAAAACTTGCAACATGATTTATAAAATGCATTAAAAGGGTTTACATCAGCCTTCCAACCATAGGCATGGTTGGTAAATTAAATTTAGAGGTATGGGACAAGTTTTACTTGTCCCACAAGCCTCAAAAATAGCCTTCAAGGAAAAATTGAATTTCAAGGAGGTGGAGTGTTTCATACTCCAAAATCTGACTTACACAACTCTTACACAAACTTACACATCCCTTACATAATTAATACAAAAGTCAACAACTCCCATTATTACTTTCCCATATCCCAATTTGATTTATTTAAATTTTAACCATATGATTTCTCACATTAATCTACAACAATTTAATCAAATCAAATAAAGGAACACATCACTAATAAAATACATACAAATAATAAATAAATTTAACCATATTAATAAAATACACAAACCTAAGGTCACATATAAAGGTGATCGCCCCCATGGGAATCCCTAACAAAACCACACACACACACACACAAAACAAGTTGCCATGGTGACCTTGTCGAATTGACCTAGAATTCCATTGTGGTTGGTCTCCAATCCCTCGATGTTTGTTGTGATATTTAAACTGCAAAACACAAATACCTTTGTTAGCCTCGTGGCCATATCAGAACATCCAACATGATATAAATATAATCACAAAATCATCTAAATATGTGAATCACAATAACGTCAAAGAAATTTAATAGAATCACTTACAATTTATATCAAAAACATCAAAGTAACAATTGTATCGTCAACATATAATGTCCATTTCTAAGTTTACTCACAATATCTAAAGTCACATGTCAAAACAACATCCATAAAACATCCATGTCAAATAGTATATCATCATCCACATATGAGTGTCTCTAATAATCATCGTGGCATCATAATCAAATCAAGATCAATAATAATCCATGATCAAATGTCCAACATCATACTAAATCAAAAATAATAATGTCCATAATGAAATTAACCGTATCAAAATAGGCAAATGGAATTTTTCACCATGGGCTCCAAGCCCCGTCCTTCATCACAAATTACGTGATGCAAAAATGTTGGTATACTAAAAACTGAACTACCTTACCTACCATTGAAGGCAAATCCTTGGGTATCCACCACTCTTCCTCAAATTTTGCACTGAGTCTATCGTACCACATCTCTTCCCTCTACTTGAATGGTCCACTCTTTCATCCATCACACAAGTACTTGCCAAACATTTTCACATGTGACTTGTGTTCCGTGGGGTACTCCCAAATCTTCTCCTTTGGCCCATCAAGCACCCCAATCTCCATGAATACTAAGGAAAATAACATAGTGCCAAAAATTATTTTGTCACCTGTCTGTGCTTCTTCAATGATTTTCTTTGCTATGTGATTTGCAATGTTATAGACCACTCCTTGAGACATCTTCTTGGTGATGTGCAACCACATTGTGTTTACCTGCGACCACCTTCCTTGGTCATTCAACTTTGTCACAAGATGTGCAGCTTCCTGCACTACTAGGTACTTCTTTAACTTATCAATTTCCATGTCGCATGCACTTGGTATACCCTAGCTCCTTCCTCATCTCTAGGATTATGGCTTTATTATTTAAATCATTATCCAAATCCAACCCTGAGGCCCTTAGTCCTGTCACCATTGAAATCAAGGTAGTTGTGATTCTTACCCTCCGTCCGGTGAAGTAGAAGAAGTCCTCATGGACTCTACTCATCAGCCACTGATACAATGGCTCATACTTTCCAAAGTATGGCAGCTCATACAACTGGTAGACTCCATTTTACTTCAGCAACTTCTCACCAGCGTCATCATATACCGGCATATCCTCTATCATGCGCTTGTTTGTTTTTGTTCTCAAAAACTCATCATGCTCCTTATTATATGATGTTCAATGGTTGTAGTTGTTGACTTTACATTGGTGGACATAGGAATCCCATTCTCGTCCCACAATCACACCCTTCGATATCGTGCATTTCTGAAAAATTAATCTAGGGAGCAATCTATTCTTCCACTTCAATCTTCTTCTTCCCTTTATCTCTTGTTGTGGGTGCTTTCTTTGGTGTCATTTTAAAATCTCTTTTCTTCCCTCTCGTAGTTGAGCAAATCCAAACCCTAGCTTAAATCTCCATGCCCTAGTGGAAATCACATGCCCTAGCTTGTTTGTAACGCATCTTCTTCACTTAAACCCTTCTCATATGGGAACGCAAGCTTCTCCAAAGGCACAACCCTTCTCCCCACATTTGGTTTCACACTCTATACACCTCAACATGATTGTTAGGCTCATTTGTACTTAACCCTTTTCAAATTCTCTCAAATGAAATAGTAAAAATGAAATCGCATCCTTTTCTTATATAGATTTTAAAAAATTTAGTGTATTGATTTCTCCTCCACCTACCAACAATCCTCTCATTAATTTACCATTTTCATTATTTCCACGTGGTACATCTTCACACCCAAGCTATAAATTTATAGCATGTCCTCCTACCTCTTGGTTGCAGAATTCTCTTCATCATGCTTCCATGTGCCCGATTACCTCATCATTGCACCATCCACTAGTAGTCTTCCCATCCCGTGCTTACCTCACGTTATACTTATTGTTTCATTCCTCTCTATCTATGGTCCTTTTGTCAAGAATAAATCTCTCTCATTTTTTCAATTTTACACCCTTGAATAGCACCCTTAGATAGTTCCTTTCATGTGTACTTATTTTAAATAGTATTATATTAGAATATCAACAACCTACCCCACACTAAGGGTATGTGCAGTCCTCTACACATAAAAATTCTTCAAATAGTAATTAGCTTCTAAAGACGTAAATGTGCTTATTACAAAAACACACCAACCAATTTGAAAAATCATAGCAACAAAGAAATAAATACATTAAGGAAATTCATAATATAAAACCTAAATTAAATGGAAATACTACCTTATTACAAACACTAATAAGACTTATTTATAGTAGGGCTTCAGCCTACTCCCATTGAAGTAACTGGGTAACTGTATTCCATCAAGGGCCTCTAACTGACAAGTGTCTAATTCAATTATGTGAGTGATAACATACGGACTTAACCAATATACTTTGAGTTTTCTGGATGGCGTAAAAACTTAGAATCATAAAGGAGCACCATCTGTCCTATCTCCATATTTTTATCTCTCGATGTGCCTACGTTGTCATCCTCAAAATTCCCCTCTTTTGAAGTTAAGTTTTGAAATTTTGAGTTTGTTCCTTGGAGTATTGGATCACATCGAGCCTGACATTGTTTGTAGTTTTCCCATTCATGGAGAATAATTTGAAATTTAGGCATAATGGTGAAGTTTATTTCCTTCTTTTTATTTTTCTTCCCGATTGGGAATGACAAGCGTATCTTTCCCATTATTTTTTACCCTAGAATTCATAGGTGGTACATGGGCATCTCTAATTGGATGCGGTTTGGCCATGTTTCAAGCATCAACAGAAGCCTCCACACATCCAAATGGCACAACTCTAGGGGTAGGGTCCAAGGGACAATCCTCAAATAAGCGCAGGCTTTCTGCATGTCCCAGGTTCAAAATGAAGGTAAAACAAGCTCAAATCAGCTAAGTATGGAAGGTTCAGCAGACGGTGACACGTGCCTCATGGCGCAACTTCAAGAGTCAAAGCCGAGGGTAGTTCTCAAACTTGCGCTAGTCCTCCACATGTCCTAGGTCCAAAAAGAGAGAGAGTCGATCGTTAAAATTTACTAAGTATGGGCGGGTTGGTGGAAGTCTCCATGTGCCCTAACGGCACAATTTCGGAAGTGAAATCAAAGGGTCAGTCTCCAAGTAGCACCAGCTTGCCATGTGGTTAAATTCAATGGGGAGATAATTGGCCATTGAAAATTCTAAGACTAGCAGAAGGAGACACGCATCAGCTCAGCACAATTTCAAGAGGTGTTTCCAAAACAAAAACTCAAATAAGACTAGCCCTCCACGTGTCTAGGGGTCAACATAAGTCAAGAAAGAAATAGACCTAAATCAATAAAGTATAAAGGAACCTATGGAGCTCTCCACATGTCATCTTGGCATAGCTTCAAAGGCAAAAAATGTAAAAGGCATCCGCAGGCCCGCTCTAATCAATTCCTTCCACATGGGTGGCCCAAATTTAAAGTTGTAGAAGCAAATAAAATGGCCCATGTTTTAACTGGTGAAATAATGTAATGGCCGTATATTTAAAAAAATGGTTTTTCCACCATTAACGTTTCTTTGCAAATCAAGAATTCAAGAGGGTGCAAATGATTGGAATAAGTTGTAATTGTTTCTTGCTTTCTCGAGGAAGTTGTAACCATCTCTTGTGAGCTATATCATGGGCTTTCAAATCCATTGTATGGGTTGGAATTTTGATATTCTGAAACTGTAATTTCTAATTGGAAGAAATAAATACAAAGGTTTTCCCCTTTTTCCTCTACTTTCTCTTTCCTTTTTGCTCTAATTTGTGAATCATTTAATCCTTGCATGCTTAGAAACTTTGTGTTCTAGTTTATACAATCTCAAGAACTTTGAGTCTGTGGATTATGCCCGTTATAAACATGAATGGTTCTACTCTATATCTCATTTTCTCAATACATATAAGGGTTTTCTCTACCATCTCTTTTCCCTGAAAGTATTTTCTTCTTCTTCCTCCCTCCTCTCTTCAATGTCTTCTATCCTCATGTATTGATAACTTTCTAGGCATAAAACACATTTCAAGATATCAAGAAACCACCATTGAATGAAATATTGTATATTTGTACATAGGTTTTGCCCCTACTTTCAATAAGGGAACCTCTCCCATTAAAGAGGAGGGACTTGCTTGTCCCCTGACTGTGGTTTCATTCCAAGTGAAAATATGAAACCTAACCATTTTGGGTGACTATAATGGGGATTTGTTCAGCAAATTTCCTTTCTTAAAAGAACAACTAATTTGATCATTTCTTTAATCTAGCGACTCTAAGATTACTTGTGGTAGAAGGGCTCTTGGAATTGAAGATCCCCAATTTCAACTCTTGGATCAACAAGGTTTTCAACTTCCTTCAACAAGAAGAAATAGAAGAGCTTGTTCCATAAACACACCTCATGTTGAAAACAGATCTTTTGGTAGTAGCATTCCTCAAGCACAACTTAGCCCTAATCTCCATACCCTAATTCTTATTGGTGTCTCAGTTCCATTTCAAGAAATCTTTCCAAGAATGGTAGCACCTCGGCCTTGGGGACAAAGAGTTGGGCCTCTATCTCTTCCTTAACCATTGCATGAGTTACCTAGGGGTAATGAGAAGAATTTTCCCAAATTTGGAGGTGATGGAAAAGTACACCCGATGAACACATTGCATCCTTCATTATTGCATGTGGGGTCCTTGGAGTTGAACATGAGGATTTTTCCGTTAGGTTGTTTTTGGAAACCTTGTAAGACAATGTTGCAGATTAGTTTTACCATCTTCCTACTAGGACCATCATTGATTGGACTACTATGAGGACTGAATTTGAGTAGCATTTCAAACATGCTTAGGATTTGCATGATTTCCTAGCTCAGATTTCTCAAATCAATAAGGAGCCACATGAGCCTATGAGAGAATTTTTGGCCAAGTTCAATAAGTTGGTTAATAATATTCCACTAGATACTAGGCCTATTGATCAAATTTAGAAGTGTTTCTTCTTGAATGCTCAATTGCGGAAGTAAGCTATGCCCTAAGGAGAGAAAATCTTACAACTTTGGATGTTGATCAGAGATTGGCTTTCAGTGTGGAAGATGACTTGATCATGTCGAGATAAATTTGAAAAGGGAGTCTTTCAAATCCAAATCATTTTTGTCTTCTCCTTCTCTTGGAGGTAATGCAGATCAGTTGGTACAAAAGTTGGCTAATGACCTCATTTACATAAAAAATAAATTGGCCTAGCATGCTCCATATCAAGAAGTTCCAAGGAATAACTTTCAACCTAAGAAACGATTTCCGTCTTCTCAAACCAGGTTGGATATTCAAGGTCCACCCTCAAGGTTCCTATTAATGTTACTTGTGAGGTTCTTGAGATTGATGATGAGGAAGAAAATGGGCTCTATGTTGAAAAAGAAGATGAAGATGATGAAGAATTGGAGGAGCCTAGTGGTTCTCGAGTTCATTTCCTCACCACCGAGGGTGTGGATGATCAAGATGACTATGATAATGTAGTGGCTGAGATGAACAGTGAATCATATGTTGTTATGATGCTAGACCAGCACCAATAAAAAGGCAAAAGTGGTACAACCTACAAAAATATCCAAGGATTACCCCATCACCATCCCAGTGATTGCAAGAAGAGAAGCTCCTATTCCTACTACTTCCACCCGAAAGGTAAGCTCTGCTAGTCCTTTTTCCTCTACTTCTACTTATGATAATTCTTGTACAACAAATGATAAAGTTGATAGATAAAAATCTCCTCATACTCCTAATAGTGATTCCCCATCCACATCTGGATCTTTTGACATGATATACCATCTTAAAAAGACCAAGATTCAGATTTATGAGGTAGAGTTCTATCAAACCCATCCTAAATCCTTTGCCAAAATGGTTAACTTTGTAAATTCTAAATCTAAAACCCCAGCCCATTCTTCTAAAGGCATTTTTCCCACTCCTTCTCCGCCTCAACCCATCCTTGTGGCTATAGTCACTTCACCCAATGAGAAGATCAAACCATTCTATGTGACTCTCCTCATAGCTGGCCACAAGCTTAGCAATTGTGTCATTGATTCTGGTGCATCTAATAATGTAATGCCTGTAAAAGTGGCTCATGCTTTGGGTCTAACCCTAACCCACACTTATGGCTCTTGTTATTCCATGGAAAGTAGAGAAGTGCCTTTGGTTAGGAGAATCAAGGATGCACAAGTAGCTTTTTCTTTGCTTTACCAGAGAAGAAGGTCTTGGCTACCATCTTGGTTGCTAATATCCCTCCTTCCTATGGCATGTTGCTAAGTAGGAACTTTTTCAAAGATGTTGGAGGTGAAATCCAAATGGATTGGTCACATGCCTTGATCCCTATCAATGGGAAGATGAAGAAGTTGCTGCCTAAGAAACAAGTAGAGTATATTGTGCAAAAGACAGATGATCCTAAAGCACAAATATTGTATGAAGACATTGGGCATGGGAACTACATGATCATGTCACAAGAGGAGACAAGTCTACCAAAGGAAGTGTTGTTTGATCCTAATGGTGTGTGGACTTTGGAGTTTGATGGAAGTTATTCTTCAGCTGGTTCTGGAGTTGGTGTAGTGCTTATTTCTCTTGGGGGTAAGGTTCATCCTTTCTCTTTCAAATTTCAGTTTGAAAATACCAACAATACTATCGAGTATGAGGCCCTTATTCTTGGGTTGAGCATGGTGAAGGAAATGGGAGTGAAGAACCTTCTTACTTGTGGAGATGTTGAGATAATTATAAAACAAGTTAGATACATTTATCAAGTAAAGAGCAGAAGGTTGAAACACTATAGGAATCTAGTCTGAGATTCCATTGAATTCCTTGATGCTTTCTCCATTTAAGTTTTTCCAAGGGAAAGGAACACTAGGGCTGACTCTCTAGCTGTTTCGGGGTCCTTGTTGATTCCTCACCCTAATTTCCCTCAAGAGAAATTCACCATTGAGCTAATCCACAGACCCAGTGTGCCTGTTAATGCAAATAATTGGAAAGTTTTCAATGATGACCAGCATTTTCTTTTTTTCTTGGAGCTCAGAGACAACTTTGATCAGTTGTACTTTAAAAGAAGTGAAAATATGCCTAGAGAGTGTGTTTCATCAAATGAAGAGGGTGTTAAAGAAGAGATGGATCAAGATGGATGCATCAAAATAAAAGGTAAGAAAAATCTTGAAGGGCTGGTGAGTTTGGAGGATATTTTTATCAACATGATAGATATGTGAAGTCTAAAGTTTCCCAAGGATCCCGGAAATCTGGTGAGACTGAGAAAGTGAATATTGGGAGTCTTGATGATCCCAAAATGGTCAACATTGGAAAATTCTACACTCGAGGAAGAGAAAAAGAAGGTGGTGAATTTGTTGAAGAGGTATGTTGATGTTTTGGCTTACTCTTATGATGATCTTAAGGCTTTTCAACCTAAAGAAATGTAACATTTCATTCCTCTTAAGCCTAGGATCAAACCCTTCAAACAGAAGCAAAGGAAATATAATCCAAAGATAGCTGATACAATTTTCCAAGAAATACAAAATATTTTGAAGGCTAGGATCATCTTCCCCATCCACCATTCAATGTGGATTACTAATATAGTGCCTGTTAGGAAGAAGAATGGTGAGATCCAGATCTATGTGGACTTGAAATCTAAATCAGGGTTCTTTGAAGGACAATTACCCTCTCCCCATGATGGACCAAGTATTGCAAGTTGTTATAGGCTCGGAGATGCTATCTATGTTAGATGGATTCTCGGGGTACAATCAAGTAGAGGTGAATATTGCAGATCAACATAAGACTACCTTTACAACTCCTTGGGGCACCTTTGCATACAAGAGGATGCCATTTGGTCTCATCAATGTTGGTGCTACTTTCCAGAGGGCCATGGACTTGGCTTTTGGTAGTTTGAAAGGGAAATGCATTGTTGTGTATTTGGATGACTTGATAGTGTTTTCTAAAGCAAGAACAGATCACTTCCAACACCTTGAAATAGTATTGCAGAAGTGTAGAGAGCATGGAATTTCTTTAAACCCTAAGAAGTCTATGTTTTGTGTCATATAAGGAAAGTTTGTTGGGACACATTGTTTCAAAGGAAGGGATCAAGATTGATCCGGAGAGAGTTCAGGCCATCTAGCAAATTCTCTTCCATCAAGTAAGAAAGGTATCCATTCTTTCTTTGGTAAGATCAATTTCCTAAGGAGATTCATCCCTAATTTTGCAAAACTTACTATGAGAATTATTCGCATGATGCAAGGGAAGCAAAAAAATTTGGTCCTCTGAAGGGAAGAAATCATTTGAGGACATTAAACAAAGTTATTGTAAATACTCCAATCTTTTTTCCCTGTCTTTAGAAAATATTTCATTATCTATTGTTATGCCACTAAAAATACCCTAGTTGTTGTGTTAGCCTAGAAGAATGTTGAAGATCATGAGATCCTAATTGCATTCATGAGTTATGTCTTGAAAACTCATGAGCTGAAGTACACCATGATGGAGAAACATGCTTTTGCAGTTGTCAAAGTTGTCAAGTAATTTAGGTTTTACATCCTTAATTCTCATTTTGTGGTGTTGGTGCCTGATACAACAATCAAATCCATTCTTACTCAACAAGAATTTGGAACCAAGAGAGGTAATTGGGTAGCAAAGGTGCAAGAGTATGATCTTGACATCAGGCCAACAAAATCTGGTTTGGGGTAAGGGCTTGTGTGAACTCATTGTTGAAGGATCTTCCAAGGAATTGTCTAAAGATGGAGTTGATGTCCCTATTATTCTGTTCCTCGATCATTAGATGTATGGTATGCTGAAATTGCTCACTTTCTGACCTATGGAGAGTGTCCATCTCACTTGAGTTCCAAAGAGAAGAGAGCCATCAAACTGAGGTCTACACAATATGTGTTATGGGAGAATGCTTTGTTCAAACGAGGCATAGATGGAAGGTTTTTGAAGTGTGTAGACAAGGAGCAACAAAAGAAGTTGTTCTCTGCTTTTCATGACCAGGATTGTGGAGGTCATTTCTCCTCTGTTGTAACAACTCATAAAATACTTCATGCTGGTTATTATTGGCCCACTCTATTCAAAGATGCATCAAAATGGGTTGGTAAATGTGAATCATGCCAAACATTTGTTGGAAGACCTAAGTTGGTTGTTTTGCCACTAAATCCAATAGTGATTGATGAGCCCTTTCAACAGTGGGGATTGGATTTCATTAGAACTCTTAACCCACCTTTCAATGTTGAACATACCCATGTGTTGACTACCATAGATTACTTCACCAAGTGGGTGGAATCCATCCCAGTCAAGAGCACTACTTCGAGGTAGTTTGCAACTTCATTAAGGAAAACATATTGATCAGGTTTGGGACCCCAAACAAAATTGTGACTAACAATGCTTCCAAATTTTCTTCTACTGAGATGATGGAATTCTTCTATGGGTATGGGATCTCACTTGCTCATTCTTCATATTACTACCCACAAGGGAATGGACAGGTAGAATCAACAAACAAGAACTTGGTGAACATAGTTAGAAAGCTTGTAAATGATTCTCATAGGAATTGACATAAGAAGCTATATGATGCACTTTGGGCTGATAGAATTACACCCAAGAGAGCATTTGGAATGTCTCTTTTCCAAGTTGTGTATGGTGTGGAAGATCAACTGCCAGTCACGATGGAATTTCTAGCCTTGCATCTGATGAAAACCATTGAAAATTCAAGTTTTAGTAGCTCTTTGGACAAGAGAATTTTGTATCTTCTGAAGCTTGATGAGGACAGATTGCAAGTGATTGATAGGATAGCAGCCCATCATTTGAAAGTGAAGGCTTTATTTGATAAGAAATCCAAACCTAGATTTTTCCAAGTGGGAGACATTATGCTTCTTTGGGAAAAAAGACATGAGCCATGAGGAAGTCATGGTAAGTTTGATTCTCTTTGGCTTGGTCCTTTTAGAATTAGACATTTTACTGGAGAGAACTCTTTTTATCTAGATTACATGGATGGTTCTCCTCTCCCACTTCTTTATATTGGGTAGTATCTGAAGTTGTTCAAATCCTAGGTGACTAGGTGGTCCTTCTATATATTTTTTACTCTGTTTTGGTTTTGGGTCATTCCTTTGTGTTTCGTTCCTATTCTTCCCTTTTGGTTTGTTTTGTTTATTTTCCCATCTTGTGTGTGTTGCCTTGTATTGGTTTTGGTTTTGAATCCTTTTCCCAATGGATAAGGCACTAGTCCTCTTTCCCAAAGTTATCTGTAGTTCTTGATCTTGCCTTGTGTCTTTGTTCCAAGCCAAGTCATCCCCAGAAAGAGCTAGTTGTTATCGTCCTCAAAATTCCCCTCTTTTGAAGTCAAGTTTTGAAATTTTGAGTCTGTTCCTTGGAGTATTGGATCACATCGAGCCTGGCATTGTTTGTATTTTTCCCATTCATGGAGAACAATTTGAAAGTTGGGCATAATGGTGAAGTTTCTTTCCTTATTTTTATTTTTCTTCCCACAGTCGGGAATGACAGGCGTATCTTCCCCATTATTTTTTCCCCAGAATCCATAGGTGGTATGTGGGAATCTCTAATTGGATGCAGTTTTTCCATGTTTCAAGTGTCAGCGGAAGCCTCCATGTGTCCAAATGGTGTAACTCTAGGGGCAGGGTCCAAGGGACAATCCTCAAATAAGTGTAGGCTTTCTGTGTGTCCCAAGTTCAAAATGAAGGTAAAACAAGCTCAAATTGGCTAAGTATGGAAGGTTTAGTAGACAGCACCATGTGCCTCATTGACGTAGCTTCAAGAGTCAAATCTGGGGGCATTTCTCAAACTTGCGCCATTCCTCCACATGTCTCAGCCCAAAAGAGAGAGAGCCAATCATTAAAATTGACTAAGTATGGGTGGGTTGGTGGAATTCTCTAGGTGCCCTAACAAGGTAATTTTAGAAGTGAAATCAAAGGGTTAGTCTCCAAGTAGCGCCAACTTCCCACATGGTTAAAGTCAATGGGGAGATAGTTTCCCATTGAAAAATCCAAGATCGGTTGAAGGAGACATGCGTCATCTCGGCGTAATTTTAGGAGGTGTTTCCAAAACAAAACTCAAATGAGCATCAACCCTCCATGTGTCTAGGGGTTAGCATAATTCAAGCGGGAAATAGACTGAATCATCAAAGTATAAAGGAACCGGCAGAACTCTCCACCTATCAACCCGACATGCCTTCAAAGGCAAAAAAATGCAAAAGGCATCCACAGGCCCACTCTAATCAATTCCTTCCACGTGGGCAGCCCAAATTTAAAGTTGTAGAAGAAAATTGAATGGCCCATGTTTTAACTGGAAAAATAATGTAATGGTTGTATATTTAAAAACTAGTTTTTTTCCATTAAAATTTCTTTACAAATCAAGAATTCAGGAGGGTGTGAATGATTGGAATAAGTTATAATTGTTTCTTACTTGCTCGATTCAGAACCGTCTCTTGAGCTATATCATGGGATTTCAAAGCCATTGTATAGGTTGGAATTTTGATATTATGGAGCTGTAATTTCTAATTGGAAGAAATCAATACAAAGGTTTTCCTCTCGCTTTCTCTTTCCTTTTTGCTCTGATTTGTGAATCATTTAATCCTTACATGCTTAGAAACTTTGTGTTCTAGTTTATACAATCTCAAGAACTTTGAGTCTATGGATTATGCCCGTTATAAACATGAATGGTTCTACTCTATATCTAATTTTCTCAATACACATAATGGTTTTCTCTACCATCTCTTTTCCCTGAAAGTATTGTCTTCTTCTGCCTCCTTCCTCTCTTCAATGTCTTCTATCCTCATGTATTGATAACTTTCCAGGCATAAAACACATTTCAAGATATCGGTAAACCACCATTTAATGAAAGATTGTATATTTGTACATAGGTTTTCCCCTTCTTTCAATAAGGAAACCTCTCCCATTAAAGAGGAGGGACTTTCTTGTCCCTCGACTCGTGGTTTCATTCCAAGTGTAAATCTAAAAGCTAACATCCTGTCATGTCATGTTTTCTACCTAACCTTCTCTTTTTTTTACTCCAACGTGTTATGGCTCAGCGTTCATCCATTTTTATTAACTGGTCAATGCATTCTTCTAATGCTTTCTCATCAGCAAGACCTCCATCATGCTTAATATGTAAAGAAGGTAACATAAATTGCATAAGAAGAATTGCTTCTACACCAAACACTAACTGAAATGGTGTGGATATGTTCAAACTTTTATATGTTGTCTGATATGCCCAAAGTAATGCAGATACCTTATCATCCCAATCCTTTCTTCAATATCACATATTTTTTTCAATGTTTGGCTCAAATTTTTATTAAAAACCTCGGTAGCTTCTCATTTTCCGAGGATGATAGGGTGTAGTCTTATGGTGTGCAATCATGAATTCATCCAATAAAATTTTGATTGTCTCATTAAGAAATTGTGTGCCCCTATCTTGGTCACACTTAAAGGACATCCATACCTTGTAATAATATTTTCCTAAAGAAACCACATTTGTTATGGCACTGCATAATCCTTTATAGGTTTTGTTTCTTCCCACCTTGTTAGATAAACTATGCAAGTTATGATGTAACGTGATCCATTCTGCAAGGGAATATGGTGAAATGGGACCCAAAAACTCTATAGCACATTTCTCAAACTGTTATGTACTAGTAATTGGTCTTAGAGGCATTTCATCTCATTGACCTAGTTTCCCAAGGCATTGACAATGATCATAAGCCTTACAAAATTCCTTACAATGTTTATACAAGGTCCCCCACCATAATCCAGTGAGTAGAATCTTACGCGCAGTGGAATCACCTGCATAGTGACCACCTGCAAGACCACCATGAGCTTCTTCCATAATATCCATGCACTCATGTTCCAATACATAATGGCATAATACTTCATCTCGGCTTAATTTATATAGGTCACCATTGATTAAAATATAGGGGACTGTGTGTATAGCAAGTTGTTTCTTCTCTAAGGATTTCATTCCTTTTGGTGTCATCCTTGTTCGTAGAAAGACAACAATGTCTTCTAGTTCTAATGGTGCTCATTATAATCTGTATAACTGTGCATCTGGCATGGTATCTTCAATTGCATGTGCTTCTTCTCCTGACTATATTCTGGATAGATGATCTGGTCCATAATTACTTTTCCCTAGTTTTACCACAACTATGAAATCAAATTCCTGAAATAAGAGCACCCATCGACATATGCACCCTTGTAGAATAGGTTTGTTTACCAAATACTTCAATGCTATGTGATCGTAGAAAATACAAGTGGTGTAGCTAGTAGGTACTAGAGAAATTTATGTAGCACATAGATCATTGAGAAATCTTCGTGCTTTGTTGTTGTGTAATTATGTTCTGTAGGAGTTAGATTCTACTAGCAAAATAGATAGGATGATCTACAATATCTTCTCTAGGTTGAGAAAACACCATGCCAATGGCCATGCTAGAGGCATCAACATGTACATGAAAGGGTTGGTCCCATGAAGGAAAACATAGAATAGGTGTGGTAGTAAGTTTTTCCTTTAATGTCTCGAATGCACATTGTTGTGGTTTTCCCCAGCAGAACGTACCTTTCTCTTTCAGTAACTCTTCCAACGGTGTGGCAATTTTGGCATATCCTTTAATAAAGTTCCTGTAATACCCTATATGACCCAAAAATCCATGCACCTCACTCTGACTGATAGGCTCCCTTAGTCCTATAATGACTACAACCTTAGTTGGATCAACCAAAAAAACTTCCTTGTAAATTATGTGTCCTAAAAGTATCCCAAACAATGTAGAAAATATGCACTTCTTGATGTTTAATGAGATACTCAACTGTCTACATATTTCAAACATTAAGCGCAGATTGTCACAATGATCCTTAACTAATCCATACACCATCCAATCATCTAAATATACCTGTAAGAAGTTGTGAATAAATTCCTTGAATGTTTGAACAACTATGCATGAAAATACAGCAGGTGCATTTTTCAAACCAAAAGGCATTACAATATAGGTAAAGTTACCCCATTTAGTAGTAAATGTAGTCTTTTCTGATCCTCCTATGCAATCCAAGCCTGATGATACCCAAAGAACCCATCTATGAATGAATATATTTCACGCCTTGCAACGCCTTCTAGTATTTCCTTGGTGAATGGCGTAGGAAACAGATCAATCACACATGTAGCATTCAGCTCCATATAATCCACGCAAATCCTAATCCATCCATCTTTCTTGATACCGATCACCATTAGACATTCAAGAAATATCTCTTTCTAACTAGGTGTGTACCCTCTTTAAGTTTTATCTTCATCTCCCCTAACGATTCATGCATGCTTTTAAGTTCATGGTACTCCCTAGGGAATAAGTCCTGGTAATCCCTTCATAACTCTATGATTTTTACCACTTCAAATTCTAACCAATAGTCCCCAATTATGGCTAACTTAGGCTCACCCTTTAATCCAATATTCACCTTCTTTGACCTCATATTTTCATGATAGAAGCGCATGGTTGTATCTGCACTATCCAAAACCTCACGCCCACCTGTTGAATTATTTACATCCAGATTTTCTACTTCCTCTTCATCCACTAAGTAGACCATTTTTCCTTTTTCTTTCTCAAGGCAAGCACATTGAAGTAATGTTGCATCAGCCTTTATTTCTTCATCAAAACACGCTCCCGAGTCTTCTTTATCTAATAACTCTGAAGGAGTTCTTCACCTTGGCAAGTATTTCCCATAGTTAAGCACTTAATGACTTTCAATGCTTCTTCCACGGAGGATTTATAGAGAATAAGTCAAATTTTTGGGTCATTCTCGTAATTCAATCCTTCCAATTTTTAGTCTCTCTATGGATTTTGGCATATACATACCAAGCATGCGTGCATCCTTGTAAAGTGGAATAAAACTTGTGCACCCATAGTGAAAGTGGTAAAGCTTCCCGCCCTTATGTCCAAAGTCTCTCACACTTCGAATGTGGTACTGAATAGGTTTATTACCATAATAAGTACATATTTGAAAAGGTGAATTTCTCTTGAGGAACCTAGAAAGCAAGAGCAATCCTAATTGCATTCCATCCTACAAGATTATCCTTGTGTTCCATCCACCAAGGTGTGATGATGTCCCACATAGTGTATATGCTAACATATTTCTTCTTTCCAATGGGTTTATCCACTGTTCTTCCATGGCATGCAGGAATACCATAGGATCTCCTTCGTCATTGTAACAAAGTATTGAGTTGTTACCTATTCTCCCGACATAACGTGGTTTTTATTCCTCTAGGAAATATGCTCTTTACTTCTCACCCTACAAACTCATAAGTGCTATGAGCCCAATTATCACAAGAAATGCTTGTAGTATCGCTAATAGACTATGCATCCTCCCACTTAATTATTCCTTCTTTGGTTGGCTCAAGTATCTCTGGATCTTAGATGACGCATACATAAATCCTATTCAAATCTTCTTCATTTAAGGGCTCAACATAGGGTGCAGATTTTCCATTTGTTAATGGGATAATAAATCTCTCCTTGTTTTCGAAACTAATATAGCCCTTGTTGAACCAAAGATCAGCATTATTTACATAGCACCAAGGACACCCCAATAGAGTTGGGAAGCTATCTGACTCTACCAGTGCTAAAACCTCAAAGTCTCTAGTGAACTTGGCCCCTTGTATAGTAATGGATGTGTCCTTCAAAACCCCGATGGGAGTGGCCTTAGTTCGATTAGCCATGAACAATATATTAGAGGATGGCTATAATGGGGTCTTCCCATTTGTACCCATGCATCTAAGGTAAGAACATTGACTTCCACACTGTATCAATTAGTATATTACTCAATAGCCAACCATCCACAATAACATTTAGAGTGATTTCCTTATCATAATCTAGGCTATGAGGGGGAAGATTTGCATGCAAGATTTGTTGTCTAGTCTCAATACTTGTACACAAAGTTTTTCCCTTTAACCAATCCCCTAACAATGGAATGATATTTTCTTGGTGCAAAATTTTACACACTTCCCTTAAGTCATCTATATCAGTTTGGACCATCTCTGATACTTTCTTTTGCTCCATCTTCTATGATTGCTCTTTTAAGTATTATATCTCACCTTGAAGATTCCTAAGAACTTCCATGGTTTCCTGATAGACCTCCTTTTAATGGGAAAGATCTAGGTACCATGCATGTAGAACCTCCTTCTTAGTGATGGTAGGCTCTCGCCGCAATGTTTCTCGGCACATGCCACCTCGGCGTGGGTCGTAATCTTCACTTACAACTCTTCCGACTCTACCTCCACCTTAGGCATCCATTTACTTTCCACTGTGTGTTGTATCCTAACCATTCTTGTGCCTTTGTTTTCTTGTTTATGCTACTTAATAAGATGCTCATATAAGTCAGGCACTCCTCATAGCTATCGTTCTTTCCACAAAAAGAACATCTAATATTCTGAGGACATTCGTGCCTATAGTGGTTAGGAGATCCGCATGTATAACATGTTCGTGAGGAAACTAACTTCTTCCACTACCACAACCTTTCCCTCCAAATCCACCATGGTATCCTCAACCTTTTCCAGAATCGCCTTTAAAATACCCTTCATTCCAATCGTAGCGCCTAATTGTGATCCCAGCACTGATGCTCGTTCTTAACCTTAGAGTTATTTGAAACTCTTGTCTTTCGTACACCAATATCTATAGTGTCATGGATCGACCAATTAGTCAAGCACTCTTCTATGTCATGAGTTGTGGACCTACACATTTTACAATAGCTTGAAACATTCTTCCTTATTACATGTTTGTAATAATGGGCAGTGCTACAAGCATCATGGTTTAAATTTCATATCTCACAATCCAACAACAACAAGCGTGCTTGATCATGTAAGGAAAACTATCTTTCATGTGACCTTTTACTTCACAATATATACACCAAATCTTTGTACATGTCTCATGTGCTGAATTTTCGATAGTTTCTCCAATCTTTTTGCCATAGAGGTGATCTCTGTCCTTCTAAAAATGAGCTCACCCCAAAGTATATATACTTCCAACTACCTTAACACATAAGGATGTTTCAAGTGCTTCACATGGATCGTGTATGTCTTATGTGATAATGTCATTCTAAAAGGGGTAATTAGGCCCCAACAAACCATTATGCATGTTGGCTTGCGTGTACATCATAAGAAATATTCAATAATAGTGTTTTAAAATGGGCATCATACTCTCTAACACTCTCAATAGTGCCTTGCTTAATATCCTTGAGTGCACTTATACTCTTCGCTTAAACTCGTGGATATAAAACTCTTTGAGGAATGCATCTTTTAAAGATGTATAGTATACGCAAGTCTAATCAAGGTCAAACTTTATGTACCAACGGTGTGCGCGCCCTTGTAACGTAGAAGAAAATTGGCTTTCCCTACGCTCAGAAGTTGTGATCCCTTTTGCGCGCCATAGTATTTCACACATATTCACATGTTCAGCCACATCTTCTATGCCCCTATACTCTGGAAGATGAAGAGACATCTCCATGTAAATATTATGGGGTTGGTGTGTACCTTTCCCACCTGATCCAGAACCTCCTGTGTTTCCCCCACCTCTAGAACCACAGATCTCATCTGCTCGAACTAGAGGTACCTATGCCTCCTGATCCCACACCTATAGTTAGTGTCGGACCAAATTATGTACTTCCCGTGTCCCAACAATAAGAGACCGGATGCACTACCCTCGACAATCTGTGAAGCATTACCACTTCCAGAAGTTAGTCCAAAAATTGGCATGCCTGATTTCTGTGTGGATGATACACCAAAAAGGTACTCCCATATAACAATGAAGTCATTTGTGCTTCCATCATTGTTCCTTTCATAAGACTCGCTCCTACTCTTCCACTGCTTGAATTAACTTGTTAACTATTTGTTGTACTAGATGCTAGAAAACCAAGCACAAGGGCAAGGTTGCCTGTGTGGATTCGAGATGTACACCCATAACCCAGTCGTCTCTACCTTGAGCATTTCTATGTGAGGCCAAGGAGGGTTCCCTATCATGTTTTCCCAAATGGGGGAGTTCCTAAGGCTCGGGTTCCACATATTCTGTGTGAACTTCAACTCCTTCCCGAACTATCCTTCTCCACAATGTCATTTACTCGCAACCTCTCATTACTTTTGTACCTCCCTCTTCGCATGCCTCATTATACTTAACCCACCTCTCCTTTGTCCGCCTTTCTACCACTAGGTCTTCCATATTTCACCAAACCTTCTCTTGCCCATGCATGTTCTCGGGGTTTAGTTAGCCATCGTTTACTCTCCAAATTCAAATTTACCATCAAGATCTTGATTGCAGGTGGGATGCCTTGCAGTAAGTTCCCTTTGGATATCATAGAAACTAGAATTCAGCTACCTCTAGACACGAATAAGTGGAAATTTATTACTCCAAGATATAACTATCTAAAACACCATAGAACCGCGTATCCATATCTCGAGTCCAAATCAGTCAAAGATCATAAAGGGCCTGGAATTCTTCCTGTGTCCAGACAAGTGCATGATACCTCCAATTCCACTTAGATGTATACGCAATCAGCCACTCATATAATTCTATTAGAAAGATAGTATAGAAGCTTTCATATAAATTGTCATACAAGTTTTGTTCCACCCACACGCATGCATTAAACTCAGATCTAGTGTTCAAATGTCCTACGTATTCTTCTTCTAGATCATGTATCCACTCCTCAACACTTTCTAAGGTCAACTGGTATGTCTTCATTTTGAACCATCCTAAAAACAACTAAAAAATAGGTCCTGGCAATGGAACCAATGATGTAGCCTAGAATTTAGCAATACAAGCCTAGGTGCGCTAGACATCACTCACTCCCTAGACTAAGTGCTCACCCAAGCACGCAAAGGTATCGAGCCCCTCCTTAGGTTTTATTGCGCAGGATGTTAGCATGATGAATACTTTAATCATGTAGAGCTATAACTAATATATCTTTCATATAGTGTATATTCAGACTTGGATCTAGAACATAACAGATCTAACAACTAACCATAATGGAATCAAGCATGAAATACTAAATTATAACCATGATAACACCTTGTTTTAGTCCATAATCTTCATTATATTAATTATAGTAAATACATAGAAGCTTCATTACAATAACACTAGTACATGCTCATGTGCATAACAGATCTAGCAACATAATCTCACTATACCCTAGTTCTCACACATATATCTATGCTATATATATATACATATATATATATATATATATATATATATATCTACTACATAGTTCACTATATATTTATAAGGGTGGGGACTTGCCCTTCACTACTTATATAATCCCAAAATAGGTCACATGTTATTATTAGCCACACGCCATTACAAAAATAGGCTTACATGCAAGAGTGTTAACAATAGATCTCTCTTTTTCAACTATCAATTCGCCACTCTATCTTTAGCCTACATCCATGCAAAAGGCCTAGTAGCTAATCATCCAAAAATAGCCAATGTGTGTCACGTAAGTCTCCAATCGGTTTGAGTTCTCTACACGTTATCTCTAAAAATAAATCCTCATCATGAAAATGGCTATGTCCCAAATCTATCCTTGTTCTATGAGCGATCCTCTCTGATGTTTCGTGCCTTTGAATGCACTCTTTTCTCCCATGTAAAACTTCTATATTTTCTCGACTAAGTGCTAGAACTTGAGTGATCAACATTTTATCATCTTTCAGCTGGTGTTATCACTAACTAGGATACCATGAGGACTTAGTTTGAAAATCAGTTCAAACCCATTGAGGATGTGCATGCTCTCCTTTCCCATATTTCTCAAATAAATAAAGAACCATATGAGCCCATGCAAGAGTTTGTGGAAATATTTAACAAACTAGTGAATAAAATTCTAGTAGCCACTCATCATGTGGATCAATTTAGAAATTTTTCTTCCTAAATGCACAATTGCTAGAGGTAAGCTACACATTGAGAAGGGCTAATCTTGCCACTTTGGATGATGATCAATGTTTGGCCATAAGTGTCGAAGATGATCTCATAATGTCTAGTAAAATTAAAAAAGGAACCTCCTAAAGCTAAAACTTCTTCTTCATGAACCAATTCGATCAACTAGTACAAAAATTGGTGAATGATCTTATAGCAATCAAGAAGCAATTGGCTCAAAATACTCCTTATAAAGATATTCCAAGGAGAAATTTTCAACCCTAAAATCATTTTCCTTCTACTCAGCCCAAACTAGCAATTGAAGCACCTCCTCTTAAGGTTCTAGTTAATGTAATGTGTGAAGTTCAGAGCCTAAAGATGAAGTAGAGGTTGAGGAGTATGAAGAGCCTAAGGAAGAAGCAGAAGAGGCTTCCAGAAGAAGCAAGTAATTCTCAAGTTAATTTCCTTACCATCTATGGATTTGATGATGATGAGGATGGTTATGATGAGTTAGTGGTAGACATGAACAATGAATCATATGTTTTTATGACTAGAGAACAAATGAACAAAAAGAAAGAAGTGGTCCAGCCCACAAAAAGGTCCAAGTAAGTTTTAGTTACCATTCCATTTGTTGCAAAAAGAGGGGATCCTATTCCCACCACTTCCACCCAAAAGGTAAGCAATGTTAACGCTCCCTCTACTTCCTCTTCTACACCTAAAGCCAATGTAGCTTCAACTCTTATGTCTAAGACAACCCCAAATGTCAAAGTTAATAGGCCTAAATTTTCAACTTCCTCTAATGTAGACACCCCATCTACCTTAGGATATTTTGACATAATTGATCTTATCAAGAAAACTAAGATCAAAATTTTTAAGGCTGAGTTCTATCAGACACACCCTAATGCATTTTCCTAGGTTGTCCAAATTTTTCAAATCCAAACCAAATCCTTTACCTACCATTTCTAAAGGCCTATTGCCTACTCCCGCCTCTTCACCTTAGCAAAATTTTATGGTCACAAAACCTTCTACAACTGATAAGATTGAACCCTTGTATGTCACGTTGCTTATAACTAGTCATAGGCTTAGTAATTGTGTTATTGATTTAGGAGCATCAGACAATGTGATGCCTACTAAATTTTCCCATGCTTTAGGTTTAACCTTGACACACACATTTGGTTCATGCTATTCTATGGAAAGTAAGGAGGTTTCATTGGTAGGAAGGATCAAAGATGCACAAGTAGCCTTTGTTGCTTTCCTAGAGAAAAGGGTCAAAGCCACCATTTTAGTAGCAGATATCCCTCCATCATATGGTATGTTGCTAAGTATAAATTTTTGCAAAGAAGTGGGAGGAGAAATTCAAATGGATTGGTCACACACTCTCATCTCAGTTAATGGGAAGATGAAAAAGTTGTTACCTAAAAGAAAAACTAAGTACATTGTGCAGAAAATTGATGACCTTAAAGAAAAATTCTCTATGAATACATTGGTCATGGTAATTACATGATCATGTTAGAAGATGAGGTGAAGGATCCTAGGGTGTGATAAATGATCCTAACGGTGTTTGGATTCTTGAATTTGATGGTAGTTGTTCTTCAACTGGTTCTGGAGTAGGTGTGGTCTTGTTTTCTCCTAAAAATAAGTCTTACCCTTTCTCTTATAAGCTTCAATTTGAAAACACAAATAATACAACAGAATATGAAGCTCTTCTTTTAGGTTTGGCAATGGCAAGAGAAATGGGAATTAATAATATTTGTGCACGAGGAGATGCAAAACTCATTTTCAAACAAGTTAGAGGGGTTTTTTCATGTTAAAAACAAAAGGCTAAAGCACTATAGAAATCTTATATAGGATTCAATTGAGTTATTGGATGCCTTTTCTATTGAAGTTGTGCCCAGAGAAACGAACACTAGAGTGGATGCCTTAGCTGTCTCAGGGTCCTTACTGATCCCTCATCCTAAATTTTCCCAAGGAAAATTTACAATCGAAATGATACATAGGCCAAGTGTGCTAAATAATGAGAATGATTGGCAAGTATTCAATGATGGTCATCATTTTCTCTCTTTCCTTGAATTTCAAGATAATTTTAGTCAATTTTACTTTGAAGGAAGTGAAGCTACCCCTTGTGAGTTTGTGTCATCTATTGTGGCTAAAGAAGGAGTCGAAGAATAATCTGATAAGGATGGTTGCATCAGATAAAAAGGTAACAAGATACCCAGAGGACCGGTAAGCCTTGAGAATTTTTTTGAAAAACATGACATGTATGTTAAGTCAAAGATATCACATGGACTTCATCAATTGGTAGAGTATGAAAAGATCAACATTGGGAGTAAAGAAGAACCCAAGCTTGTCAACATTGGCAAATGTTGCACCGGAGGAAAGGAATAAGATGGTAGACTTATTAAAGAGATATGTTAATGTACTTGTTTATTCATATGATGATTTGAAATATTTCAAACCAAGGTAAATGTAGCATTACATTCCTTTAATGTCGAGGATTAAGCTTTTCTCGGAAAAAAAGTCAATTTAACCCCAAGATTGCAAACACAATTCATCAAGAGATTCAAAATTTATTAAAGGATAAGATAATTTTTCCTATCCATCATTCAACCTAGGTAGCCAACATTGTACCAATAAGAAAAAAGAGTGGCAAAATTTGAATTTGTGTGGATTTTATAAATTTGAATCAAGCTTCCCTTAAGTATAATTATCCACTCCCCATGATGGATCAAATCCTTCAAGTTTTCACGGCTCACGAAATGATATCTATATTGGATGGTTTTTCAGGTACAATCAGATCGAAGTTGATATCCCAAATCATCACAAGACAACCTTCACAACTCCATTGGTTACTTTTGCTTATAAGAGGATGGCATTCGGTCTTATCAATGTTGGTGCCACTTTTCAACAGAAATGGAGTTGGCATTCGATGAGGTTGAAAGGAAAATGTATTGTTGTATATCTTGATGATCGATTGTTTTCTCTAAAAGAGGAAAGACCATCTCCAACATCTTGAAGTTGTTCTCTAGAAGTGCACGGAGCACAGGATATCTCTAAACCCGAAGAAGTCTATTTTTGGTTAAAATGAAGGAAATTTTCTTGGACATATCATTTCTAAAGAAGGGACCAAGATAGATCCAGAGAGATTCTAGGCTATTTAGCGAGATACCTATCCCTATGAGAAAAAAGGTGTGTACTCTTTCTTTAGAAAATAAATTTTCTACAGAGATTTATGCATGATTTTACTGAATTTATGTGAGTATATCTCAGATGATGAAAGGAAAGTAATCCTTTTGCTAGACACCGAAAGGAAAGGAGGCTTTTGAAAATGTCAAGAAAGCAATTGCCAAAACCCCCATTCTTGCTTTCCCCAACTTTGAGAAAGATTTCTTAATCCATTGCTATGGCACTGAGAATACTTTGGCAGCCTTTCTTACATAGAAGAATCATAAGGGCTATGAGATTCCCTTTACTTTCATGAGTTATGTTTTGAAATCTCATGAATTAAAATATACAAAAATGGAGAAACATGTTTTTGTTGTAGTTAAAGCTATCAAGTAATTATCCTTCTATATCGTCAATTCTCACTCAATTGTCTTTGTCGATATAACTAGAAGAGGAAATTTAGTGACAAAGGTAGAGGAGTATGATATGGACATCAAGCCAACCAAGTTAATCTAAGGCAAGGGACTCTATGAATTGTTCGCTAAAAGTGCCAAAGCTGACCCACCCAAAGAAGACACTAATATCCCCACTGTCCTTTTTCTCAGTTCAACTCATGAATGGTATACGATGTTGCTCACTTTCGACATATGGATATACTCCACCTCATTTGAGTATTAAGGAAAAAAGAGCCATTAAGCTAAGGTCTCGCACAATATGTACTTTCGGACAATTCCTTATTCAAAAGAGGGATTGATGGAAGATTTCTCAAATGTGTGGATAAAGAGCAACAAAAGAGCAAGCATTTCATGATCAAGCTTGTGGAGGAAATTTTTCATCTATTGTGAGTGCTCATAAAATCCTTCGCATAGGCTATTACTGCCAAAATTGTTTCGAGATGCAACTAAATGGGTGAGAAAATGTGAGCCTTGCCAAACTTTTGTGGGAAGACCCAAGCTAGCCACCTTACCACTCAAACCAATAGTAATTGAAGAACCCTTTCAACAGTGGGGGCTAGACTTTGTGGGCACCCTCAATCCTAATTCCAGTGTTGGGAACACGCATTTTTTAACCGCTACTAACTACTTCACAAAGTGGGTGGAAGTTATTCTTGTCAAAAAGTACAACTTCTAAAGTGGTATGTAATTTTATCAAAGAAAACATCCTAATCAGGTTTGGAGTACCAAACAAAATTGTCACCAAAAATGCCCCTAATTTCTCTTCTTACAAATTGATGGATTTCTGCTTTGGGTATGGAATTTCCCTTGCACACTCTTCTAATTATTATCCCTAAGGTAACAGATAGGAAGAATCAAAAAAAATTGGTGACTATCATCTGGAAGCTTGTCAATGAATCTCAGAGGAATTGGCACAAAAATCTTTATGATGCTCTTTGGGCAGATAGAATCACACCTAAAAGAGCAATTGGGATGTCTCCATTTTAGGTGGTGTATGGAATAGAAGCTCAAATACCAATGATAGTGGAATTTTCAACTTTGTAATTGATGAAAGCTATTGAGGATTCAAATTTCACCAGTGCCTTGGAGAAAAGAATAATGTACCTGTAGAAGTTGGATGAGGACAAGGTGTAGGTAGTAGAGAAAATTTCTGCACACCAGAAAAGGTGAAACAACTATTTGACAAGAAATCCAGACCCAGAGACTTCTAGGTTGGAGATATTTTCCTACTCTGGGATAAGAGGCGAGAACCTCGAGGAATCCATGGTAAGTTTGATTCTCTCTGGCTAGGTCCTTTCAAAATTAGACACTTTTCTGGTGAAAATTATTTTTATTTGAGCTATATGGATGGAACCTCTCTTCCATTGCCATATAGTGGTCAGTATTTGAAGTTTTTTCAATCCTAGGTGACTAGGAAGTCCTTTGTATAGTCTTGTATAGTCCTTTTTTTGTGTGGTTCCATGTTGTCTCCGTGTGTGTGTGTGTCTTCTATATTACCCCATTTTTGACTCTATTACCCAATGGTTTTGTCATGGTCTTTTCCAAAGATTCTAGGGTTCTTTTTCCTACCTTATTCTCTTTTGTTCAAGATAGTCCATCCCCAAAAAGAGCCAGATGTTGTCATCCTCCCCAAAAATGTGTGTTTTTCTATCTTATTTTTCAAAACAAATGGTAATATGCCTTATCCATGTCCTTGTGAAGGCTCATAAAAAATGATTTCCAACAGTTAGTGAAATTTTGAGTTTTGGGACTTGTTCTATATTTTACGGGCATTTCAAGTGTTCATGTCCCACATGTCCCACTTTCCAAGACGCTCTCGTTCATGATTCCCTACCTTTCCCGCATTGAATCACCTTTCCTTTGTGTTGCGGTTGTTTTGGCCTTCAAGTGAACTTTTGTCCCTTGTGCTTCAATGCCTTCAGTTCCCTGCATTCCTACATTGGTCACAGTCTTCCAATTCACCAAGTTCCTTTCATTGTGTGGGTGTTTCGTCCTTACGGTGAACTCCTGTCCCAATGTACCATGGAGATCTAGTATGTTACTCACCCGATTTACTCCGACTTCCACTGTCTACTAGCCTTATGTGGAAGTTTTGGCCCTTCATGTCCCAAATGTCCCGACTAATTTTGAACCATTTCTTCCCCATAAACCCATTGTTTCCACACACTTCTCCCACTACGGAAATTTTCGATGTTCACGTCCCTCATGTCCCTCATAAATTTGGGCCTCTTGTGCTACTTTCTTCCACCATACCCACACTTTATGGGAAGTTGGTCTATCTACCATGTCTCTAAAATATCCCAAGTTATTAAATGCCCACATTAATTAATTCTTGTCGACCTTCCTCAAACAGGTTATATAAACATATGGGTTGTTCCCCTTCACCGTCACAGTCTTAACTTGAGCCATACACACCTCATTCTGAGATTTTAGTCATAGCACAGGTCTCTCTCTCTCCGCGATTTTCAAATTTTTGAAGTATTTTCTGGTTTAGTGAAGGTTTCCATCCTTTCAAAATTCAAAAGTCAATTTTCCATAGCCCTCTACATTTTTTTCAAGGACACTTCTTCTTTGCACTACCATATTTTTACTTTTGAAGCTAATACCTACTCATCTCTTTTTCATCAGTTCTCTTTTGTCATTATGAAGGTTCATTATAAAGGCCATGAACATCTTTCATCCCTTGAAACCTTTGTACCTAATATAGGGGACACGGATGTACAACACTTAGATTTCAATGATTTTTGGGCACGAATCAATGATGCAAACCCATAGCCTGTGGCGCAACACATCAAATATTATGGAATAGCACATGTATGGGGATTCTTAGTCTCTCCCAATGCGCAAACATAATTCTGGTGTATCCTTCTCACTTTAATCCTGATACAAGAGAAATTAGTGACTCCCAAGGGAAAGTAATCATGAAATTTGGCGTGGAGTGTATAAGGGTTGTTCTTGGAATTCTAGTATTTGAAGATTCTAATGTCCTTTCCATGGCACAAGCTCAATACTGTTTGATCAAGAATATGATAAATACAAGAACATGGTGGCCAAAGATTGGTTTAAGGTCCCAAAGAAAGGAGCTTCTAGATTACCCAAGGCTTTGTACTGAAGTGATATTAAAGAAGAGCTCTTTGAAATCATCATTCTCTTATCCAAGATAATGAGGATCTCTGTAAGTAATGAATTTCATTATTGGATGTGTCCCTTCATCAACATCATATGTGAGGGAAAACTGAATTTGGACTAAGGAGAAATCATTTGTGCTAACCTGACTAAACAGTTGGCTAATGTACATAGGACTCATGCTTTCTATATGACTTCTTATCTAATGTACACTATTGGAGAATACAGGGAATGGTTGGTTCTCTCTCCAGATGAAGATAAAAAGAATGCTCCAGTGCATGACTACTACACAAAGTTGACCTTGAAGAACAGCAACCATCATTTTAGGAGATTCAATGATGCTTTAAAAATATACATAGTTCATTTTGGAAGGTGATATAGCTAGAAGATTCTCTGATGAGGCCATGCAGCTAATATCCATTTATGGCAGTTATTATATCCAATTCAGAAAATTCTCCTATAATAGGTGGGCATGTTTTGAGGACACTCCATACAAGCTTCATATGTACTGCAGTGACAAGATTGCCTTGGTAGATATTTTTAGGTAGCTAGATAAGTAGCACAGAACTTGTAAGGATAAGAAGATAGGGGTATAATATTCCTAATCACTCTTGGAAATTACACTTTGGTAAGACTACTTTAGATGCTCAGAATATAGAGAGAATGGTGGCATCTTTCAATGTCCATTTCTTTCATAAAATTTCAAATTTTGATATTAAAGGTTTCATTGTCAATAATGTAAGAATGACTTTCCATCACCTTCATGATGTGGAAGATTTTTGGTCGATTGCTCAAACAATTATGAAGCAAGGAGAAGATTTTATGGTCATCTTTCTTTACAACAAATTATGGATTTTCGCATCTATAAGGTACCTGATGAGCTACAGGATGACAATGAGGAGTTTTAATCTCTTGAGTTTGATAGAACCATCGAGCATAATCCTGGAAAATATTGATTGGTATGAGAAATAAAAAGACAACTTGCAAGAGATCATAAAGCCGTAATTGTCGGGACTAAGATCAGCTTGATAAGAGAATGAGAGCTTACGAAGCAACAGAGTTACATCCCCATCTCAGAAGCTTCCTCATCCTAGAAAGAGGCCCCTATTCCTACTCCTGGGATGTAAACTCAGAATGTCTCTTCCCCTCCTAAAGTTCCAACCTTGGTATATACCAAAAAGGGGAAGATTGAGAAGATGGAAATGGTACAAGAGGCAGCTGAAGAGGAAGGTAAACCCTTATCTCCTCCAAAGTAATCTGAAATAGTATTAGATATTGAGTAAATTTTTTATCTCTATAGTGATGAATAAGAAGGAAGCTGGAGATATCCTCAAGAAAGCAACCTTGAAGGAGGCAATACAAAAAAAGAGGAAGAAGAAGATGATAAACAAAAGAGTCATACTTTAGAAACTAAGATAGTGGTCATTCTAGAAGCATCTGTCAAATATTCTCTTGTTGTGGAGGTGATGATTTCTAAAGTTGGGACATCTATTTTAGAGGTATCATACTATGCAGGACCTTAGGGTCAATAAGTACAATGAAGCACTAGGGCCAGTCATTTCTTCTTCTTCCACTTCTTCATTCACTTGGGTTCAACCATTTGTAGATAGTAAGAAAAGGAAGACTCCATCCAAAATTTTTTTCTCCCAAATTTGATGCAGTGGCTGCTCTCCTAGGAACAACTCCAATTCCTCCTACCAAGAAGCAAAAACCACTTCTAGATTGGTGTCTGATTCTCAAGGTCAACAATTTTTAGAGATTGTTAAGCCTAAAGTGGATAAGAATGAGAAAGATTTGATGATGAGTGATTTGGAATTGACAAGGATCCCTTTGGGAGAATCTACTCCTAAAAGTGAAGTACACAATTTGAAAGAAATAGTGTCTAGGGTGATTGAGAGAGTAGAAAAAGGAAAGTAGTCTCAAGAGCAACTTGAGGAGCATAAATAATCCCTCTTAGACTTCATCAGATCCCTCCTAGCCAATGAAAGGGTAATTATTCTACTCCTCTAAATGCAATGCCCCCTCTTGTTGTTCTAACCAATGAGGATGTCCAGGTTATCAAAGATATTCATAAACATGCTGCTTATGGGAAGGTAATGGAAGTAATGGTAGACGATATGCTAATTTCAACCCTGAATTTTATGGATGAAGCATAAATTATATGATAATATTTTCTCGATTTAGAAAATATTCACCATAATCATCACTGGTTTTGAAAAGGAGCTCAAACTATGGGTAGATTGTATACAAGATCTTAAACAGATAAGTGTAACTAATGAGAAAACTCGCATTACAAATAAATCATTTGATTATCCAAAGAAACAATCATGTCCAAGAAGTGGGTGCATAGTG